>OX638142.1:11234880-16034880 GCA_951805005.1 Othius punctulatus | reverse complement strand
TTTTTTTAAAACAATTTTATTTACTAAGAATAAATAACTTACATATTTATCAATCTTGAATTGTCGTCATATTTATGCATATACAAAATTAAACCTGTATCTGGGTTCGATACTTGATTTCTCCCAACTAAAATTATTGTATGAACATATTTGAACTTACGAAGTTTATAATTTTCTTTTAATTAGATTATAATAATATAACGTCAATTAGAACATATATCATCCTCTTTCTACGATTTTGTGATAATATTGACAAAAAATATTGCCTAAGTAAATGAAAACTATTTTAAGTTGAACTATATATATATATATATATATATATATATATATATATATATATATATATATAAGAATTATTTACAAAAAAAAGATTTTGAATTTAATTATACATAGTGTCCGCCAGAAAGTTGACATATGAAAAAATATTTTAATATTAACATCGTAGAAAATTTTATTGTTTCAATAAGTTTCTGCATTATTTCAAACTCGGTAAATAATCATCGAAGTAAAATTTTCTGCTTGCAACCATAAATAGTAACGGTTTGAGAGTAAAATATCCTTGTTATTTAAGATATGTGAAAATGTTATTTGGAAAAGTTACTTAAAATTGCCAGAAAGTTCAAAATACCAAATTAGAACCACCTACGGGGAATATATTTTCTTTTGCCTTTTCTGGTTTGAAGATGAGCTTTGTCATTTTCAATGTCAGTTTCACCTAATATAATCAAAATATCTGAATATTTTGACTGAGAATTTATCAACTGAAAATGGCTCCAGTTGTGAGTTTACAACAAACGGCCAATGTTTTTACCAGAAAAGGCCTTCTATCAGTTCTAAGTATCTTTTCCCCAAATAATATTTTCACATATTTAAAAAAAACAAGACTGGCTTACTTTTAAACTGTTTTACTATTTTTGCTTATACCTGGTATGCGCCAGCAGATAATTTAACTTCGATGATTAATTATTGTGTTGGAAATAATGCAGAAATTTTTGAAAAAACTTTCTGGGGGACACTGATAACTGTAAATGTTTACTACCCTATAAAAGTATTTAAAAAGATGGAAAAACCCAGAATAATTTCACGATGATAATAGAGATGTGAATGACTATTATATATTATTGTAACTATTTTAATCCACAATTATTGGTAAAACCCATTGGTCTTTCAAGAAATGGACTACAGTAAACTTACACGATCAACTTAATTATTTCCCAGCTACATTTTTCTGATATACAACATATACACGAATCACATAGTTTTGTTGAGTATAATTAAACAAATTATTAATTATTATTCACTGTTACATTAAACAATTCAAAGACATTTAGTTAGTTGAGAACAGACCTATTTTATTTCTTATTTTTCTTCGAAATATTACAAAAGTTGATTGACAGTTAATTATTATGTATGACAATTTAATTGTTCTTTTTAAATGATATAAATTATCTAGGAAAGTTTTATGCGTTTTTCTTGAATTTTTATAACTTAATCAGGTATTTTATTTATATAAATTAATTAATTAATAATACATATCATTGTAATATAATATTCATGCTTAAAAATTTATAATCAGTTCCACTTGAAATAGTTTTCATTTACTTAGGCAATAACTTTTGTCAATATTAACACCAAATCGTAGAAAGAGGATGCTATATGTTCTAATTGACGTTATATTATTATAATCTAATTAAAAGAAAATTATAAACTTCGTAAGTTCAAATATGTTCATACAATAATTTTAGTTGGGAGAAATCAAGTATCGAACCCAGATACAGGTTTAATTTTGTATATGCATAAATATGACGACAATTCAAGATTGATAAATATGTAAGTTATTTATTCTTATTAAATAAAATTGTTTAAAAAAAAACGATTTAAAATATTTATTGGGTAATTTAATACTAATTACAATTAAAATAATGACCGTACAAGGTGAAGGCAGAATTTACATCTTTCTATCGCAAAATGAGCCGTACAGAGTCCAGGCTGAATTAAGGTATTTCTTCCGCAAAATAAGCCGGCAACATTTTATACCTGCCATCTCTCCACGGTGCAGACCGTGCCAGCGGTGGCATGGTCGTCACTGATGAAGAACAATTTCAGAAGCGAAATACGTACAAACAGTACTTACCCCCGAGAGAGCTGAGCATATCGGAAAAGAAACATCCTTCTCGCACGGGCACTGTCAAAAGAAATCCGTGTAACTGTACCACGTTGTCAGGTACCACGCCGTCATCGTTCTTCAGTATTTACATTATAAAAGAACGCATAATATTTTGTTCTACATTTTCCAAATGGAACTATTTGCATAATACACGAATATGTAAGGCTGACGTACGAAATAAAAAGGGGAAGTTCAAACGGCCAATTTCGTTATTTAAAATTGATTTCTTTGTAATGTAGAGATAGCAAATAATAACTTTTCAGATCTATCTAGTGATCAGCACTAAGTTTCCAGTAGAAACAAGACAAAGCTTGTAAAAACAGTTATAAATCCAAAATGTATTTTGAGCAACGCAGAGTTAGCTATAATTTTAATTAAATTTCCACTGCAAGAAGTTTCTTATAATAAGACCAGAGTATCTCTACGTAGTAAATATATCGAAAAATAAAACATATATACGGGGAGTTAATAGGTGTGGTCCAAACTTAGGTCTGATGTAGGTTCCTACATGAAGCAAAAAATATTAATAAACCTATATAATATTTTAAACCATTATCTAGTTACACAGGATTCTTCCCATTTCTGGTCCGGGCTTGCGCTTGTGCTCAATCGTCGGTAGTGGCCTCTGTAGGAAACATGTCACTTTAATTTTGTACGAATAATTCTTTTGTTCATTTAACTAGTAAATAAGTGTTTCTTGTTACGGGACTGACTACAAATCTCAAGTTCACACTACTACCTCCTTAAGAAATAAGAAATCACGTGGAGGCAACTCCCACGTCTAGTTAGGCCTCGGGTCCGTCACACCGTCTTCACTAGCTGAACAGGGCCCAGGTAGAGTTTATATGGTCGAACGAGAAAGAATGTATACAGTCCTCAACAGTTATGTGGAGATAAGATAGTGAGAAAAAGGGGGTTGCAATACGGAACAATCTTTTTTTTTTCATAGCCAACCCATTTTGCGGAAAAAAATATAAACTTTTTTTCAATGGAACTTACTGTATTGTTTTACAGAATCAGAAACAAGACCAAATTATCTTTACAATAACAAGTACCATTTTACTAATTTTACTAATTGATTATTGCCCGGTTGCATCATCATTGATGTAACTCGGGTTATGTAACTCAGAGTTAAATTTATGTCAAAGTGACGTTTCGAATCAGTAGCATCAAAATTTGATGATGTGGAGTAACTTATAGCAATAAAACCCCTCGGGTGAAATAAAACGGATCACTTGTGAATGAGTTGGTATAACTCGCATTTTATGTTTTATTTCAGATCTGGTGTGTGTAAATTTTGAAGTTAACCCCGAGTTTAATTTATAACCCCGAGTTAATATTTAACTCACGTTGATTCAACCGCTCATATGTCTCGGAAACATTTGACTTGAAAATCCATGTCGAGTAAGATTGTTTGTTTCTTTTCCATCAGTACTATAATTGCGTACAATATTCGAACTAATTTTTTTAATACCCTGTAACTTCATAATTTGCTTAAAAGTTTATTTATTCGTTTTATCACGTTTAGAAAAGTGTATCCAACCATTCCAAAATTTACAAACACTTTTAAGATAACCACAAGATAAGTGAAGATAATCAAACAGGCAAAATTTCTAAATGTGGTATATCGCTGCGGGGCGACAATAATTAGCCAAAGTAGCATAAATAGGCCATTTGTACATAAAAAATAATGAATCAAATAGTGTAACGCAATTGCATATTTTAATATAATAATTAGATACAACTAAAAAATTCTACGGCAAGACTACAAAAAGAGACAACTAAAATGCCGGATAAAGCAAGCTGCTATCAAATTAATAGACTACCCACAGCTTTGTAGGAGGACTTCAACACTACAAAATTCAATGATAGAATCAAGAACGGAATTCTATGGAATACTAAAGCAGCTAAAACAAAAAAAGATTACAATATGATGAACATAAAAGATAAAAATGGAACAGTTATTACGAATGGCGAAAAGATAATGGAAAGGTGGAGACAATATTTCAAAGAATGAACCGAATGCGATGAAGAAGATTACGTAACTCAAGAATGGGAGGAAAAGTTGCAAGAAGGACAAGAGAAAAAAAAAAGCAAATAAAAAAAATTCAAGAAGCAATAAAAAAAAATTAAAAACGGGAAAGCACCAGGAATAGACGATATAACCCCGGAGATGATGAAACACATGAGATAAGAGGGAATAACATAAATATCAAAACTAATAAATGACATAATAAGCAGCGGGGAAACACCATGAGAATGGAATAAAGGAATAACTCTATCAATACATATTAAAGGGGATTAAAGAATATGCCAAAATTACAGAGGAATCTCACTAACAAGTATACCAAGTAAGATAATGAACAGAGTATTAGAAAAAAAGATGCGAAACAAACTAGAAACAACAATAGAGGACAGACAGTGCGGATTCAGAAGAGGGAGAAGTAAGAAAGACCAAATCTTTACACTCAGACAACTAAACGAGAAACCCTTAACTAAGATTAAGAAGAATAGAGAAATGTACATATGCTTCGTAGCTCTCGAAAAGGCATTCGACAGGATAATGAGAGAGGACATATGGAATGAACTAGCAGAAAGAGGAATAGAAGAGGAAATAATAAATGTAAAAAAATACATGTACAAAGAAAACACAAATATTGTGAGAATAAACAATGAGGAATCAAAATAATTCGAAACGAAGAAAGGAATAAAACAAGGATGCGTGCTAAGCGCTTTGCTTTTCACAATTGTATTGAATAAGGCGATAAAGAAAGCAAAGATTTTTCTTGGAAAATGGAGATAATAATAATGGCAGAACTACTTTTCGCGGATAATATGGCAATAATTGCAGAAACAGAGAAAGAACTGCAACACAACATGGAAATAATTGAGAAAGAGATTAAGAAAATAAACATGAAAATAAATTACGAAAAGACAAAAACCATGATAACTGCCAAAGAGAAAAAGAAACACGAAATAAAAATACAAGCAAAAAAAAATCGAACAAGTAGAATAATACAGATATTTAGGAACAATCATACAGACCAATGGTAACTTAGATAATGAAATTGAAGATAAAATAGGAAAAATATCAAAACTATATAACATGTTAAAAACACATTTTTTAGCAAAAGGGGATATCAAGAGACACAAAAACAGAAATAGTCAAAACAATTATTAGACCACCGCTAATTTACAGAAGCGAAAGATGAACCATGACGGGAAAACAAATATAATGATAAAATGCCATGGAGATGAGATTCCTCAAAAAAATAGAACACAAAGCAAGAAGAGACAGGATAAGGAACGAGACGTACAAGAAAACTTAAAAATAAAATCGATACACGAAAAATAACAGAAGGCCAAATGAGGTGGTATGGACACATGATACGAATGAGAGAAGGAAGAAACACTAATAAAATATACGAAACAAGAGCAACAGAAAAACAACAAAGAGGAAGACCAAGAAAAGAGTGGAACAGCGCAACAAAAGAAGAAGCAACATGAAAAGGGAATACGTGGGAAGAAATAATGGATATAACAAAAGATAGAAGGAAGTGGGGAAAATATTATAAAAATTAATAATGTAAGTCTTACACCGAAAGGTAGATAGGCAAAGGAATAAATAAATAAATAAATAAGAATCAAGGATGGACCTCTTTATGTCTAAGTATTTGGCAACCTGCATGATCTTGAATCCATTATGAGTTATGGAAAAGTTATTTGTCAAGAAAGGCATTGTTATTATTATTTTGTTTTCATTCCAATGTAAATATGTTATGTTTTTTAAATTTGAGATGGAGACTATTGATGTAATTGCCGATTGAAGAGAATAATTTCTTAAAATCCTTAATCAATCGATTTATATGTACATTGATTTTACTTACCGATGGTTTGATGATGACTGCCTTCCTGTACCATCTCTCGGCGTCCAGGTGCCTGCCAGCCTGCCTCATAGCGGTGGCTGCAGCGACGGCCAGCTCGTAGTCCCTAGGTCGTAACTCAGCTGCCTTTTCGTAGAGCCCCGCCGCCTCCTTGTACCTGCCCCTAGACGCCAGGAACTCACCTGAAACAACATACAAGAATTAGCAGAGAGCCGCCTCCGGCGAAGGTCCCAGGCCGCCCCCATGGTGTTTTATTAAGACTAATAGCGCGGGGTGGCGGCTGTGTTCCGCTTAAAGTAAATAAATTTCAATTTAAGTTTTATATTAGTTCGGGCCGCCCCCCTGGCGATTCAGGATCTAACGCGAAAGGCGGCAACCGCGGCCTTAATTACAATGAATGGAATCTCGTTACTGCCGGATATTTCAGAATACCGGGGGTTGTTGAGAACTTGAAAATTAGTAAAGTTAATTGTGAGTATTAGGAAGTTTATCAGTTTTGTATTATAAAATAATATTACATTATTATTTAACATTTATTTATTAAATAGTAACTACTATATATTAACACAACGTTGGTTAATTTTGTAGAAATTTAATCATACTTACTTTTATACCGTTAGTTAAAGTGCCTATTATCATATGTAATCAACAAATTTACTGCACTTTCCTGCATTTTAACGATAGTGCCACAATATAGATATAATAGGGTGTCGTAAAAAGTCTCAAATATAGGGTGATAATATATCATATACTTTTCCACTTATTACTTAATTGAATAAAGTTATAAGCTGTCTAGAGAAGGGATGAACCAAATCCCCCTAAGCCACCTAACAAATAACGAAAAAAAAAGGACAACATATAATTTTGTTGCCACATAACATTTTTGCTTGTCAATCACGAATCCAAAAGCATAAAATATAGTGTCTGATCAGATGAATACAATAATCACGCGAGGCATTAAAAAGGGAGCCGATCCACGTATTAGAATTCCGAAAAAAAAACCGTCGGCATGTAATGTATAGGTATACTATTCAACAATTCCACTCAATTTTGAATGTATCATGCGATTACAATATCTCGTATAGTCAGTACTTAGCCGCTAGTTGTTACTTTAAGACTACGAAGTTAGCTAACCCAAACGAAAATAACAAATATTCAAAACAATGCCGAATACGTACCTTGTTCTAGTCATAATTTACATTTAGTGATAAATGATGCAGTACGCGGTTGGAAAGAAATAGGATTATTTTTTGATGAAATTCAAAATATATATTTATTCTTTGGAAAAAGTTTAAAGTGATGGGACTTGTTGTCTCAATTTACTGGGGAATCTGAGATTTCTTAAAAAAAAACAACTCGTTGGTCGTTCAGGATCACATCACTGACTGCTGTAAAACTACGTTATGTTGATATACTTGGAACATGGGCTATTGTTCTACAATTTACTAATAAACGGCTAATAAAAAATAAAATTGCATTTTGATGTATTTTCAATGCAACAGATATGATATAAATCTCGTGAAGAATATTTCAAAGTAAATAAATACATTCTATTGAATATTGGATATAATAACTCAACAACTCAATACTCGATTCACCGGTTTAAAAAATATTAAGGATCGTTTTAATTTTATGGATCGCCAAGATCGATACATAATTCTCCAGAATCAGTATTAACGGAAAATTGTGACAGTTCACGGAATACTTATTCCGAAATATTTCCTCCACAATTACCTATTCAGAATATGATTGCGATACATTTATTACAGCTTGATCTTAAAAACAATATGACTATTAAAGACTTCGGTAATCTATTTTTACAAAAATGTGTATCATTAGAAAATGATTTTTCGTAGCTTTTCACAGCACTTATCCTATTCTTAACGATTCCGGTAACTGTTGCTTCTGTGGAAAGGACATTTAGTAGACTAAAAATTATAAAAAATTACAGAAGGAACACTATTGGACAGATGTCAATAAAACATCTTGCATTACTTGCCTTTCAACATCAAGAAGCGTCGAAAATGGAGTTAAAATATTTAATAGTCTTTTGCTCAAGCGGAAGCTAGAAAATGAGTATTTTAATTTTTTGTTTTGATTAATAACTTATGTTCTTTTATATTATTTATTTTCAGAAAATGTAATAGTTATATGATTTGAAGTGAACTGTATTTATAGAAAAACTTTTAATTAGTTTCATTTCTATGTTTATTTTCATGTTTCGTGTTATAACTTTGTTTACTAATTAATTTTTAACTAATTACATAGTTACGAAATTACTTTGTTTTAATCGAATTGCAACACATAAACATATGTCATATGTCATATGAATATATTCTACTAGAAACTTAATAACTTAATATATTGCATATGTGCCTGTATGTAATGGGATAAATATTTTATAGTATGGGAGGCCCTTTTAAAATATTGCTTAGGAGCCCACAATTCATAGTTAAGCCACTGTACATACGGGTTAAATAACCTACGCCAGTGATTCCCAACGGGGGCGGTACAGCCCCTCGGTGGGCGGTGGAGGTATTTAGTGGGGTGTTTCTGGCCCAAGGTATATTTAGGGGGCGTTGAGGACCAGCCGCCGCCCCCGGGCAAAAACGGAGTTCCGTCAGAGCAAGAGTGTAAACCTAAAATCTACAGATCACATTCAAAAGAACAATTGAATGTTGACTCCACCGAATCAACATGGGATTCCCCGTACTGACCGATATCTGTACATCGGCCCATTTCGAGAGCCTGGGGATTACCCCGCTTGCCCGGTTTGGTGTGCAAGGTGCCGGAGCGGGGACGCCCCGGCCTGCATTCTGACTTCCTGACTGACACGCATCGAGTCAAGAATGATTGACCTATTGTTTTTGGATTGTAATTAATTGTCATATTGTGATCATTATTGTAAATAAAGTAATTTTCATATTAAGTGGACCCGGTAATTAAAATCATATCGTTGGTGAAATAACTGTTGGAATAGAGGTAAGTACTTACATATTATCTATTGTTATATTTGATGGGCTGCAATTTATGTACATATAGTTCCAAATATTCGTGTCAATACTTGCATTATACAAATTAAATTTGGGTCGGAGACAATTCCATCAGTTTCAAAATCTTTCCTCGGTGAAAACAAGTGATGATGTTATTTTGGTTTATTGCCAGCATTTAGAAACCCTTAAATAAGATATTTTAAATAGATTTCAAGTTATCCTCAATATGATAATTCCGGACTGAATCTTGGAACCTTGCACAAACATTGAAACAGCAGAAGTATTTTTACAGGAGCAGCTCATAGAATTGTCAACAAACGAAGAATTAAATCTAAAATTGAAACATGGCTTCCAAGCATTTTGGCTTCAAAGACAAATTCCAATTTTATATCCGACCTTATGGGGTGCAGTAAAGAAGTTTTTCTTAGCATTTCCATCATCGTAATTAGTCGAAAGAGGATTTAGTTTAGTATCCAATCTACTAACAAAAAAACGGAGCCGATTGTCAATAGTAAATCGCGGTGACTTAAGGTTACTCATGACAAAACTAGCATCCAATATACACAAATTAGTGTCATTACATCAAGCTCAGCCCTCTCACTAGTGCTATTTTTTTATGTAAATAGGTATGTGTATTTTTTTGTTAAGACCTAATAAAATATTTTTAAAAATACGTCATTGTTTTTAAATATATACGTAGTATAATATAGCTCACCAAGAGGGGCGCTGTTGAAATGCTCTTTGAAAAGGTGGGAAACCTATATTGATTTTAAGTGAAATTTTATTTCTGAATTGGGGGCAGTGAGTAATTTGTTTTTTCGAAAGAGGGCGGTAGGCTAAAAAAGGTTGGGAACCTCTGACCTACGCATACATTCATTACAAAAGGCATCGCATTGCAATGCCTATATACGCAACCAACTATGCACTAAGTTTTGAATCAAATGTCTAATGACACACTGTAACCTAATAATTTAATGTCAAATAATGTCATTATGAAGGTTAATGGTATTAGCTTGAGAATGGCGAGACGTATTTTCTTATTTTCTACAAAATATTCAGAAAAGCCAATTTCTTGCCGATAGGTACCGTACCACTTACATGTTTGTCTTAAAGTTCTGCCTTCGAAATTGACCTCCTTAAATGACTTCAGCCCGATAGGTATGAGTGTCACCGTGATACCGTATCACACATGAAATGGGATAAAATGTAGGCAGTTGTAATGTTGGTTGTTTTTATTGCAGTTATTGCCAGGTTATTGATGGGTTTCTATAAAAGTATACATAGGCGAGAAGGATTTCGTATTCATTTTGCTACAAAATACTCGTAAATGGCATAAGTATGTATTTATTATTTGTTTTTTTAAATAATTACAACCATATATTATGTAAACACAATCTGTATTGTTAAATTTTGGGCACAGTCACGGGATCCTGCTATACATATCAAAGTCTCGCAAAGCTCGCCGAGGCCATAATACAATCTTAGATAAGTTGTTATGAAGCTCACCCCTTGTCGTTATTAAAATCTTATTATTAAGGAAAACACCCCCCGATTCGATTAAACAAACTACCCGCACAATCTTCCCGTGTCTCGTAACGCGCACCCATTGTGCTCCCCTAGCGCCCCGCAGCTTATTATGAAAGCGAGGGCGGCGCATTACCTGGGCGGCCATTAATTCGCTTAATATTGCCGACACACAACCGCTCCCAACCCCCACAAAGATAGAAAATCTCTGGCGGAGGAGCACGCCGGGGAGTTTCCTTTTACGAGCCCTAAAATCGGGGGGTTGGGGGGCGTATCTGCGGAAGGCACACGAAAAAGTAAAGCCCCTGCAAAATCGCACACATATATGGCCACGCACCCACACACACGCGCAAGCTGATATCCGGCAATAAAAAGATTTCCTTCCCCAAATTGTCGCTGTTCAAGCCGATAGTTATTTTACGTAGACTTAAAACGCTTGATGAGAGTTTTTCTGCACACATCGATTTCGGGATACCCTATTCTGGTCTAATGTTTGTAATTTCTTCCGGAAGGAATAATAATAAAAATAATGATTATACATAATAACAGTTTGATTTTATGTTATGGTTAAGCATTAAGCCTAATTTTGTTTGAGCAGTCACAAATTTATTAATGGTAATACGAAGCTTTATACGAGAAACCTGTGTGTAATTATCGGTTTATTCTTTGAGTCTTAATGTATGTTGTAATATAGTAGGGTGAACCCTATAGTGATTGGACACTTAAAGTAATTACTATCTTAAGAAAATGATTTTCAACATAACATGATATAAGAAAATGAAATTAACAAGATGTACGCTTTTAAGTAGAGACCGGATTCAAAGTTTTATGCTTTTTGTAAATATCTAAAGCAATAACAAATGAACTAAATTTACATCCGATTTGAATATAAACGGATCATTTAACAATTGTTTTTTGTGTTTTTTTTGTTTTTTTTGCAATTTTGTGCTTATTTTACACTTTTGTGCTTATTTAGAGCTTTTTCAGCTGATTCTTTATTGAATCGAAATTTTATTATCGTGGTCATTATAATTTGTACATGTATCAATACTTATGCATACTACACAGTATTATATTCAGTGCGAGGTGCGAGGCATTACTAATAAAAATAAACAATTTTCCAAACCCAGTGCTGGGTAAGTTTTTACTATGTTTATTGTTTATCTAAATAAATTTAAAATACAAGTAAATACATTCCTATCATTCGTGTCGCAGAAGTTTAATATTTTTCTACTACAGTTCAACGCATTTGGATTGAGTGATTAATTTAAATTAAATTCAACATCTTCCCAATGAACAAGCATTCACAATTCTGAACATTGTGCAATTAGTTTGGCTCCGTTTGTTACTTTGACAACGTAAGTACGGTTACATTATTTCTTGCATAATGCCTTAACCAAAAACCGCTGAAGATGAGCTACTGTAGATGAGTGAATTAAAGAACACAAGGAATTAAAATTTTAAAATAACAAAATATTTTGCAGAGTTTACGTAAAGTCGGTATTTTATAACACCTTAAAATATTGTTTAATATAAATAATTAATTCACTACTTTGATTTGCAGTTTCAATGCAATAAAAAAATATGAAATAATTCAACATGTGAAAACAATACTACACAAGCAACTCTTAGAAAAAATTAAAAATCAACCAAGAACACACAAACTACAGTAGAATCCATAGCATCAACTTCCAGCAACAATCAACAAAAACAATTTATGTTTGTTTTTTGTAAAACAATGCTTGAATCAAACATTTACTTCAAAATTTTACAAAATAATTTATTTATGACATTTCTGGAAAAATATTGTAACAGAAATATACTAGATAAAAGTACACTGCGCAAAAATTATGTTAATTCGGTATATAAACAAACTATGCCAAAAATAAAAAATATAAATGGCAACAATTGCATTTGGTTCAGTGTGGATGAAACAACCGACTCTTGTGGGTGATATGAGGCCAATTTTATTATAGTCTCAGCGATAAATGTCAGTCGAAAGGTTATTTAATCTGTTCTAAAGAATTAAACAAAACCATTAGTAAGACAATTTCAAAATTTATTAACGAGTCGCTAACCAACTTTCATTTACCGGAAGTAGTCCCAAGTCAGAAAAATTTACTAATGGTCACGGATGCAGCAGCATACATAATACAAGCTGCATCTAACATGAAAATAGCCGCCGGATTAAATCGCATTACCGAAACTATCTGAATCGACTTTCCATTAATTAATGAATTAATAACAAATGGAAAAATATATTTATGAAAGCTCCTCTAAAAGTGCAACTATTTAAAGAGTGAATGCCCAATATTGCTGCAATATTTTACGCAAATAATTTTGAACATTTAAAAAAAGTTAGTTTTGAATTTGACCCAACAACTGGCAGAGAATGCAAGAAGAGATTACAAAATTGCAAAATAATTTTAAACGAAAAACAGTTTAAAATTTAAAAAATAAAAATTTAGAGTTTTTCAAGGCACATTATAGTATTCTGAGTTATTCAATTACCTCATTGAAGAAGCAAGGAATGCCCTTAACGAATGCAATTACGATTGTTAACAATTTTAAGGAAGCTATTTGTGGTGTCCCGGAAAAAATTGGAGAGAAGATGATAGTAAAATTAAATGAAGTTTTAAAAATATATATAAAGGTTTTCAAACGTTAAATAATTTTGGAAAAATTTAAGTAGTGAAAATGTGGGTGATTTTTAAAGCAGCATACCAATAGCTAATTTTAAATATGCGCCTATAACAAGTGTAGATGTTGAAAGAAGTGTCTGTCTCTACATACATTTTGAGCGCTAGAAGACAGTTTTATCATGGGAAATTTGGACTAATATTTAATTGTAAATTGTTTTCGAAGAAACTAGTATTTTATAATGTGATTTTGTAAATTAGTATTACCTCCCTATATTTAGGATATTTCTGTATTTTTTCGATAAACATATATTTTTAAACTTAAAATAAAATATACTTTTATAAAAAATAAGTGCTCTAAATTGAATTCATTGTTCTTTCTACAACTCGTCTCTCTTTCCGTTAATGCTTTCTTCAGCTGTCCTGTGTTATGGACAAAATAATAAAAGGCACATCCATATTCTAGGTAAGTTTATAATACTATTCTGTAGTTACTATTATAATCTAAGGTAAAAAAAGAATTTTTTAAAATAATGTTTTTTTTTTTTTTGGGTTTTTGCAAACTCTGGTGCTTTTTTTAATGTAAATTTATGCTTTTTTTGCATATGTTAATGCTTTTTTTCAAATGTATGTGCTTTTTAGGTGCTTTTTTAATGTTTTTTTAATGCTTTTTATCCGGTCTTTACTTGTAAGTATGAACCAAAGAACGGCTTGCTTAATTTTTGTAGGATTTGGTGATATTAAAAACTATACATTTTTAAAACAAATAATGCACAAAAAGACAGTTATTGGATAGTTTTTGCAGTTATTGGACAGGATTTGACAGTTTTTTGGATACTCGGTAGTATTTTTAAATTATTTTATTTGCAACAATAAACATCGAATAAAAAATGTTTTTAATAGGTAGGTACCTAATTACCAAAGAAATTTATTTCTCTTAAATACATATTATATAATTAGTCGCCTTCTTCATCAGCAGATCAATATTGCCACTTATGCTGTCACTATCTTTCAGATAGCAGTTGTGACAAACATATTTGCCTTCTTCTTCTTCTTCAGATGGTATATGTATGGTATGTGATGGTGGAACCCATTTTCTATGAAAATGGTGATTTCATGCGTCGCAAATTTTGTTGTTACATATTCTGAAATGTATGTGATCTTTTCGCAAACGCCAATCTCTCTATTTGTTCTTTCCTCTTTCTTGCAAGTGCTTTGGAGATGAAAGATTGTAGTTGCCTTCATAATTATCTACAGCACGCGGACTGCTGGATTTATCGATGTCTGTAAAAGTAGATCGTACTGAAACTGGATTTGCAGAATTATAAATTATCGAGTCATCGTTTTTCACATTAGCGATAATTTTCAGCATCAATATTTATATCCTGCTCTAAATATTTTTCAGAATTAGGGGTTGGTTCATCTAAGTTTTCAAGTGTTTCGATACGCTTAGTTGATACATCCGATATAGAAGCATTCTGAATATTTTACTTTTTATTTCAAAAATATGGTTTCTGTGCGAATTAGGCATTATTGCCGTGTACCAAAAAATTCACATACACAATGTTTGTGGAACGTGGCAATAAAGTTAGAATATGGTACAGGTTTGTGCAACTGTCTGGAATTTTATGCATCTTCCTGCCATTTTTTTCAGCTTTTGTAAACGATAATTTATAAATCTGTCAGTCCAGTTTCAGTAGAATCTATTTTTACAGACATCGATAAATCCAGCAGTCCGCGTGCTGTAGATAATTATGAAGGCAACAACAATTTACCACCGAAACAAACGACTTCTTTCACGGAATATTTTCTATCTACAAATGCACCTGCATGAATGGGGAAAGAACGAATCGAGCGATTGCCGTTTGCAAAAATATCACATACATTCAGAATATATGTTGAGAAAAAAAAACGAGAAAACTGTTGGATAAAATCGCAAAAGAAGATAGAACACGTAAACGAGAAGAATCTGACTTAAGAAGGCTAGCATCAAAATAACGACAAAATTTGCGACGCATGAAATCACCATTTTCATAAGAAATGTGTACCACCATCACATACCACACATACCATCTGAAGAAAAAGACAAATATGTGTGTCACAACTGCTATCAGGAAGATAGTAACATATATGACAATATTGAATCTGATGATGAAGATGTAGACCAATTATATAATATGTATTTAAGAGAAACAAATGGCTTAAGTAATAGGTTCCTACCTGTTAAATAATAGTAGATTATACCACGAGTCGATAATGATAGCTATTATTCCCGAAGAAAATTTACGAACCGAGCCGCGCAAGCGGCGCACATACGGCTATTTGGGCGATTTGACCGGCCAAAAGTCAATTATATATAAATCTCTGTAATTAAAAAGGAAAAGAGTTCCATTGAGCCAAGTGTAGTCTGCATGGGACAACAACGCTTCCCCGCACCCCGCTCAACTCTCTCCCTCCGCAGATTAATCGGAACTTTAAGGCATTACTTTGAGCGCTCGTATGCACTTTCCACGTTCCTTGCGAGCACATATTAACTATTCGTGTTTACTGGTGAAAAATCAAGATAAGGACTGTTATATAGCAGGTATGTGGCCTTACTTTTCATATAGATTGTTGCTACAGATGCCGTATTACCTAAATGATATCGTTTCGATTAAATGAGGTATATTGCAATGATTTTTTCCCATATTCGAGCTTATTAGTTGTACTTCCGGAAATTTTCCGTCGTTGATTTTAGACTTATTAGAAAGCTTGAAGCTTATTCTATGAGATATTAAAATAAACAGCTGCTAAATAATGCTATTTTTATAGTTTTCCCTACACTTCTTTGACTGCGTTTAAGATCTGTAGAGGTTATGTTTTGCGCTGAATTGTTTGTTTTTTGTTTTAGGACCGTCAAATCCGAGACTTATGACTTATTTGTGTATATTTTTTTTTCGGTAATGTGTGTATTTTTTGTGTTTGATTGTTTTGTTGGTATACATTGTATTATTTGGTGGCGGGGGGTTATTCTTCGATGTAGGTTTGCTAGTTGTTTCCCAATCGTGGCAGAGTAGTGATTGATCGTGTCTGCGATTTTCTTCTTGTCTGTGGTTGTTGAGTGGTCCTGTTTTTCGATTTGGCTAATGGTCGCATGTTTTGTTTCTGTTCTATTGGTAAGCGCTTTTATGATTTTCCATGTTTTCTCCGGGTTTGTTTTGAGTTCTTTCAATTTGTTTGAGTAGTATTCTTTTTTGGTTCGCTTCAGGAGTTTATTTACTGTTTCCTTCTGGTTGCGATATCTGTTTTCTATACGGGCGTCGTTTAGGTTTTTTCTGTGTGTTTTGTGTAGTTTGTCTCTTATTTCAATATTTGTTAATATTTCCTTTGTTATATAGGGTTTACTTTCTTGTCTTCTGATTTTTGTTTCCGTTTGGTATTCAAGGGTTATTGCCTGCATTGTTACAGAAAGTTATTCTTGGTTGTTTATAGTGGTGGTGTTTAGCTGTTTTTCTAGTTTATCTTTTATTGCTTTGTGGTTTGTGTGCTTTTGTTTATATATATGATATTTTCTACTTGGAGTATATAAGTTAGACGTTATTAGGATCGGGTAGTGATCGGATATGTTTGTGGGTAGTATTTTTATGGTGATTTTGTCTGTATCTATGTTTGTAAAAGCGTGGTCGATTATAGTGTTTTCGCCTCTAGGATCTGTGTGAGTGTAGTCCTTTTTCCTCGTTTTATTGAGCCGCTTGTATCCCTTCTCTGTTAAGGTGTTTCTGTAGTTTCCAGTAATGTCGCTTGTTTTTGCAATGTCTATGTTTAAATCTCCTATTATTATGTGCCGTTTCCTTATATTTATTATATGTTTTTTTAGCGTTTCGTTCGTAGTTGTGTATGTTATGTGTGGGGGTTTATATATAGTTGTTATATATGTTTTCTGATCGGTGAGCTTTATCGTGATCATTTCTATTTCGTTTACTGTTCTTTTTTGTTTTACTACATATCCTATATCATCTCTGATGTAGATTGCTATGCCTTCTCCTTTTTTGTTTACTCTTGAGTGGAATTCGGCTCTGTATTCGTCTAACTGGTGTAAGTGTTCTATGTCTCTGGTGAGCCATGTTTCCGTGAGGGCTATTATGTGTGGGAGTTTATACTGGTTTGTAATCAGTTCTATTTCCTCGGTTTTGTTTTTAAGTGATCTTCCATTGTGCAAAAAGATTTTTAATTTATTGTTTGTGTTATTGTGTCTCTGCTTTTTGTTTTTTTTAATCTTCTTATCTTCTCTGGTTTTTAATTTCTTTCTTCTAAAAAAATTTTACGGTTATTGAAATTGTAGCGTTCATATCTTATGCCTATTGGCCAGAAATCTTTTTTATATATCTCTTCCTTAAGATTAAAAGGTACTCCAATCTTGAAGTATTTGGTGTTGTATTTGGTTGTATAAGCTGTAGTTACTATTTCTTGTTCTGTTATGTGTGTTTTATTTATTATATATTGTGTTATTTCTTTTTCAGTGGTCTCATTTCTTATTCTTGTGAGGCATAACCAGAGTTTCTGACTTGTTTCGTCTTTTCCTCGGAAGTTAATATTTGTGTTGGTTTCGGAGGAGCCTATGTTGTTTGTTTTTCGGTGTTTTTTCTCTTGGTATACTATCTCCGTGTTTATCTGTTTTTTTTCCTCTCCATTTATCTTCTTCTCCCGGGAGTTCATTGCGCTTGTTGGCTCGCTTTGGTCTTGCGCGCCTGACTCTTCATATGTTTTCTTTTTCAGTCTTTCACTGTATGTCTCCATCATGTTTCTCGTGCTTGGTTGGTTACCTGTTTCGGTATCCGAGATGTTTATGTCTGTGTCTGCTGTTTCTATAACTGGCTCAGATTGCTGTTTGTAGTTATTTTTTTTTGTTTTTGTTTATTTGGTTGTTTTCTTCATTTTTGAGTGTTGGTGGTTTTGTTCCTTTTGCTAAGTTTTGTATTGTTTCTTTCAGTTTTCTATTTTCAGTAATCAGTGCATTCACTTTTTCTTGTAGGGGTGTTAATTCTTCTCTTATTGTGTTTCTTAATAATTGCTCTATATCTCTGAGGTTTGTTATTGTGGTTTTTGTATTTTCCTCTTGTTTTTGGTCCTTGTTGTGAATTTCTGTTTTGTTTGTTAGTTCTGTCTTATTTGAGGTTATGTTTTCGGATTTACCTTCGCATTTCCAGTTGTTTATGGTTCCATCCTTCCGTAGATTTGTGAGGGTTTCTGCAGTCACTCCTACACAGGTCGGGTGGTAGATCTTCAAGCATTTGCCATCACTGCACTCTATTGCGTCTTTATTTCTGTTGATAACCATGCCGCATATACTGCACGACGCCATGGCGTTCTCACTTACATAAATGCCATTGTTAAGTTGAGATAATTAAATTTTTTTCTCTAAAATGAGCACCAACAAAGTTGCCCATTTGTTGGTTGTTAGCTATTATTCAGATCACACTGCATATCCAACACGAAAATCGATACCTCTGTTCTCGGATTCACCTGTGTTGTATCGTGATTAATTTTCTGCTAACAAATAATTTGAATAAATATCTAATTATCCTATTAGTATCTATCCTTCTGAACTTCTAAACGCAACACCGGTTTGCATTCATACTTGTGTTTTGTAAATAATTACGATAATACAGAAAATGTAATTTTGAATATATGCGTGTGATTCATCCATCAATCTCTGCGATTTAATACAGCCCCAGCAGCCAGGATTCTTTTATTGTTAATAAAAATATTTTACTCCCTCAAAACTTTCCCGCGTCGTATCCCCCTTCATTTCCCCAGTTGCGTTTTATCCTTTCATTTTTAAGATTTCATCTTTTTTTATGTATTATATACATTGCGTGTGAGAATAAAGGGAGCACAAAGAGCGGCCATCAAAGAATCCGTTCCGGATTCCTCGCGCACGCTCCCCAAATTAAACAATTCCAGGGGAGACCCTCGCCGCCAACCGTCAATTTCCGGGGCGCATTTCCGGTGCTCTCTGTGTGTGTTTATTTTTTCCCGGAAAAATTGATTGCACCCCGCGCAACAGCGAAAAAAAAGCCCCCCCGAGAGGGGGTGGACCGGGTGGCCGTTATTTTTTTATATTATTTCACCTACAAAAATTCGCGAGGATGACGCGAATTTACAGCGGAATTACTCGCGCCTTGTTTTTTTTTTCACGTCCATCTCTCTACCGACCCCCCCCCCCCCCCCCCCCCCCCCTCCCATACCGCGCGCTTAGTTGGGTAAAAATATTAAAGCGGCCGTGGGGAAAAAAGGGCGCAATCAGGCGCGTTTGTTCGCCTCGTGTTGTTTAAATTAAACGGGGCGCAGCTCCAAATAATTTATACGTTTTTGTTTGGTCGAAATTAAAATTCAATTCCGTGCGGGGTCCGTCAAAAAATAAGAGGAGAATAAAAAAAATAAAAAATATATCTGCACCGCCTGGCGAATTGTTCGAAGGTCCATTTTTATGCGCAACACTTTATTTGCCCGTTAAAAAAACAGCGAATAATAGGGATATTACCTGAAATTCATAATATGTAGCAAACGTTTGTTAAAATTTTTAATAAACCTGTTTGTAATGTGTGTTTGTAAATATGAGTACCACAAAGCAATACTTAATTAAAAAATCTGAAGTGGCCACCTCATGACTATGCCATACTAATTGCCAGTGCAATTATAACACAATAATTAAATTTAATCCAAAAGTCCTGTGAACATTATCATTGTGACATTTACAGACGACCACGACGACCGAGATAAAATATAATAAATACATTTTTCATGTTTATAAAAATTTTACCTGTTCTAAATTTGTAATTTTGCAAACCTCATATGTAACATCTAACTTTATCAATTCCATTTCTGCTTGCGTTGAAATGAAGTACTCCCCATAGACAGCCTCCTCCAGTTTCTTGGAGAGATTTCCTGCGGTCTGAGGCAGAAATCGTCCGGAAAATGCGCGCCTAACGAGCGTTTTTAAAGTCGCTCCGTGGAGCAATCATAATCCCGAGAAGGCGAGAATAGCGAACATTTGAATCGTTGGAAAATGATTTTGCACTTTTCCAGGCCCTAAGATATCTTCAAAATTATTACATACAATCGTTATATTATTATTGACCTGTACTGCAATACTCACCAATATTTTCTATAATGTAATTCATATTAACACTATGAATTCATAATGTTAATAAAGGGTGTTTTTTAGGTATGACAGAACTTTTGTTCGAGACAGCTCGGGTGTTATAGTTATTTAATCATTAAGGGTGGTAAGTATTGTTTACCAGTCGAGGTCGAGTTTGCGCCCGAGCGATAGCGAGGGTTAAGTCCAAAACTGGTCAACGCTTACCTCTCGAATTGTTTATAACTGTTTTTCCACTACTGAAGTTGGTTTAATTGTTTGTGTTTGATTACGTTATTTTCGCAACTTGAACAAAATATCCGTGCGGCTTTGGTTGCCAAGGCTATTTTTTAAACAAAGTGTGAGAGTCAGAAATTACATTCGTTCAGTTGTAAAATGAATTCCAATGAAAATAAACAAGAAATGGCAATTGAGGAGGCTGCACATGCTACCTGTTCCTTCCTACTGCCGGAGAAGTCGAAGGCGTGGTATCAAAATGCGTATAAGTGTTTTAATGAGTGGTGCCAGAGAAAGAACGATGCAGAAAACTTTTTACTTAGCTCCCTGAGAGAGGTAAGTGTTTAATTACATCCCGTTGTTCATAGTAACCAAACCGGTGGGCCAACCACCTGTTAACCAAAGTAAGTGGGCCTTACTTCCACCAAATCAATGTCACAACAGTGTACTTACCATGCAGGGAGTAGAAAAATAATATTTACATATGTATGTAAAAGATGATTTGAGTGCCGATTTAATTTTATTCATCTTTATGCCAAGACGGTGGCTTCGCCGGCGTAAAACTGTCAGAAATTAATTTTAAGGGTTCTGAATTTTCAAAAAATCATACTTTCTAAACGTTTTGAGATGAAGATCTGAAATTTAAATTGTGCACGGTATATATAATTATCTTTCCAACTGTGTTTTAGTGTTATTTTAATGCATACTTTCGGAGATATCGCAAAAAAAATAATGTAAATCGTATTATTTTTCAGAATCACAACATGGGCGGATAGATATTTATAAAATACATTCAAATTTTTAATTTCACCATGATATGTCTGCCCACTTTCAATTTATAAAGTATCAAAAAGTACACATTTTTCGTTCAATACAGTACTGCTCCTAGCGTACATTATCTGTAGTTTCACCAGAAGAGCGCAATTCTGCAACCTTAAACTGACCGATGGTAATTTATGACCATTGGTCATAAATTACCCACTCATAAAGCGTAATTTGGTCCTATTCTGGCAGGTAGAGAAGAGAAAGATTTCCGTGTAATAGTATTTTTGCGTAGTATAATAATTGGTACGTCAACACCGCAAGGTAAAATGGCAATTGATTAAATAAAATAATAACTTGTATCGAAAAAATAATATATGAGTACGTATAACTAAAGTAACTATAGAGCATGTTCTAAAATAGATAATAATAACAACAATAATAATAATAATAATAATAATATATATTATTATTATTATTATTATCATTATTTTCAAATAATCCATGTTTGGTCTATTACATTGACTACAAAATGTACAGATCCATATAATTTATTTTGATCATCAATTCATTTTCAAATTCAAGTATTAATTAAAACAAATCATATTATTTAAATCGTAATGTATATCATTTGATTTACATCACAACCCAATAGGCCAAAACGGATCAGAAATAGCTCCCACATGAATGAAAAAATAAAATAAAATTAGTGAAAGTTGTTTTTCCATCAGTTTCATCCCAAACATAAATACTAAATCTGTCTTGTAAATTCCGTGTTCGTGTTGTAAGGGCCAATTATGTTCAACGTGAAAATTAATTACACCGTCTATCACAGTTCGCCTAACCATGACTCATGTATAAAAAAAATGTTCAAACCCAATTTTTAGTTAAAACTATTTCTTGCTATTCGTGTTTTAAGTAAATGTAACATTTAAAATGTTTTACCGATAGAGTTTCAATCAAATGTTTGAACTAATAAAACTTAACTATAATATTATGCTGTATTTTCCTCTCCAAGTTATAATTGGTTTTTATTATTTATTATTTTCGAAATTACCTTTCGAAAAAGTTGCATCTTTAATATTAATACAAAAACAGCAGCACACAATCGAAGAAAATATTGTTATAGTAAATACAAATACAGGACTTCAAATTTCTGTTAACCTCAATAAAGCAGGTTTAGTAAATAAAGACACAAATTTGTTATGGACTAGCTTGCAAAACTATAATTTATAGTTGGATTTTTGCATAAAAATCAAGTTCAGAGCTACGTACAGCTGCTGGAACAAAATAATTTGAATCAAATATTTCAATATCCATGCACATTGTGTAATATACATACATATAATTTGCTCAATAATGGAATTTCAAGATCTTTACGGAATATTGAAATATATATGATAATTTGTTAGTTTATGGAGGAAACAAAAATAATTTGACGAAATTTGGCAACTGTATTTTTCGTCCCATCATTTAATCATCTGAAAAAATCTGAAATCAGCTGAAAACGCAGTGATTCAATAACTAATTCCACCTCCAGAAATACACATAATGATGGGTGTTGCCAAAGAAGATATATCCTTTGGAGGATTGTTATTTATTTGGTGTTGCTAATAATATTTATATTGCTGCAACAACAAGCTTCTGAACAAGCTTCAGAAGCCGTACACGCCGATTTTAAGAAGATGTGAATTTATCTGTGACGATCTATTATTATTTCAATGTGTCATTTAAAAACTGTCATGTCATTATGTGTGCCCATTTGTTTTTGTATGTTATGCTATTTTTTGTTTTTGTCCTTGTTTCTTATTGACTGACTTATCACATATATAAAAACAGCTATAATAACATCCACACGTTGACCCTTTTTTTTTAATTGAACTTGTTTTGACAATGTTCAGAGTTAAAAAAATGGCACGGTAAAATAAACATGTAACTACATTTGTCAATAAGCACAGTTAGTCAATGTCTAATAAGACATTTTTATTGGCAGCAGAATATCAAAATATTGATGATACTATGTCTTCATAATTTAATAATACTTTATTATTATCTACAATTTCGATAGAATATTATTGTGTGTAATATGAAACCAATTATTAGTATGTTTTGCAACAAGATATCTGTCAGTATCATAATACAAATTAATAAAATTTAAGTTTGTTAAGTCGTTTCCATAGAAATGAATGCTTGCTTCCAATTAATTCCATTCCATTTTCATGTTTATTTTCATCTTTAGATGTACTAAGATGTAAACTATTTTCATGTCTGAAATGAAAAAGTATCACTTTCATGTATAGTTAGCTGTGAAAAAATTACTACTTATACATATACAGGGTGTCTATGCTAAACCGTTCGTTAAAAGTTTACGGGGTTGCCGTTGTACTAAAATTTTCAAAAAAAATCTCGTCGCACGGTTGAATCAGTTATCCTCATGTGAAATATATTCAACTTTCTATCACTTCCGGTTCTACCGGAAGTAGCACCAACTTTCTTATTTTAAATAGAACACCCCATATATTATTATATTTTTGAATTCCTGGCTTAAATTAGAACATATTTTGTACGAACGTATGTACACCTATCTCTTTTAGTTTAAAAAAAAAAAGTGTTTTCTAAAATTTTGACCTCTAAAAGGTAGCCTGAAATCTGTCTATAACTTCTCTTAGGAATAAGATAAAATTATGAATTATATTTCTAATTATACCTAGAGGATGCCTCTATGAGTAGTATAATTGGAACGTGCCAATTTTAACAATAAGTGTTCATTAAATGTCAATATCTAAGTGCTAACTTAAATATCTCGTAATTCAATTTGTTTGAATTGAAAGACCCATTTTTTATCGCATTTCATGATAGGGAGAAACATGTACTATAAAAAAGTATAATGTAACCATACTCCTAAAGCAAGTATTTTTTGAATTATTTCAAAGATTACTTTTTCGTCGCATTTCTGCAGGGTATATTTTCGTATGTCACAAGTGCACTTTAGTAGGCATGTGTTATGCTTTTGTTTTGTCGCTATTGTAATGCAAACTGTCAAATAATAAAACCATCTATAATAAAGTATTACGAAAATCAAAATCAACAAAATGAATCATTACACAAATCAACAAATTATCAATTTATTTTTTATACATGGCGACTGCGATAGAATTGTTGCTCGAACATGTAGAGCATTCAATGAAACTTATCCACATTTGCCGCCGATGAATAAAACAAGATTTAGAAGATTCGAATCAAATTTGATTCAATTTGGACAAGTGAATGCAATAAGACATCGACAAAAGCCAGTTATGGAAAATGAGGAAGTGCAAGAAATAGTGTGGCCTATTTTCAAGTAAATCCACAAGCATCTATCTTCTGACATGTGAAATTATACCCTGCCGAAATAGGACGAAAAAGTAATTTTCGAAATATTAAAAAAAAATACTTGCTTTTTTTTCCAAATCGTGCTATGTGATAAAAAAGGGGTCATTCTATTTAAAAAATAATAATTACGAGATATTTAAGATGGCACTTAGATATGGACATTTTATGAACACTTATTATCAAAATTGACAGTTTCCAATTATTTTACTTATAAAAGCATCCTCTAGGTACAATTACAGATGTAATTCATAATTTTATCTTATTCCTAAGAGAAGTTATAGACAGATTTCAGGCTGCCTTTTAGAGGTCAACATTTTAGAAAAAAAAAAACTTGAGAACTAGTAAAGATAAGTGTATTTACGTTCTTACAAAATATGTTCCAATTCAAGCGAGGAATTCAACAATATTATAATATATGGGGCATTCCTTTAAAAATAAGAAAGTTGGTGCAACTTCCGGTGGAACCGGAAGTGATAGAAAGTTGAAAATATTTCACATAAAGATAACTGATTCAACCGTATGACTAGGATTTTTTTGAAATTTTTAGTACAACGGCAGCCTCGTATTTTTTTAACGAATGGTAGTCGAGATACAAACAATATTTTTACGAAAACTCAGGAAAACTGCAAATTCAACAAGACAATTTTGTTATGCACAACAATTCATTTCTATTTGAAATTGTTGGAACCGTGTTTAAATCCAGAGGATTTGGGTGCGTTGTCTATCGTAACGGAAGCGACGAAATAAACAATACAAATCTGATGTTTTAAAAGTTAGTTCTATTAATAATTATTCTAATTCATGTTCTAAGAGTGTATAATTATTCAAAATGTGCTCGGAAAGCGAAAAAGAGAGTTTACCTGAAGAAGTTTTTCAAGCAGCACAAAGTGCTGTTGCACAATTGATCCCGAAGAAATCGTCCAGACAATATGAGATTGCATATAACGAATTTAAAGGTTTGTGTAGTTTGAAGAAAATTGAGAAAGTGTCCGAAGCCGTATAATTGGCATATTTCGAACACAAAGTGAAGAAAATTAAACCTTCCACTTCGTGGTCAGTATATTCGATGGTAAAAAGTACATTGAATGTCCGTGTAGTTTGAAGTAAATTGACAAAGTTCCGAAGCCGTATAATTGGCATATTTCGAGAACAAAGTGAAGAAAATTATACCTTTCACTTTGTGGTCGGTATATTCGATGTTAAAAAGTACATTGAATGTCAAAGAAAATGTAGATGTTGGAAAATTTACTATACTAATACCATATTTGAACAGCAAATCAGTTGGATGCTGCCCGAAAAAGTCCAAAGTGCAAATGAAAGAAGAAATTGAGAGATTTTTGAAATAAACCACCCGATAATAGATTTCTTCTAGAAAAGGTAATTCAAACCTAAATAAATCAATCAATTCAACTAATTTTGAACAACTTTTCAGTTTATTTTAATAATTAGTGTTTGTGGAGCTTTGAGAAGAGATGAGCTATTAAAGATAACGATCGATCCTATACAAGACAAAGATTCAATTAATATTATAAGGATTCCCGATTCCAAAACTTATACTCCGAGATGTTTCATGATTTCAAGTTCAGACCATATGAAGGTATACCGCAAATAATGTGCTTTACGTCCGGCAGTTACTACATATGTTATGTATTTAATTAATAAAATTATAAATGGAAGTTGAATAATTGACAAAATATTTTGACATTTGTTTTATGTTCTGGAACGAAGAAGACTTTGGTGTTCTAGAACATAAAAGTACTTCGCTGCTAGGTGAGAAAAAATACTGACTTTGTCAACTGAAAATTCAACGTAAATGTCAAATTTTGGTGTCAGTTTTCGAAAAAATATATAAATATTATTTTCAATAAATATTATATAAATTACGCGATAAATTTGTTTTACTTCCCAGCACAACATCCCATATTTCATATTTCTGTCTTGGATTTGGGAGCCCTTAAGTTATCGATCGAAAATCGAACACGAAAAGATTTTAATTTTAATTTTGCTCTTTAAATTCAGTGGGCGCAATTTTTGATTCTTGCCTGCAGCGTGGAAAGTCTAGCGGTGGCTCTGTCTGCAAGTATCTGCACTACCGCCCGACCATCGGTTTATTGTAGTTCCATAAATTATGACCATAAACTAATTATAAGGGTGCTTCAATAAACTGCCTCACGAATTCAAAAGCAGCTCCTCGTCGGCCGTACTAGTATCATGTCATCCTTTTTTAAATATTGCCGTTCTGACCAACACCTCGGCCGGCGTGAATCGCTATATTTCTGTTAATGGCGCCAATAACAGCGCCATCTACAAAGATTAAATAAAAATATTTCGATCAAAACCTTCATAATTTTTTCCATAGAATCCGAATATGCAATAAAAAGTGGGGTTCTCTTTTTATATTTCAAAGTTATCCCCCGCCCCCTTAGAACGAGCAATGTAGGTCTAATTTTAGTACCAGTAAATGGGCCCCCTCAATTAAAATAACTTTCATTTGAAATATTTTTTCGTACCTACATACCTATCACATTTTGGAGATATTTTGACGTCTTCATGTAAATGGACCACCCGGTATAATTAATTTTAGTCAGAAATAACGCAACGTCATCGCCATTGGTCTGCACAACATTCTGCCAGCTACTGACCCTCAACCCATTTGTTATAAAAGTACAAAAATACCACCGATTATGTGGCTTTAGCAGCGCGTAGACCTTTTACCCGTATTTTTTTATCTCCTCGCAACGTTTCCCCAAATTATATCGGCTAATCCGTGTTACGCCGTGAATTTTATCGCCCCGTAAAACCGACGCCACTGCGGAATTTCAGGCGGCGTAGAAACGAGAGAAAAAAGGCTGCAACCGCCCCCAACCCTCCGCGAAACTGAGCGCAATTCGGAATGGGAGATTTCCGGTGGTAATCCAGAGCCCATTTTTAATTTCTCCCGTCAACGCTGGTGGTGGTGGAGGCGGCGGAGGCGGCGGACTTTATTTATCGGTGAAGTTTATTTCGGGGTGAAAAAGTGTAAAATTTGGGGCAGTGGCAGGATTAAATATCGCCGGAGCCCAACTGAATTGCTACTTTTGCTCAGCATACGATGTATCGCGATGTGGCGATAGATGTGCCAGGATCCTGCAGACATGATTTTTTTCCTTCAATAGTAAATACTTGAGAAATTTGAGTCGACAAGATACAACAAAATACATTTATTGTTTATAATGTTGTTATGTTGCCATGTTCTGCGTAATCCTTATACATCCATGTCGAATTCGGTTTCTCAAACTGTAGCACACGTACCCCCATCCAATGGTTCATTCATTTATTTTTGGTGGTAACATTTTTACAGAATAATTTTTATTTGCTAGATTTTTCATTTACTACACACTGAGTTTTTTTTAAATAAAAGTATACATACTGGTTAACAGTTTTAAACAGTTGATTCAGTTTTTATATTGACTGCTAACAAAGTACGCAGTATAAAACAAATTAATTGTCACCAGCTCAGTGCTCACCAATCACTCAGCAATCACTCAGAAGACACAAATGTACTCTAAATGTAAATTAAATTCATATGAAGGCATATAATATATGCAACACTGAGCCAAAATTTCAAATAGGGAGTTCTGTTAATAATATATGTAACTAAGTCGTTGATTAAATCACGGGATGTTTCATTTTAAGGAAAGTCTCATCAGAATAACTGCATTAAACGTATACTTTCTTCAAATATCTTGTTTGTTGGTAATTACACCATATATGGCATTTTGTGATGAAGTGATGAAATAATTACTGTAATTCTTATTCTAAGTCTATTCATTTAGTATCCATGTTTATGTAAATATATGCCTTGACATTTCGGACTTTACAACAAATCTTTCAGTTCGGTTTCGTTATAATTGGGATGAGTTAAAGAACGTATTTTAATATATCCCAATTATAATGAAACCGAACTGAACGTGGAATTCTATTGTAAAAAATCCGTAAGAAAAATTTGAAATGAAATCTGTAATTTTGGAAAAAAAAAATAAGGCGAGCATTGTTTTAACTTACCTACTTATTAATTGCCTAACAGTTTTGTGACTAATGATTTTGTCACGATGATTTACATTAATTTTCTGATTCTATGCATGTTCTAAAATTATTCTTTGCATTTCCTTAATGTACAAGTACAAGCTTTTCTGGGTCAGTAAATGGTATTTTACGAGTGCAAATCATATTACATATTACAAAACAAGAATTAAACTTGCAGAACAGATAATGTGATATACAGGGTGACTTTTTTTCATTTTATGTATTGTGATCCCGGAAACCATAAAACGTAGAGATTCGGTTAAATGAGAAAACAGTTCATCGTGATTAAAATAACAAAATAATAGGTAACAAAAGGGCAACTTGTTTAGTATGAATTTTAGAGGAAAAAGTTGTTACGCAAAAAAGTTCTGCATTATCTTAAATTAATGATTTAAGATATATTTTGGTATTACCTTCTACAGGGTATTCAGAAAATAGATTAATCTTTGCTTTGTGAGACCTGCGCTTCACGCTTCTAGGTTGAGGTTTTTTTCTTCATTTTAAGCATTGTTGTGTCAGCAGTTGTTTAAAGATAAACTTTTTTTTTATTTCACTAAATTTGCAGCCCTTTTCATTCTCTTTACGACCATGTAAAAAAAAGCATTTATACTTTTTCTAAAACATACATATGTTACATAGTGTCGAAAAGATTGTAGGTATACACCCCAATAAAAATGTAATTTAGGATTTATGGAAAAACTATTAAAACTTGTAGCAAAATATATATATTTTAATGGATATTTCAAAGTTAGAAACAAATTTCATCGATGTCATAAATCATACCAACTCTGTAGAAATTTGTTAAATGTCATTCGAAATGTAACTGTTGTAAAGCATTGTATATTCTAAAATAATGATCACGAAAAATGCCATACGATGACACACTTGAATCTAAAATGTAAAATGTTTGCAAAATATCAAGTTTCGGCCAAATAGATTTTTCTGCAGGATTTTTTTAAAGGCACTCTCAGTCTGTCCGAAATTTATGGACTACCACGACCATGTATGAAATGCTAACTATATATCTCAGTAAATATTAACTTTACAGAAAAGTGTTTGGAATGAAAGTTATTAGGTTAAGTTAGGTCAGCTTAACTCCACCATGTGAAAAGATTTATTTTCTATTTCTTTCAGAAAGAAAATTATTTCCGGGTATCCAAATAATCCCAATATCCTTAATATTTTTCATTAATTTCGTCAAAATTTCAATAAATATTTCAAGTAAATTTTCTGCGTTTTGTAAATATTTTGTTTGCCAACTTTTCAGAAAAAAATATTGGATTTTCTGAAATTATCTCGGTTTTTTTAATTGTTTAGTTACCTGCGGTTTTCTTAAGATTTCCAGATCTACTGACGTGTTTCAGGATTTTTATAATTTTTATTTAAAATATCGTAGTTTTATCTTCCGATGTTATTATTAAATTTTTGTAATTTGCAGACATTTTCTGCAATTTTTAGATATTGTTTGTGATATTTTCAATACATTTTCCATAACTTAATTTTTTGTTTTGCTGTTGAATTAATTTTTTTGGGCAACTTTTCAGAAACCTATGGCATATAAAATTATCATGTAGTGTTTGTACTTGCAATATTGATATTTTCAATAAATTTTCTACGATATTTGGATTTTTTATTACATTTTCTGTAATTTATGGGTTTTTAGTTACTACTTTACTACTAAGTTTTCCAGATGTACTGGCAAGTTTAAGGATTTTTTGAATTCGTAAAAAAACTGTTTTAGTTGTAACTTTCGATGTTATCACTAAATTTTCATTTTTTTTTATTGCAACTTTTCAGAAACTTATGGTAGGCTTATAAAATTGTCATGTAGTGTGTGTACTTGCAATATTGATATTTTCAATAAATTTTCTACGATTTTTTGATATTTTTTATTACATTTTCTGTAATTTCAGGGTATTTTAGTTACCATTTCCCTGCGGTTTTCTTAAGGTTTCAAGATTTACTGGCATGTTACAGGATTTTTAGAATTCGTATAAAAAATATTTTAGTTGTAACTTCCGATTTTATTATTACAATTTTTGAAATTTGCTGACATTTTCTGCATTTTTTTAAATATTTTCTGTGATTTTTTCATTACATTTTTCACAACTTACAATTTTTTTGTGCTGTTGGAATAAATTTTCTGCATTTTGTTTAATTTTTTTGGGCAACTCTTCACGAACGTATGGCAAGCTTATAAAATAATCATGTACTGTTTGTACTTGCAATATTGATAATTTCAATAAATTTTCTACGATATTTTAAATTTTAATTATATTTTCTGTAATTTACGGGTTTTTAGTTACTATTTCCTTGCGGTTTTCTTAAGTTTTCCAGATATACTGGCAGGTTTCAGGATTTTTAGAATTTGTATTAACAAGATTTTAGTTGTAACCGATGTTATTATTAAATTTTCTGAAATTTACTGACATTTTCTGCAATTTTTTGAAATTTGATTTATTTCTGCGAAATTTTCACTACCTCTTACATATTTTTTGTGCTGTTGGAATACATTTTCTGTGTTTTGTTTCATTTTTTTGGGCAACTTTTCAGAAACTTATGGAAGGTTTATAAAATTATCATGTAGTGTTTGTACTTGCAATATTGGTATTAAATAAATTTTCTGCGATATTTTGATGTTTTAATACATTTTCTGTGAATGAAAGAGTTTTTAGTTACTATTTCCGATGTAATTATTAAATTTTCTGAAATCTGCGTACATTTTTTTCAAATAAATATTTTCAATAAATGTTCCACAATTAATACATTTTATTTTTGCAGTTTGAATGGATTTTACGCGGTTTTTTCGATTTTCTTATTATACTTTCATTAAGTGTTCTCGTTGTATTAACAAATTGTTTAATAAAAATTTCATTCAATAGGACAACAATTGTATAGTCTTGCAAAGTTTAGTTGCAAAATTGATATTTTCAATAAAGTCTGTGGTTTTTAATTACATGTTTAATGAGTTTTAGATGAATTAGTGAATTAACTAATAATATTTTTTTAAATATTACTTTCAATATTTGACATGTTCAATACATTTTTTGCAAACTGAATTTTTTTTTCTTTTTTTATAGATGTTTTTAATGAATTAAAAAAATTATTAAAGCATCTGCCATTTTTCCGTTTTTTTTTTAAATTTCAAATATAACATTTTCAATTCTATGAAAACTTAAGTTAAGTTTTACAAAATTTCATTAAAAACTGTCAAAATATCACTAATATATATGAGAATTCTAATTATTCCGTCAAACATTCAATAATCACTGTCAAAATATCGATAATACTGGAAAATTTGTATTTGTATTTGTATTGTATTCATTTCTAGGATAACTCAAAATTTGCAATTATTTTTACCAAGACTTCAATAGAACTTGATGATTTATTAAATGTTCTTAAAAATATGGCATTTTTTAAGAAAGATATTTAACATACAGAAAATTTTGTAAAATTTACAATAGTTAATATATTTATTATATAATTTATATTATTATATATTTTATTATATAATATTTAATATATTTTATTTACCCTTATTTGAAATTCGGTAGGCTACGTTAAAATTATAAGGTAATCTCTGTATTTGTATGTATTTGTCAAAATAAATACTTTCATTTATAATCTTGACAAATTTCTATATCTAATAGAACGTAGTATATACTTCACATGGTTTCGATTGAAGAGCTGCCCGAAGCTCTTCATCTGAATAATTCCTCTACGCAGTACGTTGCGATCTCCAAACGTGTGAGTTATTCAGGCGGAAAAGCTTATGGCACCGCCGGCATATGCGGAAACACTCCACCAACATGAATGAGTAATTAACTGCTGAATACTTTAACAGTCTCAGGCAATAAATAGTAAAGCAGTCGATTCATGGGATTCACGTTATTATTAATGTGAGAATATTGGTATCATTGCAATGTACACTATACATGAGTTGTAATTCACCAATTCATTAATGATTCATATGTAATTCATATTAAATAATATGAATGTTGTGAAGGTGTAAAATTAACGATTTTATTTTAATATTATTCAAATTAGTTGCAATTGTTTTACCTGCTTTTTATAATTTATCTAGTATAGATCGTATTAATTATCTTCACTTACTGGTCTATCTTCTCTATTTAATATTAATAGTATAATATCTGTATTATATATCGTGTATATTTCATCTCACAACACCATACATCTATACATCATATATGTATTGCCTGCTATCTCTATCTCGTCTATTTTCTACCTGTTTCTTCCTCTGGGTTGCGTTATAATTTTCTTCCTACCGCAGTTTTAGAGCACTTACAGTTTTTGTAGGGAAGCATGGCATTTAAGTGCCACTTTATCAAGCTCATCTTTATGCCTGCTGCTTGAATGCCTGCTTTGTTTGAAGTAATTTTGTAATTTAAATGTTTTTCTTAATTTCTTCAAAAGTATTTAGAGCCGTCTTCACATCTGAAGTAACTCATCACTCGATCTTTAATAAGTGTAAGGTACATTTCAATATCAAGGGTATATACAGCTTAATTAAAAAAAAAAACGGGAAATATAAAAAAAATTCACGCATATTTTCACTTTTGTCATAGTGTGACAAGGGTTTTCTAGAAATAGGTTGCAATTATTTTACGGTATGTCAGCACATAATTGCATAATTGCACCGCTACATTCCTAAGACCATTTTCTAGGTGGGAGACTATTTTACCTATATCTATTTCGATTACATGAGGCATTGTAAAAGTTACTGTAACTTGGAGGAAAATGTTTTGTTAGGTACTGTCACGTAGACAATTAATTGAAAATACTTAAAACAGAATTTACATTAGAAAACAAATCATTTCCCGTTTTATTTTTAATTCAGCTACATGTGGTACAAGAAATTTACATTGTAGAGTCATCGGAAGACGTAGCAGGGTCCTTACCTACTCCTTTCACAGAATACCTATCGATTTAATAATGCTTGCTATCCCTGTAAAAGATATCGACTGAATTAAACCGCAATCTGATGTAGTTGCTATAATGCGGTTTCTGGTTCTAAACCACCAGATAAGTATTCTGTATGATAGCATTGATCATACTACTGCCGTGTACGATGATATTTGACTAAAATGTACAGTAAGTTTGATTCGCAGTATATAAATTCTCATTTGGAGTAACTTACTACTCCTTAGCAGACGAAATCTTTAATGACAACGTACTTTAATACAAACAAAAAATTAATTATCATAAAACATTGAAAAGGATATATCACGATGATTTTGCGGGAAAACGTTATAATTCCTCATCTATTCCGGGATCTGTAATTAGTTAGGTTGAGTTAGGTTCTTAAAGTCTAGACTGAGTTGCGTCGATATTATCAGTTGTACTAAAAACTATTTTGCTCAAAATTATTTTTTTAAATTCTTGATTCTTACAATATGGAACTAAGGTGTACTGTAAATGTGCTATCGTTGGATAAAGCCCTGCTGACTTTGTCTACAGCTCTCTAGGATTGCCAAAGCGTAGTACTTACAAGTTTGTCAACTTTTCTTTTCCTTGTTAAAAATACAATTTACTATTAGGCATTACACACTTGGGTCGATTCTCGATTAAATCTTCGCACTGTCTTTCCAAAGTTCTGCCAAGATTCTACCTGAAACCTGCTTTTGTTTCTTTTAAAGATACCACGAATTATCTATATGCTAGTCTAGTCTATATGCCACCTAGTAAACTTGAATTATATACAAACAGAACGCACAATGGCAGGAAATATGCCGTCCAAATCGATATATTGTATGTTTCCAATTCTCCTTAAACGTAATTAGGGCTTTTGAATACGAAGTATTTGAACAGTCTTGAAAATGAGTTTTAAAAGAATCTCCGCGGAAGTCTTTGCAGAGAATTTTTTTTCTGCGCCATGCAAAGGTGGTATAACTATTAATGCAGAATGATCACGAAGTTACCATATAAGAATTTTGTAGTTCTATTGGGCACAGTGTGTCGATAGATGGACATAATTAATTATCAAGTTTCCACAAAACAATAATAGAAATTGTTTGCTAACATCCCAAATATGTCAATTGCCATATTAGTTCCACATAATCATTATTTACCGACGGGCAAATTAGAGGCAAATTTGAGTTTTGCTCAAGAGCTACACTTTTTAGAAATATTTGGTCTGCTTTTGAATACGTTTTCAGCATTTTATGTGATAGTTAAAGAGTTTCTTTGTGATGGATGTAACCAATATGGGTAAGTACTATATTTTGTTTCATAAATAATACAAGAACAATTTTTAGTTTTCATTAAATTGACAAAATAAAACTTCTCTTCAAAATATGCATGTTTTTAAACGTTGTTGGAATGAAACAAAATTTCACCTCTCGTCCTCAAGCTGAATTTTATATACAGTACGTCCCCGGATTGAGTTTACAAGAGGGATTTTTTTTCTAATTTTTACTACTAAGCAAAAATGTTATAAGAAATAAAATTCCTGCTTAGTCTGAAACTTCCATTTCAGTTATTGAAACCTTGATTTATTTATACAGGGTGTTGACTAAAAAAAAATATCTAACTTTGACACATTAGAAACATAACATAATTTAAACAATCCCCCACCACTTTCTTCATACAGTTCAAGCCTGATATGGTACTCCTGAAGACTGTTTCAGATATTTTCAATAGTTGTTGACGCAAATGCCTCTCGCAGTCGACTTTTTAAATTTTCAGGATCACTTTCTGCATTTCGGGGATTGTTTGAATTGTTTTATTTTTCTTTTATGTTGTTAAATGTAATTTTAAAATCCTTTGGCAAAAAGTAGATAAATAAGTGTCAAAATAACATTTAAAATTCTTGATTTTGCCAACACCCTGTATAAATAAATAAAAGTTTCAATAACGAACTAGTTGTTCCAGACCAAGCAAGAATTATAATTCCTATATTTTTTTTACTTAAAACTAAATATTAAAAAAAAATCCTCTTGTAAACTCAATCCGGGGACATACTATATATTATACTTTTATTGTTCCTTTTTAAAATAATATAAAATTTAGCTGCGGAAAATTGGTTTAACTCAATTTTTATAATTTTTGTAGTCTGCGCATACACGCTCACGAAAATACAATTTTTCAATGAGTGGGCAAAACATTCAAAGTCCGAAAAGAAGAGCGCTATTTATGAATACCTATCGACAAAGTTTGATTTTTAGATGTTTGTGATTTATCAGTGCGAAATACAATGGTCAAAATATCAAGAGCTTGGGCAAAAATTGATAACAAGTGGAAGTTGTGTGGAAAATCGCAGGAACGATTTCTACATATGTATAGATGATGAGTGGTATACATGATATGTACACAGGAAGATAGTGATCATAAAAACAAGAATAAGGTGTCATCGGGAATCAGATGTCATAATATGTATTTAACAGGCGATGAAGAATTAGATTATTACAAAGATGCCAAATTAACTACTCGCTCATACAAGCAAACCAGAATGTGGGCTATTAGGGCACGCCATACAGTGTTTCCCTAGTATCATAGTTTAAAAAAATCAAAGAAAAACCAGAATGTGGGCTATTAGGGCATGCCATACAGTGTTTCCCTAGTATCAAAGTTTAAAAAAATCAAAGAAATCTTGTTTTCCTGCAATTAGTAAAGTTTTTGTGACAGAAACTCAGTCTATTCTGAATGTAACTGCTGAGCGACTTGTAAAAGCTCAGAGCGTTGTCATCCAGAGTTTAATGTTATCTTACTCATATACCCTTTTAAGTAAATGGAGATGTGATGGGAGCTCCGGGTATAGCACGTATAAACAGAAATTAAAAAAAAAATTATACACGGATTAATTTATATGTGTTTATTCCACGGTTCCACTGCGGTTATATGATGGCAATAATATTGTTTGGCAAAATACTTGTCCGTCATCTATAATGTGTTGCCGGCCAATAAAATTTAATTTTGCAAAATAAACAAGTGAACTTGTGTTACCAGAGACCAGCAAAATTTCTGAACAAATAAATTCACTTGCTCCATCTATTTGCCAATTCAGTAATTCAATATTAAAATTACACATTAACTTCTTTTGACGATGATTGATGGCAAAGTGTGCACTGTGCAATGCTATAACGGAAACATAATCATCTCAAAAATGTTACATTTGTGGAGCCACTCCCAAACCAATGAATGACGAGACGAATAATGTAATCAGCACTAAAGAACATTTTGGTTTTGGCTTATCCACTTTACACGTTTTGAATGTACGTATTTGAATGCACGTATGTTTTGAATGCTTTTTGCATATTAGTTATCGCCTGAACATTAAAAAATGGCAAGTACGACGTGAAGATTACAGAAAACCGATAAACAACGCGCAGATGACATCAAACAGAAATTTAAAACCGAAATGGGGTCATTGTTCTTCTTCTTTGCGTGCCTATCCATTACCGGATGTTGGCAATCCACACGGAAATTCTGACTTTGTTCACTGCTGTTCTGAATATTTCTGTAGCATTGTACCATGTTCTTAAGTTTTCAGCCAGGATATTCGTCTTCTTCTGGGTCCCCTTTGACATTCAACCTTGCGTTGGAATGTTAGTTGTAAAATTGCATATTTCTCAGAATGGCGCATAACGTATCATATCATTGTTGATAAGCCAAAACCTGGGTGTGGTTCGACAAATGACATTAACACTGCCAGTACATTTTTCAAAAATAAAGAGTAAGTGCTCAAATAACAGGTTTAAATATGGAATTAATTAAAAAAACTAAGGATTATGTTAAGAGCTCTATCTTCTGGTCACGAGATTAACTTAACTAATTAAAAAAATTAAGAAACTTGTTCAAGAAACAAAACAACTATATTTAAATCACTGTTCGTAGTACTACATGTCCGCATCAGGACACATAATTTTAATTCATAGTGCGAAAGTAATAGAAACATTACTGGTTCCTATAGGTTTACATTCGGAGGAAGCTCAAGAAGCCCGAAATAAAGATTGCAGAAGATTTAGGTTAAACAATACTTGGAAACGTTCACGTACAGCCATAAATAGTGATTTTTTCATCATGTTATTAATCAATTCAGATCTTTGCATTAATAACCTAAGAAAAATTCCAAGAAATAATTGGAATTTTCTCAAGGTAGTATTAAATTTGCTCCTGCCTCCTGCAATACAAAGTGTTACCAAGCAAAAGTTTTAAGATGAGGAATTTTCAATAGATGGTTCAACTGAATTTAATGATACGGCTGAATCATTTGATGAATAATTTAAAATGTTTCTTGTTACGAAACTGTTATGTATATACAGGGTGTGCCGCAATAAGATGTATATAGCTTATGTACGTGTTGCTGACCTCATTTTAAGTCAAAAACCTCCAGTAAAGATCATAAACTAAAGATTCATTAGAGGGCCTTGAAAAGAAATGTAACGGTTTTGCTTATTATCTGTGATAATAAGCAAAATAGTGAATAAAAAAGAGTATAAAAAATTAGAGTATGGCAAATTTTTATAAAGAATATGGCGATATACAATACATTTTGAAGTCAATTACGACTATTGAACAATTACGATAAAGAATAACAAAAGAATGATTAGCTATTACCGGACAAACCTCCAAAAAGTTCGCGAAGAGTATCAAAGCACATCATATTTGTGATCAGATAACAAGTAAACCATTTCCAACATTCACGTTAACATGTGACTTGAATTTAATACATTGAACACTTTTGCACTTTATTTGCACATAATTCCAAAACTAGTTGACCGAATCGTATTGTATTAATGATGACTGGAAAGCATATTTCAAGAACTTGCCAACAATGAATCACAAGTAGGAGGTACTATTTAAATATTTTAGATGGAGGTGGCTGTGGCTTAAAGGGTGGGTGAGGTATCGACACTACCTTCGTCATTTTGGTTCCCCTTCGAACCATAAATACAGTTTTGAGTAATTTTAAAAATAATCACGTGTTCTATGAAAAAAGTCGATGGCAACATTTCAAATTGACACCCTGTGTATATACACAGGGTGTCAATTGTATATATATACAGGGTGAGTTTTTTCGGATGTTTAGTATGGGGATCTCGGAAACCAGCGGAGATAGAGGGACGATTAAATGGGGAAAGAATTGCAGGTTTACGAGTTCAATTTCATGAGCTTTTTGTTTTTTGGAAAAATTGCATGGCTAACTAGATATCTCAAAAAAATATATTTTTTGTTATTTTGTTCGGAGCATGCTCTGTTATTATTGACTTTAGAAAAAATATGTAAAGGAAAATTTATAGGAAATTATATGCTTAATATTACCATTGATTATAATACCCTTATAGATACCCGATGTATATGGTGGCACCAATTGCTACGAATTTGCCTAACTCAAACGTGTTCAGAGGTTGAATTCCGGGGTTGCCTGTAGAAATTTCGCACTATCATATTATTTGTGATGGTGGGAGGCATTTTCTATCTAGACATTACAACTCGGGCGGCCCAAGCCCGAAAATGTATTTGTACTTGTTTGCCTATAATTAGAAAAATCATACCACAAGGGCGGCGCGGCAAAAGTGCTGCAGGACCTTAGTACCGCTACCATTTTTTTCTCTCTACATATATAAATATATATAGGTATGTAAATATTCCGACTTTTGATACCGGACAGGTATCAGAATTTGAAAGATGAGGTGCCAGCAAACCAATTTATTTTCTGGTTGCCGCCGCCGAGTCGATTTATTTTCTGAAGCTGTGCACGCGACTTATAAAAAAATATAAAATTTTTCCTTTAATCGATTTTTATTGAACATATATCGATTTTCTTTAGTTTTTAAGTTGCTATGATTTAAAACAATGAATAATTGTAGATCAATAATTTATTATTTTGTATTTGACTCATATTAAGGTACCTATTTCAGATTATTCAGTAAAAAAACATGTATTTCCTTAATTAAAATGTTCTAAATTGCTTTTGGATAAATTATTCAGTAAAAAAACATGTACTTCCTTAATTAAAATATTTTTAATTGCTTTTGCTACCGATTTCGACTAATTAATTACTCATCATCTACTAATTCGTTCAAGACGATACACGACAGATATACAGAAGCCAATTAATACATTTACAATATGTGTCACTCACAAGAGATATACCGTTCTTAGTTTTAGACAATTTTGCCTGATGATGACTAATTAATTAGTCGAAACCGGAAGCAAAAGCAATTAAAAATATTTTAATTAAGGAAGTACATGTTTTTTTACTGAATAATTTATTATGTGTTAACATTCTGAGCCGGGTTGCGATTTTTTATTTTAAAAATAAATAATGAAGTACTTAAACGAAACGATTTTTTTTAAATTAATCATTGTTTTTGCACTGTTTGTGCATTCAATAGATGTAGAAATAAAAATATAATGTAACTATAGAGTTAGCATGCTTTGCTAACTTAATTAAAGAATATATAAAAAAAATCATATGAATTAAATCGTGATGTAAATCAATTGATTTAAATCATATCAAAACTGGCAAAAATTGATCAGAAATATAAAAAATCAATTAAATCAAATAAATCATGATTTATTTGTTTTTTTTAATAATTGATATTTGATTTTTTTTAAATCACGATTTATTCCAACCCTGATGATAGCATTTAGATATAATAGCACTCGTAAAGACCATCGTTGATCGATTAGGATATTGTTAGATTGCGAAAGGTCTCGAGTTTGAAGATTTGTTAATTTTTCTTTCAATATTAAAGTTCTCAAGAAACAACAAATTTTATTTTCATTAAATAATAATTATTTATTTCTCCTTATTTTATTTAGTATTTTGAAAACCACAAGTCGTACACCCACCAAACCCTATATCATTGTAAATGTTGAAAAAGTGTATTTGAAAATGTAAAAATAACTAAATATATGTAGGTAAGCTGTTGGACAACAAAGTACGCCTCTGAATAGAGAGAAAAACTACTAATATTTGTTTTAATAATAATGATAATAAGAAAGTTTAGACAGAATCAGGTGTTCTGACACATTTGCCCCATTCTGTATATTTCAAAATAATTATTAAGATGTAAGAAAATAACATAAAATTTAATCAATATGAAAAGAGTTTCAGAACTATTGAATACATTCAATATTTATTATAAAAATAAATTATAAATAAAATTATAGTGCATTCCTTGATTTACTTCTTGTATGTTTAAATATTCAGCAGCAGAGATTCGCTAAAGACTACACATAAAATAAATGTTTCCATAGTCTTATATAGTCTTCTATAGTCTTACTTATTCTTTTCAAATTTTAGTAGACTTGATGTGAAACAGTTTAAATTTAAAAATACGAATACAGGTTGAATTGCAAAAACAAAGTAAACTGAACTTAGCTTATTTTGTAAACAATATAGATACATATGAGAAGTTTTAATTTAGAAAAATATTTCCAATTTTTGATAGCTGACTAATTTATTGACAAAAATATCTGGACTAAAATTTTGTCTAGAAATATAGTATTGGAAGAATGATTTAATTTTCTTAGTTATAAATATTTGCAACCCTCATTACGTGCCCGATCGGTACACGGGGCGCTGTGGGACGCCATATTATCTCTTAATCCTCATCAACCCTCAACCACCCAAATCCATCATTGGGAATATTGGAAATACCAGCGGTCACCCCTCCGTGGCCGCTCACGGTGCCGGTGTATCCGTGACTGAATCGCGCGTTAAGTTTTTGAAATTTCGATGTAGCGCTCCGCTCTGGCGTGGGCCGTCTCCCAACTAAATCAATTCTGTCTCCTTTTCGATGGGCGCGTACAAAATTTACATTGGGTTGGGTATCTATAAGGCAGTCATTGGAACTACCGCGGTAGAAGTACCGCGGTACTCTACCGCGGTACTTTTTTGACTACCGATTACCGCACCGCGGTACTATTTTAAAAAAGTACCGGCTGCCGTACCGCGGTACTTTTTTTCTCAAAATCTACCGCAAATGTTCGGTACGGTAGCGGTAGTTTTTTCCAAATGTTTTCGTTTTCGAAGATATTTCTAAGGAAAACAATGTGATTATCTTATGCAGATAGGTACCTAGAAGCCCAAAGTGCAATAAATGTCTCAATAAGGGTTGGGATTATTTTTCAATAACAGGATTAAAGGGGTCGTAAATTAACCCAAAATACCACCGTAATTACACAAAAGTACGGTTCCCGTACAGGTTTTTACATTTGTAGTGCGCCCGTCTTTTCCATTTGAAGGAAAGTGCGTCATGGTTACTTGTTACTTGATTACTTCATTGAGGCGGTACGAAGCATTTACGTCGATTCCGGTCGGCCTGCTAATGAAATATCGTCGAACAGTTAGTAACGTAATGGTTTTACAATGCATAAAGGGTAATTTTAAATGATTGTGGATTTGTCACGATACATGTACTCCCATACAATTCTTCCACCGCTTTTCGCCACAGTTAGCCAGTAATCATTATGAATTATTTGGTTCATTGCGGTATCATCTGTCTAGGCAGAGTGTTAGAAGATACAAGTTGTGGCATTGAGTAGTTCTACTGTGTATATTATATTAAATTTATAATGGAGCCGAAGATCAGTGAAGAAGTATTCACCAGTTTACCATGGCCAGCATATAACGATTATTTTCAGCGGTTTAACAATAAAATAAATTTTATTGGGGGGGGGGGGGATGTCAATTATAGCTGGGTATATTTATTGTGATATTTGTTACAGTAAAAACATGCCCCCTACAAAAAAAAGTAAATACGAAGATCGAATGTTGCAAAAAACGTCCCAATGATATAGTTAAGATAAAATAGATTAAGAGATAAAATTAATCAAAAGAAATGACAAAAAAAATCGAACGAAAACTACCGCGAAACTGCCGCTACCGATTTCGCGGTAACCGACTACCGCTCCCGCGGTACTTTTTCACAAATGTACCGAATACCGTACCGCGGTACTTTTATAGGGAAGTATCGCTACCGCTACCGCGGTAGTTTTCTGGGCTACCGCTCCAATCACTGCTATAAGGGTATTATAATCAATGATAATACCGTCTAACCGATTATTTTATGTAAGCTATAATTTTTGAGTTATGACACAAACTTGTGTTTTTGCTAATGGAAACCATAGTCGACCGTGACTTTAAAAAAAAGGCATATTTTCAACGATTCAAATGATATATCATATTACGTAGGTATTTTTATAAATAATTAAATTATGGTTTTTTTTTCTTTTCAGTTTCGAACTATTCGAAGTAGTACGCTATAGAAACAATTGATAGAAACAAACGACATTTATAGAGGTGGCCGATCTCCCGATCTCTCTGTTTTAGATTTTTATTTATCGGGAATGGCAAAAGATAGAGTGTATCAAACATCGTACGTCACAGTAGATGACCTTAGAGAAGCTGTACTTACAAGTTACAAGTCTTTGCTAATATTGATGGACGCTCTGTTAGAAAAGCAACAAATTGTGTTTTAAAAAGGTGTGCATTATTCATAATGGTGAACCTTTTGAACATATTTAGTCTTAGATACTTTCCTATCTTTTATTACGTTGTTTTGGTACTAATTTAGTTACGTTCTAATATGCTTGTATTGTTCCTCAATTTATCTGTCATTCCCTGTTTAGTAGTTTTGTACTTATGTAATTTTGTTTTATCAGAAATAATTTTTATATAAAATTGTAACTCCAACGAAATAAACATTTTACACCAGAATAATAATGTTTATAATTTCGAAATGAATCGAAAATTTTTAATAACTAACTTTTATTTTATTATTAAACGCGTTGTGCATCTATCAATTGTTTCCATAGCCTACTTCTTGAATAGTTCGAAAATGAAAAGTAAAAAATAACGATAATTTAATTATTTATAAAAATAACTATATCAAGTGGATATCATTAGAATAGTTGAAAAAGCGCATGTTTTATAAAGTCATAGCCAACTATGGTTTCCATTATAAAAAACTCACCTTTGTCTCATAACTCAAAAATTATAGCTTACATAAAATAATCGGTTAAATTATATTATTAAGCACATAATTACGTACGACTTTTTCCTTTACACATTTTTTCTAAAGTCAATAATAACAGAGCAATATGCTCCGAATGAAATAACAAAAAATATATTTTTTCGAGATATCTAGTTAGCCATGCAATTTTTCCAAAAAACAAAAAGCTCATGAAATTGAACTCGTAAAACTGCAATAATTCTTTCCCCATTTAATCGTTCCTCTATCTCCGCCAGTTTCCGAGATCCCCATACTAAACATAAAAAAACTCACCCTGTATATATATATATATATATGAAAGTTTTTGTTATACGTAGACTATATTTATAGGACAATTTGTTTGTTGATGTATTTTTCTATAAAAGTCGTTGTCTGTTACCCTATATATTCCCGACATATATTTTCAATGATTTTGCTCGTAGAAGTAAAAATTAAGTAACAGAGTGCCTACTAAATAATAAAATAATTAGGTCCAGCTACGATAGGTATAAACGACACACTGTGGGGCGGTTCAATCAGAGTTTATTTTTCGGAGTCTTGACTCTCTTAAGGGATTTTCCCACAATCTTTTTAATGTGACCATGTTCTACACACCATCACGAGGCGAGATCACCGGAGACGTCAACTAGACATAATGTGAATAAGTTCTTGTACGCTTCAATAACTTTAAAGCTCGAATGCCTCAGTAGATGGGAGTGTAAAGGCTCAGCGACAGATTACCGTGAAACGCATCTTTGTCGATCTGTTTCAGATTCGCATATACGTATAAACAGTTATTTTCTGAAAATATATTAAAGCAAGCCTCTAGTGAAATACAACGAGCCCTATAGTAGACAAGTCACTAATATCATTAAAGGAAACCCCGTACGTAATATTCGCAAAGTTTACATAAATAATTATAACTTGGCGAATTAATTAAACAAGCTTCGCGAGCTTTCGTGTGCCGGTTAATGTGAAAAACAATTTCGCAGGGCGCGATATTATTTTATATTAATTTAAAGTTCGCATTTAAGTGCGAGGGGGCCTCGGTAGGCTGCGAGATGTTAATTAAACAACACGCGCGACGGTGCTTGAGTATGTTGTCAGTTATGCCGTTTCGCGGAAGGTAAAAAAATGTGAGGGGCGGGGGCTGTGGCGGCAGTTTCGGATTCAGTTGCAAATGAGCGTCAAATTTTGACGAGCGACGCCGTCAAGGAGCCATCATCCGCTCCGGCGAACTTCCTTCATTAATAATTCCGCGCCGCCCCCGGGAAAGTTGGGAAAATCCCTCCCCCGTAGCCGTCCTGCGCTGGGTAACCGGGCAGATTGCCGGTTCTTTACGACTGGCAAACAATGCCCGCCACCTCTCATAGTGGCGCGCGCGCTGTTGTGGAACCCAATGCCAGAGATGCTATAATTTCTATTGATTGCTATAATTAATACACCATAAAGGTGGCGGGATTTGAAATAATGTTTGAAATAGAAAGAAATATTAAAGGATAGTTGGGAAATTTGAAAATATAATATAATATGCAACGGAGAGAAGCGAGGTGCAGACGAAACGGTCCGCGTATACGTATTGATAGAAGAGTTCTAAGTAGAGATGAGCGATATTTGTCTCCCGGTGACTTGTCGCGGCGACCTAGCAGGTCACCGGTAGTCCCGGTGACCTTATTTCAAAAAGTCGCCGGGAACGAAGTCGCTGTTAAGGCAACCGGCGACCCAATTTCCAACGCTAACGGTGACCAAAGTCGCTGCGAACGATATCAGCTGCTTTACGCGTGGTTTATATAAGACGGCGACAGCTCCTTGCGTCAGTGCGAATTTAAACAATATTAATTTTGTTGACGAAGAATGGCCCATTTAACGCTACCTTAACTTTGCGTACCGCAAATCCCGTAAGATCGATATTCGATATTTCTTCAAAGTTCCAATTTTTATTTCTGTCTCAAAATTAATCAGTACATATTATATTATATTCCACTGTCGTTGGGATATTTCGTCACGTCTTCAAATAATGACGGCACGGAATACATAGTGGGCCCTGCTTGCGCTCCTAGAGGCCCTTGGTTGTAAATTCTAGTGTCACAATAAAATTATTGGGATTAGTTTCTACTTGTAAAAATCTCAAGAAAACCCCCGGTTGCACGTTTGCGGTTACTGTACTATTTATCAATCCTCCGAGGCAGTTTATTGTAAGTGAAGTGACCCCGAACAATTTTATGTGTCTTGCTTTTGTACATATTTTACTTTATACATATTTTCCCCTATTTTCCCGGACACTTGATATCAGCGGTTGTACATATATTTGTAAAGATATATATATATATATATATATATATATATATATATATATTATATTTATAAAATTAACTAGAACTCTCAAAACTGTTTGTTTCAAACAGAGTGTTTCTTACGCCAAGCGCCGAATTTAAAAAAAGAAAAATATGTCTGCAAAACGTTTAAAAACTAGTGATATTTGGAATTTTTTTACTGCCGAAAGTAATGAATATGAACCAGCCAAATGTAAGATATGTAAGAAAAAAATTCTTTCAAAACCACAAATTCGAATATGCGCAAACATTTGAAAACAAATCATCCTACAGTGTCTATTTCTCACAAAAATTTGGAAAATGGGAATCTTTTCAATGTCCTGGCCAGTCGCAGATCGATTACCGAAACGACAAACACCAATAATTTACAGTTGATACCAAAAAATAGTGCAGCATCCACGTCAACTCAACTTCAAAAACTGTCAAGCAGTTCCACCCAACAAAAGATTTATTCATATATACCGAAAAATTGGGGGTCTCGGCTAATGCAAAAATTACAGACGAATTGTTAAGAATGTTTTCGAGTGATTTCCAGCCGTTTCGTGTAGTGGAAGATCAGGGATTTAAGAACTTTGTAAAAGCGTGAAACCCTTCATACGAAATGCCTAATAAACATTCAATTTCAAAAGCATTGATTCCGGCAAAATACGAGGAATGCGTGGTAAAATGCCGTCAAATATTGGCACAATCGAAGAAAGTGTGTGTGACAACAGATTGCTGGACATCCGTAAACACAGAAAGTTACATAGGTGTTACTGCACACTTTATTCTTGATACTTTTCAAATGAAATCTGTTTTATTAGACTGCAGATTATTACCAAGCCAACACACAAGTGTTAATTTGGCACAAGCATTGAATGAGATAGTCACGGAATGGAACATAAATATAATTATAAATGAAAATAAAATTATATTGGCTGTATCGGATAATGCGGCAAATATTAAAAGTGCAATTTTAATGGAGCTACGGTGGAATTACTTAGGATGTTTTGCACATTCATTACATTTATTGATCACAGACGCGCTAAACATAAATATCAAAATACGTACACTAATTTTTCAAGTAAAGACCATAGTTGGTCATTTTAAAAGAAGTCCACAATCTAACTACAAATTAATGACAAATCAAAAAAATTCTGGTAAACAGGCATTTAAACTTTTACAAGATGTGTAAACGAGATGGAACTCTACGTATTATATGTTAAAAAGATTCGTGGAGCTGGAAGATGATATAAAAAGTACAGTTGCAATTATTTTGAAAAAATTACCAATTTTAACACAATTTGAATGGAAAATATGTAAACAATTACGAGGGCTGTTTGACGGAAGAGTGACTTTTTAATGAAAACGTTATTTTTCTGTTAAAATTATATTTCATTTTTCAACATAACACCCTTTCAACTGTACACACTTAGCCCAGCGAGTTTACAGTTTTTGTAAACCTTCCAAAAAGTAATCTTTCGGAATGTCTTCAAAATACGCATTTGTCTCGGTTATCACCTCTTCATTTGCCTGAAATCTTTTTCCACCCAACCATTTTTTTTTAATTTGGAAATAAGAAGATATTACTGGGAGCCAGATCTGGCGAATATGGCGGATAAAGCAGTAATTCGTAATGCAATTCGGCCAATTTAGTTGTTGCAATTGCAGACGAATGAGAGGTCGCATTATCGTAATAGAACAAATTTTTTTTCTTCATCAAATGGCGGTCGTTGTTTTTTAAGTTCGGCATCAAAACGTGTCAGCATAATCAGCATAATACTGGCCAGTTATCGTTTTTCCTTTTTTTAAATAATTAATAAAGATTACACCTTTAGAATCCAAAAAAAACTGTGGCCATAACCTTATTGGCCGAAAAAAGTGTTTTTGCCTTTTTGGGAGTATGTTCGCATGGAGAAATCCATTATTTAGACTGTATTCTTGTTTCTGGAGTATAATAATGTATCCAAGTTTCATCTTCTGTGACATATCGACGGAAAAAATTATTTGAATTACGTTGAAGACGCTAAACATTCCTCTGAATTCTTAATGCGAGCGCGCATTTGATCACCATTAAGCAAACGCGGCAACCATATCGCGGATAGCTTTTTCTTATTGAAATGTTCATGCAAAATATTGTATACCCGTTCGGTTGAGATGTTTACTTCATTAGCTATCTCATGAACTTTTATTCGACGATTGCCAATTACAAGGCCATAGAGTTTATTAACCATTTCTGGAGTAGTTACAGTAAATGATGGTTTTGGACGATCTGCATCAACCGTGCTCATATGGCCACTTTTAAAAACAGAAACCACTTACAAATCATTCCATGGGACGGAGCAGATTCTGGATAATATTTACGTAACTTTTCCTCGGTTTTTTTAATTGTGTTTTCACCTAGAAAATAATGTTTAATCAACACTCGAAATTATTTTTTCTCCATATTTACACAACAACGAAAACAGTTTTCTTCAAATAAGTATAAAACATAATCTATCTGTCAGATTGCTACCAAATTTTGACAGTAGACCTCCGAAAGACCTCAGGAGCTAGCAACATAATCATTATAGCGAAAGTGTTACCAACCTTTGAAAAGTCACTCTTCCGTCAAACCGCCCTCGTATGTACAGTTTTGAAACCATTTGAAGCAACCACTAAAACCGTTAGTGGCGAAAAATATGCTACTGCTTCTTTAATTATACCATTAATAAACGCTTCTAAAGTGGTGTGCAGAAATTTACAAAACAAGAATTTACATTTAGATGTTGCGGAAGTTGTTTCCAAATTAAACACCGGCCTTGAAGAACGGTTTCGAAACGTTGAACAGAATGAAATAAATGCAGTGTGTACATTTATGGATCCGAGATTTAAAATGCTAGCATTTGCCGATGAAATATTAGCAAATAATATAAAAAAATATGTCATAAAAATGGTGACGACAAAATGACTAGAAAAGCAATCTTATGAGCAAGAGAAAGAACTAGAGAAAGAAGATAATGACAGTAACTCTGACGAAGAATTATCTGTCAGGGAAGATTTCAATAAACTAGTATCTTCTCAAACAAAACTCAAAGCAACAGCTGCTTCCCAGGCAACAATTGAGGTGCAGAGATATTTGGACAAGGATCTGCTGCCACAAACTGAAAATCCATTCGAATGGTGGAATCAGCATAAAGTATATTACCCCGTTCTAAGTGTAATTTCCCAGGAAAAGTTTTGTGCTTTCGCAACATCTGTACCTTGTGAGAGACTTATTTCAAAAGCGGGCCAAGTCATCACAGAACGACGAAGTCGTCTGACATCAAATAAAATAAGAATTCTCTATTCTTGAATTCAAATGAAGATTTATTTTAATAGTATTTTTGTACAAGTAAATACACATTTCAAATATGTCTCAATTGTTACTTGGGATTTAATATGTACTTCCTTAATTCTTCTCAATATTTTTATTCTTGATTTACATTTGCGACCAGTTAGAGTAAGAGAGTGTTGTCGCAATGTAAATAAAAAATATTAAAAAATACTGAGATGAATTAAGGAAGTACATATTAATCCCAAGCAATAAAAATTACCTTAATATAAACATAAGAGATTTTTAATTTATGCCAGGAAGTTTTTTTTTCATTTTTTTATTAATTACGTTGTCAATTAATATGTTGTTTTTTATTTGTTTGCGATATGTTTATGTATTATAAATAGTTATATAGTTATTGTATTACGTTTCTTATAACAATAAATGGATTTTTTATTTGAATATTTTAAACCACTAACTAGTCTAGTAGGTACATTATAATAGTTCGGCAAAAGTATCATATTGTAAATGTGTGTAAAATGCACATGACATACCATTAATATTTTTTGTTTAACGAAGATTAATTATTGTAAGGTTTTATTTACGATGTTCGATGAAACATGAAACAGCCATGCCAATATACTTTTTTTTCCTAAGCTAAATCATAATATTTAGAGATGATTATTCGATGTAATAATAAATAAAATACAGGCGTAATCGCCGCGGCCTTGCTGGTAACCGTATCGGTTGTGAATTGCAGAGAGTCGCTGCCAGCGAGCGATCCCGATTCCCTTAACAGCGACTTTGGTCGCTGTTAAGCCTAACGGTGACTTGGAAGTCGCCGTCACTGGTATACCGGTGACCTGAAAGTCGCCGTTAAGCTCATCTCTAGTTCTAAGTATAGCATCGGGATCCGGAAATGTAACGACTGGGTTTATTATAAGTGTGTGATGGTGATGGATCCCGACCATTATACAGGGTGTCCAAGATAAATTGGAGTGGCAATTAGGTTAATCTACTTAAACCCGTGACAACATTCACTTCAAGAAATGAAAATATTATTCCGCATTAAATGCAACAGTTTTTGTGGATCGTGGATGGTGGATATGTCTTTTTGAGAATGCCAATTCACAAATAATTTCTCTTTGATTTTGTTGCTCTTTAAATAGAGTAGTTTGTAACTTCCACTTATCCAAATGTCATTGGAGTATTAACATCTTTAGGCCAATGTTTTTGATTTAGACACAAAGCCAATACGCCAACTCGTCGTCTTTGTTATCTTACGAAACGAAATGTAAATATATTGATGTACACCGTTCAATTACACTGGTATACAAGGTTATGGACTGGAGCAACCAAATAGTGTTTTTAAGCAATATTTTCCTGATTTACTCTTTTAATTTTGTATAAAATGTACTTGGGTCAATGGGAGGATCCTTTCTTGATTCTTTTCGTGAACGTTTTCTGTGCTTTTTCTTCAAAAACTTGTGCCAGTATTTGTATTATCTGTTTTGCATTGTACAGGTCCATATTTTGGCAGACCATGGTCCATGGTAATAGCTCCAAACTTAGTTCTTATAGTGCTAGAAGAGCGTCACTCCTTGGTCCAATATTTTTAATTTTTATTCTAGCCACCACAAGACGTGCTGGCTAGAAGGGGTTCTAAATTGTTCCACACAGCCAAACTATATGCAAACTAGATGACATTACATACTTTAAATTCTTACAATTTTCAGCAAAGGCAGATATACAGCGCCAAAACAACAAGCTTAAAACTAATTGGACTCGGTGACGTATATTTTCGGTTTGGGTTCATTGCCGGCAGCAGTCAAAATAAATTGCCTCTATGTGATATTTGCAATTTGCAGCTCTCAAATAAAAATATGAAACCGTCAAAATTGAAACGGCATTTAGACACATTTCATTCTGAGTAGTCTTATAAGCCAGTTGACTTTTTTGCTGATAAGAAATAGGAATTGATTGCTGCTCAAAAAGAAGGAAAAATGCACTCTTTCCTCGCCAGTCAAATAAAAACCTCACTTTAGTAGCTGTTTAAATTTCCAAATTAATAGCTGAGGCTGGGTATCCTCGTAGTGCTGGAGAAAAAAATAATTCATCCTGCTTTAAAAATTGTTGCAAATAATTTATGCGGAATAAAGGAAGAAAGTTTATTTTCGGCTATACCATTATCAATTAATACAGTTAAACGGAGAATTGACGATATTGCGAAACATTTAGAAGAAGAACTAGTTGCTGAAGTAAAAAAAACACATGATTTATCCTTGCAAGTAGATGTAAGTCCAGATATCGAGGATAATGCAAATCTAATGTGTTTTATCAGATATATTGACGAAGATACTATACAAAATTTTTTTTGGTTTGTAAAAGGCTACCGACAAGAATGACCTCAGATGAGATTTTTAAGATTCCCAATGATTTTGTCACTGGTCACGGCATTCATTGGAAAACGTGTGTTGGCCTAAGTAGCGACGAAGAACGTGCACTGGCAGGTTGTCATAAAGGTTTGTTTAAACAAATTCAAGAATTAGCCAATAATTGTGTATGTATGCACTGTTGTATCCATAGACAAGCGTTGGCTTGCCTTTAAATTTAAACATAACTTTGGAAGAATATGTCAAGTTTGTAAACTACATAAAATCTCCATTAAATAGCAGACTTTTTACCGAATTATGCAAGGAAATGGGCAGTGATCATAAACACCTCATTTTGTATTATAATTCTCGATGGTTTCAAAAGCAAACGTTTAAATCGTCTGTTTGAGCAAAGAAGAAGCTTTGTTATTTCTGAATGGACACCCATAATCTAAAGAAGATGCTATTTTTTCATTTAAGGATAGATTCTATGATTTTGAGTCGTTAATAAAAGTGTCTTATTTGTGCGATATATTTGCTATATTCAATGAATTGAATTAATTCTGCATAGCGTTGGTTTAAATATTTTCAATGTATCGGAACAAGTCGCTGCAATAATTAAAAAAATTACTCTGTCGAAACAACGACTTTCAAAATGAAATTTTAAATCTTTTGAAACATTACATAAATTTATTGAAAGCAAGGCAAACTATGATGGACATTTACATCTACAAACACTATCAGTTTCAATTTAAAAACATCTTTCGGAGCTAATAAATAGTTTTAAAGGCTACTTTCTGGATATTCCTTCAAATAAGACGTCGATTAAAGATCTTTTTTCTGTTGAAATTGAAAAGGTAGAAGTGTTTATTCTTAGTGAACAAGAAGTTGATAAATTCATTGAAATTTCATGCGACACCGATCTGAAAGAAGTGTTTGATACTGTACCACTAATTAATTTTTGGTTGCGCTATCAAAAGGAATATCCAAGCGTAACCAAAAAATCGATACCTTTTGTCACCTTTTGTCACCAATTATACGTACAAAGCTGCGTTCTCAGTCTTGGTATACTTAAAAAATAAGTATCGAAACACATTGAATGTCGAATCTAATTTGAGAATAGAATTAACATCATTACCTCCTAATTTGAAATTGATAAATTGTTATGTGATGACAAACTACATCATCCATCGCACTAAGGACAAAATATGTGGAAACAATATTTAGTATAATTGTTAATTTTTTAATTACTTATATGTTTCTTATATAATTATTTTGCAATTTTGGTGTATGAAATAAGCAAACAAATAACTTGATTTTTATTAATAAATAAAATTTATTTTGTAAATAAATGGTATATTTCCATAAAGTGGGTCGCGAAAAATTTTAGAACCTCGTACCGGGTCGCGGCCAAAGAGTTTGGGAAACGCTGCACTAAACTAATTAAATGAGCGAGATGTGCTTTATGTCCTTATGCATAAGTCAGAAAAACATCATATTTGTGTATAAATTGCAAAAAACCATATACGAACACACATACCATGTTTGGGTTCTTTTCTTTTTCTGTCCACATATACGCCATCGCACTCTTTTACCAACGTTTTTCAATAATGCTGTGCTTTTGCCGTAATTGCTGTGCTAACAGACGGTGCGATTACAGCTCCAATGAGCTGTAATATTATTTGATTTCAAAATTCAAAATAACGAATATTTTTTCTTGTCACGTTTTTATACAACAAATGCCTATTCCAGAGACATGAGTCAAATAGATGAAAAAATTATTTCATATGCCATCGAATTGTTTTTCGAGGGGTTGAATAATAAGATAGCATCTGATCTGACTTGTGCATTCCTGACATGAAATTATTATAATCAACGATTACGTTAGGTTTGATACATTCATGATTTTTCCTGTTAGTTGTTTGTACCATTTCGAATTTATGGCAATTAGAAATAAAAAGGACGTCTCATTTGTCACGCCATTTTGCAACAATAACATCACCTTTTCTTCGCCATATCGAGACACATTTTATCAATTTAGCTTTCACAACTTCTTTAGGGTTACCCACTCTATTTGATCTCAGGGTGCCCACAATATTAGTGTTTTTCTTTTTCAGGTCAGTAGCAAGTTTTGCACTATTATAATAGTTGTCTAAATATATAGTATGGCCCTTTTCACAATACGGCTCCATGAGTTTGTAAACTACACCAGCAGCATGCCCATGCTCATGCTGGACAGTAACTTTCCCTGAATAAATAATTATATTCAAAATGAAGCCATCGGGAGTGCACAATTCATATAGCTTTATTCCGTACTTAGCCGCCTTATTAGGTATACAGGGTCCGTCAATTCACCTCCCGTCTTCAATAGCTCAGTTACTAATTGAGTTAGGATTTTGATATTTTGCAGACTTCAGTTGCTTTCTAGGGTGTATTTCAGGAAAATATTTTTGATTATACAAGGTGTCCCAAAAAAGTGTGACGTCATCATGATATATATTTTTAGATTGCAAGGTATATTTTTTGTCACTTATTTGGGTGCCTTTTATAGATGCCTACATACCCATAAATTTTTATTGCAATCGGCTTAGTGACATTAGCACAAAAAAATGAAAACTGAAAAAAAAACAGTTTTGCACCATTGGTTAAGAAAATTAATAAGGGATAAAAATAGTGCCTCGTTAATAAAACCATACAAGTTACTCATTAAATAAGGTCTGACAGTTGCGTTAACCAAGTTTTATTGATATGCATTATACAGAGTGTCCAAAATTTAGTGTCAAACTTTTCAAAATTTAAAGCACTTTATTTTTCTTATTTTAAATTGGAACCTCAGTATATTTTTATGTAATTCTATGCGGAATTAAAAGACAAACATTTTTCCTAATTACAACCCTATCTCAATTCCAAACACATTTAAAGATATTTGCAGAAAACTCGTTTTATCAACAATTCCAATGGCCATTTTAATTAATCAAACTCGAAGGTGGATTGGAAAAACAATTTATTGACATTAAAGTTTAACAAAGTGACAAGAGCCATTGTTGACTGTAGTAATATAAAAGTTTAAAACTTTTTTAGCTAAGGTCTTTATATCCAAGATAGCAAAATTACTTTTTGTCATGGAAAATATGATATTCATAATATGATAAATATTATGACCTATATTTACAAATGTGGATATGACTTTCATATTCGCATTTCAAAATATTACATTCAACCTGTTACGAAGAGTGGCAATGTCATTTCATACTCGTCTTCGTTTGTGACTTCAAGAGGGCGGAAGACATATAGAACATAAGTTCTAGCAATTAATTAAATTTAGAAATGCACAGTTATGTTATGTTTTTATGAAATTTTATTACTAAAACTATTTTTTATACAAAACTTAATACTTTTACGATGTGTAATAGGTTTAGATGAAGATCTGTGAAACCTTTCATACTTTCGAGATATTAATTGTAACTACAAAACATGTTATGTCAATAAATTGTTTTTCAAAGTCACCTTCAAATTTTATTCATTAAAATGGCTATTGGAATAGTTGATAAATCGAGTTTTCTGCACATAACTTTCAATGTGTTAGGAATTGCGATAGAGTTGTAATTAGGAAAAATGTTTGTCTTTAAATTCCACATGGAATGACATAAAAATATACAGGGGCTCCAATTTAAAATAAGGAAAATAAAGTGCTTTAAAGTTTGAAAAGTTTGACACTAAATTTTGGGCACTCTGTATAAAGCATATCAAAAAAACTTAACGCAACTATCAGACCTTATTTAATGAGTATCTTGTACGGTTTTATTAACAAGGCATATTTTTATCTCTTATTAATTTTCTTAACCAATGGTGCAAAACTGAATTTTTTCAGTTTTTATTTTTTTGTGCTAAAATCACTAAACCGATTTTAATAATCCATAAAGGCATCCATAAAGGGCACCCAAATAAACAACAAAAAATTTACCATGAAATTGAAAAATACACATCATCATGACGTCACACTTTTTTGGGACACCCTGTATAATCAAAAATATTTTCCTAAAATACGCCATAGAATGCAAGTAAAGTCTGCAAAATATCAAAATCCTAACTCAATTAGTAACTGAGATACAAAAGACGGGAGGTGAAATGACGGACCCTGTATATTGGCGGAAATGCAGTCTTCCACGAAATAATAATAACGCTTCATTAAGGGAGAGATTTTTTCCTAGATAATAAACAAGTCTGATATTATCCAGAATATGATCAAGCACATTGTTTATTTTGTGAAAACGACTATCCGTATTATCATTTCCGTCATAAAAACACATACATCGAAAAATTGTTTAAAACCGTGTACGTGCCATTATTTTTGAGAAAAATGGATGCTTAAAATGTCATGTTTTAACCAGTAGTGTTTTATGCTAGGCATTTCAATATTGCCCATAGCAATACGTAAACGAAAAAATTTCTTCAACTCATCTCTAGTTGTATTTTTCCACTTTTTCATGCAAGATTTCCGACTTATTTGATTTGTCCAGCGCACGATTTTACCAGATCGATATCAAATAAAATACTAACAACATCTAAGCATGAACTGTTTGGGTCAACATTTATCTTCAATCCTTCTTGTTCATTGAAATTTATTATATCAGGATCTTTATTTATGCTTACCCATCTATCTTCATCTTCATCATCTACTTCCATATTTTCAACCGGTGAATTACTGTTCATACTATCATTTCCATAAGAACTACTATCTGAATCATCATTTGAGTCATCCCCAACAACATTATATAGGGTGAGTCAATAGGACGGGCGCGCTCGATTACACCTACACGGTTAATGATATCAAAATAAACCTAGTACACTGCAAACGGGAGGTTAAAGTGTAACTTGTAAAATTATTTTGCCATATACAGGATGTTACATTTCTGCAGGGCAGCCTTCGACCTACTTCGCTCAACGATCGTCTAACGTATTATCGCAAATATAGCAGAAATTAATCCGCGAAAATTAGTTAACGACCGCAGTGACTACCAACACTCGACTGACAAAAGGACACAACCTCACAAGGCCCACAAGGGCCTGAAAAGTAACATGGACTCCAACTTAAGCGCAATGGAAACAGGACAAACTTCGTCAGATGGAGAACACAATAGCTCACAATCCACGGCATATCCAGGGCAAAAACCACAGTTCAAGCGGCCGCGAGGCCGGCCGCGGAAAGACGAATCAATTAACAAAAAACCCAAGACACAAACACAGAACGAATCATCGCAGCAGACACCTGAAATACCTACACACAAAAAAGCACTCACACACACACACAAGCAGCCGCTCCCACACAAGGAAGCCAAATCACACACACAACACAACAAAAACCGCAACCAGCAAACAAATACAACCACTTCAAACACCATTATGAAATCTACACTAAAACCACCACCACACGTATACAACTTGCACGCCTGTGGGAAACGCACATGCCCAATAATAAGGACATAATAATACAAATCGAAAACAACCACTTCAATTTAAAAACAAACAATAACGAATCTAGAATCAAACTCCAAGAAATGGTGGACAAGCACCTCGTCCAAACGTTCCGAACCCAACAAGCACAACTGCTCACCAAACAAAACACACAACATATATACACGGAATCATACTCCATAATCCTCACTGGAGTGGAAAGAGAAATCCCAGACGAAGATATCGGCAACCAACTCAGAAACATGAACTACACCTACAGATATTGCAAACGCATAATAGCAAGAGCAACAGACACACCGACTTCGATGATAAGAATAATAACCGGAGACATAGATTCCTTTGAAAAAATGACACATGACGGAGGGTTATATTACCTAAATAGGTTCTACAGATTCATACAAAGCTCACCACCAAAACCTATACCACAAGCGTGCAGCAAATGCTCCGCATACGACCACACAACAGAAGAATGTAAGAAGGAAAAACTTGCACCAAGTGTCAAGGGGCACATGACACAATAAAATGCGACTCACCACTGCCACCAAAATGCGCCGCCTGCAACGCCGAGGACCACGCAGCTTGGTCACCCAGATGCCCAAAGAGACCCACAACACCCATAGAAGGCATCCCCAACATCAGGATCAAAAACATAAACAAAAAATCATCAGGTATGCCAAAGTCTATCACCCATAATAATAGAATCCATAATCCACTAACCATACATGACCACATCATCATCACATATACACAGGACATAAACAACACACAGAACACGAACAGAGAAGAGCTCCTTAAAAAACTAAGAAAACGATTTATAATCGAATATGACATTGACACCCAAGCTGTATTCTCCGGTAACAGGATGTATATAATCATGTTCGACAGACAAGCACCAGACAGCGTATCACCGACAGAACCCTCAAATCAAGCCACACAAGCCATCACCCACATACAAAACGATTGACTGACTCTCATATACGCAAACATTAACTGCTATAGTAACAAACGGACACTAATAAATAACTACATAGAGACAAACGATATTCACGGATGCCTCTTCGTGCAAACCAAGACCAAAACCGACACAAACGTGACATACAGGAACTGGGAAACCATACAAAAACATGGACACATCAACATCAATACACGAGGAGGATCACTGATACAGGTAAACCCACGATACAGACCACAGAAAGCCAACCCACCAGTACTAAACAACCCACTAAACGAATGCCTCCACCTTACGATCCCATTCGACAATGACAAACTCCACATCTTTCTCATATACATCCACCCATACTCTCCAATCGAACAGAACATCTTCATAAAAGCATCCCTGTATAGATATTCGATTATCATCGGCGACTTCAATCTAAACCCACAAAAGAGACGACAATTACAGACGTTCATAAGCAACTCAGACTTCATAAGACAGTACACGCAACCAACATTATGCCCAACAATAACGACACCACACCAGACATACTACTACATACGGACAATCTAACTAACAACATAATAGAAATAGAAGTAACACCTGACCTCTGCTCAGATCACCTGGCCATTAAATTCACAGTGAAGCTTGACCGACCGCCAACGACCGAAACAAACAAGACGAAAATCAACCTGAAACTTACAAACGCAAAGGCAGTAAATAAAGACATGATGACATACGTGAACAAAATCGAAAGACAAGACATAGAATTGCACCACCTAACGGAATTTCAGACAAAACTCACTAGCTCAATAACAAAACACAGTCCCCAAACAAACGAAACATTCTACAAACATAGGCTACCTAAGTATATACTGGCACTAATCAAGAACAAGCGAAAAATGTACAGAGAATACATACGGACAGGTAACAGAGACGCCAAAACAACAATTAACAGACTAAACAGAAACATACAGACAATGACACAACAATACAAATCACACAAATGGCTCGAAGTATGCCAAGAAATTGAGAAAGACCGAGAAACAACCTACTGGACTAAAATTAAACGACTGACAAAATACAAAAAGACATCACGAACACCTACACTCGTACAAGGCAACAAAGAGCATACGACAGACGAACAAAAGGCATCCGCCTTCGCAAACCACTTCAAATCAGCTTTCACCCCCATCGACGACCCTACATATAATAACGATAACTTTACATACGTGAACGACTGGTACGACAGACATCTAAACCAAAACACAGACAACGAAGAACCACCAAACATAACTGAAGACGAATACTACGACATATTAAGTACAGGCAAAAACACCGCCCCTGGCATTGACCTAATCACTAAACACCTGCTCAGAAGCCTGTCAGATGAAATTCATAAACACATAATAAAACTATACGAACTATGCCTACGAGAGAAAACTTACCCAGAAATATGGAAGAGAGGCACCATAATAACAATCCCAAAACCCGGTCTAGACCACTCACTACCTAGCAGCTACCGACCAATAACGTTACTCCCAGTTCTCGGCAAAAACTTCGAACACATCCTAAAAAAACGAATATCTATACTAGCAGATGCAAATATACCCACATACCAATTCGGCTTCAAACCTAATCACTCGACCACCCACCCACTATTTATCATGACAAATAACATACAAGCTACACACTTACAGAACGGACACACGGCGGCGGTATTCCTAGATATAAACAAGGCATTCGACACTATCTGGCACAAAGGCCTCCTGTACAAAATGTACACTCTAGGAATACCAATGTACCTCATAGACATCACCAACCAATTCCTAACAAACAGACAAATACAGATCAAGACAAACAGATCACTCTCACAAACATTCTCACCACTTCAAGGGGTGCCTCAAGGCTCCCCAATCTCACCAACCCTCTACAACATATACTGCCATGACATATACAACCATAACTTCGCCGACAAGACTCATATAAACCTCAAATCATATATTTTACAATACGCAGACGACACCGCCATCATATCTCATGACAAAAAACTAGACGTTACAATGCACAACCTACAATAACTAACAGACACTACAATGGAATGGTTCCGTATGTGGAGGCTCACACCCAATCCTACCAAATGCCAGCTCCTTATCCCCAACCGTACTATTACCAACTACTCACCCACAATCGACATTCAAAATATTACAATACGACCAGACACGAACATTAAATACCTAGGCATAATATTCGACAAAAAAATAAATTCAAGACACATACGCAACGGACAAGGACCGAAACTATGCCCGAGGCTAAACAACTGTTTTAACTCGTTTTAATAAATAACGAAGTGAGTTTATTATTTTTACAAAAAAAGCACTGCTTGTTGGTAATAATGCATAGTGTTTACAGTTAGGTGGCAAAATGAAAAACCACTGACTATGAATACTAAAACAGAGACGGGAAAAATGCCTAACCAAGAAATGTTGTATATTTTTCTCAATTAAATCATAATCCTCGTTCCAGGACCGCAGTTAGTAATTTGTCAGCGCGTGGATTTAAAAAGCTCCCGTTTCCGGGTACACCACGCTAGGAATGAATATTCACGTGAGTTAATCGATGAATAAAAACGCACACACGTACACGCATGCTACCCGCACAGTAGCGGAAATTGGCGTGCGCTTTGTACGCTCGGCGCTAATTAAATCGACATGGAAGGTCGCGTCACGGCCATTTGCATAAAACACACTCAGCGACTAAATAATACGTGTAAGTTAATCAAATCATTAATCATCCCCCTGCGACGCAATCAGATCCATCATTAGCCCCGGCCTCCCCGGCTTTCCCTCATTATAAATGCGAAGTTTGCTTAATCGCTGGACGAGGATTAACCGAACCTGTCGGGGGCGAACAGGCCGTTAGTTATTAGTGTGTGCATACGCGTTATATTCGCCGCACCCTCAAAAACCAACTCTGAAAGAGTGCAAAGAGCCCGTGGCGTGGACGATTAGACGTCGGCCGTTCGAATATCCCCAAAACGGGGTGGCAACTGCTGGAAAAAGATAAGCCGCGAGCGCGCGAGGGTGTATCAAAAGTTTATCAGGATATGGAATCTCGAACAAATTTCCTCCCGGAGAGAGTGCGCTCGCGGATTATCACCCCCATCCACCCCCACCCCACCCAAAAAAACCCGTCGATTCGGGCGTTTATGTCTAGACATGGACATGATGCATGCATAAATTGCCAGCATCGGGAATAATTTATTTACGCCGGAGTGAGCGCACACTATTCACTCGATTCGATTTGCCGTAAAATCCATGCAACCGACACATAAACATATCTAAATGGTGGAGACAATCTATCTTGATGCAAATATTTAAATGAGAATAAAGAACATAAAATATGCATCGACTTAGCATGAATATAACGAAAACAAGCACATGACAGCAGGTCGTACACATTATTATGTAACCCCTTTAATATTTTCTTCTCATTTGTGAGAGCTTTTGTAGTTATATAGTTTTTTTTTAACATAGGTTATATCATATTATTTAGAGGCATCCAGACTAGAAGAATTTAACGGTAATAGGAATTATGTTGCGTAGTGTTCATTGAGGTATGTGATGAAACAAAATGCAACAACTCAAAATTATATAGTTATCTTAATAATCATCCATCCAATGGCATATGTCGACAGCTCTAACAAGGGTGGAAATAACACCATCCAAATATTTGCTTCGCATAATAATATGTTAGATCAATCGGCACCAAAGCATAAAATTAATTAAGCATAGAAGAGTATTGTATTGGCATCAAACAGTGTAAATTTTAGTTGCAATCAAAATGTTAGAACTGCACTGAGGAATATTGAGACTGTTAGCAATTCTTCGTCTTCTTTTGAACTGAATACAAGTTAATTCATATGAATATCAGAATATCTGCAATAAGTTGGACGAACTCGAAATTTTTAATATTGAAAATAATCCTCACGTATTATGTTTGACCTAAACCTGGATGAAGGACACCAATATAGAATGTATGACTCTTTGTGGTTATGGTCTTATATCTCACTATTGCAGAACAATACGTCAGCATGGCCAGAAGAGATATTAAATATAAACAATTATCATGTTTAAATAATCTTTCAGTGGAAATGGAGTTAGAAGTTTCTGCTGTCTTACTGCAAAATATAAAGGTCTGAATAATTACTATCTATTCACACCTTCATTCATATTCGTCACCTTCGAGTGACGTCGGAATTTCTGTTGACGGCTCGGCTCATATTTTAAATCTTGCCAACCAGCTTGCTGAACTTATAGTATTATAGTTTTATCTGGAGATTTTAATATATACAACCTTGTGAGCAGTATCACAAGAATAGTATATTATTCAACGAGTGAGAAAGTTGCCAGTTCCATGAGAATAAAATTTGCGGCATGAGCCGAAGGCGAGTGGAATAATTTATTCGAGTGGAAATGGCCATTTCTCACGAGTTCAATACAATACTACAGAGTGAGCAACAATGATTGAAGTCAAGTTAAAATTCCCGCCGAAAAAACTAGGGAATTTCTTCGCTTCAAGTTTATTATTAATTAAATTTACTGTAAAGTCAAAAGATTTGACAGCCCCAGCCCAGTGCCGTCCGAGCCGTATTATTATTTATTACCATTGTGCTAATTCCTCGAATATAGTTATTTTGTCTTCTGCTTCATAAACATCAGTTCTTATCAGGACTACTCAGAGTAAATCTTTGATTTGTGGTAAGTGATTTGCAGTTTTTAAGGTTATAAAATTATAAAAGTTAAGTTTTGTTCTAAATTTACAGAGTTTAAGTAAAATCGCTTTCCTATTGCAAAGGTTTTTACACCACAACATGATGCCTTCACCCTGAAGGCTCATTATCGAAATGGAACACTTAATGAAGACGGGCCATGAACATATTCATTACAATCGTGTATGAATCAATTTAACAAAGCCTTCCCCGATGTCAACATTACTCACAAAATATTTATCCAGCATAAAACCAGTATTATTCATCGCTTTGAAGGAAAGAATTGTATTTGTAAGGGCAAGTCAACTGGAAGACCGTCTACCTTAATAGATGAGATTGTTGCCGATGTCCAACAACGGCTTGAACAAAGTCCAACAAAATCTATAAGAAAACTTTCAGCACAAACAGGTTGGTTCTTAATTTTAGGGTGCAAAAAAGTTATTTTTTATCATGCATGTGGTCTTTATAGCATACAAATTTTAATGTTTAAATCCGCTTACAGGAGTATCGTATGGGAGTTGCCGAAAAGTCGCGAAGAAAATTCTCCATTTGCACCCGTATAAGGTATCGGTAGTCCAACAACTTCACCCACTTGATTTTCAAAAAAGAATTGATTATTGGCCGTGTGATTTTTATCTTTTCGGACATTTGAAAAATAATGTTTTTAAAAATAGGATGCACAACCTAAACCAACTCCAAGAAGCGATTGAAGAAGATATAAGAAACGTAGAATTAACATCTGCCTTGAAAACGAAGGCCGCCATTTTCAACATTTGTTGTAAACTTTTATTGTAACGTTTAAAAATATTTAATTATGATTAAATATTTAATTCATTTTGTTGTTGTTTTGTTTGTTGTTTGCTACGCCACTGGAAAAACAATCTAGGGGATATTCTTTTTATATTTTCAGTTATACCAACATGCGTATTTGGTTGTCTACCTACCAAACCTCAAGCATTGTTGCTCACACTGTATTTCCAATCATATTAAAGAATTAAGTAATAATTGTAATATTTTAATAATTTTAGGTACACATGACAGCATATTATTCAGAAATTGATATTTTACCTTTGTTGCAAGATATATTTCATCTGGAACTTTGCATAATTATTCATCGATTTCCTTGGGAGTAAATGTTTTTGATTTTATAACCTGAAACCCTCGGATTTTCTTTTCAAAAATGCACGTAACTTAGGTTGGGTTTCAATATTAATAGTGTTGTGAATGCTCAGAGAAGATCTTAGCATAGAATATTGAGACCACAATGAAGAGGATTTGTATTTCTCTGCTAGTCTGAAGAAGTACGCCAAGAGAACATTTTTGGAAATGAATGCGTGTTCTGCGCCAATCCATGAAAGTTTGTAACTTAACTCGTATTTCTTTCTCGACTTTTGTGGCAAGAGGTTAAGTGTTGCAAGTTTGGCAGCCTCTTGTACGTCTGGCGGTTTACAATTCTTTATATCATCCACAATTTCTATTTTTTTCTTGATATTTTGTAATGCTGGAAGAAACATATATTCGATGACAAATATCAATGTCAATTAATTTTAATATTAACGATAAATACTACCCGTGGAGAAAAGTAAAATATCGTCTTCACATTGGTCAGTAATCCGTGGAGAAAGTGTTCAATTTTGTCCACAGTTGAAGAATGAACAATTTTTCTCAATTAAAAATGTATAAGAAATGTACAGATTCTTTAATATGATTAGAAAAAATATCAGAACCAACAAGAGTCGTTTATAATAAGAATGGAAAAGTTACATCAAACGGCATTGATTAAATTGTCTCAAATATTGATGGTTAAGCAAGTTCATGCACAATAATTACTTCCAACTTCTCTGACCACTACGCTCAACAAATGAGTTTTAAATTTGGAAATAAAACGAAAACAAATAATGCTGATTATACAGCAAGACAAACTACAATAATAAATATACCAATTTGGAAGTCTTAAAAAATTTGATAAAGCTCGATTCGGATGGTATTCACTTTACCAATAATGTAGGCCACGCATTCGATGAGTTTGTGGAATTTCTTCTAAACAACTTAAATTAGGTTTGTCCAATGAAAGTTACCTACAATCATAGTAATTAGAAATCACAGATTCGATGGATGGATACAACCTTGAGATAATCCAGTAAAAGTTTAGATACAAATTTATAGAACTAAAAGAGAATTACACTACTAATAGACATAAGAGATATAAACAAGAACGTAAATTATACAGGGAATATAACTCATACGTAAAACAGTGACGTCACATCAATGTGGTTTCTATAGTTACGCATGTATTAATAACTGACAATGTTGATAATACCACGGTTGTATTTTCAGGATAATACCACGAACAAATGTCGATCGCTGTCACAATTTATGGTTAAGCACAAATCGCAGCGACGATCGTTGCGAAAGTGTTATTTGTCGGTTGTGCCCACAATCTAGTCGGCCGCTGATAAAAACATAACCCGAAATGACAGTGTGTCTCAAGTACAAGTAAAATAGTAAAATGTGGTAATAAATGTGGTTTGCTGTTTCAAAGATGAAGTGATCTAAATAAATATAGGTATTTAAACTGTATATTTAGCTTCTTGTTTATTCTGCTTTACTAGATGACTCAATCAATTCATTATATTCCCTTCCTAAATATAATTCGTGGTGTTCTCAAAAATCGATAATGATTTTAAAAATACAACTTATTTAAACCGCAATATTTGAAAATGCACCTCGCCCTTCGGGCTCAGTGCATTTTCGTCGTTGGGGTTGAAATTCGTTGTATTTATAAAATCATTATCGATAATGAGAACACCATTTGTTATATTACCCCTGGAAATTGATTGTAAAGCCGAAAATGTCATACTATGAGAATAAAATAGATACCTCAGACAATAAAGTAAAAAAGGTATGGGACGTGGATAATGATGTTACAAATAGAAAAAAAAAACTAAACACCCCATTACTGTTACAAATGATAACAAAATAATACAAGATGGATAATGCAGACGAATTTTGTAATTATTTTTCCAAAAGTACTGAAACTAAAATTCAACATCATTTGGAGATAAATACATCAGCTTCCTGTACTGTGAGATTGCATCATGAAAATACGAGGATCTGCATGAGACTACAGAAGAAGATACAAAGACTATAGTATCTAAGCTGAAAAATATGGGCTCCGTGGGTCCTGATGGTATTTCAACTAGAATCATCAATATATTAGTGATGTTATTATTAGAACACTAACCTACCTGATAAACAGCACACTAACTCAAGGCAAATTTCCCACTTCATTAAAGATTGCCAAAGTAGTACCTGTCTACAAAAAGGGAAGCGAGCAACTTACGAAGAACTACAGACCGGTATCAAAATTAAATGTGCTTTCCAAAATCTACCAGAAAACAATATGAAATCAAATATATAGTTTTATAGTAAAATATAAGTTGCTAAATCCCTGTCAGCATGGCTTTATAAATAGTAGGTCCATACAAACGGCAAGTTTTGAACTTATTGAGCACGTTCAAAAAGCAATGGATGGTATTAACTATACAGCTTTAATATTTTTCGATTTGTCGAGTGCATTCGATGTTTTAAATGTGAAGTTTGTAGAGAGTAAGCTATGGAGTATTCGAATAAGGTCGTGCATTGGATTTAGTCAGCTCGTTTCTAAAGTATCGCAAAATGCATGGTAGTATTGAAGGTGCTCACTCGAAAATATGCATTCTATCCCTAGGAATTGCACAAGGATCTGCACTGGGACCATTAATATTTTTATTGTATATCAATGGCTTGCCGAACCATATAACACATGGACAATCTATTATTTTTCAGATGATATTTTCAGGGGTAATATAACAATCATTATCGATTTTTGAGAACACCACAAATTGTATTTAGAAAGGGAATATAATGAATTGATTGAGTCATCTATTGGAATCGAATTTGTGACAGCGACCGACATTTGTTCGTGGCATTTTCCAGAAAATACAACCGTTGTATTATCAGCATTGTCAGATATTAATACATGCGTAACTATAGAATCCGCATTGTTATGACGTCACTGTTTTACGTATACGTTATATTCCCAGCGTAATTGATGCATAAACTAGAGAAGATCTTGATGTCGGGTTATAATCAGTGATATATAGTGTTGAACATTGGTGTAGACAAAACAACTTGATTTTAAATAGTGACAAGACTTCAGTTTCTTTAGTTTCTCAAGAATAGAAGTTCTCAACAAGCTCTACTCGACAGCGCCACTTCTACAAAAAATTTGGGCTGTCATTTAGATCCTAGCCTCAAGTGGACAATCCATATAGAATATGTAGTGAAAAAACTAAATAACACGTACTATGCCAGACTCTAACTCAAAAATACAGTATCAAAAAATAATCTTATTAAAGTATACTATGCATTGGCTTCAAGTCATATGTCATATAATACAATAATAAGGGGGAAATCATCTGACTTATATTGGGTGAAAGTAGCCCAGAAACGTATAATTAGGTAAATTTTCAATTTAGACAAGAAATAATCATGCAGACCTAGTTTTAGGGAACATAACGTATTACCCTATATATGTTTGTATATCATGAAATGTGCTATCTATGTGTATACCGATTTTAGTCATTTTGAAAAAAAAAACTGCGTATCATGTTCATGACAAGAGACACTGCAACACTATTCGCGTCCCTTCGCATCGTACATCGTTCTATATGAGTTCTCCATATTTTTCATGTTTGGAGATTTACAATAACTTACCTGAACATGTCGAAAACACGTTTAAGGATAAATTGAGAATGTTTTTGAGAGAAAATACTTTTTACTATGTGAACGAATTTTTAAAATTTTGGACTGTTATCATTTTTACGTTTAATTTGTAACGTGTACTTGTTTTCTATGTAATTTTTTTCCTTCTTTGATGTGATGTGTGATGAATATGTACTCTACTAAACAAATATCATGTTATATAATCTACTGTTAATAAATATCTATCTATCTATTATATGTAGACGTGAGTAATTGTTGCAAGATTTTGGCTGACATTTTTGTTCTAACTAAAATAATAAATTTTGTTTGACAGCTGGAAATTTTGTTTTGTAAATTTGTCCATTAAGGACATCGTTACGCTGAAATTTGGTGTTGTACACAAATTTGTGGTTTCGGAAGCCATTTAAAAGTAGCAAAATTCGATCATTGTTTCAGAACACCCTATGAATTCTACATGACTCCAAATATTGTGTATGTTTTAGCACATTGCTAGGGTATTTGCTTACTTAAATTCTATCATAAATCTCTCATATTATTTTTTTGTATTCTAATGTGGCTTTGTTGAATTTTTTTCTTCGTACATAATTTTTCGTTCAATCTGATTAAAATGTCAATAACTTGATAAAGTTGCATCTGATCCTAGAAAATAAAAAAAATATTGTTGAACCCCACATGAAGCAGATTCTAAACGTAAAAGAATAAACAGGGTGATCCATTTAACAAATATAACATGTGTTGTATTCCGGATTTATGGTACACTCTGTATACGCGAAAATAATTTTAAAAAGTAGCACATCAAGTCTCTAATAACTTCCAATTAGATTTTTTCCTCAATATTCTTTAGTCTAACAGCAATGGTCCGACCGAGGATAGGTGGGCCACCCTGTAAAAAGACATATCGTCGGCTTGGTGTTACTAGGTTGTATGTAACATTTTGTAAGATTTTTTGAGTAGTGAGTATTACAAGATTATATGTGTTATAAGCTATCTTTTGCAAACGTCTAATAGATGGCAACACTTATCTAAACATTTTTATTTACTGCCAAACAAATCAATGTTGCATAGTTGTATGTTACTACCGAAAAAATAAAAATGATATAACAGAGTTTTATGTATTTTATTTGTTTTTTCGTAACCCATAAACTTGGAATGTTGGAAGCTTGAAATATAGGGATTATTAATATTGAAATATTATTAAAATTTAAAAAAATAAATCAAACGAATAGGAATGGTACCTACGGCACTTTTTGTAACACCTCAATATCCAGAACCGATTTTCCCAAATTTATTAGCTTCGCACATACAACCTTATCACAACCAAGCCGACGATATTTTGATCAACTTCATATGAGTATCAAATACAAATGAATCGGTAAATGGAACTGGAGAAAGTGTAGACTTGTCTGAATCTTTACGAAAAATAGGTTCCGAGCTGTACGTGTATTTATTAGGTCTTTGATACACAACATTTGCAATTAAATTTTCCAATTATTATTTAGCCTAAAAGATTGAATGATTTTATTTCACCTACATGAGAATAAAAAGTGCTTGCAGCAATGCAAACCCTACAGTGGCCGCATGTTGAGCATTTGAGAATGTTGCTTGATCAGACTTCTCAAAAAACACTTGAACATAAATCCTGATTCCGTCCCCCCTTTTGTCCCGTTCTTTTTTCTATGCCAGCTTATAATGCCGCATGTTGATTTCTGCAGGGATTGGGCGAGTCGCGGAATAATTGGCCGGAAAATTCGCAATTAAGATCGGAAGCAGAATTAATCCCCACCACCGTCGGCTGGCGACGAATATGCTGGTAATTGGGCGCTGGAAGAACTCGCGTAATAAAAATAAATGTGGCGGACGCGTTGATATAATAAGGCAGGCCTCTTTTGAAAGGATCCTCCCCAACTTCGCTAATTGTGGCGAATTTGCCCCGACATCAAGATCCTCCAGAGGTTCTGGATGTTTCATTTTTACTTTTTTAATTTTGTTTAATTGAGAGCGAAAGTTAATGCATTTATGAGGCTTGTTTGCGTAAGCGGAAATGTCTGCCGGAATGAGATTATTTTTGAGATGGACGGAGTTTTTCGAGTATTTTAAGGGAATTACTTTAATAAAAAGGCATATAAAATTATTCAATAATTAGGAAAATATTATGTCCGACGGCAGAAGGACCCCCGTTGGTCGATAGCCAGTTAGGGATAATATCCCTAACAAATACAGTCACTGCTATTATGTCCGCAATGTTGTATATAGGCGTAACTTCCGCTAAAGCTTCAAGTAGCAGGCTTCAGTAAGAAATATGAACTCTAAATCTATCATCCCAAACTCTCTCAGGTATATAGTTTTCTCATACGAAGCATTAAAACATAAACTTAAATTGACAACACTGTTAGATTTGTAAAACAAATGTACATAACAAGAATGCCATTTGATTTATTAGAACAAATCTTCTCATGTCATGACTGACCGTCAAATTCTGACATAAGAGGAGGTATGCATTATTGTCACGTTTAATTTTAACAAATTTTTCATCTTTTAACTCTGTTTTAACACACACAAACACAAACGAAATACGAATAGTTCAAATAAATTATAGTCAGAACTTTAGGTTTTAAATACATTTTTTATTGATAAATGCATTTTCTTTAAGTCTACTTTATAATATTTTTTTCCAAGGGCTTTTTTTGCAGTTTTATGTTCATCTTTGATGACAAAAAAAGGTTACTTGAAGCTATAGCAGCAGTTTCGGGACACCCAGTATATATTGTGATCATATTTATTAGTTAATTTTATAGTTCTTTAGGAATTTTGTTGATGGTTTTATTAAAATTAGAGTAGGTATAGGTTTAGGAAGATAGTTATCGAGTTAGGTAATTAATTAGATAGTGCTTTTTAGTTTATATTGTGAATAATTAATGCACATTTAATAAATAATAATGCAATGAGTTAATTAAAACTCGTACAACGAAAACCTCAAATATGTCATACAAGGACGTACGACATTTCATCGGAAGCAGAAAATTATCAGGATAATGAATATCGCATTAAATTTTGGATTGGACATTTGGATTTGCGAGAATTTGAAAAAGTAAATTAGAAATTACACATTATTGAATGATCGCCAAGGCAACGATTATAAATTGTCGGATGACGCTGTAAATTTTCAAGTTCTGAAGAACGATAAACGAAAAACCAATAATAGAAAAGTGACTGTCTGGTCGGTGTTTATAAATATGACCGATGACACCTGATGCCCCAGATTACATTCGTTCCCGGTAAAGCTCACGTCTCAATGCAAAATAAACGGAAGATAGTTAAGAAACAAACACTATCGTTACGCCGATAATTGTTTCCGTTGTGGAAAGTAACAAACAAAAGTGCTACAAGTGTGTTTGCACGAACACATAAACTACCAATTTAAAAACAGTAATCATTTCGCATCCGATCTAATCTCTGCATCTGAGCGATAATTAGGGAAACCAAATTAAAAACAATTAGTTTCAATACTTATTATGTAATTTATTGGAACCCACTCGAGACCCTGAGATAAAGAGCGAACCCAATTTAAAGAGAATTTTGACAACCGAATGTGGGGTTAAATAGTAAAACATCACATTTTTCAACCCATAACGTCGGCATATAATAATAATTTTTAATAATATCTAACATTTTTGGAGCCTAAACGTAAGGCTAAACCAATAAAATAACATAGCAATATAGAGGGTGATCCATTAGCTGGGGGACAAATTTTGACAGATATAAAGTAATATCATTTTAAGCATTTCAGTAATATCATTTCTGGGGGACAAACTTTGACAGATATAAGGTAAAATTATTTCAGGCATTTCTTCTCCGATTACGCTTCAAGTGACTCTTAAGAGTAATCGCAGAAAAAAAAGCATTTCGAATTGGGTATCAAACAACTTTTTATCATAAACTGCAGCTCCACATTAATGGAAACTCAAAGAAAAACTTCAGATATTTAATCGAGATCAATGTCTACAAACATAAATGTCGACAATAATTTTGATGTTAAATCCGGTATGCTCTGACCGTTCTGACCAACTACTTATGATTGAAAACTCTTCTTGTAAATTAACCAACGTCATTAATGGAAATGAGTCTTCAAGAACGAACTATTTCATTAAGCCTATCATCTTCAAGGAGTAACAATTTCACCAATTATACTATTAAAAGTTTACTGTTAAATATTGAGCAAAATAAATAATACATAATAAGGATTCCCTCAAATTGTGACCACTTCTTTACATAAAAACTACCGGACTTAAAAGTCTCTTTTGTTTTAGGTTGTAAAAGACTTTTATATCTAGTGAAAAAATGAACAGTTACTTAGAAAACTGATGTAAATCATGTAAATGTCAACATTTTTTATTAGTTTTTGAAAAACAGTTATTTAGGTACCAAGGGTAAAATGAATATGTTTTTATACGAGGGGAAGTTAACAATGTCTAGGGCCTTTGGCCCCGAGATCTTGTAAATTTCCACAGATTATAAACACAGGGAAATAACATGAAAAAACGTTCAAAAATATCAAATATCATACTATTATTTCGAATGATTTAAATTATTTTAAAAGCATTCTACCATGTTAAGACATTGTTTGGCGAATTTTGGTTTATAGTTTATACCATAACAAGCGCAACATAATGATATATTTAACGGTGCTATTATTTTTATTATAGTTTAAGGGAGCAACACACCGAGGAAAACTATTTTCCCATGTTATTTCCCTATGTTCCAAAATCGATCGCCCGATATATTCGACGAGAAATTGAACAATATAAAATTAACCTGGATAAAAATTGAATCAACACCTCTAAAGTCAACGAATAAATGAGCTACACCACACCAAATCAATATTTCATTTCTATTCCATAATTCGCTAAGTATGTAAATTAGTTCAAAGTAGACAAGTTAATCGGATGATCATCAAGTTTTGCATTTTCCGTAATTAAAGTTTCCTGTCCTGGTCATATCACTAATTAATAATTAGTTCCTGACTCTAAGGGTGATTAAGCTAAATTTATCACTTAACGTCCTCATGAAGTACATGCAATTAAACAGTTTACTGTGATTTTATCCAGTAATAGTTAAGGGTAGAGTTTAATCGATATATAACTTAATTTCCGAATGTCAGCGTTAACTGATTAGGCATCTCAAGGCTATTAAATAGGTATGTCTGTAAGGGATCGAAATGCCCATATTTTGTATGAATTAATTTATATATATTATTACGAAAAATGACTGATATTAATTGAAACGGTTCGAAATAAAATTATAACAATTTCATACTCAGGTATAAACATTGAAAAAAAACCGTAAAAGCCAAGTATTGTGTTAGAATAGGAAGGGGGTGATCATTTGGGGGGATTTTATAAGTAATTTGATTAAATATGAATTCAATTTGAATAGATTGCAAACGAAATTACGAGAACTTTTATAATCACTTATTAAGACGCGTTCGATGCGTGGTGACGCAATTTTATAAACAAAACAGAGGCGCCCAAGCCGGTCGATGACAAATCATCACAATTTAGTATTTTTAGGTCAATAACCTTGCTATAGGGCCCATGTGAGATCACACAAAATAAAAGTAAAATAAATAAATCACGAGCCAAAACAAATAGCATAAATTATAAGAATTTATGATTACTAGTAAAATATACCTAATTATTAAATATTGGGGAAACCGAAGTCTTACATTGGGGCCGTGACCAGGATATTATGGTCATTGCACCACATTGTTGCCATGTGACCAGAGATATTATTGGGGTTATACAAACATGTGTTGTGTTGGTAACAAATATAGCATTTATAGATAAAGAAGCAGGACATAAAAGCAGAACAAGTTCGACTACAATTGGAGCAGTCCGAATCAGTGGGGGCGTTCAACTACAATCGGTGCAGTCCGAAGCAGATGATGAGCGCGTTCGACTACAATGGCTGCAGTCCGAAGCAGATGATGTGGGCGTTCGACTACAATGTGTGCAGTCACAAGCAGATGATGGGGGTGTTCGACTACAATGGGTGCAGTCAGAAGCAGATGGTGGGGGCGTTCGACTACAATGTGTGCAGTCAGAAGCAGATGATGAAGGCGTTCCAATACAATGGGTGCAGTCAAGATCACAAACTCAAGTGATAACAGCATTCGAATACAATGGGTGCAGTCAAAATCACAAAATCAAATGCAATGGCGTTCGAATATAATGGTCGCAGTCAAAATCAAGTAATGAGAGCGTCCGACTACCATGGGTCCAGTCAAAATCAGGCGATGGGGGCGCTGGACTACAACAGTTGCATTCAGAATAAAGTTATGGGGGCGTCTGAAGACGGCAATGGCAGAATTATGGAGGAATGCAGATTCCAGGCAGACAAACCAGGGTATTAAATTTCAATGAATCATATACAAAGGGACACAGCAGCTATGGCTAAATACCGTCGCTAAGGTGCGATACACCACACTTGGAAATTTTCCGGTCCATGTTTGTGAACGTGCACATACAACGTAACAATACACGGGATCGCCTGCTCCAGTTCCCCTCCAAATGAACGGCATTTTGATGTAAGAGAATTTTAATTGCTAAAAGATTCTCGGGCCCACCATGTTCGAACCTGTGACTATTAGCACGAGAGGCAAATGTGCTAAGTTCTCGAACACCGTCCACCTTCGAAGGATTCGAACAAATACCCCATTTGTTCTGTACATTTGAATGGAGTACCATGTAATGGAGTGAAAGAGATCTACGATCAACTCCAGGACAAGAGATGTGCAGAATGGTTGAAGAGGAGACCATGGCCAAGCAGAAGCGAGCTCACTGGAGAGTGCATCAAGAATTGGGCAACCAGAAGATTTGGAGGAAATGTCAGTAAGTTATCAAATCGGGTAATTCCGAAATAATAATAATAATAATCATCATAAAACAAAGTGGTGAAGTGGAGTGAAAGGTCTTTATTGGGTGCGCCATAAATAATGCTTTAAAGAACAGACAATTATCAAATGAAAATCAAGAGAATTTAAGTCATAAATGTATGTTTTATGGGAATTCATATTTTTTCATTCTGAATTGAGTAGCGATGAAATTAAAATACATTTATTTTTATATTTTCCCAAGGGTCAAAAATTATAATCATAATATTTATTGTTTATTTACGTATGCAAAAAGTAATTTCGAGAATTAAATTTTGAGAGCAAGTTATTTTTTTTATCGCATCAGCAATATGGCATTTAAGTACAAGAATACAATTATTAGAAGGGATAAATTTATAAAACATAAATGTATAAATTTCATCAGAAAATATTTTCAATATTTTGTGTCATTATTAAGTTATATAATCAAAGATGTATTGCATAAATGTATGTTTTATGGGAATTAATATTTTTTCTTAATTGAGTAACGATGAGATTAAAATACATTCATTTTTATATGTTATCAAGAGTAAAAAATTTTAACCAAATATTTATTGTTAATTTATATATGCAAAAAGTAATTTCAAGAATTAAATTTTGAGAAAAAGTTTTTTTTTTTATTGCATCTGCAATATGGCACTTAAGTTCAGGAATACAATTATTAGAAGAGATAAATTTATAAAACATTAATGTATAAATTTCATCAGAAAATATTTTCAATATTTTGTGTTATTATTAAGTTATATAATCAAAGGTATATTGCAAACAGGTTTGTTAATCTTGATATTTATCTAGGTATTGTATCTTGTTTTGTTTTTGTTTTAGTATTTCATAATTTCATTTATCAACTAATATGTATTAATCTTTTATATTTTTGTTGGGATTTGTGTAATTTAATTTATCAATTAACAATTTCTTTAATTTAAATTGCAAAAGGGGGCGACTGTAAGGGATCGAAATGCACATATTTTGTATGAATTAATTTATATATATTATTACGAAAAATGACTGATATTAATTGAAACGTTTCGAAATAAAATTATAACAATTTCATACTCAGGTATAAACATTGAAAAAAAAAACGTAAAAGCCAAGTATTGTGTTAGAATAGGAAGGGGGTGATCATTTGGGGGATTTTATAAGTAATTTGATTAAATATGAATTCAATTTGAATAGATTGCAAACGAAATTACGAGAACTTTTATAATCACTTATTAAGACGCGTTCGATGCGTGGTGACGCAATTTTATAAACAAAACAGAGGCGCCCAAGCCGGTCGATGACAAATCATCACAATTTAATATATTTAGGTCAATAACCTTGCTATAGGGCCCATGTGAGATCACACAAAATAAAAGTAAAATAAATAAATCACGAGCCAAAACAAATAGCATAAATTATAAGAATTTATGATTACAAGTAAAATATACCTAATTATTAAATATTGGGGAAACCGAAGTCTTACATGTGCAAGCGAATGTATAATATCTGATTAGCCTTCCTTCCAATGCATTAAATTTATTGAAAACTAAATGAATACATTTTAGAGATAACTTGTTGTTTTAAATATGTAATCATATAACGATTTGTGGTGTTCATTGTAATAGTGGCGTAAGTCAATTTTTTTTTCAAATAATATTTTTATGCGCAAATCGGTCGAATTTTTTTATATCTTTGCATACAAAAGTGAAGCAACTCCAAGTTGCACAATAATTTCGTTAGATGGTGTTACTTGTCCATACGGTGAACTTAAATGTCTAAATAATTCATTATAATATTGAAGTAAGTCGCAACTCATCATAATACTGAAGTAAGTCCGAAGATGATTCGTAAAGTTTGACATGTGATTGTACGTATATAATATAGTTGTGTATTTTTATCACAAATTGATATTGTTTACTATAAATACAGAACAGTTTAGTGATTCTGGGTCCGAATATCACCCTACAACTGAAAAATTCTCGGAAATATACAGAATCTGGTAAGTTTATAAATATAATTTAGTCTGACTTTAATTTCAAAATGTCAATTATTTTTGTAAAATTATTCCATTGCATATTTTGATTCATATTCTATGGCTGCATTAAACATTATGTAAATACTAGTTTCAACGTTTTGCTTTGTATTTTCAGATACAAGTAACATTGAAAAGAGTACTCAGCCAAACCCTCAACCTAGGCCATCAAGAAAAAGACAATTAATTAGGAAGATTGGGTAGTTAATAAAAAGAAGTTGTTACGTAATAGTGGTAAAGAATATTTTACTGCAAAAGGAGATAATGTGCGCGGGAATATTTTCGAAAATTTTGGTTGTATGTATCCCAAAAAATATATTATGTCATTTACAGACAGTGAAAGAAAAGTCGTATTTGAATCATTCTGGAATTAAAATGATTTCAATTTGCAAAATTTATATCTATATGCATTAGTACAGAAAACAACAGTAAACAGAATACGCCGAAAACATCGTTCTCGTCTTATACGTAAATAATGTAGTTGAGTGTTGTTAATCACAAATTAATATTGCTTACAATGAATACAGAAAAGTTTACTGATTCTGGGTCTAAATATAAGCCTTCAATTGAAGAAATCTCTACAGAATCTGATAAGTTTATAAAAATCATTTATTCTGACCTTTACCTCAAAATGTCATTTTTTTTAAATTATTCTTTTGCATATTTTGATTCATATTCTATGGCTGTATTAAACATTAGGTAAATACCAGTTTCAACGTTTTGCTTTGTATTTTCAGATACAAGTAACGTTGAAAACAGTACTCAGCCAAACCCTCAACCTAGGTCATCAAGAAAAGGGTCAATTAATGAAGAAGATTGGGTAGTTAGTAAAAGGAAGTTGTTCCGTAATAGTGGTAAAGAATATTTTACTGCAAAAGGAGTTAAAGTGCGCGGGAATTTTTTCGAAAATTTTGGTTGTCTGTGTCCCAAAAAGTGTATTACCTATGTCATTTACAGACAGTGAAAGAAAAGTCGTATTTGAATCATTCTGGAATTTAAATGATTTCAATTTGCAAAATTCATATCTATATGCATTAGTACAATAAATGACAGTAAACAGAAAACGCCCAAAAGACCGTTCAGGTGCTGGAAAACATATTTCGCTTTAAGTATGTTATAAAATGAAGTAAGAGGACACAATCGGTGTTTAAAAAATATTTTCTCAAGAAGTTTCAAATAAATAATGGAAGATTATATCGTATATTTTCTAAAAATGATGTCTCACAAGCCAAATATACAGGGTGTCCGGAAAATACGTGTACAACGTTTGACGACAGACTCCTGACGTCAAAATAGGTCGATCTAAGCCGACTTAGTTATATCCAAAATTGTCTCGTTTAGCCGGTAGAGGGCGTCAAAAAAAACAAAAGTATAACAAAGTTGAAAGTATCTATTGTAAGAAACTAAGTAAAACAAAAACATTACTTAAGCAAATGTGTAAAATGACCGCCATCTTGCTGAATACACTTATTAACACTCTTTAAAAAATGATATTGGACCCTATCTAATGTCTCGGGATTATTAAAATGGTTGCCTGCATTTAAAATCCGCTGCAATAAATCATCGCGTGTGTTTACCGGAGTCTTGTAAACTTCTGTTTTAATAGCGCCCCACAAAAAGAAGTCACACATATTTAACTCAGGAGAACGTGGTGGCCATTTTACTGGTGCATCATTGCCTCTTCCAATCCATCGGTTGGGATACTGATGATGTAAGTATTGCCGAACGGCAACGGAAAAATGGGGCGGGGCACCATCATGCATATACCACATTTCCCTCCGAAGTAAAATGGGCAAATTCTCCAGAAGAATTGGTAATGTGTCTTGCAAAAAATTTAAATAAATATTTCCATCTAACCTGTCTGGAATAACAATGGGACCAATAAGGTAGTGATCAATAATACCTGCCCAAATATTAATTTTAAATTGATGCTGATGATGTGCAACTTTAATGGCATGTGGATTTTCATCGGAATAAATATGTTCGTTGTGCAGATTGGTTACCCCAGATCTTGTAAAGCATGCCTCGTCAGTAAACATAATTTTTCTACAAAAATTTGGAACAAGGATTCTTTTGTTTCTAATAAATTGACAAAATGTAAGCCGCATGGGGGGATCAGTCGGTAAAAGTTCCTGGACTTTTTGTATGTGGTAAGGATGTTACAACTGTTCTCTTAAAACCTCATTGACAATCGTTTTAGGAACATTTAACTCACGTTCTAAGAGACGGGTACTGGTACTTGGTTCTTCTTCAACTCTTTCCAGAATCATCTCTTCTGTTTCCACAGTTCGAGTTGTTCGCATACGACCCCTGCCTTCAAACTTTTTCTCAAAACTGCCCGTTTCCCGAAGATGACGCTCAATATTGGCAAATGTTTGGTGGTTTGGTATTCGACGGTTAGGAAACCTCTCCATGTAAACCTTAACACTCTGACGCCCATTTCCTCGACAAAACCCGTATACCAGGAGCATGTCAACTTTCTGAGAGTTTGTATAATTTTCCATTTTTAATGGTAAAATGAACTTGTAATTCAATAATGTTGATCGTATACTTGAGTAAATATTATACTTGATTAATTGTCAAATTATTAAACGTCATTGATATTAATTTTTGACGCCCTCTACCGGCTAAACGAGACAATTTTGGATATAACTAAGTCGGCTTAGATCGACCTATTTTGACGTCAGGAGTCTGTCGTCAAACGTTGTACACGTATTTTCCGGACACCCTGTATACTACAACTTGTTTGCGAAAATTTGATGATTCCGATGTTATTGCTCACATTAACATTTTTCCAGCCTATCGAAGTAATTATGCACGAACAAATAATCCTAATAGAAAGCATTTGAATCCTGGTTAGACAATATGTAAGATGTACGATCTGTATAAAGAAAAATGCGAAACTGAAATGACTGAAACCAAGAAACTAAAATATTATATTTAAATATTCAATATTATGTTTAACCTCCAATTTAAAACACCACAAGAAAGCTGCAAGTCTTGCGATAACCTAAATTTGGAAATACAGGGAGCATATAATGCAAACGTTAAGAAGGAGCTTGAGAAGCAAACAGAGTTGCATCATCGAAAAGCAGTTTCAGCAAGAGAAAACCTTCAAAATGGTTCTAAGAAAATAAATGAAACTAACGTATTGACTTTTGACTTGCAAAAAGATTTAGCCTACCCAAAATTAACCACCGTAGTGGCACACTATAAAAGAAACCTTTATTTATATAATCTGCTAAATTTTGCCTTTGCCTGCAGTTGTTGCAATTCATTATGAGCGAAATACCTGAACTATTGGCGAACGTGGAAATATTCTATTGGTATGTGAAAATTTCAAGTCTTTCAAAAAAGGTACCTTGAAGTCGAGAGAAGTGAAGTGGTGTTGTACTTTAAGAAAGTGTACCGTAAAACTATATATAGTATTGAAGATGGACATGAGCGAATGGTTTTCAGAAAACATTTGGAACACAATCATAAGATTAACAAGAAAAAAATACAAAACATATTCATAGTGTTTCTTGTAAACGGAAAGCTACCGAGGATATTTCTGTAAAGCCAGCAAAAATATGCCGAGGAATATTGAAAAATATTTCGGAATGTTTCCGACATAAATTGTGTCAAAGTGTACAATGTACGTCGCCAATTACATTCAGCTATGTCGAAATTAACCATGGACGTAGATTACATATTGTATGGTGGTGAAAACTTTGTATTATTAAATAACAGCAGTGATAATATAATTATATTTTCGTGCGTAACAAACTTAACATTTTCGTGCAATTCTTCCGAAATTATTTATTGTAATGGAAAGTTTTCCTATTGTACACGTTATTTTAAACAATGTTTCACGATCCATGACTATAAAAACGGTCACTACTTATCATTAGTATTAGGTTTATTGAATGACAAAACATGTGAATCGTATAAAACATGTTTAAACTCTGTCATAGATATCGAATATTGTGCAACGAATAATTTTCTGTATAAACCAGAAAAAAATAGTGTTGATTTTGAACAGCCGAATCATTCAGCCGTCAATACTATTGGCCTGATGTAGTTATAATTGAGTGCCGTTTTCACCCTTCTTAGTCATGGTGGCGCAAAATTCAACAGCTTGGATTGACTACAAAGACAAAAACTCGGAAATTGGAAAAAATTTGAAACACATGGTTTTTAATATCTGAAACCCGACTAAGTGGGCAATTGGCTTGTTTTTAACTTTCAGAAATTCAGCCTCACGACGATAGAATTACCAAATATGTAGACTACTTAGTAAATGTATATACCGCCCGTTTTTTAAATCGCTGAACATAGGGTATGTTCAGTTTTAAAACCACACGATAAATCCTATGCTACTATTCAATTATATGCAACCAAATTTACTAGCATGTGTAAATCATTTATTTAAAAAAAAAATACAAATTCATAACGAATATTTACGTAACGTATAAAACGTCAAAACTGTTGACGGAAAATGTATTCAACGCAAGAAAGTATTTAAATTTGCTTCATCAGTATCTTCTTCGGCATAACATAACACGCCTAATATAATTTCTTCAGTCAAAATGTGTCATCTCCTAGTTATCTTATGATGACTACCGAAGATGTATTTTCTACTTTTAAATTTGGCGATTTTATTAAAATTGTTCCGATTGATGGTATTGGTCTCTCAGGATAATGCACAGAAAATAAATCGCGCACAGTCAGTATACTAATGCCACATTGTTACCAGTGCACTGTATTTGTGCACTGGTACAGATGCACTGCCCAGATTGATTTTTTTCTTGCGTTGAATACATTTCCTGCCTACAGTTTTGACGTATTATTAAAGGGGTTATGAATTTTTTTTTTTTATATTTGAGTTACACACGCTAGTAAATTTGGTTGCATTTACATTAATTTTAGCGTAGGTTTGATCCTGTCGAACTGAACATACCCTATACCCATATACCGCGCGTTTTTTTTATCGCTGAACATCGGCTATGTTTAGTATTAAAACGACAGTATCAATTGCGTTGCTAAAATGCAATTGTTATGGAACCAAAATTACATGCACGTGCTACTTGATCATTTGAAATGTCAAAACTATTGACAGAAAATGTATTCAATGCAAGAAAGTGTGGCAAATGGGGCACTTTCACAGATGAATTACTATTTGGGGATTAACAGTTGATGATTCCTATTGAACAGGAATGATGGGGTTGGTGTCTCAGGATAATTCTTGCGTTAAATACATTTTCTGTCAACAGTTTTGTCATTTCAAATGATCGAATTGCAGTCGCATGTAATTTTGGTTGCATAACTGGTTGCAATTGTTACTGTCGTTTTAAAACTGAACATAGCTTATGTTCAGAAATAAAAAACAAACGCGCGGTATATTTAAGTTGGTGATTCAAGTTTTATTACCATGAGATTTTTAGGCATTTGGAGTTGCCAAAAAATATGAAAATTAAAGCATTTTTTACATTACTGACCAACTTTCCTCGGTATGATTTATGATTTTTTGAACTCACCGCCTCGAAAGTGACATTTGACGCACTCTATTGGCAACCGGAAATCCGTATTTCCCGGTCTAGTAGACCGGGAAAACGGCAAAAAAACACTGTCATAAATAAATCAATACATAATTATTTATTGTGAACGATCTACATCGACTTAAGCAGGGTTATTATTGTACACATTTATCGTACAATTAGTACAATTTGAAATGCAAATTCCCGAACTTTCCACCGCATCGGGTTTAGATATAGTGTGCGACACATTAAGAGTTTCAGAGATTGTATAGTTTTCAACTTGAGATGAAGGTCCCAGAGCTGGTTGCATCAATCTTTCAGCTACGTTAATTTTACTCTGCACAGAGTCATCGACGTAACCTTCGGCCACGCTTGAAGATCTCCAACCGCCAAATTTTTTAAGAGTCAGTAAATCGCCACCGTTGTTTGCAAGTAAAGTAGCTGAACTCTTCGAAAGCAATGACCAGTGTAGGCCTGTGGAGCCTCTAGCTGAAGGTACTGTGCCACAGAGCAAGGTATTTTGCCAATTGTATTAAGACCAATAGGTGAATTAATACATTTCCCATTTCTGTAGGTCAAATAGAAACGTTTATTTGTCCCTACTCTTAAATTTTTGTATTTTAACAATAAATTTATCCATTCTGGATTGATCACCACAAAACGTCGAGAAATATTAGTTTTGGTCTCTGGTACATTAACAAGTACCATTTCATGTTTAAACTCGATATGATCAATTAACATTTTACATAATTCATCGCGGCGACAAGCGCCAGAAATGCCCAATATTACTACTGCCTGTAAAACATATTATAGAATAATAGAATAATATCGATTAATGAAACATATTGTGTACGTACCTTCATTAACAGAAATGAGTTATCAGGGGCTTCATGAATAAATTTGTCAATTTCATGACTTTCTAATACCTTGGATTTTGTCGGTTTCAGGTTATACGTTTCTTTTTTGAGAAATGCGTAAAATTTCGTAAATTTGGAAATATCTACGTTATTGTGTATTAGTAGACAGGACTTTAGCATAGAGTAAGTGGACCATAGCGACTTTTTGCTTGAAAAGGTTTGAAAATATGCCAGCAAACAATTTTCTGAATAAGTCCGTATTTTGTTTAACCTGCACCAATCCATAAATTTCGAGTATACCAACTCGTACCTTCGTTTGGATTTATCCGGCAATAAATTTTTAATTGCCGTATTAGCGGCATTGCGGATTTCCGGAGGTGTACAACTACTTATATCCGAATCGGAAGACATTTTATTAGAAACTGAGACTTTAAACGACAGGCTTTAAAAAATCAACTGTCAAAGTAACAATCATTGTTTTGCTATACAGCCATGGCTTGCTTTATTTCATATTTTGAAACGGAATGAAAATTATTTGAGTTTATGCTGATCGTTCTGTTCGTTTCAAAAAAAAATGTACAAACCACTTGCGGGAATCATTTTCCCGCATTCACGCAGATGAAGCATTCGCTCCCTTCGGTCGCTCATGCTTCAAAATTGCGTTCATGCGGGAAAATTGTGTTCCCGCACTTGGTTTGTAAATAACTATTGTAAGTCAAGAGTGCGGTTTGAACGTTTCATGACTTTTTATGATTCCGATGATTTTTATAAAATTACGAACGAATTCTTTGTGAAATAACGTATAAACTAGCGGATGGTAAAATATTTTTTTTTTATTGTCAGATTGGGCTTCATCAATATCTAAACATGTGTACTTATTTTGGATTTTTTATTTCAATTAGAAGTCACCATTTTTGGCCTGGTAATAAAACTTGAATCACCCGATATATATCGGAAAATGCAAATTTTCCTCCGGAAATTTGGGCATGTGCCTCGGGGTTCCAAACTCTCATACATGAAAGAAAATTAATTTCTTAAATATAAGATTAAAGTTATATGATGTTAAACAAATAAGCTAATAATAATTTGTAAACCAAGTGTGCCATTATTTTGAAAATGAAAATTTGTTGGACCATGTTTGTAAATATTGACGAGGTAAATGAAAACCCATTACAGTAACATCTTGAAAATATTATTTAATTACCTAACACCTCCTTGTGTATGTGCTTATGATTCCTGCGATTAACAGGTAAGAATCCCAGCTGCAATTTACATGCAAGGATTACGGAACCTCTGACAATTCGCTGCAATTTACATGCAGAGATTATAAAACCCTTGACCATTCGCTGCAATTTACATTCAAGGATTATAAAACCCTTCACCATCGCTGCAATTCATAATCGCCCATTTAAATAATAATAATAATTAGATGTGTTCTTGGGACGAAGTTGAATGCGGAAGGGGACATTGCGTCTTGTCTTGTTAAGCAATTAAATACTAATGCGTCAACACAAATACACATGATTATGTTATCAGATTCAAGGTACAGAACAAAATCGCATTAACACAAGCATATTTTTACTGAAGCTCGTAGAAGACCTTAAGTCTAGTATTGACACTTTAGACCACAAGTTATTGGTATCAGGGCACTCGTATCTTCTTAATGATGGGGAATTTTAAGTAATTGAGAGTCCTAATTGACGCCATGGACAAATTTATAGCCCAGATCAATGGAATAATATAATAAGAACTGCCAAACGAAAGGAACCTAATTTTATTGTTTCCCAAATGAATCAAACTTCATTTTTAAGTACTGCTATTTTAGAAAAAAATCATTGCAAACAGAAATAATACTACTTGTAGTTATGAGTTTAATTGGCTTAACATTAGATGGCTAATGTTTAACAGCTTTACAATTTACATTTAAAGAAACATTAAACCCTAAAATACCGTTTAGCGAAGTAGACCTAAGTAAAATGAAGCAAGGGTGACCAATAAACAATTTGAACCACATTCAGCAGGATCCACTCTGTCCATCAAGAAAGACATACTTGATCTTCTACCGTACATTCCACAAATTTATCACGGGTACAATCATAACCTTCCAGTTGATATACCAACCCTTTCAAGCACATCTAATGCCAATGAGCGTACTTCCGATGATGAAATCACTTATGATTAGACTAGGAAAAACATGCATTATGCATATTTCCACATGCATGTGCCTATATTGCCCATTTTTATGGATTGTGCATATAATTAGCGATTTACGTTTATTGTGCATATTGTCTCATATTTTTTGACACCTACCTCCATTAGTACATATACAGTATTTGTTGATTTGTTGAGGGTAAATGTTATTGTTGATTATTGCCGTTTTACCGAATTCTACGAATATTACCGAATATTACGTCGAATTTTACCTAAATCGAGAGTTTATTGCAGTCTATTATGCATTTTAAGTTAAGGGTTCATTACATTACATTATGTATTGAAAGTTTTATTATGGCAGCGCATAATTATCTTCTTCGGAAATTCTTCGAATTTTGAACTAACATAATTTGACTAATATAATTGGTCCATTCGAAGCAGACGGGTAGGTAACTATTTTACAGAAATAAGTATAAAAGGAAAATATTTCGATGCTTCTATCAGTTTGTGCTGATACCGTCTGTAGTGCAGCTCACTCACGATTTGTCATATTAGTAAATCAGGTATATAACTTTTAGAAAATGCCTCCTATTAAGCAGACTCGCGGGATTTTAATGAAATCGTGGATATCTGATTTTCCCGGGGAATTTGCCACGGATGGACAAGTGGTTTATTGTGTTAAGTGCGAAAAAACATTCACTGTGAAAAGAGATTCCAAATTGTGCAACATGTGAAAACAACTGGACACATTCGATCGAAACATATTAACAATTTAACGCCCAAGCAGACATTAATTCTCACGCTTAGGCTCCAAAACCTACCACCAGTTTACCAATGGAGTTGTGTGAATGGTTAGTCTCCAACAATACTCCATTCCGTAAATTGGAGAATCCCCATTTCATAAAATTTCTTCATAAAATAAAGAAAATGTTGCGGGAAAGGAGAAGTTCTACCAAGCTTAGAGGATGATTCTGCTGCTATTTTAAATGCCAAAGAACTTTGTCATTTGTGTTCTCTTTGAAAAGAATTGGCGTTAATTAATACTCACTTCTCATTTTTGCCTGAAGCTGTGAAATATTTTGGGGTAAAACACCCGCCTTGTCACTATACAAAAGTATTAGAACATTTTCTGAAATACGAAATAAATTCGCTCATATTCCAAAAAGCATTTCTACGAACAAAAGTGAAAAATTTGAAAATGTACTTAAAAAGTACCCAGATTTCGATACATTGTGTAAAATTAGCAATCATATCAATGGAACCACTGTCGAAGATCTGGAAATCCCCTTACATAGGTATTCTACCATTATGTAAACATTGTCCCGTCACATCTGTTGATGTTGAACGCACATTTTCAACAGATAAATTAATCTTGTCTGATAAGCGTCATAGATTCACTCCAGATAATTTAGAAAAATATATTAAATTGGATGTGTAAGTGGTTACCACTTGGTGAAACATATTAGTATAGGAACAATAACCAAGTGTTTTATTTCAACCCTCAACACTCAACCAAGTGTTTTATTATTACTAGAAAAATATATAATAGCCTATTGCTACAAAAATTATTCCTGTTTATAGTTGTATCTGTTTCTATCTGTCTGTTTCTACGTATATTTTGTATATTATGTATTTGATAAATAGATCTTTATAAACTGAATATTGGGTCGTGTGTCTTTATTGCAATATTTATCATTTTGTTTCAGAGTGATTAACATATCTCGATTGCATATTTGCATATTTTTAGTTAATTGTGCATATTTTTTCTGTTTACAGTGCATATGCTAGTGCATATTTTTTTATTTTATAGTACATAATATTTTCCGTAGTCTAGTTATGATTAAAGAGCAAAATTCACTCTAACAGTGAAGTAACTGCATAGAAAATAGTTATATTCGATATTTATTACAAATACAAATTAATTACTCATTTGTAATGTTTTTATAATCTTGAATCTTACATAAATAATAAAAGTTAGTAATCAATAAAGAAATAGTTTCGTTATTGTTTTCTGTAGGTGATTTTGCAAAACGCTTAATATTCCAACTTGCAAAAAGATTGAGATAAGTCACTATAACAATGAATGACACATTTACAAGTAATAAATATGGAAACTATAGGGAATACTGTAAGAGTATCCAATAATAAATGTAGGAGCGACACTTGAATAACACAAATTGAACAGTCAAAAGTGCAGAGAAAGCTACATATGATTGGTTGGACATATGGTTGTCATATGATTAAATTATTTGCCTGAGATTTTTTTTCAGATTAGATCGATATGAAATGTAATGCGTTACTCGGTACCAATGTTTTGTGGGTAGTATGATTTATTTGATGCAGATATTATCGTATGAGTGTACAGTTACTGATCATGGAAAATAGGCTACTACCGCTAGGTGTAGAGAAACCTCATCGGATATTAGATTGTGCACGTTAATTAATGAGCGTTCGTGTTACCGTCCTTGTTAATCTCTGGGCTGGCGTAATCAGTCGTCTGCTTTTGGAGGGCTCGGGTGTAGGGCACTCGGGCAATTTAAATAACGAGTTAATGAGCTCAGCTGGGGGTGTGGGAGGTGATCGATACGGAGACGTGTGACGGCAGCCCCTCAGCCGCCCCCCGCCCGGACGATTATTGAATTAAGCCGGAGCCAGCTCCGGGGCTCCGGGATAATAATTGGACGCTCCCGAAGGAAGACGGAGGCGCCTAGGTGCCAGCCGGCGCCGCGCCGTTGCCCCCAGACCTCTGATAATAGTTTTCTTTTGTGTTACGACGCTCTGTGTAATAGGTTTCACGTATGCAGCTCGACGCGCCCTCTAAGTAATTGATTGAATTCCCGTGTAGGACAAGGCCGTCGGGCGCCCATTCAGCGCCCTGGCAGGCGACTCGTCGAGAATGAGAAATGATGAATGATCCTCCCCGGCGAGCCCCGTCTCAAAAAAACAAACACCAGTCACGGCCCCCGCCCAAGGGGCGCAATCTGAGAACTTTTCTAATAAGAGGCGCGTGACGCGCCTCCCAACAAACAGCCAAAATAAAACACGAGGAGGCGACGACGCAAATTTCGTGATCAAAAGACCCAAAGCGCCTCGGATATTAATCACGCGCAGATTGAAAGCAGCCCCGCATGTTAGATCTCTGCATCATACTCTGTGCTTCTCTAGCGACTTGTAAAAATTCGTTGCCCGTTAAAATTATTCAGTAACATCTGGAAAGCATCCTTATGACGCCTATTAAAATATTGCTCGACTTTCACTGAAATGTAATAATAATTTATCTGCGCGGATAAATAAGAGTCTACTTTCTTAGTAACTCAAAAATTTCATTAATTCTGTACGGGGAGCCATTGAAAAATTAAACATCAAATAGGAGGTTGAATGGCCCCCAGCTGAGGGCAAAATTCTGCATGGCGGACGGTTGAGCTTAGCAGTGCGCGCGCTCCAGTCGGCATACTCAGGATAATGAACTTGAGAGTCCGAAAACGAACAGTAACACCAACAGGAATATAGCGATTCTCGTCGGCAGAGGTGTAGGTAAGACCGGCAATATTTTTAAAAGGATGACTTGATACCAGTACGGCCGACGAGGAGCTGCTTTCGAACTCGTGGGGCAGTTTATTGAAGCACCCTTATTATTCGTTTATGGTCATAATTTATGGAACTACAATAAACCAGCGACGGTCGGGCGGTAGTTGTGGATGCTTGCAGGTGTAATTGAAATACATGGAAATGCAAATTGTGGGAGGTGCGTATACAATATTAATAAAATGTATATCTTTGTTTTAAATCGACTCGATATTAGCGCGCAAATGTGAAAATTATATGTTTTCTATTCATATACAGGGAGGCCACTTTTACGACGCCCACCATTAGAATCTATTAAACGGAAATATATACAGAGTTGGTCAAATGGGATACAAGTTTCTTAATTTTCTGGCTTTCAATATACTGAAACGAAATCCGGGATATCTTGCATAGTTCTTGAAATATCGCTGAAAAACTGAAAAAGTGCACTTTCCTTTTCCCCGTAGTTTAACTAAACAGTGCACCTGCTGATTCTGGCAACTCTCTAGGTAGCTGAAGGCGGCGTTCACCAACTCCACAATTTCGCGGATACGCCACGTTCGTCGTAAATTCATGCAAATTCGCTGCCTCGCCAGGGCCCGGCGTGCGAAAATAACCTGTACAATGCATAGCCTGATTGGCTTCTGAGCGGCGACGTTCGTATTGCTTCTACCTCGAAATACCGGAAAAATGTACACAAAAGAAGAGTGATTTTATGCGGTCCGTATAAGGAAACAGGAAACCTATACGCCGCGTGCTTTTACAAGGTCGAAGAATTGAAAATATTACGAAGGACAAACTTTAAACAATTAGACAATACATATAAAATGTTTTTAGGAAAACGCATATTTTATCAATAGAAATTGTACGTTACGTACCAAGTTCAGAAAAACTTTGAAACTTTACCAGACGACTATAATAAGTTGATAAAGCCTGTTTTTTCGTATTTTATTTTAAATTATTTGAAATAATATTTCAAAGAAACTGCCTTTCTCGACTACTGCCTCTCTCGACGACCAAACTGGATATACTACCAAGGTGTGAAACCCTTAGTAATGGTCATGGATAATAAATTAAACTATAACAGTCATAGTTAAACTATAATATAGTTAACTATAATAGTTAAACTATAACTATTGCGGGGAACTTATTCCCAAATTAAATTCGGTCTGTTTCGCTCTGCGAATTTTGAAACCCATAGTGAATCAATCCACTCTAATAATGTTATATAAGGGTAACTTTGGGTAACTTATCAGGTACGGCATTATATTCTATGGTACAAGCTCGCTTTCTAGAAAAAAAAAATCGTTATTAAAAAAAGAGCTGTAAGAATAATACTTAATTTAAAGCATAGTGACTCTTGTATGGGACATTTCAAATACTAAGAAATAAGTATAAATACTTTTTAACATACTTACTTTCTACGGTCTTTACTTCTATGAAATGGTTATGTTCAACTTCAAGTATAAAAATAAATTCAAAATGTATGAACTTGAACACAAACATAACACAAGACACCACGATATTAGCGCGCAAATGTGAAAATTATATGTTTTCTATTCATATACAGGGAGGCCACTTTTACGACGCCCACCATTAGGATCTAATAAACGGAAATATATACAGAGTTGATCAAATGGGATAAAAGTTTCTCATTTTTGTGCCTTTCTATATACTGAAACGAAATCCGGGATATTTTGCACAGTTCCTGAAATATCGCTTTAAAACCGAAAGAGTGCATTTCCTTTTCTTTTTATAACTTTTTACTTTTGAAGTAAAATTTACGAAACTTGGCACTCTTACATTTTTCGACGTTCGCTGTGTGATAACAGTACCAAACATTTTCTGCGCCAACTAGATGTGTAAAATTTTCATACTCTTGTTTTGATTTTCTTATTGCCGCAATATTGGATTTTAACAGCATTAAAAAGAGCAAAAAAATGCGATTTCAACAATGTATAACAAATGGGTAATTTGACATTATTTACCACCAAAAATCTATAATTTAAAAATTTGTAGCCAAAATCAAACTGCTGTGGAATGCTCTAAAAATCAAGTTGCCATGGAATAACAAATTAACATTTTGACATTTCTTCATACAAAAAAAAAACTTTCTGAGTAATTTTATTGTGCATGTAGTGCAAAAAAGGAGAAAATATTTTTGATTAATAAAAATGGCAAGATATCCTCAACATGAAAAAAATGACATATACAATCTCCATCTAAGGAATTACAGAAATGCGACAGTCACATCTAGAATTTATGGTGAACTGTATCCCGAAAGAAGCCTGATCCAACATATTTTCGGCGTTTGTGAAATCGTAAAAAATGTCAGATTACTCATGTGTTATACATGGCTGAAACCTGATTTTTCCGCTTTTTTTAATGCCATTAAAATTCAATATGGCGGCCATAAGAAAATGGAAAGTTTACTATTAAAATTTGATCATCAAGTTGGCGCAGTAAATGTTAGGTACTGTCATCAGAAAGCTCACGTCAAAAAATGTACGAGTGCCGAGTTTCGTAAAATTTCCGTCAAATGTAAAAAAGTAATAAAAAGAAAAGGAAAGTGGACTTTTTTGGTTTTTCAGCGATATTTCAGGAACTGTGCAAGATATCCGGGATTTCTTATCAGAATATTAAAAGGCATGAAAATAAGAAACTTTTCTCCTATTTGACTTACTCTGTATATATTTCCGTTTAATAGATCCCAATGGTGGGCGTCGTAAAAGTGACCAACCTGTATAATGCCCTCAAATGCTTCAACATCTTACCTACACCTCAAAGAAATAACAAACCTAAAATTTTTCACGAAGAAACTCATGCCTCATGCTGTTACAATGAAGTCGTACAACCTATTCGAATTGTCGAGACGTTATTATTATTAATGCTCCTTATACCGGGTGATCCAAGTTTTATTACCATGGGTTTTTTAGGCATCTGAAGTTGCATAAAAAATATGAAAATTTGGATTTATATAGGTCTGATACAAATCTACGAAAAAGTAATTTGACTCTTTCGATATAATTATATAGATGGTAAATGGTAGATGGATAAAAAATTAACGAAAATGATTAGATTTTAAATTAAAGCATGTTTTACATTACTGATCAACTATCCGCGCTAGGATATATGATTTTGTAAATCAAGACCCTACAAAGCATTGACCGCGCCGGTGCGGTTGGAACGTTTTATGACTTTCTATGATTCCGCCAGTCGCCTGTTGGTTGAACGGGCCTTGAAGTGCCTTAATATCATAAAGTCCCTATCATAAAACCCAAAAAATCTATTATAGGGACTATTACTGGTAGCAGCCGTCATATTTTACTATTTAGTAACAAATCTTAATGTTGCAATTTAAAAATTCATGTAATTCAATAATTGGTGCAATTTTTTTGACTTGGATTACACTAGAATGTTTGGAATTGCATTAAACTATGTTCTGACAAAAACTATATAAATAAAATTACGAATTCTTTGTGAAATAACGTATAAACTTCCGGATGATTAAAATTATTTTCTTTTATGGTCAGATTGGGCTTCATCAATATCTAAACATGTGTACCTATTCTGGATTTTTTTTTTCTATTATAAGTCGCCATTTTTGGCCTAATAATAAAACTTGAATCACCCGGTATATATTAATGTTGCTATGATAATTATGTATTCGTTGTATTATTATTATCAAAGATGTATTATTGTTATTATTATTATTATTATTATTATTATTAGGTATTTCAAGAATTCTTAAACACAGATTTCGTCCTTATAAAATACAGCGTTGCCAATAACTTTATTGAAATGATTTTGTCGATCAAATTGTATTTTGTTTGTGGGTGTTAGATAAAGTGGCAGAAGATGAAAACTTTTTTGATAATGTATGGTAATCTAATTTTCATAACAATGGTCTCGTGAATTGACACAACTTTAATATTCAGAGTCATGCGAAATCAGAATAGGTGGTCCATTAATGTGTGGAGTGGAATACTGGGCCGATATTTATTTGGTCCCTATTTTTTTAACGACTTTTAAATGGAATGATGTTTCTCGAATTTATTTTACACCAACTTCCAGTATTATTAGAAGAAGTTCCTTTAAAAATCAGAATAAACATGTGTATTCAAAATTGGATGGAGCTGCACCTGATTATCATCACGAGGATTAGCAATTATTAAATGCCAACTTTTAAAACTGGTGGATTGGAAGAAATGGATTTTAAAATTCAGCCCCCAGATCCCAGACTTTACTCCACCCGATTTCTATGGGGGTACATCAAAGGAATTGTCTATAATATGCCTCCGATAATACCATATGAAAATATGGATAAGACACCCTTTTGAAACAGTAACCCCGTAAATCTTGTCCAGAGTTAGCAGTGGTTTTCAAAAAAGAATATGATGTAAGTGTTGTAAGTGATGAAATGAACGGTCGATATTTCGAACATTTGTTCCAAATATTTTACTTCCATTTTATGTTTTCGTTGGTATGTTATTACCATTATTACTATTATAGCCTATTGGATAATAAAATACGCTCCAAGTTTCATGTAAAAATACTCTTCATTATTATTCTTATAACTGTATTATCTGACTTTTATAAATACCTTAGGCAACTAGATACATTAGAACATTTATTTAAAAAATACCAAATGGTGCAATAAACAGATAAAACATTTGAAGTCAAAATCTTTGGCAGAAAATTTATTCAACGCAACAAAATATTCAAATATTCAAATTCACATTGTACCGAGCTGCTAATAGTATACGGATTGTGAGATATTTATTTTCAGTTCATTATCCTGACAGACTAATTCCATATCGGAATAATTTATAATACGATTTGCGTTTTGATTTGCTTTGAGAGGTAAGTTGCATTATCTATTACGATTATTGAATTATTGGGTATGTTGGGCAATAATTGATTGCGAAACCAATTTTCAAATAATTCGGCGTTCATATCCTGATGATAGTCTGACGAGCTTGATGCAATATTCTAGGCTGATAAAAGCAAACTATTTGACACAAAACCTGCGTCTCCTCTGCAGAAAGAATAACAATTATTTTTCCTCTATTGCACGGTGCTCTGAAGTGACACTTATTTGTATTATCGACCCTTTCCTTGGAAACGACGTCGTGAGTATCGAACAATGTTTCATCCAAATATATTATTGATCTCCCTCCATTTCTATATTCGTTTATTCTAGATAAATATTCAAATCGCTCTTTTTGCAATCTCGGCGATTCCATGATGTCAATTCATTTGTCTAAAGTTTTATATTTAAAACCCTGACTAAGTAGGTATTTATACAAAGTAGTTTCTTTATATGGAAAATCATTTCCAAAATAAATTGTACCGTGGGAACGTTACCTGATTTATAAGAATTGTAAATTATATTTTTGATCCTCTTGGCGATAGCATCGTCTAAATTTGGAACTTATTCTTCTTTTCCTTTCTAGCGGTCCTTTCTAAATTATTCTCCAAACCGTTTAATATAATATTCCTGTCAGAATGGAAATTCGTTGCTGTGGAGATGCATGATTCTTGCTTATAAGGGTGTTATAAATATTTACGACTATTCTTTTTAGTATCAGTTGAAAGACAAACATGCTTTATTAATCCCCGATTTTCATTTTCGATAGTTGATGTGTCCAATTGATGATGGTTGTATTGAAATTTATCAAAATCAATTTGAGAACAGCTTCCCTCTGTAGACTGTCGAAGGGATTCTTCACCAAAGCATTTGGAATGGCTTCTTTCCTCACATAGTTGAAATAGATCGTCGAGCTGAGTGCTATTATATATTGATGAAATAATTGTTGGAGTTTCAGTTAAAGACGTTTCCATCTCAATAAACTCTACCTTTTCACAAGTTTATAAATGATAATATGCACACGTATGCAAAATGAGTACTGTTGCAATGTAAAAGTTAACACCGACTGAAAGACAGATGTAGATTATTTGAGAAAAATACTATTTGAGGCAGCCTTTACTGATTCTCTACCTGGACGGCATATTCGCCCAGCAATTAACGCACAATAAACCTTAATTGCATGGGCGAATGTATAATCCTTTTAAAACCATTTCCTAGGTGACCGCTCTTAATTATCTACTGGCGTCTGTAGTCTTGTAATTATATCGAATTGTAAAATTGTAAAAAGAATTACGTTTACCGACTCATAAAAAACGATGTAGATAGTTGTAAGATTTTTAAATTCAATTGAATTAATAAATCATTTTTATATTATGATCATAGGGATATAATTGTGTATATATCGAAGAAAAAACAATTAAGTAGCATCTTCGTCGAAATTAAATTATTTGGACGCCTTTGGATTTTGTTCCTGGACGCCCGCTTCTTCGCAGCACGCCATACAATAGAGAACCCCTGACCGTAATAAACTCTCATTCCAGGTACATTTTCAATTTCATGACAATTTCTACGTATAGTGAAAACCCTGTACGTAGGATACTTAAATTCTCAAAATTTGTGATACGTGGTATTAGCATGAGGATATCCATATGTAAATGTTTACAATGGAAAATCTTACTTGTCTAAACGTAAGAACGATATTTTTCTTCTGAGTGACATATTGTAAACAAATTTGAAGGCTTCTGTGAATTTTTTGTATATCGCCTTGAACTTATTACTACTAGCGCTTGGTGTGTATATTTAGTGGTCTACTACGTGGTGTTGAGCTATCTTGCTATAAATTGCTATAAACAGTGGTTTTTCCATATTTTTTATTTGGTCATTCAGATTTAAGATATAGGCCTTCCTTCTATATCTGTCTGCTTCTAAGTTTTCAAGCAAGTTCATTTAGAAGTCTTTCTTAGTTGTATGGTTATGAAATCAAAGGTGTGTTCCTTTAATCGAATTTTAGGGGCTCTCCCTGTTTTCCCAATGTATGTGCACTTGGCAGCCAATAACTGCACCCCACTTCCCAGCGTTTACCAGTGTCTCAATGTACCCCAGGCGGTAATGTTTGCTTCACTTTTGATGCAAAATAGCGCTATCTAAATCTGTATTGCTTATAACTTGCGCGCTCTAGTGCGTCTTTTTTCATTAAGTAATCTCTTCCCTTTATCCACACATCTTCTCACAATATTTGAGCTTCCTATGTGCCCCGAGTCGCACACCCCCAGCTCGTCTCGCTCTCCAAGAGCAACACGTCGAGGGAGAGGACGCGTCCCGGTATAAAAATGAACAAATATTTACATTTCATGAATATTTTATGGATGCGCGCCGCGTAAAAATTAGAATTCTCCACGTGAACACTCCCGACCTTTGAGGGTCCTCGCGGGGAATCCGAGCGTCGTCGTCGTCCTCTGCCGCCCCCGGGGGTCGCCAGGGGGGACTTTTACGACCGCGCGCACCTATATTTTTATAAGGAGAAATCTTTATGGCGTCTGGGCCATGGCGTATATTAGGGTGGCGGCATGGGTATATCTCGGCAAAAAGTGGTGTTCCTTGTATATTGTAATAAAGTGTGTTTTTAGTACATGAAGGGCGTTCGAAGGTTCAAAAGTGGGAGATTTATGGGCCTAAGAGGTCGGCCACTCAGCGTACTTGCACCGCACTGATGTCGGCTAATCATAAATTATTGGACACTCTTTCTACTACAAAAAAGAAACGGACGAAAAAGTGCACAGACCGTTGCAAAAAAAAAACGATTTATTGAAGTAATTTAAAAATAATTCAAAATATAATGAAAATGAAAATATCATGCTATTAGGTTTAGATTTACTGTAATTCATGTTATGTCCACCTTAGATCTTTTCTTCTGTATTATCATTGTGTGACGTATACATTGCGTATAATGTACGTGACATTTTTTCAGTCACTTATCCCGATAAACCAATTCCATCAACGGGAACAATTTTTATCATTATCTCAAGTTTTACCAACAACAGATGCGTTGAATATAAACAACACGAACGAATTAGAACACACCATGTCTTAACACAAGAAACTATGTTAAACATCTTATGCTATGCAAAAGAAAACATACTTTGGAGATTCGTCTTAGTCAATCAGAAAGGTTTTTAAAGAATTTAAATATAAACCTTACAAATTTAGAAATCACCAGGTACGATATAATGAAGACAAAATTTAAAAGAAATGTTTTTTGTGGTGATGTTTAATGTAATAAATAACAATGAAGAAAAATTAGCAAAAATAGTATTTACAGACGAAGCATTATTTACATTTGATGGTGAAGAAATTCTCAAAATTATCAGTTAGTCTCTATTGATTTAGCATATCCTATTTCCTTGTAATTGCTTTCCTTACAGATATTGGCGGAGGACTAATCTGCACCTCCCAAATTTAACTCAGTACAACAGTAGGACTATTGTATGGGCAGGTGTTAATAATAATACGCTATTTTACACATTTTTCATTGAAGGAAATTTAAATTCTAATTCCTTCTTAGTCTTACTTCGTACACAAATAATTCCACAGAGCTAAAACTTGAATGTCAATTATGCCTGGTTTCAAATAGATGAAGCCCTACATTCCACTGCAATGATAGGACGTTATTTACATGAAATTTAACAATGGTTGTTACATTTTGAAATAATGTTAAAAAGTGCTCCCATTGATGGAGTTCGCTATCGAGATAAGTGACTGAAAAGCGTCACGAACATTACTTATGCTCCGATTTGCATGGTATAAAATGAATTTCACAAAAATTACTTGACTTTACTTGAATGATCATAAATGACAGATATATTTCAGTGTTTTGGTATAATTGGCTGCATAGCCAATACTCGCAAATTGTTGACATGTGTTTTTTTTAAATTGAACATAAAGACGTTGTATTGACTATGTTTAGAGTTAAAAAAAAATGTCACGGTAGATGTGCTCTTAAAAATGCCAAGTCCGTCAAAAGTGGTGATGCCAAAAAGAAAACAACCATTGGAAGTTTACGGAGCAAATGGGCTTTATAATTTCTTACTGATCAGGATTTCAAATCAGGATTTCCAATATTCCGTGCGAGGATGAGACCGAATCTCGGCTCAATGAGCCAAAAATTAAAGTTCACGATGACGTAAACAAAACTACCTGAAACTTATTCTGATAAAGAAGATGATAATCGGGAACAAGATTCGTTACTCATGCATACTATTACGTCAACTGAAAGCTCCTTCACTGCTTTGGGGTAATAAACACGTACCTCGCGGGGCAAAGGACAAAAACCAAAGTACGGTTGAAAGGGAGGTACATTTTCGCGTGCAGACAAACATTCTAGCCAATCACTGTGACGCCTGGGCGGTATGGGTCATCTTGACCTTAAGAATCTGTACTTGAAATTCATATTTATTGTACTCCTAATATAAACAATTCGACATTATTGAAGAGGGACATGATTTTTAATACATTTGAAATATCAGGTAATAAGTCGCGATTAAAAAGCTATGTAATTAAGTTATGTAAAAATCACAGCCTTTTATAAAGAGCCTTTTATAATTATTAGTTATTTACGTGGCAAGCTTTGTGAATTAATCTTTACAGCCGAGCTGGAAGTTTGTAGGGCGAGCGACGCAGGAGCGAGAATTTTTTGATGTATTATATAAGAAAATTATCGTCCAATGACAATTTTAGAATTGTATAAGTTAGAAAATTAAATATATTCAGTATTTATTAGTCAAAATAAAAATAATTTACGTTTTGTTGTTTTCCAGACCTCCTGAGTAAAATTTAGAAAATCTATTTAATTTATTCTGTATAATTGCATGTTATCAACGCAAAATAAATTTATTTGACAGATTAATTGTGACAGCAAATGATTTTATTTATTGGTTGACCGTCAGATTAATAGGAAAGTAATGTTATTTGTCAAATAGTTATTTAAGGACTTATTTATCGTTTATAATACCGACTATAAGTCGGATAAATAAACCTGTGTAATAATATGGATTTTATTGACCACATTTTTCTGTCGAGATTTACTTAACCATTATTTTAACTAGTGTTTACTTTCCGTGTTCAAGTAAAGTCACAATCACTAAAACAAACTGCTGTCACTCTAAATAATCTACACAAGTGCGAAGTAAAACGAAAATGGTTGAACGGAGAAATTATGCTGATAAAGGTAGTTTGTTGTATTTCATATACCGTTCAAATAATATATACAGTCAATTATAATATTTCCGCAAGTTTAGCGCTAAAAATATTGTGGAAAAAAAAAGGATAATTATTCTTTCATTGTAATCCAAAACTCTTCATCCTGCTATATTACTTCCAAATGAGGATCACCAATAGGTGACCACACACATAAACAGTATTCATAGTAATAGCATAGATAGTAATCATGATTCTGTTTAAGTTGAGCAATATTATTCTTTTTTTCAAAAAAATATATACAGGGTGTCCGGAAAATACGTGTACAACGTTTGACGACAGACTCCTGACGTCAAAATAGGTCGATCTAAGCCGACTTAGTTATATCCAAAATTGTCTCGTTTAGCCGGTAGAGGGCGTCAAAAATTAATATCAATGACGTTTAATAATTTGACAATTAATCAAGTATAATATTTACTCAAGTATACGATCAACATTATTGAATTACAAGTTCATTTTACCATTAAAAATGGAAAATTATACAAACTCTCAGAAAGTTGACATGCTCCTGGTATACGGGTTTTGTCGAGGAAATGGGCGTCAGAGTGTTAGGATTTACATGGAGAGGTTTCCTAACCGTCGAATACCAAACCACCAAACATTTGCCAATATTGAGCGTCATCTTCGGGAAACGGGCAGTTTTGAGAAAAAGTTTGAAGGCAGGGGTCGTATGCGAACAACTCGAACTGTGGAAACAGAAGAGATGATTCTGGAAAGAGTTGAAGAAGAACCAAGTACCAGTACCCGTCTCTTAGAACGTGAGTTAAATGTTCCTAAAACGATTGTCAATGAGGTTTTAAGAGAACAGTTGTTACATCCTTACCACATACAAAAAGTCCAGGAACTTTTACCGACTGATCCCCCCATGCGGCTTACATTTTGTCAATTTATTAGAAACAAAAGAATCCTTGTTCCAAATTTTTGTAGAAAAATTATGTTTACTGACGAGGCATGCTTTACAAGATCTGGGGTAACCAATCTGCACAACGAACATATTTATTCCGATGAAAATCCACATGCCATTAAAGTTGCACATCATCAGCATCAATTTAAAATTAATATTTGGGCAGGTATTATTGATCACTACCATATTGGTCCCATTGTTATTCCAGACAGGTTAGATGGAAATATTTATTTAAATTTTTTGCAAGACACATTACCAATTCTTCTGGAGAATTTGCCCATTTTACTTCGGAGGGAAATGTGGTATATGCATGATGGTGCCCCGCCCCATTTTTCCGTTGCCGTTCGGCAATACTTACATCATCAGTATCCCAACCGATGGATTGGAAGAGGCAATGATGCACCAGTAAAATGGCCACCACGTTCTCCTGAGTTAAATATGTGTGACTTCTTTTTGTGGGGCGCTATTAAAACAGAAGTTTACAAGACTCCGGTAAACACACGCGATGATTTATTGCAGCGGATTTTAAATGCAGGCAACCATTTTAATAATCCCGAGACAATAGATAGGGTCCAATATCATTTTTTTAAAAGTGTTAATAAGTGTATTCAGCAAGATGGCGGTCATTTTACACATTTGCTTAAGTAATGTTTTTGTTTTACTTAGTTTCTTACAATAGATACTTTCAACTTTGTTATACTTTTGTTTTTTTTAACGCCCTCTACCGGCTAAACGAGACAATTTTGGATATAACTAAGTCGGCTTAGATCGACCTATTTTGACGTCAGGAGTCTGTCGTCAAACGTTGTACACGTATTTTCCGGACACCCTGTATATCTGTTCCACTGCATCTCCTATAGTTATTTTATTAGCATTTTATTTCAATTATAGCATCTTCTGCTAAAATTATTCCATTAGTACTTGCACCCAAATAAAATGCATCTTCCGTCCCTAAAAATAGACCGCATGATTGCACGTTTATTCCTGTTAGTTTTTTAAAATGTTCTAGTGCGAACTCTTCACTATAGTTGCCATATTGTATGTCAGAAAAAATTCCTGAAAAATTATTGTACAGCAAATTATTAAGTAACTTTTCAGAATTTGTCGTGTTGCGACGTTTGCATATTTTTCCATAGTTGGAAGCTGTAAGTCGATATTGACGCTCTTGAAGCCCAAGTGGATTGCTGCTCTGTCATCTTGTTTTTATTTCTACTTCTAATGTCTCTTCCAACGTTTTTGACCAACATTGTTTAATTTTATCTTTTAGTTTTTAGAAAATAAATTCAACAACAAACTGATGAAGAAGAAATAAAACATTAAAAAAATGACAAGAGTCTGGCTTTGAAGAAGAAAAAAACCTTTAGAGATCAAAGACGAAACACTCGAATATCTTGAAGTGTAAGAGTAAACTAAAAAACGCGCGGAAATATCTGAATCAAGGCAACGAAATAGGAGTGCAATGCTCAAATAAATTCATCACATAAAAGCTTAAATTATTTTATGACTCTAGGTATGAAACTACATAGACTTTGCCGTTTCAACAACAGCGTCAAGTAAAAAGAGCTTTTTTTAATGCACTGAGTTGAGACCGTTTCCTCTGCTAAGGGATCGGCTGAAATTCAATCAATTCGTTGCGCAACACTAAAAGGGTTGTCAGTATCAGATTTTGAGGAAACTCTCATTTCTACAGAATATTTACCCAATATACATGCTTCATATGAACATCAAACAAATTATTTGATTAACAACACTAACGATTATATAATATTGTAGAAGTTTATCAATTTTTTTCTCAATCTACATCCCTTAATATTTAAATGTAAACGTTCACATAAATTCAAATACTTTTCTTTATACGTTTTTTTAAAATATTTTTTAGTTTTTTTATAGTTTTTATATTTTATTTTAGCTAAAGCAGATTGCATGTCAATTTTGGGTTTTTGAAAATGAGTATTTTACTTCTGAATTCACCGGTATACGTATGAACGTTAAACAAATTATTTGACTAACAACACGTACGATTATATAATACTGTAGAAATTGATCATTTTTTTCCTCAATCTACATTCCCTTAATAATTAAATGTAGATTTTCATATAAATTCAAATACAAACGTTTTTATATTTTATTTTAGCTGAAGCAGATTGCTAGTTAATTTTGTGTTTTCGAAAATGTGTATTTTACTTCTTAATATACTGGTATACAAGGTGTTACAGTGGTGCAACCAAATAGTGTTTTAACATGTCCGTGAAGAAGAGAACTCTAATATTGTGTATGTAATAGAAAACGTTAATGTAATGAAAATAGTAATATAATGTGTTTACTCTTATTTAATGACCTATGGTTTGATATTGACTAGACCTTAGTCGAAACAGCAGTTAACAAATATTTTTCTAAAATAAAAGAGGAAAGCGTAAATGGAATTAACAAAGTTAATTTACTTAATAGAAAACAATTAGTGTATTACACTTGTCACCACTCAAACACATCGTGTACATTTTTAATGGTGCCCTTTAAGCTCCTTCATTATAACGAGTGGATAGCTTTATTTTTCACATTTACTGGAAATATCCACCAGTTTGTGACTGAAACTTACTTCAAAACTGGCAAAATACAACAAATACACGTATCCACGACTATCCGTCCGATACTCCGGACTTGGCACTAAGTAATTCTTATATGTCCATTGAGTGGTTCCAGAATAATGAGGAGCTCTAGACTAGTGTAAACTATTAGCTCAACACACTTGTAAACTATTAGCTGAGCACACACTGGATGTGACCTTATATGAGGAGAGGGTGCAGAAGCTGCTTAGATTAGGTTAGTTGATAACTAAGTTAATACTAAGAGGTTAGAAAATAAGTGCTTCTGTGTCGATGGCGAATACGTAGAGAGATTGCATTCATTTGCAATTATCTTTCGTGTAAATTTTAAAGTCTAACATAGAATTTTAAGTTTACCTCGTATTAAGCGACTCAAGAATTTACCTGATATGAGCATTGTGTTAAGGCTTACTGGACAAATGAAAAAAACAAGTACTACTTTAGCATGTGTAGTCTCTTAATTAATGTGGCTGCATGTACTAACTACGTGGCGTTTCAGTCAGTTTCGAGAATACCTCGTACTCCAATTAAATTGCAGAACACCATTCTTGAGGTGACTACAGATATATTTTTCTCAATAACTTAAAATGGCACTTAAAACTTTTAAAACTGTTTATTTACTTTATCGTATTGATAATCGCAATCAAAGTACCGTGAAGTACATCAATTGATCATGTTTGTGTAAAATTTCAAAATAACTTACCATAATGATGATAGACACTTGGATCTTCAGGTGCTAGCCGTTTCGCCCTTCTAAACCACTGTTCGGCTTCAGCAATTCGACTAACCTGAAATTACAAAAAAGAACATCTAAATTGAAAATGTATTAATATTTTTCCCATTCATTTTGGGATAATTAATAATTATTTACGGAACATGTGAGGTAACACAAGTTTCCCACATGAACGCTATTTTGAAGATGAGGGACCGAAAGGAGCGAATGATTCATAAGCATGAATGTGGGAAACAATCTTCTGAACGATATTTACAACCAGCTGTACTACGGACTGTCATGTTACTTGTATACATAGGTACAGTCATGCTCACATAAATCTAGTACAAGAAATTAGGTTACACTATCAATTTTATATAGCAATGTCAATTTTTTGTACAAGATTTATGTGAGCATGACTGTACATATACTTATATTTATTTAGACATGTTATGCAAATTTGAAGTTTCGTAATTTTAGTGAGATTGATCGTGGTTTTGCTCAACTTCGCGTCCCAAGATCAAAATGCTAAGATAAAGGCTGCGCAGAACGTATGAATTTTTTTATCCAATATTGAACACCAAAACAGAGCCCCAAGCAGTCTCAAGCGGACACGCAATCTGGATTAATTAAAACATGGACCACCTCATTATAACACGGATTTCTTAAATTCGAAGCGAAAGCAACACAAGGCATTGAACATTTACGTTCATTTAACGAAACACGGTTCACCTCAACCAAATCAATCCCATTTCCCATAGGTTGCGGCATAGATGCCGAAGCTTAGCCCATGAAAAGCAGTGACGTCGGAGGAAAATCGCAATTTTTATGGTTGAATTATTGCTGTTGTTATTAGTTATTACTGTTGTTATTTGTTGTTGCTGTTGTTGAACGTATTAAACAAATCGTTGAATTATTTTCAAGAATTTCATGGTACACGAAAAAGTTAATTGGAATACTCCATTGTCCATTTCACTACTCCATAAAACGTTAACAACATCCGTCACAATAAAAACGAAGTGCGTCACACAGTATCGCCAACCGCCAATGCCATCTGCAAGCAAAGGTGCAGTTGGTATTGGTACAGCGCTAGCTTAATGGGTTTAATCAAAACATGGCGACCGCTCATGTCCTATTGTCGACTCTGTATCTATTGAGTCACTGTATGTAACAGTTATTATTAATGATTACTATTCAATTTGTAACATTTAATCAATGTAAATCGCGGCAATATTACATAATAAATCCAGTAGTATTATTGCAAAGACATATATTGTGTAGAATGCCTGAGATCCCGGTGCTTTTTGATCTTTTTCCCGGTTTAGTAGACCAGAAAATTGACGTTTCGCGTTGAGAGTACAGTGCGCAAAATGTCACTTAAGTTCAATCAACGCTTGAACCTAAATGTTCCTGGGATTTGACACGGCTGGGAAACACGGGTTTAGATCACTGGAACTCTGAACAGGTCTAATAACAGATTCTAAGTAAGAATAAATCACGGTAGACCAACTTTTGCGGTTAATTCCTGAAATTTGTGTAACACAAAAATAGCAAGTTATTATGAAGCTTTGATTGTTCACCCCAGATTATTGAAGTTTTGTAGTTGAAACAAGGTCTATTCTTATTTACCCTAAACGCAGACTTAACCTAAGAAAATCTAATTTTATAGAGCCAAACATATTCAACCGGAATTTCGTAAACATATATTCGCTCAAATGACACTAAAACAATTTGGACTATTTACACAGATCATTGCTGAAGAAGATTCAACTATGTATAGTAACTAGTTTATTACTAATGCTATTGATCAGATATCAGCTGTTAATTTAGCTCAACATCGCTATTGAGCGAATGTTGACTTGTAAGTAAATATTAAGTATCTGTATCTCAAAAACTCGAACTAATAGATAAAATGTGAGCTTATATTCCGATGCAGCGACGTAATTTGAATTAACTAATAACAATTAACAAACGTCATGCAACAAGAAATAAGTTTGGATTTGTTGTTCAGTGTATTGAATTATACATATTATGCGCCATTTTAAGTTTAATTTATTTATTTATTCAATCATTTCCTTGTTTCCACCTTTCAGTGTACGGCATATATTATTATTTTTATCATATTCTCTCCACTTCCTCCTGTCTTTTGTAAATTCCTTTATTTCTTCCTATGTGTTCTCTTTTCTTGTTGACTCTTCTTTTATTGAGCTGTTCCACTCTCTTCTCGATCTTCCTCTCTGTTGTTTTCCGGTTGTTCTTTTCTCGTATATTTTCTTAGTGTTTCTCTCTTCTCATTCATCTCATGTGTCCATACCACCTCATATAGCCTTCTGTAATTTTTTCCTGTATTGGTTGTAGTTTTTAGTTTTCCTACGTTTCTCGTTCCTTATCCTCTTCTCGTTTTGTTCTCTATTTTTCTTAGGAATCTCATCTCCATGGCATTTATTCTTTTTATTTGTATTCGTGTTATCGTCCATGTTTCGCTGCTGTAAGTTAGCGTTTGTCTAATTACTTTTTTGACTATTTCTGTTATTGTGTCTCTTGATATCTCCTTCCTGTGTTTTTTAACATGTTATATAGTTTTCATGTTTTTCCTATTTTATCTTTTATTTCATCATCTTATTTGCCATTGCTCTGTATGATTGTTCCTAAGTATCTGTACTGTTCTACTAGTTCGAACATGTTTTACTGCTTTAGTCGTTTCAATTTTTTTTGATTCCTCATTGTTTGTTCTCACAATATTTCTGTTTTCTCTGTACATGTATTTTATTACATTTATTATTTCCTCCTCTATCCCTCTTTCTGCTAGTTCGTTCCGTATTTCCCCTCTTCTTATGCAGTCGTATGCCTTTACGAGATCTACGAAGCATATGTGCTTTTCTCTGTTTTGTCTTAATTAGTATCTCACTTAGTTGTCTGAGTATCCAGATTTAGTCTTGCGTATTTCTCCCCTTTCTGAATCCAGACGTTCTGTCCTCTGTTGTCCTCTGTCCTCTGTCCTATTGTTGTTTCTGGTTTGTCTCGCACCATTTTTTCTAGTACCCTGGCCATTATCTTACTTGGTATACTTGTTAGTGTGATTCCTTTGTAATTTTCGCACATTCTTTTATCCCCTTTCTTATATATTGGTATAATTATTGCTTTAATCCATTATCTTGGTGTTTCCCCGCTGGTTATTATGTCATTCATTAGTTTCGTTATTTGTGTTATTCATCATTTCCCATGTGTTTCATAATTTTCGGGGTTATATCGTCTCTTCTTGTTGCTTTTTATTTTTTTTATTGTTTCCTGTACTTTTTTTATGTGTTCAATTTTTTATTTTGCCTTGCATGCTACTTTTCCTACCATTCTTGTGTTACGTTACCTTCTTCATCCTGTTCGGTCAATTCTTTGAAATATTGTCTCCATCTTTTCATTATCTTGTCTTCATTCGTGATATATGTTCCATTTTTATCTTTTCTATCCATCATGTTGTGTTCTTTTTTTGTTTTAGTTGAATTAGTATTCCGTAGAATAGTTTTTGCTTCTGTCTAAAATTCTCGTTCATTCTTTCACCAAATTTCGTCCATGAATTTTGTTTTGCTTCTTTTTAATTAAATTCGTTTTGTATTTTGTTTCTTTCTATTTTTCATAATCTCCTTTTTTTATTTGTATGTGTCTTTTCCATTTCTCTTTTTTGTCGTTTATCTCTTTTTCGACTTCCTCTGTCCACCGGTTCGTCTTATTCATATCCCTGTTTTCAGTTTTTGTTATTTCGTAGGTTTACCTTACCGCTTCTGGTATATTTCTTTTGATTGTTTCCCATTTCCATTCTATGTTTAGTTTCATATCGCTCTCGCCGAATTTATTTTGTAGTATCTCTTAGGATTTCTCTTGAGTTTGTGTTTCTATTAATCTGGAGGTTTTTATCTTTCCTATAACTTTTATCCTCCTCTTGTATGCTTTTTGTATTTTCTTCCAACTCATGTCCATTTTTAGTAGATGGTGGTGACTTCCTATTTCAGCTTGCCTTGTAACTCTTACATTCATTATTTTGTTCCAGCTGTTTCTATTAATTAGGTGGTAGTCTATTATCGATCTTTCGTTTCTGCTTAGGTGTTCCCTGGTGTACTTGGATATGTTTTTGTATTTGAATTTTGTATTTGTTATTACAAGGTTGTTTTCAGTGCATAATTGTATTATTTTTTCTCCATTGTTGTTTTTAATTTCTTCTCCTTCTTTATAAACTATTTCTTCTATTTCGTTATTTTGGCATCCTACTCTTCGGTTTAGATCATTTTCCTTCATCTACTTCCCTTTATATGTTTGCAAAGAATGTATCTTTCTCTTCTTTCTTTGCGTTTACGTTCGGTTCTTACGTTGCTATCAGTATCCTTGTTTCATCCTCGACTGGTTTGATTTCTGTGGTCGTTATTCTTTCGTTTATATGTTTTTCTTTTATTACGTCTTTTATCTTTTCCGGTGTTATTATAATTCCTACTCCTCATTTTGCTCTTTACTTTTTATCTACTCCAGTCCATATCAACTAGTATTCCATTCCGTGTCCTTTCTTTTGTGTTTCGGTAATTTCTAGTATTTCTATTTTATGTGTTCTCATATCCTCCACCAGTTCTGCTTCTTTTCCTATATATCCTCTCATGTTCCATGTCCCTATTGTTATTTATTTATTTTTTTTTCTTATTTTTATTCCCTTCCTCCTTCTTTTTATTTTTATTTTGTTATTGCAACTTTGTTCTGGTTTTGTGTTCGTTTCTATATTTTATTTTTATTTTTATTTTGTTATTGCTATTTTGTTCTTATGCTTTTGTGTTTGAATTTTGTATTTATTATTACGAGGTTATTTTCAATGCATAATTGTATTATTTTTTTCCCTTTGGTGGTTTTAATTTCTTCTCCTTCATTTCCGATTATCTGTTCTATTTCGCTATTTTAGAATTCTACTGTTTTGTTTATATCTCCTATTATCATTATGTGTTCTTTTCCTTCATCTACTTCCCTTTGTTATCAAAGAATGTGTCTTTCTCTTCTTTCCTTGTGTCTTCATTTGGTCCGTATGCTGGTCCGTATCAGTATTCATATCATCCTCGACTAATTTGATTTTTATGGTCGTTATTCTTTCGTTAATATGTTTTTCTTTTATTACATCTTTTATCCTTTCTGGTGTTATTATAATTCCTACTTCTCATTTTGCTCATTCCTTTATTCCTTTTCATCTACTCCTATCCATATGCATACTCCATGCATGTTATCTTTTGATTGTGCTTTCTTTTTTGTTTCGGTAATTCTTAGTATTTCAAGTTTATGTTTCCTCATCTCTTCCACCAATGCTGCTTCTTTTCCCATGTATTACCTAATGTTCCGTGTCCATATTGTTATTTTTTTTCCCTTCCTCCTTTCTTTTTATTTTTATTTTGTTATAGCTATTTTGTTCTTTTCTAAATTATCTATTTTATCGTTGTTTTATATATATATATATATATATATATATATATATATATATATATATATATATATATATATATATAGGTCCTGTGTGTTGGCGTTGATTGTCTTCTGTCTTGGTTTTTGCGGTTTACTCTTTTGGTCTTTTTCTTTCTTCGCTATCTTCTAATTTTTCTTTGCACTTTTCTTTCTTCCTTAATGTTTACTATAAATTTATATATACTATAGTTTTATACCCTCCTTTGTTATTCTATCTTAATCATTGACCCCGTATACCCTCTTGGGTATCGGGGTTTTAGTTCTACAGTTTGTAGAACTCTATCCACTGTTTTCTCTCTTTTGTTAGGTCCTTTGCTTGTTTCCAGGTTTTGCCTCTGATCTTTAGGGTTTTTATGATAGTGTCATTCCACGTATCTCTCGGCTTTCCTTCTGACTTGTTTCCTTCTGCTTTTGCTTCACATGCTTTCTTTTCTTGTCTATCGCTGCCCATTCTGCTTAAATGTCCAAACCACCTTAGTTGTCCTTTTTCTATTTACTTCTGTATTGCTTTTACTCCAAGCCTTTCTCTTATGTCTACATTCTTGATTTTGTCTCTCTTCGTGATGCCTTCTACTCTTCTTAGGAATTTCATTTCGGACGCCTATATCCTTGATTTTTGTCTTTCATTCATCACCCAGGTTTCACTCCCGTATGTTAAAATAGGGGTATATATTGTTTTGAAGACCGTTAGTTACGTTTTTTTTTATATCTCTCTCTTGTTTATAAACGAACTTCTGATTGCATTGTAGTCTTCCTGCTTGCTTCGCCCTGTTATTAATGCCTCTGTCTTGTTTTCCCTGGCTGTCGATTAATTATAGTCCCCAGATATTTAATCTCGTCTACTTGTTCCAGTATTTCCCCTTCTAGCTGACAATCACCCTCATTTGTACTACATAATATCTTGGCAGTGTCTAAAAATCTGGATAATTATGAGTTAACTGAATATTTATTACGAACATGTGTGAAATAAAAAATAAAATTGAGAATAAAAAGAGCGCCTAAGGGTATGGAAATACATTTTTGTATCATGAGTATAATGAGTTATAACTAAAGCACGGACAAATATGCACGAAAAAAGACGAAAATATGCGCATATATATGCACGCAAAATTAAAGAAATATGCACTAAAATTTCATATATATCCCAATATATGCAAATATATTTAATACAAATCACGTTTGAAAATTAAAAATACTTTTTTATATTACATATATATATATATATATATATATATATATATATATATATATATATATATTGTGATGGTATTTGTATTATTTATTTAGATTAATTAGAATAGATTTATTGTTATTATTATATAGGTATTAGATAGAATTATAATCTTTAGGGCACAAGCTAACAAAAATTATTGTAAATATTGTAAATGTGAATATGAACAAGTATGCACAAATATACAAAGCAATCCACGGATGGAAGTTGTTGATCGGTTACCACGGGTGACAGGCGACTTCGTGCATAGACGCTTGGGGAATTGAAGAATTGAAAGTCGAAAATAATCAACAAGGAGATTGACTACGGGGAGAGACGCGTGTGGATCGTGGGTGGAGATGTTGCGATACTAATACGAATACATTACAAATGCATTCGGGTGTTCAACGATTGGACAGAGGACTGAAAGAAGGCAGTCAACCAGGAGAGGAGTTCAACAAGATAGGAGCCGTGACGGAGATATTCAAAAATCAGGACTTCAAGCCGCTCAACTTCGCGCACAAAAGTAGCTGTTTACTTTTGTGGGAATCAACAACGGATCAAAAGGAGAACGCAGGGACTAGAGGACGATTTAATGAAGGGACCAAAAGCAAGAAGATAACTGCAAGTAGAAAGTTTGCGTAAAGTGCAAGAGTCATATTATCACATAAGTTGGCTTGTGTATATAGGATTTATTTTGTTAATGTTGGCCATAGTTTATTATTTATTTAATAATTTTGTTTTCTATTGTTTTTGATTTGTTTGTTTAGTTCAGTTTATATTAGACGTTTTAATATTTTTGGTTATTTTCAATTCATTAAAGTATTTGAACAAAACTCTATTTAGTTATGATTGAACCTACTATTGAACCTGAGATAAGAGAAAGAACAAAAAGTTACAAAACAAGTAAATGCTTAAATATTCAACACTAATAAAATAGGCAGAGTAAACAAACGTAACATTTGGCAGCCAACGTGGGCAATACAAAACGTAACATTTGGCAGCCAACGTGGGGCAATAAAAACGTAACATTTGTAGTCCCGAACGTGAGGCAATACAAAAACGTAACAATATATATACATGAAAATAATTTGATTATCATTCAACTATTAAATTAAATATATAAATTATCAAATATTTTTCGAAATTTTCCATATTGAAAGAGCGCCTCCTATCGCTTAAGATGTTTTTGTACAAAGAAAATCTTCTTTCCACACCAACGGAACTTATTGGAGCAAATTTAGAATATGCAACTATTGGATCCATTTCAACAGAAAGATTTTCGTCAAATTCTCCTTTCATAATATTTGACATTATTATTAGTATCTGAAAACCTTCATTTTTTAGTAACACTTGAAGCTTTTCTTTAATACGATTGCCAGGCTCACCAGCCACCTCATTCAACTTGTCACTTATATCTGTCACAAGATCTATTGATTTATTTGGAGACATGCCTTGCTCTTCTATTTTTTTTTAAGTATCGCTAATTATATTAATATTTGTTTTTACGAAAGCCAATTCTTGTGGAATCTTGGGATCATTAAAAAATGTTTTGCAATCCTTAATAGATATCGAACCGTTGGAAAAACTGAGAACCAAATCCTTAATGACCAAAAAATAGTTAGCGTAGAAGACAGCAGCATCAATTAAAGTACCCTATCTTGTGATGAATGGTTGTGGTGGCAGTGGCACATTTGGTAATGTGTCTCGATACACTTGTACTCTTAATGGAGCTTTGAGAAATATCTTTTTTACGTTGTTAACAATATTATTTACCATTGGAAAATGAATTCTAACTTCTTCCGCGACTCTATTAACTCCATGGGCTAAGCAGGTAGTGTGAATAAGGTTTTTATAAAATATTTTCAAATGTTGTTCAGCTTTTACCATGTATGATGCTGCATCTGAAAGCATTAGCAACACTTTTTCTTCTGGCACTATCATAGGCAAATAAAACTTAGCCAATCCTTCATGTACGAATCTAGATATCGTGGCATTGTTTGTTTTGTCAAGTTTTTTGGTGCTAATTAAATACGAGTTGCCTGGTTTATTCTCGTTCAAACTCCCAATTAACAAATTTGCGATGTAACGTCCACAGCTATCCGACGATTCATCGACAATAAAGTATATACAGCTATTTCCAATAATTGTTCTTATAGTAAGCATTGTATCTCTGTGCAATTCATCAACATATTTTTTCATTGAATAGCTCTCGTCTGGTATTTCAATTTTACAATATTTTTGCAAGAACGTCTTCAAGTTTGAGTTATTCAATTTGCTAAATGGAATATTGGCAGTTATTAGGGCAATACATAATTCAAAATTAAAAGCGCCCCTGTCTTTCATTTTCGAGCTTGAACTTAAGCTTTCATGTAGCGTTTCTTGTTTTTTTGATGTTTGGTTTTTGACATTATTTTCGTGTAAACTTGTTTTAATGTGTTGTATTATTTGAATTTTAATGGTTAATTCGCTCTGTTTCTTTATGATTCGTGTAGATCTATTGAAATTTCCGTAGTCATATCATTAATTCAGGACATGCATTTTGCATATAGTCCGTGTTTTAGTTACAACAGATAGGCAGTAAATTAGATCGAAATTGGCACTAACGCAAATTTTATAATGGTATTCTGCAAATTGGGTTACGTACATATCATATAAGATAACCATATAACTATTGTCACTAAGTTCGTCCTGCCGTGTGTCAATAAATAATAGTAAATGAAAGCGGTAAGTCCATATATAAGTTTCCAGTGGCAGCACAAGATCGAGCTGGCTCCAAGACAGCGAGTTTGATGTATTTCGTGGTCTAAACTTCATTAAATTTATTCTGCCGTATTTCACAATATAAATAAAATCAAAATCGGAAATGAAAGTACATAAATATTTATTTCAATAACAATTATTTTACATTCCTAAGTGGGGGGAGTATTTCGAATGGCTAGGTACCAATACCCAATTAATGGCAATGCAATGTTTATACATCATTGAACTCTGTTTGCAACCTTTTAACTATAACCTGTTTTTATTTTTTTACAATTTTGCATCTATTGATGAATTTGCATCGCTGAGGCAGTGCACCGAACCCTATTTAAACTGTTCTGCAACAACTGATGCCGAATGATTCAGATGGTGGTAACACAAGCATTAAATACTCCATACGCCGCCTCACGTCGTCATTTTCCAAATTATAAAATAAAATCGTGGGAATACCTCGAATTCTTGAGTGAGTGTATGTGCGGGTCGGCGGAATTGGGGTGGTGATGAGTATGTGCGCGGGGCCGAAATCACATCGCAGGAATTTTTGCTTTTGAGTTATACAGCGAGGGCGGCGAGCACAAAGGGCCCTTCTCCGAGATTATACGCCACCCCCGCCCTCTGCCGTTCCCTGTGTGCGAGATATTCAGTGAATATTTGCGGGGCTCGGAGTCGACTGACGTTGAAATGTCTCAAGCTGTGACCCGGGTAATCCACGGTATTAATCTAGAGGAGCGTTTTAATGCCTCCAGCAGATGGGGAAGCGAAGAGGTCCAGAGGCGGCGCGACGTGGCGCGGCACTGTTCGATTTTTCCAGCTACTGCAGCGCGTATCGAGTTACAGCATGTTTGTGGAAATTCGTCGATGATTATTAATTCACGTTCGAGGCATGCAGAGCGCGGGAAGCAAGGGGTGGAGAGAGGACGGTTTAATGCATCAGGGCCGGCCCGGCCCCCGGAATCCTTTCATTTAAAATTCCCTTTCAGCCGTCGAAAAATATGTTTCATTCCATTAAATATACAGGCCCGGCAACCCGGCATGCCCGTTAAAGAGCGACTCCTTTGAATCCCTCTCTTTCCTCGGCACTGGATTCCCCAATCTCCTACTAATTAGCAAGGCGCTTTATTATTAATAACAGTTTTTCCTTTATTTTACCACCCCTGGATGCCCAGTACCTAAATTAACCGCTACCAGCTCGAAACATTGTACAAACTTTCAGAACTCGTTTATCGTAAGCTAGATCTGAGACAGAACAGTGAAATTTCTTGGCATTTAATGAATTTGCAAAATATATTTAAAAATTAGCCGATAGCTTGCAGTTGATCTTGATCTATCAAAAAGGCATGGGAGTATCAAGAAAATCTCATTTATCTCCATTTAGTGTGCTGGTGGGTCAGGTGGGTCAAGTATTACTCTCATAGCCTCAATTTATAGAATTACAACATTAATAACTATAAAAGAAAACGATTAGAGAGGTTATTTAAAGATATTGAACATGACTTATAGTGGCGAAAGTACTATCTAAAAGTTTGATTTAAATCAGCCCATCTTCTACCAGAATGGTGTAGGTGTGTCGTTTTCTTTTCTTCTTTTCTTCTTCTGTTACTGTTTTTCGTTCATGAAGTGTTCTTCCATTTAGTCCTGTCCTTCGCTAGTTCTTCGCTCCTTCATTGAAAGAGGGATAATTCTTCTATTATTGTTTTCATTTTGTCATCCTATGTCTTTCTCGGTTTTTTATTTCTTTTCTTTTTGTTTGGCTTGGCTTCCAACACTTTTTTCACTTCTGTGGATCTTCTCTGGTTCATTGGATGGCAATGTCCCCTCCATCTGAGCTGTCGTTTTCATAAGTATTATTGTATTGGCCTATGTCTAATTCTTCTCTTACTTTTGTGCTTCTTATTGTGTCTATTTTCGTTACACCTTTGATTCTTTTTAGCACTTTCATTTCGCTTGCTTGTTTTTTTTATTTTTTCCCGTTCTCTCCAACTTCCACATTCCGCATCCCCATGTTAGTATTGGTCGGTATATTGTTTTATAAACTTTTATCTTTGTTTTTTTACTTATTTATTTGTTGTTTATGATTGTGTTTTTGATTGCCTGGTGTAGTTTTTGGGTGGTTCTTATTATGCTGTTTATTTCCGTCAGCATTCAGTTCTACTGCCAGGAATTTGTATGTCTCTACTTGTTTAAGCTTTTTGTTGTTAATTTCTATTTGTATCTGCTCCTGTTCCCTACTACCTTTACTTTTGTTTTGTTTATATTGAGCTTCATTCCTTTTGCGTTTAGTTCTGTGTTCCATAAGTTTACTCTTTCGTGTAGCAGTTTTGATGTTTTTGTTATTATTATTATATTGTCTGCAAATGCTCCTTCCGATATTACAATTTTTCCATGTTTTTGTAGCCTTCTATTCATTCCTTGTTGCCCTCTGGTGTGCATTTCTTTATTATGTCGTCCATGTAAGTAATGAATAGTGTGGGTCTAACGCCCGGTTGCTCCAACGATGCTTCACTAGTTAATATCGATCTTATAAATAAGACATTCTTAAAGTGTTGCACCAACCATTATTCGCTTCCTAAAATCGTAAGAATGTCTTACATTTGAAGACGTCAAAAATGGCGCTTAAGATTCGGATTCTAACCTAAAATTCAATGTAATTTGGGAAAGGGAAGGAAAGATGAGGAAAGGAAAGGAAAGGAAAAGATAGGAGAGCAAAGGAAAGGAAAGGAAAGGACAGGAAAGGAAAAGAAAGGAAACAAGAAAACCCTAAATATATATGAAAAAGTTTTTTGCACGAAATCGTTGAAACGAATCATTTTTTTAATTAACGGGAAAGGAAAGGAAATGAGAGGAAAGGAAAGAAAAAGAAAGGAAACAAGGAAACTCAAAATATCTACGAATTAATTGTTTTGCATGAAATCGCTGAAACACGTCATTTTTCAATTGACGGGGGATAATTTTTTGCCGTCACTTGATCGGCAATTGTTTAACCACCCTGACGCAGGGGAGGTAGGCCTAATTTTGTAAATGAAGTAGGGGTTGAGTGATATCTCATTTGAAAACTTACTTAATTTGGAATATAACGAGTTATTACTTGGTAAAATATGTGGATTCGTTTCCGAGCAATTATTTTTTAAGTTGAGCAGAGTACAAAATAAACACAACGTTTCAGCAACAAAAATATAACTAACAACAAAAGCACAAAGTTAGAAATTGCCAATTTAACAGCACTGAGAATGAAGTTGACGACCCTGGGTCAAAGATGCGAAGGGATAATATGAAAGAACGTACAGTAAAAGAAATGTTTATTACATTGAAGAGTTTTGATATATTTAAGAGGATTAAACGAAAGCTGGCTTCTGCAGTAATCATTGTTTTTAGAATAAAAGCTCACAATTTAAAACGTTCTTCAATGGAATAAGGCCTGTATCTATAGTCTGTACTTAAGCATGATTTCGACTCAAGGATATTTTCTATATATAGCAAAAATATACGCAAATATACGACTTGAGTCGAACTCATGCTTAAGTACCTACTGTAGATACGGGCCTAGACCAGCTTAGTACAGTCAAAGTGACAGTTTTGTACTTTGTACTTTTGTCGCTGGATACAATTTTGTTGTATCCATTATTCCAAACTAATCGACAGATTAAAAAAAAAACAATACACCGATGTATTGAAAATTAAGCAAGCTTTTAAATTAGCCATCACTAAACCTCTATTCCATTTTTTTCTTAAATTGGATTATCTCCCCTGTATCAAGGGGTCAAACAATTGATCTTACCAATCATCTCCAAAATTTACGAACGTGTCAACTGTATGAGCATTTCCACAAGAACGGGCTATTTGCTGACGCTGAGTATGGTTTTAGACAGGGGAGATCAACAAATTACACCTTACTCCATGTCTCCAGGAAATGTATGCAAAGCCTACATAATAAAAACTATGAAGCATTAACCATGCTAGATCTCAGTAAAGCATTCGATTGTGTAACTCCCGACATACTTATTCGTAAGCTATACTACTAAAATCTTCACCCAACATCCTGTAGACAAATAGTATCGTACTTGACCAATAGACAACAGTACGTGTCAGTGGCGGGCAAAGACTCAGCACCAATACACCTCACAATTGGTGTCCCACAAGGATCCATACTTGGCCCTTTGTTATTTCTAATATACACCAATGATATTCCGCATGCTTCGCAAGTGATAGCGAAACAGTAATGTATGTAATGTAACTCCAATACTTTGGCCTATTTCAAAGTCATATTCAATACGGAATAATTGCCTGGGGGCCTTCTTTCACTCGAAAAACAATTATTAAAGTACAAAGACGGGCCATCCCCAGGGCTGAATTACACAGACGATTGTCGACATATTTTTGTCAAGTATGAAATTGTCGTGGTCCCGTGTATACAGGGTGAGTCAATAGGATGGGCAGGCTTGATTACACCAACACCGTTAATGATATCGAAATGAACCAAACGGCACTGCAAAGTAGAGGCCAAAATGCAGTTGGTAAAATTATTTTGCCAAATACAGGGTGTTCCAATTTTGTAGGGCAGCCTTGGACCTAGTTTTTTTAAATAGCACCTCCTATATAAATTTACATATTTGAATTTTACCTTTTTTGGGCTTTACAAATCCGTTTAGTTTTTGCAATTTGCTTTAACCGTTCAGAAGTTGTTTATGTTTTTCTAAAATGTAATGAATTTACAGGCAATATATAAAAAAATCGCAGGGCACTTGTTTTCTAGGATATCGGGTTGGTACTTTACAGATCCTAAACAACTGACTGGGGTATCTTTTGGCGGCAAGATCGACGATTTGCATTGTGGCATCACCTTGCTGTGGGACATTAATTTTGGTAAACTTTGAAGGGCCATAACTTGATTTTTTTAAACGGCACACTCTATATTTCATTACTTATTCATATTCAGCATCTCATTTTACATCCGTTTCGCCCTTTATATATAGTGTTCTGAGTTATTCAATTACCTCATTGGAGAAGCAAGGAATGCCCGAAACGGATGCAATTACGATTGTTAAAAAATTTAAGGAAGCTATTTGTGGTGTCCCGGGAAAAAGTGGAGAGAAGATAATAGTAAAATTAAATGAAGTTTAAAAAAACATTTTTCAAACGTTAAATAATTTTGGAAAAATTTAAGTGGTGAAAATGTAAGTGATTTTGAAAGCAGCAAACCTAACCTATATCTAATTTTAAATATGCACCTATAACAATTGTAGATGTTGAAAGAAGTGTCTCTGTCTATAAATATATTTTGAGCGATTGAAGACACAATTTAATCATGGAAAATTTGGACTAATATATTTATTTGTAAATGGTTTTCAAAGAAACTAGTATTTTATAATGTGATTTTGTAAATTTGTATTAGCTCCCTATATTTAGGATATTTTTGTATTTTTTCGATAAACATATATTTTTAAATTTAAAATGAATGTACTTTTATAAAAAATATGTGCTTTAAATTGAATTCATTGTTCTATCTATAACTCGACGCTCTTTCAGTCAATGCTTTCTTCAACTGTCTTGTCTTTTGGACAAAATAATAAAAGGCACATCCATAATCTAGGTAAGTTTATAATACTATTCTGTAGTTACTTTTATCATCTAAGGTAAAAAATAAATTTTTAAAATAAATATTTTTTTGGGGGGTTTTTGCAATTTTTTGGGCTTTTTTATGTAAAATTATGCTTTTTTTGCAAATGTTAATGCTTTTCTTTTCAAAAATATGTGGTTTTTAAAGTGCTTTTTTAATGTTCTTTTTTTAATGCTTATTATCCGGTATTTAGTCATGAAACACGGCAAAGGAACAACCTTTACCCAGAGATGAATAGGCTATTGCGCACTCGGATGGTGCCAGACATCCAGCAGCAAAATTCTTTAATATATTGCCTCAGGAGATAAAAGATTTAGACGTGAAAAAATTTACTTCTAAGCTAAAATTTGTGTCGGCTCGAATGTCTTATTTTTCCCTTGAAGAGTTCCTAAGCACCATAAGAGCTGATATCGATACGACATGAAACAATACGCACTTCTTCTGAATGTAGTAAAAAAAATTACATGTATTTCATGACCGCTGGAGTTTTACGAAATTTTATATATTCTATGTACCTATTTTTCACTTATGTAAACACTTGTATGTATTGACATCAATAAACCTATTATTATTATAATGGCTGCACCAGAAGATGCACAGTTTCAAAAAGCAGCTTGAAAGAGTGAACACTTAAAAGAGCATGCTTCCTTTCAGTACATGAATTTTATCTACATAAATTGTAGTGTTTTCGTAATATATAATGTCTTGACCTTACATGTAATTCATGTCCAGTAAATGAAGTTTGAAGTTTGAAGTTAATACTGAAGAATACATTGTGCCAAATTTTATCTCGTTTCATAACAATGCATTATACTATTAATTTAGCATGATATCAAGTAAAAATAGCTGATTTTAACAAGAATCGTTTATTAATCTTTTGAATTCGATTCGTCAATTCCGATGATAATTTCGTGCCCCGATTAAAAACGCTCCGCCGGCTCTCGCTTCGTCGCAATTATTCGCCGCTTTGGTGTTCCCGCCGCCCCCCGGGGGTGTCCGATTCCCAATAATTCCGCCATCAAACGCAATTATGCACAATAAAATCCCCTAATAATTCCGGGACGAGCATCGGCCCGGGGCGACGGATGCACGGCCTCCTCGTTATTGCGCGATTTCAATATTAATTTATACAACGGGGGCGGCCCACCCCCAGGGCGCAGGGAATTTAATTCGGGCAACGGAGCTTACGGAAACTGCCGTTCGATAAACGTCGGTAGTATGGGGTGGTGGGGCGCAGTTTTCCGCTTGCTGATGGTGAAACGTTTGTTGGCTGGCGATGATGAGTTCGAACAATGAAATCTGCGAGCGTGCATTTTAGCGGCACTCGAAGATCCCCCGTCCACACGCCGTCGAGTGGGGGCTCACGTAATTTGTTATTAAATTTTGCGGAAGGCAGGAGCTCCAGCCCGTAAAATTGGAGTTTTTGTTCGTTTTTGCAGCGCAAATTCGCAGGAGGCCGCCTGCAAATTAAGCTGCTTAGAAGTTAAGTTTCGGGGATTAGGTATACATTGTTTCGGCTTTAATAAAATGGGAGAGGATCCGTCTGGGCCGGCAACTTTACCTCCAAATAGGCTCACGCATTGTTAACAACGGACGCAAACTTTGCTGGCTCTAAATATAAATCCTTAGATTAGATTTAGGTTGGCACTCGATGCAACATCAAAGAATTTAGTTCCTTAGTGTTTATAAACAAAACTTTGTCATCACGACCAAGCATCGGAACAAAGAAGTCTGGGTTCCTCCCTGCACTGTAAATACCAAAAGGTTCTTGTTTATGAATTTTAAGGGACAATTTTATTAGCATGTTCCAAAACTTGCGGGCCACAGATCTAACTCCAGCTCGTATTTAGCCGGTTTGTGTCGTTCAAACAAAATAATGATTATTTCTTCCGATTGCAATATGTATTAGTTATTTATTTAACACGTGAGTTAAGTGCATGTTTTCACGGGAATACAATTCAGGCAACGAACCGTGAGAGCGAGTGGGCTAATTTATACCTTCTTAAAGTTGGCACTGCGCAATTTTCATAAAAAATACTCTATAATTTAGGACTTATTTCTCACAAATCAAGTTTAATTATGGTTAACTGGCTAGAACTAATTTAATACTAATTTGTACCAACCGTCATTCTTTTATAAACAATTTTGAATATTGCAAAATTTCCAATTTTTCAAATAAATCAATCACATTCCATTCGTTCACACTAATTCACCCGAGTAACTTGAATTGACATCATTGTTGTGAAACAATATTTATTTATAAGCAAATCGATGTTTTTTTTAACTTGTGAGAGGTGGTTTTTGCAGTAATAAAAAAAATTACTTTACAGCCAAACAATCAGAAAGCCCGTTGCAAAATCTCGATTTGTGAATTCAAGACTAATTTGTGCCCAATTCCGTTTTGTAAAAAAAATAATTAATTGCGTCCCGTATTTATGAATGTAACACATGGAAATCAAACAACCTTTAAACATACAGAACCAATAAACAAACTTCAGAATCTTCACCTCTGAATATGAGACTAATTTGGACCAAACTCAGTTTTGCAAAAAAATCCATTTGTTATAAACAAATTGCTACTTTTGGAAACTACGCTACGTGTATACGGTGTGTAATACGGTTTCACATCACATTTCGCCTTTATAATCGCTTGTATTGTAGTTGGCATGGTTTCCAACAAAGACTTACAGTAATTTGGCTTGAAAAATCTATATATTTATGTCAGTTTTGTCTCCAAAAAATCTTCATCTCTGAATTTGAGACTAATTTGAACCAAACTCAGTTTTGCAAAAAAATCCATTTGTTATCAACAAATTGCTACTTTTGGAAACTGCGCCACGTGTATACGAGCCCTAACAACCTAATGTTTGGACGGCACCAATTTGTATACATATTAACTGATTGTTGTTCTGTTATTTTTTTATATATTTTTTAATTCAATAATTAGGAATGCTACTTTATTAAGGGACGCTTTTGTTGAAAAACTATCTCAGATCTATATCAGAACTATATCAACAAGAGATGAAAAGATAGAAACATTTAAAAAAAGGAACAAATTCTATTGACAACTAATGTTTGGTCGACGAACATTTAAATTATTAATACTGTGTCATGGTTTCCAGTAAAGACTTACAGAGATTTGGCGTAAAAAATCTCTATATTTCAGTCAGTTTTGTCTCCAAAGTATGTACGTTTTGTTGAGAATTGATCATCAAGTGACTTTTCATGTTGCCACAAGATCCGGACCTTTAGAGGGCTAAGACAGAACTTTCATTCTGTGATCTGAAAACCATTTTTTTGTCATCTTAGCTGTATGGCTTGATGCACCATCTTGTTAAAATATGAAATTCCCATCTGGACAGAGCTTATGTACGCTGGGAATTAGACCATTATTCAGAATTGTTTCATATTTACTAGCATTAATTATACCATCTATTGTTTCCATTTTCCCCAAACCTTTTCCAGACATACACCCTCAAATCAACACCCCTTTTGGAAACTTCACAGTTCATTTTATACAATCCGCTGTAAAAACTTCCGTTTTATATCGAATAATTCTTTCTCTGCAATCACCTACAGAGATGTGGAATTTGGATTCATCGCTAAATATGACTTTGGACCAGTCTTCTACTGTCCAAGACAATTTAAACTTAGCCCAATCTATACAATTGTTCTTCTGTTTGTTTGTTAACCGATGGTTTTCTTTAGGTTTCAAAAAAATAAAATAAAGTGAATTAAACAAAGTCATGTTATTTAATTTTTCATTTATTATGTGCCTTATAAAAACAGAGCTTTGACTTATGGATCCATTGCCAACAATATTCACGTGAAATATTTGTCCCCGTTTCACCATTAAATAGGCCGTTATATCCCTTACTATGACTCTTCGCTGACTTTTACATATTTTCACAAGATGCTTCTTCTTTCTGCCTGTGATTTTACTGGGTTGGCCGAAACTTTTACCCCAAATTTTGTATCGGGCTCTATCTCCATAGCCCTGGATAATATCTCCTACCGTTGACTTCGCTAAATTCAAATTATCGCCGATGGTATTCAAGCTTTTTCCTTTATCGTACTGATTCAAAACAATTTGACGAATTTCGTTTGAGGTGGCTTTACCACGACTCATTTTCATGAACACATATAAAAGAGAGCAGTAAATGGACGCTTGTCACATGAATATCTATTATTTTAACAGTATTAACCCCAAAATAATTTAAAAAAGGAGACTTCCGAACATTAAGTTGTCAGTAAAATTGGTTCAGGTTTTCATTTTTTTCCTTCTTAAAGAGGTAAATATAGACAAATAATATTTATATTTTGGCATAAGTGGTGCTTAATAATGCATTTTTATGAGATCATGAATATAATAAGTAGCAACTTTTCGCAAAATAATCTGTAAGTTATAGGTAAAATAGGTATCGTCCGAACTTTAAGTTGTTTGGGTTCGTATTACTCTATCACATGTAAATCACTGAAGACATTCGGCACTAATGTACAAACTTTAGAATCTTCATATCTGAATTTAAGATTCATTTGTACCCAACTTAGTTTTATTAAAAAACAATTTGTTATCATCAAATAGCTACTTTTGGAACCTGCGCCACGTGTATATCAATGTGTCACGTGGATACCACGTAAGACATTCGGCACCAATGAACAAACTTCAGAATCTTCATATCTGAACTTAAGACGTTTCGAAGTTACACGTTTCATTTTTATAATATTAAGTCGGTGAAAAGTCAGACTGAAATTTATTGTCAAAATCGGCCTGATTGCAATATGTTTGTGCCAGAAGGGGTTCCAAATAAAGCCCCAGAAGCAATTGTATTTTATTAAATCGATGTTAAAAAAAGAGACTATATCATTTTAATTTTGAATGAATTACATGTTTTGAATTCACCAGTGGAATCAATAAAATTTTATTTTTTATTTTCTTGATTCCACTAGCAAATGTTGATAAATAGTTATTTAAGCATTAAGAGAGGTAAGTATTATTTACCAGTCGAGGTGGAGTTTGCGCCCGAGTGATAGCGAGGGCTAGCAATAAAGCCCGAGACTGGTCAAAACTTACCTCTCGAATTGCTTATAACTGTTTTTTCACTCCTGAAGTTAGTTTAATTGTAGGTATTTGAATAATTTATTTTATTTTTCGTAACTTGAACAAAATGTCAGTACGGCTTTGGTTTCTAAGACTATTTTTCAAACAAAGTGTGAATGTCAGAAATTGAAAATAAACAAGAAATGGCAATTAAAGAGGCTGCAGATGCTGCCTGTTCCTTCCTACTGCCGGAGAAGTCGAAGGGGCGTTATCAAAATGCGTTTAAGTTTTAAATTTAATTTAAATTTTAAATTTTGAAGAGTGGTTCCAGAAAAAGAACGTAAGTAAAAACTAACTTCCCTCAGGGAGGTAAGTAAAATAATTGCAATAGCGTTCTTTCTCTGGCACCACTCTTTAAAACACTTATCCGCATTTTGATAACGCCCCTTCGACTTCTCCGGCAGTAGGAAGGAACAGGCAGCATCTGCAGCCTATTCAATTGCCATTTCTTGTTTATTTTCATTGGAATTCATTTTACAACTGAACGAATGCAATTTCTGACATTCAAACTTTGTTAGAAAAATAGTCTTGGCAACCAAAGCCGCACTGACATGTTCAAGTTGCGAAAATAAATTAATCAAACGCAAATAATTAAACCAACTTCAGGAGATGAAAAACAGTTGTAAGCAATTCGAGAGGTAAGTTTTGACCAGTCTCGGACTTTGCTAGCCCTCGCAGTCGCTCGGACGCAAACTCGACCTCGACTGCTAAACAATACGTACCTCCCTTAATGCTTAAATAACTATTTTTCACTCCCTGCATAGTAAGTACACTGTTATGACATTGATTTGATGGAAGTAATGTAAAGGACAAACGATCCTGAAAAAGAAAAAAATAGAAATGTAACTCATTGTTATCATTTTAAAGTTAATGGAGAAAGACTGAAGGTTTGAAGAGGTTGCTATATGAAAATATTAGATGAAACTCAAATGTTTGTCACATTAGCAACATTAAATGCAAACATTTCTACATCTGGAGTTACTCGCGATGATCAAATTATTGATCATCGACATTGACATTGACTTGATGGAAATAACCTAAAGGACAAACGATCCTGAAAAAGAAAAAAATAGAAATGTAACTCATTGTTATCATTTTAAAGTTAATGTAGAAAGACTGAAGATTTGTAGAGGTTGCTTTATGAAAATATTAGATGAAACTCAAATGTTTGTCACATTAGCAACATTAAATTCAAACAATTCTACATCTGAAGTTACTCGAGATAATCAAAGAGGCGTCTGTGCACCTTCCAACAAACACAGTTGGGCTCTAATGCAAGAGGTAATTCTTCATATTAAGTCTTTTTCGTGCTACAAATCTCATTATACAAGAAAAACCAACGATAAAAAATACTTAGCTGCTCATTGGACTCTGCAAATTCTGTATGATATGTATTGCCAAGGCCGGAAAAGGGTGTTTTCTAAACGGATTTATGAAAAAGAATTTTACAAGCTATAACTAGCGTTCAAGCGGCCTAAAGTAGATACCTGCCGTAAGTGTGATCCCCTGTAGATGCAGCTCAAAGTTGCGGAAGGCACTGAAGAGAAAGAAAGTATACAAAAGGCAATAGATGAGCACCACCTTGAAGTAGATAATGCTTATTTGAAGAAAGATGCAGATAAAAATATGGCAAAAGAAAAATAAATTACTTAAAAGTTTACACCTTTGATCTCCAACAATGCCTCCCAACTCTATACGTAAATTCCTCTGTTGCGTTTTACAAGAGTCATCAGATAGTTATAAGAGTCAGTTATCTAGCTTAAACGGCTAGCGTTGTGCCGAGTCGAATAATCCTATGACTCGAGAAATTACGACTCGTAAATATTCCAACACGAATGATTACTCGAGTTGGCCAACCCGAGTCAGTACCTGTGTTTGTTTACTTGCAAGTCGCGTGCCGCAGCTGACCGCAGCTATTCATTCGTGCAGGGGATTTGTGCCGTTGCAGTCGTGTGCTCCTGACATGCCGACGTGTCTGGGCCAACAATTGTTACTGACAATGCCAATATTAAAAAAGCAGTAGCTGAATATTTGCGCCAACAAAATTACTATTGCGTAGCGAATACTTTGAATTTGGCAGTCCAATGCTGCATAAAAAGTAACTCAGAATTTTCTGAACTCTTAAAAATATGCGGACGTATAGTTATGCATTTTAAAATGAATAACGTAGCCAGTTTTAAGTTAAATGCAATGCAACAACAAATGGGTCTTCCACAGTTAAAATTGAAGCAAGATGTTCCAACAAAATAAAACTCTGCATTAATCATGATTCAAAGATTAATGGATACTCGATCATCATTATCGGCTACATTGGATTTATTAGAATCGCCACCACAAAACTTATGGGTGGACAATTATAACAGGTTGCATTAGTCTTTTAAAACCTTTGGAAAAAATGACGAACGAACTGTCAGGAGAAATGTACACTACGTTGTCCCCTGTCATTCTATTAGTTAGAGGTTTAAAAAGTGCAATACGAAATAAAATATTAGTAACACAAACATGCATTAGTCTACAATCCAAATTGTTAGATGTACTTGACAGGCGGTTAGGACATTTGGAAACAGATAGTATTGTAGCAAAATCTTGTTTCCTTGATCCGCGATTCAAAAAAATGGGATTTAGCATTGAAGGTAACGCAGAAAGTGCCATGCAGTCGATTATAGATGAGTTAATTCAAACGAGTGGAACTGAACCAATTTGTGAGATCAAAAATCTGGCCCCTTCTCCCCAGAATTCTGAAAATGTTGAATCCGATGATGAATTATGGGAAAACTTCAATATGGCAATGGGTGAGAATGTTTCTTCAACTGCTCCAGTTTCGGAATCTGTGGTAGCCGTGAAACAATACTTAGACCTTCCGCTACTGGACAGAAAACATAATTCGTTAGATTTTTGGAAACTGCATCAAAATTTCTTTCTAGATTTATATAAAATGGCCATTAAATACTTATGCATTCCTGCTACTTCAGTTCCGTCCGAGAGAGTTTTCTCAAAAGCTGGACAATTAACAAATCAAGACAGAAATAGACTTCACCCGAAGAAACTTAACCAAATATTGTTCCTTAATAGTCGATTGCGGGATTCTAATTCGGTTATTTCCTAAATAGTAGTAGCGAAAAGTAAGACTTATTATTTATTGTTACATTTATTTTGAATTGTTTTAATTCAATCATTTTTTATGTTATAAGAAATTGTATTTTGGTTACCTTATATAGATATGTTTGGATAGCCGACCGCTGCCGCTATTAATATCTCGAGTGTTTCGAATACATGTATAACTCGAATTGACTCGAATTCATTTATTCGAGTCGGCGCAACGCTACTTAAACCTAACGAATTGCACGAATTGGGGAGAAGAAGTGTGACATGTTTTATCTGGCATGAAGCTGAAGGTTTTCGAGGATGTAATCAGATTGCTAAATGCCTTCTCCAGGAAATGACTAATTTACCTCCGGAAGATAAAAACGTTGTTTTTGATTCAGATACGTGTGGAGGCCAGAACAAAAATTCTCACGTAGCTGCTATGTTTTTAACTGCTATGCAACGGAATACACATCTGGATACTCTGGACCACAAGTGTATGTGGAGTTGCCACTGTCATATGGAATGCGATGTGGACCATGCTTTAATAGAGAAGCAAAAGAAGAAACTTGCTATTGAAATATCTCATCCTCATGACTTGTATCAGCTCGTCAGAGGTGTTGGAAAAAAACCGAAATTTTTAGTAAAAGAACTGACACACATTATGTTCCTAAAATTGTCTATTCTTTATAAGAACTCCTTGGTATTGAGGAAAAAGGACTCCGAGGGCAATACATGGCACGACGCTAAGTGGTTTCGCTACACAAAGAAGTCCGGAACGGTATATTTTAAGACCTTTCTTAATGAAAACGAACCTAAAAATAAAATGTATTTAGCACGACTTGGAAAGGGTTTGACACTTATACCTAACAGGTGTTATTTTGACACGGTCCCAATATCTGTGGCGATAAACGATAATTTATTAGAACTTCTTCCACTAATATCACTTCCTTTTCGAGATTTTTATGGCAATTTAAAAACATCTACTGACGTTGAAGATAAATTACCAGACATTGAAGAATTTGATGAAAACCAAGCATAGGGTTTATCAATCATTATCATCTTTTTCTTACTATTACATAATTTAAAATTATTTTCAAAGCAGACATTCAAATTTACACTTCAGTTGAATAAAAGTAAACCTAAACAACGTGTTTTTAATAACTTGTTTACTTGGTTCTTTTAGTATAAGTTAGGGTACTAAGAGGGTCAAATGGTATAAGTCTATCCTTTTTGTTGTAAAAATTGTTTTTTCATATTTTTTTACAATCACATTTTAAAAGTGATACAAACAAAAAACATTTACAAATTAATAAAATTGTAGAACTAGTTTCACAGCCCGGGTGTGTGTTTAAGAGTAGTCAAAATCTTCAATCTTCAATCTTCTTAAAATACTAATTCTTGACTTATCCTGTTTTTCCCACCTATCACAGATATATGTTACTATTCATCAGTCTAAGAGGTATAAATACAAGACCATTGGCCTTATCCACGATGATGCATCGTGAATTTATGTACACCCTGTATTGACTTCCTGTTTTTGTGCTACACGTCCATCGATTATTTCGTTGTATTGTAGTTATCCACTCCCTGTTTTAGTGGCGCACATCCTGCTGTTGTGTTTGTTGTGTATATCCTCGCGTTGATTTATCGATTCCTGGGTTGGCGATTTAACTGTGAAGCGGTAGAAATAATAAAGCGCGTTATGGCCTGAGGGGGGGCATCGGAACTCGTCGGCGCGTATTCATATTTAATATATCATCGATGAAATATTGTCCCGAATTGAACTCTAAGCCCCTGAATAAGTGGCGCTGTCAATATTGCAGTGATCCGCGCGATCGGAAAAACAAACGGGCCGGGAAAAAATACATATTCAGGTCGGATGATTTATCAGGGAGCAGAAAAACCCCTGCTGCCGCCATCGGCCAGGCGAGAGCAGCAGCGCCATGAATTTTCGGATTTGCATGCAGATTGATGGATTGATTCCGCGCATTTCAATTAATATCCGGGTCTAAATATTTATTCTTGATTATTGATCAAATCGACCCCAAGTTGATTCCGGCTGGATTTTAATTAGTACGATTGTTCCGCTCTCGGGTATTCGAGGGGTTTTTAATACCAGAGGCGCGAAATGTGTCAATATCAGTGATGAGAGCTGCATTCAGCCAAAAATACACAAACAACTAATGAATTCACTAATGAGCGTATTTTGCAGAAGTGCCCCGTATGTACGGGTCGGCTGGGGTGACTACGGCCCGCCCCAGTGTCTGCAATTATTCAGCTCGAAAACGCGACGTGACCTAAACATTAGCTCTGCTTGACTTGGCTTTAATTAAATACATTGAAACTAATTTTCGTCACTTTATCCTTATGAATACGAAACGGTAGCGCCGGCCCACCCCCGACGTGTGCATTCGCGTTCCACCCCCGTCGGCGGTGACATTAAATTAAATAACGCGCGCGATGTCATTGTCATGATATCGCTATAATTGCAGGCATTAAGTCGCGCGAGGGATGAATGAAAGACGACGGGGATGATATGCTCCTTTATATTATTTATTACAGTGCAGAGGCATTAGGGGGTAATTGCCAATACATTTTCGAGTATACTTTTGCACGTTATGAAATTAGCACTAGCAGAGTGAAACAAATTATTATTAATCTGCTTATTTCAAAAAGCTTTTTACCTGCATCTAGTACATCTCAGAATACTTATGGATTGTGGTGAAACAGTTTACAACAACATTCATAAATGATGCATTTTATATTTTCTCTCCCGACCGGGAATACACAGACACCTTATACATCGACAATCGACACATACAGGACTACTTTATTCCCGGCGGGAATAAAATATCCAATTTCCCTCGGGAATGAAGCGAATCACGTGCAGTTTATTTATTTAGTTTGTAATAGTAACAGTAGCATTAGACGAATTCATAATATACATACAGACAAGTTGGGAAACGGGAGAATCAATGAAACGAAATAAACAAAACAAAGTCAAATACTCAAGACGAGAGACAAAAGAACTTACATGCACAAAATACCTAGAGACAAAGAGGAACAAAGAATAAACGAGTCCAACACAATATTTAACATTAGCAAGAAGATACTAAGGTCGCCTGAGCAGTGGAAAATCTAACAGAAAGAAATAAAGGCCAACCAACACAAACCGGAAAGCGAAAATAATAAAGAAGAACAAAACAAAGAAAAGTTGGAAGAATTGAAATTAAAGATGCTGGATTTAATGCGGGAGGTGAGGAAAAACAATAAAGAGCTAAAAAAGACCAACGAAGAGATAAATAAATACCACGAAAAAATTTTAAAAAAAACTAAAATATAAAATACAAACAATAATAAATGAATCAAATGAGAATTAATAAAAGTGAGAAAACGAAAAACAATTGAGGATGACATAAATACAAGACCAGGAGTAACGAGTGGAAAGCGCAGAAAAAGAAAATAATAGAAATAATATCGTAATAAAAGAGTTGAACAACAAACGAGAAAAAGTAAAAGCAGAGATAGAAGAGTTCCTAACAAGAGAACTAAAAGTAGAAATAAAAATAAAAAGCGCATACAAAATAAACATATACCTAATTCAAGACATGGTACTAGCAGAAGTGCAAACAAGGGAAATGAAACAACATATCATGAAAGCCAAGAGAAAATATTATATAATTATATAATTATATACAGAGAGATAGAGGGACGATTAAATGGGAAAATAATTGCAGTTTTGCGAGTTCAGGTTCATCAGCTTTTTGTTTTTTGAAAAAAATTGCATGTCCAACTAGAAAACTAGAAATTTTTATCGGAGCATATTGCTCTGTTATTATTGACTTCAGAAAAAATGTGTAAAGGAAAAAGTTATAGGAAATGATATGCTTAATAATACAGTCTAACCGATTATTTTATTTAAGCTATAATTTTTGAGTTATGACACAAACTTGTGTTTTTTCTAATGGAAACCATGGTCGGCCATGACTTTATATTATAATATATAATAATATATATTATATAATAATATAATAATTTATAATATAATATAATATATCTTATTACATAGGTATCTTTATAAATAATTAAATTTAGGGTTTTTTTTCTTCTCCGTTTCGAACTATTCGAAGTAGTACGCTATAGAAACAATTGATAGATACAAACGACAATTATAGATGTGGCCGATCTCCGAATCTCTCTATTTTAGATTTTTATTTATGGGGAATGGTAAAAGATGATGACCTTAGAGAAGCTGTACTTACAAGTTACAAGTTTTTGCTAATATTGATGGACGCTCCGTTAGAAAAGCCACAAATTCTGTTTTAAAAAGGTGTGGATTAATCATAATGGTAAACCTTTTGAGCATATTTAGTCTTAAATACTTTCCTAACTTTAATTACGTTGTTTTGGTACTACTTTAGTTACGTTCTAATATGCTTTTATTGTTTCTCAATTTATCGTCTGTCATTCCCTGTTTAGTAGTTTTGTACTTATGTAACTTTGTTTTATCAGAAATAATTTTTATATAAAATTGTAACTCCAACAAAATAAACATTTTACACCAAAATAATAGTGTTTATAATTTCGAAATGAAAAGAAAAATTTAGATAACTAACTTGAATTTTATTATTTAACGCGTTGCGCATCTATCAATTGTTTCCATAGCCTACTTCTTGAATAGTTCGAATATGAAAAGTAAAAAATTTCGAAAATTTAAATATTTATAAAAATAATTATATCAAGTGGTATTTCATTAGAATAGTTGAAAAAGCGCCTGTTTTATAAAGTCAAGGCCAACTTAGGTTTCCATTAGAAACAACTCAACTTTGTCTCATAACTCAAAAATTATAGCTTTAATAAAATAATCGGTTAGATTGTATTATTAAGCACATAATTGCGTACAACTTTTTCCTTTGCACATTTTTTCTAAAGTCAATAATAACAGAGCCATAGGCACCGAACCAAATAACAAAAAATATATTTTTTCGAGATATCTAGTTAGCCATGCAATTTGTCCAAATAACAAAAAGCTTAACTCGTAAAACTGCAATTCTTTTCCTATTTAATCTTTCCTCTATCTCCACTAGCTTCCGAGATCCCTATACTAAACATCCGAAAAAACTTACCCTGTATAATATAAATATATAATTATAATTATTATAAATTAAATTCCAAGATTTTTACCTCACAACGAGGAGTTGAGAAACATCAACTTTTTATTTTTAAATAGAATACCCTATATATTATAATGTTTCTGTCGTCCCCGTTTAATTTGAAACATATTTTGTAGAAATGTGTGTATACCTATCTCTTTTACTTTCTGAGATAAAAATTAAATTCCAAGATTTTGACATGAAAAAGAGGAGTTGAGAAAAATGGCTTCAATTTCTCTTACAAATAAGATAAAAACAAAAAAATTATCTCAAATTGTACCTGAAGGGCACCTCTTAAATGATGTATTTAGCAGCTGAAAATTTTGACTGATGGTCATTCCAAAATGTCATTAGGTAAATGCCAAGAGCAATATAAAGCATACTAGAATATACATAGAAAATGATTTAACGCTGCAAGAAAGAAAAGTTCAAAGATCAAAATCAATTAATGAAACAGATGGAAAAAGGAGAAAGGAATGGAAGGAGTGCAGGTTCCAAAAATGAAAGAATTGGGTATGCAGGTAACCAAACAATGTGCCAAAACCTACACAATATTTGGACTCACGTGAAATACGCAAGGTGTTCTGAAACAATTGAATTTTGCTATTTTCAAATGGCTCAATTCTCAATTTTAAAAAACCAACAAAAAATCGTCTGAATGATGTGATTGCTGCAAATAGTCTCGGAGTTACAGCGCTTCGGATGCTGCAAGAAATCGATCAACGTTTTTGGAATGGGACATTACGGCACAAGCTTTAAATGAAAATCGCGTTTGGCTGTAAACATCTCTCATTCCAAAAAGGGTCCAAAATACTAAATCAAAATTCTAGACAGAAGACAAACAGCGGCAACACATAGGTCATGAATATGGCAAACAACGATAAAATGGTTAAAATAGAAAAGAACACAAAACCAGAAATAAATATATTTACGTGTACGTATTTGATATTTACTGAAGATGGTCGCATCGCGACGGAAATGTACATTTAAAATGAATACATGTTTTTGTGAAAAAGGGTTAATTCGTGTTTTAATTATATTTCACCTTTCACAAGCTCAAACGAACCTAATTCCGAACTAAATAGCTGTAACAAAATAAAAATTAAAATAAAGGAGAAAGGGAAAAAAGACAAAAAACAGAATAAAATAACAATAGGGACATAGATCATTAGAGGCTACACGGGAAAAGAAACAGAACTGGTAGAAGAGATGAGAAAACATAAAAAGGAAATACTAGGATTTACAGAAACAAAAAAGGAAGGACACGGAATAGAAAACATACATGGAGGATACTGGGTGATATGGACAGGAGATATGGTAGATACAGAAACCAGCAAACTTAGGAGTTGGAATTATAGTAACACCGGAAAAAATAAAATTTGTAATAAAAGAAAATATAAACGAAAGAATAACGACCATAGAAATCTAACTAGTCGAGGATAAAACATGGACATTGATAGTAGCATATGGACCAAACTATAGACGCAAAGAAAGAAGAGAAACACACTTTCATTGAAAACATACAAAGGGGTGTAAATAAAGGACAAATAATGATAATGGGAGATCTAAATGAAAGAGTAGGATGCCAAAATAGGAGAATAGAAGAGATATTGGGAAAAGAAGGAGAATATACTAAAAACAACAATGGAGAAAGAATAGTACCACTATGCATTGAAATCAACCTTTTAATAATAAATACAAAATTCAAACACAAAAACATACACAAGTACATGAGGGAACAGCCAAGCAGAAAGGAAAGGTCGATAATAGACTACCACCTAATTAATAGAAATAGCTAGAACAAAATAATGAATGTAAGAGTTGCAAGGCAAGCTAAAATAGGAAGTGATCACCACCTACTAAAAATGGACACGAGGTGGAAGAAAATACAAAAAAACAGACAAGAGGACTATAAAACTTAAAGAAAAGAAAAAAGCCTACAGATTAAGAGGAAACAAGCACAAGAGAAATACAAAAAGATACAACTAAATAAACTCAGAGAGAGCGAAATAAAACTAAACATAAAAGGAAAATGGGAAACATTTAAAATAAATATACTATAAGCGGCAAAGGAGACCTGCGGAACAACAAAAATTGGAAACAGAGAAATGACACAAACTGGTGGATAGAGGATGTCAAAAAGGAGATAAAAGATGTAAAAGACTAATGGAAAAAATACCTACAAACAAAAAAAATGGAAGATTATGAAAATACAAAGAAAATATAAACCAAACAAATCCAATAATAAAAGAAGCAAAACAAAATCATGGACGAAATTAGGTGAAAGAATGACTGAGAATTTTGGACAGACCCAAAAACTATTCTACGGAACACTAAAGCAACTAAAACAAAAAAATGAACACAACATGATCAACATAAAAGATAAAAAATGAACAATTATCACGAATGAAGACAAGATAATGGAAATATTACACAATATTTCAAAGAATTAACCGAACAGGATGAAGAAGATAACATAACGTAAGAAAGGGATGCAAAGTCGCAATAAAGCCAAGAGACAAAAATTGAGCAAAGTGCAAGAAGCAATAAAAAACTTAAAAAAACGGGAAAGCACCAGGAATAGACCATATAACTCCGGAGTTGATGAAACACATGGGAGAAGAGGGAATATGACATATAACGAAACTAATAGATGACATAATGGCTGGGCGGGTCATCCTTCAGGATTCGATTTGAGATAACCAACAATATTTTTCAATATTTCCGATACAATTTATACCAATGGCACTAATAATACAGTAACCATTTCTATAGAGGGTATCCCACGCTCATGGACCATTAAAAGTTTATGGGGTCCCCGATAAGAAAAAATAATGAAAATATCATCCAAACATGGCTGATGAGCATTCTCTTTAGGCCAGTAGTTCTCAAACTCTTTTGATCCATGCCCCACCAATTAGCTACTAAATATCTGATGCCCCATATATAAAATAAACAAAATGTCGGAACTTTTGCTCAGCATGACTAAATTAATAATTGCTTTTCTTCGTCTATATACGCAAAGTAGAATGGTCATAAAATATAAATTCAAGAAAAACGAATTTTTAATAAGAACTATAAAATATTGTTTATAATAACTTCCAGGTTCAAAGTAACAAAAAAAAAAAAATATCGCTATAAAATTAAATATTATAATAAATTTGTATATGTAGGTATATATTAGTAAAAGTATAAACCGAAAATTTTTAAGAAAAAAACAAAGGATATAATAATTGTAAGTAAATTTGGTTTAATTAATGTGATCCGTGAGCCTGGTGTCTGCTACAAAGACTGTTTATGTTCGGTGCAAACTTAGTCAGCATGAGTCTCAAATCTCCTCGCATGGTGGTATTTAAAGAGCTCCTCTTTTTTACTAATATACCATTGACACTGCTGAACCCACATTCAGCCAGATAAGATGACGGAAATGGTAATAACAATTTCCTTGCAAAATCCGTTGTTTTTGGATATTTCCTTTCCATTTCATCAGAAAGCCAAGCTAATTCTCCTTTATGTTTGAATAACGGTTTTGTCGAGTCGTCATTTTGCAGCTCAGCGATTTCTTGTTGATATATTTCCGGAATATCAGATAAATGTACCAACATTGGTTGCGTTATCCACGAAGAAAAATGCATGTTTTTTAAATCAGAAAACCTCTCCTTGAAATCATTGGATAATACTACAATATGTTCTACAATAACTTTTATGGCAGAGTCAGTTGGCGGAAACGTCTCTAACCAATGAAATTGTTCAAACCTACTTGACGATATTTGTTCTTGCCACATTGCAAGAAGTGAAACAAAGCCAAATATTTTTGTTTTAGCATCGATAATTGTTTTATTTTTTCCCTGAAGTTGAGTATTTAATATATTAAGCTTTTCGAAAATATCAGCCAAATATCCCAAGTACGCTTTTCCGTCGATCGTTTGCAATACTATCATTTCAGGATTATCTTTCAAAAACTCACTTAGATGATCAAATAATTCCATGAATCTTTTTAAACAATTTCCCTTTGACAGCCACCTGACCTCTGTGTGCATAATTAGCTTAACATGCGCAATATCGCTTTCTTCGCAAAATTTCTTAAAAATGCGCTCACATTTAGAATTAGCTTTGATTGCGTTTATGCATTTTATAGCAGATTTCAATACCTTATTAAGTACAGGCGAAATGTTCTTCGATACTAAATTTTCTCTATGTATCACACAGTGTATAGTAAATAAATCTTGATTGTCGGCCTTCATTAATTTTAAACAACCATTCTTTTTGCCCATCATTACAGGAGCTCCATCAGCTGCGCAAGATGTTAAATTTTTTGTAGGTATATTATTGATATTCAAGTATTTTTTTAAAACATTATATATATCAGATGCGGTTGTAGTGGTCTCCAGTGGCTTACAAAATAACATTTCTTCGACAAATTCACCTTTGTCAATATATCTTACGTAAGCCAATAGTAATGCTTCACTGCCTCTTACAGTAGATTCATCCATTTGTAAAGAAAAGTATCTCGACTGAAGCTTTTCAATAAGCTGTGCTTCAACGTCATCGCTCATCTCATCTATCCTTCTTCTGACAGTATCATTACTAAGTGGTAAGGCTTTCACTTCTTTGTCATCAATATTCAAAACGGTTTTTAAAAATGTTGATATCGAGGGTTTAATAAGATCTTCGCCCAGGGTATGATTTTTTCCGCATTTTGCAATCAATAAAGAAATCTCGTAACTTGCCTCTAAGGTACGATTAGCAACAGCAGTTCTCGCAGTGAACCAAGTTTTTATGGTTGTTCGCTTTTCGAATTTCTCTTTTAATGATTTGAAGTCATTTAAATCTGAATTCGCATGAGCAGCATGTTTGGTTCTAAAATGTGCCTCGAGAGGGCCACGCTTCATTGATTCATTGCTCAAAGATTGATGGCATAGTAGACCGAAAGGCGATCTTTCATCATTTATAGCGGTTATGAAACCAAAATTTAAAAATTCTTCTTTGTATTGGCGAGTCTTTATCTTCTTGGCGCTAGACATTTTTATATTGAGCCAAAATTAGCTACAATTATGTTGTATTTAGTATTTTTAAATTATTTTTTGATAAAAAATGCAACTTACCTTTAATAACTAGCAAATTGAAAAACTCTCTTACAACATCGAAAAAGAACAATGAACTGATTTATATACACCTACTCGACACGAAAAACACTTGAAAAAGACGTAAATGCAAGTACTGACAATGAATACTAGACGAACACTAGTTGAAAATATGACTCGTGTACCAACAGTCATCGAGCCACGACGTCGCGACACATGATTTTGTCGATTCGATTAAATACGTGGAAAAACAAAAATGTTTGTTAACGCATTTTTTTCGATCAATATTATAGTACAATGATACGCTATGATATATGTATATTATATACATATGTGTATATAAATTTTAATATATTATAATTTAATATATTTTTAATTAAGTGCTGCAGCAAATATTAATTCGATATTAAATTCCAACTTCAAATATCATGAGACCACCTTAAATTCTAATAACCCACCTGAAAAACCTACGCGCCCCACCGGTGGGGCGTGCGCCCCACTTTGAGAACTACTGCTTTTGGCAAAACACTTTTAATCTTCTATCACTTTCGGTTCTATCGGAAGAAGCCATCAACTTATGTTTTTTTTAATGGAATACCCTATACCAGATGATTCAACTTTTATTACCATGGGTTTTTTAGGATTTGGAGTTGCCAAAGAAATATAAAAAATTGGATTTATATAGGTCTGATACTAATCTACGGAAAGGTTGTTTGACTTTTTCGACATAATTATATAGACGGTTATAAAATTAAAAAAAAACTCTTTTCGGGCTAAATTCTCTAACGTTATTTTTGCCCTAAACTGTTTTATTTTATTCATAGAACCCATTTATGAAATCAAAAATAAACGAAAATAATGAGATTTCAAATTAAAGCATTTTTTGCATTACTGACCAACTTTCCTCGGTATGATTTATGATTTCGTAAGTCAAGAGTGCGGTTGGAAAGTTTTATGACTTTTTATGATTCTGCCAGTCGCCCGTGGGTTGAGCGGGCCTTGCAGGACCGTAATCACTATCATAAATATTATATCCCTATCAGGCTCTATCATAAAACCCATAAAATCTATTATAGGGACTATTACTGGAAGCAGCAGTCATATTTTACTATTTAGTAATAAATCTTACTGTTGCAATATCAAAATTCATTTAATTCAATAATTGGCGCATTTTTTTTGACTTGGATTACACTGGAATGTTTGGAATAGCATTAAAGTATGTTCTGACAAAAACTATATAAATAAAATAACGAATTCTTTGTGAAATAACGTATAAACTACCGGAAGGTTCATCAATATCTAAACATGTGTACTTATTTTGGATATTTTATTTCAGTTAGAAGTCCCATTTTTGGCCTGTTAATAAAACTTGAATAACCCGGTATATTATTATGTTTCTGGCTTCACCATTTAATTTGAAACATCTTTTGTAGAGATGTGTACACCTATATTTTTAATTTATGAGATAAAAATTTAATTCCAAGAATATGCCCTCATAGAGACATCCATAAAAAATGGCTATTGACCCAAAAAATATTTGGGTCAATAGTATTTACTTTTTGCAGGACACTAATTTTGTTATGCGATTTTTGTTTTTTTTTATCATAATCAGAAATATTATGTTTTTCGCCTATTTTTTGAATAGGCGAAAATTTATTTTCTATTTTATTGAATAGATTGAATATAATCTATTCAATCTTATAAGTCTAATATAGTATATTAAAATACCAGTTGCAGAAGCCATCTATTCAAACAGGAATTCGAAATTCCGAAACGAGCTGCGTAGCAGCGAGTTGAGGAACAAATCAGTGCTTGAAGGACCTTCTGCAATGAGTGTTTTATACTATTTTTTTCTATTTTGCCGCATCATACTATTTTATAAATTAAAAAATGAATATTTTAAATCTAGGGGATTTTGCGGTGGTTGGTGACATTTATGTGGCGTTCATCAGAATATTGTGTCGGATGAAAATTTATATGGTGTACTTACAACTGTTAATGTGTATAATAATTGTACTTTCCACAGTAATAATTTAAATTAAACCTCGTTTTCATTAATTTGCTGTTCTCTGTGAAATTTATTTTTTGACGTATGTCAGTTGACAGTTCAACGTTAACCGTCAACGCTACCACTACCAACATCAATGCAGTAAATTTTACCAGTCTATTCTAGCACACCGACCGCTTATTCTTACGCTCAAATGATATCATTTGGGTGCTAGAATCGACTTATTCTAAACGCAAAATAGAAAAAACTATATGTTTACATCTATTTTACAGAAAATCAATAACATTTATAAAACTGGTATTTACATATTTTGTATTCACTCCTGTTGCTGTCCCTTTGTGCGTGCAGGATGTATGCATATGTGTTTTGGATAATGTTTTGTCAACCTATAGCAATTGTGGATCAGCGAGTGTACAAACGTTCGTGAGTATTATGGTGATTGCAAAACGTGGTTTATTTGCGCCTTTATTTGATGTACTTTGGGGTATTCGCATTTTACGGTTAATTTCAATTCGGCATTACCGATGCTGTTTGAGCCGGATGATGAAAACTTTATGTATTTACGTGTGCTGGTAGTTTATCGTATGTCATCAAGTGATTTTACCTGTGATCAGCGAATAGGTCCTATTGCGTGTATAATTGTAATATAGGGAAGATAAACGCCTCTATTTTTAAACCGTTCAGATTTAAAGTACATTGAATCCTGTAACCCTTTCACTTTTTTCTCTTTGACAAATAATTCAAAAGACAGTTAGCACATAGCTAGGAGTGGTTTTAAACCATATTTGCTTGAATAAAATTTGTGTTTTGTTTTTTAACCCCGGGACATATTTATCCCAATGGTAGATTATTGTGGGTTACATATGTCCCACTGGTAACATAATTTGACAAATGTCTCAGTAATGATTTACTTAATATAGATATAAAAACATGAAAATTAATTAAGGTGGGGTGGTGCAAAGCAAGTTTTACACATCAGTACATTGCATTTCTACATAATATTGTCGTACGCTTTTTAATTTTAAGTTGTAGAAAGTAATTGCTTCGGGGCATGTGTATCCTTTTCTACCGCCATCTTTTCCCTTGCGACGAACAGTTGAAATATCGTTATAATGGAAATTACTCAGAAGTTCTTGTGTGTCTTGTATTTTGCAGAATATTGTTCGAGATATATTGCAAACAAATTTTTATTTTCCTCTGTTGAGTTTTTCATCAGGTTTCAATGCATTTCAATAGATGTGATAAAATTTCATCACAAGGCTACCAGAGTGTTAAGAAGCTACCAATAGATAAAATAATACTGCATATACGGGATATAATTGCCCAGTGGATTTTTTTTAACTTCCATTGGGACATATATAACCCATTGATAGTGAAAGAGTTTAGGCATTAAAATGAAATCAAATTGTAGAATAAAATTATGAAAACATTAGTTATAGATTGGAGCTAATTTATTTACTTTATGTTAGATTTAAATAAATATTTTGTAAGTAGAGGTCGATTGAACAATACGAAAAATGTAAGCGGGAGACCAAAAAATACATAACTCAACCAGTGATTGCCGTATTATTAAATAACAATTCCTTTATAGTGGTAGCAATTTGTCACAACGTACTGATAGCGTCGCCAGACGTTATTAACGACATCATTACGGCAAGAAAACGTATCAATACACACGTGTCCACACACACAAACACAGGCTAACACACATCCTTAGTGTGTATCGGTTCACAATACTCAGATCGATCCCCACGGTAGAAAATCTTTTATTCATCGCTGCGCAATTAAAGGCAGCCATTGCTGGTAACCAAACATAATGGAAATGATTCGATAAGGACTGAAAGCTCAGATCTGGCTATAAACCGACACCAACTCGAACCACAGCGACTGTATCTGAGATTTCCTATTACAACGTTTTATCCCAGTAAAGAGCGACTTCCTACGTGAGGGAGTTACTCTGTTGAATATTTGATGACTCAATCTCGCGGACGGATATCCGGGTTAATGCGCATTAATAAAATCGCCGTCCAGGGGTTATTGTATTTGCCGAATCGCTCGCTACCCGCTTTAATAATTCACGGGGCCTCAATTTTTAATGCCGCCCCTGCCTTATGCGCAGGTAAGAGAGGCCCCAGACAAGGAGTGGGGGCAAAAACTCACAGTGTTTTCCGAATATTAATACGGCGCAGTAGATTAATTAATGTATTATTAACTGAAAGCGTGAAGCTTCCCTTTCGAGCCACGATGAATATTTCATCAGGTCTGGCTTCTTAGCCACGTGAAAAGATTGAACACTTACGTTCTTTGCAAGCAGCTTGCCGTAGGTGATGTGCGCAGGCACGTGATCAGGTTGGGCACTCAAAGCTGCTTGGTACCATCGCTCAGCTTCTTCATCCTGCTGCAAGCGCGCCAAGGTCTCTCCCAAGACGTTAAACACGCTCTGAAAAAAAGAAAAATGTAAGTAAGCAACACAACGCAATCATTTTTAAAATAATGATGATTATTACAATCGTTCTCCATTCAAACGCAATTCTCATCAATATATTTTTTGTGATTCTCTCTGAATAGAGTCGAGCAGTTTTGTCACTTTTTATTATGTACTTGTAAGCACTTTTTACCTAATGTTCGTTTCTAGTCACTAATACTTCGTAATTTAGAAAGGCCGTGATGCGAGAAACGAAGAGGAGAAATATGACTTGCGACTTCATGCATGTTATAGCCGAATATGTCAGACGAATATTTCAGAAGTTTCGTCAAAAAAATCAAATAAAATTCCTATGCAACTAATCAAAATGGCTTTGGAAATAAAAGTATGTTTGCTTCCTAGGCTTCAGTTTAATATATCGTCGGCTTGGTGTTACAAGGTTGTATGTAATATGTTGTAAGATTTTTAGTATTTGGTATTACAAGATTAAATGTCTAATAAGCTATCTTTTGCAAAGGTCTAATCGATGGCAGCACTTGTCAAAACATTTTTATTTACTGCCAAACAAGGTTGCATGTCCAATTTGGCATTTGCACCATACCCTGCGTCCTCTATAGGATTTAAATTGAGCAGGTTTTGTGTGGGATATTATATATATATATATACAGGGTGAGTTTTTTCGGATGTTTAGTATGGGGATCTCGAAAACTAGCGGAGATAGAGGAACGATTAAATGGGGAAAGAATTACAGTTTTACGAGTTCATTCTCATGAGCTTTTCGTTTTTTTAAAAAATTGCATGGCTAACTAGATATCTCGAAAAAAAATTTTTTTGTTATTTGGTCTGGTGCCTTCATGTTGCGAGACCACATAATTCCATTAATTGGACGCTGAACGTTGATGAACCTTGGTTCCAAATGGATGGGGCTCCAGCACTTTCTACTAATGCCGCCAGGAATTTATTTGACAATACATTTTGAAGACGCTGGATTGGCAGGTTTGGCCCCATAGTATGGCCCCCAAGGTCAACTGATTTGTTAATTTTTTATGAACCTCAAAAATTAATGGAACCTGCAAATTTTGAGTTGAAAATCTTTCATAGAATTGATTTACAAAAATTATAATGGCAGGGGATGGGTGCCATAGGAACCCTGGTTCAAAAAGGGCTCCGCAAGTCGATAAACTTTTGGAACTACTGCTTTAAGCCTTAGAATTCGCTTATGACATGGTCGGCTTGTGGGAAATTTATTCAATAAAATTAAATGGGGCAAATTAATCCCTAAGATGTTTTAGCTCACCTCCAATTTTGCATTCATCAGTAAGATTGAGAGATTTTCATTTAGACAATGTTAGTTCTCTTAGTTTGAAAATAATGGTACAATATTAATTTCGCCAAATGTATAAGTGTGTGTGCTTAATAATTGGATCATAAACTTTGTAGCGACAAATTGCGGCACCTGCGACTCAATTTTCAGTAGAAATTACAAAAAAAATGTTAGAAATTATTAAATCGAACCTTCGAATTTTTAATTGAAAATTATAACTAAAGGGCACACAGTAATAATATTTGCAGTCACAAAAGTCACAATTTAAAGAAATTAAGATATAAGATTTACAGACTCGCACATCACCTGTCTATTACCCCAAAACCATGGTTTCGCCTATAATTATTGATGTAGTGTACCAAAATGCTTCAAGACCAAATATAAGTAAATATGCTTTATATCGGGTGTCTGGAAAAACCCGTACGTAAATTATGTTGGTAGCACTAAAAAATTTCCAATTACAGTTGCTAACACTGACGTTTTGGCCTTTTGGCTATCAATAGGACTGCTTGCAGCGGCATGCCAATAGCATTATTAAAAACTGGCTTCATGACTATCCCAAAATGTTTACACCAGTACAAGAAGCAAACATCCTGTACGCCATACTGTATCCAATAGCCGTTTTTGGGAGTGCAACTCAAACCCCAAACGAATCATGGAGTCCGGTTTAAACTCTTCGGACTCTTCGGACTCTTCAATCCTGTTTAAATTTGATTCCCAATACTTGTTGGTTATGTTATTCGACCCCGTTTAAATTACCCCACACGCCACTGAGCAGTACAAGCAGAAGAAAAATAAAATCCAAGATACCAACATAATTGGCGTATGGTATTTTTCAGACACCCGATAGTTATTCTTAAAGTTTATAGTTTTATATATTCACTCAAAATATTTTATCACAACATGATCAGCGTCACTCGTTCTTTAGCAGAAAATAAAAGCGTTATTAACATTGAAATGGGTTGTGTAATAAAATTGCTCTGCATATAGTAAATTTCCGTAAAATTAAAGAATATTTAGGTAACTATGGCACTAATTGGAATATATTGGTCTTTGTCATCTTCACATCCTTCAGTGTCAATGTTATCGTTAGTAGATTATAAATTTGAGTAAAATCTTGTCCAGATAGTCCACAACATCATTCTAGGTGTTGTAAGTTCTAAGGCTGTTACTTTATCTGGTTTTAGACTAATTGCGCCAGCATACTATGCTACAGGTGTTCATCTCTTACATTTAAAACTGAATATTTCTGATTCCTTTATTGATACAAATATAACCTCTCGGTGTAACATATGCCAAAATTGACAGTATAGGTTGCCTGCACCGACGCCGCTAATGAGTTGATTTTTTTATTTTTTAGAATTACACACAGGAAAATCCTTGCGGGTAGATGCAGGCAACCAGTTATACATTGTCAATGATATATATATATATATATATAATAAGTATCCCTTCTACCATATAATGGTGTAGGGTGTATTCCTTTTTGCGTCTTATAATTTCATTGTCATATTGTTTCTTCACATTATTATTTTCAGTCCTAAAGTGTGGGTCAATACTAGCCGCATAAAGCCAAATATGTTTCAAATTAGCCCCCGCATCAATTATTTCCCAATTAATTCTCAATTATTTATTATAATTATTTAGGTCTTGATCGGTTGGCCAACATTTTTTTGGCTTCACCTGGCAAACAATATCATACACCACTGCCAAATGATCACCTATGTTTTACTGAGTAATTCTCGATGAAGCCAACGTTTCTGCGTTAGTTGCGATCTTTGATACTGATGATTTTCCATAGAGATCCGAGGATATACGAGTATGTTCATCAGATGAGCACTTGAGATTAATACTTTCAAATCTATCATCCAATAAAAGTTTATATGAGGATTGCGTCAAATAGTCAATATTGAATTCACCACATACGTATAGATGCTCACCCATACGAGAACAGTAATTTAGCATACAGTACAACTTGCTAAAAAATATTTCATGATTCCCGTTTGGCTTGGAAGAGAAATAAATATTTTCCACTATGAACTTATAGTTCCCCATTTCAACCGTTATAGCGCAGCTTTCAAACGGGAATTCATCTGATATATCATTTGCGTATTTCAAGACACTGCAACAATTTAGATATTCATTCTTAATATAGACTATAGATCCTCCATGGAGACGTATTTCGCGGAAATACGATGCGGCACGATGTATAGTAAAGTATTGTCTTCGCCAAAACGTGCGCCAAAACGGATTTACACGTTTTGGTATATCCAGAAAAATATGATCTGTCGTTCGATCCGTTGTATTACTTTCTATAAGTAACTTCCAAGTTCTATGGAAGAAATCAAAGAAATCTAGCCAGAGACCTTGAAACTTAGATTATTAATATTTGTATGGATTTTTTTAAATCTAACCTTCTGGTTTATTTAACACCTTGAAAACCAAAGCTACAACGATGCGTTATGTCAAAAATGCTAAAAATTTCAAATTTTTAGGCAAATTTATGGTATTAAAATGCACCAATAAAAAATATTGCGTAAAGTATGCAATGATAAGTGGTCTATAAAGAACTTGCTTTGTAGCAGGCACTCTGGCTGCGCCGTCGTACATGCATACTCGCGTTTCATATACTTTATCTACGATCACTCCAAAAGTGATTACTTTTGAAACTGCACATCGTGTAAAAAGTAAACTTTTAAAGATCTAGTGAAACATATTTTTTTTATGCGTTAATATCATTGCGTTGCACTACAACCCAGCACGCAATAAGGCTGATATACAAGATTAGTTTTTAATTTCATTTTAAGCATTGGGATCTCGGAAACCATGACATAGAGATTCGGTTAAATGAGAAAAGAGTTGTCGTTTTAAGAGCTTATGCAAGATATGGTTTTGTTTTTTCTGAAAATAGACCACAGTTTTTCAGCATTGGGATCTCGGAAACCATGGCATAGGGATTCGGTTGAATGAGAAAAGAGTTGTCGATTTAATAGCTTATACAAGATATGCTTTTGTTTTTTCTGAAACAAGACTACAGTTTTTTAGTTATAATACAAAATTTAAATATTTTTTTAAATGGCAGTCGTAGTTGGCTGTAACAATTTTAAAAATGACATATTTTTCTCTTTATAGCGATACAAGGTTTGCTATACTTACTTTCCTAAATAAATTAGATGCAGGAATTTTACCACTTTAACACACTTTAATGCAACAAAATAATATTAGCTTTTCTATGCTGATACAAACTTATGATACTACTAACTAATTAATTCCTTGTGTCCATAACAAGGTTTATTTTTTTTATTTATGCGGATCGTGTCACATTACTTGCTCACCTTCCATTAACATTTGGTATTTATACACCTATTCTGTTCGCATTTTGCAACGGTGCGGAATGTAAAACTCTCCGGCTCGGGATTAGTTCGGACATTTTCCGTAGGGCAGCATCTTAGGGCCCCTAATCCCGTTTATTGCCGTCCGCGGTGGTCTGGAATAACAAGTCCAAAGGGGTGCGGAGAAGGATAATTAGCATGCCGGTCTTACAGTGCAATGCCCTACTTTCGCCCGGGCAATTTCAGCAGCGCAGTTATGTGAACGAGTCGATTACTATATAAGTACACCATTACCATCATCCACCCTCTGTTATAAGAGTAACGACAAAAAAATTGACCTAATCCGTTCAATCGTTGTTAAATGAGTATAAAATAATAGAAGAAAAACGTGCAAATCATTCGATGCATATTTGAGTTACAAATAAATAAACTTAAATAAAGGAGTTTGAAAGCAGGCCATATATTTGTTTAGAAAACAAATTTTTCTTTACCGCTCCGATATTTTTGTTTCAGAAAATTAATTTGAATAAAGTTTTCTAATTTCTGCGTTACTTTCTTTCCACAGTGAATATATATTTGTCACAGTACTGTGGTATTGAATTAGCAAAATATGTTACTTTCACGTAATTGTTATATTCGAACTAAACTCAAGTAAGAATGTCAAATATATTTAATGCCACCCTATATATTAGGCTCTATTGCTATCTGAAGAAAGAAACGTGAAAAATAACTGTTTATCATCAGCAATGCAAGAAACCAGGAGGTATTTGAGGGATCCCGGGCAATCGACTATTAGTCCTGGCAAAAACGAAATCTCCCCCCGACTTGCGATGACCTAGATACGTCCAACACACGCTAGCACCACCCCCACACCAGTCTGGAGAACGTCCTCCAGAAATTATCACACGTGCACGCTAATACCCCCACGTCGTCACTTATAATTGAGACGAGCGCCAGAGGCACGGTTTTTCATGATTGAAGGGACGGGGGTAAATCATAGCACAAGGCCGTAAAAATCCCCTCTTCTCCTCAGGTCCAGACGGATGTGACCTATATTTTCGAAAGCTACGGGCACAAGCACGCGAGGCCGACGGAAAAAATAGGAAAAATGGGACGTAAGGGCGGAGCGAGTGGAAGAGACTAAAATCCTCTCCTTGATGGACCGTAAAATATAGCTTCTCCTGTACAAAATACGACATGCAGTAAAACTATATTAATTGAGAATAGTTATCTCCATTGAGATACTGCACGTACATGTGAGATTTTATGAAAATAGCTTACTCCTACATTAATATCCATATCTATAGTTAATTTTATAATCTATTCACTAAGTTTTTTTTCCGCAAATGTTTATTAATATAAGTATACATAAGTTAATACAATGTAAAAAAATCCACTCTTCGTCACGAACGGCTGACCAATTTGGACTGCTTCCGGGCTAATGGATTGGAGCGGGTATTATTCATAAGCATTTGACAGCATTCATGCTGTTACTTCTTGCTTTAACTTTTAAATGCTACTTGATTTTATGTTTTCGCTTAATTTGTTGTATGCGTTGATTGCATTTCCTGTGGGGTCCAACTGATATTTAATTATGTGGTTTCTGTGTGTTATTATATAGTTTCTGTTTCTTGTGTTGTACTTGTGATTGTTTTTATTTGTTGTAAGTTTAATATTGCTGCTGATCAGTCCATTTTTGATTTAGTGTAATAGTAGCAGGATATGAAGCTTTAAGTTTTGCTTTATGCTCGTTTCTTTTGCGTGTTTTAAGACCATTGTGGTTTTTGTTAAGTGTGGTAACTTATGAAAGATTTTAAGTATTTCATTTTGTTGTCTTTGTATTTTATTTAGGTTTTTCTGCGTGGTATTGCTCCATATATTTATTAGATAGTTCGTTTTTGCGCAAATTGTGAGTAGTATATTGTTTTTTTAGGTGTTGTGGTATGTAGGTTTTGATTTTATTTAGCATACAGATAGTTGTGGCGTATTTTGCTGTTATTAATATGCTCCTTCCAAGTCAATTTGTTGTTGACGGTAAGGCCTAAGTAGGTTGTTTGTGTTACCTCTGTTACCTTGGTCTTGTTTAGTGTTATATTTAGAGTAGGGAAAACATGCATTATGTATATTTGCATATGCAATTGCATATATTGCCCATTTTATTTTATTTTATTGAGCATATTTACCGTATTACCAAATTCTGCGAATATTACCGAATATTACGTGGAATTTTACTTAAATCGAAAATTTATTACAGTCTATTATGTATTGAAAGTGGATGGTTTATTACATTATATGGTGTATTGAAAGTTTTCTGATGGCAGCGCTTAATGACCTTCTTCGGAAATTCTTCGAATTTTGAACTAATATAATTGGTCCATTAGAAGCAGAGAGGGGTAGGTAACTGTTTGACAGAAATAAGTATAAAATATTTTGATGCTTCTATCCGTTTGTGCTGATAACGTCTGTAGTGCACCTCGCTATTTGTTATATCAGTAAATCAGGTATTTTAGTTTTACAAAATACCTCGTATTAAGCAGACTTGTGGGATTTTAATGAAATCGTGGATATCTGATTTTCCCGGAGAATTTACCTCGAATGGACAAGTGGTGTATTGTGTAAAGTGCGAAAAAAAACATTCACTGTGAAAAAAGATTCCAAATTGTGCAACATGTGAAAACAACTGGACACATTCCATCGAAAAATATTAACAATTTAATGACCAAGCCCAAGCAGACATTAATTCTACATGCTTTGGCTCCAAAACCTACCACCAGTTTACCAAAGGAGTTGTGTGAATGGTTAGTCTCCAACAATATTCCATTCCGTAAATTAGAGAATCCCCATTTCGTAAATTTTCTGTAAAGAAAATTTTGCGGGAAAGTGCGGCCAAATGAGTCGACGGTGCGAAAATCTTGCCTACACTTCTATTACGACACGATAATGGAAGAAATCTGTGCAGACATTGTCCAGAATTAAATGTGGATTTCTGCGGATGAAACAACAGATGCATGTGGAAGATACGTAGCCAATCTATATATATATATATATATATATATATATATATATATATATATATATCGGTTTACAACGTCTTCCGATGTCTTCCGATTTACAGTCTCCATCCGTCTCTGTCCATCCATAAGTCCTCTTCTATTTCTCTCTCTCTCAGCTCTTTATCCACGTCCTCTCTCCAGCTCCTCCTGGGTCTTCCTCTTCTCCTTCTTCCCTGTGGTGTCCATTCCCATATTTGTTTTGGTAGTCTTTCGTCTGTCATTCTTTGTACATGTCCATACCATCTTAGTTGGTTTACTCTGATGTCCTCAATTATGGTGTGTGTTACTCCCGTGATTTCTCTTATCCTGTCATTGGTTATTCTCTCCATTCTGGACCTCCCAGCAGCTCTTCTCCAGAAATCCATTTCCGTTGCTTTTAGGGTTCTTTCTGCTTTGTCTTTGAGTGTCCATACTTCGCTACTATATGTTACTATGGTTTTTACTATGGTATTATATATTCGTTGTTTGTTTTTGTTCGTTATGCCTTTGTCCCATAATATTCCATTCAACATACCTACTGCTCTTCTTCCTTGTGTATTTCTTTCTTTTATGTTGTCATCTAGTGTTCCGTCATTGGTTATCTGTACTCCTAAATATTTATATTTGTTGGCTTCTTTTATGCATCTTCCGTCTTCTAGGATGAGGTCTTGTTGTTGTCCTGCTATACACATATATGCCGTTTTCTTTATATTTACTTCCATTCCCCATTTGCTGTATTCTTCTATGAGTTTTCTGGTCATATATTCGATGTCATGTAGATCTTGTGCTATCACTATTTGATCGTCTGCGAAGCACAGTGTGTGTACGATATTATCGTTTAAGGGTATACCCATGTTTCTGCATTTTCTTTTCCACTGTTTTAGTGCTTGTTCTAGGAATATTTTAAACAAGGTCGTAGATAAACAGCATCCTTGTTTAAGCCCCTTAGTTATACTAAAGCCTTTTGATAATTTTTGTCCCATCTTTATTTTCGCTGATGCTTGTTGGTATAATCTTCTTATCGCCTTTATTATGTTTACATTGATGTTAGTTGTTTCTACTGCTTCCCATAGTTTACTTTGTGGTACACAATCATATGCTTTTTTTAGATCTATAAACACAAGATGGGTTTCCTGGTTGTACGCATGTTTCATTCCAATTATTTGAGTGACGGAGAATAGATGGTCGATTGTGGACCTTCCCACCCTGAATCCTGCTTGTTCTTCCGCTTCCATATCACTGTATTCTATTTCGATTTTTTTTGCCAAGATCTTACCGTATACTTTATATAGTGTACTCGTTACTGCTATCCCTCGGTAGTTGTCGCAGTTCAAGGTGTCCCCTTTCTTGTGTATAGTGGATATAAGCGCGATGTTCCATTCTTCTGGGGTTGGCTTTCCATTTAAGCAATTCTGGAATAGTGTCGTTAGTTCTTGCTATAGTTTTGTTGTTCCACATTTAATGAGTTCTGCTGGGATATTTCCTGGTCCGGGTGCCTTTCTATTCTTCAGTGATTTACACGCTTGTTTTACGTCCGCTATAGTTATCCTGGTTGGTGATGCCGTTGTGATTATGTTTCTTTCTCCTTCTGTGTTCTCTTGGAAGGGTAGTCTATCTTCTGTTAATAACTGTTTGAAGTAGTCATCCCATTTTTCTATTGTTATTGGTGATATTAGGTCTTTTGTTTTTTCTTGTCTCAGGGATTTTAGCGTTTTCCAGCTTTCGCTACTCTTTCGTCCGCCTATATACGTGTTTATTTTTTCGCATCTTCTCTCCCATGCTTCGTTTTTCTTCTGGCTAATTTTCCTTCGGACTTTTGCCTGTGCCTGTTTATACAATATTTTATGCTCGTTCGACATATTCGACAAGTATGCCAGGTACTTTTCTCTCTTGTCTCGTATATCCTCTTCTATATCTACGTCCCACCAATATGGTGTTATTCTTTGCTGTTGCTCTTTATAGCCTAATGCTTCTTTGGCCGCTGCATGTATGCATGATTTGATATATTGGTAATGCTCTTCGTTATCCTTATGTTGTATGGTCTGTAGTTTTTGGTCCAATCTTGCCTTGTATAGGTTTTGTGTGCTCTCATTTTCTAAGCTGTCCAAGTTAAATCTGTCCTCTTTTCCATTTTCTCCTTCGTTCTTGTTTGTGTTTTCTTCTTTTTCGTACTTCCTTGGGAACAGGATATTTGTTCTCAACAGGTAGTGGTCGCTGCCGCATGTTGCCCCTCTATACACCCTTACATCTTGTATGACTAGATTAGTTTTCTGTCGAGTTATTGTGTAGTCTATTATAGATTTCAGGTTCTTTGTTTTTTGTGTCCAGGTGTATTTATGTATATTGCGGTGTGGGTAGAATCCGTTCTGTATTTTGAGGTTATTCTGTTCGCATATTGTGATTAATCTGCAGCCGTTGTCGTTTAGTGCATCTTCTCCGTGTTGTCCTACTACTTTATCCTGATGTTTTTTCCCGATTCTGGCGTTCATATCTCCGATCATTATGAGTTCTCGTGTGCTGCCCACTTTTATCATTTCGCAGTTTAGTTGTTCGTAGAATTTGTCTTTTTTTGCTACTATTGCATCATCGTTTATGGAGTATACGCCTAGTATTGTCAGTTTTTGTCCATATAGAGTTAGGTTCATCTTAATCATTCGCTCGTTAATTGCTCCCATGCTGTTATAAATTTTCTGAGCTCTTTCCGAATAAGGATCGATACTCCTTGTTGGGCTCTCTTTTCTTTCCCTACGCCACTATAGAAGTGGTCATATTTCCCGAGGTTTTCCGAGCCTTGTCCTTTCTTTTTTGTTTCTGTTAGGACTATTATGTCTGCTCTGTTTTTCATTAATTCTGAGAGTCTTAGTTTTTGTTGAGAGGCCTTGAATGTTCCATGTTCCTAAAATCATTTTCCGGTTCCGTAGCTTATGTCGTCTTTTAGTTTCCATTCTGTTCCGAGGCTGTTGACTGGTTCTTTTAACAGTTTGTGTTTTTTCCGAGTATCGAGGAGTTAACCCGATGCCTCAACCCCCTACCAGGAGGATCAGGATTTCTTGTTCGGAGATTCTCTTCTAGATCGGCTGCTTTCTCTACAGCTATGTGCCCGATCTGCCCATCCTGTTTGGTCCGCGGGTGGTATTTTATTTTCCACCTACCCGCCGGCTAAGCCGGTGGGGGCTTCCCCCTATCCGCCACCTGGGGACGCGCCCTCTAGGGGTTACAGGATCCCCCGAGAGCCAAACTACTAATTAGATTTTTGAAAAAAGAAGAATCGTCGAAACCCTACTTAATTGCGTGTAAAAATCTGGACATCGTGGATCATGCATCGGTGTCTCGTTCCATCAATACTGCGCTTTCCGAAGTTAATAAGGACATTGCAATGAAAGTGTTAATTTTTATTACTGATGCGGCCCCATACATGATTAAAGCTGGTAAATGTGTGAAGGTGTTTTATCCAAACATGTTACATATAACTAGTATTGTACATGATCTTCATCTAGTCGCGGAAACAATCCGAAGTAATTACGATGATGTCAATAATTTGATATTAAATATTGAAAAAAAAAGTTTATAAAAGCAGTTATCTTTTATAAAAGACTGTACCCGAATTCGGAGTTACCACCACAGCAGATAATAACGCGTTGGGGAACATGGATCAATGTAGCTGCTTTTTATGCTAATCATTTCCAATCAATTGCAAGTGTGGTGCTAAGCTTACAGGATGAATCTGATGCTAATTTAAATGCCAAATAACGATCTCTTCAAAAAGAATTGGCATTAATAAATACCCACTTCTCATTTTTGCCTGAAGCTGTGAAATATTTTGAAACACGCGGCTTGTCACTATACGATAGTATTATTAAAAATTCTGAAATACGAAATAAATTTGCCTATATTCCAAAGAGCATTTCTATGAACATAAGTGAAAAATTTGAAAATGTACATAAAAAGAACCCAGATTTCGATACATTATGAAAAATTAATAAATCGATGGAACTAATGTCGAAAATCTGGAAATCCCCTTACATATTTTACCATTATATAAATATTGTCCCGTCAAATATGTTGATGTTGAACGCACATTTTCAGCATATAAATTAATATTGTCTAATAAGCGTCATAGATTCACTCCAGAGAATTTAGAAAAATATATAATAGCCTATTGCTACAAAAATTATTCATGTTTATAGTGTCCATCTGTTTGTTTCTACGTAATTTTGTATATTATGTGTTAGAAAAAAATCGGCTTGTAAACTAAATCCGGGGACATACTGTATATAAGTCGACATATGTAAATCAATCTGAAAAAATGGGTAAAATGTTGCAATAAAGACACATGAGGCTATATTCAGTTTATAAAGATTTATTTATCAATAACATCATTATGTGTATATTGATAAATAAATCTTTATAAACTGAATATTGCCTCATGTGTCTTTATTGCAATATTTTACCCATTTTTTTCAGAGTGATTTACATATGTCGATTTATATACAGTATGTCCCCGGATTTAGTTTACAAGCCGAATTTTTTTAAACTTTTACTTTAAGTAAAAATGTTATAGGAATTACAATTCCTGCTTGATCAAAAACTACTGTTGCAGTTATTAAAACACTAATTTATTTATACAAGGTGTTGGCTAAATAATTTAAAAAAAATCTAATTTTGACACTTTAGAAAAATAACATCATTTAAACAATCCTCCACCATTTTCTTCACACAGTTCAAGCCAAGTATGCAACTCCTGAATACTGTTTTAGATTTCCTCAATAGTAATTGATGCAAATGCCTCTCATAGGTGAGTTTTTAAATTTTCAGTATCATTTTCTGCATTTGGGGGAGTGTTTGAATGATTTAATTTTTCTTTAATGTTGTTAAATGTAATTTTAAATGCCTTTGGCACATAGTTATTGCAAACGTGTCAAAATAAGATTTAAACATTTTAAAACTATAAATTAAAAAAGTCTCTCTTGTAAACTCAATCCGGGGACATACTGTATATATACAAAAAAATAACTCTATAGATCTTTGTATATGAATACAAAGTAATTTGTTTTGGTCTCATTTATTGTAAGTGTGTTTTTAGTGCACCGGTTGCTTATTAATTGGAGGTCTTCATTTACTGTTTTTTATAGTTCCGAAAATGCTTTATGTGCATATATCTGGCATATGTCATCTGCATATATGGTCATATATCTTGCAATACTCTCAATTTGTCATGTCCTTAACATGTCATGACATTAACATGTCTTTTGTGTATATAATATATAAAATGGGAGAAAGTGTGCCTCCCTGTGGTAAACCGTATTCGCTTAATTGTATGTCGCTTATTATACCGTCGATTTATGTTACTTGGAATCTATTTTGTAGGTAGGGTTCAATTAAGTATATTAGGATATCTTCTACGTTTATGTTCCTTAGTTTTGTTATCAATACTGATCTGTCACCGTATCGAATGCCTTTTTCATGTTAATAAATGTTACTATGACATTATTGTTTGTTTTAAGTCTACTGGTAAGTTCCAGGAGAAAGTTGGTTGTTGCTGCTCTTGTTCCAGTTTTGCTCTGATAGGTATATTGCTGTTTGTTTAATATCTTTTGCTCATTGAGATGTGCTTCCAGCCAAGTTTTTTTTTTACTTTTTCATTTAAATTTGTTATTGCAGAAGTTATGGCAATGGGTCTGCAATTTTTTTGTTTTAGTTTGTCACCTTTCTTATGTATTGGTCTAATAATTGTTTATTATTGTAGAAATTTCATTTTCACTTATATTTATAATCTCATTTCTCGTGTTGTGTTTGCCTATTTTGTATTGTTTGGACGTGAATGGTTGATTTCAGGTGTTGATCTGTTAGTTTCTTCCCGGTCGTTGCGAAATAGTAATTCATTGTGTTTACTATTTCTTTCTTGTCAGTAGTTTTTGAGTTGTCCTTTGTATCAATTTGGCTCATTTCCGGATGTTGTGTACTTTCTTCTGTTGGCAAGTGAGTTTAAGGTTCTCCATGTTTTTTCCGGGTTAGTTTTAAGTTTTTTTAGTTTGTTTAGTTCAATTGGTTAATTGATTTATAATGTTACTACATACGAGTACTTTATATTAAAATGCATTCTAGCGCAATTTTCTAGAAATGTTAACATTATAGAACATTTCAGTTGTGTTATGGCAAAACATGCTATCTGCCTTTCTTCAAAATGCACTTTTTGACAATAAATAGCCACAAAAAAAGTATACTTTAAGTTGATCAAAGGGTTTAGTGCTGTATTGTACTTTTGCATTGTAAATAACTACGCTAATGATACATGCTAATCTACATGCACAATTATAAATACAAAACTGTTTTTGCCTCTCCTGTAAAATAACAAAAATGGGAGATAACATGTTTGTCGTAACAGTACTGATTTGTTTCTGAATATAAAGACATGAACGTGGCAGAAATCAACTTGTCCCTGCCCCAATTAGACATAACTATGTTAATTGTTTCTGTTTATATATTTTTTCTGTTGGCACTACCCTCGCTGCACTACTGCACCCCCCCCCCGCCATCACTGGTATTGGGCACACAAAGTATAGTGATCACACAAAAATGGCAGTGAAGGCAGATAAGGTTTATTTTCCGATGTAATAGATACTCTCGACAGAGCAATATGAATATTTCCTCTCTGGCGCTAAAATTTAAAGAAAATTTTAAAGCTGATGTTTCAAATGTTCTCAGTTTTTATATTCAGTAGTCATATCCTTATTTAAAATGTTCATCATATGCAAAGAAACGGTCAAATGTTTTGTTTGCAGAGATTTTTCCAAACACCAAGTCTCAAATAAGTTCTCTCGCAAAATGGACAGTGTAACTTAATTAGTTATTTAAGATCATACAATAATCATATAATTCAATTTTTTTAATGTGAGACATGTTACAGTAATTCATATATCAGCTGATTGTCTTATTTTCACGTGCAACGTTGTAGCACAACCCGTTGATATAAACGTTCTCTAAAAATAAATATTTCACAAGATCTTCAAAAGTTTACTTTTTACACGATTTTCAGTGTCAAACGTAATCACTTTTTGAGTGATTGTAGGAAGTATGGCGGCGCCTACTGCATTTGTTGCAGTTGCTTAACCGTTAATGTCATCGCTGCATTCTTTGTATACCGTGTGATTCAAGTTTTATTACCATGGGTTTTTAAGGCATTAGGAGTTGCCCAAAAATATGCAAATTTGGATTTATATAGGTCTGATACTAATCTACGAAAAGGTAGTTTGACTTTTTCGATATAATTATATAGACGGTTATAAAATTTAAAAAGAAAACTCTTTTCGCTCAAAATTCTCTATCGTTATTTTTGCCCTAAACTGTTTTATTTAATTCATAGAACCCATTTAAGAAATCAAAAATTAACGAAAATTATTAGATTTCAAATTAAAGCATTTTTTACATTACTGACCAACTTTCCTCGGTATAATTTATGATTTTCTAAGTCAAGAGCCCTTGAAAGCATTGACCGCGCCGGTGCGGTTGGAACGTTTTATGACTTTTTATGATTCCGCCTGTCGCCCGTGGGTTGAACCGGTCTAGCAGGAGGGATTGGGTGCGGCCCTATCATAAAACCCATAAAATTCATTATAGGGACTATTACTGGTAGCAGACGTCATATTTTACTATTTTGTAATAAATCTTACTGTTGCAATATCAAAGTTCATTTAATTCAATAATTGGTGCATTTTTTTTAACTTGGATGACACTGGAATGTTTGGAATAGCATTAAAATATGTTCTGACAAAAACTATATTAATAAAATCACGAATTCTTTGTGAAATAACGAATAAACTACTGGATGGTTAATTTTTTTTTTATCGTCAGATTGGGCTTCATCAATATCTAAACATGTGTACTTATTTAGGATTTTTTATTTCAATTAGAAGTCGCCATTTTTGGCCTGGTAATAAAACTTGAATCACCCGGTACATGTAGACCAGATGAATGCTAGTTGATGGAAATGCAAATACAAATGCAGTTATAGATTGCTGTAGTGAAGTATTTCTCATCGTCAATTGCAATTGACTTTTTGTTTGCACAATGAATACGCCCAGTTTACGACAACATCTAGGTATTCGGGGTAGCTGGTTACGAGTATGTTTTGAACCTTTTTGTCTTTTGCGGTATTTTTGACCACTTGTGGTTAAAATTCTACAAATAATGATGCCTGAAGTTTGTTTCCTCTTACTAGTTTCCTCATAGATACAACATCCTTAATGTTAATTTTCTTAGCATTCATCTGTACTGGTGGAGGGTTAACAGCCTAGGTTTTCCGATTTTCTGAAGGTTCATACAAGGGATACTCTGTTTTGCATTCCGCTAAGGTTCGATATAAGGTCATAACCGATATATCTTGGTTTTGAAAAATACACACTATGTCAGCTTTAGGCATTTACCGCAAACTGACTGAAGATAAAACTATGTTTGTTTCCTGAACTTCAGTTTGACATATGTACAGTCATCCTCACATAAATCTAGTACAAACAATTTGACATTACTATATAAACTTGCTCTTGTAACCTAATTTCTTGTAGTAGATTTATGTGAGCATGACTGTACATATGTCAAACTGAAGTTCAGGAAACCAACATAGTTTTATTTCCAAAGCCATTTTGATGAGTTACATAGGTATTTCATTTGCAATTTTTGAAAAAACTTATGAAATATTCGTCTATCCAAAACTAAATAGGTACTGTTATTATTTTATTTTTTATTTGAAACTTATCAGAAGTACTTAATATTCCTTTAACTACAAAATACTCGTACATGGCATAAGTATGCTTTTATTATTCTTATTTTAAATAATTACGAATTAGGAATTTATATTGGAAATTAAGTCGCCGCAATATTTTGCGTATCATATTTGCTGGTATACTAAGAATATCTTCGCAGAAACATTATTTTTTATTGGTTTTATGTGAGCTATGAGTGTAAGAATAAAACAATTAAGATGCATTTGAAATATCTTGGAGAAGCAGATTAAAGGAGGTGCTTGCTTATTTTATGTTTGTGCAAAAATTGTGATAATTAAATTGTATTTATAAATTAATTCATAATTGTAAGCGATAATTTTATTGATACCGATATTAAATAAGGTACAGACGATCCCTCGATGCTTGCCAGTTATTTAGCAATGCATCGGTAATATTCAAATGTAAGAATTTATGAATAACGGATTCGCGTTAAATTAATAAATATCGAGGAATAGTTATCCAACAAATCAGTTTCAACTTATAAAATATACATATTATTATGTACAAACTTTGCACTTTAATTGTTAGTAATATAACTTTGGTGTAAAGGTTGAATATTAAATATTAATTTTAGTCCATAAATTATTACGTCTAGTTTCCAATGCAATGGCGGCGTAGCATGGGTTGGCACCCAGGGCGGTTTTCTATTGAGCACCTCGAGAAAATGAATTGAGAAAATAAAACAACAAATACTAATCGTACTTACGTGACTTTATTTTGTTAAATTATTCGATCGCATTATAAAAATTTACTTTCCTCTCCTTTTCAATGGACAATATGAAAAAAATGGTCGCGCTTGGCTTATTGTTGATCTTAATTAGGATTTTATCAATTTCTTTCTTGAGAAACTTCTTTCACAAGAAGCCACCGAAACACAAACAAATAAAAAAAATCTTGGCATAGCGCTACACTCGGAACAGAACTCAGAATGGTTATATTTTACAATTAATTTCCGAAGCTCCAAGGTAGTCCATTGGACCGCTTCTTGGAAAGAAATGCGGGCTAACTTCCAGGTAGTGCCTCGGTCTTAAAATCTCCAAAATAATGTCCTCTGCAGAAAATTTATCATAGATTTTTGTCAGATTTGAAACTATCCACGAAGTTCTTCTTCTGTTGACGTAAGCAGAGTTTTAGGCTGAACAACACTAAATGTTATGAGAATGTCATCGATTGCTCTGTAACGATAGTCTAGTTCTCCATAAAATGTATCAAGACATTCTAGCATAGCTGTCTGCAGCTCTTCCAGTAACGTTAGCCAAGCGTCTTTGGCTATTTCTCCTGGCATACGATAGTTTAGTTCTCCATAAAATCTATCAAGACATTCTAACATAGCTCTCTGCAGCTCTTCTAGTAATGTTAGTCTAGCGCCTTGGGCCATTTCTCCTGGCATACGTTTACGGAATTTTCTCCTTCCTCTTCTTTTATTCAAAATATCCAAGTCCTCACATTTTTCAGTTGCGTAGGAAATAGCTCTATCCACTATTTGGATACGTTGGCTTTGAAGAAAAATTTTAGGGCTTTGATTTTTATGACACACTTTTCCAGCGATAGCCCTGATGGTTGTATATACTTTTGTGTCTGGTTAACTTCATTTAGGACTTTACACCAAAGAGAAAGGTAGCATAAAAAACTAAAGTCACATAAAGCTGGTAAGAGTGTGGATGCTACTTCTCTTGTATCGACGTTTTCTCTGCTGGGATTACACATATCTTCGAGTGTTGATACAAGTTTCTCAAAATTATTTTTCAGTGGTTCAACAGCGTCGTGATGAGCACTCCATCTTGTCTCTACTAGTCATTTGACCGATACGCCTACACTTTTCATTAAAATTTCCCATCGATGTGTCGATGACGAAAAGAGAGTGTAAATTCTTTCTACTGTTCCGAAATAAGTTCCACTTTAACTAACACTCCCGAAAGAGTGCACTCCACATAGATTGAGCGAATGATTAGCACAAGGCATGAACAACGCTTTAGGATTGTGTTCTTTGATTTTTGCTTGTACACCACCATAACTCCTGCTATGGTTGCAGCGTTATCATATCCTTGAGCCCAACATAGATGTATGTACAAGTTATCACCCTCCAGCTGCGAAAGGATATTTTCAGTAAGTTCGACTGCAGTCTTTCTAGCTTCCCTATGGAAGAAAACTAGAAATGTTTCATTTACTTCAACTTGATTGCCTTCAATATGAACATATTTGATTACATAACTCATCTAATCAATATGTAATATGTCTGAAGTGCTATCGAAAATAATTCCGAAATATTTAGCTTTTTTATTTCGTCCACAATGGTATTTTTCACATATTTGCCCAAAAGTCTGATGAACTCAATTTGAATATCTTCGGACAAATAACAATCTATCCGTTTCCTTTTTATACAGGCGACAGCATGTTCAATTTTTGCAAATAATATTTTAACTGGGTCATATTTTGACAATAGTTTAACTAATTCTAAGAAATTTCCACTATTCTCTGATGAAACTCCCTCTCTGTGCCCCTAAAAGGAAATTTTGGCGTGCCGGGAAAAGAATAACATCTAAAGGGCGACTCAAAATGTCACGCCACATCGATTTTCTTGGTCAAAGCCCATTTGATGTTCATGGTCAATGGTTTTTTGCAGTACCAATCCATTTTCCTAGATTTTCAATTTTTCAAAACAGGAGAGATGGTTCTCAGAATTTTCGTGTTCAGGCACCTTATGATTTAGTTTCCACCATGAATTAAGACCTTTGGTAAAACTCTGATGTTTTGTTTTTTGGTGCGTAAACATTTTGCAGCAAAAACAGTATAAGATAGATTGGGGTTAGTTTCTTATTGCTTAGTTATTTATTATCAAAATGTAAAATCCTATAATGCTGGGATAATCACAGCATTGTCAAATCGAATTAATTGATTGTTTTAGAATACTAAACTTCAAACGGTATCTCCCTAACATAAATCAAATAAATATCTGTTAAATAACCTGTTTTTTTGTTGGAGAGTATATCATCCATTTTCTGAGTACTTTTTTTCAATTTGGTAACGTTTTGTAAAACTATTCTGATTTGAAATGTCGGCTCTTTCCCTTTATTTTATCTCTAGATCTTTGTACAGTATATAAAAATGGGCCATCTCTAGTTTGATAGCGTTCATCAATCGTTTTAACAATATAAACTATCAAATAATCTGGCATTGGTGTTGGCCAAGTAGCAACATCGAGACGAGTTAAATAAGATAAATTTGTTTTGTGATTATTATGTATGTCTCATGCATCGTTTTCGATTTGCTCTGATTCTTCTTTTTTGTCGCTATTCCGTTCTTTTTCTTTGTAATATCCTTCTTGATGTTGATCTTCTATACCTTGTATTTCGTCTTGTATATCAGGCTCTCTTCCCAGCGTCCCTCCGTCTAATGAATTTTGGCACCGTCTTTCTACATCATCTGTTTCATCAAGAATGTCACTTTCAACATTTTGCTGTATTGTATTCGATACTAATAAAGCAGAAGATGCTATTTACTCAAAAATGGACCCTGATAACGATTCGCGCACACGTTCTTTTGATTTCCTGATTTTTCTTTGCTGAAATCCGCTAGGTCTATTTCGCTTCATATTGAAGTTTTATTCTGTAAAGATCAATAAATAAATACTCGTTAACATTGACAGTTCTTTTTCTCGCTCAATTTTGCATTATACAATTTATAATATCGACCGTAAGCTAAATTTAGATTGGCCCAAACCGATAATTTAATTGCCTTACTTTTGTGGTAAAATAGGTATGCAGTTCATATCAAACTCACTCTTGACCTATAGGCTCTATCGACTATCCGTCTAACTCACACTTGTGTTACATATTGTAACTAGCCTGGGCCGCCCGGGTTCGTAGATTTAAAGAAACTCGTACTACCACTAGTTACTGATTTGTATTAAAAATAATGGTCACTAATATTTACAATTTACACGGCTAATTATTCGCAATAACGTCCGGTTAGTCACTATCTGGCTTCGATTTCTTCGCAGACCGACTTCTTGTACCGACTGCCGGGTCACGTCATTCATTCCTTTTCATATCCCGAAGTGTTTCTAGGCTTTTCTATTTCCAGAAGACAGGGCCTCGATTTTTCCAGATAATCGCGCTAGAAACTTCCGGAGTGATGACTCACCCACAGCGCGAACTTTCGAGCAGGTGGGTGACCTAGGCCCAATATGCCTTCCGGGGCGACGGTCGTCGCAATATTAAGTACCTACTTTCGCCTACCGTTAACTATTCTTCTCTTCATTTGACTTTTTCTCGCAAGGAAGTTTTGTGGTAAATTGGCAAAGATGGTCGACGCGACGGTTATAAACAATAACACTGACTGACTGTAATTGTTTGTTTGACATATGCCGCTGCGCGGCGGCGACGGCGCGGATGGAGAGGCTGAAATCACTTGCCGTTTCCGTCCGCGCCGTCTTCGTCGTCGCGCGAGTGAGTTGACTCCCCTTGGTGCTTGTCGACCACTCTCCCAATAATTGTTTCTTCAGTTCATATTACTTTTACTTAAGATTAAAATTTTTAGTTTGAGTTCTGTATACTCAGCTATTTAGTTTGCATTTAAATTATCTGCTAATATTTTAATAGTTATTTAAACTGCCGAACATGGAGGAACAGTGGGCATTATATTTAATAATTTTAGTTAATTTATTTTTATTGGAATTTTATTTAAAAAATGAAGTATTTGTAGAAATGCAGTTACATAGGTACTAAATTTCGTGATAAAAATAAATCGAGGAAATCGTAGAATCAACTTGTCTTTGATGGCACCAATATTCCCATATAGAAACTCGACTCGTTTCGAAGAGCACGATCCATATTTAAGTTGGCACGGAGTCGCTGAAATAATTCAGCATTTCAGCGGTCGTCCCCCGGAGGATTTCGTCTCCGGGCATCCGCGACGCTGGCCGGAAGTAAAGAAAAGAGAAGAGAAATTGCACGTCGCGCGACAAAACGCGTATTTTTCTTTATGCCAGGGGTGGCCTTAATGTCTCCCAGAGAACGGCAGGAGGAAGGGGGCGGCGCAAAATTATGCAAGTATATGATAATGGAATATACGTGTAATCTCTGGTACGGCTCTCACAATACGACGAGCTGCAATTCCGGTCCAGATAACGATGACAAACGCGGACGAGCAACTTTTAAAAGCGCAATTAGAGCGGCTAGCCCGGATGCAACAAATCCCAATTAAGCACCCTCAAGTCGCCGGAGTAAATCACCGGGGAAGGGGAGATTTCGTAATGAATTTATGGGCCAAATATTATTTATCGATCGGCCTAAATTGGTTGTAATATAATAACGCGAGCCTCAGAGGAGCGACTTTTCACTTCTATTATTAACAAGCCTGGCGTTTACGAGCATAACGCCTGGCTGAATCAATCGGGGGCACAGACAAAGGAGTCCTCGCAATGTGTATGTAAAGATATCGACGAGAAAGCGCAAAAACACGGCCACGCAGAGAAGACTGGGGGATGCAAAGAGTGTTTATAATAAATTTGAGGGCGACATGTATCAAATTTTCGCATAGGAGCCTCGCATGGCAACAAACTTTCCTGCCACTTTTTTCGACCAAATGTATTTTTTCGATCAGGTTGCATTAAGTGATTGTTTTTAAATTTATGTTCCCCAGGGTGGAAAACATGCAGCATGGATGTATATGTTGTTACAGTATGAATACATAAAAAAATCAATGGGAGCCTGGAGCTAGCGCAGTATCCAGTTTCACATAACAAAAATCTCGTATGGTCTACACATGACTTTCCCCATATTTTTACTAATGTGATGATCATTAGTTTATAAAATTTATTTTAATGGCAATTATCTCGGTAATCAACTGCTTTGTATATAAGTTAAGTTGCAGGTTTGGGTAAATTGCTTATTTCGGTAACATGTAGATCTATTATTTGTACAATTATCATATAAATTATTAAAACGTAAACTTCATATTTAACTTCATTACGTCCAAAAATGTAGATGACGTTAGATTGTATTTCTTACAAACCGGTGACATTTTTTATTTATTTAACTGTTTTTTTTCGACGATTTTTTTTTATTTAATAGACAAATTTATACAAATACATACAATATCTACAGATCAAATATTAAAAAAAAACTGTTATAAAAATATGTTTTCAAATATCTGTCATATATTTAAAATTATTAAAACATAGTAAAAATATGATAAGAGTAAACACGCACCTTTATATTTCCACTTCTTTAAAGTTTAATAAATCTGTATTTTTTTCACAATTAACTTTGCCCTTTTGTGGCAAGCCTTTTGTGGCAGGCCAATAAACAAGCCTTTTTTTCTGAATGAAAGCATAAAAAACTATACTGAGATATAAATCGTTGAATTCATAATAGGAAATGGTATTTAATGCAGGGTGAACTTTATTTACGGGCCATATAAAAATATAAAGTTGATGATGGTTTCTTCAAAACAAAACGTTGTATTGAAAATTTATAAACACTGACTTGTAGAGCTAAAAAAGTGGCAATGAGAAACTGCCTTTTGTTTTTTTATAGCTTTTTAAATAACTGCAGAAAAAAATAAAAACTAAATATCAAGATTTTGGATTTTGTCGAGTATCTCCGGAAGTAAGTGGAAATTTCTGGTTTTCTCAACAGAATATTACTGACCACTAAATTGCGCAACTTTTATGTAATTTAACCGCCTTTGTAACTTTTATGGTTTCCAAAATCCCCATGCTGTTGATCCTTAGCTTGAACACCCTGTATATTTTCTGTTCTTAATTTATTAACATCCGGTCCTTATTTAAAAATTCAATACATTGAACAAGATTAAAGAATTATTACATAAGACCTAATTGAAGTGGTTACAATTAGAAATTGGTACACATTATATAAGATTTGATGAGTTAAAATGCTATCATTTACATTTAAAAATATTAAAAAAGTCTCCCTATGTAAATGAGATTTATTTTCAGAAAAAAAAATGTTATGCGAAGAAAGTTATTAATAAATATAATATACTAGAGAAGAAACACAATAAAATATAATTTAAAAAGAATGGACAATTTATCAATAATGAACCTGAACAAAATATGTTAATAAACAAGTCTAGTATTCTTTTCACACTTGCTGCATTAAAATTACGAAATAAAGGATTAAAATACGCAATAGAGGACGAGGAATTACCAATAGAAGAAGTTATGAGTGATTTAGATAATTCATCTAGAAAACCGGACGTTGAAGAATCAAATCAATTTAAAAGCGTAGCTATGAAGATTTTTAAAGAAAACAATGTATAGACAACACTTTCCACTTAGAACTGAAAAGAAGACTTAATTAAACTTTTGAACTTAGGAAGAAATAATGCGTATATTTGAAAGCGGATAAAGGAAACGCATTAGTAATATTAGACAAATATATATTATGTCTTCTGTTCTTAATTTATTAACATGTGGTCCTTATTGAAAAATTAAAACACAATCCATTTGAATAATTTTTTTAGAAAAGTAATTTAAACTTAGAAAGATTGTCCAAATTTTATACATATAAAACTTAATTAAAATTTACGAAACTCAACTCGACATATTTCAAATCTCTACTGTTTACCAACAGTTCATAAACAAGGCAATAGTTTCAGACCAGTAGTTTCTAATATTAATTCTTCAACATACGAAGTTGTATAATGGCATGTTAAAGAATAAAAAAAAAAAAATTGAAAATGTAATATGTCCATCCTAAATTCCGTTGATTTAATTTCCAAGTTGTAACATATTGAACTAAATTTAGGTGACAAATTTATTCTTTGTGATGCAACAGTTTTATTTCCAAACGTTCCTAATGAATTTAACCATATAATTTTTTAGAATCTTTTTTAAAAATGAATTCAGTAAATCACGAATCAATTGAAGAATACTTAAAATTAACAAAATTATGCATGAAACAAAATATTTTTAAATTTAACATTATATTTTATAAACAGATATTGGACACAGCTATGGGTAACCCTCTTTCTCCATTTATAGCAAATTTGTTTTAAATAATTTTGAAATAGTATATAAAAATACCAGTTGCAGAAGGCATCTACATCTATTCAAGCACGAATATAAAATTCCGAAACGAACTGCGTAGCAGCGAGTTGAGCAACAAATGAGTGCTTTAAGGACCTTCTGCAACGAGAGTTTTATACATATTTTTCTATTATGCCGCATCCAGGGCCGCGCCTAGGTAGTTGGCCCCCGTGTGCAATAGTATTTTGGCCGCCCTACACAGAGTAGCTATCCATTCTAAAGACAGGTCGGGGAATAATAATAATAATAATAATAATAATAATAATAATAATAATATAAAATACATTTTTTCGCAATGATACTAACATTTATTCAGAATATATTACAAATAATAAATTACATTTTTATCACTAATCACAACATAGGAAGAATATTGAAAAATCTACAAGCAAAAAACTACAAAAAATATGTGTTTCGCGCTTTGCGCAGAGCAAATTCTGATATTAAATCGTGCATGACTAGCTGATCCAATATCTCAAGTTCAATAGATATCATTGATAAATTTACTAACGTTCTTGTGACATTGTAGATCGTAAGTATTTTTTTATAATCTTTAATTTCGAAAAAGATCGCTCACGAGATGCTACGGATACTGGCAATGTTAACAAAATTCTTATAGAAATAAATATGTTCGGGAACGTTGCCTGCAGATCATTTTCCAATATGTATTCAAGAATTCTTTGTGGTTCTGTGACATATTTTGATGGTAAATGGTTTTTCAAGGATAAAATTTCTTGAAAGAGGTCTATCCCATCAATATCAGACTCTTTTCTTTGCTCATCTCTTAGTTTAATTTGCAAATCCTTGCAAGATTTTAACAACATTTCATTCAAAATGCTACTAATATTGGTCATTAAGCCAAATAAATCGTTTTAATACACAAGTGTTTCAAATCTGGTCTCGATAGATGATAAAGCTTGGTTCAATATACAAAAATAAAAATTTACTTTAAAATTGGTTTTTGGATCTAAAATTGGCTCATCCGCAGATTGATGATCAAAAATTTTGGGTGTTCACTTTACTCATATATTTTCCACTGTAGAGAAATTACATTCAACCTTCCAATTCCATAGCTAAAGTGTTAGCTGCAACAATAATGTCCTCAAAACTTTTATCGATACGATATTTCTTTAAATGGTTTGTCAAATTTGTTAAATACGTCAAAGAGGATCTTACATTTAGTTTTTGGTTTTGAAAAATGACTACGTTGATTTCAAATAAAATTTGATGCCAAATCACAATTGAGCATAAACATTTTTGAAACTCGATATCTTTAATAGCAATGAATGCGCCATATGGACAGTTTTATCTACATAAATTTCGTATTAAGCGTCGTACACTTGTACAATTTGATATCGTAAAGGCTTAATGGCATCGATTCTACAGGACCATCGAGTATCACTTAGTGGTTTTAAATTTAACTTTCCTACATATTTTTGAAGAACTTCCATCTTTGTGAACTTCCAGAAAAAAAAACCGTACAATTATAAGATAAAACAAATACAGTTTCATGTGAAATATTAGCTGAATGTGCTATGTGCTGAACGTGGCACAAAAAAGCACGAGGGTTTATGTTTAATTTTTGTTTTTGTAATTCATTGTGCTTTCCTCGCATATCTGCACCATTGTCATAGCCTTGCTCCCGCATATCAAAAATATTTCATTTCAAATTCGATAATTCTTCTAAGAGAAATTCAGATATACTTTCCCCTGTACTTTTTGTTGTTGGACTGAATCCAAGGAAATGTTCCCTTACTTTTACTCTTTTCTCATCTAAGAGTACACATCGTACGATAACAGTAATCTATTCTACATGGCTTACATCCGGTGTATAATCTAATATAATGGAAAAATATCTCGACTTTCTGAGCAAATCCAATATAGCACATTTAATTTTTAATCCAATTAGATTAATAATTTCATTCTTAATTTTGTCGCCCAAATAATGGGGAATTCGTTTATTGCTATCTGTCTGCTTCTCAATACGCTGGATATGTTTAGTTTTTCTTTCCGACATACTAACTAAATGAAAAGGTTGTAAGTTGCAACTATTTAGTTTTAAATATTTTTTGTAGAACTGACAATTGTGGGCATCCACTGTATTTGTTTGGGGCGCTGCTGAGCACAACGGCAAACGGCCGCCCCCAAACTTGGCCGCCCGCGTGCGCCGCACGCGTTGCACGCCCGTCAGGCGCGCCCCTGGCCGCATCATACTATTTTAGAAATTAAAAAATGAAAATTTTAAATCTAGGGGATTTTGCGGTGGTTGGTGACATTTATGTAGCCTAAATTTAGGCGGCTGTGGAAAAAAAATAATTTGAAACGTCAGATTTTATTTTCGCAATTTTGCGTTATTTAAAAATGAATACTGAATTGTACTTTCCACGGTAATAATTTAAATTAAACTTCGTTTTCATTAATTTGCTGTTCTCTGCGAAATTTAATTTTTGATGTATGTCAGTTGACAGTTCAACGTCAACCGTCAACGCTGCCATTACCAACATCAATGCAGTAAATTTTACCAGTCTATTCTAGCACAACAACCGCTTATTCTTACACTCAAATGACATCATTTGGGTGCTAGAATCGACTTATTCTAAACGCAAAATAGAAAAATTATATTTTTGAATATAATGCTGATTGGAAAAGCACTTAGTAGAAAAGGGACTACTAGGTTTGAATCAAAAGTTCAAAGAAAACTAAAAAAAAACTGTTCGATATCACTGCTTGGAAGTGTGTTAATATCGAGCAATGCAAGTGTAACAAATATAAGAAGGTTCCTGTTGCTGAAACGAAATTTTTGACCGATCAGAGATCCCAGAGAAATATGTTTATAGGAAGTGTTGATAAAGCTGTTACCAACAAATTGGAAGCTAAGGCAATTAGACAAGAAAAAGAGCGGCAAACATTGGTGAGTTAAAAATTATCGCTTGAAGATGAAAAATCAAATAGAGATGGGGAAGAAGAAGAAACAGAAAGTAATACAGTTTTGAATTCCTCAATAAAGCCATCAACCTCACAGATGAGAGTCATACTCCTATAGTTGCCTCCATCTGTGATCGAACAGGAGTAACAGACAGAACAGCAGCAAGCATTGCTAGTGCTGTATTACTATACGTTGGTGTAATCTCCCAGACCGTCAGAGAAACGGTTATCGACAGGATCAATATTAGAAGAGAAATAAGAAAAGAGATCAACTTGTTTCGAGAGCAGGCCAAAGAGCGATCCGTGCAATTTATTTTGATGGCAGAAAGTACTCAACGATCATTCAGAAGAAAAGAATAGAAATGTACTATCGAGCAACCATAACTGAAGAACATATTTCTCTTATAGAAGAACCAGAGGTGTAATTTTAGGGCCATGTTGCTCCTCAGACTAGCTCATCCCTCAATATTACTAACAGTATCCTAGATTTTTTTCGCGAAAAGTGTATGAGTCTTGAAAATCTTACAACAATTGATTGCGATGGGACTGTTACCAATACTAGGGCCAAGCGAGGTATCATTTCTCTACTTGAAGAGGAACTGAAAAGGTCATTGCAATGGATGATTTGTATTTTTCATTGCTATGTACTTCCCTTGCGTCATCTGTATCATTAGATTGATCGATGTGGCTTTTATTTGTTGAAAATTCATAATTAGAAAATGTATGAAATGTTTTGAAAATTAAAAAGTGCGTAACTTTATTTCATATATTTCATCCGTAGATGACTGGACTGGGCCTAGAACCTACTAAGACTAAATTGACAAGAAACTAGATAGATGAGTTCGAAAAGCTTAAAATTACAGGTTTTTCATCAATCAAAGGTAACCTTCTCTATTTAGAAGCCAGACAAGATTTGAGTACTGATCAGAAATATTTGCTAGAGATTTGCCACGCTATTTCCATAGGAGAGTGTTCAGAAGATCCGGCAAAGAAAAGACCAAAGAAGCAGGGAAATTACATGCCAGATGGCTTACTTAAACTAACCGCATTCTACGTATGTAGGTCAGCAGTGACAAACCTTCTCATAACTTGAAAATTCTATCTGAATATGTATTGAAAGTCTCCGCACCATTTTGGTTCCATTTGAAACTACAACCATTTTGCACTTATGGCGCTCAGCACCTATGGAGGCTCGTAAATGTAGGCTTTCGCGCTACCTTTCTCAGGAGCTCCTAAATGTTGTAGATCATGTAATCCAAAGAAAAGGCTACTTTACTTCGCCATAAAATATACTTCTTGGGCTTCTAATAGATAAGAGGAGACTGATTCGTGAGTTGGGTCTATGACGTATCCTAAAGGCAAGAACATTTGTCCACAATGGTCACAAACTCAAGCTCAAGCTCAATCCACAAGCTCAAGACATCACAGAGCCTCCACTTACTAAAGATATAAATGAAGACGAACTAAAGGGTCTCATAGAAAAGACTGGGTATTACCGGATTAAGTTTCTGTTGAATTTCCACAATTTCCATGCCATACTCAAGCTGTTAAAAAAACGGTCAAGTTTGTGATAGAGGCATCTTCTGCAGTTTGTGGCAGCAGCAACAGAGATAGCTACATTATGGCTAAAATAGAATCTCGCAAGTCGATGCCATAATTTGAGTCAAAATGTTTTAATTAATGACAACCTTATTATTCTAAGTATAACTTACCTCTCGATGTTAACTTTTTTCTTTAATGAACTGCAGTACATTTCAATTACTCTTTATTGTCTGTTTTTAAAAACTGTATATTGTATAAGTGTTCAAAGGCCCCCATTAAAAGTATTAAATATATATGTAGCAGGTTGGTTGGTATAGGGTACATAAAAGTCATTTAACCGAATGATAATTGAAAAAAATAACTAAAAGTTCTTGAGGACTCACAAGACATTTTTTATTCATCAGGGTTTTTTTACATGATATTAAGAATTACAAAAGGCAACTTTTAACCACTCTGCCTTGATAAAAAATGTATTTTTTAACCCCTTCAGACCTGGCGTACATGTACATGTACATTTGCGAAATAAATTTTTATTTTGAATTTAGTATTATTATTGATAATAATAATAATTATAATAATTTATTAATGCTAACACCATTTACAGGTTTACATAAGTCAGTATAATTCATACAATATAATATAGATAAAAATACACAGTAAATACACAAATACGATATAAAAGTGAAACAAACATTTCTGAAGTGTAACAAAAAAATAGCAGAATATTTATTCAACATCCGGAAAAGTTATTGAAAATATATTTTGCAATAGAATTTCCTTTAATGCTGCGGGAATTATCAGAGTAAATAGATTTTTCAAGCCACCGTTACTGCAAGATAAAGAAACTAACGAAAAAAAAAACGAGGTTCTGAAGATGAGGTTGTCAGTGAAGGTGGCATAGTTGCTGTAAAATGGCTTGACAATAAAACAGTATGCCTTGCATCAAATTTTGTCGGTTAAGGTGAGGAAGACCTTGTACAAAGATGGGACAAGAAAGAAGGAAAATATATAGAGGTAAAGAGACCCGAAATAATTAAGCTTTATAACGACAGTATTAGAGTAGACCTTCTCGACCAGCTGATTAGCACATATAGGATTTTCATTCGTTCAAAAAAAATGGACACTACGTATTATAATGTACATAGTGGATTTTGCTTTAATTAATAGTTGGGTTGAATACAAGAAAGACTGAAAAGTGTAATATTCCAATAAAAGAGAATATTGATTTACTGGCCTTCCGAAGGCGAGTTGCTGATGGTTTGATAAGTGTAGGGAACCCTTTATTAAAAAATAAACGTGGTCGACTTTCTTCTTCTCTTATCCCTTCACCAACTGTAGCACGTAAGCGTGGAGAAAAACGTCAATTACAAGATACCCAAAACGATAGAACTGATCATATGGCTCAGTTTTACGTCAATAAAGAAGCTACTCGTTGCAAGTTTCCATGGTGTAAAGGGCGAACGCATGTTTTATGTGATAAGTGCATACATGTATGCTTGATAAGAGAGAGGGACTGCTTCACCAAATTTTATAGACAATGAAAATTAGTCAAGTTTTTTTGTACGATTTGTACATGTACATGTACATAATTATTTTTGAATAAATTAATACAAAAAAAAATTAAACAAATACCTTTTTTTACTTTATAAAGGTCCCTTATAATGTAATAAAGTAAAAACTTTTTTTTTTCAACTATTCAGGTTAAATTCAGGTTTCAAGGGGTTAAGTTGGTAGTGAAAGACTTGTTAGTAATTTAGAGAAATAAGAAACATTAAAGTGTTTTCGGACCCTCAAGGTTTTTTTTATAGAGCCGGGGTTTCCACACGTTAATAATTACTAAAAATTTGATTTTACTTCTATTCGTTCCAACCTACTATAAAGAGTGATCAAAAATACATTTAATTTCCAACCTCTTCTTATCACTATTTGGTATGGTTAACAAGTTAAGTGGTTAACATTAACATTTCTATGTATCATAAAAATATCATCAAAAAAATCATGTACCGATTAGAATGTGCATTATAGTATTGAAGAACAAAACTTCAATCGGGACACAATAAAATCCATTCCGTATTCACGGAGGCATCTTCCGTGGCCCGATCAGCTCAACAGGCTGCCGGAGGAGCTCCGGGGAACTCCGGGGTGACTCCGGGGGACTCGCACGCCGAAACTAAAAACCGCACTCTCCCGCCGGAGCTAACAGGGCGAGATCCTCGCCTCCAGGGGGTGGCTAATGGAAATATAAAAAAGGCAGTGAGCGGTGAAAGCGGATGGCGGCGCCGGGGGCAGCGGGGGCGCAAACACACGAAATATTTATGATGCGCGTGAGTTGGCGTGGCATTTGCATGACATTTCTCCGCAGAAACCAATTTATTCCAGTGTAGCGCTATAGTGAAGGAGAGCGCGCTTAACCTTGATTCATCATTTACATCCACAACCCACGTTATTCGGCGTAATTAAATAAACAGCGGGGCAGGGGGATGGCTTCCGTGATACGGAAGGGAAACAATGTGACCGCCCTTGGGGGGAACGAGTTGCTGATGGTTTGTATAGAGACGATGGCCCTTTATAAAAGAATCACAAAGGGAGACACGAAACACGGCCGCATTCGTATTGGGTTACACGAAATGCTTAATTATGTGAACGAAGATTTATGTTCCTCGGATTTATTTTGTTATACCTTCGTAGGCCTTTCAATCACGAATGCAAACATTTTCAGGATTTAAAAATTTAAAGAAATTGGTGTGACCGCAACATTTTACCTTTTTTATTTTTGTTTATTATGCAAAACACTTGATCGTATTTTACTATAATTATTACAGTCTGATCAACGATGGATCAATGAGCAATGTTATGCCACCTTAAATTACTCAATGCTAAGGGCCTACTCATTAGTATCCCTTAGATCCCAATCACTTAATTACACTAATATTAGAGTGTACACTAGCACTAAGTTTTGCTTTTGCACTAACACAATATTAAACAAACTTGAACGGTTTTGTCCGCTGGAGTCTTGTGGTAAAATTCGTGTTATCGAGGAGTTGGACGGCTTCGACGTTGACGTGTTGAAGAAGTCGCTGTTCGTTACTCAAGGCAAATTTAGTTATTGGCTCATTAACAGTGTCCATTTCCAAGCCCCTATGGAGGTCACTGTTCCGGAAATACCAAGGTGCATTGACAATACTGCTTTGTACTTTGTTTTGGTACCGCTGGATTATTTTTATATTGCCTTACACCTAAATATTAATCCACTTGAACTTGGGATAACTGCCAACATTTCTAGAGGGACGCTTAACGGGGGAGATATTATTAACTGTGACAACCAGATTGAGGTTGAAACTGTCCAAAGGGCTATTGAGACAAAAATGGATAAAAACTATTCTGTCAACATCTTAAAGAAGCATAACCCCAAAATAAAAATCATGAAAATTGATGTCGTTTAAAGAGATTATACACATGATAAACTGGTGAACCTGATGGTATCTTAAAATAAACTGGGCGAAAACCCATTTTTCAAAGTCGTCTACAAGCAATCTCCCATCAATAATTTGTAGCGTTTTAATTTTACGCTTGATGTCCAGGTTAGAATAAAAATTAATTATGTGGAGGTAGGCACCGCGCTGTGAGTTCGCGTAGGTAACGTTGGCTCCAGCAGGGGACAGAAGACAGATTCGCTGGAGACGCAAGTACACGCGTTAAGCGGATGAGTGCAATTTTATTTAATCATAATTGAACTCTCGATTCTGTGAACCTACCGTCGCCGCAACAACCAGAGACCGCGGTAAACAACGTTCACTTTTTTGTTTTGCGTAAATTCATCATAATATTCATTATTTTATCCCGTAAGAGCACGTGTTAATCTTGCCGATTTTAGGGTTCCTTTTTTCTACCGAGAGTCATATGGTGACTCCTACCTGAGGATTCCACCGCAAATATTAAGATTATAAGAGCACCGCGGACCGGCGATGGAATTTTACGAAGCCAAGTTGCTGTGAGCTGCGATCCTCGCCTATCAGTTCCGTTCATGAGATACTGGAAATACCGATTAAGATCACCTCCATAATACAGATAAGAATTACAATCAGTCTCATATAACAATTAATGGCTGAAGCGTGTGGAGCTATTGAGCTATTATGCTAGCTCTATCATCAATAATTTATAGTTGTGGTTTCCACAACTATCTTTGTGTATTGTTACCGGCCTCATCATTTTTTATTTTGTACTGAGCGATCGCCAGATGTGAATCTGTGGATCTGCAGTCGCATTTACGCGCATCTCTTTCAGGAACGCCACTTTACTAGGTGCGCACTCCATCTCGAATTTAATGATATCTTTAGGTGTAATAAATAGCATGTTTAGAATCTTAAGTGTTAAGCACATGTCATGTATTAAGTCAAGATATTGTGGCACTCACGCATGACACGTGCTAAAGTTCCCGTCCGTAGCTACGTTCGGTCACGCGCATCATCCATAGTTTGTATAGTTTGCATTATTAGTTTAAGTTATATCGAATTTGAGTCAGATTTTATTTGCGGAACTTAATCTAATGTTTAACTTCGCCTCAGTGAAATATACTTCTTATACTTCGCCGACTTTACCTTTTTTCCTAGGCTAAAACCTAGGTGGAGCCCAGCCTATTAATAAGAATTAATTCCCACTCTGGCATAACCCCGAACCACCCCCGACTGCTTGCCGGTGAACAGCTGTCGCGCTGTGGACGTAAAATTTACGTCACAAATTCCTTCAACTTAATTGCCGAGGTCGATCCTCAAACTTTCTCTACCATCATGAAAGAAAACCGAGTCTTCATTGGTTAGAACTCGTGTGTTGTTTATGAAGCATTTAATGTCTTGCGCTGCTTGAAGTGCCTTGGCTTTGGCCACATGGCAAAAAATTGTGAGTACCCTAGAGTCTGCTCTAAATGCATGCATCAGCATGAAAATCCCCCTTGCCTGGACAGAGATAAAATTTGCTTAAATTGCATACGACTTAATGATAAATTCAACACAAATGTTGATACCTGTCATGATACCTTCAGCGTATCGTGCCCTACGTATACCAGAACGGTTAATATAGCTAAGCAGAGGATCAGCTACATTGATGACATCTAGCAGTCCATCTACCAACCACAGTTGGTAGATGGACTTCAGTCTCTTTTACCAGAACGTACGCGGCTTACGTACAAAACTAAATGAGTTTCGAAGTTCTCTGGCCTCCATGAATCACGAAGTTATATGTCTCACTGAAACATGGTTACATTGTGACATCCGAACATCTGAACTGGATATTTCAAACTACACATTATACAGGAACGATAGAAATAGCTCAAATAGTATCTATAATAGAGGCGGTGGTGTTCTGACCGCTGTGTCCAGCCAACTGTTCAGCCATGAAATTGATGCTTGTCCCATTATTGAATGTGTCGGAGTGGCTATTGGAAGACGTTTGAAACTCATAGTGACAAACGTTCACTTTCCCCTTTTAACTGCTGTTGATAACTATACTGCATTCTGCAATTATTTTAATGGCTTAACTGAACTCTACATTCATTCTAAATTTGCGCTACTGGGTGATTTCAATTTATCGCACTAGGGTAGATGATGATATCACCTCAAATGCTTTTATCCAAATGGGAAGTACTGTCAACGAACGCAATTCTACGGTTGCTCTGTCCACTATGGTCGAAGTACTAAATCTCCACCAGTTAAACAACATAGTGAACAGTCATCAGCATAAACTTGACCTAGTGTTTACTCAATCTCTGTTGGACACAGTTCGTAAAAGTATACACACAATCACAAAGGAGGATCGTCATCATCCAGCTCTGGAACTTCAAATTAAACACAACGATATAGAAACGACAATTGGGGGCGTAGAATGGTTCCTCGATTACCAAAGATGTGACTTCATACAGCCGAATGATGATCTGGGATTTGTAAATTGGGAAGCCTTATTTCTGAACCCCTTCACTGAAGACATGGTCGATATGTTCTACACTGTCCTCTAAACTGCCTTGGAAAAATATGCACCCTTAAGGGCGGGGAATCTGACGATGTTTTCTTTCTTCATAAAATTTTCGCACACTATACATAAATGAATTAATAAAATATGTAATTCGTATTCCTCTTTTGCTAATGCGTGACATGATCTCCTTAACAAAAATTTAAAAAAAAAATTGCTATAAATAAATTTGATTACTCCTAGTACAAAATTAAAATCCAATGTACAAAGGAGACATGACATAAAGAATTAAATCTATAATAAGAAGATTAAATTTTTTTTTAATTATTTTCATAATTATGTAGTTAATTTTATGAAGTTCGGTTTTCTAACAAGAATGGGGGGTTTTCCAATACGTTTACTCAATTTGTAGTTCAAGCATTCTGTAACGAGGGCGCTGCCGTTTTGCGCGCAGGGCCGGATTATCTTAAATTGGTATTGCTGAGTTTTGTTCCTGACTACTTAATAAATTTGATTTCATATCGTATCGCGCACGTATATATTTCAATAAACATGCACTGATGCTCTTTCACAAAACAAAAAATGCTATTCATTAAATATGCAAACAGGGTGTCCCACGTCAAACTGTGACTGTTCATATTAATATAGTATGTATTATCCTATTTCCTTTTATTAACATACAATTGAAATATTTGTATTCTTTGAATGATCCAAATGCATGATTTAAATATTATATTTGTACGGTATAAATTGCGATATATCCATGTTAAAATTCTGCCCCTAAACGTCACGATGGGCGGCCTGCAACGGGCCTGGATCAGTAACGCGGGAACAATTTGGCAGCAGTTATCTTTACGACCCTACCATAAAAAATGCGGTCTTCCGAATTTAATTCTTGACCCATGCGTTCTTCTCTGTCCATCAGAGTGATTAAGAGAGATGGGAGATATTTTACCAGATTCGATACTTGAACGACGGACGATGGTGAGGCTCGTCATATCCTTGCTATGGCCCACAGATTTCCCCGCCTTAAAGCGATCCAAGAGCCTTAGTGACTCCGTTTGGTAATCTGCAGAGCTGAAAAGCGCTATTATTGATAATAAAATCGCACACAAAAACTACATATCAAAGCAAATACAATTACCTCATCTATGCTAACCTAAGGAAAAGAGCCAAAATTCTCTCCAAAGAATCCTTTAATGACTTCGTTCATCTAGCTGAATCTGATGTTATACGTATCCCCAAGAGTTTAAGGAACTACGTTAAAGTACTAAGGCAGGAGAACGAAATTCCTATTAAGATGTTCCTCAGTGCCACGTCCCTAGATGACCCTGAGTCGATCGCCAATGGCTCTGCTACGCACTTCCAAAGCACCTACTCCTCCAACGTTGGATCTGATCTTTCATTGGATGAAGCTAGTTCAAGCACCACTTTATCTAAAATAAGCTTAAATATATTAGAAATAGTACGTAAAATCGACCAACTTGATTGTAAAAATGATCCTGGCCCTGACTGTGTTCCTTTAGTTGTCTTAAAACGCTGTATTTACACTGTCTCCCGTCCTTTGCATCTAATTTTTAACGAATCCTTGAAATCAGGTGTTTTTCCGGTCAGATGGAAACAAAGCTTCCTGACTCCTGTGTATAAATCCGGTCCAAGAAATCTCATTATGTGCTATAGACCAATATCAATTCTAAGTTCAATACCCAAACTGTTCGAGGGTTAAATATCCGACCGTTTATCATCAGTATTTAATCAAATTATCACTCCTGATCAGCATGGGTTTCATTCAGGCAGATCTACACTTACTAATCTATCCGTATATGGGGAATATATATCGAGGGCTAACTGCCAAGTCGATGCGATCTACACCGACTTCGCTAAAGCTTTCGATAGAATTAATCATAATATATTATTACTCAAAGTGGAACACCTAGGCTTAACCGGTAAATTACATCGCTGGCTTGCCAGCTACCTCAAAAGCAGAACTCAACAAGTAAAAATAAAAAGATTCTTCTCACGGAATATTACAATACCGTATGGGGTTCCCAAAGGCTCCCATTTGGGTCCGTTGTTATTTAAATTATTTATAAATGATCTATCGGATTAAATTAAAAACTCTCGGTGCCTGCTATTCGCGGATGACACAAAAATTTTCAGAAGAATCACTCATATATCTGACCCATTAATCCTTCAGACCGACTTAAATAATGTCTCTAGTTGGTGTAACCTAAACGGGATGGTACTAAACGAAAACAAATATAAAATTATGCGTTTTTATAAGGTAGCCGAACCAGTAATCTATGAGTATAAATTGGGAAGCGTTCCTCTTGAGGTTGCAGTAAGCATATGAGATGTGGGTGTTCTATTAGACAGAAAGCTATCTTTCAACAATCATGTCGACGCTGTTGTATCAAAAGCCCGCAAAATGCTCGGTTTGGTTAAGCGACATACTTCTGAATTCACAAGTATCACAGCCATTACCACTCTTTACTTCTCACTTGTCCGTTCCCACTTGGAATGCTGCTCTACTGTCTGGTCCCCCCAATACTCCCTTTACTCGAACAAAATTATAACGGTACAACATATTTTCCTTCGATAAGCGGCTCATAAAATGAACTTTCTCAATAACGGCCCCTATAGCAATATTGAGTCTATACTAGGTCTCAGGACCCTAGAAAATAGGAGAAAGGAGGCGGATCTCCTATTCCTATTCAAGATCATTAACAACTTCATCGACTGTCCCAAACTACTCGATTTAATTCATTTCCAGGTCCCTCCACGTAACACCCGCTGTTTTTCATTCCTTTCATCAGAACAAATCTCCGCCAAAGTGCACCGATTCTGCGGATGCAGCGTCTTGCAAATATGTATTGCAGTGATATCTGTCTGTTCAGTTGTGGCATTGCAAAGTTTTAAAAGATTTTGTAGAGTAAAACTTAGTTAATTTAGCTGTAAACTGTTCGTGTAAACTGTTTTAAAATATCGTATGTGTACTGTGGGCTCCCGTAAATAAATAAATAAATAAATAAAAAATTGCCCTTTTTGGCACAACCCTACAGCTCGATGCCATATATCCATACGGGCTTAAGAATTTGTTAATACAGAAGTATTTTATTATAGATTGACAGGGTGAAATTCCGATCAAGCAGCCAATACATTTTTCAAAAGTTTATGTCCAATTCTTTCTTTTTCTTTTTGGCATAAGCTCTCCAGCGCACGTACGTTGATTATTAAGAATTAGCCGGTCAAGAGTCAAATTTCAAAAGTGAGGTTAAAAATCTCCAAAAAATCCCAGAGCCAAATAAATGTCCCAGTAATAATAATTTACCATCCGCATTCGCAACCTTTCACCTTCGCATACGCGCAGGTAGCTGAAACTTGATCGTTTCATGAACTACACTTTATTGTTCTCAGCACTCTTAATGTAAACCTGTAAACAGATACATATTGTTTGTTGTCCACCTAATATTTTGAAGTTGTTGTGATGGATTCGAATAATCCAGGTAAGAATCAATATTTCTTGATATATTTAAACGATTTTTAACGTCAATTTATATTATTTGTAAAACTTTAAAAAAAATTGTTTTGTAATGTGTAATTTTTTTGAGTAAATTTTTATGTTTATAAGACATTTTGTTAAATTATCGCCGCCTTTCGGGTAATTCTTATTATTGTATTATATACTACATATACTTTGGCTAATAATGACATACAATTTGGGTGCGGATAGCTGCGGATGACCAAATTATAGTTATATTTTACGGATCATATCACAAGAAAAAACCAATAAACTTTTGTCTCAAATGTAACAAAGTGCGATTTTCTTTCTTTTAGGCACACTTGGTATCTCGGGTACAAAAATTGTGTGCCGTAAATATCTTTGTGACGAAATGCAACAGCAAGATTTGCCTAATTTGGATGAAAAACCTAAATATCTGGAAAATCACCTGTTGTACTGTTACGATGGCACACCAGATAATGTGAGCAGTTTAAAACAAAGATTTTCGTACTTTAAAACTTAAATGACAGAAAAATGCTCGAAAGCCCATAGCAAATACGCATTATTTCTTAAAACCAATGAAGCTTGGTTATAAGGAACATTTAAACTTTCAGCAAATAAAGAAACTCGACCAGGTCGACCTTCTAAATTATTTGCAGATTCTAATGAGAGAACTATACTAAACTAAGTAATCGTTCATGCAGACCAAACAGCATTACAAACTCGAGGAAAAAGGGATGCTTCGAAAATACTTAGAAAAATCACAAGTTCTCCAACTCGTGCTGGGAAATAAAGAAATGCATACAGAAAATCAGATGAAAATAAATTACTTCTCTTACACCGTTCCAAGCCCTAGCAATGCTTGTTGAAGCTGATTTGACAAAGCGACAATATGAAATCATCAGGAGTACAAATAAATCATTTTATCCGTACTACGACATATTATTAAGAGCAAAAACAATAATGTTACCCGCCCGAGGATTGTATAAGGGTACATGTGCAGAAAGCAATTTACAAAGCTTAATTGATAATACTGTTACGCGCTTATCAATGGCGCTAGAAGGAATCCTTTGTTCTCTGAAAGATAATGAAAGGAATAATTTAAAAATTATCTGTAAATGGGATTGTGACGGATCCCATCAAGCCAAATATAAACAAAAAATCAACCATGACGCTGCCTCAGACGCAAATATATTCTTAAGCTATTTTGTACCACTTCGAATAATTTGTGGTAAAGAAAAAAAAATTAGCAAAACCCAACACCTTCATCGCCTAGATATAGGCCAATACGATTTAGGTTTATTAAAGAATCTATTGACCTTACAAAGGAGGAAATCTTAAAAATCTGCCAAGAAGTTAACACCTACTGAAGTAATTTTGCATGAGATAAATGCATGTTTTAACATGTCTTCATGATGACCATGATTGATGGCAAGGGGTGTAACGCTGCAACCGATACAAAGTCAACAAACCAGTGTTATATATGCAGAGCATCATCTAAAGACTTTAACAATCTGATCCAAAATTTAAATTCAAGTTCCACGGCTATTGAATTTAAACTATCTGTTCTGCACGCCAGGATTCGATTGTTCGAAAGCGTTTTACATCTGGCGTATAAATTACCAGTGAAAAAAATAGAGCGAGGAGAACTAACAAAGAAAAGGAGTTAGAAGTGCGAAAAAAAAACATATTTGAGAAATATTTCGAAAACAAACTAGATTGTTAGTCGATATGCCAAAAGCTAATTTCGGGAATACCAATGATGGTTACACTAGCCGCAGATTCTTTGGACACCCTCAATTGGCTGCCGACATAACAAAAGATAATTTTGAATTCATATATAGATTGAAGGTTATACTTAAAGATTACCTCAAGTGGTCATAAAATAGATGTCCAAGAATTTGATGAATATGTCATGGCAACTGCGAAATTGTATATCGACCTACATGCATGGCGCCCAGTGTCTCCTACCATGCATAAAATATTAACTCATGTTTCAGCTATTATTGAAAATGCCTTACTTCCGGTTTTACCGTGAAAACTACGCTAAAAAGTTATCGATGGAGGAATGCAATACTGACATATACAATAGACTATTATTGACTTCAGACCCACTATTAAGTAGAATGAAACAAACAAAAGAACGGATCAAACCAAACCATTTTGCCCTGAAACAATCAATAGGTTACTACCGAAAACCGAATCCGATATTTCAGACACGGATCAAGATTTATCCACAAATGAATAATCAAATCTTCTAATATATGTATTTATATATTATAATATTAATATACTCTTCAAGTAAAACTTGTTTCAGGGCAATCGATCAGTACAAAATTAAATATATTTATTTATTTATTTTTAGAGCTTTCGTATGATTAATACGAACGTTACTTCATATAAGCATTATATTGTGAAATATATTCATTTGTTCATAAAATTGGTATTACAAATATTTGTATTTTAAGTATTTTAAGTGTAGTTTCCTTAAAGCAACATAATTTGTTTCGAAAAGGAGAATGCTTATGCGACAATCATTAATAACACGGCTTGTCAAAGTGGTATAAACCTAATTTATTTTTCAACCCCTTAAAAAACAACCCCCTTAATGCTTAGAATTTTTTCATTATTTTTCTGGTTATCTAACCATTATTTTAAGTCCATTTCATAACATTTTTTTATCCACCACTGTACAGCGTAGCTTAGCCTCCAATGTAATTCCCAAATATTTTGCTGTAGAAGCGTAGAGTACCTGGATATCATTCATACTCACAAGGATATGTTAATTTCTTTTATTTGTGATATTGACATGGACCGATTTAGTCTCATTCAATTTGATTCGCCATTGCTTAGTCAAGTTGTTAATTTTATTAATTGTGGTTTGCAGATTTAGTACTGCTTCCTCGTCATCATTGCCTACAGCCAATATAGCAGTGTCGTCGGCAAAAATTGCTACCGCATTATTGTCTATTGCAGGTATGGTGTATAATAGGTAGAGGACTGGCCCTAACACACTGCCCTGTGGCACACTTGATTTATTTCTTTTAGTTCAGAGTAAGCATCTTCCTGCTGAATCCAAAAACTCTATCTGACATGTCTGATTCTAGTAATTATGTATAAGGTCTTGGCAGAAGTTTTCTTAATTTCTATTTAAGTCCCTCGTGCCACCCTTTGCCAAAACTTGCGCTACATCAAGAAATATAGTAAAGCAAACCTTTCTCTCTTCCAATGATTATTCAATTACGTCTTTTATCCTATGAACTTGATCTACAGTTGAATGAAATTCTCTGAAACCGAACTGATGTTCTAGTATTATGTTTTGCCTTCGATAATTGGTTTTATTCTATTATAACAGGTATTTTTTCGAATAGTTTTGAGATTACAGGTAACAACGAGATTAATCTGTAAGAAGAAACTTCATTTTGTGGTTTTCCAGGTATAAGAATCATTATCACTTCTGATACTTTTCATATCTTAGATACATATTTTAAGGTTAAAGATGCATTAATAAGATATGTTTGTTTTACGATTGCTTTAAGAGGTAGTGGTTTGAGAATTTCGCCAGTAATTAAATTAAAGCCTGGAGCTTTCTTAGTGTTAATTTTTTTTATTTCCTTTGCAATTTCTTTAGTGGTAGAGGGTCTGATATCACCTACTTCCTGGGTAATATTTTCCCAGTCTATAATGGCTTCACCCTAATTCAGTTGGAATGTCTTTTCAAGATATTCGCCAAACCTATTAACCTTTTGAGTAATGCTTTTTGCATATATCCCATCTGCACTTCTAATTGGAGAATTCTGCAAAATTAGTCTCTTAGAAGCGTTTAGAAAGTAAATAATCAGTTTTACTCTCATTTGATAGTTCAATTTGATATTCACTAACCCTTTCGGCCCTAGCGGTCACATATGTGTACGTCGGTTTTCTTGATGAATTAAGTAAAGTCCGCTAATGCCTGATGTTCACATATGGGCTCATCTGTAAAACCTAATATTACATTACCGCCATATGCAGTCCAAATGTGAAAAAAAGCCGGCAAAACAAATATTCGTTAGAGTGTGTTAGAAGCTGCCAAGAAAATACCGGCAATGCGTAAAGGTAAGTGGCTTTTGGTATATTTAGGGATTGTAATTTGGAAAATAATTAAAAAATATGTATAAATATTTTAAATAAGTCCATAAAGAACATATCCCTATATACTTCATATCCCTATAATATGAAATAACCACCTAAATTCCATTTGAAAGTAATGTACACAAATTTGACCCAGTGGTTACAAGGTATAATTTTGTATGTACACAAATGTAATCTAGGGGCCCCAAGGGATGTGCAGGTATTTTGAATTACTTGACAGCTACATTATTTTTTATTTCTCAAAGGATCCTCTAAATACGACTTATGGGAGACACGAAGCGTCCTCTTACTGAAAAAGAGCTTGAGGATGCAGTTGATCAATGTTTGCAAGATTTAGAAAACGGAGATATCTCGGATCTAGCGAAAAGTGACTATGAGCTTGACGAAGAAAACCTTCAAACTTTGATTGCTCAACCAGAAGCAGGAGAACTTGATGATCTAGATGAAACCAGAAATGACATTGAAAATCAAGAAACAAGCAAACACACATTTACACAAATCACACGGCAGAAGGACCCACAATGGTCGATAGCCAGTGAGAGATAATATCCCTAACAAATACAGTTACTACTGTTAGTGTACGCTGAATTAAAGAGTTACATTTGCAATAATATATTAAAAAAGGTTATTATTTATCACATTCTATTCTATTGCATAAAAAAATCACAATAAAGATACTCAACTCCCACTTCCGGTTGGTCAATTTCGACTAAAGACTAATTAGCGCAGAGTTATATTGCCAAATTTAGAATAATTCGTTTTTAGAGTTATTGTGCGTAAAAAAGTCATAGCATATCAACACACATAATACATACACGCACGCACATTTGAGAGACATAGAGGACTCAATAAGTGTATTTCCGTAAAAAAAATGATTTTACGTCATTACAATTCTTTATCTGTCTTCATATTATAAAGTAAAAACAAATGTTCAGATGGACTACACTTGTATGTATTATGATTGATGTGGTACATAAAAATAAACTGCTTATAAACCAACTCTCATTTCATTACGACGAATACCCTCGTAAATTATAAGAACAGTTATATACTTCTTGCAATTTTTCTTCGTTAGATTGCAATTAAAGGCTACAGTCCGTTTTAATTTATGTATATCCAAAAACTCCATCAGAGTATGATAAAATCAAGCCTCATCCTTTTTGGAAGCAATCGCCTTGTTACCGAGATGAGTGGGAAGAGCCTCCGGCCTATTCCACCCCAAGCCAGCCTCCTACCAAGAAATTGAATTATTAATGCGGGACCAAATGAAACACTCTTTATAGACGAATTTGTTAATTACTGAAAGTTTAATTTCAACAGTAATAACTGAGTTAAATTAAAAACTTTTTAATTGTTTTCCGCCCAAGTTCCCAACGGCCGGGGCTTCATTCCTAATGCATGCCCCCAGGCCTGCGGGCACCCCTTGCTCCTCACCCCCATAGAACCTCCCACCCCCAACGACACTCACAGCACACTTAATGAACAATTACGTATTTATTACGGCAGCGGGGATTTTTTCTCAAATCCGCAATCCCAACAAACTTATTAATTAGCAGTCTCCCTCGTTCTCTTTGAAAAAATGAAAATGTTTATAACTTGCTTTGGGGTCTCATCAAAGTGATGGGTTTATTTAGAAAGTTTCGTAATTATGTGTATCGATTGCCGAGCGGGGCTGTAAGGGTAGCGGGGGGCGGTCAAGCTTTTTTTAATAAACAGCCGAAACGCGCAGAGCAGCCCCAACCCTCTGACGGAGCAAGATTAATATTGCACCCCCATCGGTATCGATGTTAATCGATTCGACTCGGAAATAAAAAACGGCCACGATGCGAATTTAATACTTCCCGGTAATTAAAAATTAATTACCGGATATTGGAGACCGCCGACCGGAAATTTCCTCGTGGAATTCTTTACCCCGGGTTTAATTGGTACATTGAATACATAAGTTTTAATTTGAGGGTATTGATCTACACTTTAATTCAGCTCATATAAAACTGGTATTATCAATATCATATAATGCCTAAATTAAATAAAAGTAATATTGATAAATAATATGGGATATTTAGTTAGCATCACACACAAGAACTTGTTATGCAGAGCTCTGGCGATTTCTTACTGCCCATCAAATAAATGCATTCAAATTATCGTTATAAACAACTATCAAGCAGAACATTATAACCCGATAATTTGTTAAAATGTATCGAGACGACAAGAACAGTTTTACTATTGAGCCTTTCTTCCGTAGGCACATGACAAAAGCTCACATGAGAACTCAAAAATCCATGAAAATTGGCCGTAGCCATGTACTAGTGAACAACTGATATTTGTGATTTACTCATTTTTGAAGTTTCATCAAACATACGTTGAGGCTACAGTGACAAATATCCCCAATATTGGTACAAGGCCCTTATTGGACGACTATTGGCGCCATAACATGGCTTTCAAAACAGAATTTTCGTTGCTAATTTTGTAATGACAAGCCATCAAAATGGACAGCAAAATTACAAGTTTAAGTTATTCACTTTCTACGGTTAGTTTTACATGTATTTATCACAATAAATTAATCAATCAATTAATCACAATATCATCACAGTAGATGTAATTGTAATATGGATGATTTTTTGTTGCTAAACTTTTGTTTGCCGTTGTACGTTTTCTCTAAAATAATCAGGGAAGCTGGAAAAGGCACAAACACGGTTTTACATGTTAAATTCCTATGTATACCTAAACCTAATTACAGTCATTGGAACTACCGCGGTTAGAAGTACCGCGGTACTCTACCGCGGTACTTTTTTGACTACCGATTACCGTACCGCGGTACTTTTTTAAAAAAGTACCGAATACCGTACCGCGGTATATTTTTCTCAAAATCTACCGCATATGTTCGGTACGGTAGCGGTAGTTTTTTCCTAAAGTTTTCGTTTTCGAAGATATTTCTCAGGAAACCAATGTGATTATCTTATACAGATAGATACCTTGAAGCCCAAAGTGCAATAAATGTCTTAATAAGGGTTGGGATTATTTTTCAATAACAGGATTAGAGGGGTCGTAAATTAACCTAAAATACCACCGTAATTACACAAAAGTACGGTCCCCGTACAGGTTTTTACCTTTGTAGTGCGCCCGTCTTTTCCATTTGAAGGAAAATGCGTCGAGGTTACTCGTTACTTTATTACTTCATTGAGGCGGTACGTAGCATTTACGTCGATTCCGGTCGGCCGGTTAACGAAAGATCGTCGAACAGGTAGTAACTTAATGGTTTTACAATGCATAAAGGGTAATTTTAAATGATTGTGGATTTGTCCCGATACGTGTACTTCTTCCACCGCTTTTCGCCACAGTTAGCCAGTAAATCATTATGAATTATTTGGTTCATTGCAATATCATCTGTCTAGGTAGAGTGTTAGAAGATAAAAGTTGTGGGATTGAGTAGTTCTACTGTGTAAATTATATTGAATTTATAGTGGAGCCGAAGATCAGTGAAGACGTATCCACCAGTTTACCATGGCCAGCATATAACGATTATTTTCAGCGGTTTAACTAGAAAATAAATTTGTAGTACCCCAAATTGTACCCAATATTTAAAAATTGTACATCGTTGAACAGAGAATTTACAGAGCTAAAAATGATGTGCGTCTTGACCCATGTTCCAATTTAAAATTATAGGGGTGACTCTCGCCCCCGCTGGAGGGTAGATGTGACAGGATTTACTACTATCGCAAAAATGGTCCGCCTCCAATCTAAACTAGACGTGTTTCAGGATTTTTATTATACACTAACAGAACATCGATGGGGGGGGGGGGGAATTATAGCTGGGACACCCTGTATAGGTACCTATGTACCTATACTTACCTATTATAGATAAAATTAATTAAAAGAAATGACAAAAAAAAAACTACCGCAACCGATTTCGCGGTAACCGACTACCGCTACCGCGGTACTTTCACAGGGAAGTAACGCTACCGCTACCGCGGTAGTTTTCTGGACTACCGCTCCAATCACTGCCTAATTATAAGAGACCAAAGAAAGAATCACCCAAGCCAGTGCCAAAACATACACAATATCAAAATGGAGAATGGCGTCTGATACAGACGACCCAAACGATGCAGCGAATAAAATCGTGAAAACAAGAAACTGCAGATGCGGTAAATTCGCAAAAAAGGATGGCTCCATGTGCAGCAAGTGCGAGAGTGTAATCGGTAGTGCAGGTAATGTGGAATCGCGCCCTATTAACTCTATACCTTGCGATCCAGTAATTATAACCTCAATATCACCGGATGTAAACAATAGTGTAATGGAGTGCAAATCGGTGAATTGCGCATTTTTGCAAACGGAGAATGCTCTCTTAAAGCAACTACTTGAAGAGGTGCAGAGTAAAAATGCTATACTTATGGAACATTGTTTTCTCTTAAAAGAGAAGATTAATTGGCAGTCCGCTAATCTCACGCAGATCCAAACTCCGGCCCGCGCAGACTACGCTCAAGTCGCGGCGCGCAACACAACCGCGCCGCCGCGGGATGCAATCAACAAAAAGAATTCAGCCGCGCCGCGAAATCCCGCGCTCGTGATCACAGAGCCGGTGCAAAGTAAAGACTCGCGACAGCCGCGAAATTTGTTAAATGAAATTTCAGACGCTCCCGAAGCATTGCAAAGGAAAATTAAAGGAAATAGAGCCAACGGAACCACTGTAGGCGTAGCGCCTGCTGAAAGCGATGGCTTCAGGGCCCCCAAAAAGCGAGCATGGATCTACATAGGCAACTGTGTGCAGTCTACAACTAATGACACAATAAAAGACTACATCAAGGAGCGTAATACGGAAATAAACATTTTGGAAATCTCCACGCTGGCCGCAAGAGGAGAAACAAAAGCGTTTCGAATGGCGGTAGACTTTTCGAATTTGGAGGACATAATGAATGCAGACATGTGGCCTGAAAGAATAATAATAAGACGATACAACTTTCATCGTGATGATAGAGCAAATTTTCACCAGGACGAGAAAGATATGGGATCTATCAATCAATAACAGGCCAGTACGGGAACCAAAACCGACCTAGATTAACAAACATTGATATATACTACCAAAACGTACGCGGTCTTCGCACGAAATTGATAGACTTAGCAGTATCCATTGTGAACTGTAACTATAGAGTTATAGTTTTAACTGAAACGTGGTTAATAATGAATTCAACGATATGGAATTGAGCATGCTCAACTACACCATCTACCGTGCGGACCGCAATCCTGCTACCACAGGCAAATCCAGAGGCGGCGGAGTACTAATTGCAGTTGACAGCACACTGGAATCCAGAGGCTTGTCTATACCGAGTGTAGGTGATAACGTGCACGATGAACTATGGATACATCTCCCGAAAACCAACACTATTATATGTAGCATCTACATTCCTCCTACATCGAAAGTGGAGACATATGAATCTCACTGCGCCTCTGCTGATGCCGTGCTGGAAGACTATGTAGATTCGCGCTTAATCATTGTCGGCGACTTCAACTTACCAGGAGCATGCTGGGATATATGCGATCCACTATATTTTAAATCAACTCGCTCTAATAAATCGGACATAGTTTATGAAAATTTCTCCTATCTGAACTTGTCACAGGTAAATTCTATCGCCAATGCCAATGATGTCCTCTTAGACTTAATTTTTACAAACAACCCCGATGTTACCTTCTCTATCTCGAACGATCCTTTATTACCATGTGACCCCCACCACCCCCCCCACTTATATTAAGTATTGAATGGGTGGACAGTCAATGTAAAACTCTTAAACAGGATGAAGTGTTCTATAAGTTCAAGGCAGCGAATTATCCATTATTGGAACAGTACCTTCTAAATATACACTGGGACAGCTTATTTCTTGGTGACATTAATGGCGATCTTGATACATTCTATGAACTCTTGCTAATCGGGATTGAAATGCACGTCCCAAAAATACGTGTAAAAAATCATAATAAATTTCCAGTCTGGTTTGATTCATCGCTTAAGAAATTAATTTTTGACAAGAAGGCCGCGCACAGGAAATATAAGATATCTAAAAATCATAATGATTATGTAACATTCAACAACATTCGATCTCTCTGTAAGAAACGCTCAAAGGAATCATATACCAATTTTATTCTCAAAACCGAACTTAGCATACAAGCGAATGTCAAGTCCTTCTGGTCGTTTATTAATTCAAAACGAACTGATAATGATATTCCAAGCCCTATGTTTCTCAATAATACACCACATATCGATGGTGACTCCATAGCTCATGCGTTTGCTAGTCACTTTGAAGAAACCTACAAAAATACGGAAGGCAGTTACTCGAATCACGATAATGGTATCCCTGCCAACAATAATATTGTCTTAAATACCTTACAATTTTCCATCACTGACGTACTGAATACGCTAACTACTCTTGATCCATCTAAAGGGGCGGGCCCAGATAAGATACCCAATAGCGTTTTAATTAACTGTGCTTTTGCACTCTCAAGACCTCTATGGCTGCTATTCAATACGTCAGTAAGCACTGGCATCTTCCCGCTATCCTGGAAGAAATCTTATATCCTTCCAATCTTCAAAAATGGCAACAAAACACTGATTAAGAACTACAGACCAATTGCAATCGTTTCTGCTATTCCAAAAGTACTGGACAAAATGGTATCTTGTGCACTCAGCAATGTCTTTAAAAATATAATTAGTATCAGTCAACATGGGTTTTGCAGGGGTCGTTCCACTAGTACAAACTTACTGCAATACGTAACCTATATTATAGACGCTTTGGAGAAGGGCGTTCAGGTTGACTCAATTTACACAGATTTCTCCAAAGCCTTTGACAGTGTTAATCACAAGCTACTAATGGACAAGCTGGAAAATATTGGGATGGGAGGTAGGCTGCTAGACTGGATTGCTTCCTATCTGTCAAATCGTACATTAATTGTCCGGAGCAAGGGTTTCATTTCAAGAGAAATTAAAGTCTCAAGTGGTGTACCCCAGGGTGCCCATCTCGCCCCAGTACTATTCAACCTTTTTATTAACGACATCACAACCTGCATTAAATTTTGCCATGCTCTCTTATTTGCTGACGAAATAAAACTCTATCACGCCCTTGACGATCCAAACAGTACTAAACTCATTCAAGACGACCTTGATGTACTCAACGATTGGTGCCAACGCAATAAATTGCAACTTAATGTGAAAAAATGCATGGCCATACACTTCAGCAAATCTGCAGCCAAGACAAAATGTATATACCACATAAATGGTAGTCCGCTTGAAGCTGTAACCCAAATTCGTGACCTCGGAGTGACTTTCGTGGACAATATGTCATTTATTAACCATATTGAGATTATATGCAACAAATCTTTAAGATTATTAGGTTTTATCAAACGCCATACCTGCGATTTTGAAAACATTAATGTTTTAAAATTACTTTACACCTCCCTGATACGTCCACACTTGGAATATGCTTCCTCGGTATGGTCACCCTCATATGAATCACACAAAAAAAAACTGGATCGAGTACAAAACAAGTTTTTACGCTACGTAGGTCATAAACTCGGAATACGAACGGACCTTATCAATTATGAAATGATCGGTAATGAGCATAACATACAGCCTCTTGGCTCTAGGCGGGACATAATTGACGTATCAACTATTTGTAAACTAGTCAATAATGAACTTGACTGCCCGGGGTTACTCGAATTAATACATTTTAATGTACCTGCAAGATCTCTCCGAACCTCGAACAGTTTTTTTGTACGTTATCATAGGACGGCCTATGGTATGAACACTCCGATCGACCGAATGGCTAGGACCTGCAATGGCATTGGCGATCGAATTGATATCTTCAACACCTCATCTAAACATATTAAGAATGCGATGTAAATTCTATCTTGTGCTTTTGCTATTTTATTTTTTTTATAATAGCTGTTGTACTTTTCTTTGTTTTATATTTTTTATTTCTCTGTTTCTGTTTTTGTTTTAATGGGCATGGTCCCGTAAATAAATAAATAAATATTTGAAGTCACGTTGAAAGCACAGGGTGATCTGAAAAAACTACAGAATTTTGCTATTTTCAAACGGCTTAAACTTATTGAGATTGATCGTTATTTTCCTATTAAAAAGTATTATTACATTACAGTCCATATACTACCATTGAATAGCTCTTTAGATCAGCACTCATAATATGATGCTATATACAGGATGTTCCGTTTGAAAAATATGAGTTTCAGCTATTTCAACTTTGCATACTTGTATCGTTGTTTCAGAACACCTTGTATTTTCTACGTTATACAAAATATTGTGCATGTTTTGGCACATTGCTTGGGCACTTGCATACGAAGATTCTTTTATTGATCTCTTATAATAGGGCTTTGTTGAATTTATTTCCACGTCCATGATTTTTCGTAAAATTTTATCCAAATGTGTATAACCTGGCAACGTTGCATCTGATCTCAAAAATAAAAATAATTTGTGAAGCCCACATAAATCATATTCTAAAAATGAAAGAATATACATTTTTTATAAATTCATTTAATATTTCTGATGCTATTTATGGATCAAGATTTTATAAAATTAATAATTTTACAACATCTATTCATTTAAAAAATTATGATCCATTTAAAAAAGAGAACAAATGTTGTATTCCGGATTTATGGCAAACTCTGTATACTCGAAAATAGTTTTAAAAAGTAGCACATCAAGTGTCCAATAACTTCCAATCAGATGTTTTTCTCAATGTTCATTAGTCTAGCAGCAATGTTTCGAGCGAAGATAGATAAGCCACCCTGTACACGGGACGGGTAAAATTTTATATTATTTAAAGGTATATTTACAAGACTCTTGATACTTTAGATTGAGGAATAGTCAAATTAGTGTTTTTGTACAACAAAAAGTTTATTAATCAAAAGGGCACAATTAATAAGTAATAATATCGCGCGATTTTTTAATCTTTGAACAGATGCAGGTTTGGACTAATTCTTAAAAACTTCAGAAAAAATATAAACGAAATAGTAAGATTTCGGATTTTGTCGAACTTACTTCTCCGGAAGTAAGTGGAAATTTCTAGTTTTCTCAACAGAATATTACTGACCACTAAATTGCGCAAGTTTTATGTGATTTAACAGCCTTTGTAACTTTCACGGTTTACGAGATCCTCATGCTGTTGATCCTTATCTTAGATGTATGTCTTCTGTTATTAATTTATTAACATCTGGTCCTTACTTAATTTTTTTTTTTAAATCCAATTGAATCATATTCTAGAAAAGTAACAAACTAGTAGTAAAAACGTAAGTAACTTTGAAATATTGTCCATATTTAATACATACAAAACTTTATTATAATTTACGAAACTCAAATTTTCATATTTCAAAATTATACTGTTTACCAAAAAATTCATAAACAAGGCAACAGTTTCAGGCCAATAGTTTCTAATATATTTCAACCCACAAAATTGCGAAATGGCATGTTAAAGAATTTAATACATTTAAGATAAGATAGATAATCTTATAAAGATAAATAGAATTAAGAAAGGTATTTAATTTTTAGAATATTTCTTAAAATTGTATTCAGTAAATCAAGAAAAAAATTAAGAATACTTAAAATTAACAAAATTGTGCATGGAACAAAATATTTTGAAATTTACCAATATATATATATATATATATATATATATATATATATATATATATATATATATATATATATATATATATATATATATATATATATATATATATACAGGGTGTCCGGAAAATACGTGTACAACGTTTGACGACAGACTCCTGACGTCAAAATAGGTCGATCTAAGCCGACTTAGTTATATCCAAAATTGTCTCGTTTAGCCGGTAGAGGGCGTCAAAAATTAATATCAATGACGTTTAATAATTTGACAATTAATCAAGTATAATATTTACTCAAGTATACGATCAACATTATTGAATTACAAGTTCATTTTACCATTAAAAATGGAAAATTATACAAACTCTCAGAAAGTTGACATGCTCCTGGTATACGGGTTTTGTCGAGGAAATGGGCGTCAGAGTGTTAGGGTTTACATGGAGAGGTTTCCTAACCGTCGAATACCAAACCACCAAACATTTGCCAATATTGAGCGTCATCTTCGGGAAACGGGCAGTTTTGAGAAAAAGTTTGAAGGCAGGGGTCGTATGCGAACAACTCGAACTGTGGAAACAGAAGAGATGATTCTGGAAAGAGTTGAAGAAGAACCAAGTACCAGTACCCGTCTCTTAGAACGTGAGTTAAATGTTCCTAAAACGATTGTCAATGAGGTTTTAAGAGAACAGTTGTTACATCCTTACCACATACAAAAAGTCCAGGAACTTTTACCGACTGATCCCCCCATGCGGCTTACATTTTGTCAATTTATTAGAAACAAATGAATCCTTGTTCCAAATTTTTGTAGAAAAATTATGTTTACTGACGAGGCATGCTTTACAAGATCTGGGGTAACCAATCTGCACAACGAACATATTTATTCCGATGAAAATCCACATGCCATTAAAGTTGCACATCATCAGCATCAATTTAAAATTAATATTTGGGCAGGTATTATTGATCACTACCTTATTGGTCCCATTGTTATTCCAGACAGGTTAGATGGAAATATTTATTTAAATTTTTTGCAAGACACATTACCAATTCTGGATGGATTGGAAGAGGCAATGATGCACCAGTAAAATGGCCACCACGTTCTCCTGAGTTAAATATGTGTGACTTCTTTTTGTGGGGCGCTATTAAAACAGAAGTTTACAAGACTCCGGTAAACACACGCGATGATTTATTGCAGCGGATTTTAAATGCAGGCAACCATTTTAATAATCCCGAGACATTAGATAGGGTCCAATATCATTTTTTAAAGAGTGTTAATAAGTGTATTCAGCAAGATGGCGGTCATTTTACACATTTGCTTAAGTAATGTTTTTGTTTTACTTAGTTTCTTACAATAGATACTTTCAACTTTGTTATACTTTTGTTTTTTTTGACGCCCTCTACCGGCTAAACGAGACAATTTTGGATATAACTAAGTCGGCTTAGATCGACCTATTTTGACGTCAGGAGTCTGTCGTCAAACGTTGTACACGTATTTTCCGGACACCCTGTATATATATATAGAGCGCGTTTTTTTATGTCTGAACATAGGCTATGTTCAGTTTTAAAACAACAGTACCAAATGCATTGCCAAAATGCAACGGTTATGCAACCAAATTTACTAATGCGTGTAAATGGATCATTTCAAATATCAACTCTGTTTTGAGAAAATTTATTCAACGCAAGAAAGTATTCAAATATTTAAATTCAGATGGTACCGAGCTGGCAATAGTATACGGATTTTGAGATATTTAGTTTGAGTGCATTACCCTGACAGATGAACCAATCAATCGAAACAATGTCTAATATAATCGCAAAATTTAATAGTAGGTACATGATGCATTGTTACAGGTCATCATAAAAGAACTAATAAGGAGATGCCATATTTCAACTGAAGAAATGATATTAAATGTATTATGTTAGGCCAAAGAAAAACCAGTTGGCAAATGAGTTACTATTTCGGGATTAACGGTTGATGATTGTTGATTGAACGGGATTGATGAGATTGGTATCGCAGAAATGCATTGAGATTAATCTCGCACAATCCGTATAACCGCCAGCTCGGTATCATTTCCATATTTAAACACTTTCTTGCGTTGAATAATTTTTCTGTCAACATTTTTGACATCTGAAATGACAGAGTTCTTGTAATGCGACCTGTAATTTTGGTTGCATAACTATTGAATTTTAGCATTGAATTTGATACTGTCGTTTGAAAACTAAACATAGCCTATGTTCAGCGATAAAAAAAAGCGCGGTATAATGAGTCATTTAAAATTCGTAATTACAATGAAAACCTCAAATATGACGTACAAGGACGTACGACATTTTATTGGAAGCGAAAAATTGTCAGGATAATGAATGTCACATTAAATTTTGGATTAGACATTTGGATTTGCGAGAATTTGAAAAAGTAAATTTCAAAATTATACTTTATTGAATGATCACCATGGCAACGATTATGAATTGTACAAACGAAAAATCAATAATGGAAAAGTGACTGTCTGGTTGGTATTTATAAATATGACCGATGACATTATTCGCCCATGTTTACATTCGTTCCCGGTAAAGCTCACGTCTCAATGCGGAAGAAACGGAAGATAGTTTAGAAACAAACAGTATCGTTACACCAATAATTGTTTCCATTGTGGAAAGTAACATACAAAAGTGCTACAAGTGTGTGTGCACGAATACATAAACAATCCATTTAAAACAGTAATCATTTCGCATCCAATAAAATCTCCGCATCTGAGCGATAATTAGGAAAACCAAATTAAAAACAATCGGTTTCAATACACCATTTTTTGTTACCATTAGTGAAATAGACCAATCATTTAGTGCAATGAACAATTTTGTGCGTACGTAAAGGTAGTAATTTTATTTAACTCAAATCAAATAATTGTGCAATTTACAGTCAATAGGGAAGTTTTGTGAATTAAACGAAAAGTTATAATATGTTCGTTGTTTTTAGTTGATTTAGTTGATTGATTTTAGTGTTTTTATTTGTTTGTTTACATTTTATTTTAATTATAATAAAATTATGTAAATTTAATTTACCTGTCATCTATCTAATTTATTGGAACCTACTCGAGACCCTGAGATAAAGAGCCAATAAAACAGAGCATTTTGACAACCGAAAGTGGGGTTAAATAGTAAAACATTACATTTTGGAACCCATAATGTTGGCAAAAAATAATAATGGTTGATAATATCTAACATAGCATTTTTGGAGCCTCAACGTGAGGTTAAACCTATAGAATAACAAAGCGATATGTTTATGTATGTGATCCATGCAACTTGGCGTTTTGTAAGGACTAGGAGCGCCTTTATATTTTAAATGTGTAATTTGTCTATTTTACTGTTTTATTTTTTCTCCTGACTTGTGTAGCATTTATGAATAACACTAATAAAGACTTGAAACCAATAGAGAATATTTACCAGAAACGAAAGAATATTTATTTCACATTAAATGTATGTTAAATGTATGTACGACAGAAACAGCAACGAAAATATATAAAACAATCTGCAGACCCATACTTGAATACGGGCACGCTATACTGAAGAACGCCACAGACATTACAAAACGAAGAATTGACACAAGCGAACGTAAGACACTACAACTGATTACAAAGATCAGACATCCCAATAACCCACTCCACATTCCTACCAATATCTCCCTCTATGAGAAAACACAAATAACTACTATCAGGGAACGTCTAGGCAACCTAAACAACAAATTCAAAGACAAAGACACTACCTGGACCATCACCGAAGACATGTGCATCAAACGACTAACCCGACAAACGAACAGACGACACCCATCCTCAACACTGTACGAATCATACCATACAGACTGACTCCATTCCACACACCATTCACTCACTAGCATTATACCATTATTACATCTCACCAGTAATCAACCCTAGTATACAATATTACGCTTTTTTTTTTCTTCCAACGAAAATTTCATTACTTTATATTATAATTACATTGTTTTACAAATAATTAGAATGTATAGGCGGAAAGTCCGCAGGTCGATAGCCAATAAAATATTGTTACCACTACTGTATGTTAGTAGATTTTACCAGAGTACTTTTATAGTTCATCTAAATATTTACCAATTGGGAAATTATTAAGCAATATGCATTAATGTGGAACAATCCTAAATATCACCACCTTAGCCTTCTTAGGAAAAATACGTCGCCTCTGAACTACGCTTTTCAGTAATCCTGTCCCTATTCTATCCGACATGCATTTAATAACATACTGTAGATCATAAAAGCAAACACATAAAGCCCGTTTTTTTCTTCCAAACCACAATCAAAACACTCGACATTTGATTTCGATTACCTCGTTGAAAACCAATTTGACCTCCCCCACACATAGCGCTCGCACACACATCGTTTCACGCTCGCCGGGTCCGAACAAAGCCGTCATTTTCCGTCAAAAAATAAAAATAAACCACCCGACGCCACTCACGCACACGGCAGATACGGCCCATAGTCACTTTGGGAATGAATATGCATTAAAAATTTCATTCTCTATTCAGGATTTCGATGTGATGGCGGTTGGGTCCATTAAAATTGGAGCAGATATTCAATATGCGCCGTGCGCGCTGGACTAAAAAACTAATTTAAATGCCATTATTCAGAAAGTAAAAAGCGTGAACATATTTTGTTTTTGTTGATATTGTGGTAAACAAAACTCATCGATAGACTAAAGATATGACAAAACCGTTCGTTAATTAATCATCAACAGTATACACATTAAACCAATTGAAAATAGAACTATGTAGACACTATTTACTTTTATTTTACAAAACAAAACTACCAATTAAACCCATCAATCACTAGTCACGTATGCAAAATTAAAGAAACAAAATTACATTACAAGGACAATATAACACGATAGTATAAAAAATACAATACAGTAATTTTATAATAATTTCATCTAAATGTCACTGTGAGTGGTATAGTAAGATATTGTTACTGGAATAATTGAAATTTGAATAAATAAATGCCGTACATATTATTAGCATTATAACACGTATTTTACGATTTATACAGAGTGTTAATACTAAGTTGTAACACCCGAATATGGCAGGTAGAACTCATTGAAACAAATAACTTTTCTTTGTTAAAATTTTTGAATTGGAGCTCAAGTTCATACTTATCGGAGTTCTTTTGTTTTTCGAAAAATCGCCATTACTACCTTATTTTAAGGAATATTTGAAAAATACAAAAACCTTCAACATGCGCTTTCGGTTCTCTAAATCATTAGTGTTTACAATTATGTTCTATTTTATCAAATAATAATATGGCGATCGATCAAAAATTTCAAAGCAAGATATTTTGAAAACCAATCAATAGATTTTTGAAAATAAAACATTTATAAAATAATTGAACTATCTTATAACATTTTCCTGTAACATTTTTTTCGATCTCTCCAAAAAAAGTTTTTATTCAAATTGAATTACAAGATAAATTTTAACTAACTGTAACAATCATTTAAGAGAAAGTACCTACTGCCATTAAACAATAAAATTAAACAAGAGGAACTAGAAACAAACAAGCAAGAAAAATGAAACAAAAATCAATGATACAACAACGGATGGACTAAATTAAATTTTCAAAATGGCCACCATTCGCAGCAACGCAAGCTCGGCTTCGTGTCATTTATATCTTCTACTGCAGCTACTATTCTAGCCACCGGTTCTAATTTGGTGTTTACTGGTGTCTTATATTCAGAGGTCTTCATCTGGCCTCGTCTCCCAATCCAGTTATTCGGATATTCTCTATTTCTTCCCTTTCCGACTTCTCGGGTTGTGTGAGCCCGTGCTCTTTCTATCGTGTTGAAACAACTCTTCGTCTGATGTTTAGCGGTAAGTCATCAAGAAAGTCTGGCAGAACGTAACTTAAGTAAATAAAATAATTTTCACCGTTCAATCGGTTTGGGAAAATTTATGGCCCAATAACGTACTCCCCTACGATTCCAGCCCATACATTTACTGAAACACGACGTTGATGCGTACGAATAAATGTTCTGTGGGGATTTTCATCACAGTACAGGTGATTATTGCAAGAATTTAATACACCGTCCCTTGTAACACAAGATTTGTCTGTAAATAAAATAAACTTTTCAAAACGCCTCTGAAGATTGCAACGTTCAATAGACCAACGGCAAAACAACCATCTTGGCTGGAAATCTTCAGGTCATAAAGCTTGCACTTTTTGTCTAGAAAATAGACGGAAATCTTTTTCCTTCAGAACTTGCCAAACTGTCACGTGATTTGCACATAATCTATTTGCTATTACTATTGTGCTCGTCGATGGCTTATCTTCAATAATATTAAGAACAGCTTATTCAAATGCAGGGGTTCGGCGTAATCTATTGGAATTCCCACCAATTATTTCGTGAAAACTTCCAGTCTCTGACAAACGTCTACATATTCTTCTAGAAATGCGGCAACTTGGTTGCTGACGATTTGGATATCCTCTCCGATAAATTCTACGAGCTACATCCATTACGCCTTGCCTCTCCAAAAACTAAAAGCATGTCTAGAAGTTCATCGTTTTGAAAATTATGCATTTTTATACACAAATTATGCAAAATACGCACACATATGATAAACGTGACAGAAACTTTTCAAGATGAAGCAAACATTTTTCAAGAACAAGATAAAAACAAGTATTTAAATTTGAACGTACGAACCAGAAAACACGTGCCTCAACTTGTTTAATGGCCTAACTTAAGGTTAGCCTACTTTGTTTTAAATGATTGTTGCAGTTTGTTAAAATTTATCTTGTAATTCAATTTTAATAAAAACTTTTTAAGGACAGATCGAAACAAATGTTTCAGACAAATGTTATACACTCAGATGCAAAAAAAACTGGCCATTGGGATATTATCTGCAAAAGCACAATTTTTTTAATTTTGATGTTTGTATAATCCTTAGAATAATATTTTTTGTGTTTTACAATCAAAGAGACCGTCAGGATGTAGAAAGAAGCAACATATGGTACTTATTATTTATTTAACGAACATTAATAAGGAAAAAACGATCATGTATGATGAGATGAGATTAGATGAAAATGAGAGTTAAACGAAAACAAACAAGTCAAAACACAGAATTCAGCTTGAACCTCTATGCATAATACCGAATGAGCAATAGATAGTGAAGAACGCATACCTTTAAATGTTATTATCGCTTATTAAATAAACTGATAAGTATCATATGTTGTCTTTTTTACAACCTGACAGTCTCTTTGATTGTAAAATACTAAAACTTTCATTCTAAAGACTATACCAACATAAAAAAAATAAAAAATGGGTTTGCGCAAAAAACGACTAATTACGCGGTGTTTTTGCATCTGAGTGTAATATAGTTTCAGGATTACATAAATGTTTTATTTTAAAAAATCAATCGAGTGGTTTTCAAAATATCTTGTTTCGAAATTTTTTATCGGTCGCCATTTTGTTATTTGATAAAATAGAAAATAATTGTAATACAAATGTTTTAGAGAACGGTAAGCGCATGCTGAACATTTTTGTATTTTTTTAATATTCCTTAAAATAAGGGAGCAATGACGATTGTTCGAAAAACAAAAGAACGCCAATAACTATGAACTATGGCTCCAATTTAAAAATTTGAACTAAGAATAGTTGTTTGTTTCAATGAGTTCTAACTGCCATTTTCGGGTGTTGTAACTTAGTAATAACACCCTGTATATTATCGCTATGGTAGCGGAAAAGAGCAAAGAATGTCAAAAACTAAGTTTAACACAGGCTCCTGGCGCGAGAACTGCATCTAGCTCTACCGACAGAGCAGTATTGTGTGGACGACCGAATGTCATGCAACAATCGCACACATTGCGAGCCTAACATTTTCAAATTCATTTTGTTATATTTCCAATTACTTGGTGAGGTACGGGAGTCAATTACATCAAATGAGTTTGAAATTTTTGTTATATTTTCCCACATGAATTTGAAAATAAGATTAGGTAACTTGAATAAATATTATTATTATTGTTATAATCTTTTATATTTTACCCTTTCGGGTGTAGAAGTGTAGTTCTCTTTTATTCATGTATTTTCTTTTATAATTTGCTTCCACCATTTGTGCATTGGACCCCCTCTTATTTAATGTTTACAATATTTTTGTCCCATTTATGTTCTGATCGTCCGACTCTTTTCTTTCCTGTTATTTTTGTTTCCCAAACATTCTCAGTCTGGTTGTTCTCTTCTCTCCTGATTAGGTGTCCTAGCCATTGTAAGTGTAGCCATTTCGATCTGTTTATTGAGTTCTACCATTTCTAGTTCATTTCTGATGTCCACATTTCTCACTCTGTCTAGTTTCGTTACTCCGTATACTTTCCTCAGGTATTTCGTCTCAAGGGATTGGATTTTGCTGTTTTGCACTGTCTATAGCTATATCTAAACAGCAGGATTCGACTTTCAGTAGAACTGTTACACATTTGTACCAAAAAACATTAAACTAAAATATAATTTATTGCAAGCATTCGCGATTGGGTCAATAACATAAAAAGGTAAAAACGCTCTAAGTCACAGGGTATTTTTGTGTTACTTCATGGAGGGAGAATCAATAGATATAGAATACTATTAATCTCCTCCTCATTTATCCACTAAAATAATACGTATTACTAATCTGTGTCTCGTAATTGCGCAGTTGCAATTATTGTGCTACAAATATACAGTATTAATCCCTTCAGACCTGGCGTACATGTACAGTCGTGCTCACATAAATCTAGTACAAGAAATTAGGTTACACTATCAATTTTATATAGCAATGTCAAATTGTTTGTACTAGATTTATGTGAGCATGACTGTACATGTACATTTGCGAAATATATTTTTATTTTGAATTTAGTATTATTATTGATACTTAGTACCATTAGTACTTGCTTATGTACACATTAGATTCATAAAAAAATTGCTAAATGTGGCCTTCTAGTAAAAATATGTGAAATTATTGTTCATTTTGCACGATGTGTCTAACCTCACATAGTCCGGTCTGGTAAGTCTCATGTTTATTTCAATATGTAAGTTAATTGAACAGTTTTAAAAACAATTAAAAAAATTGAAGCAATAGGGTCTTCCGCGATTTTTCAAAAACCTTGAAACTGAACTCTAGACACATTAAAAACATCATTGGCACTAATTTTTGTGTTGAGACAAATCGTTCTGATTAACATACACGATTTTAAAATTAACGGCGTTTTAAAAGGTCCCAAAAGCCCGTTATGTTGCTGTGACGTCACAACGCATGTTGGCGCTCAGCTGTAGCATTGCTTACGATGGACCGACAGAAAGAAAACGTCAGTTTTACGAAAAAAGGGACGAATAAGTATTGCATTGTGCCTGGATGTGATAGCAGCAGTAAATGCAATCCCAATAAGTTGTTTATGAACGTCCCAACAGGGGATATACGGAAAAAGAGGTTACAACAAGTCCGAAGTGATTCCGCGAGTGTCACTTTGACGTCCCACTATTTTTGTCAAGACCATTTTAATGTAAGTTTCAATAAATTATCGACGAAATTCGATAAATATCTATAATTCACTATCATCATTAGTAATGGGTATTCAAGGGGATTTCCGATTATATATATACATTAGTAATTACCTAACCTCAAAATACTTTTGTTAGTTCCATTCTAAAACAATACCTTTCATATCATTATTACTTTTTCAAATTACTGGGAGATTTTGTACAATATGTTTTTACACAAACGTTTTGTTAAAACAAAAAAAAACATGTTTAAACAATATTTGTAACAAGCTGTTTATTTTAGAATTTGGGTTAGATGATTAATAATTACAAATTTTAAAATCACATTACCAATTCGTATGAGATGTAGTATATATTGCAAAGTTTGTACAGTATTTTATTTGTTCTTACAGCTGGAAGAGGATTTGGAAAATTATATGCGACTCCACGCGTTGTGGCTACGTTGAAAAATTCACTTTTTTAGTAAAAGTCGGGAACCATTAACACGTGAACTTCTAGCAGATTATCTGGCTGTCCCTTTACTAACCCATCAGAACTTATTTTATGTCAGACTGGATTCAAAGTCTAATTAAATTACGATTCCTATCCCTTATGCACTGACTTCAGATCGTCAACATGCGTATTGACGTCACAGTGCCGCTCGACCAATAACAGCGTTTCGTCGGTCACGTGACAAAATGTGTAAGTTTTACGATATTGTACGTTGTTTGCTGATAAGTTACAATGAAAACCAAACGTTTTCTCTGTGGGATGTTTAATTACAGGTAATAAACTTTACGTTAAGACACAAAAAGGTTATATTATTTTTTTTCAGGAAGACCCCATTGCAAAACATTGAAAAATGTAATAAATAAATAATACATCCCTAAATATTATTACTTTTTCGTATATGACTTGCTACAGCTATGTACATAAGTATGTACAAATTGTCCCACTTGCTGCGTAGATTTGTACATCCTCATGTACATGTGGTCTGAAATATTATTCAATTTATAAGTAATTGAATGTATTTTTTGTTGTTTTTGGTGTAATTTTAGTATTATCTTTACAGCTAACGTGAATATGGATAAATTAAAAAGAACATACCATCTAGAAAATCCTACAGATATCCAGGAACTGATAGATCTGGTAAATAATGGCGACCTATCGGAAATTGTAGATGTATGCATTGGAGATGAAGATGAAGTAGATGAAGAATTTGATTTAGAGCCAAATAATAAAAGAGGGGGGAGGGGCGAACGTCTATGTTCTTTGTGGTAAGAATGGGCAAGCATACGGTTTTAATTTCTATCAAGGCAAAACAACAAATTTAAATGAACATTTAAAAATATACCACCAAGGGGCTAGTGTAATATATCATTCCGATAGAATAAAAAATGTTGGTCCTAAATTGTACTATGACATTTTTTTTTCATCTTACCAACTACTAAAAATACTGAAAGGAGAAGATATATATGCTGCGGGAACTATCAGAGTAAATAGATTTTTCAAGCCTCCGTTACTGCAAGATAAAGAAATTTTAAAAAGCGAGGTTCTGTAGATGAGGTTGTCAGTGAAGATGGCATAGTTGCTGTAAAATGGCTTGACAATAAAACAGTATGTCTTGCATCAAATTTTGTCGGTAAAGGTGAGGAAGAACTTGTAAAAAGATGGGACAAGAAAGAGGGAAAATATATAGAGGTAAAAAGACACGAAATAATTAAGCTTTATAACCACAGTATGGGAGGAGTAGACCTTCTCGGCCAGCTGATTAGCACATATAGGATTTTCATTTGTTCAAAAAAATGGTCACTACGTATTATAATGCACATGGAGGATTTTGCTTTGGTTAACAGTCGGATTGAATACAAGAAAGACTGTAAAAAGTGTAATATACCGAAAAAAGATGGATTTACTGGCATTCCGAATGCGAGTTGCTGATGGTTTGATACGTGTAGGAAACCCTTTATCAAAACATAAACGTGGTCGACCTCCTTTTTCTTCTATTCCTTTAACAACTGTAGCACGTAAGCGTGGAGAAAATCGTTCATTACAAGAAATCCAAAACCATAGAAGTGATCATATGCCTCAGTTTGACGACAATAAAGAAGCTACTCGTTGCAAGTTTCCAAGATGTAAAGGGCGGACGCATGTTTTATGCGATAAGTGCATACATTTATGCTTGTTAAGAGAGAGGAACTGCTTCACCAAATTTCATAGGCAATGAAAATTAGTCTAGCAGATAGCATGTACATAATTATTTTTGAATAAATAAAACCAAAAAAATTAAACAAATACTTTTTTTTACTTTATAAAGTTCCCTAATATTGTACTAAAGTAAAAAAAAATAACTGTTTAATAAAATTCAGGTTTAAAGAAGTAAATAACGCATATTAAAATGGTTTAATTATTTCATCAATTATCAAGTAAACAATATCATTCTATATAACCTACTTATTAAAATGAATTCTGATTATACATTTTCATTTTAAGCTTGCATAGCTTTCTCAAATGCTCCTTCACGTATTCCAGTGTTCTCATATCGTTAGTGTTAATTGTGTGTACAGAAATCTCCGCCATCTGCACACAAATTTTTGCTGTAAACGACACGTAATGGTGCAAGGGACGTACCTCGTTTCCCAGTATCTCCGAAATTACACAATAATACTTTGGAAACTACAATTTGTGTACTTCGGCTATAATAACACCGTTTCCAAATTTAATTAGAGTTCCCGTTTGGCTGCGGGCCGTAACCAGGGTGGGAGGGCGAACGTGAGGCTCGTGTAAGCCCCTTGAAAATAAGGCGGTGATTTGTATTAATAACGGGGGGGCTCCCATTATAAAATGTAAATTAATAAAGGGGATGCGGCGATATTTAAGAGAGAGTTACGGGCGCGCAACAAGCAGGCGGCGGCGGGGGTGGCAAGTTAGCGAGGGGACGATATTAGGAGAACGCCAGAGCAACAAGAGGCATGCAATAATGGTTATTACATTTGTTGAGATATGGCGAGCAGTTTCGGAGGAAACTGGGAGAGAATTGGGCCGTGGGGTTCTTGCACTTAGCGTGATTATCACTGAATTTCCCCGCCCACAGGCGGGGGCGCATTTATCAGGGGGGCGCAGCTGTTATGAGGACCCGGACCAGATGGCAGCTCATCACCGATACGTGTCCTGTCAGGATAACACTCGAATATCTAAATAACACGGGACTCCCCCATTTATTATGCAATGATATTAATATACATATATACGGGACACAGTCACCATTAGCCGCCGCTTCTATTAGCCTAATGAGCATTATATTATTAACTGAATTAACTGCGCGCTGCCGAATTACTTGGCATTGATTTCCGCAGGCCATGGCGCCCAAATATTGTTGATGAAACAATGCAAGCTCATATAAGAGCATTAATGTTCCCTTATACACCGTATACTCTCAGGATTTTCAGGTCCTATAGATAGATAGATATAGATGGTCCTATAGATTGAAGTGTAGACCAATTTTATTTCAAGGTTCAAGGTAAGAACACAGGAAACCTTGAAAGAAACAGCAACAACTATGGAAGCAGACGCAGCCAAGAAAGTCATAATAATCAGAGACATAACAGAGGAAACCTCTCAAGAAGAAATCATAGAAGCAATAGTCAATACCCCGGGCGTAGAGGTACAAGAGAAAGACATTAAAATAAACACCCTAAATAACGCAAAAACAGGAGGGACAATGGTGGCAACAATAAGCCTACACAAGAAGAAAGCTGAGGAAATTGTAAAGACAGGGAAAATTGAAATTGGATGGAAAAAGTGCGCAGTAAATGAAATACTCATCCCAACTAAATGCCATAAGTGCTTAAGACACGGCCATGTGATGACATACTACCAAAACGAGAACATAGATATGAAGGACACGTGTTATAAATGCACAAAAAAAGGACACCTAGCAACAAACTGCAACAACATGCCACGTTGCTATGAGTGCGGAGAAAGGGACATAGAGCAGCCACAATGGACTGTGAAAAGTACAGAATGGAAGTGGCCAAACTACGGCAAAAAATCAAAACAAGAAGCGACAAGGGAAACATAAACGCGGAAAAACTAAAAGGACCGCAAACATCCCAACAATATCTATACGAATATTACAGTGCAACCTGAACAGAAGTAACCTGGCGCATGAACCATTAATTAAAACGGCGCTAGAACTACAACTTGACATCGTGATAATATCGGAACCAAACCTCAAACATCTTGAAAAAGGACCGTGGTTCTATAGTAAGGAAAAGAAAGCCGCAATAAGGAGCTACAGTAAAGGCAATAGAGTTAAAATCAGAAAAAGCATGAGCGGAAACGGCTTTGTATGGGTTCAAATTGGACACATCATAATATATAGTTGCTACTACTCACCTAACATAAACCAAGAAGAATATGAAAGACGGATAAGCGAGCTAAGACGGAGCATGCAAAGCAATACAAATGAAAAGGTGGTCGCAGGAGATTTTAATGCGAAGTCGAGAATATGGGGCTCCACCGAAGAGGACAAAAGGGTACAAGTTACGGCCGAGTTGCTAGCAGGGGACGACTTGGAATAAATTAATCCGGGGAATGCCCCCACTTTCGTAAGAGGAAATAGCGCGTCACACATAGACATTACTTTCAGCACGAACAGCATAAGCAACAAGATAAAGAACTGGCAAGTCCTAGAGGCAGAAAATCTGAGTGACCACCGATACATATGTTACTAAATAGAAGAAGGAACGACGAAGATCGAAAGAAAGTGGAAATTCACACGTTCAGGCTGGAGACTTAATTCTGAGGCTCTACAAGCCTTTGGCACAAAATATCAGCAACTCGTAGAGGGAAAAGAGGCAACTGACAGAGAAACAACACCAGAATAGTTTAAGAAGCAGATTGTAAAACCATGCAACGAAACGCTACCAAAAAAGGCAAGCCGGCCAGGAGACAGAAGACAAGTGTACTGGTGGACTGACAGCATAGCAAAGATACGTTAGGAATGCCTAATCAGAAGAAGGAAAATGACAAGGATGAACGCAGTACTTGTAGCGAACGAGGAAGAAAAGAACCAATTAAAATGGAATACCTAGAACACAAGAGAGCGCTAAAGAAATAAATAATGACGGCAAAAAACTAAGCATGGAAGAAAGTCTGCGAGGAAATAAATCAAAACATATGGGGTAAAGGTTATCAAATTGTACGCAAGATGATAAGGGTAGCGCCGAAGATCCAGTTAACGGATGAACAGATGATGGAAGAGGCAGACAAGCTATTCCCAAAGCACTGCAAGTGTCGCCATGTATCGTATCATGGGCTTTTCGTTAGTGGACTGTATTTTGGGTGAACTTTTGGTGATCAGGAAAATAAAACGCTGCTTTCTTCTACTCTTTACACCTCGAGCGTTTACTACCTAATTCAATTGTACATACTGGAGTGGCTTCGTCACAGATGACGGGACCACGTGACCATCCCTACTCTCGCGCTATTTTACGCGCGAACATGCCGCCCGCCTTGAACGGTCTTAGGGCTTTCAACATATAACAAAAAAAAAGAAATATTTAACCAATCTCCCTTTTAATGTTTTTGGGGAATAGAGTCATCCAATGGGAAAATGAGCTGGAGTCAGCACTTCAAGATCGTTGGGATCAGAGGACATGGGAGTTAGAGGGCGTGAGTTGAGGATTGACTCAATTTGAGCTAATACTGTCGATAACTCTTCGTAAGTTAAAGACGCGTTTGACATTATTCTTCGCAAATGATGTTTAGTACTTTTAACACCTGCCTCCCAAAGCCCACCAAAATGCGGCGAGTGGGTTGGTATGAAATGCCATTGAATTCCCAGGTTAGCAATTTGCTCAGTTATATCGAATGCTTGCGTTTTCAGAAATTCGCCTAGTATTTTTAATTCTTTATTTGCACCCACAAAGTTAGTGCCGTTATCGCTATATACATGCTGTGGCTTACCTCGTCTGGAGACAAAGCGTCTGAATGTAGCTATGAATGATTTAGTTGATAAACTTGTGACCGGCTCCTAATGCACCGCCTTTGTGCTAAGACATACAAACAGGCAAATGTAGCATTTTGAAATTCTTGCACCTCTTCCTTGCCTATCTTTTATAAGCAGTGGACCTGCGTAGTCTACCCCGATTGTAAAAAATGGTGGCATCGCAGTTATTCTGGCGCTTGGTAAATTTCCCATTTGTGGGTTTTCGACCCTTGCATTGTATCGAAAACATTTAATGCATTTTCGTACTGTCCCTTTTGCCGTGTTTCTTCCCGAGATTGGCCAAAAGTTGTTTCGAATTGTGGATAATAGCATGTTTGGTCCTGCGTGTAGCAGTTTAACATGCTCATCCTCAAATAAAAGATTTGTGAGATGATGCTTATTCGGAAGCAACACAGGGTGCCTCTTTCCAAATTTTAAATCTGGTGACTTCCCCCTACGCGTATGAGATTTTGTTCATCAAAAAATGGCGTTAATGCTAAGATTTTGCTTTTGGGAGAGATCTCTTTATTTCCTTTAAGAGCCTTATACTCGTTAGGGAACGATTCGATTTGTGATATACGTACTAGTCTGACTAGCGCATCTGCGATTTCTATTGGTGTCAGTGGACCATAGTGTCTTTCATTCCTTGGTTTGCGACAGTTTGAATTGGAACGCAAGCATAAGGCTGTCACACGCTTTAGTCTGTTTAGATTTGAGAATGTTTTGACAGGGAATGAATTATCCTTGTCTGCTACAAGACATGATATTATATTTTCCTTCTGATCAGGAATTTCGATTGTATTAAGTTCGGTAATTGGTTCCTGATGATTGACTTGTGTATGAGAAGGTAACCAGTCTGGACCTTGCCACCAAAGTGTGGAGTTGCTCAAGGCTCTTGGTAGCATGCCTCGCGAGATTATGTCTGCCGGATTATCTCCAGATTTGACATAATGCCAATCTGTGTGCTTGGTTAACTCGTGAATTAACGTTACGCGATTTGCTACGAACGTTTTCCATTTGTTTGGTTGTGAGCGTACCCAGCATAAAACTATCTGTGAGTCACTCCAGTGATATTCTTTATGATATTTGATTTTCGTAATATTCTTCAATTTGTATGATAGTTGTGCTAGAAGAACTGCTGCGAGAAGCTCTAGTCTAGGCAATGATATTATTTTGAGTGGAGACACTCGTGATTTTGCTGCTAGTAGTTTAATTGAACATTCACCTTTCTTGTTTTTTGACTTGATATAAATACATGCTCCGTACGCTCGCTCGGAAGCGTCTGCAAAGCCATGTAATTCTATGGTATTATTTGTGGAGGTGAAAACATATCTAGGAATACTTATTTTATTAATGTGTGTTAATTCATTTTTGAAATTAATCCACTGTGTGTGCAAAACTGTAGGAATTGTTTCGTCCCAGCTCAGGTTTAGTTGCCAAAGCTCTTGTATTATTAGTTTTGCCACGATGATTATTGGTGCAAGTAGGCCGATTGGGTCAAAGAGTTGAGCAGTTGTTGATAAAATAGTTCTCTTGGTGACCTGTGATTGATGCTTAAGATCTGATAATGAATATGCAAATTGATCAGTGCTTGGATTCCAATAAATCCCTAGAGTTTTATTTAATTTGTCTGATATTGATATGTTGTTGTTTTGTGTGGTATCACTGCACTCATGTACATTACTTTTCCATTTTCTTAACGGAAATCCATATTTGCTCAAGATGTTTGTTAAATTTAATTGAAGTGTTTTTAAAGTTTTGATAGAGTTAGTTCCGGTTAGTAAGTCGTCTACATAGAAATCATGCCTGATGACGTCAGCTTCATTTGGATAAATTGCTTCATTTTGTTTGGCTATTTCGAATAGACACCGGATCGCGAGAAAAGGTGCGGAAGCGGTTCCAAAAGTGACCGTGTTTATCTGATATGATTTTAGAGGTTGATTTGCATTATCCCGCTAGAGGATTGTTTGGTACTTTCGATCGTCTGGAAGTACCCAGATTTGTCGATACATTTGTGCTATATCTGCAGTGATAACATATTTGTGCGTCCTGAATCGTGTAATGATAGAGAATAAATCTTCTTGAATCGTTGGACCTACATATTGTAATTTGTTGATAGGAAGTCCATTGTCTAAGTTGCATGAACCATCGAAGACTACGCGAAGTTTCGTAGTTTCGCTTGATTGCTTTAATACACAGTGATGTGGTAAATAGAATTTGGATTCTTCCGTTGTCTGATCATCTGACATGTGACCTTGACATTTGTAGTCGTTAATGACATTTGTATAATCTCTTTTTAGTTGAGGATCGTTTTGGAAACGTTTTTCTAGTCTTAAAAACCTTTGTGTAGAAGTTTCTAATGACTTGCCGAGTTTGTTTAGCTCAGGTTTGAGAGGAATTCTCACTGTGAATTTGTCATCAGTCTCTCGTGAAGTTGTTTCCTTGAACAGTGATTCACAGTAAGCTTCGTCTCGAGAGAGAATTGGTTTGTTTGGGTTACATTCATCAACCTTCCAGAGGTTTTGCAAATTGTTATGTAATGTTTCGAGTGAAAGAAATACTTGTGATCTGATTACTGGTTCTCTGCATACGTTGCCAGAGACAATCCAGCCTAGCTGTGTTTTTTGAAATAAGGGTGTGTTCGGGTTTCGAATCTGTCCTACACATAACAACTCATAAAAGTGACTGGCTCCTATTAGCATGTCGATTTGACCAGGTTGATTAAATGTAGGGTCAGCTAATTTTATGTTTGCAGGTATTGTAATAGATGAGATATCGATTTTTGCAGAGGGTAACATACTGGTTATTTTGGGTAAAATAAAGCATTGTAGATTTGTAGTGAAATTATTATGGAGGGAACCTATTCTTACTTGAGTTTTGTATTTAATGTCCGAAACTGCTTGGTTTATGCCGGTTACTGACATGTTTACTGATTGTCTGTTTAAGTTTAATAAGTTACTCGCTTGCTCAGTTATAAAATTTGACTGTGACGCAGAATCTAGTAACACCCGTAGAACATATGATTGTCCTGTTTGATTGAAAGTATTTACCTTGGCTGTGGATAATAGCACTTGAGCAATTGGTAAAATATCCACCGTAGATGTGCAATGTGATATCACCCTTTGATGTGTGTTACCGATGGGTCTATTTTGTTCACATGTTTCTGGATTGTTGCTAACACTAGCTTCAGTCTCAGGTTGGTTGTTTCCACGTTCACCATCTGACCTTGGAATGTGCAACAAAGTATGGTGTCGTTTGTGGCATGTTTTGCACATCGACGATCGACACTCTGAGGGAAAATGACCCTTTCGCAAACAATTTAAACAAAGTTTCAATTTATTCGCTGTCTCACTTCTTTCTTCTGCGCTTGAGTTTAGAAATGATTCACACCTTTGAATATAGTGATTGCCTTTACAGATTATGCATGTAAGGGCTAGTGACGGAAATGCTTGAACGCTTTGAGCCACTCTTGGTTTTGTATTGACTTTGTCTTGTTTTACTATGTCAGGCGTGGTGTGCCTTAACGCTATGGCCTCTTGTGTGTTTTGTTTTGTGTGCAAGAATTCCAAAAGTTTGCTATATGTAGGCAATGCATTTGGATCCGCCTGTGAATTAAGTTTATTCTCCCACTCACGAGTAGTGTATTGATCTAGCTTGTTCAATGTGATTGGAATGATTATTGCATCCCACGCTTCTATTGGTTGTCCCAATGATTTAAGACACTGCATGTTGTTTTGTAAAACATTAATGAATCTTCTTAGTGACATATTACACTTGTTGATTGGCTCTATGTTTAATAAATTTTGTACGTGTGTATTGACTATGCGTCTTTTGTTATTGTAACGTTTTTGCAATAATTCCCACGCGATATTGTAATTCAAGTCTGTTGTTTCTATTGAAATTAACATATTGGATGGTTCTTCTTTGAGAGATGCGCGTAAATAGCATAGTTTTTGTCCGTCAGACAATTCGTCATTGTTGTGAATTAGTGCTGCAAAAACGTCACAAAACTCTCGCCATTTTGTGAAATCTCCGTTGAATGTTGGCAATTCGATTTGAGGTAACCTTACATTTGCTAACCGATTTATCCGCGGGGATTCATGGGAGCTATTTGAATGATTTTACGACCTGTCGGACTCATGGGTCGCGTGACATTTTGAAAGGATTTGTGAGGCAATTTTGTTTAATTTAAAGTATGTGTTAAGAAAAGTTTCTCGAATTTCTAAGTCTTTGTCTTCATCGCATTCTAATACACCTATTTCATCTTGTACTTCGTTGAATTGATCATAGAGTAATTGGAATTTGTCATATCTATACTGTAGATCTGAAATATCGGTTTGTGTTAAGTTTTCGTGCTCGAGATTAGAAATGAAATTTGCGAATATAGTTACTTGACGGTTAATGCTACAACGTTTATAGTTCAATGATTTGAATTGCTCCATTGCGTTATTGAATGATTAAGGAGAATGTGGTTAAGAATTCAGGAAGAATATGGAACGATCTCACGTGCGTGTGTCCGTGTGTGTGTGTGTGCTCTATAGTTGACCAATTGATTGCTGTGTTGTTTTCCATAGACTTCTGCGATGACTGCTTGTTTGCGCTGCTGGTGTGTACGTGCTCTGTAGTCGGCCAGTTGTTTGGTGTGCTGTCTTCCCTGGACTCTGCGACGACTACTTGTGTGTGCTGCTGTGTGTGCTCTCTGCAGAGCTTGCAAAAATGCGTTTTTAACTTCCGGTAATTTCACTTGTGTTGTACTGCATTCCTTCGTAATCGGGTTCGAAGACCAATCATGTCGCCATGTATCGTATCATGGGCTTTTCGGTAGTGGACTGTATTTGGGTGAACTTTTGGTGATCAGGAAAATAAAACGCTGCTTTCTTCTACTCTTTACACCTCGAGCGTTTACTACCTAATTCAATTGTACATACTGGAGTGGCTTCGTCACAGACGACGGGACCACGTGACCATCCCTACTCTCGCGCTATTTTACGCGCGAACAGCAAGCTAAAATGGGATAAAGTGAACCAAGATCTTTCTGCGAAAACTCCGCTCCCTTTTGCCATGCAGGAATTGATTACAGCGACAAGCAGACTGAAGGCAGGGAAGGCTTTGGGACCAGACGAAATCCCGGCAGAAATAATTAAGGCAGCCGTAACTAAACAACCACAACACTGTCTTGAGATATACAATGGCCTGCTGCTCAAAACTACAGAATTCCCAAGCATCTGGAAAGAATTGAGGCTGGTACTCTTGGAGAAACCCAGAAAGAACATAAACGAACCACAGGAATACCACCCACTCAATATGCTTAACACGGCAGGCAAGCTACTGGAACAACTGATTCGCAGAAGACTGGACGAAGAAGTCCAACAGAGAGGAGGGCTAAGCGAAATGCAATTCGGGTTCAGAAATGGTCGATCCGCAGTAGAAGCTATGAAAACCGTTAAAAACATTGCTGCGGAGTTAAAAAAGGCAGCTACTGCGTTATGGTCACACTTGACGTTAAAAACGCTTTCTACAGTGCATCGTGGTCAGGGATTGTACAAGACCTGACAGTAAAGAACATCTCCAGCTACCTAATAAAACTTATGTGCAGCTACTTTGAAAACAGGAAAATAAAAATTAGAAAAGAGAAGGAAATAGAAGTGACATGTGGAGTGCCGCAGGGATCCATACTTGGCCCATTATTGTGGAACATCTACTATGACAGCGTATTAAAGCTACCAATGCCAGACAATATAACACTGATAGGCTACGCAGACGATCTTGCAATAGTAGCATGCGGGAAAACGGGAACACTCCTCGAAAATAAAATGAACATCGCCGTCACCAAGGTCCAAAACGAAAAGAAAAGAAAGAAGCTAAGACTAGCGCCGCATAAAACCAAAACGGTACTGCTAGCAGGGGGAAAAACAAATAAAAGAGCTGACGATAGAAGTGGACGGAATAGAAATCCAAACAGTTAGAGCCCTGAAATACCTGGGTGTGTACTTTGACCATAATGCGAGGATGACCACTCAAGTCAAAAACATAGCAAAAAAAGCAGAGGCAGTCCCCACCCAGCTTGCAAGGATAATGCCCAACATGAGAGGGGCAAGATCCAGTAAAAGGAGGGTACTATCATCGGTGGTATACTCGGTCATTCTTTATGCAGCACCAGTATGGAAGGAAACACTACGCCATGCTAAATATGTCAGCATGCTGGAAGGCGTGCAAAGAAAGGCTCTTTTGAGAGTGTGCAGTGCATACAGAACCACATCTACCGCAGCTCTGCAGGTAATTGCGGAAATACCACCGATAGACCTGATGATAGAAGAAAGATGCACATTGTACAACGGAACGGACAAGCGGGGCAGAAGGCAGAGATAAGGGCTGACATGATGAGGAGCTGGCAGGAGAGATGGGAGAGACTGGAAGGAAAGGCGGAGTGGACAAAACAACTGATCCCAGATGTAAAGTCATGGGCGGAAATAAGGCATGGAGAACTGGGATACCAAATAACTCAAATCCTGAAGGGGCATGGCTGCTTCGGCTAGTACTTTAAACGATTAAAACTACAAGAAACTGAAGACTGTGAGTACTGTGGCGAAGAAGATTCAACGGAGCATACAGCCTTCCACTGCACAAGATGGATAAGAGAACGAACTACCATCGAACTGCAAGTGGGAGAGAATATAACAAAAAGGAACATAACAACAATAATGCTGCGTAGCAAGGAAGACTGGGCTGCAGTAGAAAACGGAATAAACAAGATAATTACAGCCAAAGAAGAAGAAGAAAGAAGACGAAAGCAAGACATAATAGTCGCCTGAGAAAATGAAAAAAACGGCCACTCCTTGAAGAAATACCGCAAAGGTGAAACCGGGGAGCAAGACCAGAAAGGCCTCGAGGACTTTAGTCGATACACGACACTTGCCTCGGTAACAGAACAAAGCCGAGGCGTGCGCAAGCATGCATTTCCCCCCGAAAAACAAAAAGACAAATTTTATTTACGAACGTAAAAAGATAAAACAACATGTTTTTGTTGGTAAAAAAAGTTTCATTTACCAAATATAAAAATGTAGTTATAATTTTAAATAACAATGTATAACGTTTTAATTATTAAAACTTCAAAGCAATCGTAAACGTCGAGGTTTTTTAATAGCATATAAGTGTACTGTGTTCTCCAAAAATTCCTTTGTGGGAATTTCAGGTCCTTCAATGCTTATCACCATACAAAGCATTACTCCTTCTGGTGTTCCTGGTAGCATTATATTTCGTGCCTTGCTCAATATTCTGTTCATTGAACAGAATAACTGAACGATCTTTCTACTGAGGCTGTTGTTACAGGAATAGCAAGAAGTATTTTACAGAGCTCATAATATTCCATGTTAGCTTCCAATATTTCTGACACAAGGCTTTCGTCTGCTGTATATGCTTTGCTTTCTTGCATAGACTTGATAAAATAATTACAAGATTTCAGATCTGCACGTACAGCTTCTGCGTTGAGAATCGGAAAGTTGTCACAAAACTATCTGTCTTCAGTTTCTTTTAAATTATGTAATGACTGATAGATCTCAATTTTACAAGCAAATACTACAGTATCTATTGATTTTTCATTAAATGTATCTTTAATTTATTTAATTACATTTTCGCAGTATTCTTTCATAATTGTATTTCGTTTACATACCTATTTACATACATATAATATTTCTGTGTTCTGTGTTTTGGTTTTGTTTATAAATAAATATATAAAAAAATTGCATTAATTTATGGTTATCTTTTTTTGGAAATATTGAGGTGACAATCCAACACGAAAAATTTTAACCAAACAAATTACAGAATTATTCAAATTTGGACCTATGAAATTAGTTTGTAGTGAAATTTATGTCAAATTGAAATATCACGAAATGTCAAATTTAATTATTTTAATATCAACATACACGTACTGTGGTAAATAAAAATATGCTTGATGGATTGTCAAGCCAAATTTAACTCGTGGTCTAACTTTTTCCTACAAAATTTGTCTTTTAAGACATTCGTAGCTTTTCCTTTTGGAAAATTACACTTGTCTCCTTCGTCGACCAGTGTAATTTTCGTTGCCAAAGCTACTCGTGTCTGAAATGACAAATTTTGTCGGAAAAAATTAGACCACCTTGTTAAATTATTGTTGTATTGTTATCGCACAAGTCTAAAAATAAAGACGATTTTAAATGGGATTTGTGACGAAGTTAACTTTTTTTGCTTAAATTAAATGGAAATATTTCTTATTACTGCTTTATTTGAAGTCTAAATCTGAACAAATTCATTTTAAAAAAAAACGTACCATGCAGCAACGATATTTTTGTTTTTAAAAGTTTTTTCGTCTCCTATCAAATTAACTTTTTCGGAATTGGGCAATTTTCATATGACGCCGACGGCATGTGGTAGGACGTGCCATGCTTCTAGATCCTCTCTTTAAGGTGATTCCTACCGCGCGCGTAGTAATGAAAATTGTGCAAAACACGACAATCGCCAAGTCGTCCTGCGCCCTTATTTTTCAATAGATTTTCATAATTATTTTTTATAATGTGCTAAAAAGTTGAAATAACGGATGAGTAAACTTATATTTCCACTAAATTAATTACAATAGTGGCAAAAAAACTTCAAATATGGGTGATAATGTAAATTTCGGTCTTTTTTGTTTACATTTTATGGTTAGTTACGATTATATATATGAATATATAAGTTTGCACAAGTGTTATTTGGACTTCTTAGCACGTTATAAAAAAATAATTATGAAAATCTATTGAGACATAAGGGCCCACCACGAGCGGGCGATTTACGGGTTTTGGTAAATTTCTGTTTTCCGTAAATCGCCCGCTCGTGGTGGGCCCTTATGTCTCAATAGATTTTCATAACTATTTTTTTATAACGTGCTAAAAAGTTCAAATAACACTTGTGCAAACTTATATAGTCATATATATATTATCGTAACTAACCATAAAATGTAAACAAAAAAGACCGAAATTTACATTATCACCCATATTTGAAGTTGTTTTGCCGCTATTGTAATTAATTTAGTGGCAATGTAAGTTTACTCGTCAGTTATTTAAACTTTTTAGCACATTATAAAAAATAATTATGAAAATCTATCGAAACATAAGGGCGCTGGACGACTTGGCGATTGTCGCGTTTTGCACAATTTTCGTTACTACGCGCGCGGTAGGAATCACCTTAAGAAGGATCTATTTTTGCACGTATAACACGCAAATAAGGTAGCTATTTCTTGAGTAAGTAATGAGTTATTTTTAACGCATGAAGAAGTTCGTCAATCTTGTTATTTTTATAACTAGACTAGATTATAAGGGTGCTTATACGTACAAAGAGCTGACTGAAAAATAAATAATCGATAGTTCGATACTCGCTTAAAAAATATCGATTGCAAACTATTCTCTAACGGCCGGTTCCATCATAGTATTAAAGTTTCCTTTAAACCGAAAAGGTGCCTTTAAGTACTGTAACGTGTTCCATAATTGATTTCTAAACGTCACTTTACGAAAAAGTGTCTTCTATCACATGGAACAGAAGCAGACTTTAAAGTCGACTTTTCTATTAACAGCACATTTCATAATAAACTGCTTTAACAGCCAATTTCATAATCAATTCAAAGTGACTTTAAATTTTAAAACTCAGTTTAATTTTTAAAATGCGTTTCATAACACATATTTATGCTTTAAAGTTGACTTTATTGTAAATGCCATTTTCTAAGCTTTTGCGCTTTAAAGGCTTCTTTTAGTTCGAACATAACCTCGCTTGTGTGGTATTCAGATTAGACAGAAGTATACACAAAATCAATGTGTATCTGTGCGCAATGTACCACTTCAATCATTTTACCTCGTCAAGTAGGTCATCAGAAGATGAGGAAGATATTGTATTGCGACGTCCAACGAAAAAAACAGCTTTTGTTAAAGTTTTATTTTGAAATGGACTAAACTTTAAGTAGCGTGTAAAGCTTACTTTTACTTAAAGTTTACTTTTGTTAAAGCGTCTTAAAGTAGTTTATTATGAAATGGGCTGGAAAGCGCTTCAACTAAAGTGAACTTTAAGTAAAAGTAATCTTTAAACGCTACTTAAAGTTTGGTCCGTTTCAAAATAAAACTTTAACAAAAGTACAATTTTTTCCTGTCGAGTACTGTTGGCCGGCCTGAAGCCGCGATTTTCAACAGTTTGTGAGGTTATGTTCAGTGAAGCGAATTCTAAGTGAATTAATATATCTAACGTGAATGCTACAAAACGAGGCGGAGGCTCCAATTTTACGACTGAGGAGGAGTTAATGCTGTTGGAGGAGATAGGGAAAGAAAAACACATTATAGAATGTAAAACAAAATATAAAATGTCTAATGAAGATAAAGTGAAACTTACCTTTTCTTCATTATATAAATACTTTGTAATTAATTTTATTTACATGCCATATTTTGCTGCATGATGAAGCTTGGAAACGTGTACTGCTTGCATGTAATGCAAAATCAATGCTAATGTGAACAATGGACTGAATGAAATTTAAATTTGATAATTTAAAGACGAATGTCAGGAAGATTGTGGGAAGCGAAAAAATTACATGAAGGGCGAAGGGTGGTGGGAGTTGTATACCAATAAATAACTATAACAAAGACAGGACCGTGTCTTTTCTTAACCAGAATCTGTTATAGAAATCCTGCTCATCGTATAATTCGAAATATTTTTTTCTCATTCGATAAATTTTCAGACGTCGCAATACAACATCTTCCTCATCTTCGGATGAGTTACTTGACGAGGTAAAAATATTGAAGGGATACATTGCGCACAAATACACGATGATTATGTGTACTTCAGTCTAATCTAAACACCACACAAGCGAGGTTATGTTCGAACTAAAAGAAGACTTTAAAGCGCAGAAGCTCAGAAAATGGCCTTTACATAAAAGTCAGCTTTAAAGGATAAATATGTGTTATGAAACGCAGTTTGAAAATTAAAGTGAGCTTTAAAATTTATTGTCCCTTAAAATTGATTATGAAATAGGCTGTAAGTAAGTTCTACATTTTCAGACTTTTCTGTGATATTATGGAACCGGTCCTGAACCAGTGATACTCAAAGTATTCGCCGCAGGGCCTCTACGAGGGCTCCACCAAAATAAAGTCAACCTAAAGAACAAAGCAGTGAACAAACAGCTCTTATAAATACCATATCAATGTTATCGCATCTTTTGAGACGTATTTTCCTGAATACTGAATACTGAACACTGAAAATGAATTCATGGGTTCAGAATTCTTTTGTACCGAATTTGTAGAAGCCAGAAAATATATCAAACCAAACCTATGAATCCTTTAGAAATGACATCAGATTCAAGCAGGGAATCATTGTTCAAAACAATGACATTTAATGATGTTTGGTGCGTGATGAATATCTATAACTTGCCACTCTGACTGTTCTTCTCCCGTTCTCAACAATATACTTGTGTGAAACGGGATTCTCGGCATATGCAGTCCAAAGACAAAATACCGCAATAGACTGAATTCTGAACCTGACATAAGTCTTCAACTCTCTTCTTTCAAGCCTGACATTAAATAGTTGGTCAAAAATGAAAATCAACTTCATACCTCACATTAAATGGAAAATTTGTATCATTTGTATTGTTGTGTGTTGTTTTGTATATTGTTGTAGAATTCAGTAGTATATAATGTACCTATTTTTGTATAACTTTCAATAAATGATTATAATTAGAGAATGAACATAAAACTAAGTTTTGCTTATTTTAGGGCTCAGGCTTAGTGAAAGATTTAATGTTTTAAAACGGTTCTGTCGCCAAAAAAGTTTTAGAAAAACTGCTCAAAACTGTAGATACTATTGACAGTGCGATGGATTTTTTGACCTCTGGGTTAACATTGCTGGGTGAGTCAAATTATCTTAAAATGACTAAGAATATTATTCGAATCGTATTGATTGCTTATGATTACTCATCACATCGGTTGTTCATTGTGACTCACCTGCGGGGGGTAATGGTCGGGCAGTGAGTGCGCCGCCTCCCTATACGTCGCCAGCGCCCTTTGGAGACGTCCCTGGTCTGAATAAAGGGCGCCCAGCTGGAGGAGGGCGGACACCCTTGCCGTATCGTGCTCTCTACGGTCCCTCAGACCTGTGCCGTCCACCCTAGAGCCTTGCCTAAGGATCGACACCGCCTCCTGGCACCGACCTGCAGCTATCAGTGCAGCCCCCAGGTTTACATAAGCCACTAAAACAAAGAAAATCACATAATTAGTATATTTAATAATATAACAATTCACGGTTTCATATTTCAGTACAAGAAAATTCATTATTGGCAAATTACATAATACGCATATGAAAATTTTATATAATATTAAATATTGAGTACCTATACTAAACCTCTAGTATTTCTATATACAGCAATTAAACATTTTATTATTTCCAGTGATGAATTAATAATTTAAATATATGCTCTTAATTAAATCTTACCAACTATACACCATCTTCATAATGTATATCAATAGGTAGGAGAAATGGTTATGGGACTGACTTTCTGTTTCCAAATTTCCAGTCCGCATTACGAGTAAAAGCCCGCAGACACGTTTCAAAATATCACCCTCAATCCTTCGCCCCCACCGATGCTCGTCAATTATTCACAGCATCGCTAACCTGATTACTCGCGCTGACCATTAACTCCGAACGTCTAATTGGGTTTGACAATTTATGGTGAACTATTGAATATTAATACGGGCTAACTCAACCCATTTACCGCGAAGTTACACTGGCTGAGTGTGTATCGATTCGGCCTCGGTTTAACTGTGCACTGATTTCGTGGCAATAATTTCCGCGCCTCCGATCACGCCGCAAAACATCAGCAGTTGAGGTCTGCATCGGAATTATCGAACATCCACTGATTTCCACTGTACTGTTTGGTTTAACGGGCCGAATGCTGCACTGTGATTATCGAATCATTGCATCGTGATGCACAATAACAAAAAGGGCAGATATGCAGCAACAATGGGATATCGAACTAGAATTGTAAATCTGGATGGATTTTAAGAACAATGCTTGTACAACAATAATGCCGCGATATATTGTAATGTATTAGGTATTGTTTAGGTTCCATTGTATAGCGGAAGCGGTAGAAGCCAGCTACAGCTTGAAATGTTGCATAATATAAAGCCTAATAAATGCATTAATACCAGATATATCGAGTTAACCACATATCTTAAATTTGATTGTTCTTGCTATGCAATTATAAAGCGTGTGGTAGAATTGAGTACCAAGTTTCAAAAAATCACTGAAGGGTCACCTGACTAGGTAGAACGATGTCATGAGTTCCGTTAGGTCGGGTGAACGCAAACATACCGACTTGTCTACGGGAAGATTTTAACGCCCCCTCTCAAACGCAGTAGGCGGAGTGAAACGTCAGGGGTGAATTATGTGGGGCACATATCGCCAGTGCAACATTGTGCGTGCGCAACTTAGATGTGTGAGTGATTCACACACGCGCTAAAAACGTAAAATCTGGTAACTTGTGTTGCCTATACTTAAGAGTCAATTGAACTAAACAATTTCTTCATATCTGGAAAAGTCCGAGTTAATTCTTCATTTGATGAACATAATTAGAGTAATTGTTTTCTTAACACAATAGGTATATACATACATATAAAAATAAATCCTTCGATTTCTATTAGATTTTTCAAAATTCTTAATTTTTGTCTTCTTCTGGGAAACTATTTATTCATAAAAATGAATTCGTTCATAATTTAAATTTGTGATTACCAGCTTGACCATAAATATATTATATACAGTGACCTCCATAAAGTCGGTATCGTATTGGGCATTTTCATTATTATTGATTAACAAAAAAATAAAAAAATGTACGGCATTAATGTGTGCTTGTATAAAAACCGTATTAGCGTCTATCAGATGTACCGAGTAATTTTTACTTACCCAGAAAACCTCGTTTTTCAAAATGATGAAAATTGAAATAATGCTAATTTTCGGAAATCGCGCGAAATATCATTGATATATTTTTACTGCAAGTTAGTTTTAGATTACTGAAACATTTAAAGGACATGTTTTTTTGTTATCTGTAACTTTTGCAAAAAATTGGTTATTAATGTTTTTTCATATCTATCATCTCATCATTTAGGCCAGTATAAATGAACACATACAGGGTTTCTGATGAACTAAAACATTAACAAGAGAAGATTCATATTTTTGGAAGCTATCTATATAAATATTAATTATCATTGCGAAATATTTCTCCTAAATAGCACCTTGCATCAGAAACGTAGAAACTATGCAGTGACATAGCATTTTGATGAATAAAAATTCTAAAGAAATAATTAGTATTCCGAATTGTTTTTGCTACTGATACATATTATAAGTTTTTATCAAACCCGAAAATAAAATTTGGGATTTAGTTTTCGTACCTAACTAAAATCTAAAAAATATGAAAAAAACATTAAAATTTTAATTGTTGCAAAAGTTGCAGAAGACAAAAAATACTAATGAACTGTAAATAATGCAGTAATCTAAAACTTACAAGCAATAATAGAATCTCATCGATATCATGCCTGATTTTAAAAAAATGGCAGTATTTCCATTTTCATCATTTGATAAAACGAGATTTACCAGATAAATAATAATCACTACGTATATCTGATCGAGGCTAATAAAGTTTTTAAACAAGCTCAAATTAATGTCGTGAAAAAGTTTTTAGCAGCAAAAATAACATTGGTGAATTATGTTAGGATCAACTATTGCTGTTGAAATGAAACACAAATGAAGCAGCAAGTAGTTAAAAGTATTAAATTTAAGTACATTACTTTCACATAGTTATTATTGTTAGATTTAACTGACTCAATACAACTATCACCATTTAATTATCTGTAGTAATAACCCAATAGTAAGATACAGTTTATTGAAGTTCAATTAGAGTTTTCGAAAGCACATTGCTTTGCAAGAACCCGACGCCGAAAGGGGAGGGTTTTTTAGTGAAAACTATCCATGGGTTGTAATCAGTCTAATGTTATTTTGATTGGATATTGTCATACACATGACTACAGATTCACGAATTTGATTGGATTTATACTTGAGCAAATACCTCTTAGCAAACGTCATAAACATTTGGGTATCTACAAGTGAAATAAAATGTTCATGAATCCGCTGGTGAATTAATATTTATTTATATAACAAGTGAGCTAAGGGGATGTGTTTGAAAAAACATCCTTAGCTCACGTATTTCATACAATATTTTATTCAATTTTGTCGAAATATGTTTAGTAGTTACAGATTTAATTTTTATAATATCAAGTCGGTAAAAAGTCAGACATTTATTGTGACATCAAATTTTAAAAAGGCCGATTGTAATGTTTTTGCATCAGAAGGGGAATTTTGAAACATGCCCGCAACGGTACAATAAATTAGTAGACATCAGAACTTTACTTAGTAGTAGGAAAAACGTAATTCTTTCAAAGCCTGAAGAACTACTTATTTTTATTGTTAAATATGGAGATGAAGAGTTTTTCGAAATCTAATAGTTGCTATTCAAATTGTGCTCACCGTATCGGTTTCAATAAGTTGTGAAAGATCAGTAAACTTAAACTGATTATATCTTATTTAAGAGCTTCATTGGCCCATCAAGATTATCGGATCTTGCTATTTTGAGTCAAGAACGAGAAAAAAACAGCAAAAATAAATTTTCCTCATACCGTGCGAGCAAAAATTATTATCATCAACGTTTGCTTTGCAAAGCCATACAGCTTAGCTTAAAATTCTTCAGTTTGGCACGTCATGTGTTAGACACAATTTTAACCAAGATTTGGTTAGATATATCGTCCCCTTATAATTGTGATCTAAACCGAGCCCTTCGTTTTTCAGCGCAAGCCCTCTTGGATGAAAATAATTTTTGGTCGCACGGTATAATCGATCAATAAGCATCTATAAACGCACGTAAAGTACATTTCTAGATATTTACTATTTGTACTTGTTCTAATGTCCCTAATATTGCCGTGAGCTTTACATTGCAAATTTTATGTTGAAATTAATAAAAGATCTAATCCTTCGTGTTTGATTTATAGATGTAATTTGACAAGGGCGCACATTTTTGCTATGCCATGAGTAAAACTTTAAAATTTGTTTTACTCCATTATTTGTTGGCATTGTATAGAACAATAATTGATTTGCACTTATTGTAGTTGCTGCAAAAATTAAGTACTAACTTAGCCGTTGTGAAGAACTCTGTTTTGGAAGAACCAAATTTTACATTAATTATAAATTGAGTGGTTGTGAACGTAGTTTACCTATACCAAATTTACAACAAATAATCTAATGAAATTGCCAGTGCAAAATGAAACAATAAATAGCCACTAATTTATTCAGGTTGAGTGGTATGTCGGATGATAATTTCGTAAACTATTTTTTTTATACCTAAAATTAAACATAAAATATGATGTAGGTGTGTTGACAACAGAGACACAAGAGTATAGAGCATTACATCCTGTCAAATCAATCGTCGCTAATGTTAAAGTCGTGTGATCGATTGTTTATATCATTACTTAAATATTTCGTGACATTTTAGTTATGCAACACAATTAACAAGATATTTTTCGTAGTTCGGTTTGGTGAATGATGCAAGATGCTCAGGACTTCCCCTTGCAAGCGCACGCATTATTTACTAATGGCACCCGCCAATGTAACATGATACTCGGTTTAGACGCCGAATGACGTTTAGACAAATATGTCGCCTACGGGTTGAAGGGCACTTTAGATGCCGGACTATATATAGGACTTTAGGAAAATGCACTGTGATAAAACTTTTTTTTAATTTGTTTATTTTTAATCAAAAATTCATCAAATTTGTTAACACTCTAGATAAAAATAAAATTAAACAGCATGATATGCAACAAAACATTTTACATGTAAACCAATGACGCATTTTTGGCAGCGGGTTGTACTATTAGTATGGCAATGTCGGCATTTTGTCTGCTTATCTTGAGGGATAACAAAATGATCCATTCTATCATATCGAATGCCAATATTCTCTGTTTGGCTGGGCCTTCCTCTACTAAAATTGCTTATCTTTTTCTTATTTTGTGACAGTAAAGAAATTGCTATCTGTCTTCTAAAGCAAGGGTCTCCAAACTACGGCCCGAGGGCCACATCCGGCCCGCGTACAGATTTTGTCCGGCCCGCGGAGACCTAGCATACTTGAAAACTCCTTTTAAAGAACATATTTTTTATAGCAAATTAAATTTAGTTTACTGAAGTATTCTAATTTTATGTTGAATAATTATTAATATGACATCTTCATTGATATGGTTATAGGCTAACTACTCATAACATTGTTGTAGGCTTATTGTTATTGTTTTTGTGATAAGTTAGATAGAGAAACACAGAATTGTAATGAATAAAGACATGTATAATATGCAGAAAATTTAACTTCAGTATATAATAACTAACAAATTATGTAAATGAATCCAACTAACATTTTATACATTTTAAATAAAAACATAACTTATAACAAGCATAATGACATATGAAATACTAATGAGATTTATGTAATTGAGATTTTCCACTGACAATAGTTTGTAGTTGTGGACTAATTTTACTTGTACCAATTATTAAAAGAGATTTAAAATGCTCATCAGTTAATTTAGATCTGTAAACATTTTTTATGTACTTCATTTTGGAGAAGGTCTTCTCACACAAATAAGTAGTGCCAAATTGAGAAAACAGCCCACGAGCAAATTTATGCAAATTATCAAATTGTGTCAGTGGAAGACTCTTATAAAATTCCAACAAAGATGAGTTTTGATATTTGTTCTTAATTATATCACTGCACTGTAGATCAATCATTTCCATTTGAAGTTCCGGGGCTAGGGTTTCAATGTCAGTATCAAAAGGATTCTGAAAAATCTTAATTTGATTCGCAAAGGCATCAAAGTCCGAGAAACGAGTATCAAAATTTATTTTCAAAGCACTCAAAGTTTCGATTGCAAAATCGATAGGAAACTCAGTCTCAGTGGTGTGGCTGAATATTTCACATGTTTTAAAATGTGAAAAACATTTACTTCGTAGTTGTGATTGAAACAGTATCAATTTCTTCCGGAATGATTTGATATTAGTGTATAAATCAGGAAGATGCTAGTTTTCTCCTTGCAATCTCAAATTCAGTTCGTTCACATGTTTTGTCAAATCAACATAGAATGCTAACTTCCACAGCCATGCGTTGTTTTGTAATTCAGTAAGAGGGCGATGCTTTTCATTCAAAAAAATTTCGATCACTGCTCGAAGTTCAAAAAAGCGCTGAAGGACTTTCCCACAACTAATCCAACGTACGGCAGTATGATAAGGTAAGTCATTTTCTCCAATCTCTTCAATAAATTGTCGGAATTGTCGGTGATTCAGCCCAAAAGATCTGATAAAATTAACAGTTGATATGACTGGTTTCAGAACTTCAGACATATCCAAACATTTTCCGCACAAAGACTGTTGATGAATGATACAATGTAAGACTAATGGTTTTGAACCACCGTCATTTTCTACAGCCTTTGACACAAGAGCGACCACTCCTTTATCTTTCCCACTCATGTTTTTGCCTTCATCAGTTGTAATACATTTCAAGTTTTTCCATCGAAGGTTCTTTTGATTAATGGCCATTTCAACTCCTTTAAAAATATCTGTACCAGTAGTTGTGCCATGAATACTATACATATCAAGAAGTTCTTCATGCACTTCATAACTTTTATCTACTCCTCGAATATAAATCAACACCTGAGCAGTATCTGACACATCCGTTGACTCATCCAAGGCCAAAGAAAACCACTCAACATGTCCATTTGTGTCGAACAGTTGAGAGGATATATTTTCAGCGATGTTTTCTACCCTTCGAGCCACAGTGTTTGCTGACATACTGACAGTTTTTAATAAATTTACCTTTTCAGGGCATATTTCTTCGACTGCTGCAATTATGCATTCTTTGATCATTTCTCCATCGGTGAATGGTTTTCCACGTCTTGCAATTTCAAGAGCCATACGAAAGCTAACCGTAGGCTTCCTGAACGAAAATTTGCTGGTAATTCAAACCTAGAGTACGTTAATATGATTAGCTACCTAAGGCTTGGCCCTTGGGACTTAGTGGAGGAGTCAGTGTGGCCCTCGGGCTAAAAAGTTTGGAGACCCCTGTTCTAAAGGCAAGATAATCGACTTCGTCCTGATAGTATTTATGTATCAGCCAAGAGTTATGGATAGCCATGTCGATAGCTTGAGCTGTTAGTGGCAAATACCATTTCTTACCCCTGATGAAAGTCCTGTAGAGACTAACATTTTCATCACCCATATTTGCATTGTACCAACGAATCATGTGGGGTTGATCAACATATATTGTTTTTTTCTCTTTCTGAGAGAACTTCTTTACTTTCTGCACAGGTTGTATACCAACATCATTTGAGCACATACTTACAATTTTGTTGTCATTCCACTGAACAGCCATTATTTTATTTTCCTCGCACATTTTGTATTCATAGTACCCTCTATATTGATTTTTCAGTCCATCAAAGGAAATGGTTTCTTTTGGAGCCTGTTTGTCCTAATTATTCCCGTACCAATTTTGTTTTCTGACATATTTTTAGTGGCAAAGAAGTAAAAAAATTATTACAATACAAATGAAATTTTGTATTAGGCCACTTAGATTGTAGCACATCAATATAAGACAGTACCACACCTGCTCCAAGCTCCAAGTTCGCTATATTTAGCTCCAATGTGAGTATTTGCTCCTCGTTAAGGTTCAATAGCTTATAACCACAGCTTATAGCCATATCGAATTGGCTTGCCACGGATATACTGCTTACATCCATGACGGCCATAGTAAGGGACCATCGCTTCATCTATGCTATGAGGTTTTTGCAAAAGAGCTACTATCAAAAATGCTTGATTAAGATGCGTAAATATATCCTCTACCTTGGCGAATTTGTCAGTTTCGCTCAGACTATTATTATCTGCAACATGAAATTGGCTCATAATAAACTCAAAGCGATCTCTAGATATAGCCGATGCATCTAGATCATTATATGCATTCTCTTCTCGCACTCAAAACATACGACATCTAGATAACTGAACATTTCGTCTTAAAATAAGTACTCCCAAGAAACTATTTATTTCGGTTGGAGTAATATTTCCTGGATTGTTTTTTTGAGAAGCATATTTATTTGATTCTCTCACAATCAAGTCAATAAGGTTCTTATCGGAAAATAACTCAAAAAATAATTGCTTTAGCTCATTATTTGCGTCTTTTGGCCATTCAACAGCATTTTGTACATCAAACTCTTTATTTACCGATTTTTGTTTTGCCGCCTTCCAGGCTAAAACAATTCCGTCAGGGGAATGTCGTCTTCACTTTCGAATTGGTCATCAACATTATCGTGTTGAGTTGGATTGGGTTGGGCATGAATATTTCTGCCGGTCTACTTAGTTGAGTAGCCGGTAGATTGTTGGCAATGAAGTTGTGCTCATCTTCACAATCTTCGTCAGTAAGCCACCCATACGAGTTTTCAGGAGGAAGGAACGCAATATCTGCCTCAGTTAAAGGAAAATTTTCATCTTCCACCATTGCAAGAGCCTCTGTGAGAGTTAACCTTCTACAATAAAGTAAATGTCATCAAATCATATTGACCCGGTACCGATTTTATTTTATATTTGAAGCTTATTTATGAAAAAAAAAAGTGAATCAGAGTTACTTATATTACTAGCGTCCTACATGTAGGAATGCTGTATAAAAATGCAAATTTCAACAGATCGGATAAGATAACCTAAAAATTTACAGCTGTCACACATAATTCTTATATTTGTAATACCTAATCCAGAATGACTTGAAAAATGTGATTTATGAATATAAAAATATTTGAAAATAAATACTTAATTTTTGAAACTCATTTAAAATTTTTATCATTTTAAAAATTATTATTTAGTATCCACTATTTTTTAAAAGCACTTTGTTTATTTTGTTGTAAAACTCTTTGTTTGTGAGCTTTTCCAAACTTAGTTCAATACTCTCAATAATATTTACACTTTCAATTAATTCCTTTCTGTTCTGTTTCTAATTTGGTGATGGCTTGTGCAACATGCGAAAAAAAAGGGCATATGTATATAAGATCCTCACAAATGCTTTTGTCGGAGGAAAATAGTTGCTGCACGTCTCGAATACTTTGATTTTTTCCGGATCTAACTTTTCGACATTTTTTTTTATTTTCTCAAAATTTTCAGCGTAATATATTGCAGCATTAATCCACGTGTCCCATCTTGTCACAATTGGTGCTGGAAGTAGTGCAACATCGGGAACATTTTCTCAGAAACGTTGCACTCGGCTAGGAGCTTTTAATAATTTTTTTTTCGTCGCCGATATTAGTGAATTAACATTAAGGAATGTAGACTTTGTATATTCTGAGAGACGATGTAGTCCATGTGCAACACATGTTACATGAATCATTTTTTGGTACAATACTTTCAGCCCTCTCATTGCTTTGCACATATATCGGGCAGCATCTGTACAAGTTACGAGAACGTTTCGTATATGATGCCACTAGGATACAATAGATTCATTGAATCGTTAACATATCCTGCGATCGTTCTGTGGTTCACCTTATCCAAAACTTTTAAATTAACTAAATATGATTTGGAACTTTCGGCCTCATCTCCAAGAATTCCAAATACAATATTGGCTACACACCTTTGCTCTACATCAGTGGTTTCATCAAGGGAAATCCAAATGTTCCTTCTTTTAACCTCGTCTTGCAACGTTTTCAATGTAGATTGAAATAAGTGGGGCACTTAGTTTTTTCTTAAAGTTGATTCATCAGGAATTTTCTGTGCTGTGTGCTTCTACAAAAATCCTACTAGATGTTCATTTTTTGGTTTGCTTAATGGAATAACTGCCGAGACAAAGCTTTGCACTACTCATTGTTGAATGTTGACATGTTTTGTCAAGATCGTTGTATTACTGTACTAATTAGAGCATTATGATGAGTTTATTTCTTCATTATTTTGTTGTTCACATGTTTAGTGGTTTATATGTTGCACGACTTTAAACTTCTTGTCCACTGATACCGGAATTTCATAATATTTACATAGTAAAATGCTTCCATTGGTTAGAAAGTCTTCAAATTTATTCACAAAATCACTTAATGTTGCACTTTTAGACCTTTTATCCTTTGGCATGTTGATATTTTCAATAAATTTACTTATGAAGTGTACAAAACCTAGTTTAAGTAGCAACTGTATGAATAAATATAAACTTACACCAAAATGCTCCTGAAAACCCCACGCCCCCATTCACCAGTCCTCTTTCCTTGAATTCCATAACACTTTCACTACCATCCATAAAGCAAGTATAAAGTAAATTAGGCATATCTAGATCGTAAAATTTTGGGTCCATAATTGAGTTCCAAGAAATGCAGATTTTCTTGTATGTATCAGTAATACATTAGCTGACAATTATGTACGTATGTAATTAAGGCTTCCGCCTTTTAAATAGTTCAGTTTCAGTTTTCAGGAGCTGCAAATTTGCAAATTTCTAAGAAAGTATTAAGTACCATACTACCAAAATATGCATTTTGGACCAAAAATGTTGAAAATATGCATTTAAGCCAAAAATGTTAAAAATATGCATTTATCCTTAACATTGGCTAAAATTTCCTATTGCATATGAACATATGCAAATGCATAACTATCATAAGCATCAGTGATGCCTACTTTTATTATTTGAAGATATTAATTATTATTATGAATGATATCATTACTTAATAGTACCCATGGAAAGAAACATACGATTAGAGTTAATGAACTGATATGATGCCAAATGGAACAAAGTATCATCATTTATGACAAATTATAGATTATTAGACAACATCTCGTTGATACAAGTCCAGTTTAAGTAAGGAGCTAACACAGCTAATAAATGCAATTAGAGTATCTATCGATGACACAAAATTATTATTTTCAATATCTATGTTAAGTCGTGACTCCAGGTAGAATACCAAGCAATAATTATGTAATGAAAATACAACGGGACAAACTGTATATTACGTGGATTCCGTGGATTTTCGATGATGTAATCGACAGAAGATCAGAAGGTCACACTAGTGACACTAATTGGGGAGTCGGAGTGAAAACCGTTTTATGGGGTTTGAACCTATGACCTTTAACGCGGCAGCAGCTTTAACACAGCACTAAGGTATGCTATAACTTAACCTCACAGTAAAACGAACAAGGTTGTGACAATGCATTCGTTTATTCTGTCCTGAAGGAGGATATCAAACTTTAGGTCCAGAATCCTTTTAGTCATTGCGAAATGTGAAATCGCCAGCGTAGCATTGTTATAGAGTATTGTGTAATCTATACACACCAATCTATCAATCTTAATCCATGATTCCTTTCATCGGCCAGCATCTCCAGGAATATTAACCACCCTGATGGATTACCTGTTCGCGTCGATGAATTTTTAAGATGGGGGTTCCTTTCCGCACCCTCTTCACGCTGGCAGGCCATTTATATTTACGCTCAACACGTGCGGGTGGTGCGGCAAGGAGAACCGTACGTGTTGCGGCGTCAAAGGATGCATCACCGTATTCCGGTCCACGTTTCGGCAGGTTAGAGCATCATCTTAGACGTGACCTTCGCCACCCCCGGGCAAGCACTCGGTGGGCTGTAGGTTACCGGGCGAGACGATCGCGAGATACGAGAGGGAGTATTGGTAACGCAATATCGCAGTGAGATCAAAGGTGTCTGCAACGCGAACGTGAATTGGAAACGTTGAAATGTATATAAGCCGTATACATATAGACAGTGAGATGGGATTTCTTAAGTCATCTGCTATGAAAAAGGAAATGCAAATAAAGTGCTGGATAATTTCAGATATATTTGCCACTGCCTCAAAGTTCTGCATCTACAGAATCTTCACACGTACCAACTATATAACATATACTTTAGTTTTCCTTTTATATATATATCGGTTATGTATACTTTTATTTAAAAAAAAATTAGTTTACGCAATTTTTTAATGACAATTATAGATGGCTATAGGCAACCAACATTTCATACTAAAAAATAATAGAGTGCCGATGTTATAGCAGAAATGAACAAAAACAATTAACTCGCTTTATACTGCGATGTTCACAAAACTGGCCACACTAAAAGTTTCTTATTCATGTAGCTTTCCGTGGGTAAACATCAAGACTAACTGAACACGCCTTGTAAATATCATTGCTGTGTCACTCTTGGCTTGGGCATGCAATTTGTATAAAAAACTGAGAGTCGCCATTTAAAAACTATTTACAAATATGTACATGTTCAAGAAAGTATGCAAAGGAATTAAAAACCTTTTTTTTACCAATAAAATATACCATTGCTTAGAAAAAGTGCTGCTTGTATTAAAATTCGCTTATTTTTTAATAAACTTTAGATGCGTGCGATGGTTTACATCATAATCACATTTGATCTCAAAACAAGTTGGAGTTGGTTTTCAGTTCGAGTTTAGCATTTAAATCGGTATACATTGGAGTGGACGGCGTATCTATTGACCTAATTTTGTTCGAAAGATTCATATTCAATATAAACAAATCCATTGGGTGTATAAACGATATCGACTTAATGAACATTTCAGCGCATTAGCAACAATTTGTATCATACTTATGGCTACATTTATTTGTCATAAATGGTTATTTTATTTAGATATTTCCAAACTCACTGTCAATAATATTTTTTTAAAGATGAGTAAGAAATAAAACCCCGAGAATTTTAAACAAAGTAAATTAAAAAATCTGATTTGGTTTCTGTATTAGATTTAGGCATTTTTTTTATAATGTGTTACTGCAGAATAAAAATGATATAAAGTTATAGTAATAGACAGTGGTACTTCAGAATTTAAACCGAACGTAACCTAACCTAACCGTTTCCATGTTATTCATATGTTTATACATAAAATTATGCAATTTCATTAATATTTCCTGCCGGTGGGTCAATCTGGGAAAATCTTAGGCGAGGTTGGAATATTTTGGTGAAAGCAACGAGACCAGATAGAACTTATTTGTTATAGCAAAAGTAAGAAAACCCTGAGTTTTTAGAAAAAAATATTCCGTCCAACCCCTTTTTATGTCGAAAAGGGGTAAACTTACCCGTTTTGGAGGTGGTTAGTTCACCCTCCCACCCCCGACCAGTAATATACATATAAATTTTCCTTTTTGTTCGGAAAAAATCTTTTGCCGCTATTTTGGGATAAATCTTAATCGAATTGGACACATTTTTTGCTTATATTGCCCAAAAATAAGTAAATAAAATTTCAATAATTTAAGTAAATGAATTTTGGATTCGCCTGAACAAGGTTTGCCACAGGGTTCTCCTCTCTCGCCCCTCCTGTACAACATATATTGCCATGACATATTAGGAACAGACAACAGGCAGACAGACTTAGAACAGTATATCATACAATACGCCGACGACACAGCATTAATAACACATAAAAAACGACTGGATGACACAATAGATACTCTTCAAATACTGACTGACAAAACAATGGACTGGTTCAACAAATGGAGACTCGAACCCAACCCCGCAAAATGCCAACTCCTTATTCCCAACCACAGAATCAATAACAACTCACCGACAATACATGTTAACGGAACAAACGTATACCCCACAACGACGATAAAATACTTAGGAATGACGATTGACAATAAGCACAAATTCGACAAACACTTACGGAACACAAAGACGGAAATACAAAAACGAGCAAAACATTTTAGATGCCTAACATACGGAGGAAGAGGGATATCCATTAGTACAGCAACAAAAATTTATAAATCCATCTGCAGGCCCATGATTGACTACGGCCAGATCATACTAAAAAATGTAAGAAACACCTGCAAACGAATTACAAACGTAACTGAACGGAAGACATTAAGACTTCTCACTAAATTAAGACATAAGGACAATCATCTTCATAACATATCAAACATAAATTTATACAAGATCACCAAAATCATACCCATCCAACAAAGACTAGACAAACTACGAAATAAATTTCAACAAAAACAGGACAATAGGACAATACTCGACGAATTGTGTATTAAAAGACAAAACAAACGCACTACAAAATTACATCCGACAAAAACGCTTCATGAATCATATTACACTTCATAACACTCTCTTCACACTATCAAAATAATCACTCATGAATCACATATAGGTAATGTTATATAATATAATATGTAATGTAATGTATAATGTAACGTACGTATAATGTAATGTATTATGTTAGGCAAGGCGGAAAGACCCTATGGGGTCGATAGCCTAATAAAGATTGTTTATATATATATATATATATATATATATATATATATATAATTTAGGAATAAATAAAATTTGACTAAAATTGCCTTTTTTAAATTATTACTTTTTAGCTAAAATTTATTTAGTTATTTTTGAGCAATATTGGCTACTTGCTCTAAAAATTGAATCCAATTCGATTGAGTATTGGCCAAAATTGCGGCAATTGTTTTTTTTCCAAAATAAACCCGTATATATACGTATATTACTATTACAGGGGGAGGGGGGCGGTTGAACACAACCCCGCAAAATTTGAACTGGAGATTCTTTGAACATTGACATAAAAGGCTACCATGTTTGTACCTTAGCTACTGATTTAAGTCGTTGAAAAAATTAAAACATAAAAACAACCTCCAAAAAGGGTCAGTTTACCTCTTATTGGCAAGAAAATGCTTGCAGGGATTTTTTTTCCCTAAAACTCAGGGTTTTCTTACTTTTGCTATAACAAACAAGTTCCGTAGGGTTTTTTTCAACACCTTTTTGGCCAAAAAAAGGGTTGCAGGGAATATTATTTTCCAAAAACTCAGGGTTTTCTCAGTTTTGGTATAACAAACAAGTTCCACTGGGTCTCCTTTTTTCAACCTCTTTTTGGAGAAAAAAAAAGTGTTGCAGGGAATATTTTTTTCCAAAAACTCAGGGTTTTCTTACTTTTGCTATAACAAACAAGTTCCACCCGGTCTCGTTGCTTTTACCAAAATTACCTACTTTTGTCCAGCTTGACTCCACATAATAAAATGTAATTGGTTTAAATTTATTTGTCAAAATATGACAGTAACCAATTATGCCATAGGTGGAGGAGTAGTATGAATAATAATAATAATAATTATTATTATTATTAATAATATTATTACTCTTTCTGACAAACTTAATAAACTATAATTTGGCGGTTAGTTTGATTGTAAGTTGATCTACAATCATAAACTTGTATCTGATACGTAGCTCACGGTGTCATACAGGGTGATCCATTATCGCAACCTGTACAATTTATTGTTTTTCTGTGCAATGAAAATCCTTATATTTTTTTAATGAAAAACCTTATATGTTATTTTATAATATGAAAGCACATTCAACACTTTTTTATTTTATATAGCATTTTCTATACTCAAGCCTACAAGTTACTATAATATTTGGGAAATTAATTGCAATTTAAAGTGGTCTACATTTATAATAATAACAAAAATTATAGATACCAACTTTACAATGACAAGTCATTATTGCATCCGTTTATAAGATTCGTTATATATTCGTCGTAATTGTGAAGTCACATTGAGTATGTATATTTCTCAACAAGAAATGGTCGATATTAATTACATCTTTGGTGTATGTTATGAAAATTGTAAGTTGGTCTTTCGAGTATATGATACTCGATATCCTGAGGAACACTGTCCTAAAGAAGAAGGCTTTGAGGCAACAGGAAATATTATATATTATATACAAAACATAATATATTATATATATATATATATACATATATATATACATATATATATATATATATATATATATATATATATACATATATATATATATATATATATATATACAGGGTGAGTTTTTTCGGATATTTAGTATGGGAATCTCGGAAACTAGCGGAGATAGAGGGACGAAAAAAGAAAAAAAAATTATAGCTTTAATACAATAATCGGTTAAATTGTATTATTAAGCACATAATGACGTACAACTTTTTCCTTTACACATTTTTTCAAAAGTCAATACTAATAGATCCATAGGCAACGAACTTAATAACAAAAAAATTATTTTTTCGAGGTATTTAGTTAGCCATGCAATTTTTCCAAAAAAAACAAAAAGCTCATGAAATCAAACTCGTAAAAGTGCAATTCTTTCCCGTTTTAATCGTTCCTCTATCTCCGTTAGTTTCCGAGATCCCCATACTAAACATCCGAAAAAACTCACCCTGTATGAATATAATAAAATATATAAACATAACATACATATATTATAGAATACTCCAAACATGTGCAACCGAAAAAATAAATTACAGGTCATAACGTCCGCTGTGGAAAATCCTAACATAAGCTTTGATGAAATTAATACCCAGTTGGAAATTAGGCGATAATCACGTTGCAGAATTTTTAACGAACAATTTCACCGCTACCACATCCATTAAGAGCAGCACTATTTTATCGTAAACTGTCATGCACGTGTAAACAGCATAGACGAAATTACATAATGCAGAAATTTTTTGTAGTTATATATCACGCCAATTGCTCTATGAGATAAAAATAAGGTAATTCGATAAAAAAAGAAATACGCTTAATTTAAGTGGCAGTCAACTAAAGACACTTTTGAATGACAAATTGTAAAATTTTCAGGTGAAAATTATATCAGTTATAGAGGTATCTGTCAGGTACAATTAGAGAAAAAAAATCAGTTTTTATCTTCTTTGTAAGAGAAATTGAAGACATTTTTCTTAACGTCTGTTTGAGGTCAAAATCATGGAATTTCATTTTTATCTCAGGAACAAAAACCTATCTGTGTACTATAGGTAACTATAGCAAACAGTAACTGTGTGCTATAGGTGCACACATATTTCTACAAAAGATGTTTCAAATTAAACGGGGAAGTCAGAAACATAATATAGGGTGTTCCATATAAAAATCAAAAGTTGATGGCTACTTCCGCTAGAATAGGAAGAGATGGAAGGTTGAAAGTATTTCAGCTGAGGAGAAAGAAATCAGCCATATTTGGATGATTTTTTCACTTTTTATCTTTTGATAAACTTTTAATGGTCCTTGAGCGAGAAACACATTGCATAACCTGCAATTTAGGTTATACAGCATAGGTACACAAAGGTGTACAATTTTAAACTGATACGAACATCATCGCTCATAATTGCATCAAACTTTGCAGGAATGCTAGCTATTCCCAAGCATTAATTATTGTTAGCTATAATATCAGTCGTTTTGGGATGTAGTATTTTCTTCTAAATATCAGAAGACTACTATTACAAGAAGATTAATTGATTCAGTAATTATCTTACCTAACTTATGACAAATACCACATACACAAGGTGACTTTGCATATTTTACTTGTTGGTGAAGACGAGATATAGATTTTTTGTAGTGAAAGTTGTATACATGTTGTATAATGTAATATACAATAAATAGTATATAACATTATAAGCCGTGTAAAAGGGTTTTTACTGGCGATACAAGGAAATAACTGTCGAGTCGGTATTCTTGTAGAGGCAGTACAAAACATTACGCGGCGTATAATATATTTCATTTGTTATACACTTTTAAACAGTTAAATTATGATAATATTGACAGTAATAATAAATAAAAAATATCACCTGCCCGTGAAAAAATTTAAAAAACGCAATATCCTAATTTCAATTAAAATTTACACTTTCATATTAAAAACGAACGACGGCAAAGTGGAAGCAAAATTACCAAATAATAACAAGTGAAAATTAGATGAATGAAATTAATGTAAAAATTACGCGGGATGGTGTAAAATCCTTACACTCTCCAATGTCAATTTTCAAGCTTTGAGCTAGTAAAAGTCATCTTACCAGGTTAGTGTACAGGCTGGTTAGAGTGACGTTTACAAATGTATAACAAATAAAATATATGTATATATCTGATACCTGCAAACGAATTTTTATATAATATAAAATATACCTATACATAATAATGTAAGCGATATAATATATATATATAATCAGTATCCCTTCTACCATATAATGGTGTAGGGTGTCTAATACAGTTTTTTGTACAAATTTTACAATCAAAAGTAACTACATATTACATTAGCTTCTGAGCTACCGGAAACTTGCCCCCCACCTCTCGAATATCATATTGAATAAATTAAGAAGTTATTCATTTAGACATAGGACTAACAGGACTCAGCAACACAACCCTTACCAATCTAGAAGTTTACTATATTAAGGACTTCATTATTGACTACATTATAATTGTAGTTACAAAAAAAAAAGTTCTCAACTACATTTTAATTGATCCGACAGTAGTACAAACTAATGTGAAATGTCTGAAACAACTTCTTTCATGAACTAGAGATTGAAAATGAATGTATAATGTCATCAATGTTTTATCTTTTGGTAAGCTTTGATTCGATTGTCAGAATATCCTTCACGCGTTCTTCGGCCATTGTAAACTATAGCTTGTAAATCAGTAATATTTCGCCTAGCGATCGAAATGTACATTTAGATAAAATAAATGTGTTTTGTGAAAAAGATGTTTTTTTCTTTATTAATAGAGCTTGTATAATTTTTTATTCTTTCCAACACGGAAAACACCCTTTCTGCTGAACAGTTGGAAGCAGGAATCGTCAGAAAACAAATCTTAATGCGATGTCAACATAACGGTAGTTTGTTATCATGTAGCACTTCGCAAACATTTAAGTATTATTGTTTAAGGACATATTTTCTTCCATTCCTTTAAACAATTATAAGAAAAATTATACACTCCAGGGGTGAAACTTTCAGACTGTTTCAGAGCGCACCCTTTGACGGGGGCGCTTGAGTCCTTCACCGCTCGAGTCAAGTCAGCTTACATCCTTACTACAAGTGTTTTTATCCTCCGTTTTCTTGGTTTCTTGGCCATCAAGCACCTACTGTTAGTGACAATTGAACCAACAAGGAGGTGGTAAATTTTTAATTAACTTAAACATTTATTATTATTATCCATATTCAGCAGGATGTATAAAACAAAAGAAGCTTCCAAAGTACATAAATGGTTTCGGGACTATTTTTGGCTAGAATACAGCGTCTGGCTAAATTTAGTTAATGCTTCCTGTACAGACTAATTTAAAAAAAAATCTAGAGAACCAGTCTTTATCTCAATCGGCTTCAAAAATTGGAATATAGCTTGAGGAAATATCAAGTACATCGAGATTTTGAGTATTGTAGAGTCGCTATGCAAAAATAGTCTCTCTTGTATACCTCTCTCAAATATGATCACTGTAGAAGTGGTTTCATTACACAACAAACACTAAATTTGTTTATTTACAGGCCACAATGAAAAGCCGAAAGTTCAAATCGTGGAAACTGTTTAGAAGTTGTTGAAGTTTTGAAAACAAAATGTAACAATTTTTACAAAGTTATAATCCTTCTAAGAATTGTGGAATTGTGTCTAAATGATGTGTATCTAAATGAAAATGTAGACAGTACAGCTAATTGCATTGCTCATTGAATAGGTTTGTAAAAGAAAATATTGATGCATATTATTTTGCAGTTATGGCCGATGATAGTAAAACAGAACATAAATTAAGATTGATGGTAAATCATATTTATGCCATTAAGGCAGTCAAATTAACATATCAGTCAGTTTTAGATAATTTTAAAGAATATCTGATGCAACATCAAAATGGCAAGACGCGTCGCTCATTAAAAAATGTACCATTTTGTGTTTGTTTTTATATTTGAACAAATTCTTGAAGTCGCTTCAGGAGTTAATCAATTGCTTCAGAGTGAAAAGTTTGATTCATCTAAAGTTTCTCTTTGTATTAAAACTTTAATTGCAACGTATAAAACTCTGGGGGAAAATGAACAACACTTTGATAAATTATATAAAAATATATAAATTGATAATTGTACGTCTTTAATCTTATTACTTAAATTATAGAATTATTAAACCTTACTGTAAGAAATATCACAGATATAAATTGTAGTCCGAACTGCAGTTAAATAAATAAATGTTATTGTTTAAGTAATACGTTTATAGTACGTCCTTAAACTTAATATTTAAATGATAGAATTAATGAACCTTAATATGAGAAATATAACAGAAATATTTTTTTGTTCGAACTGCAGATAAAGGAAAGAGATAAAACAGCGTCAAGAAAGCGAAAACGTCCAAAAACATTACAATCATTCATGTAGAATGATGATACATTTTCAATTGAAAAAAAAAGTAATATTAACGACTAAATATTGGATACAATGTTCATAGAATTTAAAGTGAAATTTTTCGAAAAAGTAAAATATTGTACCTACTTAAGCTTTGCACATAATGTCAAAGTGCTTGTTGGATGTTTAACTTCCGAAGAATTTTGGTACTCTTGATATATTCTGAAATTTTCTCCTGCTCAGTTTTCATATGACTGGATTTTTCCTTTTTTTTTTCTGTTCGTTTCATGTTCATACTTAAAGTTATTTTCGCTTTCATTAGTGCTCAATTTTCATAAATGTTAAATTTTGTTCCTATACATTGTATACTGATACGGTTGATTGATCGATGTCAGACTATTGTAGCTTATTACTTTATACGTTAAATCGAGATAACATATATCAACATAAATTTGGCAAAAGAGTCGTTTCTAATCTTTGAAGTTGAAGGTGGTATTTAGGTGCTTGTCTTCATGTATTTGCCTTTTTTCGTTCGTCATTTATATGTATATTTACTTTTTTTGTGACTTGTGTCAATGGTAATTTTTGAAAAGTTTGCCGCTTTGGGCTATAGCCGTCATAGCCCCCCACCCTCCCTAAATCCGCCATTGGTTACAATTATTGCATTTTTGAATGAGTAGTTCAACTGGAAATCGTGTTTATGTTTCAAATTCAACATAAAATTCCAGTCGTTCCAATGCAGTAGTTATTTTGTTTTTGCTCCAACACAGTCCCAACTAGTGCCGTATTTGGGTGAATTAACGCGATGTTTATTATGAGAAACTTTGCGAGTATATCCGATGGTAATTAAATTTGCATGAAAATTGATATAAAACTTTTCTAGCGCTGCGCGCATTGTTTTGTTTCTCTGCGGACTGAGGGGCTGCTGCAAAAAACGAGCAACGTTGAATGAAAGAAGGCGGCGGCACGCGAGGCCACCGCCACCCCCGACCGGACGACAAAGCGTGCGATATTAATGGATTAACCCCCCTGAAAGTTCCAAAAATATAAAGTATGAGACACTAAATGCAGATTAGCGGAGCGCACATTTTCCGCCCCCGCACGTTTAATTTAACGCGATTTCCATAAGAAGTGTTAATTACAAGAATTTCCGTCCTCGGTAACAGATTACGTATTCATGAATCTCCGCGTTTGGTATCGCGCACGGAGCAAGGCAGGACCCTGCGCAGAAAAGTTAACGTCATTATATTAAATTTGCATTAGCGCTGTGCAGAGGCGGCAGCCAGCCCCTAATAAATACCACAGTTAGTTAGTCATTTCAGGTTGCCCCCGCTCGTTTCACACCCCACAAATCGCGTTACACCGCAGCGGGAATAATAAGTTCATTATTAAAAAGCGCGAGATGTGCTCCTAATGACACCCCCATAATTCTAATAAATCTTAGAGCAGTCTAAGAAATCCCTACCAATGGGCGGGGGCGGCCGAATAAATAATAAATAACCGCATAAATCAAACTTATCTAAAACGTCGGGACATTAATCTTCATGAACGCAGTAAATAAAGAAAAACGCAGGCCGAACAAGCAAGCGCCTTAATAAGGAGTAATTACCTGTTCCGAGTATTGTTTGCTCTCTACTTACATTTAGTGCAAACTTTATATGCGCGCTCAAATATTTAAGGACGCTCATTCCCTCCGTGGATGAGGTAACCCTTTATCTGCTGCCGTCTCTTACTTTACACTACAGAACCGCAAATTATTTCACAGTTTGGAACTTGAAATTGATCACAACTTCAAACAATCATCCATCGCAATAATTCACAGGTAGCACTAATAATTTATTTGTACTTTAGCATCGAAATATAATCAAATTAATCAATAAATAATTCCGATTGAATTTATTTTGATTAATTGGAATTGTTAAATACAAACTTGTTGTATATGAATAACAACAACATGATCAGCCAATCGGCAGTGAATTCATATCCGTGACTTAACCCTACGGAAAACTTTGAATCACAATACATCCATTTTTAATCAAATCAATAGCGATTGCACATGTGCATTGGAAATTATTGGTAAAAAGTTTGCACGATATCGACAAACAAGTTGTTGCATTAGAGGGCAGGGGCCTATTTCCTGAAGTGTGTTTGTTGAAAGAGTGCAAATTTGCTATAAATTACAATAGACGAGAGCAATTTAGCAAACTATATCCAACAATATAATTTAAATAGTACGACATTTATAGGTTATAATTTGCTATAAATTTGCTATAAACTACAATACACGAGAGCAATTTAGCAAACTATATCCCAACAATATAATTTAAATAGGAAGACATTTATTGGTATTGTTATGATTTGTTATAAATCAATATGAATTTGATAGTAGTTTCATGCACCACCTATTTCGTAAATTGCAAAATCAATTGAAAATCACGTTCTGCAACATAATATGAGTAGAAAACTAATCACAAAGCCGAAATCGAACCCTACACAATTCTTGTTATCGCTGCAACAAAGTTATCTAGAAGCAGATTTGTTCTAATGTATACGTGTTTCGACATGCTGTCTTTGACGAGATATAATATAGGGAATATAACTCATACGTAAAACAGTGACGTCATAACAATGCGGTTTCTATAGTTACACAATTATTAATTACTGATAATGCTGAAAATAAAACGGTTGTATTTTCACGGGAATATAACTCATACGTAAAACAGTGACGTCACAACAATGTGGTTTCTATAGTTACGCATGTATTAATAACTGACAATGTTGATAATACCACGGTTGTATTTTCAGGATAATACCACGAACAAATGTCGATCGCTGTCACAATTTATGGTTAAGCACAAATCGCAGCGACGATCGTTGCGATGGTGTTATTTATCGGTTGTGCCCACTATCTAGTCGGCCGCTGATAAAAACATAACCCGAAATGTCAGTGTGCCTCAAGTACAATTACTTGTACTTGAGGCAATAGTAAAATGTGGTGATAAATGTGGTTTGCTGTTTGAAAGTTGAAGTGATCTAAATAAATATAGGTATTTAAACTGTACATTTAGCTTATTGTTCATTCTGCTTTACTAGATGACTCAATCAATTCATTATATTCCCTTCCTAAATATAATTCGTGGTGTTCTCAAAAATCGATAATGATTTTAAAAATACAACTTATTTCAACCCCAATCTTTGAAAATGCACCTCGCCCTTCGGGATCGGTGCATTTTCGTCGTTGGGGTTGAAATTCGTTATATTTATAAAATCATTATCGATAATGAGAACACCACTTGTTATATTACCCCTGGTAATACCACAACAAATGTCGGTCGTTGTCACAATTTCGAGTCTCACACAGATCGCAGCAACGACCGTTGCGATGGTGTTATTTATCGGTTGCGCCCACAAAAAATCTAGTCGACCACTAATAAAAACATAACTCGAAATGTCAGTGTGTCCCAGGTATAAGTAAAATAGTAAAATGTGGTAATAATTACAATTCAAGCCCAATCTTTGGAAAATAAATCATAAATTTTCGTTGATTTGGGGTTGAAATTCTTGAAATGAAAAGTTGAAAATATTGATAAAGTCATTATCGATAATAAGAACACCACTTGTTATATTACCTCTAGTAATATCGTCTACTACAAACGTAAGAGCAATACTTGCTGACAGTAGACAGAAATATATAACAAACACATACCACCAACATAAAGAAGTTCACAAGATCACCAGAGAAGAACAGAGCAGAGGTGAAAATAATCGATTATATTTTTGTACAGAGAGAAAACAGAAAAAATGTGACTGATGTAAGAGTTAGACGGGGGTACGAAATCGGCAGTGACCATTGACCATCAGCTTGATGCTATAAAAATAAAATACCCAATATCCATAATTTCCTTATAAAAAATTGGGAAACAGAGAATAAACAATAATTACATAGAGAAGTCAAGGAAAGATCTCGAAAGATTTTACAAACCAAACAAAGATGAAATAATAACATAATTCGTAGAGAAACTTAAATATGAAATGGACAGAATCAGAGACATGGAGAGGCAAATGAACATAGAACATATATGGAGCGCATTCAGAGAGAGAGAGTATAATAAGAGCAGTTAAAAGAGTATGTGGTACACATAAGACATTAAAAAAAATCAAACGCCATGGTGGACCGCTGAAATCAAGACACAAATAAAAATAAAAAAGAAAGGAGATGTGGAAAAACCTGCTCAACAGTAAAATTGAAACCGATTTAGAAATATACAAAGACCAAATAAAACAGGTGAAAAATATAGTATTACAATCAAAACAGAAAAGTTGAAGAGAATTTGAAAAAAAATACTAGAAAAAGAAGCAAAAGAAACCAGAAGCTCTACAAAATAATTAAAAGCCTACGAAATGATAAGACAATGGAAACAATTAAAAACAAAGAAGCGAATCTATTTACAGAAAAAAGACACATTATGAATAGATGTAAAGTACATTTTGCACATTACTCGACACAGGAAAGAAGGGGAAAGCTCAAACTGAAACTATAACAGTAGATGCGAATAGCAACAACGAAAATACAGAGGATGAGGGAATAACTATGAAGGAGGTAACAGAAGCTATCAAAAGATTGAAGAATGGTAAGGCACCCGGACAGGACAAAATAACGGCCGAGATTATGAAGAGCATGGGAGAAAGTGGAGAAGAGATATTTCTAGAAATTTGCCAACAGATATGGAAACAAGAAAAAAATTCGAAGGACTGGACGATGAAATAATAGTACCTATAGGGTCTTTCGCGATTTTTCAAAAACCTTGAAACTGAACTCTAGACACATTAAAAACATCATTGGCACTAATTTTTGTGTTGAGACAAATCGTTGTAATTAGCAAACACGATATTAAAATTAACAGCGTTTGAAAAGGTTCCGAAAGCCCGCCATATTGCTGTGACGTCACAACGCACGTTGGCGCTCAGCTGCAGCATTGCTTGCATTGGAGCGACAGAAAGAAATCGTCGGTTTTACGAAAAAAAAAAAGTTTTACCAATTCGTATGAGATGTAGTATACGAGGGCTGTTTGACGGAAGAGTGACTTTTTAATGAAAACGTTATTTTTCTGTTCAAAATATATTTTATTTGTCAACATAACACCCTTTCAAGTGTACACACTTAGCCCGGCGAGTTTACAATTTTTTTAAACCTTCCAAAAAGTAATCTTTCGGAAAGTCTTCAAAATATGCATTTGTGTCGGTTATCTCCTCTTCATTTGCCTGAAATCTTTTTCCACACAGCCATTTTTTTAAATTTGGAAATAAGAAGAAATCACTGGGAGCCAGATCTGGCGAATATGGCGGATAAAGCAGTAATTCGTAATGCAATTCAGTCAATTTAGTTGTAGCAATTGCAGACGAATGAGAGGGCGCATTATCGTGATGGAACAACACTTTTTTTCTTCATCAAATGCGGTCGTTGTTTTTCAAGTTCGGCATCAATACATGTCTGCATAATCAGCATAATACTGGCCAGTTATGGTTTTTCCTTTTTGTAAATAATTAATAAAGATTGCACCTTTAGAATCCCAAAAAACTGTGGCCATGACCTTATTGGTCGAAAAAAGTGTGTTTGCCTTTTTGGGAGCATATTCGCATGGAGAAATCCAGTATTTAGACTGTATTCTTGTTTCTGGAGTATAATGATGTATCCAAGTTTCATCTACTGCGACATATCGACGAAAAAAATCCTTTGAGTTACGTTGAAAACGGCAAAACATTCTTCTGAATTCTTAATGCGAGCGCGCATTTGATCACCATTAAGCAAACGCGGCAACCATCTCGCGGATAGCTTTTTCTTATTGAAATGTTCATGCAAAATATTGTATACCCGTTCGGTTGAGATGTTTACTTCATTAGCTATCTCACAAACTTTTATTCGACGATTTCCAATTACAAGGCCATAGAGTTTATTAACCATTTCTGGAGTAGTCACAGTAAATGATGGTTTCGGACGATCTGCACCAACCGTGCTCATATGGCCACTTTTAAAAGCAGAAACCACTTACAAATCATTCCATGGGACGGAGCAGATTCTGGATAATATTTACGTAACTTTTCCTCGGTTTCTTTAATTGTTTTTTCACGTAGAAAATAATGTTTAATAAACACTCGAATTTTTTTTTTTTACATATTTACAAAACAACGAAAACAGTTTCCTTCAAATAAGTATAAAACATAATCTATCTGTCAGATTGGTGCCAAATTTTGACAGTAGACCTCCGAAAGACCTCAGGAGCTAGCAACATAATCATTATAACGAAAGTGTTACCAACCTTTGAAAAGTCACTCTTCCGTCAAACAGCCCTCGTATATTGCAAAGTTTATGCGTGTATTTTATTTGTTCTTACAGCCGGAAGAGGATTTGGAAAATTATATGCGACTCCACGCGTTTCGGCTACGTTGAAAAATTCACTTTTTGAGAAAAAGTCGGGAACCATTAACACGTGAACTTCTAGCAGATTATCTGGCTGTCCCTTTACTAACCCATCAGAACTTATTTTATGTCAGATTGGATTCTAAGTTAATCCACGATTCCTACCCCTTATGCACTCGCCAACATGCGTAATGACGTCACAGTGCCGCTCGGCCAATAACAGCGTTCGTCGGTCACGTGACAAAATGTGTAAGTTTTACGATATTGTATGTTGTTTGTTGATAAGTTACAATGAAAACCAAACGTTTTCTCTGTGGGATGTTTAATTACAGGTTATAAACTTTATGTTAAGACACAAAAAGGTTATATATTTATTTTTTTTCAGGAAGACCCTATTGTAACGGTTCTTCCAACAGTTTTCTTCCGTGAGACCATGGATAGTTTTAGCGCATTGTGTTTCATGTCACGCGGAATGGCAACACTGCGCGCCGTTGTTCAAGTAACATGTGATTTCCGTTTCCGTTACGGACCCGAGGCAGCAAACCGCGTGTCACCGTGCCATTTCCTCTCGAACCAGCTAAGTAGACAGCAGAGACCGATGCTATGTTAAGTGTCGGCAATATTGTTGAAACCGAATATTCGGATCAAACATAATCACCCTTTTCTACTCTTCGGAGGATTTGAATGCTAAATGCAGAGCCGGGAGAGATTTAACCGCTCATAACAAGCTGGGCAGTTAACATGGGGGTTAGCCAGAGGTTATTCAGAGGGTACTCATAGGCTAGGCGGAGGTTAGGCGCAGCCCTTAACCTCGGCACAAAGCCCTACTAACAAGTTCGAGTCTGGAGTTCAGAGATCGCCTAAGGAACATCTCCAACCCGCATCCACGTGGCGATGCATCTGCGGCGTAGAGTCGGGGTAAATTTTACCCCTTCCTAATGAGAATCCAAACTATCAAGTATCATATATCATTTTAAATCGTTGAAATAGAAACACAATTGGATTGAAATGAGACAATAGAAAGAAACAAAAAAATAGTAGCTTATCCACCTAGAGCACAGTATACTGATACATAATCAAAGCTGATTCCTCGGAAGTGATAATACGCATATTGCTAACAGAATAATAAAACCACGTGATGTTTTCTACTTTCCTACTCTTTCTCTCGGCGCCTTCACCGGAAATAAAGACTCCGCATCGTGGGCTGCGTTTATCCACGACCGTGATTCATGGTATGCAATCTACACCAGGCGGTTGGATATAATTTATAGATTGTCCCGAGATTGATAGTTTCCCTGGGTGCAATACTTTACCGCTCTGTTCCCCGGAATCCCCCTGGAATCCCGGAAGCTTCGCTATTTGCTCGAGCTGAGAGCGCACCATTCTAGCCGCGAGGAAACGTTCTTCTTCGCGGAATTAATAATGAGGGGTAATAAAGGGAATGCCTGTGCGAGGAAGAGGGTAAAGGGGAAGGGGTGCACGAACCACTGCGGATGATTTTAATGCATCTTTCGTTAAAATCGATACGGGTGCTGAAACGAAATGCAGAATGCAGTAATTGCAGTATTATGCCCTTAATGTTCAAGCGTTCATAATAATTTTTATTTACGAGTTTTGCACCGCTAGTTACTTAGTGTAGTCACAAAGTATAAAATACAATTCATAACACCGAAGATAATTGATTTTTAAAATGATAAAATGATGTGAATTTTCAAAAATGTGTGCGTCTGTAATTCATACAATTAATTTAAAGAAGATTTAAAGAAGAAGAAGATTTAATTTTGTGTTTAAATAAGCGCTCCTGTGCTCTCTATATACATTGTAACGATTGTAAACAAATTTCATGAACCATTACCGACATGAAGTTAGTTGCAATATGCAGTACCAACAAACAAGGCTCGCCAATCCAAACATGACAATATCTCCAATTACTTACTAATGCTAACTTATACCGTGGGATGTCGCTTTGCGTCTCCCTTATTTTTCACTTAAGTAATTTTGCAGAATCAAATCCATGAACATCGCGTTTATTATGAACCGCATGATGAATTAACGTGGGGTAATGTTCTCAAAAATTAAAAGATTATGTGTGCTGTGTTAGTCTATTTTGACAATAATTAACTTTTAAGGCTGTCAAATTTACAATTTTAACATGTTAGATTGTGCTGTCTGCAGCGTTTTTGCTCATATATAATTTATACAATTATAGTAATTTACCCCGATGAAGGCCGAAATATACACGTCCGAAAGCTTGGTTCCTTGAAAAAAACTTTGTTTCAATTTCGCCCTGGCCGACTACCAGTTGTCTTCCCAACGTTAATTGGTTAAACAAAAATTAATTATACAACATAAATTATGGTTGATTAATACTTCAATCTATATATATATACAGGGTGTAACAGAAATACGTGTGTTAATTTTAAACATTGGTAGAACTCGTTAAATAAAACATTTTTTCTATATGTTTTTTTTTCAAAAATCAACGTTAAACTGATTTAAAATATGTTCTAGTTTATCTACTAAAACGCGTACCCGCCTATGGTTAAAGGTGTGCAGCGATAAAATATTTTGTTGTGATGGCAACGGTGTCATAAAGGTACATCATTGCCTCTTAGGCAAAACACGTTCAGGATATTGTGCACCGTACAATCTACGGGCTTCTGCGGCATTTCCAAAAAGCTCGGCCATATACCAACACAATATCTGTTAATTCTTGATTAGAAAAATTTGGCATTTTGAAATAAACTTCACTTGACAATTATAGTGACAGTATCTGAGAACGGCTCGTTCGGTCAAAATTAGGGGGCTAAAATATATTTAAAAAACCTGGAAATTTTGAAAAAAAACGTATAGAATTTTTTTTTTATATAACGAGTTCTACCAATGTTTAAAATTAACACACGTATTTCTGTTACACCCTGTATATAGGGTCCGTCATTTCACCTCCCGTCTTCTATAGCTCAGTTACTAATTGAGTACGGATTTTGATATTTTGCAGACCTCACTTGCATTCCGGGGCGTATTTCAGGAATATATTGTTTATTATAGAGGGTGTATCAAAAAGTGTGACGTCAAGATGATGTATATTTTTAAATTGCATGGTATATCTTTTGTTGCTTATTTAGGTGTCCTTTATGGATGCCTACATACCCATAAATTTTTATTAAAATTGGTTAAGTGATGTTAGCACAAAAAAATAAAAACTGAAAAAAATCTGAAATCTAAAAATATGCCTTGTTAATAAAACCATACAAGGACAGTTGACAGTTGCGTTAACAAAGTTTTATTAATATGCATTATACAGAGTGTTCAAAATTTAGTGTCAAACTTTTTAAACTTTAAAGCACTTTTTTTTCCTATTTTAAAATTCGAGCCCCTGTTTATTTTTGTGACTCCATGTGGCTTTAAAAGAAAAACATTTTTCCTAATTACAACTCTATCGCAATTCCTAACACATTAAATCATGTTAGCAGAAAACTCGATTTATAAACAATTCCAATGGCCATTTTAATTAATAAAAATCGAAGATGGGTTTGAAAAACCATTTATTGACATTAATGTAAGAAAAAGAGCTGGAAGACGAGTTTGAGAAGACAGACCTAAACATATTAACAATAACAGAGACAAAGAAAAAGGGAGTAGGGAAAATCAAATCTGATAACGGTCATACCTTATGCTTTAGTGGAGTAGAAGAATACAAAAGGGCAGCTGCAGGAGTAGGAGTGATAATACATGAGAAATGGAGCCAAAATATTGACTACTGGAAAGCATGGTAGGAAAGAATAATGTCAATAAAACTAAATTGCGGACAAAATAAGAAAATAAATATTGTTGTGACATACAGACCTAATGACGACGAGTTAGTGGAAAACAAAAAGATTTTTTGTGATAAATTAGGAGAAACAAAAGAAAACCTAAAAGGAGAAATTTATTTTGCCGGAGATTTTAATTGTAGAGTAGGCAGAGGTGATAACGTATTTAACCTTCCAGTAGTCGCGCTAAAATATGTAACATGAGTAGTCGCGCCGGTTTTTCAGACCGGGATTTTTTTTTTAGAAATCTTGGCAAAAAAATCAAATTAAAGTAATTAACACAGGAAGGGTTAATAAATAAACTACCAACTGGTAAATTAAATACGAAAGAAAATTATTATTTAAGTGTTACATTAAAAAAATTAAAATTTATTTCAACCAAATATAAAAATTCGTAATTAAAAAAAAACAGTGAAATAAAAAATTTACAATAAGTGGTTTCATGATAATTACATCCTATTGAATAAACAAACGTAGCTTTAACTCAATTGTCTGCTGATAAAGCACTTTGTTGGCATACTTGGTAGACAGCTGTTAAGTGCTCTAAGAACAGAATTTTTTTGCAAATTAAGCACTAAAATCTTATTTTCCGATTATTTTTAAAAATACAATATCATTTATAATATTAAAATATTACCATTTGTTTGCAAATATCTTTCTTCGCCACGATTTAAATTTTCTTCTACCAATTTTTGCAGACGCTCCTGTTCACTTTCATATGACCATATTGTTCGCACTGTTATATAAATAATAAAAATATTATTTGAACATAATTTATGTTAATAATAAACAGGTTACCTTTTATTTGAGAAGATTTTATATAAAAATTAAAATTACGCCGTTAGTCGCGCCGGTCTCACAGACCGGGATTATTGTTTATTTATTAAATACACGCACTGCGGCGTTCACGGTCACACTACAGATTTATGGGTTTATTCCAGGAAGGTATTATTAGTTTAAGAAGTCAGCGATTTATACTTCATTAGTAATATAAAATTTTGTATTGGCCCGGTCTCAGAGACCGTGCGCGACTACTGGAAGGTTAACGGAATAATAGGTAAATATGGCGAAAACGTAAGGAATGATGACGGGAACAGAATGCTAGACTTCTGTTTAATAGAGGACCTTATTATAACAAATACATTCTACAACCACAAAGAAATACATACATATACGAGAGAAGAATGGGCAAGAAACAAAAAAAACAGTTATCGACTTTATTTTAATAGATAGAGAACATCGTAGTAACATAATTGATACAAAGATTAGAAGAGGATTCGAAATTGATGGTGGACGAGATGGTGGACAGAAGAAATTAAGTGGAAATAAAAAATAAAAAGCTGGCCTGGAAGCAATACCTTAATGATAAATCAGACGCAAAATATGACCAGTATAAGGAAAGCCGAAAGAGAGTGAAAGAAGTAATACTAAAAGCGAAACAAAAGTCATGGGAAGAATTTAGAGAAAGGATGGAAAGAAATAGCAGAGAAAACCAGAAGTTGTTCAATAATGTTATCAAGAGCTCCAGAAAAGAAAAAAAAACATACAGACTGTGAAATCAGGAGCAAACAAGAAAATATATTAGGGGAAGATGAACAAATTATGAACAGATGGAGGGAATATTTCATGGAATTATTAAATGCTGAGGAAAACAATGATAGAGAGATAGAAGAAATTACACAAAACCGAGAAAACAAAACCGAGAACGTAGAGATAACAGAAAAAGAATTAGACATAGTAATTAAGAGCCTGAAAAACGGAAAATCGGCAGGAAAGGACCATATAACAGCAGAAATGATGAAAACCATCGGCGAAGAAGCTAAGAAACTACTATTAATAGTATATAATGGAGTATGGGAAGAGGAGCGGATACTGGACGACTGGAGGACCGCACTTGTGGTACCATTATACAAAAAAGGCGACAGAAAAAAATGTGGTAACTATAGAGGCATCAATCTAATAAGTGCTGGAATGAAAATATTAGAGAAGATTATAGAAAACAAAATAAGGATAACAGTAGAAACGACATTACACGAGGCACAAAGTGGTTTTCGGAAAGGGAGAAGTATACAAGACCACATTTTCATAATCAAACAGATCATAGAGAAGGAACAAAAACAAAATAAAAAAGTATACATAGGCTTCATAGACATAAAAAAAGCATTTGATACCGTCAACAAAAATAAACTTTGGAAAATATTGGAAGAAAGAGGTTTGAGCTCGAAAATCATAAACATTATCAAAATGATATACGAAAACCACAACAATATAATAGTGTACAGAAACAACGAATCAAAGTACTTCAAGACCAAAGACGGGCTGAGACAAGGATGAAGCCTAAGTCCGATCCTATTTATCATCTACATGGATGAGATAATAAGAAAATGCCAAACGGGAACAAGAGAAATGGAAATAGGATACAGAAGAATGAGGAACTTCAGTGTGAAACAAGGAGCGTTCGCCGTCGACGTTGTATTAATGGCGAATGAAGAAACAAAATTACAAAAGAACTTGGAGATATGGGAAGAGATACTTATAAAGTACCAAATGGAAATAAATACGGATAAAACTAAAGTAATGGTAGTGGGAGGTATGGAAGCGATGAACATCAAATTAAAAAACACCCAAATTGAACAAGTGAACGAACATAAATACTTGGGGGTAGTATTCAACAGTAACGGGGAACAAGTGAGTGAAATTGACATGAGGATTAAGAAGGCTACAAGTACTTACCATGAACTGAACAAAACCATCCTACGCAGAAAAGAAATATCGACCAAAACAAAAACTAAGTTATACAAGACACTACTAAGACCAGTATTAATATTTGGATGTGAGACGTAGAATCTGAAAAAGTGGGAGAAGGAAAGAATACAAGCTGTGGAAATGAAATACCTGAGAAGAACGAAAGGGGTAACAAAATTCGACAAGCCTTAGCTAAGGTCTTTATACCAAAGATACCAATATTATTTTTTGTCATGGACTACAACCCAGACGAACTGCTTGATATAATTATCATATTAGGAGAATGCGAAAGGTACTCATTTTTGGCAAGTCGAGTTTATGCACAGCGTTATCCGGAACGACGACATCCAGACAAACTAAGCCACTCTGTATAATGCATATCAATAAAACTTGGTTAACGCAACTGTCAGACCTTATATAATGAGTAACTTGTATGGTTTTATTATAGAGGCACAATTTTTATCCCTTATTAATTTTCTTAACAAATGGTGCAAAACTGTTTTTTTCATTTTTTATTTTTGTGTGCTAATATTACTGAACCGATTTCAATAAAAATTTATAGGTATGTAGGCATCCATAAAGGGCACCAAAATAAGCAACAGAAAATATACCATGCAATTTAAAAATATAAATCATGATGACGTCACACTATTTTGGGACACCCTGTATAATCAAAAATGACGGACCCTGTATATTTTAATTAAATAAAAAATATTAAAAAACTTTTTTTATGTTAAGGGGGCTATAATTTTCATTTATGGGTGCTGAGAATAAATGTGCTCGAGCAACGGCGAGAGTTTCAAACGCGATGACCCACCACGTGGCACCTCATTTTAAATGTCATTATGCCAGTAAAACAGCAGTGCTCATGTTTTTTTCACAAAGTGGTCAAAATTATTTTTTTTATTTTGAGAAATAATTTCTTTTTATTTACTGAAAAAAAAAAATTTAAACAGCTTTATTATCGACAGAAAGACCTTTCAAATGAGGTGTCGCAAGGTGGGTCATCCCATTTAAAATTTTTGAGAGGTGCTTATTGGAGGAGAGGGCGGAACTGACACACATGTCAACAGTACGTGAAAAGATGTCCCTCTCAAATTAAAAAGTGACGTCTTTCAGGATTTTTTTTAATTTGCCCTTATTTTTAGAGAAATCTGGGGTACATTTAAAAAAAATCACCCTATATAATAAACACACACTTAGACAATACTTGCATGAATATGGTAATACAATTGGAATTCTAAAGAGCACTGGCTGGAGGGGAAATACATTTTTACTGTTAGCGATGTATCACAGCAGTCTGCATGAGTTAGTGCTGCTCTATTGGAAGCGTGCACACGGCATGTATCGCGGGACCGAATGATCCGGAAGTAATTAACTCCATATCTGATGACGCTGATAATCTCCACGACTGGATGAGCATGGCTCGCGTTCATCTCGCTATCTCATTAAGCCGTTTTTGTTTGGGGCGGCTGGGGGCCGTGGGGCACAGCTCAGCGGCGCCTCCGCCGCCCCCCATTCCTCGCAATTGCAAGGCGCGCCTGCATTAATCTTAGTTTACTGTGTCTTTGCAGTTGATACTCGGATATTTATCACGGGCGGAGCATGAAAATTGATTGCTCCCAGCGCGGGCGATAAAATCAGACCCCGCATTGAACAGGACGAACAGAATCGCGACATTAAACGTCTTAATGCTTCCTGCATTTCCACACATGTGACAGCACGAAAGCAATCCATCAAATAATTGCTATTTCAATTTAGACGAATTCACTCGAAATACAGCCGGTATTCAGATAAAATCATACTACTCGTATTATAATACTCGTCAGGCCAAACGTAGATTCCATTGTTATCGGCTGGACTACAAATAACAGTAAACTTGTACTTTGAATAGGAGTCAAATCACCTAGTTGCTCATCACTTTTTATATCCCAGGATTTTTTCCATGTGTCTATCTATAGGGTAGACACCTATAGTCTACCTATAGGGAGACTGTTTACATTTTTGTATAAGCCATAGTTTTTTTTCTGGCATCCATTTTTAAAATGGTGGTTGGGCAAATTTTTAATGAAAAACATGGTTCGCGGAAAGTTTAATTGCCAAGCAATTTTAAAGATATTAAAATAATTCAAAAACCAGTGTGTTCAGCATGAAGTGAACTTCAGGCATACATTTTTTTAAATTTTTCTCTCATGCAAGAAAGTTTGATTAATCAATTTAATTTTAAACAGTTTTCAAAACATTTCAGATTTTATTAGTCTCTCTATACCGATGAGTCGCCGAGGGTTACATAGATGAATCATAAGCAAATCAACTGACGACTACAAATCGAATACAGGACAGGAAAGAGGAAAATAGCGCTAACATCATGAAAGACGGTGAAGTTGCTGGATGTTCAAAATTTGAAACTATGGGGGCAGATGGTGAGGAATATAACTATAAAAAATGAAGTTTCTGTTCATTCTGTTAATAAAATAATGTTATTATTCGAAATAAAAGTGCTGTGTGGTCCGGGATTAGCATATCCAATGTAGATAACTCAACCATAAATATTAATATTCAATAAAACTTTAGAAAATAATGTGTACATGTTAAGAAAAAAATTAAGAACGAAATTCCAAAATTTCGGATCCTTTCGAATATCTCCACCAAGTAAGCGGAATTTTCTGGTTGTCTCGACAGAATTTTATTGACCACTACATCGCGCAACTTTTTGTAATTTAACCGCCTTTGTAACTTTTACGGTTTCCGAGATCCCCCAAGTGATCCTGATCTTAAACACCATGTCTATTAAAAGCAATTAAATTAATAAAAAAGTATAACTTAATTATTTTTTACGTTTAAAAAGCAAGGTGATGAAGAATTAATTCAATTAAAAAAAATGTATTCCGACCATATTGATACAAATTATAATATTTTTTAAAAGTTTTTTGTGTATATATTTAGCATTTTAATATTGTATTTAAAAAAATGTAAAACCTAATAACTACGAAATTTTTCGATATCAAACAACTTGAGCTGATATTATTATTATTATTAATACTATTGTACACCTATAACGATCACTATGTAGTTATGTATCATGGATTAGCTCCTAAGCCATGTAATTTTTAGATGTTGTTTTGTGATTTTGTTGTTTTCAGATATGTATTGGATTTTGTATTTTATATTTTTGTACCTATTTTATGACCTGTGTAAGACTTGTTTGTCAATAGCACCAATAAAGATATTAAATTATTATTATTATATTATTGATATAACTATATATTTCTTCAAAACAATATATTTCTATATAAATTCTATGCTTTCCAATTAACTTATGTAGTATTCATGTATTATTTAATCTCGAACCAGGATTTTTTGTTTGTTTTTTATGCTGAACAATATTGATACAAATTATATTATTTTTTAAAAGTTAATTTGTGTATTTATTTAGCATTTTAATATTGTATTTAAAAAATGTAAAACTTTATAACTACGGATTCTTTCGATATCAAACAATTTGAGCCATGATTATTATTAATAATACTATTGTACACCTATAACGATCACTATGCAGTTATGTATCATGGATTAGCTTCTAAGCTATGTAATTTTTAGATGTTGTTTTGTGATTTTGTGGTTTTAAGATATGTATTGGATTTTGTATTTTATATTTTTGTACCTATTTTATGACCTGTGTAAGACTTGTTTGTCAATAGCACCAATAAAGATATTATATTATTATTATTATTATATTATTGATATAACAATATATTTTTTTTAAACAATATATTTCTATGTAAATTCTATACATTCCAATTACCTTATGTAGTATTAACGTAGTATTTGATCTCGAACCAGGAACTTATATTATTTTTTCCAAAATTCTACAAATTATAAAATTTTATTGAAAAGACGATGTTTATGTTAAAATTCCGCAAAATTCTGCAAGATATTATAGACATTATAGACATTATAGACATCTTGATACTACAAAATTCTATTTAAATCACATAGTTAAATTGATTTTCTACATATTTCTATAAGCTTTTTATTGGTTTTATCTAAAAATTTCCATTTAAAAATCAGATATATATTGAAATTATACATATTTCACACAATTTCTATATTATTTTATATAGTTAATCATTAGTTTTCACTGAATTAATATACACGTAGAATTTAATCTGATTCCTAGAACCTAATTTAAATTTCACAGGTTTCCATAGAAATTCAAGAGTATGCAACTAATAATTATAGAATTCTATAAAATAATCAGAACTGACAGAAACTAGGTCTTAACTTTTATCCTCGTAGAAATTCTATGTTCAATATATTTTTCTCTATAACTTGATTTCTAAAGTTTTACATCTATATCCATAGAATATTTTTCATAGTTAATACAAGCCATTTTGCACTTTTCAATCGTAACACACAATTTAAGTATGAACATGGGATAATGTAATGACACTCAGATTGACACATTTCTAAATGACAAATTTAAGTCATGGTGGGATTAAATTTCAAAAATAGATGCTTTTTTATATTTATTTTTAAGTTTAGTTTTGTATGTAAACGGGTCTTTTTTATAAAGTCATGGCCAACTATAGTTTCCATTAGAAAAAACACAAGTTTTTTTTTTTCAAGATATCAAGTTAGCCATGCATTATTTTCAAAAAACAAAAAACTCATGAAATTAGGCTCGTAAAACTGCATAATTTTCCGTATTTAATCGCCCTCTATCTTTGCTAGTTTCCGAGATCCCCATACTAAACATCGAAAAAAACTCACCCTGTATATGTATATAATTTAAATATAGTATTCAAATTATTTATTTGTACACTAAGGCATTAATTTAACGGATAACTGCAGACCGGTTTCGACCTACGGGTCTCATCAATGCAGCGGTTCCGAAGATTTAAATCCCAAGTGTATGTTTGGTCTGGTAAAAAAAATGTATAAAACTAAATTTCAACTGTATTTCACTTCAATCAACTGCATATATGGACGATTGACTTAATTTTGAAGAAAATTATATAATTACCTCATTTCAAGGTTATACGGAGTGTCCCAAAATAGTAGACAAGCTGAACAGTACGCCATCGGGGATGCCAACTGAGTCCTTAAAAAATACAAAAAAAAAATCCCAGGGCTTTACTTTTTGAAATATTGATACTAAAAGATATAACATTACAGTAAGTTTAGAAGGGCTCTTAGAAGGAATTATATGAGAATCATGTGTTAAGTTGTTTAATTATATATTTTTTTAAATAATCTTGTTGGATATTTTTATATGTAATAGCGAGTATAAATATTTAGAAATGAAACTTGTTCAAAAATCAACGTTACAACAATCTACTGTACAATTAAAATACTGATAATAAAGTCGTCTATTAATTATGTTCTATGAAAGTTATTTTTAATTTTATTTTTAATGATATTAAAAATTGTTTTAGTACTTTCTAAAGACTCAGTGGCCATCTCTGAGTGGCGTGCTGTTGAGCTTGTTCACTAATTTTGGGACACGCTGTATAATTTTTCTAAGCTTATTAATTCAAAATAATATACAACATTTTTAATAACAGTAACAATATTTTTATGATGTAATAGCAAATACATTTCTACAGCCAAGAACGTAATAATGTACAGGGCGTTCATTAAATATAAATTCTAATGATAGCTGTAACAGGAAGTGATAGAAAAGTGAAAATATTTCCTCTAAGTAGAAATGAATCAACTATATTAAAATTAATTTTAATTTCATCGGATACCTCATAAAATTGCGTTACAAACGATTAAGGTAAAACACGCTGTATATGTGTATTTATACCGCGCGTGTTTTTAATCTCTGAACATAGGGTATGTTTAGTTTTAAAACGACAGGATCAATCCTATGCTAAAATTCAATGTATGCAACCAAATTTACTAGCGTGAGTAACTCAATTATTTAAAAAGAATGACAAATTCATACAATACAATATTCATTTGCTTCGCAATAGAATTTATTACGCTCAATGTACACATTGATTTCTCACGCTCGCTTATCGCAGGGCCATTAAAACCCAGGAGTCTCATTCACGTTACATCTTTGGATACGTATCTATTGGCAGTTTTGTTCTGCGGCATTCACCGTTTGGATAATGTACAGCTTTCAGCATCCTTTCAGACGACTCGTTCGACCGCACATTGTTTCGTTTGTCAAGCGTCACACGCTTTTATCTCCAGTAATATTAGATATTCATTGTAAGCAACTGAAGCTCCTATGTATGTACGTGCTCTCGTATAAGGTGAGGCTCCAACAAAACCACGATGCTGGAGCACATCGAGTAGGAAATGCATTGTCCGCTGCACATTGAAGGTAATGAACAAAGTGATGTTATAGAAAGTTATGGCAGCAATTTCTTCGGTTGAAATATATAAGAAGAAATGTATTTTTAAATACAGATTTCACATAAAAAAACTGAAGTAAATCAAGAACTTTTAGAAAGACATTGATTGATTTAAAGAATTTGTGATAATTGCTTAATTAATGTATGCTATAATTATAAGCAAATGCCATAAAAATACGTATAGCTGCCTTCCTGAGAATAAATGTTGGCAAAAATAAATATCTATTGATAAAGTGGTACCACTTCTTTAGTTAATTTTATTAGTTTGTAAATTCATTTGGTGACATGATTTCTGAACCATTTCCACTTTTTTTACCCAACTAAATATGCACTCGGGTAGAACATTTTGATGTAATTAGATAACAATAATGTTTAATATAATATTAGTAGTCTTATTTCCAACTCACGCATCTATAATTATTAATTACTAATATTATTTATTAATTACGAATGGTGATGGCTAGTATAATTATAAATACAGAAATGAACACAAAGTAACATGGATGATCCCAGGAAAAGTCAAAGGAAATCAAATTGACCATGTCATGATAACTGGTAGACGACAAACAGCATTACAAGATGTGAGAACGTACCGAGGAGCATCAGTAGCCACAGACCACTACATAGTCATGGTGACACTTAAACAATAACTAAATAAATACAACAAAAAAACACCGAGCGATACAAAAATGGAATTTAGAAAAGTAATTTAAATTTGAAAATAATGGAATTAATAAAGAGAAATATGAAAAAAGACTGGATAGAAGAAGCGTAAAATGAGAATTAATCCACCTCGGAAATTATATTGTGAGGACTACTTAGTAGTGGCTAAATCCAAAAAGGAAGTGTAAAGTCTTAATAATAATAATAATATTATTATTTATTTAATATTTAATATTAATTTATTGATAGAAGCATTTTATTCTAATCTTCAATGTATGGTTTTATACTGTTATGTTGCTATGAAATTTATTTTCCACATGCTAATAACTTTCAGGATAATCCGTTGTCATCAATCAATCCCCCTTATCGTATTTACAAAACATCGGAAATATTAGAACCTCTGAATTGCTCGGTGTATATTTCATATTTCCTCTTCCCGCCTGTAACGAGCAGGGGCATAATTCACGTCACTTCCTAAACAAATAAAAGTCCTGGAGAGCCCTTCGCCCCGTTCAGCGACCCTCGGTGTGTTTATTTTTCGCAGGTGAAATAATGTGGGAGGGGGCGGCCGCCCCCGCTGGTGCGGGGGTGGCTGCTTTGTTGTCACGGCCATGGCACGCACGATTGCCGCGGACGCATTATAAACCAGTTTTCAATGGGGAACTTTCGGAGTGCTTTAACCCTAAAAACTTCCGGGAAGTTTTTAAAAGTTTCGTCGAATTTTATCACCCCAAAACAAGCCGCCCCCGGGGATAGCGCACACGCACGCCCATGTGTAAATCGGATCGGATGGGATGCAAGCGCTGCCACTTCATTAAAAAGTTTGAGAATTTCGCGTTATTTGAATTTCCTTCGGGTAAATATAGTTTATTAATTATGAACTTCTGAAGTAGAGCGCGTAGGTGCACTAACTTTTTTAATGGGTGAAATTAATATAAATTTACAGACAGAGGGGGTGGTAGTTATCCTACACCGCCCTCAACGAGATCCGAAGTGCACCTGTAAGTTTTCCTTTTACGATGTGAAATTGAGCGTAAAAAGAATTTGAAAGAAAACTAACGGCAGCGAACACTACAGAGATTGCATAATGCGAAGCAAACTTCGAAAACAATATCAAGTTAAGTGTACTTTAAAAAAGTTAGCATTTTAAATTGGGCGTCTTATATTTGAAACAAAAATCTAAAATTTAATGATTTAAACAGTAATCTAGTTATTAAACTAAAGTCGTCAGTTTGGACCTTATCTAACATGCAGCTGAACATGAGCGAGATTCATTTAGCGCCAGACGATTTTATTCCTGTTAATTATTGCAAGTCGCAAATTTTCCGCCTGCACAAACTTGCTTGCTTACTGCGTCATATAAATACAGACGCACACACTCAACCTCCATCCATTCATTGCTGTTTGTCGAAAATCGAATCAAATTAGAACAAATTAATATAAATTAATATTATATGTGATATTTAATAGTTATGTGATATTTTTAAAAGTGTCTGCTATTTGGTAGAAATACAGCGATAGACGACAGAAAACCTAGCAATAGAAACAAGGTAAGCTAATTTTATATACCTACTGTTTTTGATTTAATTTAATAAATAATTTTTCGTGCAATTGGACGAGAAATGGTAACTTCTCAGCGACACAACAGACCGAGAAGTGCAATTTCTCAGCTATGGCCACAAAAGGTTGCCAAGCAACCTAAAATTATTGTTGTCATTAAACATCAAGAGAAACATCAGTCAAATAACTATCATGTCTCAGATTTAACTTATTTGTTTATCTGTCTTGCTTTCGGGAATGCGGACAATTAAAGCAGTGCCCAAATCTTCCACATCGTCAACAGACAATATATAAATTTCATCACGCCTTAACGCCCCAGAGATGCCCGTAATTAAAACAACCTACAAAACCATTTCTTGACATATTAATGAAAGTAAAACAAGTACCTTATACCTTCCACATTAAATAAGTTTCATTACTGGCTTCTGTTATAAATGTATCGATTTGCTGTGCAGTTAGTATTTTTGACTTTTTAGCTCGATACCCTACTGCCTTTTTCTTTAATAATGGCACTAATTTAGGAAATCTTGAAATATCAATCCCCTCCCTGATATTTATCATACATTTTAACATGGAGTATGTACTCCATAAAGTTGAAGATTTCAAAACTGTAGATTTTGCTCCTAAATATGCCATAATAACATTTTCCGATATGTTCGCAGCTTTTTGTTCTTCACACCAAGTTTTAAATTTAACGTATGCATTCTCGTATAGCCGTCTACTTTTCTCTGGAATTAAATGATCTGTGGCAGCGTTTGCAATTTTTCTCAACTCTGGAGTTGTACACTCTAAATCATCACTATCACTAGTATTCATTTCTACTTCGTTTAACTGAATTATCGATTAATTTTTTTGACGTTTATTATTTTGTCAAAATTGACAGTCGCTTGTTCACAACCTAGGAGACTCATTGCAGCGTGCATCAATTGCACGAAAAACGTTGTGTACACCTCGGCCGCGAAATCTTTTAGCGACCTCGATATTGTATTGCCTCGGCCGCAAGCGGCCTCGGCGACAAACTTACTCTCGGTCCCTAAAATGAGATTTCTCGGACAAATAACTATTATTCAATTTTGACGTTTTAAACTGACTTTATTATATCCATAACAACTTTTTTCTAACTGATTAAAAATCTATTGCAGTGAATAGGAAACGTTTAGTATGTATTTGGATAATTTTAATTCATTTCAATTAATTCTGAATTTTATTGATAAAATTCTTTTGAATATTTAATTATATTATATTACATTTGTTTCAGAAGATGTCTGAAAATAAATCGAAAAAACTCTCAGGTCATCAAAACATTCTTAAAAAAAGAAAACGCAAGGCAGATTTGGAGATAAATTATGGAAAAAAATTTGTAGATAAAAAATCAAGATTTGCATTCTACAGCTGTGCTCGTGCCCACTGTAATTGCCTGTATACAGACGGAGATTCTAGTTCCATCAACAAACAGAGACGAAATTTTTAAAGTCATCAATTTTCCTGTTGCTACTACTGATCCAACTGTACAAATTGAACTTAGCAAAGATGGGTTTACTTGTATATTTATTCCTGAAGATCCAGGATTATGGTCAAACGCATTTTCTTCTTCTCAAATTCAAAGTTTATTAAACAACGGACCTACTTTTTACCGAAACGAATTTAATGATTATCCTAGAGACAAATCTGGAAGAAAATTGTCTTCCATGCATTTTATACGTATTTCACAAAATTCAGAAAAAAAAAAACGAGATTGTCTTCTATACATAAAGTTAAAAAAACTCAGTATTTTGTTTCTGTTGCAAAATATTTAGCATTTCAAATTCATTAAAAATGACTAAATTAAGTGATGAAAACGGTTTTGGTGATTGGAAACATATAAGCGAACATTTAAAGCTGTATGAAAAAGCAATTTGCACTTACGAATATAAAAAAAGGTCCGATTTACATAGTCATTCGAAATCTAATATAACCATTTATTTTGCTACTCAAATAGTATTGAACTTCGAAAGTAAATATTGGAACGCCGTTGTTAAAAGAATTTTTTACACCATCCAGTTTCTGTCTCACCAAAACCATTTCGCGGTAATGATAATAAACTATTTGAAAAAAAAAACTTTCTAAAATGTTTAGAAATGATGGCTAATTTTGATCCCATAATGGCTGAGCACACTAAAAGAGTGCAAATGCACAAATACATTAAAATGCCTCATTATCTAGAAGACAAAATTCTAAATGAAATAATCAATTTGTTAGGGAATATAACTTCTAGGTAAAACATTGACGTTTTAACAATGCGGTTTCTCTAGTTACGCATGTATTATTAACCCTGTGATGGGTGGGAAAAACAGTATATCGACAGTAAGTCGAAAATTTGGGAAAATGAGTTTAAGTCATATTATATTTCAGAAAGTGAACATTGTGTTTCAAATAGTATATGTCACATTATTCAGTTAAGGCTTTTAAATAGGTAGGAAGTTTTAGTTCAACTTTAAATGCTACGATTATTGGAGGGAAAAAAGGTACAAGTCGACGCTTCCTTCAAATGCTAATTCTTGACTTATACTGTTTTTCCCACCCATCACAGCACTGATAATGCTAATAATACTACTGTTGTATTTTCACGAAAATACCACGAACAAATGTCGAGACACACACAACGATGTAACGGCGACGACCACATACGAAAGAATAATTATATGTCACGACGATATCCGAACCGATCGTTTTATTTATCGGTTGAATAACAAACAAACAAAGGCCACGATTTGACGCACTCGCAAACAATTTCTAGTCGGCCGCTAATAAAAATATAACCCGAAATATCGGTGTGTCTCTAGTAGAAGTACGTACATGATTATGGTTTGCTATTTAAAAGATAAAGTGCTCTAAATAAATATAGGTATTTAAACTGTATATTTAGCTTCTTGTTAACTCTGCTTTACTAGATGGCTCTTGGTGACTACTCTCGGGGGTACAATCTAGTATAATAGAAACATATTTTGAATGTGTCACATTATTTATAATATCCCGTTTAAAGTTAATACCAGGGATAATATAACAAGTGCATTTTCCAAAGTTTCGGGTTAAAATACGTTGTATTTATAAAATCATTATCGACTATGAGAACACCACTTATTATATTACCCCTGGTAATTACCTTAAACGGCATTTATAAATAATGTTACACGGTCAAATATTTTTCTATTATACTAGATTGCACCCCCGATAATAGTCACCAAGCAAAAATCTTAGTTTGCATTCGATACGTAAATCTAAATACAAATCAAGCGGTCTTTTGTGTCCAATAAAAGTTTTTAACTTTCAGCCCTATAACGGATACAACAGGGGAAGGGTTAATAACTCTTTTGTTAACAACACCAGAACAAAATGGTTTAGGAATTAATATTTTACGCGGACATGGTTACGACAATGGGGCAAATATGCGAGGAAAGCATAATGGTTTTGCAAAAAAATATTCTTGATATAAACTCAAGAGCATTTTTTGTTCCTTATTGTAATGACATTTTGAATCTAGTTGCGAACGATGCTGCAAAATCCAATATATTGTGTGTACCTTTTTTTTAACAGTTCAGGACATTTATATTTTTTTCTCAACCTCAATCAATCGATGGTCAGTTCTATAACAACACATATCGATTTTAACCGTAAAACCTCTATCAGATACTAGGTGGTCTAGCAGGATTGACGCTATAACATCTTTAAAGTATCAAGTGGGAGAAATATATTATGCGTTAGCGGGTGCAATAATTTATTCGATAATAATGCAAAAACTGCTTTAGGGCAAAAAATAAAACAATTTGGGTTTATTTGCACATTGCTTATGTGATACAATCTTTTAAGTAAAGTAAGTACTACAAAAAAATGTTACTGTGCAAAATTTTCAATATTTCAGAAGCCTGCACGAGTTTGAAAATACTAAATGATTAAAAAAAAGGTTTAGGTCGATTAGAGGGTCATCTGATTTACTAGTTGATGCTTAGGAAGCCGCGTATCGCTTATCTATTACTTGAATCAAAGTTCGAAAATAGTGGTTCTTTAAAAGTAAGAACAATTAAAAAGCAGTTCATTTATGAACATGACGACGAAACAATTGCGAGCAAAGAAGTAACATTTAAAGTTAACTCCTTCAGTATATTAGATGTGACCATACAATCCGTACAAGAAAGGTTTCAATTATTATCAACTTATTCAAATAATTTAAATTTTTTGTACGATTTTTCAAAATTATCTCAGTACTCAGAAAGTGAGCAGTTGAAATTATGCACCGAATTAGAATATATTTTAACAGAAAAATAAAAAAATTAACGCGATATAAATGATCTTGAATTATTGCAAGAATTACAGTTTACATAAAAATAAGGCCCAGAGATTACGTCTTCTCCAAACGAGACATTAAATTATATTAGTAAAAACAACTTAAATCAAGCATTTTTAAACTCTACTCTGTATACTGTAGCACTGCGTATTTTGTTAACTATACTTGTTTCTGTAGCTACTGCGGAACGATCTTTCTCAAAATTGAAACTTATTAAAAACTATCTAAGATCATCAATGTCTCAGGAACGTTTTCAAAATTTGGCTATCATTTCTATTGAATCAGATTTATTAATTACCTTAGATATGCAATAGTTAATATGGCAATTTGCTAGAAATAACGCGCGCAAAGTTACCCTTACTAATTAATAATTTTTGTTTAATTGATATCTACGTATCATAAATTTTATTATACTATATTATATTTGAATGTATTATTTCATTGCACCTACATTTTTTATAATTATTATTGAACTTTATAATGTGTACTCAATAAAAAATGTTTCTTAAAATGTCCAGTGTTTCCAGTGTTGGTAATTAAATCCGCGTAAAAATTACTCAATATTTACAAATTGCAAAATTTTTAAAATTAACAATATGAACTTTTGAATGTTAAATCACGGGGGGTATAGGCATAAGAGTGACTTGCCCCAGGGCGCCAGAAAGGCTTGACGCGGCGCTGGCCATCAACAATTATTTAGATAAAAGAAGCCCTTAAAAGTTGGAAGTATGTCTGCAAGGTACAAGACGTCTCTTAAAATTTGGTGGCAGCAATTCATGATAGGCCTGTATTTTATAGGGATGCATATTCAAGTCCTTCTTCAGCCTTTCTTGGCAAGTTCCATATTACTGACCAGTCATAGCATTATCTAAATAATTGTTGATCGCAAGGTACATATAATAGATACATTTAACATATTATCGACATTTAACCCGTTAATGTTATCACCAACTAAAATGATCCTCCAAAGAAAGGCTTCATCAAATATAGAAATGAATACTGAAATTTAGATTTTACACAAAATAGCATTATTCACTCTATAAAAAATCGCTGAGTACCAGAAGGTTTTCAATTGAGGCGTTTATTTTAAAAACAGCACAAGTCCAAAATTGCACAAATCGAGTTACTAACAGTAATCTGTTATCAAGACCAATGTCTATGCACTAACAAACCCGTTCTCTCAAAACACAATACAAGTAGCGTGTAACAGGCAAATGATTTTTTTTCATGTTACACGCCTGTTACATTCCAATTTTTTCCCCATTTTTTCTGTTGTTTCACAGTTCTTATTTAAAATGATATTTATTTTTAAATAAGTCGAAATATATACAACAGAATAGCCTGATTTATTTTCCCAGTACTTTGAGTATAACTTCCTATGTAACTTTTTTAAATTTCCCACAAAACTGATTTTTGGACATGTGCACCTAATGCACATAAAATAAACGCCTCAATTAATACAATACGACCGAACCATCTAGCATATTATTTTGATGGAGCAATATTTTAAAACGAAAAATTTAGACAATAAAAATATTTAACTATACAACTATGGCCGATTTATTGCTAGAGTAACCTATCATATGTCAAGTAACTTAATAAAAGTACTGTGCAAAATAGTGTTACCAGGCAAATGGCCGGTTCACATTATGAAAATCTATTATAGGGTCGAGTTTTTGCGCTCTGGCTTGGGTTATTGGTGGAAATTGTAAGGCATTAGCGATTTATTATTAGTTCGCAGTGGGCTTCGAACATGCAAACGCTTTTAAACCCCCAATTGCCCCCCTTTGATGCACGTTCATGTATTTTAACTGCGTCACGTATGGAGACCAGTAAAACTCCGTGCACCGGCATCGAAGGTTTTTAATTAATCGGAAATCAAACTATTATTTGCGCCCTTTGATCGGTATATTGCATCGGTAGGGAAGTTAATTAATATAACTGCTACGGAAACCACAGATATATAGGATACAAATATGTCCCTGCAGTTGCAAATTGCAAATATTCTTGTTCATGCTAACATAAATTACAAGTTGTCGTTATCGAATATAGTGTCGTTTATAGCAAGTATTTATAATGAACTCCTATAATATCACTTTTTTTAACACGTGTGAAAAAAATAGGAGCTGTAGCACTTTTTTTCACGTTTTTTGAACGATACTAGAATCATATCACATATTATAACGGCAGTAGAAAATACCTACTGTATCGAGATACACGATCCCAGAAACAGCTTGGACCTACGTTAAAATAGAGCAGTTCACACGAATTTTCTGTTTTTCGACTTGGCGGAGTTGGGGCCGTCTCCAGTGACGTATTGTAAAGTATAATACGTAAGTACCCAGTTACATATTATACATATATGTATACAGTCATGATATTGTAGAAAAAACTCTGATGACTGAAGAATCTAAACTTCTCATTTTTAATTTCTTAAGATAAATCCTTCCCCAACTCGTACTTCCCTCTTTTACCCTTTGAAATCATTACAAGTTAGCAATATCTGAAATAGTCGCAGCAGTTTTAATAATATGAAGTATTACTGAAGCATGTAAATTATATCAATATATAATAAATTCAAAATTTTCGCCAGAGTTAAATTTTAGTAAAGTTAAATTTCATGACGATTTTGGCGATCAAATTTTGAAAACTATCACCTAAGTAGGTAGTAAGTAAATACAGGTCAAATTCAACCTTATGAAAAATCGAGTTTGACTGAAATGTTGAACGTATATTCCAGTACATAACTTATTAAATGTGCTGCGGCTGTTTTAGGAAATATTTATTGTTTACTGATTTCAGTGGTTAACCGAGAGAAAGACGACTTTGAAAAGGAAAGCTCTTAATGCACGCGTAGAATTTTCAAAGGAGTGTTCAAATATCGATACATCAGTGCACAAATGTGTTAGGTAACATTTTGATTATCTTTTAGAAATCAGATAAAAAAATTTAAAGCTTGTTTGAATCACACGATATAATATTTTTATTTCGTAAATCATACACCAAAATTCAATATTTTTAATTTAGTTTATTCACATTTATTCTTGAAGATATAATCTTGAAGAGAAAACAGATAAAAGATTGACCCAAAATATTTTGGTTAGTTATAATTCGGTCATAGAAATCAATGATCCTTTTCTATGGCAAGATGCGTTGATGTCAGCCATCCGTAATCATATAATTCATATAGGCATAGATGTACAAACTATTATGAAAACTTTTAAGGAATTTCCACGTGATTATAACAATAGTTATTTTTCAAATTCCTTACACTATAGAAAACCAAGTAAGAGTGAATCAAATTTATGAACATGGCTTTTATTTCAGTAAGATCTGACAAAGTATTTTGTATTTCTTGTAAACTTTTCAAATCTGATAAAACAAAATCGCTATTAGCAACAGTCGGTAACAACAACTAGAAACCTATAAGCGAGTACTTAAAATCACACAAAAATTCACCTGAACATTTAAAGTGTTTTAGTAATTGATTTGACACTAGCAATAGACTTAAAACAAATAATACTATTCTATTAAAAAAAATCTACAGTCACTAATATTTAAAGAAAGAGACCAACGGCGACTAGTATTAGATCGACTCTGCAATACAATTATTTTATTTCCACCTTCATTTGACTATGTTTGATTAAATTAATTGACATTTATTATGCAGAGGCGTTGGGTTATTTGTAGCTAGACGTAGTTATGGTAATGTAAATTATATTGCTGAATCTATGTGTAACAAAAGAAAATTTGCAAAAATGGTTCAATCTGGCAATGAGAAGGGTTCTATTAAAGAGAATACCATTGAATGCAGTCACGAAACAAAAACATCAATATGGAAATCGAAAGTAACAACCAGAAAGTGGTTGCTGAAAATGTACAAAAGAATTTCGAAAATGAATAAATGTGTACAATTATAAGCCCGATCCATTACAGTATTCAAAAAAGAGCTGTTTAAATTCAACTTCTAAACGAACGGTCCAATCTCGATGCCGCTAGTCTCATTCGATTTAGGAGAGTTAATACAGTTCATACCAGACCACACTCAATGTACTTACGAAGACGTTTTCATTTTTGAAAATTTCGAAAATGTCGCGTTTTTTGCCATCTCAATGAAATTCCATTTCGAGAACGCCTCAACCGATGCGGACGAAATTTGGAGGGGTCATAAGGGGGCCAAATACAAGCACAATGAGCCATAGTGGGCCCCCGTAGGCGTCGCGTTTGTACAGGGGGCCTTAAGAAGAGAGAAATGTTATTCAAAAAAACGTACTCTTTTCACGAAAAGCAAGATAACTCGGGGAGTTCTGGGATTACGAGAATGTACGAGCGCTCAAAATATGCGCCATATATGGGGCTAAGTCCCCATAGAATGATTTGAAAATCTGCTTATTGGTAGAGCACCCAGTTGGCGAAACGTAAAATCGATGATTTTCCGATCAAATCGGAAAATTATTTAATAATATATTAATTATTAATAATTTGATGTGGTGGATTTCGTATGATATAATCCACAAAATTATTATCAATTCTCCACTTAGAAGGGTGTAACAAATCTGTGACTGAAATTGGTTGATTTTCTGTCAACGGCGATGCAAAGTTCTCATTTCATATCTTGCTTTCATATGTTTTATTTTTGTATATATTTATTTTGTTTGGTGCTGAGGTGAAGGAAGGTAATGTTCTTTGCGGCGTGGATGATTAGTTGTTTTTCGTTTCGCGATGCGATCCTGCGGTTGCGGTTAATTAGGGTTGGAATGCGAGTGGCCGTTGTCGGGAAGAAAGGCGGCAGGAAACCAAGGGGTGGTCGGTGGGAGGCGGCGGTGAGTGGCGCTCGAGTGGACCGGAACCCCATTGTGCGGTAATGCGAGTCGGCCGTGGGGAAAAAGGACCGCGACCCGAGAGCGTCCCGGCGGAGGCGGCGCGGCGCTGCGCCGGACACCGCCGCCCCCCTGACCGCTCACATGCCCACACATATACTACAAGCGGAAAAACGGTGGTCGATAGAGCGACACACACACGTCGATTTGCATTCGCACGCCTTCACTCCTAGTCGATCGCCGGGGGGCGGCCAGGCGGAAAGAAATATCGCGGGGGCGGCACGGGAGAGGTGTATGTGAATATCGCGGGGGAAAGTCGTCGTCGCCGGTTTCAAGGGGGGCGATACGATCTGCCACCCCCGCGCCTTTGGAGGCGCGCCGTTATTTTGATGAATGTGCATAAGTCGGCACATTATCAAACACTTCCAGAACGCGCCGGGGCGCCCTCTGCCGCCCCCGCATCGCGCTCCCTCGCGTCTATATTTCAGGAGACGCGTGACTCGCTTTTTGATTCCATTTGCCCTAAATGTTTTATTGTTATTCCCCTTTCCCGCAGGCGCACAGGAACCCGAATGCAAAACTTGAACATTATTTATACGCCGCTCTTTTCCTGTTTTCCGTCTCCGGCACCGACGCCCGCTGCCGCCCCGCGGCACTTCCGTCGCCGCCCCCGCTTAATATTCCATATCGCCGCCTCTCGCCGGTTTTGTCACCTCGCGCCGTTCCTCCGCATTAGCGCTCTTCCGCCGAAGATAAGCCCTCATCCGCTCGAGCGTCGCCGACCAGACAAGGCAGCATTAACCGCCCGCACGTCGTCGTATTAAAATGTCCCAATAATGCCGATTCATGGAGACGTGCGCCCTGCTATACTGGGGGCAGCATATTTCTATGCAAAACGCGTTCTGGGCCCAGAGTTTTATTGCACCGGGCGAAATGAAGATGTCATCCTTGGGGAATTGGGGCGGCGGCATGAATGCGGGGACAACGCACCGCGTGCGAATGCATCCAAGATGGTTTTGATTGCTGTATAATTCGGTATTCCCGACGAATTGGGGCCGCCTCATAAATATTACTGGTATTCACAATTTTCCATTGGGGTGACTTTTATAATCATTAGCGTTTACAAGTTTAATGCAAACATAAGTACACTGCGTTCCATCATTATAATACAGGGTTGGGCAGAAAGGGGTTTGAACATTTTGAAAAAATCACTGAAGGATCACCTGATCAGTGGCGGATATAGAAGGAGGGGCTGTGAGGGCTATAGCCCAGGGCGGAAAAACCCTGGGCGGCAAATTTTTGGAAAATTACCAAAGGCACCATAAAAAATAAATATACAAATAAATATATAAATGCCGCTACCCGACACCTAACAAGGTATAAGTGATTTAATGATTATTGATTATATATTGTGATGTTATTTGTTAGTGTAATTTGATAAGTTATATAGGAATTATGTTATTATAGAGTTCAATAGTTAATTAGATAGTGTTTTCGTAGCTAATATTATAAATAAGTAGGGCACAATTAGTAAATAATTAATGTAATGAGTTAATGAATATGCGTAAATGCAATGAAGATCTCAAATACGACGTACAAATTATCATGAGCAAGAGTATCGCATTATAATTACGAGCAGGCTACGAGTGATTTAGTAACCACATCTACAAAAGAACAGGATAGAATAACCTACCTAGAAAATGAACTTAAAAGAGCGCTACATGAAATAGATATACTTAAAGGTCAAAACCAGCCAATTCAGAAAAAAAAATCTCACACAGCCCGAATAACTCCGATAAAGAAAAGGAGATCGTGAATCAAGAAAAACAGCATGGCTGTTACCTAAAAACAAAAAGCGCAAAGCAAGTACATTTCCTATATTAAATAAAGAGACTCCGCAAAAATCAAATAACAGCAACGTCGCAGAAGTTGAAAACAAGCCGCCGCCAGTTGTGCTGAGCATTGTGGAAAATTATCAAGTCAATCTCAAAACAATAAATGTACGGTATAAGGCAACATTGTTAAACAACAGCCAAATCAAAATCAACGTCAATTCTGACACGGATTACCGCGTCTTAACAAATACGATGAACGATGCTAAACAACAATGGCACTCATACGAAAATAAACAAAATAGACCCATTAGGGTTATGGCTAGAAACATGCACCATTCGTGTAACCTTGAAGAAATCAAACAAGAACTGCTAGACAAGGAATTCAAAATAATATCGGTGGAAAACAAATTAAAAAAACTAGAATAATCGAGTGCAAACAAATGTATTAACCTGCCTATGCACATATTAACTTTCGCTAAATCGGAAGACAAAAAAAAATTACGAAATAGGCTGCCTTGCTGATATGAAAATCAAAATAGAAGCAATAAGAATCAACAAACTAATTCCACAATGTAAAAAGTGCCAAAGATACGGCCATACACAAAAATACTGCCAAAGAAGCCCTGTATGTGTAAAGTGTGCAGGTAGTCACCCTACAGTTGATTGTACTAAGCCCACTGATACCCCACAGCTGAAACTGTGCTGAAGCCCACACGGTGAACTACAGAGGATGCACCATCGCAAAAAAACTACAGAGCAGAAAAAAAAACAGTTAATTCACAACAAAACACAACCCATATTCATAAGTGACAGGAAAATCACAGAAGGCATCACATATTCTAATGCTACTCAGTAGCAAAACCCCCAGCAAGAAAAACACCCTCTGGGAAATCAAAAACAAAAAAACTACATTGAACAAATGCTACAACAAATATCAAGTATGATAATACAAATCTCTACTACGCTAGACTAAATAGAAGCCAGAACAAATGGCGTCTCCATTGAACTGAGATAAAAATGAGCAATACAGACTTAATAATTGGACTATGGAATGCCAATGGCATTCTAAATCACAGACAGGAAGTTGACCTATTTCTAAAAAATCAGAACATCGATATCCTATTAATCTCAGAAACGCATTGTACTAAACAAACACACTTCCAAGTTAATGGATACCAAAGCTACTAATGTACTCACCCCGCAAACAAAGCAAAAGGAGGAAGTGCAATATTAATAGAAAATAGTATTATTCATTACGAGGAAAGTAAACTCCAAATAGAAGAAACACAATTAACAGTAGTAGAGATCAAATCGAATAACCAAACATTTAATGTAGGTGTGGTCTATTGTCCACGCAGATATAACCTTAAAAGAACAGAATATCTCAAACTAATTCAACACATGGGTGAAAAATTCATACTGGGAGGCGACTTTAACGCAAAACACAAAGACTGGGGATCCAGATTAACTCAACCCAAAGGTAGAGAGCTCAGGTATGCAATGGAAGTTACAAACTGTAGCTACCATTCCACAGGAAATCCTACATACTGGTCAACAGATCTAAAAAATATACCCGATCTACTGGACTTCTACATCGCAAGAAAAATATCGTCAAACTTCATTGAAGTACAAGAAAACTTTGACCTCAGCTCGGATCACTCACCTCTCATTCTAACGCTCAGTGAAATGGTAATTCGAAAAGAAGCACAGCATAGACCGGTAAATAAAACCACAGATAGGGATGGATTCAGAACTTCAATTGAAAATAATATAAACCTAAGAGTTAGCCTTAAAACCAAAGATCAACTGGACAAAGAAGCAGAAAACCTGATCAAAACTATACAAGAAGCTGCATATTGTAACACAAGACAAATAACCTATGTCACGAAAAGAAACAACTACCCCCAAGGAAATCAGGAAAATGGTCAGTGAGAAGAGAAACGCAAGACAAAAATGGCAATAAACAAGAAGTCCTACAGATAAAACCGAGCTAAATAATAAAACACTGAAACTTAAAAAAGAAATGAAAAAAAAATTAAAGAAGATACCATAAGCAGTTACTTGAGGGACCTTTCAGCAGATGCAGAAGAGGACTACTTGTTGTGGAAAGCCACTAAAAAGATTAAAAAACCCATTACAACGATTCCACCAATCAGAAAGGAAGATGGGACGTAGGCTCATGACAATAAACAAAAAACTGAAGTTTTTGATGAACAGCTAGCAAACATCTTCAAACCAAACCAAACACATCCAGGTATAGTACTTGAAGAAATAAAAAATCCATACATAAAAAACATCAAAAGAAGTGGCCCAGGAAATTAAAACAAACCTAAACCCAAGAAAAGCTCGTGGCATAGATCGTATCACAGGTGAGATTCTAAAGCAGCTCTCAAAGAAAGGAAGAGTAATGCTAACATACTTATTCAATGCAGCATGACGACGATGAAGTACTTCCCAAATGTATGGAAAATGGCGGAAGTCATAATGCTACCAAAACCTGGAAAGCCCCCCAACGGTGTTAAGTCATATAGACCGATTTCTCTACTCCCAATTATCTCTAAGATTTTTGAAAAGCTGCTCCTGAAAAGAATGAGGCCAATAATAGGGAAGAATAACCTAATTCCAGACCACCAATTTGGTTTTCGCTAAAAGCACTCAACCATCGACCAGGTGCACAAAATCACTAACATCATAGAAAATGCTCTGGAAGAAAATTCCGTCTGTGCAGCGGTGTTCTCAGACGTTGCACAGGCCTTTGACAAGGTATGGCACGAGGGACTAATACACAAACTGGGGAAAATGCTACCTAAACAATATGCAGTAATACTATCATCATACTTAACAGGCAGATTATTTCGCATAAAACAAGAAGATGAACACTCTGAATTGAAAGAAATAGGTGCAGGGGTGCCACAGTGAAGCGTCCTTAGACCAATTCTGTACCTCCTATACACTTCGGACATACCTGAGACAGAAGGAGTAACCACAGCAACATTTACTGATGATATAGCCCTACTTGCAGTCGGGACAAATGTGGAGAGCGCATCCGCAAAGCTCCAAAATACATGCAACGAAATACACAAATGGACAACAAAATTGAACATCATACTAAATGAGAGTAAATCAATACACGTAAACTTTATTAACCAGAAATTAACAAATTACTTGAGAATCAGCATAAACGCCACATGAAAACAAAGCAAAGTATTTGGGTATGAACCTGGATGCTAATCTGAGGTGGGCTGAACACGTTAAAAAAAACCCATGGAACTTGACATCATACAAACAATATTACTGGCTTATAGGAAGAAATTCTAAAGTACATAGCAAATACATAAGTTACATAACAAATTACTTATCTACAACCAAGTCTTAAAACCGATATGGCTTTATGGAATCCAGCTTTGGGGATGCACCAAGTACTCCAACATAAATCAAATACAGAACTTTCAAAACAAAGTGCTTCAGAATATGGTAGATGCGCCATGGTACGTTCGCAACAAGGATCTATATCGGGACTTAGCTGTCCCAATGGTTAAAGAAGAAATCAAGTGGTATGCTGGCAACCATGAAGCCAGACAGCACCGCTATGTTAATGCAGAAGCACTACAACTATTAGACAAACAATACCACGTCCGAAGACTGAAAAGAACGTAGAAATCCGATCTTGTTTAGTGTCGAGTGTATTGTGAGCAGAGCGGAGCATTGTGCGCGACTTTAACACTACACAATCCAAACAAACTAAAGGGCAGCGATGGATGTACTTTAGATAAGAATTAAGTTTAGATTAAGATGTATCCGAGGTAAATCAATGGTTGATCATATGTGATCAGTTTTAATAATTATGTAACATAATAATAATAAATGTTATTAAATATATATATATATATATATATATATATATATACAGGGTGATTCAGACCACCCGTCCCAGGCCTTTTTCTCGGTAATGTGACGTCTTAGAAGTTCGGGGAAAAAAAATCATAACAAAAACCTACCTGAAGAATTTAATGGAGGTTGTTTCGATTTCCGGAAGTAACCGGAAGTAGGCGTAACTGCACTCAACTTCAGAATTTTAAATGGGAACCTAGGTTGTACGTGACATCGTTGGATAGGTATTAATTAATAGGAATTAATTAATAGGAAAAACGTTTCTTACAACTTTTCTGAGCAGCGTACGAGACAGAACGCGGATGTGCGTACTATCGATATCCAAAACTATGTATCACCTATCTAATTGAATAAACGTGTGCAACCCATATAAAAAAAATTCTAATACTAATATACTGTGAGAAGACTAAATTATCCTGCAAAACATATTACATGACCTTCCCATTAGTTAAGGCGAGCCTATGCAAAGCCACTTACACAAGTTTAGTAAATCAGTGCAGGAATTGTGAGCTGTCGATAGATAAGCGATGTTTGATTGGCGTAGGTTAAGAAGCAGAACGACATGCAAGCTCAGAGTCATTCCGTAAATCGAGCGACGTGGAAGCTCGAAGTAACACCGGCTAAAGAGTAAAGAGCCAAGTTGCCGTTATTCAGGCTATACAGCGACGTATGATGCCGAGTTATTCCGGCTGCAGAGTTGTGGAAGTCTTTTAAACTCACAGAGCAAAGTGAAATCCCGCGGCTAGAATGGTGGACTTGGAATTTAAAAAAAAATACTCGTCAATAAATATATTAGAAATTGCTCAACTTGCGACTTAAATTTTGAAGGCTTTTAGGTTTTAATGGAAGCATATGAATATGATATTGAATAATCAGCCGATCCTTCAACCTTGTAGTAACACGTGCAGTGTTATACTAACGAGACGTTGTTGAAGTAACGAACACGGCTTAACTAATAGCACTATATTCAGAATTACGAATGCTTTTTTATTGGGAAAATTTTGTATATAATTTAAATTAATCACTCAATCCAAATGCGTAGAACTGTAGTAGAAAAATAATAAACTTCTGCGACACGAATGACATGAATAAATTTAATTGTATGTTAAATTTATTTATATGAATAATAAACATAATAAAAACTTATCGAGCACTGATTTTGTAATTTTTTTATTAGTAATGCTTCGCACCTTGTACTGAATATAAATCTGTCCAGTATGCGTAAGTGTTGAATACATGTAGAAAGTATAATTATCTCGATAATTAAATTTTGTTTCAATCCAGAATCAACCGATAAAAGCTCTAAATAAGCGCAAATGTGTAAAATAAGCGCAACATTGCAAAAAAAAACACAAAAAACATTGTTAAATGATCCGTTTATTTCCAAATTGGCTGTAAATTTAATTGATTTGTTAAAGCTTAACACCCTACGGGTAGAATAAGGATTTGATTATAATAATAATAAATGCTTTAGATTTCTACAAAAAGCATAAAGCTTACATTAATCGATGTGGCTTTTATTTGTTGAAAATGCATAATTAGAAATGTATGAAAGTGTGGCGAAACAGTTGTTGTGAACAATAAAAACAGTTTGAAAATTAAAAAGTGTAAAAATAAATATTGAATTTTATTACTTTGTAGGTATCACCGTTTATTTTAATAAAGTGACTATAGTTTCGACCAAATGGTCGGTCATTTCAAACATATAATGAATGTATCACAAGTAATACCCTCCAGTGTTAATAAAATAAAAAGTGTAACTTTATTTTATCTACGACTGCTAAGATAAATGACGAATTTGACATTCATTTGAGTTACGTAATGAAACTCATTACCTAACTAGTTAGGTTTTGAGTTTCATCAAATCAATTGAAATCAAAAACTCACACATTTTTTAATACCAATTTACGATCAAATTTATTAAAGAATTACTTATGGACATTAATAATAACATGTTTACATTTATTTAAGTGAATTCCAATGGACATTCCTGTTTTAGAAATGTCCAAACTATGGCAGCTACTGGTTAAAGCTTCTACAAGGATATGTTGGTCTTTGTATTTGGTATTGTGATGCAGAAGACCTGCCCTTCGTTCTTTACGTTGGTCACTTGCATGTAAGTGAATTCTTCCTTTCTACAGGCTCCACCAATTCCAAAGATCAAAACTACCTGAAAATATTTATTAATATAAAATTTCATGACTTGTTCTTATTTACCTTTGTTAGTAGCCAATTTTCATCATCAGCTTCTTGTAAAAATCGGGTTATATGTTGTTTTGTTAAAATATTGGACTTTTTAGGTATATATCCTACTGGCTGCCTCTTCAGAAATGCAACCAATTGAATAAATTTACTGATGCGCACATTTTTCTTTATGGATATCATCGCACGTATCATCGAGTAATATGCCCATAGGCTTGAAGGTTAGTAGCGTTTCGAAATGTTTTCAAAATATACCAGAAGTACCTTTTCATTTGCTTTAATTTTAATTTTATTTTCATCGCACCATTTCCGTAAACGTTCATAAGCTTGTTCATATTTAATTTTTGATTTTTTCGGCAATAACAGTGAAACTACCTGCGTGGCCGATTTTTCGATATCCGAAGGAAGAGTTTCGGAATCGCTCATTGTAACACAGCAAAACAGAAATTAGAAGTTTAATTCTTGAAGTTTTGAAGATTAAATTGACATTCAAATTACACGTTGCTATGGTTCTACATACATACTATGACGTTCTGATTTTTCATCGAATTCAATTCAAAAGTATATTTTTCTCTTTTAACTCATGCTCTTACTTCGAGGCTACGCCCTCGTTTTAGCAACTCACCGCATTCGTCAGTTAATGATGCTCTTATCGCACTAATTAGATATACTCTGATTTTTCTAAACTGGCGTTCACGTCATCAAACAGCTGTGTGATGACGTTTTTTCGTACCAATGTGGTTGTTTTCGATAATATGCATAACAACAGTTTAAGAATCAAAATTAATCTGAGGATCATTTTTTACATAACACTGATCACCGGGGGTTATAAATAGGCAATCGGTGTATTAACCGCGGACACAATTTTCGCCTGCCAATCGTGTAATAAATTTTGTTATGTTGGCCGACGTGATATTTTTTCGGCGATGATGCCACATATTTTTTACTAACACATGCTCATACATGTGCGTATAACCAAACTTCTTTGACGTTTAACTTGTTACATTTGATCGATTATTACAATGCATATTTTGCCATTGTAGATGTTAAATAATAACCATAATATTGATATATGTACGATAAACGGCAGAGAAGTCGACGAATTTGATACGAACCGCGCACTGCCGCACAAGATTGTACGGGCGCAACAGCTGATTGCAACCATTTTTAAATACCCAGGACAACTGGCAACCTTGTAAAATTGTGCCATCATTATAATGATTATTATTTTGAGGACGTGAACGCCAGTTTAGAAAAATCATAGTATAAATAACTATTATTCATTTCTAATAAAGCTTAGAATCAGGTCTCTACATAATTATAACATCATCTGTTTATCAAAGATTATGTTCCGGAAAACTTGTGTATTCGCATTGATTTTTACGTCCGCGGTAATCTCCTCGTTGAAAAGTTCCTGTTTCCGCATTAACATTTCATCAATAACATAGCACAACTAGTTTAGTAAGTAATCTGAAAAGTTGTGAACTACAGTTAAACGCTGCTGAACGCGAACTATCCTGGACTATCTAGGATTCCCGGCCGCAGCAATTCCTCGTTCTTTCTCCGTGTTCACATCAAAAGAGCGCCTGGCTTGGAGGAATGCTATCTGAGAGGAAGGGCTCCTCCTCTCTTCACCGAGGAACGTGATATTAGGCGCTGGCCGAGGCTGAGCGTAAACATTGCGAATCAAAGGCGGCAGTAAATAAGTAGATATGGGGTGGAAAATACAACGAAGTTGTTTATGTGCGCTGTTACGTTTTATGTGGACGGGATGGCCGAGGGCAAGCAGCTACAGCAACGGCAGAGCGATTTCCGCTCCAATTTTGCACGAGGAAAACTCTGCGGATTACACGTGTCCTGTATGTGTGCGTTATGAGGGGTGGTACGACTTAATAAACATTTTTGGGGAGGCTTAAAGTTGGGGCCCACCAGCATAACTCATTCCAATATTAAAGTTTCGGGCCGTGCTTGAAGTTATCGCATAAAACTGGAACTGGAAAGTTTTCCTCGACACCTCAGCATCCCGACCTATTACCGGGTTAACCTGAATTAGCCTCTGAATAAATACTGCTCGCGCCATCTACGCCGCCCCTCGGGCGGCATCTTTTATGTGGCGCACAAAAATTAAACATAATAAAGGGGCGGTGGATGGGGGGTGGGGGTGTATTAATAACATGACGGCGGACTACAAATAGGACGTTATTGATGTATCCAGTGATTTATTACCGAACTTATTTACCCTGCCAGGGCGGCGTAATTACGGCCGGAATATAGTCAACTATTTATTAGTTAGCGGCAGGGTCGGACCGGGAACAAAAAGCCCCCCTGAGAAATTACATTTTTGCGGGGCGCCTCAATATCTCTTCGAAACGGGCTCAAAAGGTGACCTTGGCCGCTTTTAGAAATTGCGAAATTGGTAATTGCGGCGGCTAAGTGGAAAACAGCTAGGCGATAAGTAATATTATATGGAATTGCGGCGGTGGCTGTGGGGACGGCGCGGGTGCTCGTAATGGCGAGAATTGCGCCGCGTTTTGATATCCCCGGCGATAAATTCCCGGCAGGAACGGGAATTTTAAAACGAGTACAAGTCTCCATAAAACGCTGCCATTGTCTGCTCTCCGCACACCACTCTTAGTATTCATGCCCTCCACTCTAATTACGCTAAACGCTTAAGAATGCGCCCGCGGTTAATTAAACAAATGCAATCCTGCTAACCAAACCCACACCAAACTCGAACCTCAATCCACCCAACGTCACACGACCCAGACGCAAAATGCATTAACCACCGTCCGCTTTTTATTATCCGTCCAAGGCGGCGCCGTTTTACTTGAAATATATGGTGTGTGTAAAAGTTAACTTTTTAATTATAGACTGGTACGCGCCGTGCACCGGCAATTCCATTAACCGAGCCCGTTTACAACACACCACCCCGCCGCCCCCAGAAGCATTTAAGCTCGCATTACGGAGGCGGCGCTCACGTTACATCACATATAAATATTTTTATTGTGCACCATAAGCGCCGCCGTTAAACGCCGACGGACTGGCATCAAATCGCTGGGATCTACAAGATTTACTCGTGCAGTTTACACTCGGCACGAACGAACGTGGGCTTGGGAGCGGCATAAATTACGCTTTTACACGTTAATAAAATCAAATGTGAGCCGGCGTCTCATCACATAGTCCGAATCATAAATCTTGATTTGTTTTAAATTTATAAAGCACGAGAAATGAAACAGTTTTACTTACACAGAATTTGGCCTGCATGTGATGGAATAAGGCATTTTATTATACAATCATGCCGACTGAGCAAGGCCGCAAGACTTACAACACATCAAGATCTCACGCGCGGCCATCAACCAAACCAAACTCGTATTGTTATTTTTTAACCCTTAAATGCATTATGTTGCAAATTGTTACGATCCCAAAATGATCGTGATTCTTTTTGGCGCAGGATTTAATTTCGCGCGCGATTAGTAGCATTGCGTACTCATATTCAGACTTATTGTGCTTACCTCCGCGACCCGACACGTAGCCCCGGTATATTTCAATCTCGAACTTCAGTTAAGTGCGCAGCAAATGTGGAGAAGCGGTAAGTATTGGTAATATTACCGAAACCGAGTATTCGGGATAAGCGCAATCACTCTTACTACTCCACGTAGGATAAAAATGCTGTGTATAGTCATGGACTCAAAGAATGTCACTGGTCACTGGGACCGTAGGCGACATATTTGTCTAAACGTCGTTCGGCGTCTAAACCGGGTATCATGTTACATTGGCGGGGGCCATTAGTAAATGATGCGTGCGCTTGCAAGGGGAAGGCCTGAGCTCATGCATCATTCACCAAACCGAACTACGGAAAATATCTTATTAATTATGTTGCATAACTAAAATGTCACGAAATATTTAAGTAATGATATAAACAATGGATCACACGACTTTAACATTAGCGACGATTGATTTGACAGGATTTAATGCCCTATACTCTTGTGTCTCTGTTGTCAACACACCTACATCAAATTTTAAGTTTAATTTTAGGTATAACAAAAATAGTTTACCAAATTATCCTCCGACATACCACTCAACCTGAATAAATTAGTGGCTATTTATTGTTTCATACATTTGCACTGGCAATTTCATTAGATTATTAGTTGTAAATTTGGCATGGTTAAACTACATTCACGACCACTCAATTTATAATGAACATAAAATTTGGTTCTTCCAAAACAAAGTTCTTCACAACGGCTAAATTAGTACTTAATTTTTGCTGCAACTACAATAAGTGCAAACCAATTATTGCTCTATACAATGCCAACAAATAATGGAGTAAAACAAATTTTAAAGTTTTACCCATAGCATAGCAAAAATGTGCGCCCTTGTCAAATTACATCAATTAATCAAACACGAAGGATTAGATCTTTTATTAATTTCAACATCAAATTTGCAATGTAAGGCTTACGGCAATATTAGGGACATTAGAATAAGTACAAATAGTAAATATCTAGAAATGTACTTTACGTACGTTTATAGATGCTAATTGATCGATTATACCGTGCGACAAAAAAATATTTTCATCCAAGAGGGCTTGGGATGAAAAAAAGGGCTCGGTATAGATCACAATTATAAGGGGACGATATATCTAACCAAATCTTGGTTAAAATTGTGTCTAACACATGACGTGCCAAACTGATGAATTTTAAGCTAAGCTGTATGGCTTAGAAACGCACGGTATGAGCAAAATTTATTTTTTTCTCGTTCTTCACTCAAAATAGCAAGATCCGATAATCTTGATGGGCCAATGAAGCTCTTAAATAAGATATAATCAGTTTAGGTTTACTGATCTTTCACAACTTTTTGAAACCGATACGGTGAGCATACTTTGAATAGCAATTATTGGATTTCGAAAAACTCTTCATCTCCATATTTAACATTAAAATTAAGTAGTTCTTCAGGTTTTGAAAGAATTAGGTTTTTCCTACTACTAAGTAAAGTTCTGTTGTCTACTATTTCATTGTACCGTTGCGGGCATGTTTCAAAATTCCCCTTCTGATGCAAAAACATTACAATCGGACTTTTTAAATGTTGATGTGACAATAAATGTCTGACTTTTCACCGACTTGATATTATAGAAATTAAATCTGTAACTACTCAACGTATTTCGACAAAAGTGAATAAAATATTGTAAGAAACACATAAGCTAAGGATGTTTTTTCAAAAACATCCCCTTAGCTCACTTGTTATATAAATAAATATTAATTCACTGGCGGATTCAAGAACATTTTATTTCACTTGTAGATAAACAAATGTATATGATGTTTGCTAAGAGCTGTTTGCTGAAGTATAAATCCAATCAAATTCGTGTATCTGTAGTCACGTGTGCGACAATATCCAATCAAAATAACATTAGACTGATTACTACCTATGGATAGTTTTCACTTCAAAACCCTCCGCTTTCGGCGTCGGGTTGTTGCAACGCAATGTGCTTTCGAAAACTCTAATTGAACTTAAATAAACTGTACCTTACTATTGGGTTATTACTACAGATAATTAAATGGTGATAGTTGTATTGAGTCAGTAAAATCTAACAATAATAGCAATGTGAAAGTAATGTACTTAAATTTAATACATTTAACTACTTGCTGCTTAATTTGGGTTTCATTTCAACAGCAATAGTTGATCCTAAAATAATTCACCAATGTTATTTTTGCTGTTAAAAACTTTTTCACGACATTAATTTGTGCTTGTTTAAATAAAAACCTTATTAACCTCCATCAGATATACCGAGTGATTATTATTTATCTAGTAAATCTTGTTTTATCAAATGATGAAAATGGAAATACTGCCAATTTTTTTAAATCACGCATGATATCGATGAGATTCTATTATTGCTTGTAAGTTTTAGATTACTGAATTATTTACAGTTCATAAGTATTTATTATCTTCTGCAACTTTTGCAACAATTAAAATGTTAATGGTTTTTTTCATATTACGAAAACAAAATCTCAAATTTTATTTTCGGGTTTGATAAAAACTTATAACATGTATCAGTAGCAACAATAATTCGGAATACTAATTATTTCTTTAGAAATTTTATTCATCAAAATGCTATGTCACTGCATAGTTTCTACGTTTTTGATGCAAGGTGCTTTTTAGGAGAAATATTTCTCAATGATAATTAGTATTTATTTAGATTGCTTCCAAAAATATTAATCTCCTCTTGTTAATGTTTTAGTTCCACAAAAACCCTGTATGTGTTCATTTATACTGGCCTAAATGATGAGATGACAAATATGAAAAAACATTGAAAACCTAATTTTTGCAAAAGTTACAGATAACAAAAAAGCATGCCCTTTAAATGTTTCTGTAATCTAAAACTAACTTGCAGTAAAAATATATCAATGATATCTCGCGCGATTTCTGAAAATTAGCATTATTTCAATTTTTATCATTTTGAAAAACGAGATTTTCTGGGTAAGTAAAAATTACTCGGTACATCTGATAGACGCTAATACGGTTTTTAGACAAGCACAAATTAGTGCCGTACATATTTTTATGTTTTTTGTAAATCAGTAATAATGAAAATGCCCAATACGATACCGACTTTTTGGAGGTCACTGTATATAATATATTTATGATCAAGCGGATTGTCACAAATTTAAATTATGAACAAATTCATTTTTAAGAATAAATAGTTTCCCAGAAGAAGACAAAAATTAAGAAATTAGAAAAATCTAAAAGAAATCGAAGGATTTATTATATGTATGTATATACCTATTGTGTTAAGAAAACAATTACTCTAAATATGTTCATCAAATGTAGAATCAACTCGGTCTTCTCCAGATATGAAGAAATTGTTTAGTTCAATTGACTCTTAAGTATAGGCAACACAAGTACCAGATTTTAAGTTTTTAGCGCGTGTGTGAATCACTCACACATCTAAGTTGCGCACGCACAATATTGCACTGGAGATAGCTGCCCCACATAATTCACCCCTGACGTTTCACTCCGCCTACTGCGTTTGAGAGGGGGCGTTAAAATCTTCCCTTAGACAAGTCGGTATGTTTGCGGCTCTGGGTCCGCTATTATGTATGCATCCCATAAACAAACAAAAATGTTTCCTCTATATCATTGATTTATATACAGCGTCGGCCAGAAAGTAGGACACATGGAAAAATATTTTATTATTAAGTTTTCTGAAAATGTTATTCTTCCAAACAGTTTCTGCCCTATTTTAAACTCAATAGGCAATCGTAGAAGTAAATTATCTGGTTGCATGTTTTGAAATGCACAATATATTTTTCAACAATCACTAAATAAAGTAAGCATTTTTACTCGATACTGACAACGAAAAGTTGACGTTTATTTGAGACTCGTTTTTCTCGCACAATATAAACTCAAAAATGCGCGTCGTCTATAGCAACTAATAAATCAACGTTCTTTTAAAAAAACTCAATATTTTTTTAAGTGATTGTAGAAAATATTTTGTATGCAATACGAGCAAAAATTAGCATTATTGCTTTCAAGTTAATGCCAACTCTCACTTTCAAGCAATAATATATCACTTTTCGATCTTAATACATAATAGTTATTTATTATCAACTTTTTGTTGTGTGTGTCAAGCATAAGAGCCTATTTAATTGGTGATTGTAGAAAGAATTTATTAAGTAATTCAAAACATATAGTTGTTATTAACATTATTAATAATAGAATATATTACTAGAACAAATTAGCAAAAACAGGAGTTTTATATATTTTGAATAATACTGTGTTTATAAAACCAAAATTCTCAAATTTTAGGCTTTATGCGCAAACTGCAAACCTAATTGCAGCAATAAAATAAATGCAAAAAATGAAATATCATAGGTTAATTTTATGAAAATACGTGGAGTATAGCCTTATAAGGCTAATTCACACATTAACATTAACACAACACTATTATTATTAATAGATTTTATATTTGTATTAACCATTATTCTAATCTTTGTAGAATTGTGCCGATGATGATCGCATAACAACCCAAACTAAAATAAATCTTTTATTAAAAAAAATATATAAAAACTAATATTTGGTTTAAAAACCGTAATTATTAATACATTCTTGTAGCCGGTTCGGCATTGACACCACAAAATTTCGGCACACATGTTTGCCTCTTAACATTTCCGACGTTTCGAGTTTCAATAACTGAACTAGCAGTTTCAGACCAAGCAGGAATTATAATTCCTATAACATTTTTACTTAAAAGTAAAAATAAACGATAATTCCCTTTTGTAAACTCAATCCGGGGACATACTGTATACTTGACACTTGAACGTGTTCATTAGTGGTGTCCCATAGTTATTGCCTTATTATTGTTAATTGCTTATATAAATATGTATGTATACATTTAAATGGATAATTAAAATTAAAATTAAATAAATTAAATATTGTTTATATTATGATTAGCCTATCAGTCAGAAATAGAATATAGAACTGGAGTTAGTTTTTACTAAACTAATTGTATCAATTCTAAATTCATACAAACACGCACGCACCCACAAATATACATCCCATAAACATTAAATTTGTATTTATTAATAATGAAACCGACAGGGGCTCTCAGTCCGTTACAAATTTCATTTAACCTATTGTTCCTACACATCATTCAATTTTATTTGTGCCCTATGCACGTCGGAATATTAATTGCCCTCGCTGTGTACGCTTGTTACAATTTAAAGGCACTGTTTATGAAATTGATTAAAAATTAATGCGGGCCGTAAAAATTCATAACTAATTTACTGGAGTGTGTTACAATCAATTTTAATTGCGAAGCGGTGGAAATTAACTGCGAACGGCTGTGTTACATTCGCCGTTTTAATGAAACGCGAAGGAAATGTGGTATGGGGTCTATTTGAAAAAGTGTTCGTTTATTTATTCAAGCTATAAATGCGCTTGATTTCCAACAAGTCATAAACAATATAGCAACATCTTGAGGAATACATTTCTCAATATTTTATATGTTTTAGGGACTATGAAAACACGGTCCGATTTAAGATGCAGTATGTAGTAGAGTAACTTATTAATTGAAGAAAGTAGTTAAGGAGAAAACATTTCTCTAAATGCTTCAAATATGAGGATTAACGATTTTATTAGAGGGCAGAAGAGATTAAAAGGTAAGTAATTGAATTTTTTTTGAAAAGTTTTGAAAAGCAAGTGGAATTGATTTTCGCTACATTTTTTTACAAAATAATCACTTAATCACTTACAGGACTTTTCATTCTTAATTTATACACCTACTCTTTTTTTAACATTTTCTATAAATTTGCAGCTTAGTAAAGTTAGATTTAATAAGTTTATCACATAAAACATGCACGCATTGGCTATTCGAGTCATGTAAAGCATCTTCAAAAGTTAAATAGTCCTGCATTTAGGTAGACTATAAGAGAAGGCTTTATGTCCTAGCAGTGTTGCTAGATGGGTAATGATAAAATTCCCACTGCAGCTTCTCAAATTTCCCGTTTTTAAATTGATTTTCCCTCCCATTTTCCCGCAATCTTAAAAAAAAAATCCCTCACTTTCAATAATAACAATTCTAAGCAATTGTAACTTGTATATACAGTTGGGTAAACAAATTACATTTTTAATACACATTTAAACTTGCACTTTTTGACAGCTTCTTTGAAAGGGTGCATTTATGTTAGAGCGATGGAGCAGCTATATGAGGAAGGCGATGAAATTTGAATAAAGTATTTCATAGCTCTTATAGGTATTCGACTTGCAATTCAAGACTGTTCTTGTCGTGCCTCCACTCTTAACGCTACTCCGTTGCTTCATCATAAGATGAGATTTTTAATGTAACTTTTTTCGTACCTTATTTAAAAAAAAAAACAAATAAAGATTAACATTATGTATTATTTTTATAAATGTCAGAATTACATAATTCAAAATGTACATTAGTAGGCTTAAAACTAGTGCAATTAATATTTTCAGCATGAAATGCAGATCTAATTAAACAAATTGAATTTAGTGTATCATCACCAATTCTGTTTCTTTTTTTGGTCTTAATATCATTTAAGATTGAAAATATTCGTTCAGCTTCTGCATTCGAATGTGGACGAGATAGTACAATTCGGGCAAGTATATAAATGTTTTTGAATTTGTATTTTTCAGTAAAGTATTTATACTCTGATATTTTTTGCCACATCATATCTACAGGTAAATCATAAAGTAAATTTGTTTCATTTTCTACGAATGCAAATGGTAAATTACGCCATTCATCAAGAACTGCTGCATCATTTAACAAATTTTTGTATCGATTACAAAGTTCAGGCAAATTATGTAAAAGCATTCTATTTCTATTGCTGGTATGGCAAGGTAGTATAAATTCAAATACAAATAAAAAACAAGATTTCCTTTTATAGGTAATCGTCCTATCATTTCCTCGGCTAAAGTGATATTAGAATCAAGAATTCTTGTACAAATCTCATGTTGATCTTGATCAGATAATTTCTCTTTTATATATTTGACACATTCACTGCCAACAAACATTGAATGTAATTCGATATACACTGGCGAGCAAAAAATAGAGGTCACTTTAAAATTATGACTTATTTTTGTTTTTTTTTTGTTTTAACTTTACGTTTGCAAATTGTAAACAATTGTACTGTATTTTGCATATTAAATTTAAAAAAAGGCAATGTTGAATCGTAAAGCATATTTATTGTTTTTATTGCCTATTTTGGAAATATCACAAATTTACAGTTAAGACGAAATTCGAATTTTTGTTCCTAGGACTAATATGGAAAAAAAATAATGAAAATAACTTATCACTGATAACGAGTATTACCCCCTCTTGCATTAATGACTGATTGAAGTCGACGAGGAACTCTTTGAATTAAATTAACGATCACATTTTGGTCGATATTATCCCATTCCTGCAATTTTGTAGAATACATTTGTCAGGAAATGTATTATTAAACGCCTACTTAGGTTTACAATTTGCAAACATAAAGTTAAAACAAAAAAATTAAAAAATAAGTCATAATTTTAAAGTGACCTCTATTTTTTGCTCGCCAGTGTAGTTATGTGGATGCAGTAAATTACATAATTTTGCATCAGACATTAATGCGGAATGTTTAACAAAATTTTGAGAAACTGATTAAACAATTTTCTGGATTTTTTTTGCAGTGAATGCACTAAAATACTTCTGGATTGAAATAATGCAGTGAGGCTGTTCATGTAATCAAGAGCATATTTTAGAAATAGAAAATAACTTTTTACTTTGTTATTTTGCAACATACTTAAAATGGTGTTGGCCGATTCCAAATTGTCCTCAAATACAGCGATTTGAAAGGACAGTCCTAGGACTTAAAAACCTCCGCATAGACGATACAGCTGCTACTCAGGATATACAATACACTTTTAGAAGTCTAGATTAGAAGAAGAAGGATAATTTCTTCGTGAAATATTTATTGAATTATATTATACATATTTATAATTTATATTGTTTTCTTTCTTCTTTGTTATATTTAGTTTAGTTTATTTATTTTATTTACATAATTAATATTAATTTACTCCAACCGCACGAATAAGACACTAAACTTATCATGTACAAAAAAATGGATCATTTCGGGATGTTACTTATTATTGCAGCAACGTTACAAAAATAATGACATACGTATGCGCGCTTGATTTATTTTTAAATGTATTTACTTATTTATTCCTTTGTCTATCTACCTTTCGGTGTAAAGCATACATTATTAATTTTTATAATATACTCTTCACTTTCTCCTATCTTTTGTAAATTTATTTAATTTTCCTTTATTTCTATTCTTGCGTTCCCTTTTCTTGTTGCATCTTCTTTTATTGCGCTGTTCCACTCTTTTCTCGGTTGTCCTCTTTGTTGTTTTCCTGTTGCTCTTGTCCGGAATATTTTCTTAGTGTTTCTTATTTCTCTCATTCGTCTCATGTGTCCATACCAACTCATTTGGCCTTCTCTTATTTTTTCCTGTATTGGTTTTATTTTTAAGTTTTTCCTGTGTGTCTCGTTCCTTATGCTGTATTTTCTTTTGTTTTCTTAGGAATCTCATCTCCGTGGCATTTATTCTTTTTATTTGTTTTCCTGTCATCAACCATGTTTCGCTGCTGTACGTTAGCGTTGGTCTAATTAGATTTTTGACTATATCTGTGTATGTGTCTCTTGACACCTTCTTGCTAAAAAATGTGTTTTTTAACATGTTATATGGTCTTGCTATTTTTCCTATTTTATCTTCTATTTCATTATCTAATTTACCATTGCTCTGTATGATTGTTACCTAAATATCTGTCTTGTTCTACTTGTTTCATTTTTTTTCTTTGTATTATTATTCTTCTTTAGTATTATATTATTATCTTTTCTCTTTGGAAATTATAATGTTTTTTGAATTTTCGAAATTTATTTTCATATTTATTTTCTTAATCTCTTTCTCAATTATTTCTATGTTGTGTTGCAGTTCTTTCTCTGTTTCTGCAATTATTGTCATGTCATCAGCGAATAGTACTTCTGCTATTTTTGTTGTCTCCATTTTCCAGTATCCAAATTTTAGCATTTTCATTTTTTTGCTTTGTTTTCTTCATCGTCTTATCCGATGCAATTGTAAAAAGCAAAGCTCTTAGCACGCATCCTTGTTTTACTCCTTTCTTCGTTTTGACTTCTTTTTATTCCTCATTGTTTGTTCTCACAATATTTCTGTTTTCTCTGCACATTGACCTAATTACATTTATTATCTTTTTCTCTGTTCCTCATTCTGCCAGTTCATTTCACATATCCTCTGTCCTTATTATGTCGAATGCCTTTTCGAGATCTACAAAGCATATGTGCATTTATCTGTTATTCTTAATTAGTTTCTCGCTTTGTTGTCTGAGTATGAAGATTTGGTCTTGCGTAATTCGCCCTCTTCTGAATCCGCACTACTTGTCCTCTATTGTTGTTTCTAGTTTGTCCCGCATCCTTTTTTCTAGTACCCTAGTCATTATCTTACTTGTTATACTTATTAGTGTGATTCCTTTGTAAATTTCGCATATTCTTCTATCCCCTTTCTTATGTATTGGTAGAATTTTTCCTACAATTCATTCTCTTGGTGTTTCCCCACTGCTTATTATGTCATTTATTAGTTTCGTTGTATGTGTTATTCCTTCTTGTTCCATGCGTTTTATCATCTCCGGGGTTATATATTTTTATAAACGTAACGATGTTTTATTTAAAAAAAAAAAATTACATACTTACAAAAATATTCGAAAACTTCCGTAAATCTCATACATGGCCTTACTAGTGCCGAAAATATGCAGCTTCCATACTAATGTAACTAATGTCTGTTTCTTCTTTTAAAAACCAGTAGAACATTAAAGCACAGAAATGTTCAAAGTATCAATCTGATGATCCTCCTAGGTAGAGATGCATCAGGGAATATTTATTTAATTTCCTGATCGATCGATTCCTGCCTGGGCTTGAGGTTCTGCTGGAAATGGATATTCCGTCGCATGTAATTTCCTTTCCATTGAACGGATCCGGGACGTTCGGGACGCAAGATGCCAGGAAAACGCTTGTGCTGCGTTAATTGCATTTATTCAATATGTAAGGGTTAGTAAATGCTATGGCTTAGCACTTACATAGAATAAAGAAGAGGCAGTAAGCACTGTTATGAAATTCTGACAAAGAAGAATGTATAAACGGATATCGGAACATGATTTTATTTTAATAATATTATAATAACTAGGTATGTGTTAATCATTTGATTTATTAACTATGTTAATGCCGGTCTTAAAAACGCAGTGTATCAGATCATGGAATCTAATAGATTCCAAGTTCGAGTATATTTATAGAGCAAGGCTATTTATAAATGTTACACTACATTTGTCCCAATATATGAGAAGTTGTAGAAAAGTAATAAGACCGGCAAAACTACGAGCTTTCGTGCAACACTGTAGACTTCTGCTTCACATAGCAAAGTACGTTAATTTCTCCTAGGTGCGTAGTACAAGTGAGGACTTCTTCTGAAAACAACGCAACCCTATAGAAATGTTTTTGTAGTGCTTTGCCAAAGATGGAACATCGTAATTTAGAGCAACGGTGTGTCATCGAATTTTGTGTAAGGCATGGCAAATCCGGGAGTTTGACCTACGAAAAGATGCAGCCTATATGGAAAAGTCCTAATCAAGAGCACACATTTTTCGGTGCCATAAAGCACTGTTTGTGGGCCAAGAAGCAGTGGAAGACGAACCTCGCTCAGAGTACACTTCAATATCGAGAACTAATGAAAATGTGAAGCGAATCCATCGACTAATACCGAGGCTGATTAGTAATGAGATAAATGTGAATCGTTTTTTCCCTTCATCAGATTATGACATTTGTCATAATCAACATTTGTTGGTGAGAAAGGTGTGTGCCAAGATAGTGCCAAAAACCCTTGTCACACGGCTATCTCTACCAATCGGTGGTTGACGAAAATATGGATTTTTGTGCTCCCATATCCGCCAGATGGTCCCTCCCACATTCACCAGATCTCAGTCCATGACTTCTTCTTTTTCTCCTCAAGATCAAAAACACTTGAAAGGAAGTCATCTTCTCACTGTCCATAAAGTCCAGGGGAGCGTGACCGACGAGCTGAAGGTGATCCCACATGAAATCCTCCAGCACCAAGAGTTTAAACAACGCCTCCGCTGATATACAGCTTCTCAAGGGAACTACTTTGTAGGTAATAACATTGTTGTATAAAAATAAAATGAAATTGTTACATTTCATATGTAGGTACAACTGAATAAAATTAATGTCGGGAGGGTAGTAAAACTATCAACGCACTGACGACTATCTACTACAGTAATGCGAAGAAGTCAAGGAGTTGTTTCTTTAAATTCCGAAATTTTTTGCATAATGCGATTCTGTACCTCCTTACTGCGTCAGTATTATAAACCTACAAGATGGTTTCAGATAAAAGATGTGTTATCTCATCGAGATGCATTTTGATTACAAATTTACCGTATTCCGAAAAAAACTAAAAATGAAATAAATGATTCATTTCATACAACTATCAATTAAGATTTATAAAATATAATCGAAATTACAAATATTCAATATGAAATAGAAATAATTATTAAAACGTGTAAGATTTAAAAATCTATATCTGTTATCTTTTCATATCTTATATATTGTCATTAAATATCCCAAGAAAAGGAAGGTCAGTTAAAGGGACAATGCAGAAAAATCTGCGTTTTGATTACTGATTTACCGTATTCCGTAAAAAATAAAAATGAAATAAATGATTCATTTCATACATCAATTAAGATTTATAAAATATAATCGAACAAATATTCAATGCGAAATAGATTTAAAAAGTATAATCAAACAAATATTCAATATGAAATAGGTACGATTAAAACGTGTAAGATTTTAAAATCTCTAAACTGTCAGTAAAATTCGAGTCATATCCAAAATTTAAATACATCTGTTGAAAGTTTTAAAAAAATCATAAAATTGAAGTAATCTCCAGTACGACTAATTATTAAAATGTAAAATAAAGTATGGAATATAACTATAGTAGGTATGTACAAAATTGTATGAATGATCAAAAACATCTAAAATGTAGAGTGTATGAGCAAAACTCCTGTAAAAAATGTAATATTACAGTTCTCTTTGTTCTCAACTCTTCTCTGCTCTTTCTTTTGATTTCCCCAATTCTGCAATTTCCAAAATTACTTTCAGGTTTATTAAATGTCAAGAGCTTATATTACTTGTTTTGAGAGCTTATTATATGAAATGCATCTCTCAGCCCAGAATTTACAAACTTCCTAAGCAGTTCTTCTGCCAAAATGTTTGAGGACCTCTGTTGTAGCATAAATTGTTTTTGTGAAACAGGTTTTTCATAGTTTGATTTATCTAACTTTCAAAAATCCTAAACCATCTTACAATAGGGTCTTCCGCGATTTTTCAAAAACTCTGAAACTGAACTCTAGACACATTAGTAAAACGTCATTGGCACTAATTTTTGTGTTGAGACAAATCGTTGTAATTAGCAAACACGATTTTAAAATTAACGGCGTTTAAAAAGGTCCCGAAAGCCCGCCATGTTGCTGTGACGTCACAACGCACGTTGGCGCTCAGCTGTAGCATTACTTACAATGGAACGACAGAAAGAAAACGTCGGTTTTACGGAAAATGGGACGAATAAGTATTACATTGTGACTGGATGTGCTAGCAGCAGTAAATGCGAACCAAATAAGTTGTTTATAAACGTCCCAACAGGGGAAATACAGAAAAAGGGGTTATAACAAGTCCGAAGTTATTCCGCGAGTGTCACTTTGACGTCCTACTATTTTTGTGAAGACCATTTTAATGTAAGTACATAATTTTCAATAAATTATCGACGAAATTCGGTAATTATATACAATTAACTATCATCATTAGTAATGGGTATTCAAGGGGATTTCCGATTATATATGTACATTACTAATAACATAACCTCAAAATAGTTTTGTGTGTTCCATTCTAAAACAATATCTTCCATATCAATATTACTTTTTAAAAGTACTGTGAGATTTTGTACAATACGTTTTTACACAAACGTTTAGTTAAAACTAAAAAACATGTTTAAACAATATTTGTAGCAAACTGTTGATTTTATAAATTTGTTTAGATGATTAATAATTACAAATTTTGAAATCAGCATTACCAATTCGTATGAGATGTAGTATATATTGCAAAGTTTATACAGTATTTTATTTGTTCTTACAGCCGGAAGAGGATATGGAAAATAATATGCGACTCCACGCGTTTCTACTGCGTTGAAAAATTCACTTTTTGAGAAAAAGTCGGGAACCATTAATACGTGAACTTCTAGCAGATTATCCGGCTGTCCCTTTACAAACCCATCAGAACTTATTTTATGTCAGACTGGATTCTAAGTCGAATTAATCCACGATTCCTATCCCTTATGCACTGACTCCCGATCGCCAACATGCGTAATGACGTCACAGTGGCGCTCGGCCAATAACAGCATTTCGTCGGTCACGTGACAAAATGTGTAAGTTTTACGATATTGTATGTTGTTTTTTGATAAGTAACAATGAATACCAAATGTTTTTTCTGACGGATGTTTAATTACAGGTTATAAACTTTACGTTAAGACACAAAAAGGTTATTTTTTTTTCAGGAAGACCCTATTCTACGATATCCTACAAAGCCAATGAAATTTCTTATTTAATCACATTCTTACATGTTAACCGACTAATTAGGATCATTATTTTGCGAATCGATATTATTATTGTTATCGGGAATTTCAGTTTGAATATGCACTTGAGAATTACCAAATTGTGGTTGAAGCTCCAGTCAACCTCATCAAGTCAAAGTAACCCAATCTCCCTCCGGGAGAAGGAAAATACCTTAAATATGTACAAATCTATTTACTTTTACGACATCGCTGAGAGACGTCAATTTTTATTTAAAATTTTCGACAAACAAATGATCTAAAATTGTTTAACCCTGTTGTCCCAGGAGAGGTTAGCCTTTTTTTTAAACTTGAGTAGAAGTTAGGTGATAGTTCAGTTAAAAGCTTACTTAATTTGCAATAAAATGTACTATTTTTTGCAAGCGGTGTACTATTTTTTTAAATCTGTCAATTAGATTGCAAGAAATTATTTTTTCAAAGTTAGTAAAGTACAAATAAACATGACATTCCATCAACAAAAATTAATTCAGCAACAAAAGTGCACAGTATCAAACTGACAATTTGACATTACTGAGATAGTATATTCCATAGAAGACCATTTTGATATTTTTATAGGAATTATTTTAATTAAAAACGAGAGCTGCAGCTACGAAGCAATCCTTGCTTTTAAAATATAGGCTTATAATTTAAAAATGCTCTTAAATAGAATAAATCATCTTAAGCCTCGTTAACATTTGGATAGTTTACTGGCGGAAAGTACTTACGGCTAATAAACTTACGATGTGTAAAACAGAAAAACGTCTTACTTTCTTGTTTAGTTTCTTTTTTGACAGACGTTTTTCTGGTTTACACATCGTAAGTTTTCCATCAGTTAACTTTCCAAATGTAAACGAGGCTTTAGTACAGTCAAATTATCAGTTTCGTACTTACTACTTTTGTTGCTGGATACATTTTTGTTGTAGGAATGTCATGTTTATATTGTAGTTATTCACCTTAAAAAACATATTTCTTGCAAACTAATTGACAGATTTTAAACAGTAATACACCATTGTATAGCAAATTAAGCAAGTTTCAAACGAGCCATCACCAACTCCTACTCCAATTTATAAAAATGGGCTTACCTCCCCTGATTCCTTTCTCGTGGGACACCCTGCACATATACAGGGTGAATTTTTAGCTCCCTTTGAGAGATGAAAACTCCTGTAATTTTAAGCAAATCAGTTTATATAAACCTATGTCCAATATCGATTAGTTTATGAATTAGAAGACTTCAAAGTTGTGTTTAGTACGTCCAATCTGTCATTTTTGTTGTTTAGTTTTGTCATCATCATCTTTAGTTTGTCATTAACGAGTTTGGTAATTAGACAACTTCAAAGATTTTGATGAAATAAATTAAAAATATATAAATTAATAAAACTTCATAAATAATTGCCATAGGAAAATAAATTTAAAAAAGAAAGCATAGAGTGGATAGAATCACTTAAAGATTCTACTAATCATCCTAGATTAAAGGATATCAATGTAGTTACCGTCTCCTGACACTTGAATACATGCTTCACAATAACGCACCAAAGAGTTTTTATCTAGAATTTTAAATCGTATTATGTGGTATATCTTAATGTAAACTTAACGATATATTTTGCAAGATAGCTTAATAAACTATCTAGCTTGTTTATAAACTAACTGGGTACCTACTTTAACCGTAACATATGTATTATAATATTTACTGATAACACGGTGCACTTTTTAAATTTTACTATGAGCTGTATAATATATTCATAGAACGAGTAACGAGTTTGTAAATTTCTTCTGTAATCGTAAGTTACAATTGCTTCCACAATAATTTGTAATTTGAATGCAATTAAAAACTTGTCTAAGTTTCAGAAACTTGATACACTCTATAATTATCTCAGCAGACGACCATCTGTATGGGTATTTAATATAATAGGAGTCTGCTAATAATTAAGCGAAACACTAAATTTATTTCGGTACTGTAAAATATACTAAAAAAAAAACTAATTCACGCAAAAAAAATGCGAGGATATCAACGCAATACTGCAGGTTTTATAGCATTATATGTCTCTATGGTCGTGATTATATTAAACACATCATATTAAGCATTTAAGTGTTGCATTTTGATAATACTCGATAAAAATATCCGAATTTTGTGCGAAAATTGTAATGGGCGGAAGGCCCATTACAATTTTCGCACAAAATTCGGACACTTCGATATCACATCCTCGTCCGAGTTCATGGAGCTGATCTGTGTGAAGGCGAGTTTTTAGGAAAGTATGAGATTTTTACGAAATATCGAATATAAGTAAAGGCGACGAGAGTGTTTTGCTTTTGACAACCTTTCATTTTTTCAAAAAACTAAAATTGAGATTTTTCAGACCATTTAATGGAACATTTGGTCTATTTTTCGGTTGTTGGCTGGATGAAACCTAAACTAACACAACCCAACCTTTTATGTTGTCAAAAAAAAAGATACTGTTTAGAACATTCGGTCTATTTTTATAGACCGATTATAGATTTTATAGAATTTTTATATTTTATATATATATACAGGGTGAGTTTTTTCGGATGTTTAGCATGGGGATCTCGGAAACTAGCGGAGATAGAGGGTCGATTAAATGAGGAAAGAATTGCAGTTTTACGAGTTCAATTTCAAGAACCTTTTGTTTTTTTGGAAAAATTGCATGACTAACGAGATATCTAAAAAAAAAATATTTTTTGTTATCTTGTTCGGATTTTTTCTAAAGTCAATATAACATCCGAAAAAACTCACCCTGTATCTATATATTCGGTCTATTTTTCGTAGAAAACCCCGACTACACAGTGGTGTGAGTTTACGGAGCAGAGCACAACTTCGCTGAAAGGAAGACTTGGTATTGTATCTTCTTTGAACCATCATTGTATTAATTTGATTAACTATATAATTATTTATATGTTTGTTCATTACCAATTACTACTACAGCTGCAAAATATATTATAACTGCTTCGTTTGGATGAAAATGGATTAATGCATTTTTCAATTATTATTACATATACAGCAACTGGAAACAGTCGAAGACACATGGCAACACCTAAAAGACGTGCCAACATCGGAAGCACATAACATAATAGGGTATGCCCGGAGCAACAATAACAAAAACTAGGACTGCGTGACAAAAGAAAATAGGCTGCTGATGAAATAACGCAGAAGACTAAAAACTCATGCAGCAAAGATGTTAAGAAGTAGAGGAATTACAAGAGAAAGGTGATGTATAAAACCTACACAGAAAAATCAAAGAAATAACACGATCACGCAAATGGGGAAATCCGACCCACATTACAAATGACTAAAACGAGGCAATAACTAATAACATGGATAGATGTAATCTATTGCGGGAAAACGTCAAAAAGCTCTTCGACGATGACAGGCTGGATGCACCAACCAGCCCAACGCAACATGACCTCACAGGGCCCAGAATTCTAAAAACCGAAATAGTACACACCATTAAGGTTGCAAAGAACAACAAAACCCCTGGTCCAGACGATATCTATGCAGAATACTTCAAGCAGATACAGGAGGAAAACATAAACATAATCTTAAAACTATACAACAAGATCTATGACACCGGACAACTTCCAAAGGAAAAAAAGCAAACAGCAACCAAAAGCAAAGATCACAGGCGCATCTCGTTAATGAGTCACGCATTAAAATTATTCCTACGCATTATACATACCAGATTATTTAATAAACTTGAAGAGCTAAGCGGAGACAGTCAGTTTGGATTCAAGAGTGGAAATGGTATACGAGAAACAACATTCTACCTAAACACATCAGTACAAAACGGATATGACCAAAGAAAAGAAATCTTCCTGTGCTTCACCGACTATGAAAAGGCGTTCAAAAGTATCAATTACGAACGTATCATCGAATGCCCCAAAAGAGCTGGTAAAGATGAAAAAGACGTAATAATAATCCAAAACTTGTACTAGCAACAATCGGCCAATGTTAGAATCAACAACCAATTAACGACAGAAGAAATCGAGATAAAAATAGGGGGCGCCAAGAACGCATAATGTCGCCGATGCTATTTAACCTCTACGTCGAACAAATATTTTCAGAAGCCTTCGATGATATAGAAATCGGAATAAAGGTGAACGGTACTACAATAAACAATATAAGATACGCAGACGACACAGTGATCATAGCAAGCAACCAACAAGACCTACAGCTACTAATGAACTACATAAACAGAAAGGGGACGGAAGCCGGACTATCAACAGATCCAAAACAAAATTCATGGTAATAAGCCATAATAATCAGGCAGGGGCGTCCATCACAGTATAGGGGGAAACGATAGAAATAACCACGAGCACGAAATACCTAGGCACACTAATAAACGACAGATGGGACCTACTAGAAGAGATCAAGAGTAGGGTAGAACAAGCCAGATAGGCATTCAACAAATTACGTCTTTTGCTATGCGATAAAAACTTTAATTTAGAAATCCGCCACATAATAGTCAAATGCTACGTTTTTCCAGTTCTACTGTATGGAGCAGAAACCTGGACGATAAAAGTAGCATCCATTAACAAGATCGAGGCGTTCGAGATGTGGCCATTCAGAAGAATGCTCCGTATCCCACGGGTAGACCACATCACCAACAAAGAAGTGCTGAGAAGGGCAGGAGTGGACAGATTACTATCCAACACCACAAAGCAGCGCAAGATAGGATACCTGGGTCACATACTAAGGCGGCCAAAATATCGAATTTCCCAGCTCATTCTCGAAGGAAAGATATAGGGCAAAAGGGGTATCGGACGTAAAGAGCTATCATGGCTTAGGAACATCAGGAACAGGACCGGAATAAGAAACTTTAACAATTATACAATAATTTATAATTTTCCAACGCACTTGGGTGTAAGGCAACAAAATAAGAAGATTACATATACAGGGTGGCCCACCTATTCTCGCTCAGACCATTGCTTCTATACTAATGAAATATAAGGAACAAAACTAATGAGAAAGTATTGGACACTTGATGGGCTATTTTCTAAAATAATTTTCGAGTGTATAGAGTGTACCTTAAATCCGGAGCATAAAATTTAGTGTTTATTTTAAATTGATTATCGTGTTTATTTTTTCATTTTTTTAATCTGCTTTATGTGGGCTTATCAATAATAATTTGTATTCGCATTATTAGCAATAATTTATATAGATATGAATTTTTACTTTAAAACACCATATACAAGGTGTACAAAAATGATTGTTGTTATGTAATCACTTTAATTCAACTGTGCCGCCTTTCAAATATGTTTACTGTACTACTTGAAAACTGTCACTGTCAACTATACCTGTCAACTGTCAGTCAACATAATAACAGTAGTTTGAACACTAGTTTGTTAAAATTTACACTGATCAGAAGAACACTTTTATGGTTAAGGCTTACTTTCCCAATGGACGATTTAAAAATGAGGAATGGATTTATTCAATTTCAGAGTGCGTTCGGGAATTTCAACACAAGTTCCCTGACCACCAATTTGAATACTCGGTTATGTGGAACACATATTTCACGAATAGTGCACTGCTTTGGGGAAACTGGTAGTGCTCAGAAAGGGAAATCCTCAGGCAGATCTTCAGTATCGGGAGAGGTTGTTGCAGATGTTCGTGAACGACTCGAAGTAAGCCCTCAAGAGTCAATTCGTAAATTGGCTATGCAAGCTGCAATTCCCTCGAGCACCAGCCATAGAATTGTGAGAAAGAGGTTGAATATACACCCTTATAGGGTCTCACTGGTGCAAGAATTATTGCCAGTAGATCCTCAATGCCGATTGAGTTATTACCGATGTTTAATGGAAAATTTAAATGAAGATCTAATGCTCGATTTAACATTTTTCAGTGATGAGGCTTGGTTCCTATCAAGATAAATTAATTCACAAAACTATAGGTGCTGATATGTTGAAAACCCTCATCTTAATGTGGAAGCACCACTACATCCTCAGAAGGTTGGAATTTGGTTGGCTGTGTCACGCCGTAGAATAATTGGACCTATATTCTTTAATGACACAATACACGGTGAGAGATATCAGCAACAAACTGTCCAGCCTTTCATAGAGCAATTAGATGATGAAGAATTACAGAACGGATATTTCCAACAAGATGGTGCAACAGCTCATACATCTAGAGCAACGTTAGCCTATCTGCAAGATTTTTTTGATAATAGACTAATTAGTCAAGGACTATGGCCGCCGCGCTCTCGAGATCTAACTCAATTGGACGACTCAATTTTTGGATATTTAAAAGATAGAGTTTTCCAAAAAAGACTGCATACATTGGAAGAGTTAATGGCAGAAATCGTAAATGTTTGCCGAACCATAACTCCTCAAATGCTAATCAACATTTTCAATAATAAAAGAAGGCGAGTGCAAATGTGTTTGAAAAAATGTGAAATATTTATATTATGTAATATAATATTTAAGAAAGGCGGAAACGCTCAAGACTAACAGATTAAACAGATACCCTAATAAAGATTTAATTCTCTCTATTTAAGAAACTGCTCCTTCACAGTTATCTTTTATATGTATGAGAGATTAGGTTCCACATTGGAATGTCGCAATAAATAATTTCATGCTGAGATGCTATCGGGGCGAGATTAATGTGCGGGTCAAAGTTGTGGTGACATGGCTTTTACATTAATTACACCGCGGGCGGGGGTAAAAAGAGCAGTGTATAGTTATCTGCACGTAGATTAATTGCTGATTTGTGTTTTTTTATGCTGTCCTTCGGGGGCGGCCACCCCCGGGTGCTCCGAGCCGCTTTTTCATGCTAACGACGTGATTATGTTTCACCGGTTCGGGTTGCCCGTAAAATGCCATCTGACGACTCTATCTGGATGGATTGATCGCGTTGTTGGTCAGTTCGTGGGCAGGCTGCGTGGTCGGTTACACAAGAGACAGGTGATGGATTAAAATTAAACGATTTAATTACTTCATACAAAGTAAATACACTAACATTACAAAACGGTTATATTGGAATAAAGTGTTTAGTGGTTTTTATTTATTTCTAATGCGTTTAATAAGAAGTTCTTAGGCTAAGCGTGTATCACTCGGACAGTATACTCTGATGTTTCTAAATTGGCGTTCACGTCATCAAAATAATATACATAATAATGATGGCACAATTTTACAAGGTTGCCAGCTGTCCTAATTATTTAAAAATGGCTGCAATCAGCTGTTGCGCCCGTGCAATCTTGTGCGAAAGTGCGCGGTTCGTATCAAATTCGTCTACTTCTCTCCCGTTTATCGTACAGATATCAATCTTGTGGTTATGGTTTATCATCTACAATGGCAAAATATGCATTGTACTAATTGATCAAATGTAACAAGGTAAACGTCAAAGAAGTTTGTTTATACACACATGTAGGAGCATGGGTTAGTGAAAAAGATGTGGCATCGTCGCCGAAAAAATATCACGGCCGCCAACATAACATGATTTATTACATGATTGGCTGGCGAGAATTGTGTCCGCGGTTAATACACCGATTACCTATTTATAACCACCGGTGATCAGTGTTATGTAACAAATGATCCTCAGATTAATTTCGATTCTTAAACTACTGTTATGCATATTCTCGAAAACAATCACGTTGGTACGAAGAAACCTCATCACACAGCAATTTAATGACGTGAACGCCAGTTTAGAAAAATCAGAGTATAACAACTACAGTTTGATATTATAGAACGCGCAAAACCGATGGTAAAATTGGCCGATTTGAAAATCTGTGTCCTTCAAATTATGTATGACTGGACCCCCTTTCTCCATAAGCCTTAGTTAGACGCGTGGGGTGCCCACGAACCCAAGCATTTTGCATTTTACTGTATCTTGTGTATATAACATTATACGTCTGTGAAACTAGGTAATCTTATAAAAGTTTGACAGTTTAGAATTGCACCTCTCAATTTTGGTCAGTGATTATTGGTTTCTTTCCAAAAAAATAATATTCACATTTGCACCACACACGACCAGTTGTGAGACTTCGAGGAGGGGAGATATTTTCTTTTTTTTTTTGTAATTTCGGGTCCTCAATTAATCAAATCGATAAGATAACATAACCTAACTTCAAAAAAGTTAAGTCCAAGTAATTTTAGATGGATAAAGACTGGCCCAGGCAGTTGATAGCAGCAGAATTAGAGGAGGTAGCACGTCAAATATTTGAAGAGAGTTCAGATGAATCTTTTCAAGAACAATCAGATGAGCCAGAAGGTGCAGAGAGTAAAGATAGTGAAAACCGAAACAAAGGTAATAAAGATCATTCGAGCCTTTTTGATGCCCAATCAGATGTTGCAGAACATCATAGAATTTAAGCATGATGGAAGTTCCAGTGATGAAGATATACAAGCTACTGATATTCAACAAAATCATTAGGTTGGAAAAGACAAACGCAGTAAGTGGTTCAAAAAAATCGCTCTGCCTACAAAATCGAAAAATATTATTTTTCATCTACAGGGTGTAAGACTGCCAGCAATAAATGCTTCTACTACCAAAGAATCATTCCCGTCATTCATAACAGAGAAAATAATTCAAATAAATGTTGATAAACGAATGAATCCATACATATGGTGAGAGGTAAATTTAGTAGAGAAATAGATGCACTTACTACATATGTAGTAGAACTAAAAGCCTTTGTTGCAATTTTGCTAATGTCTGGCATGTATCGAGCTTCCCATCCTTCGTACTTGGATATGTTCAACACTAATGGCAATGGCATAGAATTTGTACGGATGTGCGTATGAGTGCCGAAAGATTTTTATTTCTTCTCAGATGTATTTATTTGAATTCACTGATCACCTGAAAAGAGCGAATAGCCACTGATCGAATGGCTCATATAAAACAAATTTTTGAGTTAGTAATAGTAATTTATTGGTGTTGATACAAAATTGTTTATACAGGTCATATTTATGAAACATAGAAAATCAATAATACATTAATAACCAATACAATAATACAATAATACAATAATAATACTATAACAAATTAAAACATTTTAATCAAACTCGGACTGTAAAAAATCATCTGTTGAATAGAACCCACGATCAACAAAATATTCCTTTGTTCTCCTTTTAAATGTTTTTAAAGGTAGACTTTTAAATTCGTAAGGTAACTTGTTGAAAAATTGAATGCCGTAGTAGTTAGTTCCTGTCCGAGAACGACACAATCTCATGATTTTGTAGCACAAATTTCTCGTTTCTCTAGTAACATATAGAAGTTGATTGGTAGAGTAGTTGCTTATGTTTTTTATACATGCAGTAGGCATTCAAGTATATACACACAAGGAAGTGTTAAAATCTTAAGCTCCAGAAATTTGTGCCGATAATCTTCCCTGTAACCAATGTTAGCAATAACCCTGACTGCTCTTCTTTGGAGTGAGAACATTCAATGACGGATTGCAGAATGTCCGCAATTAAAATTCCGTACGTAATGTGGGAATGACACGTCGCAAAGAAAGCTGTGAGCTGGAGAGAACAGATTGTTATTTAAATTTCTTAACAAGAAAAGGCTCTTGTTTTGCTATTCAATTTGACACTCTGCCTATCCCACAGAAGTAAATGATCTATTTGTAATCCCAAGAACTTAACTGAGGCCGTATCATTCAATTTAGCGTTGTGTCCAGGTGTAAACAATAGATTTTCAGTTTTTGCCTTATTCAATTTGAGGCCATTGCCACAAAACCAAGTATCTGCCCTTGACTGAGAACTCTTACTTATCACAATAGTGCTATCCAGATCATCAGAGGAGGATACAAATTTTGTGTCATCGGGAAACTGTACAATCCCTACACTCTCCATGTACTTAGGAAAATCTTTGACAAAAATCAAAAATAGCAACGGTCCAAGTGTAGACCCCTGAGGTACCCCGTGTTCTATTGGAAAATTTTCAGATGACTCATCCTTATGGAACACGGATTGTACTGTATTGGTGAGATATAATATTATAAGCCGACAACTGCTTGGCTCAAAGTTATACGTATATATAAGTTTCCGTAAGAGTAGATCATGAGGAACGCAATCAAAAGCCTTAGACAAGTCTATAAAAGACGCGATAGCATAATTTCCTATTTCGTAGCAATCAATGATCATTTCTACTAGATCGGCCACAGCCATCACTGTTGACCTACCCAGTCTTAATCCATATTGATTATCGCTAAACAGTTTATTCTCTTCGAAGAACGACAATATTTGATTATATAATAGTTTTTCAATTATTTTAGAGAATACAGGAAGTAAAGAAACTGGTCGTTAATTGTTCATTTTTGTCTCCTTTTTTAAATATTGGACGGACCTTTGCTACTTTTAAAACATCAGGAAAGTTACTTGATAATATGGCGCCGTTAAAATTAACTTGGTTAGAGGTTCAATTATAACATCAACATATTTTATTAAAGAAATTTAAAGACCATTGATGTCCTTGCTAAAGTTATTTTTAATACTTTTATTGCCTCCCTTACTGCGACAATAGAAACACTGGTAAACCTGAAGAACGGAACATTGCCCGAAACCGAACAACTGATTAACAACACAGGATCGATATCACATTTTGGTATTGAACACATTAATTTCATCGGCAATATTTGCATAGTCAATATTAAAATCATTTGCCGATATATCACTGTTAGTTCTATCTGGTACCTTACCGCCGCACCTGTCTCTAATGAGAGCCCACAATGCTTTTGGTACATTGGATGAATCTCTAAAATAAGTGTCACTAGCGGCCTTTTTAGCCGAGATTATAGTTTTCTTATAGATAACACGCAGTTCCTTTCTTAGTTGAAGTAGATTATGGTGAATAAAACGTGTACATGCCTCCTGCAGCAATCGTATATTCTCCCTCATCACGTCAAGCTCGGCAGTAAACCTCTTGACATTAAGAGATTGATTACTCCTGGTAACTCTTAGCTTCTCGAGAAATGCTCTATTTAAATGACTTAACCATAATTCGACAAAAAATTGTAACGGGTCGGTTTAGACTCCGACGAAAACTGTCTTAATTTTTAATTGCGCTCATAGACCGTCAACGTAGGCAACCGCTACGCACACGTTTTTTTTAAACGTCGATGCGTTTCCAGTCTGAGTATAATTGTTATTCGGCCACGAGCGCTGCAATGAAGGCGCTATCTTCTGCCTCTTCGGTTCTTCTCTTCGATTGTGAAAGTGTCGGGAGGTACACGGTTTTCTTTAGGCTTATCGCCAACCGGTTTCCGGGATTTAAAATGTGTCCTCCAATAACCGCCCTATGAGGGATTGACGACACCGGCACAAGGCGAGGGAGAGCAGCAATAATCGGCTATACACGCTCAAACACCAAAGTAAGTTATTAGAACCAACATAATTTTTCTAAAGACACGTGTCCGGCCATTATTAATAAGGCCATGTGCTCTACAGGCGTGTTTTGGGTAGGGGCTGAAGCAACTCAGCCAGTCAGGTTCTCGGCTAGGGGAGACGACCACCCTGCCAGAGTTTTTCTGAAGACCGCAAATTAGCGACGGCATCCCCATGATTGCCGGCCGCAAGAGGTCCGAGATCAGAGCACCGAACTGGCAGCGAAGGCGCCACGTGGACGAGCAGGCCAGATCTATAATTTTTTTTTGTTCCCCTTTATTGTCTTTAAATTATCGTTTTCTTTTGTGTAAATTTGCGTTGCGTGTTTCGTGCTGTACGTCTTTTGCGTTTTTGTAAGAAAAATAGCTCTGAGAGCACTTCGCATCGCGCAATAAGCGTTACGCGTGATTCGGCCGAATTCGGGTAATGCGCCGTGATAGATCTACGAGCGGAGGTATTTTCTTTCAAAGAGCGCGGACACGGTGTCCCGTCTTTTGTGTTTAATAAACGCAGATAGTTTACAACAACAAAATTCACATCTGTTATGTTTTGTTCCCCCACGTTTTCTCAATCGGGCATTCTTTTCAATTGCCAGATGGTCAGCCGTTGCGACAGTTCGTAATTTCTGAACTTCGCTGACTGTCTGCCGTCAACCCACGCAGATAGGGTGGAGCCCCCTTTGTGACGAAGTAGTGGTGAGGTTAAAATTACGTGGAGCCTTTTTTTAAGCCCCCCCCCCACTCTTCGACATCGAGAGCCTGGCCCTCGTCGCTGCTTCGAAGGGTCCCTCCACTCGCTCCGCGGCCTAACGCGCTGAAAGCCTTACAGGCACCTCACAACCTGACCGGCCTCCATCTGTATCATTGAATAATAGAGTCCAATTCTCCGACGAGAGAAGCCGGTAAAAATGGAATGTGCCAGTTTTGGTGATTTCCGTACTATGTGGTTTGGTGTTAATACTTATTTTGGGTCTCACAACCTTTAATGTCATGGAAACTCCATCATGATCAGAAAATGAAATCGGTACCAGATTTGCTTCTCCATTATTACAATTACCATTAATAAATATGTTATCAAGACACGAGTTATATCTTCCCGGGAAATGAACAGTTTGATACAATCCGATACCGATTACAAAGTCTAAAACTCTCACAGTTCTTGCGTCTTTACATATAAAGTCTACATTAAAATATCCAGCCATCAAAACAGTACTCTTGACGAGATTAATAGTAAAGAGAATTTGATTAAGCACACCATAAAAGACATCGGAGTTGTTTGTGCGTCAATTTAAAGAAAACTATTTTCCTGGTGAGTACCTTGCCATTGATGAGATGTTGATACCCTTCAGGGGAAGATGCTCCTTTAAGCAATACATTCCCAATAAGTCTGCTAATTACGGCCTCACAATGTACAACATGGTTGATGCCCGAACATTTTACACATACAATTTGGAGTTGTAAGTGGGCCAGATGGAGAATTTACCACAGGTAACAGTACAGCCGATGTAGTGAAAATACTTGTTGAACCAATTAGAGGCACAAATAGGAACATCACCTGTGACAAGTGGTATACTATTGTTCCTTTGGCACATTATCTATCCAAAAACTATTCTCTAACTGTGGTGGGAATTATGAGTAAATCAAAATGAGAGATTCCGCCCGAATTTTTAGCCCATTAGCGTCGAGAAGCGAAAAGAAGCGTTTTAGGATTTTGTGACGACATGCTGCTGGTGTCTTATGTACCAAAAAAGTACAGATCTGTGACGCTTTTGTCTACAATGCATTATTCTGCAGATATAGATGAAGCTACTGGTGACGACGAGAAACCGGAAGTGGTCTCTTTCTATAACGCAACAAAAGCAGGTGTTGATGTGGTTGATCAAATGTCTGCTACGCACACTTGTTAAAGAAGTACTAGGAGGTGGCAACGATTTTTGCGTTGATAAATATTGCTGGAATTGTACTTACTTTTGACTTCATGTTATGAAAATAATCATGTTTTATGTGATGTTATATTATTTTCGTAAGTGTTATATCCATAATTACCAGTTATATAAATTACATGTAGTAGGGTTTTGGAGTACTTATTCATTTAGGTCGTAAGCATTTTATACTAATGCCAGTAAGTACTCCAAAACCCTGCTACTTATAATGTTATTTTATATTATATTTTTACTTAGAAGTTGACACGCGGTAAAGCATTATATGTAATTTCTTTCTGTCTGAATTAACATCGCGATTTATGAGATTTTTGCACTGACATGGTCAATTTCATATGGCTAACGACATAAAATACATATTTGAAGAAATTCAACAATTTAAATGTCCTGGCATGTAATATTTAATCGATTTATTCAAATGCCATTATTAATTGGTAGAGTGCTTTTTTATATCTGTAAACAAACACTTAAATACAGATATTCCATTTTCTGGTTTAATTATTGTATTGGGTAGACAGTAGGGCTACATCATTTATTTTTCTGTGTTAATCCGAGGAACATTTTTATTGCCTAAATTCCTCACATGAGATTAAAATTACGGCAGCCTCTATCAGTTTCGATTCCCAGGCGCAATCTCTGCGTGCGATTTATCTATATCCGAGGCTGTAAACACCATTATTATCCCTTTTAGTTAATTGATACTTTCGCCCAGATACGGTGCGCCAATCTGCACGATACGCCGATATTTATGTGCTCCCCGTGGCGTTATAAAAATATTGATATATAACCGAAATATGTAGGTCAATCTATACCCGGGGGGAGATTTTCACGTGAGCATGGCGCGGCGAGTGATGGGAGAGAGTTGTTTTTATATGAAAACCCTGCGAAAATCGGGAAATTGTTAACTGGAAAGGTGGTTACTTAAAGATTTGAGATTAAATAAATCTATATTAGAGTGCAGGGAGATTAAAAATATATCTAATGACACCCACTATATGTATACAGTATCGTTTTAATTGCTATCAAATATTAATAAAAATAATACAAATTATTACGCAATAGCACGATATATAGAGAAAATAAAAAGTTTATTCATGTCATAATTATAATCAACAAGCAAGTAGATTAAATATTATTAGGTTTAAGGTTGTATCCATAAATTACCAGTTATGTGTTATTATTATTATGAAACTAGCCAGGCGAAATAAAATAAATAAATAATAAAATAAAATAATAAACATACGTTTACCAGTACATACCAAATAATAATATAACAACCTTACGTAAATATTATTGTTTTTTATTGTTTTAATATTGTCCGTCACATTTATTTTGACACATACACATATAGTTTAAAAAACACCAAAATAACAGTCAACACATATATCCAAAAATATTAAATCCAGATTCCAATTAAAAATATTTTATTTCACAATTGGATTCAATTTCCTTGCCGAGATTTGATTAACACAAAAGAATACATTTATATACATACATATTTCTCCGAACACAAAGAGAATTGTTCATAATTATTGCACATAAAAGTAAACGAAGTTTTTTGGTATCGTTATGTTTCAATAAAATATATTCCACAGACCTACGTATCTTATAAAGTATAATTTGAAAATACAAAAGTAATTGTCCGCTAGCCTGGTTTAACCTGAAAACTAAGTAAAACTTATTTACGTTGCTGAACTGTTGAGTATCAAGTTTTAGGACAAAATACACAGATCATTTTTGTAAATAGCAATTTTGTGCATACGGGATCACAAAACTTATAATGACTGCAGTACTTAGCACCGTGTAATAAATAATATGATCTGTGATTAAATTTGTCTTTTTTAACAATTATTAAGTTAGTTTGTACCGACGATTATTATTTACAATTATTATTAACAACATTAGCAATTTACAACAATAGTTCATAATTAGATAATATTACGACTTTTGGTAATGAAAATGAGAATGTGTACCAAATAAATGCTTCGTTGATCCATCGCATATAAATAATACAACTAATGTAAAATATTGTCACCCGCTTTTATGTTATCTGTATCAGCAGGACATTGATTAATGCGCTGTATGTTAGTTCATACATTATGCACTCTATATCTCAGCAATCTATGTTCTGCATAGCATTTGAGTAGTATTAACAACGTTTAACCATTACATATTTCAATTTATACCAATGACTTAATTTACAACATTGACGGTTCCAAATCGTCAGATCATCACATACGCAGATGATACCTCTGTAATTATCAATTGCTCAAACCGCCAAGAGGTTAACACGGACTGTGAGGTATATTTTAGCAAAAATTGGTTAAGATCGAATAAACTAACCGTAAATATGGACAAAACTTAATGTATAAATTTTAACAGTAGCAACGGCATTCCAACGCCTGATTTTACCGAAATAAATAATATTAAGTACTTTACTGTAAAATCAATTAGACTTTTAGGTATTGAACTTTATGAATTTCTCGGCTTCAATGAACATATTTAAACTGTATGCAATAAATTAAGCGGAATATGCTTAATATTATGCAATGAATAGAATTAATTATATATTTGATTTTAAATCACTGAAAGTTATGTATTTCAATGTATTCATATCAAATGTTCGCTATGGGGGATCTAAATAAAATTTAGGTCATCTTGTAGAGGTACATTTTCAGAAAATAATCTACTTACCTTTCATGGAATATATGTGTACGAGTGTATTGGATTCATATTTAAAAACAAAAACTCATTCGTAGGTAACGAAATAGTCCATAAGTACGGCCCAAGAAATAAAATAAATTACAATGTTCCAAAACACAGATTAACTTTGACTGAAAAAGGGCTGTATTGCAGAAGTATATCTTTTTATAATCGATTGCCTTTAGATATAAAAATTATAACAAATATCAATTTATTTAAAAAGCGTCTGTATAGTTTTCCATGTGTCAAAGATTTCTATAGCATAAGTAAATATTTAGTATAGATATTTTTATGGGCAATTTGGATGTATTTATGTTTATGTGACGTGTTTCTATTTCATTTGGAGCTGCTTGTAACCAAATTTGTATGTCAAACTTATTAGAAATAAAATGCTATCTATCTATGTATCTATTTATCTATCTATCTATCTATCTATATATATATATATCTATCTATCTATCTATCTATCTATCTATATATCTATATATCTATCTATCTATCTATCTATCTATCTATCTATCTATCTATATATCTATCTATCTATCTATTTATCTATCTATATATCTATCTATCTATCTATCTATCATATGCTTTGCAGCTGTAGGTACGATCAGATAATCTTGATAATACCCATCACATTTATTTGTTGCTACCGTTGTCAAATCCTATTGTAAATCTGTTTGTTTTTACGCACATACATAAGTATTTATATATTTCATTTATTTCTTCCTTTGCCTATCTACCTTTCGATGTAAGGCCTACATTATTAATTTTTATAATATTCTCTCCACTTCCTCCTATCTTTTGTTAATTCCTTTATTTCTTCCCACGTGTTCTCTTTTATTGTTGCCTCTTCTTTCATTGCGCTGTTTCACTATTTTCTCGGTCTTCCTCTCTGTTGTTTTCCTGTTGCTCTTGTTTTCAGGGAAGGATCGCAAGCAATATAATGTTATCCCCAATATAAATGTGGTATTGAAAACAAATTATGCCTATATTTATTCATTCCCTATGGTCTGCTTTATAACTTCAGTGACTCAATAATTTGCGTACGTCTCGAATTTACTTCTTGGGCCTTTACTTGGTTAATGGATAATTTACTATGGTCGTCCTCGATTGATTCTCGTCGATCGAATAAGGTCTAATTTAAAGCCACCAGCGGTCTATGCCCCCAAATTACAATTCAATCCCGTACGGTCTATCCACAGCAGAGATAACATCTCTTCCCATCCACCTTGCCCCTACAGCGTGCAATGCAATACCCAGTTGTTAGATTAAGCCCGGCCCTGGAATTGATTTCCACCCCTATACTAAAAGGCAGAATATACTACATACTACTTATAATCGAATTTCAGCAGAGATTACAATATTTAAATTTACTGCAATATTAACGTAATTGAGATTTTCGTTTTTTCTAAATATATTCGCAAATAAACCTTACAAAATATGAGAATTATAATTATAATTGTCTTATTTAACGACAGCATATTCAGCGGAAATATGGATTTCTTGCTGAAATATTGTTGGATTATTGTTATTGTTAAATTTGAAAATGTTGCTTTTACGGATTTAGCTTCATCCATATATGTTTTTTTGCACATATTGCTTCATGTTGTTTTTAAATTGATTTTAATATCCCGATTTCACCTTAAAAGATGATTGTTTGATGAATTATTTGTTGTTATCTCATTCAACATTTTCGCGAATGTTCTGTTTTTTTTATATTGATATTATTACATATCATCAAGCCGCTATATGCTTTGAAGAAAATGGAAATGATAGGCAAACATTGACTAGTACAAAGAAGTAGATTAAAAATAATACTAATTGTAAAAAATAAATTATATTAAACGATATCATTTATTAATTTAAAATACTATGATAAATCATTTCACAAAATGGATCGCGTTATGCAGAAAGCTACCAACCCACAAAATATTAAAAAAATAATTAACACCGTTTCTGTACATATAAATTTGAGCTTTTTATTCTGTTTAAGTCTTAGAAAAATAAGGCTTGTACTGAATTGTAAAAATGTTGCAAACGTTTTCAATGCATTTTTAATAGTCATTATTTAATTTTGCATACCAACCCACTTCTAAATCATTCCACAAAATGGATCGCGTTATGCAAAAAGCTACCAACCCACAAAATAAAATAAAAATAATTAACACGGTTTTTGTACATATAAATTTGAGCTTTTATTCCGTTTAAGTCTTAGAAAGATCAGGCTTATACTAAATTGTAAAAATGTTGCAAACGTTTCCACTACATTTTTAATAGTCATTATTTAATTTTGCAGAAAGCGACCAACCCACTTAGCTTTACCAATATTACGTTTTATTTATGATTTGTTAAAGATATATCTGTTATTTTCAGTTGTCCAGTTTTATCAATGATATGCCTGAAATTAATTTAATGCGTTTACTAGATTATTATAAATTGGAGGCTGTGCAAGAAAAAGATAGTGTGACGATGTGAATTATTAATTTTGAAGTTATTGTAGCATATGTGTAACAAAATTTGTTAAATAACATATAACTAGCTGCTTCAAACTCGTTTATGTGTAATATTGTTAATGAATTAGGTATAGCACACATTTTATTACTTAGATTTTTTATAAATGCGAATATTTTAAATTATTTTTCAGAAGATAAAGAGAACTCTATGCTAGATCTTTTGTATAATAATAACAGTTCCATTGAAAATGAAACGCTACAAAAAAAAGCAGGTCATCCAAAAAGTCGAAAGAGAAAATGTCCAACCCAAAATCGAGTACAGACAAAATTTAGGAAAAATAAAAACAAATCGTATTATAACTACAAGGGCGTTGAGGTAAAGTCAAAAGAATTTGTTAATTTCAATTGCAACTGTACTGCAAAAATTTGTGCTAAATATGTACCTATTGAAACCCGGGAATCTGAATTTAATAGATTTTGGTCTATAAAATCAAATGAATGTTAAACCAATGTCCTGGCAGCAAGCATACTCGAAACAGAAAAAAATAGAACGTACGGTAGAAACACAGAAAAAAATAAGTTTTCTAGAATTTGCAAATTAAAAAATGTAATAGTTTGTAAATAAATGTTTCTCAAAAGCGTTAGTATCACTACATGCAGAGTAAACACTGCTCTTAAAAAAAATCATCGACGGGCTCCAATTTCCGATCAATGAGGTCTGAAACAAGGGGGAAAATAAGTTGCCAGAAGCAAAGGTTCAAGCGGTTGTTGCTCATATCAACAAAATTCCAAAATACGTTTCACATTATCGAAGAGAGCAGACTGATACTCAATTTTTAAGTTGTTGAATGACCATACACAAAATGTATGATATTTACACAAAAGAAGAGGCTTACTGAATTAGTTTGATGCCTTATAAACAAATATTTTACACTTAATTTAATTTAAAAATTAAACCTTTGAAAAACGATAAGTGCAATAAATGCGATACACTGACAATTAAAATTCACAATGAAACGGATGAGGAATGAAAAGAACAACTTCTTCAAGAACGTCAGAATCATTTAAAAATAGCGGAAGAAGCACAGAAAATGAAATGAGCCGATTTTTCTATAGCTAAGGAATATGCAGAACATGAATGATTAAGTTTTGACTTAGAAAAAACCCTTTTTGACCTACAAGCGCCAACTTTAGGTTTATAACGCAGGAGTACATAGTGGCAAAGAAAGCCACGGTTAAAGTTACGTTTCGATAGAGGAAGTAACTGGAAAAGGGGCCAAAGAAATTGGTTAGTGCCTTTTAAAACATATTAAAAGTCACTTGGCAATAAGAATCAAGCATCTAACTCTATGCTGCGATTCTTGCGGATGACATAACCTCAACCTTAAATTAATTTTATTGCTGAAATTAGTCTTATACAATGTAGAAACAAGTCTTTAAAGTATTTCTGTAAAATATCTTTCTTCTGGGCACAAATTTCTTCCGAACGATACAGAGTTTAGCGATATTGAATCCGTTATTAAAAGCACAAAAAAAAGATTGTACACACCTGACGATATATGAATATAACGCCATAGATCGATATCGTCATCAATATATCGATATATAATATATATATATATATATATATATATATATAGAAATTATGAAAACGTGTAGGAAAAAACAACTTTTGATAGTCACTCAAATGGCTGCAGAAGATTTTATGGGAGTTATAAATATTGAAAAATAAAATTGTTAATAGGAAAATTACAGAAAGCAAGGAAGAAATTAACTGGTTAAAAGTAAGAGAAATAAAAATTGAAAAAGACGCACCTTTTATATTAATGATGAAGGAGAATGAAGTTTCAAAACCTTACAAAAATATTTCGATTCCACATTTCGTTCGTGGGCAAAATTACAAAGAAGATATTTTCCAAGACCAAATGGCGTATGGCCAATTGAAAAACCCATTGCAGAAGCTAAATCACAAAACTTACGCGAAACGCTGCACATAATCCTGTCAGATGCAAGATTATTTTTTGAAAATTTGTAAAGTGCCAATATTATTGAAGATGTCGATGGCAATAATGTTGAAGAATTGGATTTTGAAATTGATGCAGAATAAAAGTCATAAAGAAATAATGTTTCGTTTGTGTTATATTAGTGCAACTTATTAATAAAAATAAAAGTTTGGCATTTTTGTTCAAAAAATGTTTGATTTTACTGGTTTTACAAAGAGTAGAAAGCTGTGAACCCTCAAAACACCGCACAATTTAAATCTTACAAGAAAATATTTTGCTCGAAATTTAAATTAATTAATATTTAACATATATTGAAAATTTGAAAAATTAATATAAAGTTGTTAATAATATATTATAACAATAAAAGCAATAAAGTATGATATCTCGTTTTAGTTCAAATGTGGGTTGGTAGCTTTCTGCATAACGCCATCCAATAATGATCCTAAATCTACGACAATACTTTGAAAACAACCTTAAATATCGTATGCAAGCTGCTGGTGGGAAAAATTAGATATTGGGGGCATACATTCTGTATATAATATATAGATGTATATCCTATTAGCAGTAAAATAACATGAATGATGTGTGTAATTTATTTCTGATTATAAAAGTGTAAAGCACGATATTAAAAATGTAAAATTAGTGCTACTTAACTGACGAGTTTGATTCGTCTAGAGAGATTACCAACTTTATGCGCTTTATGCGCAATCCATTAAAAGTTTAATGATCTCACTGTTTCCTTCAGCAGCGAAATAAAATATGAATCTTTTAAATTTAGCGAATTTTATTATTGCTAATTTCATATTCATTTTACTGCAAACTTCTACGACCAATACCGGAAATTTAAATATACATCGTTAAGGGTATTAATAGCTCGTTAAAATATGAACGTAAACCTAATTAATGCAATTAAATCTAAAAAACCAGGGCGAATACAATGTCCCAATAGAGTAGGATTGCATTAGTATTTTTCTTATTCTAAAAACTAGAGTCCTGGTTAAATGGGCAATATTGTGCAGTTTTATAAGCTGGTTCAGATTATGTTGAAAATTTTTCAAAAGTCCGAGCAGTTTAGAAGTTATTCTAAAAAAACCAAAAATCGCGATTTTCTAAAGACTCCGGTATATACATAATTATTAAAGATGCAGCAAAAAGTTTAAAATGAAAGTTCCTTGGTTCTATCGTACAAACTTAAGAATCAAGTCAAAACAAAAGTCAAGATGGCGGATTCCGAGATATTAATAGCAACTTTCTGATTTTAAATGGCCGCCATATTTGACTTTTGTACGTCTAAATAGACTTTCTTTTCCTCTTTTCAACGATGTTGTAACGGTTCTTAAATGAATATGGTTCTTTTAGGGTACGGAGGTTGGTAGTACGATTGGCACCGACCCGTGACTGGATCTCGAACCCGATTTCCGCTACAGCCACGAGCTGTGTGAAAGCAGCGAAACGCGTCCCGTTGGTCACTTCGAATCGAAAACCAGTCCAATGCGCCAGTGTAGACGTGCCACGATATTTTGTTGGTTATAACACCAGAACCAGAATATTATAGTAATATAGAACTTATTCAATTTTATACTTTAGTTTACTTGTATAGGGTTTTCCAATAAGAGGTGTTATTTTGATATTCAAAGAAAAATGCCATTTTTTATTATCAATCATCAGATGTTTATTTCATTACAAAGAGGAAGGTATGCCGTTAATAGTGGAAAATAACATCAAGCAAATGACCACCACGGCCACGCTTACAGGACAAAGTGACATCTACCGAAATAGCGGGCTATTCAAAATAACACCTCTTATTGGAAAACCCGTTATATTCATATTTTTTGTCAGTAGCTTCAGTTTCAATTTTACATTATTTCTTGTGTGTATATTGTGGTGTGCGGTGTTTTGTTTTTGTATGTGCTTCCTGCGTCCTTGTAAAAGAGGTATTTCCGCAAGCAGTTACATTACACGTTTTGTGTCGGCCTAGGTTCGGTTGATACAGTCTAATCACTTACAGAGCGGAGACATTTTCTTCTAGGTGAGAGCAGAGCACGGTGTCCGCCATTTTGTGTGTGTGTTTGAATAAACACAAATATTTGAATCACAAAACTTCTATTTTATTACTAGTCTACTAGTATTACAAGTAGCATTAGATAGTCAGCTGTTGCGATATTTTCGTAGTTTTGAGTGTCGTTGATTGGATTATCTTTCGATCACCCATACGGATAAGGTGGAGACCCTAACATTGAAGTAACAACTTGGATACATTACGTGGAGCCCTTTTTTATACCTCCCCCCCCCCACTCTCCGACATCGACAGCCCGGCCCTCTTCGTTACTTCAAAGGGACCCTCCCTTTTCTCCGCGGCCGAACGCGTTGAAGGCCTATCAGGCACGTCACAATGTATACCAACTTATGTAAAATATTAATTATTTCAATTTTTATACAACTAAGTAGTAAAATAACGATAAATTATAAAAATTCTCAAAATTCTGACAGTTATTGGCCAAAAACTAATAACAGGGTTAAATGTTCGCTAATCCGAACATTTCAACTCGGCAAATAGAAAATCAATAATACAAATCATAAAATAAGGTATAAGTATATAATTATAAATGTAGAGCATCAACGATTTTAAAAAGGCATAAGTTTTACACTTATTAATTGCATATTTCCCACACTTTACAAATAAATGATAACATCCGTAGATTACGAAAAATGGTAATTTTATAAATACAATTTTATGTATAGATGCATCCTACTTTTATGACTGGGTAAATAACGCACGTTTTGAGTTTACAAAATTATTGTATTGTATGCGACATGTTTCGATACACAGTGTCTTCATCGGGAAGATGAATATTGACAATGTTGACAATAACTGACAATACAATAATTTCTTTAAGTCAAAACGTGCGTTATTTACCCAGTTATAATAATGGAGTTTAAACAAGTATCCGCCTAATCTATTTCCATTATCCTCCTTTTCTAATTGTGGATTATTAAATCATCATAACGAACACTGTTAGGCTAAGGACAATCCACACATAGTGATTCCACGGCAAAACCTAGTGCGGTTCGACATTAATGTATTTTGTGGCATATTATGAAATGATTTTCATGATGATATAATGTTTCTAACTGCACAACGTCATTTAGAAATTCTTCAAAAAACCTTATAAGATTTATTGGTTGATTAACCTTTGGCACAAAATATTCAAATATAAAATCAGTAGATGGCGCCCCTTCACTTAATACTAGAGATGTTATTACTTATTGAAATGGCCGTTTTAATAACAAAGTAATAGCGACTAATAAATCTGTTCAGTGGCCAGCCAGATTTACATACTTGACGCCTCTTGACTTTTATTTGTAGAGTACTTTAAAAAACCGAATTTATGGAAGTAACTTCAATTATAATAATGTACATGAAATTCGTGAAGCAATGACAGAGGCAATAAAAGGCGTTTATCGCAACACATCGCGATAAGTAACTGGCAATATTCTAAAACGCTGTCAATTGTGTTTAGATTCTTTTTGGCAATTTAGCCAATAACAGTCAGCATTTTGGGCATTATGTATAATTTATTGTCATTCTACTACTTAGTGGTGTTTTTTTAAATATTTTTTACATTTGTTTTAACAATAATTTATAGAATAAAAATAAAATTGGAACAATTGATATATCCCACATTTTTCATTTTAACATAAGTTGCTATATATCGTTGAGAAGAGAAATGAAAAGTCGACTTAGACATGCAAAAATCAAATATGGCGGCTATTTAAAATAAGAAAGTTGCTATCAATATCTCGGAAACCGCCAACTTAACTTTTATTTTGACTTGATTTTTAAGTTAGCGCGATTGAACCAGGTAACTTTTATTTCAAACTTATTTCCGCATATTTAATAATTATGGAAATATCGGAGTTTTTTAGAAAATCACAATTTTTAGTTGTTTCAGAATAATTTCTTAACTGCTTAGACTTTTGAAAAAAATTCTACATAATCTAAACCAGCGTACAAAACTGCATGATATTGCGTATTTAACAAGATCTCTAACTTTCAAAATAATAAAGATACCCTGCAATCTATTTAGATTGCACTATTTATATTAAGACTAGTTAGGAATCTATTTAGGACGTCGTGTATATATTTTTCTGCAGTGGTTAAAGTACATTCAAAAGATGAATAATAACAATGTTGATAATAAATGACAATACAATAATATTTTTAACTTAAAACGTGCGTTATTTATCCAGTCATAATAATGGGGTTTAAACAAGTATCCGCCAAATCTATTTCCATCATCCTACTTTTCTAATTGTGGATTATTTAATCATCATAACGATCAGTATTGGGATCAGGTACAGTTCTCAGTACTCAAAAGGTACAGTTAATGTAAATGAACATGTATGTATAGCGCACACATTACAGATAATAGACTATCAGATAACCATCACTGCGGTACTTATGCATTCACTTCCCGCCTGTTTTTACATATCCATTATCCATTACGCGTGAAAATACTTTATTACACAATGGTGGATTACGTTTTGTAATTTGGTAATTACACGTCAACTATCGATCCCTCACAGTGGAGTTGATTAATCATATCCTTAGTTGTCGAAAAACGTGCGCTAATTACAAGACGCTCATAAACCTTGACACATGTTGACATATTTGATCCTAATGGCCGAGTGATAAACAGCTAGTGTAAATTACGTCCACTGTCCGCCCAACAATTACCTTAATTAATGCTGAAAATATTATGAGCGCTAATTATTCAGCTAATCGAGATCCACAGAACTATTAAACGAAATAATCATTAGAAGCTTAGCTACACCAAGGTAGTTCAAGACCAAGTGATTAAAAGGGAGTAGGTACCAACTTAAAGTTAGTTACTCACACCGGTGTAGTACTAAAACGTGTGACTGCATGGAGAGAGTAACTATAAGTTAGTTAGAGTATTGTTCTTTGACTTCCAAAACATCCCTTAAACTACGTTCTAAACATTTCAGGAGAGCTGACGATTTTACTAAACTTTAATTTTAAAAACGAATAAAGTACCAAATACAATTTGTGAAGTAAAATAACATATTTGTTGCTACTATTTCCATATCTACTTGTATTCTACTATTACTCAAAGTGAATCATAACCAGTACACATTTTAAACCATACCTCCCTAATTCCTATAACGATTACAAATTCCCATACTCGCTCCGTTGCAAAATACCGAACTTCCCGTGGCGTTTCTCATCATCCACCTGTCGAACCTGCAATTTTCAATTTTTTCGTCCTGAAACAGTCCCGACTCACCCGCTCGGGATTACAGTTTCCACTTTAAAACGAAACAGGATTAACTGGAGCAAAGGGGGCCGACTCCCGGCCCCTCCACCACAGCGCAGCCTTATCGATTCCAACCTGTTAGCGGCGGTGAGTTTAGTACACATCAAGGTGTGTTTGCAAACGAGTTTCTCGCTTAATTAAGAGGCACCCGCGGACTGATTTACGACCGACCCGCCCCCTCTGAAGAGTCGACTATAGGCGCCGATTTTGCGTATTTTCCGAGTTCGATTTATTCATAGGTCAAGGAGAGAAACCGCTCAAAAAGGAAGTTGATCAGTTGAAAAATACAGGTAAAATAATGGGTATCCTGTAAGGATCTTTCAATTTTACTACAAAAATAGTACATTATACTCTCCATTCACGAAGTTTTTGCGTCAGGGCAGTCTATGGATATCTAATAATTTAGTTGGTAGTGTTTCGGAAATAACTGAATTCCCCCATGGAACTTGTCAAATATTTTTAGGTTAAGTTGCTTTCAATTTGAGGTTATATTTCTTAAATAAAACTGTTGCCAGCTGTAATGTTTAAATTATTAGAGTTGAAAATAGAACGACAGGAAAGAAAATGAAAAATAATGCATTGAAAATTATTCAATTTACTGCCATTTGGACAAGGATTGTGTGGAGACTTAGGTATGCCAATTTGTATTAAATGCTGACCTAATTACTGGTGTGGTAAAATAAATAAGACAAATTCGTCTCATGTTTTCTTATTTTCTTCAGCGATATTCCTCATGTGACGCCAAGTTTTCCACTCAAGGTATTCTTGGGTCTTCCTAAGCTTCTTTTCCTTTTGACAGACTTCTCTCTACGGGACGAAGTTACTTTTTTTCACTGCAACAGTGTACAGATAGTATGGGTTTCCTAAAGGCACTATAGATAATTTCACACTGCCTCCAAATGAAGATGAAAGTGAAGAAGAAACTTGGAGTAGCGAAGATGAAATACCTCTGTTAACAATGTTTAGTTGGGTAAGAGGTTCCTTCCAGAGTCTGACCGCACCATCAGATGCCGATTCTGTCCAAGGCGATGTACTCACTCCATGGAAATATTTTTCTAAATATTTGAATGATGACTTGTTTTAACTTGATGCTCAATGCACAGCCCTGTACTATCTACAGCAAAATGGAAAGTCGATTGTTGTAACTGCCCAAGTGATAAAAAAGTTTTTTGGTCTACACGCTCTCATGGGCTGCTTAAAATTACTGAAAATTCTTATGTACTGGGATTCAAAATATCAATGTCCGATGGTTGCAAATATTATGCCTCGCTACAGATTTTATTCGTTAAGGGTCAATTTTCACGTGATTGACAATCGTAGCTTTTTTGATGAAGAGCAAAAAAAACAGATTGTGGAAGGTTCAGCCTATGATGGATGTAGTGAGAAATCGATGTCATGCTATTGGCAGAAAGCAGAATTTAGCATTTTCTGTTGATGAGCTAATGATACCATTCTTGAGTAGATGCCCAGTGCGACAATATGTAAAGAATAAACCAAGGCCGGTAGCACTTAAGAATTTTGTCGTAACTATATCTGATGGCACAGTTTTGGATTTTGAAACATATGAAGGTCTGACCACCCCACTAATAAAAAGAGAGTTCGGATTAGGACCATCGGTGATCATTAGACTCTCACAGTCTTTGCCTGAAAATAGTTTATTTTTATTTTTTGACCGATATTTCTCAACTTTAGGTCTAATGAATGAATTGAGCAATATAAAAATTTATGGTACTGGCACTATTATGGGCAACAGAATAAAAGGATTAAATTTCAAGAAAGATACAGAAATGAAAAGAGGGGAATCCAAGGAAATTATGAGCAGTGATAAAAAACAATTGCCTAACAATATGGAAGGACAACAAAACTGTGCTGAAGATTTCAACAGCTTTTGGTAAAAAGCCTGAATGTCTTATGTCTTGTAACAGAAGGGATAAGACACAAAAAACAGCGGGAAGAAGTAACTTGCCCTAGAGTAGTGAACATGTACAATCGACGGATGGGTGGAGTGGACATCTGCGATCAGATGATAAAATATTATCAAACAATCTTTAGAACAAGAAAATGGACATTCAAAGTAATATTGCATCTCTTTGATCCATTGTAAATAGTTGGATGGAATACAAACGAGATTGTAAAAATACTAAAACCAAACCTATGAAACTTCTCGATTTCCGACTTAAGCTTGCGAAATACTTGATTGCTGGGTCCAAAAAAAGATTAACTGAAGACGAGGTAGATACCGGAGATGAAGAAGAACCGTTTGCCGCAGTAAACGAGAGAAAGAAAAGAAAAACGCCTGCAGCTTTACCATGCAAAGATAAGCGTTACGAGCATTGGCCCATTACCGATGACCTCAAAAATCCTGTTAGCTGCTGAATGGAAAATTGAACAAGACGATCAAGAGTTCGCTGTAAGAAGTGTAATGTATACTTATGTTTTGGCAAGCATCAGAATTGTTTTGTGAACTTCCAATGTAATAAATGATTTAATGTCACATTTGTGATAATGCCTATTAGACTCCCAAGACACAAAGTTGTGACTATCCTTAAAAACCCAGTAAAAATCTTTAACAAAAGTAATCCAAAAATCAAGAAAAAATAATCCATAAAAAACAGTGACGTTTTCAAACCATTTAATCGCGAAATAGTTGACCAGTAACTTTTAATTCAACTTTTAAACATTCGGAGTCTAAGGGTTAAATTGTTAAAACAAAAACATCCTCTGACAAACATCTTACGATATTAAATAGTCACTTAAAATGTTGCCTAAATATGTATGTCCTATGTACCCGTCCTCTATTATTTCGCCAAGTGAATTAGAGTCATCATTTTTATCATCTGATTCTGAATCAGATTCACCTAGTGTAATAATAAAATAAGGTATGTTTACAATCTACAAATTTCCCATGTATATTTTTTAAACCGGCCAAAATAAGTTCTTTGCAGTGTCTACAATAATTTTACCACATTTCTGGAGCACATTTGGAAATGAACTAAAGCGACAACTTCTCAACCTTATCCTTGGATGAAGGTTGAGCATTTATGTCTATGTTATAAGTTGGTTTACAAAATCTCCATACCATTTCAATAGGATTATATTTACAATGGTATGGAGAAAATCTAAGAATCTGATGTCCCTGTTCCCGTTTTACCTATTATTCCGAAAAGGTTTGTTAAAATCCCACAATTATTTCTTCGTAACTTTTGTGTTAAATTCAATACTTTGGTTACGCAACCATTCTTGCATTTTGCCTGTTTAATTAGCAAATGTGGGTGGTTTATCCAACTGATAAGGTGCATTATCAATGACCACCACACATTTTATTTTCAAAATGGTCAAAGTTGTTCATCCATCCAATTTTGAAAAAGTTCTCTATCCATTGTCTTACGATAATCTCTATCGTTGTTTTTTGAACATAATAATAGACCGCACCCATTTAAAAACCCCAAATGACATAACCTGTGTATAACTGTAAATCTTGTCTTTTCACATTTAATTTTTTTCGGATTACTTTTTAAATATGTCTCGTGTATCCAACGACTGATTGACGAACCATTTTGGTAGATCCAGGTTTCGTCAAGATACACAAACGTTAGATTTTCATATACAGGGTGAGTCGAGAGGAACGGACCAAACTCCAGGAGTGTATTGTATACGTGAAAACAATTAAAAAAAAATCATATGTTGTCATCCGATCTTAATTTGTATTCAAGTTATAGTTTCAAATCTTGAAAATGCAAATGTAATGTTTTTCTATGGTTTTTGTAATGGGAGTGCTAATGGAGCTGCTGTAGCAAGACATCGTCAACGGTTTCCACATCAGAAATGTTCGAATCTATTACTAGAAAGAAATGAAAATCGGATAACAACATTTGAGTTTTTTTCAATCATTTTGACGTGTACAATACACTCCTGGAGTTCGGTCCGTTCCTCCCGACTCACCCTGTATAATACAACGAGTGGAATCATGACTATCGATAATCGCGTGAGTTGGAACACGAAAAATGTTGTCAAATATTAATTCCACGAGTCTGAAAGACAAGTTAAATTATTTGACAACGTATTGAGAGCATCAACCAATACGATTATCAATAGTCACTATTCCAAGAGTTGTATTCGTAAGATTGTATGACAAAAGAAAAATGTAATACTTCCCGTTTTCCTGCCGCATATTGAATTCCCAGTCTTGTATGATCTGGGCTAGTAGCTCCTGCGTGCTCTTCTCGGACAAAATATAATTCCGGGAGTTGCAGAACTCGGTAAATTGGGTCCAAATATACTTTTGAGACCTTACAGTATTATATGGTTTGTGGTTTTGTATGTTTTCTTCAATATTATTTAAGGAAGAATCACCGAAGCGCGACATTTGGTCTAATCGTGATATTTTAGTTGACAGCATAGCACATCAGATGTGCAGAGGACCAAGTGTGATTATCACTTATTACTCAATTCGAGTTCTGATTATCAGCGATTAGGCGGTCGCCAGGATAGCGAATAAAACCATTATGATTGATATAATCACAAGAATTTTTCAATTGTAAACTTTTTTCAAAAAAGTAATTTTGGCTGCGACATGCTTTTGTTCACATAACATTTTGCGACCGTTAACCTTCCTATGTTTGTAACCCATTGACTTAATGATTTTCAATAATGTTGTACAAATTCTAATATTTCTCGCGAATCTGCCAAAAGTCTATCCAAAGTAAAATATTCGTTGTTTTCATTATATTGATAAATTGGTCGCTGCAGGTCTTTCCGAAACATAAAATTTGTAAAAACGTCCGTTTTGTTGCGTTTGCCAAAGGATGCACCTTGTAAATGTTCTGTTTTTATTCCTAAAATAGTCTCAAATGTGCGTCGGCTCATCTACAAAGATTTTCAAATTTTAATAACAAATAATGCACTTCATTTTAAAGTACAAAACATATATACTAAAGTCTCGAGATCAGTTCGTGCTGCTTCAAATCCGGCCTGTCCTTCTTAAACTGCCATAACAGCGTTTAATTGTACCTTTTGTTACAGTTGTATAATTTTTGGCATTTTGATTAATATTTTGAAGTGAGAATTATATCTGGGGGAATATGCAGTAAAAACAAAATAAATAATGACATCCTTATAAGCTCGTAGTGAAAAAAATATATAAATCTGACAATGTGGTAGGAAGCAAATGTATAATAGACATCGACACAAAAAAGATAATTATCTTCCATTGCATCACTGAATCAATTTGTCAACATGACAAAAAGTAAACCCAGACTCGGTTGCAAAAAGGTAGTGAATGTATATTACGTCAAGGTATAGACATGTATTATATTTCTCGAGGTATATTTCGTAGTACAAGAGCGAAGGGCTACAAACGACCGAAGGAAAAATAGATATCTCTCCAGAGATTAATGCCTATTTATTCACGACAGTGAAGTTGAAACTTCACAAAAAAATTTAGAATAAATTAATGTAACTGTAATCTTTTAAACATTCAACGAATTTCAGAAATTAGTATTAATACCTTTACAACTCAAAGTATGTCTGTAGGCAAAAAGAAAAGAAAAACTGGAAGTCAACATGCAACAAAAAAGTTTTGTGTGATTCCATCTATTTTTCAGCGTTTTTCTCGAAACTCATATTTTCGACTTGCGCTATTCTTGCACACTGTCCACCATTGTTGTTCTACATAACTTACTTCAGATTTGCATAAATACATTCTTGAATTTGTTTTTGTATAATTGTATGTTGTATTACATAACTATCAATTTGTAACTATAATTTAGTCATAACTCGGAAAAGAGAGTAATGACTGCATATTTTTTTATTTGTTTGTAATTTTATATCTAGTACTATGAAATTTAAATTGTATTTTTGCATATGATTTGTTTCTAATTATTTCAGTTATAGAGCATGAAAAAATAATCTTGCTTATCGATTAAAATGCAGCAATAAATACAACTCGTGGCATTTCCGTGTTTGCTCTCATTTGACTCCTCCTCTTTTATTCTTTTTGTTCCTAAGGGATATGTCAATAGAACGACGTAAAAATATTTTTTTTACAATTGTACCGGAAAGGATAACTTTTATTACTTATTTTAAATCGTAACGTATTAAGAGTACAAGGCGCTATCCTGAAAAGTAACTGTTTTTGACTTATACTATTAGCAACTAATACATAAGATATTTCTCATGAATTTTAGCTCGTTGCTGTGATCCCAGAAAATGCAAATCGTTTGCACTCGCTGCATTTCCGTTATGATAGCAACTCGTTTAAATCAAGTTGAAATACAATCGGCAATATTCGGGCCACTTACTTATATTACTGTTATTATATTACTTCTGAATGTTGCTGTGAGAAATAGGTAAAAAACACACACAACTTACTTTGTTGGTATCAGTTAGGTTTATTTATAGTGACTATAGATTCGATACTTTAACGAGTTATTATCACACTTACAATGAATTGTATATAAATTACACTTACAAACTTAAAATGAGTTGTGAGATTGATAATGACCCGTTAAGGTGTTGAAACTATAGTCACTAAAAATAAACCGAACTAATACTAACAAAGTAACCCGTTTTTTACCTATTGAAATGTATCACAAAGTAAAGCTGTCAAGCGTTACTCAGCTCTGAGGATTGTTTCACAACCAACTAAATTATGTATAAAATCATGTACTGCTCACATCAGAGGTTTCAAATTTGATTTCAGGCGCTGATTACTGGATTGATTCGCTTTATCTACTTTTCGGAAATGTTTGTTAACATACGAGGTCAAGCTGATAAAAAGGGTACCTAACTATGAAGAAATAAAATTAAATATTTCATAATTTTTCAATGATAAGCTCGTACTAATTCATCACATTTTTTACATCTTGAAATTAATGAAAATGAACCGTCAAAAATGTTTTTATCTCTTGCTGTGCAAACAAATCTCCACCTTCCCAAATTAACTCATTGGCAAATCCCCTTAACTTTTTCTTTAATTTGCTGAACAGATTTAATAATGTCGAATAATCATTCGACTTTGAAATATTTACGAGGTACGAGTTCTCGAGTTATAGGAATATTCAAGTTGGCACAACGCTTTATAGTGCAGCAGTTGCTTATTATTTGTAGATCTTCGTTTACTGTCTTTTGTAGTTCCGTAAATTCTTTAAGTGCATGTATCGGGCATATTTAATCTGCATACATGGTCCTATATCCTTTAATATTCTCATTTAGCAGGTCGTTTGTGTATATAATATATAATATGGGAGGGAGTGTTTCAAGTTCTTTTAATTTTTTTGAATAGTTTCCTTATTTTGTTTTTTTCAGAAGTTGGTTTACGTTTTTCTTCCGTTTTCGATATTTATTTTCAGTTTGTGCATCGTTTAGCTTTTTCCGGTGTACGTTATGTAGTTTATCTTTTACTTTGATGTTTGATATTATTTCTTTTGTTATCCAAGGTTTATTTTATTTTCTCTTGATATCTGTTTCCTTTTCGAATTTGTAGATTATATTTGCATTGTAGAAGATAGTTCTTCAAGGTTATTAATAGTAGTATTATTTAAATGTTTTTCTAATTTATTTTTTATTTCTTTGTGACTTGTGTGCTTTTGTCTATATGTGTGGTACTTTCAATTAGGGGTGTCTGTGTGGAAAGTTATTAGGATCGGGTAGTGATCTGAGATGTTTATGGGTAGTATCTTTATTGTAGTTTTGTGTTTGTGTTTATATGCATGAAAACGTGCTCAATGATAAAGTTTTCGCCACGTGAATTTAGATGGCTGTAGTAATTCTTCCTTGTTTTGTTAATCAATTTATATCCCTTCTCTGTCAGATTATTTCTGTAGTCTCTGGTTATGTCATATATTCTTGCAATGTCTGTATTTAAGTATCCAATTATTATGTGTGTTTTTTTTAAATTATATTTATTTAATGGTGTTTGAGTTTTTCTTTCAGTGTTGTAATGTTACAGTTAGGGCTATTATATGGAGGTGATTCTAGTGGCTTTAATTTGTTCTATTTCTTCCGGTTATTTTTTTAAGGATCTCACAGTATGTAAGAAGATCCTTAGTTTGTTTTCGGTTGCGCTCTTAGATTTATAGTTGTTTTTTTTTACTGGGTAGTCTGTTTGTTGTTTTCTGTTTGTCTTGCTCGTTCTAAAATAAGTAGTTTGTAATCGAATCTGAATCTTGCGTACCCAATTCCGCTAGGCCATAAATTTGAGTCATTAGCGGTTTCCTTCAGGTGAAGCGGTAAACCGATCTGATAACACAAGGTATTATTTTTTGTGTCTATTGTATTTACTACGATATTTTCTTGTTTCCTTTATTTTTATTATTATATATTATTTTACGTCATTCATCGTTGTTCCGTCTTTTAGTTTTGTTAGTCATAGACATTTTTTTTGTTTGATACGTCTCATCCGCTTAGTTTGCTATTTTTTCTGTTTTAGATGTTCCTATGTTCTTTTTGAATGTACGGGGCGAAGAGAAATATTTTAGTATTACTCAGGATGAGAATCAGAGTTACTACTACAGAATAGTATTTGGGGGTTTAAGTTTATAACAGCAAAAGGCCTTCATATAAATTAGTACATTCATGTTTATTGTTAATACCTTCAACTAATATTTAACTGATTTATTACCATCATTGTTCTTATTACTAATTGTATGTTAATATTTTATTTGCCATTGTGTGCCTATAGTTAGTTCAGCATTCGCCTCTTTGTTCCCATAACTCATGAGAGCCCGGCGTGTCTTGTTAATCTTTGCGCGAGGACTCACACTTGTTGTCATGCAAATGTGTGCGAATTTAGTAGCTCCCAGCCGCAGAAGCGTCACGCCAGAAAGTAACTTACATGACAGAATGAACGAGGATTTAATGTCCACACACTCTGTCTTACCTGTAGAGCCACTTGTGTGCGTGTACGCCGCAGTAGGGTTTGTTAAAGCGATCGCGTGTAATTACTCTAGAAATGCCCGATTAGTCATCCACTCTAGAACGACAAATTATAAAGTAAGTCGATATGAAATGTATACATTACATTAATTCGGATCCCACTCAACAGAACAATTTTAGGTGGCGGCGTAGCATGGGTTGGCACCCAGGGCGGTTTTCTATTGAGCACCCACAAAATAAAATAACAAATACTAAGCTTTATATTGCTAAAATATTCAATCACATCAAAATTTACTTTCCTCTCCTTTTCAATGGACAATATGGAAAGATTGGTAAGTCGCGCTTGGCTCATTGTTGATCTTAAGAAAGATTTTCTCAACTTTAATTTTGAGAAACTTCATTCACAATAAGCCACCGAAACATAAACAGTTAAAAAAAATCTTAGACACAGCTCTAAATTCGGAACAGACTCAAAATAGTCCCATTTTACAATGAATTTCAGAAGCTCTAGGATAGTCCATTGGACCGCTTCTTGGAAAGAAATGCTAGTGGCTTGCAAGTGGCGCCTCAGTCTTAAAATCTCCAAAATAATGTCCTCTGCAGAAAATTCATCATACATTTTTGTCAGATTTGGAACTATACCGTAGGCGACATATTTGTCTACGGCCGTTCGGCGTCTAAACCGGGTATCATGTAACATTGGCGGGTGCCATTAGTAATTGATGCGTGCGCTTGCAAGAAAGATCTGAGCATCTTGCATCATTCACCTAACCGAACTACGGAAAATATCTTTTTAATTGTGTTGCATAACTATAAAGTGCCACGAAATATTTAAGTAATAATATAAACAAACGATCACATGACTTTAACATTAGCGACGATTGATTTCACAGGATTTAATGCTCTATACTCTTGTGTCTCTGTTGTCAACACACCTACATCAAATTTTAAGTTTAATTTTAGGTATAACAAAAATAGTTTACGAAATTATCCTCCGACATACCACTCAACCTGAACAAATTAGTGGCTATTTACTGTTTCATTTTGCACTGGCAATTTTATTAGATTATTAGTTGTAAATTTGGTATGGTTAAACTACATACACAACCACTCAATTTATAATTAACGTAAAATTTGGTTCTTCCATTTTCGTTCTTCTCAACGGCTAAATTAGTACTTAATTTTTGCTGTAACTACAATAAATGCATATCAATTATTGTTCTATACAATGCCAACAAATAATGGAGTAAAACAAACTTTATAGTTTTACCCATGGCATAGCAAAAATGTGCGCCCTTAAATTACATTAATAAATGAAACACGAAAGATTAGATCTTTTATTAATTTCAACATAAAAATTGCAATGTAAGGCTTACGGCAATATTAGGGACATTAGAACAAGTACAAATAGTAAATATCTAGAAATATACTTTATAGAGTACGTTTATAGATGCTAATTGATCGATTATACCGTGCGACCAAAAATTAGTTTCATCCAAGAGGGCTTGGGCTGAAAAACGTAGGGCTCGGTTTAGATCACAATTATAAGGGGACGATATATCTAACCAAATCTAGGTTAAAATTGTGTCTAACACATGACGTGCCAAACTCATGAATTTTAAGCTAAGCTGTATAGCTTTGCAAAGCAAACGGTGATGATAATAATTTTTGCTCGCACGGTATCAGCAAAATTATTTTGTTCCTGTTTTTTCTCGTTCTACACTCAAAATAGCAAGATCCGATAATCTTGATGGGCCCATGAAGCTCCTAAATAAGATATAATCAGTTTTAGTTTACTGATCTTTCACAACTTATTGGAACCGATACGGTGAGCATAATTTCATTAGCAACTATTGGATTTCGAAAAACTCTTCATCTCCATATTTAACAATAAAAATAAGTAGTTCTTCAGGCTTTGAATGAATTACGTTTTTCCTACTACTAAGTAAAGTTCTGTTGTCTACTATTTCATTGTACCGATGCGGGCATGTTTCAAAATTCCGTTTCTGATGCAAAAACATTACAATCGGCCTTTTTAAATTTTGATGTGACAATAAATGTCTGACTTTTCACCGACTTGATATTATAAAAATTAAATCTGTAACTACTAAACGTATTTCGACGAATAAATTATTGTGTGAAACACGTGAGCTAAGGTTGTTTTTCAAAAACATCCCCCTGGCTCACTTGTTATATAAACAAATATTAATTCACCAGCGGATTCAAGAACATTTTATTTCACTTGTAGATAAACAAATGTTTATGACGTTTGCTAAGAGGTGTTTGCTGAAGTATAAATCCAATTAAATTCGTGTATCTGTAGTCACGTGTGCGACAATATCCAATCAAAATAACATTAGACTGATTACTACCCATGGATAGTTTTCACTTAAAAACCCTGCGGTTTCGGCGTCGGGTTGTTGCAAAGCAATGTGCTTTCGAAAACTCAAATTTACTATTAATTTCTACTTAAATAAACTGTACATTACTATTGGGTTATTACTACAAATAATTAAATTGTGATAGTTGTATTGAGTCAGTCAGTCATACATTTAACTACTTGCTGCTTCATTTCTATTTCATTTCAACAGCAATAGTTAATCCTAAAATAATTCATTAATGTTACCCATTTTTGTTGTAAAAAAAATTTTCACGACATTAATTTGTGCTTGTTTAAAAACCGTATTAGCCTCCATCAGATATACCGAGTGATTATTATTTATCTAGTAAATCTTGTTTTATCAAATGATGAAAATGGAAATACTGCCAATTTTTTTAAATCACGCATAATATAGATGAGATTCTATTATTGCTTGTAATTTTTGGATTACTGAATTATTTACAGTTCATAAGTATTTTTTGTCTTCTGCAACTTTTGCAACAATTAAAATTTTAATGTTTTTTTCATATTTTTTAGATTTCAGTTAGGTACGAAAACTAAATCTCAAATATTATTTTCGGGTTTGATAAAAACTTATAACATGTATCAGTAGCAAAAACTATTCGAAATACTAATTATTTCTTTAGAATTTTTATTCATCAAAATGCTATGTCACTGCATAGTTTCTACGTATTTGATGCAAGGTGCTTTTTAGGAGAAATATTTCTCATTGATAATAAATATTTATTTAGGTAGCTTCAAAAGTATGAATTTCCTCTTATTAATGTCTTAGTTTCACAAAAACCTTGTATAAATGATACTGGCCTAAATGATGAGATGATAAATATGAAAAAAACATTAAAAACCTAATTTTTGAACCGTTTTTAAACCGCCGGGAGCAGATAAAAGCGAAATAACATTTTAATAATAACATTGATCTTGCTAAAAGCAATGACAAATTATACAAAATCTGCCCATTTATTGACAACAAAAACTTCAACAAAATCCCAATGGGGGAGAATATTTGCGTGGATGAGCAAATGATACAAGGGTCACCATTCCATCAAACAGTATATAAATACAAAACCTTAAAAAATGGGGTTCAAAGCTTTCGTGTTATGTGGGTCTGATGGATTAGTCTGATGGATTAGATACAACTGGGAGGTCCACTGTGGTGCCATAGATCACGATCCTGACCTTCCAGATGTTGGTGTCAGTGGAAATGTTGCCTTGCGGTTAGGCAAAATAATTCCAAGAAATAAGTATCACAAGATATACTTTGATAATTGGTTCAACAGTTTGCAGTTACAAATTGAATTTCATAAATGTGATATTCATAGTTTGGGCACTGTACGTCCCAATCGTTTAGAAGGATGCGAATTTTCAAGTGATAAAGACATGAAAATAAAGGGCCGAGGATCTGTGGAAGAGAAGAGGGCAGTTATAGAAGGTGTGGAACTAGTAGTAATAAAGTGGTTCGACAATAAACCAGTTCATTTGCCAAGTTACTTCGTTGGGGCGTATCCTGCAACACAAGTCAAACGCTGGGATTCTAAGACCAAGAGCAGAATTGATGTAGACTGCCCTAATGCTGTAACTATCTACAATCAGTTTATGGGAGGGGTAGATTTGGTTGACTTTCTTGTAGCACTATATCGAACTACCATTCGGAGTAAAAAATGATATCACAAACTCAATTTTCAACTCATGGATTTGTGTGTAGTGAACAGTGGCACATCAAAAAAGGAACAGTTAAGCTTGCTGCAATTCAAGGCTGATCTTGCTGGCACCCTATGCGCCATGGGTGATCAGCAAAATGCAAGAAAGACGTCGTCCCAGTACGTCATGTGTCCAACGCTAAATTGAATAAAAACATAAGAGAGGCAAACCTTCAGACATGCCTACTTTAGACACAAGAAGGGATGGTACAGGACATTGGCCGATGTTTCAGGAAAAAAGAAGAAGTTGTAAATTTCCAGAATGTAGCGGCGTTCCAAAAATTTTGGAGGTGCACTTGTGTTTAACGCAGACACAAAATTAATTTATACATTTTCATAATCAGTAAATTTTTATTACCCACTGTAACCTAGAAGTTACACACCCCTAAAACCTAGTGGGGTGCGTTGATTCTGCTGCTTTTTACATGAATTATTAAATCGGGCCGTAGAGAGTTAGGACAAATAAGAATCTACCCGTTTCCGTTTGGTGCAGGCGATAGCATATTCAATTCTTACCATATGCACTTTTAGCACTGGGTCATATTTCGACAATAGATTAAGGTTTACTATAATAGACTAACAGGAAGATTTTGGCGTGCCATAAATAGAATAAAATCTAAAAGGCGACTCAAAATGACACGCCACATATTTTCATCTTGGTCAAAGACCATTCGATGTTTATGGTCAAAGGTTTTTTGCAGCTTCAATCCATTTTCCACGACTTACCTATTTTTCAAACAGGAGTGATGGTTCTCAGAATTCTCATGTTCAGACTCTTCAGGATTTAGTTTCCACCATCAACTGAACCCATTGGTAAAACTCTGATATTTTGTTTCATAGTGCGTAATCAGTTTGCAGCAGAAACAGTATAAACTGTTTTTTATTGGAGAGTATACCATCCTTTTTCTGAGCACTTTTTCTCCATTTGGTAATGGTTTATAAAACCATTCTAAATTGAAATGTCGGCTCTTTCCTTTTATTTTATCTCCAGATCTGTGGACAGTATCTAAAAATGGTTGATATCTATTTTGATAGGGTTCACTTCTCGATTTAACAAGTTCAACTCTCAAATCATCAGGCATTGGTGTTGGCCAAGTAGCAACATCGAGACGAGTTAAATAAATGAATTTGTTTTATCATTATCCTGTAGCTCTTCTTTATCGTTTTCAATTTGCTCTGATTCTTCTTCATTGTCGCTTTTCCGTACATTTTCTTGGTCATATCCTTCTTGATATTCTTATCTACCCAGTCTTTCGTATTGTATGTCAGGTTTTCTTCCCAGCATCCCTTCATCCAATGCATTTTTGCGCTGTCTTTCTACATTATCTGTTTCATCAATAGGGTTACTTTTATCACTTTGCTGTGTTGTATTTGATACCAATAAAGCCAACGGTGTTACTTACTTAAAAATAGATCCAGATAATGAATCGCGCTCAAGTTTTTTTGATTTCTTGATTTTTCTTTGCTGGAATCAACTAGGTCTATTTCGCTTGATATTAAAGTTTTATTCTGTAAAGACCGATAAATAAATACTCGTTAACTTGACAGTTCTATTTCTCGCTCAATTTTGCATTATACAATTTGTAATATCAGCCGGAAGTTGAATTCAGATCAGCCCAAACCGATAATTTAACTTGACTGACTTTTGTGGTAAAATAGGTTTGTACTTCATATCAAACTCGCCTCTTAACCACTAGGCTCTATCTATATTCATCTCCCCCACTTCTTTATTACATATTATAACTATCCTGGGCCAGTCGTGTTCGTAGATTTAAAGGAACTCGTACTACCACTAATTACTGATTTTTATTTAAAATAATGGTGACTGCTATTTACAATTTACAACAAAAAGTATTCGCTATAACGCCTGGTTAGTCACTATCTGGCTTTCTTCGTTGACCGACTTCTTGTACCGACTGCCTGGTCACGACATTCATTCCGTTATATATCCCTCCGAAGTGTTTCTAGGCTTTTCTATTTCCAGAAGACAGGGCCTCGATTTTTGCAGCTAATCGCGTTAGAAATTTCCGGAGTGATGACTCATCCACAGCGCGAACTTTCGTGCATGTGGTTGACCTTGACCCAATATAACTTCCGGGGCGACGTTCGTCGCAATATTTAGTACCTACTTTCGCCTACCGTGAAGTATTCTTCTCTTCATTTGACTTTAATTTTCTCGCAAAGGATGTTCTGTCTTATAGTGGCAAAGATGGTCGACGTGACGGTTATAAACAATAACACTGACTGACTGTGATTGTTTCACATATGCCGCGGCGAGGCGGCGACGGCGCGGGTGAAGGGGCTGAAATAACTTTCCCCTTCCGCCCGCGCCGACTCCATCCCCGCGCGAGTGAGTTGTCGCCCCTTGGTGCCTGGTACCCGGGGCGGACCACCCACACCGCCACACTTCCACGCCGCCACTGTATGCGGCTTCCCCAACCCTTCTTGCCAGCGTGATGTTCAATGGCCAAAACACCTTCTGTAGACCGGAAATGGTGTAAATGCTAATGTAATTTTCAACACACGTAATTCGATGTGGTAATATCAATAAATATTATTATTACTATTGTTGCTATCACTATTGCTATTATTGTTTATTACTACAAATATTGCTAACAAAGTAGCTACAGCAAGTTAAGCGTTATATACATCCAGCCTTTAAACCTAAGCTCGTTACTACGTACGTGATTAACCGAGTCCTTAATTGTCGCACCGGATATGAGGCCAACCACCGCCAAAACCACCCGCCCCCCTGTCGCCGGCTAACAGCCACCGACCTCCACACCCCGCTCATGACGCACTAAAAATATTTAAATTTGGGCTGCGTTAATCAGCAGTCGAGTCACCCACATACACATACGAACATATCATTCACGTACAGACTTTTATACACTCACGCATCTGTGTGGGTGCACGAATTTTAATTTTTCGCCCATAACTCGCCCCCTTTATTGCAATTAAATACTGGTTGTCGCGCACCGAATTAAGTAGCGACCTACATCATGCGTGGTGTGTGTGTGTGAATATGCGTGTGAGGAAATGTGCGAGGTGTGAGTGCTTACAACGCATGGCACTTTGTGGGTATGATTATGGCTACTGTATTTGATTGTGAATTGCATTCAATGATTTATGCTTGGAAAAACGTCATTCAATGAAATAAATTAGCGCCTGTTTGTTGGACGTCAATTTTGCTTAATTTAATTCGTGGAAATTTCGTACTGTCGAGCATTAAATGCGCGTACATTTAATTTTGGGCTGTCATACAATTTATTATTAAATAATAATTAAAATCTCATTTCACCATTTGCCCACTGGTTTTCATTTTTATCTCTGCCTGACTTATTTTCCACCGCGCTATGTACATTTTTAATTACTCTCGCGTCAATATTTATCAATTGATATGAAATTATAGGTTTTATTGGAAATACTGCATGCGTGCGGATTACTGTGCATTGTGGACCCCGGGATGATTAAATATGCTAATGAAGTAAATGTACACTGGGGCGGTTTATTGAAATGTTAACAATTGCAGATATGTGAAGGGTGGGGTGGGTTTTATGCCGCTGGTGGAAATTATTACGCCGGTATTTTAATGCGGAATAGACCGGTATTTTTGCAAGCTGCAAAAAAGCGTAATCCTGAAAACGGGTTTTCTGCTCGTCGTTGTTTTAGAGTTGGAATTATTTTGATCGCGTTGTTCTTTAATTTCGTGTAGTAAAATTACATTCGGTATTTTTTTTTACAATGGAAATTTATAAACGTAACATTATCAGCAAAAAATCCTCATGTAAACAGTGCTGATAGAAAATAAACACAGATTGATTATACAATAACATAATTGGAAAAACTTTTAACATCATACGCGGACAGTACTGACATGTAATGAAAACACGTACAGTTTCTAATTAGTTAATGCACAAGCAGTGTTTTAATGTATTTAGTTACAACCGACTAGATACAGTATCTAGGAACTTATTATTATAACTGAAAGAGTAACTGGTTATTTTTCGATTTAGTAGCTGTATCTGTAACTAGTTACTTTTACTGTTGTTACTCCTTAGTAACACCGGTTTTACAATTGTGCAACATCCTTGTACCTGGTTCAATGATCTAGTATACAATAGGGTCTTTCGCGAATTTCCAAAAACCTTGAAACTGAACTCTAGACACATTAAAAACATTATTGGAACTAATTTTAGTGTTGAGACAAATCGTTGTAAATAGCAAACACGATTTTAAAATTAACGGCGTTTAAAAAGGTCCCGAAAGCCCGCCATGTTGCTGTGACGTCACAACGCACGTTGGCGCTCAGCTGTAGCATTGCTTACAATGGAGCGACAGAAAGAAAACGTCGGTTTTACGAAAAAATGCATGAATGAGTATTGCATTGTGTCTGGATGTGATAGCAGCAGTAAATGCGAACATAATAAGTTGTTTATAAACGTCCCAACAGGGGATATACGGAAAAAGGGGTTACAACAAGTCCTCGCAGAGTCACTTCGACATCCCACTATTTGTGTGAAGACCATTTTAATGTAAGTACATAATTTTCAATAAATTATCGACGAAATTCGATAAATATATATAATTAACTATCATCATTAGTAATAGGTATTCAAGGGGATTTCCGATTATATGATACATTAGTAATAACATAACCTCAAAATAGTTTTGTGGGTTCCATTCTAAAACAATTCCTTCCATATCATTATTACATTTTAAAAAGACTGTGAGATTTTGTACAATATATTTTTACAGAAACGTTTAGTTAAAACTAAAAATCATGTTTAAACAATATTTGTAGCAAACTGTTGATTTTAGAAATTTGTTTTGATGATTAATAATTACAAATTTTGAAATCAGCATTACCCATTCGTATGAGATGTAGTATATATTGCAAAGTTTATACAGTATTTTATTTGTTCTTACAGCTGGAACAGGATTTGGAAAATTTTATGCGACTCCACGCGTTTCGGCTACGTTGAAAATTTTTTTTTTTTTTTTTATTGTGGCTGGGGGAAGCTCTGCCAGCCTGTGTGTGGAGCTCTCATCCACTAAACCCCTAATCCACTTGACGATTTGTGTCCTACCCCGGAATCGTGATTATCGTCAGGGTAGGTCGTCCGGATGATTTCTCACCCTTGCTGTTGTCACTGCTTCTTTTCATCCTCCTCGATGGTCTTTATAACTTCTCGTATATAGCTATGGATGGCCTGCCATTTTTTCTCGCTGCTTATCATCTGTCTAATAATATTTTGGGTTGTTAGCCCCATTACCCCTATTTCATTGCACAGCATCGCCCTTTCCGTGCTCCATCTTTCGCAGTTGAGAACCGCATGCTCTGCCGTCTCTACCTCGTTGCAGTGGGCGCACCTGTCTTCCGTCCGTATTTTAAAGCGTTTAAGGTACGCTTTGAAACAGCCATGCCCGCTGAGGAACTGCGTTAGGCAGTACTCCACATTCCCATGCTTCCTGTTGATCCACTCATCCAGGTCAATGATGAGTGTCTTGGTCCACTCCGCCTTGCCCGTTTTCACTTCCCAATTCCGCTGCCACTCTGCTAAGATTTCGCTTTGTATTTCTTCCTTTTCGTTCTTTGGTTTTTTATATGCTCGTCTCCTTTGTTCGACCATCAGCTGAATCGGGAGGATAGAGGCGATGACCTGGATGGCTTCTGTTGAGATAGTGCGGTAACCGCTGGATACCCTCAGTGCCATGGTTCTCTGCTGAGATATTAAAAGGTTTAGGTATTTTTTATACCTAAGAGCTTCTCCCCATATCTGGGCTCCGTAAAGCATGATGGAGTGCGCCACCATGCTTAGAATTTTCCTCTTCGCAGAAGACGGTCCATGCGTTCGCGGCATGATCTTTACTAGTGCCGATACTGCCCTTCCAGATTTTAGGGTTGCTTGCCTGACGTGCTCTCTCATGGTTAAGTTATGGTCAAACCATACTCCGAGATACTTCAGGCACGCTTTCGTCTTGAGGGTTCTTGATCCCAGAGCTAGGGAGACCTCTTTCAGTTTCCTGCCCCCATACAGAATCACAGCCTCAGTCTTGTTCCATTCAATTGCTAACTTCAGTTCTTCGATTTTGCTAACCGTTCTCTCAATTGCGTATTTTGCCAGTCGGATTAGCTCGCTCTCGGTTTTAGCCCACGCTACTATGGCCGTATCATCAGCGAAACAAATCACTCTTACCCCTATGGGCATCTTCATTTGTAGGACCCTGTTGTAAAAGATAATCCACAGTAGTGGTCCCAGGACTGACCCTTGTGGTACCCCGCAAGTAAGTATAATTTCCTCAGTTTCACCTATCAGTACCTTCCTGTTTTGGAGATAACTTATGATTATCTTTGTCAACATCCGGCTGATTTTCATAACCTTTATAGCCTTTAGCAGTTCGTCCCACTTCACCGAATTGAACGCATTTTTGATATCAAGTGTGATCAGTATGCAGTACCTTCTATTTTTCGTAGCAAAATTTTTGGCTGCGTTGGCGGTTTTTCTTACTTCTTCCATTGCATCGATGGTCGACTTGCCTTTTCTGAACCCGAACTGGTTTGGGTGTAACTTTTCTTCCATCTCTGCTCGCAGTCTTCCCTCTATTATCTTTTCGAAAAATTTTCCCATGGAGTTTAACAAGCAAATGGGTCTATATTTTTGTTCCTCGCCCTTTTTCCTCGGTTTCTCGATGAGGACTAGCCGCGTTTCTTTCCACACATCCGGGAAGTTGCCCTTAACCAATTCTTTGTTAAAAATTTCAAGTACTTTCTTTGGTGCGGCTCTGATCATTTCTTTGGTGACGTTGGTAGGTATAAGATCTGGGCCGGGAGCTTTGTTGTCTTTGCACCTTTTGAGGGCATTTTCTAGTTCTTCCAATGTGAGTGGATCTACTTCCTCGATGTTAACGATTTCCCATATTGTGGGTTTGTGTAAAGGGAACAGTTCTAGCGCAATTTCCTTTTGTCGCTCGTCGTTTAGTGTGGCTCTTTGTGCTAGGTTTAGCTTTTGTGTTACGATCTTATAACCTAGGCCCCATGTATCGTTCTCCACGTCATCGCATACCCTCTTCCAAGCTAGCTCTTTGGCTTTCAGTATCGCTTTTTTAAGTTTAGACCTTTCCTCAGTATATTTTTCACCCAGCTCTTTTTTGGTTCCTGGGTCTACGTTTCCTTTGCCGTTTGCTCTTAGCGACTCCCTCCTTGCCAGACAGCACTTTTTTTTTGCTGTATCCAGTTCCGTGCTCCACCAGTAAACTGTGTTGTGCTTTCTTGTTTTGCCTTTTTTGGAGAAGGTTTTGTTCATTACTGTTTTTATGATTCGCATGAGTTCTTCCGCAGTTGGTTCTTCTATGGCTTCTATTTCATTGGCGAACCTCTCCTTGAGTAGTGGTACTCGCTCTAGTTTTATTTTCCAGCCTTTCTTTTTTGTTTTTAAGTTCTCCTTTTTTGGTTCCCTCAGGTCAAAGTATATGTTCTGGTGCAGACTGAGGTTTTCTTCTTCATCCACTTTCCAGTTTTGTATATTTTCTGCTAGGTTAGTTGAGCACATTGTAAGATCGATATAAGACTTTGAGTTGCCCCTGACAAATGTGGGTTTGTCCCCGTCATTTACAATTGTTATGTTTAGTTCGGCCATGAACTCCTGGAGAAGCAATCCCTGTTTTGCGTCCCGAGAGTCTCCCCAGAGCCTCGCTCTAGAGTTAAAATCCCCTGCTATTATAAACGGTTTGTTTTGCCGCTTGATGCTTGCGCCGAGTTTACTGAGGTATGTTCCATATTCTATTAGTGTTCTGTTGGGTGACCAGTAGCATGAATATATAACTACATCCTCCACATCCACCCATACAAAACCTTCCTCTTCTTGGTCCCACTTTGTTGTTGCCAATCGCTTGTTATAGACACGTATTGCTGCATCCTGCTTTTTGTCGGCCAGCCAGGGCCCATTGGTAATCATATTTTTGTTTGGCTCCGAGACAATGCAGATGTCTACCTTGTTTTCAGTAGCCGTTTTATGTAGGAGATTCATGGCCGCTCTACCCCTTCCCATGTTACATTGGAGGACTCTCATCTTGATCATCTGTTTGGTCTTCCTTGGTGCTCTCTTCCTTATGTCTGCGGCTACCCTTGTTGGTCCTCAGCGCATTCCGGAATGCCAAGCACTTGCCAGCGCCGGCTTGGTGTCCCTTAACCTCACATAGCGGGCATTTTTCTTCGTTGATACACTGGCCTAGTGTGTGACCTTCTTCTCCGCATCTGAAGCATAGGTTTGTTCTGTCTGTTCCTTTGCAGTTCGTTGCATTGTGGTCGTATAACCAGCATTTAAAGCATTTTTTCAGCCTCGTTGTTTTCTCCAGGCTACAGTTGGAATAACCCACCCTTATCAGGCCCGTTTTTAGTAAATTTAAGGCCTCCCCTCTTACCATTGTCAGGGTTGTTGTTTGCGTGCCCCTGTTATTTTCCCTTAATGTCCCTATCTTGACTATGTTACCTGCTTCTATCGCCCTACTCCTGATAGCCTGCTCGATGTCCTCCCGGGTGGTCATAGCATCGATGTCCCTTATGACCAGCGTTTCTAGTTTTTTTGCCCCGAGTTTTCTAGTAGTTAGGGGTTTATCTCCTTTCTCCAAAGCATTTTTGATGCCCTCTAGCGCAGTTTCATCTTTTTCAGTGGTAATCAGCATATCTCCTTCTCTTGTTTTTCTTATCCCCGTTACTGCCTTACTGTCCGGGTTGCCGTTTAGATTTTCTTTGACCCGTTTTAGTAACTGTCTGTAGTCTTCATTTTCCTGGTGCTTCACCATCAGGGCGTATGTATTTCTCTCCCTATTCGCTCCCTTTGGTACCTTTTTCTGGACCTTATCAGTATAGATCCTCACCTTAGTTTCTGCACGATTGAATATGCATTCGATCATAGCTCTCAGTGTTGCTATGCTTACCGAGTTTATTTTATGCAATGCGACCAGCCTGTCGTTCATTGTCTCTCTTTTAAGGACAGTGATCTTGTCCCATAGATCTTTCGGTCGTTCATCCAGAGTTAGTTTGATTATCTTGCTGGTTTTGCTCTCCTGAGATTTGGAGCGAATTTTTGTTATTAGCTCAATAACTTCGATATTTTCCTTGCATAGTGCAAGTACTGGGTATCTATCTCGGTACATTCCTTGGATGCTTTTCACCATCTCCATATCCGAGTTTTCTACGAGCACTACCTTTGTCTCCGCCACGTGGTCATCGATTGGGTTCCCAACAACAATCTCGGTGACTTTGAATAGTTCTGCATCCCAGGTATGTGTCGCTGCTTTTTCGAAGTCTTCATATGTTTTGATGCCATCCAGTGTCCGTATTTTCTCGGATCCCTTACTCCACACTTGTGTTTGTGTTCCCTCACTTGCTGTGCATGCGTTGTCGGTCTGGGTGCTCATTTCTCTGGTGCTCTTTACTACTGTGCAGTCTGTTTGTGTAATATTCCTGTCCTTATCTATAATGGTTGGTTCCTCGAGGTAAGGTATATGCGTAATCAGTTTTTCTATCAGAGTCGATGCGTTTTCTTCCTTGATTCTTTTTGCAATAGCTCCTAGGTGAAGGGATGTTTCCTTAATTTCCTTCTTGGTATGGGGGTTTGCAGTCACCAGCGTGGCCAGTTTCGTGATACCCTTTAGCATCTTATCAACTAACTTCTCGGAAGCTTCCAGCTTCGTCCTCGCTGCTTCTAGCTCTCCTCCCGACATCCTCTGTTTAGGCGGGGTATCCTCCCTCTTTCTCTTAATCTTTTGATCGGGGTTTCCCTGGTCTAGGCCCAGGCTTACTGCGATGCTCGTCGCTCTTACTATGCTCGTTGCTACTGATGCGGGTTTAATCCACTCAGACATCGAGTTTCTTCTCCCATATATAGGCGATCTGCTTAGTTTCCCCTTACGGGCAAATACTTCAGCTTCTTCCCGTTCCCTGTCGGTATTGTTCTCGTGTCCGGTTTCGTTGCGTGTATCGTCATTAAAGGCAAAGTTTGGCGTGCTCCTCCCAGATTCCTTGGAGCGGCCCGCTGATTCCAGCGGGGAGGGATTCTCCGTTTTACCGGTACCCTCCTGGGAACATATTTTGTCCAGACTTTCCATTCTCGTTTAATTTAGGCCAAACGACAGCCTTCCATTTTTTGGCTTCTGGCAGCCGCGCTCCCTGGGTTTAGAGTAGTAGGGCTCTACTATGAGGGTAGAAGAAGGAGTTTTGGTAGCCATGCCCTCGTTACCTAATAGCCAATGGCAGCCGAAAAGTTAGACCAGAGTAGCCCGAAGAGTTGTCTCAGAGCGGACGATAGTTCACAGAAGGAGAGTGTAGAGGAAGGTGGTAGTCTCATTGCCGAGGCAATGGCCACCGTGCAGTGGTGTTGGTCCGCGCTGTGCAAGCCCCTATCCGCCACCTGGGGTCGCGCGCCTGGTAGGGGTTACACCTTCCCCTAACCCTATATGGGGTTTTCCAGGCTAGCAGATTATCTGGCTGTCCCTTTACTAACCCATCAGAACTTACTTTATGTCAGACTGGATTCTAAGTCGAATTAATCCACGATTCCTATCCCTTATGCACTGACTCCCGATCGCCTACATGCGCAATGACGTCACAGTGCCACTTGGCCAATAACAGCGTTTCATCGGTCACGTGACAAAATGTGTAAGTTTTACGATATTGTATGTTGTTTGTTGATAAGTTACAATGAAAACCAAACGTTTTCTCTGTGGGATGTTTAATTACAGGTTATAAACTTTACGTTAAGACACAAAAAGGTTATATCATTTTTTTTTCAGGAAGACCCTATTGTTGCTACAATTGTATCACAGCTAATTTAACTACGAACAAGGATGTTCCCCGCTTATAAAGCTGGCCATAAGTATCTATGTATACTTGGATACTCGTTCAGATTTTGACTGATTGTCACTTTTTTAAATAATACATACTGAATTTTCACAATATCTGTACTTTATGGCAAGTAGGTATGTAACTATTATCAAAAGGGAAAAACCAAAATTCTGGCTTATTCCGACATATTTCACATAGATGTTTAGATCTAAATCATGACCTACTTTTCGCTACATCTCCTCAATAATGACAATTACACTAGTAAATGTACTGCAAATTCAAGAATTAGCAATTTAATGTTAACTCAACTTCTTAGCTACTCAGCTGCAGCTTTGGTTGATAAAATTATGTCATTCCAAATGCAATCTGGCGAACGCAACATGGGCTACGTAGATAATTTAAATGAAGTCTGTATCAATAACGAAGCAAAGCCTGTTCATCAGACAATCACATAGGAAAATCAATAAATAAAAACTAAGTGTAGTTATTACACTGGCCTTCAAATTTTAGTTCAAAACATTCTTTGAAATAAATAATTTAGAATAGCCTACACTAAATTATACGGAGAGTTTGAAACTCAATAATAAATGAACCTATGTGGGCAAGGTGCATTATGGAAACAAAATCTGAAATGATATCTTTGAAAATACCTTCATACTTTCACTTTAAATTACAATTTCAGCAGTATTTCCGAATCATCAAAACAGAAAGAAAGTCTACCAAATTTAATAATTTGCAAAATCATGATATCAAAACATAATTAAAATATTAAGGATCCATGATGCCAGTTATTATTTATATTAAGTTCGTTTCTTAAGTTCTCTAGTTCTCTTAATATTACCTGACTCTAGTCATTACATAATAAAAACAATAAGATTGAATTGTTACCATTGAGAACTCAAAAATAAAAATTAAACAAAGTGTACATCATTTAATAATTTGCAAAATCATGGTATCAAAACATAATTTGAATATTAAGGATCCATGATGCCAGTTATTATATATTTTAAGTTTGTTTTTTAAGTTCTCTAGTTCTCTTATTATTAACTGGCTCTACTCAGGCCATAATAATAACAATAAGATTTAATTGTTACTATTAGGAAATCAAAAGTAAAAATTAAACAAACTAAAAATAATTAATATAATTATATATCGGTATCTGGGATAAGGGGCGAACATAGGAAATTAACATTTAAATTAAATATGTGTAATTATTAGTTCCCATATTAATTTTAGAGAAAACATGCAACGGAAAATTTTGTAGAGTATTAAAAACCGCAAATGCATCATCCTTTTAATTACGTTTGTACCAGAATCCACCTTAGAAGTAATAAAAATAAGTTAAACTATGTACCATGAATACCCTTGCCATGAGTTTGTCAAATGTCATGTTATAGTGAACATAATTTTGCTGGTCAGATATCAATTACTATTAACAATAATCTGAGTTATTCCAATGAAGAGAGGGTATTCATTATCAAAACATTTTACAGTGGCTTCAGTTCACGCAGAGGTCGTGACTTATTTTCGGTTAAATTTAACAATGGAACAATTCCGTCTGTATCAACAATTATCAAGTTTGTGTAACGTGATATTTGTCAAGCTCATGGCAAGGGTTTTTTTGTTGCATTGTTAAACTTATTTTAATTATTTTTGAGGTGGAATCTGATACAAATATAAATTAAGTGGATGATACGTTTGCAGTTTTTAAGGCTATAGCAGTGGGCTATAGCGCGGGGCGGCAATAACCAGGGGCGGCAAAGTTTTGGAAAAATACCAAAGGCACTTGTCACAATAAAATATGGATATACAAATTATTCAATAAATGACGAACGGAAAGGGCAAATACAAGAAGTTAAGCATCTAACTACCTCCTTCAACTTCAAATATTAGAAACTACTTGTTTGTCAATTTTATCTCTATTAAACGTATAAAATAATAAGCTACAATAGTCTGAGATCGAACTATCAACCGTATCAGTATACAATGTATAAGAACAAAATTTAACATTTATGAAAATTGAGCACCAATGAAAGCGAAAGTAACTTAGTATGAAGATGAAACGAACAGAAAAAAAAATCCTGTCAGATGAAACCAGAGCAGGAGATATAGAATTGATTGGTAGAGAAAATTTCAGAAACAATCAAGAGTACTAAAATTCTTAAAAAGTTCAACGTCCAAAGAAACACTTTGGCACTGTGTGTAAAGCTTCAGTGGGTACCCTTAGAATATTTTACTTTTTCGGAAAATTTCACTCAAAATTAGATTGAAAAATTATTTAGTATTTAGTCGTAAATATTACTACGAAAATTACCGTTGTCAATTGAACAAGTATTATCATACTACAAGAATGATTGTAATGTTTATCGACGTTTTCACTTTATTGACGCTGTTTTTTCTCTTTATAAAGAGATAAAAGAAGAGAAAATTTTATTTAGTAATTAGTCGTAAATATTACTTCGAAAATTACATTTTTTAAATGAACAAGTATTATCATACTACAAGAATGATTGTAACGTTTATGGACGTTTTCGCTTTCTTGACGCTGTTTTTTCTCTTTAATTTAACTGCACTTCGAACTAAAATTTATTTCTGTGATAATTCTCATATTAAGGTTAATTAATTCTATAATTTTAATAATAAGATAAAGGACGTACAACTATTACTTAACTGTAAAATTTATTTATTTTTATATAACTTATCAAAGTGTTTCCCCCAGAGTTTCAAATGTTACAATTAAAGTTTTAATACTAAGAAAAGCTTTAGATGAATCAAACTTTTTACTCTGAAGCAATTGATGAACTCCTAAAGCGACTTCAAAAATTTGTTCAGATATAAGAACATACCCAAAATGGTCCATTTTTTAATGAGCAACGTGTCCAGCCATTTTGCTGTTGCACCAGATATTCTTTAAAATATTCTAAAATTATCAGATATGTAAATTTAACTACCTTAATGGCATAAATATGATTTACCATCTTTCATAATTTATCCTGTTCTACTATCATCGGCCATAACAGCAAAATTAAATACATTAATAGTTTATGCTACAAACATATTCAATGAGCAATTGGCGGTACTTTCTTCAATTTCATTTAGATACACATCATCTAGATACAATTCTTGGGAGGATTATAACTTGGTAAAAATGGTTAATTTTTTTAACTTCACAAACTTCTTCTAAACAGTTTCCACGATTTGTACCTTCGGCCTTTCATTATGGCCTCTTAACAAAACAAATTTTATGTTTGTTTTGTAATATGACAACTTCTTCAGTGATCGTATATGAGAGAGCTCTTAAAAAGAAACCATTTTTGCATAGCAACTCTATGATACTCAAAATGTCGATGTACTTAATATTTTCTCAAGCTTTCTTCCAATTTTTAGAGGCTAATGAGATCAAAACAGGTTCTCTGTTTTTTTTTTGAAAATAGCCTGTACAGGAATTCTGCTTCCTAGAAACATTTTTAATACACAATTAGCGGTGATGTCTACAATTTCATTAAGATACACATCATCTAGACCCAATTCTTGGGAGGATTATAACTTTGTAAAAATCGTTACATTTTTTTTTTCAAAACTTAAAGACCTTCTTCTAAACAGTTTCCACGATTTGTATTTTCGGCCTTTCATTATGGCCTCTAAACAAAGCAAATTTGGTGTTCGTTTTGTAATAAAACAACTTCTACAGTGATCACATTAGAGAGAGCTGTTAAAAATAGACCGTTTTGCATAGCAACTGTTTGATTCTCAAATTCTCGATGTACTTGATACAAACTGGTTCTCTGGAACGCTTTGGAAAATAGACTGTACAGGAAGCAGAGTGCTGAATTTTGCCGTACGCTGTAATCTGGCCAAAATGTACTTTGGAAGCTTCTGTTGTTTTATACATCCTGTTGAATATGGATAATAATAATAAATGTTTAGGTAAATTAAAAATTTACCACCTCCTCACTGCTTTAATTGTTAGTAACAATAGGTGTTTGAAGGCCGAGAAACCAAGAAAACGGAGGAGAAAAGCACCTGTAAGGATGTGATAAAAGATTTGGACTCTGCTGATGATGACCCCCAGGTCGAACTAGCCCATGTAAATTAAAGACCGAGTTCTTCATTACCTGATAGTGCTAACTATTTCTTCAAACCTGTAAGGATGTAAGCTGACCCGATTAGAGCGGGGTGGGACTCAAGCGCCCCCTTCAGAGAGGGAACTCTAAAGCAGCCCAGTTTCGTCCCCGGAGTGTATACATTTTTTTTCATATTTGATGCGAATGGAACAAAACGTGTCCAAAAACAATTAGTACTTAAATATTTGCGAAGTGCTATATGATAACTACCTACCGTTATGTTAACATCGCATCGAGACTTTTTTGACGATGCCTGCGTCCAACTTATCAGCAGAAAGGTCGTTTTCCGTGTTGAAAAGAAAAAATATATATATACAAGCTCTAGTCTACAATGGCCGAAGTACGAAGAACGCCTGAAGGATGTGGCAAATCTGCCCATCGAATCGGAGCTTACCAAGTGATTAAACTGTGATGATATTATAGATTAGTTTTCAATATCTAGTTCATGAAATAAGTTGTTTTAGACATTTTACATTAGTCTGTTTATAGACAAAGATTAGAATTAAGATTAGATTTATAGACTATCAGAACAATTAAAAAAATTGTTTGAGTTTTTTTTAAATTATAACTACAATTATAATGTAGTCAATAATGTAGTTCTTAATATAGTAAACTTCTACATTGGTAAGAGTTGTCTTGTTGATTGTTGATAGGCCTATGTCTAAATGAATAACTTTTTTACTTTTTTGCTTACGAAAAGGGAGGGGGGGGGGAGTTTCCGGTAGCCCCTAGGCTGCAGATGTATAAATCCGCCACTGATCGTTTTGCCTAAAAGTTAAAATTGTTAAAGAAAAGTTTAATCACTTTAATCTTTGTTTTTCATTTGGGACGCCGATTATGCTGCCAATAAGGTTGTGTATCTCCTCTTGGGGGATATCGTGGCATTCTTCTTGGAGGGCATTATGTAACTCAGCCATAGTCGCTGGGGCTATATCGTGACTTAGCACACGCTATCCAAGCATGTCCCAAATATATGCTCTATGGGATTAGAGTTAGAGATTAGAGTAGATTAGAGTAAGGTACGGACCATTGACTGGTCAATTCATTTTATTAATCCCAGTTTCTTCCAAAAATGCTTGGACTACTTGAGAAACATGTGGCCGAGCATTATCCTGCATTGGGATAAAATGTCTCACTTGATCTCTCTTTCAGTGTGTAATGATCTTCGTAGCAAAACTAATGTTGGCATTCATTGATTCAAAGCACATTTTCATTGTATTTGGGTACTTTGGTTCAGTGAGTATAAGCTTACTAAAGATATTTTCACTACATGTAAATTTATTTCAATAATAATAAATGCTTTTTTGTGTAGAAGGAAAAATTCTATAAAAATTAAACTGGTGGGTGGTTTAATTAACAGGTATTGTTGCCATCACATTAAAATATTAACGATTATGTTGTGTCAGTAAATATTTATTCTCATTTGCGATGGGTTGTTATATCAATAAAGTTGTTGCGTGAGTGTGTTGACTATCTCCAATTTGCTGTTTGTAGGTGTAACGTTTATGTATATAAAAATTGATGGAACGCTTACCAGACCAAACACGGCGCGTGTATATTTCGCCCCAAACGAAGTGATCAAAGTTATATATCGTAGCAATAAATAAGAGCAAATATTTGAGGAGACGCGGGACGATCGCTGGTGTGTCAGCTTCGATCTGTGGCTCTGGTGACATAGTGGGGTTGGGGGTGGCACTTGGTAAATTAATTAGACTGCAGGAATGCAGTCAGTAACAGTACGAAAACCGAACCGGCCGAACGTCGGGGGCGGCAATAACCGTTGAACCTTTATTTAACTAACAGAGCCGGATGGCGCACTCTAAATATAAAGCCCTCCTTGTATGCAGAAGCATTAGCTTCAGCTACCATATAATTATGCAAATCCGCAGTATATCAAATGAAAATCTCGCCGTTCCGCCGATTCCAGGGTATATAATCGAGATTTAGACAAGGCCCCTAACAAGATAAGACACACAATCTGTTCGGCGCGGGGCCTGCTCGGGGGCGGCTCGAGTATCGGGGCTTTTTTCTATTAAATTCGCGGCACTTAGGGATCCGTTTTACATTGATTCAGAGCGATCCGGTCTGCGGGTAAGTCTCTAAATGCCGCCTCCAAGCTCGCAGAAAACGAAACGTAAAACAATAATCGTCAATTCCGGGCGCGAGTTTGCACCGATAAATACATTCAATCCGTGAGGGGGCGGGGGGACGCATTTATATTGCTAATATTAAATTTACGTGCTCGATTAACTCGGAATGGCGCTCCACCCGTTTCCGCCCCCGGGGGCGCGCTTTACGATGCCCCCGGGGCGCCCCCAGCGGAGGGGATTTTTTATTGTCAGCACATATGTTGTATTTTTTAGCGGTCCCATCGATTCGAGGGCGCGTCCTCCCCCAAGAATTCCCCGTTTGCCCTCGCATCATATCTCGCCCCGTGCCGCCCCAACTCACCCCCATAATCCTACAGCCGCCGCCATCCCACCAAAAGGCGCCTCCTTGAAACTCCAATATTTCCCGGTGTGGATAAATATTAGCTTATATCGTGAAATTTATGGCTTATAATGCGACGCTCTAGGGCGCAAAAAGTGATACATATTGTCACGTGACATACACGTTCGGACTATATTTTTTTTTAGGTGGGTTAGTATAGGTGTGTTCGTGTGTTTTTGCGTGTGTGTGTGAGTGCGCGGAACGGCCCCCGGCGTGGTGGTGATTTGTGGCGCATAAAATAACGATTCGTTCGTCCCTTAAGAATCTATTTAGAATAATTATGAGAGGAAACATTCGAGAAACTATACGCCATCGCTCACACACGAATGAATTATTAATAAAAATATGAAGTATTCTCAAAGTAAATTTGCAATACATCATGATGTACTTAATAATCAGCAACGTGCCACTAACAAAATTAAAATAAATACCCTTAAAGACAATCTTCTGCGGGTTATATTAGATATGTTCACACAAATATATATATTTTTTTTTGGCGATCATCACTTTTTTTTAATACAACAGGAAAGGAAATACTACAGGCAGTCTCAACCTACTAAAATGCGAAACAATTTCAACTGGCATACCAACATATTGGCCTATAGATCTTAATAAAATTCCAGATTTTATTGATTTCTTTATAACACGAAATGTATCTGTAAACTATATGTACGTGGAAGAGGCTTGGGATGTGAACTCTGACCTTTCTCCGATTGTCCTCACCCTAAGCGATAGTAGTATACAAAAGGAAATACCTGCTAGATTGACTAACAGATTAACTGACTGGCAGAGCTTTAAACTTCAACTTGAAGACACTATCAACTGGTCATCCTCAATAAGAAACGAAGACCAGCTATATAATGAAGCGGAAAATTTTGTTGATAATATCCAACAAGCTATGTACATGGGATAACACCCCTGTTATTACTTCACGAACAAAATGTAACAATTACCTCAAAGAAATTCCATTATTTCCGATAAGAGATGATTCAGAAGTACCTGGCATCAATCTTGATGCCCAGCAGATAAAACAATAATAAAATTAATAAAAACCGCATTTAATAATATATATATATATATATATATATATACATATATATATATATATATATATATATATATATATATATATATACATATATATATATATATATATATATATATATATATATATATATATATATCAATTTTCTTTGTTCGAGGCATTGTTACGAATAACCGTTCCAGAAATAAGTCTTGCCTAAATTCGAGTTTATTCTTTGCAAAAAAACAATTCTTGTGGAATACAAGTTTAGTTATCAATTTATTTGTTTTAATTCCGGTTCCCTTATCCCTCCTGTAATGATTTTATTCCTGTAAATATTTAACGCATGGACCTTGAAAATTACATTTAGTATTTTTCAATGCGTATATGAAACTAAATTCTTGCCACACAAAGAAAAATTCAACTTTCATTTCCGAAATAATTATTTTTTGACACATGTGTTACGCACTTTTTGCGTCACTATTTTCTTTACTTTGAGTTTATTTTCTACACTGTGGTGAAATGAATCAGCAAAACACATATCTCATGCAATATCAAATTAAATCATCTCAAAGATTTTCTTATTTGTGCAATGCAATTCATCTTCTAAACGAAAATTATTTAGAAATGTTCTATTATTTATTATAGACAAAATACTAAACAAATCATAACCCAAATAACATTGTATTGTGTACCTTTATCTTTTCTTATCATACAAGTACATTTAAAAATTAGCAATAAAAGATTACACTACATTGAATAGTTTCATTATTATTTGTATATTTTTATTTTTATTATTACCAAGGATAATTGACGAAACTGATAGTTTCTATTGCTTTACCTTAGTAACTATCAGTTTCGTTAATCGTCACGTATCTCGTAAATACTAAGATATTTTAGCGTAACTTTTTGAGTTACGAAAGTATATTAGTAATTGATAGATACGGCTAATTTTTGTAGTAATGCACATCTTTAAAGAAGATGCGGCAACTCTTATAAAGTATTTTTATTGTGAAAAAATAAATTTAGTTGTTTCATTATACAGGGTGTCCAAGATAAGGATCAACTGCATGGGGTTCTCGCAAACCGTAAAAGTTACAAAGATGGTTAAATTACAAAAAAGTTTCGTAAGTGGTCAGTAATATTCTGTTGAGAAAACCCAAAATCCGCACACTTTCGGAGATATTCCACAAAATCCAAAATTTTGCGATATGGTTTTTATGTTTTGCTGAAGTTATTTGAAATGGTATCAAAAAACAAAAGGCACTTTCTAATTACCACTTATTTAGCTCTACAAGACAGCGTTTATAAATTTTCAGTACAACGTTTCGTTTCAAAGAAATCACCATCAACTTTATACTTTTTAATGACCCGCACAAAAAAATGAGGGTATTACAAAACTTCGAGAGGATAGGAAATTTATTGCAAAGCAATTTTGAAGAAAATTTGGAATTTAGTTTTCTTACTTATATCATATATACTTATGTCATACTTTTCTAATATTTGCATTTACGTTTGCGCCTAGAACATCGGTGGATGTCGAGAGAAGATTTTGCGTTTATAAATATATTTTATCCGATTAGAGGAAAAATTTTCGAAAAGAAAAACACATTGTAATTAAATGTTTTCATAAAAATTATTGAGTATTTTTTTTACACTTACATATTTTGTATATTTGTTTATATTACTTTTAAATAAAAAAAAGTTATATGATTTTTTTGTGGTTGCCTGATTAAGTTTTTTTCCAGTGTCTTGTTTTTTTTTAATTCTCCTGCTTTTTTTAGCGCTTATTTTGATTTTTTTGAATTTATCCGGACCATAATTATAGCACATCAGAGTATGCAGATATAGTTTTTTATTTGGGTTTTGTAATGGTCTAGTGGTAATGCGAGACAATATGATGAAAATGCGAGAGAATGTGAGTTCAGATATCCAAATAGACATTCTGCCCATAAGTTATTTACTTCGGCATTTTGCAGACATGCAGAAACTGGGATTCCAGCTGCACAAACTGGTGTTCGTTCCTATGAAGTATAAATGTTATTAACTTTAAGGGCTTGTATAGTATTTTACATTATAAGTCGGGCAAGAGGTTTTTTACTGGCGATACAAGGGAATGACTGACAAGCCGAAGGCGAGTCTGTCACAACATTAGATTAGATTAGATTTATTTCCAAAAACAAATTATGACATTCATGGATTGGTCATTGTATAATAAAATAATACCTCATAATATAATGAACTCAACTAGAAATTAGAGAAATATAAATATATATATAGCAAACATATTATTACTTTTTTTTGTATAATTTGTATCGTAAACAACATAAATTATGATGACAAACACATACACAATGCTTATCAATAAACAGATAGTGGGATATCATAATTTCAATCATAATTGCACTTTTCTATTTAAATCGATCGACACAAACATACCATAAAAATAGTAAATGAAAATTAAGTGAATTAAAATAATATAAACATGACAAGGGAGAGTATAAATTTAACACGGGACAAGTAATTTTTTTTCAGTGGCTCGTGTCAACCATTACATGCACGGTGCATGTAATGGTTACCTTACCAGGTAAGTGCAAGTCAGCTTATTATTTATTGGTGAAGAGAATCGATATTTTAATATTCAATAAACCTAATGTAAATTATACGCCATTGCAAACAACATTTCACGTCAGTTTTGACAATCAACATTTGTTACCCAGCGAATACATTAATTTTACTTTAATAACAATACTATGAACCATAAAGTGATTGTTCAGTTTCAATAGGCTCCAATTCTTATAAAAGGCATACAAGTAAAACCATTTTTTTTTACCAGACTTACAACATACGTGGTTAGTCTTACCTTGGGTTGAGCGTTGTACGCTTACTTTCAAAACACCCATGTGTATATACAGGGTACTTCAAGCTAATTTACCTAAATCACAATTTCCATCCCCCAGATGGCATGTTTAGGGTACAAATAAAATCAGTAAATCAGTAAGGCTCAGTAAATTTTTAGAACTGGTATCGATAATATCTAACTATTGTCATATTATTAGTGTCAATGTTATCAGTTGAAATTTCAAGATTTATAATAAATAATGTTATTTAGACGTTCTACATGCAAATGATACAACCATTTCACAATTGAAACTCGTTTTGGTAAATACATTCTGGGCATATTCATTATATACAAGAAATTGTTTTAAATTGACAATGACAGTTGTCACCTTTTGTAATAATTAAAAATTGACGTATTGGCAAACTGTTTTTTACTGTTTTCTACAGAAAAATAACTACTATCTGGTGAATGGAAAGGGCACGAAAATTGCGATTTGGGTGGTTTAATTTGAAACACCCTGTATATTATTAGTTATTTATTTGCGAAATATTGAATTAAAAATCCCTTAAAACAATAATTCCTTAGTTAAAACTTTTAATATTCATTTGCAATTTTAGTATTTATAATTGTTTCAAAGTGGTACACGATGTACAAGACCACCCGTGTCAATTTATTTCTCTCTCGAGTTCCCTAACACCCTGTATATGTGTATACAAATAATTATGTACACTGTATTCATTTAAAATATGTATATCCAAAATATTTCAATATTCGTGGCTGAATAAAGGGAATCAGTGTCGCAAAAGAAGATAATTCAACCTACATAAATGCGTTTCAGTGGATATGGAAATTTTTACTCAAAAGTTAAATGGCTTATGTAGTGTCCGTCTGTATATCCACACAAAATCATTTCCTTCGTTATGAAACATATAACCCGATGCAAAGGTAGGTAGATATGTGGAAAGTTAGTATACATTTTTCACTCACTTGATTATTCAATAATATAAATAATTAAACTTTATTTCAAATTTACTTCCAAATAAGGTGGTGATATTACGCAGTAAATAAACTGATTATGTGACCGAATTTGTATATAGGTATATTATGTGTAGAATGGTGAATTTGTGCCAGGAAACCGCGACAATAGGCCAGAAATTCGTTAATTCAGGATTACAGTTAATTAGCATAGCTTGTGGATGCGCGACTTGGCTGAATTCCCGAAATTAAAATAGTCAGAGAAGAAGCCACGTAATAGATTCAAAATTCATGAATACGCTAAAATGCTTAATTAGTATAAACGGTGAATGCATGGAGGCAGAGACGCGGCTTTGAGAAATTTGTGGAATAAACGTCTTCAGTAGTCAGATAATCCAGAATATTTGTTTGCCTATGCATATCAATCTGTACTATATTTACGTTGTTTGCGGCCAATATAATTCAATTTGTAAGTATACAAATATTATCTAGAATCCGGAAATAATCATCTGAATTTAATTCCCCTATAATCCCTTATATAAACTGACACTGATGCAAACAGCGCCAGCTCGCTTGCTAAATACAATATTTGAGCTATATTTACAAACAAATATGAGTGAGCAATTCCACATTATATAAAATATTTAAATATTTACGACAGTGCATCAAAAAAGTAGAGGCAAGAAAACATTCTCTTCTCCATTCAACCAAAATTCTCATTTTATCTGAAGTCCTATTTTCAGAACAGTGTTTACTTCTTAAAGTAAAGAACAATAAAGTTTGTTGCTTTGCCATTAACTTTATCACTTCTTTCAATAATGGAGCATTCGGTTTACGTATACATTATGTAATATTACAGGAGGGTGGAATTAGTTATTAACTTTATAAATTAAAGAGCAATATGTTTCTGGCGTTACGTGAACAAAGCGCCGAGAGAAAAAGTAATTTCCCTCGGCTTTGCCGCCGATTTTCCGGCATGATAAATTTAAAATTGAAAGACTTCATTACGGCGGCCGCCCCAACCCACAGCCGCCCCCGTAAACGGCGAAGTTATATTGTTATAAATTAGTTATACAGTACGTATCGGGGCTCCGTGGCACTCGCATATTTATTGATAAAAAGTTAGCTGGTAGCAGCGTCGCAGGCAGTGGCGGCGGCGGCGTCGGGGCGAAGCCCCCCCTCCACCCCGCGATTCAAGACGCCATATTTCACGTCATAAATTCCGATGCTTTCTCTCTCTATCCGCACCGAAGTTAATACCGTTTTGTTTTGATATCACACTATTTATTATCTTGCGACCAATTCGAATCGACTATATTCGTTTTAACCCCCACTTCGCATTGTTATTTCTGCTAATAATTCACTATCATTCCACGATTCTCCAACAACTTATAAGTTAGTAATACAGGCAATGCTCGTTCGATGTAATCATTATCAATCACAAAATCACAGTAAATAGTTAAAACTATAGTCATTCCAACACAATAACAACGCGAACAAATAATATATAACTAGAGTATGTCCAAAATGTGTAGAATAAAATTTCAAATTCAAATTTAATTTTTTATTAAATATAAAGTAATTTTTACAAAACAGTTAGAACATTGGTAAAGATAAGTGCGTATTAACAATGAACTTGATATTTGTTTTTATACCTTCCAATCGAAATTCTCGTTACAATGATCTGACGTACCATGTCAAGGGCAGGTCAAAGGTAGTGATGGGCCGATTTGGATGTAATAATCGGCGATTCCGAAAATTAAAATAATCTCGTATTCCGGAATAATTTAAAATCATCCGATTATTATTCCGATTCCAATTCCGATTCCGATTATAATTCCGATTCCGATTCCGAATCCGATTATAATTCCGATTCCGATTATTATTCCGATTCCGATTTTTATTCCGATTTTTATTCCGATTCCGTTTCCGATATTTATTCCTATTCCGATTTAATTCTAATCATATTCCGATTCCGGTTTGTGCTCTATTGCTGATGAAAGTAATCAATAATAAAAATGGAGGTGTTCAGAAACAAAAATAAATTATATTATAAAAAATAGAAACTAAAATTAAAACTATATCACTAAAACAGCATTATTCTTAACATTTAGAGGTACGACAACATAATATAAAAAAATCAAGTTACAAAATAACAAAATAAGACATTAGAAATTATAATACGGTGAAAATAAATATATTGTTATTTACAAGAAATAATAAATAATTTCGCTACAACACATTAATATCAATTTACATATAAGTATTTAAAAATTGTAATTGGTCGAAACTTTTCAGCAACAGCCTATTTCTTTGAACATTTGTAATAAGCCCTGCTACAGAAAATACACGTTCAGAGGGCACCGATGTTGCAGGAATACATCCATATTTTAAATGCAGGTGATACTGTTCTCGAGTACTGTTTCGAGTTTCGTCCAAAAGTCTAGTGAATTCTTCGATCTACTTATATGTGGCATATCTAAAAACTGCTTTACTGCAGCAGTAGCCCAAGTGCATGGAGAAACTGTAGTACTAAATCGCGCCAGTTTGTTGTCAAGATATTCCCAAAGACAGCTTGAGGATTTCTTTTTTTTACACGCTACCAAATCACGATTGTGTACTAAAGATATGTCACTGTTAATATTTAACAGGTTAGTCAGCTCTACGAAAATCCACTTTTCTGCATTATTCGATTCTTCGTCGAGGTTAAATTCAGTCTTTTTAAATCTTGGATCCAAGACAGTTGCCAATATACGCGTATAAAAAGTGCGTAACTTTATTTCATACATTAGTAATTATGAATTTTCAACAAATAAAAGCCACATCGATCAATCTATTGCTACTATCTTATTTGTTTGTATAGTTCCAAATAGCCTACTAACCGCACCTATCATATTAATTTGAAAATTTAACCTTTCTTCTGTTTTCATATGCTGTCTTTTTATGGAATATATTATACGGCTGACCAATGGAATAATAAGCGATATTGTGAGATATTTTTCTGCCGAAAGCACTTCCATCATATCGTGAATAGGTTTCAAACTTAAAATAATATATTTTTTCTTCAAACGTCATAAACGTGACACTTTGTGTCCTTGGATACGCAAATTTATAGAGTCACTTTTACTCCTAGGAGAAAAAGTGTTTACTTTGTCTGCCGGCCGAGAAAAAGTGAAAAATACTCACTCACAATAAATATACTAAACACTATAGTTTTATTTGTGGTTTTCTTTATTACAAACAAAAACACTAAATGTACAGCTGGTTAAAGTAAAAAATACTCATAACTATACTTTTATTTTTTATTTTCTTTATTACAAAAATTTACACTAAATGTGCAGTTAGTTGTAGTGGCGCTCTGAAAATTAAACCCACTACTGCCAGCAACACCCGATACAAATTTAGTGTTATTAATATTGGATCCATTTGCTGTTTCACGATGAGTCTCAAGTTCATTCACAGTTTCAATGAAGTTGTTAGGCTCCACAATTTTCATTGCAATATCTTTCTTATTTGTTAAAGATTCCTCGATGTACCCTTTAGCCACATTACTAGATTTCCATCAACCATGGCGTTTCAAACAGGTAATGTCAGCGCCTCCATCTACCAGCAATGCCACCGAAGTTCGTCGTAGGCAATTGCCAGTGCATTCCTTCCAATTTGGTAACTTCAAAGAAGTTGCTCCCTCTTTGACTGCTTCTCCAATTTTATGAATTTCTATTACTATTCGATGGCAGACTTCATTATGGTATCTTAGGAAAATTCTCTGCTCTTCTATATCAGCTCGTCTAAGTGAAGCAAATTTTCAGTATGTATTTAAGTATACATCGCCACTGACAGTAAATGATCGTTTCTTGGGAGTTTTACTGTCAGGGATTTTTATTACCAGAGTCGATCCTAAGTCTTCAATATCGCGAACTTTCATTATTAACAGCTCATTACACCGACAGGCACCAGATATCCCAAATATCAAAATAAGCTAAAAAACAGGCATGATTTCAAACTCTTGGGCATACAGTAATTTTACCTTTATCCCCAAATATTTTCAATCTAGAGCATTTGACAGGCAATTATTAATATCTTCTTTAGTTTGGACTTTTGCCTTTTTTGGTATGTAGCCTTAATTTTGTTTCTTCAAGAATGCACGAAGATGTAAATATTTACTATTACTAATATCCACTTCATGTTTAATACTCAATAATGTCCGTAACATAGAGTATTGTGACCACATAGACGAACATTTCATGTTGTTCATTTGCTTCAGTTTGGTGAAATAAGCTACGAATAATACTTTAATAAATACTTTTACGAATAATTATCCACGTTCTTCTCCATGCACCATTTAATGAAAATTTTGTATGCAACCTCATAAATACTCGCCGATTTTGTAGGCAGCAATCCTTCTATGGCAGCTTGCGCTATTTGAGTAATTTCAGTTGGTTCGTAGGGTGTGCACTCCAAAATAACACAGTTTTGAACAACTAAAAACTGTAAATGACAATTTCTAATTGTTCTGTTTATTACAAATTCATCCATAGCAACCACAGCTGGCATGATGCTCGTTTTGTATTTTTCACCTATTTTCTTTAATGAATTTTCGAAGAAAAATATTCTTGCGTTTGAAGAAAAAGTAACATGTTTTATTCGGAGCTTTTCGTTGCTTTTTGCAACTTTGTGTGATTCGTCTGTATTTGCCGACCAAACTTACAGACTCACCACATAAAGTGCAACTTTTTCTCCTTATAAAACAAATTGTATCTGTTTGACTCCTTCATTGTATAATTCTGGTAAATGTTTTGAACTTATTACTTTTCTGATACGAAGAGCGTATAGAGGATTCAACTTTTTACAGTATTAGACAAATCCTCGATTTTCCACAATTGGTAGTGGATATTGATAGTTTTTGAACAACTAAAAAGTTTTAACTGACGAGGTATTTTATTTACTATTGGAGTCGTTTTTTCCACACATTTAAAAAAATTTGTTTTATTTGTGTGTATGTTTATTTTTTTTAAATTTTATACCCGGTAAAAATCGGAATTATTCTAGCTTAAAATAACTCACCATACTTTCTGTTTCCCTACTAGACAATGTCGTCATATCTTCTGGTTCTTCAATATCAAAGTGGGAACAATGTGTGTTATTTGATATTGAATTTGATTTATTATTTTAAGATGTTGCTGTAAATTTGTGGTACTGACAGAGTACTATAATTTTTGTTTGCATATTAAACAATCCGGAAATTTATTGTCTGTTTTTTTTTATAATGATTCCTATCGATAGATGGGCGCCATTTTTCTCAACTAGTCGCTATTAAAGAACTTCTATGGCGGTAGTAACACTCAACAGCAGCGAACAAGATAGAGGAAAAATAAGCAACTTAGTGGCAGTAACGTCCAACGTCGATCGTTTTCCAGCCGTTCGTGGCGATCGCTTGCCGTGCAGCAGGTAAACGCGGCGGCTAGTCTTTATTTGGATAACGATTTAAATCAAAACAATTTTTTATTCGATTTTTTAATGCTAGTATCATCCGATTCCGATTATTTTTAATCCTAGTGTCATCCGATTCCGAATATTATTCCGATTCTTGATTCCGATTATAATTCCGATTATTATTCCGATTTTTAATTCCGACTATTATTCCGATTCTTAATTCCAAATATTATTCCGAATGTTAATTCCGATTATTGTTCGCAATCAATATTACGATTATTCTATTCCGTTCCGAGTATTACACGATTCCGACATCATCCGAAAATAATATTCCGAATATTAAAATCATCCGATTATCCCATCACTAGGTCATGGTAGTTATATAAAGTAGTTTTACTGCGTCCATAAGGAAAAAGATCGTATTATTCTAAATTTAATCATCAGAATGCTAGCGACCCTTACTGCGCTCTAGTCCATATTTAAACAAAGATTAAATCATTTACCTACTGTATTTTAAACATACAATTTATATCCACTTATTTTCAGTTTGTCTGTTAAAGGTATTTCGTAAATTCGTATATAGATTCAGCGATGAAAACCAGGCATAAAAGATCATACAAACATGTGGCCTAGATGACGCTGTATATTACATCTGTTTGTGTCAAAATTGCCACTTTGAACTATATTTGTGTTCTTTTTTTTAATATAAAATATCACGATTTTAGAATAAATAATTTTCCACCGACGGTGTAGAAAACAAAAGGTTAAATTGAAGTTAAATTAAATTTAAATAATTTTATAAATTTTATCTCTGTCAGTTCCGTATAATAGAATCTTCCCTTTTACTTTGATGTGGTAAAATGTCACTAAACAAAAATTCACTGAAAATTTAACCCCACCGGACATTGTAGAGCTGGCCACTTGAGGCCACAAACAATTTATTACCAGTGAAATCGTTAAATACCTAATTTCTCGTTAAAAACGAGAAATTTTACTCTAATTTTACGAATTGGAGAAACACAAATAAGGTCAGCAGCTTTTCCAAAGACGTGTTACTTCTTTATTTTAATGAATTATCAGAAATATTGAAATCTGCAACTTTATGGACACACTATTCAATTTTGAAATCTGCGCTAGATATCAAACATAATGTGGACATATCAAAATATCCCAAATGACATGCTTTATTAAAAAAAAACCTAAAAAAGCTAAAACGTTTGCGACAACCAAAAACAAGCAATTTATTACAGATGCCCCAGATGTTAAATAGTTATTATTAATTTTTATGCTGTTTCGCTGAAAACATTGTTAAATATTTTAAACTTATTGTGTTGTATATTTACTTTTAATAAATTTTGACAACTACCACTTTTCATGCTTTGTCGTAGAAAAAATAGTGTAAGCAACTCGCATTTAATGGTTATTAAATGCTCGTTGCATAATATACTATTTCGATATTAGTATCGTAACGTATCATATTACGATACGATATGGCTAAATTATCAATAAAGGCCGTAGGCCGAGTATGTAACGAGCATATAATGTAGGGTATAATTCACGAGGATGAATTTCATACATATGCATTTACACAAGTAAATTATTGCCTTTATGTGTGAGTCAAAAACGACGTTTTATCTATGACATTTTAAATAAAGCAAATAAACAAATAAAACAAATAAAATAAAACAATGAAAACATTTGTATCAATTACAGTTAGCACCCAAATGTACATATGTAAAGGAGCTTACATGGGTTGACTGCAATGACAGCGTACATAGGGTAGCGAGAAAATAAGAGATGTGAAAAGCATTACACATTGTTTAATTAACTGATACTTTTGTTGATCTCTTATCATAAGGTCCACAACCATGGATTTTTTTCCACATCCATGATTTTTCGTTAAATTTGACAAAAATGTAAATAACTTGGCAACGTTGCATCTGATCCCAGAAAATAAAAACGATTTGTGAAGCCCACATGAAGCAGATTCCAAAAATTTAAGAATAGACAGGGTGTTCTATTAAAAAATGAGAGCAAATGTTGTGTCACGGATTTATGGTACACTCTGTACAGTCTTTAATTTTTGGAATTTGCTTCATGTGGGCTTCACAAATCATTTTTATTTTTAGGGATCAGATGCAATGTTGCCAAGTTATTCACATTTCATCAAATTTAACGAAAAATCATGGACGTGGGTAAAATTCAAGAATACCTTATTATAACAGATCAACGAAAGAATCTGGATATGCAAGTACCCAAGCAATGTGCCAAAACGTTCACGTTGAATATACAGGCTGTTCTAAAAGAACCATCGAATTTAGCTTTTCAAATGGCTACAACTTATTGAGAATGATCGTTATTTACCTATTAAAAAGTATTATTAGATTTTAGTCCATATGCTACCATTGAATAGCTCATTAGATGAGCATTCAGAATATTAAGCTATATTCTGGGTGTGCCATTTGAAAAAAAAAGAGTTTTAGGCATTTGAAAATAGCAAAATTGTATCGTTTCAGAAAACCCTGTTTATTCTATGTACATATTGTGTTCATTTTGGCACATTGCTTGAGTACTTCCATACGCAGATTCTTTCAATAATATCTTATAATAAGGTTATGTTATGTATAGGAACAGTTTCACGTTCATGATTTTTCGTTAAATTTGATTAACATGTGAATGACTTGTCAACGATGCATCTGATCCCTGAAAATAATAAAGATTTGTGAAGCCCTCATAAAGCAGATTCTAAAATTGAAAGAATATACAGGGTGATCATTTAAAAATAGACTAAAGTTTGTATCCCGGATTAATGGTACACTCTGTACACTCTGTACACGAAAATATTTTTAAAAAGTAGCACATCAAGAATCCAATGACTTCCAATCAGATTGTGTCCACACTTTTCATTAGTCTAGCAGCAATTGTCCGAGATAGGATAGGTAGGCCACCCTGTATATCTAACATAATATCAAAATTGAAATTACTGGAAATGAAGAATGCACGTACACCTTTAAAAAAATTATATCCACCATTCAATATTTAGCTATACTCACTCATGAATCTTCGAAAATTATCCAAATTTTAAAATTAGGGGCCAATGGTGTGCCAGAACTAAAATTATGGTTAAGCAGAACTTAACAGTGGTTTATAGATTGTTCATGTAAATCTATGGAAAATATATTTGATTTAGAAAAAAAAAACTCCGTATCTACGCTCTGAGCTCTTCGCGGATTGACCGGAGCCGTCCCCTGAGTCAATTGATTGTTCGTGCAGATCATATTAGGCTCCGGGGCAGAACCGCCCCCGCTCGAGCGCGCTTTTCCAATACATTTCCATTCCGGACGGCTCCAGATAAGCCGATAAATGGATTTCCGACCTGGGCCGGTGTTATTAAATGTCTCCGTAGTTTCTGACTGCCACAAAGTTTATAAAACGCGAGCACGCCGAGGAGCTTTAATAAATGCAGAACTCAATTATCTCGACGGCCAGGAGGAACTTCTACGGCAGAGTAGCTGACTGGGAGCTTTAGTTAAATGGTCGTTGTTTGAAATTAGAATTGATACCTATAAGTATTATTACTAAAGAGCGGATTATAGCCACTAATAAGTCTTAAAAGTGGTAGGCAAATAGGCGGCAATAATTAGTGAAATAGGCAGAAATAGGCAGTAATAAAATTTGATAGGAATTTAAAGAAGAAAAAAATTATTGCACAAACTATAAGAAAATAGAAAAAAATATATACATTGCCACTTACAACACGGCAGTCACAGGGCCGATTGTAATGCCTATATTATCCGCAATGACAAAATAATATCCCATATTTTCCATTGTTAAATTTTCCTTTTTCCCAAAATATATACATACTTATAACTAGACATTTATCGCTCAACATCATATAATGAAGTTTTGTATAATTTGTCGGATGATTGAAAAAACTGCTAAATTGGTATATTATGCAACGAGCATTTAATAACCAATAAATGCGAGTTTCATACACTATTTTTTCTACGACAAAGCACGAGAAGTGGTAATTGACAAAATTTATTAAAAGTAAATATGCGACATAATAATTTTAATATAATAAAAAATATTTACCGCGTTTTTTTTTGCCCCCAGTCAATTAGATTATGTCATATCTAATATGCCGTTTGCCGACTGCTATACTATGGAAATAATGTTATCTGATCATATGAGCCAATTTTGTACTTTTGACCTTTGTACTTAACTCAAACTCAATATCTGACCAAGCTTACCAAACAAAAGAAATACGACTATTTACCTCCAGTAATTGGCGTATTTGAGTATTTATTTTCTCGTTATTGCAATATGGACCACCATGATAGTGTTGACAATGTCGATAATTTTTTTGGATATTTCAGGGACAGCTTCAAAAGGCGTCTGGATGTAGCTTGCCCAAGACTAAGTAGGAGTTCTCAAGCAAACATAATAATAAAAAATCAGTGGAACCCTTGCAAAAAAATAATGATCTATATCTTTTAAATCAAATCAGTAACGTAATTCAAGCCGACGAATATAACGAAACATTAAGGCAGAAGCCACAATCACTAAGAGATAATATCATACGTGAATCAATTTCTCACAACGTTCAAAAAATTGTCGAGTTCTCAAATATGACTTAGGCCCGTATCTATAGCCCGTATTTGAGCTTGAGTTCAACTCAAGTAGTATATTTGGTTACGTTTGGTACATAAACGTTTATAGAAAATACGCAAACAAATATACTACTTGAGTCGAACTCATGCTCAAGTACGGACTATAGATACGGGCCTAAGACTTTGTGTAGCATTGTACATAACCGCATAGCAACCAAGGCAGTAAACTCAAAAATTACACTTAATGTTCAAGGTTCTCTGATAAGTGATGGAACTGCTATCAGCACCTTATTTGCTAATCATTTTGACAACTCAATAAAAAAAAAATCAAGTTCATTTTCACAATATCTTATCATCTACATGCATGATTAGCCACCGATTTCCGCAATCTATCTTTGTAGCCCCAGTCACTCAACATGAGATAAATTATATCGAGGTCTCACAACAAGAACTTGTGTGGCATTGACGAAGTCCCTATCAATTTTTTGAAGTTCTGTAAGAAATCACTATTTGCAGTTATCACAGATCATATTAACAAATCTCTGGAATTTGGAGAATTTCCATCAATGCTCAAGGGGGGAAAAATTGTTCAACTTTTTAAAGAAGGGTATAAAAATATGATTGCAAACTTTAGACCCATCACATAAATCAGCGTGTACTCTAAAGTGTTCTAGAAGGCAATTGTCGTGAGACTGCAAAACTTCGTCCAATATTATAAAATATTAAATGAATCTCAGCATGGTTTTATTCCAGGTAGATCCACTGAGACTGCAATTACGGATCTCATGCAGTGCATTCATAACGAACGTGATTGTGGCAAACATGTTGCAGCGGTCTTTTTTGATCTATCAAACGCGTTTGATGCCGTGAACACACTTTAATGGTGACATACACAGGGCTGACACGAGATACTGGGATCATTTTCAAAGTCCTCTTTTTAGATCCTATGTAGGTCAAAATTCAATGCGCTGTCTAGGTTAAAAGTGTTATAATAAACGAGCAGATAAAATTAGGTTATGTACAACTGCAAGACAGTTCAAGTGTCACTTAAATGTGTTAAATAGAGAAATCTTAGTATTCAGTTACTGATCATTTGCTGTGATCACGATGCGATTTCACGAAATATTATATATTGTAATATAATATGTAATAATATGTAATGTAATTGTAATTATAATATTTAATACAATTGTAATATTTGACGTTTGCTATACTTTGTGTCTCAAGAAATAAAGGTATTATTATTATTATGATTATTATTTCCTGCTGGATAAATTGGCGAACATGGGAATTAGAGGTCCCATGAATGCCAGGCTAAAATCGTACTTGAAGCATAGAGACTTCCAGGTGTTTGTAAACAACACTTTCTCTAAGGCTAATCAAATATTGGCGTTGCGCAGGGCTCTATATTAGGTCCGTTACTAATCATTCTGTTTGCAAATGACTTACCAATCTTCATTCGATTTGATTTTTTTTTATGTAGGCCGACGATACAAGCATTATCTTAAGCTCTGTTGATCTTGAGGACTTGAAACTTAAAGTAAAAACGGTTATCGGTGCTTTTGTCAAATGGTGGGGGCGAAATATGGAAATTATTAATATAGAGAAGACAGTTAGCATACATTTACAATAATTATCAAATTAATACCAATTAGGGTAAGAAATTTATATAATTTAACCCAACCCCAATCTCGACATTGTAACATCCTGTGGATCAAAATACAATAAAGATTTTATGATTTTATTATTATTATTATTATTATTTCTCACGTCGTTTCAATCACTCGTTGGCAAGTGATCATGTTTTGAGTGACTTTGGCCTGAATAACCACGCCATAGTGCTGGGTGTTGCTATTGATGAACTGCTAAACTGGAAGAAACAAAAACAAAAGCAACGTATGCAATTCTAAAGTTAAAGAAGGAACTCCCTACTTCTAAACTCATGTGCGCTTATTATGCACTAGTTTATTCTATAATAAACTATAACATCATCGATTGGGGGCAGCCTACAGATGCAGATCGCATTTTTATAATGCAAAAACCCATACTACTCTTATATTTGATATTCCATACCTGGAATCATGTAGGGATATTTTTAATATTTTCAATTTATTGACCTTCACCGCAATCTACATTTATAAACTATGTATATATGTTCATCAAAACAAATTTTTGTTTAGATCAAATACGATGGAAGACCCCACATTTAATAATCACAAAATTAGACTCGAAAAGTATTATTTTAGTAAATTTAAAAAGTCGCCTAAATATGCGGGCTGCAATATGTACAACAAACTACCTTAAGGTATAAGAGAACTCAAGAAGCAAAACTAGTTCAAGGTAAGTTTAAACTATTTTCTCGCATCTGACTGCCATTATACGCTATCTGAATTATTCAATGATAAAAAAATGACTTGGTTCACTGGTATTTGGAAATATTGTGAAATGTTACCTCGACACCCAATGGGTAAAAGAGGGATGGATTATGTTGTGAAATGTTAATTGTATGACTTTAAATATATTCTTGTATACGATTGTATATGAATGTGTTTTTTGCTTTTTTAAAGTTTTATGTTTTTACTTAGTTCTATGTAGTTATACTATGCTGTATTTTTTTTTATATTATACCTGTCATAATTTTTATTATCATGTATGTAATTATTATGATGAATAAATTATCTATCTATCTATTTTTCTATGTTTTCTACGACAAAATATAAAAATTAAGAATAAAACGTGGTAACTGTCAAAACTCGCTTAAACTTATACCGAGTGACTAGGATAAGGGGCAAACATAGGAATTTAACATGTAATTTTAAATATGTGTAATTAATAGCTCCCCTATTAATTTTAGAGAAAAATCGAAAATGAATATTTTTTAAATAATAACAAATAAATATAAATTCATGCATGTCGTTCGGGATAAATCATAATAATAATACGTAATTAGTGGAAGAATGATAATTTATTCATTACCAAAACATTTTACAGTGACGTCAGGTAAATGTTTTGGAAATAATATTTGATGAAATTGGAGTATAAAAAACCATTTGAATCGTCTGCCGCTACAATTAATAGTGCGGTTTTTGGGCGTAAAAGTGTTTTTCAACTTTAATGCTATTAATAATCACTTTCACGTTATATTTTCTATACCACAAATAATCAAAATAAATACTATGTGTCACTATATAGTTAGTTATTCGATTATTTACGTTTTTCTATGAAATTTCATTAAATCTTCGACTTTTGCCGTTTTTCATCTTCATGAATTGTCTTTGCTAATATTTGCACAATTTTAAAGCTTTAGATGAATATAGACCTAATTCTACGTGACACTATATAGTTTATAATTAAAATTGCCAATTGTTTATCATAATATTTCAATAACTTTATTCAGAGAAATTATATTTATCCATTCCAAAAATATATCCCGAAACCTTGCAAAATATTGTATCTAATAAGATATAGTACTTATTAATTACCTGATGTTTTTATGGTTTTATTAATTATTTGAAATGTACCTAAATTAAATTCCCCGCCGTGAAAATAGTTAAAAATAAGCTTCAAGCAGTTCATGTGTTCGCTACGAGATGGAGCAATGACATAATTGCCATGCCATGATGCCAAGAACTCTGTCAGCAGACTCTATAACAGAAGTTTGAAATATGCGAATCAAGTGCAATTCAAGGTCATTTTTACCGCTGTTTTTTCAGCTCTCTGGGTGGCTCTGCCGTTTGAACGAACGCTGACTTTATTTTCGGATTTTGCATATAAACCGCGAAATATCGTAACTTTAATAATTTTTAATTCAGTTCATTCTAAATCCTTGCAACGCGAATGATGATTGAAACAATGATAAGACCCATTAAATAAATCATCAATAATTGTTGCCACATCGCCATGGGCAATATCGTAAATAGGTTTTTTGTGATCTTTTCAGTAATAAGGAAATTAATTTGTAATTCAATATTTTTCTGGCAGCTAAGGAAAGAATCTCTTCCCATATTTTTTTATGGTATGGTTAACACATTCAATTTTTGTGACTTCCTTCTCATACACACAAATCTCGCAATACGCAAAAGAACTACACAGCGCACAAGTAAATTGTCACAGGAAGATATAATAGTCTAACTAAATATAAAAATATAAAATATGCAATAATAATTGTCCCAGGGAGGAATTATTTATTCACAAAATACAGACACAATAATTGTCACACCTACTGAAAGTAGAAAATAGTCACGAGGGAGATAGAAGTTTATAAAACACACACAAAACCAACAACCACAAAAAAAGCAGAGACACACGAAGAAATCACAAGGATAATTAAATAGGATTTTCTAATTAACTACGCACCCAAATGTAAAGAAACTAAAATGAATCTATAAGCATGTGAGGTGTTGTTGAAATCTCTAAATTTGTGGGTGGAATGCACGCACTTATAATACTTTAACAAGAGATAAGTATGTATACAAAATTTGGGTCCGGAGGAGATATGGAGATAAGTTCTTGGGTCGTTAATAACTGCCATCTTAATAGTTTTTTTGACACTTGAAGAGGTTAACAAGAACCTGTTTATATTGACACCAAACATTTGAATATAAGTCAAAAATAAAAGTATATAATAATAATAATGGTCTCAATTTCTTTATAGTTTTATTAGGGTAAGAGATATTGAAGGAAACCCGTTTTCCAATGTTATTTCTCTATGTTCCGCGATAAAAAAATCCTTGTCACGATAATGAAAATGGAATTAGCTGTGTCAGGCGTCTATTTATTTTTAACTAAAAGTGATCTTAAAATGTAAGAAACGTTTCATATATAGGGTGAGTCAACAGGACGGGCAGACTCGATTACACCTACACCGTTAATGATATCGAAATGAACCAAAATACACTACAAACGGGATGCCAAAGTGCAGTTTGTAAAATTATTTTGTCATATACCGGGTGTTCCATTTTTGCAGGGCAGCATTCGACCTAGTTTTTTTTTAAATGGCACCCTCTGTATAAATTTACATATTAATGTCTTACAGCAAGGTGATGCCACAATGCAGATAGGCAGTCTTGTCGCCAGAAAATACCTCAGTCAGTTGTTTAGGCTCAGGCAAAGTCCTAACTTGATATCCCAGAAACTAAGTGCCCTGCGATTTTTTTAATAAGTGCCTGTAAATGCATTAAATTTTAGAAAAACTTCTGAACGGTTAAAGCGAATGAGAAAAACTAAACGGATTTATAGAGCCCAAAAGAGGGGTTTATATTTATATAAACCAAATAAAGGCATATAATTTACATATGTAAATGTATACAGGGAGTGCCATTTGAAAAAACTAGGTCCTACGCTGCCCTGCAAAAATGGAACACCCTGTACATGGCAAAATAATATAACAAACTGCACTTTGGCCTTTAGTTTGCAGTGCCGTTTGGTTCATTTTGATATCATTAACGGTGTAGGTGTAATCAAACCTGCCGTCCTATTTACTCACCCTGTATAAATGTTATATATATATATATATATATATATATATATATATATATATATATATGATATATATAAATGTTTAATATATCAATTAAAGGGTAGGAGTAAAAAAATTAGCATTTTATATTTTGGTTTTATTCCGAGAGTTATGTTGCTCACAGCTTAATTTTATTTCGTTAATTTGCACTCTCCGTGTAAACGCTAGTTAATTATTAAATGCTAATGCTATTTGATCCTTTTACTTTTCGACGTGTGCGTGAGTTTGATTGATGGCATCAACTCTGAATCATCGGGATCGAAAGGGCCCCGTAACGACCTCCATCCCGTGCACCCTGGGGGGCATTAAAAGCCGAAACCCGTCGCTATGCACGTCTCATTCGTAGGGGGCAAAAAGGGGCTCCTTGGGGGCGGCTTGGGCTCTAGGCGGAGGCGTCGCGTGCGTCCCGCCAATTAAACCTCCACCCCAATTATGAACTTACATTTTCATTAGATCGTACAAGCTCATAAACAAACAGTCATGCTGGGCTATGAGGGGACGTTGGCCGGTCACCCTCACCTGCGTGGGTGCAATCGATACGCGGACTAATTGAGCGGACAGAGCCGCCGCTACTATGCAAATGATGTCGCCTTAATCACCAGTAATCGCTCGCAATTAATCGCCAGCGATTTACACATTTCGCGTCCCACATTTCAACGTTATCACAAGAAAAGCAACAAATTGATTGAGTTCTAAATATTCTATTCACTTGGATGGGCGCTGTAATTTCCCTCTTTCGTTCCTGATGAAAGAAAAACTCCATCTTCATAAAATATCTGCTTTAATTGTCTCGCATCGCTCCTGTTGAGCCGGCGGCGGTTGAAGTACAAGAGGCACCCCTGGAGGCCACAGCCCCTGTCTTCTTACAATTCCAATTTAAAAAATTAATTTCTCCTCCTTTGTGATGCAGATATGAATAATAAATTTCAACGGCGATATCTACGCGGCCCGGGGGTCTCTAAGATTAATTATGTTTTTAACATATTAAAAGCAAATAGAAGGAGGACCCGTCGTCGCTGGGCGAAAAAATAACACGAGAAAGGGGACCCGGATTAATATAGAGCGCGCCTCGCTCCTCGTTTTTTGCTCCGCACCCGGAGGATATTAAATGGAATTATTGTAGGATTAAATTAGGGAAGAGTGTGTCGCCGGAGACGCGCTTAATTAGAAGCAGCGGGGGTTGATGTTGCCCCCCAAACAGTCTCCGCCACTGGAACAACCGCCGCCCCCCGTGTGGAGGGATGGAAATGGCGATTCACGACTTCGAAATGGCGAAATGGCGTTTCAGCTTTAGATTCCGGCATCATCACCGTTTTACGACGACTCACTGATTTGTAGTTATTGCAATTTCCTATAAAGATGCTCTCTGAATCAATTGGTTGGTGAGACGTTAAAAGCACAATATGGTTGCATTTTCCCTCATATTTATACAGGGTCCGTCATTTCACCTCCCGTCTTCTATTGCTCAGTTACTAATAGAGTTAGGATTTTGATATTTTGCAGACTTTACTTGCATTCTGGGAGTATTTCAGGAAAATATTTTTGATTATACAGGGTGTCCAAAAAAGTGTGACGTCATCATGATGTATAGTTTTAAATTGCATGGTAAATTTTTTGTTGCTTATTTGGGTGCCCTTCATGGATGCCTACATACCTATAATTTTTTTTATCGGTTTAGCGATATTAGCTTAAAAAAATAAAAACTGAAAAAAATCTGTTTTGCACCATTGGTTAAGAAAACTAATAGGAGATCAAAATAGTGCCTCGTTAATAAAACCATAGAAGGTTCTCATTAAATAAGGTCTGACAGTTGCGTTAACCAAGTTTTATTGATATGCATTATACACTGTCCAAAATTTAGTGTCAAACTTTTCAAACTTTAAAGCACTTTATTTTTCTTATTTTAAATTGGAGCCCCTGTATATTTTTATGTCTTTCCATGTGGAATTAAAAGACACACATTTTTACTAATTACAACCCTATCTCAATTCCTAACACATTAAAAGATGTTTGCAGAAAACTCGCTAGGGAATGTTTTACTGGCATATTTCTCAAATTTGTTTCAACAAATGAAATCTTCGACTGTATGGTCTCACTATTCTATGGTTAGAGCCATGTAATCAACTATTGATTTTTTTTTTCTGCCGAAAAATATCTTTCGGCTTAGGACAAAAAGACCGTTACCAAGCAACTATGGTCTAACAAAATTATGGCATTTTCGTCCAGATTTTCATACCGAAAAATACTACCTTATGATGCAATCGAATAAAAAATAATTTTGGTATCTTGGGTAAAGACCTTAGCTAAAAAAGTTTTAAACCTTAATATTACTACAGTCAACATTGGCTCTTGTCACATTGTTAAACTGTAATATCAATAAATTGCTATTCAAATCCACCTTCGATTTTGATTAATTAAAATGGCCATTGGAATTGTTGATAAATCGAGTTTTCTGCACATAACATTTAATGTGTTAGGAATTGCGATAGAGTTGTTATTAGGAAAAATGTTTGTCTTTTAATTTCACATGGGATGACACAAAGGGATATAAGGGCTCCATTTTAAAATAAGAAAAATAATTTGCTTTAAAGTTTGAAAAGTTTGACACAAAATTTTGGACACTCTGTATAATGCATATCAATAAAACTTGGTTAACGCAACTTTCAGATCTTATTTAATGAGTACCTTGTATGGTTTTGTTAACAAGACATATTTTTATCTTTTATTGATTTCTTAACCAATAGTGCAAAACTGATTTTTTTCAGTTTTTATTTTTTTGTGCTGAAATCATTGAACCGATTTTAATAACATTTTATGTAGGCATCCATAAAGGGCACCCAAATAAGCAACAAAAAATATACCATGCAATCTAAATATATACATCATGATGACGTCACACATTTTTGGGACACCCTGTATAATCAAAAATATGTTCTTGAAATACACCCCAGAATGCAAGTAAAGCCTACAAAATATCAAAATCCTAACTCAATTAGTAACTGAGCTATAGAAGACGGGAGGTGAAATGACGGACCCTGTATAACACTGTATTCCACGATAGTCAGAACGAAACAAAGAAATCTTAAAATATTGTGCAATACATGCTGTGGTTTGTGTGTCAGTATTTTAATTTTTTATTTTAATGTGTAATTTTTATTGACCCCTTTATAAGATTGCTGAAAGTTTAGTACCTTGCGAGCAAAAATTATTTTCATCTAATTACGGCTTTAGCTCTGCCTCTAAGCCACATGGTCTTGGATGCAAAGCAAACGTTGATAATACTAATTTTTGCTCGCACGGTATAGTTACGTTTATATTTTCAAATTATGAGTGTTAGTAAATTTTCTACAATTTTAATTAACTTTTCTGCTTTTCCACTATCTTCGATTTCATAATCCTTTCGCTAAGTTTGTAAGGACCTAATCCATATTTAATATTGAATTCCATAATTGGACGAGTCGAAACAAAAAGGCGTAAATATATGCTCATACCGTCGGCAGGCGTGAATATGCGACCCGGGCGAGGTCACCCATTTCGAAACACTGGGAACGTGTTCATATACAGGGTGTCTACGCTAAACTGTTCGTTAAAAGTTTACAGGGTTGCCGATGTACTAAAAATTTCAAAAAATTCCTCGTTACATGGTTGAATCAGTTATCATCACGTAAAATATTTTCAACATTATATTACTTCCGGTTCCGCTGGAAGTAGCACCAACTTTCTTTTTTTAAATAGGACACCCCATATATTATTATATTTTCTAATTCCTCGCTTAAATTGGACTATATTTTGTAAGAACATACGAACACCTATCTCTTTTAGTTTAAAAAAAAATGTTATTCTAAAATTATGACCTCTAAAAGGTAGCCCGATATCTGTCTACAACTTCTCTTAGGAATAAGATAAAATTAGGAATTATATTTAAAATTGTACCTAGAGGATGCCTCTATGAGTAAAATAATTGGAAACTGTCAATTTTGATAATAAGTGTTCATAAAATATCAATAACTAAGTGCCATCTTAAATATCTCGTAATTCATTTTTTTTTTAAATAGAATGATACATTTTTTATCACATAGCACGATTGGGAGAAAAATTTACTACAAAAATGTATAATACAACCATACTCCTAAAGCAAGTAGTTTTTTGAATTATTTCGAAGATTACCGTTTCGTCGCATTTCTGCAGGGTATAATTTCGCATATCACAAGTGCTGCACTTTAGTAGGCATGTGATATGCTTTTGTTTTGTAGCTATTGTAATACAGACTGTCAAATAATAAAACATTTAGAATAAAGTATTACAGAAATCGAAATCAACAAAATGAATCACTATACAAATCAACAAATTATCAATTTATTCTTTATACATCGTCGGCTTAATGTTACAAGGTTGTATGTGCAAATTTGTAAATTTGGTAATAAGGATTTTATATATGTTTGCTATATCAGAAACTAATAAATTTTGCTCCGTCAATTGATGTGTTTTTATCACAGGTTCCTAATGATCCAATTTTAATCTTCCAACAAGTTGAAATGTTCCGCTTTGAAAACATATAGCCCTGCAAAGCTATAGAACTAAAAATTAAAAAAAAATTACATGCCACCTTGTAACACCAAGCCGACGACATGGCAACTGCAATATAATTGTTGCTCGAACATGTAGAGTATTCAATGAAACTTATCCACATTTGCCGCCGATGAATAAAACAAGATTTACTAGATTGGAATCAAATTTTGTTCAATTTGGACAAGTGAATGCAATAAGACATCAACAAAAGCCAGTTATGGAAAATGAGGCAGTGCAAGAAATAGTGTTGGCCTATTTTCAAGTTAATCCACGAGCATCTATCATGTGACATGCGAAATTATATATATAATAGTTCCGGTTCTATAGAGACTGATTTCTCCTTCCGGTTCCATGTCGCCATCCCCGCCGATTTTGCCAGTCTCCTTCCTGGAGATTCCTTTCCGACATCGCTCTCCTGATGCCATCGTTCCAGGTCGCTGCTGGTCTCCCTCTACGTCTTCTTTCCGGTGGTACCCAATCATATAGTTGTCTGGGCAGCCGTTCCTCTGACATCCGTTTTACGTGGCCATACCATATTAGTTGCCTCGTTTGAATGTCCTCTATTATGGTTTTTTCTGATTGCATTCTTCTTCTAATTTCTGTATTTCTTATTTTATCAAGGCGTGATATACCCGCCGATCTTCTTAGGAAATCCATTTCTACCACCAGTAGTTTGTTCTCCATGGCTTTAGTGATAGGCCACACCTCACAGGAGTAACAGAGGGTGCTCTTTAGTATACTGTTGTACATGAGCATCTTAGTACTGCGCTGGATTTCTGGCTGCCAAAGGGTTGAATTTAGCGCTCCAATGATCTTTTTTCCTTTATTTATGCGCTCTCTCATTGTGCCCTCTACCCGTCCGTTATCATCGATTTCCGTGCCTAGGTAGGTATACTTTTGGCATGTTTTTATTTTCTCCCCACTTTCGAGCTCTAGTTCTTCAGCTATACCACCTATGCACATATATTGGCTCTTTTTCAGGTTTATTTCCAGGCCCCATTTGGAGTATTCCTCGTGTAGTTTCCTGGTCATATACTGCATGTCCTCCTGGTCTTGTGATATAACAACTTGATCGTCGGCATAGTGCAAGGTGTATAGAGTGCTGTCTCCAATTGGCATACCCATTCCGTGGCACTTCCGTCTCCATTGTCTAAGTGCGGCGTCAAGAAAGATGTTAAACAATGTGGGGGATACGCAGCATCCTTGTCGTAGGCCTTTAGATACTTGGAAACTATTTGTAAGATAGTTTTCAAGTTTTATCTGTGAGGTTTGATTTTTATACAACTCTTTCAGGGCTCCGATGAGATTTACGTTGATGCTGCTATTGTCTAGTACCTCCCATAGTTTGTTCACTGGTACATTGTCATATGCTTTGCTGAGATCGACGAAGAGTAGGTGTACTTCTCTATTTCTCGCTACGCGCTTTTCTATTAGTTGGCTTAAGCAGAAGATATTATCTATCGTCGATCTACCAGCTCTGAAACCACTCTGCTCTTCTGACTGGTACGGGCGGTATTCTTCACATATTAGTTCTTTAAGAACTCTACCGTATAGGCGACTAAATGTACTCGTGACTGATATCCCGCGATAATTGTCGCAGTTTTCTTTGCTGCCTTTTTTGTGGATTGGTGTTATCCACGCTGTTTTCCAGTCATCAGGAATTTGGTCACCGTTGAGACACTTTTGAAACATTTCTGTTATTAGTGTATGTAACTTCTTAGTACCGTATTTTATTAATTCAGCTGCTATACCCTCTGGTCCAGTAGATCTTCTGTTTTTTAGTTGTTTGACAGCGGTCTCAACTGTCTTTACTTCTAACTCTATTCTATCCCCTATCAGGCCGTATCCTACATCCAGTTGTTGATCTATGTAGGATGGTCTTTTTTCGGTGAGTAGGGATTTATAATGGTTTGTCCATTTGTCAGGTTCAATGATGTTAAGCCTGACTTTATCATTTTGGTCTGATTTCATATTCCTGATGAACCGCCAGGCTTCTTGTGATTTTTTCCCTCCTAAGTAAGAGTCTAATTCCTGACATTTTGCTTTCCAGCTGTTGTTCTTTTCTGTGATTATGGTTTGTTTGAATTTTGCCAAAGCATGTCTGTATGCAATTTTGTCCTGCTCTGATTTGGATTGGAGCCATTTATGGTATAATTTTTGCTTAAGTTCTTTCGCATTCTGAAGTTCCTTATTCCACCAACTTGTTTCTTTCTTCAGTTTAGGCGACTTTCCTCCTAGAGCTTCCCTAGCAGCAGATAACACACTTCTTATTATGTGGTTATATATGTCTATAGATGATTGTGATTTAACATCCTCTAGTAATAGTGCATCTAGTCGTCTCTGATATAGATCAACGGTGCTTGGATGATAGAAACTGTCGATATCATACTCCAGTGGCGTGATTTTCTTTAGGGTAACCGTCTCATCCGTGATATTTTGGGGTCGGTCTGCAATAAATGGCAGAGCTATCTTTGCAATTATTAGGTAGTGATCACTTCCACATTCTACTCCTCTATATCCTCTCACATCTAATACCTTTAATTTAGTTTTCTGCTTTATTATACAATAGTCAATTATTGATTTGAGTTGTCTTGTTTCTTGGTGCCAAGTAAACTTGTGGATGTCTTTATGTTTAAAGAACCCATTCATAATTCTTAAATCTGTTTGGGAGCAGAGATCTATTAGTCGTTGCCCGTTATTATTTAGGGTATCCTCTCCAAATTGTCCCACAATTGCGTTATTTGTGGCTCTTCCTGTTCGTGCATTTAGGTCTCCCAACATGATAATTTCTCTATTTTTTCCGATGTCATTCAAGATGCTGCTAAGGGATTCGAAATACTCGTCCTTTTCCATGATGTTTGCGTCTTCATTTGGGCCATATGTTCCTACTATAGTCAGGCGATGCATTTGGTAGTTAATATTTAGTGTAACTATACGCTCGCTAATCGTTTGCCAGTTAGATATAAGCCTTTTGAGAGTTTTCTTCACAAGTATTGAGACGCCTCTCTTTGCATGTTCATCTTTAGGAACTCCACTATGTATGTGGATATATTGACCTAGGAAATCGCTTCCTTGTCCTTTTCTCTTAGTTTCTGTTAGCACTGCTATATCAACTTTCATTCGTTCTAGTTCTTTCGCAACGTCTTCTGCTTTACCTCTAATTCCTTGCACGTTCCAGGTTCCTATATTCAATGTCCGTTTTCCTTGCTGTTTTCGTCGTCTATTTCCGTCCTTATCGTTCCGAGGCTTGGTAACTTGCTTTTTAGCATTTGGGTTTGTTTTATGAATGCTAGGTCGCTAGCCTTGCGCTTCAACCCCCATCTTGGAGGACCTTGAATTTAATTTTAGGGTATATTTCCCTTAGACTGACCGTCTTTCTAGACTGAGGGGCTCAGTCTGCTCCTGTGGCTCCTCCGCTCGTTGGACCATTGTGACTGCTTCTGTCTTCTTCTGCTCCTAAGACCGTTGGCCGGGCGAAATTATACCCTGCAGAAATAGGACGAAAAAGTTATCTTCAAAATAATTTAAAAAAATACTTGCTTTAGAAGTATGTTTGTTTAAAACTTTTTTTGTAGTAAATTTTTCTGCCATACCTGCGATGTGATAAAAAATGGGTCATTCCATAAAAAAAAATGAATTACGAGATATATAAGATGGCACTTAGATATTGACATTTTATGAACATTTACTATCAAAATTGGCAGTTTCCAATTAATACACTCATAGAGGCATCCTCTAGGTACAATTAGAGATGTAACTCATAATTTTATCTTGTTCCTAAGAGAAGTTATAGACCGATTTCAGGCTACCCTTTAAAGGTCAAAATTTTAGAAAAAAAATGTTTTTTTGAAAACTAGAAGAGATAAGTGTACATACGTTGTTACAAAATATGTTTTAATTTAAGCGAGGAATTTAAAAATATCATAATATATGGGATGTTCTATTTAAAATAAGAAAGTTGATGCGACTTCCGGTGGAGCCGGAAATGATAGAAAGTTGAGAATATTTCACATGAGGATAACTGATTCAACCGTTAGACGAGGATTTTTTTGAAATTTTTAGTGCAACAGGAACCCCGTAAACTTTTAACGAACGGTTTAGCGTAGACACCCTGTATACAAAGCATTTGTAGTATTAGGTAACACATTTCGGGCGCGCACATATTGAGATAATGCTGAATTTTTATCGATGACTCATATGCGATTGAGTCACTTTGCAGAGTTAAAACCGCAATAAACAATATCTAACAATACTAGTTCATCACAAAATATGCTCAAATTATTGTCCTTTAACTATAGATAACAACTATGCATTCCGTTTATATTATTCCAATTCTGCTATCAAATTTTGGTAAACTTTTTTTCTAAGAAATCGTAGTAAAGGCTCCAGAAATGCGGTTCCTTACTTTTCACCCTGTATGATTCACGGCAACATTATTATTTAATTAGGCATTGACCACAATATTTAGAGTAAGAAATCTCTAAAAGTTTATGTATCAATTGATCAGAGATAGACCTAATCAGTAGTTCCAATTCGAAATAACACTACAATCGTTTTGTTGATAGCAGAATGACAAACAGTTGATATATCAACAGCAATGTTGAAACAAACATACCAAATAATAATAATTCACAATACGATTATCAACATCTAAAAGACGAATATTAAAAGAATTTGCTTCATTTAAGGGAATTATATAAGAATCAAATTCATAAGTGAATTAATAGCTATTTATGGTATAAGTGAATAAAGTCGAATTTTATCCACGAAAAAACAGTTTAGCGCAAGAGGCGAATGCGATAATGTTTTCGAGTAAATTAAATTGCTTTATTTACGTGTATCATACAATATTTTTTTCAATTCGTTATCAGAATTGAATAATTTGCGTGAAGTGTCACATTGTCAGGTGACATCGAAAATTTCAAGGATAGTGCGAATTTACCTATTTTTTACTCTATTCACGTTGTCAATGGTTATAGTGAATAAAGTGAAAATGTAGACATTTTATTCACCCATTCGATTGAAGTGTAGTTTTAACGATGAGATTGAATATATATATATATATATATATATATATATATATATATATATATATATATATATATATATATAATGAGCATTTTAATAATGCGAAATGGAAAAAATAATATAAACTTGACAAGCGAGAGCATTAATTTGACACAGGACAAGTAAAATATTTACACTGGCTTGTGTCAACCATTACATGAACGGTGCATGTAATGGTTACCTCACCAGGTAACTGTACAGGCTGGTTAGAGTAAAATTTACGCGTTTGAAACAAATAATAGGTATTTATTGTAAATATGTTTTAGATAGCGATTTATCCACGCAAGACAATTTAAACCCGATAGCGAAGCTCGAGGGTTAAATTTTCTTAAGTAGATAAAACGCGACAAAAACACGAATGCAAAACAATGTTTTATTCACAATAACGGTAATTTAGAATCAGATTTAATCAAAAGATGATTTCACATTTCGATCTACCAGCGGTCAAAATGTTAAAAATTATTGAAAATAATTAAAAAAGTTGGGAGGTGTTGAATGATCGCTATTTAGTTTCGATTAATATTATCGATTCCATTTGTGAAAACTTGTTAAGTTTGTGAAAAATGCAAGAAAGCGATTTTGTTCCTAAGATAATCTTTCAGGAAGCTGAAAAAGCGTCCTGAGAGCATTATGAAAAAGTATTTTCCGAATTTAACGAATGAAAAGAAAAACGGGGGGTAATGATATTAAATGATTCTATATTTGATTATTTAAAGTAATGTCATTATTCCACTAGTGGATAAAGTGGTACTTTATATGCTTCATAAGTGTGGATAAAGCTCAAATGATAATGTGATTGAGGATAATAGCTTTTTATGGTTAAGTGAATAAAGTAGAATTTTATCCACGAAACAACAATTTAGATGATGTTTTCGAGTGGATAAAATTGCTTTATTCACGTGTATTATACAAGATTTTTTCCAACTCGTGATCAGAATTGAAAAATTTGAGTGAAGTGTCACATTGTCAGGTGACGACGAAAATTTCTTCTATAGCGCGAAATTACCCATTTTTTTACTTTATTCACGTTGTCAATGGTTATAGTGAATAAAGTGAAAATGTAAACATTTTATTCACCCATTCGATTAAAGTGTAGTTTTAAGGATGAGATTCAATATACATAATGAGCATTTTAATATAGCGAATTGGAAAAGAAATATTAACATGGTGACAACCGTTTTATTAGTAGTTTAATTGCTGTAATTATATGTAATACGCCATCAGTTTTTAAATATATTTGTATATGTACTTACATGCCAGTGAGGGTCTAAAGTGTATGGCCCTCTGGAAGCTCAGGATAGCCTCGTTCAACTGCTGCTTGCCCTGGAGCAGTACACCCCTGCAACAAGAACAAAACATTGTGTTATTACTCTGTGATCCTCATCGTCATTGTGATTAGAAATTCAACTCTGCCCGAGCACACTGCTGGAGGCAGTTTGGGGTAGATTTTGGGGGTGTTTTTGGCAGAATTTGGGGGCGACTTCGGTGGTGGTTTGGGGGTTTTGTGGGGAATAATGGCACACAATAGACCACGACAATCGGTGTGCGCCGGCAATATATCACGGCGACTTGTCAGTGTACATCACGCTCGTTTCCCGCACATAAAGGGCCCTTGTTATTCTTTTCCACTCGGTTATATAGCTAATATCGATTGATGTAATAATAATAACGAGATGAATGTACTCCAATCGAGGTGGTTTTTGTGCCTACATGTATGTATGTCAGGGCTTCTAGTTTTTGTCGATGTTGTCGTCGTCGTCGTGTGTGGGACTCAGTAATTGATGTTGTCGTTGATGTATTATAGAGTAATTGTTTAATTCCTCGTCTCGTATACCAATCAGAATATAATAACAATCTGGCGATTCAACTCTAATAACTCCCACATTATCAATCATGCATATATTGATTGAAGGTAGCGAACAATCAAAATTTGCGATAATTATCTCATTTTAATTGAGTTTACCTTATTAATTAGTTATCACCTTACGTTAAACGTATGAGGCGTGTTCGGAAAGTATAAATAGGTCTTAATTATTTTACTTGGATATTTATGAGGTGTTCAATTTTAATTATCCATCAATCATGATTTCTACATTTACATTTCCCACCGAGATGTGGTGACAACAAGTGAAACAAGTGTGGTTCGAAACCTCCTGCTTGAATCCATCAGTCTTTTCCAGACTTTTTACAATTTTAGTTAATTTTATAGTTATTTAGGAATTCTGTTGATAGTTTTATTTAAATTAATAAAGTAGGAATAGGTTTAGTTAGATAGTTATCGAGTTAAGTAATTAATTAGATAGTGCTTTTTAGTTAATATTCTGTATCATTAGGGCAAAATTAGTAATTAATAATGTAATGAGATAAAATTCGTAATTACAATGAAAACCTCAAATATAACGAACAAAAACGTACGACACTTCATTGGAAGCGGAAAATTGTCAGGATAATGAATATCGCATTAAATTTTGGATTTGACATTTGTACTAGCGAGAATTTGAAAAAGAAAAATAGAAATTTTACATTATTGAATGACTTAATACGGAATAACGACAAACGAAAAATCGATTTAAGAAAAATGACTATCTGGTCGGTGTTTATAAATATAACCGACGCCCAAGTTTCTATTGGTTCCCTGTAAAGCTCACGTCTCAATGCGGAACAAACGGAAGACAGTTTAGAAACAAACATTATCGTTACGCCGATAATTGTTTCCGTTGTTAAAAGTACCAAAAAAAGTGCTACAAGTGTGTGTGTACGAACATATACCCAAACAATTTAAAAACAGTAATAATTTCGCATCCGAACAAATCTCCGCATCTGAGCAATAATTAGGGAAGCCAAATTAAAGCCAATTAGTTTCAATACACCGATATTTGTTTCCATTAGTAAAATATACCAAATGGTTTGTGCAACGAACAATTTTGTGCGTTCGCGAAGGAATTAAATTCCGAAACAGCTGAAATATTCGAAGAGAGGAATTTGTAAGAGCATCGCCGCAGAAGAGGACTTGCTGAGAAGTCGCAGAACAATTACTAAGGACATCTTCGTGGAGAGGAAGAGGCAGAGAGCATCGACGCAGGGAAGACGCGCTGAAGACAACATCACCATAGGATTTCGCAGAACGGAGGAGTAAATTTCTCCTAATTTGATAGAATGCAACCAGGAGGGCCAACTGTTACCACAAGTTGCCATTGCACATAAAGGTCCCTGAATACAACTAAACTGCAAAGGTAGAAAGATACAATTTTATTTAACTCAGATCTATTAAATGTGCAATTTAGAGTCAATAGGGAAGTTTTGTTATTTAAATTAGAAGTTATAATTTGTTAGTTGTTTATTTCGTGTGTTTTCTTTTGTTTACGTGTTTCATATTGATTTTAGTGTTTCTTTACATTTCATTTTAATTATAATAAATTTATATAAATTTAATTTACCTGTCGTCTATCTAATTTATTGAAACCTATGGAAGACTCTGAGATAAAGAGCGAACTTAATATAACAGAGGATTTTCACAACTGAAAGTGGGGTTAAATAGTAACACGTCACGCGCCTATTGTTATTTTTTTATTAATTTAATTATGTTTATTTTTTTACATTTAAAATAAAAATCAACACATTTGAGTTTTTGCTGAACAGTAAAACTTATTAAAAAAATGAAATTGTTACAAATAATTAGCTGTCAAACTTTTGTTAAAAACTTTTTTTATATAATATCTTTTTCTCTCTCTAGGGCTCTAGGGTGCAGGTTCCTTACTTTGCGGGGTTAAATAGTAACACATCACGCGCCTATTGTTATTTTTTTATTAATTTTTCTTTTGAATACTTTAAAAATTATTTAAATTTATATTGTTTTTTTTAAATATAAAAATATTGTTATGCTTATGTTTTTTAACATTTAAAATAACATTCAAAACATTCTAGTTTATGCTAGACAGTAAAATTTATTTAAAAAATTAAACTGTTACAAATAATTAGCTATCAAACTTTTGTTAAAAACTTTTTAAAATAATATCTTTCTCTCTCTCTAGGGCTCTAGGGTGCAGGTTCCTTACTTTGTGGGGTTAAATAGTAACACATCACGGGCCTATTTTTATTTTTTTATTAATTTTTCTATTGAATTCTTTAAAAATTCTTTAAATTTTGATTGTTTTTTTTAAATATAATTTTTTTATTATGTTTATTTTTTTACATTTAAAATAAAAATCAACACATTTGAGTTTTTGCTGGACAGTAAAACTAATTAAAAAAATGAAATTGTTACAAATAATTAGCTGTCAAACTTTTGTTAAAAACTTTTTTTATATAATATCTTTTTCTCTCTCTAGGGCTCTAGGGTGCGGGTTCCTTACTTTGTGGGGTTAAATAGTAACACATCACGCGCTTATTGTTATTTTTTATTAATTTTTCTATTGAATACTTTAAAAATTATTAAAATTATGATTGTTTTTTTTTTTAAATATAAAAATATTAATCTGCTTATTTTTTCAACATTTAAAATAAAAATCAACACATTCGAGTTTTTGCTAGACAGTAAAATTAATAAAAAAATAAGATTGTGACAATAAATTAGCTATCACTCTTTTGTTAAAAACTTTTTTTTATTATATATTTTCTCTCTCTAGGGCTCTAGGGTGCAGGTTCCTTTCTTTATTTTTTACGCACACTTTATACCATACATCACCAGGTCGAGATAAAATCAAGTCTAAAATATTAAATTTTCAAAATTGGTCGTAGAAGTACCTACTCTAAAAAAATGTATTTTCAATAGCATGAAGTTGCTAGAAGGAATATTGCTATCAAAGAACAAAGCATAATCAGGAGGACATGTACTGATTACAGATCTGAAATAGATCATAATTATGGACAGTGCTGTAATGTATCTCGATACATGCATCTAGATACAGTATCCAGATAAAGTATCTAGATACAGTATCTAGATAAAGTATCTAGATACAGTGTCTAGATAAAGTATCTAGATACAGTATCTAGATAAAGTATCTAGATAGAGTATCTAGATAAAGTATCTAGATACAGTATCTAGATAAAGTATCTAGATACAGTTATATCTAGAAACAAAATACAGCTAAAGTATCTAGATACATTTCAAGTACCTTGATACGTATCTAGATACATTCTTGCTTGAGTACCTAAAGTTGTATCTAGATACATTTTTTTCTGAAGTATCTGTATTTGTATCTAGATACAAAAAAATGTAACTGTTACAATACTGCATTTCACGTTAATTACATACAATTAGCTTTCGATTCATTATTAAAAGCATTATTTTTATCTTATTTTTACCTTCAGGCTTCGAATAATTTTCTCGTAAGTTTGAGTCAGTAATTTGCTATTTCATTGTGCATTATTGTTAGATCTATTACGTATTGTAGCCCGTCGAAGGCTGAATGACGCATGCTTTTTCGAATAAACAATCGCGTTTTTAATGCAGGTTCGTGTGCTAAAGCTAAATGCAATAGAATGAAATAAAATTAGAATGGTATGTCGAATTCATGCAACATGGATCGATGACTCATTGTCAGGACGGGACAAGTATAGGAATAACTGTAAGCCGACGATAAAAAATAAATTTATTTTTTCACATTTTATTAAATACTTATGAGCAGTTTATTTTGCATGTTAAATGCGTATATAAAAAGAAACCAATTTTCGGTTTGGTTTTCCATATATCTGAAATGTATATAGAAGTATCTAGATACTTTTCAAATGTATCTGTATCTGTAGTTAGATACATTTTCAAATGTTTATCTAGATATGTTTCTAGATACATTTTTTATAAAGTATCTGTATCTGTATCTAGATACAAAAAATGTTTCTGTTACAACACCATTTATGGACATATGGACATTGCAACATACATATATCACATAGACGTTAGTAGAATAACAGTTTACACAGGAATATCTATCAAGCAACCTGCAGGTAGTTAGTGAGATATAGAACATATATGTAAATGAATATTTGTCCGATTATTTCAGGCCAAGCATTCTGTCGACTGAATAGACATGGAAAGACTGACTGGGTGTATTTGTCAGCGTCAGATTATGACGTGTACTACACTGAAATATGTTTCCTGTAATATTTAGTAAAAGCTACTTAGTCCTTTTGAACATTAATCAAATTAATTTATTATGACTTAGCTACAGCACAGTCTTAGAAATTGACATGACTAAGCAATGATGATAAAAAATACACAAATCCACTAAACGGTGCACAGATAATATAAATATTTCTTTAACGAAAAATATATATCAGTATAGCGAAAATCCTTTAAGACGGCTTCAATATTCCTCTTTCATAACCGCATCTACTCTATTGTGCAATATTCCACAATTTACTTATGAAAACATCGAATTGAGTTCTTCTCTTTAAGAAGTTATCCCCCGGGAAAGTTACAATGAAAAGCAACAGATGCAGCCCACAATCCACCCTCCTATGAGCTCGATGAGGCCCGCTTAAAAACACCCCGAACCCCCGCAGCGACAGAATCAATAATTTCTATTTATCCGACGAAATAATCCGGATGTAAAATCGCCAGCTCCGCCCGGAACCATCCAGAGGGATCCAGGCGTAAACTGAAAGCTGGAACGCTTGCGGCAATTAAAATGCAGTTCTTTATGTTTTCTTTGCCTCCACAAAAGCGACACTTTAAACACGATAATTGTTCAGATCCTACAAAGGATTTTGACATCTCCAATATAATAGCATTATCATAAAATATATTTTAAAAAAACGCATAATAATTTAAGATATGTCCGCTTAATGCTGTTTGCTGAATTTATAAATAATTTACACTGTGTTCTTAATTTTTAAACATCAAATATTAGCAGAGCGCACTTGCCAAAACTGTTATGTCATAAATAATAGCAGTATATATTTAGGAGAAAAATGCACGTAATGAATCAACATTTAAGGACAAACATTTGTACCATGAATATTGATAGTTCAGAAGTGGATTCCAAGCTGACATCGCTAAAATCCTAGTGGCCGCCTGAATGCTTGTGATAAGTGAGGGACCATATTAAGGTTAATTTGCAGGATCAATATTCAAGAGATTCGTTTCGTATCCTTGGCTATCCAGGGCGACTCTGGCCACAATCAAGCGAGCAGTGTTTGCCGATTCGGTTGCGATTACCTTAAGGTATTCCGGGCAACTTTAACCCATACTGTAGTCACAGAATACACTCAGATATGAGTAGTTTAGTATAAGTTGAGAACATGTCTATCAATCACTGTTAAAATATCAAATTTGTCAAATAAGGAAAACATATAATTAAAACACAATGTAACGGTCCAGAAATAGCGTTGGCAGAAACTGCACTTTAATAATTACTTGGCGTATAGACCTGCACGGTAGACAACCGTGGTCGCATTTTTTTGTGGTGGTGACGCGTTTCCCATGTGTGCGATTTTTAAATTCGCCGGCGAAGCGCCGCCATAGAAGTAGAACTCAATTGACTCGTGTCCAGTACAGATCGTGCCAGAAGAACCGTTGAAGATAAGGGTATCACCATCCGGTTTACGGGAATAATCAACGGTTCTCAGCTAACCACCCTTGAGGGGGATTGAGGCACCGAGTACGGGGCAGAGAACTAAAACGCTCATAACACCTGAGTAAGTAGTTATTTCTTTTCCGTTTCTTGAAGCCACGTGTCCGGCCATTTTGACTAAGGCCATGTGCTTTGTAGGCGTTTGGCTACGGGCTAAGCAGCTCGGCCAAAACCATTCTTGGCTGGAGGCCGCGAGTCGAGCACCAGGCGTCCACGACGCGAAACCGCCGACATCCCGGAGCTGAACCCAGTCACCAGCGAGACCACCAGGAACACCAGGCCAGATATAGATTCCAATATATATATTTTTTTGTGTGCTCAATTGAGCCAGATCGTTTATTCTTTTGTGTATAAGTTACGTTTACGTGTTTCGTGTCGTACGTGTTTTGCGCTAGTGTAAGAGAAAGGTTGCTCCGTCGGCCCTTTCAATCGCGCGATTTGGAGCTTACTATATTCGGCCGAATAGAGCGAGCCCTGCGCGAAAGGGTGGCGTTCGGAGGTATTTGTTTTCAGGAGCGCAGACACGGTGTCCGTCGTTTGTGTGTGTGAATAAACGCCGATATTACACTACAAACTCACACCTGTTATTTTTTGTTCCCCCCGCGTTTTCTCATTCAGTCCAGTTACAGTTTTCTATTCTCACTGCGAGATTTAAATCTGGTGGTGTTGGCGCCAAGCGGTCAGCGTTGTGACAGTTCGTGATTTCTGAACTTCGCTGACTGTCTGTCGTCCACCCACGCAGGTAGGGTGGAGCCACCCTTTGCGACGAAGTAGCAACGAGGTAAAATTACGTGGAGCCTTTTTTTTAACCCCCCCACTCTCTGACACCGAGAGCCTGGCCCTCGTCACTACTTCGAAGGGACCCTCCACTCGCTCCACGGCCTAACGCGCCGACTGCCCTTCAGGTACGTCACAACAATTAGTGTAAGTTTCACAAAATATTTAATGTTGTACTGCGACAATTGTTTCGCCGCACAGTGGCTACATCTGGCAGATGAAAACTGAAAACAATTTCATGCTGAGATTTCAATTTCCAATCAGCATTTATCCACGTTGCATAATCGTCATTTATGTACCAAGAACGTTTAGCCTATGAAAATACTAACAGAGAGATGAAAATGATCCAGCGCGAGAGCCCCTGGCCCGAGGGATGGATGTTGCCTTGTTGCCTGATCGGCATTGTCCCCATTATGCCCCCATCGGGTAATGCAAAAAAACCTCACCCGCTATATTGCCCGCTGCGCATCGTTGTTAATGACATGAAGTTTATGTATTTCGTGCGATAGGCATAATCAAGAATGAATTAAGAAAAATTTATAGTCGTTCCGACGAGAGCTGTCAATGACCCTTGTTTTTCGAACATAGAATCGCATTTACTATGCTAGTTTGCATACTTAAGGTAAATGAATTAGAATGGCATGAAATACGAAACATATAAGCCTGTGTTTTTTTGGTCTGCTAAAAACGATCTGATTTGTTATTGAGTGGATGTCAGTCGCGGTTTAAGCAAAGTTGGCACCCATGGCTAAATTGTATGCGACCCCCCTGAAAATCAACCACTTACATATTTAATAAAATTTCAAATAATATAAACAAAATATTATTGTTTATTTAAACTGCTGCTTGTCTGCTTTAAAAGAACTAAATATTTCAATTACATTATTAATATCCATAATTTTTGAATACTCATTTTCAATTGAAACTATTGCTAATTTTGTCAGCCTACTTTGGCCTATTGTTGATCTTAAATATTTTGTTATTAAATTTAGCTTCAAAAAACTTCTTTCGCAAGATCCAACTGATACACAAATTGTTTAAAAAAACGCATACACAGAGAGATATGTGGCAAAGAATAATAAAAGTGGCACTTCACTATAAACCTTAACATTTCTAAAGTTGTCCACTTCTTCCATTGTGATATTTGCAGCCTGAAGGTGTCGCCGGAATCGTTCAATCGTTCAATTTCATTTACAATTACATCATTCGAAAACTCAGAGTATGTTTTTGTCAAATTTGCAACAAGTAAGTTGTAGTTTTCTTCGGATGCATATAAAATATAGTCGGGTTGGATAACTGCAAAAATTGACTCAACATGATGCATTGCCTCGGTTCGATGTTCGAGTTTATTGTAAAATCGATCAAGACATTCGATCATGACACTTTTGTTTTCTTCTTCCAATGTGAGACCGCTATATTGTGCCAGGTATTCTTGCTTTCCGTTTTATTCTCCCTCATTTTTCAATAGTAATTTCGAGATTATTTCATATAATAGCATAAGCAATTGCCCTCTTCACTATGTTTTCCCGTTCTGATAGATGAAAATTTTTGACAGCTTTACTCTTCACAATGGACTTCTCTAAGGTAATACCAGAAGTCTGTAAATAAATTTAGGTTAAATTTACTTCATGTAGAATTTCACACCAGAATGGCAAATAACAAAAAAATGTGAAATTGCATAAAGCAGGTATGAGTGTTGATGATGCTCTCCCCTTGTATTTATATTTTCTTTGTTGAGATCGCATAAGAAATCCAGCGTACAAATCTTTTTTTTTCACTGGCTCTATAACGTGAAAATGTGCACCTCATCTTGTTTCTGCAAGTCTCTTCACAGAAACCCTACATTTTCCATAAGCATTTCCCATCGATGACTGGATAATTAGAAAATGAATAAAGTCTTTATAAGGTTCCAAATAAAAAGTCATACTGGAAGGAACGCTACTAAATGAGTGAACTCCACATAGATTTATATTTTCTTGGTTAGGGTCGCATAAGAGATCCAGCGTGCAAATCAGTTTTTTTCTTCTCTGGCTCTATAGCGTGAAAATGTGCACTCCGTCTTGTTTCTGCAAGTCTCTTCACAAAGACCCCCAATTTCCATAAGCATTTATCATCGATGAGTGGATGAGGAAAAAAATGAATAAAATATTTCTAAGGTTCCAAACAAAAGTCATACTGGAAGGAACGCTACCAAATGAGTGAACACATAGATTTAATGAATGATTCGAACAAGTCACAAATATAGCTATGGGATTAATATAATTGATTTTCTTCTGAATTCCGCCATGAATTCCGGCAATTGTTGCAACGTAGTCATACCATTGAGCGCGGCATAAAGTAATGTCGAGTTTAACTTTATTAAGTTGCCTTAAAATATTTTCCATAAGCTCAGCAGCAGTCTTGCCCGATATTTTATAGAACCCAAGAAATTATTCTATAACTTTAATATTGCCTTCTTCAATATGAACATATCTGACCACTTCACTCATTTGATCAAATTGCGATATGTCTGGAGTGCTATCGAACAGAATTCAAAAATATTTTGCTTATTGGATATCAACGATAATTTCTTTTTTCACCTCATTTCCCATAAGGCTAATAAACTTATTCTCAATATATTTAGAGATAATAGGAAATCATTTTCTTATTGGAGTTTTCGAGCGGCAATAAATGATCTTTTAAAATTCGGTCATATTTGGATAATAACTTAACCAATAAAAAAAAATCCTTAATTCGTTGCTGACAGATCTTTTCTATGACCACGAAATGAAAGATTTTATTGAGCCATAAATAAAGTCGATGAAATGTGCAGTTAATTGTGTATAGGTGCTTTAATCATACCGACATGGTTTTCTATTATTCTAAGCATGAAAGGTGATGCGCAGAATCTTCATGTTATTTTTGGATTTAACTTCCACCATGTATTGAATCCCTTGACAAATTTGGTTTGTTTTCCTAACAATCTACAGCAAAAACAAAAGAAACTGTCTTTAGACTTGAGTAAATCATCCATTTTCTCAAAACTTGTTCACCATTTGGCAATAGAGTGTAGAACCATAATGCGGTTAGGTTTCGACTTTGTTTCTTTGTTTTTTCCGATGGTCTTACAACAGAAGCTGAACTAAATGGTCAATTTTTATTTTTAAATGTTCACTACCTTTCTTTACCAGATTGACATTAATATCAGCGGGCACCGAATCTGGCCAATTTTCTATATCAGAATAAATTTCTAAATAATTTTCTACCTTTGAGATGTCGCTTTCTATATCTTCACCACGTAGCTTTTATGTTCCTCTGTCTGTTCATGTTCCTTAAAAGCGTTAGCACCTGTCTCCTTAATTATGTTTTCTTCATCGACTAGTCGTTCTCGATGTACTTGCTGTTCTTTGACCGTCCCAGCTTGTACTTACTGTTGATTATCGCTATATTTCCATTCAGGCTCAATTTTGTCAGCAATTTCTAGTTCTTCAATATCTGCTTCAGTTGATGTTAAGAAAGTAACAGTCATATATATGTAAATAGATCCCGAGAGAGATAATGCCATATCCTCTTTTGCTTTCTTAATTTTCCTTTGCTCGAATCCACTGGATCTGTTTCGGTTCATAGTTGATACTTTATGTACTGGTGGATGTTTCGATTTTTTAATTCAGGTCCATTTCTGGGTCTTCCAGATTTTCATTCTTTATTTACCTATGCACTATAATGTTATTACAATAAATATATCTATCTCAAGAAGAGAACTATTTCATTCTAAGAAATGCTGATGTTTATTCATAATTATATACTACAATTAGGTTTGTTATTGTGCAGGTGCAATTAAAATGCAATAGTGATCCCGGTTTTTAAATCAATGCTATGAACGTGCTCCAAGCGGAATCCGGCAATTGCGGCTAATTGGCTGAAGTATGTGAAAGTAATTTATATTTCCTGCGGCAATTCGACATAATTAAAGTTCCCTTTGTCGGTGGAGAACTCGTTTTGGGTATGAGGTGCGGAATGGCGGGGGGGCATCGATCCTGTAAGGCGCCCGGCGTCGGAACGCCTCGGCACAATGGAATCCGAATTGAACGTTTCGTTTCGTATTAATTTAAATCTAAATACGCGGGGTTGAACGTGCGAGGCGGTTACAAAACAGGGCACAATACACTTCAAAAGGATTAAATGAGCCCATTAAAAATGCAAATTGGGTGTATAAATAATCGGATTACTCACAAACCGAATCACCGTAAAGGTATGCAGAATTGCAGATGGTAGCAGCTACAAGGTAAAGTGCACTAGAAAATATTATTTAAATGAATGTATAGAATTGCAACGACTAGGACGAATAAGATAAAGTGCACATGAAGAAATCTTAAATAAAATACATTATAATCCAACGAAGGCTGAGAAAATATTGCACAGACGGCCTAACGTTGGAACTCCATGTATATTGTGTTGTACACTTTTCTTTGTTTCTTTACTTATTTATGTTTTGGTTATGATTGTGTTTTTGATTGCCTGGTGTAGTTTTTGAGTTTTTCTTACTCTGCTGTTAATTTTCATCTATTCATTTCCGATTTTTCTAGTCTTTCGAACTAGTCAATTCGAATTTTAAACTACTTGTTCAAATGGCCGTACACCTGCGTATGTGGGATAACGGGAACGCTGAGAACGCCACTGGCGTGGCGATATTAGGTGGTGCACACGTTCATAGACCAAGTTTAGAAAACACGCCAAAATAGGAACCAGGGTGGTATAAAATGGAGGGAGAAAAGGTATAATTTTTGTTTAGATGTTCGGCATTTAATCGGATCAGTAAGAAATAACCACCAGCATAGAACGTAACTCTGCTCGACGAAGTCTCAAGAGCTCAAGCATTAATTTCTCAGGTAATTATACGAACTACAAAATCAAATATATACCATATTAATCAATTCTAAAGTTAATTTTCATACTAATGATACCTGGAAAGGAAAAAAGTAAAAGAGAGAGTCATAGAATCAAAAAAGCAGGCTTGAAATGTGTTTGGCGAAAAAATGGAAACAAATAGTGAAGAAAATCAGAAATTATTCTATAACACGCTCAAAGCAAACAGAAAAAAGAAGCAACAAAACATAGGGCATATAATGAGCAAGAAAGGAGAGACGCTGACTGATGAAAATGACAAGATGAGAGGATGGAAGCAGTACGTCGATGAACTACTAGAGGAAGGAGAAGACGAAGAAACGTATACGAAAGAGGCGAAACTAACAACAAAAGAAGAATCAGAAGAAGGAATAACTACGATAAAACTGCAAGAAGTAATAAAAGAACACAAAAATGGTAAAGCTGGTGGACAAGATCAAATAGAGACAGAAATGATTAAAAATATGGGGAATATAGGAGTGGAAATACTACGACTAATATACAGCAATGCCTGGAGATACAGAAAAACACCAAGAGATTGGTAAGCAGCCCTAATACTCCCAGTATACAAGAAAGGAGACAGAAGAGAATGCAACGATTATAGAGGAATAACTTTAATCAGCACGGCGATGAAAATATACGAACAAATTATGGACATAAAGCTTAAGCCTAAACACTTTACACGAGTAAAGTGCGGCTTCAGAAAAGGTAGAAGCAGACAAGACCACATATTCTCAGTAAAACAAATCATTGAAAAATCAAGGCAACAAAAGAAAAATATATACCTCGGCTTTATCGACCTCGAAAAGGTATTCGATCGAGTCCCAAGAAACCAGCTGTAGACAATATCAGGCCAGAGAGGTGATAGCTATATACAAAGACAACAATAACAAAGTCATTTACAACAAGAAACAGTCGGAGCCATTTAAAATCAAAGACAGATTAAGACAGGGCGGTGTGCTTAGCCCAACGCTGTTCATAACTTATATGGATGAAATATTGAGAAGCTGTTCACAGAAGGCAAAGAAATACAGAGTCGGACCCTGGAATATGCGGAAAGTAGAAGTATAAGTAGTGATAATAGCAGAGAAGGAAGTAGACCTACAAGTAAATTTAAGAGAAAGGAACACAGTCCTAGAAAGAAAAAGGAATGAAGATGAATATAAATAAAACAAAAGTCATGGTAATAGGAGAACAAGAAGATATAAAAATTAAAGTGGAAAATTCAAGAATCAAACAGATAACATCATTTAAGTACTTAGGAGTAGAAATACAAAGCGACGGAAGCATGCAAAAAGAGAACGACACGAGAATAGCAAAAACAATGAAACTGTACCACGAAATGAGAAAGTCGTTTATCAACAAAATGGAAATAACGAGAAATACAAAAATCAAGGTATACAATACTATATACAGACCCATCATGACATATGGCTGCGAATCCTGGACTTTAACAAAAGCAGATAAAAGTAGGGTCCAAGCAACCGAAATGAAATACCATAGAAGAACAATAGGAGTAACGAAACTAGATAACATTAAAAACACCAAAATAAGAGAAGAACTACACATATAAGACGTAAACAGCTTCATCGTAAGAAGACAACTCAGTTGGTGGGGACACTTACAAAGGATGAAGAACACAAGACAGGTCAAACAAGTATGGGAAGCAAGAATACAGAAGAAGAAGACAAGAGGAAGGCTAAAAAAGACATGGGACAACGTAGTAACAGGGATAATAGAAAAAAAAAGAACCTGAACGAAGCAAGTAGACTGGCAAGGAACAAAAAAGAATGGAGAAAATTTGTACACGGAATAGAAGAGTAGAAAAATTAGTAACCCCCTACACCGTAGAATATGGTAGAAGGGTAACCGATGTATATATATATATATATATATATATATATATATATATATATACTAGTGATAATACCTATCTAATGACCCTACATCGCAATGGCGTTTGTGCTTGGAACAAAATTTATTAAAGGTAGAAATGTAGGCTTCTTTCGCTGTATCAGCGTAGTCGAGCTTAACAACATTTCATACCTTATCCAGACATTACTTTCATATGACAGTACAATACTGTAAATTTAATTCCTTTCCCTCGTCGCAAAACATTTGATAACCGATAAATGTTTTTTATTAACACAATGATTGATACCCTTCATCAATTTCTAAATAATCTAATCATCATTATTAAATTCGATACAAACTTATTTGTGTAATTTGTAATATAGTTGGCAAAGTTATAATGGATTAATTTAATGAATTAATTACGGAGTGTGTAGTACGGGCTATTAAATTAAAAATTGCCATCAGTTCCCGACTGCAAGTGAGTAATAAAAATCGCTTCGCGTCCGCGTGGCTGACGTTAATCCCTGCTCAAAGATGAATAGTCTACTCTCATAAAAACCCTCAGCAACGAGAACCTCTGGGAAGCAAAAATCACTGCAGCAACCCCTACTTTCCGAAGGCAGCGTTTTATAAACATTGAAAAAAAATCCATTAATAACAATATAAATTACGGAATTTAATAACGCCACATCGGGCTACATAAATCATACAATTGAAGGGGCACCTATACGTGTGAGTCCCTAAAAATTTACTATGGTGTCTGTGTAGTTAAATGATGCGCATCAAGTTAGAGTTATCGTGTGAAAAGTCCGCAGACGCGTTAATTACGATGCGCTCACTGCGGCGTAAATTAATTACGACCCGGTTTCGGTATTTTACAGCCAAATGTATATATAAAAAAATATAAATATAAATATATATATATATATATATATATATATATATATATATATAGATATATAGATATATATTTAAAAAGTATGGTGTGTTATTTAACGAAATCCTAAAGAAATGTAAACACATATATATGTGTATAAAGTTGACAGGGTATTAATGGAATTTAGCATTCGGACTTTGAAATCGGGTACAATTGCGTTTTTTTTCATGCCAATTAATAAGAGTTATTTTACTATAGCTGTAAGTTTTCAAATATTTGCAAAGACCTACGAAGTTCATTTTATTCGAAATCCAGCAAATTAGGAATTTCTAATTATTGTTAAATGATTTGGACACTATGGTATTCATTTATATTTTAAATTTGAAATGAAAATTTTATGATACTAACGAATTCACATTTATATATATATATATATATATATATATATATATATATATATATATATATATATATATATATATATATATAGGGTGTACACGTGTCGTACATGACTTTTGTTATACAGCGTGTAACAAAAGTCATGTTCGAAACGTGTACAAGTGGATGCGAAATGATTAGTGTTTTTAAATTGTTTGTTTATATGTTCGTACACACACACACACACACACACACTTGTAGCACTTTTGTATGTTACTTTCCACAACGGAAACAATTATCGGCGTAACGATACTATTTGTTTTTAAACTATCTCCCGTTTCTTCCGCATTGAGACGTGAGCTTTACCGGGAACAAATGTAAACTGGGGCGTCTGGTGTCATCGGCCATATTTATAAACACCGACCAGACAGTCACTTTTCTATTATTGATTTTTCGTTTGTCGTTATTCAAAACATGAAAATTTACAGCGTCGCCCGACATGTCTTAATCGTTGCCATGGTCATCATTCAATAACGCAAAATTTCTAATTTACTATTTCAAATTCTCGCTAGTCCAAATGTCCAATCCAAAGTTTAATGCGATTATCATTTTCCTGACAATTTACAGCCTCATAGCGTCAAAAAATTACAGCGTCATCCGACAATTCATAATCGTTGCCATGGTGATCATTCAATAATGTATAATTTCAAATTCACTGCTTCAAATTCTCGCATATTCAAATGTCCTAACCTAAATTTAATGCATTATCCTGATAATTTTCCGCTTCAAATGAAATCTCGCACGTCCTTGTACGTCATATTTGAGGTTTTCATTGTATTTACGAATTTAAATTAACTCATTACATTAATAATAATTGTTCTATAATGATTCACAATATTAACTAAAAAACTCTATCAAATTAATTACCTAACTCGATACTTATCTAACTAAACCTATTCCTACTCTATTAATTTATTTAGAACTCTCAACAAAATTCCGAAATAACTATAAAATTAACTAGTAAATATCATCACAATATTTACATGGTGTACAAGGTTTAATCATGATTTTTGTTACACTCCTAATATACAGATATATGTATATTTATTGGGTATCCGACACCACCCATATCTTGCATTTTTATCGGTAAAATGACGTTATAGAGGTTCAGAAAAAATATATAACTATCTGAAGAATATTGAAGAGGTAGTTTCGATTATCACAAGTTGCCGAAATTAGGCGTATATAATAAGACACAACTTCTGAAGTTTAAATGGGAACTTAAGATATGCGTGGCATCGTTGGAAAGGTATTTCAAAAAGAAACAACTTTTGTAAGAAAAGCTTCTTTGTAAATGATATGCATATCGAAATACTAATTAATGTTTCAGACAATAAGTCCCGTCGATTTTCTCCAAGAATTATTTAATGGTGGTGTTTCGAATGGTTTTCTATGACAAAACTTATTTCAAATGCAAACTTTTAAAATATGTTAGTTATGGAAAATCAATACAACCTACCACCTATAAATTCTTCAGGTATGCTTATGTTATGCCATTATGTGTCCTGAACCTATAAAACATCATAATACCGAGAAAAGGCCTGATAAGTTATCGTGTTCAACACATGAGTCTCCTAGACCGTAAGAGATAGAGAGTTGGATAAATTAGACAAAATAATATATATTAGCTAAATAAAGTTACTAAGAAAGCTGAGATAAAATCATAGTTACTTAATGCATATATCAAATTTAAAGTCATAAATTGAAAGGCCATAATTATTTCAGTAACCTATTGAGGTAAATAAATATATTTAGTCGATATAATAGTCGATTAGTCCTATTTAATTAATTCATAAACTTTGTGTATGGCCTACTTGCTGAATATTATTAATTCAAAAACCTCATCAGGCATGTTAATGGACTTATAATTTACTAACTAATCACAGCGTTTAATAGTCATTATCTTTAAAGCCCGTATTACGTAAGTTAAGGATCTAATTAAACGACATTTTTCATAATAGTGACAAGACCTATACTTACAAGAAAATAAATAAATAAGTTTTTTAACTACAAGTCATTATAGCGCATCATTATATAATGTATCTAAACGTTGTGTTTGCGACTTACTGTTTTGTGATTTGTTATATTTTAATGTGCTTCTCATAATTTGTAATCTCTTAAGTTGCCAAATTTAATTTAATACTAATTTAATTTTAGTGTCTCTGTACTCTTGAGAATGGTCGTGAGGCCAATATATATATATATATATATATATATATATATATATATATATATATATATATATATATATATATATATATATATATTAGAACTGGAAAAAAATGAGAAATGGAATAGAACTGAGAATGGTCGTGAGGCCGAAATATATATATATATATATCGCATTGAAGAGCGTTTTGAAATTTTTATAGGATTTATTTTGATAGATAATCTGACCTGCAGCTCTGGTGCAGTCATTGTTTTGAAAATTAAGGCTAACAATTTTAAAACTAATTCAAACGAAAATTATGAATCATGATGAATCTTTTACAACAACTGCAGTCTGTATCACTAATAAACGACTTCATAGGGAATTATCGGACATTATTTCCGCTCGAGGTTTGGTGGCGTCGAGATGCCGCGTAAATATCTCGTCGTCACGAAACACATAACAAAAATACACAACGATACATACAAAGACAGATACACAGAAGGACTCGGCGATAGATACTCTGGCGGCACACTTAAAAAAATACAATGATAGACAATCAGTTGACTCATATAAGCATACAACGATGGACACATAAAATATAATCTTCGAAATGTATTATTAATAATACGTGAGTAAGTGTATGTAAGCTATATATGGGACAAACATAAAATATCGATCACTATAAATTGATGAAGAACTGAACTACACCCCACCAGAAACGATTTATTGATTAATTTTATATCTTAGTTTATTACTGAACTACCGTTACGGAAGTAATGTATTGTCTATGCGACTAATCGGATATTAATATTTTAGCAATTTATGATTGGTATTAGCTACGGTTGTAAATTTGTAGGAGTAGTACTTTACGATCTACAGTTTTGAGGAACGCATACTTCTTATATCGCAGTTGATAAATGGCATTGTATTATAATGCCAGTGAAATATACTTGATATATAAGGATAAGTATAGATTTATAGTTAAGAACATTAGCAGATAAATAGGAGAGCAAATAATAAAATAAAAATAAATAGGTTGATGTGAAGATGAAATGATAGATATATCGATGTACGACCGATGTTTTTTCTTGCCAATGGTGGCAACCCTGCAGCCGGCTACCATATGCACAGGGTGGTGGAGAAATACTAAGGTCACACACTGCCTATCGTGGCAACCCTGCAGCCTGCTACCATAGGCACAGCTTGGTGGAGAAAGACTAAGGTCACACACTGCCTATGGTGGCAACTTTGCAGCTTGCTACCATAGGTACAGGGTGGTGGAGAAAGACTAAGTTCACACACTGCCTATGGTGGCAACCCTGCAGCCTGCTACCATAGGCACAGGGTGGTGGAGAAAGACTAAGGTCACACACTGCCTATGGTGGCAACCCAGCAGCCTGCTACCATAGGCACAGGGTGGTGGAGAAAGACTAAGGTCACACACTGCCTATGGTGGCAACTTTGCAGCCTACTACCATAGGTACAGGGTGGTGGAGAAAGACTAAGGTCACACACTGCCTATGGTGGCAACCCTGCAGCCTGCTACCATAGGCAGTGTGTGACCTTGATCCTTCTCCACCACAACCACAAATGTCGCGCACCTGCAATGTTTTATTCAGGAGTAGCAGCTTGAAGAGAAAAGTTGTATGGTTGGCTCATCGTCACAACAATGGAATCACAAATATATGCGCATCTGAATGCCTCTTTCACTGTTTGTATCTCTTGCTATATCTTACCACTCTCTTTCTCTGTAAAACTTGCTGAGGATGGAAAACCTACGGGAAATCCCGGAAATGTACGGGAAGCTTCAACAGGCCTTTGAAGTATTTCGTTGGTGCAAAATGTTTCCTGGAGGTAGAACCAATGTTGAAGGTGAACACCATTCTTGACGTCACAGTCCGTTGCAGTGCTACCACAACTTACTTTACTGTTTCACCAGACGCACATAGGAGGATTTGTATACAAAAATCGGACAAAAGTCGAATTATCAAGTTGGTCAAAATCTCTGCCACTCGTATCTATATTCAAGCTTAATAACTTGTTCATCAAGTGATAGGTATAAAATGCCCCCCCCCCCCTCGTCCTTGCCTCCTCCCGCATATTTAGTTGAAACCTAGTCATTGTGTCAAGCGAATGTCAATGTTTTCGGAGTTAAGTTCGCGCTACGTGTTTCTTTCTTATTTTATATTTTGCTCTCGTGTGGCTGAGTTTTGGAGAAACAGCTTTTGAGCATGGGAGAAGAAGGTATGTACCAGATTTTATTTATTTTCTTATTGATTTATAGTTGAGGTGGTACGTTTACGAATAGTATTTACAAGTGGTATAAAATATGATTTTATTACTTAAAATTTTCATAAAAACATAATTTTGGATATGTGTCGACCTTCATCGGGTTATTATTATTTCGCACGCATAAAATATGGACCAATCTGAATCTAATATCACAAAAAAATCTCCCGCCCACGTCCTCCATTTTGTTTTGTATAACTTATAGTTTAACGAGGAAAATATTTTCAAATTTTTGTATTAAGGTTCTACGGAAATAAATAAGGAATTTTCCAGAAGAGAATTATACGATATCTTGCAAGAATTTAAAAGAAAGCAAATGGAAGCAAAATTTTCATTAATGGAAGAAAAACTGGTGGAAATGACTAAATGCCCAGACGACAAAAAAAGTGTTTTAAGTCGTGCTTTGAAGTATTTCAAGAGCGATTTCAAGAAGAAATGGACGGCATCTAGCAATAAAGAGCAACGTTTCTTGAAAAACAACGTAGAAAGGCTTACATGAGCTATAAAATTTCCCAACTAGTCTGCAGCAAAAACCGGGACGATAAGCTAAAAATTTCTAGAAATTGTGTGATCGCAGTAAGCATCAAAAAACAAAAGAACTGCGAGAACAGGTACCTGCCAAAGAGTTAATATATGCAGCTGGCGCGAGTCAGCGTGCTGATGGCAACATTGATGCTTCAAAAATAATAAAACAAATTGCTGCCTCACTAACGAGCACTACGAAAGGTTCTTTAACATAGTATTAAAAACATAATCCTCAAGAGGCACTAGCAATCTTTGTAGAAGGCGACTTCACGAGAAGACAACAGTGAAGTGACATGGTGCAAACAAGAGCATTTACCCATGCTCTTTGCTTATTAAAAAGGCAAAATTAGAATGCTAACTTAAAGAGAAAGCAATACGTGTAACTAAAAACTGCTATGAGATTCATTTACAAGCGCTACTCGACCACACAGCATTGCGTCTATACTAATATATAGCTGAGGTTGTAGCAACGTGCTCAGAGGGAGAAAAACAAATTATGGTGTTGATATCGAAATGGGATTGTGATGGGTCTCAGCAATCACAGTTTAAACAAAAAATCCAGAACTGCACCGATAGCGATTCAAATATTTTTCAAAGTTCTTTCGTTCCTGTAAGATTGGTTGTTATCGTTGATGGAGAACAGAAAAATGTCATATGGCAAAATCCTGTTCCTTCTTTTGTTAAATTCTGCAGACCCATACGGATACGGTACATTAATAAAACAGAAGATGTTACCAAAGAAGAAATAAGGTGTATCGAAAATGAAGCCGAGAACCTCAAGCAAACAGAAGTGTCGGGTCCTGAAGGATTTGCGAAAATAAAGCATTATATGTTGCTTACAATGATTGATGGCAAAGTCTGTAATGCTGCGATTAATGCAGCATTCACTACAGATACAGATTTTAATAAATTAATTCAAGTTGAAGAAATAAACATCGAAGCACTGAAGTTTGGACTGTCGATTTTCCATGCTAGAATCCGTTTCTTTGAGTAGCTATTAAATTTAGGATATAAAATACCAATACAAAAGTGAAGCGCGATCTTCGGAAGAAAAAATAATCGTCTGAGGGACAAAATTTAAAATTCAAAGAGACTTCAAGGAAGAAATGGGACTCCTGGTTGATGTTCCCAATGTTGGATTTGGAAACACCAATGATGGGAATATGTCACGAAGATTCTTCGCAGATCCCGAAACATCTTCCCGAATAACAGGAGTCAATATAGAACTGATAAAATGGTTGAAGATAATTCTGGAAGTGGTTTCAAGTGGCAACAGTGTAGATGTTGATAAGTTTGCCGCCTTCGCACATGAAAGCGCAAATATGTATTTGAATCTGTATGAGTGGCATCCAATGTTACCCACTATACATAAAGTATTATTGCATGTCGCCCAAGTGATTACTCACTCGATATTACATATTGGCCAGTTGTCGGAAGAATCAGCTGAAGCCCGGAATAAACACTTTCGACAATACAAACTACATTTTTCAAGAACAATTTCTTGCGTAAATTGTAACATAGATATTATAAGCAGACTTTCATTCAGTTCGGACCCTTACTTAAGCAGTAACAGACCAAAGCAGCTCAAAAAAAAAACCTAAACCTTGTTTGAGAGAAGCGATAAATCTAATGGTCGCAAGCACACCACCTGCTTTACTTCCAAACGAGGAAAGTAATGAGAAAAATGTAGAGGAAGATGAAGATGATGACAAAAAAGAGGAAGACCAATATGAAGACAAAGAATATGAATGCGAAGATGACAACAAAGAAAATGAAGGCGAAGACTTCTGGTTTGAGTAATGATAATTATTCTTTTTCAAAGTCTTCTTCTTCCTTCTTCTAAATAGGCGGATCGCCTGTTCTTCGTCGATTTTGCCCGGTCCTTTTATTGTACGTTGAGGTTGTCGTTCCACCGTTTTCGTGGTCTTCCGGTACTCCTTTTCCCTGACGGCGATTTGTCTCTTGAGATTTTTACAATTCGGTCACCTGACATTCTGCTAATGTGTTCGTTCCACTCGGTTTTTCTTCCCAACACCCAATCGTTGACATTATTAATATTGCATATTCGTCTAATGTTTTCACTTCTCTCCCGGTCTCTCAATGTTTTGCCGGTTATTTTGCGAATTACTTTCATCTCTGTTGTTTCTAAGATCTGCTTAGTTTTACACGTTTCAGGTCTTGTTTCTGCTGTATATGTTAATATCGGTCTTATAGCTGCCTTATAGATGCGGGTTTTGGTTACTGTTTGTAGGTGTTTGTTTGTCCATATCGTGTCGTTCAGTTGGGCCGCTGTTCTTGCTGCTTTTGACGCCTGGTTTCTGACTTCGTTTTCAATGTCTCCAAAGCTTGATATTTCTATGCCCAGGTACTTAAATTGCATTACTTGCTGGATGATTTCATCGTCTACCGCTAACTTACATCTGATTGGTGTTTTTGATGTAGTCATACACTTTGTTTTTGATGTTGCTATTGTCATTCCTAGCTTTTTTGCCGTGATGTTAAATTGAAATAGTAATCTCTGAAGATCATCTTCATTTTCCGCCACCAGTACCGCGTCATCGGCATAACATAATATCTTTACTTGTTGTTTTCCCATTTTATAGCCTTTTAGTTTTCGAACGTCTTTTATGATTACATCCATTACTATGTTGAAAAGTAATGGGCTCAAGGAGTCCCCTTGGCGGATACCATTCTGCACCGGTATTGGTTCCGTGAATTCGTTGTCGATTTTGGCTTGTATGTGGTTATTTGTGTATATATTCTCAATGGTTTTAATTATGTTGTGTGGTATTTGTCTGTCATGCAGCAGATATATGATGTCTTCAAGACGGATTCTATCGAAGGCTTTCTCCAGATCTATAAAACAGAGGAATGCGGGCTTATTGTATTCGATGGACTTCTCTACTATTTGTCTTATTACAAATGTGGCGTCTGTACATGACCTCCCTGATCTGAATCCTTGTTGTTCGTCCGATACTGTGGTTAGTTCATTTATTTTGTTTTTCAAAGTGTTTCTTTTAATTAATTTTCATATTTTCTTTAATAAACACCTGATAACAATTGAACATTATGGTTTATTGCAAAAAGTTATAAAATTATGTTTTCGGGTTTTTTGATAAAAAAAAGTCCTACGTGCCACGCTGGATTTGTTTGTTTCCCACAATTGGGTACCCTACTAATTCGGGCCGCCTGTTATTGATACAGTGGAGACGGCGGAGTTAAATTTATTTATGGGCGCCACACAATTTCCGAACCAGTAGAGGGTGACTATATCCCAACCTCCCTACTGTGAAGGATGAGGGATAACTCTTAACTTGTCCGGCTGACGGGTTAAATAAAATTACTGTTACGTAATCGAAGGACCAGGCGGGTGATCGCCAATTTAAATGATAAGGTAATTAAAACTCGTCGTTTTAGAAATAATGCGGACAATAATTTAATACGTAACAATAATCAATACACAGCGATGTACACCGGTGAAGGTAACGAATTGAAGTCTGCTCTGCTCTGAACTCTTACAATTAATACTTTTTGAGTTTTTGGGGTGGGGTGCAATTTGAATTATGCACCGCGAGGGGTGGCTTGAAGATGATCCCTGATTGGTGCGGTATTTCGTTTCGGTAAGCCATGTTGCCACACTAGGTTATCACAAGCCTTGGGTAATTCCTCTATCTGGAATTTCTTAGGATTCCTAATGCCGTCCAATAAATATATTTGGGATTTCCCGGTCGCTAATTGTATTTGCCGAAGTGGCAATCCTTACTCAATAAACGACTTAAGGTGCCTATTGATCTTCATGCGCACCGTACTTTAATTAAGCACTTTTCGGTGAACATAATGGCTAAATAATAGCCAGCCCAATAAATCGTCTATTTAACCTTAATACTACAAATGTATCGGCTGCGAATACTGCGAATACACTTTAACCGATTTGAGGTTGGACGCTGTGCAATAGCGCCGAAACAATTACGTATGTCAGATTTCGACAGGATTAATTCAATAACACTTCTTCAAATAGTACAATTTATGGTCGCTGATGCGTAAACTCCGTGATGATTGCTGATCTTCAGCGATGATTTAAATGAGTTAAACGGATATCAACGGTAGGTGGCTTTGGTCGTGCCACTGCCCTGCGGTGGCGAAACGAGAAACTTAGCAGCTTGCCCGGAAGTAAATATTGTGGTACCAATGATTATCTCACCCCTGAGGTTTCGCAAATTATGGATTTTCATGTGAACTTCGTTTAAACCGTAGAGTACAAAAGGTGCCCTACCAAAATTATGAGTAATAAGCGATGAGGATGACGGATCAAAAAAAATGTAATTGTGTTACAAATGCCAGGCTCGAATGCTCGTGTAAATAAGTTCTGAAGATTATACCAATAATGCAAAAGCCGATGGAGTAAGTGTGTAAAGGCACAAGGGAATTTCTTATTACTAGTCTCATTACTTTATTGTCCAAGCTTATATATTGATTATATATCTTTATATTGAAGACACAGAGATAGACATCTAGAGAAGATTAGACATAATCATAACATTCACTGTGATAGGCACATTTCTCATATCCACGTATACGTAAACGAAATCCGCAAACACTGCAATTATTGTCCTATTATTTGCTTTTTGATTATTTTAAAAACGGTATAATTTACTTTCAAATTTAGAAGAAAAGGTTTTGAAAATCAAGGACTAGCTTTTTCACCATAGCAACGTGCATTAGTAATTTGAAATGAGATCAGATCATTCCAATTTATCAGGTGTCGTGGAAAACGGAAAAATCAACGCTATGGAAATGAATAAAAACAAAATACACAAAAAATGTAGATTGAACTAAAATATAATCGAAGCGACGCGACGTACACAATAACCTAGCGTGTTTTCAAATGTAGAACAAAAAGTGCAATAATAACATAAGTAGTATGTATCGTATGTGACGTGCCGGAAGGGCAATCAGCGCGTTAGGCCGTGTAGCGAGTGGAGGGTCCCTTCGAAGCAGTGACGAGGGCCAGGCTCTCGGTGTCAGAGAGTGGGGGGGTTAAAAAAGGCTCCACGTAATTTTAACCTCGCCGCTACTTCGTCGCACAGGGGGGCTTCACTCTACCTGCGTGGGTTGACGGCAGACAGTCAGCGAAGTTAAGAAATTACGAACTGTCGCAACGGCTGACCATCTGGCGCCAACACCACCAGATTTAAATCTCGCAATGAGAATAGAAACTGAAAACTGAAAAGAATGCCCGATTGAGAAAACGTGGGGGGAACAAAAAATAACAGGTGTGAATTTTGTGGTGTAAAATATCTGCGTTTATTCACACAAAAGACAGGACACCGTGCCTACGCTTCCTGAAATAAATTCCTCCGCCCGCAACCTTATCGCGCCGCCTTCACTCGATTCGGCCGAATCCCGCGAATTCGTAATGCGCGATTCGAAGGGCCGTCGGAGCGACTTTTTTCTTACAAAAGCGCAAAACATGTACGGCACGAAACACGTAACGCAAATTTTACACAAAAGAAAAAAACGATATATCAAATGATATTAAAATAGGTGAGAACAAGAAAAAAATATATAGATCCGGCCTGCGTTCCTCGTCTGCGACTTCGCTGGCGGGCTGGACTCGGCTCCTGGACGTGCGGCGGCCGATAATCGTCGGGGACGCCGTCACTAAATTCCAGACCTCAGAGCAACTCAGGCAGGATGGTCGCTGCCCCTAGCCAAGACCTGGCTGGCAGGGTTACTTAGCCCTTACCAAAAAAACGCCTGCAAAGCACATGGCCTTAGTAACAATGGCCGGACACGTGTCTTTTCGAAAAGAAAAATGTCGGGTTTAATTACTTACTCTGATGTTGTGAGCGTATGGAGTTGAGTCGTATAGTACCCTCCCTTGCCTTGCGCTTGGTGCCGTCAATCCCTTTAAGGGTGGTTAAATGAGTTCACGTTTTATATCCCGGAAACCGGATGGTGATATACCAAGGAAAACGGTGACCTCGTGGCACGTCCGCACTATAGGGAAGGTAACCAGCTTCTCCCATCATGGTAGCTTCTCGTGACGATTTTTAAAAATCACACGTAGGACGGAAAACACGTCACGTTTAAAAAAACGTGTGAGTATGGTTGCCTACGGTGGAGGTCTGTGCGCAAAATTAATAATGAAAAGGCAGTTTCCGTCGGAGGCGATACCGGACCGTTACACGTAGAATGTTGAAATCAAAACTAATTGTAAAGAAAACTTATAAACGAAAGCCAAAAGATAGATATTCCCCTACCCTACCCTTGCTTATTACAGCTGTTTCGTTTGATTACTTTTACTTGTGTTATTGTTTGTTCTTTATTAAAGTTATGGGTGTCTACTATATACAAAAACATCAATTTTGACTTATCTAAAATAAAAAGGGATTAAATAAAACATGCGCATTATGGATGGGTGCGCAATGTAGTCGTGAGTATTGTAACGTTTTTTTTTCGCGAACGTACAGGTACGTACGGCGGCCTAGGTTAATACCCTAATAGCGAATTATTGATTACTTCGAGCCTCCCTATTCTCGCATAGCAATTTTCGCGGTACGCGAAGGAATTCGTATTCGAGTCTACACGCCGGCAGATCGTAACTTTGTAGTGCTGGATAAATTAGACATTGAATCATTACTTCTTATCGGCCGTAATCGTCCTGTAGGTAAGATTTCGCCCTTTTTATTTTCATAAGTGGTAATTATACCCCCCCTGCCCCTATTTGTAGGTGAAGTCGTTACGGGCGTACGATCCGTATTTACATATCGACAACCATAGAAACCGCCTCCCTTCGACGCTGGGTTGAGGAATTTGGTCGGCGGAATCCGAAAGGGGCTACGTGATGGAAAACGTCAAGCATCCCCCCCTCGCATCACGCATGGATACAGGACGTCATCACTGGAATTACAGATGAGATTTTTATAATGATTTTATTTTTGTTACTTATTTTAATTTTCGGCTAATTCCCGTAGTATTATTCGGTACCTATATACGGTATTATCAGAATAATCGGTAAAATATGGGAAGCTTTTTTGGTATGCATTTTAGATGAAAAAGTTATTACGCAAAAAGTCTTGCATTATCTCAAATTAATAATAGAATTTTTCAATAATGCAATAGCAAACGTCGGACAACCGACCGTAAAATGCTGTTAACTAACCCAGAAATGGTCGAAATTGTTCTTATTGTGTGGAGTAATTACAAAATATGCAGAGAACCAGCTAATGAATGTAATTTAAATCATCCTGGCAAAATCATCAATCGCAAAACTATTGCGCAAGAACTAAGTAAGTATAAACAAAGCTTGCATGTTTTATATCTATTCAAATGTATTTAATTTTTCATCACTTTTTTCAAACAAAAATTATTCATGTAAAACCATATATGCAACTATCTCAAGTAAACAGTTTAGATTCACTAAAGTGAAATCATAAACTTATGTAAATCATGCAACTAATCATAAATTAGTTGCATATATCGTTTTACATCAATTCAAATTGATTCAGGATAGGATTCATTTAAAAAATCTAAAAAAAGTTTAATTTTTTTAGATTTCAAATAATGCCAATATTAATTTGCGATAATGCAGGACTTTTTTTGCCTAACAACGTTATCCTCTAAAATACATACTTAAAAATTTGTCCATTTGTTACCTATTATGCTGATCACGTTGTATATTGTAAGGGCACGTTTCTCGATCTGCTCGTGACTGACCGTCATATCGGGTCGACTTACGCCTGTGCACATGCATTAGCGCCATATTGGGGAAACACGTCACGAACTTACATCATCCAATGCGGTGTCCCCTTCTTGGCATGTGTTTTAATGTACGATCAGTCTCTTAGTTTAATTTTTACAAATAATAAATTCACCATTCTGTTAGGGGTTATTTTTCGTAATTTAATTGAGCTTCCTCGAATCCACCCTTCCACCTTGTATTTAAGTTACGTAGAGCCACTCCCCTACCTAGATAACGCTGAAAAACTGCACACGCCGTCTTCACTGAGTACAGCCCGGGCCGAGGTGATTTATTTTCTTTTAAGTGTGGGCCTAAGTTTGACAACACCGGAAAGGTAGAGTATAGAGGTGAGGCAGAGAAAGAGAACCGCGGGTGAGACAGTACAGTATAGTAGTATAGAAGTAGTTATAGTAGTAGTAAGTTAGTCGGTATGTTGGCTAGTAGTCAAAGGGAGCAATAAGGTAGATATGTAGATATGTAGGTATCTTTCACGAATATTATACCAGGTGCGCCCTAGATGATAAATGACAATTAAACGAAATAACGATTTCCTGGCCAACATACTCGTACAACAAGCCTACTAAATGACAAAACAACACAACTCAGCCAAGAGTCTTCATAAGGACTAAGCGATTAGAAACATCGGACTACACATCCGGGTTTGCCATATAAAGATTGGCATCAGTAAATCCAAAAGCTATACGTCTACATAATCCTGCACTTAAATGAAATCGATGAGGCAGCTCCAAGAAACTCACTATAACGAAAGACATACCATGGTATAACTTACTCGGAATCGCCGAACATCTTAGGTACGTAACAAATGCATCTAAATAATCTTGTAGCTGGTCAGTTAAGTAGATTGGCAACTTACTAATTAGTTAAGCACCCAAGTAATTTAGTAAATAAGATACAAATTAAAGTAACTAAGTTAATCAGAATCTAACCCATGATAATAGTAAGCTATAAATCTCCAATTACTTAAAAGTATCTGAAACTTAACGTAACTCAAATTTATAAGGGCAACCTCAACAAAATCTGAAGTGTTTCAAAACCCATCAAGATCTACTCCCGGCTTGATCGATCGGTGGTCTCTTAGGCGAGCGAACCGCGATCTGCAGGGAATTAATAATTCGCGTCCGGGGGCCGCGGCCCCCGTCCCATTTGCAAATTCAATAACGGTTCCGAGGAAAAAAGAAAACTCCACAAAGGCCGCTTTCTTGGGCTCGGGGATTGTGGGGGGCGAGAGGCGCGGATGAATTGCGTAATAATGATCGATTGCTCGAGGAGGAGGAATTAATTCAGTAAATTTCAGCGATTATTATCACCGAGAAAAGAGTGCTCGTGAAATCCCTTGCCTCGCCTGGCATTATAAAAAAAACGCACTTTGAACAATATTTAGACCGATGAATACGCAAATCAGCGAGAAAAGGTAAACGCAATTTTAATCCAACATTGAATATCGCATAAATACAGGCATCGTTGTTATACATTCCCCTAACAATATATTTGTATATAAAAGAGCTTCCAACGGGGGCTTTAGTATCTGAACGTTCTTAAAAGCAGACTTTTTTTGATTTGAGATAAAATTAAAATGCTCCTCAATTAAGTTGGGTTTAACATAATGGAATTGACATGGCTGGTGTTTATTTTCATCGTTATTATACAGTCCCCTAACAATATATTTGTATATAAAAAAGCTTCCAACGGGGGCTTTAGTATTTGAACGTTCTTAAAAGCAGACTTTTTTGTTTTAAGATAAAATTATATGCTCCTCAATTAAGTTGGTTTTAACTTAACGGAATTGACATGGCAAGTGTTAATTTTCAACAAAATGTGTGTTTTGCTAAGAACAGTACAACACGAGCACATAGCATTATTGGGCATGAAATTCTGTGGATCTGTAATTTCACGAAATGATAATTAGCTGCGAAGTTCTCAGCCTTCTTAGCACATTTAAATTACATCATCTTTCATGTTTTATTCCAATCGAAATGACTGTCATTTTACATTAAGAATTTTTTTCACATATCAAAACGGTTTAATCTTATATAAAAAACCATGCCTCGTATAACAATTGAATCAGAAATATGTATAGAGTTAGGTAATTTAACAATTACATGACAGGACGCACCTCTGAGTCAGTATTGTTTTTTTTATGGATGTCCGATGATATAACTTATTACCTTCTACAGAGGGTCACCTACTCAGTTTGATAAATGTTCGTCTACATATTTTGTTCGATGCAAATTAAGTACTTTTGGGGCTCAATTTAACATGATGTGGGCATCCAGCTACAATTTCCGTCCTAAACAAAATAATATGCATACCTACGTACGTATAGTAATTTTAATAATAATATTGAATTATTGAAACTCAGAATTAGAACGATCACAGTAAAGATGTCTCAGTTTGTAGTGCGCAATTTAGGAAGAGGTCAATTTAATCTAAGCAAACTATTTACAATCAAAAATAATTTATATTATTACAAAATAATTTCTACAGATTTATTAATAAGATTGTATTGAAGATTTAAATCTCATTTACGAATGGAATATTGAATGCTATTGATTTATTAATTACAATCATCGAATAAATAATTTTAATGGTTTTAATGGCATAAATAGTTAATCTGCACTGCTCATAAAGTATTTAACTGTAGTCCATTTGCTCGGCAAGTTGTAAATAAATGCCACAAATTGATGGGGCGGCCAGGAAATAAATAATACATCTGCGGAATAATTAATGAGACGAGGTTTAGAGTTGAGATTTATTAGTTTGTAAATGTTTTTGTAGGGAATCGATCAAAATTATAAATATTTAAAATATCAATAGATCCAGCAACTTTGAAAAATGTTGAGATATAATATCTGATATGTCATACCAGTAGTTATAGTCCGTCGGTATTATGTGATACAAAAATAATATTTCACCTATTTAAATACTCCATAAAATCAGGAAATGCAATAAAGATTTATTCTAGTATATAAACAGCATAGGCGTGATCACATTATTCAGAAATTCGAATAATTCAAAACCTTAAGTATTTCGAGAATATGGTTGTAAAATACTTATTTCTACTCCCTTAATAGAAAGTAGGCACTTTCGTCCCTCATATGAGGGAGGAAAGTTCTAATTTTCCTCCCACGGGAGGCAAACAACTTTTCAACTACGGGAGGCAAACAACTTTGCCTCCCGTAAATAATACTTAGAATAGAAACATGAAATAGCTATAATAATAGTGTATGGTTTTCTTTTATTGATAGCGCTGAGGGTTACATGACCCGCGGATGTAATAGAATTCATAACCGTGGTGTATATACTATTTTTACACTAGTAGAACAATTACAATAATTTAAAATAAGTATCAAAATACAACAAACATCTGTCATTACATCAATCAAAATTTGACATTGATGTATTGAACGAGTATAGTGAAAATGTGGTACATAATTGTGGTACATATACTTAGCACGCGAGTACTACAAAAAGATTCCCTAAAAGACGAAATATTTGCCGAATGTTCAACATAAGCTCCTACGAACAACGCACCCGGTTTAATAAACGTATTCAATCCATTACATATTTAATTCAACCGGCCTACAACTGCAGTCGTAATCCCCCCAACGTGCGACATATGTCTCGTATTATTTTTATTTAAAAAAGTTCGTACGATCCTTGTATACTTTATTTTTAACAATATTCTAAATATTATATTTTGACATTTGGTTTTTTAATTGTCATGCACAAGAAAATGTAATATTCATGCAAAACACTGTGAAAGGTCGTATTAAATCATATGTATTACTCGGGAGCAAAGGGTCGTTTCTTCCCTTACATTTTAATGCCCTCCGCTTCGCGTCGGGCATCAAATATCCGCGGGAGGAAATGATGCACTTTGCTCCCTTGTAATACAAATAGCTATTTTCCAATTCGCATTATTAAAATGCTCATTATGCATATTGAATATCATCGTTAAAACTACACTTTAATCAAATGGGCGAAGAAAATGTTTACATTTTCACTTTATTCATATAACCATTGAAACGTGAATAAAGTAAAAAAAATAGATAAATTCGCACTATCCTTGAAATTTTCGTTGTCAGCTGACAATTCTTTAATTCTAATAACGAATTGGAAAATATCTTGTATGATACACGTGAATAAAGCAATTTTATTCACTTATACCATAAATAGCTATTCAGTAAATTGTCTTGCTCTATGAGATAAAAAATATGTCATTCCATTTAAAATTATTGATATATGCATAATTTTAGTAAGCACTTAACTAATGACCTTTTTGAATGACTAATTATCAAAATTTTCAGCTATAAAATATATCAGTCGTAGAGGTACCTTTCAGGTACAATTCAGGATAATTTTTCTGTTTATATCTTATTTGTAAGAGAAATTGAAGATATTTTTCATAACATCTTTTCAGGTCAAAATCTTGGAATTTAATTTTTATCTCAGAACGTTAAAAAAGATGGGTGCACATATCTATAAAACATATTTCAAATTAAACGGGGAAGTCAAAAACATAATAATATATAAGGTTCCATTTAAAAAATAAAAGTTAATGGCTACTTCCGGTACAACCGGAAGTGATAATATATTGAAAGTATTTTACCTAAGGAGAACGGAATCAGCTATGTTTGTTTTTTTTTTCAAATTTTAATTTTATCGGGAACAACATAAACTTTTTATAGTCCACTGGCGTGGAACACCCTGTATAACAATATGTAACCACGGAGTCAATAACCTATTATCATTAAATTTGTTTGTAAATCGAAGCCTTAAATAATAATTTACAATTAGAAATATATTTTTGTTTTCCTGACAATAATTTACATAATATAGTAAAAACCTATAAATGTTCACTGGGGTTGGAATTAAACTTTTAATCTTCTTCTACTTTTGGTGCATTTATCCATCAATGGATGTTTGCGACAATGTGGTTCATTTCTTGACGGTTTCTAAGGGTATGAACCAAACTATCGATAGTATTTGGTCCGGTCCAAAACTTTTTATTGAGTGTATTAAATTAATAAACCGAATAAATTATAAGTTAAACCAAAAAAGTAGTCGTGAAAGCATTAATTATACTAAAAATGTTCTATTAATTTAATTTCACGATTAAAGAAAAACTATTGTGCAACTTGTCAATATAGTATTTTTCATCATTCATATTAACAATTCTTGCTGATATGATTAAATAATAATTAATTAAAATCATGTAACAAATAAAACAATTATTAATACATAAAGGATAGACAATAATTTTTGCATTTATTATGCATATTATGCACTGCTGCTCAGTGTAATGAGCGTTCATTGCAAACAACATTTTACAGAACACAGACCAATTTTAGACGCAATTATCATAATGAGCGAGCATATTGTTGTTAGTATTAATACCATTAGCGCAGTTATTACATGTATTCAGTAGAAAGCAAATCAATTGTATTTACGTAACTCCATATGAAATGACTAATATATTTGATCGTAATTTGATGAAAATGGCAGCGCAATCAGTTTAATTTTGGGCTTTTATCAAAATTATTTATTTGTTTTCCTTCACTACTCCAATTGCGTGTATTCAGTAATATACCAACGTTAATATGCTGTATAGGTAAATAAGTGAAAACAATGTAATGGACAAGCAATTATTTTTCGATCATATCAGGCAATGTTAATATTTGAAATAAAAAAACCTACTCCGATAATAAATCATTTGTATTAAAATTAGGAAAATCAACATCTAATGAGTGGGATTTTAGACAAGAAGATGTGAACCTTCTATGGTAAAATTTGAAACAATGTTAGCATTAAAAGCAAAAATTAAATTATTAGTAGAATTAGATAACTACAGAATGTAGCGTTATACCAATATAAAGGTTATTTTGTAATATCGATTAGAATCATTCCTTTGTTCGGCAGATTCTTCGTGATATTGTACTAAAGAATAAAATAAATGTTATAATACGATAATGAAACTTTGAAACGGGATATCGGCATGGGCAAATAAGAAACTGTTATATTTACATATCCAAACGTTCGGAAATGGTTTTGTTCTTCTTCGGAGAGAATATACTGCAATTGTTCACTCACTCTCTAAAACTAATGCAAACAATTATGACTGACTATGATATCGATTTGCCTTCTGGATTCCCGTCATATTTATTTTGAAATTAGATTTAAATATTCTTCAGAATTGATTAAACTTATTTATTGAAAAAAATAAATTGTTTCAAAAATATACCTTTATGTTTTGCCCCGGTCCCCTGAAAAAAATTCGGTGGGCACCCATGGTAGAATATATATAAAAATATCCAGTATATCTGTGAAAACTGAACAAATGTGCAGTGAAATTTAAGAAAGCAAACTTACGAGAAAACTGCAGAAAATTTAATTATGAGTAAATCAAAATATACAAATTACACTAAATTTAAGATTTATAAAATTTCCACAAAGTATTGTAGAAATTTCTACAACGTGGAACCAAAATATAAAAAAGTCCATAATGTTAATCAAGGTTTCAAAAGTATCGCAAGGTTCAGAAATTGCGAATATTTTAGTAAACCTTAAAAATAAAAGTATTATGACATCGAAGAAAGTGAAGAACCACTTTTTTTTATTGAAATAATAAAAACATTATTAATTATATCAAAATATGCAAATCATATTCCATGTTTTTCCGTAGCTTTAATACGAATATGATAAGTTAAGCTTCATTGAAACTCGTACAACTCATACATTTCATGGAGATATTAGAAATTGCTGAATAAGTGTTATAAAGTTACGGATTAAAATGGAAATTTGGATATGCCATATATGCATTCATTATATGAAGAGAGGTAAAATGTCCAGAATGTTACAAACATTTTATAAGTATCAGATATATGATATTTTTTATATTTTTGTTGACATTCTAGTTCTTTTTTTCTTGATTTTATGATTGTGTATTTTGTTTATAAAACTTTTTAGTAATTGCACTGTTGACTAAAATATCTATTAATCTATCTAGGAAATTTAATGTAACTTTAAGGATTATTTTATTAAATTTGTATATTTTGATATTAGTATATTCCACTGCGTTTTCTAAAATTTCAATAAAAAAAAATGGTTTTGTATTTTCTTCTGTTTTATAAAGGTCTTGTTGAGTTTTAAGATAACTTAACAAACCCGTTTACCTGAAATTTCAATTTAAAAAATTGGTTTTGTATTTTCTTCAGTTTCATAAAGACCTTGTTAATTTCTAAGAAAACTTAACATAACCGTTTACTACAATGTCCGCAATACTTATAATATTATGATTGAAGTTCTAGATTTTTTTACTCTTGATTATTTGATTCTTCTTCTTGAAGTTCCATCTCCTATCGAAAGTTGGATATCATCATGACAATTTTTGCTTTATTTACTGATTTAAATAGTTAGAGTAAGAGCAAGAGTAATTTATTCATGTTAATAATACACTACTAAAAAAAATAATCGCATATTCAAAAAAACACCATTATACAGTATGTCCTCAGATTGAGTTTACACAGGGATTTTTTTTTATCTTTACTTTTAAGTAGAAATGTTGTAAGAATTATAATAACTGCTTGGTCTAAAATTACCAGTTCAGTTATTGAAAATTTGATTTATTTATACAGGGTGTTGGCGAAGTCAAAATTTTTAAATCTTATTTTGACACTAATTTATTTACTAGTTGCAAAAAGAATTTAAAATTACATCCAACAGCATTATAGAAAAATATAATCATTCAAACAATCCCTCAAATGCAGAAAACAATACTGAAAATTTAAAAAATCGCCTACGAGGGCCATTTATATCGATAACTAGTGAAGAAATATAAAACAGCTCTTAGGAGTTCCACATCAGGCTTGAACTGTGTGAAGAAAATGCTGGGGGGATTATTTAAATGATGTTATTTTTCTAAAGTGTCGAAATTAGATTTCTTTTTTTAATTTAGCCAATAGCCTGTAAAAATAAATCAATGTTTTAATAACTGAATTGGTAGTTTCAGACCAAGCAGGAAATTTAATTCCTATAACATTTTTACTTAAAAGTAAAAATTAAAATAAAAAATCCTCCTGTAAACTCAATCCGGGGACATACTGTATATTTTTTCAAGTTGTCCATGTGATCCGTGTTTGTAGGTAGAAACAAAAAAATCAAAAATATGGGATAATTCTTGAGTTGATTTTTGAGTTGATTGGATGTTATGCCGAAACCTTCCCTATCCCAATTTATTTCTAAGCCAGGAAATTCTTCTTCTTCCTATACTTCTCTTTCCCCTTGGCTTTCCTTCCGTAACACTGGCCGACAAATTTTGACGAATGAATTTTCCCTTCAATAAATGCATTTTTCCGAAAGTATTTACTAGGCATATGTACGAAATGCAAAAAAAAATATTTGGAGGTATTTTTTTTGCATAGTTTTTCCACTGTTTATTTACAAAAACACGTTCTCAGTTAAAGATTAGAAAAGTGAATCTGTCTTGCATCTCGAAAAAAATTGAATTACACATTTTGCAAATATTGAAATATCTCAAAATCCTGAGATCCTAGAATTTTGTTTTTGACGTTTCTGAAATCAGCAAAAAAAATCTATAGGAATCAGCTGTTTTCCAGTCAACTTCATCTCCCTTGAGCTTAAATGCATTTTTCGGGAAGTATTTACTAAGCATATAAATGAAAAAAATGTTTGAGGTCATTTTTTTGCATAGTTTTTTCTACTGCTTACTTAAAAAAACACGTTCTCAGTCAAAGATAGGTTAGAAAAGTGATAACAGTGACTGTCAAACTGTAATTTGAATCCAGTGTTGCCATAAAGAAATATCGCAATCTCTCTTGCATCCAGAAAAATAAATTAAATTACACATTTTGCAAAAATTTAAATGTCTCAAAAATCTGACGTCAAAGAATTTTTTTTTTACGTTTCTGAAATCAGCAATTTTTTTTAATCGGAATCAGATGTCTAAGGGACAACATTTGTGTTGACCGTATAATTAGTCTCAGCACCCTTTAGCGTTCCCCTCTCATCAAAACGTTTCCGTTTTTTAATTGTATTTATTGGTTCTTCTTCTTTGTTGAGCCATTAAAGCACCTTAAGATAAACACGGTCTAAACTTAAATGCACTTTTCGGAAAGTATTTACTAAGCATATGTACGAAATGCGAAAAAAATATATAAAGAATTCTAAAGATATCATCTTTAGTATATCAACACAATCATTCGAATGCTAGCAGTTGGTTGGTAAATATCTGCCTGCTTCAGTGTCCGCACCGTATAACAAGGTAGAAAATATGTAGCAGATTAGCATTTTTTGATTTTGCATTTACAAATTTCTATAAAACTTTGTCACAATTTCTAAATTATTGATGAAATTTGGTATAGTTGTATATTTATATGTCTGTATATTTTGATATTATAATTACATTTTGTGCAATTTTCTCGGTTTTTTTCTTTCTTTTGTTTCACTACACTTATATTAAGTTTACAAGATTTACTTGCAAGTATCAGATTTTTTAGAAACATTTGTTTCCAGTAATTTCATTTAAGGGGTGAAATGTTCCAACTTCTGATGTTTTTATTTAATTTTCTGCAATGTGCTTGCATTTTCTGTGATATTTTTAATAAATTTTCCACAATTTATATATTTTTTTTATAATTTGAATATTTTTTTAAAGATTTTCTTATTTATTTTATTACACATTCATTAAATATTTCATAATTAAAATATAAATAATTGAATTGTCGTGTGTCTCGTCAAATTGTTATGATTGTGCAATGAGGGCACAATCATAAATCATAAATCTAGGGGCGGCAATTTTTTTGCAAAATACCACAATAGGCACAAGTCACAATAAAAAATAAATATACAGATAAATAAATAAATGACGAACGAAAAAGGCAAATACAAGAAGTGAAGCAAGCATCTAACTACCTCCTTCAACTTCACAGATTAGAAACGACGTTTTTGTCAATGTTATGCTGAGACATGTTATCTCGATTTAACTTAATAATAAAATAATAAGCTACAATAGTCTCAGATCGAACCACCAATCGTATCAGTATACAATGTATAAGAACAAAATTTAACATTTATGAAAATTGGGCAATATTGAAAGCGAAAGTAACTTAGTATGAAGATGAAACGAGCAGAAAAAAAACGAAAAATCCAGTCAGATAAAACCAGAGCAGGAGATGTAAAATTGATTGGTAGAGAAATTTTCAGAAGCAATCAAGAGTACTAAAATTCGTTAACAGTTCAACGGCCAAGAACCACTTTGAATTTGTGTGCAAAGCTTCAGTAGGTACCCTTAGAATATTATTATATTATAATAGGATAATTACTACAATTACAGGTTCTTGTAACTGCTCGCGGTGATCGATTAAAACCGCGAATAAAAAGCGCCAATTAAATTATTCGAAATCTCTGCTGGGGCTGAAGTAGAACTCTCACAGCTTAACAACTCACCTCGGCGTCACCTAACTATTACGATTATGATATACATATTTTGAAAAGTAACAAACTCGACAAGAAAAAAATGTTCAATTTTATTATCACTAGCATTGACATTGTGAAAAATTGTACATATCATAGAAATATAATCACTACAGCGAAAGTTTTACCTATCTTTAAAAAGTAACTCTTCCGTTAAATCGCCCTCGTATTCCTCATTTGCTCATTCTAAGAATTCCTACAATTTGTAGTGGCGCTCCACTAAACGTATTTAATTATCATTCTGTCAATATTAAGTTTGTCTTTGCTTCTCTTTTTTGTAGACGTACAAACTTAGTAATTGATGTAACTGTCCATTAGGTCTCCCATTGTTGCTACTAAATAATATTGGTGGAGTCCGTGTCCGCTTCCTGGGATAAAACCTTACTTTACCTTTGCTTCTTAACTCGGGTCGAACTGGGGGAGAAGTTCGCCGGGAGTTTTTAATATTACATGTGAGGTTAAATGAAGTTTTCCTCGGGCGGACGGCGTATAAATTTTTCATTATTAATTGCATAAAAATGCGGGCGCATGCATGATGCATGCGCCATCCCGCATATGCTAGTAACGCGATTTCCTCTTCCACGTCCTCATAACGGATTCACGAGAACACCGCCATTAGCTCACCTTTTATAGGCGCGACGAGAAGAGCGAAGAAATCACGGCGCGATCGATGCCTGATGCTCCGAGCTCCTCCCGGATAATTTGATAATTTATTAAACCAATATTAATATTTGCGTACTGGGGCCGCTCTCTAATTTTCGCCATAATTCATCGGCTAATTAGCGAACACAAACAGAAGAAGAGCCTGAGGCGCGCGCAAATATTAATTCAATTATGATTCGCTTGATAATTATATGACTATTATGGGACTATGATGGGGTTGGGGTGGTTTGGCTGGAATTCATAGGGGTATGCTGGGGAGGGGAGGCACGATTATCGGAAGGCGGTTTCTATTGTGGGGATTTTAAATCGACCAGAGGAAGGATATCTAATGAAATGTAAATATTTTCCCTTGTGATCGACGTCTTCGTTTGTAAGCAATCCCAGCTGCAAGCAGCTGCCAGCACTCAAATAGGTTAAGAGTAATTGTCTTCTATAAAGCTTGCAGCTCGATACTGTAATGCAAGGAATTATTTACTGGCATTCGAAAATAGCACATTTGACTTGCAACACATCGTTGCAATTGATAATGAAAAGTAGACAACATACCTGTATATGTAAGTCTATTGATATGTATCTGTCTGTACACTCTTTATGGCCCACATGACTTGGCTAATCGTGTTTAATGCCTATATTTAAGCTTTTATGAATAATTGGTGGGTCTATTAGTTTTTGGTTGATATGTATCAATCGAAACTGGGCCTATACATTTTTGGTTGATATGTATTAATCGAAATTGGTTTATTGGATAGGTTTATTGTGTGTTTGTAAATATTGCAAAATCTATCATTTTTGTTCAAAAAATATAAGGGTGTAACAGTGTGTTAAATTAACATTTGCATAACATTTAATTTTTGTCATTGTCCGAAATTGACTTGTTAATAATCTGGTATTATTATTCATTTATTTATTATTAATTTAACATTTAGTTTTTGTCATGGTCCGAAATTGACTTGTTAAGAATCTGGTATTATTATTCATTCCTAAGCAATATCATTAGTGTTTCAATAAAGAGAAGGAGCAGAGATGAAGCAAACGCCAAAATAAACAGAACTGACATTTAGATATCCTAACTTATTAATTGTATTTTAATTGATCTTTCATACCCCCAAATATATCAGCTAGGAAAGTCTTCTAGCCTATTAATTCGAGCATAATTACGAAATCCAGGTTCATTAATTGAAGACATTCAAATTATCAACGTAACCATTACGCCATATAGCGTACGGTGCATATGATTTGTTGCCTAAATTTCAGTACTGTTTATTCTGGCTATTGTTTGCAATGCTCAAAGTCCCATTCAATTCGGTGTTAAAGCTATTTTTTGTTAGAGGTATGCTAATTAGACGAATCATCTTTTAGATCATAATCACAATTAAAATTCAAATTTTTAAAACATTGCATACGTGTAGTAAGGGACTGAAGTTATATTAGCTGAAACATCTAGAAATTAGCGTAACCAAAAAAAAAACGGGTTTCTACTGAATGATTAGGTAGACCTTAATAACACGCCCTCAATTAATCTTTAAATGAAATAAAAAATTAAATTTATGTTGTTTTATAATTGTTTTTGATTTTATAGTGTGTGTGTCTTGTATTTATATTGTGTTTATTTGTGTTCGTATTATTCTGTGTTAGTTTGTGTATTATATTGATAATACACACTCTATTCGGACATGTTGTACTTAAGTAACAATGTAGTTTGAAACCTAAAATTATTCATCTGCCTTATGAAGCCAACGCATGGCGAAACAATTCTAGCAGTAAGCAATAAATCTGTGAAACTCAAACAACCTAGCGCTTTATTTACCAATTCTTTTATGGAGTCTCATCAAGTAACTGCCTCACCAATCCAATAAATATAAGCGCAGATTGAGATAATTTCCATACAAATCGACAACAAAAAGCCTGCTACATCCTGGTTTCTGGATAATTACGTAGACGAGCAAGAATAAATAAGTATACTTTCTTTTATTTCTCTGCTTTCATGCAATGTACGAGATTTTTCAGCTTCATAAACATGTACTGAAAATAATAAACTTTTCAACATTTAATGAATTATAATATGTAAGTTTTTAATTACGAAGTAATATTTAATGTGATTAGTCTGTGACAGAGTTGGTGTGATTTAAACCAATTGATTTAAATCCTGATATTTATTTTAAAATAATCATTGTTTTTGCACTGTTTGTGCATTCCGATAGGCGTAAAATTAAAAATTAACTGTATATATATATGTATATATATATATATATATATATATATATATATATATATATATATATATACAGGGTGTCTACGCTAAACCGTTCGTTAAAAGTTTACGGGGTTGCCGTTGTCCTAAAAATTTCAAAAAAATCCTCGTCACGCGGTTGAATCAGTTATCCTCATGTGAAATATTTTCAAGTTTCTATCACTTCCGGTTCCACCGGAAGTAGCACCAACTTTCTTATTTTAAATGGAACACCCCATATATTATTATATTTTTGAATTTCTCGCTTAAATTGGAACATATTTTGTAAGAACGTATGTACACTTATCTCTTCTAGTTTTCAAGAAAAAAAATGTTTTCTAAAATTTTGACCTCTAAAAGGTAGCCTGAAATCTGTCTATAACTTCTCTTAGGAATAAGATAAAATTATGAATTAAATTTCTAATTATAGATAGAGGATGCCTCTATGAGTGACATAATTGGAAACTGTCAATTTTGATAAAAGTGTTCATAAAATGTCATTATCTAAGTGCCCTCTTAAGTATCCTGTAATTCATTTTTTTTAAATGGAATGACCCATTTTTTATTACATAGCACGATAGGGATAAAAATTTACTACAAAAAAGTATAATACAACCATACTCCTAAAGCAAGTATTTTTTGAAATAATTCGAGGATTACTTTTTCGTCGCATTTCTGCAGGGTATAATTTTGCAAGTCACAAGTGCACTTTAGTAGGCGTGTGATATGTTTTTGTTTTGTCGCCATTGTAATGCAAACTGTCAAATAATAAAAAACTTTTAGAATAAAGTATTACAGAAATCAAAATGAACAAAATGAATCATTACACAAATCAACAAATTATCAATTTATTTTTTATACATGGCAACTGCGATAAAATTGTTGCTCTAACATGTAGAGTATTCAATAAAACTTATCCACATTTGCCGCCGATGAATAAAACAAGATTTAGAAGATTGGAATCAAATGTTGTTTAATTTGGACAAGTGAATGCAATAAGACATCGACAAAAGCCAGTTATGGAAACTGAGGAAGTGCAAGAAATAGTGTCGGCCGGCCTATTTTCAAGTTAATCCACAAGCATCTATCCGCTGTGCTCAAGAGGATTTAGGCGTTGATAAATCTTCAGTACAGACAATTTTGCAAAAACATGGCATGCACAATTATCACTTATTATCAAAATTGACAGTTTCCAATTATTTTACTCATAGGTACAATTAGAAATATAACTAATTTTATCTTATTCCTAAGAGAAGTTATAGACATATTTCAGGCTACCTTTTAGAGGTCAAAATTTTAGAACAAAATTTTTTTCTTGGTAACGTATGTACACTTAACATACGTTCTTACAAAATATGTTCCAATTTAAGCAGGGAATTGATTTATTCATCGGCGGCAAATGTGGATAAGTTTTATTGAAGACTCTACATGTCAGAACAACAATTCTATCACAGTTGCCATGTAAAAAGAATAAATTGATATTTTGTTGATTTGTGTAATGATTCATTTTGTTGATTTTGATTTCTGTATTACTTTATTCTAAATAGTTTAATTATTTGACAGTTGAATTACAATGGCGATAAAACAAAAGCATATCACATGCCTACTAAAGTGCACTTGTGACATGCACAATTATACCCTGCAGAAATGCGACGAAAAAGTAATCCTCGAAATATTTAAAAAAATACTAGCTTTAGGAGTATGTTTGTATTATACTTTTTTGTAGTAAATTCTTCTCCCTATCGTGCTATGCAATAAAAAATGGGTCATTCCATTTAAAAAAAAATAATTACAGGATATTTAAGAGGGCACTTAGATATTGACATTTTATGAACACTTATTATCAAAATTGACAGTTTCCAATTATGTCACTCATAGAGGCATCCTCTATCTATAATTAGAAATTTAATTCATAATTTTATCTTATTTCTAAGAGAAGTTATAGACAGATTTCAGGCTACCTTTTAGAGGTCAAAATTTTAGAAAATATTTTTTTTCTTGAAAACTAGAAGAGATAAGTGTACATACATTCTTACAAAATATGTTCCAATTTAAGCGAGAAATTTAAAAATATAATAATATATGGGGTGTTCCATTTAAAATAAGAAAGTTGGTGCTACTTCCGGTGGAACCGGAAGTGATAGAAACTTGAAAATATTTCACATGAGGACAACTGATTCAACCGTGTAACGAGGATTTTTTTGAAATTTTTAGTACAACGGCAACCCCGTAAACTTTTAACGAACGGTTTAGCGTAGACACCCTGTATATATATATATATACAGTATGTCCCGGATTGAGTTTACAAGAGGGATTTATTTTTATTTTTACATTTATGTAAAAATGTTATAGTAATTAAAATTCCTGCTTCGTCTGAAACTACCATTTCAGTTATTAAAACATTGATTTATTTAAACAGGTGTTGTGTAAATAAAACATATTAAATCTAATTTTGAAAATTTATGTCAAATAATTATGAAAAATAACATCATTTAAACAATCCCCCACCATTTTTTTCACACAATTCAAGCCTACTGGAACTCCTGAAGACTGTTTAGGATTTCTTCAATAGTTATTAATGCAAATGCCTCTCGTAGGCGATTTTTTAAATTTTCAGTATCATATATATATAATCGATCTTTATTGGGCTATCGACCCCATATGGGGTCTTTCCGCCGTCTTTCCGCCAGTATCATTTTCTGCATTTGCGGGATTATTTGAATGATTTTATTTTTCTTTAATGTTGTTAAACGTAATTTTAAATTCCTTTGGCAAATTGTAAATAAATAAGTGTCAAAATAGCATTTTGCCAACACCCTGTATAAATAAATCAATGCTTCAATAACTCAACTGGTGGTTTCAGACCAAGCCGGAATTATAATTCCTTTAACATTTTTACTTAAAACTAAAATTAAAAAAAAACTATACAGCATACTTTAAAGTACATAATTGTAAGTAAGTAAAATATTTTTCTTGACTTTGACCATTTTTTTGATCAATCACATGATACAAATACGCATAAATTTGTTTTTATCATCAATACTTGTTCAAATTCTAGGATATATTAAAAAAAATCATATTATTTGAAGCGTGATGTAAATGAATAGATTTAAATTACATCTAAACTGGCAGAAACTAATCAGAAATGTAAAAAAATCAAACATTTTGTGGAGGCAATTACTTTAGGTAATTTAGGAGCTTAAGTATTATATAATTTTGATATCGTTTATTTTTAATTTGACTTAATAGTTTGGAATTTTTGTTGATAAAGGTTTTTGTTATTAAGTTTTACATTTTATAATTTATTAAACTCAATTTGAACCAACAATATTCGAATATATTTCATAGAACTACCTAAGGCTCAGATGTACAATCATGGATTATCTTTGATCGTGGTTCAGTTTCTAAGGATACTATTGTATTAATAATTGTATCCTAGGTAACTGAGCCATAGTCAAGGATGATCCACGATCGTACAACTGGGAATAAGGCCCAGTTATATGATCGTGGATCATCCTTGATCGTGGTTCAGTTTCTAAGTATACCATTGTATTAACAATTGTATCCAAGGTAACTGAACCATGGTCAAGGTGATCCACGTTCGTACAACTGGACCTAAAGCCCAGTTGTATGAACGTAGATCAGTTTGAATATGGTTCAGTTACCTAGGATGCCATTATTGACACTATTGTATCCTAGGTGACTGAATTACGATTAAGCCGGTCTCATTCATACAACTGGGCCTTAGGGTCCTAATTTTTTGACCCGAGATAAGAGCTAAGTATAAATAATTTTACCATACCCAACCGTACATAAATATTTAAATATCATTAACAAAATATCGCAATGTTTGCGATATATGCGATATATGCGATATATGCGATATATGCACACTATGCGATATATAGTGTGTTTCACTTGAATTGGTAACACCTTAGTGACTTTTTTATTTGTCTCTGGATTTAAAAAAAGAAAATTTAATATGCAGAGCTGGTGAATCTTTTTTGAATGGATAAACTACATTTTAGCCTCAGTAAATACCAAGCCTACTGTAATTAGAAATTAATTCAAAATGTTGACAAAACATATACACAGACTTTTTTTTTAAATAATGTTTTCAAGACAAGTTGTTCGGAGTAACCTTAACACGGAGTAACCCCAAATTCCAAGTTTTGTTGGAAACAAAACAAAAATTTACCCACAAATATGTTCATGTTTAATTTCAAAATTTTATTTTCACAATATGGGCTTGATTTATTAACAATACCTAAACACCATGAGATCTGTCACATAAAACATTGCTGATTTTTCTCGTTAAATGCTGTTGATTTTTTTATAAACATTTAGTACAAACAAAAAAGTGGAAATTGCAAGACTTAATTTTATTCTACCAAACTTGTGATTTGAGGTTGTGAGGTATCTCCAAACCAGTTTTCTTATTAATTAAAAAACAAAACCTATGTTTTTAACATTTTTTTGTTTTTTATATTTATATTTTATTTACAATACTGCCTTGATTTATTAACAATACCTAAACATCATGCGATCTGTCACATGAAACTGCTGATTTTTCAGACTCCTAATAAACTCGTTAAATGTTGTTGATTTGTTTATAAACATTTAGTACAAAAAAAATGGAAATTGCAAGACTTAATTTTATTGTATCAAACTTGTGATTTGAGGTTTTGAGGTGACTCCAAACCACTTTTCTTAATAATTAAAAAACAAAACCTATGTTTTTTCCATTTTTTTTTAAATTTTTGATCACAGTAGGTTTTTTATTCACTAAGGCTAAAATACAGTTTATTCGTTCAAAAAAACTTCACAAGCTTCATAGACTGAAAACAAGTATTTTAAAACCCACTGAAAAATAAAAAAAATACTATGTTGTTACCACTTCAAGTGAAAAACACTGTATAAAAATAAAATGAGAAAATAGGTGAAAGTAATATAATTGATTATTATACTAATATTTTCACAAAGCTCTGAGAATAATATGACGAAATAAATCAAATACTAATATATATTTAAAATTGTATAAATGTACGGATCCATCCAAAGTTAAATGAAATTTATTCAATATATTTTAGCACTCTCTAACATTACAATTTTAGTATTGTAAAACTGAAAATGTGCATTTGGTAATTACTTTCTCGGACAAGAAGACAGGTGCAATACTAAAGAAGAAAGCTCTTGCTGTTGTTAGTCGTGTAAAATAATATGTTGCAGAAAAATAGGTAGATTGATGAATATTTTGTCAACGGTAAATACATTTAGAACTGTGAAAGTGACAACTAACAGTGACAAAAATTATTATTATTGTATTTTTTATATGAAAATGAATTACTCTAGATCTTCAGTATATTATTTATTCTGCCATTGGTGGTTGTGTTTTTATTTTTTAGTCAACAAAGTCTCGCACTGATAATTATTTAAATAGACCCAAATCTAACCTTTCAAAACATTTGTATGTATAACACTTTTTTGAACTTTGTGAAATTAAGTCACATTCACACAGATGAGATGATGTACAACACTTTAATGTACACGACTGTACTTATATTGCATTCCATATTATTAAAATTTAGGTCTTCCCGCCGTCTTATCGTCGGTTTAGAGGTGAAACCAATTAAGTAACATTCAAGCGAAAATGAATTAAATATGTTTACTTAATTATGTTATATGTTTTTCTTGTTTTCATATCAAACTTACTATTACAGGTAAGAACGAGTGACAATTGTACTTTTAATGTTTATGTAGAAAGATGTTCTTGAGTAATTTAAGTTATTATTAATATAATATGTCACTTAACTAAGAAATATTCAAATGTTCGTTAATAATTTTGACCTCTTCTTCTGCAACTGCCTATCCGTTCCGGATGTTGGCTATCATATTGGCTATCATCACTTTGTTCACAGCTGCCCGGAAGAGGCTGTGGTTGCCTGTGACATCTATGTGCACTATATTGTGATTTTTATTAGTTAATTTTACAGTTATTTAGGAATTTTGTTGTTTATAGTTTTATATAAATTAATAGAGCAGGAACAGGTTTAGTAAGTAAATTATCAAGTTAGGTAATTAATTAGATAGTGTTTTTTAGTTAATATTGTGAATCATTAAGGCACAATTAATAATTAATAATGTAATTTTTTTTTTTTTTTTTTTTTTTTTTATTTTCTCCAAAGAAATTTGTAATCTGCCCGAAGGCAATAAGCAAATGTTAGTTACATTGTGCCTAGCGAGTTTGCTAGGCAAGCGGGTGTTAGTAGACTTACATTAAACTACTAACATAGGGAGAACCTACAGGGTTCGTTACAAATAAGGGTTAGTTTTAACATATATTATAGTATACATTATGCGAAAGGATATTATGGTTCACACAATTCAATGCGTATGTGATTTAGTACGGCTCAGGTTATGATCGGTTGCACAAGTCCAGAGGGTCTAGTCGTTTTAGCCGGTATGTGTTTTGGCTGTTGTCCAGTAGTTCAACAGCTAGCCGGTTCGGGTGTAGATTTAGTCTCGATATATACCTTTCACTCGCACACTTCACTTCTTCGAGCACTTTGGGAACCTCTAGGTCTCGATGTATGGTGTCGTTTGTAACATACCAAGGCGCATCGGTTATTACGCGTAGCGTTTTGGATTGAAACCGCTGGATGATCGCAATGTTGGTTGCACTCGCAGTACCCCATAGTTGGATTCCATATAGCCACACTGGTTTAAGTATAGCTGTATACACTGCAAGTTTGCTGGATAGCGATAGGGTGGATGTCCTGCCAATGAGCCAGAGGAGTTTGGAGAACTTCAGGCCCAGTTGTTTGCGCTTTGTCATTAGGTGGTGTTGCCAGTTTAGTCTTCTATCTAGGTGAATACCTAGGTATTTCGCGTTTACCGCCATTGGGAGATGGTGTCCGTTCAGGGATACACTTGGGCATGTTTCTCTTCTGAGGGTGAAAGTTATGTGCTGGGACTTTGCTTCGTTGACCTTTATGCGCCATTTCCTCAGCCACACTTGGATCTTATCCAGGGCTGCCTGGAGTTTTTCTGAGGCGTGTGTTGGTACCTCACTTGTTGCCATGACTGTGGTATCGTCTGCAAAGGTAGCAGTTAATGTGTTTTCTGTTGTGGGTATGTCTGCAGTAAAGAGTAGGTAGAGCACTGGTCCCAGAACGCTACCCTGAGGAACTCCCGAGTGGACCGAGCGCAGACTTGTTGTTTCTTCTTGGTACTTTACTGAGAAGTATCTGTTGGTCAAGTATGAGGATAGTACTGTGTAGTAAGGTGCTGGCAGACAAGATTTCAGTTTGTAGAGCAAGCCATGGTGCCAGACTTTGTCGAATGCTTGTGTGACGTCCAAGAATGCGGCTGAACAGTATTTTTTTCTTTCGAATGTTTCGTTTATAGTTTTAACTACCCTGTGGACCTGCTCAATGGTGGCGTGCCCTTCACGGAAGCCAAACTGGTGCTCCGGCATTAGTTTAAGTCGGTCCACCACGAGCTTTAGCCGTTTCACAAAGAGTTTTTCGAATAATTTCGACAGCATGGGAAGTAGACTGATGGGCCTATAGGACGTGGCTTCCGTCGCAGGTTTACCAGGCTTTAGAATGAGTATCACTTGTGCGACTTTCCATTGGATTGGGAAGTATCCGCATCTTAGAATTGAGTTAAAGATCTGGGTAAGTGCGATTAGCGCTTTATTGGGTAGTTGTTTGATGGTGTGTCCAGTTATCAGATCGAAACCTGGAGATTTTTTAGGGTTTAGGTTGTTTTGGATGGTGTCTTTGACTTCAGACATTTTGATGAGCTTTATAGGTAGAGCCATCTGGTGTGGAGTTTCGAGGAAGGAGGTAATGGTTTCATCTTCTTCATCTGGTAGCTCGGAAGGGAATGGCTGGAAGACTTTTGCCAAGTGCTCGGCAAATAAGTCTGCCTTTTCCATGTCCGTTCTTGCCCACGAGTTGTCCTCCTTTTTGATTGGGGGGATGTAAGCTTGTGTTCTATTTAATTTAGATGTGGCTTTCCATAGCGAGTAGTCGGTTGCGTATGTTGGTGTTAGTCCTGATAAGTAAGCTTGGAATGTTTTGTTTTGCTCTTTTTTGATTAGTTCTTTGATGTTCCTTGCTGCACGGTTTAGGTGCTCTTTATCATTAGGGGCCCTAGTGGACATCCATGTTTTCCTCAGGTGCCGTTTTTTGCGTATAGCCTCTTTGATAATGTTCGAGCAGTTTTGTTGACTGGTCTTAGGTGATGTGTTAGGTGTGGAGTCCCAAGCTGCTTGCTGGATCACAGAAGTCAGGTTGTCCACTGCTTGATCTACGTCGCCTGGTGTTTTCAGTGGTATGTTTATATTAAGCCTTTCTGTAATCAGGTCTTTGTAACGTTCCCAGTCGGTTCGCTTGTTTGTGAGACTGACTGGTTGTGGTTTATTTATTGCTGTGCAGCTGAGAGTAACCAGTATGGGAGAGTGGTCTGAGGAGAGATCAAGGCTTTGTTCCGCAATTAGGCGATTTGATGGTATGCCTTTGCTTACACAGAAATCGATTACATCTGGTATTTTGTTTCTATCACTAGGCCAGTAAGTTGGCTTTCCAGTTGATAGGGTATTTAGCTTTAGTTTGTCTATGCATTTAGCTAGGTTGCGGCCTTTAGTTGTTGTGAGCCTCGATCCCCATTTGGGGTGTTTTGCGTTGTAATCACCGCCAGCTAGGAATCTGTCGCCAAGTGTGTTAAAAAAGTCAGCATACTGTTCATACTTTAGGTTGTGTCGGGGAGGGCAGTATACTGCAGATATGGTTATTTGTCCACGAGTGTCTTCGATTACAACGTTTGTTGCTTGTAGGAAGTCCTTTTGAAAATTAGATGTTTCGTAATGTTTTAGTTTAGTTTTAATGATTACGGCGCTGCCTCCATGGGCCGCACCGCTTGGGTGTTTTGTGTCGTATATTGTGTAGTTTTTAAATCTTATGAAGCTGCGGCTAGAGAAATGGGTTTCTGAGATTAACATGATGTCAATATCGTTTTGTCTCAGAAATACGTCTAGTTCTTGTTGATGGTTTGACAGCCCGTTTGCGTTCCATACAGCTATGTTAAGGCGAGTATTCATTATTCGAGTTTGTTAAGCAGTTTCGACACGATATTCATTAGTGTGTCCATGCGTTGAGTCATTAGCTCGATTATTGTTTCTAATTTTGAAATACGATCCTCAGGTTGGGTGTTTATAACTGGAGCGTTCTGGTTGTTATTTGTTGTTTCCTTTGCATTTAGGGCTGCGGCAAAGGATAGTTCTTCCGAGAAATTCTTTGGAGGATTTGAAGCTTTGTTTTCCTGTGTTTTAGGTCGCAGAGAAGGGAATATTTTTTGTTGTAACTCTTTATAGACCTTGCACCCTTTGTAGTTTGCGGGGTGGTTTTGGCCACATGAGGCACAGCGCAGGTCTTTTCTCTCCTTTACTTCGCATTGGCTGCTGTTGTGGAGTCCTCCACATTTAATGCACTTCTGTTGACGGCTGCAGTAGTTTTTGGTATGACCCCATCTTAGGCACCGTCCGCACTGGGGAATTTGTCTATGCACTCTTACTGGTTCTACTACGACTGAGCAGTACTGAAGGAGTTTGATTTCGTATACGTCTTTATTGTTTGAATTTGGCTCTAGGTCAAGGAAGAACATGTTTAGCTTCTTTGGCTGATTGTCTATTTTGGTTGTAGCATTGCGGATATTTCGTATCTTGTGGCCTAGGGATTCGAGCTCTGTTTTGGTTTCTTCGGTGTTGGTGGTGTGGTGCAGTCCCTTAACGACCACACGGAAGCTTCTTTTGTCCTTTGCCAGGTAAGTATGGTGCTTAACGTCTTTATCGTGGAGGCCATCGCGGGCTGTTTTGTATGCCGCTTCATCTGTTGTGGTGAGTTTTACCTCGTCGTTGTCTAATACTTTCAATTTGAATTTACCTCTTAAATCTGCAAGTGAGTTTAACATATCTGTGAGGAGATTTACATTTGTAATTCCTGTTAGAAATATTGGAGGAGGTTTTATTACTGGTGGTGGACTATCGTTGTTTGCTTTGGGTTTTGTATTTTCTTCCGTTAGGTCGACCTCTAACAGTTGGAATTGATTGGTTGGGTTAATAGTGAAATCTGTTATTAGTTTTTGTTTAACATTTCTCATGGCTTCGGGTGAAGAACGTTTAGATTTACGGCTCTTTACCTCGGTCCATCTTCGACTCTGCTTGAGTTCAGTGATGTAGTTTTCGTACATCTTGTTTGCAAGCTCAATGGCTTTCTGTTCTATTATATCGGAGGTGTCGTTTGATGTGGATGCGGATGCCATCTCAGTTGTTTCCTGCGTGGGATCTTGTGAGGCTTCCTTTGGTAGCATGGCTGCCAAGTGCTAAGTGCGGTCCTGCTTTTACAGTAGCGCGGGCGACGCGCGAGGAACGTGAGCGCGCGTGGCACTCTGGCCGCGCGCCGCGCGCATGTGCGACTCAATGGCGGTTTTATCTGGCTATTTGCGATATGGACTTGGGCTAAGTCTACTTACAGTTTTGATGGTTTTTCTGGATTGGCATGCTTTAATTAGCTGGTGCCTGGCTGGTTTGGTAATATGTTTGCAGTGTTTAACACTTATTTATGCAGGTGCGATTTGCAGGTTAATAATGTAATGAGTTAATTAAAATTCGTAATTACAATTAATACCTGAAATATGACGTCCAAGGACGTAAGACTTTTCATTGGAAGCGGAAAATTATCAGGATAATGAATATCGCATTAAATTTTGGATTGGATATTTGGATTTGCGAGAATTTGAAAAAGTAAATTAGAAATTATACATTATTGAATGATCACCATGACAACGATTATGAATTATCGGTACATATTATAATGTATTAAAATCAATTTGTACCAACAATATTCGAATATATTTCCTTGAACTTCTACAATTGCGCTGTAGATTTTCAAGTTCTGAAGAACGACAAACGAAGAATAAATAATAGAAAAGTGGCTGTCCGGTCTGTGTTTATAAATATGAACGATGATACGAGACGCCCAGAGTTTACATTCGTTCCCGGTAAAGCTCACGTCTCGATGCGGAAGAAACGGAAGATAGTTTAGAAACAAACAGTATCGTTACACCGATAATTGCGGCGTAACGTAAATAATTGTATGTCTACGAACTCATAAACAAACAATTTAAACACAGTAATCATTTCGCATCCGATTAAATATCCGCATCTGAGCGATAATTAAGGAACCCAAATTAAAAACAATTGGTTTAAATACACTGATATTTGTTTCTATTAGTGAAATAGACCAATCAGTTAGTGCAACGAACAATTTTGTGCGTACGGGAAGGAATTATATTCCGAAACAGCTGATATATTCGAATTTTTGGAGCCTGAACGTGAGCTAAACCAATAGAATAGCATACCAATATATATTTTTATTTTTATGAATATATCATGATTTATATGCAAAATCATAAATTTACTGTCACAGTCACAGCTTTCACTGTTACTTAAAAGTATTCAGCTGCTCATTTGTGTTTAATAGTGACGTGCGAATGATGTTGAAAGCACAAATACGTCGTTCCTCCCCGAACTTAATCCCCGTTTACGATTCACACCATTCCTTGCTTCAATTAGAGACAGAGCAGCGTGAAAAGATCCGTCCAATTCCCGTCCCTCATTTCGCGCCGCGTCGATTCAGCTCGGGGCGGGCATTTGCATGAGCATGAATATTTATGGCTTGTAAACATTCCGAAACGGGGCGGGCGGCGCGCAGAAATAAATCCCGAAATAACGCAAGAGTACGTGTGTCGACGGCCATCGGAAGTGGCGCGTTTATTTTTACAGCCGGGGCAGAAACGTGTATCGTTCGATGTAATTTATCGTTCCACGTGAATTAGGAGAACATTGAACGCGCGGTCTAAGAGCGTGCGTGTCCTGTTCACTGTTAAGTCGAGATATGCGACCGCTAATTAGACGCGAATTGTTTTTGTGCCTCGTGGAACGACAACCAAACGAATTAGCGTCGGATTACGGCATAAAAATTGTTTGATCGGTGTTTAGCACGAAACTGCAAGCACGTCGAAGTAAGATGATTTAATAGATTCAGAAACGTCTTATTGTTTTTTTTTTCACGAATAGTAAAGTTTGTTTTCGGTGATGTGTATGGGGGCCATTCGTACTGGTATCACCAGGAAAGTATTCCTTTTGATGTTTCTGTACTGGATAAACTATGTCCTGGTTTTAGTACTCATTTTTCATTCTTACTTTATTTTTTTCTATGAACGAAAGCGATATATTTGACGAAACTTCGCTGGTTGTAATATATTAAACTAGGGAACATAACATAATTCAAGTTTTTGGCCATTTGGTTGAAATGTTTTGTCATTTTAAAGAAAATGATATTTCTTTGAAATATCCGTCAATCTTCACTATCTTTATTTACGAGAAACAAACGTGGAAGCAGGAAAATAGTGAATTGGTCAGTGAACCAGGTATGGCCAAGTGACATTTTTTTTTTTTTCAAAAATAATAATATTCACATTTGCACCCCTCGCAACCAAATTGTATGACTTCGACGAGGTGAGATATATTCTTTAATTGTAGGTAATTTCAGCTTCTCAATGGTTCAAATCGATAAAATAACATAACCTAACCTCAAAAAAGTCAAGTCCAAGTAATTTTAGATGGATAAAGACCGACACAGGCCATTGACAGCAGCAGAATTAGAGGAGGCAGCTCGTCGAATCTTAGAAGAGAGTTCAGTTGAATCTTTTCAAGAAAAATTAGATGAGCCAGAAGGTGAAGAGAGTGAAGATGATAAAAACCGAAATAAAGGTAATGATCATTTGAGCCGTTTTGATGCACAATCAGATGTTAAAGAAATTAAGAATGATGGAAGTTCCAGTGATAAATATGTGCAAGCTAATGATAATCAACAAAACTGTTAGGTTAAAAAAAACATCCGCAGTAAGTAATTTAAAAAAAACCCTGCCTACATGATCTAGATCGAAAAATATAATATCTCATCTATGTAAGTCAGCAAAAAATGCTTCAACTCCCAAGGAATCATTCCTGTTATTCATAACAGAGGACATTATCCCAATAATTGTTGGTAAAACGAAAGAGTACATACAAATGGTGAGAGGTAAATTTAATAGAGAAAGGGATGGACTTGATACAAATGTAGTAGAAATAAAAGCCGTTGTTGCAATTTTGCTAATGTCTGGCATGTATCAAGCTACCCATCTTTCGTACTTTGTTATGTTTAACACTGATGGCAGTGGCATAGAATTTATACGAATTTGCATGACTGCCAAAAGATTTTTATTTCTTCTCAGATGTCTTAGATTTGATTCACTGAGCACCAGAAAAGAGCGAACAGCCACTGATGAAATGGCTCATATAAGACACATTTTGAGTTGTTTGTGCGTCAATGCAAAGATAACTATTCTCCTGATAAGTATTTTACCACTGATGAGATGTTAATATCTTTAAGGGGAAGATGCTCCTTTAAGCAATACATTCCCAATAAGCCTGCTAAATACGGCATCTAAATGTACAGCATGGTTGATTCCCGTTAATTTTACACATACAATTTGCAGTTGTACGTGTTCAAACAGCCAGAAGGAGAATTTTCCATAAGCAACAGTCCAGCCGATATAGTGAAATGACTTGTTGAACCAATTAGAGGCACAAATAGGAATATTACCCGTGACATTTGGTATATTAGTGTTCTTCTGACAAAAGATCTGTCCAAAAACTATTCTCTAACTCTGGTGGGAACTATGAAGAAATCAAAAAGAGAGATTCCGCCCGAATTTTTGGCCAATAAGCGTCGAGAATCGAAAAGCAGCGTATTTAGATTTTGTGACGACATGCTGTTGGTGTCTTATGTGCCAAAAAAGTACAGATCCGTAACGCTTTTCTCTATAATGCATTCTTCTGCAGATATAGATGAATCTACTGGTGACCACAAGAAACCGGAAGTGATCACTTTCTATAACACTACAAAAGCAGGTCCTAATGTGCTGAAATGTCTGTACTTGCCAAAGAAGAACTATACGGTGGCCTCTTGCAACGTTTTCGGCCTTGATAAATATAGCTGGTATCAATTTCTACGTTACATATAACTATTATAAGCCTTCGGTGAATAAACTGAAACGTCGTATTTTCTTAAGAACACTGGCTATGTATCTGGCAACTGACCAAATAAATGTCAGGAAAAATATACCATCACTGTCAAGACCCCCGAAACGAAGATTGGAAAATATATCAGCAAAAGAAAGATCTGACGCTGATCTACGCCTCCAACATCTACCGCAACTCAAAAAAGGTGTTATTTTTGTCGTTGATAAAACGACAGAAAAAGCAGAAAAGACTGCGAGAATTGTGCAAAACCGATTTGCGATCAACACTCCAGTTTTTTTGTGTGTTGATTGTAGAGAACAATAAGTTTTTCCAAATAATTAGCTTCAACATGTTTTTAGTTTTGATTTCGTTGGTTTTAAAATGTAAAGTTTCATTTATTTTCGAATAAAATCGAAAATAATCTATTTCGACTTATTATATTTTGCATAGGTGTTGTTAAAAGTCCAAAGAACATATTTCAGATACTACAAGAAAGAAAAAAATTAAACAGAAAATGGAAATGGGATCAAAATCAACCCACGAGACTTACTGTGTAAGCTGATTTGGGCGCGCTCAACTAAGGGTTAAAAGTGTTAATGTAAAAATCACTGTAAGTGTTAATCTTAACATCACTGTTAATCGCTAAATATAACTTTAATTTGAATTGTGTTGCAAAAACTATGTTGCTTCAGATGTTATATATTATATACTTAATTCAAACATGCATGACTGTAAACAAATAAAGGATGAATATGAAAATGGTTCTCATGACATTTATCAATATTATAATTTAGACGTATTATATAAATAAATAATATGCAGCTTCATATTTGTTTACATAAAACTGGCAAGCTTTTCATATGGGTTATTATTAATAAATTAATAGTGGTATTTGCAACATGTTCATTGAGCAAACGAACGTAATTTGCACACCGCATTTCAAAACCCTATATAATAGTTAAGCGTTTTGTAAAAATTCTACCTGAGTATGACGGCACTGAATGCCGAATTGCTCCGAGTGCGGCTTCGTCTCTGCCGTGCTCGACGACACAAGGATGGCGAACCGCTGGCTCTTACCGACGGTGACATTCTTAGAGTCCATGACTGTACATGTAAGGATTTCATGATTTTGTTGCGGTTTTGGGTGATTTTTACGCCCAGAGTTTTCGCCATATCCTTTGACAGATCGAGCCACACTGTCTGTGAAATGATAGTCTATGAGGACTGATAATTGCTGTTTGCATGTGTTACTTCGTTTGTTGTATTTATCTTAATGCGTGTTCACTATTGTAGTAATAGGACCGGGGTCCAGTAATATTGTTAAAAACGTGAAGCATCGAGATACATTTGGTTTGGCATAGGCACTAGCAGCTAGAGAATTAGATAACAAAGGGTACATGAGCCGATGAGTTTAACGCCAAGGGAACTTCCGCCAGGCAAATTGCACCGCCTGAACTAGAATCTGGAACCAACAATAACATTTTATAAATCACATATTTATTGCATATTTGAACACAAATTTAATTTAGTTTGTACTAGAATTCAATGGGAGAATTCACTATGTTCAACGTAATTCAATTGAAGAATAGTAGAGGACATAATATACATGAATTAATGCTCACAATGGATGTATGAACCATGGTGGTTATAAGACGAAAAATTCGTATAAAAGCTAAAGTATGACGAGGCTCATATCAGTTGATGCCAGACTAAAGAAGCATCGTCACGTTTGCGTTATATTTTGTGTGAGTAAATTTAAACAAGAAGTAAGCGATGAGTCATCACTTACTTCTTACTTAGTTCCTTTGTTTCAAATTTTTAGTGCCTTGTCGCCTGCCTATTTTCATGCGTTTTAGTGCCTAAACATCCTGTCTCTAGTGATGACATTCCAAATACTAAAAGTTTAACAAAATACAACATTCATATCAAATTACATAAAAGAATGAGTTAATATAAACCACAAGTTATTTATTGCATATATGAACACAAATTTTATTTAGCTTGTACTAGAATTTAATGGGAGGATTCACTATGTTCAAAGTAATTCAATTAAAGAATAGTAGAGGACATAACATAAATCAATTATTGTTCACAATGGATGTATGAACCAGGGTGGTTATAAAACGAAAAATTCGTATAAAAGCTAAAGTAGGACGAGGCTCGTGACAGTTGATGCCTGACTAAAGAAGCATCGTTACGTTACGTTATATTTTGTGTGAGTTAATTTAAACAAGAAGTAAGCGATGAGTCTTCACTTACTTCTTACTTACTTCCTTTTTTTACATTTTTAGTGCCTTTTCGCCTGCCCATTTTAATGCGTTTTAGTGCCTAAACATCCTGTCTCTAGAGATGACATTCAAAATACTAAATGTTTAAGAAAATACAACATTTCATATCATATTACATAAAATAATGAGTTAATATAAACCACAAGATAGTGATAATTTTCAAAATTTCCACTAAATCTTAAAATATATTTAAATTTATTAAAATAAAATTAAACAAAAGAAAAAGAGAATAAAAATAAAAAATCTCTTAAATTTTAAAACAAATTTGAATGGAACCTTCTGGCTTCCGGCTGAACTAGCAATATTCATATTTGAAAAATGGTATTGGAACCTTCCGGTCATGCCTACCGGCTGGAAGAAGGAAAGATACCATATTTTTATTAAAAACGTATGAAAATATATGAAATTTAAATTAAATTCATAAAAGTGTTTTTAAATTTTAAAACAAATTTGAAAGGAATCTTCTGGACGTGACTTCCGGCTGAACCAGGAAAGTTCATATTTTAAAAATTGTATTGGAACCTTCTGGTCGTGACTTCCGACTGAACTGGGGACGATACCATATTGTTGTTAAAAATATATGAAAAGATATGAAATTGAAATTAAATTGAGAGAACTATTATTAAATTTTTAAACAAATTTGCATGGAATGTTCAGGACGTGACTTTCGGGTGAACCGGGAAAATTCATATGTAAAAAATGGTATTTGAACCTTCTGTCGTGACTTCTGGCTGAACTGGGGAAGATACCATATTGTTATTAAAAATAAAAGAAAAGATATGAAATTGAAATTAAATTGAGAGAACTATTATTAAATTTTAAAACAAATTTAAATGGAACCTTCTGGTCGTGACTTCCGGCTGAACTGGGAAAATTCATACGTGAAAAATGGTATTTGAACCTTCTGGTCGTGACTTCCAGCAGAACTGAGAAAATTCATATTTGAAAGATGGTATTGGAACATTCTCGTCGTGACTTCCGGCGGAACTGGGGAAGATACCATATTGTTGTTAAAAATATATGAAAAGATATGAAATTGAAATTAAATTGAGAGAACTATTATTAAATGTTAAAAAAAAAATGAACTGTCAAAGCATTTTTGAGCATTTTTATATAATTTATTGTTACTTAATTACTTAGTTGTATAACGTCTTTTTATTTTTAAATAATTTAAAAAAATAAAAATTAAATAACATTTCCCACATTTTTCATTTTGACATAGGTTGTTATACATCGTTGAAAAGAGGAAGAGAAAGTCTATTTTGACGTAAAAAACTCATACACCGGGCGATTCAAGTTTTATTACCATGGGTTTTTTAGGCATTTGGAGTTGCCCAAAAAATATGAAAATTTTGATTTATATAGGTCTGATACTAATCTACGGAAAGGTAGTTTGACTTTTTCGATATAATTATATAGACGGTTATAGAATTAAAAAAAAACTCTTTTCGGGCAAAACTCCCTATCGTTATTTTTGCTGTTTTATTTTATTCATAGAACCCATTTATGAAATAAAAAATTAACAAAAATGATTAGATTTCAAATTAAAGCATTTTTTACATTACTGACCAACTTTCCGCGGTATGATTTATGATTTTGTAAGTCAAGAGCCCTACAAAGCATTGACCGCGGAGGGGCCGTTGGAACGTTTTATTACTTTATGATTCCGACAGTCGCCCGTGGGTTGAACAGGCTATGCAGGACGGATTGGGTACAGCGCTATCATAAAACCCCATAAAATCCATCAGGGACTATTACTGGTAGCACCCGTCATATTTTACTATTTAGTAATAAATCTTACTGTTGCAATATCAAAATTCATTTAATTCAATAATTGGTGCAATTTTTTGATTTGAATTACACTGGAATATTTGGAATAGCATTAAAGTATGTTCTGACAAAAACTATATAAATAATATTACGAATTCTTTGTGAAATAACGAATAAACTACCGGATGGTTATTTTTTTATCGTCAGATGGCGCTTCGTCAATATCTAAACACAATAAAACTTGAATCACCCGGTATATATATATATATATATACATCCCGCTATCATTTCGGCGTCCGTACATTGTCGATTTACCATCATTTCGGCGTCCCCACGTAATCCTGCGTCCGATATACGGACGCCAAATTGTTTCCATGTTTTTTCGATTTTCCGTATCTACGTGATGACGGGAACGTTATATCAAATATTCGCTTGAACGCCAAAATGGTGCCAATTTGAAAGCTGTAGTTGAGAAAAATTACACCAGAGGCGCCACCGTCGCTCCCGGATGGTTACATTTTTTTATCGTCAGATTGGGCTTGATCAATATCTTAACATGTGTACTTATTTTGGATTATTTATTTCAATTAGAAGTCGCCATTTTTGGCCTGGTAATAAAACTTCCTTTTAAAATAAGAAAGTTGCTGTTAATATCTCGGAAACCGACACCTTGACTTTTGTTTTGACTGGATTTTCAAGTTTTTGCGATCAAAACAAGTAACTTTTATTTTAATCTTTTTTCCGCATCTTTAATAATTATGAATATATCGGAGTTTTTAGAAAATCGCAATTTTTGTTTTTTTAGAATAACTTCTAAACTGTTCGGACTTTTTCAACAAAATTTTTCAACGTAATCTGAAACAGCATATTAAACCGCACAATATTGCCCATATAACCAGATTTCTAGCTTTAAGAATAAGAAGTATACCCTCGCAAATAATTTCTATTTAGGACACCCTGTATACTGGGATATTTATATTTATATTTTAAAATCTCTATTGAAAAATAGAGTAATTTATGCACCACGAGCGTTATTTACTGACAATGCCCATTGGGCGATATCCATCGCTTAGGCCAGAGGCCCTCACGCTGGATCACGTCGACCTTCAAGCATTAACATCGGCATAATGCTCTTCATATGCAAATGATAATATGATATCTACATTCGGAAAACGACTATTAAGGAAGAATATAATTGCAAAAAGGTTTATGAAATATATCGACGCATTCTTTATTAAAAGGTACAAGTGATAATATACCAATTTTACAGAAATCAACATAAATCGATTATTCAACGTAATATCAATGAAATTCGAAGCTCCTTTTAATATATAATTAAAACACAATTGGTGTTAGTTTCACAAAATATTTAACGTTGTACTGTTACAATTGGTAAGTTTCTTTTAATATTTGTGTTACAATTTAGTCTTAATTATTTCCAATTGAACTGTCGTATTTACAAAATATTGTATTGTATTGTAATTTACTGCGATGCGCAAACATGTAAAGCAGATATCGTATTTTTGACCCTTTTAAAAAAAGAATGCGTCGATATATTTTTCATCGCAGTATGTAATTAAGATAACATGTCATCGTTGGTTAGTGACTCATATTTTATTCATTACAGCATACAAAGGACCAGATTTAGTGAAATTTACTGCCCGATCAGTCGAATTTATAGTTATGGGATGGATAAGTGGGATTAGGCAGCGCGTAAAGTTGCATTTAGGATCATCTTAGATCGTTATATTTCATCGCATGCCGCGCCGACCGCCCCTGTGCACTCAACAGGGCTCCCATAAAGAAAAAAAATATTGTGTGTACACAAAATCTGGAATGGTAAATCATCTTGTGCAATACAGAGGAGCTTAACGTCTTTATATACGAAATCGATCTAGAACAAGAGTTCATAAAAGCAACGAAACAAGATGAAATCTCCTTCTTAGGCGTGGACATAAGATGGTATTTTTTGCTTTACATGAATAATAATAATAATAATAATTTACATAAATATGAATGTAATATATTAAGCTAGAAATAAATTGCTTATTGGTCTGTAGACCAGATTGTAATCGTATATATGTATATTGTGTATATATATATATATATATATATATATATATATACATCCTGCATCTTTATGAACTCCTTTCATAATCCTTCCTTATGACGTCCACGTATATTTATTTTCAGGCTACTATCATTAGAACGTCCGGTTTTCAGTGTACTATCCATAAAACGTCCTGCGTATATATTTTGTACAAACGGCCACCATGCGGCGTCAATTTGTATATATTTCCGTTCAGTTAGACGCTTTCAAGAGTCCGACGGTGTTGCCGACTGTCTGGATGCGCAGGGCATAGGATCGCCCCGATATTCAGAGGAGCCGCATCGCGCATATGTGCAATATGTGCAGCGCCCACAGGTGCCAAGGTCACAGAGCGCCCTTGCGGTTATTGTGGAGAGCCAGCGCCAATCTTTGACAATAAAATCTTGTTTGCTAATTTCCATTGCTACTTTACTACAGTAATGCCGCATCAATGTTTACGTCTATAGTTCAAGTGAATCCTGCGCTGTAAAGGTCATTCTATCAGTCAGTTTATCTATCTATCCCTACTTTATAAACATACTTGTACTCGTTCTTATTAATTTTGTTACTAATTTTATTAATGATGTTTTCACGACGTGCTCTCGGATAAAAATCGGATAAAAATCATTAAATGATCTGTTATCAAACTCTTGTGAGCAAACGAAGCGAGAAGAAGAACGAAATAAAAATATGTACAACGAATATAAAGAAGAAAATATTTTACGATCTTGCCATTATCCTATTTCAAACAATAATCCCAAAGTTTTGAGACTAAAAATTCTATTGATGAAGGTATTGGTGAATAGAACTCCAAATACGTTTCATGCGTTATATATGTATAATATAAAATCTATTTATATGTATACAGGGTGTGCCACGTAAGTTATTGGTTCAAAGATTATGTGGTTACTTTTGAAATAAAAAGTAGAAATAAATCATACACATGGTTCATCGCGATCTTCCAAAAGAAAATATGAACATGTTTCTATCAATTCTATCTATCAAGTGGCCATCAATTTTGTTATTTTAAATAGAACACGCTGCATATTTTTACATATTCGGATAACTCATTCACTTCTATAGATATATATTTTGTTAAGCCTGTCGGGCACTTATGTTTAGAAGTTTTTGAGGAAAACATTAATTTCCAATATATTTGCTCGCAACAGACGATTTAAAAATCATTATTTATCTTATGAATGAATATAAACTTAAAATTTCTAGGTTAAATCAAACACTTGGTTAAAGTTTCACTGTATTGGAAGAATAAACCTCTACAATTGTTTCGAAAAGGCGTTTTATAGCCTTGCGCATAGACTCTTAAACATTCCGTTGAGTAAAATTAATTACGATAATGTAGTCAGAACTATTAAACAAATCGCACAAAATAATGGGTTTAAGGTGGATATAGTAGATAAAATTATATGGAAATTAACTAAACGCAAATCTTGTAATCTGTTGTATAGTGTTTGTGAAGGTGAGGATAATAATTGGTACTTTATTAATTATGTTGGGGATATTAGTACCAAAATTAGCAATAGGTTACGTAAATTAGGCTTAAAATGTATAGTAGTTAATAAGTCTAATCTAGGTGCAATTTTATCAAACAATAAAAGTAAAGTGGATCCTCTACAAAAAAGTGGCATTTACAAACTTAAGTGCGCGGATTGTGACGCATTCTATGTCGGCCAAACAGGAAGGAATTTCATAACACGAATGAAAGAACATCGGAGAGCAATTCTACAAAACAAGGAGGACACGGGATTAGCGCAGCATTGCATTGAGAATAATCATTTCTTCAGAAATGACAGCCTGGAGGTAATGCACACCGAACACAAAGGGAGACGGCTGGATTTACTCGAAATCCTAGAAATTCGAAAAGCGGTCACTAATGGGGATAACATTGTGAATGAACAGTTAATCTTTGATAATACGCCTTTGTTATGCGGCATCCGTTCGGAAAAACCAAGACCGTAATTCATTTATTGCCATGTTGTAAAATTTTTTTTTTCTAGCTTAGTATATATAGCACATTTGTTAAATTTTAATTTTAGTATCTCTGTACTCTTGATAATGGTCGGGAGGCCGAAACAATTGTAGAGGTTTATTCTTCCAATATAGTGAAACTTTAACCAAGTGTTTGATTTAACCTAATCATAATGTTTCACCAAGTAGTATCCACACATAGTTTCAATTTAATTAAAATTTCTTGCATACAGTAGCAGTAGCATGGTTCTATCATTAGAATGATTCGTACATGTTGGTATTTTCCCGGTACAATTTCAAAAGTTTATTTATTTACATGTACACGTTAAAGAGTCGCCTTTTTTTAATGGAATGGCATATACTTTTGTATGATGGGGTAATATATAAAACAGTTTTCTATACAGCAGTGTAAAACAAACCTATCGCTAAAATGAGGGGCTTGACAGTTATTTAGAGTTATTTAGAAAAGTTCTTAAAAGTAATTTTTTTTTCGGTATTTAATTCTATACGTGCACGTGGCATCATAACAAGTAATACATGCTTCATGTATTTTATATTTTTTGCCATTGTTTTTCCCTTTGTTTGTTTTTCTCTTCGAATATCTAAAAATTCCAAGCGGTTGCATAACAAAAATTTCTAAGAAAATCGACTTAAATACCTGTTAAATACAAAAAATGTATAATATTAAAGACTGCCTTGGAGAACAAATGTAAAATAAAAGTAAAAAGTAAGAAAGTTCCTCCCTGGAGCCCTTATTATTATTTTTTAGAATAAAAAGGTTTAAAGGGAAAATAACTAGATTTTTTTTAATAGCTTATTATTTGCCACAATTTGACTTTTTTTTGTTTTTCTGAGTTTACTGCCTGATAACAAAATTGTGAAAAATTAAAGATTGCCCTGGGAAAAAAATATACCACTTAAACAAATACGTTTTATTAGTGCTAGTTAGTCAAATAAAGTTGTAAATTTAACTGTATTTGAAAGTATTTCTCTATAATTACGGTATGTTTAACAGAGATAAAACGAAAAAATATTTTTATAGGATATACATGAAGTAGTAGTAGTATGTATAATTAAATTTCGATAGAAAAATACAATTTTTTTTTCGGCACCTCCTGCACTCTCATCCCCTCCTGTTTCACATAGGGCTTCGCCGTTTTTTTAGACCCTCTGCGGCAACGGGAACACCATTCATAAGAAAAGGTAAAATCGTCTGGTTTTGCATGTCATTTTAATTTTCAAAAATTAATCAAAAAATTTTCCTGTAATTTTTTGTATAGGACTCCCTAATAGTTTACTAATAGCTTGTTAAATTTAATTACGATAGAAAAATAAACAACAGGGTTGACATATTTTTTCGGCACCCCTGCGTCTCACCCCTTCCTGTTTCACTTGGAGCTTCGCCGTATTTTTTTCTGAACTTCCTTTTTTTTTCTACATTTATCTGAAAAAGATGACCCCCTGCTACAACGGGAACCCCATTAGTCCCAAAAGATAAAATCGTCGGGTTTTAGGTGTCATTCTAGTATTTCAAATATTAATTAAAATTACTTCCTTATAGAATTCAGGGCAGTAATTCTTTATAGGATGCCGTAATAGTTCACTAATAGTATGTTAAATTTAATTGCGATGGAAAAATAAACACCACGACTGACAGATTTTGCTCTGTCAACCCCCTCCTGTTTCACTTACGGCTTCGCCGGATTTTTTCCCAGCTTCCTTATTTTTTCTACGTATGTCTACTAAATGTGAACCCCCTGCGATACTGGGAACCGCATTAATCAGAAAATGTAAAATAGTCCTGTTGTAGGTGTAATTGTAGTATTTATAAAATTAATTCAAACTACTTCCACATAGAAATTTTAGTTGCATTTTTTTAGGATTAATAATTAGTAGTAATCTGTGAATTTAATTCCGATATAGAATTAAATAAACACAGGGTTGCCAATTTTTTTCGTCAACACCGCTCCCCCCCCCGCCAGTTATTTTGAAAATTCCTTGATTTTATCATAAATCATAACAGACATGTTTCATGTTTTTTACCATTATCAATAGTATTAAATTTTAAATTTTCGGTTAGGTACAGCTTCACTAATAGTATATTTAATGATGTATGTTTAATGATTCATTAATGCACAAATGTAGAAAATATAAATTTATTCAATACAGTATATATATATTTAATACAGGGCAAGTGTGACAGAATTATTCTTCGAAATTGCAGAAAATTTAATGAAACTTATCTTCATTTACAGTCGGCGAACAAAAATAAATTTGGAATATTGGAACAAAATTTTCTTCATGCTGGACAATTTCATGGGAGAATAAATGTACGAAAGCCGGTTTTCCAAGTGCATCCAAACGCATCGCATTGTTGTTAAGAACATTTAGGCGTTGCTAATCCATTATTGCAGAGAATTGCTTGATTAACTGTGTAAGGGATCGGAATATCCATATTTTGTATGAATTAATTTAACATAAAACCACGAAAAATTATCGAAATTAATTGAGACGTTTAGTAGTAATTTTACAACAATTTCATACTCCGGTATAAACATTGAACAACACGTAAAAGCCAAGTATTTTGTTAGAATAGGAAGGGGTGATCATTTTAGGAAATAATATGTAATAAGATTAAATATGAATTCAATTTGAATCGATTACAAAGGAAATTACGAGAACTTTTATAATCACTTATATAAGGGCACCCTTGTGATTTTGTTCTATTTGTGTAAATTAAATCAACATTAGCAGAACTTCAAATTTCAAACTTTTATTGAGCTTCGATTGGGATATTTTATGTTTCTTAAACCATAATAAATTCTGATGACACAAATTTGCTTTAAAATCAAACCAAAAGAGACAATAGTAATCTGCAATTGTTTAATATAAATATGTGTGAGAGCGTGTGTGTGTGTATGTATGTGTGTTTGTGTAAATGTATGATATTGCAATGGAATTAGTAACCATTTAAATTATTATATTTAACGAAAAAGACATTTTAAGTATCAATGTGTTTATTGGTTGCGTTTATCATTAAGACGCTTCGTTGTGAACTTGATATACAAAACTAGAGCGTTTTTCTTAAAGCCACAACCCTTACCTATAAAATTTCATTCACTACAAAGAGCCGCTACTGTTGATGTAGCGGCTTGCGTATAAAGAGAGAAACGTAATTCGGTTCTCACTCTTACAACACGATTGAATAACTAGCTGAAAGAGCAGTCTCGATACAGTGTTGCCGTCAGTCGGATGCTCTATGGTCGCATAATGAAAATTTGTATATCAACTTTTCAATATACGCTTCCAACTACAGCGCCACCAATGTCAATAACGTGAACTACTATATACAAAAATATACAAAGAAAACCATGTGGCTATCCATACCGCGTCCAAGTCGATTTTCGCCAATCGATTCTAAATGGTGCATAATGGCAATAGAATTTTTTTTAAAGGCGATACATTAGAGCGTCCATATTCGGACGTTCCAAAGCGAAGGACGCCGTAAAAATAGCAAATTGTCAATGTAAGGACGGCGTAAAGATAGTGGGATATATATATATATATATATATATATATATATATATATATATATATATATATATATATATATATATATATATATATATATATATATATATATAATTAATAAAAAACATGAATAATGAACCGTGCAAATTAGATAATTTAAAATCTCGATTACAAGAATAAAAAAGATTAAATAATGTGGCAGTCCATCTATATTTTTTTATATTTTGCACACAGATATTAAAGTGCAACGTATTTATTTTTTATGACCAGCCCTACAGCCATGATGACTTTGTCTGTAATTAGTCACTAACAACTGTTTCAAATATTGAATTTCATGCTGAATGGCATACAAACACTGAAAGCCTGCGCCAGCCGAACAACATATGAGAAGTTACTACCAATTAAATTGCAGAATCGCGCACTTATACAATTTAGTGCGCTAAGGGTTTATATAATGCAACTTATGCCTGAGCTTGTATTTGCAGACTACTTAGGTTTATGATGAAATAAAGGCAATATGTACAAGCAGCTAATTACCAAGGCACGCTTAACCACCAATTAGTAGCGAAATAAAACCCCGCTTTTATATTCGTGCATTTGGGGCCCCTCTTATCGCTTAGTTCGTGACTGCAGCAATTTGTAATCCGCGTAGTTCACCCCACTGACTGCTGCGGGGGCCCCTAAACGCACTTCACATCCGCGCAAACGCCCCAAGAACTTCCACCGACATTTCCACAATCTGTTGTGTATTGAAAAAGTTCAAGCGCGCAAAAGTTATTATCCGAGAGTTCGGCCCACGCCGTTCATGAAATATTACTTTCGGAACTGCGGCTCGTTGTGGGACCTGCTACGTTTACGAGACTTCCACAAAGTTGCTCCCATCGATTCGTAATTATCTCTGTTTCATTGGAACACGCCGAAACAAGAAAGTAATCAAAGCCAATCTTCACGTAACTCTACACATAGAAAGCTACTACTTTTTTTGTTAAACAATTATGTTTTAATAGCTTCCAATAACGCCCTAAATGCAGGAGCGTAATTATTTCTAGTTTCATCACATTCACAGCATCACAGACATATTTTTTTATATAACTTATTGCTTACGAAATAATAGATATAATATATCTATAACCAAGAACCTTATGGATAGACACTTAAAATACACTTAAAACTGAATATCTCTAGAATATCTCATTGCATTTAAATTCAATTCAACAGAATAACTTCTAGTATATCAAGTAATATCAGCAATAAATTTTATTCATATTGATACAGTGGTTTTTTAAAATATAGTCGTATAGAATCAAAACTGACAACATCCAAAATCATCGAAGTCGAGTTTGCAGTGGTTTTTTATTTGAAATTTTGCTCTGAAATCAAATATGACGTCGGTTCAAGTCCAAACTCACTATATCACGGGTAAAATGCTATCAGAAGTAGAGGTTTAGAGTCAAAACTTACATTATCTATTGGATATTGTTATTTTTGATACCAACTGATTTTCAACCTATCACGAGCCATCTTATGGCTGTCAACCTCACCCGAAACTTTCTATGCAAGCATGCAAAAAGATATAAATATGCCTGCAAATACACACGAGCAGGCGGCGAGTGATTTACTAACCACATCTACAAAAGAACAGGATAGGATAACCTACCTATAAAATGAACTTAAACGAGCGCTACATGAAATAGATATACTTAAAGGTCAGATCCAGCCAGTTCAGAAAAAAAAAATCACATACAGAATGAAAAACTCCGATGAAGAAGAGGAGATCGTGAATCAAGAAACAGCATGGCTGTTACCCAAAAACAAAAAGTGTAAAGCTAGTACATCTCGTATATTAAATAAAGAGAGTCGGCAAAAATTAAATAACAGCAACGTCGCAGAAGTTGAAAAAAAAGCCGCCGCCAGTTGTGCTGAGCAATGTGGAAAATTATCAAGAAAACAAAGACAATCTTAAAACAATAAATATACGGTATAAGGCAACATTGTTAAACAACGCCCAAATCAAAATCAACGTCAATTCTGATACGGATTACCACGTCCTAACAAAGCCGTTGAACGATGCTAAACAACAATGGCACTCATACGAAAATAAACAAAATAGACCCACTAGGGTTATGGCCAGAAACATGCATCCTTCGTGTAACCTTGAAGAAACCAAACAAGAACTGCAAGACAAGGGATTCAAAATAATATCGGTGGAAAACAAATTGAAAAAACGAGAAAAATCGAGTGCAATTTTTTTTATTAAGCTGCCTATGCACATATTACCTTTCGATAAATCAGAAGACATCAAAATAATTTACGAAATAGACTGCCTTGCTAATATGAAAATCGAAATAGAAGCAATAAAAATGAACAAACTAATTCCACAATGTAAATAGTGCCAAAGATACGGGCATACACAAACATACTGCCAAAGAAGCCCTGTATGTGTAGAGTGTGCAGGTAGTCACCCTACAGCTGATTTTACTAAGCCCACTGATACCCCAGCCAAATGCTCAAACTGTGCTGTAGCCCACACGGCGAACTAGAGAGGATGTACCATCGCAAAAAAACTACAGAGCAGAAAAAAACAGTTATTTCACAACAAAACACAACCTAGATTCATAAGTGACAGGAAAATCACAAGAGGCGTCACATTTGCTAATGCTACTCAGCAGAGAAACCCCCAGCAAGAGAAACACCCTCTGGGAAATTAAAAACAAGAAAACTACATTGAACAAATGCTACAACAAATGTCAAGTATGATAAGTCAAATCTCTACCAAGCTAGACCGAATAGAAGCCAGAACAAATGGCGTCTCCCTTGAACTGAGATAAAAATGAGCAATACAGACTTAATAATTGGACTATGGATTGCCAATGGCATTCTAAATCACAGACAGGAAGTTGAGCTATTTCTAAAAAATCATAACATCGATATACTATTAATCTCAGAAACGCATTGTAATGAACAAACACACTTCCAAGTCAATGGATACCAAAGCTGCCAATGTACTCACCCCGCAAATAAAGCAAAAGGAGGAAGTGTAATATTAATTAAATATAGTATTAATCATTACGAGGAAAGTAAACTCCAAATAGAAGAAACACAATTAACAGTAGTAGGGATCAAATCGAATAAACAAACATTTAATGTAGGTGCGGTGTATGGTCCACCTAGACATAACCTCAAAAGAACAGAATATCTTAAACTAATTCAGCACATGGGTGAAAAATTCATACTGGAAGGCGACTTCAACGCAAAACACAAGGACTGGGGATCCAGAATAACTCAACCCAAAGGTAGAGAGCTCAGGTATGAAAAGGAAGTTACAACCTGCAGCTACCATTCCACAGGCAAACCTACATACTGGCCAACAGATCTAAAAAAAATACCCGATCTACTGGACTTCTACATCGCAAGAAAAATATCGCCAAACTTCATTGAAGTACAAGAAAACTTTGACCTCAGCTCGGATCACTCACCTCTCATTCTAACGCTCAGTGAAATGGTAATTCGAAAAGAAGCACAGCATAGACTGGTAAATAAAACCACAGATTGGGAAGGATTCAGAACGTCAATTGAAAATAATATAAACCTAAGAGTTAGCCTTAAAACCAAGGATCAACTGGACAAAGAAGCAGAAAACCTGATCAAAACTATACAAGAAGCTGCGTATCGTAACACTAGACAAACAACCTATGTCACGAAAGGAAACAACTATCTCAAGGAAATCAGGAAAAATGTCAGTGAGAAGAGGGAAGCAAGACTAAAATGGCAACAAACAAGAAGACCTACAGATAAAACCGAGCTAAATAATAAAATCCAGAAACTTAAACGAGAAATCAAAAAAATTAAAGAAGATACCATAAGAAGGTACTTGAGGGACCTTTCAGCAGATTCAGAAAAGGACTACTCATTGTGGAAAGCCACTACAAAGATCAAAAGACCCATTACAACGATTCCACCAATCATAAAGGAAGATGACAATAAACATAAAACTGAAGTTTTCATCGAACACCTAGCAAACACCTTCAAAACAAACCAAACACATCCAGCTATAGTACTTGAAGAAATACAAAATCCATATAAAGAAAACATTCCCCTTATCACTACAAAATAAGTGGCCCAGGAAATTAAAACAAACCTAAACCCAAGAACAGCTCCTGGCATAGATAGTATTACATGCGAGATTCTAAAGCAGCTCCAAAAGAAAGGAAGAGTAATGGTAACATCCTTGTTCAATGCAGCAATACGACTGAAGTACTTCCCAAATGTATGAAAAATAGCGGAAGTCATAATGCAACCTAAACCTGGCAATCCCCCCAACAAAGTTAAGTCATATAGACCAATTTCTCTACTCCCAATTATCTCTAAGATTTTTTTTTTTTTAAGAAAAGCTGCTTCTGAAAAGAATGAGGCCAATAATAGAAAAGAATAACCTAATTCCAGACCACCAATTTGGTTTTCGCCAAAAGCACTCAACCATCGACCAGGTGCATAGAATCACTAACATCATAGAAAATGCTCTGGAAGAAAAGTCTGTCTGTGCAGCCGTGTTCTTAGACGTTGCACAGGCTTTTGAAAAGCTATGGCACGAAGGACTAATACACAAACTGGGGAAAATTCTACCTAAACAATATGCTGAAATACTGTCATCATACTTAACAGGCAGATTAATTCGCATAAAACAAGAAGATGAACACTCTGAATTTAAAGAAATCGGTGCAGGGGTGCCACAGGAAAGCGTCCTTGGACCAATTCTGTACCTCCTATACACTTCGGGCATACCTGAGACAGAAGGAGTAACCACAGCAAGATTTGCTGATGATACAGATCTACTTTCAGTCGGGACAAATGTGATGAGCGCCTCCACAAAGCTCCAAAATACATGCAATGAAATACACAAATGGACAACAAAATGGAACATCAAACTAAATGAGAGTAAATCAATACACGTAAACTTTACCAACCAGAAATTAACAAATAACTTGAGAATCAGCCTACAAGAGTAAACCTTTTAATTGAAAAGCAAGTCCACAAACTGAGGGCCACAGCATTTTTTAAAACATTACGGGATATGGATGAAAAAATACTAATTTTCCTTTTGACTGTGAAAAGCATCTTCCAATACCAAAGCTGCCCGATCAGTCACCTTACTATAGTAGGCAAATATACGTTGAAAATTTTCAAGTTGTTAAATTTCATGGTAAATTATTGTGCAACGTCATTCTGTTGGACTGAAAATTAGTTCCGTTGTGATTCTAATATGATATCTGCAAGCATGTTTAATATCTTGGGTTCAAAATACATGCCCCGCTACCGTAAAATTCGTCTCGTATCAGATGGGTGTGCTGCCCAGAAAAAAAAAACAACTAGCCATGTGCAGTTACAGGTTGTATTTAAAAGCCGCAAAGCACATTAAGGAAATAGAAGTTGTATTTCCAGTAACTGGTCACAGCTGTATTATCTCCCCGGACAAGGTTTTTGGGTTTATTGAGAAGGACATCAAGAAAAGAGAAATAAAAGCAACAAAAGAAGAAATTTATGACATTATTTCGAATTATGCTACAATTAAACTAGTTGGGAAGGGGTGTGATGTGTTCTATTTCAGAGGATAAAAGGAGAATGCAATGAAGCCTGTAACGTCGTGACATTTTAAAATCTCACAATGCAAACGACTTATTATTACCAAATCAAAGCAAGGAAAAATAAAGATTTGGGGAGAGACAAGTTATAATTTGGACCTGGGGGTTTCAAAATCACTACTAAAACAAGGAAAGAAAATTATTGATTTAAAGCCAAGAATTATTGTACTGAAAAATCATGTGACCCAAGAGAAAAAGGTAGACGTTCAAAAACGTCTCGAAAAATACTATGGGGAAATACAAACTGGAGAGAACGGTCAGATTTGGAGTTTTTTCAAAAGTTATTGATAGAGCAGTTGCTTCAGGTCCAACAATCCAAGAGAAAGCATTTTTTTGGTGAATATCGAGGAGAGGAGAGATATCTAGATGCTTAAATTAATTTAATTATGGTTATTTTAAACCTATTTTTATGTTATTTTTTTTAATAAAAATATTTTTCGTATTTCATAAAGTAATCTTTAATTTATGTAGCAAATAAACTAGTTTTTTAATATTAAACAACACTCAATGTAGATTTCAATGCGCATCGTTTCACTAGTATGGTAAAATAAGTTAGACTCAACACTAATAATATCCCAAGGGTATTGGTTCAAAACTCACATTATCCACATATTGGTTTTAAAACTAACAATATCCAATTTTTAATTGCTTTTATTATTAAAATGCTACATAAAAAAAACATTTTATTTTTGGTTTAACAGGATGTAAAAAAATCATTTGCAAAATTCGGGGAAATAGATTATTGAGTAGAGCAGTTTTTGGCTAATTCCCAAAATTTTGGTATTTGGATATTGTGAGCTTCGATTTGTCGCACCGAAATTTTTGATGTAATTAAATTTACCAAATTGAAGACGTCTTGACATGAATAATATAATGCTATGATATTAGAATTTTCGTACCATTTTACTGCAATAGATCTTTAAAAGTTTACTTGTTACACGATTTTTAGTGTCAATAGTAATCACTTTTAAAAAAATCGTAGATATATATATTTTTAAATATAAAATGGTAATATACCGGGTGATTCTAGTTTTATTACCGGGCCAAAAATGGCGACTTCTAATTGAAATAAAAAATCCTAACATAAACACATGTTTAGATATTGATGAAGCCCAATCTGGAAAAAAATTAATTTTAACCATCCGGTAGTTTAAACGTTATTTCACAAAGATTTCGTAATTTTATTGTTATAGTTTTTGTCAGAAAATACTTTAATGCTATTTCAAACATTCCAGTGTAATCCAACTAAAACAAATGCACCAATTATTGAATTAAACGAATTTTGATTTTGCAACAGTAAGATTTATTACTAAATAGTAAAATATGACGGGTGCTACCAGTAATAGTCCCTATAATGGATTTTATGGGTTTTATGATAGGGCCGTATACCCAATCCATCCTGCAAGGCCCGTTCAACCCACAGGCGACTGGCGGAATCATAAAAAGTAATAAAACGTTCCAACCGCCCCTCCGTGGCCAATGCTTTGTAGGGCTCTTGACTTACAAAATCATGTCCACATGTCCACATAAGTTAGAGACATATATGTTATACCGGGTGATTCAAGTTTTATTACCAGGCCAAAAATGGCGACTTCTAATTGAAATAAAAAATCCAAAATAAGTACACATGTTTAGATATTAATGAAGCTCCACCTGACGATAAAATAATTTTAACCATCTGGTAGTGTTTACGTTATTTCACAAAGAATTCGTAATTTTATTTATATAGTTTTTGTCAGAACATGCTTTAATGCTATTCCAAATCTTCCAGTGTAATCCAAGTCAAAACAAATGCACCAATTATTGAATTAAATCAATTTTGATATTGCAACAGTAAGATTTATTACTAAATAGTAAAATATGATGGCTGGTACCAGTAATAGTCCCAATAATGGATGTTATGGGTTTTATGATAGGGCCGTACCCAATCCGTCCTGCAAGGCCCGTTGAACCCACGGGCGACTGGCGGAATCATAAAAGGTCATAAAACGTTCCAACCGCACCGGCGCGGTCAATGCTTTGTAGGGCTCTTGACTTACAAAATCATAAATCATACCGAGGAAAGTTGGTCAGTAATGTAAAAAATGCTTTAATTTGAAATCTAATCAATTTCGTTACATTTTGATTTCATAAATGGGTTCAATAAATAAAATAAAACAGTTTAGGGCAAAAATAACAATAGAGAATTTTGCCCAAAAGGAGTTATTTTAATTTTATAACCTTCTATATAATTATATCGAAAGAGTAAAACTACCTTTCCGTAAATTAGTATCAGACCTATATAAATCTAAATTTTCATATTTTTTGGGCAACTCCAAATGCCTAAAAAAAACCATGGTAATAAAGCATGAGTCACACGGTATAATGAAATAACAATAACATATCTCAGTAGTAGTGACTGTTTTTGTTAGGGATATTGTCCCTAACTGGCTATCGACCAACGTGAGTCCTTCTGCCGTGTGATTTGTGTAAATGCGAGTATTAAGTTAGGGCGTTACTCAAGAAATTCGCCCCCGATCTCTAGAGCGCCGTTAATGAGCTCCCAACGGCGAATGGTACTAGTTTCTCAGTACATAGCATATCATATTTATATTAGAAATAATAACCTAAAATTAATAAAAGTAAAAGAAATACCTATAATTAACTCGTGTATTGACTTATCGAAATAAAATTTAAAAAAATATAAATTTATTTATTTTAAATATACGAATGTTTTTGCTTCTTTAGGCATTTTGAATTTACATATAATTAGAATTAAATAATTACCTTTTTATGGAAATTTGAGACATATTAAACATATTTGCATTTAAGTGAGAATAGCGTAAAGCATATATGAGCGGAAGGTATAAAAACACACTTCTCGCCTCCATAATTCATCAGCCAAAGAGTACCTGTCCGCTTATATAATTATATATATATATATAAATATATATAAATAAAGGTTTGATTGATTATTTAAATTGATTATTATACGATTATTATATCGTAGCTAATTTATTGTTATCAATTAATAAGTCTGCAGCATTTCTAGAATTTTTTAATTGGAACGAGACTAATTTCTACAACGTACTACAGCACAGTTTAAAGTACGCTTTTACATCGGGCACTGGCTTTATTATTAAATAAAGCTCAGTTTTCTCACGAATACAAGCACAGTTTTCGCACGAAAACTCTCCTCTTAAGTAGAGAAGAGCTACTATGCACTTTCAAAAGTTTTGAGTAATAGTGGTCTGTAATGTTAATCCCAACTTAATATGTGGTGCTCCACATAGAAGTTTTGAAGCTGTTTTATAATTAGTATAACCTGAAGCATGTAAATATTACAAGTTTATATACGTGCATGCACAGAATTATCATGCTGTGGGATATTATTCTACCTAGATAATTGAGATTTTATTTTCTAACTTTTTTATTCAGACAGGCCTACAGTTGAAATTAGATTGTATGAATCGGTGGTTAATACTTGGTGAAACATCTTTAAATTAGTATAAATAAAACACATGGTTTAGTTTCACATTTTTTTTTTAATAGAAATAATCTACAATTATTTCGAGGTCACGACCATTATAAAGAGACAAATTAAACTGACAAAGAGACAAATTAAACTGAATAAAAATTCATGGAAGACGCTATATATAATCTAAATACTAGTATAACATTATTATCCCATTAAGGTTTCCTAGATTTGTAAAATGAGGTGGTTTCAATAATTCAATTGAACACCGGATTATATTCAAAACAGAATTGCGAATCAGGCCATTCACAATATTCCCCGTTGCTTTTTTAATTTCAAGAATTTCCAGGAGGTCCATTCTTCCTAACTTATTGCCTGCGTGGAGAATGGAAAGACTGTCTGTGTTAAATGAAAAACAAACTAAAAACATATAACTTAATTTTGGGTAAAGCAAATAAAGGTAATTAGTCACAATTATTAAGAAAACAGGAATATATCAACAAAACTCTTGAATTACTGTCAAACAATAACTTTAAGTTAGTTGAAATAGACCCAACTAATAAATTCCAATTAGGCGAAATTAAGTCGATTAAAACATCAGAAAATTTATTATCACAGTATTTTTTTTAATTATGAACCCTAAGGCAGCTGTACTCTACGGTTTGCCAAAATTGCATTAGGTGAATAATCCAATCAGACCGGTAGTTTCGTACATAAACGCACCTACATACAAAATTAGCATATCACTTGACAATATTTTACCCGATTTTATCAAATTTGAGTTAAAAATAAATAAATAAACATAAACATAAAAATGCCGTGAAAAAATCATTTTATTTGATAAATAAACTAAAAGACTTAGAGATCCCAGATAACGCTTAATTAATCTCGTTTGATGTTGCAAGTTTATTTACTTCAATTCCGATATCAGAATTAAATAGTTATTTATGTAACCTGTTATGAAAGTATGAGATATTGTTTGACGAGGGTAATATTTGCCAAAGTGAGTTTTGCAAATGACACGAGTCAAACAATATCGCATATTTCATAACGTGTTACGTACAAATAGCAAGTTGTATTACAAGGGAGCAAAGTGCATAATTTTCTCCCGCGGAGATTTCGGAAAATCTAATAGAGGAAATGGCACTTTGTTCCCGAGTAATACATATGATTTTTTCTACGACCTTTCACAGTGTTTTGCATAAATATTATATTTTCTTGTGCATGAAAATTGTAGTTCTGGCGTACGAATTATATATACTACAATTAGCCGGCCTTAGCTGGCCGCATTTTCACTATATTCGTTGAATACATCATTGTCAACAAATTTTGTTTGATGTAATGACAGATGTTTGTTGTATGTTAATATTTAATTTGAATTTATTGTAATTGTTTTAGTAGTGAAAATATAGTATATACACCACGGTTGTGACTACTATTACAGATTCGGGTCATGTAACCCTCGGCACTATCAATAAAATAAAACCATACACTATTATTACAGCTATTCAATGTTCTATTCTAAGTATTATATTCACGGAGGTAAAGTTGTTAGCCGCCCGTAGGAGGAAAAGTAGAGCTTTCCACCCTCGTATTAGGGACGAAAGTGTCTACTTTCTATTAAGGGAGTAGACAAACTTTAATTAAAATTTAATTCTGTCAGAATTATTTTATCTACTATTTGAATAAGAACGTTCCTTACTACGTCACAGAATCATATCACCTTATACCTATTGTTTCTACGGAAACATGATTGAACTGACATGAACAAATTTGTCAGGAAACTAAAATAATTCACAAATTTAATAATAATTCAAAAAAATGTCCTTAAATAGCGATTGAGTACTAACTTCTGATATTGAAGACTCTGCTAATGTTGCCATGGGTAGTTTATTACCAGCAAAATCCAGAAATAGATACACTATAGCCTACAAAAACTTTGTAGCTTGATGGGAACTGCAGTTATGCAATGTCTTTACATAACTACATTACATAACTCGTGCGTGACTGTTATGAAAAATTTGACGTTTCATAACGTCAGAAATTGATGTAAGCTTTGTGTTCTCATAACGAAATTAAAGAAAACTATTTACAGAATAAAATCAAAAAGAGCGTTCTATCCGAAAGCGATCAAATAGAATTACAACATTTATTGGATTTGTGCATATAGCAAAACTATTTCAAGTTTCAAAATCTTTTTTACAAGCAGATGGTTTATCGATGGGGTCACCAAAAGGGGAGACTTTTAGCAAATATTCATGTGTCAAATTTTGAGGCAATTATTTTTAAAAATGAGTCGTGGTAAAAATATCTAAAATTCTGGACAAGATATGTGAATGATATTAGTAATAGTAGTAGTAATATAGACGGGAACTCAAAGACTACTAAAACAATTTTTCATACTTATAAATTCAATCAACAATAATTAAATTTATAATGGATGAAACGTAAGACAAATAATTCTTAGGAACTAACAATAACGAATAATAAGAATGAGATAGAGTTTTAGTAATAATAATAATAATAAGAGTTTTAGAAAACCCACATTCTCTGATACTATAACACCAGCAAGTTCCAACGAATTTATGTCATGTAAAATTTTCAGCAGCCTTTCATAGTTATGTGTTTAGATTACTAAATGTTCCTTTGAATAAAGATAATTATGAAAAATAATTTAATACTATCAAATTTATTGCCAAGAATAATGGCTATAATAATAACACAGGCCACAAAAAAACTTTTTGTCTGTGTTTACCTAATTTTTGTCGTTTTAAGTGTGCTTATTCCTAAAATAACATTAAAAATACCATATCACCCACCATTTGTTGACATCTTAATATTTTCTCTGCATAGCTAGGTGATAGATATGTAATAGTTACACCTAGGTGTATAGCTAGGTGATAGCTAGGTATAGTGATGGAAAAACCTTATCAGGCACGCAGGAACAATAACATGATGGGTGATTACTGTTGGTCACTTCACCGAGAGAGTCAGCAATCGGCGCATAGAAGAAAAAGCTATATTCTAGCTTTAAAGAAAAGAGACAAAGAAAATGTACATCAATGGACATGTAAAGCCTTTGAAGAATGTAATGTTAAGAATATGAAGCCGACTTCTATGTTTAAATAAAGTTCTGTTGGTATTTTAGAAGTCGTTTACTTTTCGTATTTATTGCATATTTTACATATTTTCCCATATCTTACTAGGTCATATTGTGACTCAACTGTGGGTGATGGAAATGATCAGAATTCAGATATGGATTTAGCACCCAAAAAACTATAAAAATCAGCTATCAAGATTTAAAAAGGTTTTTGAAACTTTGATTTCGTTGGCAAGTGTAATTTAATTGCTATTTTGTGTTTTCAATGTTTTCAAAATATGTTGTTTTGAAATTTTTGATCGGTCACCATTTTGTTATTTGATAAAATAGAAAATAATTGTAAATACAAATTGTTTAGAGAAACGAAAACAAAAGCTGAAAGTTCTTGTATATTTTAAATATTCCTTCAAATAAGGAAGAAATGACGTTTTTTCGAAAAAAAAACAAATGTCAATAACTATGAACTTGAGCTCCAATTAAAAAAATTGATCTAAGAAAAGTTGTTTGTTTCAATGAGTTCTAACTGTTATTTTCGAGTATTACTACTTAGTATTAACATATATTTTGACTTACTGGATGTCTTTAGTATTTAGGATTTATTCTGTTAGATGTCATGGGTGTTCAATTACTCGGGTTCTTTGAACCATTTTATTTGTGTCCATGTTTACATCTAAACTGCATTACTCGCTGCTACCATTGGATCCCCATCACCAGGCACTGTGTATACTGATTAACATACCCAATTATGCTAATTTGTAGCATGAAAAGCATCGATATGATTTCTCAAAAGGTAACTTTTTTGGAATGAATAACAATCTGTCTCTTATCGATTGGGATAATCTTTTGAATTGTGATGTCAACTCAGCACCTAATCATTTTTATACAGTTACGTATATTTGTATCGAGAAATTCGTACCAATTAAGTACATAAATTATTCATTTAAGTTTCCAAAATGGTTTGACATTGAATTAATGCGCAATATTACGAAAAAGAAAATTGCACTCAGAAAATTTGAGAACTCCAAATTGCATTCAGACTATCTGTTATTTCAGGAACTTCGGACTCTTTGCTAGTCACAAGCATACTAATGTTACCAACAATATACCGCTGAGGTACAAAATAACCTTAAGATTGACCCAATTTTTTTTTTTGAGTTATGGGAACGATAAACGTACAAATAATAAAATTCCAAATACTATTACGTACGGTGGTTACACGTATGACACTGGAGATAAAATATCTAATGCATTCGCGGACTTCTTTTCGAATAATTACATTCCTAATAATGATATTTCTACCAGTTATAATTCCAATTCTGATCATTTTCCAGACAATCCTCGGCTCTGTGAATACACAGTTCTATCACCTTCTTTCAATATTCACTTATGTTGATAAGTGTACGAAGTATTACAATCTTTTGATCCGCTTAAAAGCCCGGGCCCAGATTTGGTTCCCCCAATTATTTTGCGACGTGCATTTATTTTGAGCAGGCCTCTTTGGATTATTTTTAATAATTCCCTAAAGACTGGTATCTTCCCTGATTTGTGGAAGCTGTCTTTTATCTGTCCCTTCCATAAAGCTGGGGATACGTCGAGTATTACTAATTACAGACCTATATCCATGTTATCTACATCGCCAAAAATCTTTGAGAAATTGGCGATAAAGAATATCTGTTTACAACTGCGGAATGTTATCATACCTGAACAACTAGGCTTCTCTGCTGGTAAGTCAACTTCTTCCAACTTAGTCCTTTATCATAATTATATTGCCGAATCTCTAGAGGCTGGCTCAAAGGTGGATGTTGTTTACACCGATCTAGCTAAAGCTTTCAATACAGTTAATCATTATTTAATGATATCTAAGCTACCGGAATTAGGCGTTGCGGGCAGTTTACTGCAATGGTTTGAATCATATTTATGTCAAAGAACTCAACGAGTAGAGTTAATGGTTTTATTTCAAACGAAATTTTGGTCACATCTGGCGTTCCACAAGGATCATATCTAGGTCCTCTCTTATTAAATATGATCAATGATGTTGTCAAATGCTTTAGCTACTGCAGAATTTTGCTTTTCGCTGATGATATGAAAATTTTCCGGGTTTAAAATATTTTTAAATGATGCAAGATCAACGGGTTATCTCTGAACATTAGCAAATGCTTTTATATCTAATTTTTAAAATCAAGATTGCTTTCATTTAACAACTTCAAGCTGAATGGAATTGATATTGTGAGAAGGAACAGCATTAAGGATTTGGGTATCACATTTGAAAATAATGTATCATATTCCACTCATATCAATAGTATATGCAGCAAGGCACTCCAACTGCTGGGTTTTATTAAACGTAATACCCGTGACTTTTTTTATATCAACTGTATTAAAGCGTTATATTGTTTACTCAGACCTCACCTAGAATATGCGTATTGTATTTGGAGTCCTTACCAGAAGGTATATAAAGATAAGCTTAAACGTGTTCAAAGGAAGTTTCTAAAGCATATACCTTAGAAACTAGGCATTCCGAAGGAACATATAGTTTATTCCGACTTGTTATCTCGTATGTTTCTTAAACCTATTTGCGAAAGACATTGCGATGCTGATGTTTGTTTTATACGTAAATTGTTAAACTTTAAAATTAATTGCCCAGATTTGTTGGTTAAAATTGTCCGCCGAGAAGTTTGCGTTACACGAACAAGTTTAAATTTACAAACCACAAGACAACATACGGGGTCAGTGCCTGGGGATGGATGGTGTGCTCCGGCGCTGCAACACCCTCGATGAGCGGATGGATTTTTTTAATATGTCTACATCACAACTAAAATTATTTCTCAAACAAAATTATAAATTTTGATTATTTTGTAAATTATGTATATTTATTGTAAATTGGGAGGTCTTCCCGTGGATAAATAGATAAATAAATAAATTACATTATAGTTAAGCTTGTCGCGCCTTCTTTTATAATAGTTCGCGATTACCAGTTTGTAAATCGCTAGCTTAAAACAATTAGGCCCGTATCTATAGTAAGTACTTAAGCACGAGTTCAACTCGAGTCGTATATTTGGTTGCGTATTTTCTATGAACGTTTATGTACCAAACGCAACCAAATATACGGAAATATTCGACTTGGGTCTAACTCGTGCTCAAGTACAGACTCTAGATACAGGCCTTATTGACTTTTGCTTACATACACTCAGCCCATCGAATGTAAGAATTATCTAAATGTTTATGTATTAAAAATGTACTGTATTTTGTATTATAATATTTTTATTAGTTAATTTAGCTTAATTATTAAAATTGTGGCGTTTTTTTATATTGTTTGTGGTGACTTTTGCGTAAAAAAAAGCCACATTTAAACACCCCATTTGGCACCACGTTTTGTTCCATTCGAGGGCCCCATCTGGGGGGGATAACGAGCGTATTGTCCGTTGATAAGTGGCGTCGAAAGAGTTGAGCGTCGCCGATTCTTATCACGTCTCATTTTACACGAAGTTACTAATCACTCGGTGGGACAAGGCAGGGGCGTGCGCCTGCGCCCTTCCCCCCTTTTTCCGTGCGTCTCTCGACTGTGGTTCACGTCTTGCACGTGCGGGAGGAAAGGGGGCCAGACTGGGGGTTGGTTGCGCACTTGCGAGTCCCAGGGCTCGCGTGTTTTGTCGAGTATTTAATTAATTAAGGCCGCAATAATTCATTGTAGTCCTCCAGGATGTCAAATGTCTTAATTCCCGCGTCCTATTTCGTTTTCCTAATTATTAACTTGTCCCTGTAGGCTACGGCACTTCGTTACACGAAACGAGGAATTCAATTCCCTACCTAGATAACGTCGTTGATAACTTGCAAATTACAACTAGCAAAACCCGGGCGGTAGATTGTTTCAGTCGGTGGGGGCGGCTTGTCGGCCCCCGCCGCCCCACGACCCGCTTGAGGTCCCGACGACGTCGATTTCGGGGGTGGAATCAGTTCCCCTTTTACCCTCTTCCATAATTAAATTCCAGATTGATCGTTCTTATGGTGATATCATAAGCTTCCCGATTCTTTCATTCCGCCCGTCCTGCTCGCAGTTCGCGGCCATTTTTCTTCAAAATCGACGACATTTATTACCACACCGGAGCGCTGCACTTCATTAAACACGTATAAAAAAGGGGGTGGATTGTTTCAATTAATTACAACCGGGTGGCAAGAAAATTTAATAAATTCATTATTCCCAAACAAAAGCGTCAACTACTTTCATTTGAATAAAGGTCTCGTTATACGCGCGCAATCAAATTAATGGGAAACGTCATGAGGAAATTAATAGAAGAAAAAAACTGTCGCAGTCGAACAAAGGAGTTTAATTATATCAACGGAAATTAATAATTATTGATAATTCCTGTATTGCGTTCCCTCAAGAACCCTCCAAGGAGAACGCATTTCTTACTGGGGATACATTGGCATCATTCCCCGAATAATGCGGTGTATTCAAACTAGAATCTCTCTCATTTATTTTACACTAAATTAAACCCGTTTATGTCGACGACCCGCAGGAAACCTGCGGCAATTCTGAATCATTTTTGCCCCTCAATTACTCCACTTCCGCATACATCGTGTGGTAATTTTCGCCTTAATTTCGGCCGACGCGGTGTGGCGTGCCATCCAGGTGTCACTCTCTGGGTAGCCGCCTCAGATTCGCCCGGAAGAGTACAAACGCTGCAAATGTGATTGCCTCCTTGACTCCTCTCATCTCCAGCGAAGAGTTGTAAAATTTTATGTGCCTCGCTTTGAGGCAAATCGCCACGCCATCACGTAAGTGAGGCGCGCTGCGAGTTTACCGAGATACAAGAGAGGAGCTTGATCGAAGTCTAGGTCATGACCTCCAAGTAAACAAGGATTGTGTTGATCAGCGGTCCCCAAAGTTTTCTCCAGAAGGGCTAGATAGGAATTTTCTAAACCAGTGATTCCCAACCTTTTGAAAAATTGTACCTCCCAAAATAATCTGCTAAAAATTCTGTACCCCTCCCCCTTTTTTAGAGGGAAGGGAAAAAAGTTTTAGTATGTTTAGACAAAAAAAAACCAAATAAAAAATCTTATGATAAAACATAGTTCTGCAGAAATCTAAACTATAGGCGGGCCGGACCTACTTTTACGCATACTATTTCTGTACATGATTTTAATATATCTACATCTAGATTCCTAGAACGATAATAGCTAATAATATTTAATCTAATTGCAGATAATTTGAATAGTCTGCGAAATTTTTGTTTTAAATATCTCAAAAAGAAATTTTACGTAGTATAAGTTAATCCTTATTAAAATTAAGTAATATTATTCTATAATGAGCTCAAGTAACTGTTAATGCTGAAGTTAATTAATGTATTTAATTAAGGAATTTGAATAGGTTTAAATGTCTCAATTCCTTTAGGGGCCAAATTATTCCTAATACAATTGTTGGAACTAATCTACTATGGAAAAATCCTCAGAAGAATGAAATAATAAAAATACTTCTGAGGTAATAAATCAAATTATTCCTCATCACAATCCTATAGCAACTGTGTAAGTATGTAAGCCTTGAAAAATTCCTTCTCGGGTGATATCTAGTCATCATTAATATAAAATTATTATAGTAATAAAAAATCCTAATAAAAATTAATTATTAATATAAAAATGGAATCATTTAAATAATCCAATTATTTTAATTATAGCTCTAAGAGCTCCTAGTAAGGGCCAGGGGCTGATATCTACTAAATGAGATGGGTGATTTTTGTGTCTACTCCTTAGATTACTTCTCTAGAATAAATTGTTCTCAAAATTTTGAATGTGAATATTATTTTAGAATATTTTTTTTTACCAATAAGAGTTTGTGAGGGTGTTTAATACAGCAAATACATAAGATTCAATAATAGCTACTGCTGATTCTAAGATTAGTAAAAGTAACTGTATAATAATAAGGTAATTTAATATGTAACGTGAAGATTTCTCAGGCCGCCACTGCCTACTAAAGTTCGCGCGGGGCGCCTATATCTGCGTTTGACAGCGCCGAGAGGAGCGCCGAGCGGACGTTCGGGAGAACATTAATTTGTGAGACGACGGAACTGCGCGAGCGATCGAGGCATTCCTATGAAAGGGTAGGGAATACCTATCTACGGTTAGTGAGAATTTCGGTAGGATGAACTCGGGAATAGATCATTCAAATTGCAAACAAATATCCCTAAACAAGACGTAAATTCATTAAATAAATAAATGATGAATCGAATAAAGTTAAATAACTCTATATAGCCAACTCAGCAATTAAAATTTGATTCAATGTCCACACGTTATCGACAGGTCCGGAAGCAACCTCACAACCACTGTCGTCCATCAAAATTATAACGTTACAAGTTATTTAGGTCTGCATATTTTCTCTAAATTTTGTAGAAAATGATAATTGCAAAATATTAAAAAAAATAAGAAAATATTATAATTTACAAATAACTCTATCAGTTAATCTGCCACCGCGCAACGAATTAGTAATAGAGAACTATTAAAGTAGATTTAAAACAAAAATTTCCTAGGTGTCAAATAACAAAGCCTAATCAATAATTAATTTATTAATAAGTAAGCGAATTAGTACTAGAGAACTATTAAAGTAGATTTAAAACAAATATTTCCTCGGTGTCAAATAACAAAGCTGTGTAACGTGTGATGATAGGATTAACTATCCACCTATGTTAATACATACGCGCCATCTACTGTCTAGCAGTATACTATTTGTAGGAATCTATACTTTAGATTATGGTAAGAACATATTCCACGCATAGCACATGCATGAGGCAGTGCAATAAAGACAATTATCTCATCAGCACGTGTTATCATTATTCCCTAACCGATCTCACAAGATGATGATGTTAAGCCACAAACATCATTACATGGCGCAGTCGGTAGAGCTCTAAAAAGTGAAACCAGGAGATAGTAGTCAATGCGTAGTAGCATATACGTGTATGGCGCAGAGTGAATTAAAAAAAAAAAAATATGGACATGGTGAAAGGTGTGGCACCGATGGTAATGGACGGCAACTTGGCCAGTAATTGGAAGTTTTGGAAGTACCGTTTTCTAAACTACCTTGCAGCAACGGAGTACACCAAGAAAAGCCAGGAAACGCAATGTGCGCAACTGTTACATTACATAGGAGATGAAAGATTTAGAATCCACAATACATTTACTTTCGAGGCGGACGAGAAAAACAAAATGGAAGTTCTAATCAACAAATTTGAACGTCATTTTTTACCGAAGAAAAATGTCGAGTATGAACGTTATAAACTATTCTCAAGGAAACAAAAAAATGGAGAATCTGTGGAACAATATGTGACAGAGTTAAAAAACTTTGCATTGTCGTGTGAACTTGGAGATTTAAAAGACGACCTCATAAAAAGTGTACTAACATGTGGATTAGAGAGTGAGGAGATGAGACAGAGGCTGTTAGAGCGCGAAAACATATCACTGGACGAGGCAATCTCAACATGCAGTTCCATGGAAAGTTCTAAAGCCATCACTTCAGCTCTAGAAGAAGAGGAAACAATCGACATGGTGAGGAAAAAGAGAGACAATGGCAAATGGCAACAACGCAGCGGAAATCCATCAACGTCGACACCAAGGCACCAGTATCATCAGCGTGAAGTGCGCATGTCAGAAGTGAGACGAGTGAAATGCGGTTGGTGCGGAAAAGAACATGCGAAATTCAAATGCCCAGCGTACAATAAGCAATGTGATAAATGTCGCGGCAAAGGTCATTTCGCAGTAATGTGCAGAGTGCACACGATTAATGTAGGCTACGACGAGGAGCAAGCGGATCAAGCGGAAGACACTGTTTTTATCGGCAGCGTGGAGGACCACAACACAAAAAAAGACAGGTTGGCTAAATTTAAACTCGAAAACAAATACGAGGTAAATTTTAAGATTGCCACGGGTGCATCTGCAAATTTAATTCCTAAGCATTATTATGATAAAATGCAATTGGGTAAATTAGACAGATCATGGGTAAATCTAACAACATTCACAAATGATAAAATTCCGATTGTAGGAGAAATTAAATTAAAATGTAGCTATAAGACTAAACACGCAATCTTGAAATTTTACATTGTAGATTCACCACTGTCACCGGCTATCTTAGGACTTAATTTTAGCATTGAATTTAACCTAATTAAAAGAATTGATAACATAAGTAAAAATCTCATTGATGAATATCAGGATTTATTTGAAGGAATTGGTTGTTTTTCAGAACCGTATACTATAAAAATAAATAATAACATAACTCCGACCATTTGTGCCCCACGAAAGGTTCCATTGGCTTTACATAAAAAACTTAAGAATACATTAGATGGAATGGAAAAACAAAAAATTATTAAACGCGTAGACGGGCGTACTGAATGGGTTCATCCCACGGTAATTCTAAAAAAGCCGAATGGAACATTACGTGTTTGCCTAGACCCAACAATGTTAAATAAAGCAATAAAACGAGAACATTTCCAATTGCCGACTTTCGAGGAAATCACAACAAAAATGGCAGGTGCCAAATATTTTTCCCACCTCGATTCATCACAGGCCTTTTGGCAAATACTGTTATCGGAGGACAGTTCAAAAAAATGCACATTTGCAACACCATTTGGCCGATACAGATTTTTAAGATTGGCATATGGGTTGAAATGTGCACCGGAAGTTTTTCACAAAAAAATCAAAAACATATTTGAATTAGAAGGGGTCGATGTATATATAGACGATTTGATTGTATGGGGATCTACGCTTGAATAGCATAATAAAAGATTAAAGCGAGTGCTTGATCTAGCACGGAAAAATAACGTTAAATTAAATAAACAAAAATGCAAATTTTCCCAAACAGAGTTAGTATTTATGGGACACGTCATTAATGAGTATAGAATTAAACCAGACTCATCTAAAATACAGGTAATAATGGAAATGCCAAAACCTAATGACGTAAAGTCATTACAACGCCTCTTGGGCATGGTAAATTACGTGGGTAAATTTATTGACAACCTGTCTGCCATCACGGCACCTTTAAGGGAATTGATTAAAAAAAATAGCATGTGGAACTGGACGCAACATCATGACATTAGTTTAAGTAAATTAAGATCAATTTTAACAAAAGCCCCAGTTTTGCAGCACTACAAAATAAATTAAAAGACCGTATTATCTGTAGATGCTTCCAAGGACGCTTTAGGTGCGGTCCTCATGCAAAATAACATGCCTTGCGCATATGCATCCAAAGCATTAACAGATACACAAAAACGGTGGGCTCAGATAGAAAAAGAGCTACTTGCAATCTTATTAGGATGTGAACGCTTTTCACAATACATTGATGGCAAGAAAATCGATGTTCAAACAGATCATAAACCTCTCGAATCAATTTTCAAGAAAAAATTAAATGATTGTCCACTCCGATTACAACAAATGTTGTTACGATTACGAAGATTTGACCTCAACGTGTACTATAAACCCGGACGTGAACTGTTAATAGCGGACACTCTCTCGCGAGCATACTCAAAAATAAAAAATAAAAATGAAGAGGATTTAGATAAAATAATTGAGGGACACGTATGTTTAATTAAGGAAAATTTAAAACTGTCAGAAGCTAAACGTTCAACATTGCGCAATGAAACATTCAATGATCCAATACTAAACAAAGCATTAACAAATTTAAAAAATAGTTGGCCAAAAAACAGGGAACAAAAACTAGAATATCTTTATAATATTAGAAATGAACTATTTGAATTTGATGGTCTATTATACAAAAAAGACAAGTTAATTATACCAAAAACTCAAATACCAAGTATTTTAAAAGCGTTACATTATGCACATCAAGGCATAACTCGAACTCAATACCTGGCACGCGAAACATTATTTTGGCCCGGCATGACTCGTCATATAACGGAATTTATAAAAAACTGCAAAACCTGCATGAAATTTCAGAAATCAAATATAAGAGAACCATTAATGACCAGGCAGATCCCAGAGAGACCCTGGCAACACGTTTCTGGTGACCTATTTTATTTAAACAATGTTAATTACTTGTTAGTGATAGACAATTCTTCAAAATTTATTGAAATTCGGGAATTAGACAAAAATACGAACTCAGAAACCGTGATAAAGTATCAAAAATCAATATTTGCTTGTCACGGAATTCCCGAAATATTTTACTCAGATGGGGGGCCACAATTTACGTCGGCAAAATTTAACGAATTTTCCAAAAATTGGAATATTAAACATATACTCTCAAGCCCCTTCCATAGCCTGTCAAATGGACTAGCAGAAAGAGCAGTCCAAACAATAAAAAACTTGTTAAAGAAATCCGTAGAAGAAGGAAATTACATGTATCTAACCTTATTAAATTACAGAAACACACCGGTTAATGATTTAGCTTCACCCGCACAACTTTTAATGTCACGTCGGTAAAACAGCCTAATTCCGGCACATAAATCACTGTTATTACATAAAGTATTCGATGTCAATGACACAAAAAATAAACTAATAAACCGTCAGAATACTTACAAATCTTATTACGATGGGCATACCCACCCCTTATCAACATTGAAGACAGGTGACAGGGTGAACGTACAACGAAATAAAAAATGGGAAGAAGGAAGGATTGTAGAGAGTCTTCGACCTCGAAGATATTGAGTAAGAACAGCTCATGGTAAAGAACTTGATAGGAATCGAAGATTCTTGGCAGTCATTCCAAATTCTGCGAATGAAACTGTACTAGATACAAATCATGATCATCATGGCTTAGATAATGAAAATCAATCTGAAACTTCGATGAACAACACATTTGTTTATCACCCACCTACACACACTAGTAGTGGCAGAGCCATCAAAGTTCCAGATCGTTTTATACCGTCTTGAATTTGAAATTGTATAATGTGTTGATTTGTTATTTTAGATACTATGTTAGTCTAAAAGAAAATAATTAAGTTTCCGTTTCACTTGTATATATAAAAGGGAGATGTGATTATAGGATTAACTATCCACCTATGTTAATACATACGCGCCATCTACTGTCTAGCAGTATACTATTTGTAGGAATCTATATTTTAGATTATGGTAAGAACATATTCCACGCATAGCACATGCATGAGGCAGTGCAATAAAGACAATCATCTCATCAGCACGTGTTATCATTATTCCCTAACCGATCCCACAAGATGATGATGTTAAGCCACAAACATCATACCCTTAGTAACGTACCCTTAGACAAAATATATCTCATGAATCAATTGTAATTCTTATCCTCTGATACATTTTCAGCCGCTTAATCATTTGTTATTAATAATTATTCTATAATTACATTAGTGTACACAGATAATGTTGGGAACCGCAAATAGTCCTTGTCTATTCAACGATCCTTAAGGTAATATTGTCAATCTGTTCCAAATAAGAAAAGGGACTTTTGCATCTCAACGTTATGTATGGTCGACACGTCATTTCTAAAACGTTGTACCATTACATTCAGATTTATCATGTTTTTGTATTGGAGGAAGCCACCTATCAATAGTTTTACCTAAATGTTGTACTAGCAGTCATCCATTACTTGAGAGCCGACTAGTTTTCTGTATTCTTATTAATAAATACTGAATCGTGATTGAGGATAATCGGCTTGCTTCATATATCCAATTATAATAAACCGACACAAAAGAGGTTAGAGCGGCATGAAGTTTATTTTCCATCACGTGAAGGATTAGTTAAATAATGATAACTGGAGCAACTTAACTTGATTTATTTTATTTTATGTTGTACAAAATGTTCAATTCTAAGCATAATAATGAATGTGGTCAAAGAAGTATATACAGGCTGTTTTTTTTATATTAAGCATTTTGAGCTCGAAAGACATAATACATAGAGGTTCAGTTACATGAGGCTATAGTAGTCGTTTTAAGAGTATATACAAGATATGCTTTTGTTTTTTTTTAAAGACCACAGTTTTTCAGTTATAATAAAAACTTTATTTTTTCAATGTCATAGTTGGCTTTGACATTTTTAAAAAGGACATTTTTTTCTCTTTATAATATACAGGGTCCGTCATTTCACCTCAAACAAAATATGTTTGAGTCCTTTGTTAGTGTTATGTAATAATTTTGTTTTGGTGTTCATGTCGAAGGTGTAGTTGTTGAAATGTAAATGTCTTCCATAATTTGATATAGTTTTGTCTCTAATATGTTTTTTAGTTCTTGTTTTGATTGCTCTTCCTGTTTCTCCAATGTACTTTGCACCGCAATCTTTGTAGCTTAGTGCATAAACTCCATTTTTGTCATTTTTTAGTGTGGTCTTTTGCATTCAATAATTCTGCCTTTATTATGTTTTTGGTTCTTTTTGGTTTTTGGTTCTTTGGTCATAGTATTATAGCTTTTTAAGGCTTGATTGATTTTGTCGCTGATGTGTCCTTGGTAAGTAAGTGATCTGAAACTAGCCAGTAAGGTCAAAAAGATATATATATATATATATATATATATATATATATATATATATATATATATATATATATATATATATATATATATATATATATATATATATATATATATATATTATCTACCAGTAAGTACACCATATAAGAAGAAAACAGTTATAAAATATATTATAATACTGGTATCCAAAAATGGATGAAACCATAACAAATCGAAAAATAGTACTTACTTTGACAACTAAACACGATACAGGACAATCCGTATTATTGAGAGTAGCATAATATGCCATGAAAAACTTTTTTTTTCTCTCTTACTACGAGAATTCTATTATTTATTTTCAATTCTAATTATACTAAATTCTAATCAAATTATACTAAGAAAATTCCTGCATTCCATTTATTTATGAAAGTAAGTATAGCAAACCTTGTATCATTCAAAAGAGAAAAATGTGTCCTTTTTAAAAATGTCAATGCCAACTATTTCTGCCATTAATTTTTTTTTATTATAACTCTAAAACTGTGTTTTTTTTCTTCAAAAAACCAAAGCATATCTTGCAATATCTATGTCTTATCATTTCCGAGATCTTAAGGTTTACAACGAAAAAAACTCATTATACTTATTTTTGTATCTAGAACGCGAAATGCCACTTTTGCGTTCAAGAATGGAAGTTATTTTTCCGAGGGTTACCGAGGCAAAATATCCATTCGAGAGTTTTCGATTTTTCGATTTTTGTTTTTCAAAAAACCAAAGCATATCTTGCATAAGCTCTTAAAACTCTTTCCTCATTTAACCTATTATCTATGTCTTATGATTTCCCAGATATTAAGGCGTAAAACGAAAAAAAAAACTCACTATAGTTTTTTTTGTATCTAGAATGCGAAATGCCACTTTTGCATTCAAGAATGGAAGTTATTTCATAAAATATCCATTCCAGAACGCAATAGAATTTCGCGATCGAGATACAAATAAGATTTTTTCGAAAACTGCAGAAAACTGCAATACAATAAGACAATTTTGTTGTGCACAACAATTCGTATATTTGAAATTGTTTGAACCGTAAATATTGAGTATGGTCGCGGAAATATATATATAGAAGATTCTATACAAAATAAAATTTTGCAAATAAATTGTTATCGTCTTCAGCAGACCCTACCAAAGTTGCCAATAATACAACGTAAGCAGTAAACTTGAACAGTTATAGGATTGAACATCCAGAACTGAACGCTTAGATAACGGACAGCATTGGATCTGGCATAAATATGACTTACTGCAATATCGGCACTTTCAATTTGCATGTAGTTGGTACAAAATAGTTTTCGTATGTTAGGTATTTAATTTATACAATTATAAATGTAAGTTGAATAATTGACAAATTATTTTGATATTTGTTTTATGTTCTGGAACGAAAAAGACTTTTGCGTTCTAGAACATAAAAGTACTTCGCAGCTACGTAACAAAACAGACTCACTATGTCAACTGAAAATTCAACGTAAATGTTAACTTTTGATGACAGTTTTCGAAAAAGTATATTTTTTCCAATCACATGACCATGACACTATTAATTCAAATTATTGTCCATAAAATGTAGGCCACTTGGCGCACAATTACAGATTACAAAACAAAAATGTACTGAGAGTAATTACTATTTGTATACGCTGTATCGTCAGTTTTACGGGTCCTGAAAACTGTTTGTACGAATGAAGCAAATTTAGTGCAAAATAAAAAAGAGTGAAAAGAATGTCAGCTGAGTTATAATAAGCTGCGTCCTACTTTCATATTCATCGCTTTGGCGAAAATTGTCACCAAAATAAATGCATTAATTAAAAACAGACTTGTACGTTCATATTCTCTTTGAATTACAACGCAGTAATTCCACACACGTTTAACTTTCGGTATTCTCTCTTTTTAACCATTGACGACCATTCATTGCTGGCGTTTTGTGTGTGGATTTTCACTTCACCCTAATCCACAGCGGCGTTTCTTATGATGAAGCGTTGTGTGCATTGTATGGATTTGCGTGGGTGAAAGCCCGGAACGTTGGTCTATTGAAAGCTGGTAGGCAAAGCGATATAAAACCGCTGCATAATTAATTAATTCGTGTTCTTTCCCCGTAATGTATAATCCTTTTTTGTTCACGTGACAGCCGCGCATTCCGCGGTGTAATTAAAGCCCTCTGCAATTACGTGTGGGGGCAGGGATGAAAGCGAATGATAATTACAGCGCGATTTTTTATGCGGTGGGAAATGAGAGGAAAGGACAAATCATAATTACAGGGCAAGCTGACTTTTTCACTGCGCCGCTTTCGGCGTTTTCTGTGTGATGTGGAATCGGAGGGTTGCGTGTCGGCCCCGAATTAATAACCCCCATCGCGATACGATTTGTTCCTCGGCTGGTACTTGTAATCTTTAAGTGTGTACAAACACCAGGGCCCTTTTCAATCAACGCTTATTAACCCTTATTTAGATTAGGTCTACGTGTTATTTTTCAACCGAATGGAAATTACCCAACCGCGACATTTCCACACATTTTTTATGATGGATAAACACGGGGGGAGCCCGAATACGCACAGCGACCGGCCTGTTTGCCGCTGTTCCTCGAGGGCGTGAGGGCGAATATTCAAAGATTTTTAATTTAAAACCTCCGTTCGCGGCGAGGGACCACTTATTTTCTTTCGGGATTACGTGGAAAATGGGAATAAACAGAGGCGAAGGGGAAATCTGCGAGACGGCGACGTATTGATGAGAAACTGGGCCAGGGTGGCTTCTCCTCTTCCCCGTTCATCGAGCTCAGAGTGGGCTGGAAACGACGCACGCTGTTGCTTTGACTGGCAGTTTTTTAAAAGGCAATGCTTATGACATGCAGCAAATATTGCAGGCCGAATACGTCTGATACTTAAATTACTAAAAAAAACAGCTATGTCTGAAATATCAAAATAAAGTATTGACAGATTTTAAAAGTAATAACAGTAACCAAATCTACAGCCAAATGAAGTTCAGTTTAGTATATTTGTTTCTTGTCCAATTCTTACAGAGTATGTCAAAATCAGTTTACTGATTACATAAATTGGTTAAAAATATATAATTAGAAACGTTATGAAATCACAAATAAAGTACACACACAACGTATAATATCAATCGAAACCAGCAAAGGAAAAAAAATCAATATCAGAATATATTTTTTTAACTAACTCTCATCCGCATCTGGTAAAGCTATTTACTGCTATACTTTCGTTTCCTGTAGATTCTTCGTCAAATTTCATGTTATCATTTGCTTCATTTGTTCAGATTTGGAATTTAAGATATACATTTCTTATCTGTTAATTTAAAAAATTATCTTATTATACGAGAAATTTTACCAATAAAAAAATTTCCGTCCGTATCAACAATTAGCAATATTGTGAAAAAGTGTGAAATTACAGCAAGTGTAGTAGCAGATGATTCAAAAGATGTTTTAATACTTTAATTTCAAGAAAATATGTTTTCAAAAACATTAATATTACCGGCAGACGGAACAGAAGAAGCAACGATTGTTCATAGTAATTGATATCTGACCAGCAAAATAATTTTCTCTATAACATGAAATTTGTCAGACTCAAGGCAAGGGTTTTTATGGTACATTGTTCAACTTATTTGTATTATTTCTGGGGTGGATTGTGGTACAAACGTAAATTAAATGGATGATGCATTTACAGGTTTTCATACTCTAAAAAATATTCCTTTGCGATTTTTCTGTAAAATTAATCGGGGAGCTTATAATTGCACATATTTAATATAGCATGTTACATTCCTATGTTCGCCCCTCATCCCTCTCGGTAAACTCCGTAAACAGGGTAGTCACTCTAACGACGCCCACGATTAGGATCTATTAAACGGAAATATATACAGAGTTGGTCAAATGAGGTAAAAGTTTCCAATTTTTGTGTCTTTCAATATTCTAAAACAAAATCCATTATATCTTGCACAGTTCCTGAAATATCGCCGAAAAACTAAAAAAGTGCACTTTCCTTTTCCTTTTATAACATTTTTACTTCTGAAGGAAATTTTACGAAACTTGGCACACTTGCATTTTTTGACGTGCGCTTTCTGATGGCAGTGCCAAACATTTTCTGCGCCAACTAGATGCCCACATTTTCATAGTCAACTTTTGATTTTCATATGGCCACCATATTGGAGTATAATCCGTTTAATAGATCCAAATGGTGGGCGTCGTAAAAGTGACCACCCTGTATATATATATATATATATATATATATATATATATATATATATATATATATATATATATATATATATATATATATATTGAAATAAACGGGACAGGGCCAAGAGTACATATTTTAAAGAAGAAGAAATACGTAACTATATTATAAAAATACATGTGTGCATTTCATTTAGAATAAATTACTAGTAGTCGATTGTATTTCTATAATGCGGAGCAATATAATACATTAATATGAAGAATAGATAGATCTTTGTAGTTTTATTGTTATTATTATTGTAGTTAATTTTGTTTTTTAATTGTTATCTCGGAAACCTGACGATATCGAGGCTCGAAACTTGCGCAGTCGGATGGACGATAGTTGGGTGCATAAATTTGCATACCTGTTAATTTTTGCTCAGATTACTCGATCAGAAGTTATTAATCATTTTATAAAAATCAATTTGTTATTTGAATGTTATCCGCCATTTTGGGAAAGAATCGATATGATGAATTTACTTCGTCATAAAAAGTGATGTAATTTTTTTATTGAAGAGCTATCAACTTTATATATTAAGATCATTTGGGGGCAACCTCTGAAAAGGCCCATGGTGAATTTGAATGACCCCCAACGTTTCTAACCTTAGGAAAAACCATTATGAAGGACTGCATAAAAAAGTATACAAAATTCTATTTTTCTCGAATGCGGCCAAACATATTAAAAATAAACAAACGGCAGGCGATGGCCCGCTCGAAGCCCTACAATTTTGAAGAAAAAAGTATTTCTCTGCGACGCGTGTTTTTCGAATAATTAAATATTTTATCTAATATTTTAAAATCTCGCAATTGTATTGAAAACTTTTCGAAAAAATTCGACAACTTGGATTCGGCCAAATATAAAACACAGGTTCAGTTTCGCATGGCAATTTTTCTTTGCAAAAAAAATTCTCTCGTGTGGAGGACCGTCTGAAGTGACTAAAACGAAAAAAAACCTGTTTTTATTTTTATTTGTTCCTATACACCAGAAGAATCGTCGATGCAATATTCTGGTAGAGAAAATCAAGGCACTTCGTGTAGTACTATCGGAGCTTCAAAATGACCGGAAAATACTGAAATGTCCACCGACGACAATTATATCTTTTTTGTACGTTTAACACGTCATATCTCAAAAACTTGAAGATGCACGTCTCCGGAACTTTTTTTGCAGTTGCTTTTCGTTGGGAGCAACCGTTTGACGGTAATAAATTAAATAGTAACACGCGAGTCGCGTGTTTATTTAATTTTTTTTTGACAATTTCCGACCTGAATCGCCTCAAATCGGGTCGGATTTTATTCCCTCGTTCCGTTGGCAGCAGCGTCACGAAAAAAATAGGAATCATGTTCAGATGTTCGGGTTATGCCTCCTTGAAATGGGAAGACGGTTAAAAAATGTCAACGGAGGAATCACGTAGAATTTATCTGGCTATCTCCGGAAAATCTCCTGGACTCGATTCGTTCAAAACTGTGACCGTCTCTGGCCAGCCCCACGGACCATTTTTTTCCAAAAAAAGGCCAAAACATGTGCAAAACCGCTATTTTCGAGCGGCCGTCACGGGGGCCTCTGACATCGTAGGGCAGGGCATTTAGATGAGAAAATGTGGATCTTTCGATTGCCGCATACGTGGCAATCGTGCAATTTTTTTTTTCGAAAAGTCGAAAAAATGGATTCTTACCTAAAAATCTAACGCACGATTTGATTTTGAAATTTCGATCGGATTCGGGTCCCACTCGACATACTGTTTTTTTTTTCATATTTTTCCAGAAATGTCTCAGAATATGGTACATAGAGTTGGGTATTTTGAAAGTCGCGAAAAGGGCCGAAAATTTGTTTTTTCGATAATAAACGAATAAGTTGGGGGAGGGAGTTGAAATTCATATTTGAGTAGCACCTCGTAGATACCCACTAGGGTGCTCCTTTTTAACGAGCAAGATCTATGTTTTTAAAATTGTATAGCTCCCACCCGCGGATATTACTCTTTTTGATGTGTAAAATACACGAGCAAAATTTCAACTTGATTGAATAATATTTAGGGGTGTCGCATCGAGGGTAAAATAAAAAAAATATATGTTCACTTCGATAATATACAATTTACTTTCGTGTCTTTTTATGATATCAAGCAAACATAAATAACTGTAAATTATTCAAATTGAATTATGATTTTCACATATCAAGCTCCATGTTCTGGAATTTAGGCAGTTACAAGTTACAAGCAGAAGGTACTGCTTGATATCTTATCTTTTTGTTATGCACTTATTCTATTGCGTCATTAAAGCAACACTGCGCTTAGCCATGTCATTTACGACGCTTAGTTTACTGACAATGATGTGGGCATGAATAAAAACTTCGTGATCAGACCAGTGCTCTGGTTCATCATCATCTCATCTCATTCAACATCCTGACACGGCAGGAATCTATTTAAAGACTCGTACCAATTTTCGCTTGACGTCTGCAGAAACGTGCCGTCAAAGAAAGGCATGACCACAAGCTCTTCATTATGATGAATTGAAATATTGAACAAATCCTTTCAAAAAACAAAAAAAAAAAGTTTTCGAGGTAGTTGTTAAAAAGTATGTGCATTAAATATAAAATATTACCCCCTCCCCTAGCGGTTCAACTTGTTTTTTTTTTATTCATTAAAAGGAACTTAGATATTGTCGGTGTTCTGTCAAAAATCACCAAGTCTAATAAGGTCACTTTTTAGTAGACACACTTTAAAAGTACACAGGTACGATTAATCGCTTATTTATGTACAGGTATGGTGTACAGAACGTTTCTATAATCTGAAATAAGCAATTTTTCGTACCTGTTACAACTTTTAAAACGTGTCTACTGAAAAGTGACCTTATTGGACTTGCCAGAACACCGACGATATGTTCAATATAAATTGTTTTCAAATTGTTCTTATGTAATTCGTTTCCACAACGAATCGACAAACATAATTTTTTTTTTAAGTTTTAAAATAAGATATCGCCTGGTGGGGGGGGGGGTGCCATTTGAAATTTTATAGTGGGGGCAGGCTAGGGAGGAGGGGGTGACACTTAAAATTTATTTGACGTTGTTTTTAAACTTCCACCTCTATAAATCAATCGAAGTGTTTTTTGTATCAAGTTAACTTGCATTTAAAAGTTATTGAGACTGGCTACTTTTTTGTAGTAAATTGTCATGTCAATGGCTATAGGATAAAAAAATATGTGATTCCATTTAAAAACAGAAATTGGATGTATTTAAGTAATAAGAAATAGGTAATTATCAGAACTTTTAGCTGAAACATATTCTACACATAGAGGTATCTTTAGAGGTATAATGAGATAATAAGAGATGAAGTTCCCGTTTTTATCTATTTGCAAGAGATATTGCTATTTTTGAAAACGTCTTTCTGAAATTAAACTTTTGTAACAAAATATGCCTGTAATTGGCCCGGAAAGTCCTAAATATAATTATGTATAGAGTATTCCATTTATAAAAAGAAAAGTTAATGGCTACTTCCGGTAGAACCGACAGAAATTGGAAGTTGGAAGAATTTCATTTGAGGAGAGATTGTTATGTTCGGGTGATTTGTTTAATATTTCTATTTTTTAACAGACGCACAGTGGGCTGAATTGTAAAAAAGCTGGCCAAAACCTTAAAAGTGCTAGTTCGATTTCTGAAATTTTGACTAATGGGGTGGGTGAACAATTGATTGAGGCATCTTCTTGCAAAAGGATAGGTACCTAATGTTTATATTACCCTTGTGGTAACACTTCAAAGTGAGCCTTCAGTGAGAGCATAAATAGATGCAATTAGTGAGTGAATATTACGGCGATTTGCAAATTGTTTAATTTGGAAGTGAACTGTTTATTTTATATTGTACGATATGGATACAATTCCCTCAGGTAAGTACTACATAATATTATACGGAAATGATTCAAAATCTTGGATAAAACCATTAAAAAAAAAATTCATTTGGCGAGATTTTGGACCGCAATTTAAAAAATATAAAATTGCGATACAACGAAAAGTTATGCATTTAACCGCATTTATCAAAGACTCAATTATGAACTGTTTTATTAAACTATTAAGTTGTGGAATCCATCAAAATTAACTGCCTTTAGCTGCCCATTCGATTTTTATTAAGAGGTTAAAAGAGCGCACGCGCGCTAATGTTATTTGACAGATACACAATACGTATATAAAACCAGAATATTATTTTCCATAACATTAATATGTGTTAATAAAATAAATTTGTTAAAGAACAATAATATCTTAATAATAATTAGAAGTTACAATAATAAACAACGCTGAAAGCGTGCAAAAAAATGGGAAAATAGGAAAACTGATGATTAATTCTTTTACATTACAAATTTACAAGTTATTTTTCTGAGCGTACCTGCAAAACTTCTCATCTAAACTTACCTCCCGACAGATTAGGTAACGATTACCCACTAAAATAATTTACTTTTTTTTTAACCAGAACATTAATGTATTCAAAGCGGTTTTTATTATGGATTTATTATGGCCATACTATGGCATACAAATTAAAAACTTTACATAAGGTAACAATAATTAAATTATTTGCAGGATCAGGTCAAGAACAAATTTTGTTCAACCGAAAGCAAGTTTTTGTAATGGTCAAACGCTATTTAAATGCAGGTTTAGTTTCTATAATACAACATTTGGAAACTACTATTTTTGAAGAAAGTGGACAGAGAATATACATACTTGCAAATATGAAATGGTCCTTTTCGAATTTATTCCACATAATGAGGACAAAATGGCATCAGACAAATAGGACGGAGCCGACGTTTTTCAACAAATTCCAAGAATGGCTTAATCACCCTGTATCATTTATGATTTCAACGAATGAAAGTTCTTCGAATAGAAGTAAAGGCGGTCGACCTTCTGTAGAATTTATCTCTTCTAGTGAAAGGTCTAAGAGAAGAAAAACAAAAGCCATTCGGGATTCTTTAACACCTGAAGAATTATCATATGCTGCGCAAATGAGTCTGCGATCTGTAGGTCAAGTTGATGCCTCCAACATAGTAAAGGAGGCCACTTTGACTACTCCAACTAGAGTTTCGAAGTATAGAAAATCTTTTCTCATGACACAATGTGAAACAACGCTCTCAGCAGAAAACGCTCTTTTCATTTTAGTGGAATACAAATTTTCGAAACATCAGTATGTAGGAATGAGATTAGTCTGCAAAAATCAACACTGTAAATTATTACCTTCTTATACAACAGTTTTAAAAGCAAAAAAAACAGTGTTATCCACCAATCTCCGCTACAACCATTACGGAAAGCAGCGCAGAAGTTCGTCTGCAGGAATTGCTGAACCATACAGTTATGCGAATATTTCTTTTCCAAACAAAAGAAATGAATACTTTTCATAAAGAAGAAAGTATTTATAAAATGGAACTCATCTGCAAATGGGGTTGCGATGGAAGCTCAGGACATAGTCGGTATAAACAAAAGTTTACTGACGACAGCATATCTGATGAAAATATATTCTTCACATCAGTCGTGCCACTTCAACTCCGATCTATCAGTGACCCAAAAATTGTATTTTGGGCAAATCCACGACCGTCATCTCCTCGATTCTGTAGACCTTTAATATTACAATTTTTTCACGAAAATGTAGATTCTACCGTAAAAGAGTTTGAATATGTTAAAAGTCAAATAGCGCATCTCACTCATTTCAACACCGATATCAATGGTAAGGACATATCAGTCGTATTCAACATGATTTTTTCAATGATAGGCGGTAAAGTATGCAATGCAGTATCAAGTACACAATCAACGCAACGCTGTTATTTATGTGGTGCCACCAGCAAACAATTCAATGACATAAAATATTGTCAAACTAGAAGTATTGTGAATGAAAACTTTTTTAAATTTGGATTGTCAACGTTACACGCCTGGATAAGGTTTTTTTGAATTCTGTTTGCATCTTTCATATAAATTGAATATTAAGAAGAGGCAGGCCCGCAGTAACGAAGAAAATGAATCTGTGCAGGCTCGTAAGAAAGCCATTCAAGGAGAATTCCGTTCAAAATTGGGACTGATAGTTGATAGTCCGAAAGTTTGATCTGGAAGTTCCCACGATGGAAATACAGCTCGATGTTTTTTTTTTAAATCATGTTATTTCGGCTGCTATAACAGGATTAGACGAACAATTAATAAAACAGTTTTACATAATTTTACAAACTATTTCGAGTGGCCATGAAATAAATATATACTGCGTTTCAAAAAAAATGTACCACCTAGAAGGAGTTGACGTAGAACTCTGAAATTATGTGAAAATAGTTAGTATGTGTTGAGAAACAATTGATTAAATTTTCATCGAAAAATAATAATATTTATTAAGAAAATAATTAATAATGTGTTGCATCTCCGCGCACTCTTATGCATTCAGCAACCCTTCTGGGCATGCTGGAAATCAAATGGTCCAATGCATCTTGAGGCGCATCCTCCCAACAATTTAAATGAATTAAGACACCATCTTCAGATTGCCTGGGATGAGCTGCCTCAAGATGCATTGGACCATTTGATTTCCAGCATGCCCAGAAGGGTTGCTGAATGCATAAGAGTGCGCGGAGATGCAACACATTATTAATTATTTTCTTAATAAATATTATTATTTTTCGATGAAAATTTAATCAATTGTTTCTCAACACATACTAACTATTTTCACATAATTTCAGAGTTCTACGTCAACTCCTTCTAGGTGGTACATTTTTTTTGAAACGCAGTGTATATAAATTTAAAATTTTTGCTTTGGAAATCGCACATAATTTTGTGAAATTATACCCATGGTATTTTATGCTTACTTCGGTACATAAAATATTAATTCACGGACCAGAAGTAATTTCCTATGCAACTTTACCAATTGGCCAGTTGTTTGAAGAGGCCCAAGAAGCTCGAAATAAAGATTTTTTCTAGGAAATGTTCCAGTGTAAAAACTATGGAAGATGTTTTTAATAGGCTGATGATTTCCTCGGATCCGTTCATTTCTAGTGTCAGAAAACAAACCCAAAAGAAAATAAAAGGTTTTTCTCCAGAGACTGTCGAATTATTAGTCCCTCCAACAAACGAAAAAACAACTGAAGATATGTTGGAAATTAATTCTAGTTCCGACTTCGACGGTGATAACGACAGTGATTATGATGGCGATGATGATGACGACAATGGTGATTTATTTGTTTGATTTTTTGTAGTTTTCATGTCGTTCATATTTATATAACTATATTATTTTTAATATTTATACTGTTACATTAAATGAACATTAATATAATTATTACAGCTATTTTATGTTGTATTTCCTTAAATTACAATACTTATTTGTTATTTCATTAATTTCTTTCCAAATGCCTAATATCAATAATATGCCTAAAATGATAATATCATAATATCATAAGGGTTGGGCAACTTTTGGCATGCAAATGATCTTTAATTGTTTAACTCCCTGGGCTATTAGCCCATTAAAAAACGTATTGTAGGCGTTGAGTTATAGCTCATTTGGAACCCCAATAAGTGCAATAAAATTGCGATCCATCCTGAGTTATTAAAACTTGTATTTTTCAACACTTACTTTTTATTTGCGAAAACGTTTTTCATTCTTGGTACCAATTATTTTATATACCTATGTTCAATTTGGGGTTCGTCTCCTTTTTACGTTCTGGTATAAAATTGATAGTGTGTATTGGAAAGTTTTATTTTAATCTATGATTTAAATAAGGATGGTATTTGGGTGGTATATAAAATATATATTACACAGTAGTAGTGAACGGTTTTGTTAGGCATATCATCCCTAACTGCCTATCCACCTACGGGGGTCCTTCTGCCGTGTGATTTGTGTAAGTGGGTGTATTGAGTTAGGGCTTGTTACTGTAGAAAATCGCCCCCGATCTCTAGAGACCCCTTAATGAGACCCAACGGCTAATGACCCTATTTTCTTAGTACAAATGTATTACCTGTACTGGGGCTCGAACCCTGGTCTTCATGAATGCTAAACAAGCGTTATAATCTGTCAACCAAATTAACGGTCTATATTATAGATTTTTAAAAACCTCTGGAGAGGTGTTCGCCATATTGCATCCGCCATTTTGTTTTCGGTAATGTTGACATCGGATTCGGAAATAGCGACCCTAAAAACCTCAGAGTGAGAATTTTTGTGTATTTTCAAACACGGTTTGAGGTTTTGTCCACGTTTTCGGGATTTGGGACCACTGTGAGACGGTCTGCTTATATAAATAATGATATTTGAGAATATTTTATAAACGAAATTTTAGTATGTATTAAATATGAAGAACATGAAAACAATGCATACAGATTTGATGCTGTTTTGCAGTGGTTCGTAGGTGTGTCGTCTACTGCGACTCTTTTTATATCGATTTCTGCTGAAAGCAAAAGTGAGGACCAACGATAACGCGCGGGGGCGGCTATTAACGTCCGGGACATTAAAGGAGTGACGACGGTGGCCCGATAAAAACTCCCGCCGCCCCCGGACACCCTCTCCGAAAAGCGTAATTGCTACAAGAGGATTACACTGATAAATTCATAACTTTCCGGATAGGAGTGGGCGCCAATAAAATCCACTTCAATTATCTTAACTGCACGTAAGCGAAAATCAATTTTCCCGTGGCCGGCACTTGTACCAGGCCAACACCGCCGCCGCCACCACCGGCTGCAGTGTTCGCGTGCCGCCCCCAGGCTGCCTGCACGAAATCACTCTCAATCAATCAGTCATCAGCTCTATATAAAACGCCGATACGTTTCCAATGACCGCACCTGACACCGGGGCAGGAATTACACCGGCGGTAAAATAAATATATAAATATCGGCGGTTTAATGGATCGCACCGATAATTGATTGTAACTGGACTGGACTTGGCCGGGATTCAACTTGGAAATCTGTTCGGCAGCCAGACGGCGCAAAAGTTGGGTAGTTAGATGGCAGGATGGCAGAGTTCGTTATATATAGGTATCGTGTATCTCCTTTTGTCCGCCGCCTTAATAAGCTTTGTTACCAAATGTACGAACTGAATATCGTATAACCAATCGTTGCAACCGCCCACATGTCCCTGACCATTAACTGATTACTGCCATTACTGTAAAGACCACAATTTCAACGGACCAGCTTTGGGAACATGTGTGATATTTGTACGCGCTTCTGTGTATGTCCATATGTGCGTATTATTCTATGTGCGTGTATGTGCGTCCCCTGGTATTCCTCGTGGGCCGATATAGTGCCGCATACCGGCACGTCATCAAACAACGAGCGGAAAGAAAACGAACAACACTGGAAAATGTTTAGGAAAGCCATTACGTAATCGGATTTCCGGCAAATGTATGCAGTCAGCGTTTATAGGACGGCATCAACATACATCAGAATGTATTAAAGCGGGGACTAATGACTCGTGCAGGATACAGGAGGTACGGGAATACACATACTCACACATACATCTAGGCTCACATACAGCCCGGAGTCCGGGATACATGGAAGAGGTGGGGGAAACTCACACACGCATACACACAAGTACACTAATACACAGATATGTTGAGAGATGCCAACACACGTAGGAATACAAAGAGAGAAACGCTCACACGTACACATTCGCCCGGAGGACTGTTATCACGTATATTGCCAATTAGCGGGGCTCCAGCTCACGCACGCTCTCCATGGAGAACGAATTAAAATTAATTTCGCCCTTATTGAGATCTCCCGACAATTATATATAACAAGTCTGGGAAAACATCGGGTCGCCTAACTTTTAATTGCGCCCTTTCACCACAAACGCTCGCCATAGATGGAAATCGGGGAGATTTTTCGCCTCCTAAAATAACCACCTTAACTCAGTTTAATTGCAGGATTTAATATCTAGGACGGCATTAGAGTTAATTGAGACTTACAATTAAGACCAAGCGCCGTAATGAGAGTTATGGAGTGCTTCAGTTGCTTAAAATGTCGATGCATGTTAAGTAGTAGTAGTAAGAACATGTATTCCATATAGCTTTGTACATTGTTTATTACATCACAGGTATGGTGATAATGAAGTATATGATATGCTATAAGGAATGTTATGTTAAGTATATGTCGGTATATTTAATAAAACAATAATTCTCAAATTGGTGCATGCGCCGGGCTCAATACTTTACTTCAGATTCTATGTTCCACGGGCTGTAACCGGGCCTTAAAGTACTTTATGCGGCCCGTATATTACTTTCTGGTTTGTTTAGGGCAGGTTTTCCATCTCTCAATAAAGTTCCTTGTAACTTTATCTGGCTAATAAGTAATTATAGGACAGATTATCACAGTTGTCAATCATATGCATGCATGCTGCAAAACTTGCGAAAGATTTATAAGAGAGTTGCAAACTTTAATTATTACTAATAAACCATGGAAACATTTGAAGATATTCATTTGTTAATAGAAAATGACATTATTAATAGAGTTGATGTCGTAAATCGTGACCGGAGACAATTTATTGTCAGGACACGTACTGATGATGTGCATTTTTGAGATGACGAGTTTTGGGTACAACATCCGAAACATTGGGAAATTAAAAGCATTCAGACTTAAGTCTTTTCTCATTTTAAGCATTTTCCCCATGAAAAATACATCAAAATGGAAATTTTCATGATTTATTCTTGAATCATTCTGAAAGTTTTTCACCAAAAATAATAAAAATTATCCTGCGTCACAATTTCAATTACACTCAGATGCAAAAAAAAAACGGGTCATTGGGCCATTGTTGGCAAAAGAACTACTTTTTTAAAATTTTGATGTTGGTATAGTCCTTAGAATTATTTTTTTTTAGTGTTTTACAATCAAAGAGACGGTCAGGATGTAGATAGAAGCAACATGTGGTACTTATTATTTATTTAATGAACATTAATAAGCGAAAACGATAATGTACGTATACACGAAAGAAAATGCTTTTCTGCAAAATAAACTTAACAGAGATTAAAAATGAAAATGACAGTTAATCGAAAACAAACAAATGAAAACCCGGTAGCAACCTTGATCCTCTATGCATAATGCCGAATGAGCAATAGGTAGTGAAGAACGCATAGCTTTAATTGTTATTTTCGCTTAATAAATAAACTGATAAGTATCATATGTTGTTTTATTTCTACATCCTGATGGTCTCTTTAATTGTAAAACACTGAAACTTTCATTCTAAGGACTATACCAACATCAAAATTTTATAAAAGGGTTTTTTGAAAACAACGACCAATTGACCCGTTATTTTGCATCTGAGTGTATAATGGGATAATTAGGTAAGATGTTCATTTAAATTTGGAAATATTTGAATAAAATTATACAACATATTATATTTACCCAAAGAATTTGGTTATCAGTATTCTTTGTACAAACATTCTTAGTAATATGTTAACAATATATAATATTATCTATCTCATATTATATAAATTATGATATTATGTCAATAATTAAAGCATTTTTCAAAAAATGTCTGGAAATAAAAAAAAAAATTTTTACTTAATTGTGATAATTGTGATAATTATCATGCAAAAATGAAACTAATCGCTTCCAATTTTGGAATTTAGGGTGAAGAAATCTGAACATTGGAAATTGGAAAGGGTTAGTGTGAACTTATGGAGATTTTTGAAAGTTCTTAAAACATTTCTCATTTGATGCATTCCTCCCGTCAAAAATACATAAAAATTGTCCTCCTGGAAATTATAATGATCTATTCTTGAATAATTGTGAATGTTTTCCACGAAAACATGATATTTATCCTCAGTGTTAACATTTTGAACATAACTTTAAAATTATAATTGAAATTATAATGATCTATTCTTGAATAATTGTGAATGTTTTCCACGAAAACATGATATTTATCCTCAGTGTTAACATTTTGAACAGAACTTGATAATTGGATAAGATTTTCATTTAAAATTGGGAATATTTCGATTAAGATTGTGCAATGTATTACGTTCACCCACAGACCTTTTGCATTTAAAGCATTTTGCCCATGAAAATTACGTAAGTATTGTCCTTCCGGAAATATGAATAGAAAATTCTAGCATAATTGTGAGAGTTTTTCATGCAAAACTAATAAAAATTATCCTTCGCAATTTTGGGCGAAACATCCAAACCTTTCGAAAATTGAAACCATTCAGACTTCGAACTTTCTCATTTTAAGCATTTTCCCCCTGAAAAGTACATCAAAATATTTTCTTGAAATTTTAATGATTTATTCTTGAATCATTCTGAAAGTTTTTCACCAAAACTATGGAAATTATCCTTCGTCACAATTTCAATTATAATGAGATAATTGCGTAAGATGTTCATTTAAATTTGGGTAAATGTGAATAAAATTATACAACATATTATATTTACCCAAAGAATTTGAGTATCAGTATTCTTTGTTCAAACAACTTTAATAATATGTTAACAAATTATGATAATACCTATCTGATATTATAATAATTATGATAGGTTAATATTTAAAGCATTTTTTGATGAAAAATACACAAAAATTGTCTGGAAATTTTATTAATATATTCTTGCATAATTGTAATAAGAGTTTCAAAAGTTTTTTACGCAAAAATGAAATATATCGTTCACAATTTTGGGTGTAGAAATCTAAACATTAGAAATTTGAAACAGTCTCTAAACTTATGGAGATTTCTAAAAATTCTCAGACTTTTCTCATTTGATGCATTCATCCCGTGAATACATAAAAACTGTCCTGATAAGTATTTCGAGTATCAATTATAGAATCGATTTTCTCATTTATTGTAATTTATTAATAATTTTCATGGCAAGCGATTTGTGCTTATTTTGATTAAAAAGTGTAGGGTTCCACCTAGACCAGTTTGGAGATGTTTCAGTCTGTAAATTAGATTTTTTTGCAGATAATAAAATTATGCGGTATTGAATGCAATTTTATTGTAAACCGTGAAGGAAATATATATATATATTTTTTTAATTTTAAAGTCTGCAATGATATGGTGTTTGTAATACCCACCTCAACAATATTAACTTCTGGTTAGTCATTACTATTTTGTAATTCATCAGTTTCGCGATATTCAACAAATTCAGTAGTTGCATCCAGAATAACGTTAGTAGTATTAAGTAATTAGTAGGTCTTCAGGTCCTTCTGAATAACGTAATATAGAAATACTTCGTCCTGTTCAGTTGTAGTTGCTGTCATAGTCGTTACATTTGTTTTGATTTGCTCAGGTAATATTTCTACAAAAGGGAGAAATAATATGATAATTTAATACATGGATCATTTAGTTATATCAAAATTGAATTTATAATAAATAATATACTTGGTAGAATATAGTCGGAATCATAAGTACTTGGCAAATCGGAGTCATAAGTACTTGACCAACCGTTGATGCTTAATGATAAATAGGTCATCCATTTATTTTCGTGTTTTCGTGTTTTTTCAATTGATGAATTCTTGTCTTTCAACTGATCAACCACCAGTTTTAAATATTTTAAATTTGTACTTCGATTGTTTTCATTTAATTATTTGTTTGATTACGTCGCATTTGGAATGCAGAACGGCAGCAGTTATGTTACTACAGCTTGACAGTACTTTAAATTACATGCTTATTACTTCCAACGTTTTTTCTTTTGCTTTCGACGTTATTGCATCCGATATTTTATTTTCGATAATACTAATTACAAGTATAATGCCTAATTACTAGGTCAGTAGAAGACTGTTTGTTTTCACGCATTTTTGTTACATCGGCCATTGTTTATAAATTACCAATATCTTGAGAGTGGCGAGAGATTTATTTTCGACAAAATATCCAGAAAAATCAACTCCTTTGTTACAGGTAGTATCCCCGTATTAGCTTTAAAGTATTGCCTATGAAAGGAGCGTTCCTAAAAGACTTGAACCCAATAGTTGTCACAAATAAAATGCAATAAAATTGAGGACGTTGTAACGTTGCGCTTGTTCTATTTGGGATGATGGAGTTTAACAGGTATGAGTCAAATTATGAAAATGTAAATTGTAACCCCATATTAATATTATTCCATGTTCACATCTCTCCCCCTCTCTCTTGCTTTAATCATTTTACTATTTCCTTGCTGAAGACCCTCGCCGCCTCCTTACCCAAACGTCTTTTTACAGTAACAATTTAACTTTGGCAATCACAACCCGGGTGGGCGCCACCCCCGAGTCTCCCGGACTCAGGGCCGTTGCAATTCAAATCTAGAATCTAATCGTGGGGCCATTGTGAGCGGCGGGGCGCGTGTTGAATGGCCCGTATCAAAGGGCCCCGAATTATCGCCGTTTCCGTGGTGTTTTGTTTTCCGCCGGCGTTCGCCGCCCTTTGTGCCTGCCCCCCTCCGCCGCCAGCCAGCCCCCAGAAATCTCCACGGGAATTATCATAAGAACGTCTTTGAGTAACGATAGAGCAGAGAGCGAGAGGAGCGATTCCCAACTTGCCGCCCCATTCGTAAAGCTGTATTTAACACGTGTATTGAGAATTGGCGGAAGTTGTAAGGCAGTTGTATTCGTACAATGAAGGCATTTCAGGTATGTTGTACTCAATAGCCTGTTATTAATAATCCAACAGAAATTTATGATTTATTAATTATTAATTATGATATGGTTATACAGCACACATTTTTTACATATAAATTATACAAAATTACATCACAAATTTACGGATTATGAATCAGTTATAAATCGTTCTGCAGTTCCTTTGGTGAAATGCAAGGAATACAATTTAAAGTTTATATTTCTACATTACCAGACTAGCAGTAGGCATCTATAAAAGTGCCACTTTTCAATAATTAATATCTCCAATATAAATTGAGACTTTTACACCAAATCGGTCGCACTCAAAGTAGTGTAGTGACATCACACTAAGGAAATCTATTTTTCCATGTTATTTCCCTATGTTCTGCGTCAAGTCGATCACCCAGTATATAATTCACTTACTGACTGACAAAAATAGTGGGACACTGACAGGTTTTTTTTAAATAAACTAATCATTGACGTTTATTTCTTACTTTAAAGTTCAAACGCTTGCGCAAAAGCAATTTTTTTCTGAAATTAGTGTTTCTGCGTTAATCCAGGTGATTTTACTTTGAAGAATCAATCGCTTAAAAAAATATGACCCATTAGGGTATACTGTCTACTATAGAATAAATATAGGGTGGCCCACCTATCCTCGCTCGGACCATTGCTGCTAGGCTAATGAATATTGAGGACAAAATCTGATTGGAAGTTATAGGACACTTGAGGTGCTACTTTTTAAAATTATTTTCGAATGTAGGGTGTTCCATAAATCCGGTACACAAAATTTGGTCTTTTTTTAAATGGACCACCCTGTATATTCTTTCACTTTTAGAATCTGTTTCATGAGGGCTTCACAAATCACCTTTATTTTCAGGGATCAGATGCAACGTTGCCAAGTTATTCACATTTTAATCAAATTTATCGAAAAATCATGGACGTGGAAAAATATTCAAGAAAACTTTATTATAAGAGATCAGTGAAAGAATCTGCGTATGCAAGTACCCAAGCAATGTGCCAAAACATCCATAATATTTTGAGTTACGTAGGTATTCTGAAGCAACGATACAATTTTGCTATTTTTAAATGGCCAAAACCTATTTTTTGTCAAATGGGACACCCTGTATATAACATCATGTACTAAGAGCTTATTTAATGAGCTATTGAAGCATTAGCATATGGACTGTAATCTAATAATACTTTTTATTAGGTAAATAACGATCAATCCCAATAAGTTTTAGCCATATTGTCGGCTTGGTGTTATAAGGTAGCATGTAACATTTTTTTCAATTGTTAGGTCTATAGCTTCACAGGGCTATATGTTTTCAAAGCGGGACTTTTAAACTTGTTGGAAGGTTATATTCGGGTTTTTAAGAATCTCTGAATTAGAAAAATCTAATTACAGTGCACAATACATAATTTTCTATAATAACAAACATATTTAAAGTCGTTATTCCCAAATTTACAAATTTGCACATACAACCTTGTAACATTAAGCCGACGATTTGAAAATAGCAAAATTCGATCGTTGTTTCAGAACACCCTGTATATTCTACCCGACTCCAAGTATTGTGAATGTCTTGGCACAGTGCAAGGATACTTGCATGATGAATATAAATGGACTGCCGCCGATATTTTACTCTTTTTACACAAACTAAATTTTTTTTTACACGTGTATTTTACGTGACTCCAAATATTCTGAATGTTTGGGCATATTGCTAAGGTACTTGCACGATGAAAATAAATGGACTCCCGCCGATATTTTACTCTTTTTACAGTGACTTAATTTTGTTTGTGCTGATAAACCATTAGTAAAATCAAAAACTATATCTGAACAAAGTATGGTTCGTACTTTTGCCAGTACATTCTCATAGAATTTGGTCAGAACATAAAACTTGCAGACATGCATTACGAAATCATGTTTTGGTGTACCACTCACATGGTATAAATTTTCGGTTTATTAGATATTGACTTTAGAGATTATGAAACAAGTCCTTACAACTAGTCTAAAAGAAATTACCTACACAATGCAATTTTTCAACTTGAACTTTCTATCTCGGTAGATGGCTTGTAAAATCTCGGAAAGTGGCACAAATCATCATTTCCATTTTTGCTGACGAAACCAAAGTCATACCCCCAGAGAAATGTTCTCATACAGGGTGTTCAAGACAACGATCAACAGATGAGGATCTCGGAAACCTAAAATTACAAAAGCGGTTAAATTATAAGAGTTGTTCAATTTAGTGGTCAGTATTATTCTGTTGGGAATACCTATGGAAATCCTGTTTTGGTAAACACACATGGTAACAAATTTGCGGTTCATTAGATATTTACTCCAGAGATTAAGAAACAAGTCTTTACAACTGGGCTAAAACAAATTACCTAAACAATAAAAATTTTCGACTTGAACTTTCTATCTCGGAAGGTGGTTTGTAAAATCTCAGAAGGTGGCACAAATCATCATCGCCATATTTTCTGACGAAACCAAAGTCATACCTCAGAGAAATGTTCTCATACAGGGTGTCCAAGATAAGGATCCCGGAAACCGTAAAAGTTACAAAGGCAGTTAAATTACAAAAGAGTTGCTCAATTTAGTGGTCAGTATTATTCTGTTGAGAATACCAGAAAAATCCGCTTACTTCCGGAGATATTCGACAAAATCAAAAATCTTCGATTTCATTTTTATTTTTTTCTAAAGTTATTTGAAAATGTATAAACCCAAAGGCACTTTCTCATTGCCACATTTTTAGATCTACAAGACAGCGTTTGCAAATTTTCAGTACAACGTTTTGTTTCGAAGAAACCATCATCAACTTTATTTTTTATATCGACCTTAAAAACTATACACCCAGTATTAGATAGGATTTCCTATTACGAATTAAACTATTTATATCACAGTATAATTTTTCATCTTTTTATTCAGAGCAAGGCTTGTTAACACATGTCGAATATTTTTTTGTAGTAGGCGTTGACATGATGACGACGAACAAACAAAATATTATCTAGTTTTAATCCAGAATAGATACTAAAATAGTTACTAAAATTTATTTAGAAAGAATAGTTGTTAAACATTGCAACATTATAGTTATTTAGAATTACTCATATTTTTTTAATGTAATATAACAATTGTTCTTTCATTTAATGGCGAAGAAGACAATTACTAATTATTACATCATTTTAACCCAGAATATGCAAGTAAATAGTAACAAAAATAATTTAGCAAGAATAGTTGTTAAACATTGAAACATTATAGTTATTGAGAATCATACTTATTATTTTTTTACTGTGGTATTATGAGAATTGTTCTGTTCATTTAATGAAGAAGAAGACAACAATTATTACCTAATTTTAACCCAGAATAGGTACCAAAATAGTAACTAAATACAATTTAGCAAGAATAGTTGTTAAACATTGAAACATTATAGTTATTGAGAACCACACTTATTACTTTTTTACTGTGGTATTATGAGAATTGCTGCATTTAATTATCTTAAAATTTTAGAATTAGGTGATAAATTTTGTTTTCGTCGCTAATTTCAACGCCTAGTACACCTGAATATTCGAAATGTATTACGAAGCCTCTTTTTCTGAATAAAAACATGAGAAACCATACTGTGATATAAATCGTTGAATTCACAATACGAAATGCTTAATACAGGATGTACTTCATTTACTTGTAAGTACACTCTGAAGTACACCCTGGTGTACTTGAATAAGAATATAAGAAACATAAGAAATGCTATCTAATACAGGGTATACATTTTTACGGGCCATAAAAATATAAAGTTGATGATGGTTTCTTCGAAAAGAAACGTTGCACTGAAAATTTATGAATTCTGTCTTTTAGAGCTAAAAAAGGGACAATGAAAAAATGCCTTTTGTTTTTTTATACCTTTTCAAATAACTTTAGAAAAACATAAAAACGATATTGCAAAATTTCCTATTTTCTCGAATAGCTTCGGAAGTTAGCAGATTTTTTGGCTTTCTCAACAGAATAATACTGAACGCTAAATTGCGCAACTTTTTTGTAATTTAGCCGCATTTGTAACTTTTGCGGTTTCCGAGATCCCCATGCTGTTGATCCTTATCTTGGACATCCTGTATAGTATCTATATAGTTATACTATATTACTACGTGGTCACAATATACACTGGCGAGCAAAAAATAGAGGTCACTTTAAAATTATGACTTATTTTTGGAATTTTGTTATTATAACTTTATGTTTGCAAATTGTAAACAATGGTACTGTATTTTGCACACTAAATTAAAAAAGCAATGTTGAATCGTAAAGCATATTTATTGTTTTTATTGCCTATTTTGCAAATATCACAAATTTACAGTTCAGACGAAGTTCGAATATTTGTTCCTAGGACTAATATGGAACAAAAAATAATGAAAGAAATGACGTGTGAATGACAAGTTTCGCAGAGAAAAATCAACACTAAGTAAGAAAACCACAACGAAACTTAGGTTTTCAATTAGAGCGAAATGGATGCTGTTTCATAAAAGTCTGTAACACGGTGATAGTAACTGACAGATAGATAACATTTGTCAGGAAATGTATTATTAAACGCCTACTTTGGTTTACAATTTGCAAACATAAGGTTAAAACAAAAAAAATCCAAAAATAAGTCATACTTTAAAAGTGACCTCTATTTTTTGCTCGCCAGTGTAGTTTTGTGAACATCTGTTAAATAGTTACCACGTAGTAGTATAGTAGTAGTCAAGTAATAATAAAAGTCAAGAAGGCGTTTTCCGAGAGTATATCTACATACTATATAATAGTAATATATTTCTATAATACAGTAGAACTATACAGGGTGTCCTAAATAGAGTAGGATTGCATGGGTATATTTCTTATTTCTAAAGCTAGAGATCTGGTTAAATGGGCAATATTGTGCAGTTTTATATGCTCGTTCCAATTATGTTGAAAAAATGTTGAAAAAGTCCGAGCAGTTAACAAGTTATTCTAAAAAGACTAAATATTGCGATTTTCTAAAAACTCCGATATATTCATAATTAATAGAGATGCGGAAAAAAGTTAAAAATGAAGGTTGCTTGGTTCGATTGCGAAAAGGTACGAATCAAGTAAAAATAAAAGTCAAGATGGCGGTTTCTGCGATATTAATACCAAATTTCTTATTTCAAATAGTTGCCATATTTGATTTTTATACGTCTAAATATACTTGTGTTTCTTGTTTTCAGCGATGTATAATAACCTATGTCAAAATAAAAATATGGGAAATATCAATTGTTAAAATTTTGGGTATTCTCTTTCTTATTGGCTGCTTAAATTTACATGGATAACAAGAGCTGAAATTTAAATGATCACTCGGTATAACTCATTAAAATTAATTAAACAATAAATTCGTGAATCTATATCGGCACTCTCTAACTGGTATTTCAATTTAAAATAAAAAACAGGCTTTAATAAATGGATTGTTTTCATAAACTTACGGTAAACATGCATTACTCATTACATTTCGCAGTATTTGTACTTGTTATATGGGATGGGATTTACGTTTATCAGAAATGTTGGGTGGTTGTTCCAGTGTAAGAGATTACACATTAACTTCCAGGTTTCCATCTGATCAGTTGCAGAACCAGCTTCCCTTCACAGACGGCTAAAGTGAATCTACTGATACGTGCGCGATTCAAATCAAACCGGAATATGCAGCCAGAAAGTTTTATTAACGCCACCGGAAGGAATCCCGAAGTTAGATTAAGCACAATGATTGACGTTTCAAATTTTCCTGCGAGGAAAAAGTGTGGGGCGCGTCGACAGGGTAAATAAGGAATAAGTTCCAGTCATTTGCGTTGCTCGCTAAAGAGATTTTAATGGCTTTCGGATAATGTTACGCCGCCGCATTGTACCACGGTGGACTATTAATCAAGCATATCATTTCGAAACGATCATAAAGTGCAAGTATTAGGGTACGAGTACAAACGCTGAGCAACGCGATAAATTCAAGCGGTAATTAATTCGTGTGCAAAAAGCAAAATTTTGCATAAAAATATAGACACAAGCACGTGCACCTGCAGCTAAGTGGCAATTAAACAGCACTGGCGCGGGGCAACACGCGTTTTGCATGTAAAACTGCCCCCTCACAACACACAAATATTTCAACGCCCAATCGATGCACGAAACACGAGTAAATAACAGACAAACATTAATCCAAGGATATACAGCGAAACAATCAAAGCTACACATGAAATAAAAATAATCGAGGCAAGATCCTACGTTCAGTGTAATCACGGATAGATGTAAATTATTACATATAGCATAATTGAGTATTCAAATTTACACAATGGATTCAGGTCATATGCAATCATACTACACGAAAATTCCTTTTACTCAAAAGACTATGAAACTTTGTGTTTTATTATTACTTACAAATGATTACCAATGAAAAGTAACAATAGTAACACACGGATCATTACCATCAATGATATTAATGTAGTTATTTTTTGAAAAAAGCAGCATAATTCCAAACATATCAGATGTATAATGAATGTATTTAAAGATTGCAAGTTTTCAAATAACAAATTCCCTAAATTTCGCAGATTTGTATATGTATGTATTAAAAACAAAACATCTCCTTTCAGTAGGGTCAAATAAAAACCAGACAGAAGTTAAGCCTAAAATTGGCTACAGTAGTAGACATTTTCAATCTTAAACATGGAATACATGGGTACGTGGTTGAAAATGTACAAATCGAAGGTATTAAATGATGTATTATTAATAAGTAGGTATAGTAATTCACCTGAAGTGCAAGTGAGGCTTTTATTTTAAAAAGTGCACATGTCCAAAAATTGGTTTTGTAGAAAATTTTAAAATAGTTACAGTGGAAATTATACTAAAAAAACTGCGAAAATAAATCGGGCTATTTAAACTTATTTCAAAATAAAAATGATTTTAAATAAGAACTGTGAAACAAGAGAAAACCCGGGGGAAAAGTTGGAATGTAGCAGGCGTGTAACAAGCAAATGAAAAAAAAAAACATTTGCCAGTTACACGCGACTTGTATTCTTTTTCGAGAAAATGGGTGTGTTAGAGCCTAGACATTGGTCGTGAGAACCGTTTACTTTTAATAACTTGATTTATGCATTTTTGAACTTATGTTATTCTTAATATAAATACCTCAATTACTCAACAGGCAGGTGCTCGAGTTGAAAAACCTGTGAGATAAGAAAAGTTAAAATTAAATATATAGCGTGTTCCAATATTCAATACATACAAATAGTTTTGTAAATTACTTTACAATTTTGTAGAGTTTAATTGAAAGTTAATAGTTTTGAGGCCTTGGACTACTCAGTCATGAATATCAACTTCAGCTGACATATAAAATAAAAATAATATCTGTTAAACCACTGTTCACAATATATATATATATATATATATATATATATATATATATATATATATATATATATATTTACCATTTTCATATTTCTTTGGTTATTGGTGTCCGTATTATAAATTATTGTTATTTTAGGTATTTCAGCGTTCTAGTGGTAGTGGTATGTATACTTTATCAATTACTTGTAATATATGTAAAAATGAAGTCTTTTTTCTGTTAAATAAGTAAATAAATAAATAAATAAATAAATTTTGTTATCCACCAATGACAGCACAATTTCAAGTCGAAAATAACTTATACACATATTATAATTTTGTTGTATTTGTTTTACTTCCTGTTGCTTAAAAAACATTATTACACACATTATGATACATACCGGGTGATTCAAGTTTTATTACCTTGCATCTGGAGTTCCCCATAAACTATGAAAATTTGGATTTATATAGGCGTGATACTAATCTTCGGAAAGGTAGTTTGACTTTTTTGATATAATTATATAGACGGTTATAAAATTAAAAAAACTCTTTTCGGGCAATATTCCCTATCCTTATTTTTGCCCTAAACTGTTTTATTTCATTCATAGAACCCATTTATGAAATCAAAAATTACCGAAAATGATTAGATTTCAAATTAAAGCATTTTTTACATCACTGACCAACTTTCCTCGGTATGATTTATGATTTTGTTAGTCGAGAATTGACCGCGCCGGTGCGGTCGGAACGTTTTATGACTTTTTATGATTCCGCCTGTCGCCCGTGGGTTGAACGGTATGGCCCTATCATAAAACCCATAAAGTCCATTACAGGGACTATTACTGGAAGCAGCCGTTATATTTTACTATTTAGTAATAAATCTTACTGTTGCAATAACAAAATTCATTTAATTCAATAATTGGTGCACTTTTTTGACTTGAATTACACTGGAATGTTTGGAATAGCATTAAAGTATGTTCTGACTAAAACTATATAAGTAAAATTACGAATTATTTGTGAAATAACGTATAAACTACCGGATAGTGAAAATTATTATTTTTATCGTCAGATTGGGCTTCATCAATATCTAAACATGTGTACTTATTTTGGATTTTTTATTTCAATTAGAAGTCGCCATTTTTGGCCTGGTAATAAAACTTGAATCACCCGGTATATGTCCAAAACTCAATATTAAAGGAATTACAAGCGATTTACTGATCAGAAAATAACTCATGGTAGGCCAATATTTTGATTGATTATAGCAATTGTTTCATAATATAATGGAATTACAGCCTCTGTACTTAGTGTATACAGGATATCCAATTGTGTCGGTGTTAGTCGAATGAAAGTGTAGAGAATGTTACACAATTTTGTAAGTACCCATATCATATATGTGATTTGTCCAAAACTTTGCAGCGCATATTGACTATTGTTGTTTAACCTTACACGAACATCTGTGTAGAGAAAAACAATTTAAGAACACCTTTACGTCAAAAAACAAATAAATGCTTCAATCAATAAAAATATTGTACTGACAAGATTGATTTTTTTTAATGAGTCGAGGAACAATGCCACGCCCAATCGTGTAGAGGTGGACGTGCATTGATAAAGACGATAGTCATTATTAAAGACCGGATAATTAACATAATAAAAAGCACTCAAAAAGCACACATTTTTGGAGAAAATAAAATAATTAACATAAAAAAGCACTCAAAAAGCACATATTTTGGAGACAAAAATGCATTAACTTACGCAGAAAAGGCATAAATTTGCATAAAAAAGCACAAAAAACTAGCAAAAACCCGAACAGAAGAAAAAAAAATTAAATTAAAAAATATATATATATCTTAGATTATAAAAGTAACTGCATAATAGTATGGTAATCTTACCTAGATTATGGATTATTTTATATTATTAATATATTATTTTGACCAAAACACAGGACAGTTGAAGAAAGCAATGACTGAAAGAGCGTCGAGTTATAGATAAAACAATGAATTCAATTAAGGCATTTATTATATCGTTACATTTTTTTTAACTCTGAACATAGTGAATACAACGTCCCTATGTTCAGTTTAAAAAAAACACATGTCAACAATATGCGAGTATTAGCTATGCAACCAATTATACCATTAACCTGTGAAAAATTATGTCTAGCTAGCTGTCATTTAAGATCATTCAAGTAAAGTCAAGTAATTTTTGTGAAATTTATTTTATACCATGCAAATCAGAGCATTAGTAAAGTGCGTGACGTTTTTCAGTCACTTAGCATTGAGTTGCCGATAGGATGGAGTTGCCGATAGCCAACTCCATCAATGAGAACAATGTTAAATATTATTTCAAAATTTAACAACCACGGATGCACTGAGTACAAACACCATAAACGAATTAGAACAAATAATTAATCAAGTACCAGGAACAGGTTATTTTAATAAATACACGAAATGGCCACCTTTACATTAGACATGGAAAATTTGGAGCAATATTTAATTGTAAATTGTTTTTAAAGAAACTAGTATTTTAGAATGTGGTTTTGTAAATTAGTATGTACAGTCATGCTCACATAAATCTAGTACAAAAATATTGACATTGCTAAATAAAATTGGAATTGCAGTCTAATTTCTTGTACTAGATTTATGTGACCATGACTCTACCTACCTATATTTAGGATATTTTTGTATTTTTTCCTTAAACATATATTTTTAAATTTTGAATTAAATCTACTTTTATAAAAATTAAATGGTTTAAATTGAATTTATTGTTCATTGTTCTTCATTTCATTGTTCTTCATGTGTCCTGTTTTTTGGACAAAATAATAAAAGGCATATCTCTAATCTAGGTAAGTTTACTATACTATTCTGTAGTTAACTTTATAATCTAAGATAAAACAAAATTTTAAAAATATACATTTTTTTTAATATTAATACATTAATTTAATGCAAATTTTAGTGCTTTTTTAAAATTAAATTTATGTATTTTTTGAGTATGTTAATGCTTTTTTTTAAATATGTGCTTTATGGAGTGCGTTTTTGATGTTGTTTAAATGCTTTTTATCCGGTCTTTAGTAATGACTATTGTAGTTATTATTGCACTTTTACCCTTTTACACGATTGTGAGCTGGGCTTGTTTCTTAACCTGGGGGTCATTACCAAAGACCGGATTCTAAGCTTTATGCTGTTCTTAAGCATTAACAGATGAATTAAATTTTTATCCGATTTGGAAATAAACGGATCATTTAACCATTTTTTATTCTTGTGTTTTTTTGCAATGTTGAGCTTATTTTACACTTTTGCGCTTATTTAGAGCTTTTATCAGCTGATTCTGGATTAAAACGAAATTTAATTATCGTGGTGATTATAATTTATACATATATCAGCACTAATGCATACTGCACAGTTTTATATTCAGTGAAAAATAAACAATTTTCCAAACCTAGTGCTGTGTAAGTTTTTACATTGTTAATTGTTTATCTAAATAATTTTAAAATACAAGTAAATACATTCATATCATTCGTGTCACAGAAGTTTATTATTTTTCTACTACAGTTCTACGCATTTGGATTGAGTGATTAATTTAAATTATATACAAAGTCTTCCCAATGCACAAGCATTCGTAATTCTGAACATTATGCAATTAGTTTAGCCCCATTCGTTACTCATACAACGTCTCGTTAGTATGGTTACATACCCCAAACATGCCCAAACAAATAACTACTGTTGACGACTGGATTAAAGAACACAAACAATTGAAATTTGAAAATAACAAACTGCAAATATTTTGCAGAATTTGTGTCAAGTTGGTAAGTTATTTCGCCTTAAAATATTGTATAATAATAATAATAATTAATTTATTAAAATTTAACACATTGTTACTGCATAGCCCACTAACTAAATCGCATTGCCGAAACTATCAGAATCAACTTTCCATTAAGTAATATATGGGAAAATAAAATTATTAAAGCCTCTAAGAGTGCAGCTATTTAAAGAGCGAATGCCAAATACACCACCACGTCAGCAATCAGTTCTGACACGATGGGGGACTCAGCTAGAGGGTGCAATATATTACGCAAATTATTTTGATCATTTAAAAAAAGTTATTTTTGAATTTGGAACAACAACTAGCACAGCAATACAATATTGCCAAAGAATTTTAGACGAAAAGGAAGTAAAAAATAATTTAGTGTTTATCAAGGCTCAAGTATCAAGGAACAAGGCATACTATTGTGAGTCTTTCAATTACCTCATTGGAGAAGCAAGGAATGCCCTTAACGGATGCAATTGCGATTATCAACAATTTTCAAGGAGCTATTTGTGGTGTCCGGGGAAAAATTGGAGAGAAGATAATATTAAAATTAAATGAATATTTTTTTTATAAAAAAATAAGGTTTTCAAACGTTAAATAATTTGCAGTAAAAAATGTGGGTGATTTTGAAAGTATACCTATAGATAATTTTAAATATGCGATTATAACAAGTGTGGATGTTGAAAGATGTTTTTCTGTCTTTAAATTTTTTTAGAGAAAATTTAGAGCAATATTAAATTGTAAATTGTTTTCAAAGAAACTAGTACTTTAGAAATTGATTTTGTAAATCAGTATGTACCTACCTATATTTAGGATATTTTTGTATTTTTTCCATAAACATATATTTTTAAATTTAAAATTAAATGTTGTTTTATAAAAAAAAATGCTTTAAATTGAATTCATTGTTCTATCTATTACTCCACACTCTCTCAGTCAATGCTTTCTTCAACTGTCCTGTGTTATAGACAAAAAATTAAAAGGCACATCTATAATCTAGGTTACTTTTAAAATCTAGGATAAAAAATAAATTTTAAAAATTAAAAAAAAATATATTTTCTTTAGGTGTTTGCAAATTTTGTGTGCTTTTTTATGTAAATTTATACTTTTCTGCGTATTTTAATGCTTTTATTTTCCAAAAAATATGTGTTTTTTTAAGTGCGTTTTTATGTTTTTTTAATGCTTTTTATCTGGTCTTTAGTCATTACTTACTCCATTTTCTCTTCAGTAATCTTTCTACATGTCTTAAGACTGCTTGGTGAATATTGTTTTTTTTTTACCAAAAGAAGCAGAATCAAATGTTCTATAAAACGGTGCTATTAATTTCATTTTAGTTTGAATAGGGGAACAGCACACTGAGGAAAACTATTTTCCTATGTTTCGCGGCAAATCGATCACCCGGTATATTCATTAATTTAACTGAAATTGAAATACTTTAAAAGTATATTAAAAGTTAAACCAATGATAACTGATAAAATATTTATTATTATTATGCTGACCAAAAACCATAATATTTATATTCCTTGATACTGATTATTTTTGTTGGTGTTCTGTGTTTTATAATTAATTTTTTATTAGAACTCTATTAATAACTGTTGGTTTTCAGAGTTTTGTGTTGAAAGTTTCTGAAAGTGTTATACATTTCGGGAGGATGCGAACTTTATTATACGTTGATTTTCGTTTAGGGATGGTTTCGTTTGATTTATATGCATAAGTGTGGACGCGCGGCATAAAATCCTGCGGCAATATCAATTGATCCTAATCCTTGGAGAGTATAATATAAGCATTTAGCAGTTCGATCTGGCGTCGTCCGTGGGATTACTGTGGGGGATTCCGAAGTGAAAACTCGGTCTGTGGGCTGGAGCGGGGGCGGCTGGGTGTTCCGCCGCCTACTTTATGTAAGGGTCGCATCGACCCGGTCCTATTAAGCCTGGCTCTGGTGATAACGGGTCAGCAATCCGGGCCCGTTCCGTGCCATTAGGGCTCCGCTTGCACATGCGGCCCTGACTCGATTAAAATATCGGCAAAAATTTTGGGGCGGATTCCTGCAAGGTTTGGGGGCGTCGAAATCCCGTCCGGTGGAGTTGCGGCTGTGCTCCTTCAGGAGTTTGATTGTTATTTGATTGCTGTTAGAATAGTTGGGTCTTGGGGTTTATTGAGGATTCGATCGCCGGAAAGTCCCTAAAGTAATCTATGCAGAGCTCGTGGGGGGCGTTAATTGAGGGGCTCCGGTAAATCAGGAGCATGGCACGCTAATAAAACCCACCGCGGATATTAGTATCATCTTTCCGCACTCTGCCTCCTCTCCCAATTCCCTCCTATGCCCCCCACACTTCCGGACTCGCAGGATTTACCGCCCCCGAGAGAGGGCCCAGTGAAGGCCCATATATAATCAATAGGAGATATCCGATGCCTGCCCGTAACAGCCGCAAGTAAATCATTACCGCGCGAGGGTGTAATAGTTAAACGATATTGACTTCACAGTGCCGAGTGATTTGTAAGCGTACAGATAATGGTCTTAGGGTTTTCACCATGCCCCGGGAACAATGCTTGAATAATTGCCCACATCGAGTCCGGCCGGGGAATAAATCGCTCCAGATATCCAAATACACTCCCGAAATTTAATCCGCCTACGCATACACTTGCACTGTTAAAAATTCTAAATTGCCAGGACGTAAATTGGATCCAGGCCGGGCGGCAGCTCTTAACGATCGCCAGCACGAAAAGAGCATGGGCCCCCAAGCTTAAATTACAACCTGTGCTCGGGTCCCCCTTAAGTTTCCAACTGGGACCGCGGGGCCCCGCAACTTCCCTCCAACACTCTTTTACACTAGAAATATGTAAATAGGCGCCCGCGTTTAATCTAAAGTTTCTTTTCACCCTCCCCCGCAGCCAACAGTGCCGCCCCTGTGCGGCACCCCCACCGAACCACGCAGCGTAATGTCACCCCGAAGAAAGCCCAAGAAAATCAAAAATAATTTGATAAACGAACCTTTACAACGAAATAGGGGCGAAGCCAGAGTAGTAAATTTTAATTTATATAAAAATCTCATTTCTAATTAATATACAATTTACAATTGGCAGTCCGACGAGTTGAAACACTCACCTTTGAGTAAAATTATTGAAATATATGATACACGTTACTTCTTAACTTACTTTATACTTCTTACTTTATGTTACTTCAACGCCCGTAGTTAAGCTAGGAGAGTTCCAACTCAGCCCCCGCAGAGATTTCGATTAATTTAATTGGCGCTTTTAATTAGCGGATTTAATCAATCACCGAGGAAGGGATCGGAACACCCATATTTTTTATGAATTAATTTAACATAAAACCACGAAAAATTACTAATTTTAAAACAATTTCATACTTGTTTAAACATTGAATAACACGTAAAAGCCAAGAATTTTCTTAGAATAGGAAGAGGTGATCATTTTGAGAAATAATAAGTAATATAATTAAAAATGAATTCGATTTGAATCGATTACAAAGCAAATTACAAGAACTTTTATAATGAATTATTAAGACGCGTTCGATGCGCGGTGACGCAATTATATAAATAATCACAGAAGAGGCCCGAGCCGCCTGATGACTAATCATAACTGTTTGGTATTTTATATCAGTAACCTTGATATAGGGCAGTGTGAGATCAACGAAATGAGAATTAATGTTAGGGGGATCCCGCAGAATCGCAGAGTGGGCGAAATTTTAATATAAATAGAATCGTTTTACATGTGAAGAGTTTAGTTGGTTCCAGATTCGCGAGGCGACGGGCCGTTATTATCTTCGTCAATAGTATACGCGAATATCATTATAATAGGTATTTAAGTATTAAGGAAGGTATGTATTGTTTACCAGCCGAGGTCGAGTATGCACTCGAGCGATAGCGAGGGCTAGCAATAAAGTCCGAGACTGATCAAAACTCACCTCTCGAATTGCTAATAACAGATTTTCCACTGCTGAAGCTGGTTTAATTGTTTGTGTTTGATTAATTTATTTTCGAAACTTGAACAAAATATCCATGCGGCTTTGGTTACCAAGACTATTTTTCAAACAAAGTGTGAGTGTCAGAAATTGCATGCGTTCAGTTGTAAAATGAATTCCAATGAAAATAAACAAGAAATAGCAATTGAAGAAGCTGCAGATGCTGCCTGTTCCTTCCTACTGCCGGAGAAGTCGAATGGGCGTTATCGAAATGCATATATGTGTTTTAATGAGTGGTGCCAGAGAAAGAACGCTACAGAAAACATTTTACTTACCTCCCTCAGGGAGGTAAGTGTTTAATTACATCCCGTTGTTTATAGTAACCAAACCTTTATCGGTAAGTGGGTCTTACTTCCACCAAATCAATGTCACAACAGTGTACTTACCATGTAGGGAGTGGAAAAAGAGTATTATCCGATTTGTTTAAAAGTTGCCGTTTTCAAAATTATAATAATTATTTCGAAAATGAGTAGTAATAATCAGTGCATTCCTCCCAAAGTTACCAAAAACAAATACTCCGTAAATTATTTATAATTTGCGTTACCAAAATCATGTTTCTTCTCAATATATTGTTAGCATCAAAGCTAAAAGCGTGGCCGTAACAGTATATGCAGTTCTTAGAGAGCTTTATTAATTTCTGATATACGCTATATAAATAGTGCCGTGGAGGTTGATAAGGTAATCTTTCCGGTTTCATTCTCGTTCAGACTGGAGAATGCTACCATCTCCAATTGTGTTTACCTTAGTAGACATGATAAAAGAATCACTTCAAAAATTACCAAAAACAAATACCCCGTAAATTATTTATAATTTGCGTTACCAAAATCATGTTTCTTCTCAATATATTGTTAGCATCAAAGCTAAAAGCGTGGCCGTAACAGTATATGCAGTTCTTAGAGAGCTTTATTAATTTCTGATATACGCTTTATAAGTAGTGCCGTGGAGGTTGATAAGGTAATCTTTCCGGTTTCATTCTCGTTCAGACTGGAGAATGCTACCATCTCCAATTGTGTTTACCTTAGTAGACATGATAAAAGAATCACTTCAAAAATTACCAAAAACAAATACCCCGTAATTTATTTATAATTTGCGTTACCAAATTCATGTTCCTTCTCAATATATTGTTGGCATCAAAGCTAAAACGGTGGCCGTAACAGTATATGCAGTTCTTAGAGAGCTTAATTTATTTCTGGTATACGCTTTATAAATGGTGCCGTGGAGGTTAATAATGTAATCTTTCCGGTTTCATACTCGTTTAGACAGGAGAGTGCTACCTTCTCCGATTGTGTTATATAATAGACCTGATTAACATTTCCCTTCACAAGCTAACAGAAGTCATAAAATATCAATTAAAATGAAATGCGTGAAATGAATATCATTTGATTTCGTCTTTAATAAAATACTGTCATTATAAATATAAAATGAAATATAGAGAGGATTATACTCTTTTGGAAATGAGTAAAAATTATTAAAATATAACCTAAATAATATATCTTCGCTAAAGTGGCAATACATTATTTAATTATGAGTAATTGATAACATGAATTTGCATCAAATGAAAATAAAGTTTATAAAAACTCTATAATAATGAATGGTCTACATATCTATGTAAGGAAACCAAAATACAATTTCTTATAACATAAAAATAATAATTACAATTTAATGAAAACAATTCAAAATAAATATAACAATAAATAATAATTCTTACTTTTCGCTACTACTATTTAGAAAATAACTGAATTAGAATCACCCAATCGACTATTAAGGAACAATATTTGGTCAAGTTTCTTCGGGTGAAGTCTATTTCTGTCTTAATTTGTTAATTGTCCAGCTTTTGAGAAAACTCTCTCAGACGGAACTGAAGTAGCAGGAATGCATAAGTATTTGATTGCCATTTTATATAAATCTGGAAAGAAATTTTGATGCAGTTTCCAAAAATCTACCGGATTATGTTTTCTGTCCAGTAGCGGAAGGTGTAAGTATTGTTTCACGGCTACCACAGATTCCGAAACTGGAGCAGTTGAAGAAACATTCTCACCCATTGCCATATTGAAGTTTTCCCATAATTCATTATCGGATTCAACATTTTCAGAATTCAAGGGAGCAGGAGCCAGATTTTTGATCTCACAATTGGTTCAGTTTTAGTCCTTTGAATTAACTCATCGATAATCGACTGCATGGCACTTTCTGCATTACCTTCAATGCTAAAACCCTTTTTTTAAAATCTCGGATCAAGGAAACAAGATTTTGCTACAATACTATTCGTTTCCAAATGTCCTAACCGCCTGTCAACTGCATCTAACAATTTTGATTGTAGACTGTTGCCTGTTTGTGTTACTAACATTTTATTTCGTATTGCACTTTTTAAACCTCTAACTAATGGAATGACACGGGACAACGTACTATACATTTCTCCTGACAGTTCGTTCGTCATTTTTCCCAAAGGTTTTAAAAGCCAATGCAATCTGTTATAATTGTCCTTTCCTAAGTTTTGTGGTGGCGATTCTAATAAACCCAATGTAGCCGATAATGGTGATCGAGTATCCATTAATCTTTGAATCATGATTAATGCAGAGTTCCATCTTGTTGGAACATCTTGCTTCAATTTTAACTGTGGAAGACCCATTTGTTGTTGCATTTCATTTAATTTCTAACTGGCTAAGTAACTCATTTTAAAATGCATAACTATACATCTGCATATTTTAAGAGTTCAGAAAATTCTGAGTTACTTTTTATGCAGTCTTGGACTGCCAAATTCATGGGATGCGCTACGCAATAGTGATTTTGTTGGCGTAAATATTCAGCTACTGCTTCTTTAATATTGGCGGCGTTGTCAGTAATAATTGTTGGTCCAGACAGGTCGGCACGTCAGGAGCACAAGACTGCAACGGCACAAATCCCCTGAACGAATGAATAGCTGCGGCCAGCTGCGGCACGCGATTTGGAAATCAAGCAAACAAACACAGGTACTGACTCGGGTCGGCCAACTCGAATAATCATTCGAGTTGGAATATTTACGAGTCGTAATTTGCTCGAGTCATAAGATTATTCGACTCGGCACAACGCTAAGTTTAATCACTGTACGGGGAGGGTAGAGGGGGGGGGGGATTGCCCGGCGGCCTCTATTGTTGCAAGTCACGTGATTTATAGTATCAATTTGACAACTTATTATCCCCGCGGTGATTAGACTGCCAATTAAAATCGCGGATCGCCGAATAACCAGTAATTCTAATTAAAGTAGCTGTAATTTAAGTAATTATATCATTGTTATTCTGCAATTGTAATTTATTATTATTATTACTCGAAATTACCGCAATCATCCCATTGCAATTGCTCGCGGTGATTGATTAAATCCGCGAATTAAAAGCGCGAATTAAATTAATCTAAGTCTATGCCGGGGGCGACTTGGAACTCTCCTGGCTTAACTACTAACGCCTAATATGTATTGCAAAACTTTCAACTTTCAAAAACGACTTATGTCCCTTTTTCCGCCGGACGGGATCGCCAATTAATTAAGATATTATACAGGGTGCGACTCGATAGACATATACTACGGGTGAATTCGTTAGGCATGTCGAAAATACTTTATACACATATCATCGGCTTGGTTTTATAAGGTTGCATGTTTTTTCAATGTTTAGGTCTATGGCTTTACAGGGCCATATGTTTTCAAAACGGGACTTTCAACTTGTTGGAAGGTTAAATTCGGATTAATAAGAATCTGTGATAAAAAAAATCTAATTACAGTGCACAATACATCGTTTTCTATAATAACAAACATATTTGAAGTTGTTATTCCCAAATTTACACATTTCCGCATACAACCTTGTAACATTAAGCCGACGATATGTCCAACACACAATATTAAAGTTATTATAAGCTATTCACTTTTCAGAAAAAATATTCTAGGTAGTACAATATTTGGATTGATTGTAACAAGTGTGTCCCAATATAATGAAACGAACGAACGTACGAACCGAAGCGAACGAAGAATATCCAAAATCGTGTTAGTGTTTGTCAAATGGAACTGTGGGGAACATTGCACAAATTTGGTATATACCGCATCACACATCAGATATGTATAATACAGTATAGGGCTTGGTGACTTTTGTAGTTGGTCGGTCGCACACAAACATATTTGTAGACAAATTCTATTCAGGATGAAGCTACATTTACTTCAAAGAAACAATAATTGCTACACTCAATCAAAATATTGGCCTACCAAGATTTATTTTCTGAAAACTGAATCACTTAAAATTCTTCTAACATTGCGTTTTGGACGTATGTGTAAAGGTTGGGCCAATTCGTGCCTTCTTTTAAAGTCATATGATGATGGAAACGGTCAACGGATAGACATGTTAACAGACTTTATATGACCAGAAATCCAGAAATTGAAAAAAAGGACATGGACCATCTTTGGTTTTAACAGAATTTTGCGACATGATATACAACCCATCCAACAATCGATCTTTGTGCACCAAGTAATAGAGTAATCAGCCGTCTTGATGAAGTCAATTGGCTGCCTTGGAGCTGCGGTTTGACGCTGGTGGGATTGGATTTTATTTGTGCAAAAAATATTCTGTGAAATACCGTGAAAGATCGATATTATGCGCTCAATCCACAAACGTTTCAGCCTCTAAAGTTAAACATTGGACGAACCATTCGTCAAATGGGGCCCGAAACCATCAGCTACGTCTTGATGTCTGGGTAGCCATCTCCTTGAATGATATCGTTTTCGATACATAATTGGAATGTTCGCTCTTTTTAATAAAGCCAATATATATGGAAAAAAATTAATATTTGGTTATTTTATTGCATTTTTAAAAAGAAAGTTGCATTTGGCCTTCCCCTTATAAGCTATTTTCGACTTGAAATTGCCTGAGGAATACAGCTTTAGTATATGCCTGTCAAGTCGCGGGGCACCCTATAGGGTGTTAGGGAAATCTACCAAAAATTTTCTAGGGGTGAATCAGGGTGCAAAATGAAGAAGAACATTCTGTGGCCACTATTGGCCCTGGTGTATAGTTTCGCCCTAAATCCGTGTTAAAATTGGTACCGCATACGTTAGGAACTGCTAAAAAATCTCGATTATGCTTTGTTTTTTTTTAATCTAGCATGTTACTTGCATTACTTTTAAAAAAGATAAAAGGGCCAAATTGAACATTTGAAACTTTAACTTTACTAACAAATAAATAAATTTGCATGTAAACAAAAAACGGTAAATAAATTTGGGCTATAAGCACGAGGCTGGAATCATCTTTCCTGCGAGGTTTTTATACTATTTTACTTACAATCTAGCATGGTTTATAAAAATTTAATCTATTATTTCATCAATAAGATCTATGAAATTGTTGCCAAGGGCAAATAACAAATTTGTCATTTTGACAGATGCAAATATTTTGCCAATGAAAAATGCTTTTGACATTTTTCCAAATCGGACAGTGAAATCGAACCTGATCCTCCACCTGATATAACCGTCAATATTCGTAAATGAGCAGTGGACCTGTTTTATGGAAGTTTTTATACCTATATATAATGAATGTTTCCCACAAGCACAAATATTTTTTTGTCTCTATAACTCAAAAGACATTGCCGATTGTAAATCCAGGTTAGACATTTTATTTGTTATGAAAAGCTGTGATAATAGATATTTAAACGAGTATAATTCAACTAAGAAAATGTATGATCAATTGTTAATTGATGCCAGAAAATCTCACTATTCACAACGGATCAAAGATTGTAGTAATAAGAGTAAAGCGATTTGGGCCGCAGTAAATGATATCAAATGCTGCTCAAAATCATTAAGTTGTAGTCAGATCCAGATAAAAGGAGATCCTTTAGTTGTATCAAATAATATAAATAGATTTTTTACAGAAACTGCAGCGACATTAGTTAATAACTTACGACCGACTGAATACATCTGTGATATACAGGGTCAGCCCCGTTCAATGTTTATCAATACAGTAAAAATTGTGGATATAGTGGACATTATTCAAAACATTAAAAATAAACTATCTTACGGGGTAGATGAAATACCCACTAAAATTCTAAAATGTTGTGTACTTGAAATCTGTGAACCGTTATCTTTCATTGTGAATAATACTTTAAATCAAGGTATTTTTCCAGAACACTTAAAAACGGCTTTAGTTAAACCGATTCACAAGAAAGGGGACCTATCAAATTTTAATAACTTCAGACCATTAAGCATGTTACCATCTTTTTCGAAAGTATTCGAAACTGCAATGAGCACTATAATGACAGATTAATTTAATAAATATAAACTTTTCCATAACTGCCAACATGGTTACATAAACGGACGGTCTGTAGAAACGGCAATTTATAACTTTACTCATAATGTATTAATGGGTCTGGAAAATGCACATGTGATAATGGGATCATTTCTCGATCTAACTAAAACCTACGATTGTTTAGATCAGTGCTCCGCAACCGGTGTGCCGCGGCACACTGGTGTGCCGTGAGCGATGCTGGGTGTGCCGCGACAAAATAACAAATATTTCGCACAGTAAAAGTACGCACATCCGCTTTTCTCCTCAGTCGCGTCAGCTTATCGTTCGGTAGCGCTCTTCATTCGGTTAGTAGTTGACACGGTCTTCGGTTGCCTTGCTGGATTTATATTTAGTTTCACATCCCGTTAAAGATGGATAAGTTTTTATTTAGAAAACATGCGAATCCCGAGATGGATGATAACAAACACAGCAACAGCAGTGATGTTAAAAAAAAGAAGGTTGTTAATAGGAAGTATAACGAAGACTACATACGATATGGATTTTCATGGTGTGGCGAAGAAACGGCTCCAAAACCACAATGCATCATTTGTAGAGAAGAGCTAACAAACGAAGCAATGGTACCTAGTAAACTGAATCGACATCTAACTTCAAACCATCCCAATTGCGCCAAAAAAGATAAACAATATTTTCAAAGGCTTTTACTTGAAAATCGAAAACAAATACAATTTATGAAATCGATTGTTACTGTTTCTGAAAAAGCCTTAGAAGCTAGTTACCAGATTGCAAAATTAATTGCACGTCAGAAAAAACCACATACTATTGGTGAAACACTTATTAAACCCGCATGTATGGAAGTTGTTCGGCTTATGCTTGGGCCTAATGAAGTTAAGGAAGTGAGTAAGGTTTCGATGTCAGCTGATACTATTAAAAGACGTATTGACGACATGTCGAGCGATATTTTGGGAACGCTTATTTCAAAATTGATAACGGCTGAAAAATTTGCAATTCAAGTGGACGAATCGACAGATATTAAAAATCAAGCACAAGAGCGATTGTTCGTTTCGTTGACGAGGACTCCATAAAAGAGCATTATTTATTTTGTAAGCAGCTACCAGAGCGAACTACCGGCGAAGAAATTTTCCGATTAACAGATGATTTCTTCAAAACGCATGGAATTCAATGGAGTAATTGTACTAGTGTTTGCACGGACGGCGCTGCGGCAATGATGAGCATTAAGAAAGGTTTTGTCTCGTGTGTAAAAACCCATAATACTATAGTACAAATTACACACTGTTGCATACATCGCGAAGCACTAATGGTCAAAAATTTACCAGAGGAACTATTGCAAACGATGAATGAATGCATCAAAATAATAAACATCATTAAATCGAGAGCTTTGAATTCGCGAATTTTTCAAATACTTTGTGCAGAAATAGGTTCAGAACATGAATCCTTATTGTTTTACACAGTAGTACGTTGGCTATCCAGAGGTAAAGTTTTAGCTAGATTGTATGAGCTTCGTTACGAGGTTCGTAAGTTTCTTTTGGAACAAAATATGCCCGAATTATACCAGCTCCTCGAAGACAATAACTGGATGGCGAGACTTGCATACATGGCTGATATATTCGAGCATCTGAATGAACTCAATATCAAAATGCAAGGTAGGACTGAAAACATATTGACGTGCTCCGATAAATTACAGGGGTTCAAAACAAAACTCATACTTTGGCAGAAGGAGTTAAGAAAAGGATCTCTAGAAATGTTCCAAAGGACTAACCAGACCACGGTTGAAAACAAACAATTAATTGTAGATCTGGCTCAACAACATTTAACTATGATGCAGAATAAATTTGATCATTATTTTTATGCAATTAATACGGAACAATACGATTGGATTCGAAATCCTTTTGCAACGAACGCCATAAACTCTACAGAAGCACTTTCCCTGCAGATTCGGGAGGAATTTGTTGATTTGAGTAACGACGGGACGCTAAAACTTCAGTTCGCCGAAGTTCCATTGGATATTTTCTGGATTTCTGTTAAGAGGGAATATCCTCGGATTTCAGACAACGCTATTGCAATTCTACTCCCATTTTAGACGACATATTCATGCGAACAAAGTTTTTCATATCTAGTGTTAATTAAAAATGATAAGCGATCGTGCTTAAAAGGTCTTGATCGAGAACTTCGGGTTGCACTTTCAAATATCGAGCCGAATATAAAACTATTATGTTCAATGAAACAAGCTCAGGTATCACATTAATTAACAAATATTTGTTTTATATGTAGGTATATTTATCAAATTAAAAAAAAGTACAATTTGTGTTTTTTGTATTTATACCTTTGAAGCAAATTTTTTTCAAAGTTAAGAAACATAAAAAAAAACGTTTTACTAAATGCTACATTTATGTTTCTTAATTAATGTTTAAAAAAATCCAGCTTCCTCTTAAAAAGTGTATTCTGAAGTCGCACTCGGCGCTTATGCCTTGTACTCTCATGGTGTGCCACGGAATTCTCGGAAGAACTTTGGTGTGACGCGAGTAATAAAAGGTTGCGGAGCACTGGTTTAGATCATAGTATTCTGATTAGTAAACTGGAAAGATATGGCGTCAGAGGAAGTGCCTTAAAATGGGTTAAATCGTATCTAGTCAACCGAAGCCAACGAGTAACTATAGCAAAGGACGGGGGGCAATATGTTTCTGAATCGTGTCTCATAATTATGGGTATACCACAGGGAAGTATTATTGGCCTATTATTATTTATTATATTTGTGAATGACATAGCTGACACACTACAGCGTCTGAACCATTACTTAACAAATTATGCGGATGACACAAATATTCTAATCACGGCAAATAACTTCAATATGTCGTCAAATATATATAATATATCAAAAATTGTTTATTCCATAATGAAACAAAAATAAAGTGCATCTTCTTTAGGACTACACCAGCAAATTTCCTGTATCCAGAAACCTTGTCTGTCGGCACCATGAAATTGAGAGCATCGGGTAGCACAAAATTCTTGGGAGTACATCTAGATGAAAATCTGAACTGGAAAACACATTGCGAAAATCTCTCACTAAAATTAAATAAAACAGTATACTCAATGCGTGTTGAAGGCGGATACATGGAGCGAACTACTATTAGGACTATCTATTACCCAAATTTTCAATCAGTCATGCGATTTGGAATAGTTTTTTGGGGACAATGCGCAGCCGTGCCTGACATCTTTATTATTCAGAAACGTGCCCTCCGCACAATGCTGGGTCTACGGATTCATGAGAGCTGTCGGGAAAAATTTAAAGAAAATTGGATTTTAACAGTGGTAGGCCTCTACATATATGAAATCCTGATCTTTATGTCCAAAACCAGAGTATATTTCGATAATCTAGTCTCATCAAACAAAAGGATAGTGTTCCTTAACGTACCTAAACACAGGCTCAGAATATTTGAAAGAGGTTGCTTTCACTCTTGTATAACCATGTTCAATAATCTACCAAATAAACTTAAAATCATAAAAAACCATGCCACTTGAATGAATTTTATAACCGTTAATTACAATGAATTTTGTACCTTAGAATTTGTAACTTATATTGTGACATGTATTTCATTTTATTATTAATTATTATTATTATTATTATTATTCATTCTTTCAAATAGTTTAATACTGTTTTTAGATTACTTTTAAAGTTTTGTGATTTATCAAAGTGACAGTGACACTTGTTAGCTGGGAAAATGTATTCCCGGCTAGCCGGGAAATAAAATTATGCAATGAGTCGCTTACCGACCGCTTTAAAAGGCATAAATGCACATATTTTCAACTCATTGAGAGTAAATAGATTTTACAAACGTATGGAAAACTTCTCATTCTGAATTATGTGTTCAAATCATACATGACGACACTTGCACAGTGCTGAATGAATACATGCACGATTTCGTTATAATTAAATCAACTACTATTTCGATGTCGCCATTATTATCAAGATTCAAGCAAAAATAGTTTTTGCCCCTTTTAAATTTACGAGTTTTTTTGCCCGCGAAGTGTCCTCCAGATCGCAAGTTTGCTCGACCGTTTGAGAATCGATTTAATTTATCAACCGACACGTAACTCACTCGGAGTCGTCGTAAATTCCGGCGGAACTTAAATTATGAGACGTTTCAATGAATATTATATTTCATAAAAATTGTGTTGTCAGCTTGGCGGTGTTGGCCGCCATCCAACGCCCCTCGTATGCCGGCCGCGCGACAAGAACCATCTTCGCCGCCGTTTGGGATTAAATAACGCGTGAGGAAACCAATAGATATCTATCAAATTCGCAGATTGTGAACTGTAAATCCGGGATTTGTAACTTCTGGAAGCGTGAGCGGTGTCCAAAAGAAGGGACTTATTTCGTACGGATGAATGAAATTCTGGAATCTGTTCAATTGTATATTTTGTGTGACTTTTATTGCTAATGAAAGAACGGTTTGTTCATATTTAAGTATGAGTATATATAGATAATATTGAATGTTATTACAAGTTTTATTATTAAGACTTTTGTGTGACTTTTATTACTAATGAAAGAACTGTTTGTTTATATTTAAGTATGAGTTCATATATAGATAATATTGAATGTTATTACAAGTTTTATTATTAAGACTTTTGTGTGACTTTTATTACTAATGAAAGAACTGTTTCCTCATATTTAAGTATGAGTTCATGTATAGATGATATTGAATGTTATTACAAGTTTTATTATTAAGACTTTTGTGTGACTTTTATTACTAATGAAAGAACTGTTTCTTCATATTTAAGTATGAGTTCATATATAGATGATATTGAATGTTATTACAAGTTTTATTTTTATGATTTCACACATACCTAAATACAAGTACACTGTTGGATTACGATCACTTCTGATCGCCACCCTTGCGAGCCCTTTTAGAAACATGGAATCGACTTGAGTGGGAAGCGGTGTAGTGAACAGGGGGCGGCGTGAGCAAATTTCACCCCGCTGTTTACGATATTAATCAGTGGGTGCACCGTGTAATTATGCGTTATATTTCAGCCAGGGGTGAATGCCTTAACAACAGATTGCTTTTTCACGAGACAACAAGGGGAAAATGTTTAAGGTTTCCCTATTGATGTTGCACAAAACATCTCATGCCGCAGAGATGGGTTTGGTACTAAATTATGTAATTAATATAAATTTTCATACCAACCGAATTTTATGATAAAGGTCTGGAACATAGTCTTTTATGATATAATTATAGGAACATAAAATATACAGAGTACGATTGTTCTTTTTTTAGACGTTGCGTTTAGATTTACAATGTATATATATATATAATATAATATAATATAATATAATATAATATAATATAATATAATATATAATAATGATTTAACCAAAACCTGTTCTTCAAAAACCTTAAAGGAATTATAAATAATATTATAAATATAAACTTTATCATAAAACACTAAAAGTTTTTGATTTTAATAATGGAAGGGCATGATGTGTAATTTACAATATATATTTGCGTCTCAATGCTGATCTTGTGGTCCTTGTAAATGACATGGAATAAAGATTAGTGAAAATTGAAATTAGCTGCACTTTTTCGTAGATAAACGTGTTGGTTCTTCTACAGAAGTCATTGTTAAAAGAGTAACTTGTCACGGTCCCAAATGGACTACGAGTTATTATTGGCCGTAGATGGCCTGGTTTTGGTAGGTTTACACATGGAATTCCCTCTTCACATTCCCGAATTATCGATATACAGAGTTTTTGAAATATTTTGCATACAAAAAATGTGACACTTTACCTCGTTTCGACAGCTGTCCAACTAAGTTGTAGATGGACTTTCGAATATCTACTTAAAACGACATTTTGCAAAGGTCTGATGAGAATGTGAAATGTCAAACTGATTGACAAGATCCCTAGCAACATGTTTCTTCATAGTTGACCAGATGTAATAGTTTATGTCACGTAAATCTTTTTAAAAAATGACAAAACTTATGTAACAGGTGTTAAGAAGAGAATTTAGTATATTAAGGATGAGCCCTAATGTTTAAGGTCCGAGCGAGCTTGCGAGCGAGTGCCATAAATAGGGAGAATTCATAAGTTCCATTATGAACGTATTACATCGAAAGCTTTATGTTGGACTGCTTTTAGCATTTTGGGAATACTTCTGAAATAAAAACTGAAACATAATATATACTTACATATTTTTATCAGGCTGTCACACTAATGTCAGTTATTGTAAATTTAATATAAATTAGATAAAATTACAGTTGTTGAGGAGATTTTAAGCTAAGCATTTGATGCAAGAACATCACTACTGTCAAGTAAATCAATTTGTATTGTAAGTATTTATTTGATGTTTACGTGGTTAAAATTAAAAGCTGCTATTTCTGATGATATTCTGATATTTACACTAGTCAGGCATTGTAAAATTAATATAAATTCGATGAAATTACAGTTGGTGAGGAGTTTTTAAGCCAAGCATTAGATGCAAGAACATTACTACTGTCAAGTAAATCAATTTGTATTGTAGATATTTATTTGATGTTTACGTGGTTAAAATTAAAAGCTGCTATTTTTGACATTGGCAGGCGTCCGTTTTACTTACTAGTCAAAAATGTATAACATTCTGGCCTACTAAAACAAAAAGTTCATATTTTCAGACAGTCGAACATACATTCTATTTTTAAAACTCAATACACAGACCATTTGGGCCTACGAGGCAGGCGAATTTAATTCATTGTGGTTCTCCGCATGAGTGGCACGAAAATCACGCGGGGCTTCCGTCTACTTGGTAGATCCAAGTAGATCCTTGGTAGATCTAAGTAGATCCTTGGTAGATCCTACTTAGCAGATAGATTTGGGATAATTGGGGATGCCCTGATATCTCAACCCTACAAGAGTATTACAACACATCCTGGTTGCCTTCCAGCCCCCGGGGTTATTTTTTGACTGCCGTTAAGCCGCCTGAACCCGCCATTCGCCACGTGTTCCGACCTATGAACGTCCAGACAAAGCAGCCGGCGAAATAGCAGCGACCGCCCAATGAATGAAACCAGGCCATTTTTTGTTTTATCTTCCATACATCATGTTATCATCTGCATTTCACCCCATATTTTATTCCATACGCGTCTTGCCCATATATTTATAAATGAATTATCATATGTACAGTCATGCTCACATAAATCTAGTACAAAAAACTAGACTACAATAGCAATTTTATATGGCAATGTCAATATGTTTGTACTAGATTTATGTGAGCATGACTGTACGTAATTGTTATAAACGTCCTTGTTGCTTATGGAGACCGCCCTTTCGGAGTTCCCGGCGCATATTCTATTAAAGCGCGCGACGCGGAAGAGTAATATCAGAATGCAGAAAAGTTACTCAAATTAGTCAAATAGTAAAATCAGATCAAAACAGAAATTTTGTTTTTTGAGTCTACAGGAGAATTTTAGGTTTCCAAAATGGGTACTTTTTAAAATTAGTTCATAATTGGTTCTCATAATGGTGACCAAATAGTTTTAGAAAAAAAAAACTGCTCAAATAAGTTTAACAGAAATTCCGTGTTTTTCTGTTTTTCTGTTTTTCTGAATTCCTGAAGGAATTCCGGAAGAACTTTAATTTTCGAAGATGAGCCCTTTATTAAATTTGCTATTCAATTATCCTTTCAGCTGAATCGTTGGAAACCTTTCATTTGGGACCTCTGGGATAGAATTGCAGATGTTCATTAATTTTGGCAACGGCTCTTGAAAAGTAGACTTTTTTTTATTCAGATAAGTCCAGAAATGGATCCCTTGTAGGTGAACTTGGAAAATGTATAGCAGTAAAATTTCTGTTGCACTGCTATCTTTGTTGAATACAAATTTTCAAGTAATTTTTGATCAACCAATGTGTTCAAAATTCACAAAATTATTAAAAATGCTACATAATTTATAAAAATATATGTATAAGAATTAGAATGTACACCATTACTGGCTTGCCCAGATTTTTCATTCATTCATCAGTTATATGTAATTGAATAGCAAACTTCGAAAAGGGCTCATCTCGGGGAGGATTCAGAATGGACTCCTTTGCTCTTTTTTCATGTACACATATAAACCGATACTTTCAGTGAACTTGGAAAATGTATAGCAGTACAATTTCTGTTGGACTGCTATCTTTGTGGAAAATTTTCAAGTAATTTTTGGTCAACCAATGTGCTTAAAATTCACAAAGCTATTAAAAATGCTTCAATATTTATAAAAATATATGTATAAGATATATAAATATATATATATATATATATATATATATATATATATATATATATGTTTATTTTAATAATACAACGGTATACATATTATTAGTACATACTAGATTGTAATAGTGTTTTAGATTATTAAAAAGGGCTATCGGCCGAAGCCTTTCTGCCGTATGTATAAGAATTAGACTATAAACCATTACTAGCTTGCCCAGAATTTTCATTCGAATTTTGATTTATTCAGTAAATATTGATTAAGTATCAATATTTTTTTGGATTTTCGTAAGTACATTCGTCACTGTATCATAAAATATCAGAACTAAAATATACCTTTTTGTGTTATAAAATAGGAGTACTAAATTTAATTCAAAGAAAATATACATGTTGATTGTTATAACTACATTAGTTGTATAACATTTGTTTTTTTTGAGACTGTAAACCGCCGAAAATAAATCATGACAATTTTTAATAACATTTGATTTTGCTTTCTATCTTTTGTTAAGATATTGCAGTTATATGTAATTGAACTACAAATTTCGAAAGGGGCTTATCTCGGGGATGATTTAAAATGGATTTTTTGCTCTTTTTTCATGTACACATATAAACCGATACTTTATGCGCAATAAAGGCTCATAATTAGTTTTCATAGTGGAGAAAGAGTAATATTAGAAGGGAGACAAGTTGCTCTAATAAGTCAAATAGTTTTACAGAAATTTAGCTTTTAGAATTTTAAGTTTCGGAGATGAGTGCTTTTCAAAATTGGTTCATAATTAGTTTAATTATTAATTAGTTACTAATACGTTTCATAATTAGTAAACATAGTGGCGAATTTTTTTTAAAAAAAACGGTTGAAATAACATAACTGAAATTCCGTTTTTAGGTACCTGAAGAAATTCCTGAAATATTTTAATTTTCGGAGATGAGGTCTCGAAATTTGTAAATCAATACGCCTTTCAGCTAAATCGTTTACAACCTTTAGATTAGGATCTCTGGGAAGTAATCGCAGTTATTTATTGATTTTGGCTACAGCTTTTGAAAGTCCACTTTTTTTTTAAATTCATATATGTCAAGAAATGGATCCCTTGTAGGTATATTTCTACAAGGCCCGTTCTGGTTTTCAACGGCTCATTTGATGCCTGCATGGAAAATATAAAAGGTTTTTTTTTCATAAAAAAAGGGCAAAATCTATTTACTTAATCTAGAATATTAGATTACTATAGGAATAATTACCCTGTATAATTTGGGATATTTTTAACGAAACTTTAAACGAAAGTCAGCCCCCTTTCCTGTTGATTTGAATCAGCCATTTTTCGGTCAGACACTTTCCTATACAACACACAACAACATTAGCAGGTGCCCCGAAAAAACAAATTATTTTGATCTTTCACCTATACAGGGTGTCCAAGATAAGGATCAACAGTATGGGGATCTCGGAAATCGTAGAAGTTGCAAAGGCGGTAAAATTACAAAAAAGTTGCGCAATTTAGTGGTCAGTTATATTCTTTTGAGAAAACCTGAAGTGTCCGCTTACTTTCGGAGATATTCGACCAAATCCGAAATCTTGCATGAGTGTGGTTTTAAATAGCTATAATGTTTCAATGATTAACAACTATTCTTGCTAAATTATTTTTAGTTAAAATTATGTCACCTATTCTGGGTTAAAATTAGATAATAATTGTTTCGTCGTCATCATTTCAACGCCTACTACAAGAGAATGTTTGAAATGTATTAACAAGTCTTTTTTTATAAATACAAACCTGAGAAACCATACTGTAATAGAAATCGTTGAATTCGCAATAGGGAATGCTATCTAATACAGGGCGTACAATTTTTACGGGCCATATAAAAAAAATAAAGTTGATGGTAATTTCGTTGTACTAAAAATTTGTAACGCTATCTTGTAGAGCTAAAAAAGTGGCAACGAGAAAGTACCTTTCGTTTTCTTATATATTTTGAAATAACTTCAGTAAAACATAAAAACATATGGCAAAATTTCAGATTTTGTCGAATATTTCCAGAAGTAATCGGAATTTCCCGGTTTTCTCTGTAGAATTTTACTGACTACTAAATTGTGCACCTTTTCTGTAGTTTAACTGTCCTTGTGACTTTTACGGTTTCCGAGATCCCAATGCTGCTGATCCTTATCTTGGACACCCTGTATAAAGATGGGCCACCCCAATATACATATCAAATATTTTTTATGTTATCATTTCAAAATGTATAATTTGAGTAGTTTCTAGATTAGCAGAAACTAATCGAACTCCACTTGATTTTGCTGAATGTGAATCTGAATTACTTTTTGATAAATAAGACTAGTATTCCTCTAATTATAATAAGAAATAAAATATAACTAAATCAGAAGTTTAAGCATAAAAATGCATGCACAAAAGCATGTTTCATGACAAAGCAATCTTTATATTATCGAAAATGTTCATGTTACATAAGAATTAACGTATTGGGCATTTTTTTCATTATAAATACTGTTATGCATAAATCTCTGTTGGCCTGTTGACTCAAATGGAAGCGTATTTAACGTATGAGTATTTATTGTAATAATGCATTGGTGTTGATTACTTAACTAACTCAGGTACTGTGGTGAAACCGGGTGACATGAGAATTTAAGAATGTCCACCAACCAATTATACACACTTCGAATTTAAAGATAAGTTATCTGCGCGATATGCATTAGGGTGGAGAGGTGTTATATAAAAGAATTTAAAAAATGAGATTTTTTACTTACGCGGGGTAAAAAGTTTATACTTGGCTACTATACAAACACAATGGTATTTTTTTTAAATTATTTTAAAGTCAATTTCAACTGTTCCAAGGTCCGTGAAGTTTTCTTGCGTTTTCTTAAAATTTAAAAATTAGTTAAATATTTGGACAAGCTATCTTAGTCTCATTTAGTGCTAAATTATTATTTTTTTTATGATACGTTTAAGTTAATAAAAACAATTTTAGTGGTTTTTAACATTCTTGTTGCTGCAATGTTGCCCGCAAATCTGTTCAAATTTCGTGATTTATGCTCCTATGTGGTTTAAAATAAAAACCGAGCCACTTTGCATTTTTTGGTGCACAGTACGAGGGTGATTCAAATATAAACGGTATTTTTTTGTGTACTCTGTGAGTTCTTTCGGGCAGGATAGTAGAGTGAGAGTTTGAAGTAGGGTGTGTTTTGAAGGGAAACCAACTGAGGCAGCATTTTCCGCTCTGTTTTATCCTCACTACAGTAATGTCTGAGCAAGAGGTTCCTGTATCCGTTGCGCAACGTATTATTATAAAGTTTTTAACAATAATGAAGAAGTTAAACCGTCAGAAATATAAACACGTTCGAAGACACAATTTAGGGAAGAAACACTGTCTCAGAACCGAGTGTTTACTTAGGCCAGATAATTTAAAGGTGGTCGAGAACGTGTTGAAAACCAAAGTCATAATCGACGCCCAAGAACAAGGCTTACAGATTACAGATTCTTTGACTATAGGGGAGTTTTACTCATTGATTTTGTTCATGATCGACGTACAATAAATGCACCTTACTATTGCCAGTTGTTAGAGTCAGTAAAAGCCGCCTAGCGAAACAAAAGACGAGGTACGGCCATCAGAAGTGTCATTTTTCTTCATGACAACGCTAGGCCTCACACGGCAATTTGGCAAATCGGAGGAAATGCATTGGGAAACCATAGAACACCCTCCTTACTGTTCAGATTTGCCTCCTTGTGACTATTTTTTGTTTGCGCCGCTAAAAGAATTACTTGGAGGGGAACCATTCCAAACCGATGTAGAAGTCGAGCAGTACTGCACGTACGCGCAATTGGTTGATGACACGCCCGCAAACTTTCTATAAACACGGAATGTTTAAGCTTCCAAATTGCTGGCAAAAGTGTGTTGAGTATAAAGGAGGGTATGTAGAAAAAGACTGAACGATTATCTTATGCATATTACCAATCAATAAATTTATATTAAAAATTACCGTTCATATTTGAATTACCCTCGTATTTGTATGACACAATAAAACTATCACACTATTTGCCAGACAATCTAAACTCTGTTATTTACCCTGTAATACATGGAAAACGCAATTTTTGGGCATGCAGTAAATATACTAATAAAATGTTGGCCGATGCCGATAACAGACAGCACGTTAGAGAACCTGCACCACGTAAAATATTGAAAATCAGAAATACGACGTCGGGCCTTGCAGTGTTGCGTATTTTCAAAACACCTAATTTAAATATGGATGCTGAAGATTATATTAATTTGATATACTGGGGAACTATGACAGAGCCTCCAGTTACCAAAAATATAAATACTGAGATAATATCTCAAGCAACACTATCTAAACAATCCCTTATGAATTACATATACAGGGTGTATCAGCCAAATGGAATAAATTCAATAATAAATAAATGGGGGCGTGTTCGAAAAAACGCTCGGACACGTCGATTGTTATTTTTAGTTGCGCATTTTTTACAACAAAAACTTTTTATACAGGGTGTGTCATGTGACCGTGGCCAATACCAACTTTCTTATTTTAAATGCAACACCTGGTATATTATTCAATTTTTGGATTCTTCAGAAAATTCTAGACATATTTTATGTACAATGTCCTATACCTATCTTCAACTGTTTCGGAAATATTAAGTGACTTAAGAAGACGAATAATGCTTGAGATTAGATCGGTCACGCCTGAGATGTTGAGTAACGATAGAAGAAATTTCTATTTAAGATTAGGATGTTGCCAAGACGTTCACGGCGAGCATTTTGAACATCTCCTCCATTGAAATTTATTGTTTTTTTTTTGTTTTTTTACATTATCAAGAAATAAACAGTATTACTTATTAGTTTTTGAGTGTGTTGTAACGAATTTCTGTAATCAAATAATTTTCTTTTTTTAATGTTAATTTTTGCAATAAATCTGAAAACACTTTCCGTTACCTTTGATTTTTTTTCTTTAACAAAATGAGTTAGACAATTTACTGTTTTATTTTATTTCCTTTTGTTAGTAGTCTCAATGGTTGAATAAATAAATTAAAAGGAATAAAATTGCCTGTATTAAAATTCTACGATTTTTTGTAAAAGACAGTTTAATTAATGAACATTTTTAAATTTCAAACACGCAGGGGCAGTTTTCTATACTAAAAATATTGAAATGTGCCCATTAGGTTTTTGATCCGAATCCAGACGGAGCATCGATCACGCACACCGCCTAATTGAATTTCGAAACAAACAAAATATGCGCTCCACCCTAATATGCATAGCTAGAAGGTAAGAAATGGCATTTGCCTAGTGAAGTTTAGACTCCTGGGTATTTTAAATTTTCGGATAACTATTCTAAATTTTATTAAAGAATCAAAAATCGACGAATAGAGCTACGTATATGGAATTTATAAATTATGCAATGATTTTGTACTATAACGAAGACCGCTGTTTTAAGAGACAATCGATATAATAAGAGGCGTGTTTGGGTATATTGCAGGAACAGAAATTAAAATTTAAAAATGTTATATTTGCAAAAGCATGGAGTGTCGGGGCTGAATTTATTAGAATTTGTTACTTATTTTCATCTCACTGTCAACTATGTATAAGCACCCTAAAGAAGGGTGCTCTCCCCTATATATGACAGGGATATTGAAATTCAGTGATTCCTACTTTCTTTCATATTATTTTATTATTTTTTGTAATTTTAATTAGTAATTAGGAGGAAGCTAGGGGAAGGAATTGGATCAATTTAATTAATTTAATAATTGTTTCATAAATGGAGGTATGATCAGTAAAAATACATGTTGCAGCAATTTAGGCAGAAAAAGTAATTTGGTTTTGTAAATATGCATTCCATGGGATGAATTAAATGTCGCATTTCAATTGATGTGATCAATACACGCTGTGGGAACAAAACGATAAAAATAACACGGTGTGGGAATTAAAAGCTCCTGTGCGAGTGGTATCGATTTTGGCTCTAATGAAGCTAGCCCTGAGGGCGACGTGAGGGGGCAGCAGGGACGCGCACAAAAAACCGGGTAGCTTCGGGATCGTCACGGGATAATTAACCCAGCCGCGAGGTCTGCGGGAGGCGTGCGATTCTTGGTGACAAGATTTGTGCATTATCACGTCGTCTGTTTGCCTTTTTGGCCCTCGTGTGCACCGCCGTAATGAAAAATAAACCCGCGGTTGTCTCCGAGGAGGTTCTCCAGCCCCCTAAATCCGCCCGTGTCAGCGGCAAGGGGCCGCAATTATCGCGCGACTATTCTCGCAGCAGAACGGCCGTTTTTTTCCCCGACGTCTTGCAGGCGTAAATTAAAATTTAGGCGAGGAGCTGCCGCCCCCAGTGATTGCTTGATGTCGGAGAGGGCGTTTTAATCCGCGATGTGGGGGAGACAATAAACGGGACGAAGTTAATAACAATGATTCGCCGCTTCGCGTCGGGGACGAACGTTTTTAATTTTTGCACTGGAAACGCTATCGGTTATTAAGTTAACGTTATTTTTTAGCGGCTGCAGGATATGGAAGCGTACCCCAAATAGTTATCGATCTCCACTGGAAAGCCGGAAATATGTCGGCCGGAACCGTTCACTCGATAATAACGTTCATTAAAAGCCGACAGAAATTAACGCAGATTGCGGTAATTAGCGTGAAAAATCGCGCGGCCGGAACAAATATGAGTTAATTTTTATTAGCCGCCTTCGCCGCCTCCAGTTTTTTAACCCTTGTCGACACGGCCAGTTGATATTAAGCGATATTTTCAGTGCGATTTTTTAAACTGCATGAAGGCACGTGATGGACAATAATTAATCTCAAAGCCCCAGTGACTGGCATAAATTTCGAGGTATGTAATTACCTCGAAATAATAATATGATTATTGTCACTTTTAATTACACGAGAGGATTTTTTCTTTCTTTCAGATTCAGGGTTTCTTTCAGATAATTTAATCCCCGGAGGGCATTTCAAAAGTCCCGGGGGGGTGGGGGGGAGTCAAGGCATTTATACCTACAGATTCAAGTGTAGACCAATTTTATTTAAAAAGGAAAAAGATAAAACAACATGTGTTTCTTGGTTAAAAAACAGATTCATTTACCAATTATAAAAAAAGTATTTACAATTTTCACATAGAAAACATAATTATAGCAATGTTATAATGTATAAAACATTTAAATTATTAAAACTTCAAAGAAATCGTATACGTCGAGGTTTCTTAACAGCATATAAGTGCACTGTATTCTCCAGAAATTCCTCTGGGAATTTGAAGTCCTTCAATGCTCATCACCATACAATGCATTACTGTTCCTGGTAGCATTATATTTCGTGCCTTGCTCAGTATTCTCTTCATTGACCTGAACGATTTTTCTACTGAGGCTGTTGCTACAGAAATGACAAGAAGGATTTCACAGAGCTTTTGTAACTCATAATATCCCGTGCCAGCTTCCAATATTTTTGACACAGGACTTTTGTCTGCTGTATATGTCTTGCGTTGTTGCATATACATGATAAAATAATTACAAGATTTCAGATCTGCGTGTACAGCTTCTGCGTTTAAAATCGGAAAGTTGTCACAAAACTTTCCGACTCTAGTTTCTTTTAAATTATATAATGACTGATAGGTATCAAATTTACTTGCAAATACAACAGTATCTATTGATTTGTCATTAAGCATTAGTTAGTCGCGCCTATGCATGAAGTTCACGCGTGATGCGGCATAGGCTAGGAAATAAAAAAAAAGAGTATCTATGAAAAGATGCTTCAGTATAGCTGTCATAATAGTATATAACGCCATTAGGCCGATATGTAGCAAATAACAGGCGCGGGTTGAAATTTGTAAACCTCGGCTGCGCTCCGCTCCGCTTCGCTTCGCCTCGGTTTATATTCAACCAAGCCTGTTATTTGCATATCGGCCGTATGTTGTTCGATACTTTTTGTAATACCTAAATTACAAAAACTGGTCAATTTATCAAAATTAAATTTCAAAATTAATAAACTAGTTATCCAGGCGCAATTTGATACCATAGCAACATCAACGGTTCAAATACAAACAAACAAATCAAAGTGAAATTAGAAAAATAATGTCAGATGTGCAAAGTTCTTCGTTTTGTGGTATCCCCGAAGATGTACAAAATGAAGCAAATGCTACCACAATCGAATTACTTCCCCAAAAAAGCAGCAGCAGGTATGAGAAAGAATATGAAGACTTTATTGCTCATAAATTTGCGTTGTCATTTAAATAACGTCCACGGCCGTTATTATAACGGCCAAGGCCTTTACGCCTGTCATATCGATCAAGCAGACAGTACTGATAAATGTCAATAACACAGAGGTATTACAAAAATACTATAACCTACGTCGGTCCTCAGTTTCAGTGCAATACAATCCATTGCCGCGTATACATGTTGTGCCAAAGTGAAAAAGTGCACGGAGTTCACAGCGCGCCCAATTACGTAAGTATTATTCAACCCTACATGTGTTTCATTTTAGCTCTTATTTTGATGTTTTTTCACGTAAAAAATAATTAGCAATGCTAATAAATTTAAGAGTGTAATATATTCATCATCCGCTAATTCATTGGTACTACATTGGTAATAATACTTATTATTATAAATTTGATTTATTCGCGCTTAATTACAAATCGTTACTTATACCAACTAATTAGCGGACGATGAATATATTACACTCTTAAATTTATTAGCATTGCTAATTATTTTTTTACGTGAAAAAAAAACATCAACATAAGAGCTAAAATAAAACACATGTAGGCACGTAGCACGATAGATTTAATCTTCACCAATACTGTCAGACGCGCCCCAAGGGTTAAATTAGGCAGGACTTTAGTGAGAAAACATCAAACTATTATGATCACAGCTGACATACTGCACCTGAAGGCCAAAAATAAAAAAAACTGAACCAGAGAACGATAGACACGAACATCCTACTTAAGTACAAAAAGGAAGATGAAATGAGCACCCTGGTTTTCTGCGCGGACATTAATAAGGTCAACAGCCACCTAGAAGGAATTATTAACGGAGCAACAGTAAAGAAACCAAGGAGTTTCCATAAACCATGGTTCGATGCAGAATGCAAGGAGCTAAAACAAAGGTGCGTACAATGCAACAACAATAATTCCGAATATTTTAATTTTAGGACAAAAAGGACCGCATACTATGAAAAAGAGTTAGTCAAAAAACTGGAGAGGCAAAATCTGCAATGGGGCCTATTCCGAAAGAATCCACGATCCGCGGACTCACAAATTCCTCTCCGAGAGCTATGAACCCACTTCAAGGAACTATACACCACAGAAACGGAGCCAACCCTACAATAAAATACGGCTAACACATACGAGGCTAGGTGTGATGACCTGTTCTCAACAGATGACATCTCTATGGTTATAAAGGGATCCAGAAATGGTAAGGCGGCAGGACCAAACCAAATCTCACACGAACGAATCAAGCAGAGTTTCGACCTCCTACAACTCGAATGGGAAATCCTCTTGAACAGGTGTCTTATTGAAGGCAGCATACCAAGCAATTGGAAGAACAGCTCGGTACGGGCCTTGTACAAAGGTAAGGGAGACCAATCGGATCCCAATAATTTTAGAGGGATGGCCTTACAACAATCGGCATATAAATACCTTGCAAAGCTAATAAATAATAACCTAATCACAAATGTTTCGGCTAAACTGCCAGCAGAACCATACGGTTTCTTGCCCGAAAGGTCAACTTTAGAGCCAATAGCCAAATTAACATCTGACGTCAGTCTGAAACTACAGGAGACCCGAGGCTCCTTATACGCATGTTTTGTCGACTTTAGAAAGGCGTTTGACAGCGTGGACAGAAGCATACTAAATAATAAGCTAGTTAATGACTTCCAACTAGGCGGGGAACTGCTAACGTTAATAAACCATATCCTACAATACAACTACCTTTACTTAACTGATGGCAATCAAAGTACAAAACAAGTAAAACAGACGAGAGGGGTAGCTCAGGGAGATAGCCTTACCCCAACCCTTTTTCTGCTTTATACAGCAGACCTTCCAGAGAAATTAAGAATCGGTACACAAACCATCCACATTCTCATGTATGCTGATGACCTGGTGTTCTATAGTAAAACTCCAATGGACATAAAATAGCACTAGACACCCTATCACGGTATTGCGAGGCAAACAAGCTGGAGGTAAATTTATCAAAAACGGAGATAATAAAATTCCGGAAAGGAGGGAGACTGGCGAAGACGGACTCCTTCAAGTACAAGGGGGAAACAGTAAACATCACCTACAACTACACCTACCTTGGAATAGCCTTACAGACCACTCTGACATTCACAGAACACATTAAGAAGAGAAAATCCTTAGGGATCCGAACAATAAACACTCTTAAAAACCTCCATCGAATCTCAACAAACTAGGCAGCCGAACTTTTCCAACAAAAAATTAGACCTATTATGACGTATGCACTGAAAGAAATAGCGCACCGACTAAAAGCGAAAGATATTTTTGAAATTGATAAACTAAAATCCTACTTTGTGAAAAGAGTTATAGGGGTCCACCAATCCGCCTCGAGTACGGTATGCTACAATCTAATAGGGTGGCATACGCTGATAGAAGACCTGAAGAGTGAATGCGATTTTAACAAAGAAGAACTCCTCAAATATAAGACAGCAGTAGAAGACAAAAACTGGACTTTTGTAACTGGGAACTTTACAGAGGGCCCAGCTTTCAACTCGGTTTCTTGGAAGAAGGCGAACCAAGATAATAGAAGTAAGATTTGTCGCCTAACCATCAGCGGCTTCCACCACATCATCTGCAACAAGCCGCACTTTCACCACTGGGACACAGAATGTACGAGGGCTGTTTGACGGAAGAGTGACTTTTCAAAGGTTGATAAAACTTTCGCTATAATGATTATGTTGCTAGCTCCTGAGGTCTTTCGGAGGTCTACTCTCAAAATTTGGCACCAATCTGACAGATAGATTATGTTTTATACTTATTTGAAGAAAACTGTTTTCGTTGTTGTGTAAATATGGAGACAAAATAATTTCGAGTGTTGATTAAACATTATTTTCTACGTGAAAAAACAATTAAAGAAACCGAGGAAGAGTTACGTAAATATTATCCAGAATCTGCTCCGTCCCATGGAATGATTTGTAAGTGGTTTCTGCTTTTATAAGTGGCCATATGAGCACGGTTGATGCAGATCGTCAGAAACCATCATTTACTGTAACTACTCCAGAAATGGTTAATAAACTCTATGGCCTTGTAGTTGGCAATCATCGAAAAAAAGTTCATGAGATAGCTAATGAAGTAAACATCTCAACCGAACGGGTATACAATATTTTGCATGAACATTTCAATAAGAAAAAGCCATCCGCGAAATGGTTGCCGCGTTTGCTTAATGGTGATGAAATGCGCGCTCGCATTAAGAATTCAGAAGAATGTTTGGCCGTCTTCAACGTAATTCAAAGGATTTTTTTCCTTGATATGTCACAGTAGATGAAACTTGGATACATCATTATACTCCAGAAACAAGAATACAACCTAAATAATGCATTTCTCCATGCGAACATGCTCCCTAAAAGGCAAAAACACTTTTTTCGACCAATAAGGTCATGGCCTCAGTTTTTTAGGTTTCTAAAGGTGTAATCTTTATTAATTGTTTAGAAAAAGGAAAAGCAATAACTGGCGAGTATTATGCTGATTATGCAAATACGTTTTGATGCCAAACTTGAAAAACAACGACCGCATTTGATGAAGAAAAAAGTGTTGTTCCATCACGATAATGCGCCCTCACATTCGTCTGCAATTGCTACAACTAAATTGGCTGAATTGCATTACGAATTACTGCTTTTTCCACCATACTCGTCAGATCTGGCTCCCAGTGATTTCTTCTTATTTCCAAAATTTAAAAAATGGCTGGGTGGAAAAAAATTTTAGGCAAATGAAGAGGTGATAACCGAGACAAATGCATATTTTGAAGACTTTCCGAAAGATTACTTTTTGGAAGGTTTAAAAAAACTGTAAAGTCGCTGGGCTAAGTAATTTTTTTTAACAGAAAAATAACGTTTTCATTAAAAAGTCACTATTGCCCTCGTATATGTAAATTATTTTCAACCACCAGTGATAATCGATAGCACGTTTCAAAGTGCGCAGAGGTGGCGGAATACATTCACCTATTAACATGACATACATATTATTTCCTGATTTTTTGTAAGATTTATAACTTTTCTGTTATGTAAATAATGTATGCCCTAATTGGGCATAAATTTTTCCTGAATGTTCCATTTTTCCTATGTAAACTATGAAATATATACATATACCAGGTGGTGACTTGCTCAACGCAGCATATACATAGATTTGCATAGTAAATTATTTATGTTCAATTATTTTATTTTCGGATTAATTTAGGGCTGGAGTGCATCAAAATTAATTGTAGAAAAAAAGTGCATCCAGATCTACTGTCGATTTTCAATTTCAATTTCAATTTCAAACAGAAGAAATCAGAAGAAAACAAAATATTATTGGTAAGCGCATTTGCATTGCTCTGTCATTAAACTTTAGGCGTTATAAAACCATAAAACGAATAACAAGAAACATCATAAAATCACTTTTCCATTTCGACCTTTTCTGACGTTCAATACATTTGATCAAAAACGGAATAATAAGTCAATCATTTATGTAAAAAATTGTACGTCCTTCAAATCAAAATTAAGGACGGAAGGCAAAGGCTTCCCAAAAATATGCATGAAATAAACACTGATCTAATTGAGTAAACTATGGGTTCAATTTACGTATTGGTGCCAGTAGTTGGATTCAGTTAACATAGGGATGATGATTGGACTGAAACATGTATGTCATATTTTAAAGCAGGCATGACAAGTATGTTCAAAATTTAAAAAAATGTGGAATAAAGTGACAATTTAAATATAGCAATTCATGTGAATTTTATGAAGTATGTTGCCCTATTCTGTGTCAATTCAAATTATCTGAATTTGATATCCTGTATTTCATGCATGCAATAACGATATCTGTGCCGGTGAAAATAGCATCAAATATTAAATAAAGTATAATATAAGTATCGCAGTACAGCTCATGTGATATTAATAAAAGTTATATATTTAGAGAGGTCAATTTCAGTTAGATAAATGCTGGCTTGAATTTTTAAAGAGAAAATCGATTATCTTCATAGATTGGGCCATAAAACATTGACGAGTTGTCTCACATGTAACAGTATCGCATTATTTTTTTTACTAACTTCAGTATGCCTCACTTGAATAATTCAGTAATATTCCATACCCCTTAGAATAATGAACGGCGATAATTATTAAGTACAACACATACAAACATTGATATGTATGTGCCATGTCGAAAAGGACCAGTATATAAATGGCCAGAGTTTCCATTTAGATCATTTGTGAGCGCTTTAGGCGATCATGATCATGATCATGATTTAGAGGTATGAGGGTACTGAAAAGTGAAAAGGGCGCCACTCAAATCTTACCCCACAAATAACCTAGATACCAGTAAAGGATCTGGATTAAGTAATATTTATCACTCGGGTTAACCAAGATGAACGCAAATGTCAATGCACAGAGTTATTAACAGAGTTATTAACAGAATTGAGCTATCGCCCATTTGAAAGCTTACCTAATTTTGTAATTCAACTGTGTATTATTTTTTTAAATCTGACAAATAGTTTGCACGGAATTATTTATTTATGGTGAGCAAACTACAAAATAAATATGATATTACTGTAATAAAAAGATATCCAGCAACAAATGTACTTTAGTACTATCAAATTGACAGTTTGTTGCTCTAAACTGTCAATTTGATAGTATTAAGATCGTTTATTTCATCGAAAAGCTTTTTTCCGATGTGAAGTATTATCATGTTTTCCAGAGATTTACCAATAATTTCCATGATTTCTCAATATTTTTCTTTACAAATATTCTATATATTTCTCAATAATTTTCAAGATTTAGGTTCAGTATTGTCCGAGATGTTCACAGATTTCTCACAATTTGTCAATTTGGTTGACATTTTTTCTGTCACTGTCAGTGAAACATAAATTGATGTTTGATTTGGCGGCCGTCGCCAAAAACTGCGGCGAAATTGGATTTTGAGGCATGTTTTGCGTACGCGAAATGGGCACTTCGCATCCGGTTGCTCATCCACGAAAATACAGTTTAGCGCATGAGGCGAAGCCGAGTACGATGTTTTCGAGTGTAGGGGTGTACACTCTTTTTAGGTGTAAATGTTTATATATTTTAATTATTATTGCCGCTTATTTGCTTATCTACGTATTAGTGCGCAAAATCCGCTCTTTGATTACAACTTTGCCCGCATCCTGTCGAGCATAACAAAGAGGTTATCAGAACACCATTATCAGAATTTTATAAATTTTTAATGAATTTCTTCAATTAAAGCAACGTGTTTGAGTACTGACACATTGAATCCTATAAATGCAATTAATTCAACATTCTATAGGAAGGTGGTTGTTATGCAATGCAATCAACTGAATAAAATCAATATTTGTGATTTATCATCGTGGTGTCATAATTAGAGACCGGACTCTAAGCTTCATGCTTTTGGTAAATATCTAAAGCAGTAACAAAGCAAATAAATTTACAGCCGATTTGAAAACGAACGGATCATTTAACAATATTTTTCGTGCTTTTTTGCTTTTTTTGCAATGTTGTACTTATTTTAAATTTCTAGCATAGTATGTTTATAAACCGATTCAACTTAATTTTTGCGTAGAGTACATTCATCAGGTATATTTCTATTACAATATTTTTCCAGATATGTCCCAAATGAATTATTTTGTAATTTGTTGAAGGGAATGTTTGATTCAAGCATTGTTTCAACATGAACATTTTCTATGAAAATTTAATACATTACACCTGCATCACCCACGGACTAAATCGTATTGCTGAAACTATCAGAATCAACTTTACATTAATTAATAAATTATTAAAAAATTGAAAAAGAATATTTATTAAAGCTCCTCTAAGAGTGCAACTATTTAACAAGCAAAGAAAAATACATCACTTACTCCACAACCTGTTCTGACCCAATTGGGGAGGTGGCTAGATGCTGCAATATATTACGCAAATAATTTTAATATTTAAAAAAGTTATTTTTGAATTTAAACCAACAACTAGCAGAGCAATACAAAAGTGCCAAAGAATTTTAAAGGAAGAAGAATTCAAATAATTTTGAGTTTACCAAGGCACACTATAGTATTGTCATTCAATTACCTCATTAGAGAAGCAAGGATTGCCCTTAACGGATGCAATTGTGGTTGATAGCAATTTTAAAGAAGTTATTTGTGGTTTCCCAGGAAAAATTGGAGAGAAGATAAAAGTAAAATTAAATGAGGTTTTTTTTAAATGAAGGTTTTCAAACATTAAATAATTTTGGAAACATTGTAGGTAGTGAAAATGTGAGTGATTTTAGAAGCAACATACCTATAGTTAATTTTAAATATGTGCCGATAACAAGTGTGGATGTTGAAAGAAGTTTATCGGGCTATTAATATATTTTGAGCGATAGAAGACACAATTTAAACATGGAAAATTTGGTGCATTATTTAATTGTAAATTGTTTTCAAAGAAACTAGAATTTTAGAATGTGATTTTGTAAATTGGTATGTACCTACATTTAACATATTTTTGTATATTTTCCATAAACATATATTTTTAAATTTTAAATTAAATGTACTCTTATATAGCTCTTATAAACATTTAAAAAATATTATTTTTGAATTTGAACCAACAACTAGCAGAGCAATACAAAATGGCCAAAGAATTTTAAACGAACAAGAATTAAAAAATAATTTAGAGTTTATCAAGGCACACTATAGTATTGTGAATCATTCAATTACCTTATTGGAGAAGCAAGGAATGCCCTTAACGGATGCAATTATGGTTATTAGCAATTTAAAAGAAGTTATTTGTGGTTTCCTGGGAAAAAATGGAGAGAAGATAATAGTAAAATTCAATGAAGTTTTTGTTTAGAAAATGAAGCTTGTCAAACATTAAATAAGTTTGGAAAAATTTTAAGTGGTGAAAATGTGTGTGATTTTAAAAGCAGCATACCTCTAGCTAATTTTAAATATTCGCCTATAACAAGTGCGGATGTTGAAAGAAGTTTCTCTGTCTATTAATATGTTTTCATCGACATAAGACACAATTTAAACATGGAATATTTGAAGCAATATTTAATTGTAAATTGTTTTCAAAGAAACTAGAATTTTAGAATGTGATTTTCTAAAATAGTATGTACCTAGGACATACTAATCCCCAGGATATCCCCAAGTTAGGATATTTTTGTATATTTTCCATAAACATATATTTTTAAATTTTAAATAAAATGTATTCTTATGAAAAATAAATGCTTTAAATTGAATTGATTGCTCTATCTATAAGTCGACGCTCTTTCAGTCAATGCTTTCTACAACTATCCTGTGTTTTAGACAAAATAATAAAAGGCACATCCATGATCTAGGTCAGTTTGCCATACTATTCTGTAGTTACTTTTAATATTTAAGATAAATAATAAATTTAAAAAATAAACATTTTATTTTGTTTGGGTTTTTGCAAATTTGTTGCGCTTTTTTTAATGTAAATTTATGCTTTTTGCGTATGTTAATGCTTTTTTTTTCCAAAAATATATGTGCTTTATAAGTGCTTATAATGTTTTTTATGCTTTTTATCTGGTCTTTAGTCATAATATCGCTAAATTACATTATTTAATATCCGATTGGTTTAATTTGACAACTAATCGTTGTATGAATTTTACATCCACATAATACTATCTACAGAATTTAATTGCAATTAGAAAGATTTGCCTTTTAAAGACGGTTACGTATAGTCGAAATCAGAAATTTATTTATTAAAATTTAATGTACAGGGTGGCCCAATTTGGGTGTTTCTATAAGGCATCTCGGTAAATAATAAACATAGAGAACATCGGATGGCGTATCCTCGATCTATTTTCCCTAGGCAAACTCAATGGTGAAAATAAAAATAGGCTATCGTCTTTTGTTTTTAGGTTATGGCTAAAAACTCATTATTTTCCATTTTCGATTTTTATCAATGTTTCATTTATTTATCATTTTATTAAGATAAGAGTTGCACATCCTTGAGGCACTTTTTTACGGTCAATTTAATGAGTTTTACAGAATTTTGAAATCTTCGTTAATAAACAAGATACAATACAAAGCTATGTGTTTTTTAAATAGAAGTCAAAGTTAATTGTGGCCTTAATAAATGGCTTATTTTTTTCTCTCTTCATTGATGTATCACATGTGAATGTTACAATTGCTTATATGTTGATATCTATTAAATTTCTATCAAAATGTCGTATGTTCTCTTATTTGCCGTTACAGGCTTGTTTTGTTTAAATTGTTTTGTTGTCTAACTAACACATTTGATATGATCTTTTTATTTCGAAGTGTTTAACAATACCGCACGGCACATTATGAAAAAAATGATATGTTATAATGCTTTATTCAAAGCAGTAACATTTTACAAATTGGCTTAGAAACATATTTCAATCGCTATCCAGAAAGAAGACAACCAGATAAATCAATTTTTCCAAGATTAAAGGCAAATCTTATTAACCACGGATCTTTCAAGCAGCCAAGATCAAGGTCTTACATTATTGTAGACGCCGAAGAAACAGCTACCAATGTAATTGGAACTGCAATCGTGAATCTAGCAATTTTCAGCCGGCAAATTGAAGATGAATCTGGAATTTCGAAGAATCGAGCACTTAGAATTTTGAAGGAACATAAAGTTAGACCATACATTATTCGAAAAAAAAAATCCTTTTGAACGAGCAAGATTTTTAACTAAGGTTAGGATTTTGCCACTGGTGCATCCTTAAAATTGTAGATTATCCGAACTTTTACCACTGTATAATTTTGACGGATGATGCATACGCGAGTTCTGTGGGAATATTCAATAGGCACAATGCGCACTATTGGTACGACTCCAACCATAACCACATCGTTGAGGTCCGGTCTCAAGGGCGGTTTGGTTTTAATGTTTGTTGTGCCCTAATTTAAAATCGAATTTTATCTTATCAAATTTATGAAGAAAATCTAAACGGACAACGTTATCACCAAATTTTAGAACGACACCTTATTGAAAATTATTTGAACGATTTGCCTTTAATTGAACAATGAATTTATATTTCCAACACGACGGTGTACCTCCACATAAACTTCGAGCGGTGTCAAATTTATTAAATCTAAATTTTGGGACCAATTTGTTAGGAACAAACGGACTCGTGAAATGACCACTATTATTACCCGTCTTGACGCCGTTAGATTTCTTTTTTTGGGGGACATATAAAGAACAAATTATTTAAAATGATAATATTAATTATTTAAGATCAAATTTCATTGATTGTATAAATTCAATTTTAAATGTTCACATTCATAATGCTTGCAGAAGTGTTTTAAAAAATACAACATATGCATTTTGAATTATGGACATCAATTTGAACATTTATTGTAAATTAAATATTGTGTCAATGCTTTTTAATGATCCTTTAACGGGTTTTTCTTTTAATCTTTGAAAAATCAATCTATTGGGTTGTCTTGCTTTTAGATAGAGGTTCTAATGTAGGCAATAAGATAATTGTTATTTATTTAAGAAACCTATATAACAAATATAACATTGTATTCATATGGCATTTTATAATTTATAAATGGCAAATGTGTGCGTTTGTCAATTAATAATTGTAATCTAAATAATACAAGTCTACTACAAGTCTACTACACAATAATAGAACATAATGCAACACTCGTACGGTATATTTGGACTCGAGCTATAAACAATGACGTTGATAGAATTTTAATAGATTTCAACATAAAAGTATTTGTAACATCCACATGTGATACATCATTAAAAGAGAAAAAAATAAGCTACTTATTAAGCCAACTATGACTTCTATTTAAAAAAAACATAACTTTGTATTGTATCTTGTTTATTAACGAAGATTTGAAAATTCTGTAAATTGACCGTAAATAAATGCCTCAAAAATGTGCAACTCTTATTTTAAGAAAATGATATATAAATGAAATATTGATAAAAATCGAAAATGGAAAATGGAAAATAATGAGTTTTTGGCCATAACTTTAAAACAAAAGACGATAGCCAATTTTAATTTTCACCATTGAGTTTGTCTTGAAAAAAGAGATCGAGGATACGACATCCGATTTTCTCTATCTCTTTTAGTTACCGAGATCCCTTATAGAAACATTCAAATTGGGCCACGCTGTACAATTATTTATTATTTTGTCTTTACGTACTTATGCACACATAACCTACACAGCGAAATTATAGCATTGGGGATTTGACATTAACGCGATACAAATGAACTAATTCGTGGGCCTAATTGGCCGGGTGCATTTTTGCGCAACCTAACATCTGGCCGACCGCGTGCGCATAAGTGTAGACACACGTTCAAGAAAATTTGAACCATACATTCCAAATGAATTAATCATGAGACACCTCTCCTGATTACGAGTATACAAAAAGGTTAACCATAAAATTCCATTTTCAGACTCTGTCGGATTTAAATAGGTATTGAATAGTTAAATGAAATTGTTAGTATTTAAATTGCATCAGATGCAGACAATTCGTTGTCATCCGATATATCAGATAGGAGAACTTTCGCATCAGTGACGATAATATAAATGTAAATGTTATACTGCAGAGAGTGAAAATATAAAATTGTAACATTTAGAATAACGTATCACAATTTGTCAGTGCGTTTGGCTGGCAAATGCAGTGAGAAAAGATGAAAATATGATTTTTATATACAAGAAAAGAGTTCCCGTATTGTTATTAATGGTGTAATCCTGAAGATTTTCCGTGTGCGTGATGGATTATTCGTCGCTCGTTGGGAGAGTTATTGTTCGCCGGATGATTTGCTAGCGTTATATTGAATCCTGCAGTCGATGTGTTTGTTCACGTGTGTAGGTTTGTGTGGGATCAGTGCGGTTTGGGTCTGGGTCTGGGGTTGGAGGCAGTCGTTCGAAAAGTGTAAGTCGGACAGGACAAGGCCAGGGCGATGTATTGTGTAATCCTGCCGCGCCCCATAATCCCTGCAGTCTCATCAGTTTCTCATCTCCTGCTGTGCATTATCACTGCGCCCGATCCCCGCCGCTAATTACCTCGACCAACTTCTGGAGAACTCGCCGAGAGATCTACTACTACCAGCTCTGATCACTGTTTAGTGTTTGTTGTTCTGTTGTTTGTTGGAGCCCGTCTTTGTCTTGAGCGCCCCCCTGCTCCGAGCATCCGACTTTGCGATTCAAACGCGAGAGGCGGCAGGATAAGTTCTGCGACGTTGGCTACCTCTGCCAACTAAAAATTAGTATGACTGGGTGGATGGTCATGCGCCTCCTGAATGGGGTGTCTCGTAAACGGACTTTTATCGGCGCTCAACCTTGGCAATTTTTACTTTTACGATCCGCGAACTGCTGCGAGTTCCAGTTGATATCAGGCAATCCGGGTCATTTCATCCTGTAGCCTCGGTGTGCGATCGATAGGGTCGGTGCACGGCGCGCAGCCCGACTTACACATGCATCCGGATATATAGCAGCTCCGTGGGGGCGGCAAGGGGGCCGCTGGATCCAAATTGCGGACGCGCTAATGCCCTACGCCACTCTTTTGTTAGGACTGCTGAAGTTGCCTGGGGTAATTGAGCGGGAGTGAAGTGAGGAATGGGCCATCTTTCACCTGCTGCTGGCCTCTTCCAGACCTACCCATTTTACCAGCTCCATCTCCAACAGCTTCAGGACGGTGACACGTTTAAGGATTTTTAATTAGGCCCCCCTGGGGCCCGCTTCGGGTCGCTCAGGGAAAATCCCGCCCGCCCATCAACCAGTGTTGCGCAACTTCTTATTCCACCCTCTACCCCTAATGAAGGAAATTATGAAAGTTTCGCTCGGGGGAAGGAAGTTGCAGTTATTTTTCGTGTTGCGGGGCGCGTCCCGCTCGATGCATGGGGATATTTGCAGGGTTTAATTAGAGCTGCGCGCCCCGACCATCTCCCGAAATGGGCCCCTCTACATCTCTTTGCTGCTGCGGCGAGAGAAGAGGTAATTTCAATTACAGTGCGTTCCTCGAGCGCCTAGCAGCAATTACGAACTTCTTTCTCCACTTTTTCATTCAGAAGTCGACTTCCTTCGGAAAGTCGGCATTATCAGTTCTCACCTGCAATTGCTGACACTAGCAGACACATTTTGAAAGCTGCTCAATTGACTCGTACATATGTATCATTGTTGACGAACTGTTTCAAGAACAGCGTGTTTTCAAGAACTAGCGGTTGATATCAATGGCAGGACATATGGATGATAGTACTTATCGAATCAACTGTGTGGAATCTAGTACATATAAATCAAACAGACTGACCACCTTTCTTGAATTTATATAACTTAATCAGGTATTTTATTTATATTAATTACACTGGTCAACACTTGTCATACCACACGAACTTTCATAGCTAATACTGTTTAAGCTAACTACCCTCATTATTATACTGCGGTTGTTTCGTTTTAATCAAGTACTAATGTTGCCATGAGGCAACAGAAATTATGCAGTTTCGTGTTGCTTACAAATATATGTTTTTAACTGCTATCCACTAGGTGGCACACATGAGGCTTTAGTTTATAGCCGTGTCATTCAACATAACCTATCTTTGTGATCAGTTTGGCGGCATGGTGGTAAATTAACTTGTTTTTTTTTTTAGTGAATGCAGTAAGATTCGCAAAAAATTGACTTCAATCTGGTGTAAATATAAAAAATAGTCATTTGTTGTAGCATTTAAACATTTGTTTTTAATTTATAAAATTGCAAGATATGTGTTTTTACTAATAATATTGTAATTATTGAATTTTATCGAAAAATTACGAGATTATAAATGTTGTAACTTGGGTGTTGCCGTGTGGCAACACCAGTCCAATCGGGAGCCTACTTTTTTAAAATAATTATCTCTTTTATAGTGGTGATCTGACTCTAGAAGAAGCTCTTTACATAGCATATGAACATTATTTAGACCTAGAGAAAGTTTATGTTGAGCCCCCAGATGCGGCGTTAGTAACAGACGAGGATTCTGCCGGGGAAGATGAAGAAGGACTTATTGATATTTTATCTAGCAAACAATTGAATAGTAATGCTCAACTACCTGTGATGAAGACATAGAGCAAGGAACGGAAAAGGTAGATTATGCCAATATTGAATGGAAAGAATATAATCTGGAAGAAGGTTAACCAAATAATATTGAATCAGATTATGAAAAGTTCAAAACATTAACACCTACAGAAAAGTTTGAAATTTTTATAGCTAATGATGTAGTGGGTTTGTTGGTAGATGAATCCAATAAGTACGCGCAATTAATACATTTTCCCAACGCTCAAATTACTTTTGACGAAATGAGGTGTTTTATTGCAATTTTAATATTATCCGGATATTGTCAGATACCTGGAAACAAAAGCTACTGGAACACTGATGGAGATCTTAGTAACAAATAGGTATCTGAAGCAACGAGACGCCGCTTTCTAACAATTTCGAGATGCGTTCACTGCGCAGATGATAACCAGTTGACTGTCAACGATAAATATTATAAATTGCGACCCTTGAGTGACCTATTACGCCAGAAGTTTTTAAACTGGTTTGTTCCAGAGGAAGATTTGAGCCACAATGAGTCTATGGTAAAATACTTTGGTAAGCACTCGTGAAAATCTACCGGTCCGTTATTAATGCTATTAGATGAATTACCAGAGGAAAAGAAAAAACTGCCATTCATATTTACAGACAATTTATTTACTAGTTTTCACTTACTAAGTCATTTGAAAACCAAAGGATACTGGCTAACTGGGACCATACGTGATACTTGAATTCCAAATAACTGGCCCATAATATCCAAAAAAACAAATGGCAAGGAGGCAAAGAGGTGACTTTGTGTCTTCTTTAGACAAAACCAATAGAATTATATTATTGGGATGGATGGATAACAACGTAGTATCAAGAGCTTCTACAAGATATGGAGTTACCCCTCTGCAAACTGTGAAACGCTATTCATCAAAAGAAAAAAAAAATTCGAGTGGCAAGACCCTATATGATATCTAGATACAATACATCCATAAGTAGTACTGATATAATGGACGAGCATATTGCCAGATGGTGAATAAGTTTACGTGGCAAGAAATGGTGGTGGTGCCTATTTACGTGGTTGAAGACGCATCTATACAAAATGCTTGGGTATTGTATAGAAAGTCGGGCAACAAACTTACTTAACTAGAGTCCCACCGAGAAATAGTAAAAGTTTACTTGATGAAGTTTAAAAATCCACCTAGAAGAAGCTGTAGTAAACCATCAACTAGTAAATCCAGCAGATCTTTCAACCGTGTTTCCGATGACGTGCGGTATTACAATGTTGGCCATATGCTTATTCCGATTGACAAAACAATTAGATGCAATGGTGACGATTGTAAATCAATTATACGCACAAAATGAATTAAATGTAATGTAGGCATATGCTTGCCCTGTAATGTCAGTTATCATACACAGTTGTAGCTAACATTTTTTAATAAAAAACATTGATAGTGGAATTACTTTTGATTATTAAATATATCAGGGTGAAGGCCTCATGTCGCCATATGGCAACACCATTTATTCCTTGAATTAACAAAATATGTAGTAACATATATCGGTTAACCTGCTCACATTGGCATAATATTGCAATAATAAGTCTTAATATTAATTATTTTTTTAAAATTTTATTCGAGTCCTTAAAAGGGCGACTACATAGTTAACAACCAATAGATGGCGCCAACAGGTAAATGTTTGGGATTGATGTTCATGGAATTCGGTAACATATTAAGAATTTAGTTTCGGGAATATTAAATGGTTTATTATTACGTAGTTTTTAACATAAATTTATTTGATGAAATAAATGTCTTTATGAATTTAATTTCGAAATTGGCAATGTGGATCATCATAAAATACTTGCTGTAGACATACAGTATTGTTTTAAAAATGGTATTGGGTACTAAAGGAATATATTTTTAATGACTGGGAATATGAAACTTACTTGAAAACTGCATTATTTTCTTGTACATCAATCCCAAAAAAGTATCTTTTTCAAGACGTCTTATTTCTGATGACAAACTAGTAAACTTACAGATTGCTGCAAATATATAATTTCCATTAGTTCACCACTTCACCACAAAAGACGTCGTGTGTATTCACTGAAAAAACGCCGATGTTGCCGTTTTATTACCCACGATGACATATATACCTCGTAATCAAGCAGGAGTGGTGATAGTTGATGAAAGCCGCCGAAAGTTTTTTTTTTAATTCATTGGATGTTGTTACGTTGTTATTACGTTGTTCCTAATTTCTTAATACTGATTCAAAAAATAATTATAATATATATATATATATATATATATATATATATATATATATATATATATAATATGTTCATATCATATATTATATATATTCAAAATTTTCAATCAAATGTATGCTGGTTTTTTACGGTTCGATATTTGTATATTGCTGTTTGTTAGCATCAGTCCTTGCTTTATATTATATATTTCATATTTTACAGTTTGTATGTGTTTAAGTGTATTTTTTTGACCAGTGTAAACATTTCTGTACTAGCACTAATAAATTATTATTATTATAATAATAATTATTATTATTAAATATGATGAGTTTCAATGGGGTTGAAGAACCTGAAAAAAAGTTTTGTGGAGATTGAAAATTTTCAAAACATGCAATTAGAGCAACAAAACGTCCAGAATGTTATTCAAAATATCAGAAGCTTATTGAAACTAACAAATGTGTCAATTTACGAAGAATTGACGAGAATTTAATTGTTTAAATGTTTTAAAAAATTCTATAAAAGCTCTACAAGATTAATTTCTGAAATTTAGTAAATTTTCAAAAATGGGCACGACGCACACGAAAATCTGATACAGTTATTAAATGATTATCAAAATTAAAAAAAAACTAAAATCGAAACAGTTTATTTTTATATTTGGCAATATTAAATTAAAAAATATTTCAACTATTTTTAGCAAATTGTAATTGTAATGGTATTGTAATATAAATAAACCTGAATATTTAGATAGATTTAATACATATTCAAAAAATAATCAAAATATCAAAAGAATGAGAAGGTTCTGAAATTGTGAACATTATAGTAAATATCTTAAACTTAATGGATAACCGGAAAATTTTATAGTTCCAGAAAACTTAATCATATTATCAAAATAATGATCACAACATATAAATAAATAAGCGAAAATTTCAGCATTTTCAATAAAATAGACTTCCGGACAAAATTAAGGGACCACCAAATAAACTTGAAATAACTTTTCCAAATTACAAGTTGTTTTGAATAGACTTTGCACTTGTCATAAAATGACGTTTATTAAGCACTATTCAAATAGTATGCCATGAAACAATTAACAATATCAGGACAGTATCTGCTAGGAAACGAAAAATCAACAAAAAGCTATAATTGTTGACTCACCTTTTTAACATATTTAATTAATAAAGCGTGCTTTATGTTTCTTCTACTTCTACAAGTAAGTAAAAGTATAGTTTGTTAATTTTAATAGCTCTTAAGTGAACTAAACTATGAGGAAACACTTGGATTTATATATTTATTTGATTCATTAAATTTCGTTATCATCTTTTAAATTTATTTTATATTTTACTAGTGGTTCCTTAATTTTGTCAGAAAGTGTATGATAAGTTTCAATGGGGTTCAAGAAACTGCCAAAAAGTTTTGTGGAGATTGAAAATTTTCAAAACATACAATCAAAGCAACAAAGCGTCTAGAATGAATTTAAAATATCAGAAGCTTGTTCTAAAAAGTATCACTTTACGCACTATATATATATATATATATATATATATATATATATATATATATATATATATATATATATATATGTAACGATAAAAAATATAAATAAAAAATGTAACGATTATATCAAAAGTTGATATATATATACCGGGCTTTTTTTTCGTTTTTACACATATGATTGACAATGTATAACTGGTTGCCTGAATCTACCCGTAAGGAATTTCCTATGTGTAATTCTAAAAAAAAACAAAACAACTCATTAACGGCCTCGGTGCAAGCAACCTGTCAATTTTGGCATATGTTACACAGAGAGGTTATGTTTTTATTCAAGGCAATACATGACGGGGTCTTTGAAGATACGCAGAGTATTCCTAATGTATTGTGGATTTATGCCATTACATGCAGTACGTATACGGCCTTTCAATTCATCTACGTTATGTATTTGTACGTCATTAAACATTTTCATTTTCAGGTAACACCAAAGAAAATAATCATTTGTTGACAAATCAGCTGATCTTGATACATTAGGAATACTCTCTTGTAATGTCTTGAATAAAAACCTAACCTCTCTGTGTAACATATGCCAAAATTGACAGATTGCTTGCACCGACGCCGCTAATGAGTTGATTTTTTTTTTTAAATTACACAGGAAATTCCTTGCGGGTAGATGCAGGCAACCAGTTATACATTGTCAATCATATGTGTAAAAACGAAAAAAAAGCCCAGTATATATATATATATATATATATATATATATATATATATATATATAGGTATATAATATATGAATACTGATTTTTGGCCTCTTTTTGGGTGGTTTGACTACAGGTGGAAACTTGATACGCCAACAAAAAAACAAGGCCGTATCAACAACTACAACACTGTAACCATGCCACCATGTAACGAGTACTAACGAAATACATCGACTGTATATCGTTACCGTTCTGCGTAAAGCAGCGCGACCTACCTGGCAAATGCAGAATTAACCAAATCTGCTCTAGCGGATGTTTTCAGATACTAAGAATTAATTTATTATTCCAGTACTTCATGAGCCATCTGTTGTATAGATTAGTAATCAAACTTGAAGTCGCCCTTTTAATGGGTTAATTAGCCTCAGTTTTTTTGTGATGCGGTAATACTTGTAACAAACACTATAGCAATATAAGCAAAGGAACGTTCGTGAAGGAATAGTCTTAAAACTATTTGTCTGTGATTTCATCAAAATAATGTGATTTATTAACTGCAATAACATGTCGAGAAAGTTTTGTAATGATCCTAACTCTTTTTGTTACATTTGTGGTGAACTGAAAAACCAAGACGAAATTTCACAAAACTTGTCTTGGAGAGTTATCACCGGTATTTTGGTTTCGCTGTGGCCCATCAAAACAAATCCTGGTTCCCTCATATTTGTTGCAAAACGTGTGTGAAGAATTGAACTGATTGGTATAAAGGATCCTGTCATATGCCATTTGTTGTACACATGATTTGGACCGAACCGAGAGATCACATCACTGCTATTTTTGTCTTACTGATGTAAATGGCATTAATGTAAAAAAAACACACAGTTATTTACCTTAATTTACCTCACGCAAAAATACCAGTCCCTCATAGTGAACATTTGCCTATACCAGTTGAATCTGCGTCCGTTGAGATTGAAGATACAAAATCCTCCACTTCAAGCCAATGTGTTGACGAGGACGATGACTCTGAGTTTGAATAAATTCTAACCTAGCCACATTTAAGCCCGTTTCTATAGTCCGTACTTGGGCATGAGTTCGACTCTAGTCGCATATTTGGTTGCGTATTTTTTATAAACGTTTATGCAGCAAACGCAACCAAATAATCGACTTGAGACTTGAGTACTCAAGTTCAAGTACGGACTATAGATATGGGCCTTAATAACTCATAGCGACCTAAATGATTTGGTTCGCAATTTAAAATTGTCAAAAAATCAGACAGAACCAGTAGGATCGCAATTAAAAGGATGGCATTTACTACATCATGAACTAAAATCAGCTATTTTTGAAATCGTGATCAACACTTCAGATCATACTCTTCTCAAGACTGAGACATGGTGTAGGGTAATGATATAAATTTGATTATGAACATTTTGGAAATCGATTCTGATCTGTCCCAGTGGCGTTTATTCATTAACTCTTCTAAAACAAGTCTAAAAGCAGTGTTACTGCATAACGGAAATATGCTTCCTTCTGTACCTCTGGCCCATGCTGCTAATATGAAAAGATGAAGTTATTACTTAAAATAATCAAGTACAGGACATATTCTTTTAAAATCTGTGGCTGTTTAAAAGTTGTTGCCCTATTATTCGGACTTCAGCTGTGTTGTACTAAATTCTGCTGCTTTTGTGTGAATGGGATAGTCGAGACAGAATAAACCAATATCATAGAAAAATATGGCCTACGCATGCATCCTTAATTCCTGGACAAAAAAATGTAAAGTATTTACCCCTTCTAGAGCCATCCGAAATACTTCTTCCACCATTGTATATCAAATTAGGCCTGATCAAAAATCTTGTAAGGGCAATGAATCGTGATGGATTTTTGTATCAAAAAGAAATATTTCCCAAAATAAGTGATGCAAAGATAAAAGAGGGTATTCTCGTAGGACCTCAAATCAAAGAGTTATTAAAAGATCTGGTATTTGAAGAAAAATTGAGCGATTTAGAAACACCAGCTTGGAAATCTTTCAAGTATATTGCAAATTTTTTGGGTAACCATACCCAACCATCTCCCGAGTGAGCGGAGAGTTGGTTAGTGAGCTATTGTTGACTTATCAAGAATTGGGTTGCAACATGTCACTCAAGATTCATTTATTAGACTCACACCTGGCTTTATTTTCTGATAATTTGGGGACTGTGAGCGATGAGCACGGAGAAAGGTTCCCTCGGGAAATTTCTAAGATGGAAAAACGTTACCAGGGCAAATGGAAATCAAATATGTTGGCAGATTACTGCAGGACAATCAAAAGAGACCAACCAGGAGCTAAATTTGCTAGAAAATCCAAGATCGTAACTTCATAACATTTTTAGTTTAGGAGGTCATTGATTTTTGGAATATTTTTAATTACTTAAGAGAAATAAATCTTGGCTAACAGATTTCTTTTAATGTTTTTACGACCTATCCACCTATAAGAGTAAAAAATATCATAAAAATTCATGTGGCACGACAAAGTTACAATTTTGTTTACCTGTGTTTACTCATAACTGTTTTACACATACTTATAATGGTTCTGCCCATTGTATTAAATAACGTTGAACGGCACGATAACAACTATTTGATTTAATCCGAGCCAGGTGTTATCAGAATGGTAATTTACCTGCAACACCGTAGGCCGGCCCCTTCGTTATTCTGCTGCGTTCGTACTTATTTTTTTGTACCGAACATCTGGCGAGATAGTGTTTATTTCGATACAAGGGCGATGAACAGAAATAACTACGATTAGAAATATACACTTAGTGTAGTTGAAATTTATTAGTACTGGTATATTTAAACCATACGTATATTGACGCTCTCCATAGTTATTGTTTTATTGTTGACGTGGAGGGGATGGAGTTGATTCCACCTCATTTATTTTTATGGAGTCCCTTAATTAAGACCTGGAATAACTTGCGCGATAAAATTGCATAGAGCCGTTTTCACCCCCCCCCCCCCTCTTCGACATCGAGGGCCAGAAGCCCTCCTCGTCTTTTGTTTTATTCCAATATTTTAAATCCAAGCCTGTTTTCCTAATTTGCTTTTAACTGACGTTGTTTTGAATGGTAACTAGATGCATTCTGCACATTGATATAATAATTTAATTGTTTTACTTTAACGCACCATATCTCATTTTTTTTTTCAAATGTTACATTTTGAAAATGTCATGTTGTTGAAAACATAATAAAAAGTACTATCAAAATTAATAATAAAAAATATAGGTTGTCATTAAAAAAAAATGTCTCTGCGTCATAACTTCAAAACGGAGAGAGATGGAAAATTGAAAATGGTCTCAAAATATTTGCTTGAGAAAAAGTCATTTTGACCTGTTGAAGCGTTTTTTTGAAAATTTATACAGGAGAAAAAAATAAGCCTGGTCATTATTGTTTATGCGCTCTCTGTATGATGCCATTAAATCACATAAAAAAGGAGATGTACGGCAACTTTCAGTATAAATGTAAGGGTTCAGATTAAGTATAATTCAATGGATGATGATATCAATTCTTATCTTCCAATAATTACATAAACAAATAAAAAACAATACAAACTTATTATAAAATAACACATTATTTTTCAGGAAACTGTTCTCCATTGGCACGGATCGAACAAAAATTAATAATCCAATATACAATCACTACTCACAAATACTCAACATACAAATATCTAATAGCTGCATCTATCAGTTTGGAAATTGTTTGTTACACTCGATTGCTTTAAACTAAAATTCGTTATACCTCAGAAAGAAGACAAGACAAGAACAACAACAATAAAAACAGAGCGGACAGGCAATAATATAAAACAATTTACTCACAATGGCTTTCCCCATGATTTAATGTTAGACACACATATCCTGAATCACCCTGTATATATTTGTATAATGTATCACGAATCACGATGTAAACGCGTCAGTAAAACTAGATTTAACTAATTACCATACATGAGTAATGTGCTCTGTTTCGATATTGCCCGAGTATCACACAGTTCGGTGTACACACCATATAAATCTTAATCGTAATCGTAACCTGTCTCTAGAATTCTGTAGGATATTTGAAAATTTGTTACCCACGCGGATACTTTGTTACGTACGTTTACTTACGCAAACTGAATGTTCGTTGAAGATATGTCTTATCACATTTTTTTTATGTACGCATTGGACCTAGGGCCAATTTAAACGGGACACTAATGCATTGTCCGTCCACCCGTTCATCCGCCCTTTATGGCACAAAATGACACCTGTCCTGAAGGAGCTCTTCTCCCCACCCATTTGGCGAGCGCAAACATTTACATTTCTCCAAAAATTGTGCTGTTTGTTCGGCCGTCCGCCGCCCCTTTCGGTCCGCTCGCGTGCCGCACGATTGATCCCGCCGTTCCGGGGTAAACAGTAAACACCCCCAACTCCTGGGGGCAAGGAGGAGCAGCACACACGCTGTCGCCGACTCCCGCGATCCTTCCGTGTTGTTATTTTCCCGTCCGCATTAATACTACGACGGGAGCGGCGGGGGCGGGGGCGGGGTGCGCCGACAGGAAGATATCGGGTCTCAGATTCGACGGCGTCTAATTTATTTTGTATATCGATTCAGATTCTTAATAGCCCGAAAGGTTGAAAAGGGGAAATATCAAATTTCCAATTACGTCGCGGATTGATTGTTTGGTTTTTCATTACCATGGACCGAGGGTGATTAAGGAAGCGGAAACTTACTCCTTGTGATGCTCCAATTGTTTTTTTTTAAGAGAAACGGCACGAGCTTATCAAGATCCTGCTTTTAATTATGGGAAACATGATAGGTTTGAAATAGCATAACATCTGCATCATTCACTGAAGCGTAACTGCGGAAAATGTCTTTGACAAATGTGTTGCATAACTCTAAAATGTGACGAAATATTTAAGTAATTAGATATATTAACAATCGATCATACGACTTTAATAATAGCGACGATTGATTTGACAGGATGTAATGCTCTCTGCTCTAGTGTCTCTGCTGTCAACACACCTACTTCAAATTTTAAATTTAATTTTAGGATATAATAAAAATAGTTTACGAAATGATCGTTCAAGACATAACTCGAACTGAATAAATTAGTGGCTTGTAACGGGCCGGTTTTGCCTCCGACGGAAACTGTTTTGATTTTTAATTGCGCGCCGGGATCGCCAACGTAGGCAACCGTTCCGCACACGTTATTTAAACGTGATGTGTTTCCGATATGCGTATGATTTTTAAATCGTCGGCGAGGCGCCGCCATGAGGTAGAAGCTAGTCAACTTCCCTGGAGTGCAGAAGTGTCACGAGGTCACAGTTTTTCTTTGGTCTATCGACAACCGGTTTCCGGGATTTAAAACGTGTCCTCCTTTAACCGCCCTAAGAGGGATTGACGGCACCAGGCACAAAGCAAGGGAGGGTACTGTACTACTCAACTCTACACGCTCAAATCATCAGAGTAAGTGATTAAACCCGACATCTTTTTTTCGTAAAGACACGTATCCGGCCATCGTTAATAAGGTCATGTGCTTTACAGGCGTTTTTTTTGGGTAAGGGCTGAAGTAACCCCGCCAGCCAGGTTCTTGGCTAGGGGCAACGACCATCCTGCCAGAGTTGTTCTGAGGACTGGAATTTAGCGACGGCGTCCCCGACGATTGCCGGCCGCCGCCCGTCCTAAGCACCGAGTCCAGAATCGCCAGTGGAGTCGCCACGAGGAACACAGGCCAGATCTATATATTTTTTTTGTTCTCATTTATTGTTTTAATTTTATTTGATATATTGTTTTTTTTCTTTTGTGTAAAATTCGAGTTGCGTGTTTCGTGCCGTACGTGTTTTGCGTTTTTGTAAAGAAAATGTGGCTCCGACGGCCCTTCGCATCGCGCGTTACGTGTTCGCGGGATTCGGCCGAGTCTAGTGGACCCAGCGTGATTGAGTTGCGGACGGAGGTATTTCTTTCGGGAAGCGTAGGCACGGTGTCCTGTCTCTTGTGTGAATAAACGCAGATATTTTACACCACAAAATTCACACCTGTTATTTTTTGTTCCCCCCACGTTTTCTCAATCGGGCATGCTTTTCAGTGTAACTTCCTATTCTCATTGCGAGATTTAAATCTGGTGGTGTGGGCGCCAGATGGTCAGCCGTTGCGACAGTTCGTAATTTCTGAACTTCGCTGACTGTCTGCCGTCAACCCACGCAGATAGGGTGGAGCCCCCCATTGTGACGAAGTAGTGGCGAGGTTAAAATTACGTTGAGCCTTTTTTAACCCCCCCACTCTCCGACACCGAGAGCCTGGCCCTCGTCGCTGCTTCGAAAGGACCGTCCACTTGCTCCGCGGCCTAACGCGCTGATAGCCTTTCAGGCACGTCACAGGCTATTTATTGTTTCATTTTGCACTCGCTATTTTATTAGATTATTAATTGTAATTTTGGTGTCGTTAAACTACATTCAGAACCATTCAATTAGTAATTAACGTAAAAGTTTGGTATATGTATATATGCAAAGTTCTTCACAACGGCCAAATTAGTACTTACCACGAAATTACTAATTAACGCTAAAATAAAAGCTTTCAAGGTGCAAGGTTTAGGGTTAACTTTCGCTGCTACTATAATTAGTGCGAACCAATTATTCTATTCAATACCAACAAATAACTAAGCAAAACAAATTTGAAAAGAATAACCTCACTTTGAGACACAACAGAGGCATGGAAACAAACTAAAATGGGCTGAATACAAAGTGAAGAACAAAACATAAAATTTGGAAAATTAGCGCTGTCATTAGGAAATTATACCTTACTTTAAATGTAAAAAGTACCAGGAGATGGTTTCTAAATTTTTAAATTAGTACACAAAATAAGTACACATAGTACCATTGTGGTATTACCTCTAAAACGTTTATTTAAACAAATAAAAAGCTTAACACAGCAAACAATTCATATCTCACAAAAGCAAAAGACACACAAAACGACACACGATTTTTCAAATACCCCAAACAAGTTCAAACAGAATGTATAAATTATATAACAAGGATAAGTTTAAGTAAACGTGTACTTAAAAAAAATCTTAAGATGGTTGGCGATGGCGACAAAAGACCATATTGTACTCCATTTGAACACCTTTTGATGAACAAAATATTTCCTGTTTAAACTAAAAAAAAAAATATTAAAATGTGTTCGGTTTATGTTAATGTGTAACTTTTACAATTTTTATTCAATTCTAACGTTTTAAATTTCTTAGCAAGCGAAATGAGTTCTTCACGTGAAAGATGAAACTTTTTTTTTTAATTCACTAATGAATTAAAAACTTTTAATTCGCTCATAATGAAGAACACGCTGTAGCGAATTTGATAGAATACGTTTGACTTCGAGGGCATCAACTTTCCAACTGCTTCCGAGGCTTGATTTGAAACCCCTTTTGATACCAAAACAATACAATCGAACTTACCTAATTTTGATTTGACTATAAATATCATGTATTTTACTCATATTAAGGTTATTTTAATTATTAAGTACACATTTTTTACTTAATAATATAAATATCAGTTTGACTCTCTACCGACCTAATATAAAAAAAGTTATTTATAACAATGAGTAATACAAAACTGTTTTTTGACCAAATTATTGTATAGAACATGTGAATGAAGCATTTTTTATTTTAACTCACTTGTTATATAAATATCTATTAACCGTAAATAAAATTTCAAAAGTTTACATACACCGTTTTCGGAATATTTAACTGTATCCATAATTTTTAGCGACACTCTATAATGAAAGATCAAGATTCAATCAATTTATGTTTAATTATAATACAAACTGCCATATAAATGAATTATATTATTTAATGCAGATTTATAGTTTACAAAAAGAACATGCTCATCTAAATTTCTAAATTTTAGCTGTTTAGGAAAATATGATCATTTTCAAATTGTGTTATTACAAAATGTATTTACAACAATTAATTATTTAAAATAGTAATTGTAATAGTAGAAAATGAGGAGATAAGAAATATGAAAAGACCTTGACAATCTAACAATTTAAACAAAAAAAAGGCTACTACGCCTAATAAGAGAACGTATTGATAGAATTTTAATAGATTTTAACAAAAATGCAAATATAACATCCACATGTGATACATCATAGCAAAGAGAGTGAAAAAATAACCTATTTATTGAGACCTAAGCCACCTACGACTTCTATTAAAAAAAAAAAAAACTTTGTATTGTATTTTGGTTATTAACGAAAATATAAAAATTCTGCAAAACTCATTAAATTCACCGTAAATAAGTGCCTGAAGAATATGCAACTCGTATCTTAATAAAATGATAATTAAAAGAAATATTGATAAAAATCGAAAATGGAATATAATGAGTTTTTGGCCATAACTTGAAAACAAAAGATGATAGCCAATTTTCAGTTTCACCATTAAGTTTGTCTTGAAACAAGAGATCGAGAATATGAGATTCGACTTTCTCTATATCTTCTAGTTACCGAGATCCCCTATAGAAACATCCAATTTGGGCCACCCTGTACATAGGGACAATAATATTGAAATTTCGCTGTCATTAAATCAATATGTCTAGTTTAAATTTTTATTACCACTCCCATAGAATGATCAAAGCCAAATTAACTATAAAATCGGTAACAATAGCACTGTTACATTAAAAAAAGTCCATAATAAGAGTTAAAATTCAATTATTCCTGATACGTATAATAAATATACGTTTAGAAATCGTTTTATTAAGCACAAAGCCACTGATTTAAAAAAAAATGAATTTTGGTATGAACGCGACTAAAATGTTGAAACTTTTTTTTTTATATTAAAATTTATAATTCAAGGTTATAGCTTGACTTTTGAATCTTTAAAGCTTCTACATCTCTTGAAAATAATTTAATTGTCCTTGAAATTCTATATACAAATTTATTAAAAACTTATAATTACAGAAACTGTTCAGACATTATTTTGTACAAAATCATTTAGATTTCTCCTGAAATCTGAGATTTGATATGAACTAGTTTAAACCTATTTGTTTACTATTGATCCTTAAAAGTTTTCGGCATTTTCAAAAGAAGTGGCTCGAAACCTTTTATGAATGAAGTCACTGAAAGTCACTGGAACATTTCGTGCAAAGTCAAAAACTGAAAGGTACAAAACATTTGAAAATATTGGAATGTGTGTGGATCCATCCTGAGTTTTTGGTTAATGGATAAGTATTTATGCACTCTCAGGTGTAAGGTATATATGTAAGGTAAAACCTATGTTTTTATGAACTAGTTTCGGCTTGGGAGCCGTCTTCAGTATTAAAATAGTCAATATTTTTTTCAAATTTGGTGGTCGTGTACATCGTTTTTGTTTGAAGACATGCGAGGATAAATTGTGTGATATGAAGTGATTGTGATTGTTTTTTTAGTATTTGCAGAAATTTTGCGCCATTTATCTAATTTTACGTTTATAATCTTATGACTTGAAAATTTTTTTTAACTAATAATAGTAATATTTTGACTGCTGTCTGACATTTAATATTGATAAATAGTAGTTAAAATTTTGAAAAGGTGATCATGAGGATGAACGATGAAGATAACTGGCCGTTTGCTCTACCACATGTTGCTCAGAGTATTAAGTTTATTGCTACTGTGTTATGTGCAATGTAAATGGGTTAGCTTCTGGGTGCTCAAAGTTGTACTTTTTAAAGGTTATGTTAGCTTAGGTTAGGTCAAACTTCGAAACTTTTAATGCAGTTGCGTATCTAGTAACTGAAGATTTTGATACTTGATAATATTATTTTTTTAACACCGTTTAAATACTTGTTTATACAAAGTGTTTCAAATTAAACCACCCAAATTGCCATTTCCATCCACCAGATGGCGCTTATTTAGAGTATAATAAAAATAAGTAAATCAGGCAATTAAGCCGAAATTTAGAACGGGTATCTGTAATACCGATCGATTGTCATGTCATTACTGTCAATGTCATCAGTTAAGTCTCAAGATTTATGATATATCGGTGTTATTTGTATGTCTTACTAGGAATTGATGCAGAAACTACACAATTGAAACTCTTTCATGTAAATGAATTCAAGGCATAGTTAGTAAATATATAAAATTATTTTAAACTGACAGTGACAACTGCCACTTTTGAAATAAGTAAAAATATACGCAGTTGCCACAGTTCAGTATTTTATTTTTTCCTATAGAAAGATAATTGCTATCTGGTAGATGGAAATGGCGAATAAACTACATTCACTTTCAATTTTCGCCAAGAACGGTCGTGTTTTACTGAAAAATAATTAGACAAAAAATGTGATTTTCTTTTTGTGGTTATAATTAATGACACCTTGAAACTTTAATTTGTGCCTGAAACACTCTCAGTATGTCTCAAACTTGTCACATCTTGGTGTCTGTTATATTTCATAAATATAACTTGACAAACAAATAACACATCCAACTTTGACGATTATAGATCGTGTACCGTATTTACATTTTATTGTTTATTTATTTGTTTTATTTAAGAACGGCATATTTCTGCTGCACACTTGGAAATGTTGCCTTTACGAATTTCGATTCATCCATATCGGATTCTTTTACGTGCACGCAACAGTGTTAGTACATAACAGTACACGGGATCGCCTGCTTCAGTTACCCTTCAAAGAAATGGCACTTTGATGTTAGGGAATTTGAATCGCTCAAGAATTATCGAGCTCACGGGTTCGAACCTGCGACCCTTGGCATGAAAGACAAGTACGGTAACCTCTCGGCCTCCAGCGGCTTGACCGTATTTACATACATATGTATGTATTTGTGTATAATATTTAAATGGAAATAATGTATATTAGTTAATATTGAATAATACGGCGCTTGCAAGGTAGCATTGAACTATATTTACAAGAGAAAAAATGGTATTAATGGAACATCTGTAGAGCGAAAGTGAATTTCTATTATAAATTATATATCGTATTTCAATATGTTTTGAGACATCAAAAACGTATACCTGCTATAATGATAATGTAATTGTTTAGAAATGCTACTCATGTAGTAAATTACTGTGCATAATCATTAAGAACTTTACACAACTGCAGTAATAAATGTAACAAACATTCCCCCTCGTTAACTCGAACTTATACACACACAAACACTAATAAAATCCAACGTTCCACATTATCGTGCCCTTTGATTGATTGCGTGCCGCAATAAAATATTGTTTCTTTATATCGCCGCCGGTCGGTTTTATTGAGGCAATCTATAAATCGATATCGGCCGTCTCGGCTGCCACGGAGCCCCCACTCGAACGAAAGGGGGCCGTTTAAGGTGAAACCGTGGAAGACATTTGCGGCGCATTAGCCGGAAAAATCGGCCCGGGAAAGCGCCTACATTATCTTAATAGCCCGCCTTAATCGACCAGGTATATAAAGCGTTCACATCGTGGGCCCCCGGGGTAATCCCGATCGTAACAAATGGCGGAGGCGCCGGGACAAGTTCATTGACACTGTTTATCAGCGGAATTAGCCGCGGGCACATCCGGTTCACGCAATGCCGAAATGTTATGTATTGTAATAATAATGTATTCCGAGTAAACAGATTAAACATTCACTGTTTATATTTCCTTAACATAAAATATAAATAGATTTAATCAAAATTAAGAAACGATCACGTAATATTGATACCTTATATGATCTAAACTGATAATTACGTCTCCGTACATACGTACATGCAGAATTTCATAAATCCTTAATTTTCATCGGGATTCAACAGAACTATAGGTTATAAACCCTAACTAATCTAAAGATAGTTTAAACTTAAAAACGAATTCGATTTTCATTCAATCAAAATGATCCATGATAAAGTCTGCAAACATCTAAAAGTGTAGTTTAATTTTAGCATTGAAAATAAATGCTTATTAAAACTTAATGTTTTTATCAACATTTTAATGAAGTCTGACGTAATGATTGACGCTTTGAAAATTAAATGATTTTTATCAAATTTTCAATTATTGGTACCAAATTTTCAATGGTTTCTGTACTTTTTTTTATAGAAACCGGCAAAATTTAATTAATTTTGCCAATAATCAATAATTGTACCAACATTGTTCGATTTTCATTCAAAATTAGGATGATCAATAATTAAATGCGCAAATATCTTAAATTGTATTTCAATGTTATCACTGATGTTCAATGCATATCAGAACTTGATGTTTTTATGTCAAAATTTTAATGATTTTTAGCAACTTTGCTATTATTTTTGCCAAATTTTCAATTATTGCTGTCAAAAATTCGATAACGACTCTCTAAAGATTAACGACTTTTACAAAGTTATCAATTAATTGTATCAATAGTTTTTAATTATCATTCATATTCAATATTAGCATGATCTATGATTAAGTGAGCAAACATCTAAAATTATACTTGATTCTATCTTTGTGTATGCCATATAGCGGAAGTGTGTTATTGCAGTACCTTTTTAATGTGTACTAAAATTTATTTTGTAAATCTTGACTTGTGGAAATATCTTATTGTACCATCACCAATATATGAGGAAATATGAATTAATGCGTATCAAAACTTTTGTTTTTGTCTTTCAACGGTTTTTCAATTTTTCAATTTTTAAATAATTTTTTCCAACTAATTAGACAGAAAGTTTCGATAATATTCATCGATGTTTCATTGACATTTGCAAAATTATCAATTATAGTGTAGTTTTTCCCTATTCAGCCAATATTTCAATGGTGAATAATCACGTTTGAAAATATCAAAAACAACTTTATTTACTAAATTTTATTACTGATACTAAATGCATATGATTACTTTAATTTTCCTGTTAAAATTTTAAGAGATTTTATCAATTTATCAATTAGTTTTACCATAACTTTAACTATTTTTGTAAATATTTATTGGATTATCCATCAACATTTTACTGGGAAATGATTTTGCCAAATTATCAAGTAATTGACCAAAATGATCAACGAACAATTATTACGTTTACAAATATTAAGAATTAAACTAACAATTATTACAACTCAATACATACTAACACTTCAATAATATTTCTGCTAAAACGTACCTTGCATCAAAAATTAATACTAAATATTTTGAAGAAATAATAAATATTCCGTATTGTTTTTCTAATGGTTCTAATCTTCTAATCTTTGTAGTTTTTTATTAAACCCTACAAACTGTAAAGTAAAAACTAAAACGTCTTGGTAACTGAAATCTTAACAATATGAAAAGACATTTAAAATGTAATTTTTGCAAAAGTTAGATATTGAAAAATGACCTCAGGATTCAGTAATCTAAGCCTAACACGAAATAAAGAAAATCTCATTGATAGCTTGCCTGATTTCCGAAAATTGGCACTATTGCGATTTTCATTATTATGACGAAACGAGATTTTCACTCGGTACAGTTGTAAAAAGTATAGTACACTAGTAGTACAAAAGTACAAATCACTCGGTACATCTGATAGGGGCTAATACGATTTATAGAAAAGCACACATTAATGCCGTATAAAAGTTTATTGAAAAATCAATAATTAAAAATTTTCCCATATGATACCGACTTTTTCTGTATAGCAAAATATGTTACAAAACTCTAAAGATGAGAACAAAATCTGCTGGTTGTGAAGTTATCGTAAAAATTTTAATATGAATCGTTTTTTTTAAATTAAAATCCGTTTGACCAGTTAGTGAGAAATTTTGAAAAATCTGTATTTTTTTATAGCGATTTATGTACGCTGATCTTCAGCCTAGGATTAATAATGTGACACATGAAAGATATGTTTGCTTCGCCACGAGATTTTGAATCCACAAGAAAGCATAAATATATTAGGTAAAATATTTGTACATCTGTTGAACATGTTAAACATAATTATATTATTATAATTAAAAATGATAGTTATAAGTAGGAGCGTTTCTAATAATAGTATTTTTATTTCTACATAAGTTACCTACATCGGTGTATCATCTTAACATACTTCTTATGAATACTGGCAGCGAATATCGCATAAGTAATTATTCACTATGATAAATCTGAACATTTTTTATATAAGCTTAGTAAGGTAATATAACAATTTAACTCCATATCAAAATTTATACGGAACCCCAATTGGCAAATTGAACCGAGTTACTTTCTAGAAAATGTATTTTTAAATATTTTCCGCACTATTTCTTGCATAATTTTGATAGAGAAAAACGTAATCAAGTTCTGATGTAATTTTCTATTATATGAATTTTTAAAAAGATATGTCCAATGGACTACCGTATGAAGGGGACACACTTCTTTGTATTATATATAATATATACTTTCTTCTTTTTGGGTAAATGGACCAGAGTTCGATACAAAACATGTTTAAATTCAATGTAAACCTTTTTTTTTACGACAGTGCGTAAACTAAGTTTTTACGCAATGTTCACGGATGTAAAGTGACACCTTTTAGCACAAGTACGTAAAAAATGACCTATTCGCTCGCAAACACGATTGAAACTTTAATAATTATCTAGTTAAAACAATAGGCACTTATACACATTAAGTGTTTGGCAAATAAAATATTTCGACTGTTTTTGCGCCTATTATCAGGTTCTCTAAATATAAAAACCCATGCTTAACTAATTCTAACTAAATTGTAGCAACTTACAGAAGATATACAGAATTGTCACATGTTGTGTAATAATATCTGAAATATTCTTTTTAATGTACGGTGTCGGGTATAATTGAGAACTTAATTTGCATCATAATGTCGTTTAATATATTTGCTGCAGGAAAGCAGAAAACATCTTGTAAATAATGATATGGACAGGACCACATTTTCAAACAGGTGAATTATTAACCTTTATATTTAAAATTTATGCAATTTTTAAATGAGCCACAGTAATTATACTTATAATGTTATTAAGATGCGATTCTGCATAAGTATAGAAGGCAAAATATATTTATTATTATAAATAATTATTATTCTTAGCACATTTCAGCTTATTAAATTTAAATTTTAGTTTGGTGATTATTTTTGGACAATTATTTGAACCATTGATAAGAAACATTTTTTGAAACATTGATCATCATATTTCACAATAAAATTGTTAAACACAAGTGCGCAATAATTGTAGCCTATCTTAGACAGTGAATAAAATTGCGTATAAATCAAATAATATCACATCAAATATATAATATACGTAAAATTGGACAAATGTCATCAAATTTCTGCAAACACAAAAAAACAATCACAATAATTTCATATCACACAATTCATCCTCACATGTCTTCAAAGAAAAACGATGGATCACAATAGCACTGCCAGATTTGTAAAAATTATAATTGACTGCAAGTTTGGAAAACAAACAAATTGTCATGTAACTGAATTATAACTATATATTTTTAATTAAAGATTAGAATGCTGAAGACTGCTGCCAAAGCGAAACTAGTTCATAAAAACATAGGTTTTATTAACCCTACACCTGAGAGTGCATAAATAGTTCTCCATTAACCAAAAACTCAGGATGGATACACACACATTCCAATAATATACAATTGTTGCATTAGTCAACATGTGTTTTTAAATTGCAAAGCTAACTTCATATTTATTATTGGATCCAAAATAGATCACATAATCACAAATGTAACATTGACTGGCACCTTGGTTAAGTTTTTAAGAAATCACTATAATTACTAAAATCTATTATATATAACCCAAACTATTGTTATTATAATTTTTACTATTCTTGTCATTATTAAGCTATACATTCAAAAATCATATCTAAATGGATCCAGGTATGCCTTAACATAATAACTTTCTACGCTTTCATCTTTTTCAAATTAATTTCGGTATCGTCACAGCCCTTAATCCATCTGTCGAAACTTCGTTTCCTAGCGAACCTCGCCACCGGAATGAGATAATTCGCGTCATATTTATTTTCCTGTATCACTCGCCGTCCCCGCCGCGAGTGGAACTTAATAACAACTTTAGATGAGATAGTTGCTCAAGTGACATTAATATAGATGGGTTTTCGTGGCCCGAGTTGTGAGTACAAGTTTTGTAATGTCTTTGCGGGGCCCGCTCAAATTGTGGCGGCGCTGACAGCTGCCCCCGACATCCCCCCGCCAATCGATGCCGCCCCAAATGGGAGCCCCCAGTGCCGAGGCATAAATCCCCAACTTACACAGTTAAGCTGCAATATGACCTGATCCGGTGAACTGGATAATAAACTAATGTTATGGGAACGCGAGTTCTTTTTAATGTTCTACAGTTATTGGGCTGCTTTACAACTGCAATCAGGGCTGAAATGTCCCCGCACATTACCCTACTTACGTTGGAAAGTTTAACTTCATACAAACATTACAACTCTCGCTTCCAAGAGGAAGTAATTTTTTATCAATTTTAATTTAAACTGAACTGCTTATAGTTTTAAATAACTATTTGCTGCTGCTTAGAACTTAGACTGTTATTGATCTGAATATTTTATGGCTAACTTTATATCTTAAATGACGCCATGCATCAAATAGATATACAATATACTGTGATGGTAAACCTACGAGGATGGATGGAATGATAATTTTTTAGACTTTCAATGAAAGACTGCTACGTTTTCAAAATTATTTTTAATATTTAATATAATCCCCTAAAATATCAATGGACTTCGTCCAGTGATGATCTAAACGTTTGATCCTATTCCAAAAGGTAGTTTCTTTAACCCGGCGTAACACATGTGGGGTCTCACAAACCCCAAGCCTGTTTAAACGCATCGGAAACAATTTAATTGCCATCTGATGCGCATACCCCCACCAGTACCTTCCTATAAAACATCACTCCTTTAGATACAAGTGTCAGTTTCATTCTACACACGAGGAGGCTACATTTATAGGCAACCAAAGCTCCTTGGGGTCCATCAAACCCCACCTATGTAATAAAGGAAGTAAATTACGCATAAAAGGTATATTATTATGTTTTTCAATATAACACTAAAACTACTAATTCTTGTATTTTTTACATAGAAAAATGTCATATGAAAAGGAACAATTAAGACTTCAGGCTCTTTTGGATGAGGATCAAAGTGATGATGAAATTATTTTATCAGGGAGTGAAAATGGTAGTGATCATGTGTCAGGGAGTGAGCACGATACTAACTCTGAACAGGAAATAACGGCAGACGACGAAATAGAAGCTGAAGCAGTGACGGAAATAGAACAACAGGAGGAAAATGCAATGGGGCATAAGCGAAGCAAGGTTGATGTCTATTTCGGAAAAGATGGATCGAAATGGGACAAAAATGCATCAAATACATGTATTAGAACGAGGTTGAAAAATATTGTTACTGAAGGTCAACATGTGAAAGACTACGCTAAAAGTGCAAAAAGCATGCTGGAGTGTTGGCAGCTATTTTTTGACACTCAAATAGTGGAGGATATTGTGCGATGGACTAATGTAAAAATAGAGGAGAAATCAGTTTCCCATCCAAACAAATCTCTGGTCAAACTTACTTGTGTCCCCGAGATGAAAGCTTTTATTGGCTTGCTTTACCTGGCAGGAATGTTTCATTCTAATCGCCAGAATTTGAGAGACTTGTGGCAAACAGATGGCACTGGAGTAGATATTTTTCAAATAACGATGCCCATCAATCGTTTTCAGTTTTTGATGGTTTGCATTCGTTTCGACAATGTAAAAAACCGCCAGATCAGGATCAAAATTGACAAACTTGCTCCCATACGTGCGCTTCTAGAAAGATTTGTAGACAATTGCAAACAATCATACTCTCCTTCGGAGTTCTTGACCATAGATGAGAAATTAGAGTCCTTTAGGGGAAGGTGCTCATTCAAGCAATACATCCCAAATAAACCGGCCAAGTATGGCATCAAAGTACAAGCATTAGTAGATGCGCGATCGTACTATGTTATGAATATGGAAGTGTATGCAGGTCAGCAGCCGCAAGGGCCCTACAAACTCAGCAATTCTCCCTCTGATATTGTTGAGAGACTTATACAACCCATTTCTGGAACGAATCGGAATGTAACTTTTGACAATTGGTACACGGGATACGAGCTGATGATAAAACTCCTCAAAAAACACAAATTAACATCAGTCGGTACTTTGAGGAAAAATAAACGATGCATACCAGATAATTTCATTTCTGTAAGAAGCAGAGAAATAAAAAGTAGTTTATTTGGTTTCCAAACGGACGTCACTCTCGTATCCTATGTACCAAAAAGAAATAAGAATGTTTTGTTGTTGTCCACAATGCACCACGATGCGAAGATTGATGAATCTAGTGCAGAGAAGCGTTTACCGGAAATTATAACGTTTTATAACGCTACAAAATGTGGAGTCGACGTAGTAGATGAGTTATCGGCTTCATATAACGTTTCCAGAAATTCAAGAAGATGGCCTCTAACTCTCTTTTTTTCTCTACTGAATACGGCAGCTGTAAATGCTCTTGTCATATACAGAGAAAATGTAAAAGATATAAAACTTTGTAGAAGGATCTTTATCAAGAAACTGGGCCTTCAACTTATCCAGGAGCATATCGAAGAAAGGAAAAATAATTGTAGGGTTCCAAGGGAAATTCGTCTAAAAATAGGGAACCTAATCGATGATGGCCATGGTGAACAGTCCCTCAATATTCCAAAGCCTCAGGGAAGGTGTTCTGTATGTCCTAGAAAGAAAGATCGAAAAACAAAATATTTCTGTGTTCATTGCAAATCATTATTGTGCCTTGAACACGCCGTTATGAGTTGCCAAAATTGCGTACATTCAAAAGACCAATAGTTGTTTTCCCTCTGATTGTATGTGATTGGCTTTTTTTTAGAGTTACTTAATATGTTTGCTATTATTTTTTATGTTTTTACTTGAATTTAATGTTTTTTCTTATGTTATATAATGTGTTATTGCCATTAGAAGTATTTTGTATTTTAAAAAATCACTACTTTCAGTTTTCTTTCTGTAAATTTTTAAATAGAAATATTATGTTTAATCTGTTTGTATTTAATTCCAATATGAACCTATATGAGACCCCTAACATACAATTTTGAAGAAAAAAAATGCGAAAAAAAAATTTACATCTATTTTAGTACTGGGGTTTGTCACACCCCACTTATGTAATGGTGCACAAAATCTTCACATGTGTAACGCCGGGTTAAGGACCACAAATTAAGAACACAATCCACAAAATTAGGAAAATTTTGAGCCCGAGGTATAGGTAGAAGTCACAGCAAGCCAGAATGGGTCATGATAGTGGGTATGGAAGCTAGTCATAATTTTTTTTTTTTAAATTTTAGTCATAGCCATGATACTGGTCTGAGATCTTACATTATCCTGATTAGTGTTGCAACCCAGGAAAAGTTCGGCCGAAAAGTTGTTTATTTATTTGTATATATTGATGTCTCTATTGATATATCTGATTCAGTATTCTGCTTCAAATTTTTTCGTTTTTGACATTTTTCCGTTATATAATGTTTTAGCTAATTTTCTGAATATTTTTTTTGGAAAAAATGGAAAAGTTGGACATGTTGGAAATGTTGGAAGAGTCACGAATATCGTATTAAAACACCTGATATAGTTTTTTTACAAAAACCTTCTAACAAGAGGCGAGACCCACACAGGAGAGTATATGGCAAACATTATATCTACAGTAATTGATGAAATTGGCCCGGAAAAGATTTTATCATGTGTAACAGATAATGCAAACAATATGAAAAGGGCCGAGCTACTACCTGCAGACATATATGTCCATATGTCGTTTTACGGCTGTATTGTCCATTCTCTCAATCTCCTTCTTGAAGACATAATAAAGTAGGAAAATATTCCGATTAAAAAATCAAGCAGGAAGAATTGTCACATAAATCAAAAGCTGTCACATTCTAGCAGCTCACTTTGCAAACATTCAAAAGAAAAATATATTAAGATAACTTTTAAGTTGACAGTGAAAACAAGGTGGGCATCAGTGGTATGCTGCTTTAACAGTTTAATCAGTAACGAGTATTGTCTGCAAACTTTGGCGGTAAATGAACCAGTCGTCAGGTATCTTCAAAAAGATACGAAAACGATACTATTGGATGATGATATTTTTTGGGGGGTAAGACTTGAAAACACCAGAGATTTACTAGAACCTGTGACGTGGTGGTGTTAGATGACATGAAGATGTATTTCTACAACTGCCACAACAGAGTAGTAGGCCGAGAGGACAGGGTAACCAAGGGAAAAAGATAAACAGAAAAATAGAAGATTTGGAAAAATATCAATATATGTATTATTTTATCTGAATAAACATGTACTATTACCAATAGATCAATTTAGATTGGTATAATACCGCAACAAACCCATTGGAAAATGGATAACCAAAATCGAAGAAAACACGCCAAATGCTTCATTAGTTCTCGGAATATGTGCAAACCTAGAGCTAAATTTTGAGGGAAATGTATTTAAATGCCCTACCAGCAATGCGGAAGGAAAAAAAATGGATATACTTTCTAATCGTAAAGACTTCTATTTACATAAATTTCATCTTATAGCAAACATCCTGAATCCACGTTATCAATGGCATAGTTTGTCACCTGAGGAACATGTTGAATGATGTGGATGATAGAGAAGTAATGACTGACTTTGCAAAGTACAAAGCAAAATATGGACTGTAAGCTAAAGAATTGGTTTGGAAATGTGCTCACATAGAGGATCCTATTGCCTGGTGGAATATCATATGTCATCCACTGTTTCCTCACATCCGCTCTGTCTGCAGTTGCTTTCGCTATCTTGTCAATGGCTACAACATGGCTACAAGTGGGTAAAATTTCAAACTTTTTAATTGAGCGTCCTAAAAATCATTTGCCATATGGAATCGATAGGTTTTCCTTCTGGGAATCCGAATCTGTAATTATATTTTACGTAAGTGGTCAAATAAGCGAGAAAAAGGCGAAAAACGAAGTACAATTTTCCCCCTTTTTTTCGATATATCTCAAAAACTGAATTTTTTTCAGAGGAACTTTTCGGGTTCCTCAATTTGTCTTCCGGTCACGAACCCATCGCCGCATGAAAAAATTCCAAATTCGAAAGTCTCATTAAATGTCCGAAAAGTTTTAGGGGTTAATGTTTGGATTTATTGGCGATTTTCGAGATTTTTTTTTTCAAGCTTAGACCACGGTTCCATAGAGTTTTTTCTCCTGAATCCGAATTCGCAACATGTGTAGGTACCAAAGTGGCTGGTTTTGCCAGAAAAAAATAAAACGTGTCGGATAATTAATGCGACCTTCGAATTTTGAAATATCAATCAACTATCTTGTCAATGGCTACCGAGAGAAGTTTTAGTACATAGAGCCGAATTCATACCAAAAGTAGAAATCATTTATCAACCGTAAGAGCTGGAAAAAATGTTTATATCGGCCCTAATTTGAAGCTGCTTACAAACGATACCACACAAAAAGGGACAACCACTAATAATGATCACGGTTCCAAGATGGTCTTACACAACATTGATCAAGATCCATCTGAGTCAAGTAGCTTTGATCTGCCTGTGGCCGTCTCTAGGAAACGGTTCACAAGATCCAAATTGCATGTTCCTGCTAAACGATGCAAACCAACTTAGCAGTGAAAAACGAAGAACATAGGACGACTGACGAAGAATATACTTCAAATACTGATAGCAATACTATCACTATTCATGATAATACAAATACTTCGGTTAACAGTGGTTCCATCCAATCACTCCGATTTCCATTGATTCAAAACTTACAGTTTCTTAAAAAAAAAGTTGTTTAAAACTGATCTGCCTTTATAAAGGCATTAAAACAAACATGATATATTTTTAACAAGACTGCCACCCGGAGTTATAAGACATTTAAAGGATACCCTGTATAAATAAAAATGTTAAATTATGTTCAATGTGTGTATGTGTATGCGTATTTACATGATTTGCAATCTCAACATTTACAACTGATACAATAAAACTCAACTTTTCCAACTTTTTCATCTTTTCCGAACTTTTCCAACTTTTCCAGAAAAGTTGGTCCAAAATTTCAAAAATTTAAACTTTTCGTAAAAGATTGCAATACTAGTGTTTACTCCGCCATACCGTCTCTCTACGAAAAACGCTAGGAACTCCAAATGACGCAACCTCCCCAAGTAACGGAGACACATGCATAAGAATGTACACATAACGCATGTACATATACTGTACAGTCCTGCGGAATGTACTATTTAGATTTCTATTGTCAATATTTCTTGTGTAACGTTACGTGCCCTTTCGAGGGATGGACAATTATTCACGCCACCCAATATGCCTGACCAGGGGACGTATAGCTCCAGAATGTGCCATAATACGTAGATTCTTGGAGCTAGAGAAAGTTGGTCCCATCCCTCGGCAGTCAGGGCTGGCATTGTTTGTAAATAGGTTAAAACGTATTGTAATGGCCCGAAGAGGCGAGTTCTTTCACAGTCGCGAGCGACGAAGGATCCCAAGCCCCGTCATTTGCTTCCGTATTATTGTGCATAATTTGTGTAATTTCGCAATAAAAAATATCTTAAATTTCCGGGTAGCCGTTTTGCGTTTGATTACGGCGGTCCCTTCAACATATACAAAATCGTGTTAATACAAAAACATGGATGAAACTCAAATATATGACAATGATAAGTATGGGCGAAATTCAAATGAGTAATAATTGTAAATTTGGCCATATTGTGATGTATCGGCGTTCGTTGTCCTCGGGCGTCGGCAATATCAAGCGCCTCGCTCCACGGTTTTTCGCAAGCTCCGTGCTGCTAGTCTGCTCGGAAACACCTGCAAGCGATAGTCGTTCCACGGGATTTAAATATTCTTCGGCTTGTTTGTACCTCTACACGGAAATCTACAGAGGGTTGGAAGCTAATGCTCCTCGAAAGGTCCCTTAAAATTCCAATAAGATCGGATGATTAAAAATTACCTGGAACTCAACCACGTATGTAACTGTACGACTCTCCGTAACAAAATTTCGAATGATGCCGTTCGTTCGAATGTTCGAATCTACGCGATCGTAGATGATTCTGATGATTCGTATGATTTATACGTCTCGGCCGGGTTGGCCTCAACCACGCAACATCCTAGTCTGTTATATGCTTAATATCGGCCGTACTATAACAGACTATTTTAAGTTTATAAATTTAAGTGTCGATTATTATTTTGGTATAACGGTTATACAGTGTTACCCCGACTTGTCAGCATATACTAAGGGACCTTTCCATATACTAAGGGACCTTATACCTTAGGCAATTTTAAGCCGAAATACCTTATACACACATGCTTAAAAGTTAATAAAATAAAATTAATAAAGTTAATAAATAATAAATAAAAGTTAATTATAAGCGATTCACTATTCAGAATATCAATCTTTGTAGGCTATTATCCAAATTGAAAGTAGAAATTGTATCTTCTTCAATAATATATGACGTTAGTGCAGCTTTATCCGTAAATAGAATTTGTTCACAAAGATCTTCGTGTACGATCAATGAAGGATCAAAGCCAACATGCGCAGCAATATATTGAATTATTATCGATGCACTATTCAGAATATCAATCTTTGTAGGCCATTATCCAAATTGAATGTAGAAATTGTATCTTCTTCATTAATATATGACGTTAATGCAGCTTTATCCGTAAATAGAATTTGTTCACAAAGATCTTCGTGTATGATCAATGAAGGATAAAAGTCAACATGCGCAGCAATATATTGAATAGATCAGATATGTGATATAAGTATACAGGGTGGTCACTTTTACGATGCCCACCATTAGGATCACTAAACGAAAATACATACAGAGTTAGTCAAATGGAATAAAAGTTTATAATTTTTGTGCCTTTCAATATACTTAAACGAAATCCGGGATATCTTGCACAGATCCTGAAATATCGCTGAAAAACTGAAAAAGAGCACTTTCATTTTCCTCTTATAACTTTTTTACTTTTGAAGGGAATTTTACGAAACTTGGCACGCTTACATTTTTCGACGTGAGCTCTTTGATGACAGTACCAAACATTTTTTGCGCCAACTAGATGCCCAAATTTTCATAATCAACTTTTGATTTTCTTATGGCCCCAATATTGGATTTTAATAGCATTCAAAGCGAAACTTTCCAATTTCAACCATGTATTACAGATGGGTAATCTGATATTATATACCGCTAAAAATCGACCATTTAAAAATTTGTTGCAAAAATCAAACTGCTGTGGACTGGTCTAAAAATCAAGTTTCCATGGAATAACAAATTACCATTTCTTCATACAAAGAAAATAACTTATATGTAATATTATTGTGTATAAAGTGCAAAAAGGAGATAATATCTTTGATTAGTAAAAATGGCAAGATATTATCCTTAAACATGAAAAAATTACATGTACAATCACTAGTATGTAATATCTCACATTATATTTCCCTGGTCGAGATTGCAGATCATAAATCATATTGTATTCAATAAATAATCTGATCGAATACCATTCTTGAATTAAAATTAAGGATATTTAATTATTGTCATTTTTACGTATCAAACATATTATCTCCTTGTTTGCAATTTATACACAATACAATTACTTTTTATTATATTACTATGTTATTTTCTTTGTATGAAGAAATGTGGAATTTGTTATTCCATGGCAACTTGATTTATAGAGCAGTCCACAGCAGTTTGATTTTTGCAACAAATTTTTAAATTCTCAATATTTGGTAATAAATAATGTCAGATTACCCATGTGTTATACATAGTTGAAATCGGAATTTGTCGCTCTTTTGAATGCCATTAAAATCCAATATTACGGCCATAAGAAAATCAAAAGTTAACTGTGAAAATGTTGGCATTTAGTTGGCGCAGAATATGTTTGGCACTGTGATCAGAAAACCGACGTCGAAAAATGTAAGAGTGCCAAGTTTCGTAAAATTTCCTTCAAAAGTCAAAAAGTTATAAAAGGAAGAGGAAAGTGCACTTTTTCAGTTTTTCAGCAATATTTCAGGAACTGTGCAAAATATCTTGGATTTCGTTTCAGAATATTGAAAGGCACAAAAATTAAAAACTTTTATTTGATTTGACCAACTCTGTATATATTTCCGTTTAATAGATTTTAATGGTGGGCGTTAATAAATTGTGCAACGTTCTCCACACTTCCATTTGACTAACACCAACACGACTGGATATTCCTAGATCGTCAGAAGAAAAGCTGTTTTCCATTATATCAAGGAAAAATTCCTACAATTAAACAAAATGTTCCAAGAGTTATTTTCAGAAAATTGCTTCGATGTAATTCCTCTAACATGAAGTTTTAGACATAAGGTATTTTCGACTTGAAATTACCTGAGGAATACATCCTTGGTCTATGTCTGTCGAGCCGCGGGACACACTGTATTACATTGGTTAGAAAACAAACTTACACACAGAATTGGATTTTTTCTGCTGTGCTTTAAACAAATTCATCGCAATGAAAAACAATAAAAATACAAATTCAAATTAAGTAATATTATAATACACATTATAATAGTTCCGTTGTATATGAATATCCCAAGAGGAATATGTTCAATGGATGCTCATCGACAAAGATTATTATTGATTTGTATAAAACTTGTGTCTTAGCAAGTCTTCAGAAATATATATTTTTTTAAATCAAGACTTTTCTGACGGTCAGAAATCAGGTGGTAACTTATCAGATAATCTCCTAGGACATTGGACTTTTTATCAGAATCACGAATTAGTTTCCACTGGAACGCTTTTTTTCTATTATGCATCAAACAGTTTTTAACCTACTCTCCAGCAGTCTTCAGCAGATAACTGCTAGAACAAACCTATATTTTATATATATAATCGATCTTTATTGGAAAGACCCCCATATGGGGTCTTTCTGCCTTCTATATTTTATTTTGATAGGTTTTAATCATTATTATTCATTTGTTCCATTAGTAATATTAAGAGTTTTTTTATATTATTGTTCGTAATATTAATTCATTAGCGTTAAAATGTAATTGACTATCCCTCATATAATGAAGGTACATACCAACAAACCAATAAGCAATATCCTACTAAACCTATTTTGAACCCTGAAAGTCATTTATATTCTACAAAAAGTAAAACAAAAAATCATGAATGGCTCCATATCGTATAAAGAACTTCACAATATTTTCTTTTTCTGCTTTAAAATGATTGCGTGTGTGTGTATTTACCTTAAAAAAACGTGAGCGGTGGAGATTCTGCATTACACCGCCTTCAACTCGCTTATTATCTGAACTTTCTTACACACCAAAGGAGCACGATTACGCCTCCCGGTTGTGTCTTTAATAAAAAGCTGCTGTTGTAGCGCGCTGGAATCCTCAAAGACTTTAATTCGCAACTTTCTCGCCAACAATTTTTAAGTTTAATTAAAAAAAAGCTGCCCGCAAATATCGTGGGAGCTGCAGCCGACGTTTCCTTAAACAGAAGAAATCGCACTGCTCGCTGGGGGTCCTCGAAATTACGGTTTCGTACAGAAAAAAAATATATGTAGAAGAATAAAAGAGCGGGGAAATTCGCGTCACTTGAGCGCGCTTCTGAGTATTCCGGGCCTTGCGATAATTGCGCGTGCTGGGGAAATCGTCGCTTAATTGCATTCGTAATAAAGAAAATTAAGGCAGTCACTTCGTTTGCAATTTACGGCTGGTGCGGCGTCAAGTTGCAAAATTGCTTAATATATTGAGAGCGGCGGGAATTGCATCAGGCGCAAGTAATTACGGAATTTCACTTGGCCACACCGCAGATTGGCTGCGGGAATTGTAGAGGCTTTGTATTCCCAATATAATACTCGAAATTCGCAGGAAAAGTGCAAAGTGGCGAGCAAAAAGCAAACATCACAGCGCTTATTGTAGACGAGGTTTTCCTCATGTAATATAAATTTGTAACACTGGAGTAACGTAAAACGGCTTGATAAAATTTGTTATACTAAGCTATAGGTATTGTTAAGCTAGTTCTTTTTCCAATCGTAGCCTTAACTTGACGCCATATTTAATACATAAATTTTCGCCATTTTACCTATCAATAATAATAATCACTTACATAATATACAGTATATTCGTTGGTCAGGATGCGCAGGCTTTATATTGAACTCGATCCGAAGATGGCATTGGCTCCAAATGATTTCCCCACATATAAAGAGTATTCTTTTAGTATTGTATATTAACTATAATTGGAAGGACTTACCGGGGGAGCATCTCCCCTTCCCCCGCCAGCTCTCTCGTCAACTGGATCCTTAGCAGTCACCTCTTACTAGGACAAACCTCTAGGACGAACCTCTCTTATTTCATTTACTAGGACTCACCTATCTTATTTCATTTACTAGGACTCACCTATCTCATTTCATTTACTAGGACTCACCTCTCTATTTCATTTACTAGGACGCATTTCTATCTAATATACATATTGTAGTTTAGGTACTGACCTTTAATCCATTCAAACACCTAATCCATAACCGTCCACATTGCAACGCACACCAAAACATTAGATTACACATGCTTTCCTCACAATCAGCACCCAACTTGCATCCACACTCCATAAAGGCACGTAACTCAATGTGCCCTTCGTTACTCGTTCTTAAGCTGAGCGCGTCATGCCTGCTTATGTATACAAACAAAGCCACAGATTCCACCTCTAATATTAATAATCAATTATTAGCCAATGATACAATTTTATACCTAACAGTATATTATTTCAATCAATACTAATTGTAATTTATAATATTTCCACATGCACATATCAAAGTGGAACTAGTTCTTGGTAGAGAACTTATAGAACATGTAGTTGATTTATATGCTTCTTCTTTGAGTGTCTGTATATTATGTTCATCTAATTGTAGCTTCCTTTTGAAAATCCGCTTTTCAGCATAATTTTCGTTTCCTATTAACAACTTTCCTAAAGTCTCGTAATGATCAAAGCACGTGATCACATAAAAAGTTAAAATATTTTGCTAGAGATGACAATAGGTGGGCGGTTGTGCATAAATCCATATTTTCTCCTTGCACTGCTTCATTAACTTCATTCACCCTTTGCAAAACGTCTTGCCAAATTACTAATAATATACCGTTTTCCAGTATGTCGAGTTATTCCGATAGAGAAGCTGCTTCAACTCTTACTACATATTTCTCATTTTTATTGGTTGTAATTTCAGCCAAACACGCTTTGATTAAAGAGTAACTGGTTTTTAATGCTTTTATGGCATCAAAACGGAAAGACCAACGAGTTGTATTAACTCTTTTATGTAGCAGTGTTTGCTGTGACTCTGATCCTGAAGATTCCTACAATGTACGACACAAGTTCGACCTGTGCGTAGATACAGAAAAATGTATAAAAGGAATTGACCTTCATAAAAAATGAGGTTGCTTCCAAACAGCAATCTGCTGAATTTTGGACAACTAAATTTATTGGGTGAGCAGCACAAGGTACGTAGAAAGCTAAATCATTAGGGAATCTAATACGTGCTTGCAATCCAGAATACCTGCCACTCATGTTACTGGCATTGTCATAGTCTGCAGTTTTTTATATATAAATTTAAAGATTTTAACACATTTATCATAGTTCCTTCAAGTTCTTGTGCACCATGCCCAGTGTTTTCATAAAAGCCCACGATTCTCTCGATATGAAATCCTTTATTATTACAATATCTCAAAATTACTGTCAATTGATCATGATGTGTTATGTCAGATGTTGCTTATCGAATAATATTTATGCGCCTTAATTTGCTTAACGATTTCATCAATAACATGATTTGACAAAAGATTCAATAATTCGTTACATATATCCTTCCACAAATATGAAGTTTTGCCTTCACTTAAATTTGCCGTTTTAGTTATATGTTCTTTCAAAACAGGAATACATTCAGACATTAGCTTAAACAAATCCAAATAATTTAAATTATATTATGCGCCAATGCGTTCATTAGTTCATTTAAATGCCAATTATCTGGTAGTTAGAAACTTTACCACGATTATGATCCTTGGTAATACTTTTATTCAATTGTCTTTCTATTGCTAATTTGTTTTTCAAGATCGACGCCGATTCTTTCGTGCTTCGACAAGCGACTAGTATAAATTAATAGATAATCAAAATGATCATTAGATCTTTCATGTTCATCAAATCTTTCCTTACATTTAATAAGAAAGAAAACACATGGTAAAGTTTCGCAAGTTTTATAGAATTGCTCTACAATTGTTTCGACACTGCTACCATTCTCAAGAGAGAAAGTCACTTTCTTTACATTTATTCCATAACAAAAATCTAGTTTTTTTTTGCCAAACAAGTAACAATAGAGATAAAATAAGTTTCCAGTACTTTCTGAATAAAGTGCCCAATCTTGCAGAACCATTTCTCCATTAACTATTTTTTAATGAAATATTCTCTTACTTGCATACATGTTTTGATCACCAAAATTTCTTTCTGACATTGAATAGTCCATTACTGCAAGATTTTGTTCGATAAAATTTTCTAAAAGTTTTTGTACATGATTGTGAGCATGCTTCCAAAGGGCCGGAATCTGGTAAATCCTGTATACTTGGATCTACAATGAAATTTAATAAAAATTACCTAATCTTTTTAGGTTATTATTAATTCTATTCAATTGCCATTTCTTAAATTAGTGTTATGTTCCTGCATTTCTTCAAAAGCAATACTGATACTGGGTTCTCATTCACTATTGGTCTCTGTTTCTAATTTTTGTTGCGTTATTTAGGACATAAGAATTTAACTCAGATGACTCTCAAGTCTGAAGGTGTGCAGGTTTGAGAAAACAGATTCAGCTTGCAGCAAACAATCGTTTGCAACTTTTCTAAGCTTTGGTTGGGGTTCAGTTTTACTGTTGGCTACTTGATTTTCATCCCGTGTAAAGAATGTTGTAATTTAGGGAATCCTCTTTAAAATTTGATTCTGCCTTTCCTGGTTTTCCAGTGTCCTTTTGCGCCAGAAAGCACCTGGTAATTTCCGCCCTTCAATTATCTATTTATAATTATTGTGTTTGTCCACATTAAATTTAATTTCAAATTCAAAAAGTAAGAAAATCCTTTTGTCACCCGACGCATAGTGGTCGGAATTTCCAAATAAATGGGATTTAATCTAAGGAACCTTCCAAAAATCTCAAAACCTTGTATGTAGGTGTATTTCGGTCTTAGAAATAAGATTCTGAGGTAAAGTTTGAAAAATTCTAAAAACTCAAAATGGCCGATCAAATATGGCGCACAAAAATCTAAAATTCATGTCCAATTTCAATTCTGTGTTGACAATAATTTCAAAAAAAAATTGTTTGCCTAGTTATTAACAATATTTAACAAAATTTATTAATTTTGTTCCAAGCAATAGATAAAAAAATAATGTTTAAATATGTTTTCTGAAAATGTCTATTTTTACTATTTTTTTAATTTGGTTTTACTTCACTGTCATTTAAAAATTAAGATAATAATTGTCGTTCAATAAATTTTAGCGTCACTTTTATCAGTAATTGTCTAAGCATTTATCGATTATACAGAAAAATGCGCGTTTTATAAAAATAAAATGGCCAATTTTATTGATTGATATACCAATTGTTTATTTATAGTTTTATATCTCAGTAGTTTTTATAATTTTAAGTATTTTGTAACAATTTATTAGTATTATATATATATATATTATATTATGTACTGACTTGTGTAAAACAGATATTTGTTAATGCACCCAAAAAAAAAAACAAAAAAAAAAAACAAAAAAAAAAAATTATATAGGCTGTAATTTTCACCGGGGCAGCTCGGGGCAGCTGTTTGCTTTGGAAAAAAGACTGTGTACTTTATATTTTTTAGACCCTTAGGAATTTCTGTGGGCGCAATATATATTTTTTCTGCTAAACTTTATGCTTGAAATAAGGTAATATTACATAAATTTCATAAACTACTGTAGTTTACTTAACTATTAGCACTTCTATGAGTATTTAGTATTAACAATTACTCAATTGCAAAGAACTATGGTCTTATAAAAGGTGTCACCTAAAAAACGCTGCTAGCCATAACTCCTTTAGTTATTGGCCGATTTCAATAAAACAAAAACAAGATTAAATAGCTCCACATGTTCTACAAAGGGGCCCTGATTTTCTTTTTATGCAAAATCAACTTTCATTTTAGCGATAGTTAACTTTTATTTTAAACGGTTACATATATTTTCTTTTTTTTTTCTGGTAGAGATTATTTCTTTTAATCCACAAATGTATAACAAGTTAGCTTTGATGAAATATTCGTTACAGAAAAATATGGTTTTTTAACATAAAGTTGTTTTATTGTAAGTTTATTAAGTGTGCCATGGAAAACAAAGTAAACACAAAAAACAGTAAAAGTCATCTAAGTGATAGTGTGTCAAATTATCTTTTATGTCGGTCCAATTTTTGTGAAAAAACTCAAGTGACGATTACAAGTGTATTTCGAATGCAATAAAATTCGCGATTCAGCAGTGCTCCTCTACATGGACCGTTTTCCGAAGAGTGAAGTCCCAAAGTCTAGAAAATTTGGAACACTTAAAAAAAAAAAAAGAATGTATGGTGCTTTTAAGAAAACGACGAGAGAGGAACGAATATTGAGCGGAAATGTGGAATTAGGTGTACTTCTTAGTGTGCAAGAAAATCCAAGAACATCTATTCAGGAAATTGCAAATAACATTGGCACATCAAAACGTAATGTAAATGCAATTCTTAAGAAACACAAATAGAAACCATACATACCTCTAAAAGTACATGGATTAGAGAAAAATGGTCCTGGTCGAAGACAGCAATTTTGTGATTTTTATTTAAATATGATGCACAGATCAGATTTTTCAAAGAAATATTATTTGGACAGATGAATTCACTTTTACCAATAATGGCATTTATAATGAAGGCATTCATCGATAATCGGACAGGAAAACCTTATTGTTTTCATATAAAATAATTTTCCATGAAGATTTAGTGGTGATCGATTGATTGGACAATTTTTCATAGACGGCAACGTAAATCAAGATAAATACCATCAACTGTTGACTGAAGATGTTCAACCATTTTTAGACGATTTGCCTCTTGCAGAGCTCAATTGACTTTATTTTCAACAAGATGGGACAACACCGCATAATGCCAGAATAAATATTAACTGGTTTAACGAAAAATTTGATGAAATGGGGCTTGAAACCAATGGTCCAATTCGGTGGCCTATGAATTTGCCCGATCTTACACTACTGGATTTTTGGCTTTGGGGCTATGTTCAAGATCATGTTTATCTAACACATCCAGCTAGTGAAGAAATTTTAAGGCGAAGAATTATAAACTGTTGTCGAGAAATATCTCCAAATTGTATATTAAATGCAACTTATGCATTAACGAGAAGATTTCAGTTATGTATTCAACAAGGTGGGCGTCAGTTTGAGCAACTTTTGTAGATGCGTTTGTATTTTCTGATGCATATTTTGCATTATTCTAATAAAATATTTGATATTGTTTTCCTCATTGTGTTCGCTTTATTTTTCACGCAACACTTTATAATCGAAACATTATTTAAACATTTTATTTTGTTTTCTGTAACAAATATTTTATCAAGGCCAACTTGTTATACATATTTGGATTCAGAAAAATAATCTCTACCTTAAAACAATTAAAAAAATATATGTAAACATTTTAAAAAAAAATGACTATAGGTGAAATGATAGTTGATATTGCAAAATACCAAAATTAGGGCCCCTTTATAGAAAATATGGAGCAATTTAATCTTATTTTTGTTTTTATTTTAATTGGCCAATAACTAAAGGAGTTATTGGTCATTAGAGTTATTTAGTAGACACCCTGGACATAGGGGTATATACCCTGAAAATATATTTTTGCAATTGAGTAATTGTTAAATAATACAAAATACTCATAGTTCATAGTTGAGTGTAATTTATGACATTTATGTAATATTACCATATTTCCAGCATAAAGTTTAGCAGCGAAAAAAAAAATTGCCCCCCTCGTGCCCCCAGAAATTGTTAAGGGTGTAACAAATATAAAGTTCCCAGACCCTTTTTTTCAAAGCAAACAGCTGCCCCGAGCTGCCCCGGTGAAAGTTACAGCCTATATAAAAAATGCATTTTTCTAGGTAAAACGTACATTTTTTTGTATAATCGATAAATGCTTAGACAATTACTGATAAAAGTGACGTTAAAAATTATTGAACGACTATAAATATCTAAATTTTCATATGACAGTGAAGTAAGACCAAATTAAAAAAAAATAAGTGAAAATGAACATTTTTAGATAACATTGGTAAAAATTCATTTTTTATCTATAGCTTCGAATAAAATTTAATGTTAATAGATAGGTAAACAATTTTATTTCGAAATCATTGTCAAAAGAGAATTCAAATTGGACATGAATTTTGGATTTTTGTACTCCATATTTGATCGGCCATTTTGAATTATTAGAATTTCTCAAACGTTACCTCAGAATCTTATTTCTAAGTCTGAAATACACCTACATACAAGGTTTTGAGATTTTTGGATCGTTCCTTAGATATAATCCTTTTTTTTTAAATTCCGACCACTGTGCGACGGCGCCGGTGGCGGTGACGACCGTCAAGTGTCGAGGTCATAGTCACAATCACAACCGATCGTCCTACTGTTTGTATTATTCGGTCTAATAAATAACTTAAAAACATATAAGCTCGTCGTGCCCTGACCTATCTCCTATCTTGAAAAAAAGGAATAGGCTTTGCGCCTACCGCCTTGCAAAGTTTTACCGCCCGGTGCTACAGCCCCGAAAAGACCCTTGATTAGACCGGCATTGCATTGTACTGATACGGTTGATAGATCCATCTTAGACTATAAAAGATTGATAGATCGATTTCAGACTAATGTAGCTTATTACTTTATACGTTAAATCGAGATAACATATCTCAGCATAAAATTGACAATAGAGTTGTTTGTAATCTTTGAAGTTCAAGGAGGTAGGCTAAATGCTTCACTTCTTGTATTTGCCTTTTTTCGTTGGTCATTTATTTATTTATTTGTATATTAATTTCTAATTGTGACTTGTGCCTTTGGTATTTTTTCCAAAAATATTGCTCTGTGCCATAGGCCTCGTAGCCCCCCCCCCCCCCCCCGTAAATCTGGCGCTGCTTAGAGGTTCGGACATAAAATACCCTGAATCTTCCTCTTGGCAATTGCACACTTACAGCAAAAATTGAACGTTTGAAATGTTATAAGAGATACTTCCTATGACCTTCTTACCAAACAAAATTGGCCGGCCTTTTTGTTTTGCCATTTTCAAGTATTATGTTACTGTGGTCTACTAAGTACAGCGCCTTTGAAAGCAACCATATTTTATTTTGCAATGTTTCTCATTTTTATTTGCAATTAAGAATCCATTTGATGGAACTAGTAAGGAAACTAAGGAAATACCATTATTTTTAGTATTATATTTTGAGGCAAAAAAAACTGTATAGTTTTCGTAGAATTGTATACAGGGTGTCTACGCTAAACCGTTCGTTAAAAGTTTACGGGGTTGCCGTTGTACTAAAAATTTCAAAAAAATCCTCGTTACACGGTTGAATCAGTTGTCCTCATGTGAAATATTTTCAAGTTTCTATCACTTCCGGTTCCACCGGAAGTAGCACCAACTTTCTTATTTTAAATGGAACACCCCATATATTATTATATTTTTGAATTCCTCGCTTAAATTGGAACATCTTTTGTAAGAACGTATGTACACTTATCTCTTTTAGTTTTCAAGAAAAAAAATGTTTTCTAAAATTTTGACCTCTAAAAGGTAGCCTGAAATCTGTCTATAACTTCTCTTAGGAATAAGATAAAATTATGAATTAAATTTCTAATTATAGATAGAGGATGCCTCTATGAGTGACATAATTGGAAACTGTCAATTTTGATAATAAGTGTTCATAAAATGTCAATATCTAAGTGCCCTCTTAAATATCCTGTAATTCATTTTTTTTTTAATGGAATGCCCCATTGTTTATTGCAAAGCACGATAGGGAGAAAGATTTACTACAAAAAAGTATAATACAACCATACTCCTAAAGCAAGTATTTTTTGAAATATTTCGAGGATTACTTTTTCGTCGCATATCTGCAGGGTATAATTTTGCATTTCACAAGTGCACTTTAGTAGGCATGTGATATGCTTTTGTTTTATCGCCATTGTAATGCAACTGTCAAATAATTAAACTATTTAGAATAAAGTATTACAGAAACCAATATCAACAAAATGAATCATTACACAAATCAACAAATTATCAATTTATTCTTTTTACATGGCAACTGTGATAGAATTGTTGTTCTGACATGTAGAGTATTTAATAAAACTTAGCCACATTTGCCGCCGATGAATAAATCAATTCCCCGCTTAAATTGGAACATATTTTGTAAGAAGGTATGTTAAGTGTACATACGTTAACAAGAAAAAAATTTTGTTCTAAAATTTTGATCTCTAAAAGGTAGCCTGAAATATGTCTATAACTTCTCTTAGGAATAAGATAAAATTATGTGTTATATTTCTAATTGTACCTAGAGGATACCTCTATGAGTAAAATAATTGGAGACTGTCAATTTTGATAATAAGTGATAATTGTACATGCCTTGTTTTTTCAAAATTGTCTGTACTGAAGATTTATCAACGCCTAAATCCTCTTGAGCACAGCGGATAGATGCTTGAGGATTAACTTGAAAATAGGCCGGCCGACACTATTTCTTGCACTTCCTCATTTTCCATAACTGGCTTTTGTCGATGTCTTATTGCATTCACTTGTCCAAATTAAACAACATTTGATTCCAATCTTCTAAATCTTGTTTTATTCATCGGCGGCAAATGTGGATAAGTTTTATTGAATACTCTACATCATCGTTTCTCAAAGTGTGCTCCGCGGAGCCCTGGGGTTCCGCGAGCTACCCCAAAGGGCTCCGTGAAATATAAATTGAAATCCGCTAAAAATTAATATATATTAATAAAAAATGAACTAAAAAATTTAGATTATAGATTTTTTTTAGATTTTTAGCGGTTGAGAAACACTGTCCTAAAGTGTGAAGCATGTGTGAGTGTGTGCGCGTTGCTAACTTGAGTGGCTTTGAGTCACCCTAATTTTGTTCGTACGCCCGAAAGCGAAAAGCGACTTGGACGACTCGGGCTGGAGACGTATCGGGCCGGGCCGGGTACAAATAGTCAAAAGTCGGCCCGTGCAGACCATTGTCTCCACCGTCCGCAGATTGCGCCAAGAGTGGTCTTACAAACTGAAATTAAGTGAAATTTTTATAAAGTGAAGTGGAAGAATATTGAGGTGTTTTATTTTATTTATTTCTATACATTACTTATACACGGTTAGTTTCTTAAATGCGAGCATGCCGCTCATGTGGGTAAATGGTTGGAAGACAATAATGCGGTCTGCCGCGTGGCCGTTTGCTTTTTCAGCTTTTTCTTAGGTTTAGTTTGCATCCGTTTGCTCGCTCTATCGCTATTTTATGCGTAGGCGTGATGAACTCTTAAAGCGACAAAACCTAATTGTTTCAACTTTTAAAACTGGCAATGAGAAGGCCACTGAAGCATCATACATTGTCAGTTATCGTATTGCACTGGCAGGCGAAGCTCATACAATAGCTGAGACATTGATCAAGCCTTGTGCAGTCGATATAGCTAAATGTATGCTTGATGAAAGGTTGGCAAAAGAAATAACTAATGTGCCACTATCCAATGACACGGTAGCTCGCCGAATTAAGGATTTAGCAGCCAACGTAAAGGCTGAATTGATATCTCGTCTGCAATGTTGTAATTTTTCTCTACAAATGGACGAAAGCACAGACGTAGCTGGACTTGCAGTCTTGCTTGTATTTGTCCGATATCAGCATCTAAATTTGCTTGAAGAGGATCTACTTTTGTGTGAACCATTGCCAACCAATACAACTGGTGCCGAAATATTTAATATCGTGGATAACTTTTTTAATGCTCATGGTTTAGATTGGAAAAAATGTGTTGATATCTGCACTGATGGTGCAAAAGCAATGGTAGGAAAAACTGCTGGCGCTGTCGCAAAAATCAAGAATATGGCACCAAACTGCACAAATAGCCACTGCATACTTCACCGCCAAGCACTTGTAGTAAAAAAATGCCATTGTCACTTAAAAAGGTCCTTGACGAGTCTGTAAAGATAATAAATTTCATAAAATCGCGACCATTACAAACACGGCTTTTCAAAATTCTATGCGAAGATATGGGAAGCGTTCATAAAGCTTTACTGCTCCATACCGAAGTACGATGGCTGTCTCGAGGGAAAGTACTTGTTCGGCTATTCGAGCTGCGTTCCGAATTGGGCTCCTTTTTCATGAAAAACAATATGGATTTACAAGAAAGGTTGACAGATAAACTATGGTTGTTTCGACTTGGATACCTCGCCGACTTTTTTTCAAAGATAAACAATGTGAATATGTCACTTCAAGGAAAACAAGTAACAGTGTTCACAGCCAATGATAAAATTCAAGCTTTCAAAAAGAAATTGGAATTTTGGATCACTTGCATTCGCTCTCGTGAGCTAGATAGCTTCCCAATACTTAAAGATTTCTGCGATAAAATTAATGGAGACATTGATGCAAATGACCTTACTATGTTGTGTGATGAAATTTGTCAACATTTGGAAGATATTCTAAACTCGGTCAAACAATATTTTCCAGATGAAGAGAATGAAAAGCTTAAAAATTATATATGGATTAGAAACCCATTCATAGTTCAGAAAAGGCCAGACACATTCACAGCTAAGGAGTACGAAATGTTCGTTGACATGATTACAGATTCCTCACTACAAGCCATATTTGAAAAGCTATCTTTGCCAGAATTTTGGTGCACTTTGAGAGAAGAATTTGCAGATTTATCAATGAAAGCTGTTAAAATACTTCTTCCTTTCGCTACGACTTATCTGTGCGAATCTGGCTTTTCTTCATATGCTGCAACAAAAACCAAATACCGCAACAGACTCGATGCAGAAGCTGATATGAGGATTCAACTGTCCTCTATAAAGCCAGACATAAAAGAACTATGTAAAAATAGGAAATAAGTCCATGCGCCCCACTAACAATGAAGTTTGTTTTTATAATATTTAGCAATTATTTGTTGATAAATAAATGATTTTATTGAAGAACAAATAATTTCATTCTTTCTTTTTGTTTATATTTATTTATATAAACTAAAATACTAAAAATAAAATATATTTAAATACATATAAATAAATATATATATATAATATATATATATATATATATATATATATATATATATATATATATATATATATATATATATATATATCTTATTGAACCAGTGGGGTTCCGTGGAAATTTGTATGCCTTTGGAGGGCTCCGCCGCTCAAAAAGTTTGAGAACCGCTGCTCTACATGTTAGAGCAACAATTTTATCGCAGTTCCCATGTATAAAAAATAAATTGATAATTTGTTGATTTGTGTAATGATTCATTTTGTTCATTTTGATTTCTGTAATACTTTATTCTAAATGTTTTTATTATTTGACAGTTTGCATTACAATGGCGACAAAACAAAAACATATCACACGCCTACTTAAGTGCACTTGTGACTTGCAAAATTATACCCTGCAGAAATGCGACGAAAAAGTAATCATAGAAATTATTCAAAAAATACTTGCTTTAGGAGTATGGTTGTATTATACTTTTGTGTAGTAAATTTTTTCTCGCAATCGTGCTATGCGATAAAAAATGGGTCATTCTATTTAAAAATATTGAATTACAGGATATTTAAGACGGCACTTAGATATTGACATTATATGAACACTTATTATCAAAATTGACAGTTTCCAATTATTTCACTCATAGAGGCATCCTATACGTATAATTAGAAATTTACCTCATAATTTTATCTTATTCCTAAGAGAAGTCATAGACAGATTTCAGGGTACCTTTTAGAGGTCAAAATTTTAGAAAAACATTTTTTTCTTGAAAAATAGAAGAGATAAGTGTACATAGGTTCTTACAAAATATGTTCCAATTTAAGCGTGGAATTCAAAAATATAATAATATATGGGGTGTTCCATTTAAAATAAGAAAGTTGGTGCTACTTTCGGTGGAACCGGAAGTGATAGAAACTTGAAAATACTTCACATGAGAATAACTGATTCAACCGCGTGACGAGGATTTTTTTGAAATTTTTAGGACAACGGCAACCCCGTAAACTTTTAACGAACGGTTTAGCGTAGACACCCTGTATAGAAAAATGTTCATATGTGAACTAAAAACGGATGTAGAGAACCGCCTAAAGATATACAATCAATCTCGTGGTAATCATCGGTGATTACCAGTGGTAGTGTAGATACTTGTTGATTGCGTGCACAACAGGGTGTGGATTGTGATCAAATGTGCAACAATCTTACAAGGCCAGCAGGATTCTGCGACTGCCAGTGTTAAGAGGCGGTTACACATCGGATTTTAAATTTTATGAATTTCCCGAACTATAGTTGGAATTAAAGGATCAAAAAAATCCCACATTCCTAAAATATGTCTCTGTAACATCGTATGTGGCAGTTTTTTTAATAACAATTATTATAAACAAACAAAAAGATAAAATAATAAAATATCGACAAAATAACGACACAATATAATGATGAATGCAATTGAAAACATATTTTAGTCTTTAAAATTTCTACGATTTTTTAATAATTAACGAGAAATTTGCTAACAGCGATTGCTAAAATACGAGTCCGTAATGCAGCGCCCTCACACCGAACTGATATGCAAGGGCGGAGCATGAAGATAAAGGTCGTGCTTGTGCCGCTACTCACAGGCACTTGAATTTCTATTTTATGGTTCTATAAAAATATTAGCCCAGTCCAAACGAAAATCCAAGTTTCGTCGTGCGATTCGCAAAGTAATTGAATGCGAGTTTTTTGCATTATATTTTTCCATTTATTTAAATATTTTTTTAAAATGAATAATCACCAATTTAATTTTTTTAATAAAGATCACTGCAAATACGGTTTTTAATAAGGTGTTTTAAGAAGCACGTGAATGATTATTTTAGATTAAATAAGAAACATTTTGAACATTGTTAATATCACGGTTATTTATAAGTAGTAAATGTAGTTTCGACCAATAATAGATTATTAGAAATAGGCAATCATTGCTCAAAATTTGGTTGCACACTTGGCAATTTAAAAATCATTGGCGAAATTCAAAAAGGGATTAACAGTCAAATCAAACTCCGTTGTAACATGTGCATGGATATATTTTTATTGGATACATGCAATCCAATCAAAAACCCAAATTTTGATGCAGTTTTGGGAATGGTAGGATTTGGATCTGGATTTTCCCATTTACAACAGATTAGTGCAGCTTTAGATATACCTTGTATGAATTTCAAAACGTATCAAAATGAAACGCAAAAGTTAAAAACATATTGGGAATAAATCTCGGTATCGTCTATGCAAGAAGCAGCGGAACAGGAAAAACAATTAGCTATAGAGTGTGGAAATGTAACTACAGACGGAATTCCATTTATTACAGTAGTTTGTGATGGAACCTGGGCTAAACGAAGTTATAGAAAAAAATTCAATTCACTTTCTGGGGCAGCTGTTATAATGGGTTATAAGACTAGAAAAATATTGTATATAGGGGTAAAGAATAAATATTGCATAACGTGTAAAAGGGCAGAAAACAAAAAAGAGGCAGTAAAATTGCACTCTTGCTTCAAGAATTTCTCCGGGAGTTCAACATCCATGGAGTCTGAAATATTGTTAGAAGGATTTATGGGGAGTGTAGATACTTTAGGTTTAATTTATAAAAATATGATTGCGGATGGCGATAGCAGCGTTTATAAAAAAATATGCGATGCCAAGCCTTATGGAAATATTTTAGTCGAAAAAATTGAATGTAGAAACCATTTGTTAAGAAATTTATCAAACAAAATTAATGATTTTTGCAGGGATTCTAAGTTAGCTTCACCATTTATAAGAAATAAAGTTAAACATTGTATAGTACGGCTAAGAAAAGGCATCACCAGCGCTATGTTATACAGAAAGGAAGAAAATTTTTCTACCGATGTTCAGATTGCAAAATTAAAACACGATATTAAAAATTCTATTTTTCACATTTTTGGCAAACACGATGGCTGTGATTCATATTTTTGTGATAAAGCCGAACAGGACATTCACTTTATAAATGATTTGAAAGAAACACTCCTGTTTTCTAAAGTTCAGGATAGTCTTCGATATTTGGCAGGCCACTCAAAAAGCTTATTAAAAAATTTAGACAATAATATGGTCGAACAATTTAATTCTAAAATTGCTAAATTTACGGGTGGCAAAAGAGTAAATTTTTGTTTAAAAAGCTCCTACATGCTGAGATGTTTCGGTGCTTGTGTCTCGCATAATAAAAATAATTTATTATCAACAACAAAAAAATATGTAAGTCCTGGTCTTAAATATACACACACAGAAAGATATGAAACTAAATATGCAAAAAAAATCTTATTATCCAATAAAATAAAGCGTAAAAAAATTAATATAAATAATACAGAAGATAAGGATTATGGTAGTACTTGTCAGAGACCTGATATTGACGAGAGTGAGTTTAGCAACTTAAAAGCTGACTTGTTTGAGAAACTGCGGCAAAATCAAACTAATTGGGAGGTCATTGAAAGTAAAACAAGGCAGCAGAGTAATAATTATTTCTGGAATGAAGTTCGCAAAAAAATGTTGACTGCATCCAATTTCGGTGTGGTTTGCAGAAAGGGAATCAATACCAGCAGTCGAAATATGGTGAGAAACATTATTTATTCCGGGAATAAGCAAAACATACCAGCGATCGCGTTTGGCGTTGACCACGAGCAAGATGCCATAACCAGCCTGTCGGAAAGTTTAAATAAACCTATTGAAAAATGCGGTATTTATATTGATCAGGAATACCCATTTTTAGGAGCTTCGCCAGATGGCATTATTGATAATGAGCATCTTGTGGAAGTTAAATTTATTTTTTCTTGTCAAGACCTGACGCCACAGGAAGGAATAAATTTGCGCAAAATTACATTCTGGGACAGAAATGGCATAGTGAATAAAAAGCATCGTTGGTATTACCAAGTACAGGGCCAGTTACATATATGCCGGAAAAAATATTTATACTTTGCAGTTTGGACAACTAAAGGTATAAAATGTGAGAAATTGGAAAAAGATGACAAATTTTGGTCAAGGGAGATGGAATTAAAATTAATTAACTTTTATAATAATTGCCTAGTGCCCGAGATTCTAGACCCTCGGTATCTTAGGAACATGCCCTTGAGAGATATAAAATAAATTCAATATTCTATTCTTTGTAACCCCATAGCAAAAAACAAACAAAAAACATAAAATATCTGTTTTGTGTCATATTTTGCAATATAATTTATATTTCTGTAATGCAATTCAACATGGGATACATTAAAAACAAAACAATAATATCAAAATATCATTTCAATATAAATTCGATTAAACGAGGTAGAGCAAAGCAAGCAGGTAGTGGCAAATATTTTTATAATTTCTTATAGTTTGTGCATTATATATTTTAAACGTAAAATGATTATAAAATTTTATTACTGGGTAAAAATTATGGCTGGACTATTGTGATATAGTACTAAGTAAACTCCGCACTGTGGTGTCACTTGTCTACGTCTAAATGTCTACGTCACTTCTTTTGCGTAGAAGATTAGAGATTTCCCATTGTTGCTTTTTGCGTTTCATTTTATTATACAGGGTCCTGCAACTGTGCGTCGGGCTTTCGTAGCGCTTTTCCCGTGAGAGATAGAAAAAAAGGTTTCGTACAAAAGTTATTGGTTTCAAAATCTCTATGCCGTACTTTTTTTTTCAAACATACATGATGTCCCATTTTTGCGGGTTAAGAAAAACAAACATTCTATTAAATGGAACACCCTGTATTTATTCAAGCTTATTGCTTATTAACCACACTGAGACAATTGCGAAAACTTATTTTTACCTTAAATAAAATGAGGTCGCTACGATTTTTTAAAGTTGAGCTAGCTTATACATGATATTTGGAGAAAAAACTGTAAATTGGCAACACTGTAACATAATCCAAAAAACTACAAATTGACAACATTGTACAGGTTGCAAAATGTAATCAGAAAACTTGAATAAAAATACACCATGTTCCATTAAAAAAAAGTTTGTTTTTGCTATACCGCAAAAGTGGGACATCCTGTATGTTTGAAAAAAAAATTACGCCATAGAAATTTTTAAACCAATAACTTTTTGTACGAAACATTTTTTTGTATCTCTCACGGGAAAAGCGATAGGAAAGCCCGACGCACTGTTGCAGGAACCTGTATACCTCAAGAAGAAATTTAAAGTTGCATGGAAGTCTGTCGGTGAAAAATAAAGTCTAATGCTAATTTATTCAATGGTTTCAGTGGTTTAATGTTGGATTTTAAATTTTGTAAAAATATACGAACACATTAGTTTAGGTTTAATAATTAAGGTAAAACATGTATTTTCATTAATGTAACTATGTATTTGTACTTTACTAATGTATGATTCATATTATTATATTATAGTTATTGTAAATACCTACCTTATAATTAAATTATATGTATGCAACATTTTTGTATATTGCTAATTGATTCAATAACGGTTTAATGTGGCATTTTAAATCTTGTAAAAATATACAAACACATTAGGTTAGGTTTAATAATTAAGGTATAACATGTATTTTCATTAATGTAACTATGTATTTTTACTTTACGAATGTATGATTCATGTTATTATATTATAGTTTTTGTAAATACCTACGTTGTGTTTATAATTAAATTATATGTATGCATTAGTAATATTTTTGTATGCTGCTAATTCATTCAATGGTGGTTTAATGTGGCATTTTAAATCTGGTAAAAATATACAAACCCATTACTTTAGGTTTAATAATTAAAGTATAAAATGTATTTTCATTAATGTAACTATGTATTTTTACTTTACTAATGTATGACTCATATTATTATATTATTATTTTTGTAAATACGTCCGTTGTGTTTATAATTAAAAAATATGAATGCAACAGTAATATTTTTGTATGTTTTCTTATCTTATTTTATTTTATCACTTATTTTATTTAAATTTTGTTACGTGATGTAATCTTGTTTTAATATTCCTGTTCAATCATAAATTTGAAAAATGAAATGCGAAAAACCTTAAATATTTTACTATTTAATTATTTTATGAAACAATTTGAAGTATCTAGATATCAACATCAAAGTTAGTTTAAAAAAACCGTTGAATGTACTCCACATATATGTAGAATATACTCTTGAGCGCAGGTTATTCGTATTTTTATATATTAGTTATGAAAAGTAAACAAGAATCTATGTAATAACGGTGTAGAAATTTAAACAATGAAAAGATCTCTAAAGCAGGAATATCAACCTTATTGTAGTGCGAGCGCATTCTAGATTGAGAAAATTTGTTTTTGCGAGCGCATTTTCGGATTTAAAAAAATATATGAAAAAAAGTATGTATTAATATTTATTATATATAAATACTATTTCTATTGATATTTTAACACTTCGTGGCGAGCGCAGGCAATCTGTGTGCCCGTAGGCACACGATTAGGGACTACCTGCTATACCCTTACAGACGAGAAGGGATGGGGCAACGCCTTTTGCTGAGAATTTCGATAACTCCCACTAATTTCCGTTACCACACCGATCCCCCTCAGCTCAATGTAGTTTGTCACTATAACCGACTCTTAATGAATGGACAGCACTTGTTGTTAACTGGAAATGATTTTACGTGCACATACTCCCTGAAATATTCCGTGGTAATACATGCTAAGAAATAATCTATAATTGGATAACTTTGAGTGCAGAGAATGGAAACACGAAGCAAGCTTAAGGCGTCGTAATTATATATAATAATTACAAACTCGTCTCCTTATTAATATTAACTTAATATTATCTCTACATGCATGCTGAATTCGCTCGCAGTAAGAGATTACAATATAATTCGGTAACGTTCACTGACAAGTTCTCATTAATTCCTCTTAAGGACGGTGGCGCAAGTGAAACTACGGGGGTAGTTAGTTCGCCTTCGCCCTGGCCCGTTTTACGGCCATGGAAGGGATGCGCAATAAATTCCGTAATTTTATAGTAATCAAACGCGGGTGCGTAAAGTGAAGTTTTAATACCACGCGTCAAAACATCTCGCCCCCCGCATAAACCCGCGCGTTTGCGTGCGGGGCGGTTTTTTGGGGGGCCGAGTTTAATACGCTTTTAAGTGCGGCCATTAGTTCGGGATCGGGTGGCCCCCAATTATAATCGAATTAAACGAAACGAGTGAGCGAGAGTGGAAAGTGGACTTACAGATTGTAGTGGACGTCCGCCATGTTGGGTCTGTAGTGGAGGGCCTTCCGGAAAGCCCATTCCGCCTCAGTGACCCTTCCCTGGCTGCTCAGCACGCTGCCCAGGTTCCCGTACGCTGTAACATGAGAGCATGGCATCGGTGATAAACAAAACGAATTTCGATTATTAAATCCCCCCAACCCCCCAAAACAGGATGGATTTTGGTAGGGGCGGAGGTCAGGGCCGCCGGGGCCGATCGATCCCGGCGGCAGGCCGCCCCCCAATTGACTCGTTGGTCGTATGAGGTATGGGGGGCGGCGGGCTGTGCGGCAGAAACAAAGTATAATTTATGTGTAATTGGAATAGTTCGGGCGCTTCAAAGGGGAAGTTCGGCAATTAAATTTCGTTCAAGACGATATTACCAGCGGCACGTGAATGCACGCGCGCGCCACCCCCGGGTCAGTATGAAATATCGCTACTCCCTGAGGGGGGGTTGGTAAAAATTAGGGGGCATTCGTGCACTACGCCGCGTCAGAGAGTCGTGTTGCTGCAAAGTTAAACAGATTCTGACGTTTCTCGAGTAGTAAATAGATTAATGCTGCACGCGATGTTGAAATGCAGAAGATATCCTCCAGAAATGAGTAATTGGATTAACTCTGCCCTATGTATGTATGCATGAGTGTGTATGAGTGAATTCGGTTTCTTATGTAGGACGAAGTTCTGGGCACGCATAGAGCCGTTTAATGCTATTAAATATTTGGCATGCCGTGCTAGACCTCCCTAATAAGCACAGCAGTTTTGTGCAGGTTATTAAAACTTGCTGAAAAGTGTTCTCCACTATATCAACGTACCTTTCATTGGTTTGAAATATAAACTTTAACTTCAGACAGAACCAGTTAAAATCTCAACATCCTGTTGAAGTCATTTCAATACACTCGCCATTTAATCAGAAAGTCAAATACACGTCCCGAGTTTCTATTTATATATCTCTGTTTATATTTTAATTATAATTAAGTCTACAATTAATTTCAAGTAGGGTCAAGTGGTGTAAATACGAGACAGCAAAAGCTTTAGGCAAAAACAAGACACTAAATTAAAAAATACTACTAATATTTCTATTATGTGGAAAAATTACTATATTAAATTTCAAACCTTATACAGTATGCGCCTAAGGTATGGAATAAATTCAGTAAAACCGAAATAAAAAAAATCCTCATACACGTCGATTTACTTTGATAAAAATACACATTTCTGCATGATAGTGATTTTCAACCATCATTTGTTTTTGAGTAAAAACGTCAACTATTGTTTTTTTTTCATGACAACCTCCTACTTTTATTCTTGATTTGGAGAGATCTTTTCATTCCTCAAACACGTCGATTTTCTTTGATAAAAATACACATTTTTGCATGATGGTCTATTTTCAACCATCATTTGTTTTTGAGTAATGACGTCAAGTATTGTTTTTTTTTTCATGACAACCCCCTACTTTTAATCTTGATGTTAGGAGATTTTTTCATTGTCGAAGTGACAGTATAAAAATTATGCTTTGTTACATAAGAAATATTTCGAGTAAATGACAATTGAAAGTGAAAAACTTCGAGAAAAAAATTCGGGAAACTGGTGATGTTAAAGATATTCCAAAACCTGCACGAGTTGTATTTTGTAGGGATGATATTTTTCTTTCCTCATGATATATAGCACTGTTGCCTGACTAACTTCATTTTCTTGTGAAACCAATGGAGATTTTATGCATACTTAACAAAATATTCTGTTTCTGATCTTCAATAACGTTTGGACATCCAGGTTTTAGAATATCTTTAACAACACTAGTTTCTTGAAATTAAGATTCAATCTTACTAACTATAGATTGGCAGATGAGGCGATCTGGATATTGTGCATTAAACAAATCGCATACTTCCTGCCGAGTTCGTATCCGTATATTTGATGATTTTTTTTTGTGACAGTTAAATGTGCCATAATGCTTAAATTGCAATCATAGTTTTGTACTGCGCAGGCTAATAGCAGACGGCTTATAAAAGCGCGCGAGGTTATTGTTTGTTTCATCCTCAAGCACTTTGAAAAACTAAATCTGATGACGTTTTTGCTTATTTTTTCATGATTTGCCGTTTTGTACTTTCAGTTGTTATTTACTCGACAAGTGTCTTATGTAACTTGGCAACATTTATATACTGTCACTTCGACAATGAAAAGATCTCTCAAAATCAAGAACAAAAATAGGGGGTTGTCATTAAAAAAAAAAACATTGATGATGACTCAAAAACAAATTATGGTTGAAGATCGACTGTCATGCAAAAATGAGTAGCTTTATTAAAGAATATCAACGTGTTCGAAGATTTTTTTTTTCAATTTTATTTTATTTCGGTTGTAACGATTCCATAATTATATCAGTGTTTTGCAATTCTTTTCCTATTCTTTGCTAAATATACCGCTTTCACTAATCATAGATAAAATCTATAAATGGTTTCTTCAACAATAATTGTAACTGTCACTGTCAAATAGTCTCTGAAAGTATAGTCTGAAATACTCTGTAAGTATATATCAAATAGTCTCTGTCTGAAATAGTTTCTGTCAAGAAAACAGAAAACCATACGATGCATTCTTTAATATTAATTTATTTGTAAAAATTATATATCAAAATTATGAGTTTTCGTATTTTGCAGTACGTTAAAAGAAAAAATAGTATATTTCACTTGCAGGCGAAGTGACGTTTCAGGGCGCGCCTGAGTTTGCGCGCCGAACAAGTGAGGCGCGCAATAGAAGGCAAGCTCACTTCTCCTCCACGTAAAATAATATACTATTTTCTTCAAACGTCAGAAAATGATGTCATTACTTCACTCAGTTAACTGTGGGAAAATGTCACATTTCCGCCAGCGGAAGTTATACTTTTCCTTTCCAAGCCGGAAATAAATAAATATATCAGTGTTTTGCAATTATTTTCCTTTTTAATGGTAGATATACTGCTTTCACTAATAACAGATTAAATCTATAAAAGGTTTCTTCAACAAAAAATATCACTGTCACTGTCAAATGCTGAAATAGTTTCTGTCAAGAAAACATAAAACTATGCGATGCATTCTTTGATATTAATTTATTTGTAAAATATATATTTCAAAATTACGAGTTTTCGTATTTTGCAGTACGTTAAAAGAAAAAATAGTATATTGCACGAGGAGGCAAAGTACCTTTTCATGGCGCGCCTGAGTTTGCGCGCCGAACAAGTGAGGCGCGTAATAGAAGGCAAGCTCAATTCTCCTCCACGTAAAATAATATACTATTTTCTTCAAACGTCAAAAAATGATATCATTATTTAACTCGATTAACTGTGGAAAAATGTCACATTTCCGGCAGCGGAAGTTTTTCTTTTCTTTTCAAAGTCGGAAAAATATTAAATATATCAGTGTTTTGCAATTGTTTTCCCCTTTTATGGTAGATATACGGCTTTCACTAATAATAGATTAGATCTATAAATGGTTTTTTCAACAAAAATTATCACTGTCACATGCTGAAATAAATTCTGTCAAGAAACAAAACCATACGATGCATTATTTTAATTGATTTGCAAAAATTATATATCAAAAATTACCAGTTTACGTATTTTTCAGTACGATTAAAGAAAAAATTGTAAATTTCACTTGGAGGCGAAGTGCCTTTTCATGGCTTGCCTTCTATTACGCACCTCACTTCGTTCGGCGAACAAATTCAGGCGCGCCATGAAAAGTCTCACTTTTCCTTCACGTAAAATAATATACAATTCTCTTCAAACGTCAGAAAATTGTGTCATTATTTAACTCAGTTGACTGTGGGAAAATGTCAACGTTTATCCTTTTCCTGCCGGTGGAAGGGAAAGTATGGTCATGGCAACATTAAATTAACAACCCCAAGCAATTCTCTAAATTTCATCATATAATAATTAAATATATCAGTGTTATGCAATTCTTTTCCTATTTTGTGGTAGATACACTGCCTTCCTTAATAATAAATTAAATCTATAAATGGTTTCTTCATCAAAATCTATCAGTGTCACTGTCAAATGCTGAAATTGTTTCTCAGTACAAATGTACAGCCTGTACTGGGGCTCGAACCCAGGTCTTCGTGCATGCTAAGCACGCGTTCTTACATGTCAGCCAATAAATACCTATTTTTGTGCATTTAATGAATTGGTACACGTATATGTATTATTATTTTAGAGTCCGTACATTGTTAAAGTTCTCCTTATTTTTGAGAAATAAATATTGAAATCAGGTCCATTGTTTTTTTTTTCACCCGATCGTCTCGTTTTTCCACTAGCCAGCTAAACTATACAATCTTGCAAAATTTGACCGTCTTGTTTTTACCAAAGTCATGTCATGTATTTGCCCAAAACCCAGGGTAAAAATGATGCAGTATTTTTTATTTTTTATTGCATCTTGAATGCGCAGAAGGTAAAACGTTAGTATATAATCTTATTTACTTCCAAAGGGTAATTACAGAACAAATTACCAAGTTAATTAGATCATTTGTTATCACTGAAAAACCTAAAGATTTGAAATTTGATTTTTAAAGGAAATTTGTCTCCTTTTTACACCACTTGACCCTACTAGAGTTAATGCAAAACTTTGGAGGATGAATTTTACCGAATTCATTCATTATACTCAATATGCAGAATTATATAGCATACGATAAATTCGATGTGTCAGAACGGTTTGATCAATAATTATATAATTACCTAGGAGATTAGGATTTAGATTTTAGATATTACTTAGGACACCTTAGGGTGTCCGAAATAGAGTGGGATTGCATGGGTATATTTCTTATTCTTAAAGGTAGAGATCTGGTTAAATAGGCAATAATGTGCAGTTTTATATGCTGGTTCAGTTTATGACAAAAAACTTTCATAAGTAGAAGCAGTTTTGAAGTTATTCAAAACAAAAATCTAAACATCGCGATTTTCTAAAAACTCATAATATATTCATAATTATTAAAGATGCGGAAAAAAAGTTTAAAAATGAAAGTAACATGGTTCGCTCGCACAAACAAAGTCAAAACAAAAGTCAAGATGGCGGTTTCCGAGATAATAATACCAACTTTCTAATTTTAAATAGCCGCCATATTTGATTTTTACACGTCTAAATAGATTTTCTTTCTCTCTTTTCAACGATGTATAACAACCTATGTCAAAATGAAAAATATGAGAAATATTATTGATTCCAAATTTTCTTTTAATATTTTTATTTTTTTTTTACACAAATGTAAAAAAAAATAAAAAACATAATACAACTAGGTAGTAAAATTGTAATAAATTATAAGAAAATGCTTAATATTCTGGCAGTTATTGGCCAAAAACAATTGACGACGTTAAATATTCGCTAATCCAAACATTTCTAGTTAACATATCTAAATCTAGACCATCAACAATTTCAAAAAAGCTCAAGATTTACCATTATAAATTGCATATTTCTCATACTTTACAAGCAAATGATAACATCCGTAGATTAACATTTTGCAGAAGGATAATCATCAAAATTACGTGAAATAGTGATTTTATAAATATAAATTTATGGATAGATGAATCCGGCTTTTCTAATTGTGGATTATTTAATCATCATTATTGGGCTCAGGACAATCCACACTTAGTGATTTCATGGCAAATGCAAGTGCGGTTCGGCTTCAATGTATTTTGTGGCATATTGGGAAATGATTTACATGGTGCTATAATATTTCCAAGTGCACAACGTCATTTGGAAATTCTTCAAACAACCTTATAAGATTTATTGGATGATTAACCTTTGGCACAAAATATTCAAATATAGTACCAGAAAGATGGGCCCCTCCACTTAATGCTAGAAATGTTATTACTTATTTAAATGGCCCTTTTAATAACAAAGTTATAGCGACTAATACAACTGCTCAGTGTTTACCAGATCTGCATACTTGACGCCTCTTGACTTTTATTTTGTAAGGTACTTTAAAAAACAAAATGGAAGTAACTTCAATTATAATAATGTAGATGAACTTCGTGAATCAATGAGAGAGGCAATAAAAGGTGCTATTCGCAACACATTGCGCTAAGTAACTGGCAATATTGTAAAACGCTGTCAATTGTGTTTAGCTTATGTTTGGCCATTTAGCCAATAACTGTCAGCATTTTGAGCATTTTTTATAATTTATTGTAAATTTCGACTTAGTTGTATTAGGTTTTTTTACTTATTTTGCATTCGTTTTAAAAATAGTTTATAGAATAAAAATAAAAATTGAAATAATTTATATATCCGATATTTTTTATTTTGACATATGTTGTTATTTATCGTTGAAAAGATAAAAAAAAATCGATTTAGCCGTGTAAAAATCAAATACGGCGTCCATTTTAAATAAGAAAGTTGCTATTTATATCTCGGAAACCGCCATCTTGACTTTTCTTTTGACTTTATTCTTAAGTTTGTGCGATCGAACCAATAACTTTTATTTTAAACGTATTTCCGCATCTTTAATAATGATGGAAAAATCGTAGTTTTTGTTTTTTTTTTTGTTTTTTAGAATAATTTCTAAACTGCTCGGACTTTTAAAAATATTTCAACATAATCTGAACCAGTATACAAAACTGCGTGGCATTGCCCATTTAACCAGATCTCAAGCTTTCAAAATAACAAAGATACCAATGCAATCCTGCTCTATTTAGGACACCCTGTATAAGGCGCGAGAAGAGATTATATGCAAAAATCTTTAGGTGATGGAGATAATTGCAAACTATTGAGATGATTGTCATTACTAAGAAAGCTATGTCAAGTGAGCATGCTAGTCTTACGTTTATTAAGTCTCCGTAAACTGAACAATCAGGTGCACAAACTGAGTAAAATATTTATAGTAAGTAGTAAAGATTTCTCTTATAGCATATATGAGAAAATAATGAAATTATTACCTTTTGGTGGGTTGATAGGTACCGCCGACCTGTACAAGGATTCCTCATTGGTCCAGTCGCGGTTACGCATCACAGTACGCGCGCTGAACACAAGGAGGGTGACGACAAGGCAGGTGGCGGCTGGAACACGGCACTTCCTGCTGCCCCAAACCCTTGCCGCCCCCAAACCCAACAACAAACACAGCCCCGCGCTGGGCAAGTACAGTACACGCTCGGCCACCACGAACCCTACGTAGAAGAGCAGATTAGTCGCCGGAAGGAACGGCAACGTCAGGAACCCCAACGCCATGAGCAGCGTCGTCGCCCCCGACCCGGGGGCCGCCACGTCGCGGACCCTAGGGCTCCTCTGGGCCGCCCTCGTCGGCAGCCTTCTGCATATGCAGGTCGAATGGGCCCCCGTGCTGTTGTTGTTATTGTTGGTGCGGCAGGAGGCGGAGTGCAGCTCCGAGAGGCTATGGTGGCACACGGTGCACGGGCATAAGCTGTTAGCATCCTCGGACGCGGAGAGCCGCTGCTTCATGACATGCCGGTGGTGGTAACCATCGTAATCGCGAAGACTGTTAACACTGAACTTAACCGCCAACGCCAAGCCCCCGTAAAAGACGAGGGTCACCAGATTACGAGGATCGCTGGGGGCGGTGATCCGTGGCACTGCGTCCATCCCCCAGTCGAAACTGAGGCTGCTGGGGCACACTAGCAGCCACATGTTCAACACCGGAAGGTACATGAAGGTCAGGAAGCGTATTAATGTGCTCGACTCCTTCGCCGTGGGGTTGTCAGCTGTTGAGAATTGTGGGGAAGGTCCTTGCAACCGCACCATCAGCATTATCAATCCGGCTGATACTAGCACCAATCCGCTCCTCCACTGCTTCTGCAACAAAATAACAAAATTAAATAAAAACGAAATTTTATTTGATGTTATAAGTAAATGTCTTCATATGAATTTCGCGTTTGGAATCCTATCTTTTCAAATTTTCAAACAATTGTACATCCTCGTGCCGTGCGTTAATCACGATAATACGTTATCGCGCTATCGGCTATTCCGTTGACAACCTTGACGCCGCTTTGTTCGACTCAAAAGTTTCGTGTCTGAGTGCACTCAATTATTTAAATTAATGCTAAACCTCCGCACGGTGCTTGCGATAAATCTAAATTGTTTAAGCTAATTGGATGTTTATGACATGACTGATATTAACATTAATTTTTAAACGCTCAAAACGTTCATGCTTAAACATATACCCGAACAGTAATTACCTAAACTTCCAAGAATTGAATTTAACATAACACTTTGAAACTAATCGATATCGTACAGGATAACAAATTATTTACCACGTGAAATAATTTAGTTATGGCAATTCTACATGGTAGTAGGACTAACAATTAAATGTTGAATTTTAAACCAAACTAATACAAAAATAGTATAAATAATATCTACAGAAAAAAATAAAGGTTGTCTAAATAAACCAAAGGGGTTCAATGTTTCGTTATTAATGGTATGAAAACATGAATTCCTATGCATCCAGCAGAAATGTTTCAAATTGCATGTAGAATTCGATCATACATTTATTTATTTATTTATTTATTTATTAATTTATTTATTAGATGTATACATACATATTATTTACATAAAGAATCAACAACCAAAACCATGGGACACTACCCACTAATAAGTTCCTGTGACTACGTCCAAAAGAGCACCCCTCCTCACAACTGAGTGCACACAACTACAGGCCACATCCAGAGTTGCCTAGTAGATGTTCTCTAAGCCGTTTCTTAAAATGCAAAATACTTGTGGCATCTTTAATTCGCGGTTTTAACTCATTGAATTTGACTAGTCCTTCAATGAATAATGATTGGTATGTAGTCGGTTTTCAAATTCGTTCCTCACACCACATGTCTGTGGAGCAGACTTCCAAAATGCATTTTGTCGAAAACTTCGAGATTCGAGCTAAATATGGCGTTCTGTTCTAAATACTAAGGCGCATCTGATGAGATTACTGTCGATATTTCAAAACGCATTTAGTCCTATGCAAAATTTTCGGACAAAGTAGGATGGACTTTCAAAGTAAATTTTGTCCACTACACACAGATATTCAAAACGCGTTTTGTGCATTACATGCGTTTTTAATGTACTTTGGCGAATGTCATTCACGTTTTGACGCTGTGTATGAGTTGTTGCTGTGTTTTTATTGACACAATAAATAAATAAACAATGGAATGTGAACACGTAGTAGGTGATAGTGATCGGGGTACTCGTAAAACAAAAAAGAACAGACAAGCAAGGAAAGAAAAAAACAAATAAGGTAGGTTAGATTGCAAACCTTTTCGAGGCTGTTTTAAACGTTTTTTCAATTACCTTAGGTTTTCCGATTTTGATTCAAATTTGGATAATTTCACATACTCTTGCAAGCATGAATAATGCAATAGCATTTCGTTACAATAATTACGTATTTGTCGAAGGGAAGAATACAAATACCAAAATAAAATAAAACATTATATCACAATATCCTATCTTCTTGAAGTACACCCAAAAGATAAAGCAGCAGAAATCTTAGGAATGAAAAACATCCTAGCATGAGTGTTAAATAAAAAATATGGACCAGCTCCGCAAAGAAAGATGTTTGTCAGAAGATGATCTTATCTGTCTTTGGAGTGAATCTGCGCCGAGTCCAAATTATCGCCAAGAAAATGTAATCCGGATTTTGGAAAACCGAAGTGGTGACCACCGCTCATATAAAATTACCTAAAAAAACGGAAAATGATGGAATTTTAGGAATGAAAAACATCATAGCATGAGTGTTAAATATAAAATATGGACCAGCTCCGCAGAGAAAGATGTTTGTCAGAAGATGTTCTTATCTGTCTTTCGAGTGAATCTGCGCCGAGTCCAAATTATCGCCAAGAAAATGAAATCCGGATTTTGGAAAACCGCAGTGGTCACCACCGCTCATATAAAACTACCTCAAAAAACTGAAAGTGATGGAATTTAACCGAAAAATAAAGGGGACAGAAAGCCACTATTGACCAGCCACATTGCGAAGAATTTATTTACAATTCGAATTCAATATTTCCAAACTTTCAAAAGCGTATAACAATTCTGTAGGACCAAGCTACCGAGCAAACTACAAATTTTTCAGTGACATATTTAATACTCAATTTAACATAGGATTTGGCTCTTAAGCCTCCGATGATTGTGGCTTATGTGTGCAACATGAAAGACAAATTCATTTGTGTCAAGATCCACAATAAAAATTAACATAATAACCAATTTAAGAGTGCACAAATTAGGGAGCAAACAGTTTTACAAAATGATGAAACCATATTGTTCACATGTTCATGATCTGGCTTCAAAGGCATGCTTCACTAGCATTACAGTCCATAAAAATTGGTTTCCAAATACGTAGACATTCTTACTTACTGCTGACAGCAAATTTGGCAAGGCAGAAAAACTGATAAGAGCACAAAGTTCTGAGAACTTTATACTGAAATTGGAGAAGTACGTAATTTAGGAGTGGAGTGGAAAACTATTTACAATTTTAATGAAGCTTTGACATCTTTGAAAAAAGTTGTTGGAATTCACGAAGCCAAGAAAATTCTTATTAGAAGAACGAAAAACGGGACGTAACAATGAAAATGAATGAGCAGTATTATAGAAATGACGATGAATCAATGAAATATGAAACTTTGTTGAAGAAAGGAAAGAAAATAGAATGTATAGTTCTGCCAGAAGAACGACTGATTCGGGAAATAAAGGAGAAAAAATAAAGAGCCTAACTAAGTTACTAATTGAATTCACAACTGAAAATTGGAGGGACGATCCTGAATTGGCATGGCTGACTCCAATCTCCAATCGTTTATGAAAATATTGATGATATGGCGAAGAAGGCGAGAATTGTGAAGATGAAGATGATTTGGATCAACTGGAGTTGTGTCAATGTCAAGAAGATGATGGTGGGATGAAAGTGTAAGTTCTAAATTTTGAATTAAATTTTGTTTCAATTTTGTGTTGTTTTTTTATGTTTATTTTGTAAAAATTATTTACTTTCTGAAATTTTTCTTGTATTTTACTGTCAAACTGCATTAGGATCCCGGCCTTTCCAAATAAAAAGGATTTTGTCCACATCAGACAATCAAAAAGCCTTTACGCTATATCTTTACGATAATTCTGAAATAATTAAGCGATATATATTTTTAGCTCAAGTCAATACTGGACGACTTATTTTTTTACATTTTATCGATATCTAGCAATTTCAGCATTTTACAAAAATTATCAATTTCTTCACAGTGCGTTTCCTTATTCATGAAAATTATGCAAAATGGACTAAATTTTGTGTTATTTTTTTATATTTATTTTGTAAAAATTATTTACTTTCTGAAATTTTTCTTGTATTTTACTGTCAAACTGCATTAGGATCCTGGCCTTTCCAAATAAAAAGAATTTTGTCCACATCAGACAATCAAAAAGCCTTTAAGCTATATCTTTACGATAATTATGAAATAATTAAGCGATATATATTTTTAGCTTAAGTCAATACTGGAGGACTTTTTTTTACATTTTATCGATATCTAGCATTTCCAGCATTTTACAAAAATTATCAATTTCTTCACAGTACGTTTCCTTATTTCCTGAAAACTATGCAAAATGGACTAAACTCATTTTGCTTCTCATCTGTGGTCCTTTTTTAAGATTCTCCACCTGTTGCTTTATGTTCGTCATTACAAATATTACTACATATTGAACCATAACACCGTTTTCGACAAACACCAAAAACACTAATAGAGTGGTCACTAATGCTTTCGAGAAAAATTGCATCATTGGTGGATCATTAAAAAAAAGCGGTTAAATTATCAAATCGTTGCACAATTTAGTGAAGAATAATATTATATTAAGAAAACCAGAAAATTCCGCTTACTTTCGGATATATTCGTCAAAATCCAAAAATCTGCGATTTCGTTTTTTATTTATTTTTGTAAGTCCTTCTAAGGCTTAAAAAACAAAAGGCACTTTCTTATTGTTACTTCTTTGACTCTACACGACAGCGTTTATAAATTGTCAATAGAACGTTTAGTTTCGAAGAAACCATCATCAACTTTATATTTTTATATGGCCCGTAAAAAAAGTGCATTAGATAGCATTTCCTATTACGAATTCAACGATTTATATCACAGTATGGTTTCTCATATTTTTATTCAGAATAAAAAGTTGTTAATACATTTCGAACATATTGCTGCAGTAGTCGTTGAAATAAATGACTAAGCCGGGTTTACCACCGTATACAGGGTGATTCTTTAATATTGAGAAAAACTTAAAGAAACGATTCCTTGTCAAGAAATAAGAGGGGACTTTAATATATCAAATTTGCCGTATCACTTAATAAAACTGTTTAGCCTTAAAATATATAACTGTGGATAACGTTCTTCATAAAGTCGCCTAACTGCTAATGCATTGCCGTTTGCGAGGCCAAAAACAAAGTGCATGTCGCACATTTCACTGCTTGTGTAGTTATACATTTTAGACTAAACTGTTTTATTAAGTGATACGTCAAATTTGACGCATGTCAACCTACTTTATATAAAATACCCCTCTTATTTCTTGACAAGGAATCGTTTTTTAAAGTTTTTCGCAATATTAAAGAATCACTCTGTATAAGAGGAACGTTTACACAGCTACACACGAGATACTTAATGTGTCGACTACGCATCATCAATATAAATATCGTTTATGTATTTCGATTTTTTTTTAATTACAAGTTAACTATTTACATACAGCGTGATCTGACTAAAGGGTAACAAATGGGAAACTCTATTGGTATGCAATTTAGAGGAAAAAGTGGTTAGGCAAAAAGTCTTCCATTATCTCAAATTAATAATAGCATTTTTTCAAAACTGAAAAATTAAAAATTTAATGATTTATTTTTGGAAAAAGTGCCGATTTTTTTTTAGTTATGAAATGACCCACGACAAACCATGTTTTATTTAGCTAAACAACGAGTAGATAAGACAGGTGTTATTTGCTGAAAAATCGTTCGTATTAATAATTAAATAAGTATCGCATTCCGGCGTAAAACTACGTAAACAGACTCGTGGGGGGACCGCAGCCCCTGAAGCAGGCCGGGAGAATTCTATCAACAATGGGGACAATAAAAGCCATTAACTTGAGGGTAACACGATTTTACTAGTCGGGCGGAAATATCAACAGTTCATGGAAGTATAAATTACTCGAAACCAGACAAGGGATGTGCCACTGGCCGACATTGACCAATGCCGGGGGGTTCCAAAACCGAAAGTATCATATTACTGCCCATAGAATCATTCACTTAAGTACCATAAAAACAGCGCCGGCTACATGCACGCGTACCGAAATTCTTAGAACGGGGGCTATTTGGCCTGGATAACTCACGCCACAAAGGGACATGATTTGTATTGGTAGCAAACACAAATCCGCCAGCAAAAGATCGAGTGGCGTAAACATGTGGAAGAAATTATTGCGCAGGCATCGAAAAAGACTTGCCCAGGAGGGCTAGACCACCGTAGAAGGCCGGGGCGGCAGTATTTGGGCTCGGGGAAAAGGGAGAGGTAAAACATATAAGAATATGCGAAAGCAGGGGGGGAGGGGCACTTAGTGCTCGACGGCCGAGGGCACGAGACAAATCGCGAGAGTGTAAACGGGGGCGCAATTAGTATAAACAGTCAGGGTAATTGATAATTCAATTAGGGCAGTATTGAACCAGTTAGATATTTTCGGGGAGATCGCGGAGTAATTCAAATCAACACCAAGGGCACGAGCTACTACGACATCAGTACAACTATCCAGTCGGCAAGAGAGAGAAACGGTTAATGAGTGAGTACTGACGCAATTGATGATCGAGTAACGCGAATCAAACTGCCAATTTCGAAGGGCACTGCGAAATATTTAGCAGACAAGTCAGTACGCGTGTCAAGTAAATTAATTCGGCAATCCGCCAGAAAATATCATGTCACAAAATTACGAAAGAACAAAACCCCCAAAATGGCGCAAAGGTGTGTAATCCTCTTCGTAATTAGAGCGATCTGTGGGCTTCGCGACGCACTTTGAAACAGATTTGCGCGCTTGAAGCAGACTACAAAAAAATCGCTCTTACCCGTTGGTATGTGCGGATCGAACACATTCATCAATCTCATACGATAACATGTATGTTTCTCTTCGTAATTGGAGCGATCTGTGGGCTTCGCGACGCACTTTGAAACAGATTTGCGCGCTTGAAGCAGACTACAAATATCGCTCTAACCCCTTGATGTGTTCGGGTCGAACATATTAACCAATCACACGCCATACAACAAAATCGCTCTTACCCGTTGGTATGTGCGGATCGAACACATTCATCAATCGCATACGATAACATGTATGTTTCTCTTCGTAATTAGAGCGATCTGTGGGCTTCGCGACGCACTTTGAAACAGATTTGCGCGCTTGAAGCAGACTACAAATATCGCTCTAAACTCTTGATGTGTTCGGGTCGAACCTATTAACCAATCACACGCCGTACAACAAAATCGCTCTTACCCGTTGGTATGTGCGGATCGAACACAGTCATCAATCTCATACGATAACATGTATGTTTCTCTTCGTAATTAGAGCGATCTGTGGGCTTCGCGACGCACTTTGAAACAGATTTGCGCGCTTGAAGCAGACTACAAATATCGCTCTAACCCCTTGATGTGTTCGGGTCGAACATATTAACTAATCACACCCCACAACGTGTATGGTTCTCTTCGTAATGTTGTCACGTATGATAAGTATTGCTACTCCACATAAACCACCACCAAAACTCGATTATCATGCGTTTTAATTATTATTTATATTTTATTAGCAAGGGATTCGGGAAAGAGCTTAGTTCAGGAAGGTATTTAAACAGATATAAACTCAAGGGATTTCCCAGGTAGCGGTCGCAACGGGAAATCAAAACCGGTATCCGTGAAGGTCAATAATTATCACAAAAATCAGCAAATATCATCATGTCATACCAAGTCACTAAATCCTTGTAATTAGCGTTGCATAGTTAATACCACTAATCAATCAGCCGAGTGAGTGATCAAACTAATAAGTTGTAATTGCATGCCGGTGAAATAAAACAGCCCTTAGCATCGATAATGCATGTGGTCAGTATTTGCATATTTGAATTCTTGAGCGAGTGAGAAATGGATGAATGCGAGTCAGTATTTTCCGGCAGCACGAGCATGTGAATGTTATAGATAAATCATTGAATGAGTCCAAGTCATAAGTCATGATCGGGTGAGAAATAAAGTTAATAAATACGAAACATAACGGCAGTTAAGAATGAATGCGAATCAAGGGAATTCATGCATGAGCATGCGTAAAGAAGGGATATAAATCCGTGAATGAATCAAAGTCAAAATCATGCAGAATCACATCCGCTAAGTGAATTCAATTATCACAAAAACAAAGTAAAAACAAACTAAAAATAAATGAAAATATTAAAAACAAAAGAAGACATAAAAAAAAATATATTAATTAAATAAAAATAAAAAGAGTCAAAAACAAATGAGGGGCTTATGTCTCATACACGTCAGACTAGTAGGGTTAGGGTATGAGACTCGCTATGAGATCAGATATATGTACTTTGGCCAGACACAACTGACCATCGTGCACAAATCACCGATCGTAATTTACCTCACAATTAGATGCATCTCAGACCAAATTAAAACAAAAACAAAAAGAAAATAAAAATAAAAAGAGTCAAAAAGAGGCATCTGAGACCAAATCAAAGCAAAAGAAAAGATAATATTAAATAAATATAAAAAGAGTCAAAAACAAATGAGGGGCTTATGTCTCATACACGTCAGACTAGTAGGGTTAGGGTATGAGACTCGCTATGAGATCAGATATATGTACTTTAGCCAGACACAACTGACCATCGTGCACAAATCACCGATCGTAATTTACCTCACAATTAGATGCATCTCAGACCAAATCAAAACAAAAACAAAAAGAAAATAAAAATAAAAAGAGTCAAAAAGATGCATCTGAGACCAAATCAAAGCAAAAGAAAAGATAATATAAAACAATAAAAAGAGTTAATCACCAACAAAAGGGCTTATGTCTCATACACGTCAGACTAGTAGGGTTAGGGTATGAGACTCGCTATGAGATCAGATATATGTACTTTAGCCAGACACAACTGACCATCGTGCACAAATCACCGATCGAAATTTGCAATATAATTATTTGGGTGTTATTGCTTGGTAAATGCATTGCGAAACTGTTATTAAGGGTAAATCGTCACCCTGGGTACTGGCATGTTATGTGCTGGGGAATGCACGGCGAAGCTTTATCTGAGGATAAATTAAATCAAGTAAATAAAAGACAAAAACATGGATGAACGGACGCATGGGGAATGAATGACATAACCAAAACACCGTAATTAGCAGGGACAAATCGCATGTCCTAGTAACCAGTAGAATTTGAATTATAACATTAATTCACGTCAGAATACCACGAAATATAATCAGAAACCACGTAAAAATCATTAAATTCATTTCAAAACTTTAATTCAAAATAAATCGTCATTCTTCATTATTTGTGTGTTATTACTTATTAAATAAACCCTTAGTCACCACATAAATGTAAAGCGTATTATTTTACCATAACCAAATGAAATAGTCAGAAACCACGTAAAAATCATTACTCATTTAAAAACTTTAATTGAGAATAAATCGCCATTCTTCATTATTTGTGTGTTATTACTTATTAAATAAACCCTTAGTCACCACATAAATGTAAAGCGTCTTATTTACCATTACCAAATGAACCAAACCTTACTCGCCAAATTAAAATGTAAAACCATATGAATTACTGAATGAATAAATTACTGTATGATGATATTTGTGTATGCGTATAATTTGATATTTTCCCCGTAACAGACACAATACTTGAACAACGAACCATCGATCTTGTCACTATAACGATTCCATGAATCAAACACAGGTGAAGTACAGCCACTTAGATTACGAGCCACTCTACGTTTATAAATTAATTACAATTTATAATGATACCCCGGTATTGTACCGTTACATAAATTGGTGCCGTGACCAGGATCCTTTGAGTTTATATAAACATGTGTTCTGTTAATAACTTTATATCATCAAATACAGGAGAGGAAATGCGCCAGAGAGCGCATGCAATAGTTGGTCGAAATAAGTACAAACGCAGGTAAAGATTTGGTGTCCGTCGATGCGGGGGTAGAGACCGGACGCAGACAGTCGGTACGACGGGCGTAAACAAGGGAATTCCACAAGGGCGAAAGGGGAACGTCATAAAAATCATGCTGGGGGCACTGACCCAGTAAGGGATACAAATGGTAAATCAGCCGGGGGTGCGAGACACGGGCGACGAACGGAACACTGCCATAAATTCGAAAGAGTATAACGGAGGTAGCCTCAGATTTAGGCCCTTTGAATATGCAAATGCGATGGGACTTGCATATTTGCACTAAACAACTCATCTTCGATATTTGCCGAAATTAAGTAAATAGCCGTTATTGTAAGAATATCAAAGCCAAATGCAGTATGACGGAACGCAAAGCTCAAGGTACATCAAATAATGGGTATCGGGAATGAAAGTCACTAGTAATCAGTACCATACGTGCATCCATGACACCCACCTAGTAAAATCCGTCAAAACACGCAATGAAAGGGTTTTCGCGAATTTTCCGCGATTAATATCATCAACGATATTCAGGGTGTACCAAAATCGGGATAATATTCAAACTTGATTTAACAACAACAAACATTTTCACAAAATTTTCAAAGTAGCAAATAATATTTAGACAAACACCGCCACTTCCGGGAAACGTTATTATCCGCGGTATCACATCCCACACGATGGTGAGGATATTTGTGAAAAGGTGAGCAAAAAAACGTGCGAGTCTCCACCAAACATCGAAAAAGGCATACCAACAACAGCTCGCGCGGTTTGTGGCAATTTTAATACAGTATGGCGGATCTGCGCTCGGAAATTTATTTTACCTGAAAGTATGGGCATGACTGCGCTAATAATCATAATCCCAAACGGGTGAGCATTGCTGCACTGCTACGCTAATTAATTCCCCAACTCATCGGGAATTGTTTTCAATGCAATAAATTCATTTTCAAGATATTTCAACTCTGGTTCTCTGAATGAATTGACATACTTAATATTTAATCTTTAATTTAGTTTACATATGTGGAAAATTATTTTATTTTGCCACATATAAGGAAACAATGTTAAGAAATTATTTTTACATCACTTGAAATAAATTCGGGAAAAGTGCCTAAAATCTAAATATTTCAGTCCATACAAATTTAAATATTTCAATTTTTTTATTTTGACTTTGTTTTGTCAAACCCACAGTGTTAATTTTTAGATATGCTTCAGTTTGAAATTCTTTTATAATCTCAACAGATCAGGCAACTGATAACATTCAAAAACATGAAGTATTACAATTCATTGAGAGTTACGTTAACATATTTGTCCTCTTCGTGGGGGGTGCCAAAGGAGTACTTTTGGTTTGGAGCACAGCAATGCCCATTTGAAAATTTGAAACCCTTTTTGCGGAAAGGATTCGCTCAGGTACAGGAGCGCAGCTCTGACCTGCCCTTTTAATAAGGGCCCCCTTTATTTCCGGACCCGGTTTTATTGGGAATTAATTCAATTCACAAATTCTTCGACAATGGCAGTTACAAATTTCAAATAAAAAAATTTATACAACGGACCGCATAGCATCATGCGCCCAAGTCATCCAAAAACATGCGCAATTTAACACGCGACGCGAATACAACGGCTATCAAAGGTATGTACGATTCACACTCGGTGAAAACATACAAAGTCAGGGGGTGAACAGTCTGGGGGTGAGTGAATGGCAGAAAAGGGGTATTTACGTTCAAAATAGAAAGGTAGTTTGCAAATGGGGCACCGGTAAGAATTGGGTTAAACTAGCACCCGCGATAAAAATCCTACGGGATATCAGCGTTAATCCGCCGGAAAAGCCACGGGAAATACAGGGAAATGGGGGTGTACCATTTTATCGGCGGATATCAAATCTATGCGTAGTCATAACCACGGCTACCGATCAACACCGCCAGCAGCCAGGGACTCCAGGTGCAGCACCTGGAGGGAGACAGAGGTGGGAGCGGCACGAGCGACCAGCATCCCCGGAAACAGGCACCACGAGGCCTTCCTCCAAGGGCCGATCCGGCGGTCCGAGCACCGAGGTCCGAGGGGTCTGCAGAACCACCGCCAACAGCACCCACGATGGGGGCAGCAACAGCAGGCCGCCTCACAAAAGGCTAGCTTTACCAGATAAGGCAATCTCCAATGCGCAAAGAAAGGTAGTGTGAATCGTGCGGAAGTGAAGTGACCGGAAACCTTCGCAATGAAAATCACAAACTTTGCGCCACTTTATCAACTCTACAATGACGTTTAAATTTTCATGCGTTTCATTTTTGGTTACATAAATCCCCATATAGGTGGTAGACTAAATAATTACGTTCAGAGTCACTTTTCATTTGTGGCAGAAATGCATAATTAGCCCGAAAATAATAGTAATAAATTCTCTATAGATTTAAGTATATGTTGCTAGGAAACCTACAGGTATTACCGACGAGAGGCAAGCGGCGCAGTCCCACAATTTTTTTTTCCTAAATAAAACAGGTACAGCTGAGCACACGAACGAATGGGTGTTTCGTACCTGGAGACTAGCAATTTTCAATCTTCGTAGCACCCAGTTACGAAAGGGGGTGAATGAAATGACCCACGACAAACCATGTTTTATTTAGCTAAACAACGAGTAGATAAGACAGGTGTTATTTGCTGAAAAATCGTTCGTATTAATAATTAAATAAGTATCGCATTCCGGCGTAAAACTACGTAAACAGACTCGTGGGGGGACCGCAGCCCCTGAAGCAGGCCGGGAGAATTCTATCAACAATGGGGACAATAAAAGCCATTAACTTGAGGGTAACACGATTTTACTAGTCGGGCGGAAATATCAACAGTTCATGGAAGTATAAATTACTCGAAACCAGACAAGGGATGTGCCACTGGCCGACATTGACCAATGCCGGGGGGTTCCAAAACCGAAAGTATCATATTACTGCCCATAGAATCATTCACTTAAGTACCATAAAAACAGCGCCGGCTACATGCACGCGTACCGAAATTCTTAGAACGGGGGCTATTTGGCCTGGATAACTCACGCCACAAAGGGACATGATTTGTATTGGTAGCAAACACAAATCCGCCAGCAAAAGATCGAGTGGCGTAAACATGTGGAAGAAATTATTGCGCAGGCATCGAAAAAGACTTGCCCAGGAGGGCTAGACCACCGTAGAAGGCCGGGGCGGCAGTATTTGGGCTCGGGGAAAAGGGAGAGGTAAAACATATAAGAATATGCGAAAGCAGGGGGGGAGGGGCACTTAGTGCTCGACGGCCGAGGGCACGAGACAAATCGCGAGAGTGTAAACGGGGGCGCAATTAGTATAAACAGTCAGGGTAATTGATAATTCAATTAGGGCAGTATTGAACCAGTTAGATATTTTCGGGGAGATCGCGGAGTAATTCAAATCAACACCAAGGGCACGAGCTACTACGACATCAGTACAACTATCCAGTCGGCAAGAGAGAGAAACGGTTAATGAGTGAGTACTGACGCAATTGATGATCGAGTAACGCGAATCAAACTGCCAATTTCGAAGGGCACTGCGAAATATTTAGCAGACAAGTCAGTACGCGTGTCAAGTAAATTAATTCGGCAATCCGCCAGAAAATATCATGTCACAAAATTACGAAAGAACAAAACCCCCAAAATGGCGCAAAGGTGTGTAATCCTCTTCGTAATTAGAGCGATCTGTGGGCTTCGCGACGCACTTTGAAACAGATTTGCGCGCTTGAAGCAGACTACAAAAAAATCGCTCTTACCCGTTGGTATGTGCGGATCGAACACATTCATCAATCTCATACGATAACATGTATGTTTCTCTTCGTAATTGGAGCGATCTGTGGGCTTCGCGACGCACTTTGAAACAGATTTGCGCGCTTGAAGCAGACTACAAATATCGCTCTAACCCCTTGATGTGTTCGGGTCGAACATATTAACCAATCACACGCCATACAACAAAATCGCTCTTACCCGTTGGTATGTGCGGATCGAACACATTCATCAATCGCATACGATAACATGTATGTTTCTCTTCGTAATTAGAGCGATCTGTGGGCTTCGCGACGCACTTTGAAACAGATTTGCGCGCTTGAAGCAGACTACAAATATCGCTCTAAACTCTTGATGTGTTCGGGTCGAACCTATTAACCAATCACACGCCGTACAACAAAATCGCTCTTACCCGTTGGTATGTGCGGATCGAACACAGTCATCAATCTCATACGATAACATGTATGTTTCTCTTCGTAATTAGAGCGATCTGTGGGCTTCGCGACGCACTTTGAAACAGATTTGCGCGCTTGAAGCAGACTACAAATATCGCTCTAACCCCTTGATGTGTTCGGGTCGAACATATTAACTAATCACACCCCACAACGTGTATGGTTCTCTTCGTAATGTTGTCACGTATGATAAGTATTGCTACTCCACATAAACCACCACCAAAACTCGATTATCATGCGTTTTAATTATTATTTATATTTTATTAGCAAGGGATTCGGGAAAGAGCTTAGTTCAGGAAGGTATTTAAACAGATATAAACTCAAGGGATTTCCCAGGTAGCGGTCGCAACGGGAAATCAAAACCGGTATCCGTGAAGGTCAATAATTATCACAAAAATCAGCAAATATCATCATGTCATACCAAGTCACTAAATCCTTGTAATTAGCGTTGCATAGTTAATACCACTAATCAATCAGCCGAGTGAGTGATCAAACTAATAAGTTGTAATTGCATGCCGGTGAAATAAAACAGCCCTTAGCATCGATAATGCATGTGGTCAGTATTTGCATATTTGAATTCTTGAGCGAGTGAGAAATGGATGAATGCGAGTCAGTATTTTCCGGCAGCACGAGCATGTGAATGTTATAGATAAATCATTGAATGAGTCCAAGTCATAAGTCATGATCGGGTGAGAAATAAAGTTAATAAATACGAAACATAACGGCAGTTAAGAATGAATGCGAATCAAGGGAATTCATGCATGAGCATGCGTAAAGAAGGGATATAAATCCGTGAATGAATCAAAGTCAAAATCATGCAGAATCACATCCGCTAAGTGAATTCAATTATCACAAAAACAAAGTAAAAACAAACTAAAAATAAATGAAAATATTAAAAACAAAAGAAGACATAAAAAAAAATATATTAATTAAATAAAAATAAAAAGAGTCAAAAACAAATGAGGGGCTTATGTCTCATACACGTCAGACTAGTAGGGTTAGGGTATGAGACTCGCTATGAGATCAGATATATGTACTTTGGCCAGACACAACTGACCATCGTGCACAAATCACCGATCGTAATTTACCTCACAATTAGATGCATCTCAGACCAAATTAAAACAAAAACAAAAAGAAAATAAAAATAAAAAGAGTCAAAAAGAGGCATCTGAGACCAAATCAAAGCAAAAGAAAAGATAATATTAAATAAATATAAAAAGAGTCAAAAACAAATGAGGGGCTTATGTCTCATACACGTCAGACTAGTAGGGTTAGGGTATGAGACTCGCTATGAGATCAGATATATGTACTTTAGCCAGACACAACTGACCATCGTGCACAAATCACCGATCGTAATTTACCTCACAATTAGATGCATCTCAGACCAAATCAAAACAAAAACAAAAAGAAAATAAAAATAAAAAGAGTCAAAAAGATGCATCTGAGACCAAATCAAAGCAAAAGAAAAGATAATATAAAACAATAAAAAGAGTTAATCACCAACAAAAGGGCTTATGTCTCATACACGTCAGACTAGTAGGGTTAGGGTATGAGACTCGCTATGAGATCAGATATATGTACTTTAGCCAGACACAACTGACCATCGTGCACAAATCACCGATCGAAATTTGCAATATAATTATTTGGGTGTTATTGCTTGGTAAATGCATTGCGAAACTGTTATTAAGGGTAAATCGTCACCCTGGGTACTGGCATGTTATGTGCTGGGGAATGCACGGCGAAGCTTTATCTGAGGATAAATTAAATCAAGTAAATAAAAGACAAAAACATGGATGAACGGACGCATGGGGAATGAATGACATAACCAAAACACCGTAATTAGCAGGGACAAATCGCATGTCCTAGTAACCAGTAGAATTTGAATTATAACATTAATTCACGTCAGAATACCACGAAATATAATCAGAAACCACGTAAAAATCATTAAATTCATTTCAAAACTTTAATTCAAAATAAATCGTCATTCTTCATTATTTGTGTGTTATTACTTATTAAATAAACCCTTAGTCACCACATAAATGTAAAGCGTATTATTTTACCATAACCAAATGAAATAGTCAGAAACCACGTAAAAATCATTACTCATTTAAAAACTTTAATTGAGAATAAATCGCCATTCTTCATTATTTGTGTGTTATTACTTATTAAATAAACCCTTAGTCACCACATAAATGTAAAGCGTCTTATTTACCATTACCAAATGAACCAAACCTTACTCGCCAAATTAAAATGTAAAACCATATGAATTACTGAATGAATAAATTACTGTATGATGATATTTGTGTATGCGTATAATTTGATATTTTCCCCGTAACAGACACAATACTTGAACAACGAACCATCGATCTTGTCACTATAACGATTCCATGAATCAAACACAGGTGAAGTACAGCCACTTAGATTACGAGCCACTCTACGTTTATAAATTAATTACAATTTATAATGATACCCCGGTATTGTACCGTTACAGTTATAATGTACAATTTGTTATTTCCTTCTACAGGTTTTTGCATCTTTCCTTTATGTGACCTACATTTCACACTTCTAATGAAATTTATAAATCGCGTTATGAGGTTTACCAATTCAATTTTTCGTCTTGTAATATGTTTATTACTAAAATAATATTTGCACTGGTAAAATGCCGTTAGCTAACCCAGAAATAGTTGAAATTGTTCTTATTGTGGGAAATAATTACAGAATATGCAGAGAAGCAGCTAATGAATATAATGTAAATAATTCTGGCAAAATCATCAGTAGCAAAACGAATGCGCAAGTACTAAGTAAGTTTAAACAATGCTCTCATATTTTACATCTATTAAAAAAATGTTCAATTTTTCAGCACTATAAAAAAAATTATTCAATTTTTAATTTTAATTTTTTTCAGCTTTTAAATATTTCTATTAGTAATTTGAGATAATGCAGGCATTTATTTACCTAACAATTTTTTCCTCTAAAATACATACTAACATAGTTGTGCAATTGTTACATATTATTCTGATCACGCTGTATATGATACAACAGACTTAATCCAAAAATTATGTTTCAAATTATGTAAATGCACGATTTTTGAAAAAAAAAACACAATGTGTAACATGCACTCAAGTTAATTTTATTATAGAAATTTCTACTTAAGTGACTTGTTATTCAAATAACTATTAAGTGATATTAATAATTAATCAGTGTTTTACTTATACCTTTAGTACACCATTAAGGAGTTCCATTCATTAAGGATCCAATGGTGGTAAAAAGTATGTCTTTTTGTATAACGCAATATTCCAATCAGCAACGTCATTACCTTAACAACATTAACTGAAAACGCATTACGATTCAATCAAGGAGACAATTCCAAGTAAATGCGACTGGCCTGTCTTGATACGTCCACGAAATTAATCCGTCCATATTAAATTGTTTTCGTTTATGCAATGCCCTGTTCCAGTTTATTAAGCTTTTACGCTCCCACTTCGCCCATTTCCGAGCGAACGTTTAATAATAGACGCAACAGTAACGCTCAGGAGTCTGTCGCTCGTGAAAATTTGCATTGTTAAACGGTCCATTAAATGATAATAATGGTTAAATTAACTTCAGCTCCCCCATAAGAATAAAATACATAAAGAACATTAATTATAGATTCATATAATTTCATGTATAGAAATCAAATGATGTAATGCAAATGTATATACAGGGTTTTTTTATCGAAGTTATATCGTTTATGTATACTTTTATAAAAACCGCATTAATCGCATGAAGATGCCTGCAATGTAGGCATTATATACTTATGTTAGAAAGAAATGTTTGACGACACACAGTAACCTAATTATTTAATGTCAAATATTGCCATTATGATGGCTAATGGTATTAGCTTGAGAATAGCGAGAATAAAGTCCGGCACTCATTGAGGTGACGCAGGACAGTGCAGTGCAGTTTTTCTACTCTATAGAAGTGATAGCCAATAATTTATAATGGATTCAAGCCGAATGGATTTGAAATTCCGAAAGTGGGCGAAAGTATAATACACCGTTGCATTGCAAATTACTCCAAATAAAAACAACATAATGGGCGTACCTTCCATGACGCAGAGGGGTTAAAAATTTAAAGATCCTAGACAAAATTTGTCCCACTTTAACTAAAAATTGAGGTATTTTAGTTATGTAGCAATAAAATTATAGGTAAGATAAGGTAAGGTTCAATTTAATTTTGCAGTTTTATTTTATAAAAGGTTGAAAGATGAACTCCAAGAAATACAAAGAACAATGCAAAAATACGGAGAAACATGGAAAGTAGAAAAGGCGCAGTTATTTAAAAGTATAGAAATCTCAGAAAACAAAGTAGAGAGGTGAAAAGGATAAAAAAAAGGAACAAAATATCATAGTAAAGGGCCTGAAAGTAGCTTACGGAAAGGTTAAAGAAGGTCTTACTCAGTTTATAATTGAAAAGTTCAGTATGGAACCTAGAATAGCCAAAGGCTATAAAATAAACTTTGGGAAGGAAACAGAAATGATACAGGCTGAAATGGAAACAAGGGATAGCAAGAAAGAAATAATGAAAGCAAAGGGAATTAAGCTAAAAACCACAGGTGTATACATAGACGACGATATGACCACAAAGGAGAGGGAAAAACAAAGACACTTCAGAATAATTGCCAAAGAGGAAAGAATGAAAGGAAGCCGAGCGAAAGTAGGCTATCAGAAACTTGTAATAAACGACAAAGAGTATAAGTGGGACCACTCGGATGATGGATTAGTGGAGGTGGCTCAGAAATGAGGGCCAAAAAACTAGATTCACCAGCAGACTATAATACGAAGACGACGTATTACACAGCAACGAACACGGACAGAAGTAAGGATCAAATAGCGGGAAACAAGATTGCAAAGGAAATGCTTAAAATAGGCACATGAAATATAAGAAGAATAAATGGAAAAGAAAAAGAGTTAGTAAATGAAATTGATAAAGCAAAGTTACAGGTACTGGGAATAACCGAAACCAAAAAGAAGGGGCAGGGCTGCATTAAATTAGGTCAAAAACATATTTTTTTCTATAGCGGAGTGGAAGAATAAGAAAATGCAAAGGCGGGAGTAGGAATAGTATTAACGGAAAAGAAAGTTAAAGAAGTAAAGGAATGGAGGTGTAGAACGGAAAGACTAATGGAAATAGAACTGCAAGCAAAAGGCGAAATAAAGAAGACTATAATAATAGTACATGAGCTGAACGAAGACGATAGCAAAAAGAACAAAGACGCCTTTTGGGAAGAGCTGCTGATTGTAACAGAAAATGTAGTGGGACAAGCTATAATACTAGGTAACTTCAACAGCAGAGTTTGTAAAAAAACGAAAGGGTATGAAGAAAATATTGGAACATACGAAGAATAAACCATAAACAGTAACGGGCATAGGTGTTAAGAATTCTGCCAAATGAATAATATGGTGATCACTAACACAAAGTTCGAGCATAAGATGATACACAGATTTACAAGGGTAGTAAAAAGCAGAAATGAAAAATCGATAATTGACTATATCTTAGTGGAAAATGACTATTTTAAAAAAGTAATGGATGCGAGGGTGAGAAAAGGGGCAGAAATCGGGAGTGACCACTATCTTCTAACAGCTACAATTGTGGAGAACCAAAAAACACATATAGAAGAAAAGAATACACCTAGGGAAACTGCAGTACAAGAAAGAACCATACATCTATAGGCTGAATGAAGAGGATAAGAAAGGAATACCAAATACTAGTGGAAATATGATGCTATAATATCACCGACAACAATTTGGAAAGGAACGTGGAACTAACATGGAGTAACTTCAAGAATATCATAAAAGCAGCATCAAGAACAGCGTGCGGTACTTCGAGTCCAAATGGCAAAAAAAAAACAGACAAGATGGTGGAGTCAACAAGAAAAGGAAGAAGTAGCAAAAAAGAAAAAAAATAAGGAAACAATACCTAGACAAAGGGACGGAACAGTCGTATGAAGATACAAGAAACAAAGAAAAATAACCAAAGAAGAAATACAAAAAGCAATGGCGATATCCAGGAAGGAATTCGGAGAGAAATCGGAGGAGGACAGTAAAGGCAACAAGAAGCTATTCTTTAAAGTACTCAAAAACATGAAAGCTGAAAAAAACATGCAAACTAAAACAACTGAAGAACAAAAAGAACGAACTTCTGTCTAATGAGGAAGAAATAATGGATATATGGAGAGAGTACTTCAGTGAAACACTAGGAGGAGAGAAATTAATTGACGACAGTGAAGAGGTGCAGACGGTAACCGTGAGAAAACCAGAAGGAAATAACTACCAGCAAATAACAATAACGGAACTAACGCATGCAAAAGCTAAAGTAAAAACGGGAAAAGCGGCGCGCCACGATGGCATAACACCTGAGGAAATTAAACATATGGGACTGCAAGGACAAACAATTCTTATAGATGTGTGCAATAAGGTGTGGAGACAGAAAAAAATACCGAAAGACTGGGAACTGGCAGTGATTAGCCAATACCCAAGAAAGGAGACAGCAGGGAGTGTAAAAGTTACAGGGGTATATCACTAACAAGTGTTCCAGGAAAAATATATGAGCGGATACTGGAGATGAGGCTTCGAAAGAAAATAGAAGAACAACTAGATGACGCCCAAAGTGGATTCAGACCGGGGCACAGCGTTCAAGATCAAATTTTTACAATAAAACAAATAAAAGAGAAGACGAGACAATACAACAAGGAAATACTAATGTGCTTCATATATCTGGAGAAAGCCTTCGACAGTATTAGCAGAAAGGAAATATGAGTAGAAAAGGAGTAGCAAAGGAACTAGTTGAAGCCATAGAAGTCAAGCGCACAGTAATACCAGGAATTATAGTAGCATCGCCGGCCAAGAGTCGGGCCAATTCCGAACAGTACAGGGGGTTAGACAACGAGGAATAATCAGCCCATTATTATTCATAACTGTTTTAGACGACATAATAAAGGAAACAGAGAAGAGAACACCAGGTGCCACAGTAGGATACAGAAATATAAAAAAGGTATAAATAAAGATGTGTGCATTGTATATATCATTGTATTCTGGCGTGGTTTTTGGTTTAGTGTTTTGGACCTTCTGCTACTTCCATTCCTTTTCTCCCATTGTTCCATTTGTATTCTGTTCCATTATTTAATATTTTTCTGTAGCCCATTCTTACTTCATTTCCTTTGTCTTATTCTTCGCTTGCTATGTTTCTAATTTCTCTTTGCACTTTTCTTTCTTCTAACGTTAAATCATTGTCTATGTATATAATGTTATCTATGTAATTTAGCAGTATTGTTAATAAATTGAGGATGTAGAGATTACCTCTATATGATTGCATACAGATGGAAACAACTAATTGATTCGTGTAGTTAAAAAAGTAGTTTACAATAGTACTTTTATATAGCAATGTCAAATCGTCTGTACTAGATTTATGTGAGCATGACTGTGCATACAGTGTGGAAATTAAGTAGCGTATAAATTCGGTAACTCCGTTAATGTGCATGAGAGATAAAACATCTAAAAGGGAGCTAGCGATATCAATTACTGCGCATATGAACATATTATTTTCAGATTGAAAAAACAAAATTTTAAAAGTTATGAGTTATAACATCATTATTGTTTTTTTTTTAATAAAACCTACATTTTTTAATTTTTTATTTCTGTAGAGCTTTTTAATCTGTTTTCAACCATATCATATTTTGAATAGGTTACATAAGAAAAAAATCAAGAATAACGGCCTTAAAATTAAAAACAGATTAATGAAGTTAACAGACTAATCCTAGTTATCGCGGTTTAAAACAAAAAAAAAATAAGGCTTCGACAATTACTACAAATGTTCAAATTGATGACTCTGCACTATCTGGACCCAAACCCAAACGGTAATAAAATGCATTCACCACGTTTTGAAGCATTCGTTATTAACCTACCTCATGCCGAATTCTTTCTTTAAGGTCCTCTATGCCATGTTTTTCAAGTGCCGCCATAAAAAAAAGTCAAATGGCGTTAGATTAGGGCACCTAGCCGGCCATTCCACTGGACCCCTTCATCCTATCCATCTTTACTTTTTTAACTTTAAGGCCGTTTTTTTTTAAATCTTTTTTAATTATCTATTTAATCTTTAATAATCTTAATATTAAGCTTTGATATTATTTAATCTATTCAAAATGTATGGTTGAAAACAGATTAGAAAGCTATGTGTCAGCTATGATACATAACGTAACTGCACTCAGATGTAAGAACATAAATGTGCAGTAATGGTGACTAGCATGTCGATTGGCAATTTGTGTAGTTCATATTTGATCCCCGAACTGCCGAGTATTTATCGGGAGGTGCTAATGCAATTTTCATAATGAAATTCCTGGCTAAATCGAGTGCTGGAACTTTTAAAAATTGATCTCTGAAATGATTAAAGTCGATGTCAATGGGGGCGATTCGGGCAAGGAAACGAGGTGGAATTTTATGCGCGCGATTAATCGGTGCATTAAAGGTCCACGATTTGCGAGCCGGCAAACTTAATTTGCGCCTTCCGCTTTATCGGCGTCCCGTGACGAAATGTGTGTGTTTACACTCGATACAGTGCTGGGTGATCCCGACAAATTGCTCAGTCAACACCGAACTGCTCGGCTCCACAAATATATCCAGCCAACGGCCTGTCTGCCGTCTAAGGAAGACGTATTGAACGACCGAAATAAAGTAAGAAAAAGCAATTTGAACGGTCTGGAACTGAGTTTCGAATTGATTTCTACAAACCGGTGTCTGCGGGACGGCACGGGGGACCTGCGAGGATGTGTGTCAGGGGGCAGGCAAGGGGGGCGGCGGCCGAAATGACCTCATATATCCGCCACCCCCGTACCCAACCGCCCTAGCCGGGGGAGGTGGACAGAGGGATTTTACAAGCTGGACGCCGGTGGCTCTTCTAATCCTGCTGCGCGGCATAAATAACAACGGTCTCCACTTCTCTCCTGCTAAACGATCCGCCGATAGATCTGGGGGATCCGTAAGATCCGACGATAGGTCGCACGCTATATCGCCCCGCGACGACTACATATATGCGATCGTGTTAATGCGGTGATACGAGATCGTATCTAGGCGAAACCCTCCTCGCCTTTCGGGCACAGCAGGCCTGGTGAATTGATTCTAGGTCGCGTTTGACCCGCGGATCAGGGGTCGCGCTCTCGCGGATTTAAATACGGCCCATATTTCACAGACATCTGATACCGTCAGAAATCGAATTTCCGCCGTTCTTTGGCTAATGAATTATTGTAATTTGATGCGGGCATAAATATGAAGTGTCTGCCATGGCTGAGGCAACAGCAGTCGACACCCTCAGAGCGACCCCCTCGCCCCGTATTTACATGTTTATCAGACCGGGCGGCGCTGCCACGGCGATTTATTGGCGCTATTCGTGTAATGTAATGGCGCGAGGAACCGGAGACGGATACGGGGCTAACTTGTGTTGACTGCCGCCCCCGACGCCCCGCCGCGCAGGAGATGGATAATGCAGTCACTTTGCGGCCGCCACTTTCACATAACCCTACTTAATTAACATCAGGGGGTCCCTACAGCCCCACGGGGCGCCCCCGTGGCTTCAACGGGGGAGGCGAACGTGAGCGGAAACTCTACGTCTTTTCGGCGGTTTTAACAGATCGCGCTTGCCGTAAATCACCGCCTCCTCTACCGCACCGTCAAAAATCCCGACCCAACCAAACCAGACCAATCCGCCGCGTCGTCAGACGCGGCCAAAAAATACCAAAAGAATTTACACATTTTCCTACGAAGTATTAATTGGTTTGAAACTTCAACAATAGTAAAACGTAGTTCGAATTTAAACGTATATCCCACCATCAAGTAGGTACCGTTATTACACAGAAATACTCGGATATATTTAAAACAAAATATTTTACTAATAGTCGTATTTATAGTGAAATTATTATATAATTTCTCGAATTATTTCTCGCTCGTGATTTATGATCGTATTTAGTACTTGCACGTCGTGACGTTTCTTTACTACAGTGACTACTCTCAAGGTCGTTTGCTATTGGTAATGTGTTAATTATTGTACGCAAACAATATATTAGTGTAAAACAACACAGATTTATGGGTTTGTTTTGTTTATTCAATTATAGACACGCTGAAATTGTGACAGACAGGGAAGTAAAACACAGGTTAACGATGATGAAACGTGATTTATGAAATTGTTACATACAGGGAAATAAAACACAGGGTGACGATTGTGACGTGAATTGGTTTATTTTCTTTATTTCGTTAACCTTATGATGACTTCTCTTATTATCATATTCACTCAAATAATATGTTGATTGTGACTGCGAAGTTTATTTACGGGAGTTTGTTATACATGGACATACATCTCTCGTTTATCAGATCATTTATTACCTTCCTCTTTCATTCCATTTAACTATGGGAAATTGATATGATTAAAAATACAACTATTTAAAGATTTTGAAACATCATTAATACGCACGATTTAAATGATATCTCGCGATCTTCCCGAATCACAAGATTGCGTTTGTGTCCTCACTAATGCCATTATAGGAATTCCATTGCCCACCTTTATTAAGGTCAATTAGTAATTGTATTGTATTTGTATTCCGGGGGCAATAGGCCAGCTAGGCCATCCTCACTGCGACCTGGGAGATCTTTTGTGGTTACCTTTTGTGCTCTACTCCAAAGAATGGTATAATGCTACACGTGGTCTATTCTACTGTATGGCTTGGAGGCGTGGACTCTCAAGTTAGACACTTTGAATCGCTTAGAAGCATTTGAGATATGGCTGCAAAGAAGTATGCTCCGAATTTCGTGGTTACACAAAATGACAAACAATGAAATGCTACGAAGAGCAAATGTAAATCGTGAGCTACTCTCTAACATCAAATGCAGAAAAACCAGCAACCTTGGACATGTATTGAGGGGGCAGAAGCATAACCTACTCCATCTCATATTGAAGGGGAAAATTGAGGGCCAACGTGGTATCGGCAGAAAATAAATGTCCTGGCTAAGGAACATCCGTGAATAGACTGCGATCCAAACCACGGAACAACTCTTTAGGCTGGCGGAGGACCGGCACGCATTCGCCAAAGTGATCGCCAACGGCAGGGAGACCGGACACGGCACCTGGAAGAGATATTCTCTCTGGTTATATGGGGTTTTAAGCTAGCGTTGTGCCGACTCGAATAATCCTATAACTCGAGAACTCGTAATAAGTGAATATTCCAACTCGAATGATTATTCGAGTTGATCAACTCGAGTCGCGCCTCGGTCATGTTATTCGGGAATACTGAAGGTAGCGAATTATCCAAGTTTTTGCAGTCCTGTCCTGTGTCCCACCTATCATTTGCTATAATTCGGTCTGGGGATTTGAGGCGCAAGGTAGAATAAGTTAATGCGTTTAAATGATTATGATGCCGAAAATGATTTGATTCTAGTGCGGGAAGTGATTTCACAACAACAGGTGTGTGGGCAAAGTGCGCTGTTTTGTCCGTCGATTGCACCAGAGATTGTTTCCTCTATTTATTTGTAAACACTAAGGTCGCCCTAAACGCCTTTGTTTACTGACAGGAATAAATAATTGTTTTTCTCGAAATCCAAATTGATGAGGTGGGATTAACCACAATTGACGAGAATAACGAATATAGTTGAACAATCACTAGAACAAAAAAAAAGTCTGGTCCACAATATTCCTTGATGTGGCACAGGCGTTTGATAAGGTATGGCATGATAGCCCAAAATCTTGGTATTAAGTACAGAAAAATGTACTGGTTAATAGGAAAAAAATCCACTCTGTCTATGCAAATTAAGATTTTATTGTATAAACAGATTCTTAAACCAGTCTGGACCTACGGCATACAGCTTTGAGGCTGTGCTAAACAGACTAACATCCAAATAATACAGATGTTCCAGAATAAAGTGTTGAGAAGCATTGTTGGTGCTCCTTGGCACGTAAGCAACAGTGACCTCCACCGGGACCTGGGAATGGACACTGTCAACCAGACGATTAAAAAGTTCGCGAAAAATCATGAACAACGACTTCATCATCATACAAACGTTGAGGCCATCCAGCTCCTTGGCATCGTAGGGCTAGAAAGAAGACTCAAGAAGACCAACCCTTGCGAGTTAGTGTAACAGTGTCTTACAATAAGCAGCGCATAGTGTGCGCTGGTCTAACATACACGACAACATTTTAGTGTTGAAAGTAGTTAGAACCTAAGTAATGCTTATGAGCAATACCTTAGTAGTAAGTAGTTCAACCCAAGTGTTTTAAGTCAGCAATAAATTACTCATTGATCTTATGATCAGAATGTAATGATGTAAAACATCATATTGGTGTTTAAACAATAATATAAAAAAAAGGAATAGGCAATTGGTGTTTGGTATTTATAGGTCACTTGGGGTTCATTAAATACACTATCTTCCGTCAATTTGAATATAGTACGGGAATTGATTTCACAACAGGTGTGTGGGCGAAGTGCGCTGTATTGTGCGTCAATTGCACTTGAGATTGGTTCCTCTATTTATTCGTAAACACGAAGGTCGCCCTATACGCCTTTGTTTACTGACAGGAATCGGATATTGGTGTTTGGTATTTATAGGTAATTTGTCTTATGGAATGAAATGAATAAACACTCCTGTGAATTTATAATGAGACTGGTTTAACAAATTTACATTATAAATAATAGTAAAATTTTAAGTTACTGTGTACCAAGATTTGTACGTTTTTCGATAAATTCTATTTTATGTTATACTTCGCGTTTTTGCTACGTGATACAATTGTTAATTTTAATTTTGTATAAATCGACGTGAATTTATATTCTCCAACCGCGAATATCGTGTGCGTTGTCCGTGGACCGATGCGACTTTTTTACTGATCCCGATTGTTTGTGGCTTACGTTTATATATGTTCTTCGAATCTCATATTTCCGCTTCCTTCACCTATCTACTGCTAAATATTCGCCCCCGTCTGTTAGTTATCATTGTGATTATTAACCTTGAGTGTGCGTGTGCTAGTGATGCGTTTTCAGTGCAGAGTTTTAAACTTAACTTATAGAACTGCCAATGCAGCTGATTTTCACGTGCATGACGCTCGCTTGTTTCTAAAGGCTGCTGATTGACCTAAATTGTTTATGTGACACTCAGACATGGAATCTTTCAGACACGTGTATATTCAAGCCTCGGCTCTTGAGATATTTGTCGACGCTATGTCGCGTGTTGCGATGGCTATTTCTCACATTTCAACTTGGGATTATTTGTAAATTAATCAGTTTAATAATTTTGTTTTATTCGTTTTTTTTTTAAATATTAGTCACTTTATTGCATAAATTCGTATTATACTGGGCGTATATTTGGGCCAATTACAATACTAGCTCTTGTACCAGCTATTTCTATACTCGATGTACGCTCTTTCACACTTACGAGTAGATATTGTATCCGAGATATACATATCATATCGAGATATGTATACATTTAAATGGAGTTTTTCACATGTAGGCGAGCGTAGGGTACAGTAGAACGATTCAAATATTTTGAATCTCGTCTAAGCAGCTGCCGCCGGTGACTCTTGCGTATCTCGTATACAGATTTTACATTACATTAAATACATCTGTCAGGCACGCATACTGTTTCAAGCAACTGGGTGATATAATTTGATTTTTATATTGATTTGGAAATATTAAAAGACGAACGTATTAAAGATATCAGATCCATACTTGCTGTAATTAGGAGATTTAAAGAACGTATTGGCAACTAGCGATCACTGTTAAGTACCTACTACACTATACTTTCAGTAACGGACCTCGCGGGCAATTACAATTCGAGGCATATAATTTTAATCGAAACCAGATCTTCGAAACCTTCGTTGCGTGTACACTGTACAGTGTACACTATACACCTTGATTAATACCTACACATGCCAACTTCCGCCACTCGCTTTGTCCATCCCCGCAGGGGTAATTAAACCGACTGCGAAAATAACAATACGTTCACGCATAATCACCACCCTCCGTGTTGGTTTTTCATTCACCTCGCCTCCTCTACCCCGCCGATTTATGCCGCCAGTACATGCACAGCCGCCATTCCGCACGCTTTTAAACCCGACTCTCCTTCATGCATCACTTCCGTAACGTAAACACACAATTTATATCATATTTAGATTGCGAGGCGCGAGCGCTACGGCTTCATTCCGCAGATTGGAAACTCGATATTTTAAACTGAACAACTCCCACGACTTCAGGACTGGGGTATCTCATTCCACATTTACGTTACATCCGCGTTTAATTGTGCACAGCAGCGGAATTTAATCGTACATCGATCGTGGAAATTGGATATTGGATTGAAATACTTTGTTGCTCTGGAAATAGAAGTACATATATGTATAATAATAATATATTTTGTACTTACGGAAAATTATGAAAAAATGTTCTATTTATTGTTAGTGGTATTTGTTCTTAAGAATGACTTATACATATTACTTATCTTAAAATATTATTATCAGAGGAGCTCGGCTCAACGGCAGTGTGAAAGACTAGTAAGCGGAATACCCACAGTATCATCGACCATAAGAGCACTTGCTCTTATTGCACTTGCGATTTTCATAACTGTGAACAGAATTACTTAAAATATAATCATTCTCATGCTGCTTAATATAATTAAGCATGTATATATGTAAAGGCAAGGTAGTGTCATTAGGCCAAGAGATCTGAATAAAGGCCTTAAACGGGAAGATATATTTTTATTAATCTACACAAGATGCTCAAAATTATCTCCATTTACTTCCTGGCAATATTAAATACGTTGAACAAAATTTTGTAATTTTCTTCATTAAAATGTGTAGTTTTAAAATTATAATTAACTTTTATTTAACTTTTGGACAACGTGCAGCTAAAAAAGAACCAACGATAAACATAGACAATCTTTCTAAAGCTAAATTTTTATAATTTGTTTTTTATGTTATGTAAAAACATAGATATGCATTTGCTGCATACTTAAATTTAGAAAAAAATACTCTTTTTAAAAACATTACATTGACCCCTCATGCCATTTTAAAACCTACAAGCCTTGCATCTCCAAGACAAATGAAATTTACAGAGATTTAAAAAACATCTTATACAATAGAATTTTATCACTCTTAAATGTGTACCAAACTTCAACAATTTTTCATAAACCGTTTTCAAAATATGTAACCGTATCCATACTTTTTAGCGACCCTGTATATGCCGCTTTAGCCTACACTGCACCAGTTTGAATCGAAATCTTGTCAACTATTGTACGTCGTGCATCGCATCTCTATACACACATACACGTATACACATATACATATACAAGGTGTCCAAGTTAAGGATCAACAGCATTAGGATTTCGAAAACCGTAAAAGTTACAAAGGCGGTTAACGTAGAAAAAAGTAGCGCAATTTAGTGGTCAGTAATATTCTGTTGAGAAAACCAGAAAATTCCGCTTACTTCCGCTACTTCATTTACCTGCAGTTCGAACAAAAATTGATTTCTATGATATTTCTTATATTAAGGTTCAATAATTCTATAATTTATGTAATAAGATTAAGGACGTACAATTATTACTTAAACTATAAAAAATATTTATTTTTATATAATTTATCAAAGTGTTTATTTTCCCCCAGAGCTTTAAAGGTTACAATTAAAGTTTTATTACTAACCGTATCCATACTTTTTAGCGACCCTGTATATGCCGCTTTAGGCTACACTGCACCAGTTTGAATATGAATATTGTCAACTATTTTACGTCGTGAATCGGATCTCTATACACACATGCACGTATACACATATCCATATACAAGGTGTCCAAGATAAGGATCAACAGCATTAGGATTTCGAAAACCGTAAAAGTTATAAAGGCGGTTAACGTAGAAAAAAAGTAGTGCAATTTAGTGGTCAGTAATATTCTGTTGAGAAAACCGGAGAATTCCGCTTACTTCCGGAGATATTTGACAAAAACATTTTTATTTTTTTCTGAAGTTATTTGAAAAGGTATAAGAAAACCAAAGGCACTTTCTCATTGCCACTTTTTTAGCTCTATAAGACAGCGCTTACAAATTTCCAGCACAACGTTTCGTTTCGAAGAAAACATCGTCAATTTTATTTTTATATGACCTGTATAAAATGTACACCCTGTATTAGGTAGAATTTCCAATTACGAATAAAACAATTTATATCACATTGTGGTCTTTTCGCTGTTTTATTCAGAAAAAGGCTTGTTTATACATTTTGAACATTTTCTTATAGTAGGCGTTGAAATGATGACGAAGAAGAAAAAAAAATTATCTAATTTTAACCCAGAATAGGTACCAAAATAGTTGAACCTTACTTGTACGCCCTGTATACGTACTTACATACATATATACACACATACATACATACATACATACATACATACATACATACATACATACATACACACACATGCATACATACATACATACATACATACACACACATGCATACATACATACATACATACATGCATTTATATCATGTATAATAAATCAGATTATATTTATAGCTGTCAACTAGTTAACAATAATAATTTTGTGAACATATGTACCACATTCATTTCACTTAATTGTTAGCTGTGAGACAATTACTGAGTTAAATATGGTGAATAGTTGATTCTATGCTAGGAATTTGAATAAATCAATATGAAAAAGCATGTTGCGAACACAAAAGTAATTGCATACTTGTTGTTTGATTTACAGGAGGGGTACAAGGCTCATTCATTAATTCAGCGTTGTACTACATTGTTTCAGGAACGCAACGTCGGAAAGTAACGGACGGCATTTATTACCAGAAATCCAGAAAAAGGAGCGAAAAGTAAGTCTCGTAATATTTCCTTAGCATGCAAATCGTGGAAATGTTTTATTCATTTCCATTCATATATCACTGGCGCACTTAAAAAGTGCACAGCAGATACTGCGATTTACCAGGATACCCACCCCTTTCCCGAATTTATAAATAATCTTATAATGTAAATGTTCAATTTACATTTTTTAATACGTTAGGTATAGACGATTGACAATTGAATATTTTGATTACTAAATATATTGACAATTGAATATTTTGATTACTGAATATATTGACAATTGAATATTTTAATAACCCAGGGGGTGGGGGGTCGATAGCCCAATAAAGATTGTTTAAAGTAATCTGTTAGACTGTATTATTAACCACATAATTTCCTATAACTTATTTATTTACACATTTCTTCTAAAGTCAATAATAACAGACCAATATGCTCCGAACAAAATAACAAAAAAAATATTTTTTCGTGATATCTTGTCAGCCATGCAATTTTTCCAAAAAACAAAAAGCTCATGAAATTGAACTCATAAAACTGCAGTTCTTGCCCCATTTAACCGTCCCTCTATCTCCGCTGGTTTCCGAGATCCCCATACTAAACATTCGAAAAAACTCACCGTGTATATTTATACCAAAAAGATCGCTTAAATAGCATATAGAATTTATCTATTTTCTCAATTTGTACATCTAAAGAGGGGATGGAAGACAACCAATAAAAACTACCACACATGACTGAGCCATGAATGCTAATTTATTTTACAACCAAATGTATTATAAATAAATGCTTTCATTATAATTTATAATAATAGAGCTAATTGAAAACATTGCAGCTTGTAGTTTGAAGCTTAAGCTTATTATAGTCAAAAAAATATATATTATGGTTATTATTTTTGTTAAGGAGATTACATGATGATCATCCGTTAAATATATTGAGCATAGATGGCTGGTAATGGCGTTGTTGTTGTTTATTAAAGTGGGGATGTTGCGAGGCGTTTCCGGTTTTTTATGCGCGCCCCTGCTAAAATTTGATGAAGATGTAACCGGGATTCCAAGATGTCGCTGCTCGGGCTCTAGTCCTGAAATATGGGGATTTTTATTTTTGATGTCACCGATAAATCCTCGTTTGTCGCGGCGAAAGCGCGCTTAATTTAAGTTCCGCCCTATTTATCGTCGCCCAGGGGTGGTGCGGGGGCGTTATTGAAAAATAACACCCCTCGACCGCCGCCCCGCGAGTTTTTAATTCCCCACGGATGCACCCGCGGCGTAAAAATGGCCGTTGTTGATTTATTGCGCGCTGTTGGACATTTTCGCGTAGATAATGTCGCTGGTCCCTGGAATATCTTACTATGGCCATAAATCACCCCGTTGTGCTCTCGAGTCTCCTCTGCACAACTATCGGGGACGTCACAAGCGGCCAACTTTTTAATTTCGTTTTCATATATACATAACTATACAGTTGCGCGACTTTAGGGGGCGGCGGACGAAGATGCGGACAACGGTGGCGGCGGGAGGAGGCGCCCCCCCCCCCAAAACGGCGTATTCTCGCCGCCAAATCGAGCGGACGAAGGAAATCACATCCCCAATTTGATATTCAACAAGGCGGACGATATAAATTAAAAAAGAAATGTACGTGAGCAGCTTCGAAGATGCGACAGGAAAGTCGAGTAATATAAATGGACTTGGAGGTGATTTAATACATTTACATTACTCTGTGGAAATCGTACTGAAATTTACGGTAAGCTATATATAATAATAATAAAAATTATATAATATATGTTCGTACATGCAGCCCCTAGGGCACTATCCATAGGGAGGTGCAAAATGTGTAATCGCCATTACTAAAATAATAACTAATTAATAACTTTGATTATATTATATAAACTATAGACAGGGTAATATAATAAGATAATTATAATATTTAATATAAATCAATTAATTTCGAACAATTCAGATGATTACTTAATTTTAATGTTGATTTAGAAATCGCTCCGCACATGACGCGGCATTCTAAAACACGTGCAATTTTGATATTTAATTCTGCCGAGAACGCACTTTTCCATGTTAGTATCACCATTTGAATCGCACACAACGAAATAAAAATAGGCTCGCAGTAAACACACAACAGCTTGCAAGTGTTTTACTGATAAGTGTAATATTGTGCATTATTAGAAAATTTATTGATTCAGTTCAACAACACTTCACATGCAAATAGATTCATTTTGGTTTCTTTACATTCGGGTGCGTAGTTAATTTAAAAATCCTATTCAATTATCGTTGTGTTTTCTTCGTGTGTTTTTGCTTTGTTCATTGGGCGTTTTGGTTTTGTGTGTGGGTTTTATAAACTTCTGTCTCCCCCGTGACTTTTCTACTTTCACCCTGTAATAATTATTGTGTCGGTATTTTGTGTATGACTAATTCCTCCCTGTAAAAAATATTATTGCGTATTTTATATTTTTATATTTAGTTAGACTATTATATCTTCCTGTGACAATTTACTTGTGCGCTGTTTAGTTCTTTTGCGAATTGCGAGATTTGTGGTTATTCAGCAACAAATGATTTTGAGTTTCCAAAATGCCGAAATCCCGGAAATGTTCATCACGGGTGAACGGTTAGAATGCACCTGCATTAAAAATTATAAGAATTACGATATTTCGCGGTTTAAATGCAAGGTCCGAAAAATAAAGTCGGCGTTCTTTCAAACGGCAGAGCCCCTGAGAGGTAATACTTTAAAAACAAAAATGACCTTGAATTGCACTTGATTAGCATATTTCAAACTTCTGTTAGAGAGTCTGTTGACAGAAATCTTAGCAACATGGCATGGTAATAATGTCATTGCTCCATCTCGTAGAGAACACAAGAACTGCTTGAAGCATACTTTCAACCATTCTCACGCCGGGGAATTAAATTTAGGTACATTTTAAATAATTAATGAAACTATAAAAACATCTGTTAATTAATAGGTACAATATCTTATTAGATACAGTATTTTACAACGTTTCGGGATATATTTTCGGAGTGGAGAAATATAATTTCTTTGAATCATTTTTTTTAATAATATGGTAAACAATTGGTAATTTTAATTATAAACTATATAGTGTCAGGTATAATCAGGTCTATATTCATGTATAGCTTTAAAATTGTGCAAATATATGCAAAGACAATCCATGAAGATTAAAAACGGCACAAATCGAAGATTTAATGAAATTTCAAAGAAAAAAGTAACTAATCGAAAAACTAAGTATATAGTGACACGTAGTATTTAATTTGATAATTTATGGTACACAAAATATAACGGGAACGTGATTATTAACAGCAAGAAAAACCTTTTACGCCTGAAAACCGCGCTCTTAATTCTGCCGAGAACGCACTTTTCGAAGTTAGTATCTCCATTTTTATCGCACACAACGAAATAAAAACATTTTCGCAGTAAACACAAAAGTTAGCAAGTGTTTTACTGATAACTGTAATATTGTGCATTATTAGAAAAATAAATGATTCAGTGAAGTTACGTGCAGTAAATTTTATTCTGTTAACTTTCATGCGACTAAACATTAACCACTTCTTTGCAGGTAAGTTTAACAGCAAATATGACTATGTTGTATTCAAATATTTAATTAATATGTATCGTGGTACATTATTACTTATAAAATATCTTCAAAAAAGCCATCTGGATTTCAAAATTAGCGCAAAACTCTGAAAGTTCAAGTGGCCGACTGTTAAAGTTTTTCAAATCAAGTCATGATGTTTCCGCCACCAGCGACTTGGATAGATGTGTAGGACAATCAGATGCATAACAAAATAAGTCAAGAAGAAAATAAAAGAGAAGAAGGTGTTTCAAAGTCTGATATTATGATGCAGAGCGAAAGCTCTCATGAAATTAAATCCAGAACCAGTAATACGATTAATTATGTAGATTACAATGACGCGTAAAACTAGCTTGACTACTGTAATGATAATGTTCGTCGGATTTAATTGCAAAATCCACCACATCAAATTATTACATATTATTTTCCCAAAGATTCCAAAAATCGTAGATTTTCTCCAATTCACTATTAAAGAAAACTAGCCAATGGTGAAAAAGTATACCATTCATGGTTGATATATTAAACTATAAAAGATGCGTTTTTTGTTTTTGTGCAAGTTATTTAACAAAAATAGCTCGTCAATCCTAGAAAAATTGGGATCAAAAGACTGGAAAAATATTGAAGCAATTCTATCTTTACATGAAAGGAATACTTTCTGTTTAGACAACTTTCAGACCTGGCAAGAATTTGATGTGCGTATATCCAACAAAAAAAAACAATTGATAATATTAACCAGCAAAATATCAAAGAAGAAGAACAATATTGGCGACAAATTTAGCAACGTTTGTTCGCTTTGATCAGAGTATTTGCCACTTAAAACTTAGCATTTCGTGGAACAAATGAAAAGTTGTAGAATAACAACAACGGTAATTTTTTGAAGTTTGTAGAATAGCCCTCTTTGACCCTGTAATAAACGAACATTTGCGCAGAGTCAAAAATCAAGAAATTATGGTTCATTATCTGGGAAAAGATATTCAAAATGAACTTATGCAGATCCTAGCAGGCGCTATGAAAAATAAAATTTTGTCACCTGTGAAATCGGAAAAATATTACTTTTAATTATTTTATTAATTATTAAGTATTATTTTGGATTGCACACTAGACGTTAATATTATTGAACAGATGACTATGATTATACGTTTTGTTGATATTATCAAGCCGTTAGATAGTGAGATGTTTAAGTTTAAATTCAAGTTTATTGTATCCCTTGTCACATAGTACAACATTCCTAATGAAGTGATTGTTACAAGCAAAGTACTACAAAAATTAGTATTCTTCTATAAATTCAGCTACAAAACAACTTCAAATGACTAAGAATTACCTGTTAATATGTAGGAGCGATAATGGTTTTAACAAGTTTTAATTGATGCTGCCGAAATTGCTGCGGAATTAGAAACAGAAGCGAAATTTGAGCCCGATGAATATAGAAGGACACATCAACGGCAGTTTGAATAAGAAGCTCAAGACGAGACACCATAAGATCCTAAACAGAAATTCAAAATAGAATTTTACAACACTATGTTGGACATGGCTGTACAATCTATTGAAGAGAGGTTCTAACAATTAGAACAACATTATAATCCCTTTGGCTTCCTTTATGATATATCCAATATCAACAAAAAGACACCTGCGGATATACTTACTGACTGCAAACATTTAGAAAGGTCTTTGACGCCTAACGCTAATAAAGATATGGATGCTTATGATCTTTGCAATGAGCTTCAAGTAGTAGCTCGAAGACTTCCATAACCTATGTCACCATCAGATGAGCTTCTCTATATAGTACAACAAAAATTGGAATATTGTGTACCAAATGTTGCAACTTGCAGTGTCCGTGGCTAGTGGAGAACGCAGTTTTTCAAAATTGAAGGTAATTAAAACTTACTTGCGTTCAATTATCTTCAATTTCAATAGAATCTGATAACGCTTCGACACCGGAATTGACGGAATTAGTAGAAACTTTTGCGAGGAAGACGGCACGAAAAATTTTGTTTTTGTATTCTACCTACAAATTTTGCTACAACCAAGTTGGTCAATATTCTAAGAAGAACGGGTATATTTCCCAAAAATCTGAAAATAAGCTGCATTATCCCAATCTTCAAGAATGGATCTACCCAATCTACTGTTCTTACTATATGTCAATGATCTCCCTCTGCAGATCAGAAACGCTTAAATAATCCTGTATGCAGACGACACAACTACCTTGCAAACATCTCCAGACATTCAATCTGCATTAGTAGGGAGTAGACAATCATCGTCCATAATGTCTAAATAGTTTTTCGCTAACAAACGTTCACTTAACGCTAATAAAACCGTAGAATTAATGTTTACTCCTAAATGCAGTGAGTATAATTCTGCAGGTTTTTTGGCAGTTCATCTTGATACAAAGCAGAACTGGAACTCACACTGCGACGAAGCATCAGCGATATTATGTAAAGCTAGGTTTCTGCTGAGACACCTCACCTACTCGAGTAGTGGACCTATAGGAGTTCGGGGTCATTTTCCCCATAAGAAATATATGGGCCGATTTTCGCTACTTACTTCCGGTCGAGCGTCGAATTTGGCTAAGTTTCTTATCCGCGATGTGTATGTTGGGCTGCCTAACATCTGCGCGGGATTAACCGTAATTTTTAATTACGTGCGTTAAACAGCTCAAGCGGCTTAACAAACGGCTCAAACGGCTTATTAAACAGCTCAAACTACTTTTTAAACGGCTCAAGCGGCTTTTTAAACGGCTCAACCGCTTTTGTAACAGCTGAAACAGCTTTTGAAATAGCTCAAACGGTTTTACAAACGGGTCAAACGACTTTTTAAACAGCTCAAGCGGTTTTACAAACGGCTTAAACGGTGTTTTAAACAGCTCAAGCGGCTTTACAAATGGCTCAAGCGGCTTTACAAATGGCTGAAAAGGCCTTTTAAATGGCTCAAACGGCTATTTAAACAGCTCAAACGGCTTTTTAAACAACTGAAACTGCTTTCTAAACGGCTCAAGCGGCTTTTTAAATGGCTCAGCCGATTTTGAAAGAGCTGAAACAGCTTTTGAACCAGCTCAAGCGGTTTTACAAATGGGTCAAACGCCTTTACAAACGGCTCAAATGGCTGTTGGTTACTCCCGCGCAGATGTTAGGCAGCCCAACATACACATCGCAGATAAGGGACTTGGCCGAATTCAACGCTCGAATGGAATAAAGTAGCGAAAAATCGGCCGATGTATTTCTTATGGGCGAACTAACACAGAACTCCTATAGGACTACTACTTACTGGTTACCTCGCCACGCACTGATAACTGTATATTATGCCCTACTACATTCTCATCTGTCAAACGGGATTTTAATATAGGGCCACTCAGCAATAACCGGCAGACTTTTCAGATTACAGCGACGGGCTTTGCAAGTAATATCTTATCTCGGTCATAGAAACGATTGCGAACAGGCATTTATTGCATCCAGAATTCTCACACTGCCAAGTCTATTCGTCCTGAAACTCATTAAATCTGTTCGAAAAAACATGCCACATTATCACACCCATGAACAACTCGACTACCACCGTACTAGGCATTCCAGTAACATTTACCTACCACGCTGGCTTATAACAAACTGTAGAAATGGCATAAATAACTATGGCCTAAAATTGTACAATCTACTTCCTTATGGTGTTAAAGCACTTCATAAATCTAGGTTCTGTAGCAATTATTTAAGCAATTAGAAAACTACCTTGCCAGTAAGGCATTCTACACTGTGGAAGAGTGTCTATAAAATATATTCCTGGATTTTAACATCAGTACTCTGTAATGTGTAATGTTATTGTTAATATTGTTACTACTATTTTATTGTATCTATATCTAGCAGGTTATATTGATGTTTATCTTATTTGACAAGTGTAAACATAACTGTATATGTATTAACACACAAATATATTATTCTATTTTATTCTATTATTCTATTTGCAGTTTTTTGTTTTTTTTTTAGGGATTGAAAGCCAAACCATGCAATTTTTCAAATCCTTTTATTTTCGCTGCTAAGTAGGCTTTGCCCTGAATAATATTGTTTTCTAATAAAACCAACGCTCTATCTCTTACCGTTTATGAGACGCCATGTTGAGCCCAATAACTGGGACACGCTGTATATCAAGTTATGAAATTCACGGTACATTGTGACCCAATGGGTCGATTTTATTATAAATGTACGTAAATCACTGCCGCCGGCTGCTGGGCTAAACTGCCTCGGAGAGAAATCGTAATTACCTGCTCTAAATTATAATTGTAAATCGATCACAGAATTAACTACATTTGCGGAATTGAAAATCCGGTGCGGCATAGGAAATACATGCGAGCACATATAAAGCGGTTAATGGCCATTTACATTTATGCATGAGTTATGAATGAATCGTCGCCTGTGCGAGTAATGCAATTTTTAGCTGCACGAGCGACGCATGAATGGGGATGAATAAAACATTACGTATTGCTGCACGGCGCAACGGAAGCGACGTTTATTTTCAGTTATTGCGATGCTCATTAATTTCAAATTAACAGACAAGAATATTTCGAAAAGGCACATAATACCTTGTTATAAATAATTCACATGACTTTCTAAATAGAACCACTTAGTTTGATATCAGTGTCAAGCACGCCGTGGTATTGCTTTTCATCACAGTTTATAACTTGGTTTACGATACAGCTCAAAATAAAATACTGAAATCTATTACCGTGGTATTGAGTTCCTCTTCATCGAAATTGGAAATACACATTTTAATGTATGAATTATACAGGGTATTTGCTAAAGGTGTTCCTAAAATTTGGATATCGCATCAGTGATGGAAACAAAACAAATAGGTTCATATAAATATGTGGGCCTAGATGGCGCTGTAAGCAAATAATCAACATTTTGTATTATACCATGAATAATTTATATTATGGACAGAAATTTCAATTTAAACATGAAAAATTATTACATGATCCACTTTTAGGTACAGTAATTGTTCAAGTTCAAAGACCACTGATGACTTGACATATGTGCGCTCTTTATCCTAAGCAGCGGCAAATTGAAAGACAAGGTGTTCCTCCCATAGTATCACAAGCGTTCTATATTCTTTGAAGAATTATTTCCGTAGAGTTTACTATACAAGCCTAAACTATTCCATTGATATGCCCCCAAAAATAATAAATGAGCGGACTGAAGTCCGGTGATCTTGGTGGCCATGCGTCTGGACCTTTTCTCTTAATTCATTTTTTGTGGTAATCATTATTTTAAGAGTCCATCTTGCATATACCAACAATCATATCTTATCCCAAGTCTGGAGGTACATACTCAGCCAATATTTCTTTCCAATAATGAAGTACATATATGTAATGAATAAACTTAAACCATTAAAAACGAATGCCAAACTGAACGTTACATGCAAAGTTACTACCATCTGTTAGGTATCAAATTGTATTATTGGCTAATAATTGATTAATAATATTAGAGGCGGGATCTGTGCCTTTATTTATTAATATAAGCCGTAGCGACGTACTCAGCTTACGAATGAAGGGGATTGAGTTACGTGCTCTTATGGAGTGTGGATGAAAGTTGGGTGCTGATTGTGGGGAAAGGATGTGTGATCTAATGTTTTGGTGTGCGTTTCAATGTGGACGGTTATGGATTAGGTGTTGGAATAGATTAATGGTCAGTACCTAAACTAAAATATGTATATCAGATTGAGGTGTTCCGACATATGCAATTAGATTGTAATATTCACATTATTAAGAGGTGTGTCCTCATGATTACATAAAGGCGGGATGCGTTCCAGTGTCCTATGCAAATATAGTACGTGCACATAAAGGCGGGATGCGTTCCTGGGTCCTTTGTAAATATAGTACGTGCACATAAAGGCGGGATGCGTTCCTGGGTCCTTTGTAAATATAGTACGTGCACATAAAGGCGAGATGCGTTCCTGGGTCCTTTATAAATATAGTAAATGTACATTACGGAGAGGTTCGTCCTAGTAATTGAAAGAAGGAGGGGTGTGTCCCTTACGTCCTTAATTAATACGGTACTCGTATTGGGTATTAAGAGGTGTATGTCACTGCTTTGCACATGAAGGTGAATTACAATAATCGTAGAGAATGATGGTCGAAGCCGTGACTGCTGGGGATCCAGTTGACGAGAGAACAACAGGCGGGGGAAGGGGAGATGCTCCCCCGGTAAGTCCTTTCAATTATAGTTAATATACAATACTAAAAGAATACTCTTTATATGTGGGGAAATCGATTGGAGCCAATGCCATCTTCGGATCGAGTTCAATATATAGCCTGCGGATCCTGACCAATGAAAATACAATATATTATGTAAGTGATTATTTCTATTAACAGGTAAAAATGGCGAAAATTTATGTATTAAATATGGCGTCAAGTTTCGGCTACGATAGGAAAAAGAAGTAGCTTAACACATCTAGGTAATACTTAAGTAATACAAAACATAAAATATTGAATATCCTGCTAACAGAGCCTTGTAGGCCCATATGTTAAAATGAACTTTTTGTTTGATTTCCATCGCTGACTCGGTATCCAAATTTTCAGGATACCTTTAGCAAACAGGTTATATAATAAAAAGCTTTTCACTAGTATTTATCATTTATGTTTTAGTAAATACGGTACTTCAGACTTTCATATGATGCTCAAATAATTATACCGGGTGTCCCATTTAACCTGACAAATCAAAATAACTCGAAATATACGCATCGTACGTCAAACATGTTTTAGACAACAATTAAATGTTTCTAAATGGGACATCTTCCTGTAATAAATTCAGACCTCCCCCACCGCCCCACTGGGTAGGGCGGGGGGCAATTTTGAAATTTCAAATAGGAACTCATTTATTTACAGATTCGGATTCTATGGAAAAAAATCATAAGTTTAGATCGACATTTTTTTTTTAATTCAAAATAGATGGCGCTATAATCGCAAAAAATATATTTTTCATAATTAACTCGTATCCGGTGACGTGGAGTTTGCAAGACAAATTGGCTCTGTAAGTTTTAAACCGAATCGCCGTACAGCAGTATTTTATTAATAGTTGTCGCGTAAACAACTATCAGAAGTATGCCAGACCACTATTTTTTTTAATAATTTTTAAATTATTCAAAATAATACAAAACATTTCACAAATGGTTTAAATGTATGTAGAAACATAAATAAATAACTTGTTTAGCTGTAAAACTTAACGAAAGTGGTGATTATTATTTCAATCTTTAAAAAAATGTCGGTGACGTCACTACAAATAAACGAAGGTGTTTAAATTTTTTTTTTTCACCAACTTCTAGCTAATTCAGTCCTATTTAATAATATACAGTATGTCCCCGGGTTGAGTTTACAAGAGGGATTTTTTTTAATTAGTACTTTTAAGTAAAAATGTTATAGGAATTAAAAATTCCTGCTCAGTGTGAAACTACCATTTCAGTTATTATATTAAATCAATGTGTTGAGTTATTTATGGCTAAATGAAAAAAAAAATTAATTTCCGAACTTTAAGCCAAATAATTATGAAAAATAACATCATTTAAACAATTCCCCACCAATTTATCCACACAGTTCAATCCTGGTATGGAACACCTGAAGACTGTTTTAGATTTCTTCAATAGTTATTGATGCAAATGCCTGTCGTAGGCGATTTTTTAAATTTTCAGTACTATTTTCTGCATTTGGGGGAATGTTTGAATAATTTTAGTTTTCTTTAATGCTGTTAAATGTAATTTTAAATTCATTTGGCAAATAGTAAATAAATAAGTGTCAAAATTAGATTTCAAAATTTTGATTTTGCCAACACCCTGTATAAATAAATCAAAGATTCAATAACTGAACTCGTAGTTTCAGACCAAGCAGGAATTATAACATTTTTACTTAAAACTAAAAATTTAATAAAAATCCCTTTTGTAAACTCCACTATATATGGTTTGGTAATGATTAAATAACAAAAAGTCGCTACACTCTTGAGCCCTTTTTATCGAACACACGGTATATTGACGAAACATGGACCCAAAAAATTATATTGTTCATCGCGTGTTGTAATACACGAATACGGATTTACGTGAACTGAAAATTCAGTTACAGGAATATATTACAGGTGACAATTTGTCGAAAAAGTTGGGTTCTCAATCCGTTTGATGTAAATATTGTTGAAGCTGCCTAATTACCAATTTATATTCATAATTAACTGATTGAAATATAATCGGACAAAACTGTACAACTCAAATTTTTATCTCATGGTTTAGATAAGTTTTGGCTTGCACGACGAAATGAATACGGAAGCTTAGTAATAGATTCTTTGAAAACATTGATTCCATTTTCCTCTTCTTACCTGTGCGGAAAAAGTTTTTCGATTATGGTGGCATTAAAAAATTAATATAGAAATCGTCTATTAAGAATAATAAATAATTTACTTCTGTGTGTTTTTAAGGTAAACACAAACCCAAGCCTCGCATTAATTTATTAATATATGTTTGTTCTTAATATTAAACAAAATTATAATTTATTGGTTGGATTGGTTCGATTCCCATTGGGCTTGCGACACCCCGGTTGAGAAACTATGATCTAACCTAACCCTACCTATCCTAATCTAACCCATAAACACTTGACTATACCTAAACCCGTCCAAAATATGACATATCTGTACGTACGTTCTATAGAGGGAGAGATAAATATCTAACTATAAGATTTTTTCGGTAAGCACCCTTCTACAGGGGTGAATAAACTATAGAGACTGCCATGTAACGAATTCACCCCAGGAGTACTCAAAATCCCCCGAAGGACGGACATATACCCGGTTGGGGGTTAGGGGATATAAGGGCCTATTACAAGTAGGCCGTTATAGGTAAACTAGGTAAAAACACCATTAACCTCGATCAGCACCCGATCACACCCCGCATGTAATGCGATTACTATAAAGTATCGAATGTTCCCGAGGAGTACTCACAATCCCCCTCAAAGACGAGCATAGCCCGGTCGAGAGTTAGGGGATTAGGGGATCAGGCATAAAATATATTTAACTAATTAGACTGGTCGAAGCACCTAGGTGGACGTTTTACGGTTAAGGCTTGGCGGGAGCGGCTCAATTCTGCAACGAAGATAAAATGGTCATGAGCTTTATTCAAACTATAGAGACTGTCATGTAACGAATGATCCCCTGGAGTACTCAAAATCCTGCGAAGGACGGACATATGCCGTGTCGGGGGTTAGGGGATATAAGGGCCTATTACAAATAGTAGGTAAAAATACCATTAACCCCGGTCCACACCCGATCACATCCCGCATGTAATGCGATTACTATAAAGTATCGAATGTTCCCGAGGAGAACTCACAATCTACCTCAAAGACGAGCATAGCCCGGTCGAGAGTTAGGGGATCAGGGAATCAGGCATAAAATATATTTAACTAATTAGACTGGTCGAGGCACCCAGGTGGGCGTTTTACGGTTAAGGCTTGGCGGAAGCGGCTCGATTCTGTAACGAAGAGAAAATGGTCATGAGCTTTATTCAAACTATAGAAACTGCCATGTAACGAATGCTCCCCTGGAGTACTCAAAATCCCCCGAAGGACGGACATATGCCGTGTCGGGGGTTAGGGGATATAAGGGCCTATTACAAATAGTAGGTAAAAATATCATTAACCCCGGTCCGCACCCGATCACATCCCGCATGTAATGCGATTACTATAAAGTATCGAATATTCCCGAGGAGTACTCACAATCTACCTCAAAGACGAGCATAGCCCGGTCGAGAGGTAGGGGATCAGGGAAGCAGGCATAAAATATATTTAACTAATTAGACTGGTCGAGGCACCCAGGTGGGCGTTTTACGGTTAAGGCTTGGCGGTAAGCGGCTCGATTCTGTAACGAAGAGAAAATGGTCATGAGCTTTATTCAAACTATAGAAACTGCCATGTAACGAATGCTCCCCTGGAGTACTCAAAATCCCCCGAAGGACGGACATATGCCGTGTCGGGGGTTAGGGGATATAAGGGCCTATTACAAATAGTAGGTAAAAATATCATTAACCCCGGTCCGCACCCGATCACATCCCGCATGTAATGCGATTACTATAAAGTATCGAATGTTCCCGAGGAGTACTCACAATCTACCTCAAAGACGAGCATAGCCCGGTCGAGAGGTAGGGGATCAGGGAAGCAGGCATAAAATATATTTAACTAATTAGACTGGTCGAGGCACCCAGGTGGGCGTTTTACGGTTAAGGCTTGGCGGGAGCGGCTCGATTCTGTAACGAAGAGAAAATGGTCATGAGCTTTATTCAAACTATAGAAACTGCCATGTAACGAATGCTCCCCTGGAGTACTCAAAATCGCCCGAAGGACGGACATATGCCGTGTCGGGAGTTAGGGGATATAAGGGCCTATTACAAATAGTAGGTAAAAATATCATTAACCCCGGTCCGCACCCGATCACATCCCGAATGTAATGCGATTACTATAAAGTATCGAATGTTCCCGAGTTGTACTCACAATCCCCCTCAAGGACGAACATAGCCCGGTCGAGAGTTAGGGGATCAGGGGATCAGTCATAAAATATAGTTAACTAATTAGGCTGGCCGGGACACTTAGGTGGGTGTTTTACGGTTGAGGCTTGGCGGCAGCGGCTTAATTCTATAACGAAGAGAAAATGGTCATGAGCTTATGCTCCGTAAGCACCCATCTACAGGGGTGAATAAACTATAGAGACCGCCATGTAACGAATTCTCCCCAAGAGTACTCAAAATCCCCCGAAGGAGGGACATATGACCGGTTGGGGCTTAGGGGATATAAGGGCCTATTACAAATAGTAGGTAAAAATATCATTAACCCCAATCCCCTGCCGATCAGACCGGTATGTAATGCGATTACTATAATGTATCGAATGTTCCCGAGGTGTACTCATAATCCCCCTGAAGGACGAGCATAGCCCGGTCGAGAAATAGGGAATCAGGGCCTACTACAAATAGTAGGTAAAAATACCGTTAATCCCAATCCGCCCCTGATCACATCCCACATGTAATGCGATTCATTTAAATATTATGTGGGTTCCCTATGTGGGTTCACGACGGTGGCCAATAAGGTCTCTCTACTAATTAGATTTCTACCGTGTTCGACCGTGCAATCTACGAAGGGGTACTTTTTTTTATTATTGTAATAAGATCCATTACCCAGATTCTACTCGTAGTGTGTTAAGGTATCTTACATTATTATATTCTATGAGACACTACAAGCACTACCCTATAAATACTTATTCCTGTTGTGCTGGGCACACTCATATGACATCAGTGCCCGGAGGAATGGTGCGGGCTACATGTGGTATTGTGAAGAAATATTTGGGCGTCACATCAGAGGCCAGCGAGGTGCGGGAACATGCGTAAATGCTTAAGGATGTGCTGCTGCCGCATAACTCAAGGTTACTGATGGGTACAGCTGAAAAAAGTAGCAAAATTTTTATGCGTAACATACCTGTATGTGACCTGGTCTACTAAGAAGGATCACTGTTTGGACGTATTTCATAGAAAAAAAAAGGATGCTACTTCAAATGAAGCAAACAGAAGAGGGCTAGGTTTATAAATGGCTTTACAAATTGTACTTGAAAATGAAAACGAAAAACTTAAAAATGTTCCAATGAGGCTTTTAAAAGTGACTGCAGGCGACTGAGCAGATACTCCGGCAGGCACACCCTATATTACTGAACAACTACGAATAATATCAAAGTGTTCATATTGCATCAAAATATGTAGTTGGCCAGGTCACTTACAGTCTATAATTGTCTGGTAATCACATCTAGCATAATTTGTTTATTAGTGTTGAACATTATACATTGCACATTAAATTTATGCACTCTGTTTCACCAGATTTTCAACAAAACACAATAATAGATTTTCGCTTACACCACAGCGAGCCCACGCAAATAAACACGCATGGGACATACATAAACGTGTATTTGCGGACATCGCCGGCGATTGATCGACCCGGATTAGTAAATTCAAAGCGTATTAGAGGCGACCAAATGCCCATTACCTTGGTAAACAATCGCGAACACGCATTGTGTTTGACTTTTGTGCACGGCTATTTTTCCTACCTCCAAATCCATTACACCAATTAGGTCTCTCGTTCCACTGCAAAAGGTTAAATCGGATCGATTCACAGATTGTGATTAATGGTCGATCCGCCGGGTCAACAAAAATAAATTAATTAAACGGCAAGGCCAAATTATGATAGGGTTATGATAAACCTATAGAGGAGCAGTATGATAATAATGATGATAATTTTTTTATTATAACAAAACAGTCATAACCTACAACCTTTTGCTTGTATTTTGCTTTTGATTGTATTATTTTAGAAAGTTCGCTAACAATATTATTACGGTAAACCAAACACTTAATTTACCTTAATTATCATGTTTCACCAAGTGGTATCCACACATACATTCAACTTAATTATTATTACATTGAACTAATACATCATGTGTTTGAAAATATTTTTGAAAATATTGTTGATTTGTCTTATAATTTTTGCTTCTATAGGGTTTTCTAAGTTTATTTTATTACAACTTGACCATCACTGACAACAAAACTTTGTTCTAAAGATTATAAAACACCGAAATAGCAATATTTACATTAAACTGGTCTACAAATAAAAATAAAGAATTGACTGGAAAACAGGAGGATGTTTACCAAGTAATTTGGGTGCGTAGAATGCAAAATTACCACCATAATTGAGCTATCAGGTCTACTTCTTTCTATGTCGCATGGATGGCGCTACTGTAAAGTAATTTGACGGAAACCCATATTTATTCTCTATCTTCATAATAATAGTGCTTAAATATGTCAAGTAGATTGTGTATTCCAAATTCAAGCTTTTCTGCTTTGTTTGTGGTAAATATATGTTTGGAAAAAAACGATATGCAATCACAGAACCGTTAAAATATGCATATTTACATTACTTTGGTTATTCTGTCAGGAATTTAGACAAAACCTGGACACCGACATTGTTTCGCAATAGTTGCAGAGCTATTTAATACAAGTGGTAAGTGGTCGTATCGATCGTGAGAGGAAATATTTCCACTTTTCAGATCCTGTAATGGTGACAGTAAAGTAATCACCAGACCGATTTTTATTTTTGTTTTTAAAAAGTTGTCGGGATCCATATGAAAAATCGAAGAAGTGTGCAATACGCAAATGTTCCATCTAAACCAGTTCAACGTTTACCAAATCTTCCATTGCCAGTCATTCCTGGTACTACAAGCAGTGATTCGGAATCATCTTTCAATGACATTGATCCCAGCAGTAGTAGTTTGTATGAGTCTAATGAATGCCATTTAGTGACTCAAGCTGAACTAATTGATCTAGTTCGTGATTTACATGTATTTAAGCAAGACGTAGAATTATTTGCTTCACGTATGCAACAATGGAAACAGCTTGCAGTTGGGACAAAAGTAACAGTTTATAGAGAAAGATGCTTGGAATTAGCTGCATATTTTGTGAAGAAAAACACAATTCTCTAGTATAACGACATCCAAGGTTTATTTAAGAAAATGAACCAACCATATGAAAAGAATTAATAGAGATAATTCATTGGCTGTTTAACGTCTCTTCTTTTACATAATGGGAATAAAAAACCATGCGTACCAATTGCTCAAGCTGATAATACTAAGGAAAATTACGAATCAATGACTCAAAATTTAAGTTTACTCAAATACGAAGATCATAAATAGAAGATATGTGGTGATTTGATGGTATGTGATTGAATTTTCTATGGGTATCGTAAATTCCAAGTTTTGATAAAATCAAATTAATTTAGGTCATTGGTTTGTTAACTGGCATGCAAGGAAGTTTAACAAAATTTTGTTGTTTCCTTTGTTTATGGGATAGTCGAGCTACAAGTCATCATTACACCAGAACAGATTGGCCACAAAGAACAGAGTATTGTGCTGGAAAACAAAACATTCCAAATAATCCACTAATTGATCCAAATGACGTTCTACTTCCACCACTGCATATAAAACAAGGTCTTTTCAAAAACTTTGTACTGAGTACTTGTTAAATTTTGGAGATACGGATTAGTCCGTGACCAATATCTGTAAGGAAAGGAATTACAAGGAAAGAGGATATGGTGAATAAATGCAGACTAACTGATAATTTTGAGAATTTACTTCACCATCAAATGTAAATGACGCTTCGTCTGTAAATACTATTTTTTCTAATATTTATTTATTGTTATTTATTAATTTAAACATTACTACACATAAAATAGTGTTTTTTAAATTTGTCTTAAATAGTTAGTAGCTGGTGATTTTTAAATTTGTAATGTTTAGATTTAAATTCTTTAAAACCCTTTCTGATTGAAGAAGACGAAATTCCAAAGTATGTATTCTTTTGCATAGCATAATATGTTTATCATAGTTTTTTGTGTTGAGACATAGTTTGTTCTAATACGTTTGTGGTGTTTATATTCAAGGCATTTGTGGTTGGTAAAACTTGAAATAATGATAAGAATTGTTCCCTTTGATGGGAACTGAATAAGGATGGTGCTACTTTTGAACATTTGTTAGCAGTGTTTCCTACAATTTCATATGCTAAAATTAAAGAAGGCTTATTTGTTGGTCCTCAAATTAGGAAGTTATTGAATGGTGATTATTTCTCACAATGCTTATCGGAGAAAGTATTTGCAGCCTGGCAATCTTTCAAAAGCATCATAGATGGTTTCCTTGGAAACAAGAAAAGTGATAACTACAGACAAATTGTTACTGAATTATTGAAAAATTATTGTTAATTAGTTGCACAGATGTCATTAAAAATGCATTGTTTGCATTTATATTTGAACTTTTTTCCACAAAACCTGGGTGCGGTGAGTGATGAACAAGAAGAACGTGCTCATGAAGATTTAATGAAAATTGAAAGAAATTAACAAGGATTTTGGAACAAAAGTATGCTGGATGCTGGGGGATTATTGCTTGACACTTACGTGAAATTGACCTAGGTAAAAACTAACGATGTACAAACACTGCCACTTACTTTTGAAATTTTATTTTTGAACTAATTAACGAGTTTTTATTAAAAACATACGAAAACAATGATATTTTATATCTCAAAAACCTAACCTGATAGAAAAAAAAACAGTTGTAACGGTCCAGAAATAGCGTTGGCAGAAACTGCACTTTAATAATTAATTGGCGTATAGACCTGCACGGTGGACAACCGTGCTCGCATTTTTTTGTTGTGGTGACGCGTTTCCCCTGTGAGCGATTTTTAAATTCGCCGGCGAGACGCCGCCATGAGCAGAACTCAATTGACTCGTGTCCAGTACAGACCGTGCCAGAAGGACCGTTGAAGATAAGGGTATCACCATCCGGTTTACGGGAATAATCAACGGTTCTCAGCTAACCACCCTTGAGGGGATTGAGGCACCGAGTACGGGGCAGAGAACTAAAACGCTCATAACACCTGAGTAAGTAGTTATTTCTTTTCCGTTTCTTGAAGCCACGTGTCCGGCCATTTTGACTAAGGCCATGTGCTTTGTAGGCGTTTAGCTACGGGCTAAGCAGCTCGACCAGAACATTCTTGGCTGGAGGCCGCGATTCGAGCACCAGGCGTCTACGACGCAAGCCGTCGCCCTCCCGGAGCCGTAGCGAGTCGCCAGCGAGACCACCAGGAAACACAGGCCAGAGATTCCAATATATATATTTTTTTTTTGTGTGCTGAATTGAGCCAGATCGTTTATTCTTTTGTGTATAAGTTGCGTGTACGTGTTTCGTGTCGTACGTGTTTTGCGCTGTGTAAGAGAAAGGTTGCTCCGTCGGCCCTTTCAATCGCGCGATTTGGAGCTTACTATATTCGGCCGAATAGAGCGAGCCTTGCGCGAAAGGGTGGCGTTCGGAGGTATTTGTTTTCAGGAGCGCAGACACGGTGTCCGTCGTTTGTGTGTGTGAATAAACGCCGATATTACACTACAAACTCACACCTGTTATTTTTTGTTCCCCCCGCGTTTTCTCATTCAGTTCAGTTACAGTTTTCTATTCTCACTGCGAGATTTAAATCTGGTGGTGTTGGCGCCAAACGGTCAGCGTTGTGACAGTTCGTGATTTCTGAACTTCGCTGACTGTCTGTCGTCCACACACGCAGGTAGGGTGGAGCCACCCTTTGCGTCGAAGTAGCAACGAGGTAAAATTACGTGGAGCCTTTTTTTAACCCCCCCACACTCTGACACCGAGAGCCTGGCCCTCGTCACTACTTCGAAGGGACCCTCCACTCGCTCCACGGCCTAACGCGCCGACTGCCCTTCAGGTACGTCACACAGTTTCAGATTTGAATTCAGCGCACCAAATTACCTTAAAAACACTATTTGGTTGCTCCAGTCCAAAACCTTGTATACCAGTATTATCTTCCGGATTAAATGTTTCTGCGTTGCTTAAGTGATTGTTACACAGTACAAAATTTGTGTAGCATGAAGTAGTTTTACCTTATCCAGTAATTTTTTATCCATTTTCAATATTTTTCTTATGGAATTTTTTGAGCTTGCTTAAAATACTATCTCATGATATGTGAATTAATAATATCAATACTTACTTTCATTTTGAGTGTATTTTATGTTTGACATGTTTTATAAATAATTTTTTTGTATGTATAGACGAAATGTATAGAATAAAACCAGTCTTGATTTAATTCTCATAGACCCTTACCTTTTGCATTAAAAGAAAAAGTTGAGAAGGAAATTGAAAGATTAATAAAGATAAATGTGCTATCACCAACTAAGCACAGTGAACGGGCAACTCCAGTGGTACCAGTTGTTAAGAAAGATGGTAGTATAAGACTTTGAGGCGATTTTCGTATCACAATAAATCCCCAGTTACACATAAACAAATATCCCGTTCCCAAAATAGAAGATATTTTCACGAATGTTACCTTATTTTCCAAATTATATTTGTTTCAGGCGTATGCTCAATTAGAATTGGATGAAACTTCCAAACTAGTTGTCACTATAAATACAACTTTAGGACTGTTTACGTACAACCGACTTCCTCGTAGTGTTGCTTCGGAACCAGAGATTTTTCAACGTTTCATAGAACAAATCTTTACAGGTATCGATGGGGTGATGGCTTTTTTTGACGACATTTTCGTGACGGGTAAAACCGAACATGATCACTTACAAAAACTACAGTTAGGTTTAAAAAAAAAGTTAAAGAACGCTGGGTTAAAGATAAGTAAAAATAAATATAATTTTTTCCAATATCGAATTTCGTACTTGGGGCATGATATTGACAAAAATGGGTTACATACCAATATTGATAAGACTGAAGCAATCGTAGATGCTAAACGACCAGAAAATGTGACAGAGCTCAAATCATTTTCAGGATTAGTAAATTATGATGCAAAGTTTATTCGGAACATTAGTACAATTTTGAGTCCGCTGTATAAGTTACTGCAAAATAATTTTAAATGGAATTGAACCAAATTGTGCGAGGACACTTTTAAAGAAATTAAAGAGAAGTTAGTTTCTTCCAAGGTTCCAGCCCATTATGATATAAGAATACCAGTAATTTTACATTGCGATGCCAGTTCCTATGGGTTGGGTGCAGTAATATCCCATGTATACCAGGATGGGACAACTAAACCCATAGCTTTTGCATCACGTACTTTATCTGTTCCCGAAAGGAATTACTCACAGATTGACAAGGAAGCATTGTCCATCATTTTCGGAGTAAAAAAAACTTAATCAGTATCTTTATGGAAGACATTTTACTCTACATACGGATCATCGTCCTTTTTTGTCTTTATTAGGTAATAAAACGGGAATTCCTACTATAGCAGCAAGCAGATTGCAAAGATGGTCAAATTTTGGCAACTGGGCGGATGCATTATCACGATTACCGTTACCCAATACTTCTTAAAAGCCGAGTGATTTTGGTTACATTTATTATTTGAGTAACAGTTTACCTATCTCATACAAGGAAATTGTCAGAGAAATTAAGAATGATGTTATATTAAACAAGGTCTATAGATTATGTTTACATGGATGGCCAAATCGGATAGAATCTAATGAAATTAAACCTTTTTTTTGGTCGAAAAGATCAACTACATATCGAACACAGTTGTCCTATGTGGGGTTACCGAATCATTATACCTGAAAATTTCAAAAAGTAATTTTAAAAGATTTACATGCAACACATTTAGGCATAAATGAAATTAAATCTATTGCCAGGCCATTTTTCTGGTGGCCTTCAATGGACGAACATATTGCCGATGTATGTAGTAAATGTGCAACTTGTAACAGGTTTAGACCAAACCATGAAAACAGTATTTTACACCCATGGGTAACGCCTTTACAGCCGTGGTCACGAATTCATATTGATTTTTTGGGAACAATACTTAACAACAAATATTTAATAATCATCGATTCGTATTCCAAATGGGTGGAGGTGTTTAAAATGAAAGGGACCTCCGCGGAATATGTAATAAGTCGTTTGCGATCACTTTCTTCACGGTTAGTGTTACCAGATGTACTTATCAGTGATAACGGCCCACCCTTCAGCTCTTCAATGTTTGAAGATTATTTAAGAAAGAATGGCATTATGTTCAAACATACTCCTCCATATCACTCGGCCAGTATTGGTGCGGCAGAAGTTACTGTAAAAATAATAAAAGCAGTACTAAAAAAAGCTTATTTAGAAAATGAAAATTCAGATATTGCTTTAGAGACATTCCTATTCGATTATCGCATAGCAGCGCATAGTAGTACGGGGGAGATTCCTGCCAAAATGTTATACGGAAGGGAGCTTAAATCGAGATTTCACTTTTTGAGACCGAAAACGAAATCGATTTTAGAAGATAAAAAGGAAAAGGATGTTGATAAAAATAAAATATTCAAAAAAAATTTAATCGGTGACAAGGTGTTAGTTCGTAACTTTAAGAACCCTACCGAACCTATATGGCAGGAAGGAGAAATTGTAAGTTCAATTGGAAATGTCACACATAATGTAGATTTAAACGATAAAGTTGTACGAAGGCATTCCAATCAAATCATGCCTAAAAGACATTCGATGGTGGTACCAACGAGCATATTCGATGTTGGAGTACCTAATCAGGATGGTAAAGTTTGCTCAGAACCATCTGTATCCTCGAAGGACGTTTCGGCCGATGTTGCGGAACCACCATATAATTTGCGCCCTCGCATTAAGAAAGTGGAACTATAGAAGTGTAATTTAAGGGTGGAGGTGATGAGATGTGAAATATTAATATCAATACCTATTTTCATTTTGAGTGTATTTTATGTTTGACATGTTTTATCAATAAGTTTTTGTTTGTATAGACGAAATGTATAGAATAAAACCAGTCTTGATTTAGTACTCGTGCTTATTAGATCTCCAGAACTTAACACTATCCACCAGCAACACTGACGCCGACGTGTTGAAACAGGAAAATAATTATTTGGATCAGATAAGAAGCATCAAGGTATATTATTTTAAGACCAATAATTCATCCCCGGCTGCCTGCAACTATTGCAAAAAAAACTGAAGATTTAATCCATCGAACCCAAATGTTGCAGGAGGGCAACATTTATATTTCTAAGATATTATTGACTGATATTCACTCGAAGACCCCTGTGAAAGACGTCTTCTTCGTCATATCAACAAAAGAAAACAAACAGTAGTTGACCTCGCGATAAAAACTGTCCGTTACAGATGTATAAGGTAGAAGTTTAACTTGCACTAAATTAAAGTAACATTTTCATACATAGATGGTATCATTCTTCATTTGATGGTTCCTGTCTGTTTTAAGTTTTTATATTTTCTGACATATGCACAGAAATCTGTATCCTAAATTCGATCATGTTTATGAACATAACATGTTGTTGTAGTGTTTAAATAACATGTAGTTAAAACTAATTATAACTTTATTGCTTACAATTAAAAAAGTTAAAATGGAGTCGCTATAATTATAACTACGGTAATCAGCACCATTTAATCTATAAATGCGTGAATAATTCCGATATCCGCCAACTCCTAGAAAGTAATATGTGTAACTCAAGCATCGTAGTGGAGATTAGTTTCATCACTGTAATTTATACTCCCCGGGATTGCTGTCCTCAGAACTCCGCTTATTATTTAAACGCGTTTCTAATGGGTTGTTAAACTTTGCATCGCATTAACTCTCCTACGGTTTCAATCAATTCCCCCCTCACGGCAGTGAGCGGCGTTAATAAATTAAAATGTTGGGATTGTGAGTGCCGTTTAATTAAATACGAGAACTATTTCTAATTATTCCGAGGCCATAATATATTTAAGTGTTTCTCAACGCGTTCTATGCTCGATTGCTTTGGGAGTCATTGAGTTAACTTATTGTATTGCTTAATGAACAGTTCGCGAATTTCAATCGTCTATATGTTATAATTGAATTGCATGCATTTTGTACACGCTAAAGTCCTTTTATTGCTATAATTGGATTGCAAATTGAAGTTACGACGCTTGAAATATGACAAACTCTACAGGGTAAATTTGTATAATTTTCACCATTAATAATTCTAGGAGTTTATTCAAAACTTATGATTGTTAGACGTTTTATAAACGTCAAAGTGATGATTTTTGCTTTGAATGGCAAAAGTGCAAAATAGTTTTGATATCAAATCTGACATGGATTTAATACTTCTAGCGATAAATTCCCACGAGTGTCAAGTTTTCGTTAATCATCATTGATCAATTAAATGTATTATCGATGTTCCTACCAATCAATATATCTTTGTTACATAACAAAATAACCTCGGTGCCTCTTTTACTATTACTACAGAGCTCCCCGGAAAAATGTTCTGACTTTGTTAATGGATGTCGGCAGATTGCGCTATGTATAATGGAAAACTAGAGATCCTATACGGGGTGTGATTTTGGTAAAAGGGTTCCTTCAATTATATTAACTTTCATCTGGAACATTTTTTCGTACGATGCTTACTTTTTTCGATATATTGATATCTTCATTCAAATGGCCATCCAGTAAAGGAATAAAACAGTATTATTATATTGTTATTTATACTATGAATTTAATGTTTTATTTAATTTATATTGACAATAGTTATTTGATATACAAGTGTGAAGAGTCGATGTTTATTAATGAGTGTTTTAATACCCACTAGTTCAGTAAAAATACTTTTTACACATGTATGACATGTATGACATCACTGTTCTCAAAAACAAATATTGCACAAGATTACTTTTTACACTTTTGCAGTATCAAAAGTAATCACTTTTTGAATGATCATAGATAATATAATATTTCTAATTTTTGCATATAAAGTATTAGTCTTCAAAACTGACAGTAGTTGCGAAATATCCTACTTTTCGTGAATAGTTGGAAAATAAACACTTTTCGCAATTGGTTGTCCATTTCAAATCCAATTATTTGCTGGAGCTGGTCGTTAAGCACGAATAAGTCGACGAGACGAATATTAATGCAAATGGTCGAATTTTCAATGCAAATGTTCCAATTTTCAATGTAACTGTTCGCATTTTCCATGCAAATGCTCAAATTTTCAATGCAAATTATATCGACAGTTTTACTATTTTACCTGAATTTTGGATTTTATATACATAAATGTTTACAAACTTGGTAATTTATAGTTCAATTGTGTAATTTATAATGCAATTGTTCGAATTTATTTCATTGCTAATATTTGAATTTTCAATGCGAATGCTCGAATTTTCAATGCAAGTAGTCGAATTTTCAATGCAAGTCGTTGAATTTTCAATGCAAATTTTCGAATTTTCAATGCAAGTAGTCGAATTTTCAAAGCAAATGGTCGAGTTTTCAATGCAAATTATATCGACAGTTTTACTATTTTATCTGAATCTTAGGATTTTATAAACATAAATGTTTAAAAACTTGGTAATTTGTAGTTCGATTGTGTAATTTATAATGCAATTGTTCGATTTTTTTCTCAATGCTAATATTTGAATTTTCAATGCAAATGTTCGAATTTTCAATGCAAGTAGTAGAATTTTCAACGCAAGTCGTTGAATTTTTAATGCAAATTTTCGAATTTTCAATGCAAGTAGTCGAATTTTCAATGCAAATGGTCGAGATTTCATTGAAAATTATATCGATAGTTTAACTATTTTATCTGAATTTTGGATTTTATATACATAAATGTTTTAAAACTTGATAATTTGTAGTTCACTTGTGTAATTTATAATGCAATTGTTTAATTTTTTTTCAATGCCAATGTTTGAATTTTCAATGCAAGTCGTTGAATTTTCAATGAATTTTTTCGAATTTTCAATGCAAATTTCCGAATTTTCAATGCAAGTAGTCGAATTTTTAATGCAAATGGTCGAGTTTTCAATGCAAATTATATCGACAGTTTAACTATTTTATCTGAATTTTGGATTTTATATACATAAATGTTTAAAAACTTTATAATTTGTATTATACAGTTCAATTAATTGTAATTCATAATGCAATTGTTGAATTTTTTTCAATGCTAATGTTTGAATTTTAAATGCAAATGATCGAATTTTCAATGCAAGTAGTCGAATTTTCAATGCAAGTCGTTACATTTTCAATGCAATATTTCGACTTTTCAATGCAAGTAGTCGAATTTTCAATGCAAATGGTCGAGGTTTCAATGCAAAATATATCGACAGTTTTACTATTTTATCTGAATTTTGGATTTTATAATCATAAATGTTTAAAAACTCAGTAATTTGTAGTTCAATTGTGTAATTTATAATGCAATTGTTATATTTTTTTCAATGCTAATGTTTAAATTTTCAATGCAAATATTCGAAGTTTCAATGCAAGTAGTGGAATTTTCAATGGAATATTTCAATGTTTCAATGCAAGTAGTCGAATTTTCAATGCAAATGGTCGAGTTTTCAATGCAAAATATATCGAAAGTTTTACTATTTTATCTGAATTTTGGATTTTATAAACATAAATGTTTAAAAACTTGGTAATTTGTAGTTCAATTGTGTAATTTATAATGCAATTCTTCGAAATTTTGTTCAATGCTAATGTTTGAAGTCGTTGAATTTTCAATGAAAATTTTCGATTTTTCAATGCAAGCAGTCGACTTTTCAATGCAAGTTTTCGAATTTTAAATGCAAATGGTCGAATTTTCAATGCAAATGTTCGAAGTTTCAATGCAAATGTTCGAATTTCAACTAAATTTCGGTATTTATAATAAACATTTCGTAATTTCCTATGAAAATTAAATATTGTTTTTATAATATATCTGTGACGTGCGTATTTTTTTTTAAGCTGTCTAACCTTATGTAAACATTTTACAATTTCCAATATAATATAAAATTTATGCTGATATATGTTCACTGTTGCAATGAAAATTGCTAATTTTTTTTCAAAAAAATTTGCTAATAATATTTATTATTGTATTTTACGGCACGTCGCGCACCGTTTCACCGTTTCAGGTGTTTCTGTATTAGAAAATCTGTCAACAGCACTGCAAAAGTTTTCTCAAACTTTTTTTATGGCATGACGTACAACTGCATCTTGGAATTAACTTCGCTTGGAATTCTGGCAATAGTTTCAGCACAGAGCTGATGAAAATATATTTTTTTTAATTAGGTCTCTCTGGTTTGATGATGCCACATTTACCTGATGAATGACCTGAGATGGAAACTTTCTTTAATATTTCTTTGTTATTCTTGAAGTAATCCAAATCTTATCAGGAAAAGAAGATTTCAGTGGTGAATTGAGTGTAGTGTGAAAAATGGATAACAGACCTAATGCAAAACTGAATCGTGCTTTTTTTGAGAATCAATTATATAAAATGTTAGATTTCGTTCCATTATATGGTTTGGTGAGGTTATGCACATTCAAGCTCAATGAAGTAATTTTGAATTGTAATTTTTATTGTAAACTTTGTTTTTTTTCTTCTTTTCTCATTGTTTAATTACTACTAGTGAATAAAAACGACCACATATTTTTTTGAAAATATTTTTCAATAAACATGTATTGCCTTAGAACAGTCAGAATAACAAGATTGCCAAACTTATTAAAAAAGCGAAATAGTCCAAAACTTCATTACTATTTTTTGATCAAGATTAACCCTAGACTGCGCAATGTAGCTGATCTGATACGCCCAAATTTAACGTAAACGTTTAATTCACTATGATATTTTTTTTTTCGCGGGACTTTCAAACGCCCCATTCATTTCTAATTGTTTAATTGTTCTAATTTTAATTGCAAATGTTTATTGCGCCATCTATTTGGCCATTCTGTCGGTTGAGTGTTGGTAACCTCGTGCTACAGCGTATTCCAAAAATGCATTTATTATCACATAAGAAATACCAATAGGTGACAAAATAGTTAATTCGAGGTTAGTATAATTGATTTATAATTACGATTAAATAATACCAATATTAATAGTGGATAGATCGCCGTTGCAAAAGAGATGTATGTATTATATCTGATATAATACATGTGTTTGAGTGGTACTTTTATATTGTAGATAAAATTATTGATGCAATGGCTTATAATTCAAAGAGATACCTAACACAAAAGGAGTTGGAGGATATAGTTACTCATTTATCAAAAAGTGAAGATGATTTTGCTATCGGAGAGGATAGCGATGACGAAGAAATAGATATGAATCAATAAATGGCGAATTCTTTATTGACTATGGCAATTGTATTTGAAGACGGATTACTGTTTCAAAGAAACAGTACGAAGCCTCATCTCTAGTAGTATTACCTTTAGTAGTAGTAGTACCAATGATACTGAGGAAGAACTTCGAAAAAATGAAGATGTGCTAGAAGAGGAAGAAAATCAAACTGAAGAATTAGAAAATTTTGATGAAATCAGAAGAGACCCCATGAAAGAAGCTAAGGAGTTGCAAGATAAGTATCGAAATATTTTATGGAGGAAAATAAATTTTAATACTAGTGACGATGCTATGGCATTCAGTGGAGAATCAAGTTTTCCACCTGATATTAACAATTTAAGTACTCCCATAGCCTTCTTCAGGTATTTTTTGGAAATGAACTTATGCCAACAACAGTAAATGAATCAAATTCATATTCTGTATACATAAATGCCAGCAGACTTGCTGATATAACGGAGCAGGATATCAACCAATATATAGGTATTTGTATATATATATATATATATATATGTCTTTGGTCCATATTCCTGATGAAATGAGTTACTGGTCCCCTATACTTGGTCTTGACAAGATCAGGGAAACGATGAGTTATAACAAATTTGTTAAAATTAAGCGTTACTTGCATTTTATTGATAATACAAAGATGAAGCCAAAATATCATCCTGATCATGATAGATTGCATAAATTACGTCCTGTAATATATCAATTGAATGATAGGTTCCAATCTATTCCACTACAATAAAATCTGTGTGTAGATGAACAATTATGTGTAACGAAGAGCAGACATTACATAAAACAGTATCTACCAATGAAGCCTCACAAATGGGGATATAAACTATATGTGCTTTGTGGCAGGGATGGATTTTCGTATAAATTTGAAATTTTTACTGGTGATGAAAATAGTCCAAGGTACAGGAAACTAGAAGAGCCTGATTTAGGTTCATGTGCAAATATAGTGATACGTTAATGCAGAAAGGTACCTCATTACGAGAACTATAGTGTATATTTTGATAACTTCTATACCTCAATTCCGTTAGCTGTTTACTTTGCCAAATGTGGAATTCTTTGCCTTGGAACTGTGAGAAGAACAAGAATTCCCAACTGCATAATGCCCATTGATAAAGATATTGCAAAAGAGCATCGTGGGAATTCATACGAATTTGTAGCCGATGTTGAGGGAATAGAAATTTCAACCGTCGAATAATGGCCCCAGTCCCGAAAACGTGGATAAAACCCCACAAAAAAACTTTTTTTCCGGAAATTTCAACTATTGGGGGGGATTAATGACTAATATGGGCATGTCATGGTAGGGGAAAGAAAACCCTGCGGATTATTTTTGCCGTGATATTTCAGTTCAAAGTTGGCCTTCGTGGAATAAATTCGCGGAAGTTTTCCAACAGGTATTCCAAGCGCAACTTGAAAGTGCAGCAGAGAAAAGAATATTCACCCGATTTGAATTTTCCAAATTGTAAAATACTCAAGTAGTATGTAGAGTACTAAAACTTACTTGATTAACCAATACAATTAATAATAACATTATGATATCATCCATATAACGCCTGAGAATAACACTGATACTCCGTCGGGAAAATTTAACAAACATAAGTCATAAGTTCTAAATAGCGCCGAATTATGTCAACTGACTTATTGAGACATGTAGTGCATACTTTTATCTTTAAAGTCCAGAAAAAAGCCACTACCTTTAGGTGCCATTTTGCTTTCAAAACCAGTTTCAAGAGGTCTCCTAGTGCTCGACCGCACAGCAAATTTGGCACAAAACAAGCAATATATACGGACTTCTTCAGACTCTATTTTATAAACTATACAGAGACCTTTGGAAAGATATATAATATCTTTTGCAACATTCAAATTTCAATAAAACTTTCTCGTATTTGCCTAATTAAATAATAAAAATAATTCAATTTCAGCATTTTGTAGGTTAGGTTAGGTTAGGTTAGGTTTTTTTTTTACTTTTTTTTTACAGAAAATTAATCAGTAAAATGACAAATAAATTTGAATCAAAGCAAAGTTTATGGCTTAGGAAAAAAAATGCCCAAATTTTCACAAAAAAGTATGGCTTAGCATCCACGCAATGTGGCCGCAGAATTGTTGTGTTTTAATAAATTTGTGAAAATTATGTTTACCTACTATTTTTATCAGGCAAATGTGAGAAGGCACTTTTGAAAATAAAATATTACCTATGATACTATACATCTTTTCAAAGGTGACCTATTTTACCAACAGATTAAACATTGACACTTATTAGCGACCAGGTTTTTCATTCTTGGTACCAATTCTTTTATATACCTATGTTCTATTTGGGGTTCGTCTTCTTTTTACTATCTGGTATAAAATTGATAGTGTGGATTGGAAAGTTTTCTTCTGATCCATGATTTAAATAACGATGGTATTTGGGTGCTATATAAAATATATATTATGCAGTAGTAGTGAACGTATTTGTTGGGGATATTATCCCTAACTATCTATCGACCAACGGGGGTCCTTCTGCCCTGTGATTTGTTTAAGTGTGTGTGAGTGTGTATTGAGTTAGTGCTTGTTACTATAGATAATCGCCCCCGATCTCTAAAACGCCCTTAATGAGCACCAAACGGCTAATGGCACTATTTTCTCCTTACAAATGTATTACCTGTACTGGAGCTCGAACCCTGGTCTTCATGCATGCTAAACAAGCATTATTACCTGTCAACTAAACTAGCGGTGTATATTATAAATTTTTATAAATAAATTTCAAAAGACCTCTGGTGAAGTGTCCGCCATATTGCATCCGCCATTCTATTTTCGGTAATGTTGACATCGGATTCGTAATTAGCAACCCTAAAACCCCCGAGTGAGAATTCTTGTGTATTTTCAAACACGTTTTGAGGTTTTGTCCACGTTTTCTGGATTTGGGACCACTGTGCGTCGTTTGGAAGGATAATAAAATAGTGACACTTTTATTGTCCTTTACTGGTCAATTACATTTCTCACAAGTAAAACGCTTTGACCAAAAATAAAATAATCTTATCAATATTTCATGTCCAAATCTTGTAAAAGAATATATGCGATACATGTGCGGCGTTGATCTTCTTGACGGAGTGATTGAGCGCTATAAGAATAGAACGCGCTCAAAAATATGATACATGCAATTATTGTATTATCTGGTAGACATCACGATAATAAATTCGTGGTTGTTGTACAGAAAAATTAGCACTGGTCGTATGGAAACGTATTTACCTTTAGAAAAATTTCGTGCTGAAATTGCTTATTGTTTGTGCAACCAAGAACATAAAATTTCGATAAAAAGAGGTAGACCAAGTGACCTAGAAAAGAATATTCAAGCTAAAAAGAAGCGTTCTGCGACGTCAGCTTATGTACCTCTAAAAGATGTTCGCCAGGAATCTTATAACCATTGGCTAATTTTTGAAGAAACAAGGCAACGTTGTGATATGCCTGAATGTAAATCATTCTCCTTCATAAAATCTTCAAAATGTAATTTACACTTATGCCTGAATAAAAACAATAATTGTTTTCTACAGTTTCATACAAAATAAGTACCTACTGTTTTAGGTGTCACTTAAGTGTAATGTCACCTACAGAATCAAGCGAATACTCCCTATGGAAAGCTACAAGGAAAATTAAAAGGCCGCGGCAAGCAATACCACCAATAAAAGGCTACGATGGAAAATGGTGTAAAAATGACGCAGAGAAGGCTAACGCATTTGCACAACATCTGGCAAAGGTATTCACTCCACACCCAGCAGGTAACGCAGAAGAAGATGTCAGAATTGCAGACTATCTGGCGACCCCCTACCAACTAGACTTCCCGATAGAACTATTCAAGATAAAAGAAGTAAAGGCCGTCATTAACAAAGACATCAATACCAAAAAGGCGCCTGGATATGATCTAATTACAGGAAGAGTTCTACAAGAAACCACGAAAATATGCCTAATATGTATAACGCATATATTCAATGCAGTACTGAGAGTGGGATATTTTCCTAGCCAGTGGAAGGTAGCAGAAGTTATAATGCTACCAAAGCCCAGAAAAGATCCTACGGACATAACATCATATAGACCAATAAGTCTGCTTCCAGTACTTTCAAAAGTATTGGAAAAACTTATATTGAAAAGATTAAAACCAATACTAGAAGATAGAAATTTAATTCCCAATCACCAGTTCGGATTTAGAAATCTGCATGGAACTACTGAACAAATTCACCGAATCGTAAAAAAGATCTCCAACGATATAGAATGCAAAAGATTCTGCTCGGCTGCGTTCCTTGATATAAGCCAAGCATTTGACAAAGTATGGCACGCTGGTTTACTCTACAAGTTAAAAAATAATATACCACACCACTTTTTCCAAATCATAAGATCTTACCTATCCAACAGACACTTTTTGGTGAAACAGCAAAGCGAGTATACAGATCTCAAAGACATCAATGCCGGAGTACCACAGGGCAGTGTTCTAGGCCCCATATTATACCTATTGTACACCGCAGACCTACCAACCGCAGACCTACCAACCGCAGACCTACCAATATCACTACAGTGGCAACGTTCGCAGACGACACCGCTATACTGGCATCCCATCGAGACCCAGCAAAGGCCTCAAGGAACCTGCAATTAAACCTACACAAAATAGAAGAGTGGCTTAAAACATGGAGAATCAAAGTCAACGAGAACAAATCAGTGCATGTAACATTTACTACCAGAAGAAAAACGTGTCCATCAGTAACTATAAATAATACTCAGATTCCGCAAAAAGAAGAGGCCAAATATCTCGGACTACATATAGACCGCCGTCTAACATGGCAAAAACATATATTCACCAAAAGAAAACAAATGGGGATCAGACTGAGCCGAATGTATTGGTTAATAGGTAGAAAGTCGTAAATGTCACTAGAAAGCAAGATACTACTCTACAAAGCAATACTGAAACCTATATGGTGTTACGGAATACAGCTGTGGGGAACTGCCAGCAACTCCAATCTTGAAATTCTGCAGAGGTTTCAAAATAAAGTACTACGTCTAATAGTGGATGCACCTTGGTATGTACCCAATTACGTCATCGAGCGAGACCTGCGAGTTCCTTCAATTAAAGAAGAAATAAAAAAACACCTCGAAAATTACCGAAGCAGACTAGTCATCCACCCAAATAGACTTGCACAGAACTTGATGGACATCACAGGTGAAACCAGAAGACTCAAGAGATTCAAGCCAACAGATCTAACCACCAGGTTCAGCTAGCATCATTTAAATATCCATGTATCCATAACCAATTTAATCAACACTAAGAAAGAGAGTTATCAATGGATAACTTTCTACATGACACAAACTAAAAACACATAATTTACCTATTGTTATTTTATACAGATTGTAAATATTAATGGATTCAAATTAAAAAAAAAAAGTGTAATGTAACAGATTTGTTACATCTATATATTTTTAAATAAATTTGTTAATTGTAATGACTGATTTTTAAATTATTTTTCCCATAGTTACAGACCAAAATTACATTGAAAAACATTGTTTTCTGAATGAAATAAAAAATTGCGCAGTGTAGGGTTCATTGCTGAATATTTGGTTTAAATTTTGCCTTATAATTATAAATCACCCAGAGTACGATGTTTTATGGGGTCGGTTTCTCGTTAAGTTCTCTGTTAATATCCAGTGTTACGGCGAATTAAAAGATGTTTGTAGCCCCGAAACCAATCAGGACCCATATAGTAATTAGTTGTAAGAACGTTCCGAAAATCGCTGACCCTATCCGTTTGCCCCTAAACCCTCGGACGGTGGATTTTTAGTGCGGAATTCATTAGGGCTTGTAACGGTTCGGGCGCCCCCGCCCCCCTCCATGGCGCACACGCTCCCTGGGTCTCCGCCACCCTGAACTTTTCCAATCTTGGTCCTGGGGGTGGCGAACGGGGGCGAGACGACAAGATAGGCGACAGCTGAACGTGACACATTAACACGTAGTGAATGGAGGAGAGCGTGTGCGAGAGCGAGAGGCAGCATGGGGGCCCCCGCCCGTGGGGGTGGCGAGCAGCCGGGGCCGGCGGTTTATTGCCGCCCCTCGCGCGTACCGTCGACACCAAGATCAATGAGCTCTCCGTGAGCGAAATGGTTAAAAATTTAATACCGGGGCCGCCCCGGGACAGGGAAAGAATGCGACCGGGGCTCCCTTGAGGGGGCGCCACGGAATATTAAGTGGACGATACTGCGATTAGTAACTGGAAATCAATTCGGCGGTGAGCGGCGCCCCAATCAATTCACCGAGGGGGTTTACGAACTTTTAAACTCTGCTCACTTATAAAAACTGTACTTCCAAAATTACTTTACCATAAGTTTGATTTACTTGAAAGTTATTGTCAGATTAGTGTAGCGAATGATTTCAATTAAACTTACTTTATTGATGGTCGGCGAGTGGACGAAATCGAAGAGCAGACATATCCCAAGCACTGTGATTCCGGTTTCTTTACTCAGCATAGCCGCAATTGAGAGGAGGATGCAGAGAGTTAGACTTCCCCATCTCTTGAAGCTCCTCCACCAGCAACAAGCGTCCTCCTCGTCACCGACACTGCTCGTCGCTTTTCTCACCGCATTTACCGCCGCCTCTGTGTGAATGACCTCACGTCCGAGCCTCCGAGGCCAGTTGCAGTTGGTCATATTGTTCTGTATGTTCACTACGAGGCGGTGGTACTTTAAACCGCGAAACTGTTTCAACTCGCTTCCAACGATTTGTCTCTGAACAGGACTGTAATAGAATCTGTGCTTTGTACAACACGACGACTCTCTGTACTTCACGTGAGCCACGTAAGCCAGGAAAGAGAGTAAGTAGAGATTGCAGGCTGCTAAATCGGCTCTTCCGACAACTCCTGCCACCGCCTCCGTATGGACGGGATGCGTGGCGAAAATTAGGCCTGTGATTGCCGGCCCCACGGGGGAACGGGTCTTGGGGAGGACGTGGCGTGCCACGCGCACCAGGAGGGCGGTCGCGAGGCAGTGGAGTAGCACGTTGACGAGGTGATAGCCCCAGGGTTGAAACCCGCCCAGGAGGTAGTTCAGGCGGAAGGATAGCACACACAGGGGTCTGTAGGAACCGTGGGAGCCGCTATCGCTCAGTGGGGTGCCCCAGAAGTCGTCCTGCAGGAGCCTATGCCACGGCGTCGTCGGCAGCAGGTCCGGGTTGCTCAGGATGGCACGCCTGAAACATTCACTCTTATTAGGGTTGAGGTAATACATGGAGGCACGCGACACGGAATACATTCGGGGATTGCGGTATAATGTAATGGGTGCTCTCATTAGATATTGATTGCATGCGAGTCGCTAATTTGAAAAGAAAATTGCAGCTGACGCTCACATTTACGACATGCATGAGGTCGATTCACAAATTCCTTCCCTATACACTACATAATTATAAAAATATGCAAGAATACAATTTAGCTATTCAACGTATAATTCGTTAAATACCGACTTCAAGAAACAAAACAACTAAATTTCTCATATTATATTTAAACATCAAAATAAATTCCAATAATTCGGATTACACTATGGGAAAGGACAGTGTCGGGTGTATGCATGTATCTCGTGTGTGATAAAAGGACCATTCAAGTCACTGGAATGGTCACTGGAACAATGTTATTTGTTCGGCCGATGAATTGCAGATTGTGAAAGTTTGATAAAATAAAATTGGAATGAACATTTTTCGTAAAATAGTTATTTACGTAACCAGTTATGAAAAGTGCAATATTGTTTGACTGATTGATTGTTTGAAGTGTAATATTTGCCAAAACAATCGAAGCGAGTTTTGCAAATTTCACTAATCAAACAACATTGCATATTTCAAAAGATGTTATGTACAAAAATTTATTTAATTCCGTCAGAATTATTTAATCCACTATTTGAATAAGAACGTTCCTTACTACATCACAGAATCAGATCACCTTATACCTGTTACCTTATACCTTTTACGGAAACATGATTGCACTGGCATAATAGTATATTATTGAACGAGTGAGAAAGCTGGCCATTTCCATGAGAATAAAATTTGCGACACGAGCCGAAGGCGAGTGGAGTAATTAATTTTAGTGGAAATGGCCATTCCCCACGAGTTCAATACTATACTTTTTCTAATCATATTAAATAATTAAGTAATAAATGTAATATTTATATATATATATATATATATATATATATATATATATATATATACAGGGTGTAACAGAAATACGTGTGTTAGTTTTAAACATTGGTAGAACTCGTTAAATAAAACATTTTTTCTATATGTTTTTTTTTCAAAAACCAACGTTAAACTGATTTAAAATATGTTCTAGTTTATCTACTAAAACGCGTACCCGCCTATGGTTAAAGGTGTGCAGCGATAAAATATTTTGTTGTGATGACAACGGTGTCATAAAGGTAGATCATTGCCTGTTAGGCAAAACACGTTCAGGATATTGTGCACTGTACAATCTACGGGCTTCTGCGGCATTTCCAAAGGCTTGGCCATATACCACCACAATATCGGTTAATTCTTGATGAAAATGAAAATTTGGCATTTTGAAATAAACTTCACTTGACAATTATAGTGACAGTACCTGAGAACGGCTCGTTCAGTCAAAATTAGGGGGCAAAAAAATGTAAAAAAACCTGCAAATTTTGAAAAAGAACATATAGAAAAAATGTTTTATATAACGAGTTCTACCAATGTTTAAAATTAACACACGTATTTCTGTTACACCCTGTATATATATATATATATATAACATGACAGCATATTATTAAGAAGTTGATATTTTACCTATGTTGCAAGATATATATTTATATATATATATATATATATATATATATATATATATATATATATATATATAACATGACAGCATATTATTAAAAAGTTGATATTTTACCTATGTTGCAAGATAAATTTCATCTGGAGCTTTGCATAAGAATTCATTAATTTCCTTGCGAGTAATTGTTTTTGATTTTATAGCCTGACAGCGCTCGGATTTTCTTTTTAAAAATGCACGTAACTTAGGATAGGTTTCAATATTAATATTGTTGTGAATGCTCAGAGTAGATCATAGCATAGAATGTTGAAACCATAATGAAGAGGAATTGTATTTCTCTGCTAGTCCAGAGAAATACGCCAAGAGAACATTTTCGGAGAATGAATTCGTGTTCTTTGTGCTGCACCAATCCATGAAAGTTTTGTAACTTAACTCGTATTTCTTTCTTTCTTGACTTTTGTGGCAAGAGGTGTTGTAGGTGCAACATAAGGTTAATCATTTTAATTACACACTTCTGTCACAGTAACAACAATGTATGAAAGCGTATTATTTAATATGCAACATCAAGTACAATTAATTCTCTGTAAAGCAAATATTGCAGTTTACGAAGTGAACAATGTTAAGCTGACGTTTGCAGCATTATCCATTTGAATAACTAAGCTCCTTCTTCTGTTGTAGGTATATATTATTCAATTCATAAACTGTAATATTTGCCTCACAAAAAATCACCAGTGTGTTGCATTGAAAAAAAAGACGCTTTCATATGCATTACTGTCATTGTGACAAAAGAATGTAACTATTCAAACCTTAATAAATTAATACCCAATTAACCCTATGTTGCACGATAAAAAAAACTCTTTGTATAAAAAGTGTTTATTCTGTAAAATCAACCATAATGTTCTAGTGACATAAGTAGCTATATATGCCATGAATAGCATAACAGTGACATAATTATTATGTTCTCTTGTCTTTTAAATCTCATTTACTGTCATCTAGACTGGCTCGGTAAATGAATCTTTACAAGCCAGTCATAGCTGTAAAACGTCGCTATGACTTTACCGATGGTTGACATGGTTGACAATGGTAGATAATTTGAGGGCACAGTGCCTCTAGGGCCTCATTTGTTATGCCACAGAGCAAGGCCCCCTTCGGGACACAACGTCTGAAACAAATACGGCTCTGCCGCCGGAAGAGCCCCATTTATCGGGTAAGTCAAGATGACAGTAAACTATGCCATTGACAATTCAAGCCGTCACACACAGGCCTATTTGCCAATTCTAGACGATCAGCCAAAATATCTCAAAACTCAGTGAACCAAAATGCATAAAACTTTAAATCTAAATTGTTCAATACACGACTATTTGGCAAAAGAAAAACCATTGAAAACGTCAACCTCTAGGGGACACTTTGCTCTCTGCATTTTTATTTTATTTAAATTATTTTTTCAATAATGGCTTTTATGATTGAGTTTATAAATAGTCTAAAATGGCAAGTATGGCAATCTAAATATCTGGCTTAAAACCCGGCAATAGTATGATTTTAATTTGGTTAAAAAAATGATCATTTTGATGTAATTTATTTTCATATGTTGATGTTTTCACTTCCAGACTCTATATCAATTTATGGAACGTTAAATACAAATGCAAATACTGCACCATTTCTTTCATAGACAGATTTTACAGCGCGTTAAATGTCGAGTAAGCTTTTCCGATGAATTGCCACGCTATCTAAATATCGTAATATCATAACGTGATGCAGATCGGGCGGTTAACATTTAATTTTTTCTAGTCCCTTAATAGAAAGTAGACACTTTCGTCCCTCATACGAGGGCGGAAAGTTTTACTTTTCCTCTCACGGGAGGCAAACAACTTTGCCTCCCGTGAAAAATACTTAGAATAGAAACATTAAATAGCTGTAATAATAGTGTATGGTTTTATTTTATTGATAGCGCTGAGGGTTACATGACCTGCGGTTATAATAGTATTCACAACCGTGGTGTATATACTATTTCTTTACTACTAGAGCAATTACAATAATATAAAATTAAATATTAAAATACAACAAACATCTGTCATTACATCAATCAAAATTTTACATTGATGTATTCAACGAATATAGTGGAAATGCCGCCAGCGAAGGCCGGCTAATTGTGATACATATAATTAGCACGCTAGAACTACAAAAAGATTCCCCAATAGACGAAACCTTGATACCCCGTTGCAAAGTATGTATTCACATTTAGTTTAGTTCAAATTAGCTCAAAACGTCCAACATAATTTCCCACAAACCGTGTCATTACGTATTTTATTCAACGGGACCACAACGGTAGCCGTAATCCATTCAACGTGCGACAGAAGCTTCGTACTATTTTTAATTATAAAAAATCGTACGTTCCTTATTTACTTTAATTTTGAACAATATACTTATTCTGAATATTATAATTTGACATTAGGTTTTTTAATTGTCATGCACAAGAAAATATAATATTTATGCAAAACACTGTGAAAGGTCGTAGAAAAAAATCATGTATTACTCGGGAGCAAAGTGGCATTTCCTCCCTTAGATTTTGATGCCCTCCGCTTTGCGTCGGGCATCAAATATCAGCGGGAGAAAACGAGGTACTTTGCTCCCTTGTAATACAAAAAGCTATTGGATGATTATATTAAAAGATTCCTCGCGAATCTAGGCGAATCTGGTAACTTATCTCTAGTTAAAGTGAATGAATTTATCATAATTACTTTAGGGCACATAATATCTTTAAATTTGATAAATACAGGGTGTCCTAAATAGAATAGGATTGCATGAGCATCTTTCTTATTTTGAAAGCTAGATCTGGTTAAATGAGCAATGTTATGCAGTTTTATATGCTGGTTCAGATTATGTTGAAACATTTTTAATGAATAATTTCTAAGTTCTAGCAGCTTAGAAATTATTCATAAAAAAACTAAAAATCGTGATATTCTAAAAACTCGGAAAAGATTCGGAAATAAGTTTAAAATAAAAGTTACTTCTGTAAGTGACTTTGTATAAAAATCAAATATGGCGGCCATTTAAAATAAGAAAGTTGCTATTAATATCTCTGAAACCGCCTTCTTGACTTTTGTATTGACTTAATTCTTAAGTTTGTATGATCGAATCAAGTAACTTTTATTTGAAACTTATATCCGCATCTTTAATAATTATGAAGTTTTCGGAGTTTTTAAAAAATCACGATTTTTAGTTTTGTTAGAATGATTTCTAAACTGCTCGGACTTTTGAAAATGTTTCAACATAATCTGAACCAGCATACAGAATTGCATAACATTGCCCATTTAACCAGATCTCTAGTTTTCTAAATAAGAAAGATACCCATGCATTCCTACTCTAATTTGGACACCCTGTATACACATTGTACGAGAACATAGAATATTTATCGTGAATCTAGGCGAATCTGGTAACTTATCTCAAGTTAAAATGAATGAAATTATAATAATTTCTTTAGCGCGCATAATGTCTTTAAATTTGATAAATATATTAGGCGGGTTATTGTATTTCTAAAACAACACATGATTATATTGCATACATATCTGGAAAATTGTTATCCATGTTTATAATATATTTTCAGTCAACACGAGTCGAAATAACTGATAACAAACGTGAACGTTCCAAACGCTCGAAATTTAGATATTGAGATAGGCTTGTGAAGAGCGTAAGTTGCACAGTGATAGTAGATACACTAAGGGGTCAGAGGGAATAATGACAATATCTGCTAATACATTAGACAATCTACTTATCTCTAGTTCAAATGAATAATAGATACATAAATAACCGATATTCCTGATAGTCAATTTTTTGTGAAATGATCGGCTGGAATCATCAAATGGGCCAGCTTGCGTCATCACCATCATCAAATGATGTTTCTGGAGATGAAAAAAATAATCATTTGTAAACATTTTCGTTTGTAAGAGGGGCTAAAACATTGCAAGCGCCTCGCTCGCAATTTGCCTTTACTGGGGCTCGCCAGATTACAAGACTCGCTCCTAAAGTCGCTCACCCAGCAAACTTTCCGGCTTGCCCGCAGAGGCCAATTTACTATACTTGCCACATAAATTACTATTACTGCCATGTTAGTTAACAGCACTATTAACATCACTTTTTAGCCAGTCGGGTACCAAATTTTTCAACGTCTCAGTGTTTGATTGGCTAAAACGGAATTTTACTAACGTTATTAAGAGGCCTCTTTACCCCAGCTAGTATACGGCATTATTAATAAGCGATAGCCAAATAATTCATAACGGGTTAACATAATTACAATCGGAGACCTGATTTAGATAGTTTACACATGTATCTACAATTAGACAAAGTAGTTTTAAGAAATAAATCAAAGGTGACTTATTTCTGATCACCTAATCGGATTTATGTGCAGACAAGAATACTATATTATAATTCATGATATTGGAACAAAAAAAAAAGAAGGTGCTTCGCAACAACATTAGCTCTATATACCCTGTGGGAATTTCCATTACATGTATCCTGTCTTAATTAAATAAATACAGAAGAAAATTTCACAAATCGGCTAAACATGCCATTTTTTAATCAACATAATAAATCATCATTTTATTATTTCTTAAAAAGTACACAGCACAAATGTAGATAAGTGTCTAAACTTTCTAAATCAGGTCTCCGATTGTAATTATGTTGACCCGTTCATGAATTATCTTGGCTATCGTTTACATGCAATTCCTTATACCGCCTTTGGGTAAAGAGGCCTCTAAACTAACATAAATCTTAAAATAATTAGTCAGTTTTAATGTAGAATCCGTTTTGAAAACTCAAATTTTACATCAATTTCTGTCGTTATGTAACGTTATTTTTTGTCACGCACACAGTTATGTAATGTAGTTATGTAAAGGCATTACATAACTGCAGTTCCCTCTAAGCTTCAAACTTTTTGTAGGTTACAGCGAATCTATTTCTGGATTTTTCTGGTAGTAAACTACCCATGGCAACATTAGCAGAGTCTTCAACATCATAAGTTAGTTTTAAGTTGCTATTTGGGGACACATTTTGGGATTATTATTAAATTTGTAAATTTATTTAGTTTCTTGGCAAATTTGTTTTTCTAACCATATTAAAGAATATGTACATTTCTTAAACATTTTTAATTGAGAAAGTGGTTCAGTCTTCAACTGTGGAAAAAATTGAACACTTTCTCCACGGCTTAACCAATGTGAATACGAGATTTTACTTTTCTGCACAAGAATAATTTATCGTTAATATTAAAATTAATTGACATTGACATTTGTCGTCGAATCTGTGTTCCACCTCTACAAAATATCAAGAAAAACTGGAAATTATGGATGATATAGAGAATTGTACGCCGCCAGACGTGCAAGAGGCTGCCAAACCTACAACACCTCTTGCCACAAAAGTCAAGAAAGAAAGAAATACGAGTTAAGTTACAAAACTTTCATGGATTGGTGCAGCACAAAGAACACGAATTCATTCTCCGAAAATGTTCTCTTGGCGTATTTCTCTGGACTAGCAGAGAAATACAATTCCTCTTCATTATGGTTTCAACATTCTATGCTATGATCTACTCTGAGCATTCACAACAATATTAATATTGAAACCTATCCTAAGTTACGTGCATTTTTAAAAAGAAAATCCGAGCGCTGTCAGGCTATAAAATCAAAAACAATTACTCGCAAGGAAATTAATGAATTCTTATGCAAAGCTCCAGATGAAATTTATCTTGCAACATAGGTAAAATATCAACTTCTTAATAATATGCTGTCATGTTATATATATATATATATATATATATATATATATATATATATATATATATATATATATATATATATATATATATATATATATATATATATATATATATATATAACATGACAGCATATTATTAAGAAGTTGATATTTTACCTATGTTGCAAGATAAATTTCATCTGGAGCTTTGCATAAGAATTCATTAATTTCCTTGCGAGTAATTGTTTTTGATTTTATAGCCTGACAGCGCTCGGATTTTCTTTTTAAAAATGCACGTAACTTAGGATAGGTTTCAATATTAATATTGTTGTGAATGCTCAGAGTAGATCATAGCATAGAATGTTGAAACCATAATGAAGAGGAATTGTATTTCTCTGCTAGTCCAGAGAAATACGCCAAGAGAACATTTTCGGAGAATGAATTCGTGTTCTTTGTGCTGCACCAATCCATGAAAGTTTTGTAACTTAACTCGTATTTCTTTCTTTCTTGACTTTTGTGGCAAGAGGTGTTGTAGGTTTGGCAGCCTCTTGCACGTCTGGCGGCGTACAATTCTCTATATCATCCATAATTTCCAGTTTTTCTTGATATTTTGTAGAGGTGGAACACAGATTCGACGACAAATGTCAATGTCAATTAATTTTAATATTAACGATAAATTATTCTTGTGCAGAAAAGTAAAATCTCGTATTCACATTGGTTAAGCCGTGGAGAAAGTGTTCAATTTTTTCCACAGTTGAAGACTGAACCACTTTCTCAATTAAAAATGTTTAAGAAATGTACATATTCTTTAATATGGTTAGAAAAACAAATTTGCCAAGAAACTAAATAAATTTACAAATTTAATAATAATCCCAAAATGTGTCCCCAAATAGCAACTTAAAACTAACTTATGATGTTGAAGACTCTGCTAATGTTGCCATGGGTAGTTTACTACCAGAAAAATCCAGAAATAGATTCGCTGTAACCTACAAAAAGTTTGAAGCTTAGAGGGAACTGCAGTTATGTAATGCCTTTACATAACTACATTACATAACTGTGTGCGTGACAAAAAATAACGTTACATAACGACAGAAATTGATGTAAAATTTGAGTTTTCAAAACGGATTCTACATTAAAACTGACTAATTATTTTAAGATTTATGTTAGTTTAGAGGCCTCTTTACCCAAAGGCGGTATAAGGAATTGCATGTAAACGATAGCCAAGATAATTCATGAACGGGTCAACATAATTACAATCGGAGACCTGATTTAGAAAGTTTAGACATTTATCTACATTTGTGCTGTGTAGTTTTTAAGAAATAATAAAATGATGATTTATTATGTTGATTAAAAAATGGCTTGTTTAGCCGATTTGTGAAATTTTCTTCTGTATTTATTTAATTAAGACAGGGTACATGTAATGGAAATTCCCACAGGGTATATAGAGCTAATGTTGTAGCGAAGCACCTTATTTTTTTTTGTTCCAATATCATGAATTATAATATAGTATTCTTGTCTGCACATAAATCCGATTAGGTGAACAGAAATAAGTCACCTTTGATTTATTTCTTACCTACCTTTCTTCGTCTAATTGTAGATAAATGTATAAACTTTCTGTATCAGTTCTCCGATTGTAATTATGTTAACCCGTTCAAGAATTATTTGGCTATCGCTTATTATTAATGCCGTATACTAGCTGGGGTAAAGAGGCCTCTTAATAACGTTAGTAAAATTCCGTTGTAGCCAATCAAACACTAAGCCGTTGAAAAATCTGGTACCTGACTGGCTAAAAAGTGCTGTTAATAGTGCTGTTATCTAACATGGCAGTAATAGTAATTTATGTGGCAAGTATAGTAAATTGGCCTCTGCGGGCAAGCCGGAAAGTTTGCTGGGTGAGCGACTTTAGGAGCGAGTCTTGTAATCTGGCGAGCCCCAGTAAAGGCAAATTGCGAGCGAGGCGCTTGCAATGTTTTAGCCCCTCTTACAAACGAAAATGTTTATAAATTATTATTTTTTTCATCTCCAGAAACATCATTTGATGATGGTGATGACGCAAACTGGCTCATTTGATGATTCCAGCCGATCATTTCACAAAAAATTGACTATCAGGAATATCGGTTATTTATGTATCTATTATTCATTTGAACTAGAGATAAGTAGATTGTCTAATGTATTAGCAGATATTGTCATTAATCCCTCTGGCTCTACTATCACTGTGCAACTTACGCTCTTCACAAGCCTATCTCAATATCTAAAATTCGAGCGTTTGGAACGTTCACGTTTGTTATCAGTTATTTCGACTCGTGTTGAGTGAAAATATATTATAGACATGGATAACAATTTTCCAGATATGTATGCAATATAATCATGTGTTGTTTTAGAAATACAATAACCCGCCTAATATATTTATCAAATTTAAAGACATTATGCGCGCGAAAGTAATTATGGTAATTACATTCATTTTAACTTAAGATAAGTTACCAGATTCGCCTAGATTCGCGATGAATCTTTTAATATAATCATCCAATAGCTATTTGTATTACAAGGGAGCAAAGTACCTCGTTTTCTCCCGCTGATATTTGATGCCCGACGCAAAGCGGAGGGCATCAAAATCTAAGGGAGGAAATGCCACTTTGCTCCCGAGTAATACATATGATTTTTTTACGACCTCTCACACTGTTTTGCATAAATATTATATTTTCTTGTGCATGACAATTAAAAAACCTTATGTCAAAATATAATATTTAGAATAAGTATGTTGTTAAAAATCAAAGTATACAAGGAACGTACGATTTTTTATAATTAAAAATAGTACGAAGCTTATGTCGCACGTTGAATGGATTACGGCTACCGTTGTGGTCCCGTTGAATAAAATACGTAATGACACGGTTTGTGGGAAATTATGTTGGACGTTTTGAGCTAATTTGAACTAAACTAAAAGTGAATACATACTTTGCAACGGGGTATCAAGGTTTCGTCTATTGGGGAATCTTTTTGTAGTTCTAGCGTGCTAATTATATGTATCACAATTAGCCGGCCTTAGCTGGCTGCATTTCCGCTATATTCGTTGAATACATCAATGTAAAATTTTGATTGATGTAATGACAGATGTTTATTGTATTTTAATATTTAATTTTATATTATTGTAATTGCTCTAGTAGTAAAGAAATAGTATATACACCACGGTTGTGAATACTATTATAACCGCAGGTCATGTAACCCTCAGCGCTATCAATAAAATAAAACCATACACTATTATTACAGCTATTTAATGTTTCTATTCTAAGTATTTTTCACGGGAGGCAAAGTTGTTTGCCTCCCGTGAGAGGAAAAGTAAAACTTTCCGCCCTCGTATGAGGGACGAAAGTGTCTACTTTCTATTAAGGGACTAGAAAAAATTATATGTTAACCGCCCGATCTGCATCACGTTATGATATTACGATATTTAGATAGCGTGGCAATTCATCGGAAAAGCTTACTCGACATTTAACGCGCTGTAAAATCTGTCTATGAAAGAAATGGTGCAGTATTTGCATTTGTATTTAACGTTCCATAATTTGATATAGAGTCTGGAAGTGAAAACATCAACATATGAAAATAAATTACATCAAAATGATCATTTTTTTAACCAAATTAAAATCATACTATTGCCGGGTTTTAATCCAGATATTTAGATTGCTATACTTGCCATTTTAGACTATTTATAAACAAAATCATAAAAGCCATTATTGTAAAAATAATTTAAATAAAATAAAAATGCAGAGAGCAAAGTGCCCCCTAGAGGTTGACGTTTTCAATGGTTTTTCGTTTGCCAAATAGTCGTGTATTGAACAATTTAGATTTAAAGTTTTATGCATTTTGGTTCACTGAGTTTTGAGATATTTTTGCTGATCGTCTAGAATTGGCAAATAGGCCTGTGTGTGATGGCTTGAATTGTCAATGGCATAGTTTACTGTCATCTTGACTTACCCGACAAATGGGGCTCTTCCGGCGGCAGAGCCGTATTTGTTTCAGACTTTGTGTCCCGAAGGGGGCCTTGCTCTGTGGCATAACAAATGAGGCCCTAGAGGCACTGTGCCCTCAAATTATCTACCATTGTCAACCATGTCAACCATCGGTAAAGTCATAGCGACGTTTTACAGCTATGACTGGCTTGTAAAGATTCATTTACCGAGCCAGTCTAGATGACAGTAAATGAGATTTAAAAGACAAGAGAACATAATAATTATGTCACTGTTATGCTATTCATGGCATATATAGCATGTCACTAGAACATTATGGTTGATTTTACAGAATAAACACTTTTTATAGAAACAGTTTTTTTTATCGTGCAACATAGGGTTAATTGGGTATTAATTTATTAAGGTTTGAATAGTTACACTCTTTTGTCACAATGACAGTAATGCATATGAAAGCGTCTTTTTTTTCAATGCAACACACTGGTGATTTTTTGGAAGGCAAATATTACAGTTTATGAATTGAATAATATATACCTACAACAGAAGAAGGAGCTTAGTTATTCAAATGGATAATGCTGCAAACGTCAGCTTAACATTGTTCACTTCGTAAACTGCAATATTTGCTTCACAGAGAATGAATTGTACTTGATGTTGCATATTAAATAATACGCTTTCATACATTGTTGTTACTGTAACAGAAGTGTGTAATTAAAATGATTAACCTTATGTTGCACGATAAAAAGCTCTCTGTATAAACAGGACGAGTCCTGGTTTAATACTAGACAATTGTGTAAGTCTGTAAATCGATAAGATAGAGGTTCTTAATTTTCCTTCGGTTTGTTTTGGTGGTTTTGTTTCCCATTTCCTAAGCGAGTCATGAATCTAATTTTAACCATCCTTGCATACTGGGTTACAATCGATAAACGGATTATAAACGCAAGTAAAACGGAACATCTTACTTCCGGATGGTTAAAGGAATGGATCCGCTCAGTTTGAGATCGAAGATAAAGTGAGTTTTAACAGAATTTTGGCGAAAGGGGACAGATTATCTCCCCTATATATCTAGAGAAATTATTTTAGCCATTAAACCTAAAGCAGGTGAGATGTTGTAGAGTCGGGATAATTAACACATGTAGACTGATGATACTTATTTTAGTTATGCGGGGCTTAAACCTATGAGTTATGATACTTATTTTAGTTATGCGGGGCTTAAACCTATGACATTTAGCTGAGCATCCCAATGCTACACTAAGCTATCGCTATAGTAGCTATAGTAGCAGTAGCTTTTCTGCTACTGTAAATTATGACGCAATTTTCTTCCATATATGTATTTTGCATATGTTTGTTGAAATAAAGTTTGTTTATTATTATTATTATTATTATTATAAAGGAAAATCGGCACCAAACTGACTATGTTTTTCCAGATGCAAATATTCATATTATACATTGTACAAAATACCGGTTAGTTAAGCAATTGAGGCGTTTATTTTAAAGAGCGCACATGTCCAAAAATTAGTTTTGTGGGAAATTTTAAAAACTTCCACTGTAGTTATACTCAAAGTACTGGGAAAATAAATCAGGCTATTCTGTTGTATTGATTTTAACTTATTTAAACTTAAATATGATTTTAAATAAGTACAGTGAAATAAGAGAAAAAAACGGGGAAGAAAGTTGTTTTTAGGCGGAATTTTTTTAATTCGAACAAATAAAAATACAAAATAAGTTTAAATACAAAATAAACTTTACTTTTTTATAAATTTTATATGAAAATTAAAACTCTTCACATCCACTACTGTTGTCATCCTTGTCCAGTTCGGGTTCCCTATCAACAACACTTAAATATTGCTCAGCAAATAACGGTTCATAAAATGATATATTGAGGGGTTCCTCCAAGAAACCTATTAAGTCCTTAAGATTCTTCAGTTTTGCTGATGATTTTCTTGCTTTTTGTTTAGATATTGACAATGAAGAAAGAAACCCCATGGTCATATGTCGTTATTACAGAATTATTAAAGAATATTTTCATTGGGCTGTTACACGCGACTTTATTGTTTTTCGAGAAAACGGGTATGTTAGTGCATAGACATTGCACTAAAAGGACATTGCACAGTAAACGGTCTTTACCGTTTACTGTTAATAACTCGATTTGTGCATTTTTAGACTTGTGTTGTTTTTAAATTAAACGCCTCATTTGTATCAGCTATATTGGGCTCGATACAATCGCTGTACGAAGTCTAGCGCCACAAATGTTAACTAGAATGACAAATCATTTACAAGTTAGTCAAATGGTGAATAACGGGTACAATCCCAGGAAATAGAAAAACATGCAATTGAGCTTCTATTCTTTCCGCAAGAGACCTCGTATAATGTGTATGTTAGTATAGCGAATAAATTGGCTGTAGTGGAAAAAATCAGCAAAAAAATCGCAAGGATGCAAAATTTACGGCATGAGAACTCCATTCATGAATGTATGTTCCAAAAATTTCTAAAGTGACAAGTAAACCTTTATGGATGATCAAGAAGATATTAATTAAAACGAGTTTGTGTTCGATCTCAAAATATTCCCAGGTCGAGCCGTGTATGTACATAAGGGTGGACCTTATTTTTGGACCTTGAATTTATTGTCACGACGCCTCGTAGAATTATGCCACAAGGTGAAAAACTAATTTGTGCAAATTTTGATATCAATTGAACAACGGGAAGACGTGGCACATGCAATTTGAAAATATGAATTTTTAAAATTTCATCAAACTCTATGTTTTAATATGCTTTTGAATTTTTATTCTTCTACTTTATATGAATATTAAAAAAAATATATTATTTCATTAAAAAAATCTTAAAATCTTTCAAATGTAAAAAATGACCTTGAAATAAAAATATTATCTATGCCAATATATTTGTCATTTCGAATAATACATATTTATGCTTGAGAGTTTTTCACTTTCAATTGTCATTTACTCGAAATATTTCTTACGTAACATAGCAACATTTTTATACTGTCACTTTGACAATGAAAAGATCTCTCAAAATCAAGAACAAAAATAGTGGCTTGTCATTTAAAAAACAATGGATGACGTCATTACTCAAAAGCAAATGATAGTTGAAGATCGACTGTCATGCAAAAATGTGTATTGTGTGAAAATCGACCTGTTCGAGTATTTTTTCCAAAAAAATTTAATTTCGGTTTTAGTGAATTTATTTCATACTTTGGGCGCACGCTGTATATCATATATACAGTGTATTACACAATGTGTAAATTCTGACCTTATTTTTAAAAATACTCGTTTCCGTTGATTTTTTTTTTGTTTCGAAAACGCTGCCGTTAAAATGCTTTATTAACGGTGACTTATTTTAAGGCATCATAATTATTGCGTAACTACGATACATTTCAAATTTGTTTGCGTTGGAAGTCAGATTAAATAAATTTGTCAGCAGTTCTCATAGTGCTAATGATTTAAAATCAACGGGAAAATATTTTAATCAACACGAATATTAATGGCGATTAACAATCTCGGCTATTGTCTAGATTATTAATCGCTATCATTAAGTCTTGTTGCTTAAATAACTATATTTTGGTATTAAAATGCACCAATAAAAAAAATAGCGTAAAGTATGCGATGCGTGGATGTCTGAATGCTCTATTGCAAGTTCAGTTTGGGAGATGGAGAAACTGGAATTAGAGACATTTGCATTTTTTTTGCCCATTTATACGTTCAAGCCTAGACGTTAGCCCCTAATTCTGTAAAAGCACCATGCTAAGATTTGCAATTTATGCAAAATCTTCAGGCGTACGCCAAAATTGACGAAAACACAAGTCAAACGGCGTTAAAAAATAAATTGTAACCATCTATGGTATTTAGTACCAGAAACAGCTGCGTTGTCATTTTTTAACAGGAAAATAGCTGTAGACACAAGATGGCGAATGGTGTATGGTCTTAAATATAATGATATTTTCAAAGAACCCGGGAAGAAATGTGCAATGCTACTGAAAGATGTTGGCGAATACACAAATCGATCGAATACTCGAAATTGAAATGAAAGGGGATCAAAACTATATTTCTCAAGAATCTCTGAAACTTTTTGAACGATTTTCATTGCCAACGGAATTCTTTGAGGTGGATCCTTCTATATGGGAGAATTATGACGGATTTAAGAGAGGCGCTGAAATTGTAAAAAGACTCAAGGTTGTTTATGATGTTGCAGAATGAGGAGTAAAACTGATGCAGGATTATAATGAGTTCTAACTAAAAACGAGGAGGATAAACAATGTATACTTAAAATCGTTGCGGACTATCAACAGCTATTCCCAGATACAAACAAAAGTACATAATCGAAACAATTGTAAATATGTTACTTACTTATGGTAATAAAAATTAAATCTAGTTATTATTACGGGAGTTTCACTATTCTATATATATTTTCATGATTCTGCATTTTTTTTGCGGCGCGTATTCCTGCTATATTTTAGTCGTGAGAATTTTCACAGAACATTTTCTTACCGAACACACCGAATTCAGGAGGGATTCCGAAAAAAATATTCGCTATACAAGTCTTCTCGTTGCCCGATCGATTCCAAACTTGGCACACATTATTTTTTCATCAAGTGATACAATACTGGGCGGCGTCGTGAAATAAATAACGAAAAAAAAATCACTAGGTACAGATAAGGTCCACCCATTACATGTATGCATGTATAATGAATTATACATGTATGTACAAAAACACCTTTTTTAGCAAAAATATTTCAGGAGACACAAACACAGAAATAGTCAAAAAGTAATTAGACCAACGCTAACTTACAGCAGCGAAACCTGGACGATGAGAGGAAAACAAATAAGAAGAATAAATGCCATGAAGATGAGATTCCTGAGAAAAATAGAAAATAAAACAAGAAGAGGCCGGATAAGGAACGAGACGCACAAGAAAGACTTAAAAATAAAACCAATACAGGAAAAAATAACAGAAGGCCTAATGAAGTAGTATGGACACATGAGACGAATTAGAGAAGAGACAGAATAAGGAACGAGACGCACAAGAAGAACTTAAAAATAAAACCAATACAGGAAAAAATAACAGAAGGCCTAATGAGGTGGTATGGACACATGAGACAAGTGAGAAAAGAAAGAAATACTAAGACAATATACGAGACAAGAGCAACAGGAAAACAATAAAGAGGAAGACCGAGAAAAGAGTGGAACAGCGCAATAAAAGAAGAGGCAAGAAACACATGGGAAGAAATAAAGGAATTAACAAGAGATATCAATAATAAAACAATTGCCGAATTGCTAGACTAGCATTACAAACGTTAACTTTCTCGCCTCTACGGAGATGATATAATGCCATTTTCTTATAGTGTAGGATAAAAAATATAATTTTGGTCTGTAAAAGTTTCGTGGCATTAATATTTCTTGTATGTTCATTTAAACTCAATTTAAGATTAATCACAGCCTCAAAATGTGACGAATGTCTCTGAACGTCTAGGGGTGGACAGCTCCCTCACATACTCTGTGAGTTGTTAAAGGGCGAGCCCCATACAGCAATAATGGGGCTGTATACACCTCTCGGCATCCATCTGCTACCACCCCCAGGTTACACCGTTGTCGGTCGCAAACGATGCCGGAGGAATTTAATTGAACGGCACCGTTTGTGAATCATAACACGTAATAGTGCGTCTCTATGCGGCGTAATCACCGTGCCGAGCGTCGCCATAAGGCGCCAATTGAAAATTCCATTTGCACCAGGTTACGTTGTGTAACCGGCAGGGGGCCAGGGGGGAGTTCTGGCGTCGACTTAAGTGAAACGGGGCGCCCCCCGAATTTGCATGCAAATTTTCCGGGGCGCTTTGTTTACGGAAACGGCTGCTGTGTTTAACGTTTAAGGTTTTAAGGTTTTCCATGGAATGGAACGCGGGGCGGTGCGATGGCGGATAACGGTAACGGTAATCGCGAATGATCTCTCAGGCAATCAGTCGTCAGGATTTTTGGAAAAGGCAGAGCTTGCATATTAAATTGTGTAACTATGTACAATAAATTTAACGCCCTTTTAAGTGTTTAAGTAGCTATTACCATAGAGACGATACTAACAATTATAACACTGGACAACAGCATTTCTGATGATTGAGTTATGTTACATGATACTAGCCTAATTTTTAATGACGTTTTCAAATCTGTGTTCGAAATTTATGTATCAGCTCTTGTTTAAAAAATATGACACATGAGCCGTTTTACAATAAAACACAACACGTTTAAAGTTAATCCTATTTTATTGATTTCTTAAGTTAAAAAAACTTTCTTTTATAAGACTTCCTTACAGAAGTTGAAGTTGAAGAGCTGTTCTGAATGCTCCAACAATAGTCAGCCATCATGTGTGCGTTCCAGTAGCCTTGATAGCGTTCCTCCATCGTACGAAGGTCCTGGTGGAATCGCTCGCCCTGTTCTTCACTTACATCCCCAAGATTAGCAGGAAAATAGTCTAGGTGGTTGTGAAGAAAGTGTAACTTGATGCTCATGTTACATCCAAGAGCTTGAAAGTGACTCATTAATTGTTCAACATGTTGAGAATAGTCAGCACCTTTCTTATTTCCCAAAAAATTTTGAACAAGCCAAACAAACTCATTCCATGCCTTTTTCTCAATCTCTGTCATAGTGTCCGTAAAATTTGTGTCTTTTATTAATGATCTTATCTGTGGCCCATCAAAAATGCCCGCTTTTATCTTTTCTGCACTCAGTTTTGGGAACTTTTTTGGTAGAAAAAGGAAGCAATTTCCATTTTTGTCAAGACCTTTAATAAATTGTTTTATAAGCCCTAATTTTATATGCAATGGAGGCAAAATTATACGATCCCTTGATACTAAAGGGGGGTTTATCACGTTATGTTGTCCTGGAACTAACATTTCCCGAGTAGGCCAATCCTTTTTAACCCAGTGTTGATCTTTAGCTCTACTATCCCATAAGCAAATAAAACAGGGATACTTTGTGTAACCACCTTGTTGGCCTAATAGAAAGTTGACCATTTTTAAATCAACACATATGAGCCAGTTGTTTTCCACATATTTAATTTTGTCCAAAACCAGAGCAATAGATGTATATTCTTCTTTTACTTTAGTAGAATGTGCAATAGGTAATGACCCTAATTTATTCCCATTGTGTAAGAGAACACATTTTAGACTCCGTTTTGACGAATCTATGAATACACGCCACTCACTTGGAACATAATTTCGTAATCCTATTGCAGTCACCAAACCAGGTACATCTCTACAAAATACGAAATCATCTTCTTCATCAAAATATTTTAGGAGATTCTGTTCTCTTGTGCGGTAATATGAAATTTTAGTTCCTTTTGTTATTAAGTTCCTTTCTTTTAGCCTAGAAGCCAAAATTTCTGAAGCAGACTTCGACAGTCCCAGATCTCTGATTAGGTCATTTAAATCATCTTGGTTGAATGGTTTTGGCTTTTCCAGGTCACATTCAAAGTCACTATCACTACTGTCAAGTTTCGTCTCCAAATCAAATGGCTCCGCCTGTGAAGCATAAGCTTCAGGTTCAGGTGTCTTAGGACTCAAGACACGTCTATGTGCCGATCGTATGGACGGATATTTCCATTTGGCTCTATTTGTTCGGTTAATGCCAGTTATGTTCACCAAACAAAAATAGCAGTCGTCATGGTGGTTCCGTGGTTCATTCCAGAGCATAGCGGTTTCGTACCGGAAACTATTTCTTTTCTTATTTATCCATAAGCGTAGAAACTCAACGCACGTTTTGCATACCTTTTGAGGAATCCAAGGCTTATCTTTCATATCCAACGTGTGCCCAAAGTAATTTTTGTAAGCCTCATTTACGAACGTTGTCACATTTAAACGGCATACTTTAGACATATACTCTCCGCAAATGAAACAAAAATGGTTTGGATCATTCACACAATGTCTTCTTGACGATGCCATATGAAAATATAGTTAGATAACTCAATAATTTGTAAATTAATAGCAAATAAACACAGCAAGAAAGCTAATTTTAAGTGAAAGCTGTAACTTGTAAACAAGAGCTGTCAGAAAAGAAATGAGGTTATATTTGGAATCAGCGACGCTAAATTAGTAAACATCAAGTGACATAAGTCATTCATCAGTCATAAAGTTCAATTTTGTTGGCCAGTGTAATCAATGGGTATCAATGGGGTATCAAAGGGTATTATAATCAATGCTATTACTATCTGGTTCGGAGTCATCTAAAAATATAATAATAAATTGAATAGCTCTGCATAAGTATTATTATTATTATTTATCTACCGCCTTATACCTTGCGGTGTCGGCGTTTTGCATATATTTCCCTTCACAATAAATTACGTTTACATCTTTACACCTTTACACTATAAATATTTCTTTAGAGTTTGCTTCCTGTGCTACATTACTCATTGTTTACATTGCTTTATTCACAAATAACTTCCTTTCGGATTTATATAGCGCTACCCTTTTTGCTTCACTTACAATCTTTCCTCTTTTTTTGCATTATTTATTTCATTCTTGTATTCCACTCATGCCTTGATCTTCCTCTATTTCTTACTCATACTGGTCTGGCTTCCCACACTGTTTTCACTTGAGAGCTCTTTTCCATGCTAATTAGGTGGCCCTACTATCCTTGTTGGCTTGTTTCAATATATTCATTCAGCTCTTCTATCTCTAACTCTAATATCTCATTTCTTATTTTGCCTAATCTGTTTTTTTACCACTTTCCTCAAATATTTAATTTCCATCACTTAAAGTCCGCTTTTATCTCTTCTTGTTATACCATGGGGATATCGGAAACGTTAAGAGATACGATACGATATTTTTTTAATCCAGTTAAGTGCTAATTGTAGATTTTTTTTGTTTTCATATTAAACCGTTATTAAAACCTCAAGTGTTGCACATCATTGTAACAGTATAGACGAGTGTAACTCAAAATAAAAATTAAAAGTGCAGGTTCGTATTTAAAAATTTAAACTTGATGACGGTTGCACTCACACGAAACGTCTGATCCAAAATCTAAAATTCCCATATTATAGATAAGGAAAAGTGGCAATGAAGATGTATTTATATTTTTTTTTAATATCTCTTCAAGTAACGACAGGAAACAATAAATAAGATTTTGCAAAATTTCATTTTTTTTAAATCTCAGCAATCATTGTCATGTTTTAAATTATTCTTATTGAATATTGTTCCCCATAAGATTACGCAACTTTGCCCCTATTTAACCGACTTCGTATCTTTTACCGTTTCCAATATCCCCATAGTGGTAATCGAATTTGAATAACCCTGTATACAGCTTTATACAATTTCATCTTTATTATATTAGATATTTCTTTGTTGTTAAGTACAGTTCTCTTCATTTCATAATACACATTTACTGTTTTGTTTATTCTTGCGCTTATTTCAATGTAATTTTTTCCATCTTTGTTAATAGTGACTAAATATTTAAACCTGCTCCATTTTAACATTATCTAGTTCTATTCATAATATTGCTTCACCTCCCATCAGCATCACCTTAGTATTATTTATATTTATCTTAATGTCACATTCTCTTAAAGTCTAGTCTAAAATTATGATATTTTCTAGCAGTTTTTGTTCTGTGCTTGCGTATAATACAATATCATCAGCGAAAGCACCTTCGGATATTTGTATCGCACTCATTTTTATATCCTATTGTTACAGTCTTGCTTTTATCTTTTGAGATTTCATTATCTCATTCATAAATAATACAAATAGCGTCGGACTAAGCCCTCCTCCCTGACTTAAACCGTTGTGTAACAACGGTTTAAGACAGGAAAGAGTCTTAAACCGTAGTTTAACAAAGGGTTTAAGACGGAAGGAGTCTTAGTGTACGTGCACACTGCCCGCTATGCGATGCTATGCTATGCGATGCGATGCGATGCTATAAAAACAAACACACGGGGACGAATACGAGCGTTCACATTGTGCGCTAGTAGCGCAAGTAGCGCGCAATGTGAACGCTCGTATTCGTCCCCGTGTGTTTGTTTTTATAGCATCGCCTCGCATCGCATCGAGTAGCGTGCAGTGTGAACGTACACTTAAACCGTTGTTTGTTTTAAATGTTTCGGTTTTATAATTTTAATGTATACTACTGCATTTATCTACTACTGTAAATATACTTCTGCATTTTGGTTATTATTCCCTGTATTAAACCGTTGTTTAACAACGGTTTAAGATAGGAAGGAGTCTAACACCGTTGTTTGTTTTAAATATTTCGGGTTTACAATTTTAATGTATACTAGTGCATTTATCTACTATTGTAAATATACTTGTGCATTTCGGTTATTATATATCTATATATATATATATACAGGGTGTATCAGCCAAATGGAATAAATTCAATAATAAATAAATGGGGGCGTGTTCGAAAAAACGCTCGGACACGTCGATTGCTATTTTTAGTTGCGCATTTTTTTCAACAAAAACTTTTTATACAGGGCCATGTGTGTCATGTGACCGTGGCCAATACCAACTTTCTTATTTTAAATGCAACACCTGGTATATTATTCAATTTTTTGGATTCATCAGAAAATTCTAGACATATTTCATGTACAATGTCCTATACCTATCTTCAACTGTTTCGGAAATATTAAGTGTCAGATTATATCAAATATTAAGACCGATTAGATCGGTCACGCCTGAGATGTTGAGTAACGTTAGAATAAATTTCTATTTAAGATTAGGATGTTGCCAAGACGTTCACGGCGAGCATTTTGAACATCTCCTCCATTGAAATTTATTGTTTTTTTTTGTTTTTTTACATTATCAAGAAATAAACAGTATTACTTATTAGTTTTTGAGAGTGTTGTAACGAATTTCTGTAATCAAATAATTTTCTTTTTTTAATGTTAATTTTTGCAATAAATCTGAAAACACTTAATATTTCCGAAACAGTTGAAGATAGGTATAGGACATTGTACAGTCATGGACTCTAAGAATGTCACCGTCGGTAAGAGCCAGCGGTTCGCCATCTCTCTCTCGCCATCTCCGACATGGCAGAGACGAAGCCGCACTCGGAGCCATTCGGCGTTCAGTGCCGTCCTACTCAGGTAGAATTTTGACAAATCGCTTAACTATTATATAGGGTTTTGAAATTCGGTGTGTAAATTACGTTCGTTTGGTCAATCAACAGGTTAACGAGCGGATTATTATTGCGTTTGTGAATTTCTAGGGCTTCTAAAAGATTAAGCTGCGTGCCCTTGATACAGTCATGTAATTTTTTTAAGCAGTTTTCGAATTGTGGAAATACATGTTTTCAAACTAAACTATGGTTTGCGAATGCACTACAATTTTGATCTAAAGATCTATCTTAGATTTATCTAAAGATAGATCTAAACGCGCTAAAATGTTCAGCATATCGTTTTTTGAAACTGGAACATGCCATTTCAGAAACTCTAGAATAATTAAAGCGATCAATTTTGTCTATTACATTGCAACGGTAGTACAATAAGTTGTAATTTAAGGAAATTATATTTAGTATTATATTACACTTGAGAATGGTCGCGGGACTGAAACAATTGTAGAGGAATCTATTAAAGTTAGTGAAACTCAGCCAAGGGTTTAATTTAATTTAATTTAATTTTTTTATGTCATCCACGTGACGAGTAATGATTGTGTGTGTGTTTTTTTTTAAGGGATTACCCCCATCTGGCACATAGGTAGGAAGAAGTAATGCATTCAAACAAAGTAGATATAAAAACATGTAGGTTTTAAGTCGAACCGAAATTTACTTTTGTTCCGGTTTACGGTAAATCTCATGTTTTCCGGGTAAATTCTTTTCACTCCGGGTTCGTTTTCGGTTCGTATAAAAAATTCGGTTTAATTCCGGTTCGTTTCAGGTTCACATTCGGTTCGGGTCCGCTTTCGTCTCGAATAATAACGCTAAAATGTAGTCTAACTAGAAATGACAATATTTTCAATGATAACTTCAAAATTCAATTAGTTTATCTTACAGAAATAAAAAATCACTCGCAGGTATAGATATTTAATTGTAAATTGCAAACGTTTCAGTGAAAATAGTGAATGTTTCATTGAATCAAAACGAATATTTGTTAGTGCAGAAAGTGAATAATTCGATTTTCTCACTCGTTTCATTGCAGAATCTTCGTCAAATTTACACAAAAAATTGTTTTTAAGTATACTACATACAAATCAGGTACTAACATTGCAATTAATAAGTCTTAAGAAATTTCATGAAATAATAATCAGGGCTTCGAACCGATGTTTTATTCGTTTTGGTTTTCGTTCCCGTTCAAAACAAAACACATATCGGTTCGGTTCCGGTTTTCATTCCGACATACTTTTTCAGTTAATTTATAGAATTTAATGTTAAAATTGAATACATTTTGTAAAATTGTTGTAAATCTAATATTTACACTCGAAAATTCAGTCAGAAAATTTTAATGATTGACAAATCTTTTAGGGGCAAATTTATAAAATTGTTGCATATAAAGATAATTTTTAGTTAAAATTTGGAACATTCATGGTTTTAATGACTATTCTGAAGAAAGCGGTACGATTTAAAAAACAACAATAATCTTTTCAAGAAAAGTTCCAATTACTTACCCTAAACTTTTTAAGTGTTTCTACAGCTTTGTATATTATATCAAATATATGTCAATTAAACTATCGAACATATAATAAAATTATAAGGGAATTAAAAAAAACTATAAAATCATATTTTTGTTAGTATTTCATCCATTTAACCAGTTATGTTTGATTATAATTTGTTATTTTTATTTTTACGTTTACTGGTATTAATAAATATCAATTAATTTATTTTATTTATTTATATTATTTATTTATTTATTTCACCTAACTAGTTTCGGGTTAATTTAATTCGGCCATCATAGGTTTTTTTTATGTTTTTTGTATTTTATATTATATTTTTAAATTATTACTTGACTTTTGAGTAAAATAGTCAACTAAAAAAAAATCATTTGGTACATAACTTATGATATCATACAGGGTGATCGATATTTACAGACTGTGCCATTTGTTATTTTTTTTAAATGGATCACCCTATGTTCTGAAATATTTACGAAAATAATGTTTTCTTCGCGAAATCGTTCAAACACGTCAACTTTGGTTGGAGTAGGGGTCGAGTGGTAGCTCATTTGAAAGCTTATCTAATTTGCAATACAACGGTATATTAACTTTTAAAATCTGTCGATTAGTTTTCAAGAAATTAATTTTATCAGTTGAGCAACGTATAAAATAAACATTTCATTTCAGCAAAAATATTTTTTTATATTTTATTTAATAACCTAGTGGTTGACCGTTCCCAGAGCGAGAATAAATATTGTAATAAAATTCAAAAACTTAACGAAAGCATGAAACCCACAAAAGTGAATAAAAATTAAGAATGTTACCTTTTTAGAAAACATAATAATATGAGAGGAGTTCCCTTATATCATCCACCCAGCCATGAAAACAATATGCTGTCGCCACAATTTTCTTATGTCACATTTCTATGACATTTTATGGTGCCATCTCCAAGTTTGGTCCAATCACGTAAGATTTTTAATTTTTATATCAGTTTAAAGAGACGAAAATGAGTGAATTGCAACACACAGAAGCGTGTGTTTAATAAACTTGCGAGGCGAATTTGACCACTTTATCTCAAGATGAAATGATAAAATTTTGTAGATCCTCTAACTCCTTGCGTTCTTATCTAGACAGATAACATAAAAAAAATCTCCCTGTACAAGTTTTTTTTTTTCAAATAATCTGTCGTGATTTAGATTTCTGGCAAATATTTAATTATATCAGTCAAAATTTCAATCAATTGTCAGGTGATTCAAAATAACTTTCATCAAAGTTGGCATTGAAAAAAGTATAGATATAAAAGGTATGTGTCAAATCAGTTGTCAAATCTGACAGATTAGTCACAGTTCGAATTTGTGCATGTGAAATCTTGTCGATTTAAACGCTTTGGCTTTCTGCGACCACCAAAAACGCTGCAGTTGGAAATGTATTTCAGAAATGGTAGAATAATTGATGGGCAGTGGGTTTATTCGATACGTAATGCATTTGAAGATAGTTCAGACTAACTAATTCCTGTCAAATTTTCATTTAATTTGATCAATATCTAATTAAAAAAGCTTACTTTATTTAGTGATTGTAGAAAAAAGATATTAAGCATTTCAAAACATGCAAACAGATAATTTACTTCAACGATTGCCTCCTATTGAGTTTGAAATAATGCAGAAACTGTTTGGAAGAGAAGAAACTGAAAAGTTAATAATAAAATATGTTTCCATGTGTCCAACTTTCTGGCGGACTTTCACTGTAAATCAATGATGTAAATGAAAAATATTTTTCTTTTATGGGATGCATACATAATAATAGCGGACCCAGAGTCCCTCCAGGTAAATTTTAGGGAGCCGGTCACTCAGTCGGGTCACCTACCGAACCACTCCGAATGCATCCCCGCCCCACCACGCTGGACGAGACAAGAACGACGAATCGCCGTGTCCAAGCGACCAGTGACATTCTTAGAGTCCATGACTGTACATGAAATATGTCTAGAATTTTCTGAAGAATCCAAAAATCGAATTTATTCCATTTGGCTGATACACAGTGTATATATATCTGCTTCACTATTTTTATTGTTCTACTAACTATTCCTATTTTCTTAAATATACTCCATAATCTTTGTCGTGGTGTCAAAGTATTTTCCAGGTCTATAAACCTAGATACAGCTGCTGTCTTCTTTGCACCACCTTTTCTACTAATTGCTCTATTGTAAATATGTAATCTTGTGTTGATCTTCCTGTTATGAATCCACTGACTTTGTTCTAACGTTGTTTCTATTTTGTTTCTTATTCTTTTATCTATTATCTTCTCTAGTATCTTCATCTAATAAACTGCTGGAGAAGATAATAGATAAAAGAATAAGAAACAAAATATAAACAACGTTAGAACAAACTCAACGGATTCAGGACAGGAATCTGAAACCTTTGACTTTGTTCTAACGTTGTTTCCATTTTGTTTTTTATTCTTCTAACTATTATCTTCTCTAGTATCTCCATCCCTGTACTTATGAGCGTTATTCCTCTATAATTTGTATATTTCTATTTATCTCCCTTATTATGTATTAGTACGATCAATGATGTTTGCCAGTCAATTGATATTCTTCCCTCTTTCCATATTTTCTTTATTAAGTTGTGTAGTCTCTGCACTACTACTTCACCAATTTCCTTCAATATATCTGCCTCGATACCATCGTCTTCTGGCGCTTTTCCTCGTTTGAGGCTCTTCACAGCATGTGTTAACTCTTCTAATGTTATCTGCTCTTCATCTTCTTCTTCTATATTTCCTTGGTTTCCATATAATTTTCTTGATCATATTCCGCTTCTCCTTTACTACTGTTACTTGTAATTCTTCGAAGTATTCTTTCCATCTTGCCATTATCATTATATCTTCTTGTAACACTGTTCCATTTTGATTTTTATCCATTATTTATTTATTATTATATCTTCGTCCTTTTCTGCTGTCTTTTACTATTTTATAGAACAATTTTTGGTGTTCTCTGCGGTTTTTCTCCAACATTTCTCCAAACTTTTCCCATGTTTTCATCTTTGCTTTTATTACTTGCTCTTTAGCTTCTTTCCTTTTACTTTGATACTCTTTGTAGGTTTTCTGGTTTCTTTTGGATAGGTACTTCGTCCATGCCTTTTCCTTATCTCTTATTGCAATACTTATATCTTCATTCCAGCATTTGTCTGCTTTTTATTCGTCTTACTATATGTACTATATGTAACGTACTCTCTAACTCATTATATGTATGTTGTGTAACACCACAACATATACTTGCCGTATCAATTATGCATTCTCTAAATTTCAACCAACATTCTTCTATTTCTTCTGAATCCTGTTTTTTTTAAATCTCTGTCTAGCGTTTTCGCATATTTCCTGGCTGTATCTATCTCTCTTAGCTTGTACGTTTTTATTGTAATACATTTCCTTTTTTTTTACTTATACATTTCATTCTGCTTTATCTGTTCCCCTATTATTGCGCTTACTACCATGAAGTGATCACTCCCTATTTCATATTTCCTTTTAACACTTGTATCTCTATTACCTGCTTTTTTTATTTTTCTCCACTAAGATATAATCAATTATTGATATTTACTACTGCATAAGTAATTTGAGTATTATATTTCGCTATTGCAGTTTTTTTAAATTATATTTATGAGCGTGGTCCTTAGAAAAAAACCGTCCCCCCACCCCCCTTGAATCTGGAAATCAGCGAACAAATAATTCTGGAATATTTTCAAATTTTTGTCTGCAACCCTTCCTAACGCTTATTCAATTAAAACATTTCTTGTCTGCGGCTTATACTAGTTACTATATTCGATGGTTTATTTAATTTAAAAATGATAAGTTAACTCGGTTGAATTGTAAAAAACTTGGTGAAATGGTGAGTATACAGAATGTATAGGAAGGGTGGGGCAAATCAGACTCGTTAAGGAAACAACTGTTGCAAAGAAAAAAACGGCGTATTCAAAGTTATTAAATAATTAAACAACATCAATATTCATTAATCATTAATTCATTAGATTAGACAATAAGTATTTAAAACGGTCAAATTAATTAATTACGGCAGTGGCGTTCATTGACTAAATTCAAATTATCTTCCTTTTCTGTATTTCATATATTTGTTTTATTTTCTAATTTAATTTTTATGGATTTATAATTTTTTAATTTTATATACCTTTGCGAATTAAACAACATCAATATTCATTAATCATTAATTCATTAGATTAGACAATAAGTATTTAAAACGGTAAAATTAATTAATTACGGCAGTGGCGTTCATTGACTAAATTCAAATTATCTTCCTTTTCTGTATTTCATATATTTGTTTTATTTTCTAATTTAATTTTTATGGATTTAAATTTTTTTAATTTTATATACCTTTGCGAATTACATTCTAATTTTCAAATACTTTTCTCCAGTGAAATGGGCTTCCATTGTCGTTTTATTCTTTAGCAAAAAATCGGAAATAAAATACTAATAGTTGATTAAAGTTGCCCCACGCTTCCCTAAATTTTTGATTCTATTATTTAGCAGATAGAGCGAATAAAATTATATCTTGAAAATATTAATCAATCGATTGATTTTTAGTTTTGAATAAAATTTGGAATAAAAAAAATCAGGACAATAAATTGAAAAATAAATCTTATTAAAATAACCCTATTTTTTAGAAGAGGGTTAAATATATATTTTTCAAATCGGGCATTGCTTATGTATGAATTACAACTGGTTTAGAGGGCGACATTTTCAATTTTCACAAAAAAACTAATAAAAACCACTCTAATATGTATACTAAGTTATACTTCGTAATAGATAGTACAGCGTCCTAGTCTTAGCATCGGGCTTCTGTAAAGGCAGTGGATTCAGACGCCACAAAAGTGACCATATTCAAAGGTCTGTATGCTATCCTGACTTCACAGCACGTCTAGCCAGCGAGCGTGGAGTTTAATGGCTAAAACCTTCTCTGCTCTGGAGACAATGTAATCTCTAGTGGTACAGAATCCACATAAAACAGTAAGTCCTGCTATACGATGAATGCCAACATCTATAGGCAGAGAAGAGGCTGAACGGTAAACGATGCTTGGTCATTAACCTTCCAGTAGTCGCGCACGGTCTCCGAGACCGAGCCAATACAAAATTTTATATTACTAATGAAGTATAAATCGCTGACTTCGTAAACTCATAGTACCTTCCCAGAATAAACCCATAAATCTGTAGTGTGACCGTGAACGACGCAGTGCGTGTAGTTAATAAATAAACAATAATCCCGGTCTGTGAGACCGGGGTGACTATCGTCGTAACTTTAATTTTTATATAAAATATTCTCAAATAAAAGGTAATTTGTATATTATTACCATAAATTATGTTCATATATTAAATATTTATTATTTATATAACAGTGCGAACAATGTGGTCATATGAAAGAGAGCAGGAGCGTCTGCAAAAATTGGTAGTCGAAAATTTAAATAATGATGAAAAATGATATTTTCGGCCTACAAGACGATAAAAATCCTTCAAGAAGCAGTAATCAAGATAGATGTGCATATCGTAATTGTAAAAAAAATCGGAAAGCAAGATTATCATGCTTAATTTACAAAAAAAAAAACAGTACTCCTACTACTTGCCAAGTATGCCAACAAAGTGCTTTATCAGCAGACAATTGAGTTCATGTTACGTTTGCTTATTGAATAGGTTTCAATTATCATAAAAACACTTATTGTTAATATTTTATTTCACTGATTTTTTATTTACGAATTTTTATATTTGGTTGAAATAAATTTGTATTTTGTTAATCTAACACTTAAATAATAGTTTTGTTTCGTTTTTCATTTACCAGTTGGTAGTTTAAGTATTAATCCTTCCTGTGCTAATTACATTTTTTTTATTTCTTTGCTAATTTTGCTTAAAAAAAACCGGTCTGAGAGACCGGCGCGACTACTCATGTGACATATTTTAGCGCTACTACTGGAAGGTTAATTAATAAATTAATAATAAACTGTATGCCTCACATTTATATAGTAATATGTAATTGACAAGTAGTCAATATTACATTATGATTAGGGCACTTAAGGAATGTATTATTGAGGTGCGAGGAATACGTTATGTTCCTTAAGCCAGAATTAGCGCTAACATAATTAACATACAATATATGTATGGTAATTTTCCGGTTGCCTGCCTGATATTTTTGTATGTGTTATATGTAACTATCAAGCTTTGCACATCTGCATTGTTACACATCTATCACAACGACGTACCAAAACCAGCAGCATTTCCAACGCATACGCTTTCTCGATCAAAAGTCTTAATCTGGGTCAGAAATCACAGAAAACCTCGCTCAAAAACACGCCTCTCAGTTGTTTATAACCCATACATTGTGGCATCCTTTATTATTATTTTATTGTTTATTAGCTAATGATAATAGTATAATAGCTATTACTTTGCAAGACAATTACCTTGAAATGTACGTGTGAGTACGGATGTAAGATTTGGTAACTTGTATATTACGTTGTGTCTTATTGATAACAATAACTTCCACAAGATGTCTGCAATAATTTCTGTCGAAGCAATATATCATGGGAGTTAAAAACGTAATAATAATGTATTCGTCAAAAGTATTCGTTAGAACTTTTTCATTTGGATGGCGCTGTATGTATTACTAGAAAATGAATTTAATGTTTCAACTATCAGCGTCAGTTACCACATTTGGTAGTACACAAAGGATAAATATTCTATAATAATTATATTTTGAAGCAAATATTATTTCACTTAGTTAAAACTATTAAACTAGAATCAAATCTCTTTCATGAATGTTTTAAATTAATAAAATTGCAACAACTGACCTCTTTTCCAAAATAAATTGGATTTTAAAGGTTTATATATATATATATATGGAAGATGGTTATATATATATATATAACCATCTTCAATGGCATCTACGAAGAATACAATAAATTAATTTGGTTAAATATAAAATTAGGTTAAAATATAAAAGCCCTGTTTGTTACAAAATTTTTGTAAAAAAAAAAAATTGTAACAAACTAGACTCCAATTTTATATTTAACCTTATTAATTGATATATATATATATATATATATATATATATATATATATATATATATATATATATATATATACACACTGGCGAGCAAAAAATAGAGGTCACTTTAAAATTACGACTTATTTTTTAATTTTTTTTTGTTTTAACTTTACGTTTGCAAATTGTAAACAATTGTACTGTATTTTGCACATTAAATTTAAAAAAAAAGCAATGTTGAATCGTAAAGCATATTTTTTGTTTTTATTGCCTATTTTGGAAATATCACAAATTTACAGTTCAGACGAAGTTCAAATTTTTGTTTCTAGGACTAATATAAAAAATAAATAATGAAAAAACTTATCACTAATAACGAGTATTACCCCCTCTTGCATTACTGATTGAAGTCGACGAGGAAGTCTTTGAATTAAATTAACGATCACATTTTGGTAGATATTATTCCATTCCTGCAATTTTATAGAATACATTTGTCAGGAAATGTATTATTAAACGCCTACTTTGGTTTACAATTTGCAAACATAAAGTAAAAACAAAAAAATTCAAAAATAAGTCATAATTTTAAAGTGACCTCTATTTTTTGCTCGCCAGTGTATATACATATATATATATATATATATATATATATATATATATATATATATATATATATATATATATATATATATATATATATATACAGGGTCCGTCATTTCAGCTCCCGTCTTCAATAGCTCATTTACTGATTGAGTTAGGATTTTGATATTTTGTCGACTTCAGTTGCTTTCTAGGGTGTATTTCAGGAAAATATTTTTGATTATACAGGGTGTCCCAAAAAAGTGTGACGTTATCATGATGTATATTTTTAGATTGCATGGTATAATTTTTGTTACTTATTTGGGTGCCTCTTATAGATGCCTACATACCTGTAAAATTTGATTGAAATGGGTTTAGTGACATAAGCACAAAAAAATAAAAACTGAAAAAAATCAGTTTTGCACCATAGGTTAAGAAAATTAATAAGAGATAAAAATAGTGCCTCGTTAATAAAACCATAAAAGGTACTCATTTAATAAGGTCTGACAGTTGCGTTCACCAAGTTTTATTGATATGCATTATACAGAGTGTCCAAAATTTAGTGTCAAAGTTTTCAAATTTTAAAGCACTTTATTTTTCTTATTTTAAATAGGAACCCCAGTATATTTTTATGTAATTCCATGCGGAATTAAAAGACAAAGATTTTTTCTAATTACAACCCTATCTCAATTCTTAACACATTCAAAGATATTTGCTGAAAACTCGTGTTATCAACAATTCCAATGGCCATTTTAATTAATCAAAATCGAAGGTGGGTTTGAAAAACAATTTATTGACATTAAAGTTTAACAAATTGACAAGAGCCATTGTTGACTGTAGTAATATAAAAGTTTAAAACTTTTTTAGCTAAGGTCTTCATACCCAAGATACCAAAATTACTTTTTTCATGGAAAATGTGATTTTCATAATATGTCAAATATTATGACCTATATTGACAAATGTGGATATGACTTTCATATTCGCATTTCAAAATATTACATTCAACCTGTTACGAAGAGTGGCAATGTCATGTCATACTCGTCTTCGTTTGTGCCTTCAAGAGGGCGGAAGACATATAGAACATAAGTTCTAGCAATTAATTAATTTTAGAAATTTTAGGTTTTTTTTTTGAAATTTTATTACAAAAACTATTTTTTATACACTTAATACTTTTACGATGTGTAATAGGTTTAGACGAAGATCTGTGAAACCTTTAATACTTTCGAGATATTAATTGTAACTACACAACATGTTATGTCAATAAATTGTTTTTCAAAGTCACCTTCGAGTATTATTAATTAAAATGGCTATTGGAATAGTTGATAAATCGAGTTTTCTCCACATTACTTTTAATGTGTTAGGAATTGCGATAGAGTTCTAATTAAGAAAAATGTTTATCTTTTAATTCCACATGGAATGACGTAAAAATATACAGGGGCTCCAATTTAAAATAAGAAAAATAAAGTGCTTTAAAGTTTGAAAAGTTTGACACTAAATTTTGGACACTCTGTATAATGCATATCAATAAAACTTGGTTAACGCAACTACTAGACCTTATTTAATGAGTACCTTGTATGGTTTTATTAAAAAGGCATACTTTTAACTCTTATTAATTTTCTTAACCAATGGTGCAAAACTGATTTTTTTCAGTTTTTATTTTTTTGTGCTAAAATCACACAACCGATTTTAATAAAATTTGATAGGTATGTAGGCATCCATAAAGGGCACCCAAATAAGCAACAAAAAATATACCATGCAATCTAAAAATACACATCATCATGACGTCACACATTTTTGGGACACCCTTTATAATCAAAAATATTTTCCTAAAATACGCCACAGGATGCAAGTAAAGTCTGCAGAATATCAAAATCCTAACTCAATTAGTAACTGAGCTACAGAAGACGGGAGGTGAAATGACGGACCCTGTATATACATATATATATAACCGAAATTAGTCAGGCAAAATAAAATAAATAAATCATAAAATATAATATATTTTTTACCAGTAAGTACTAAATAATAATATAACAACCTTAGAAATAACTAAATTAATTGGTATGACTGCCACAGCATTAATTGACAAGTTTTTGTTGGTATGCAAAAAAATACGTGAATTCAGTCAACTTACCAAATTTAATTATAGCTATTTTAAATGCATTGGCTGCGTGTTAGCGGTTCCTAATGTTCTACGTCTATGACATATTTTGTGTGGAAATGATTAATCAGGTGGTCATGTATTTTCAAATTAAGATCATAATGTTTTTAATCCTAAATAAAAATCATTGTATAATAAATATTTTTTTAATAAAGTCGAATAAAGTTTTGATAAAGATGGAGGAAGCCATCTTTTCATCTTTTGATAAAGATGGAGGAAGCCGTTACTGTGTGATAATTAATTATGATAATACAAAAATGAAACACGTTACTACGTTTTTTATCACTTTATTTTTTCGTTAACACGATTGCAGTTTCGACAACAATTAGGTCATTCTCAAGTAATTCGAAATACAAGAATTCTTGTATTGTATAACGAATCGTGTTACGAAATTTGGTTTCTCACAACACGATGTGCTGTTAAAAATTTATTATGATACAAATATGAAACACGTTACTACGTTTTCTAGCATTTAATTTTTTCGTACATACAAGAATTCTTGTATTTTGAATCACTTGAGAATGACCTAATTGTCGTCGAAACTGCAGTCGTGTGTAACGAAAAAATAAAGTGATAAAAAACGTAGTAACGTGGTTTATTTTTGTATCATAATAAATTGTTAACAGCACATCTGTTCTGGGAAACAAAATTTCGTAACACTATTCGTTCATGAAGAAAACTAAGTTGAAAACTACGATAAATAGCTATTACCAGATAGGAAATGCCTCGTATAATATTACGGGAACTTGCATCGCTGGTCCCATATATATCCCACTCGTTCCTCAAAGCATACAAGATAATTTTCTAATTTTGTAAAAAAAGAAAAAAAAAATGAATTTCAAACCTGAGAAAAACATCAGGATCTCTTGAATTCTCATAAATCTAATATTTTAATTAGTTGAATGACACAGTCATGTGTTGTAAACATTACATATTTTCGTAGCTACTGTACAATAGCTGTTTGTGCAATAAGTTAGGAAATGTAATATTTTTTTTGTACTAGGCATATGATATTTGATCGAGGCGATAGCCGAGATTAAAAACATGCCGTGTACGATGATTGAATATAGAAATTGATTTCCTACACATGAAATGGATTTCCTACGTGTTGCACACATGATTTTTTCTACTAGAGGATGGAAAATAATTCAAATTTTGATAATTATAATATTTTTTAAATTATTTCTAAATTAAATAGCGGAGTCAAAATTGTTCTGCTTTTAATAATGAAGAGGTTAAAGCAAATAATAACACTATTTCCACTTCCACAAAGACTTGTTCTGGAATTTCATTCACGAATTGTGAACATGTTTCTGTTAAGATTTATAATTATGATTAAAAATAACATGAACAATTTCAATAAATTGACTTAACTTTTAATGTTCAAATATTATTGCCGCACTTGTTAGGAAATATTCCACTTTTCCTAACTTAAATTAGTATTTTAATGTTGAAATATTATTTCCGCACTTATTAGGAAATATTCCACTTTTCCTAACTCAAATTGGTATTTTAATGTTGAAATATTTTTTCCGCACTTGTTAGGAATGATTCCACTTCTCCTAAGTCAAGTTAGTATTCAAATATTAAAGTTTTCCAAACTCTAGTAGAAAAATTAATTATGGTTCGATGCTTCGCTGGCAGTATTAATTATGAATAGTGGTATGTTAAATTATGAATAAAATTATCATTTTAGAAATCAATATGTTGAGACTATTATGTGCTTCCCATTCAAAATTAATACATAAGTATTTTTTTCTACAAACACTATTAAAACTTGAACTTTTAACACTGCATACTTAAAAATGTAATATAAAGAAATGACATAAGCGTGTTAAAAGTGCTTCACTTTTAATGCTAGTGTTATAAGTAAGCATCAAATAATCTGTCAGACTGACATTTATTTAATAAAAAATAAGAAATAACATAACAGAGTTAAGTAAGTGCAGACTATTTTGAAATACTAATATTAATAGTGCAATTTGAACAATTATTAACGTTTATCCCTTGTGATGATGGCGTGGTAACTGCAGAAATATTCAAATAAGATAGAGAATCATTTAAATTTAAATTTGTGTTAATATCTAGGGGATTAACATTAAGTTGTAAATTGGAATTCTTGGAAGTAGAAGGACTTGGAAGAATCTGACAAGCAATTTTCGCCTGGTAGCACCTTCTGCAATTTCTTTTGCTAGTTCACTTTCTTCAATATTACAATTCATAATGATGATTTAAGAAATAATTTCTTGTTTGACATGTATGTCATAAAATATGAAAACTAGATTTATTTGTTTTATAATTTCGACGGACTGACTGAAATGTCAACATTTTTAAAGAACTTGATTGTGCTTTTAGAGGTGTTTTTAGAAAAAATAAAATGTGTGTTAAAAGCGATTTTATTTTGTTCGTGGGATTTCTTTCCTTTACAAACTTTTCCCACTCATAAAATAAAATTTCACTTTTAGCCCTTATATCATAAATAACTATTTCATCACTAGTTGCACAAGGTACGACGTTTCGCTAACAGTGTTACTTATGAATAGTAATATGTCAAATGAAAAATTTTGAATAAAATTATCATTTTAGAAATTAATATGTGGAGATAATCATGTGCTTCCCAGGTAAAATTAACAAATAATTAGGTAAAAAAGGATCTAAGTCTATTAGTGTAGATATGTTCTACTTAGATAATGTTGTTTAACGTATGTGTCCCAAAATGTTACAAGTGAAGGCAGGAATAACTCCTAAAAGTTAAGTTATTTTATAATTGCACTTTCATTATTAATTTATAGTTATTTTTTATCAGGTAACTAATATATTCATATATATATATATATATATAAATCAATTAGGTAAAATTTATTCTGTAAGTTATTTGTACGAACTTAGCTCAAGAGTTGCATGTTTCTTACACATCTTAGGATGTTTATTACTAATAGTGCCTATCATTTATAAACGTAATTTAGAACATATATATATATTTTTATTTAACTGAATTAAATAATGATGTACTTTATGACTATATGTTTGAATTTTTGAGTTTAAACGATATGTGAAATAATCATACATTTTATTTATTATTATTTATGTTAATGGTTTCAGAAACATTTTATTGAAATTTAAGTTTTCGCACGATGTAAGTGAATGCTTGAAGAATACGAACTCGTTTTTTTTTAATTTTTGGCGACGTCCAATCATTTAAAAACGTAATTTAGAACATTTATATATTTTTTTATTTAACTGAATTAAATAATGATGTACTTTATGACAATATGTTTTAATTTTTGGGTTTAAACGATATGTGAAATAATCATACATTTTATTTATTATGATTTATGTTAATGGTTTCAGAATCACTTCATTGAAATTTAAGTTTTCGCATGATTTGAGTGAATACTTGACGAATACGAACTAGTAATTGATTATTTTTTTTAAATTTATGTTAACGTCCACTAACTTGTTTAATAACAGAAATGTTTAATATGACAATTTATTCTGACAGTATTGTGGGTATCATTTATGCCTTTTGTAATATTTATAATTTTATATATTTTAGAAATTTCTGGGAAGTACTCATTTTGTACGGAATAATGGACGTGATTTTCAGTATGCATTAGCATAAGTTCATCAGCCTTTTGGATATAAATTTGCACCTTTCTTTAATTTTACCCTAATTGATAGTCGTCCGTAAAAAAAATTCACTCACGTATTATGCTTATTGTAATTTTTCGTTTTGGAGCGTTTATTATTACTTGTGTTGTTAATATTAATGCTCACTATAAGTTATAATAGCAAACTTAGTTTTAAATTATTTTAAAATTTAAATTATTAATCAAAATTTATTTGAAAATATTTTAAAATTTAAATTATTAATCAAAATTTCTCTGACAAGAATAAAATCGTTGAAAATTACAAAATAATTTATCTAATAATCGACACTCTTCGAGTTCTTGGGCAAAAATTAAAAGGACATTTTTTTGCATATTTTTTTTATTTATGGGAATAATTAATATTTTCATGTTACAGACACTCCCGAATGAACGTTCAATACCATGTTTAAAAAATGTAATGATAAATGGGGTAATGGTAATTAACAAGTTTTGTCAGTTTTGTCAGTCAACTTACTTGAAATATTATTTCCGCACTTGTTAGGAAATATTTCACTTTTCCTTACACACATTAGTATTCGGTTGTTGAAGTTTTCTAAACTCAAGTAGAAAATTAATTTTTCATCACTAGTTGCACAAGGTACGACGTTTCACTAACAGTGTTAATTATGAATAGTGGTATGTAAAATTATGAATAAAATTATCAATTTAGAAATCAATATGTGGAGTTTATCTTGTGTTTTTTTTCTTATTTATGATAACGTCCACTAACTTATTTAAAAACAGAAATGTTTAATATATCAATTTATTCTGACAGTATTGTGGGAAATATTTTTGCCTTTTCTAATATTAATAATTTCATATATTTTAGTACTTTCAGCTATGTAGGAAATATTCGACTTTTTCTTACTCAAATAATTTTTTAATTGTTAGAATTTTCCAAACTCAAGTAGAAATATAAGTTTTTCATCACTAGTTGCACAAGGTACGACGTTTCGCTAACAGTGTTAATTATGAATGTGGTATGTGAAATTATGAAAAAAAATATTATTTTAGAAATCAATATGGCGAGATTATCTTGTGCTTCCCATGTAAAATTAATACATAATTAGGTAAAAAGGGACCTACGTCTATTTGTGTAGATATATTCTCCTTAAATGATGTTGTTTAAAATATGTGTTCCAAAATGTTACAAGTGAAGGCAGGAATAAGTCTCAAAAGTCAAGTTATTTTATAATTGCACGTTCATTATTAACTTATAGTTATTTTTTATCAGGTAACTAATATCTATCTATATATAAAAAAAATCATTAGGTAAAATTTATTCTATAAGTTATTTGTACGAACTTAGTACAACGGTTGGATATTTCGATAGACAGATCATCATATTAGGATGTTTATTACTAATAGTGCCTATCATTTAAAAACGTAATTTAGAACATATATATATTTTTTAAATTTAACTGAAATAAATAATTATGTACTTTATAACAATATGTTTACATTTTAGGGTTTAAACTATATGTGAAATAACCATACATTTTATTTATTATTATCTATGGTAATGGTTTCAGAAACACTTACGTGAAATTTAAGTTTTCGCACGGTGTAAGTGAATACTTGAAGAATACGAATTAGTCATTGTTTTTTTTCTTATTTTTTTTATCGTCCACTAACTTATTTAAAAACAGAAATGTTTAATATATCAAGTTATTCTGACAGTATTGTGGGAATTATTTTTGCCATTTCTAATCTAAGAAACACTTACGTGAAATTTAAGTTTTCGCACGATGTAAGTGACTACTTGAAGAATACGAATTAGTTTTTTTCTTTTTTTTTCTTTTTATTATTCTTAACGTTCACTGACTTATTTAAAAACAGAAATGTGTAATATATCAATTTATTCTGACAGTATTGTGGGCATCATTTTTGCCTTTTCTAATATTTAAATATTTAATCTACATATAATATTTATATGTATTCTGAAAGTATTTTGGGAATTATTTTTGCTTTTTGTAATATTTATAATTTTATATATTTTAGAAATTTCAGTTGAGTACACATTTTGTGTTATATATCTTATTTGTCTTTTGATAATGGTCGTGAAACCGAAACAATTGCAGAGTTTTTCGATTAAAAGTTATATTTGCTTTTTCTAATATTTATAATTTTATATATTTTAGAAATTTCAGTTAAGTACTCATTTTGTAATTAATAATGGAAGTGATTTTCAGTATGCATTAGCATAAGTTCATCAGCGTTTAGGATATGAATTAGCATCTGTCTGTAATTTTTCTCTAATTGTCAGACTTCCTCAAAACAATTTCAATCACGTTCTATGCTTTTTGTAATTTTTCGTTTTGGTGCGTTTACTAATACTCGTGTTATTAATATTAATGCTCACTATAAGTTACTATAGCAGAATAATTTTTAAATTATTTAAATAATTAAATTATAACCCATAATTTCTGTTTTAAACAAGAATAAAATCGTTGAAATTTACATAATAATTTATCATTTTTTTAAAAGGATTTGGTGATATATGTGTACTTGTTATTCTTCTTATAGCACAAGTAGTACTTTTTTATCAATGTTATGTGTATCTACAATATCTTTGAAACATACCAATTTTTTGGTCCATAATGAGGTACAGATGCACAGAAATTTGGTTTAATCATCAATTTTTGTCCAAATTAAAGAATTTCACTCGACACTCTTCGAGTTCTTGGGCAAAAGTTAATAGGACTTTTTTACATAATTTCTTAAATTATAGGAATAATTAATATTTTTATGTTACATACACTCCTGATTGAACGTTCAATACCATTTTAATTTTTATTTTATTTTGATATATTGTCTTAACGAAGGGCTGATGATGGTATTTTTCATTGCGGTTCTTTTTCAATTTTCAGTTTTTGTGAATTTTGTTTTTGAAGATATTTATGTTGCCTGATTTCAAATTGGCGGGTGTGTGGGGTTTAATGACACGATGGGGTAATTTTTCATTTGGGCAGGGATCGATGGTCCGGTATCGATGCGGCGCGCGGTGCGGAGAAAGGATCAGGATGAGGGTGTAATAAATCTGGCGGCGTTATCGTGTTGTAATATAGTAGGGCCCCCGATGGGGTCGCTCTCCACGTATTATGGTTGTGTGTGTGGGCACATATGCATGTGTATGTGTTGTGTATGTCTAACGGATGGGATTCGGGGGTTGGTGTTGGTGTTGAACATGAGAGGCTCTCTCACCGGTCGTCGTAGACGAAGCCAGCATCCAGGGTGTTGTAGTAGAGCAGGAAGGCGACGAGACAACACAACAGGCTGACGTAATCCATGCTGGGTCAGCGGCGCATCCCACGGCGTCCGAAGAGGTGAGGGGCGCGCGTGACTTGTTGCTCCCCGCCGCTGTCGAATCCCTCCAGGAAACCTGCGATAATCCTGCGGAGGCGCTGAAATATGTCGGATCATTTACACCGTCCGTGCCGAGCGTGCACAGTGCGCCCCAGGCCAGGAATCCGCCCCCTGGAAAGGGTTGCTCCGGGAGAAACTGCGATTTCTCCGCTCCACCGCCGAGCACGTCCCAGTTCCCACCCGAAAAACCCCAGATTCCGATCTCCTATTATCCCCCCGCACTAATTCCACCCTCTTTTTGCCGAAAACCCGGGTCTGTCTCTATATTTCCCGCTGCCTTTCGGTGTGTGTCTGTGCGAGTTTCCCAGAAAGTAAATTAATTACGCGCTGCTCCTTAGGCTCGCACTGGAGCTGCTACGCGACGTCGTTGCGCGACCACCGGAGACTGAGTCGACGGCGGAGACCCCCAGGTCTACACTGCTGTGCTCCGTTGACTGCGGTAGCAGGAAGAGGTGGAAAACCGCACGAGTACCTGTAGCGCGCACCTGCCGACGGCGGCGTCCAGAGCGAGGACTGAGCGAGTGGCGTCGCGACGCTGCGTTATATACACTCCCCGAACATTTCGCGAATACTGATGATCGACCCTCTATCAGCGTCCCACACGCCCCACTCCGTCGCGCGCAGCCGTCGTGTGCCTCCGGATCCGAAGCGCCGCGACGCCCGCACAGGTGGCATCGGACTACGCAAGAACACGTTAAGAAACCATCGCGACTGTATTATTCACAACTAATTATAATCCGCGAACATACACACACACACACACCCATACACACAAACGCATACACAGAAATAGCACTCGCACGCGAATCGTGTAATTACACTCGTGCCACATAAACGTTAATTAAACATGAGCCCGGCGCCTCCACCAAAACTCCGAAAACATCAGTATATTACCCACAGGCTTGTACGGTGGCTGTGAATCACTGCAGGTAGGTCAAGTACTCATCAATTTGTACCCCATATAAAAACAACCCGGTTTTATAAAGATAACATTGGATTCACGTAACATCCCTGCACGGATCACCTTATAAGGAATTGAAAATCTTATTTAAATACATTTACCTAAACGAAAATAATAAATACTTACTTAATACTAACTAATATGTTCCAACGTAATATATTATTATCACCTTTAATGACCCTTTTATACAACCAAATAGAGGATTGGAATTATGCTTATGCACTCTCGGGTGTAGGGTAATAAAACCTTTTTGTTTTTATGAACTACTTTTGGCTTGGGGGTCGTTATCGGCATTCAAATATATTTAATTAAAATTTAAAATTACATTGTAGTTACAGGACAAGTTTTGGTTTATTACTTACAGTCAATATATGTTTAAATCTGAAGTTGCTGTGATACATCGTGTGTTGCCAGAGTACATGTAAGGATGATTGTGTGAAATGTAATGATTATGACTTTAATAGTTGAACTAGTTGAGAATGTTTGTTAAAAATGAAAGACAAAACAATTTCAACCAAAATAAAATACTATAGTGTTTTTACTTGAAATTGAAAATCTACTTACGAAAGGTGTTTATTGCGCTTCATTGTGCGAACGGAATTTTATGACGGTAATGGGAAGAGAACAGAGTCCAGAGCCGGCATCAGAAAATACAGATTCAGTGCCCGGTAGAAAATTAATATTAGTGATTTATTATCATTAAATTGTACTTTTCATTGTATTTTTAAGTGTACATATAATTAATTGTGTTTTACAAATGTAGTTATAATTTCATAGAAAATTTATATACAGTATGATTCGCGAAACAAATAACTTAAGTTACCCATAACATTATTGACTTGCTTATTCCGTTAAAAAATTAATGACCTTAACATCGGTTAATTTTATCATGAATCGTAATGTAACAAGCAAATATTATTCCGCACAACTAGATTCATCGCTATCACTTTCACTTTAAACATTAATAAATAAATTTGGTACACTAAGCGTCCTATAATCGTTTTCAATTTTAATCACATGATCGATGCAGTTTTTCCAAATGGTACTTGAAATGTTGTTGCATTCTCGCTGAACAAGTTGAATTGTTTCTTCACTCAATTTGGGATGTGCATTATTTTTCCGCAAATTTCTTCTTACAGTTGACCATAACAGCTCAGTTGGATTAAAGATACAGTAATAAGGTGAAAGGCGCAACACTTGCTGACCAAATTCTTCTGCCTTCTTATCCATATCAACCACATACGTTTTTTTTAAATTGTTTTTTTTTATAACTTCTTATAATGTTTTTTCTTTGCACTTAGGGGAATAACAATACCATTTTGAATGGTAACATAACTCGACGTTCATATCCTGATGATAGTCTAACGAGCTTGATGCAATATTCTTGGCTGATAAGAGCAAACTATTTGACACAAAACCTGCGTATCCTCCTGCATGAAAAATAACAATTCTTTTTCCTCTATTGCACGGTGCTCTAAGGTGACACTTATTTGTATCATCAACCCATCCCTTGGAAATTACGTCGTGAGTATCGAACATTGTTTCATCCAAATAAATTATCGATCCCCCTCCATTTCTATATTCGTTTATTTTAGATATATATTTTAATCGCTCTTTTTGCAATCTTGGCAATTCTTGGTAGGTATTTATACAAAGTAGTTTCCTTTTATAGAAAACCACTTCCAAGAGTTTCCAAAATAAATTGGACCGTGGGAACGTTACCTAATTTATAAGAATTGTAAATTATATTTTTGATCCTCTTGGCGATGGCATTGTCTATTTCGGTAAATTTGGAACTTATTCTTCTTTTACTTTCTAGCGGTATTTTCGTAATTATTCTCCAAACCGTTGAATATGATATTCCTGTCAGAATGTAAATTCTTTGCAGTGGAGATGCATGATTCTCGCTTATAACGGTGTTATACATATTTACGACTATCCTTTTAGTATCAGTTGAAAGAAAAGCATACTTTATTAATCCCTGATTTTCATTTTCGATAGTTGATGTGTCCATTTGATGATGGTTGTTTTAAAAGTTATCAAAATCAATTTGAGAACAGCTCCCCTCTGTAGACTGTCGAAGGGATTCTTCAACAAAACTTTCGGAATGGCTTCTTTCCTCACATAAATGAAATAGATCGTCGAACTGAGTGCATTATAAATTGATGAAATAATTGCTGCAGTTTCACTTAACGACGTTTATATCTTAATAAACTCTACCTTTTCACAAGTTTATATACTCTGATTTTTCTAAACTGGCGTGCACGTCATCAAAAGAATAATCATAATAATGACGACACAATTTTACAAGAATGCCAGCTGTCCTGGGTATTTAAAAATGGCTGCAATCAGCTGTTGCGCCCGTGCAATCTTGTGCGACAGTGCGCGGTTTGTATCAAATTCGTCGACTTCTCTGCCGTTTTTCGTACAGATATCAATCTTGTGGTTATGGTTTAACATCTACAATGGCAAAATATAAAACAGTTTGCACCGTATTCGGGTCCAACAATGACAGCGACAAAAATCTTGAGGTTAGATTCGATTCCCGGCTGCAGGCAAAAGAAACGTGAAATATCTAACGAAGTCAAATGTAACAAGTTAAACGTCAAAGAAGTTTGGTTATGCACACATGTATGAGCATGTGTTAGTGAAAAAGATCTGGCATCGTCGCCGTAAAAATATCACGTCGGCCAACATAACATGATTTATTACATTATTGGCAGGCGAAAATTGTGACAGCGGTTAATACACCGATTACCTATTTATAACCACCGGTGATCAGTGTTATGTAACAAATGATCCTCAGATTAATTTCGATTCTTAAACTATTGTTATGCATATTCTCGAAATCAATCACGTTGGTACGAAAAAACCTCATCGTACAGCTGATTGATGACGTGCACGCCAGTTTAGAAAAATCAGAGTATAAATGATAATATGCACACGTATGTAAAATGAGTACTGTTGCAATGCAAAGGTTAACACCGACTGAAAGACAGATGTAGACTATTTGAGGCAGCCTTAACTGATTGTCTACCTGGACTGCATATTCGCCCAGCAATTAAGGTACAATGAACCTTAATTGCATGGGCAAATGTATAATCCTATTAAAACCGTTTCCTAGATGACGGCTCTTAATTATCTACTGGCGTCTGTAGTCTTGTAATTATATTGAATTGTAAAATTGTAAAAAGAATTACGTCCGTCGACTCATAAAATACGATGTAGATAGTTGTAAGATTATTGAATTCAATTTTTTTAATAAATCATTTTTACATTATGATCATAGTGATATAATTGTGTATATATCGAAGAAAAAACAATTAAGTAGCATCTTCGTCAAAAGTAAATTATTTGGTTTCGTTCCTGAACGCCTGTCTCTTCGCAGCACGCCATACAATGGAGAACCCTTGACCATAATAAACCCTCATTGCAGGTACATTTTCAATTAAAAGTGAAAACACTATACGTACATAAAGTAATTATAAATTTCATGTAATAAATAATCAAAGCTGGGAAAATTTAAGACATTGAATACATAATTTGCAGTACTGTCTATTCCCAAAAGTCAAGTCAAGTATTGGGTATGCATACCAATTACTCCTTAGTTTACTGCAGGTAAGAATACTTTTATGAATGAGATGCAGAAAAGGTTTTTTCTACGTTAGCGTTCCTGGTTTATTGCAATGTCTTTGAGGCATGCTCCTACAAGATCGCAGACGTTAAAGTGAATGGTATCTGCCACGAGTTGCATGGCAACTAAATGCAAATCAAACAGAAAAATGTCAGTTGACTGTCGTATTTGCAATTGAAATATGTATGATTTGTAGAATGGAATTATAAATATTAATACTTTTTTCAGGAAAAAAAAGGTAGTATCAATTGTTTCACCTGAGTATCTCTTCTAGTGCAGCAGTCATGCAATAATAAAGAAACAAATATCGAAAAGATACATGACGCAAAATCCGACGGGTAAAATTTACTATATAGGTACGTTAGAGCACTTCTTGGTGACAGCCACGGCTGTAAAAATTGGCGGTAGTGAATTTATTCATCAAGTAATTTATTTTATTTTATATTTGTAACCACCTTAAAAAATATACACCTATTAAAAATTGTTTTGTCGAAATTTTTAAAATTCGTGATTTGGAGTCAAAATTTAGATTTGACCGAGTAGATTCATAACACTTTTATAATCAATTTCAAAGATACCTAATGCCCAAATTTTAAATCTAATGCACAAGTTTAAAATTTAATGAATGCTGAAAGTTTAAATATGATTAATACTCAAATTTAAAAAAAATGTTAAATTCATAATTAATTATTATATTTCCATGTTTTTATCACTTTTATATTATTTAAAATTCACTACTATACTCTATTTTTTCTAAACTGGCGTTCACGTCATCAAACAGCTGTATGATGAGGTTTTTTCGTACAAACGTGATTGTTTTCGAGAATATGCATAACAATAGTTTAAGAATCGAAATTAATCTGACGATCAATTGTTACACAACACTGATCACCGGTGGTTATAAATAGGTAATCGGTGTATTAACCGCGGACATAATTTTCGCCAGCAAATCATGTAATAAATCATGTTATGTTGGCGGCCGTGATATTTTTTCGGCGACGATGCCAAATCTTTTTCACTAACACATGTTCATACAAGTGTGTATAACCAAACTTATTTGACGTTTAACTTGTTACATTTGATCGATTATTACAATGCATATTTTGCCATTGTAGATGTTAAACCTTAACCACAAGATTGATATCTGTACGATAAACGGCAGAAAAGTCGACGAATTTGATACGAACCGCGCACTGTCGCACAAGATTGCACGGGCGCAACATATGATTTCAGCCATTTTTAAATACCCAGGACAGCTGGCAACCTTGTAAATGGTGTCATCATTATTATGATTATTAGTTTGATGACGTAAACGCCAGTTTAGAAAAATTAGAGTAAAATTTCGACTTAAATCTTACTAACTGGTTAGTCTAACTAACTATTTCAACTTTATATTGAAATAGATGACTGCTGAAATTTGTCGACATCGGTCTAGTTTAGCGTTATTTTCTTATGACTCTAAATATATATTAAGTAAAATTGTGACTGCTGTCTGACGTTTATTCAGTAAAATTTGAAGTAAAATATAGAAAGAATGATCATAGATTGGATGATGAAGTTAAATAGCTGGTTGTTCTACCTGTGTATGGAGATAATTTGTGTTAGAATGAGAGTTAGTGTATATTGTTGTTTACTTTTAGAAACAAGCAGAACAAAACAATTTTAATACAATTAGGGGAAATTCACTGAATAAACTCTTAAAACATACAAAAGACACAATCAAAGCTACCAAAGAAACTTTACTCAAATATAAACAAAACCCAAGACACATAATACCAATGAACTTCACACTACCAAATCTATTCTCACTCCCAAAACTACACAAACCCAACATACCAATTACACCAATTGTTTCATTCATAAACTCACCGACCATTTTCATAACTAAATTCCTTAATAATTATTTAACACAAAACTTCATTTTCAATAACATATACTACATCAAGAACACTTAAGAATTGATTAAAAACCTAATCAATATTAAATTAACTTCTATAAACACAGCAACCACAGACACAAGTCGAATGAGCACGTCACAAACCTATACACCAGCATCCCAACAAACGAAACCATAACTTACATTACACAGACTACTCATAAAACTAACGACAAACTACAACTACAACTTCAATGACACCATTTATAACATGACAGACGGCGTACCAATGGGCTCACCGATTTCAGGCATACTAGTAAATGTCTTTTTAAATAAACTAGAAACAATCATATTTAACAATAATTCCATGAAGACGAAAATAAGCTTCTGGAAGAGATACGTCGATAACGTCATATGCATTGTACATGACCGAAGCCACTATAGAGTACATCCACAATTATACGTCAATATATAACATAAACGACTAACACCCTAAAATGAAATTCACTGTCGAAACAACATCCAACAACAGCCTAAATTTGAAAAATTTTGTAGGTAAGCCGACGACATTAGAGACAATTTTAGGAACAAAAACAGAAAATTTACAAGTAGCATCCCCTGACAAATGCAACAAAACGGATGTTTTTACAAATTTTATGTTTCGGAAAGACCGACCTGCAACGACTAATTTCGCAATATAATGAAAACAACGAATATTTTACTTTAGATAGACTTTTGGCAGATTTGCGAGAACTATTAGAATTCGAAGGGGTACGTACAACATTATTCAAAATTATTAAGTCAAGGGGATACATTCATAGAGAGGTATACGGTCGCAAAATTGTATGTGAACAAAGGCCTGTATATTTTTTTTTAGATAATTTTGACAATTGAAAAATTCTAGTGAATATCTAACGCTTGTCTATTTTAACGAAACCTGGATTTACTAAAATGGTTAGTCAATCCGTCGTTGAATACATGAGACTGGTTTAACCTTCCAGTAGTCGCGCTAAAATATGTAACATGAGTAGTCGCGCCGGTCTCTCAGACCGGGATTTTTTTTAGCAAAATTATCAAAAAAATCAAATAAACGTAATTAACACAGGAAGCGTTAATAAGTAAACTACCAACGGGTAAATGAAAAACGAAAGAAAATTACTGTTTAAGTGTTACATTGAAAAAAATTTAAAAAAATTTCAACCTAATATAAAAATTCGTAATTAGAAAAACAGTGAAATAAAAAATTAACAATAAGTGTTTTTATGATAACTACATCTTATTGAATAAACAAACGTAGCTTGAACTTAATTGTCTGCTGATACAGCACTTTGTTGGCATACTTGGCAGACAGCTGTTAAGTGCTCTAAACACAGGATATTTTTGCAAATTAAGCTTGAAAATCTTGTTTTCCGATTATTTCTCCAATAACAATCTAATTTACAATATTAAAATATTACAATTTCGCCGCAAATATCTTTCTTCATCATGATTTAAATTTTCTTCTACCAATTTTTGCAGACGCTCCTGTTGTTTTTCATATGACCATATTGTTCGCAATGTTATATAAATAATAAATATTTAATATATGAACATAATTTATGGAAATAATATACCAATTTCCTTTCATTTGAGAATATTTTATATAAAAATAAAGTTACGCCGTTAGTCACCCCGGTCTCACAGACCGGGATTATTGTTTATTTATTAACTATACGCACTGCGTCATTCACGGTCACACTACAGATGTATAGGTTTATTCTGGGAAGGTACTATAAGTTTAAGAAGTCAGCGATTTATACTACATTTGTAATATAAAATTTTATATTGGCCCGGTCTCAGAGACCGTGCGCGACTACTGGAAGGTTAAAACATAATCCTACTAAAATTAAAAGTAAAGGGTCAAGATTAACAGTTAACACGCGAGATGTCATTTCGGATTTTTAAATGGGTGCGGTCCTTTATTAACTTCAAAAAAGAACGATAGTGATCATAATAAGATAAGGAATGAAGAAATTTTTCAAAATTGGGTGGTTGAACAACTTATTTCTCCTTTAGCCAATGGGAGTTTTGTAAACCATCTTATAATAAGGATATAAATACTTAACCTTTATACAAGGATAAGGTTGAGTAGTTATGGCTTGAGTCCAGTTCCAAATGTCCTCCAGAAATATGGAAAAATTATTGTAGACATTGCAAAGAACTTATTTTGGCCGATTGGAATATAATACATGGGAAATTAGTCGTTTGAAAACATACCTCCTACCATTATTTCACTGGGTGATTCTGATTCAGAATCAGATGATGAAAATTATGACTACGAATCGCTTGGCGAAATAATAGAGTTCGAGTAAATAGCACATACTTATTTAGGCAAAATTTTAAGTGACCTTTTAAAATCATAAGATGTTTGTCAGAGGATGTTTTTTAACAATATTACCAAACTTAGTATGTACTCATACTACTTATATATCTCTATATATACTCTACTATGATACTTTACTCTATATATGAGTACTCATGTAAACTCATCAAATAAACAAACTTTTACCATTACGGTGTCGTTTTACGAAATAAAATAATCCCCTCTTCCATCTTTATCGTTCATAAATGTTGTTTCTTGGTCTTTCCCTTTCCTGCACGTTTTTAATACTCCACAATAGAGTTTCAGGTTTTATTTGCTGTCTTCCTCCATCTTTTCACCAAGTACTTCTCTTGCGTTGGCTTTTCTAATTGCCTCTTTGACTATCGATTTTATTTCCTTATATATCTGGTAGTTATTGCTATTTCTGCCCAACACGTATCTTTGCCATGCCTTCTTCTTGTCCTGTATCATTTGTTTACCAAAATTAGTTAGAATATTTATTTAAGTGAGGCTTTAGATTATATAATGCAACATGTTGATCGACTCATTTCATCGTCGTTCCACGGAGACAGTGTGAAATTATCATAGTGCCTAAAGGAAAGACATACAATCTATACATTATTATTGAATCGAACTGTGAAAAAAATGGTACCTATGTATACTAGAGACAAGTCTGTGAAAGGGAAAAGAATCTTAGGAAGGCCCAAAAAAAACCTTAAGTGGAAACCTTGGCGTCACATGAGAGAATCGTTGAAGAAAAAGCAAAACAAGAGAAGAATTTCACTTGTTTATTTTACCAGACCAGTAATTAGGGCAGCATTTAATAAAAATTGGCATACCTACGTCTACACACAATACTTTTTACTCATTTTCTTTCTTGCTATTCCAGTTTCATCTCTAATAATTTAAACATTACATCTGGCAACAATGTTATTTAAAAAGATTAACCTCAAACTGAAAACAACTTAACCTAATATAAATTGACAAGTTGCATTGGGCAATTCAGTTATTTCCGAAACACTACCAACAAAATTACTAGATATTCATAGTCTCCCCTGACGCAAAAACATCGTGAATGGAGAGTACATTGCAGCACTACTTTTGCTAAATTTAATGCAAGAATAATGAAATTCTAATTCTAATTGCGAAACGGGGATTTTTTTTAAACATTATTATATATTATATATAGTGTACCAATATCTACTGCATATTATAAATATATTTTATTACTGGGCGTAGTTTAGCTAAAAATACTATAATAATTAATTTATATGTAGATTTTTCCAAAATTACATATTTAGGATATCATCCGCACCTTATGATCTGTAATATAAATATCCAGGATAACTTGTTGTTATAATTCTGTATAAAATAGACGGTAGTACTCTATAGATATTTAAGATACATAATCATGACAATGCGTCTTGATTCGCAGTATCAGTAGATTACTGAAATTGTAGTTCGTGTGAAGGTTGCACAGCAATTGTCTGAATTAATTGTGAGATCCTCGCGCGTAAACACGTCAGAGGTAGAGATACGTAAGTGCGCCGAGCAGTTGAAATATGAAAGTGTAACGTAAATAATTCTGTTCGCGGGGCTCTTTATCGGCGCAATAAACCAGCCTTTATTTTTGCCCCCGTGTGTTTTTCTCGATTTATTCCGTTGCGCTTAGCGCCGCTCGGAAATAATCTCCGTCATTCTCGCCGTTTCTTTAAATAAGGAAAACTGGACGATTTATAGGGCTCGTACTGCAGCGAGAAATTAAAAATAAATAATTTGTGCACTCGTTTGCTGCCACTGTTTGCTACAATATTAATATTTAAGTGCGAGCGCTTTTTGTGAAACCAAGTTATAAGATAATGATAAATTTTGTTCACTTTGGTGCTAAATCTTAAAATTATTATTTATTTTAATCTTCTTGATAAATTACACAATTAATTTAGAAATTGTGTCGAGTATATTTCAATTACATAATTTCATAGTAAATAATCGTCTGAATAAATACGGCAGAGACGGAAGGCAACATTATAGAAACAGAATAAGCTATAAACTAACATAAAAGAAACAAGACAGGCAAGAAAATCAAAACAGTCGAGACCTACAGCAAGAAACATACTTCTGACACATTATACAGAGTGGCCAAGGAGAAACGCTAAATATCTACCATTATTTAATTCACCCTTCAATTCATGCAGTTGTTAGAATCTGATTGGAGGATCACTGCTTCTCGCATGCTTTTCCAAACAAATAAATAAAAACACATTAAAAGTGATGGAAGAAGTACCAGACGAAGACTTTAAAGGTTCAAGAAATATACAAAAAATTGCGGTTGCTGCAAGTGCGGCTCTATTACCTAATGGATCAAAAGAGCGCTACGAAAATAGGCACAAAATATTTTGTGACTGACGCAAAGCAAAAGGGACAAAAGGTATAAACCAAGAGTTAAACGTAGCATTTCTCTATAAACAAGTAAATTTTTTGGCATTCAATTAACGTACTAAATATCTGTTTTTAGTGTGAAAATTTCAAACCTTCGTCACTTTGGGCGTTTTATTCGATGCTTAAAAATACTCGCATTTCTTATGAGAACGTTAAAGTAGATTTTTGTAAAGTTTCGTCTTTTTGGAAACAAAATGTTTGGGATATGTGCCAAAAATATCTGCAGATTCAAGTAGAGAAGAGGTAGAACAGTTTTTAAAAGAGGCACCAAACGAACTATTTTTGTAGGTTAAACAAAAGGGACATAAGGTATAAACCAAGAGTTAATCCTAGCATTTCTCTATACATAGGTAAGTTTTTTGCTAATTAATTAACGTACTAATTATCTGTTTTTAGGGTAAAAATTCAAACCTTTGTTGCTTTGGGCAGTTTATTTAATGCAAAAAAATACTCGAATTTCTTATGAGAACTTTAAAGCAAATTTTTGTAAAGTTTCGTCTTTTTTGGAAACAAAATCTTTGGGATATGTGCCAAAAAAATCTGCGGATTTAAGTAGAGAAGAGGTAGAACAGTTTTTAAAAGAGGCACCAAACGAACAATTTTTGTTGGTAAAGGTAAGATATTGACCACTTTGTTGTGTGTTTCAGTTTGAAAATTAAACCGTTTGCGGCAGTAACCATTTTTTGAGTATATGGAGGGTGCCAACGTCAGGAATTGTGAGATTTAAAATTGCAAGATGTTAAACATGAAGGAGATGTGATAGTAGTCAAAATTTCAAACACAACACACGTCAGAGTATTTACCAGCCTTCCTGATAAACATGGGTTTAATCCCGTGAAATTAGTTCGAAATTACATGAAATTACGACCAAACCATGTAAAAATTGATCGATTTTTGTTGTCCTATCAGACGGAAAATGCACGGGATGGCCACTAGCCATTTTTAGGTGTAAAAACCATTGGAAATTTCCATCCATTATAGCAGAGTATTTAGGATTGAAAAATTGATGGAAAAACATAAAAAGTAAGGAAGTAAGTCGTTTTTTTTTTGGTTTTCTCGTCAGAATATAACCGACATCTAAATTGCACAATATTTTTTTTGTAATTTTACCGCCTTTGTAACTTTTACGGTTTCCGAGATCCCATGCTGTTGACCCTTATCTTGGACTCCCTGTATACCGGTCACTATTATCGTCGTACATCGTGTACGACGATGTACACGACATTCACATTGTTAGCTAATGTCGGCGCTAATATTTTTATTTTAAAGCAACATGTAATTTGGAAATCTTCCACAGTTATCGAAAATTATGGCTGAATCTATGTGTAACATCTTCTTAATTAGTTTCTCACTTTGTTGTCTGAGTATGAAGATTTGGTCTTGCGTACTTCTCCCTCTTCGGAATCCGCACTTGATGTCCTCTATTGTTTTTTCTGGTTTGTCTTGCATCCTTTTTTCTAGTACCCTGGTCATTATCTTATTTCGTATGCTTATTAGAGTGATTTCTCTGTAATTTTCGCATATCCTTTTATTCCCTTTCTTATGTATTAGTAGAATTATTCCTTTATTCCATTCTCTTGGTGTTTCCCCGTTACTTATTATGCCATTTATTACCATGCGTCATCATATCCGGGGTTATATCGTCTGTTTTTGGTGGTTCCTCGTTTTTTTATTGCTTCTTGTACTTGTAATTTGTTGAAAAAAAATCTCTTGCCGTTCTTGCAAGTTTTCCCCTCGTTATTGTGTTACGTTATCTTCTTTATCTTGTTCGGTTAATTCTGTGAAATATTGTATCCATCTTTCCATTATCTTGTCTTCATTCGTGATAATTGATCCATTTTTATTTTTTATGTTCATCATGTATCTAGTGTTCTTTTTTTTATTTCAATTGCTTTAGTGTTTCGTAGTATAGTTTTTGGTTCTGCCCGAAATTCTCATTCATTCTTTCACCTAATTTCGTCTATGACATTTGTTTTGGTTCTTTTATTATTGAATTCGTTTTGTTTGTCTTGCATTTGCATTTTTCATAATCTTCATTTTTTGTTTGCATCTTTTACCTCCTTGTTGACTTCTTCTGTCCACCACTTTGTCTATTTCATTTCCCTGTTTCCAATTTTTGTTGTTCCGCAGGTCTCCTTTGCCGCTTTTAGTATATTTCTTTTGAATGTTTTCCATTTTCATGTTTAGCTTCATTTCGCTCTCTCTGAATTTATTTTGTAGTATCTCTTTGTATTTCTCTTGTGTTAGTGTTTCTTTTAATCTGTAGGCTTTTATCGTTTCTTTAACTTTTACCTTCCTCATGTCTGTTTTTTCACTTTCCTATTTCACTTCCTATTTCAGCGTGCCTTATAACTGTTACATTCACTATTTTCACCTCAAAAAACCTCAGAAGATATAGAAGCACCTCAAAAGAGATAGTGGAAGTATTCTAAATATAGCATGACAATGCCCCTCAAAAATATTAACTTTCACCTGGAACATTTTTTCGTACGATGCTTATATTTCAAAACATTTCGATGTCTTCACTTAAATAGACCACCCGGTATATGTACATATACTCCGATAAATAATGCAGGCACGAAAATATAAACAGGCAGTAGAAAATAATTACGTATTAAAAACACTTCTATAGGTATTATATAAAGTTGTTTTTGTTTACATTTCATTATTATGTAAAAATATTAATTAAATGAAGCATCGAGGAAGCGACCTATCAATTAATCGATTGCCCATTATTATAGTACCGATCGTTCTTAGCTACAGCATTTCGCTCGAATCAATTAATTTAATAAATTAAGGCTCTCCTCGTACTTACTAATTTATGAAATTGGTTAATCGAATGCCTGCAACATTACGGTAATTGATTTTCCGTGTATCCAAACAACTCTTGTATATTTAAATAATTCTTTATCGATTTAACTTTTCATGCCGTACATCCAAAAATAATCAATTTATTATTGATAACCCATAACAAGATAAACAAGGGTGTATTTTCTATTTTATTATACATAAGTATATCTTTTCTGCAGTACAATCATCAACATTACATCATATTGATGCATATTATATAATATAGATTATATTTGATCCTTAGATAGGCTATGTTATATGCATATTAGTTGCTAAGCTTCAGAATACTTTGGAATAGTACGAGTAAAATATCAACAGGTACGAAATATTGTGACGATAGAGCTTCTGCTACAATATGCAAAAAAGTCTAAATTTTTATTTCATCCATAAAATAAATAATGAATATTTTTTAAATCGTCTATTTATAGCAAACATTTTGGTAATAATTTTTTTCCTCAAAAACTACTGAAGATAAGTGCTCTATAGGTTTAAATTTAATAAAATATTGATGCAAAACGATAGATATATGCAATATCTCAGGTAAACAATTTAGGCCCACTAATGCGAAATCATAAACTTCAGAGTTAGTTGATATGTATTTGATTTCACATTAGTGAATCTAAATTGTTTACCTGAGATAGTTGCATATATCTATCGTTTTACATCAATTCAAATTGACTCAGGATGGGATCCATTTAATTATTAACAAAATATATTCAGAATAGAACGAGCACTCTGAATATGTAAAAATGTGGAGGGTGTTCCATTTAAAATAACAAAGTTGATGGTCACTTCCAGTAGAAGCGGAAGTGATAAAAACATGCACGTATTTTATTTTGGGAGGACATGTCGAACCATGTTTTTTTTTTTTGTAATTTCATCAGAAACCCATAAACTTTGAATCAATGACTTGCATGAGACAACCTGTATATATAGAAACTAAATTTATTACTTACTTTAGTTATTGTCAGTTTTAAAAAGTTTAAAGAATCATCTTTTTCTAACTCTATCGTAAATTTAATTCTGACGTATTTATAAATATATAAACTGATCTTGTAGCCTATTTTTACCTGCCTAAATGATCAAAGTATCCTCTACATATTATCTAAAACAGCATTTTATATATTTGTAATACATATTTAGTATTAATTTTATTTAAAAAAATATATTTTCAAAATGTGACATATATACTTCAGCCAAAAGTGGTGATATTGGTGAATCCATTGGTAGACCAGCTTTTTGTATATAAAAATCATCATTTAAATGATAATTTAAGGTTCTCATTTTATGATTTGGTACTTACTAATAAAAAAATGTTTATATTTTATTTTATTATTTATCTATTTTATTTTGCCTGACTAGTTTAGGTTAGTTTATAACCATCTTAACCAACCTAAAATTGGAGTAAAGTTTCTTACAAAATGTTTAAATATAAATTATAATAGTATTTGTTATGTTATAGTGTATATAAAAGATTTAGTGTTTATGTAATTTGTTAGTGTGGGGAAGAATTAAAATGTGTGAAAGTTACTTTTATTGGGGTATTAATTTGAGTGATGGAAAGTAAAATCAATTCTAAAATAAGTGTTTCAGTTATTTTATATGTATATATTAAGAATTATTTACTTACGTACTTAATGTTTATACATCTTGAATTCACTTTAATTGTAATTTTAAATTTTGATATATGTCTAATTTATATTATTAATACAATAATATAATATAATTATAATTAATATAAGTTTTATATATTTGTTCTTATTATTTTACATGTTAAATTGATTATTTAAAAAAATATAGAGAGGTTTAAATGTTATTTGAGTTTGGTTATTAAGGCACTGTATGTTGTGTTCTGTGTTGATAGTTTTATTAATTCCAAAACCGTCTAATAAAATTTGTTTGAAGCCTTTATCTGTATTGTGGAAGAGTTTAGTATTTTTGTTTATGACGAAAGTATGAAAACATATAAAGTGAAATAAATTTAGAATTATTTATTAATTTCTCAGATCTAACTTTATATAAAACAAATAACCAAATCAATATGTCATAAGTTGCAGTTATAGAAAAATGAATCAAAAATTGTTGCTCTTACAGAGAGTTGCTAATAAGCGAATTTTGTATTAACGGGAGTTTCATTTTTCGAATTTTTACTGCAGTTACAAATTTGGCTGATATAGTTAGAAATATAGCTGTTAAGTTGCAAATGTGGCTGTTGTAGTTGCAAATCTGACTGTTACAGTAACAAATTTAGCTGTTTAGTTGTAAATTTGGCTGATACAGTTGCAAATTTGGTGGTTACAGTTACAAGTTTGGTGGTTACAGTTATAAATTAGGCTGTTTAGTTGCAAATGTGGCTGTTAAAATTTCAAAATTGGTTGATATCGTTGCAAACTTGGCTGTCACAGTCACAAATTAAGCTGTTTAGTTGCAAATTTTGGTTGATATAGTTGCAAATTAGGCTGGTACGGTTACAAATTTAGTCGTTTGGTTGCCCATTTTGCTGTTACAGTTGCAAATTTTGCTGTTACCGTTACAAATTTAGCTGTTCAGTTGCAAATTTAACTGATATAGTTGCAAATTTGGCTTTTATAATTGAAAATTTGGCTGATATACAGTAAAAATTCGATAAATGCAACAGCCTGATTCTATTTGTAAAAAAAAATGCTTAAAAGTTACAAATTTAGCCGTACAGTTAATTATGAAATTTTAACGTTATGTAGTATTTACCGATGCTAATAGGTACATATAGAACGTAAGGCCAAACGAAATATATATTATTTATTAGGTTAATTTGAATTAAAACTCAAGGTAGAACCCAAACAAGAAGCATCACAATTACAACTAGTGAAGGTTTGATCGGTCAAATGTCATAAGTTGCAGTTATGGAAAAATGAATCAAAAATTGTTGCCTTTATAGAGAGTTTCTAATAGAGAATTTTGCATTTATAGGAGTTGCATTTACCGAATTTTTACTGTTGTTGCAAATTTGGCTGTTACAATTACAAATTTAGCTGTTTAGTTGCAAATTTGGCTGTTACAGTTGCAAATTTTGCTGTTATAGTTGCAAATTTGGTGGTTACAGTTACAAATTAACTGTTTTAAGCAATTTAGCTATTTAGTTGCAAATTTGGCTGTTACAGTTATAAATTAAGCTGTTCAGTTGCAAATTTTTCTGTTATAGTTGCAAATTTGGCTGTTATAGTTGCAAATTTGCCTGATAGAGTACAGAGTTTGGTTATTAAGGCACTTTATGTTGTGTTTTGTGTTGATAATTTTATATATTTCAAAACCTTCTAATAAAATTTGTTATAAGCCTTTATCTGTAATGTGGAAGAGTTTAGTATTTTTGTTAATGACGAAAGTATGATTGTGAAAATGTAAGTGTCATCCAAAATTTGAAATTGTATGTCTCTTAAATGTCCCTTTCTTCTTAATTTAGAGGTCTGCCGATCTCTCCAATGTATTTTATACCATAATCGTTGCAGATTATTGTGTAAATTCTGTTTTTATCACAATAGTATGTTTTATCTGTAGGGTTAAATAGTTGTGTTTTGTTTGTGTGTTTGGTTGAAAAAGACGTTTTAATGTTATAATATTTAAGTGTTTGGTTAATTTTGTTGCTTAGTTTTCTTGAAATGTGAATGATCAATAATATGTCGTATTTGTATCGTTTTCTGTTTGTGTTTTTGACATTATTGTATTATTATTAATATTGTTTAGAGTTTTGAAATAATTGTATGTTGATTTTTTTATTACTTTGTTTGTTGTGTTTATATTGATACTTATATTTAAGGCGATTTGTTTTATTTAATTGATTTCATTTAATTTATTATGCTCATTAAGAGGTGTTGTTGACATACTGTGTATGTATGTGTGTATGGCAGCGTATTTGTGTGTATTGTGGTGAAAAGAGTTTGCTGGGATTATGATTTCTATTTGTATCGGTTTTCTATAAATATTGAATTCGATTTAATTATTGGTTTTATATTAAGTAAGATCTGAGAAATGAATATATAATTCTAAATTTATTTTACTTTATTTGTTTTCATACTTTATACATACAAAAATACTAAACTCTTACACAATACAGATAAAGGCTTCAAAACAAATTTACAAGCTTTTGAAATAGATAACACTAACAATACATAACACTCAATTAACATTTAAACCTCTTTATAAATTTTTAAATAAGTTATTTAACACGTAAAACAACAAAAAGAATTAAATAAAACTTCAAATTAGACATACATCAAATTTTAAATTTACATTTAAAAGGAACTCAAGTTGTATAAACATTGAATACGTAAGTAAATATTTCTAAATATAAACATATAAAATAACTGATTCACTTATTTTTAGAATTTATTTTACTTTCTATCACCAAAATTAATACCCTCATAAAAATAATTTTCACACATTTTAATTCTTCCTCACACTAGTTTAAAACTTATCTTAATACAAGTCATTAGTATTTTTTCTCGATAATTTTTGTTTTGTTTTTCAGTTCTTAGTTTTGTAATTGAAGATACAATTTTGCTTTATTCAAATATTTAAAATCCAAGCCTGTTTTCCTAATTTTGTTTAAACTGACGTTGTTTTGAATGGTAACTAGATGCATTCTGCACATTGAAATAATAATTTAATAGTTTAACTTTAACGCATTTTTTCTCATTTTTTTTCAAATGTTACATATTGAAAATGTCATGTTGTTGAAAACATAATAAAAGGTACTATCAAAATCAATAATAAAAAATATATATTGTCATTTAAAAAAAAATGGCTTTGACGTCATAACTTCAAAACGGAGAGAGATGGAAAATTAAAAATGGTTTCAAAATATTTGTTGGAAAAAAAAATCATTTTGACCTGTCGAAGCGTTTTTCGAAAATTTATACAGGGGAAAATATAAAGCCAGGTCTTAATACTTTACGCGCTCTCTGTATTTAAACATTTTGTAAGAAACTTGATTCGAATTTTATATTTAACCCTATTAATTTATTGTATTCGTAGATGCTTCTAAAGTTGGTTATATACTAACCGAAACTGGTCAGGCGAAATAAAATACATAAACAATAAAATATAATAAAAATATTTTTTTACCAGTAAGTACCAATAATATTACAACTTTAAATACATAACTGGTAATTTATGGAAGAAATCTTAAACTTAAAAAATATATAATTAATTATAAAATTCTTCAGCTATCTATGGATTAGGTCAGTCGATGAATATCGTAAACGACCATGCAGCAATATTTATCGAATAAGGCAAGTGATTGTATGAAGGTGAAATGCAGAAGCTGAGCACACGATATGATAAGTGTCTCAATAAAGGTAGAAATTATGCAGAAAAGTTGATTGCGCTCCAAGCTTTGATGTAAAAATAAAATGTGTACGTGCGTGTGTGAATAATTTGGAATTAAAATTTTGAAATTTGAATGGAAAGTTAATTTTAACATGATATGAAGTAAGCTAACGCTGAGTGGGATGATTGGCTACCCCTGGTATACTGTAATAAAATATGAATAAGTTTATGAATAACAAATCTGGTGGCGCTCTTACAATATTCTTATATTGTGGGGATAAAAATGGTTTCTCGTTGTATGCGAATTTGATGCCTTCTTTGGGTTATGATTTTATTTGCGGCTGTAGGATTTTTATATCGTTGAGCCCCTTAATATTTTGCGTTGTAAACATGGAAGGAAATAAGTGTACGGTAGGAAAAAAACGGCTTCGAGTTGTGCCGTGTGTGTGGCTTCGGGACTTTCCTAGCCGACCGCGAATTCCGTCGAGTTAAGCGTCTTTAGCTCTCGTGCTGTTTTCATCAACATAATTCCCCGACAGACGAGAGAATTCCGCACGAACAATTTCCAGCCGCAGGGGAGGAAAACACCTACGTTTTTTTCCACCGCCCCGATCATATTTCCCTCGATTTCCCCGAACCTACAAAAAGTAAATCGTGCAATGATTTTTGCGCTCGAAAGGATTTTAAATGCATAATGTTTCTGTGGCGACTTAATTATGCATCATGCTACTTTTTTTGCTTATAGTTCTCACCTTTTGTCCCCTATTACCGCCTAATACTGACAGGAAATTGCTACCTCACCCCTGTAATCCGGGCGTGTATTGAGCGTGAAAAGTTTTACACTTTCCCCACCGGGAAAGTTCCGGCGGTTATTCATGATAATCGACGTGGGTCCACGATAGTTTTCTTTTTGCTTCATTTCCGCAGGACACACGCTCGTCATTATTTTCACATTAATAACGCCGCAGAGGAGCGAATGATTCAATGAAACCGTGGGTGCCAAAAAAACCCAGAAAGATGTTATTATTTATACATTAGTTATAGGTGTTGAAAAAAATGGGTTTATAAATGGTTGGGTGGGATTTAATCAGGGCCGTAGCTAGCGCTGTATTAGCTGTATCAATGATACTGGGCCCCCAAGCTCTAGGGGCCCCATTCTACAGGGGGCCCCGAGTTAATTAGGAGTTTGTTTTTGTTTTAGTTACAGTTATTTACAGTAGATTTAAGCATATTAGGTAGGATAAATTGGTATTTAGGGTTTATTAATTATTAAGAGTAGGATTAATTAGATAGATTTGTAAATATAAGCAGGGCACAAATTAACATTAATAAATTGTAAAGAGGTATTTAACATGAATTACGAGTGAAATCGTAGAAGCGACGCAGAAACTTGTACGACATTCCCACGTACGCGGAATGATACAAGGATTCTAAAATTGCCAATGAAAGTGAAAATGGACACATACATTCATGGGTAAATGGAAATTTGTATTTAAAATTTCCAACGTTGTTATTCGTTGCCAAGGAGAATGCGCGAATGCCGGGTACAGGCGACTTGGATCTTCCAGTGATAAGCGACGAAAATCAAACGAGGAGCGTCGATATAAACATTTATAAACAAAGAGAATAGACGATCGCCTCCGAGGTTATATAAAGCCGAGACGCACATGTTTAGAGGACTTGTATTCCGATCCCGATACAACCACATTGAAGAAAGTTTTGTTTTTACTCTATAATTGTTTCCGCAAGTGACGCGATTCAATCAAATTTCATTTCGTGTAGTGAATAAACACAACCTCGCAATTTTCTGACAGCACCCAAGAAGGACTGCAGAAAAAGATCATCAACGGATACAAGGGATCATTAAGAGAAGCTACAAGAGGACTTCTAGCCTACCAGCATCTGCCGAGAAGAATTCCGACGGCATTTCCGGACTTCAAGCCAACCACTGCGAACAAGAGATTTGCATTATTTGGTGAATCGTACAGAGGACATCGATTCTCCGCCATACATCGGAATACACACTGTTGCCTACAGTGAAACTGCAATTAAGAATTCGCAAGTACAATTATAATTTTTTTGTTACAAATACTCATAGTATATTAATTTGTACATTTAGGTTTGATTTATTGTTTATTAATTACTTGTATTAGTTTAAGTTATATTTATTTTGTTTTCTATTGTTTTGCGTGTTTATATAATTTTATTCGCATTTTGTTTACCTGTCATATTTATTTAAATTTCTTTACAATTTTCTTATTCATTAATTAAAATTAATCAAAAGCCCAGAATATTATATATTTAGTTTAATTGATCCCACTTGAACCCTGAGAAAGAGTGAAAAAGAGTAAGATACAGGTGTTAATAAAATAAACAAAATGTGATGTTAAGTTTTAAAACTTTTATGAATTTGAAATTGTGCTGGCGAACAACAACAACAACTACAATTCTAGTCAAATCACTAAAATAAAAGAATTAGATTTCATGTAGATTCACTTGACCGATAAAGGTAAGTGGAAATTATAACCTAAATAAAAAGAAAAGCGCATTAGGGAACGTCATAAAATGAAGCCCAGCATGTGGGGCTTTATAAATAAATAATTAATGTCACAATATATATATATATATATATATATATATATATATATATATATATATATATATATATATATATATATATATATATATATATATTATATAGAGAGGCCCCAAATGTAAATGTTCGCTTTAGGGGCCTAAATCTGCAGTAAGGTCACTCCTACAGGGGCCCCAGCAGGCGTAAGTAAAACATCGTTACATTTTGTCCACATATTATTATAAATAAACGAATAAAATTTAGTTGAAATTGAAATAAATACGCAGTTGTTCTTACTTTTAACTTTTAAGTAATATTGATCAAATCTCAGTGAATGGATATAAAAAACTTCGCAACAGCCCTAAATAATTCAGTCTAAGGGATGTCTCACAGAGGCCATTTAATGTACTTTTGTAAACACGGAAAATTCACACTTCTACAGATAATCCATTATAGATATTTTGAATTTATTTAATAACAAGAAGCAGGTACCGTTGTTAATAAATTGTAAAAATGAGAAAGAAACAAAAACGTTTTAAATTCATTCAAACTTTTAACAATTGATTATTGGAGGAATGTTTTCGGCAGATGTGTTTCCCATATACTTCGTCCAATCATCTTTGATGAGCTTTTCGCACTGTTGGATACTATTTCGCCCCATTTCTGGTGTACATTTTGAAAGGGCTTTTTTCCAGAAATGAAGAACATTAGCTCTTGAAGAAGGTTGGGCGTGAACACGTTTATTGTAATAATGTTTGACAAACCCCCATACAAGTAAAATTGCATTATACTGGCAATGGTATGGGGGAAGCCTGAGAACCTGATGTCTATAGCTGTTGAATATACGAGGGCTGTTTGAGGGAAGAGTGACTTTTTAATGTAAACGTTATTTTTCTGTTAAAAATATATTTTATTTTTCAACATAACACCCTTTCAACTGTACACACTTAGCCTAGCGAGTTTACAGTTTCTTTAAACCTTCCAAAAAGAAATCTTTCGAAAAGTCTTCAAAATATACATTTGTCACGGTTATCACCTCTTCATTTGCCCGAAATCTTTTTCCACCCAGCCATTTATTAAAATTTGGAAATAAGAAGAAATCACTGGGAGCCAGATCTGGCGAATATGGCGGATAAAGCAGTAATTTGTAATGCAATTCAGCCTATTTAGTGGTAGCAATTGCAGACGAATGAGAGGGCGCATTATCGTGATGGAACAACACTTTTTTCTTCATCAAATGCGGTCATTGTTTTTCAAGTTCGGCATCAAAACGTGTCGGCATAATCAGCATAATACTGGCTAGTTATCGTTTTTCCTTTTTGCAAACAATTAATAAAGATTATACCTTTAGAATCCCAAAAAAATGTCCCCATGACCTTATTGGCCGAATAAAGTGTGTTTGCCATTTTGGGAGCATGTTCGCATGGAGAAATCCATTATTTAGACTGTATTCTTGTTTCTGGAGTATAATGATGTATCCAAGTTTCATCTACTGTGACATATCGACGAAAAAAATCCTTTGAATTACGTTGAAGACGGCCAAACATTCTTCTGAATTCTTAATGCGAGCGCGCATTTGATCACCATTAAGCAAACGCGGCAACCATCTCGCGGATAGCTTTTTCAAATTGAAATGTTCATGCAAAATATTGTATACCCGTTCGGTTGAGATGTTTACTTCATTAGCTATCTCACGAAGTTTTCTTCGACGATTGCCAATTACAAGGCCATAGAGTTTATTAACCACTTCTGGAGTAGTCACAGTAAATGATGGTTTCGGACGATCTGCATCAACCGTGCTCATATGACCACTTTTAAAAGCAGAGACCACTTACAACTCATTCCATGGGACGGAGCAGATTCTGGATAATATTTACGTAACTTTTCCTCGGTTTCTTTAATTGTTTTTTCACGTAGAAAATAATGTTAAATCAACACTCGAAATTATTTTTTCTCCATATTTACACAACAACGAAAACAGTTTTCTTCAAATAAGTATAAAACATAATCTATCTGTCAGATTGGTGCCAAATTTTGACAGTGGACCTCCGAAAGACCCCAGGAGCTAGCAACATAATCATTATAGCGAAAGTGTTACCAACCTTTGAAAAGTCACTCTTCCGTCAAACCGCCCTCGTATAGTCAATTACATATTTTCTCTTTTCTGTGTCCAAGAGAGGTTTAATCTCCTTCCATAGTTCTGTTTTATAGGATGTTTGATTGAAATAGATATTCTCTCTCTGGAGCCACTCTTCCATTTCCCCTTTCCGTGAATTTGAATTGAGAGGTTTATCAGCGCGCATGGAATGGTAGGAGGCATCGTCCATTATTACAACTACAAGGCCATTTATTTAATTTAAACCAGGGAAAAGGTTTTCAATCTTCAATCCACTTTTTGAATAATTCCCCCGACATATTTTTGTGATAATGACAAAGTTAATAATAATAATTATTATTATTTATTTATTTATTTATATATATTTATTTATTTAACGGGAACGTTTTTTAAATATACAAAATACACAAATTTCACATGTAGGCATATACAAAACAACCCGAAAATATAAGTCGTAGTAGGGTTAATCAAGAAGATCCATGAAGTTTATTACATTAAGACGTTTGGTAAATGTCGATTTGAACATTTATCGATCTTCGGAAAAGCAATGTTGTAGGGTGCGTGATGGTAAAAATGTAATTTAACAGAAATAAATTCGGAATATTATCAAGACCGGCAGAGGCTGAGGGCTATAGCTTACTAATTGAATTAAAAACACTACAGTTTATAATAAACAAGTAAGACGAATCAACAGTTTTAACAGAAGTTAACTCAGAAATAGGAACATTACTTTCATAATAAATATCGGCATACAAGTCGGCAAATAACTCTACAGCAGCTTGAAAATTCTTGCTGACTCTATCACGTCAAAACATTTCCACAGCACAACCTCTTACATTTTTTGAATCATTAACGAAGTTCCGAAATCTTTAAATTTACTATTTCGGCTATACTATTTTCTACCTTATCTAGATAGTTTTTGTACAAGGTATCATTCAATTCTTTACATTGGGACCTCATGGCTTGAAATTCTAAATAATTACTGAGTTATGTTCAATTATATTGTCTAAAAGAAAACTGCATCCCTCTAACAATCCGGAAGTACATCCCGCATGAAGAACAGTAAAGCGTTTCCTTTCTGCTCTGATTCTGGATGGATTTCCTTTAAATCAGAGTCATAAATCCATTGTCGTACCTGACTACCATTTTGGAAGATCCATGATTCGTCAAAAACAAATGCCGGTGAAAAGAAAAATTTACAAAAATTTGAAGCCAGTACTTTCACATAAAATGGGACGGCCATTATCTTTTCTAAATTTGTACCCCATAGAATTTATGACTTTGTGTAACGTGTAACGTTTTGTGATCTTCCTCCATTTTATTCTAACTACAATTTTGTATAATCTAAAAGATCGTCTAATTTAAGTATACATTTTTCTCGTCGTACCCATACATTTTTATAAAAGGTTCTTCGTTTATAAAGTGCATATTAGGGAAATTCGTGCTGTATTTTGTTTTCCATGCAAATTGGGGTTTTGAAGACTCCAACCACTTTCATGCTTTTTTATTAAATCATAAACAAACGTGGGGCTAATCTGGAAGTTACTTATGGTGTAAAAATTATATTTTATTAAAATCATATTTAATACAGATTACGTTATACATCCTTGCAACTTTTTCGCAAATAAAATTATTTGATGAGTGGGGCGTTATCTCTTTAATTTCCTGATAACAATTAACTACCCACAGTTTCTCTTTTACAGAGAGTAATATTATTTTCTTTCAATTTTCTATTTTATTACCATTTTATAAGTTTCGGGACGTAAGAAAATTAAATGACACAAAGGACTTGTCAAAATTTTAAATAATCATTTTAATATTGTCGCCAAAATTAAATAGTTAAAATACCCATTGGCGTTCCAAGTAACTTTATCAATAATACCAACTCAATGGCACTTTGACAATTCATATCTATAATGGATTTAGTTTATTATGTAATTACTATAATTATCAACATCTCATTTTTGCAGATATATCGAAAAATGTGCGTCAAAACTAGAATTTAAAATGTATAATGTTATAACGTAAAGACAAATGGAAAAATTCTTACTTTGTAACGTACAGAAAAAAGTGTAATTACTCGCGCACGGTTTTTTACTACAAGTGCTGGTTTCTGGTTGGTAGTTTCGCGCATCGCACTTGACAGGTCATTACCGAATTCAATCATGATCGTGATCGTGAAATTATACACGCATATTCGACGCAATCGGTTTAGTGTAGCACTGTGGAATATATTTTCGTTGGTGATTAGTGACTACATTGTGATTATAAGCGTAGTGATTAAAAGATTAAGAATTAATTGGAGTAATTGTAAATAATACGACCGGCCCAAGGATTAAATAGCAATAGCGGCATGGATTATATATATATTTATATGCATTTATGTTAAACAGTTTTTAATGTTAACGTGCAAACATGTACAATTTGTTTTAAATCCATGGCTAGTACTATATACTTGTGTATTGCAATATAAAAATATATATATATATAGGGTGAGTCATTAGTATGGGAAAGTTGGTAACATTATTTTGCCCTATACAGGGTATTCCATTTTGCAGAACAGCCTTCAACCTAGTTTTTTTTAACTGGCACCCCAGTGTAACTTTACATATTTGAATTGGCCCATTTTTAGCCCTTATATATATATATATATATATATATTGCATATATATAAAGTATATATACTCAGTCGTATTCAGTGTCATTGTACATCTTTTTTACTCCCTATATATTTTTTCTCATTAATACGAGAGCCACCCTCATTAATTCATTAATTGAACTGATCAACAGAGGATAAGTGCGTAAAAATTCATTTTCACGAGAAAATGAATACGTGACGTACAATAAAGTTTAAATAAACATTTGATTCATTTCTATATAATTGACGGTGTAGGAGTAATCGAGCTTTCCCATACTAATGAATCACCCTGTACGTTATTTATAGGTAATACATATCCCCATTTATCTGTTTGTATATGTTTACATTAGAGAAAAAATAATCTATCATAGACGAATTGGTCACTGTAGTGGAGCCTGTTGATGATATCGAGGTGATGGAGGAAGATCGTTAAATAACCTGAAGAATAACCGGAAATGCGTCAAAATGTGGACCTCTCTCCGGACCAAGTGTAATGAGTGCCGATCCCGACTTTCCATATGGTAAATAATTAGTGCATATATATTTTTAATTAAGTCTCAAAAATTAGATTAAAAATAAAATTTTACCCTTATGCCCGAATCATAAATGTGCAAAAATTTTTATTGTTAAAATTAGAATCGTTACATCGTATCTCTGGAACTTCAATATCAAATATTAACTATTTTGTAATTGGTGCAATTTTTTACATTTTTCAGCTGAAAAAACCATTTATGGCAGAAGAGTGGTGGATTTCCTATAACTTGCAAAAGGGCGGAAAATAAAAAAGAGACGGCAAAAATATACGCATGCTTGAAAATTTTTCCGGGTCTTCAACATCCATGGAGTCAGATTTATTGTTAGATGGGTTCATGGACAGTGTTGAAAACTTAGGTCTGACTTATAAAAACATGATCGCCGATCTTGACAGCAGCGTGTTAAAAAATATATGATGCCAAGCCTTATGGTCATATTTTTGTAGAAAAAATAGAATGTAGGTACCATTTGTTCAGAAATGTATCCAACAAAATTTATGATTTTTGTAGAGATTCTAAATTAGCACCACCGTTTATAAGAAATAAAATAAAACAATGTATATTGCGACTAAGGAAATGAATCACGTGTGATATATTACACAGAAGTGAAGAAACATTTTCTGTTGATATGAAAATTTCTAAATTAAAACATGAAATAAAAAAATCAATTTATCACATTTTTGGCAGGCACGATGATAGCGATTCTTATATCTGCGGAAAAACAGAAGAGGATATTCAGTTTATGAACAAGTTAAAACAAACACTTCTGTTTTCCAACGTTGAAGATAGTCTTATGTATTTGGCAAGTCATTCGAAACGTTTACTATAAAATGTAGACAACATGGTCGAACAATTTAATTCAAAAATAGCAATGTTAACCGTGGGTAAAAGAATCAACTTTTGTTTAAAAACTCATATAGTATGAGATGTTTGGGTGCGTGCATCTCTCATAATAAAAATAATATATTAACTACCAAGAAACATATAAGCTCTGGTTTTATATATACAAACACTGAGACATATCAATCTAGATATGCACAAAAAAGAATGTTATCCGATAGAAGGAAGGTCAGACAAAGGGGTGTTAATAATACCGCCGACAAAGACTATGGTGATGCTTGTCAGAGACTTGATGTCGATGAGTCTTGAGTATACAAATTTACAAGTTAATTTGTTCGTAAAGCTTCATAAAAATCAAAATAATTGGGATGTCATCGAAAAGAACACCAGGCAACAAAACAATTATTTATGGAATAACATTCGAAAAAAAATGTTAACTGCATCAAATTTTGGCGTGGTATGCAGAAAAGGAATTATTACAAACATCCGAAATATGGTGAAACACATAATATATTCCGGAAATAAACTAAATGTACCAGCTATCGCATTTGGCGTAGCCCATGAGAAAGATTTAAAAAAAAAAAACATTGACAACTGCGGAATTTTCATAGACCAGGAATACTCATTTTTAGGGGCTTCGCCAGATGGCATTATTGGTAGTGACTATCTTGTCGAACTAAATGCATTCTTTTGCCAAGACCTGACACCACAGCAAGGAACCAATCTACGAAAAATTACTTTCTGGAATAAAACTGGCAGAGTAACCAAAAAAATCGCTGGTATTATCAAATATAACGTCATTTACACATATGCCGTAAAAAGTATTTATACTTTGCAGTTTGGACATCTAAGGGGATAAAGTATGAAAAATTTTCAAGATAATGATTATTAAGATAATAAATGTTTAAAACTCTATGTTCATTAAAACAATGAACCCTTTCATTAATGTAAAACCCCTATACATTGCATCCATGAAATCAGTTCATTGGGACAATGAATGAAATTTTTAAACTAATGAACACATTTCATAACATTTCATAATGAACACCATAAACATTATATCAATGATTCTTGTACGTTAATATAATGAAATTATGTTCATTAATATGATGAATTCAGTTCATTGTTCTATGATTGACAAATCATTATTGTAATGAACGCGTTCATCGGAGCAAAGTTGATGTTGGAATTCATTGATATAATCCGGGCCAGCTCGAGGAGTATGCAGGCGATGCGGTGCATTGGGGCGTCCCCCGAAGGAGGCGCCGGATGCCTCATGCCTCATCTTCATCTTCTTTGCTTCAACACGACCAAACACAACAAACAGTAAACGAAAGCGACATCCTATTTACATTCAGTTCAAATGATCCAGAACCTTGGCCAAAATTGATCACAACAATACTCACTTGACGATTCAGGTTGTAGTTTCAACAATAATTATTATTTTCGAAAATTTGGCAATAATGACTCGGTAAAGAGGCTTGTTTACTCAACTTGCATGAATTAAGTGTTCTGTTGTTGTTGCAAAATTTTTCAATGTGACAAAAGGCAAATTGACAACCGTTGAATTCGGAAATTGGCAAAAGTTGTCAAAACTTCTGACATCGCATGAACGAAGTGTGACAACTCTTAATTCCTTCTTGAAATAGATGGATCTTAAAAAACAGCTGGGAAACCATACAACAATTGATAGCGAACTGGAAAACATTTATCAGGTTGAGAAGCGACATTGGCGTGGTGTTTTAGAGAGAATAGTCGAAATTATAAAATATCTTGCCGGATAAAATTTAACTCTACGTGGTTCGTCTGATATAATTTTAAGAAAGGCAATGGATTTTTTTTTAAATTAGAGTTATTTTCAAAGTTTGATGTTTTCATGGCAAATCACATCACAAAAATTCAAAATACACACAGGCAAACTACTCACTTTTTGGGGAAAAACATCAAAAATTTACAAATACAAATAATTTTCAAACAAATTGTTCGGTCTATTGTTCAAATGGTAATTAACGCCAAATATTTTTTAATCTTATTAGATTGTACTCCCGACAAAAGTCACACTGAACAAATGACACTTATTGTCAGATTTGTAAATAAGGATGAATGAAAATAATAAAACAACAATTGAAGAGTATTTTGCTGGTTTAATAGAAATTGTTTCTATGGTTCTACAGGAGAAGCTTTATCTATATATCTTGTTGATACATTAAAATAACTCAATCTGAAGATAAAAGATTTATGCTGACAAGGGTACATACGACAATGGGTCAAATAGAGTTAATTTTTTTTTTATAAAGTCATTGCCATCTATGGTTTCCATTAGAAAAAACTCAACGTTGTGTCATAACTCAAAAAGTATAGCTTAAATTAAATAATCGGTTAGACTGTATTATTAAGCAAATAATTACATACAACTTTTTCCTTTACACATTTTTTCTAAAATCAATAATAACAGATCCATAGGTACCGAACCAAATAACAAAAAAAAATATTTTTTCGAGAAATCTAGTTAGCGATGCAATTTATACAAATGTTATCAGTTTGTAGGACACTAGACACAAATTAATTCTATTGAAGGATTCATAGAGCCTTTAATTAGCCTTTAATTATTGAAAAAGAAGATTTTCGATATCAGGGCCGTAACTCATTTCAGGGCTCTGGGTACCATATACAAATGTAATCAGTTTGTATTACACTAGTCACAAATTAATTCTATTGACGGATTCATAGAGCCTGTAATTAGCCGTCAATAAAATTAATTACCTTGAAAAAAAAATTGAAGAGCCTTAAATTCGGGAATATGGCACTTAATTAGCCTATAATTAGCCTTAAATTTTCCGTATAGAGCCTACTATTTTTGACGACTTTGCGCCGCCTGCTTAAGGGAGATCTGTCCGATACCGGGTGGAAATTAAGAATTAATGCACTTATTCCACTTAGGAACAATATTGGAGAAGTTCTGGATGCATTAATTAACCCCCTTGAAAATAAGAAAATGGACAACATTACGAAACACGAAGCAAAATCTTTAGCATAAAAAATAAAAGATTACGAACTTGTATGTTCACTAGTTATATCGCACGAAATTTTAAGCAGGGTCAATATTGTTAGCAAAATGCTTTAAACTGAAAATTCAAATTTAAAGGATTGCACAAATAATTTAAACTATTTAAATTAGTTTTTTTTTCAACAGTTCCAATCAGATGATAAATTCAATTCTTTACTTGAAACCGCAAAAAGTTAGCAGATGAGTTGGAAATTAGTCCCCAGTTTAAAGAAAATACACTACGTAGGCGTAAAAAGCGTATATTTCATTAAGAGAGTTCCGATGAACCGCCGATGAACTCGGAAATTAAATGTGTTAAAGTGTCATTCTTTCTGCCAATTGTGGATGCAGTACTGAATTCTTTAACTGAGAGGTTTGAACTTTTGAGCAGCCATAGTGAAAAATTTAAATTTCTAACCGATTACAATGAACTTCACGAAATATGTGACGAATCATTGAAAAAACACTGCAATGATCTACGAGTAGCCCTGAGTGATGGTGAAGGAAAACATATTAGTGCTCCTTCTGAGTTGTTAAATGAATTGAAAATATTTAAGGACACAATCAAATTGGAAAATTGTAATTCCTCAAATATATTGCAATATATTTAGAAAAACAATTTATTGTCTATTTTTCCTAATTTGGCTACTTCCTTAAGGATTTTGTTAACACTTCCGGTATGAGTGGCAGCTGGGGAGAGTACTTTCTCTAAGTTAAAATTGATTAAATCCTATCTGCGATCTACTGAATCTATTTCACAAGAAATATTAGTTGGATTAATCAATGATTCCGATCGAGAATGAGTTAGCCGAAAAACTTTATTTGAATAATGCATTAGAAAAGTTTGCTTCAATAAAGTCCAGAAGAGTTCATTTTTAAGTTTTGTGGTTTAAATTGTTACCAATATTCATTATAATTAGTAGTAATTTGAGGATTATTGAATGAAAAATTATATATTTTTTATATTGTTATGTTTTGCGTTTGAAAATATATGCAAACTAATTTTTTATTTGTTTATATTTCGCATAATATGTATTATGTATTTATTAATCCTACAAAACAAATGTAGGATTTAAAATTACTTTTTTATACTTTATAGGGCGCTAAAACCGAGACTTGCACCATGCCTCGTACCCTAGAGCCGGCCCTGGATATAATGAACATTTTCATTATATGTATGAATTCCTTTGGTTTAGTGAGTAACTACTGCGACAGCTGAAAGAAGCTTTTCGAAACTTAAACTAATAAAAAACCATCTTACAACATCTACGGGGCACGAAAGGCTATCAGACTTATGGGTTAGTGTCTAGAGAAAATGATTAAACTTATGAAATTAAAATTTTCTTCAGCTATGGACCATATTATAAATACGTTCGCTGAAGAAAAAAACAAGAAAAAAGTACTTATGTAACCATTAGAATATGTTTTCTTCTTTGAGTGAAGTTTTTTGATATACACTCAGATGCAAAGAAACCGGGTCATAGGGTTATTGTTTGCAAAAGAACCATTTTTTTTAAATTTTGATGTTGGTATAGTCCTTAGAATAAAATTTTTAGTGTTTTACAATCAAAGAGACCGTCAGGATGTAAAAAGAAGCAACATATGGTACTTATATTTATTTAATGAACATTAATAAGCGAAAACGATAATGTACGTATACACGAAAAAAATGCATTTCTGCAAAATAAACTTAACAGAGAATAATAAATGAAAATGTCAGTTAATCGAAAACAAACAAATCAAAACCCAGTAGCCACCTTGATCCTCTATGCATAACGTCGAATGAGTAATAGGTAGTGAAGAACGCATAGCTTTAAATGTTATTTTCGCTTATTAAATAAACTGATAAGTGTCATATGTTGTTTTTTTCTACATCCTGATGGTCTCTTTGATTGTAAAATACTAAAACTTTCATTCTAAGGACTATACCAACATCAAAATTTAAAAAAATGGGTTTTTTGCATACAACGACCCAATGACCCGGTTTTTCTGCATCTGAGTGTATATTGTTGGTTATGTTATTTTTAAATAAATATTGTTTATGCGTTTTATTGTTTTTTTTTTAATTTTCTGAAAAAGAACTCCTCAGAAAGTTTTATGCAGGGCCCCCACAGGGCCTAGTTACGCCACTAGATTTAATACTGATAATAGTGAAATTAGTGAGATTTCAGATTGTTTTTATTTCATGGATTATGAAAAAAACCGCGACTACTTAGACACACACAACGATGGCGGTTTACGAAAATTATTACGTTCCTGCAGTACCCAGCTAAGTAATTCTATATGTATATTTACCAGCTTCCACACTTTTCACTTCCCACAGTATTTGCAACGCGTATTTTCCTGCTGTGTTTTATTCGGCTCGACAATGAGGCACACGTCCAGGCTGCGTACGTTTCGTGCGGATGTGTTTTCCCGCAGGATAGAGGATCGTTGTGTGGCAGATGTGCGACATGTGCGCCTTCCTGCAGTGCACTGTGAGGGAGGACGTTAACCGATATAATTACTCTAATCCGTCTCGTTACTCGTTCAATTGTATCTAATTGCGGCGTTGTATCAAGACAATGGGGGGACCGACGAGTGGCCTATAACTATAACTAGGAGTACGTGCCGCTCCCATCCAGAATGGATAGTTTGCCGTGTAATCCCGTGCATCCACGGTCTAATATAGTTAATAACAAACATACCACCCTGCACAAACTATTTTATAAACAATTCACGCCGGATTAGATTACTTATTAAACTCTAGACATTCCTATATAATATGTATCGGGGGTGGGAAATTGGATGCTGCATTATGGAGCCGCATGCGACGACGGCGCGCAAATCACCCAGCGAGAGTTATAAAGGCCGCAGCCTTCGCATTGCCAAAGGCCCTAATCATCTAATAAAAATGCCGTATGGACATGGAGTGCCATCGTAAACCCGCATATTTGCCAATAATATCAAATTTAATTTGCGGTCGCTCCACTGCCAAATCGAGCAAATTGCAAGATAGAAAACTGATTATGCAAAACTTAACTGAACAGAAAAGCAGATCCAGTTTTACAAGAAAATTATTCTCTTGTAATAAATTTTTGTTGCAGCTGATTAATTTATCTCGCAACAAGAATGAAACTTACTAATATTGTTGCTAACAATATTATTATATGATATACAATACCTATACAATAATTATACCGGGTGCACTTTTAAAACCAGCCAGTCTCAATAACTTTTGAATTCAAGTAAACTTGATACAAAAAACACGTCGATTGGTATTTCGAGAGAGAAGTATACAATTTCATTAAAAAAAACGCCCCATCCTACACCTTACCCCCACCCTTTACCTGACCATCGAAACTTCAAATGGCACCCTTCGCCTTGCGATACCTCAGAGCTTAGAATCATCCTAAACATCCTAATCTAGAGGCGTGATAAAAATGATATTTGTCTATACGTTTTGAAAAAGAAAAAAAAATACAAAAAAATATAAAAAACCTACATCGAACGAATTTAACCCTTTACTGCTTTTCGATGCATACAAAGAGCCCATAAAGTATTAAGACCTGGCTTTATGTTTTCCCTTGTATACATTTTTGAAAAATGCTTAAAAGTTTAACATGATTCTTTTTCAAACAAATATTTTGAGACCATTTTAATTCTTCCATCTCTCCCCGTTTTGAAGTTAAGACGTCAGAGCTATTTTTTTTAAATGACAACCTATATTTTTATTGTTGATTTTGATAGTACTTTCTATTATGTTTTCAACAACATGACATTTTCAATATGTAACATTTGAAAACAATTGAGAAAAAGTGCGTTAAAGGAAAATTATTAAATTATTATTTCAATGTGCAGAATGCATCTAGTTACCTTTCAAAACAACGTCAGTTAAAACAAAATTGGTGACATAAGTTAGTATACCGAAGTTATATGCTAAATTGGTCACGTTGTCTATGTGCATGATTTTGCATATAAGATGTAAAATACAAACACACCCAAAACACAAATTCATGCATATGTGTTAGAGCAGAGGCGTCCAAACTTTTTGCTGCGAGGGCCAGTTTGGTATTTAAATTCATTAGCGGGGGCCAAGCATTGTAAATATGTGAATTAAAAAACCTTATTACAAGTAAAGCAGCATTGAATTTTATTTTTTATAGTTAATTACAGATATAATAATACTAAACAAACATGTCTAAATTATATTATTACAAATTTATTTCATGCAATTTTTAATGGGAATGGTGGAACTGGTTTTTTTCCTGGAGAGTTTCTTCAAAGTTGGGATTCAAATCGGAAACACCAATTATTAGCAATGATTGCAAATGATCATCCGATAAATTTGCCCTATATTTAGATTTCAGATACTTCATCCTGGAAAAAGTTTGTTCGCACATATAGGTAGTGCCATACATAGAAATAAATTTACCAGCCAATTGCTTTAAATTTGGAAACTCTTTTGCGTCCAAAAATTTGTAAAAATCGATCAAGTTTCCTTCCTTGTATTTGTTCTTGATTTGATCGCTAGCTTGAAGATCAATTATTTCCATTTGAAACTGACTTGAAACGTCGCCAACGTTGCAGTCATATAGATTTTGAAACAGCCGAATTTCCCTTGAATTTATGTCAAGATCAGAAAAACGCTTTTGAAATTCTAGTTTTAAATCCGCGATTACTTTTACTGCAAATATGGTGGGAAATCTTTCGTCAATGTCTGTACTAAATTTTTCACAGCACGTGAAATGGGAAAAATTACATTCATTCATATGACTTTCGAGCAATATCAGCTTGGCTCTGAATGCTTTGATTTGCTCGAATAAATCACAAATTAAGTTGTTTTTACCTTGGAGCTTTAAATTCAAGTTATTTACGTGTGTCACGATATCTGCAAAAATTGCCAACTTCCAGAGCCACTCTGCTTCCGATAAAAGCGGTTCAGGGTGATTCTTTTCCGCAAGAAAAATTTTAATTTCCTTTCTGAGCTTGGAGAACTGCAATAACACTTTTCCACAGCTAAGCCATCGAACTGCTGTATAATACGACAAGTCAACAGACTCAGATTCAATTTCTTCGAGGAAAGATCGAAATTGGCGATGATTGAGTGCACGTGATCGAATAAAGTTTACGACAGAAACAACTGGTTTCAAAACGCAGCTCATGTCGACATGTTTTACACATAGGGCTTGTTGGTGGATGATACAGTGCAGAAAAATTGGTACTGTTGCTCCTGCGCTTTCACAAGCTTTTCTTATTAGCCCAACCACCCCAATATTTGCACCAGACATGTTTCTTCCTCCGTCAATTGTCACATCTTGGAGTCGATTCCAGTCCAAGTTATATTTGGTCAACGTCTGTTGTAGTTCCTTAAAAATATCTGCTCCAGTTGTAGTGCTATTCATGCTGTTAACCGATGCTAATTCTTGGGTGACATTAAGATCGTCGTCAACTCCACGAACAAATACTAAAAGTTGTGAGGTATCACTAACGTCGGTCGATTCATCCATCGCGATAGAATAGTGAGTGAAACGCTGTGCTTTCCCAGAAACCTGGTGGAGTATATTATTGCCAATATCGTCAATTCGACGAGCAACAGTATTGCGGGAAAGACTTATCGTTTTGAAAAGTTTCACCTTTTCCGGACATAATACCCCAACAGCTTCCATCATACATTCTTTAACGATGTTTCCATCCATAAAGGGTTTCCCTTTTTTCGCCAACAAATAAGCAACTTTCATGCTAACTAAAGTCAATGATTCATTTTCCGAGTTTGCCTTCCTAAATAAATTTTGCTGAGAAGACAAACTACGACTCATGTTTTCAATTTTTTCAGTACGCTGCTTGTCCTTAAATTGTGAGTAAGCTGAAGCATGTTTTGTTTCATAATGTCGACGTATATTGTATTCCTTCATTACAGTAACAGTGTCATTGCAAATTACACATATAGCTTTGCCATTCTTTGACTGCGATTGCACAAAGAAATATTTGAATCCCCATTCTTCTTTGAAAACGCGGCACTCGTCATCTACTTTTCTTCTTTTTGTTTCCATGTTCAACTTTAAAAATTAATATTAACATAATAATTAAGTTATAATATATTAAATATAAATGTAAACATACCAATTTACAATATATCAACTGTAAAGAATGTAAATAAGCTCCGCGGCCGACGAATTTTTGGTTTGTCGTGGACAATCTCGTAGCTTTGCAGGCACTGCAGTTGAGTGAGTCTGCCGCTCCGCGCCGCCTACGTACAGTCAGAGTACAAAATCATTCATGTAGTCGAGCGGCCGAGTCGCATCGCCGACTACCGAAAAAACTTGAATACCAGACTGTACTTTTTCGAGCGTGATACCGTGCTCATTCTAACCGAATGCGCTCTTCATCTGCGCGAGATCTAATACCGACGCGCCACGCTACATTTATATTTTACGAATTTTTTCAAAATCCTTGGCGGGCCGGATAAAATCGCCTGCCGGGCCGGGTTTGGCCCGCGGGCCGTAGTTTGGACACCTCTGTGTTAGAGTATGCTGTACACACTCTATTGAAAAGTGTTATATTTTTAAAATTTTATCACAATTTCCAGAATACCCATAAATGGCTTCTTGGGACAGAAAAGGGCGACTCGCTGAAAACTAATTAGAAGAGGCAATCGCTCATTTATCTGATAGTGAGGATGGGTTTGATATTTCCTCTGACGAAGATAACACTGTCAACCATGGCGTTTTCTTTGAAAATGAAAATAACGAACGCTTTTATATTTTCAAGTCCAAGGAACCGTCCGATACTGAAAATATTCCAATTTGTTATTTACCAGCCGAAAATATATGAAATACACAAGTTTTGAAATCAATTAAAAATGTATTCAATAGGCAGGTTACAACCAGTCAATTGCAATATTGTTGTCAACATCATAAAAACATCAAGAAAATAAAAAAATCGAAGAAGTACAAAATGAAAATGGAGAAACTATAGTCAGTGATACAGAAAATGAGATAAAAAACAAACATAAGGAACGCATCATTTTACGAAATGAGAAAAATAAAAGAAGTGAAACATAGGTTGACTGTGCCTCACAGAAAAAAAATAAGTATAAAAATCAGCTACAAGAATTGAAGGAAAAAATCATTGTATGGGTTACATATAATATCATTATATGTTTTACATCAGTACAGAGAGTATGGGCATAAAATTACACAAATCAAAAAAGTGGTATTTGCGTATGTTTTACCATCTCATCGATATCTCGTTAGTAAATGCATGGTCGTACAAACGATCAATAAACATCAACAAAAATACAAAAAAAATGGAGGAGGAACATCAAAAATCCTGATTTTATCAGATTTCTATATTGAAGTAGCAATAGAGTTAATATTAATAGGCTTAGGCTTTCGAAAACAGGGGCAGAAAATCCGTAATACAACAAGAATTGGGAGAAAAAAAAAGCGTCATCTTGCTTCGTACATTCCTCCGCATGGTGTTTGTAAAAACCAGTGGGCCCAATGGCCAGTTGGATTAACATTCTTTTGCGATGCGAAATGCCAAAGTACAAAGGCTTTACATACGTTATGTGTGAAAAATGTAATGTATCTTTGTGTTTTATTGCCGAGAAAAAATGTTTTAAATCTTTTCATGTACATATACAGGGTCCCTGCAACAGTGCGTCGGGCTTTCCTAGCGCGTTTCCCGTAAAAGATAGAAAAAATGTTTCGTACAAAAAGTTATTGGTTTAAAAATCTTTATGTCGTAAAATTATTTTCCAAAGTACAGGGTGTCTCAATTTTGCGGAATACAAAAACAAACATTTTTTAAATGAAAAACTCTGTATTTATTCAAGGTTTATGATGATATTTTTCAACCTCTACATTGTTGTCTATTGAGTTTGGGATTATGTTACAGTGTTGTAAATTTACATTTTTTTCTGTGAAAAATATTTAATATCTCAACAATTATAGGGTTCAGCCATAAGATATGTAGCATCAAATTGAAGAGAAGAAAAAGACCTACCGAATAATAATATAAAATATGGGGCATTCTATTTAAAAAAAAAGGGTTATACCGCTTTGAAATTTGCAAAGTTTGGCATTTTTTTCTGGACACCCTCTATTACTAAATTCAAATTTCTCATTACAAAAAAGGTTGCTTATTAACCACACTGCGATTATTGCTAAAACTTATTCTTACCTTAAAAAAATAAAGTCGTTACGACTTTTTAAAGTTGAGCTTGCTTATGCATGATAGTTTGAAAAAAAAATTGTAAGTTGGTAACAATGTAACATAATCCAAAACTAAATAAACAACATTGTAAAGGTTGAAATATGTCATCAGAAAACTTGAATAAATACAGCGTGTTCTATTAAAAAAAAAAGTTTGATTTTGTTTTTCCGCAAAATTGGGACACCCTGTATATTTGAAAATAATTTTACAGGATAAAGATTTTTAAACTAATAACTTTTTGTACGATTTTTTTTTCTATCTCTTACGGGAAAGGAGCTAGGAAAGCCCGACGCACTATTGCAGGACCCTGTATAGTTGTATTTTTTAATGTTTTCACTTTTCTACCTATTTCATTTAATATTATAAAATATTTGTTACACATGTTCTGTAATCTAAGTATAAATAGAGCAGCCTACTAACTATAATGGATATATTTGTGTAACATATATGCATCAATTTCTAACTTGTGCGACCTACAGATGAATTACCAAATGAAAAATGATGCGTATGTGCATCCTCATGAAAAATATTACTAACAAATAAAGGATCAACAATTGATTTATTTAGTAACTTTTTCGGTAATCTATTAACAAAACTAGATATAACTTTTACGACAAAAATAATTTACAAAAATGTGCAGTACTGCAGAAAAGGCAGTACAGGGATAAGTTCGTTTCAATCAAACAAAAAAACAAGTCGTAACAGTTAGGTAGATATTAAAAGCCTAATGTTAATTGAATATAAAATATCTAAATGTTCTTTGAACTGCATATACCGGGTGTTTCAAGTTATAGCGCAGAGCAATATTCAGACATTTACTTTCTTTAGTATCGGAATAGCAATTAACTAGTTTTAAGGCAAGTTGGAGCCGATAGGATTGATAAGGGTCGTTAAATCTATTGTTAAACAAATTTTACAAGTTCGTCGTAAATATTAGCGCCATAATATCAAATTGCCATTATTTCAAAAACGGAAGTTATATTTTCAATTTTAATTGCACTGACAAATGTAGAATAGAGTAAAGGTATACTCTCGTAATAAACAAATAAATAAGCAGTGAATTACGTATAAAATACCGAAAAACTGCCTGGTGATTGTAAAAAAACTTGATTAGCAAATATTGTTCTTTATTACGATAATATACAATTGTGTACATAAATTAAAGACCTTTTATTTCTATTAGAAGTGGATATGTTAGGCTCGGCGGTAAAACTTGAAACACCCGGTAAATTTGGAGAGGAGATTTCAGGGAAATTATATATGTGTAATTTGTTTCATCTCATTCTGTCTATGTATATACTTTCAACTAGTTGGCATAGTTTTTAGACAAGATATGTCTTCATGTGTGTTTTAAGTTTGTCGTTTGTAATTATTATTTATTTATAATAATTCTTACGATGCACATAGGAGCATTTGACCCAAAAAAGCTGATAAAATTTGTTTTCAGTTTCATTTGACATATAACTACTAACCAGCAATATGTATACTAAACTTTAATTTGTAGGTAATGTATTGAGGATAATAGCAATGAACGAGTCGTGTATGACCTACTATAGCTACTTTTTCAAAACATATGTCAAACCAGATTTAAGTGAAACAGTACATTTATGATACATATCTTTCAACTATTCAGAGGATGAGTAAAACCCTTCTTCATTAATTAAATAATTTGTTTCTTCCGAAAAATATCTCGAATTTTCGTTATCTTCGTTCGAGGCCTCTATTTCACTTGGCAACAATATTTCCATGGTTGCTGCGCCAAATGGCTTCGATCTCTTTGGTGGTTAGGTTAGGTTAGGTTATGCTACTTAATAAGGGATCTGATGTTAGAAGTAACCTATTTAGGACGTCTTGATTACACTGTTGTCTAGAAAACTTTCGAGAGAAGTTTTACCGAAATTGTCAGAAATGTTTATTTCTCTCGCCTCAGCTGCTTTTTCCGATAAGGTTCCAATGGGTAATAAAACATATTGAACCACAAGAGGTCCGTGAAGTACCTTGTGTACTGTAGGTGACATGGGATGCCAGGGGTATAACTCAGTGTATAGTAATGCTGTATCTTGTCAAAATATTGAGAGTTTATCAACATTTATCATATGCCCACAGGAAATCACTTCTAAGATACCTGCAAATCTTTAAATCAACCTGCGATCAATCCCAGTTATTTCTGAGATATTATATATCTTGTGTATCTTGTATATCTTGTATATCTTATATATCATATATATCTTGTGTACAAATTTTTGATCGGTCGCCATTTTGTTATTTGATAAAATAGAAAATAATTGTAAATACAAATGTTTTAGAGAACCGATAGCGCATGCTGATCGTTCTTTTATTTTTTAAATATTTCTTAAAATAAGGGAGTAATGACGATTTTTCGAAAAACAAAAGAACGCCAATAACTATGAACTTGGGCTCGAATTCGAAAATTTGAACTAAGAAAAGTTGTTTGTTTCAATGAGTTCTAACTGCCATTTTCGGGTGTTACAACTTAGTATTAACACCCTGTATATTTTTTAATGGGGTCCCTTGGTACCCCACCTGCACGCAAGCGTAACTGAGAATAGCCAGCACAGTTAAAGGTTAATTAAAAAAAAATGGCTCGGAAATTCCCCATTTTTTTTTTTTATATTTATGATTTAAATACATGAGCTACAAAACTTATCATGCGGTTACAAAAATGACAATATCTATGAATTTTATGACAATATTTTGAAATAAATAAGTTATATGAAGAGAACATACTTGGCTCAATAGTATCCATCATAAAAACTACCACTCTTAACTCCACAACTTACTTAAAAAGATTACTGATTACAGGTCTTTAAAAATGTTCACTTTTGATACTTGTCGTGCCTGTTGCAAAACGCAAAGGCACCGTCTAAAACTATGACTTATCGCAATCTAGTAAAACACAACGGCGCTTGTCTTTTGTTTTCTATACATCTGGGCATCCTTAGGCGAACCGTATCCGGGAATTGTTTTTTTGTTTCCATTGACTTTTGTCCGCTTTTAGGGGTCATATACTCCTCTGAGCGACGTATAGGGTATTTGTAGGTCTGAAAAATCAATCACCTACGTTGAGGTTAGCCTTTTTAGATTATACTGCACTAAAGTCCGTTCTCAAGTTAAGGGGAAGATGCCTGAACACTTATGTTCTTCTATTCAGTTTAGTTGTATAGATTGATTTTCATACTTCATTCTGCCCTCCCTGTATTAATGACAAACAAGTACCTGAATTTCACTTTCGAGGCATGTATCTAACGATAGCTGTAAATGCTCTGCTCACTTGATTTCTCCAGGAATGGAATAGAATACTGTAGACTATTATTACGTGGTATAAATTTTGTTGTCATTGAGTTATATTTTTTGGATTTTTTAGATGAATTTTTGCTTATTATCTGTCTATTGGCACTGATGCATAATAATATTTGGCAAGTTCGTTAGTAGGTTTATATTATTTATACTAGGAATAAACACTAAACACGGTGATCACAAAGTGATAAAAGAAATGGTTTCAGATTATAGATTTTTCCTATAATAGTGTTCTTGGGTGTTGATATAATGTGTAAGTGTGTGCTTGTGTATATTTTGATAGAGGGTGAACTGGAATCAAAAACGCAATCATCCATCCACCCCGACAAATGACCATTATCGATCGAACCGTACAATCGCATGATCCCATCGCAAATAACACGCTTCGTGACATTTCACGTTACGTCCCTAATTAAAACCTTTTCAAATGCAGCTGTCGAGAAAGAGGAAATACAATTGAGTCATCAGTGCTCGAAAAATTTATGCTTCATTCATGATGTCCAAATGGTCTATAATGATAATAATTAGAAGAATATTTCATTTAATAATCCTATGTATCGCATTTGATTTTAACTTAATTATTCTAGTCATTACAGTTAAATTGGATTATATTGCAAATATAGGTGTCATAATGTATGGAATAAAGTTTTGTAATTACAAAAAAAAATTGCTCATAGGGCATATTATAATGGTAGTAACCTTTGTATTTTATGTAAATTGAATATTTATTTTATGACCTTGATATTGTTATTATGCATGTTTTATGAACATATGCATAAAATGAGTTAATCGTTCTGTATTTATATGCCTGAATTATTAACAAACATAACCTGGCATGCCTTGATTTATATTCTAAAAAAGCACACCATCAATTATTCAATCATCTACATATAATCACATGTATTTCAGCGGCACAATTCCCCCCGCCCTCTTTTATTATTTAATGGGGCGTCGTTTGGGGCGTGTTATTGTTATTTTTTCCGCTTTCCTTCCCCTAATAAAACATTAAGGGCGCTTCCTAAACGGCCGTCGAGGTAAATAAGCTCCTCACATATTGACTCAGCGCCCGGAGGAGCTTTATGGCAGCGCGACTGGCGAAATAACGCACGTACAAGCCGAAATCTATCCGCTCGCCAAATATCGCCGTCTATATTTAATTCGAGACGCGCCCCAAAGGTGGGGGCCGACAGATGGGGAGGGCTGTGGGACACGGGGGAGCCTTGGTGACGCGATGGTGACTTGTGTCGTTGGGGGTGGCGGAACTCAATATGTTGGCCGGCCCCGCAACAACTTCCCCCAGGCCGTATAAAATATTACTAGAGTGTAATATAACGACACTACCAGGGGTGAAACATCCCTGCAGAGTGCGGCCCGCCGCCCCCGACATGACGAACTTAATTAACTCGCGTGCGCTCCGTCTCTCTTTAAACAAAAACGCGCATAAAGCTATTAAATTACTTATTTTCATACCGACAGCGCCCCCAGTGGGGCGGGCGCGGGGCAATTTTCAAAACGCGCGGCGTTTTGGGAATTTTCGTTTCCATTTTATTAAAACCATCCGGGCGTGTCATTAACAAAACAAATTTCGCACAGCCGCTCTCGCAGTTTTAAGAAATATTGGATTACTGAGCCCATTACTGGAGGAGCGCTCACAACTCGACAGGCTTATATTAAAATAGATTCAATTTTGGCCTCATCGTGTACCAGTTTTGTACAACTCCTACGAACATGTCTAATTAATACTTGTTTAATTCAAATAAATTACATTTTCAAATGATCACCACAATTTATATTTATGTTTCATGGCTTAATAATCAACGTTCTTGAATAATTCCATGATTCATAACGTTAAGCTTTAGATAAAGTAAACTCTTTATTATAATACGTAATGTAGAACATACAAATGTTATTACATATACAGTGTGTTTCACTTGAAATGGTTAGAACTCACTAACTTTTTTTTATTTTTCGGCAGATTAAAAAAAAAACTTTTTGCAATATGTGAATCTTATGTTAAATGGGTAAACTACATTTTAGCCTTAATAAATAACTAGCCTACAGTAATAAAAATTATAATGCAAAAACTTGCCATAACATAAGGTTTCTTTAAAAAAATATATATAAACAAAACTTGTGCGGAGTCACCTCGAAGCGTTAAATCCCAAGTTTGGTTGAAAAAAAAAATTACCCAAAAATATGTTAAAGTCTAATTCCAATATTTTTTATTTTTATTAAATTTTATACCAGTACAATAAATAGCTCATATAAATAACATTCTATATAATATAATTAATAATACTGTTTAAAATATTGCGCGTTTTCTTCCTTCTGTCTTCACCTCGGGAGTTGTGTGATTTCTCTCTTCTGGGTTAATGGTATTAAAGGATGTTGTCGGTCTTCTTCATTCCTCTTGTTTAGATCTTGTTATATAAAATTAGATTTTATTTTTAGTTTAAAAGGTATGCATTTTAGTTTTCTTATGTGTTCGTTCAGGTTGTTATATTTATTTATTGTTTTTGTTAAGTTTTGTGTATGTTTTGTTGTTGTAATATTTTCTGTTCTCAGATCTGACTTTCTTCTTGTATTGTGTTAATGGAATTGTTTATTATTTGTTAGTGTCATGTTCGTTTTTGTTAGGTTGTTTTTAATTTTATATATTAATAGTAGATAACTCAGTTCTATCTGTATCAGTTCTATCTGTATCTAATTTTGCTGTATTGGTTCTTCGGCCCAGTTTGTAGAGTATTTTTAATATTTTGTTTTTTGTGTCTGTAGTTTATTCAGGTTTTTTTTCTGTTGTGTTTCCCCATATGTTGCAGAGATAGTTGATTTTTGATGTAAAAAGTGCATGATATATTTGTTTCTTGTTCTCTTCCGGTACGTAGTTTCTGATTTTCATTATGGCGGCGATAGTTTTAGAGTTCCCTTTTTTAAGCGTTTCTATGTGTTGATCCCATTTTAGGTTGCGTTGTATCTTAAGTCCTAGATAATTAACTTCTTTTATTTGTTTTATTTTTGTATTCTTGATCATCATGTTTATATCTTTTGTTGTTGTTTTATCGTTTAAGAATATCATATATTCTGTTTTTGCTACGTTTTTTGTTAGCAACTTATTGAAAAACCAGATTTCCAGCAGTTTTATATCTTCGTTCATATTGTCTTCTATTTTTCTATAGTTTTTTCCCTTGTAAACTATACATGTGTCATCTGCATATACAGGGTGATTCAGACCACCCGTCCCAGGCTTTTTTCTCGGTAATGTGACGTCTTAGAAGTTCGGAAAAAAAAATATCATAACAAAAGCCTACCTAAAGAATTTAATGGAGGTTGTTTCGATTTTCGGAAGTAACCGGAAGTAGGCGTAACTGCACTCAACTTCAGAATTTTAAATGGTCCACAATTTCAATAAAATACGTTATTGCTGGGCAATAATTCAATTTACCGGAAAGTATGACGTCATAGAGAGATTTAATGGGAACCTAGAATGGCTTAGGTTTTTAGAAGAAACTTTTTTTTTTAAGAGAAACCAGAAATCCACGATTTTGAACTCAAATTAAATTGAGTTCTCAAATTTGGAAGGGTTTGATATGCTGATGATGCTGGGTGAGTGTAATAAAAATGTATTGATTAATTCGTTTTATTTACAAATACTATTCCAATAAAAATCGTTTATTTCTGGTTTCTCTCAAAAAAAAAAGTTTCTTCTAGAATGGCTTAGGTTCCCATTTAAAATTCTGAATTTGAGTACAGTTACGCCTACTTCCGGTTACTTCCGGAAATCGAAACAACCTCCATTAAATTCACAGGTAGGCTTAAGTCATGCTATTTTGTTTCGGAACCTCCATGACGTCATACTTTCCGGAATAAGGTCTAGGCTGGATGCCCGACACATTAATGTGTATTCCGTTAAGTATATCATTTATAAAAAAACTTTTCTTACAAAATAAGTTTCTTTTTAAAATACATATCCAACGATGTCACATACGACCTAGATTCCCATTTAAAATTCTGAAGTTGAGTGCAGTTACGCCTACCTCCGGTTACTTCTGGAAATCGAAACAACCTCCATTAAATTCCTCAGGAAGGCTTTTGTTATGATATTTTTTTTCCCGAACTGCTAAGACGTCACATTACCGAGAAAAAGGCCTGGGACGGGTGGTCTGAATCACCCTATACAGGGTGTATCAGCCAAATGGAATAAATTCAATAATAAATAAATGGGGGCGTGTTCGAAAAAACGCTCGGACACATCGATTGTTATTTTTAGTTGCGCATTTTTTTCAACAAAAACTTTTTATACAGGGTGTGTCATGTGACCGTGGCCAATACCAACTTTCTTATTTTAAATGCAACACCTGGTATATTATTCAATTTTTGGATTCTTCAGAAAATTCTAGACATATTTCATGTACAATGTCCTATACCTATCTTCAACTGTTTCGGAAATATTAAGTGTTTTCAGATTTATTGCAAAATTTAAATAATAAATAATAATAAATAATTATTGAATGTGTTGTAGTAAATTTGCAAATGATTCTTTAAAAATGTTGATTATTTTGCCAAAATATTAATAATTCTGTCAAAATTTCAATGTTTACTATAAAATTTTCAATTATTCTTTTAATAATTAATTAATTAAATTTATTGTGTCAAAATTTGAGTGATTAGTGTAAATTAATCAATTAACCACGTTATCACTTATGCCTCGAAAATATTTCAATCACCGTCAAATTGCTAATTATTTATGAAATAAATTAATAAATAAATCTGAAAACACTTAATATTTCCGAAACAGTTGAAGATAGGTATAGGACATTGTGCATGAAATATGTCTAGAATTTTCTGAAGAATCCAAAAATTGAATAATATAGCAGGTGTTGCATTTAAAATAAGCAAGTTGGTATTGGCCACGGTCACATGACACACCCTATATAAAAAGTTTTTGTTGAAAAAAATGCGCAACTAAAAATAACAATCGACGTGTCCGAGCGTTTTGTCGAACACGCCCCCATTTATTTATTATAGAATTTATTCCATTTGGCTGATACACAGTGTATATGTGGTTTTCCTTCAGGTTCATTTCCAGCAGATCGTTTGTGTATATCATATATAAGATTGGTGGTAGGTTTCCTCCTTGTGGTATTCCATATTCAGCTGCAAGGTTCGGCTTTCTGCATTAGTTACTTTGTTTTTTTTGTGTCCTTTTTGATACATATGTGTTCAATATGTTTAGCTTCTTTCCCGTTATTCCTATTGCCTTAAGTTTTTCGATTAATTTTGGTTTTGATATAGTGTCGAAGGCGTTTTTCAGGTCAATGTATATAGCTAATACTAGTTGTTTCTAGTCCATCTTCGATGATATGTGGTGTATGAGATCTTGTGTGGCCGATGTCGTTCGTAAATGTTGTTGGTAGGCATATTGTTCTAGGTTGATAATTTTGTTCTTAAGCAAGTGATTGGTGATTTGAATTAGGATGGTTTTCTCTTATACTTTATTTAGTGTTGATAATACTGAAATAGGTCTGTAATCTTCCGGGTTAGTTTTGTCTCCTTTCTTGTAAATTGGTATAATTGTGCTGGTTTTCTTATATTCAGGATATATTCCTTCGTCGAGTACTGTATTTATGATTTCTACAAGAATAGGTAAGTATTGTTCTGTTTCGTTTTAAGATTTCGTTTGTTATCTTATCAAAGCCCGGTGTTTTATGGTTCTTCAAATTAGTTATTATGTAGTTAATTTATTTTTGTGTTGTTTTTCGGAAGATGAGGGTTTTGATTTGCTTCTTTGTTTTTGTTGTTACGGGTATTGTTTGGCTGCTTCTTATTTGTTTTTCTGCAAGTTCTTTGCCTATATTTGCGAAATATGCGTTTATTTCGTCAGCGATTTCTTGCGATTTATTTGTGGTGCCGTTTTTTTTTCTAATTTCATCTATGTAGTTTTTGTTTCATTCTTTTTGTTTATTAGGTCATTTATTATTGTCATTATTTATTTGAAATTTGTTTTTGTAGTATTGCGTTGTCTGTTCTTTTATTTATGCTGTTGTTAATTTCTTTTGCTTGTTGTATTCTTGTCTTTTTGATTCATTGTTTGGATTTTTGAGATGTTTTTTTTAGGTGTGTTTTTTCGTTCTATATGTTTTATTATAAAGGTATTTATCCAGGGGGTTTATCTTCTTCTTTTGATATTATTTGTTTGTTGGTTTTTTGTATTATTCTTTGCAACGTTTGTGATAGCTTTTCGAAGCTGTTCATAGAGTGTGTGTTCACCGATGTTATTTCTTGTGTTATTTTTGGTAGGTTTGCTGTTGTAGTTTTGAAGTATTGCTATTTTAGTTTTATTTTCCTTGTTTTTTTAAATTTTGTATTGATTGCACTGAGGTCGAATATATTTGAAAACTCTATTTTGATGTCGTCTATAAGTTGTGCATTCGTGATGACGTGATAGAGTATTGAATTATTTCCATTGTTATTTTGCCTTGTGAAGAATTTATTTGATATTCTGTTTTCCACTTTGTATCCGTTTTCTTTCAATATGTTTTTGTATTCATTTGTTGTTTTGTTTTTTTTCTAATAAGTTGATGTTTATATCTCCTAGAATAATATGCGGTGTTCTTCTATTTATGATTCGATTTTTTAATGTATTTTTCAGTATGTTAAATGTACTATGAGGGGGTTTGTATATTAGTGTTATTGTGATGTTTTCCTTCTTCAGTAATATTGTTATTATTTGAATTTAATTTATTGATATATTTGTTTTTATTTCGTATTTTGTGTCCTTTCGGATGTACATTGCGACGCCTCCTGATCTTGTGTTTCTCGAGTTGAATTCTGCGTTATATTTGTCTAGTTTGTATAGGTGTTCATTGTTTGATGTTAGCCATGTTTCGGTTATTGCTATAATATTTGGGTCTTTGTGTGTTGTTGAAAGTAGTTCGATTTCGTGAAATTTATTTTTCATGCTTCTCACATTGTGTAGATAAATACTTTCCATTGTACCTTTGGTTCATTGCTGTGTTTGTTTGTTTGTTTGTTTTTTTAATTCATTTTTTAATTTATTTATTTATTTTATTTATTTATTTATTTTAGTGTTTATATATTTATTTAATTTTATTGGAGGTGGTCTATGTCGGTTTGTGATTTAATTTAAATGTTATTGCTAGTGTCCGTTTTTTTAATATATATGTTTCCGTCTCTTGTCCATAAATGTTTGTAATGTTTTTCCTTTTTTGTTACTCTTGCTTTGTAAAATAGCTTGTAGGTCAAAAGTGTGAGTTGTTCGTTTATATAAATCTCCACTTTTTTCCCTTCAAGTTGCATTAATTTGTTGTGATAGAACGAATGATTTTTCTGGCGTTTAATATGTTTAATTTTGTTTCTTTTGTTTTTAGTTGGACTATTGTAGGACTGGTTTTGATTTTTCCATCCTTTCGATATGCTGTTATGACATGCTCTTTTTCTATATTGATGTTTAATCATTTCATGATTTTTACTACTACATCTTCAGTTTTCTCAGATTTGTCAGGAGCTTATCAACTCCTATTATTATTATATTGTTTTTTTTATTTTTGCCTTTTCTGTTTTCTCTAACAGGTTTTCTACTATTTTTACTCGTTCCTCATGTTTTTCATTTTGTTTTTTGCCTTCTTTTATTAGTTTTATGAGTTCATTATTTTCTTCCTGCATTTCGTCAAATTTTGGGATTTTTGTAATTGTTTTAGTGTTTTCAATATTTCTCCATTTGTTATTTCTTCCTCGCTATCACTTGAGTTGTTCTTGTGGTTGTTTTTGGGTTTTTTCTCGTATTCATTTTCTTTTTTTTTTCTTGGTGTATGCGGGGGGATATCCCGCCTGTATTCAGGTTTTTGCCGGTGGCAGCAGTGAAGTGCGTTTTGCACATAAATGCGCGCGCGACCACTTGTTTTTTTTTATATCGTCAAACATCGAAAGGATGTTTTCGGTCGCGTGGTGCGAAGCTACGTTTTCACAAAAAAACAGGGTTTTGGGTGCTCTACAACCACTCAGGCTCAACGCATATACACAGAAAACACCACCAGAACACAGCTCATGCGATTTCATTGCTCATGAATTTTACGAGGGCAAGCTGATAGAAAATGTAGGGGAGAGGTTGCATAAAAGGGACACTTTTGTTTTAAAGAGTCTAGTAAATAAATGAGTAAATAATTTGAACAGCTACGAATATTATTGAAAACTTCAATTTGTTAACTACTGAAGGAAAATATAATAATGACCATTTTTTTATTCTTAGTTGTATATTTTTTCATTTAAAAAAAGTGTATTTTGTCCCTTTCATCACTAGCTTGTATCGAAAGGGACACAATAATTTATGAAAGGGACAGTGCGTAATTTTATTTAATCAGCCACCATTATACCTTTAGGTGTAAGGCTTTCTTTTACATCATAGTATTTACATTATATTTATTCTGTTCGATAGTATTCACTCCATTTCTTCCTATCTTTTGTCCGTTCCTTTAGCTTTTCCCAGGAACTCCCTTTTCTCCTCGCCTCATCTCTTATTGTGTTATTCCACTCTTTTCTTAGTCTTCCTCTATGATTCCTCCCTATTGCTCTTGCCTCATATACTCTCTTGGTAATTCTTGCCTCGTTCATTCTGCAGATATGTCCAAACTATCTCATCTATCCTTCTTTTATTTTATCATTGATTGGTCTTATCTTTAGGTTATTTCTGTATGTCTGGTTTCTTATTCTGTAACTACTGGTCTTATTTTCAATTTTTCTGAGAAATCTCATTTCCAACGCGTTAATCCTATTTTTTTGCTTTTCTGTCATAGTCCACGATTCGCTGCTATACGTTAGTGTTGGTCTTATAACTTTATTGACGATTTCTATTTTTGTGTTGCATGCTATTTCTTTCCTGTTGACAAATGTATTTTTCAGCATATTAAAAATCTTTCCTGTTTTGCTTACTTTGTAGTCTATTTATTTTTATATTTTTCCGTTACTCTCCATTATAGTCCTTAGATATCTGTAGTGTTCAACTTGTTCTAATTTCTTTCCTTGTAACTTTATTTCGTGTTTTTCCTTGTCCTTAGTTATTATCATGGTCTTCGTTTTGTCAAGGTTTATCCTCATGATAATTTCCGTTAGTTCTTTGTGCAATATTTCCGTGTTGTGTTGACGGTCCTCCTCTGTTTCTGCAATTGTAGCCATGTCGTCAGCGAATAATAACTCTGCTAGCCGTATTCTTTCCATTTTCAAGAATCCGATCTGTAGCGGCCTCATATTTTTTTTGCCTTTTTCATTGCCTTGTCCAGTACTATTGTAAATAGCAATGGGCTCAGCTCGCATCCCTGCTTTAGTCCTTTTTTGGTGGCGATTGTTTTTGATTCTTCATTGTTTGTTCTTACTTTGTTTTTGTTTTTACTATACATGTTTTTTATTACATTTGTTATTGTCTCTTCCACTCCTCACTCTTCTAGTTCTTTCCAAATGTCTTCTCTGTTAATCCTGTCGAATGCCTTTTCCAGGTCCACAAAGCAAATGTTAATTTTTTTGTTTTTTTTTACTAGTTTCTCGCTTATTTTTCTTAATATGAAAATCTGGTCTTGAGTGCCTCTCCCTCTTCTGAACCCCCCTGATTATCTTGTATTGTTTCTTCTGGTTTGTTTCTTAGCCGAATTTCTAAGATTCTTGTCAGGATCTTGCTCGGTATGCTTGTTAATGTAATTCCTCTGTAATTTTGCAGTTTATTTTGTCTCCTTTTTATAAATAGGGAGTATTATTCCCGTGTTCCATTCTCTTGGTGTTTTTTCGTTCTCTTTTATTTCATTCAGTAGTTCTCTTAATTGTGTTATTCCTTCCTCTCCCATGTACATCAATATTTCTGTTGTTTCTTCGTCTACTCCTTTCGCCTTTCCGTTATTTAGTTTTCGTATTGTTTCTTTTACTTCCTTTTCTTTTTTCTTCTCCATCTTTACCTTATTATTCAACTTATCTTGTTTCTCTTCCTTAACTTCTTGTGGTTCGTTCTCTTCTGTTTCCTCTTTGGTAAGCTCTTCGAAATATTGTCGCCATCTTTCTATGATTTTATCTTCGTTTGTAATAATTCTTCCGTCTTTGTCTTTTATATTCATCATGTTGTGCTCTTTTCTTTGTTATAGTTGTTTTAATGTTCCGTAAAATAGTTTTTGATTTTCTTGCTAGTTTTCATTCATTGCGTTTCCAAATTGTGTCCATGATTTTTATTTTGCTTGTTTTACTTGTTGTTTTACTTCGTGTCTTTATTTTTTGTATTCTTCATAGTCCTTTCTTCTATTGGTCTGCAAATATTTCCTCCATTTATCCGTTTTGACTTTAATTTTGTTCATTAGTTCCTCTGTCCACCATTCTGTTATCTTCACCTTTTTGTTTCCCATTTTTGTTGTTCCACCACACTCCCTTGCAGCATCCAGTATAATATTTTAAAATGCCTCCCATTCCCTTTCTATGTCCAGCCTTTTTTCTTTTTTTTTCTTTGAACTTTCATTGTAATATATACCAATATTTTTCTTGTGTTTGTGTTTCTTTCAGTTTGTAAGATTTTATCTTCTCTTTCACTTTTTTTCTTCTTTTGTCCGGTCTTAGTTTATGTTTCCATTGCATGTCCATTCTGGACGTGGTCACTTTCGATTTCTGCTTGTCTTGATACCTTTATGTCCTTTATTTTGCTCCAGTTGGTTTTGTTTATTAGGACGTAGTCAATTACAGATCTCTCATTTCTAGATGGTTGAGTTCACGTGAATTTATGTATATCTTTGTGTTTGAATTTTGTGTTTGCTATTATTATGTTGTTTTCTACGCATAATGCAATTATTCTTTCACCATTATTGTTTCAGGTATATTCTCCATACTTTCCCAGGATTTCATTTACTACGTTCTGATTTCCAACTCTTCTATTTAGGTCTCCCATTATTATTATGTTTTTAGTGCTCTCATCTATTTCTATTTGTAGGTTCTCGTAGAACTTATCTTTTTCCTCTTACCATACGTCTTCGTTTACTATATGCTGTAATTAATGTCCATGTCTCGTCTCTCATCAAGTTCATTTCTATAGTTATCATCCTCTCGTTTATATGTCTTTCCTTTATCATGTCTTTTATTCTATCCGGTGCTATTATTATTCCTACCCCTCCGCTTGCTCTTTCATTTTCTTCTACTCCTGTCTATATGAGCCAGTACCCTATTATGATTTCATAATATATTGGATAAAATGAGCCAGACAACTTTTTTTTCAGCTGATATGTAAGTTTTGTCCTTAAGATTATTTTATCTAATTTTGTAAACTCTCTATATCTTACTGTTTCTGAGATCTCATATTGAGAACGATAACAGGGACATGATTTTTATGACGTGGAATTGTGGAAAAAGTAAGTTAGTTAACAATAAGTATAACGGGAGGTCCATTAATATTTAACCAGGAATAAAAGAAAAGCGAAGAACTTCTGTTCCCCAACTGCGCAAAACCTGGAAAACTGCGAAACTTAAATAATTCATATCAAAACTTATAATCCTTCTGACACGCGAGCTCGACGGCCTCCACTGTTCTCGAGTATGAAATTGATATTAACGATGGGGTTTTTTCCCTAATCGAAATTTCAAACGCCATCCATTAAATTACCCATCGATTACGACCGCTGACACCTGCGGAGTCATTAACGTGAGCATTTCAGCACGGGTACGTCTTGGGGGCGGCGATGACGTTATCGTTTAAAAACTGCCTGCCGCCCAGGCACGATCATTGCTTCCGGGTGGGGAGGGGGAAAAGTGAAATAAATCCGTTTAAATTGAAATTAGGGCGGTTTGCGCGCGACAAACGGCCGAAACGTTGGCGAATAAATATTAGCACGCGGGTGGGGTGCGGGGGCAATTAAAACTGCGACGCCGTCTCTGAGGGTGGCGCAAGTGGAACGGATGCGACACTGCGCCCGTCACTTTCGATGCTAAATAATGATAATCAGGTTTCCGTGTACAAGCTAGTCATTACAACGGTGGCAGAGGAAGGATCCACCCGCAGGAGAAGCGAGATATGTTTTCTTATTAAATATAAATATTATTCAAATAGGCGCAGGGTAAAAGGGATGAGTTAAAAGCACTCCTCAATGTTAAACGAACGACGCTATGTAACATTTAAAATATTCAGAGGCGTGCACATTGTTTGTGAAATTGCTCGTCTTTGCATTGATAATAACATGTTTAATATACAGGAATATTACAGTACACCAAAGCATTATCATACAATTAATTCATATTCTTTCTTTTACCGCACCAATCTAGTCAAAATTAAAGTATAACATCAACTGGCAATATAATGTTTGATCTTTTACATAAAGATATTCTCTACTTTGAATAATACAATCTAGATATCATCAAGTTGAAGCAATTTTAGCATCTTTATATACCCTAAGTGGCCTTGTATACAGAGTGAGCAACAATGATTGAAGTCAAGTTTAATTTCCCGCGGAGAAAAACTGGGGAATTTCTTCGCTCCAAATTTATAATTATTTAAATTCACCGTAAAGTCAAAAGATTTGACAGCCCCAGTCCAGTGCCGCCCGCGTCGTATTATTATTTATTACCATTGTGCCTATTCTTCGCATATAGTTATTTTATCTTCTGCTTCATAAACATCAGTTCTTATCAGGACTACTCTAAGTAAATATTTGATTTCTGGTAAGTGATTTGCAGTTTTTAAGGTTATAAAATTATAATAGTTAAATTTTGTTCTAAACTTACAGAGTTTAAGTGAAATCGCTTTCCTATTGCAATGGTTCTTACACCACAACATGATGCCTTCATCCTAAAGGCTCATTATTAAAGTGGAACACTTAATGAAGACGGCACATGGACATATTCATTACAACCGTGTATGAATCAATTTAACGATGCCTTCCCCGATGTCAACATTACTTACAAAATATTTATCCAGCATAAAACCCGTATTATTCACCGCTTTGAAGGAAAGAATTTTATGTGTAAGGGCAAGTCAACTGGAAGACCGTCTACCTTAACAGAAGAGATTGTTGCCGTCCAACAAAATCTATAAGAAAACTTTCAGCACATACAGGTTGGTTCTTAATTTTAGGTTGCAAAGAAGTTATTTTTTATCATTCATGTGGTCTTTATGGCATCCAAATTTTAATGTTTAAGTCCGCTTAGAGGAGTATCGTATCGGAGTTACCGAAAAGTCGCGAAGAAAATTCTCCATTTGCACACGTATAAGGTATCGGTAGTTCAAAAACTACACCCACTTGATTTTCAAAAAATAATTAATTATTGCAATTGGTTTAATTAGCATTTAAATGATAACGATATGCTGGACGGGACCTTTCTCACTGATGAGGCGTGGTTTCACTTATCAGGATATGTGAAAGGCCAAAATTATTGTACATGGGCTACAGAAAATCCTCATACGTTCATCGAAACAGATTTACGTCCACTAAAAATTGGTGTTTGGGTAGCAATTTCGAGACGTCGGATAATTGGTCCAATATTTTTCAATGAAACAATCAATGCGGAACGTTACCGAACAATCCTTCTGAATGCATTTCTTAATCAGGTGCATGATGATGAACAAATAATGGGTTATTTTCAGCAAGACGGAGCCACTGCTCATACTGCGTTTGCAACAATTAATTCTTTATGGGAATTTTACGATGATCGATTGATGAGCTCAGGATTATGGCCACCACGTTCACCAGACCTCACGCCGTGTGATTTTTATCTTTTCGGACATTTGAAAAATAATGTTTTTAAAAATAGGATGCACAACCTAAACCAACTTCAAGAAGCAATCGAAGAAGAGAAAAGAAACATAACTCCAGAGCAGCTCCAATATGTTTTTGAAAATAAAAAACGTAGAATTAACATCTGCCTTGAAAACGAAGGCCGCCATTTTCAACATTTGTTTCAAACTTTTATTGTAACGTTTAAAAATATGTAATTATGATTAAATATTTAAATCAATTTGTTGTTGTTTTGTTCGTTGTTAGCTATGCCACTGGAAAAATAATCTAGGGATATTCTTTTTATATTTTCAGTTATACCAACATGCGTATTTGGTTGCCTACCCATCAAACCTCAAGCATTGTTGCTCACACTGTATTAGTTCATCATCAATTTCTGGATCAGAATCAATAAAGTTGTCATCATTAAATTCATTATCGGAAGGAATAGTTTCATATACAGGGTGTCTACGCTAAACCGTTCGATAAAAGTTTACGGGGTTGCCGTTGTCCTTAAATTTAAAAAAAAATTGAACCGTTCTTCACACGGTTGAATCAGTTATCCTTATGTGAAATATTTGCAACTTTCTATCACTTCCGGTTCCACCGGAAGTAGTACTAACTTTCTTATTTTAAATGGAACACCCTATATATTATTATATCTTTGAATTCTCCGCTTCAGTGCTTTCAGTTCTAACGAACGGTTTATCGTAGACACCCTGTATTCATTCTCCATTATCATATATCATACCATTTAATACTTTATATATTAAGCCCACTAGCCTAAATGGCAAAACGTCTTAATTTGGCCAATTTATTAGATCTATTAAAAACAAAATAGTTTAAAATAAGAGCCTTGCTGCATGGTGGCACATATATGGCACTCTCCTAATTAACAATAACAAAAGCAATCTTGGGTTAATTAGAAGCAATACGAATTTAAAACGTACTAACCAAATGCTATTAAAACACTAAAATTGCACAAAACAGCATAAAAACTCACAGTATTAATTTTTGCAGAAATAAATCAAGTAATAAATAGGCGGGTGTTTCTGGCTTTCTGCAGGGCTCCGACAGGCTTATGAGGGAAAAGGAGACGAGTTATAGTGAGGTAGAGCATTATCAGAGGCGCTGATGTTCACATTTCAAATTTACCGCGTTCTTCCCGCCAAGTTGCCATAGCGCGCATTTATGATTTCCATTGTTAATAAATAACGCCCTGTCGTTTAATTTATTTGTTTGCATCTTTGTGCAAATAAAATATATCTTTTGTGTCTTCCTACATTTGTATTCACTACTGCGTTGTGAAAATGTAATCTCGTCTTTGTTAAGATGCCCAGTGAAAAGTTTAAAGTCTAAAACTATAGGTAAGTACAATGAGCATTTAAATGCATTATTATTGTTGTCGTGTATTATATATAGATGCCACGAACCAGATTCCTGTGCGATGTGCCTGTGTGTAGAAGAAATAGTTCTATGGACGTTTCTGCCAGACTGCATACTATTCCGAAAGAAGGAGAACGTCGGAAGCTATGGATAAATTTGCTCGGCTTACGTCAATTAATGGAGAAAAGTACATCCACAATACATAATTATCATGTGTGAGATGCTCATTTTGAAATTTCGCAGTACTGCACACCCAAGCGTCTAAAATTAAACCGAAATTAAATACCGTCAATATTTCTAAATTCAATTTCAAACGATAATAACAATAATGAAGGTTTGATTGCACAATCCATTGCAGTGTTTGAATCAACAACACAATCGGAAGTGAAGCAGCCTTCGTCATCTGACAATGTTGGCAGTGAACAATGTAAGTTTGCATATATCGATTTTGTAACTACACCTTTGTATTTGACAATGTAATTCAATTTTAGGCTCTGAAGATGCACCAACTGAGGTGCGAAATGTTAGCACGAATATAGCAATAAATTGGACCTTGAGCAATTTTTAACCAACATGCTCCCTATGTGAACAACCTGATTTGTATTTGGACTTCTCTCCCGTTAAACCTTTACTTTTATACATAATTGTAATTATCAAACTTTTGTTATTGTGTATTTAAATGCATAATATATATATATATTGTAAAATAAGGCATATTTGATTTACATAATAAATATTGCAAATAAAAATAAATTTAAATATGGGCGGCAAATTTTCTGTCGTTTAGTTAGGTAGATGAAATTCAGATGGCGCTACAAACTCGTCTACTCATTTTAACATAGAGATGTCGCTTCTTTAGGTATATATTCTTTGGCTTTCTGGCGTCACTCTGACAAATAATCTGTCAAAATATAAAATGCATATAAATTTGACACTTGCGCCATCTACATTTTTTTCAATACGCTATAATTCAGCGCTATGTAAAGTGGTAGAGCGTTAGCACCACTGTGATATATACATACATAATCCATCCCTCTTTTACTCATTGGGTGTCGAGGTTTTGTCTTGTTAACCTTTCGTACTTTGCTTCCTTAAAATCTATACCACTGTTATTTTAAAATTTCACATATTGTTTCATTCCATGTTTTTGCATGTATACCTCTCCCACTTTTTCCAACCGGTCGTACTTCCCATATTCTTTTTGTAAGTCTTGTTTCCTTCATTCATTTAAGGTGCCCTAATCATCTGAGTTTATTTCCCTCTATTTGCTTCTTTATGGGTGCTACCCCTAGGTTCTTCGTAATATCTGTGTTTCTAATTTTGTCCAGCATTGAAACACCCTCCGTTCTTCTCAGATACTTCATTTCGGCTGCTTGTAGTCTGCTCTCTTGTCTTTTATTTGAGACCTACGTTTCACTTCCATATGTGAGTGTTGGAATGTATATTGCGTCAAACACCTCGATTTTACTTTCCTTGGATACTTCTTTGTTGTTTAGGAACTTAGTTCTTAGGCTATGGAACACTTTCGAGGCTGCTGTTACTCTATTATTAATTTCACCTTCCAAACTACCGCTCTCTTCTACAATCGCTCCTAGGTACTTGTATTGCTATACTTGCTCAATTTCTTTGCCTTCGATTTTTATTTTTAAATGTCTTTCCTGTCCTCTTTTGCAATTCTCATCACTTTCGTTTTCTTTTAATTAATTTTTAGGTTCAAGGGGGCTAGTTGCTTCTCTAGAATATTTATAGATAGATTTATAGATTTATAGAATATAGTTTAGATTCCTTTCATTCTCTGCAAATATCACCATGTCGTCTGCAAACGCGCATATGTTAACACTCACTATCTGCATGTTTTTGTATCCCACCCAAAGTTTCCTCATCTCGGTTACAGATTTTTTGATAACTTCGTGAAGGGCTGTTATGGAAAGCAGTGGGCTTAGTGTCCCCACCCCCCTGTCTAACTCCTTCGTTTGTGGTAAATATTTCCGATGTCATGTTTCTTGTTCTCACATAGTTTTATTTCTTATGGTAGATACTTCTTACAGCTTCTTTAATTCTTCTCCTATTCCCAATTTTTCCAAGGTCTTCCAAATCATTTTCCTATTTACTCTATCAAATGCTTTCTAAAAATCTATGTAACATATTAATACTTCCTTATTGCGTGCTCTGTATTTTTCTCTGTATATGATCCTGAGTACTCCTCCCTCTCCTAAATCCACCTTGATTCTCCTCCAATTCCTTCTCCACCCTTTCTCTAAGTCTTCGTTCAAGTATAATTTCGTACATTTTTCCCGGTACCGAGAATAAGGTTATACCCATATAATTGTGACAGTTTCTTCTATCTCCACCTTTGTATACTGGTGTAATTATTCCATACTCCCAATCCTTGGGTATATTTTTCCCTTATACACGATTTTCGATTATTACTGCTGTAATTTGATCGTGTCCCGCAGATTTCCCTGTTTTTGTTCTCTGTATAGCATCTCTAACTTCCTGTTCAATAATATTTTACCCATCTTCTAACTCACTGTCCTCGGTTTTGTTGATGCTGCCTTTTGTCTGTGTCAGATTTTTCTGTTTTTCTCCTATATCCCTTTCCACTAATAGTTCTTGGAAATGTTCTTTAAATCTTTCCAAGACATCCTCTTCTTTTCCTAAAATTTCCCCTTCTTTATTTCTTAATAGCTGTAACGAGCTTGCCTTTTCCTTCCTGAGACTTTTTATAACCTTTTAGAACCGCTTTTGGTTGTCCCTTTTATTCTCCTCCATTTTTCTCCCGAAGTCATCGCAGCATTTCCTCTTCGTTTCGTCTACTGTTTCTTTGGCCATTTTTCTTTGTGCCTTGTATCTGCTGTATTTATCTGCCGTCTTTATTTCGAAGTATTTATTCCACCTCTTCTTTTTCTCCTTTATCTCATACTTGACTTCGTCTGTCCACCAGGCGGTATGTTTTTTCTTGTATCCCAATTTGGTGGTGCCGCATGCCTCTCCTGCTGCCTTCAGTACAATGTTTTTAAATTTCTGCCATTTTTCTTCTTGGTTGTCTGCGGTCTCTGTTTCCTTACTAAATTCTTTGCTAAATATTTACCTGTACTTTTCCTGCACGTCTCGGTTTTGGAGTCTATATCCTTTGATTTTTTCTTGTTTGGGTTTGCTTTTTATTCCATTGTCCCTCTTTGCTTGCGATGCCTTCTTGATTAAATCTATTGCTAATAGGTGTTGGGCGCTTCCTATTTCCGCACTTCTTCTCACTCGTACGTTGGTTATCTCGTACGTTGGTTAGTTTGATTTTTCTGTTAGCGCGTAATCTATTATTGACATTTCATTTCTTGATGCCATTACGCTCGTGTATTTGTAACTGTCTTTATGTTGGAAAAACGGTTTTCTTTTATAACAGGCTATTCTCCATACAAAACTCTATTATTCTCTTGCCATTCCCATTTGGATTTTCTTCTCCATGTTTCCCTATGACACCTTCATATCGTTCTTCCCTGTTCCCAACTCTACCATTTAAGTCACCCAAGATAGAAGTCTCTACATCCGATTTTTCATATATGCTATGCATCTCCTCCCAGAACTTAACTTTAATTTCCAGTTTTTCGTCTTCATTAGGGCCGCATCCTACAATTACGCGGTATTTTTGTTTGTAATCATCTTCCATTTCTATTGTCATGATTCTTTGTGAGTGAAATTCATAGTTTCTTAGCTGGTTCTTATACTCACTTGCTATAATGCGGCCTACTCCTGCCTGTGCTATGCATTCTTCCTCCACCCCGCTGTGTAAAAGTATGTGCTCTTCCCCCAAATATATGCACCCCTTCCCCTTTTTCTTCGTTTCTGTGACTGCCAGTATCTTTATATTTTTAACTTTCATTTTCTGAACTATTTCAATTTATTTTCCATTTATACCCCTTACATCCAGGTTCCCATCCTCCATTTTTCTTTTCGATTTTCATTTGTACCATTGATTATTTATTCCTTATTGCTGGTCTTATACTGTTTGTGATGTATACAATTAATTTATAAAAAGGTGGTACATATACAATGCGTGTACCATCAAGCCGGAAAGAGATAAACCGAATGTCGGCTAAGTTGTTAATTAATAAAGGGGGCAGTATACCATATTTAAAAATACTTTATGGAAAGTCTTCGAATCTATTGACCGAGGGGTTCATATAATACATTATTCAAAATAAAATTAAAACATCAAGAAAAATCTTCTGTGCCGCAAATCTACAAAATATTCACAATCATTTGGTAGATCTGCAATATTTGTCAAGTTTGAGCGTCAATGGTTAGCGTCACCTAATAGCGGTCTATAGTTAGTAACGATTTGTTAAATTTGTGGACTTATTAGGTTTGTTATTTTGTTTTTCTATGTTGCTAATGAATAGTGTCGCAGACAAATAAAATACCACTTTAATTAACCGTTTTCTACAAAGTAATATGACAGTTTTCCATTATGTATATAGAACACAGCTATTAATTAGCAGACGTCCATGTGATATTAAATAATTGAACACATCCCCTTCACTTCAGAGAAATTCTGCCCACGTTTCCAGGGCAATATCAGCCCTGTTATTGTCCTGAAGCATGTTATTGCTCTGCAGCACGGTGCAGTAATAAAAACCAGGTAAAGCGAATCGGGCCAAAATCTGAGCTCAATATCAATACGGCGAGACAAAATGTCGTTTTAATATATTCATTAGAAGCCACAAATGAGATACCAAGGGTTGTTATTTATTTCGTGCGCAGCGAGGGGGTATTATGGTGGCATCTGTGCCATTTGTAACGCGCTTTTAATAACACTAGTCGGCCATGTCGTATCACCCCTCTCATCACTTTTTTTTATATTAAAACGATGGATGATTTATCGGCGTCGCGGTTGTCCGGGGCGTAAGCATGCGAAATATAACTTATGATTTTCTATCCATGCAGCACAATACAGATGGACGAGCCAGCGATCCTGGTTCTCACAATATTAAAATGGGTTCAATTATATAGCAATTCCCTTGATTTATTACATGCTCTCCTGCGTACGTGTAGTTCCCCGGGAGAGCTTTGAAATATTGAAAAACAATGAGCTACCCGGAATGCGCCAGATCAAGCTGTACGGTATTAAAGTTTAATTTCACGTTTCAATTACGGGGCGCACGGTTTATAAATGGCATTCATCTTTTTGCCATCGCAGGCTTACTTAACCTAGATGGGCCTCGGCTTTCAACGGATTAAATTTACATTACGGCTTATATTACATAGAAAATATTCAAAATTTAATAATAAACATTATTAGCATTAAAGGATTATCAGGTATATCAACTAAATCTACGAATATTCGAAAACGATTAGTTAGTTATTCAAAGTTAATTTATCCGCGGAAGTTAGTGATTTTTATAGTATGCATTAATTAATATGCCAGGAAAATATGGACGATATATAACAGAGTATAAGAAACTGCAAGATCTTAATGTGAAAGGTAATGAAAACCTGAGTTTCATGCTCGGTCTTCTTATAAGATCGAAAATTAATTTAATTACCATCATCTCCGTAAATAAGCCGGTAGTTAACATCAAACGTGGAGGGGCGATGACCCACGTTGAAAACACGCCGCCGCCCCCAGCATTTCCTGGCTATGGGGAGTCCCGTCCTTCTGTTTGAATAATAAACACGTTCGTTGGGAATCAATAGGCGCGACACGTTTTGGTAATTACGGCAGACACATATGCGGGTTCAGGCGCGTCATCACCGTCATCGGCGTCATCAGAAACGAGCCCTCGGGTAATCCGGGCGCCCAATTTGAGGTTCATAATTACGGGGATGCGGATGGGACGAATGGACGGCGCGATAAGGGCGTTCAGTCGCCAGGTGCCGGTGATAAGGTGTAATTGTCAGGAGTCGATTCGTCCAATTATTGGGAGCGATGTCGGGTTTATACACATAAAAGGGAGATTTCCGCACAGCTACCCTACCGGCCGTTTTATTTGGATATTCGTTTTAGTCAAAATATTGGAAAATTGGAAGAAATAAAATTTTCGGGGTATACATACTTTTTCAGATAGATCAAAGGAACAATTCCTATTTCGTTTAATTATATTCGAATCAATTTAACCTTGGACTAATTTCAATGGATGCCATTTTGGAATCATGGAAACAAACAGATTGAAGCGGCGAATAATATTTGGTTTTATCGTTTCAATACAACATTACAGGATTTTCGAAATTATACAAAAAAATGGCGACTAACGCGAGTGCGACGGGACAAAGTTAAACTTTAAAAAGTGTATGTAAACAGTGTTCAGGTGAAGTTAAAAAAAATGTATAGTGTTTTCACTTGAAATTGAAAATGTACCTGCAATGAGGGTTTATTACGGTCAAGGGTTCTCCATTGTATGGCGTGCTGCGAAGAAGCGGGCGTCCAGGAACGTAACCAAGATGCTACTTAATTGTTTTCTCTTCGATATATACACAATTATATCACTATGATAATAATATAAAAAGGATTTATTAATTAAATTGAATACATTAATCTTGCAACGGTCTACATCGTTTTTTATGAGTGGGCGGACGTATTTCTTTTTACAATTTAACAATTCGATATAATTACAAGATTACAGACGCCAGTAGATAATAAAGGGCCGTCACCTAGGAAACGGTTTTAAAAGGATTATACATTCGCCCATGCAATTAACGTTCATTGTACCTTATTTGCTAGGTAAATATGCAGTCCAGGTTGACAATCAGTTAAGGCTGCCTCAAATAGTCTTTTTCTCAAATAGTCTACATCTGTCTTTCAGTCGGTGTTAACCTTTACATTGCAAAAGTACTCATTTTACATACGTGTGCATATTATCATTTATAAACTTGTGAAAAGGTAGAGTTTATTAAGATAGAAACGTCGTTAAGTGAAACTGCAACAATTATTTCATCAATTTATAATGACACTTAGTTCGATGATCTATTTCAATTATGTGAGGAAAGAAGCCATTCCGAAAGTTTTGTTCATGAACCCTTCGACAGTCTACAGAGGGAAGCTGTTCTCAAATTGATTTTGATAAATTTCGAAACAACCTTCATCAAATGGACACATCAACTATCGAAAATGAAAATCAATGATTAATAAAGCACGCTTCTCTTTCAACTGATACTAAAAGGCTAGTCGTAAATATTTGTAACACCCATATAAGCGAGAATCATGCATCTCCACAGCAAAGAATTTCTATTCTGACAGGAATATTATATTCGGTTAAATCAAACACTTGGTTGAAGTTTCACTGTATTAATACAGTGAAACTTTAACCAAGTGTTTGATTGAACCTAATCATAATGTTTCACCAAGTAGTATTCACACATAGTTTCAATTTAATATTATATTCAACGGTTTGAAGAATAATTACGAAAGGACCGCTAGAAAGAAAATGAAGAACAAGATCAAAATTTACCGAAATAGACGATGCCATCGCCAAGAGGATCAAAAATATAATTAACAATACTTATAAATCAGGTAACGTTCCAAAGGTCCAATTTATTTTGGGAACTTTTGGAAATCATTTTCCATATAAGGAAACTACTTTGTATAAATACCTACTTAGTCAGGGTTTTAAGTATAAAACTTTTTTTTCTCTAAAAGTAAGAATATTTTCTAGTGAGTAAGGTTCATGCTTTTTGGGAAAATCAAGCGAATAATCTAAAATGTTATCTGTCAATTTTCTATTCGAAATCAATTACGCAACAACTTTTATTTAAAACATATTTTCATAAAATCCATATTTTCCGATATATTAATCATTTACGGAATAATATGTATTTACGCACGTTCTGTATCTTGATTTTTTGTCGGCAATCAAATTACCAATAACTTTTATAATATTTTTTTTCTCCTTCACTCGATATTTAGCGAGATATTGGTAATTTATCGTCACCATACGCGAAACAACGTATACACAGGGTGATTATTTAAAATTGCGAAAACCTTTAAGAAACAATTCCTTGTCATGAAATAAGACCCCTCTTATTTCTTGACAAGGAATCGAGAAAACAGCATACCATTTGGAATAACGCGATTTGAATGACGTTCTTTATGAAGTCGCCTAGCTGCTAATGCGTTGCCGTTTGCAAAGCCATAAAGAACGTGCATATCGCACATTCCACTGCTTGTGTAGTTATCAATTTTAGGCGATAAAACTGTTTCGCCTAAAATTTATAACTACACAAGCAGTAGAATATGTCATATTGGACTTATGTCAACCTACTTTATATAAAAGTTCCTCTTATTTCTTGACAAGGAATCGTTTCTTAATTTTTTTTGCAATATTAAAATATCACCCTGTATACCGCAAATGGCTGAGAATCAACCGAAATTTCATATTGCTGTCATGAGGTGAACAAAAGTAAATAAAATTACCTACATTTTGCTACAAAGAAAATATTGATACGACTACTTATGTCGACAGTAGATATCGCAGTTTGAAAATTTCAGTGAATTTGACGAAAATGGCATTTTTTTGCAAAAGTATCAGATATTTTTAGCTGATATTTATTTAGTTATTTTTGAGCAATATGTGCTATCTATACCCAAAATTGTGCCTAATTAGATTGAGATTTGGCCAAAATAGCGCAAATTTATTTTTTCAGAAAAATAAACGTATATAAATATATACGGGGGGCGGAGGGTAATCATTTTCCCGCAAAATTTTAACTAGAGATTCGTTGATTAACCACAAAAGGGTACCATGTTAGTACCTTCGCTACTGATTTAAGTGATCTAAAAAAAAAACAAAAAACAACTTCCAAAAAGTGTCAGTTTACCCCTGTTTGGCCAAAAGAAGGGGTTGCAGGAAATATATGTTTTTTAAAACTCATTGTTTTCTTACGTTTTTCATTTTCAAGTATTATTAATTGTGAAAAGACACGGAATGCAATCAAAATAAATTTGATTATATCGTCACTATAGTTAGTTAAGTTGAAAACACCAACTTTAGTACCAATAGAAACGCATAATTAGCAGGGCTTTTCACGATAAGCCTCTGTTGACTATACCTGGCGAGTGGTTGTTAAGCAATGTGCGTGAAATAATCAGTTTTAATATCACAAGAGCTTCGAAAATAATCGATTATTTTACGAGTAACGAGACGTAAGTAGTTTTTTCCACTTCCTACATGGTAAGTACACTGTTGTGATATTGATTTGATGGAAGTAAGCTCCACTTACCGTTAAAGCTTTGGTTACTACGAATAACGGGAGGTAAGTAAAAACTTACCTCCCTCAGGGAAGTAAGTAAAATAATTTGAGTAGCGTTCTTTCTCTGGCACCAGTCTTTAAAACACTTATACGCATTTTGATAACGCATCTTCGACTTCTCCGGCAATAGGAAGGAACAGGGAGCATCTGCAGCCTATTCAATTGCCATTTCTTGTTTATTTTCATTGGAATTCATTTTAAAACTGAACGAATGCAATATATGACACTCACACTTTGTTTCAAGAATAGTCTTGGCAACCAAAGCCACACTCATATTTTGTTCAAGTTGCGAAAATAAATTATTCAAACACAAACAATTAAACCAACTTCAGGAGTGGAAAAACAGTTATAAGCTCTTTAGGAGGTGAGTTTTACCAGTTAGACTGGTAAACTTTATTTACCTCCCTTAATGCTTAAATAACTGATAATATCACAAGAGCATCGAAAATAATCGATTATTTTACGAGTAACGAGACGTAATCTGCGAAAAACCACGAGAGCGTAGCTCGAGTGGTTTTTTAAGGATTATGTCGAGTTACCAGTGAGAAAAAAATGTTATTTGCGATGGCTCAAGTGATATTCGATACGATTATATAATAAATAGATCGATAATAATTACACTTATCATTTATTTTCTATTAATATTAAATGTACAATTATTGTAAGTAATATTTGAAAAATAGTAATCTGATGATGAGCTTGATCTAGCTATTTTGATAGTGCACGGCAGGCTTGACTTTCTCATTTTTATAACAATGGTAAGATGATGTTCGTTGCTTAGCTTTAGGTATGGTTTGAGAGACTCAGTTGAAGAATGGCATGTAATTTGAATAACTTCTTGTAAATTGGCTCCAGATTTTGTCAAATTGCATACAGCAGAGGAGAGATTTGAGTGATCTGTTATTTTTACCTTCTTGGTATTTATTCCAATACATTGCGCGCCTATACGGGTCCACTTAATGAATTGGTTAATACCCATTGGACAATTTTTGTGTCAAGTTGCTGTCTTCTCACAATCCGAATTTAGAGTTAAGAACAATCGATTTGTTTTGCTATTTGGTGTTATTTTGCTTAACATCATCTGTAGTAGGCGCAGTGGACACATTTCTTCACATTCTATGTTCGATATTAATCATTTAGATGCAGCGGTATGTTTTTCTCGGCCCTGTGTAGTTTTGGAGAATATGGTGTTGTATTCAATACGGCCTTCTGTAAGTTCACCATACATGTAGACTTAGTTCTTGAAAAACCCTACTTGGCAGAAGGTTGCTTCATTGCCACGCCACGCGAGCTCGACGGCAGATATCTAGTAGAAATATTTTCGTAAGCCGTCCGGTGAGTTTTCGTCATAGTTTTCCACAATCTTGCTAATCTCTGCAATTGTCAGAGCTGCAGAACTGGATTTTCTTTTCTCTGGTAGCGCTTGTAGCAATTTTCTTTTGGCCGCACGCGCCTTTATGGCATCTTTAAAATCTATGTCTTTGAATGGGTCTCTTTTCCGATTAAAACCTTTAAATGACTTTTTCTAGAGAAGTTTTCCGAAAATATTGTAAATCGTCTTTACACCTCCCTCTTTATAATAGGTCCCATAAGCTCGATCCTGTTGAAAGCCCAGTCTTTTAGAATACCTGCCAAGTGTTCGTTCAAAGTCTGCTCAAGAAGTTAATATTTTCGCTGTTCACAAAATGCCAAAAACTGCGTGAAAGTGCATTTGTACGTTTTCGCTATGTTCGCAGGCGTTAAAGACTCAATTGCTCTGCTTAAGCGTAGCAATTGACGCCCACAATGTATAATGTATACCGCGCGTTTTTTTATCTCTGAACATAGGGTATATTCAGTTTTAAAACGACGGGATCAATCGTATGTTAAAATTCTAGGTATATGCAACCAAATTTACTAGCGTGTGTAACTCAATTATTAAACAAAATGGCAAATTCATTTTAAAACTTGTATGATTTATACTTAAAGCGATTTGTAGCGATTCATTGCGATGTTATTTGACGTTTGTTAATAAATACAAAACTTTGTTGACATTACAGTTATTTAATCATGGCTCCAGATTTAAGTTATTATCCATTATTTTTGCTTTGTTGGACCCACCGAAAAGCCAAAGTGATTAAACCACCTTGTCAAGGGTATATCCTATTATCAAAATATGGTAAATATTTAACATTTGTGATTGCGAATGGCAAAATTTATGATGAATTATATAATCAAGATAATAACATTTTGAAATTATTTGACATTACGCAGTTACCGCATTACCCTAATTATGTTACTGTGTGTCACCACACGTTTGTTTTTATTTTAAGTGCACAGTTGGTTGACTACATTGCAAGTATCGTGGGCGTTTGATGCGTTTGTTTTAAATAAAAGTATACATAGGCGATAAAATCCGTATGTATACTTTTATATAAGAAAAATCCCTGTACGTCAAACACAATGTTTGATTTAGTAATTATGTAAAAGCAAAAATGACAAATATATTTTTCATTAGAAATTGCGTTTCTGGTTTGTGGGAGTGTAACATGGGAGATTGACATTACATTTTTTTAATTAAGTTAACACAGTTATTTTTCTATAATTTTTCATACAATTTATAAATTAACTAATTGTTTGTACTAAAATGTTAACAAATATAGCAATACAATTATTTTATTTTTATTGTAAAGCAATTATTTTTCCTATAGTCGTGGTTTTCTTTGTTCATACTAACCATATCATACTTACTATATGGTTGCCATTCCGAAACTGGTTTCAGATTTTATTATACCAGTTCAGGGTTAAAAGACGAATTTCGAAATTTGACTAACGTATTAATTTATTTATTTGTCAAATTTGAAGCTTCTTTTAATCCAATAATATAACGTGATTTAAAAGTTATAAATCTTATAAATTAATAACTATATTGTTAATTAATATCTAAATGTAATTTGTATAATTAGAGCAATTTGTAAATATTAAGATTGTGCTTGTAATTAGAGTATATTGTGTTTGCTAGCAAGCAAATTGCCTCATTTCACAAACAATCCCTACAGTAACCGTTCCCTTTGACTTCATTACACTGCATCATCAAAATATTCACATCCTTAAGCTAATCAGTGTTGTATTAAATAACTTCGGGGCTGGAAATAGTTTCGACATCGCTCTGCCCCAATTTGTAATTCGCCCTGGTGCGCGTTCATTACTTGTACACGGAGAAGCAGTGAACTGTTATTTGTATGAAAATTCACCAGTGAAATACAAAGTTTTCGGGAAACTACATGTTCATCCCATGCGCATGCATCCTGAGTCCCAAATATATTTAAATCTGCAATTTGAATGCGGAAAATCTTTACCTAATATGTTTTAGCTAAATGGAAGTTAAGAGTTTTTATTTTTATTACACTGAAATATTTTTTAATTTAGAACATATTTAGTTGCTTAGGCAAAATTTGAGACCTGGTGGACAAGTCAAGTATTTAATACATTTAATACATATCGAGCGTTCAACAAAAGTCAACCACGAAGATGGCGCAGGAAATCTCAAGTCATGTCTGCACTAAAATCACAAGTGTACGTGTGCAATGCAGGCTGTCATGTTGACCTGTCAGATTTGATCTTAGTGCACACATGACTAGAGATTGTCAACGCCAACTTCGTCGTCGATTTTTGTTGATCGCTCGATATAAAAATACAGGGTGTCCCACGCTAATGGTCATCAAACGTTTATGGGGTTATTGGGGTTATTAAATAAAAATTTAAAAAAATCATGTAAACATGGCTGATTCCGTTCTCCTGTAAAACAGTTTCAACCTTCTATCACTTCCGGTTCTACCGCATGTAGCCTTCATTTCTTGTTTTTTAAATAGTACACCTTGTGTATTATTATGTTTTAGGCTACACCATTTCATTTTTAACATTATATATACAGGGTGTCCTAAATAGAGTAGGATTGTATGGGTATCTTTCTTATTCTTAACCTTCCAGGTCTCTCCGGTCTCTCAGACCGGGATTTTTTTTAGCAAAATTAGCAAAAAAATCAAATTAAAGTAATTAACACAGGAAGGGTTAATAAATAAACTACCAACTGGTAAATTAAAAACAAAAGAAAATTATTATTTAAGGGTTACATTAAAAAAAATTAAAATTTATTTCAACCAAATATAAAAATTCGTAATTAAAAAAAAACAGTGAAATAAAAAATTAACAATAAGTGGTTTAATGATAATTACATCCTATTGAATAAACAAACGTAGCTTAAACTCAATTGTCTGCTGATAAAGCACTTTGTTGGCATACTTGGTAGACGGCTGTTAAGTGCTCTAAGAACAGATTTTTTTTGCAAATTAAGCACGAAAATCTTATTTTCCGATTATTTTTCCAAATACAATATCATTTATAATATTAAAATATTACCATTTGGCTGCGAATATCTTTCTTCGCCACGATTTAAATTTTCTTCTACCAATTTTTGCAGACGCTCCTGTTCACTTTCATAAGACCATATTGTTCGCACTGTTATATAAATAATAAAAATATTATTTGAACATAATTTATGTTAACAATAAACAGGTTACCTTTTATTTGAGAAGATTTTATATAAAAATTAAAATTACGCCGTTAGTCGCGCCGGTTTCACAGACCGGGATTATTGTTTATTTATTAACTACACGCACTGCGGCGTTCACGGTCACACCACAGATTTATGGGTTTATTCTAGGAAGGTACTATTAGTTTAAGAAGTCAGCGATTTATACTTCATTAGTAATATAACATTTTGTATTAGCCCGGTCTCAGAGACCGTGCGCGACTACTGGTAAGTTAAAGCGTTGAGTGAAGGAGTTTGTAAAGAGGCGCAGCTATGTGAGAATTAAGCGTGTCCGAAAGTAGTGTTGACATCCAGCGGGCGCTGTGGTCGGAGTAGTGTTGAGATTTCTTATTCTCGCCATGACTGCGATGGGAGGTGGATGTCTGGTTCGTATCTCGGATGACTGTCCGTGTGCTCTGACGCTCCTAGCGCTCGACAGGACGCAAATTTCGCACCAAAACAAGCAATATGTACGGACTCCTCGAGATTCTGTCTTACAAACTAAACAGATTAAAAAAATATGTCACCTTTAAGAAGATTTATGGTATCATTTCTAACATTCAATTTTCAAAAGTGTCTTCTCACATTTGAATAATTAAATAATAAACATAATACAATTTCAATATGTTTTGGGAATTTCATATATCTTTTACAAAAAAACCATTAGTAAAATAACATATAAATGTATCTATAGATGTATCTTCCCAAAGGTGATATATTTTAATATATGTTTAGTTTGTAAGACAGAGTCTTAAAAAATCCGTACATATTGCTTGTTTTGTGACAAATGCGCCTTGAGGTCGAGCGCTAGGAGGCCCCAAATGAAATGAATTATGAAAATACAAACTAGTATCGTGTAGTGAAGTATTGTGTATTATAATCCTAACCATTCGTTTTCTACAAAAATACCCCTAATATAATGTTGACGATTGTAAACAGAAATATTACCTGCACCTTCAAGCGTAAGTGGTGCCGATGTCGAATTATGCAAATTACCGATTGTACTAATGATCGGATTACACAAGTACAGTTCGGCGTAAATCTACCCTAAAATGTAACTAAAGCATAATAAAATGAAACAATTTTCATTCTTGTCGTACCAGCTCATTCGTTCGCATCTAAAGAAATTGTTCTGTGTGCTCCATTTGATTTGTTTAAAGTATCTGAACATTTATCATCATCGATATTATCAATATGAGTACCGCTTATCACAAGTGTTGTTATATCAATTGTTTGAATAACACTAGGATTAATAAAGACATTAGCTTTTTCCAATTTCCGGTAAAAAATGTGGAGAGATTAGAAGAATGGAAGAGAAATTGTGGGAACATCAGCATTTCAGCTGTGGAAGAAAATAATTTAAAACGGAAACTAATTTGTGAAAAACACTTCCTACCTAAAGATATTTTAATAAATAATCGACGACGGTTGTTAGTGAAAACAGCAGTGCCAATAAAATTTGTTGAAGGTAAGTTAAAAACATTTACTAAAATTGTGTTCCTAATAAACACCGTTCACGTCCTATTCTCACCAAAGTTCGATATGATATTTCTTTACAAAATGCATGCATAAATTTAATAGATGTCAAAATCTGACTTGTAAAACAGCTGTAATTGATTGTTGAATGAATTTCGTAGTGAACTTCATCGGGTATTCAGGCACATAAAACAATTCCGAGACTAATTATTACGAATAATACAGGGTGTCTCAAGCAAGTTGTTTACGAGGTTCCTGATTTTTTTTTAATCACATAAACGTGGTTCATTGCGATCTCCTCAAGGAAAATACATATATATTTCTATAACTTCCAGGCATGAACTTTGTTATTTTAAATGGAATACCCGTATAGTTCTACATATTAAGATTGCACGTTAAATTCTGAACACATTTGGTTAAGCCTGAGGGGTACTTCATTTTACTAGTTCTTGAAGAAAAAAATAATTTCCGAAATTTTTGCTTGAAATAGACGATTTTTAAAATAATCATAATTTCTCTTATGAATAAAATAGAAACTTAACCTTTTTGCATATTGTAGCAGACGCATGGCTTTAGCATTGCAATAATTTGTGGATGTTGATATTTTTCTAGAACTATTTCAAAAATTCCATATACGAGGATACGCCATCCGATTTTTTCTACTTCTTCTAGTTACCGAGATCCCCTATAGAAACATCCAAATTGGGCCACCCTGTACACTTCAAAATGTCATAATTCCTTTTTTTTTAATGGAAAGACACATTTTGTGTATGACAGGGCAATAGACAGAACAATTTTCTACAAAAAAGTGTAAAGCAAACTTATTATGAGTGATTTGTCAGTTATTTCAGGTAAAGCAGTTGAGAAACCATTAAGCCCAGAAATAGAAAGAGCACCGCAAGTTCATCAAGATCATCGTGAAATCAATACATATAGAAGAAACAGAGCTTCTAGCGGAAGCCCCGTCTCCAATTCAGATGATTCTGAAACTCTCAAGTTGATCACCGGATATTTACCTAGAGTATCAAGACTTTCTAGTTCGGGAAGTTCAACATCTAATGTAAGTGATCGCATTCTAGACATGCCATCCCTCAGTGAGATAAATTTAGAAAAAAAATATAACGTTGTCTCATATAAAGTAATCGAACTTAAGAAACATATTCGAAGAAGACGTGCACAAAATTATAGGTTAAAAAAACAGAAGAGTTCATTTTGTACAACTACAGTCGTAAATAATTTGTTAATGCATAAAAGTCAATACACGAAAACATTTGTAAACATGCAGCTTTTTCACAAGGCAGGAACGAAATGGTCGAATGCTGAAAAACAATTAGCACTTTCTTTGCATTACAAATCACCGGGAGCCTATAAATTTATGATATCTAAACTAAAATTTATTTTGCCCTCTGTTAGAGTAATTCAAACATGGCTAAAAATATATAATTTAAGTACAGGACTAAAAAACAATTTGATAAAAAAGTTACGTTTGAAAGCTGATTGTATGACAGACAGAGAGAAGATGTGTGTCGTAATGATGGATGAGTTGGCATTAAAAAAACAGTTGGAATTTAACCAAACTGCAGACGTTATAGAAGGTTACCACGACCTTTCATCGTTGGGTAGGGAACCAAAGTTGGCAAATACCGGCTTGATATTTATGATTCGCGGACTGCTTCATAATTGGAAAATACCTCTGTGCTACTATGTTTCATCCGGACCCGTGAAAAGTGATAAACTGCAGCATATTATAATTAGTGTTATTAGAAAACTAAAAGAGATGTCTTTTAATCCTATGGTCTTGGTATGCGACCAAGGATCAAATAATCGTGGCACTATGGCATTATTAGGTGCAACTAAAACAAATCCTGCCATAGATGTAGATGGGCAGAAAATATTTACTTGTTTTGATGCACCTCATCTTTTGAAAAGTCTGAGAAATAACTTCATGAATCCAAAACTTCAATTTGTAACAAATAATAGACCAGTATCTTGGAGTGATCTCACGAAGACTTTTGAAATAGACCAAAACAGTGATACAACCAGAGCTATGTTAAAAATTACTCCAACTCACATATTCCCTAATACTTTTCAAAAGATGAGGGTGAAATATGCTGCCCAAATATTTTCACATACCGTTGCTGCAGCTATCGAAACAGCTTCGATAACCCAACAGTGCACAAGTTCCACAGCATTAAATACAGCGCAGTTTGTTGAAACAATAAATAATATTTTTGACTCGCTAAACAGCCGAATTCTGAATGATCCGAATCCCAATAGATGTCCTCTGTCCGTTTTCAATAAAACATCCACAGATGTATTGACGAAAGGTCTAGAGTATTTCAAAAATATTGAAGTTTTTGAAGGAAACAAAAAACGAAATAATATATATTGTTTAGGCGGATTTGAGTGGACCATTACATCAATTTTATTGCTCTGGAACAACCTGCAGGAGCAAGGTATAAAATATTTAATAACCGGGTTTCTAAACCAGGATCCTCTGGAAAATTTTAATTCAGTAATTAGAAATAGATGTGGATACAATCCCACTCCAACAGTTCGTCAGTGTCGAATTGCCATACAGCGCAATATCAACATCAGACTTCCCATGGCTGCTGATACGGGTAATTGCGTAATACAAGAAGTCGAAATGCTTAATCTTGATATCACCCAGGCAGATGATAATAAAGATAATTACAAAGATAGTATAGTTGCTGCATATACGGAAAATGAAAATCAACCTGAAGAGATAGCGGAAAAACAACAAAAGGGACAACGAGAGATAAGTTTTGAGGCAATTAAAACAAAAAGTGTGAGTTTAGAGACATGCTCTAATATTTACGTTGCTGGATATTTAGCTCATCGTGTTGCAAAACAATTCAATTGCTCATATTGTTATACTAAACTCACTAAAGATGCAGGGGAGCTTCGAAACGATAATGAGCTCTTTTTATTATGCAAAGATTACTCTCGTGAAGGTAACATACAATTTTTGAAAACACCGTCAACTGAATTTGCCCACATTGTTACATATTTATTAGAACAGTTCAGTATCGCATATGAAAAATACAAATGTGGGGCGAATGTCAGTCTAAATATTGAAAAAATGCTAAAAATTTCATTAAACCAAGTGACCGATTGGTTCACATTAAATGAAAATGAACAATGCAAATTTCATAAAGCATTTATATTAAGTTTATTAATAAAAATGAAAATATTTAGGCAGTTAAAATGGGATACTGAAAAATACATGAGAACTTGTAAAGAAAAAATAAATAAAACCCCATAGAAAGGTGCGCATTTTATCTTAAGACGTTCCTGTTTGTGAAAATTTGGGCCTTCCTGTTCTTATATACGGCGTTACAAAAAGTTAGTTGGGCCAAGTTTGTTTTATATTTTAGTTTTCTTTTTATACATTATATGTCTATATTAATAAATATGTAAATATTCATAAACGTTGCTTATATTATGTAATTTGTTTAAAATCCTTAGCTGTACATGTAGGAGTCGCAGCGCCAAATTTGTATTATTATTTAGTTTTTTTATACATTGTATATCATTATTAATAAACATGTAACAATTCATAAACATTGCATTTATTACGTAATTTGTTTAAAATTCTTAGCTGTCCCTGTAGGAGTCGCAGCGGTCCCGAGTGCTTAATACATCGCGCTATGGTAAGAAAGGTTTATTCCAAAAAATCATGATCCAAAAGTAATGAATGCAAAGAATAATTTGCAGATACTGCAAATAATGTGATACATGGTCAAGGTTGATCCACGATCGTACAACTGGGCCTTAAAGGTCCACTCCTGATCACCAGAAATAGATTTTCCAAAAAAATGGATATTTATTAAATATTAATTCTCCTCATTAGGCCCCAGTTAAAGAACACCTAGAGGATTTTGTAGAACTAAAATATTAGCAGGAGTATATTCATGCTTTTTGAAGCTATTTAAAAATTAATAATAATTAACATTCAAAAATATTTCTCCTAAAAAACCTTGCATCAAAAACGTGGATAGTATGCAGTGATATGGTATATATTATGATAGGTAAATAATAAAAATTCTAAAGAAATAATTAATATTCTGTATTGTTTATCTAATGACTCATCTTCAAAGTTTTTACGAAACCCGAAAGGAAATGTAAAATTTAGTTTTGGTAAGTGGAATTTTAAAAATATTTAAAAAAATAAAAATCAATTTTTTGCAAAATTTATAGTAAACAAAAAAAAACTTTTGACGTTTAAATGATTTAGCTGCACATATTTTGTAAGAAACACAATTTCATAGCACTCTTGGTTTGCAGAAAAAAAAGCGTTGAAATTTGGTGTTTGTCATTTAATTTATATTATTTATCAATTATTTCGAAAATATTACAAATATTTAAAAATTGTCTTAATAAGAGTTGAAGATAATCTTAAAGTGCATAAGAAAACTAATTTTCAAAGCAGTCTTGCTTTGTGGACAAAACTTCGTTGAAATTTATATTTTATCTTTTAATTCATACATATTAATATGGAGAGTCATGGGCCACACATACATGCGCACATCTGATTTTCATCTTTATTATGTTCCTGCCCAATACTAGTATGTTTATTTATTTTTCTTATTCTCTTAAAAATGTATCATTATTTACATACTATTTTGATTAGAAGTTTGTATTTTGTAAGCATATAATAATAGTTATTTATTGCATGAGGGAATTACTATGACAATAACATTTGCGAAAAAAATATTTATACTTGTATGAGAAAGTAAAAAGTTACCTAATGTATTCCGAGTTTACAAAAAAAAGGACAGCAACGAGACGACGCTCGCTACGTTCGGACTCGTATTTGGGCTCACAACCACCGGCCTGAGATTTTTACAAGTATGAATTACACTCGCTAGGATATTTGTGTTTCCGTTACTTGAAATGTTGGGGGCGACAGTCGTCAGCAGCCCTGTTCGGTGGCAGAGGCGTGCGGGGAGTGGAACAGAGCGAGAGGCGAACACGGCACGAATATTTCTATGGGGCTGCGCCTCTTCTTAAACTCCTTCACTCAACGGTTAAAGATAGAGATCTGGTTAAAAGGGCAATGCGGTGCAGTTTTATATGCCGGTTCAGATTTTGTTGTACTTCTTTCAAAGGTCCGATCAGTTTAGAAGTTATTCTAAAAAAACTAAAAATCGCGATTTTCTAAAAACTCCGATATATTTATAATTATTAAAGATGCGGCATAAAGTTTAAAACAAAAGTTACTTGCTTCGATCGCAAAAACTTGACGATCAAGTCAAAACCAATGTCAAAATAGCGGTTTCCGAGATATTAATAACAACTTTCTTATTTTAAATGGCCGCCATATATGATTTTTATTCGTCTAAATAGACTTTCTTTTCCTCGTTTCAACAATGTATAACAACCTATGTGAAAATGAAAAACATGGGAAATATTAATTATTCCGATTTTTATTTATATTTCTTAATTTATTTTTGAAACAAATGTATTTAAAAAAAACGTAATATAGCTAAGTAGTAAAAAAACAACAAATTATAAAAAAATCTCAAAATTCTGACAGTTATTGGCCAAAAACAATTGACAGCGTAAATATTCGCCAATCCGAACATCTCAACTCGGCAAATAGAAAATCAAGTTAACGTATCTAAATCTAGAGCATAAACAATTTTAACCAAAGCATAACTTTTACCCTTATAAATTGCATATTTCTTATACTTTACAAGCAAAGGATAACATCCGTAGATTAACATTTTGCAGAAGGTTAATCAACACAATTACGGAAAGTGGTGATTTTATAATAGTATATTAAAATACCAGTTGCAGAAGGCATCTGTTCAAGCACGAATTTGAAATTCTGAAACGAGCTGCGTAGCAGCGAGTTAAGGAACAAATGAGTTCTGAACGGTTAAAGCGAATTGCAAAAACTACACGGATTTATAATGCCCAAAAAAGGGCAAATTCAAATATGTAAATTTATACGGGGGTGCCATTTAAAAAAATTAGGTCGAAGGCTGCCCTGCAAAAATGGAACACCCTGTATATGACAAAATAATTTTACAAACTGCACTTTGGCATTCCGTTTGCAGTGTATTTTGGTTCATTTCGATATCATTAACGGTGTAAGTGTAATCGAGCCTGCCCGTCCTATTGACTCTGTATATGTGAGTTATTGCGTGGGCTTTCATGATGAAATGTGTTTTTAGGCTTGTATTTCGCTATTTCCTTCGTTTCTTTCAATGTTTTTCCTCTTTCTTCTATTTTTGTTTTCAATCTGTCATCCCAAGTCATTGTCGACTTCCTCTCCTTTTCTTTTTGTTTGGTTTTGCTTCCCACACTTTTTTCAATATTATTTGGTTGTCCATTCTTTGCATATGTCCCCACCATCCAAGCTGTTGTTTTTCCATGTATTGTTTTATTAGCTCTATGTTCTTCTTTTATTTTTGTGCTTCTTGTTTTGTTTATTTCCGTTACTTTTTTGATTCTTCTTAGGATTTCCATTTCGCTTGCTTGTATTTTATTTTTTCCCGTTTTGTGCAGCTTCCACGTTTCGCATTCCCATGTTAGTATTGGTCGGTATATTGTTTAGTACACTTTTATTTTTGTTTGTTAACTTATTTCTTTTTTGTTTATGATTGTGTTTTTGATTGCCTGGTATAGATTTTGAGTTTTTCTTATTCTGCTGTTTATTTCTGTCTCTTTATTTCCGTCTGCATTCAGTTCTACTTCCAGGTACTTGTATGTCTCTACTTGTTTAAGTTTTTTGTTGTCAATTTCTATTTGTATCTGCTGCTATTTTCCTACTACCATTACTTTTGTTCTGTTTATGTTCAGCTTCATTCCTTTTGCCTTTTGTTCTGTGTTCCATAAGTTTAGTCTTTCTTGTAGCTGTTTTAATGTTCTTGTTATTATTGTTACGTGGTCAGCAAATGTTTCTTTATACCTATTTTGTCCATGTTCTTGTAGCCTACTATTAATTTTTTGTTGCTCTCTGGTGTGCATTTGTGAGATAAAAATTAAATTTCCAGATTTTTGCCTCACGAAGACGATGAAAAATGGCTTTAATTTCTCTTACAAGTATGATAGAATCGGAAAACTTATCTCTAATTGTACCTGAAAGGTAACCCTGATATAGTTCGGAGCTGCAAATTTTGACAATTAGTCATTCAAAAAAGTTATTAGTTATGTGCCCACTAAAATTAAGGGCATTTCATTTTTTTTTTAATAGAATGGCATACTTTTTATCTCATAGAATAATTGGTAAGACAATTTGCTATGAAAAAGTATTTTACAACCTCTTTCCTAAAATAAATCGTTTTTGAAATATTTCGAAAATTCGAATTTCTGTGTTCTGCGTTTTCGAATCATGTTTTTTGCCAATGCTGTTTACACATGCACCATAGTTTGCATACAATAAATACGTACAATAAATAAAGCAATAAATATATACACATATCAATTCATTATGAATTTATTCTTTAAACGTAGTTAACTACGACTGAATTGTTGATCAAACTAGAGTTTTTAACGAAACTTATCCTTATTTATCACCGATAAATAAAACAAAATGTAGAAGATGGCTTTAAATAGGTTCAATTTCGACAACTGTGAGTAAGAAGATATGCATAAAGATCAGTTGTTTCGTAAGTACCCTACAAGTTCTATCAAAAATACTGTCATAGTAGTCATAATTACAGATGCAGATTTCACAGACGTAATGGTATGTGAATAAAATTATACAGCATGTCCCAAGCAAGTCGTTCGTTTTAACTAACGACTTGCCACAACCCATAGACTTTTAAGTATATGGGGTTCCTCAAGAATTAAACTATTTCTCGATTTCATAATATATTTTTGTTCATCTTTAGTTAGTCGTATCAAATCATAACCTTTTTCTCTATTAAACTTCCTTTTTTTCTAATTCAGGAGTTGATGTCAGGCTTGCGTTTCCTTCTCCTCTTCCAACTTTCGTTGTCATCTAAAGTTTCCATTACATGAAGATTTCCTTCTTCTTCATTCATATCTTCGTTCGCTTGTACGTTCACTACAGCTTCATTTTCAAATTGTTCCAGATCATTTTACTCATAGTTACTTGGTTCATAGAGTTCATCACCTTTATTTTTATCTATCTTATTCACACATTTCTTCCTAATTATTTTCTTTAGTTTATATACGATTTGCATCCCCAGCAGGATTAAAAATTAAATAATATCCGGTCTCACTTCGATTTGACATATTACCACACTCTAGTTCTTGTGAAATGTCATCAACAAGGTCAGAAGACATGATGTGTATTGTTATGTTTTTAGTATCATCAACCAAGCTGCTCCCTACGCTGTCATGTGAAAGTACATGAGCGGCTATTTCCATTTCTTTTTCGAATTCAGTCATAACTTATCTGGAGCTCTGTTCACGAATCCGATCCCCTAGGAATTCTGCATGGTTTTCGGAATTCTCTTTTGTAGCCAGGGAAACAATATAATGTCCTCTAGAGGTAATGTTAACCTTTAGCAACGTAATAATATGTAGAAGGCAGACTGATATCTAACTAATGTTTATAATCATCTTCACAAAGTTATAATGATTGAATGCGATTATTAAAAACTCCTAACTCTCATATGGCTGCAAAAATAACCAATACCTTAATATCAAAACCTTCTAAGTCGATTGAATAGAATTGGCCATAAAATAAAAACACCATTTAATGGTTGGTGTAAACTGTTTATACATAACATAACAATGCCCTTATTCTTACCTTATTTTTAATAAATTTGATTATTTTCGTCAAATATTTTTCAAACCAATCGAAGACACTATACCAGACATAGGAGGTTTCGATTGCAAAAAGCAATTGCAGCGTCAAAGAATGTTTCAATTAATGTCGCTAGAGGTGGATACAATCGTGCTGGATTTAGGAGCTTTTGCAAAGTTGTGTGTTTGTATTTGAGGAACATGAGGGATTCTAAAACCGCAAAGTCTCAAAATAAAGACTTAAGAGGTTTCGAGGTTTATACAGCCGATGATAAGGCTTTGTCAATCTGCGTATTCTCCTAAATACAATAATATAAAAAGTAAATATATTTCAGTTCATATTAATATTTCTAATATTTAATTAATTTAAATAATCACAAAATTGATTTATTTAGATATTATAGATCAAATACTATAATATTTGATCTATAATATTTTTTGTAAAATTTTCGATGTCGATGCCAAGAAAGTATCCATCTGGATCACGAAAAAGGAAATTAGCGGAACAGAAGTAAAAGCAGAAAGAACTAATACCAAATCAACTGCAATTGTTAACTTGGTTGAAAAAGAAACCAGAACGAAATTTAGAAAGAAAATATGAAAACTAATGACTTACATGTTCGTCTAAGATGAAAGGTTTCGTAGGAGAGAGGCAGTCGAATAGTATGTGGCGCTTCTTCCTGAACCTGGGACAGAATACCAGGGTTATGTAACTCTGGATTCTGGACATGGAGGATAGATAGCAAAGTCACAAGAAGCATTTTGAAAGACAAGTGGAACTGAAACTTGCAAATTAGTAGCGGTCTCTCAAAAGAAAACCGGGGTTTTAAAGTGGTCCAAGTATTCTGAACCAAGTTTTAGAAGAATTGTCACATGCTCTTGGTCTACTTATCTCTTATATTTTGCCATTGTAGATGAAACCATAACAATAAGATTGATAACTGTACGATGAATGGCAGAAGTCGACGAATTTTATACGAATCGCACACTTTAGCAGAACAAACACATACGAACACATTTGACAGGAAGCCTCAAATAGCTATGGCTAATACCTAAATGCGTCACCGTGCCGCTGCCGCCTTAATGTAAATCGCCTGTACACTCCAAATAATTCATAATCGATAATTTATTGCAAATATACCTACCTATTTTTTGATTTTTGTGATGATTATATAATTATATAATTTACATGATGTTGATAACCAAAATTCACAAGTGTGCTAGTCTGATATTCGATGATGGCAGACCGTAATTAAAGAGAGGATATGTAGTCGTTAAACAAACAAATATTATTTCAGTGCAAACACTGAAAGTATGATAAAGTCATGCAGCGGCTGCATCAGATTTTTATCAATATGTACAGGAAACAGTTTTTAAAAATGATTGCCATACTGTGTATGTTACGTGATATGTATCACAGGCGCATACGGACAATCGAGCTCTCGATTGCGAATCGACGAGCGCGGCGATAAATAAAACTAAAACGCGGCCGCGCATTAATGCGATTTATTTATGTATAATTGAATTTGGGAGTGTGCCCGGCGGATGTTTTAAATTTCTGCCACATCCTCCGGGAGAGCAAAAATTGTTTGGAAAAACACCGGAGCGCCAAATGCATTACGACCGAGGGTCGATAATTTTAAATTGAAGCCAACATAGAATCACAATACATTCAACTAAATATGACTTATCTAATAATTGAAAAGATAGTAGTTTCGTTTTAGTAGTTAGTTATACTTCGATATATAAATATATATCGAGTGTTTATGAATGTATTCTAATTAATAAATACTTACCTCAAATAAACGTATTTGGTTTGAACGTTCTTTGTTAATAAAATGCACTATATAATTTCATATAGTCACATTGCAAGTTGCCATTGAAAATATTTTTTATCTAATTATTAGATAAGAGAAGATAACAATAATCATTTTATGCAGTATATATCAACCTTTAAAGTATAATTGAAAGTATTTCAATTTTCAATTTTCCAATTATCCCCGCGATTAGATCACTAAGGCAATATTACTACCTGGCGGTGTTCGTGAGTCGAACTGACCTTCATAACGAATAATTAGTAATCAAGCTTATGACCCAATTTCGTATACGGCATTTGCGGCTAATTAAAAAAAAAAACTACGCCACGTGCTGAGTACGCACAGACGCATATGTGCATGTCAGAGCGACATTTCATTGCGCAGCGGTAATACTGCTGGAAATTACGTGTAATTTACAGTTATATGTGTACGTTTATGTTTGCGTATGTGTGTGAATATATGCGCGAATGCTTGAACGTGTAAGGGTCAGTAAATTACCACCATGCACCATGTAAATTAGCGCAGTTTTAAATTTTACGCGTAATTGAAATATTGTATTTGTTTTAAAATTATCAGCACGAATGCAGTTTGAGTAATGCAAATATTCAAATGCATGATTTACAGACTCCAAATATTTAATATATAATTAAATATACAGGGTGTTTACTGTCTTCTTTTTATTTTTAATGGGCTATCCTACAGGACAAAATAGTGCTGCCAAAGTACACCAAGTAAAATTAATTGTAAACCTTTTTATTAATTGAATTTTTTAAATCTTTGAATGGTGTCACACCCCCTTTTCTTTTTTCTCTCTCATCTCTATTCTCTGCCTTTCTGAGGTTGTGAAATTTGGGTCTACCCCTAAAGCAAAGAACCACCTCGACCCAGGCTTCACTAAGTGAAGACGGCGTGTGCTGTTCTTCAGCCTTATCTAGGTAGGGGTGTGGCTTCATGTAATTTAAATAAAAGGTGGGAGAGGAATTCGATCTATAATACTGGTGTGATACCAAAAGATTGGTTGTATTCAATCTTTATATTAATCCCGAAAAGATAAATTTGAACAAATGCGAGGATTATCGTACTATTAGTTTGATGAGACATGCCCTCAAAGTAGTTTTTGCGTCTAATTCATGGTAGACTTTATAAGAAACTAGATAGTACAATTGGAGAAACCCAGTTCGGATTTAGAAACGTAATGGGGATACGTGAAGCGCTATTTAGTACTCAAGTCCTGGTGCAAAGTTGTCGAGACGTAAATCAGGATGTATACATTTGCTCAATTAATTTCGTGAAGCCATTTGATAAGATCCAGCACAACAAGATGATTCAGATGCTTAAAGACACCGAAATTGGTTTTAGGATTTTAGGAGCCATAATAACGAAGAAGAAATTTTTGAAATTATAGCAATTGCTTCAGCCATACGATATCCAAATAGTGCAAGAGCCAGCTGATGCAAGAGCCAGCAAGTACCAGCTGATTATGACCTACGTTTTGCGTTTTGCCGATTTATTCAAGAAAAAAGAGATGAACATATACTTTTAACCCAGAAAATTGTGTTCAGTGATGATTTGTTTCCAAACGAGTGAAGCGCAGTCACTCATATTTAATTTTTTGTTTCGAAACTGTAACAGATATCAAAAACTATAAAGATACAAAAAAACTTAATGATAAATGCCTGCGTCCGATTTGTTTTTTTTTTAAATTTATTTCGTTTTGTCATTAAAAAATATGAAGTATTAATGGTGGGCCTCCCTTGTTTTATACACAACCGGTCTACTGATAATAAAAATATTATGTCAAAATATGAGTTATACCCGTATAAAGTGTAATACCAAACAACATCCAAATCAATGCGAACGTTCTCTTTTTATAAGCAAATTTTGTTTTTTTTTAAAATTAACTTTGAAGCTGGCTAAACCGAGCGCATTTGTATATAGATATGTTTTGTTAAATCGTCTTTTTTTGATCCCAGTAATCTGTGGTTAAGCCTTTTCTACATAAATTTAGAAACACCCTGTATTTTAAGAGTGTATTCCTAAGGCAATTTCAAATCGAAAATACTCTGAGATGTTTCGGGTGGGTTTCTAAAATGTGCGTATTTGGCTGGATTCGAAATCATTTAGCTTAGCTAATAAAACGAAAATAGTAACTTAAAATAATCGATGTTAAAATTTGCTGCGCATCTGTAATTTTTTTTATTGTTTATTATATTAATTAAATTCACATCTTATAAAATGAAATTTTCTGCTGGATGAGGTCAGGTAGTGGGCGAGGGGGGCGATTAATACCAGCCCCCGTAACCCCACATCACGTCATATTTCACACACAAATGCGGCAGGCTCACAACCGAACTTTGCCTATTTATACCGTTTCGGCCGTTATAAAACTTGAGTTAGGAGTAATGCGGGGGCGGAAAGTTTCGCTATTTACAATCCTGGAAATGAAACATCGCGGGGGTTGCTGAAATGGGTGGCAACGGAACACGTGCATTATTAAAGTTAACAATAATTTGTTTGGTACTATAATACACTTAATGCTTGTTTAGTTACTTAATTAAGTACATTCTTACCGCAAACAATTTATTTGTTTTGTGACACATCAATTTTGTATGAGAAAAACACGGGCATTTTTATATACCTAAATTCATCGACTTTTCATTACATATTTTAGATCATTTTTCAATTATGGGCACCGAATGAAATCCGATATTGCGACTACAATTTTCTAAACGTATGGTATTTTTTTATCCGGAATTGCGTATTTGCGTATTAATAAAGCGATTTACTCTCCAAACATTTTAATGTAAATAAATATATTTTAAAACACAAGTTTGATACACAAGATACAAGACACAAGACACAAGATAGTAAATATTTAAAACACAAGTTTGCTGTTGTCAAATATTTCAAATATTTCCATGGAGTGAGTACTTTGCCTTGAAAAGAATCAGCATCTGATAGTGCGGTCAGACTCTGAAAGGAATCTCTTACCCAATGAAACATTGTTGACAGAGGTGTTTCATCATCGCTACTCCAAGTTTCTTCTTCATTTTCGTCTTCATTTTATGGCAATTCTCCATTTTTGTCATCATTTATTGCAGTATTACTTTCGCCTAGGTAACTTTCTTAGCCATCTGCTTCCCAAAGGCAGTCGTCTTGTTTCTCATCGACATCAAAATCTGATCCAATCTGGTCCAACAGCATGTAGAGCTCTTCGGGGTTGTTTGCGAGATGCTCCAAATCAATCTTTCCACTGGTTTGTGCAGAATTAAAAATATTTTTTGTTGACTATTTCGGAAAAACGAAACAGGTAGACTCCTGGGGCTCACAATTGTGAACATCAAAATGTGTACTTAATTACATGGTAACGTAACCTCAATCTACATGTTTTAAAGTTTACAATGAAAGTAAAACTACTCAACAAACTTAATCTACAATCTGGAGTAAATAAGCTAAAGCAATAATTGAAAATATAAATACTTACTTTTTGTCGCAATGGCACTGAATTAACTAGCACTTAGCACGTGTGTGTTCATTGTGTTCTTGATAAAAAAACAATGCAGGCTCATGAATTTGACGTATTATACGCATCGCACAAACATATGAATCAGGAGTCAGGCGTTTCCATATCCCTTATGACCTTTAAAGTAACTTTGAATACTGATCGCACAATTGTGTGTACTCGGAGTCTAAGGGCTAAATAGCGGACCTATATATGTGCACATAAACCTTTACATCATTTCTGCATATATTGGACATACATCCTTCTGCTTCTCAGGTACAGATATGTTTCAATAAATAAAAAAAATATATGATTTACCTTCTTGTACTACCTATCTTGTAACTTGTACCTACGATATGTGGTACTCCATTCTGCCCCACCCTGTATATACGTAACAATGTTAAAATAACTTCACAAATATATTTTATTCAGCATTTTTATTGTGTAATGTAGTTTCTCGTGACGGCTTCTTGATCCTTGGAAATGTATATGATGGTCTTGTTTACTGTGCTGAATATACTTTTGAATTTCTGATTTGATTAGGAATCTTGTGCATTTGAATTAAATGGAATATCCCATCCCCTTCGGCATTTGTGTTACGTAATGTGTTTTCTCATTTTGTTGCCCTGGCCGTATCAAAGAATACGGTGCATATCTAGCAGGCCATTATCCGCACATAAGCGCGAGTTTATATGCGAGAGGCAATAACCGTACCTCTGGAGTTTTTAAAAGGTTCGCACCGCAAATGGGAGCGATACGGTGCGTCGCGATCGGCGACAATGCGGCACGCTCGCCTTCGATTTAACACTGAAAACCTTCTAATGGCCTCGAGGTACATTAGGTTAAAAGCCACGGGACAAGGAAATGCCCATTGGCGCACTTAACCGACACCATTCTACAGAACACTTCATACACTTCGGTCATCGCCAATTAAAAATCGATGCTCAATCCGAGGATCTGATTATGTCCGCGCCTCTCGTATGAAACGGAGTAATGGGGCGCCACTTTATCGCCATGTCCATTGTTGTTCTGGGTGGTTTTTCTGGGTATGGGGACGTAACAGTAACTATATAGGCAGGGAATTACCTTCGTGCAGGACGAGGAATGAAAGAATCCTTTGTGCCGTTTGCATTTTATTTACGGGCGGCTTTTCTGCTCGCGGATTATAATTCCGGGGCAATTTGTGGCCAGTTTCGCCGGTAATTCCGTCCACATGCAACTCACCTCCACCAACCCCCACTAGCTCTCTGGCCCCGTGTGCGGCCGATCCCTATCTCTAATTGGATGGAGTTGTCTCGAAATTCGTTGCTTTCGTTTAATTAATATATAGATTGCAGCACCGGCGTAAAGTTTATTAATTAAATTTCCGAGTGGCACATGCAAACAGGTCGACACACTCGTACATGCAAACTCCTCGAAGTTGTAATTTAATACATCTGTGTACGTATTTATTACTGCAGAGGTTCAGATAATGTGAATAATTTAGAATACAAGAATGCAAGATGGGATAAGTTTAGATATTCGCCAAGAGTAGGTAATAATATTAAATATAATAAGCTATACACCCACAACTGTTTAGGAATAATACCAACTGATAACTATTATAATAATAATTATAGCAATACGTTATAAATAAATAAAACGCTGACTGTGAGAATGCACTGATTTCCATACTAGCCTATAATGAATATGTATGAGGGTGAACAATCTGCATTTAAAAATTAGCAGAAATTAATTGGTCCAGAGCGCCCCGGTTACGGATTACAGAACAAATTGCGAATGTAAGCGTGCATACGGGGCACTGCCAAAACGAGCATTACGTAATCCCCACGTCAATGACGGCGATTACAAATTACAGAGATTACGGGAATTTGAAAAACTGCCAAATGTAATAAGACATTAGCCGCTCCACGGTCCAATTCACTGTTAGCCGCATTATTCGCTGGCTTCCAATATTTCCAGCAAAGTTCACCAATTGAACAATGCACACTACCAATTTCCATACAGTATTTTATAAAAATCTAAGATTTCAAAATAAATTACTTCTAAATAAAAAGTAACAGCAGTACAGATTCGGATTTTTTTATAATTGATAGTTTGATTGTATAATTTCTGCACAAGCAAAACAGATTTTAAGGTAGTAGATACCTCAGCAAACTGTCGATGATATGATGGGTTTATTCCTATCATGACTGGGTAAATAACGCACGTTTTGAGTTAAAAAAAATATATTTTATTGGCTGTGACATGTTTTGACACACAGTGTCTTCATCGGGCAAACCGTGTGTCAAACCCGGCAATCACCATATGTTGCCCAAATATTTAAGTAAACTCTAGGATTTATGTAATTCTTAAATAATAGTTTTGTTTCGTTTTTCATTTACCAGTTGGTGGTTTATGTGTTAACCCTTCCTGTGCCAATTACATTTTTTTAATTTTTTTTGTTAATTTTGCTAAAAAAAAAAACGGTCCGAGAGACCGGCGCGACTACTTATGTTTCATATTTTTGCGCGATTACTGGAAGGTTAATAAACAATAAACTGTTAAAATATATCAAATATATGATGGCAAGGACTATATGAAAGACTCATTTTAACCCGCAAGTACAACTACCAGGTCCTCTGGACCTAAGCAATCCTAGTGGCTTACAGAATTTAAAAAATATTAAAGTGGGGTGTCTGCCGCCTCCGCTATGCTCAAATATATCAGTTGACTTTTTTGCCGAAGAGAGCGCAAGTCTAATTAGTAATTTTTTTTAGATATACGTGTTTGCGGGTCCTGGGGACCCGGTAGTAGTAATACTGTAGCAAATTTATAGCCATTAGGGAAAAGTCAATTTTATTTGCAATTAATGTTTCGTATATACCGAAAAGGGGTAAAGCAGTAATTTTGGTTTCTAGTATGCATCACAATAGTGGCGTAGACCCAAATATAAAAAAAACAAGCCTGAAATAATCCTTTTTTATAATGTTACTAAAGCTGGGGTAGATGCGTTTGATGAAAAATGTGTTACATATTCTACATGAAGAAGAACCCGTCGTTGGCCCATGGTTTTATTCCACGCCTGTTTTAACATTGGTACAATTTCTTGAAACAACTGGGCCAAGAATTGTGGGCACCTTATATGAAACTCCGCATTTACATGAATCATGACCCAGAAAAATTGGTTGTTTATTTGCTAATTTACTTGGGGTTGTTATGGATGAAGTTACTAGGTTTCTAGAGCAGCCCTCTAAATCCAAAAGATCCAGATGTCGAATTTACCCTTCTTCAAAGGACCGTAAAACGAATAACTTCTGTACATCGTGCAAAATACCGATATGCCTAAATTGTGCTCTAACAGTTTGTCCAAATTGTTTTTAAGTTTTTTTTTGCGCTGAGCTTAATATATAGTGTATATAATATAGAGTCATATTTTGTATACAACTATTCAAAACAAAAAGCAACTCTTTAGAATTTGATTATATTTAAATGGGTCCATAAGACCCTGTAGTAGTTCTTAAGAAACAATTTTTGGGTAGTAGTACTTGCGGGTTAAATGTCCATCAGTGCTTAAATCTTGTGGCATGTTCTATGTATTGCATTAGTGGGTTCTTGTATACCCTATTTTAATTATTGACCACCTGTGATTTTAAATAATATGTTAATGAATTTTGTACCTATGTAATGCTGTAATATTCGTTGTAACGGATCCAAGTACAGTAAAGAGATTATTATTATTATTATTGCATTAAGGATATTTACGGACGGTATTTTGATGTGTCAAGGATACTTTTATATTAATTATATTTTTCTATGAATATACTTATTTCGATATATTCATAAGTTCGAAACTGGTTCGTTTTTCTGAGAGCTGGTTGATAGTTTTGATCATTTGAGCCATTGAAAACTACATTGAAAACCACCGTTTTTTTTTTATTAGGATAATTCCAGACAAATACAACGGACAACGTTCACCTACAAGTAATACAACCTAATAATTATAAATACAAATCTGATATGAGCAGCACATAACTGGAACTTTAATCTCATACTGATATGTGATGAGCAAAGCACGGACAAATATGCACAAAAAAATATGAACATATGCGCATATATATGCACGCAAAATTAAAGAAAAATGCACCAACATTTCAAATACGAGCCCTAACAACTATATGTTCGGCCACTTCATATTTACTACTTAAATTTGTTTTTTCTAATGTACTGTTACTAGTTAAATATATTTATTAATGCATTTGCTTTTAATTTTAGAATCATTATGATTCTGGCTACTTTATGATGATAATAGGTAAAACAACATAACATTCTTCATTTCTAAAAAAATGTTTTATTGAACAAACACTGACAGTTCAATGTTCGGACAAAACAAAACTTTATAATGAGAAGCAACAATTTAACAATTGGATACGGCGTAATATCGCATTTTGCTTGTAGGTATGAAATTTACAAGAGATTCACACTCTTCTACTGTCACTGAGTCTCAAACTTCTTGAAGATTAGCACTCAAACGTACCTGAGTTATTTGTGGATTGTTTCTCAGTCTCAGTTTCATAACGAAATTGAAATCTAGATAGCTTTGGATGCTGCTTTCACGTTTAAGCAAACTAGGCGTCTTGTAAACACACTTGTAAAGTGTGTTTGTTAACTTTGAGTGAATCGTTATATATATACAGGGTGTCTACGCTAAACCGTTCGTTAAAAGTTTACGGGGTTACCGTTGTACTAAAAATTTCAAAAAAATCCTCGTCACACGGTTAAATCAGTTATCCTCATGTGAAATATTTTCAATTTTCTATCACTTCCGGTTCCACCGGAAGTAGCACCAACTTTCTTATTTTAAATGGAACACCCCATATATTATTATATTTTTAAATTTCTCGCTTAAATTAAAACATATTTTGTGAGAACGTATGTACACTTATCTCTTCTAGTTTTCAAGCAAAAAACATGTTTTTCTAAAATTTTGACCTCTAAAAGGTAGCCTGGAATATGTCTATAACTTCTCTTAGGAATAAGATAAAATTATGAGTTATATTTCTAATTGTACCTAGAGGATGTCTCTCTGAGTAAAATAATTGGATACTGTCCATTTTGATAATAAGTGTTCTTAAAATGTAAATTTCTAAGTGCCCTCTTAAATATCTCGTAATTCATTTTTTTTTAATGGAATGACCCATTTTTTATCGCATAGCAGGATTGGGAGAAAAATTTACTACAAAAAAGCAAAATATAACCATACTCCGAAAGCAAGTATTTTTTTAAATTAATTCGAAGATGACCCTTTCGTCGCGTTTCTGCTGGGTATAATTTAGCATGTCACAAGTGCACTTTAGTATTAGTAGGCATGTGATATACTTTTGTTTTGTCGCTATTGTAATGCAAACTAGAGAACACCCCATATATTAATATATTTTTTGAATTCCTCGCTTAAATTGGAACATATTTTGTAAGAACGTATGTACACTTATCACTTCTAGTTTTCAAGAAAACATTTTTTTTCTAAAATTTTGACCTCTAAAAGATAGCCTGAAATATGTCCATAACGTCTCTTAGCAATAAGATAAAATTATGAGTTATATTTCTAATTGTATCTAGAGGATGCCTCTATGAGTAAAATTATTGGAAACTGTCAATTTTGATAATAAGGGATAATTGTGCATGCTATGTTTTATCAAAAAATTCTGTACTGAAGATTTATGAACGCCTAAATCCTCTTGAGCACAAGGGATAGATGCTTGTGGATTAACTTGAAAATAGGCCGGCCTACACTATTTCTTGCATTTCCTCATTTTCCATAACTGGCATTTGTCGATGTCTTATTGCATTCACTTGTCCAAATTGAACAACATTTGATTCCAATGTTCTAATTCTTGTTTTGTTCATCGGCGGCAAATGTGGATAAGTTTTATTGAATACTCTACATGTTATAGCAACAGTTCTATCGCAGTTGCCATGTATAAAGAATAAATTGATAATTTATTGATTTGTGTAATGATTCATTTTGTTGATTTAGATTTCTGTAATACCTTATTCTAAATGGTTTTATTATTTGACACAGTGCATTACAATAGCGACAAAACAAAAGCATATGACATGCCTTCTAAAGTGCACGTGTGACATGATATATTATTTATACCCTGCAGAAATGCGACGAAAAAGTAATTCAAAAAAAGTTCTTCGAAACAATTCAAAAAATACTTGCTTTAGGAGTATGGTTGTATTATACTTTTTTATAATAAATTTTTGTCCCAATCGTGCTATGCAATAATATATGGGTTATTCCATTTAAAAAATTGAATTACGAGATATTTAAGGGGGCACTTAGATATTGACATTTTATGAACACTGATTATCAAAATTGAAGGTTTCCAATTATATTACTCATAGAGGCATCCTCTAGGTACAATTAGAAATATAACTCATAATTGTATCTTATTCCTAAGAGAAGTTATTGACATATTTCAGGGTACCTTTTAGAGCTCAAAATTTTAGAAAAACATTTTTTGCTTGAAAACCAGAAGAGATAAGTGCACATACATTCTTACAAAATATGTTCCAATTTAAGCGATAAATTTAAAAATATAATAATATATGGGGTGTTCTATTTAAAATAAGAAAGTCAGTGCTACTTCCGGAGGAACCGGAAGTGATAGAAAGTTTAAAATATTTTACATGAGGATAACTGATTCAGCCGTCTGACGAGGATTCTTTTGAAATTTTTAGGACAACGGCAACCCCGTAAATTTTTAACGAACGGTTTAGCGTAGACACCCTGTATATGAGAATAATTTGTTTAGCATTCGAGTTTTAAATTAAAAATATTAATTATTAAATATTTTTCCAAATTTTCCATACTGAAAAAGCGCCTCCTATCACTTAAGATGTTTTTGTATGAAGAAAAACTTCGTTCCACACCAACGGAAGTTATTAGAGCAAATTTAAAACATGCAACTATTGAAGGATCCATTTCAAGAGGTAGATTTTCGTCAAATTCTCTATTCATAATATTTGACATCATTTTTAGTATATGAAAACCTTCATTAGTTAAACACTTGTTTAAGCTATTCTTTAATACGATTGCCAGGCCCACCTGCCACCTCATTCAATTTGCCACTTAAGTCTTTTACAAGATCTATTGATTTATTTAGAGACATGCTTTGTTCTTCTAATTTTTTATTAAGTATCGCTAATTGTATTTAAATTCGTTTTTATGAAAGCCAATTCTTGTGGAATGATCTTGGGATAATTAAAAATTGTTTTGCAATCCTTTACAGATATCGAAAAAGTTGGAAAAACTGAGAACCAAATCCTTAATGGCCAAAAGATGTTTAACGTAGAAGGTAGCAGCATCAATCCAAGTACCCCATCTTGTGATAATTGGCTGTGGTGGCAATGGCATATTTGGTAATGTGTCTCGATACACTTGCACTCTTAAGGGAGCTTTGAGAAATATCTTCTTAACTTTGTTAACCATATTATTTACCATTGGAAAATTAATTCTTACTTCTTCCGCGACTGTAATGACTCCATGGGCTAAGCAGGTAGTGCGAATAAGGTTTTTATAAAGTATTTTCAAATGATGTCTAGTTGTCGCCATATATGATGTTGCGTCAGAAAGCATTAGCAATATTGTTTCTTCTGGCACTATCTCAGGCAAATAAAAATTAGCCAATCCCTCATGTACGTATCTAGATATAGTGGCGTTGTTTATTTTGTCAAGTTCTTTTGTACTAATTAAATTTGAGTTGCCTGGTTTATTCTCGTTTAAACTCCCAATTAATAAATTTGCGATGTAAAGTCCGCAGCTATCCGACGTTTTGTCGACAATGAAGTATATATAGCTATTTCCAATAATTGTTCTTATGGTAAGCATTATTTCTCTGTACAATTCATCTACATATATTTTCCTTGAATAGCTCTCGTCTGGTATTTCAATTTTACACATTTTCTGCAAGAAAGTCTTCAATTTTGAGTTATTCAGTTTGCTTAACGGAATATTGGCAGATATTAGAGCATTACATAATTCAAAATTAAAAGCGCCCTTCTCTTCCATTTTCGAGCTTGAACTTAAGCTTTCATGTAGCGTTTGTTGTTTTTTTGATGTTTGGTTTTTGACATTATTTTCGTGTAAACTTGTTTTAATGTGTTGTATTATTTGAATTTTTTTTCACATAGAATCTGATGGAACATGGAAATAAAAAAAGCAAATGTCTACAAACTATACAGCGGCACAGTAGAAAAATAATAGGTACCGTTTTACTGCAGGGCCTACAAAATACAACACCATTCTCCAAAATTAGATCTTTATAATCTCTAATCCACTGAGACACGATTTCCTTGTCCTTTACTTTCAGCATTATGCATACATAATTTTAATATTACCACACACAATCGTAGTCGGTTTGTGCTACGTAGACACTGAACTACGGAGCGATCAACTATTTGCTGACAATACAAAATGAATAGTGAACAAGATAAATATGGTTATCCCCGAAATAATAATATTGTAGTCGATTATTAATAATTAACTTTTCATACTATTTGAACAAATTTGAATTATGTTTTCATTGCATTGAATTCATTTTAGGTACTTTGCTAAAAACTTATAATTTTTTTAGTAAAAAAAAATGTCGTCACAAATGTCCAATTATATGACCAAATATGCAATTATTGACAACAAAATATGCATTGAATACATAAAGGATGCATTATATGCAAAAACAAAAAGTGAATTCGCACTGTTTCTTTATGATTTGTGTAGATCTATTGAAATTTCCGTAGTCATGTCATTAATTCAGGACGTGCATTTTGCATATAGTCCGTGCTTTAGTGATGAGCAAGCACCCCTGACTTAACCACTGACTGATCTGTGTGTCTCTGTGTTGTCTCTGTGTGTTCTGTCTCTGTGTACAAATCAGACACATACGCCCCTTATTTAGTACTAACACGCAGCGCAGTAAGGATACCGGGCTCCAGTTGATGTGAGCTCCCTACACGAAGTTTCCTTCAATTATTCCTACAATTATGAAACACCCAACATATTATCCGAATATGATAGTTAACAACTTCCTCTATGTTATAAATAGTTAACCTGACATCTGAATTGGGGGCGATTATTTACGTTTACTTGCACGTAAAATTCCATATTTGCCGCGGTCCATTGGAACTCAATGAGTCAGACCGGAGTCTCTATGTACCTAATTAAAATTTATCGCCGATTTGTGCGCCCCTGGGAGGCTACACAGCCATAAACACCGACTTCCGTATCAATATTTACGCCCGCAGGTTCGTGTGGCGTGTGTCCACTGCACACTCCCATGATGCCTTTGATATTCAACGGATTTCACACTCATCTCCTCGCGCGCGCAGATGGCGATAGCTCTAATTAAAGCGCCTCGGCGATCGCGATACCCGCGGAAATAAAACATTACGGATGCAAATTCTCGGCTACACGTTTCACTAAATTAACTCGAGTATGAATTCCGCATTTGGCCCGTCCCTAATTTCCATAAGTTATTAACCGAGATCTCGCGTGGCCGGCGGGCAAGACGGGGGCGGCAGGGGGTGTTTAAAATTTAATAATTAAACTGCAGAAAATTATTCAGGCCATTTACATTTTCCGCCGCGGCACGGAGAGCGCCCGGCCATCGGAATTTGAATAACTGTATTAGGGGTACTTTTTCGGTAATCCGGTGCGCATTTTCGGGGGCGGCAGGAGTGGGGTTCTTCAGCGCTTCTACTGCTGCTACACAAAGAAAGATGCAGAACAAGTTAGTGAAAAGTAGAAGTTGAAATACGAGAAGTCATTATTACTATATTCAGTTAACAAACAAAATTTCAAAAATTAGTGTCAGGTACTCAGACATATATGTTTTGCCTGTATCACTTACGTATCAAGTAGTAAATCATGCGATAAAAATGATAATGCCCCAGGTGCATTAAAATAGCAGAATAAATTTTGGCGTCTGTCACTTAAGAACTTAAAAAATTAAAAATCGACAGTACATATAGATGCACGTTTTTTCCACAATTAATTTTGTTGCACACCAGCCCTAAATTAATCAGGAAATCAAATATTAAAAATTAAAAAAATAAAATACAAATATGCTGCGTTGAGCAAGTCACCACCCGATATATACATTTCATAGTTTAAATTTCATAGCACTCTTGCTATGTGGACAAACTTACGTTGATATATAATTGTTATTATTATTCATGTTAATATAGAGAAAGTCATGTGCTACCCGACATCAGATCTTTGTATTAGGGACAGTACCTCTCCAACTTATGAACATCTTGATTTTGAACTGACAAGTTATAAGTTTAAAAATCAATTTATGATCAAACATGCGATTTTTTTCCGGAATATTAAAATGAAAAGAACATTTGACCACTATTTTGGTCTCTGAGTGTAGATGCTAATAAAATGCCAAGGGAAGCATTGCTTGTGTCATCAAAAAATCAACTTACAGAATTTAAAAAAGGTAAATCATCCGAAATACAAGAACGCAACTAAAGTAAACGCCAGGAGCAGAAATATACTTGGGTAGAATTTTGCGAAGAAAATGAACTTGCATTTTGTAGACAATGCCAAAATTTAAATAAAAGTGATGCAAAAGTGGTGCAAAAGACTAGTAGGGTGTTTATAACCGTTCCATTTACATAATTTAAAAATGCCCGGGGAAAAAAGGCAAGTTAGAAAATCATTACCATTCGTCAGCCAAACGATAAGTGTCCAAATAGAAACCCTCAAAAGACAAGCTTTGAAAAAACCCATACATGCTCAAATAATTCAACAGAGTGAACATGAAAAACATATAAACAGAAAATGTTTAAACAACTTCTGCATGGCTTGTACATTTTGATAAACGAAGAAGTAACGAAGTAACCCATACAACTAAATATAAAAAACTGGTTGAGAGCCTTCTTGATAAGTTGAGTGACGATTTTAAAATATGCAGAAAATCTCAAAGTGTTAGATCGAATTACAGCTTACACTGCAAATGAACTACTGGTATATATGGGTTTTGAGAGAGGAGTTGAAGAAAACGTTAAAAAACTAGAAGTTCTCTATTGTGGCGGATGAATGCTTTTCTGTAGAATTAAAATGGAACTTAGTATAATGTTCATAATCGTAAAAAAATGGAGTGCCCACGAAAAGTTCTTGGAAATAATAAAAATCCCTTATGGAAAAGCACAAACTACAGCAGGTGTTATCGATAACGAGGGAACTGATCTTAATTTAAATTATGAAAATATTATTGCCTTTGGATTTGTTGGTGCTTCTAATATGGCTGGAAATGTTGGACGTGTAAGAAGAAAACTTTCTGAAACGGCAAACAGAGATGTTCTTTATATATACTTTTGAGCCCATACCTTATCGCTGGTAGCAGCATCCTGCAGAAACATAAACCAGAAAGTCAAACGGATTTTTCACAATGTAAAGGACATAACAAGCTATTCAGTAAATCGCCTAAAAAGAAAATAGTTTGCATGAAATTCAAGCACTAAACAGTGATACTATTTTCAAGATACTAGAATTCATTGAATTGTGATGGTTATGTCACTACAGGATAGTGAACGCTATCTTTAGAAGTATAAAATCAATTTTGATAGCATTTTTATTCCCAAAGCACATTCCCAAGCAACGATCTGACCTTGTATCATTGGCAGGAGGTATTTGATTAGAAATAAGAAATGCAAGCTTTATCAGACATTAACTACGGCAGTTTGCAAAACAATCTCAACATCACCAACACCTTATAAGAAATAGTAACAACTGGACAGTCCCTCTCCATCGAACATCCACATACAAAAAATCTCCCTATATGGCATGCGTGGATGTTTACAACAATCTCCCAGATCGGATAAAAAAGTGCAAGTCCAAACTCGTATTCAAACGTTCGCTAAAGATAGAATTGGCTGGGTAATGCTATTACAGCATAAATTAATTTTTAAATGGTGCAAAACTCTCCAAGTGCGGAGGTTCTCAACTACAGTAGTTGTTTGATTTTATGTGTTTGAACATAAGCTATTTTAAAATGTGTATTTTTGTATATTGTGTGACTTGTGATATATGTATACGAGATGTATATCATATATACATATGATATATATCGTATGTATGATTGACACAACAAATATCTTGTAAATATGATCTATTGTTTAAATAAATATCTATCTATATATCTATTATCCTCACCTGTCATCTGATGAACGAAGTACTTAGTGCACTTTCTTACCTCAGCAATGCTTTACGAAGGAAGGATTTGAGTTTAATGACAGTCATCCCGCTGATTATAAAGTTGCTTTTAAAACATAGTGCAAGGCAATGTGAATGCAATTATAGCGATATGCAAAAAAAATGTTTGATGCAAGATCATGGACATTAGATCTGAAGGGTACCTGATTGATGATGAAGTTCCACGGAAAACATTTGAAACTATGACGGAATACTGCGAAAAAGTAATTTAAGAAATTGAAGATAGATTTAACGACGAATCAATAGATACAGTGACTTTAGCAAGTAATTTTGAGACCTATCAGTCAATATATAATTTCAAAGAAACTGAAGTCAGAAAGCGTTGTGACAACCTGTTGATTCTCAATGCAGAAGCTGTACGTGCAGATCTGAAATCTTGTAATTATTTTATCAAGTCTATGCAAGAATGCAAAACATATACGGCAGATAAAAGCTCTGTGTCAAAAATATTGGAAGCTGATATGCGATATTATGAGTTACAAAAGCTCCGTGAAAGCGTTCTCGTCATTCCTGTAACAACAGCCTCAGTAGAAATATCATTCAGTTCAAGGAACAGAATACTGAACAAAGCACGAAATAGAATGCTACCAGGAACAGTAGGTAATGCATAATATGGTGTATATGTATATTGTATGGTGTATATATTGTATGTATATGGTGTATGCATTGTATGCATTGTATATATTCTATATTGAAGGACCTGAAATTCCCACAGATAATTATTTGGAGAATACAGTACACTTATATGCTGTTAATAAACCTCGACGTATACGATTTCTATGAAGTTTTAATAATTAAAACGTTATACATTATACATTAAAACATTATTACTATTATTATAAAAAGGCCCTTTACCTTTCGGTGTGGGCTATACATGTTACTACAGTTACTTTACAGTTTTGTTATGTATTTGCAAATTCTTTCCACTCTCTTCTGTTTTTTGCCATTTCTCTTGCTTGTTTCACTGTCTTCCCTCTGCTGTTTATTATTTCTTATATTTTGTTGTCCCATTCTTGTCTTGGTCTGCCTCTTCCTCGTTTCTTTCCTGTTTTTGCTTCCCAGATTTGTTTTGTTTGATTCGTATTTTTCATCCTAATTAGATGTCCCCACCAGTTGAGCTGCTTCTTTTCTATAAACTTTTTTATTGATTCTATTTCCAATTCCTCTCTGATGTCTTTATTTCGTATCCTGTCTTTTTTCGTCACTTGTTTTACTCTTCTCAGATATTTCACTTCTATTGTCTGTAATCTACTTTTATCTCTCTTTGTTAGCTTCCACGTCTCGCTCCCATATGTCAAAATCGTTCTGTATATAGTTTTGTATATACTAATTTTTGTATTTCTGCTTATCTCTTTCTTGTTAGTAAGTATATTATTCAGGGCATAGTACGTTTTTATTGTGTTGTTTATTCTGTTGCTTAATTATCCGTCCATTTTCCCGTCTTCTGTAAGTTCTACTCCAAGGTATTTGAATTGCTCCACTTGTTCAGTCTGGTCCTGTCCTATCTGTATATTTATGGGTTCTTTCCGTTTTCCTATTATCAGTACTTTTGTTTTGCTGAAGTTCATCTTCATGTTATATTTCTCTAGGTGTTTATTCGAACGTTCATACGTTCATGTTATGTTGCAGGTTCCTCTCACTTTCTGATATCACTACCACATCATCGGCGTATGCTCCTTCTGATAATTTTAACCATTTGCATGTTTTTGTATCCTACATTTGCTGTTATTATTTTTGTTTTTATGCTCTTCATTATTTCATCCATATATAGGTTGGATAGTGTTGGGCTGAGAGCTCCTCCTTGTCTTAGTCCATTATTTGTTTTAAAAGTTCTTAAAATTTGCCCCTTGTATATTATTGCATTACTGTTGTTGTTATGAAAATTCTGTATTAGTTTCACTATCCTGTTTTCTATTCCTCTCTCTTTCAGAATTAACCATAGTTTCTTTCTTGGTGTCATGTCAAACGAATTTTCGAGGTCTATGAATCCCCGATATGTTTTTTTTTTATTATTTGCGATTATTTTTTCTGTGATTTGTTTTATTGTGAAGATGTTGTCTTGCGTGGATCTCCCTTTTCTGAAATTACATTACGGTTCTTCTAGGGTCTGTTCTATTCATGCTATTATTCTCTTGTTAATTGTCTTTTCTAATATTTTCATCCCTATACTTATTAGTGTTATGCGTCTATAGTTTGCGCATTTCGTCTTGTCACCTTTCTAGTATGTCGGTACTATTAACACTGTTTGCCAGTCTTTTTATATCATATTTGTCTTCCATATTTGGTTCAGTAGCTTCAGCAGTTTATCTTTTCCTATGGGTCCCATGTGTTTAATCATGTCTGCTGTAACCTGATCTTGGTCTAGTGCTTTTCCTATTTTCAGTTCCCTTATTATTTCTAGAAGCTCTTGTTCGTTGATACTCTCCGTTACTGTTTCTGTGATGTTCTGTTTGCTGTTTCTTGTCTTCTGTTCGTTGCCGCTATTTATAGTTGGTAATTCTTTGAAATACTCTTTCCATCTTTCCATTATTTCTTCGTTTTCATTCAACATTTTGCCTTGTTTGTCTTGTATGTATCTCGTTTCTTGTCTTTTTCTTTCCTGCATCCTTTTATTGTTTTAGGAAATAGCTTTTGATTTTCCTTTGCGTGTTTCTCCATTGCCTCCCCGAACTTTTCCCATTCCCTGGTCTTTGCTATTCTAACCTTGTCTTTTACTATTTTCCTTTAATCCTTGTACCTTTCGTAGTTATTACTGCTGTTGACATTTAGGTATATTTGCCATGCTTTTTTCTTTTCTTTTATTTTATCTCGTATGTCCTCTGACCACCACGCTGTCAATTGTTTCTTGTTTGTACCTGTCTTCAACCCGCATGTCTCTTGTGCTGCTTCAAGCATATTTCTCTTTATGTTATTCCACATTTCCTCTACTGCTTCGCAGTCGTTGGCTACTTCTAACTTGGCTTATAATTTCTCTTTGTATTGTATTGGTGTTTCCTCATCTCTTACTCTGAATGCTCGTATCTTCTTGTAGTTTACTGCTATAGTTGGTCGCTGAATTTTTCGGCCACTGTCTTGAGTATTGTTTTCCTTGAGTGTGGTCACCACTAGGTAGTGGTGACTTCCTATTTTGTAGCTTCTCTTTACTCTTGTGTCTATTATTTTGCTCGTTCTTCTTTGTTCTGTTAATACGTAATCTATTATAGATTTTTCGTTCCTGCTTATCACTTCTCTGGTGTATTTGTGTATCTCCCTGCGGTTGAGTAGTGTGTTTGCTATTATTAGATTGTTCATTCTACAGTAATCTAGCATTTTCTTCCCATTTTCGTTTATTTCGTCTTCCCCGTATCTTTCTCTCATCGTATCGTTATGTTTTACTTCTTTGCCAATTCTGCTGTTAAAGTCTCCTGCTTCATATATTTCTCCAGTGGCATTTTCGGTTGTTTCGTTGAGCTGATCCCAGAATTCTTCGTTGTTGATAGCCGTGGCGTCTTCATTGGGTCCATATACTATAATTATTGTTCTGGTTCTGTTGTTTTCTTTTAGTTTTACGGTAAATTTTTGTTAGAATATTTAACTGTACCGGTTAATATCCTTAGTGATATTGCTTGCCATGACTCTATTTGGTGTTCTATGTCTCTGCGCATTATGCATCCTACTCCTGCGGACGCCCTTTTATCCTTGTCTACCCCGCTATATATTATTTTGTGCTTGTTATTAGTTGTGTACATTCCATTCCCTTTTCTTTTCGTCTCAGTTATTGCTAATTCTCTACTTCCATTCTTTCGAACTCTTTTTCCAACTCTTCCTCTTTACCGAATATACTCCTTATATTCCATGCTGCTATTCTCTATATTCGGCCTTTATCTTTTTTGATATTTTTCCTGTTTATTGTGTCATCTTCCTTTATTTCTATCTGTGCCTTCCTTATATTCCATCTCGTGTCCCATTTTATACATTATACATTACTGTAATTATGTTTTTTATATGAAAATTGTAACTACTTTTTTATATTTTGTACATGAAACTGGATTTTTAACCAACAAAACATATTGTTTTATCTTTTTGCCTTTTTAAATAGAAGTGGTATATAAAAGACTTTCGAAATGCCCCCCGGGGATTAAATTATCTGACAGAAACCCTGCTTTTATGTTCACGGAGTAATATTTATCATCCCTTGTAGAACCGTATTAGTGTTCTGGGTTCAATTGGAATTATTGCTTAATAGAGAAATTAATATATTGCTTAATTGGAATTTAATGGAATAGTTAATTTTTTTAATATTCTTAACATTCAAGACGTCCAAGTAGAATTTTGATAACATCCGAATCGGCATTATTTATTCTAAATGCCAGTTGTTTTTGCATTATTGTTAAAAAAAAAACTTATTGGTTTCATATTAGGTTCATTTATTTTTTACTATACTGCATTTGCATTCTACGTTTTATCAACCTCAATTCGTTATTTAAAATTTTTGTTAGAATATTTAACTGTACCGACTCTTAGGTTCCTACAAACCTTACGAATTCACAGGCTCATTTTGGGTTAACGCAATCGATTTATCGTCAGGATATGTCGAAACGGTAAGTTCACCTCCGGATTATTATTATTATTATTATTATTACTCCTAATGTGTTACAGGCAACTCTCTAACGACACTAAAAATATATAGGCGATCAAAGTGGCCATTATCACGAACCAATAAAAACAGGAATTAATATTTATGAACCTTAAATTGCTGTACAGAGTAAGCAACATATAATACACAACTCTTCATCGCTGTAAATAAATAAATTCGAGTTCTATTACGTTTTACCTATACCTGATATCTCAGTATCTAAATTCTATACTGTCTTGTTTCTTATCAATTTCGCGATAGACTTATGGCTCATGTAATTATTGAAATTCATGTTCTCACACAATAAACATCGGGTTGTCGCGATCTTTATGTGGCCAGTGTTTGCCACATTTATCGAGTCGCTTTCCTGAACACAATTCTTCGAGTAGTAACTTGCATCGAACACGATCCCGACATGCAAGTGTAAATATTAAAAGGCGGCCAGTTGGAATTAAGCGATACAATCGCATATTATTTATGCATCAGATAGGTGTAGCGTAATACATTTGCACGTGTGTTGCAAACGTGTGCCACACACCACACACACTCGCATATGAACATTGGCTGGAATGAATGAGTGACGCCTCGCGAGATATCACGCTGTGCCCGGAGTGTAAACAGTAGTGGATCAGCGTTCCGGACATCGCGCGGATCTGCCGGACGCTCCGGGGCTCCGGTCGTTAATCACACCAGCAGTTGGGGGGCGGCGGGGACGGCGAAAAAAACGTGCACACGTAATAATGACGACTGTAAAATTCGGCCCGGCTTATCTGGCGCGGTACATGGGGCGGGGAGGTGGCTGTGTCCGAGCGATAAGGTTTGATCGTCGGGTTTTGTAATTTTAATGTCGTGTTGTGCACCGCCCCCGACCCACACACACACACACACACACACACACACACACACACACACACACACACACACACAATCACACACGACACAAAATCGCCGGCGACATTAAATTTTATGCCTGCGTAAACAAAAATACATTGTTCGGGTCACGGCTTAGTCATTGGCTTTCTGATTTCAGCACGTAGTCAGTTGTGATTGTGATCATATAGCATACAGTAGCCCCTGATTGTGGTTGTGGGTGCGATTCTCGCCCAGCGTCAATAAGATTGTGGAATTTAGTTCTTAATATCACTAAGGCCCGGTTTTACAAGAGAGGTAATGTATGGTCTTAAAGTTTTTGGAAATTTTATTAATGCTAATAATTTTTTCCAAGCTCATTTAATTTGAAAAACAAATGTTACAACAATTAACGACACTAATAACAAAAAATAATTAGTAATTACATTATAGATAGTGGCCCATTATCCTCAATAAGTCGCAATTTTCTTCGGACTTGTCCAATCTTCCTTTGGACAAGTTCAGATTCTATTTCTCTAATCTTTTGGAAGATGCCACGCGCAATTGTTCTTCATTTGTAACTTTCCTTCCTTTATCGTACACTTTCTTCGATAGTATTGACCACAATTCTTCTATTGGTCTAGCCCAGTGCTTCTCAAACTCTTTTGATCCATGCCCCACCAATTAGCTACTAAATATCTGATGCCCCATATATAAAATAAACAAAATGTTGGAACTTTTGCACAGCCTGACTAAATGATTAATTGCTTTTCTTCGTCTTTATACGCAAAGTAGAAGGGTCATAAAATATAAATTCAAGAAAAACGAATTTTTAATAAGAACTATAAAATATTGTTTATAATAACTTCCAGGTTCAAAGTAACAAAAAAAATAAAATATCGCTATAAAATTAAATATTATAATAAATTTGTATATGTAGGTATATATTAGTAAAAGTATAAACCGAAAATTTTTAAGAAAAAAACAAAGGATATAATAATTGTAAGTAAATTTGGTTTAATTAATGTGATCCGTGAGCCTGGTGTCTGCTACAAAGACTTTTAATGTTCGGTGCAAAAAATTATTGTAATTTATATGAAAATGTTACGTTTTACCTCAATACTTTTTTTAAATGAATCCATTTTCTTTCATGATGTTCATTTTTCATGATTTTCGTGATTTTCTTTCATGAATTTCATTGAAATAATGCTCTAATAATAAAATTATTGTAATTTATATAAAACTGTTGCGTTTTACCACAATACTTTCCTAATTTTCAGTAAAATTTTACCATTTGCGTTAAAAGTTTGTCGTTTTCGTTGGAAATATCATAATTTCCTGCAAAAATTTTGCAGTTCCCAATGAAGTTTTGTAATTTATACTGAAAACATTACATTTTACAAAGAATTTGTTTTAAATTTCAATGTCGAATGACGACAAACAACAATGTATGAGATTTGTTATAAAAATGAATCAATTTTCTTTCATGATCTTCATTTTTCATGATTTTCAGGATTTTCTTTTATGAATTTCATTGAAATAATGCTCTAATAATAAAATTATTGTAATTTATAGGAAAATGTTGCGTTTTCCAACAATTCTTTCATAATTTTCAGTAACATTTTAACATGTTCGCTTAAATTTAGTGATTTACGTTGGAAATGTCATAATTGCCTGAACACATTTTGCAGTTTCCAATGAAATATTATAATTTATACAGAAAACATACAAGTTATAAATATTTTTTCTTAATTTTCAACGTTGAATGAATGACAAATAACAAAGTATGAGATTTGTAATAAAAATGAATCCATTTTCTTTTATGATCTGTATTTTTCATGATTTTCATGATTTTTTTTCATGAATTTCATTGAAATAATGCTCTAATAATAAAATTATTATAATTTATATGAAAATGTTACGTTTTACAACAATACTTTCATAAGTTTCAGTAAAATTTTAACATTTTCACTGAAAGTTTGTGATTTACATTGGAAATGTTATAATTTCTTGCAAAAATTTTGCAGTTTCCTATGAAATTTTATAATTTTTACTGAGAACATTACAAGATACAAATAATTTGTTTTAATTGTCAACGTTGAATGAACGATAAACGACAAAGTATACAATTTGTAATAAAAATGAATCCATTTTCTTTCACGATCTTCATTTTTCATGATTTTCAGGATTTTCTTTCATGAATTTCATTGAAATAATGCTCTAATAATAAAATTATTATAATTTATATGAAAATGATACGTTTTACAACAATACTTTCATAAGTTTCAGTAAAATTTTAACATTTTCACTGAAAGTTTGTGATTTACATTGGAAATGTTATAATTTCTTGCAAAAATTTTGCAGTTTCCTATGAAATTTTATAATTTATACTGAAAAAATTACAAGTTACTGAGAATTTGTTTTAATTTTCAACGTTGAATGAACGACAAACAACAAAGTATGAGATTTGTAACAAAAATTAATCCAGGCTCTTTCATGATCTTCATTTTTCATGGTTTTCAGGATTTTCTTTCATGAATTTCATTGACATAATGCTCTATTAATAAAATTATTGTAATTTATATGGAACTGTTGCGTTTTACCACAATACTTTTATAATATTCAGTAAAATTTTACCATTTTCGCTGAAAGTTTGTGGTTTTCGTTAGAAATGTCTTAATTTCCTAAACAAATTTTGCAGTTTCCAATGAAATTTTGTAATTTATACTGAAAAATTACGAGTTAAAGAGAATTTGTTTTAGTTTTTAACGTTGAATGAACGACAAACAACAAAGTAAGAGATTTGTAAAAAAAATTAATCAATTTTCTTTCATGATCTTCATTTTTCATTATTTTCAGGATTTTCTTTTACGAATTTCATTGAAATAATGCTCTAATAATAAAATTATTGTAATTTATATCAAAATGTTACGTTTTACAACAATACTTTCATAATTTTCAGTAAAATTTTACTATTTTCGCTGAAATTTTGTGATTTACGTTGGAAATGTCATAATTTCCTGAACAAATTTTGCAGTTCCCAATGAAATTTTATAGTTTATATTGAAAACATTACAAGTTACAAAAAAATTCTTTTAGTTTTTCACGTTGAATGAACGACAAATAACAAAGTATGAGATTTGTAATAGGAATGAATCCATTTTCTTTCATGATCTTCATTTTTCATGAATTTCAGGATTTTCTTTGAAATTTCTTCTTTCATGAATTTCATTGAAATTATGGTCGAATAATAAAATTATTGTAATTTATATGAAACTGTTGCGTTTTACCACAATACTTTTATAATTTTTAAATGCTCTAATAATAAAATTATTGTAATTTATATGAAAATGTTACGTTTTACAACAATTGTTTCATAATTTTCAGTAATATTTTAACATTTTGGCTGAAAGTTTATGGTTTTCGTTGGAAATGTCATAATTTCCTGCAAAAATTTTGCAGTTTTCAATGTAATTTTATAATTTGTACGGAAAACATTACAAGCTACAAAGAATTTGTTTTATTTTTCAACGTTGAATGAACGACAAAAAACAAAGTATAAGATATGTAATAAAATGAATATATTTCTTTTATGATCCTCATTTTTCATTATTTTCGTGATTTTCTTTCATGAACTTCATTGAAATAATGCTCTAATAATAAAATTATTGTAATTTATATGAAAATGTTGCGGTTTCCACAATATTCAAGTTTAGAATTTCTCGTGGCAAAGTAAAATCTGCAATTTTTAATGAACTTGTCTTTATTTGGTATGTTCGGAAATGCATTTTTTGAGTTCTGAAACATTTCGTGGCTACGTAGGTATTGGCCTCAAGATTATTTTGTTTCATATGCCCTACTTTTTGCGTGTTGGGCCCGATAACTGGGACACCCTGTATATTTAGGGGTGGCTCGTGTGATTGAGTGATTTTCTTGGGAATGTCTGATAATTTCGTCTTTAGTTCGACCAATGGGACACCCTGTATATCTGAGGTGGCTCGTGTGATTGAGTGTGTTCGGTGCATATCGAGGGTTTAATAAGATCTTCGCCCAGGGTATGATTTTTTCCGCATTTTGCAATCAATAAAGAAATCTCGTAACTTGCCTCTAAGGTACGATTAGCAACAGCAGTTCTCGCAGTGAACCAAGTTTTTATGGTTGTTCGCTTTTCGAATTTCTCTTTTAATGATTTGAAGTCATTTAAATCTGAATTCGCATGAGCAGCATGTTTGGTTCTAAAATGTGCCTCGAGACGGCCACGCTTCATTGATTCATTGCTCAAAGATTGATGGCATAGTAGACAGAAAGGCGATCTTTCATCATTTATAGCGGTTATGAAACCAAAATTTAAAAATTCTTCTTTGTATTGGCGAGTCTTTATCTTCTTGGCGCTAGCCATTTTTAAATTGAGCCAAAATTAGCTACAATTATGTTGTATTTAGTATTTTTAAATTATTTTTTGATAAAAAATGCAACTTACCTTTAATAACTAGCAAATTGAAAAACTCTCTTACAACATCGAAAAAGAACAATGAACTGATTTATATACACCTACTCGACACGAAAAACACTTGAAAAAGACGTAAATGCAAGTACTGACAATGAATACTAGACGAACACTAGTTGAAAATATGACTCGTGTACCAACAGTCATCGAGCCACGACGTCGCGACACATGATTTTGTCGATTCGATTAAATACGTGGAAAAACAAAAATGTTTGTTAACGCATTTTTTTCGATCAATATTATAGTACAATAACGCTTAAGTAAAACGCTATGAGATATGTATATTATATACATATGTGTATATAAATTTTAATATATAATTTAATATATTTTTAATTAAGTGCTGCAGCAAATATTAATTCGATATTAAAATCCAACTTCAAATATCATAAGACCACCTTAAATTCTCATGACCCACCTGAAAAACCTACGCGCCCCACCGGTGGGGCGTGCGCCCCACTTTGAGAACTACTGGTCTAGCCTGAGGTACATTTGGAGGATTGTCCAATTTAGGTACAAAGTCTATGTTATTTTGATTTAATTACAGTCTGGTAACTCCAGCATTGGCATGAAGCTTGATCAGGCCAAAACATTATATTATCGTTGGCCAGATGTCTATTTAAAAATTTGAGTAATTTAGTAAGACATCTTTGAATATAACGGTCTGCGTTTAAGGATTCTCCTCGAACACGACCAACATAAAGCTGTGAGATAAATCCTGTTTCCGAAATGAAACACGACACTAAAATGTTATCCTCTAATTTCGATTTACCTTGAAATATAACATTGTCTAGTGTTCTTTCTAAGTAGTCAGTGTAAAACCCATCGTTTCCTTTAATATCTGAATGGAATAAGGTAAAATATTTTTCATCATCCATTACAATTAATTTATTATCAAAGTGTATAAGCCTTAATGCGCGACAACAACGCGGAATTCTTTCTAACTGCGGTGCGGTGTATTTTGGTGCCTTTCTTCTCTTTCTAAACACTAAGTTTATGCAATGAATTGTTCTTAATACAGTGGTCTTCGAAATACCAAATCTCCGGGCTATTCTTTTCTGAGAAACTCCAACTTTGTCTTTCGCTGCTTCTATCAGTCTTCTTTCTCTTATTCCACTTAAAATTTTTAGTCTATCGCTTTTGGGTAAATTAATACATGGTATTCTTCACAATTCCGTATAGTGTTATAAATGGTAAACTTCCCTACATTTTGTTCTCGATAGATTGCAATAATATCACGCTTAAGTATTCGTCCAACTATAGTGTAAATACCTTTACAGATATCTACTTTGTAAGACATTTTGCTACGATCGATTCGCAAAACTAAACTGTCATACTCAAACTTGATTACTTATGACGTTTTAGTTTCCATGGCAACTTGATTAAATAGCATTTGGTATAAAAACGAATCATTTAACATTTTTCCAAAAACTTTAGGACCATACGTTATAAACCACGAACACTATTGTTCCTGGAACAAAAAGTGTATAGGCGTTTTACATTGCCGGAATAAGTCCTGTTGCATCCACCTCACTGACATACCTACATATATGGATGTATATGTATATAAATACACGTTTGATCATAATTCAATTATTGTACAAGTAATAAGTATTGCAGTACACATTAACTATATCTTGCGGACCCACGAACGCATTATCTTGAAAGAGAATAAACATAATTTCCGGGCTTGCAACCCTAGTATCTAAGTTAAATAGTTAAATATTATGCCATGTTATTACTTCAAATAATTTCAAAGAATGTACATGTTAAATATTTTCGAGTTGTGCCGTAAACAGTTCCCAGAAATGTTGTGTCCCAACGTCCATCACAGATAATTATATTTGCAAAGAAATAGAGGATTACAGCGACGGCACTCTGCGACAAGACAGCGAAGGCAGGCGGGAGGAGAGTCTGGCAGGGGCTGTGGTAAGAGCGTCAGAAGTCCTCTTTCCTAACTTGTATTACGTTCTGCCATACTTGTAGAAAATTAATAATAAAGTTTGAGCTTAAGATTTGTGTATTAATCAGCGAGAAGTCTCCGGTTACCCGATCCAAGGAGGTGTTCTGTGTCGCAATTCTTCCTATCTTCTACGGAGGAAACCCGACGTTGTGTGGTGTACTACGGCGCACGGAGACACAAGAGTCCGGAACAACTAGTTCCATGGAACAAAATTGTCCGCGGACCCGCCCTGGTTTATACCTGTAACAAATATGTCCGCCTGAGCTGTCAGCAGAGGCGGATGGGGCCGGCGGGAAGCCGGGAAACTTCCCGGTGCGCCGGTCGCAAATAGTTGTAAGGCGCCGGCGCAACAAACTCTTTTTCGTTTTGTTGAATCTTGTCACTACTACCACTATAGGCAATTTACACAAACGCCACAACAAATATGTATTATATTTGTTTCAAGATAATTTATAGTTCAAATCGTATTGATAAATTATAGTGGTCTGAACAGTTAAAAGTCAAAGAGAAAAATGTTATATAATAGACAAATGTTATAAAACTTCTTGGAACACGTGATACAGGCCAAGAGTTTGAATCGTTATTGAGTTTTGAACTAGAAATCTAGATAGCAAAAATTTGGGCAACATTTAATGGGCCTTAGATCAAATATTTAAATTAGATCTGGTGCATTTGTTTCGTTTCTGTCAGATACTACAGTTAATTAAATTATTACGAAATCTAATAATAAGATTTTAATAATTTCTTAAAAAAAGGATCAAAATAGTAGCAGAAAAAAGAAATACTGCTGAAATTTATTTAATAGTAGTAGACTAGACTAGTACCACTCAAAATGTGTATAATAGACTAACGCTCGTTAATTTTTAAATATGTTCTTCAAAACCAAACGAAGAAAAGGTTAATCTCCATTTGAGAAACAAGAGAGAATGTAGTTGGTGGGCTGAAGAATGGCACTACAAAAATATTCGGCAAATACGGAATGTTGAGTCACCTTTGTATGTAGAAGTAAAATTGGTGTTAGAAACAATAGAGAAACCCAAAAAGACGAACAGTAATGTGAGGGCAATCGCAAAAAGTTTCACAGACAATATTTAAAACACAAACAGCAACTATATTTTGCAAAAGATTCAGCATTACTGGACCACGATCAAAATATTTGAAGGGCTACGGTGAGGAATGATTTCCATTTCCTCATTTTTATTCCATTTTTATTGAAATCGAGCTGATAGTGCCATGTTATAGCATTGGAAAAGTAGTTTCGACACGTGAAGTGAAACAGTGAAAAACGATCACCGTTCGCTTCAAAAACGAAGATATAGAATATGATGTTGGCTTAAAACGATTAGAGATCTAGATGAAGAAAAATAATTTATAGACGACCCCCCTAATGGACAATAATCGGTTATTATAATAATATTTTATCAAAAATTTGTATTTCATTTGAAAATACATTTTTTGTATGTACACTGTACTGTACCCTACATAAAAATCTAAAAATACGGTTAAAAAGGAATAAAGAGGATCAGGAAATAAATTGTTTTAATAGTTTTACTTATGTGTATTTCATGCTTTTGCTCAATATTCGAATTCACATCTTGTCAAAGTAGATCAATTATAATCAGTTAGTTTTTCATTCATCCTATCTTTCTTGAAACTTTCAATTTAGTTTTCTGGAAAACGACCAAATAGGACTCTGATCGTTTACCCCCGTAGCCCTTCATTTACAAATACCATTGCTACAAATCCACACAGATGGCGCAAAGTGCAAAGGTACAATTACAGAAGTTTCAAATAATTGCGACTCGGCCAAATATCTTGCAGTCTAATACGCAGTATGGGCGGAAGAAAAATTAGTACATAATGAAGTACATAATTCTGAAATGACATTTGAGAGTATATTGAACGAACTGCGAAGAAATAAGTAATTCGTATGCCGAAAGAATGGAGTAAAATGTGGACATGAAACATTAGACGATAAACATGATAAATGTAGGTTTGAAACATTCAATGTAATAATAGATACCGTAATCAAGTCTATGATAAAACGATTTCAAAATACATTTCATGTTTGTAAAGATCTGTCTGTATTGTATTAGATCCACCAAATTTTGGATGAAATTAAACCAAATATTCCAAAAAAAGATCAACTTCCCTCTATATTGAAGACTAACTAATAAATTACAAACAAAAATTGTAATGTTGCATTAGAAAATTTAATAGAAGAACTTTTGATTTGAAATTTGTTATTTATTGGAACAAAATATTTGTGATATGTTAATAGTAGACCAAAATCTTCAACTGCAGATAGACTTTATAGAAGAACATATAGAAGAATCAAGCAAGCAGGTGTGAGCATGTGGCAAAACAAATTAAGAAATACTACGATGTAGAAGTTGCAAAACTGTGCTACTAGTTGTAACTAAGTTATTTTTAAATACAATTTATTTCGAGAAGTGTACTCCACCTTATACCCAATACTTATACTCTAGTCTAGCATATTTAGAACTCTTCCGATATTTCAAGTTTCCTGCAAAAGATATTTCTTAACGGTAAAATATGTAGAAATAGATTATGATCGCCGATATCTCACATTCGCCTTGAAGCTCTTATGTTCATGAGTTACGAGAAAGAGAATTTAAATGAACTAAATAATAAAGAAATTAACCTCGTTAGGTAATTCCAGTTCTCTTCTATCAAAAAAGTTATTGTTTTAAAGTAAAAATATTAAAATGCTTATTTACTACTGTAATCCATTTGGTTTTTTAATTATAGAAAAAAATTGCAGACGCTTTTACTTCTTAAAATTAAAACCTCTTAAAACTGACATTTCAGCACTGATTCTTTCTGATTCTTTAAACTTTAGTCCACATTTTATGTATTGCGCCGGTGACTGTATTTCCTACGCCGGTTTTGCTAGTCCCATCCGCCCCTGGCTGTCAGCTGTTGATTTCATGGTTTGAGGTTATTGTTGTTCTTCGTTCGCTTGTAAAACCAACCAATCGATCAATTGCTATGGATTTTTTCTTTGGTTTTCCCATCCTGGATGTAAAGATATCATCCTCTGAAGATGAAGATGTCCCAGCACAAAGACGCCCAAAAAGAATTCGAGAAAGGTAATTTTGGTAACTCATGTCACAACAATGTTATTCCATTGTGTAACTATTATAAACTATTTTGAAGATATGAGCGATGAGGAATTTTTTGCTCGGTTGCGACTGAGAAAAATAACATGCCTTCATATTTTGCATTTAATCGAAGACGAGATTAGAAGCCCGTCTGAGAGGAATGACGCCCTATCACCAACCACAAAACTTCTTCTGACTCTGGGATTTTATGCCACAGGATCAATGTTAATTGTTATATGTGATTTCTTAGGGGTGTCAAAAAGCTCTGCATGTATTATAGTGTAGGCTGTATCGGAAGCAGTTGCCAGATATGGAGCGGAATGCATTACATTTCCGAACACTGTAGAAGATACAGAAAGGGCAAAAATGGAATTTTATGAAATAGCTAGCTTTCCAAATGTATTAGGTGCAATAGATTGTACCCATGTGAGTGTACCCATTCAGTCTCCTGGCGGAGATGATGCTGAAGAGTACCGCAATCTGAAGGGTTATTTTAGCTGGAATGTACAAGTTATTTGCGCCAAAAACCTCAAGATTCAGGATATCGTAGCACGGTGGCCAGGTAGGAGCCACGAGCAAACTATTTTTAATAATTGTCGGGCCAAAGCCAGATTTGAAACCAGACAATTAAATGGATTGCTCCTTGGGGATGGTGGATACGGTATAACAAATTACCTCATCACTCCACTATTAAATCCAGTTCGGCTAGAGGAAGTTCTCTTCAATGAATCGCAGATCCGAACAAGGAATGTTGTTGAAAGGATGTTCGGAGTGTGGAAAAGGAGTTTTCCTATACTCTCATTGGGTATGAGAGTATCTCTTGAACGGCCAAAGGTTATTATTAGGGACGGGAATTTAGGTAAAAACCTTTTTTTACATAGCAAAATTAAGTATGTTCTGATTATACCGAAATTCGTTTTGAAAAGAAAGCTTTAATATGACCCTAACTTAATTTTACTTATTTTACCTGTTTTTGACCTTTTTGTTAATTTTACCTATTTTTCATTTATGTCACTTAATTCAGTAATTTTAAGAACCTTTTTAGTTTTACTTGTTTAATTTGATGCACATAATCTATAATTTTAAGGATGTGGCTCCAGGGGGTATGCCACTGTTCGTCAAGTCAATCGTGGCAGCCCTGGCGGCCTTAAGCCTCGTTTACATTTGGAAAGTTTATCGGCCGAAAATACTTACCGCCAGTAAACTTACAATGTGTAAATATGAAAAAACGTCTGTCAAGAAAGAAACTTAACAAGAAAGTAAGATGTTTTTCTTGTTTAAGCCTCGTTTACATTTAGAAAGTTTACTCTCAGAAAGTACTTGCTGCCAGTAAACTAACGATGTGTAAACCAGAAAAACGTATTACTTTCTTGTTTAGTTTCTTTCTTGGCAGACGTTTGTCTGGTTTATACATCGTAAGTTTACTGGCGGTAAGTACTTTCCGCCAGTAAACTTTCCAAATGTAAACGAGGCTTTAGAGTGCACGCCCACTTTGCTGTCGGTATGTTCGCTACCGTTTCACGCTTGTGTTTTGTTTGACATTACATCTTTTAAAATGCCTAAAGCGAAACTCAAAAAACTTGAACTTTTAAAAATGTGGGTGAAAGGACTCGAGAAAACATTTCATATATACCATGGCAGTGTGTTTTGCAGAACTTGTTTAAAAATTGTAAGTACAAAATTTGATATTATTTTATGTTTTAAAGTTAATTTGTTCTAATATGTATATGTATGCGGGTATGTGCTCTGCGAACAACAATCTCATTTAATACAACATGAAGCTGGCAAAAAGCACAAACAGAATATAAACAATAATAAAAACTAATTGCATTTGCAAATTGCAGATGACAGTTCTACCTATTCACACAGTTCTAGCTTGCGGAGAATTTCGGATGCACCCAGGTGGACGCTCAATCTTACTGTATGCATTAATAATAAAATTTTAAAAATATTAACGTCAGCTTCTGTTTTTAAATAAAAACCTAAAAACCTAAATTCTTACCTATTTTACATTTGTTTACTACCTTTTAACCTAACTATTTCTATATTTTTAACAACCTAAATTCCCATCTCTAGTTATTATTGTAGCATGTGCAGTATTGCATAACAAGGCAATAATTGAATGCGAGGGCAATCTTCCTGCGATAGATGCCAACAACGAAGTAAATGAAGATGTACCATTAGAGGTGGGCAAATATGAAAATGTTGGATTCAACAATGCCAAACGACAACATTTAATCAATAACAATTTTTTTAATTTACTTTAATTCTATAGTATTAAATAAACTTATTCTGACGAGCAATTTTATTATGTGCAATTTTTTGTATAAAATTAACTCTTTTTTACATGTTCATTTGATTTTGCAAAATAATAATCTCGAGTTTGAATTTCTCTATTTTAAGATTGTACTTATTAGTTTCCGCTTTGCATTTTTTCATTTGCGCTTCATGTTTCTGCTTTTCCATAATGTGTTGTTCTTCTCTTCTTTTAGAATCTTCATTGAAAAATTTAACCTGTGCAGACATTACCTCTTTTTTTTTCAGTTAGTTCATTGGTTTTGTCAGAGGACATGCTATTTGATGTCCTCTTTCTTCCCTACAAATTGTAATATATGTACAAATAAATAAAATATATTTTATAAACTGAAAGGCAACTTCCACACCTAATAAAAATTTTACTCGAATGTTGGTAGCGCAGTTAATGTCACGATATCTAACATGACATACTCAAACTCTCGCGTTAAATTCTGGGTGAAGATATACCATAAGACTTACACGTTGAAGTTTGGCCACTTTTTTAAGCTGTCGGCCTTTTCTTCGATTTCTCTTATTACTTCCATTTGATCAGCCCATTGCATAGGTTCACTTGGACCTATTAAGTTATAAATGTAAGCTGTCTCTACGACTGCTATTATCAGCATACCTGCTATCTGATCGTCTGCGACTGCTGTCGCAACAACAGTGCTGCTGTTTTTTTTCTTGCAATCGTAGCGCACTTAAAAATTAAGGCAGATTTCGTTGAAGTCAAAACCGACCAATTTTCATCTATTTGAACTTGTGAAACTAACATTAATTGTTTTATTTTGTGGTAAAATAACTATGTTCTTGTATGAGGACAATACGGTATAGCTTATCTGTGCATTTAAAATGTGCAGTAATTTTTTATACACATTGCTTTAGCGTGAAAATCAATCAGTGGAAGAAGCCTTTAACAGAGAAACAGTTAGAAGATATCATAGAGAGTGGTATAATTTTCGAAGATAGTCTCGAAAGTTTCAAAGAGAAAGTTAGAAAAGGAAATTATAAAACACATATTATGATATTCACTCATACAAGTACTTCTAAGAAAGAAAATAGTAGAGTAAATGACGTGACTTGCGCTGGACCGAGTACTTCAACAATAATTAGAGCAGAAAAGAACCGTGGAAAAGTACCTGCCGTTCCTTATTCAAATATATATATAGGCTTAAACCCCTTAGCATACAAGAAATCCAACAGTTGGGAAATGATTCTAATGACGGATTTGAACTTTCCGATGAAGATGCAAGAGATGAAGTCGATGATCCTGAATATACGCCAGAAACATTTAGTGTCGAAAAAAGCGTAAACTTTTTTTTCGATCTGTTCAAAAAAAGTTTTTATTCAAATTGAATTACAAGATAAATTTTAACAAACTGCAACAATCATTTAAAACAAAGCAGGCTAACCTTAAGTTAGGCCATTAAACAAGTTGAGGCGCGTGTTTTCTAGTTTGTACGTTCAAATTTAAATACTTTTTGATCTTGTTCTTCAGAAATTTCTGCTTCGTCTTGAAAGTTTCTGTCACGTTTATCATTTATGTGCGTATTTTGCATAATTTGTGTATAAAAATGCATTATTATCAAAACGCTGAACTACTAGACATGCTTTTAGTTTTTGGAGAGGCAAAGCGTAATGGATGTAGCTCGTAGAATTTATCGGAGAGGATATCCGAATCTTCAGCAACCAAGTTGCCGCATTTTTAGAAGAATATGTAGACGTTTGTCAGAGACTGGAAGTTTTCACCCAAGAATTGGTGGGAATTCCAATAGATTACGGCAAACCCCTGTATTTGAAGAAGCTGTTCTTAATATTATTGAAGATGAGCCATCGACGAGCACAATAGTAATAGCAAACAGATTAGGTGTAAATCAGGTCACAGTTTGGCAAGTTCTGAAGAAACAAGGTCTCCGTCCATTCTCTAAACAAAACGTGCAAGCTTTGGGACCTGGAGATTTCCAGCCCAGATTATTGTTTTCCCGTTGGTTTATTGATTCTTGCAATCTTCAGAGACGTTTTGAAAAGTTTATTTTAATTACAGACGAAGCTTGTGCCACAAGGGACGGTGTATTTATTTCTCGCAAAAAGATATTAGAATGTCAGATCGAAAACAATGTTACAGACAAATGTTATGAGATAGTTCAAGGATTTTATAAACATTTTATTTTCAAAAATCGATAGATTGGTTTTCAAAATATCTTGGTTTGAAATTTTTGATCGGTCGCAATTTTGTTATTTGATAAAATAGAAAATAATTGTAAATACAAATGTTTTAGAGAACCGAAAGCACATGCTGAACGTTTTTGTATTTTTTTAAATATTTCTTAAAAAAAGGGAGTAATGACGTTTTTCCGAAAAACAAAAGAGCGCCAATAACTATGAACTTGGGCTCCAATTCAAAAAATTGTACTAAGAAAAGTTGTTTGTTTCAATGAGTTCTAACTGCCATATTTGGGTGTTACAACTTAGCAAGAGCTCCCATACAACATATGGGAGGCGTCGACCTAATGGATTCTCTGACGGCTCTGAATAGAAACGACACAAAAATCGTAGGTGATATATGAGATTTTTTTATCATTTTCTCAATGTCACAGTTGTAAACGCACGGTAAATTTTGAGATTCAATAAACACGAAAATTTAGACTTACTCCATTACAAAAGCCAAATTGCTACTTCTCTAATTTGCAAGGGAAAAGGCCAAATGAAAAGGACGAGATAATGAAGGACACTGGCCTGCAAAATCGAAGAAGAAAATGCTTCCCGTTGCAGAGAATCTAGTTGCAAATAAAAAACTAGGTATAATTGCAGCCGTTGCTTGGTGACACAGAATGTTTTGATCATTACCATAATTAACACTATTTGCTGTACTTTTTTTTGTGAAAAATAAACAGTTTTGCATTACTTTTTTTTGAAATGTTTCACAATTAATAAAGAATATTTTAATAAATTTGTATTAATTATATTGGTTTCAATAAAAAAAAAAAAAAAAAAAACTATCTTTAAAAGAATGGGTTAATGCTATTATTTTTCTGGATTTCTAGTGTGAACTTCAAATAGGATGTATGTAATTGATTTTTGCATGAAATGTTTATAATTGTTTTAAGTTTCTGCTCCAGATGCATAGAATGTCATCTACGTACCTTTTCCAAAATTTGATATGAGGATTTGTTTTATTTTTGTTCTCTAATATATGATTTTCAATCTCATCAAGGAGGAGGAGTTAGCCGGTAGGCAAGAGATAGGCGAGCCCACTGGTAGGCCATCTGCCATTTTATGATTTATGTTGTTGAAGATGCCAAAATTTGCTTCCCTTTAACCACGTCTGTAAGATCAAACGCTTGTTGCTTGTCAATCTTGTTAGCTTTAAGTAATAATTTTCTAGCAAATTCTAAGATTTCTTTAATGTGATTATTAGTTCATATGATAGTGATATCGAAGGATATAAGTAGATCATTATTATGGAGGACTATGAGAGATAGGTCATTAATTAGTTAATTTCCGTTTTTATTGGAGTATTAAGGACAGCAATTCTTTGAGGAATATTTTGTTTATTTGTGTGGCTAGTATGTTTGTGGGTGTGTCATAGGCGGAAATTATTCGGTTTAATTGGAAAGCCCTATTTATTAATTTTAATGAGGACGTGCATATTAGGTAATATGGGGTTCATAGGTACTATGTTTCTCAGATTGATGTTGAAGTGAGATAATGTCTCTTTGCATCTATTTAGGGTTACTTTAGTTTTCTTTATGAAGGAGACCATAGGATTTGAGTTGGAAAGTGTAGAGAAGTTGTGTTCATTAAGAAAGTTTGTAACTTTATTAACATATGCATTTTTTTCTAGTATTACTAAGCCAGCTCCTTCGTTCACTTTTGCTACTGTGAGGTTATGTGATTTAATGTTTAGATTGATCTGTTTACGGATTTTGTGTTCTTTATGGTGTTATGCGTATTAGTATTTTTGAGAATTGGTTATTATAGCTTATTTTCCTCTTTCATTAAATACGTTATCAACCACGTTTTATATGGTTTTCCTTAGGGTGTCCTTTAAAGGCTGCTTCGATGCCTACGGCCAGAAGTTCTAGATTGGTATGATTTGTGGGGCATATTTGTGTCCTTTTCCGAGTAGATTATGCTCTTCTGTAGAAAATGTTATCTTGGTCATTAGCTCTTGGTTATTCTTTTGTGGAAAGTGTGAATGATATTTTGAACTTGTTTCTTGTTATTATTCTTATATTTTTTTAATATTTTGAGTTTGTTGTTTTTCATATAGTTATCTTCTTGTTTTGAGTAATGCAGTGTTTCTTATATTTGTTCATTGGGGTTTTTGAGTTGAAGAATGTGTATTCTTTTGCTAAGAGTGGTGTATGTAAGTTCTAACAGTTTGGAGATATTGTTCAATTTTGAATAGTGTTTATGTAATTCATGTCTCATGATATAAGATTTGAACCTTCATAATTGTTCAGTGTTGTTGAAGTTTATGTGTTGTATATTAGGGGTGATAATCTCTCTTTTAAGCATGTGTTAAAAAATGTATATGTTGAAGTGCAGATGCTCTCCTCATGTTGTAGTTCTTATATAGTTTTATGAAATTCAGTGTACTTCTTAAAACTTTTTGGCCATAATTTTTTTGTTGTTAATTGACTGGTGTTGTTTTTTTTGCTGCAATTTGGAGTTCTTAAAGTGTTCTGCTTAAATTCAATGTGGTATTTGCCCTAAAATGAGACATTTAATTATTTTTTTTCTTCTAGCTCCTCTCTGAATCCTTCCCAGATGTTTCCCCTATTTGTAAGTCTATAGATAGGAGGCTTTGATGTCATACAAGGAAGCAGTATTTGACGAACAATGCATTATATATTTGTATTTATTTTAATTTTAATTTAATTATTTTATCTTGTATTTCATTCATATTGAGGTAGTTTAAACTATTTAGTAAAGAACTACAAAATAAGTTCGTAAATCAAAAATATTAAACCACTAATTCACTTATCAATTTAATCTATTCTCTGTAAAACACGTTACTTATTAATATCACACATTTCATTTCATCATTGTTTTGTTTTTTAACATTGTTAATGTACAAATTGTAATCTGTTGTTCGTTTTAGTTTTGCCTGATGATGACCAATTAATAGGTCGAAACCGGTTGCAAAAGCAAATAAAATAAATAAAATAATAAAATTTATTTATTGAAGTGCACGTTTTTTTTTACTGAATAGTTTAAACCTTAATATGAGTCAAATAGAAAATAAAATAAATAAATTGAAAATAAAAAATAAATAAAAAATGTGTCTTGCAATATTCATCAAATACTGCTTCCTCGTTTAATATTTATCCTCAAAGTTAGGAGGATTATTTGCCTATTTGTAAGTCCATTGATAGGAATTCCATGGCCTTACAAATAGGCGAAATAACTGGGAAGGATTCAGAGAGGAGCTTGAAGAATATATTGAGGAGCTGGGTGCAAGAACAGCGTAAGTCGATTTATGCGGTTTTTGAGCAAGTCTGTTAACAAATATATAGCTACTTTTCATAGAAAAATATTAGAAAATATAGCAATTATTGCTATATTACATCTTTTATTAAGTTTTGAATCTTTCGGGTCGTTTTTCTCGAAACAAATTTTTTCGACTTACGATTTTCGACGCAATTCTTGCACCCATGTCCACAATTGTAATATATGCCCCATTTTAGGGAAAATTCCAAATTCGATTTAAAGAACTCCAAATTGCAGCAAAAAAAATAATTAATTTAACACTTTTGCATTTTATTTGCACTTAATTCCGAAAAAAGTTCACCAAATCGTATTGCATTATTAATAACTGGAAAGCACTTTTCAGGAGCTATCCAACAATGTATCACAAGAAGGGGGTGCTATTTAATTATTTAAGATGGGGGTGGCTGTGACTTATAGGTTGGGTTGGGGTTTCCCCTTCTTCCCAAACTACCCAAACGGTTTTGAGTAATTTTAAACATAATCATGTCTTCTATAAAAAAAAGTCGGTGGCAACTCTACAAATTGACACCTTGTCTAAGTTTGCTCAAACGTTATTTTGACTTTGTAGACATTATTAAAAATAATTAAGAAAATCTAAAGAAACTAATGACATTGTTGAATAAGTATTTTTCAAATTTTGAGCTACAACATATATCAGTCATAGAGGTACCTTTCAAGTATAACTCTAAACAAATTTTTCGTTCTTGTCTTAATGTAAGAGAAATTTTAGCCATTTTTCATAAGGTCTTTTTGAAGACAAAATATAGAAATTCAATTTATATCTCAGTAGGTAAAAGAGATAGGTGTACAATACAAAAGTTGTTTCAACTTAAACGGGGAAGCCAAAAACATAGTAATATATAGAATGCTCCAATTAAAACAAAAACAAAAGTTGACGGCTACCTCCGGTAAAACCGGAAGCTATGGAAGGTTGAAAGTATTTCACCTGAAGAGAACGGAATTAGCCATGTAGGATGATTTAAAAAATATATATTTGATCTTGAACCCCATAAACTTTGAATGGTCCATAAGAGTGGGACACCCTGCATTATATTAATATGTAGTTATGTACATAGTTATCCCTCTTCCAAAAATTTATTGTAAAGAAAAATTTCCTAAACCTGTATGATATAATACTTTCGAGAAAATGGTCAAATAAGGTTGTATGAAACGCTACTTTTTATTTCGTAAGGCATATAATTTACAAAAAAACGTAGTTAACAAAAGCTGTTTCTTTAAAAATACATATCCCGCGATGTTACACATGATGATCTAGGTTTCTATTTAAAATTCTATAGTTGAATGCAGTTACTCCTACGTTCAGTTGCTTCCGGAAATCGAGACTCCCTCCATTCATTCTAAAAATATTAATAAGAAATTATCAAAAATGTCAGTACACTTATACTGACATTCTGCTATAATATATGAAGTGCCTGATGATAGAGTATTTTCAATTTAAATAGGTAGTACTTTTCACCTCATACACAATTCCAAACACGCCGTGTAGGTTTCTAACATATAGCACACTTTGACTTGATGAAGTCACTCATTCAGTATCGCCTCATCAACTGGCACTCGTTATTACATGTGGGTAAGTGTCAATACATCAGAGGGGCGAAGATGCCCTCCGATCAATGGATTAATATAAGCTGATGGCACTCCTGTTACTATGTAATCAGCACACAATGGCTACTATTACGTTATATTGGATCGCTGGGAGTCGTTTTCCTCGCACAAATTTTCTTATGTAATTATATAAAGAAATTAAACATGTAAACCTAAAAAATATGTTACATTTAATTTCATATATTAAAATAAATTAATGAATTAATATTTTACGTTGTTGTCTAAAATCTCCAGTACAGTAAAAGACCGACTCACTCAAGTGAGCCGAATATGTAAATTTGATATATAATGTGAAAAACAAACAGAAGATACATAATCAATCGTCATTACATCTATTTTACTGTGCGAAATAATAATATCAAATGAAAGCATAAGTATATCAATAGTACCTACCACTGGTCGCAAAAGATCGAACTATTCTTGAGCGGAGTAAATTTGGAGTATTCGCATGATCAGGTCTTCAACGCAAAAATACTACGAAGACTCCTTACCTCACCTTAGTAGTACCTTGGTACCTAGTAGAAGGTGGCTTACAATACAACCTAACAATATTTTATCTACAATCAATTAATAGCTATTTTGAATGTCAATATTTTTTTGCAAACCAAATAAGTAGGTTTTTAATTACATCTCTCAATTTTTGAGAAATTCAATTGTACATTTAGGTTATAGAAAAAAAAACGGTTGCAACGTAATGCAGCAAGTGAAAATCAACGCTCGCTGATGTAACTAATGCCACATTTAAAAAAAATCAAAACAAATGATTAATGTAGTAAATCGTTATGACCTTAGATATGTTGTAAGATACATGAGTAAAAAGTCTGTTCATTATGCTTGTGGCAATAATTAACATCGACTTTTCACACTTGTATTTTAATTAACTAATTTATTGTTTGATTATGTTTCTGTCCTCTTTACAGAATTTGGCATTGTAATTATTCTCAAAGTGCTTCCTTGAAGGATCAATTTATATATAAAATCAGTGAGCACACTACAGCTAAAAGACTATTTAATTTGCACTACAGTAGGGATTACGTGCAACTTCCGTCCGCTCGTTAAATATCGCCAGGACAATTCATCACGGACACGATTACCTATAATTTTCTCTATTTACTTTCGTATAATTCGTGTTAAAAGCACGAAACAGTGACAAGACTGGACAGTGAATTACATTGGTTGTATATACGACTCTAATCGATTGCTTCAATAGTATGTGATTAAGTTTATATAGCTTCTCGTGTAGAAATAGTTTTATAAACTGTTAGATAACTAATATAGCTTTGCCGCTTAGAGTACTTGATACCTATATTTTGATTTTTGGAGGTCCATGGCAATATCAAATTTTCCCTAAATACTTTTATATAAATCTTTTTCTCCCGTCCAGGAGTAAACCGACACCTTATATGTCTGACAATCGACCTATACTACACTACTTTAATCCCGGGAGGAATGAAATATCCAGTTTCTTTAAGAAATAAAGTAAACCAGGTGTAGTTTAATTATTCTGTATTAGTAACAGTACCATGAATTCACAAAATATACTTACAGACAATCATCCGATTGGTGGTTCGAAGGTTCGAACCACCACCTGGCTTCTATGTTACTTCAAGTTATTATCCTCAACAAAAAATTATCAGGAATTATATAGAAAACTTAAAGAAAACGCATATGTTATCAATAGAAAATGTATTTAAAATATAAAGTATTGACTATTATTTATTTAAACGTTATTTATTTCGTTTGTGAAATGGTGCTAAACGATAAGAAATTTGTTAACAAGACAACAATGCATACTCGTCAGAGTATTTGTATGTCAGATTTTGTCTATCATTTGTGATATGAGACGACTTAGTCTATTAAATCATGACTACTAATTGGCCTTTTTCTTATGTACAGTCATGTTCTTTGTTAAGTAAAAACACAACCATCGATAAACTTTTAATGATAGAATAAATAATACACTTAACATCCAGAGTAATTAATTTTCACATAAGGAATACAATAATAATATATTTTTTTCGAATTCGCATTATTAAAATGCTCATTATGTATATTGAATTTCATCATTAAAATAACACTTTATTCGAAAAGGTGAATAGTATGTTTACATTTTTACATCATTCACTATAACCATTGACAACGTAAATAAAGTAAAAAACAAAAATACGTAACTTCACACTATTCTTGAAATTTTCGTTGTCACCATGTTACACTTCGCGCATATTGATCAATTCTAATAACGAATTGTAAAAAAAATGTATGATTCACGTGAATAAAGCAATTTTATCCACTGCAAAATATGATCACACTCTGCTTAAAATTCTACTTTATTCACTTCGACAGTTCTGAAATGTATCTACCATTGCCAAAATATACAGCCATCTATATATATATATCTGTACAGCACATTTATATACATGACTTACAATAGCCAATTATCTGGGTACAACATATTTCTGAACACGACTCTGCATTTATTAAATTAACCTAACAGTGTTGTTTTTTTTGCTTCGTATGGGAAAATTATACACCTTAGCGAGTTTGGGATGATAGTTATAATCATTTAATGATTTCAGAATTAAAGAAAATATAGAGCTTAAAGGCTTTTTGCTTCTCTGATATGGACAAAACTTTTTTGTTTGGAAATGTCAGGGACCTAATGCTGTTTGATAGTAAAAGACAAGAGAAATTTCTGAAAGTAAATAATTTAAAAAAAAATAACAAAAAAATCTTGACATTGACAGATTAACTACATTTAATCCAAATCATCATTATCTTCAGCATTCTCGCCTTCTCCATCAGAAAGATCATCAATATTTTCAGGCAGGATTGGAGCCAGTTATGCCAATTCAGGATCGTTCCTCCAATTATCAGTTGCCAATTCAATTAGTAACTTAGTTAGGCTCTTTATGTTTTTCTCCTTTATTCCCTGAACCAGTGGTTCTTCTGGAAGAACGATAGATTCTATTTTCTTTCCTTTCTTCAGTAAAGTTTCATATTTCTTTGATTCATCGTCATTTGAATAATACTGCTCAGTTTTCATTGTTACACTCCCATTCACCGTTCTTTTGGTAAGAATTCTCTAGGCTTCGCTGATTACAATAACTTTTTTCAAAGACGTCAAAGCTTCTTTAAAATTGTAAACAGTTTTCAACTCCACCCCTAATTTACGTATTTCTCCAATTTCAACATAAAGTTCCCTGTACTTTTCTGGCGATTTTATTATACTCTGTGTTCTTATCAGTTATTCTGCCCTGCTAAATACGAAGTCGGCATCTAAATAAGAATATCCACGTACTGGGAAACAATTTCTTATGGACTGTAATGTTATAACGGTCCGGAAATGACCGCGATTCATTTTAGCGCAGAGTCGCGATTGGCAACATCGCATATACATGTTCCGAGGCATGTGCGTCGCGCGAGACGTGGCGACAGCGCGTACCTACCTTCCGATCGCTGGCGATCGGACGAGCAACGGAAGTGCTACACTCGGCCACTTTGAAACGACAATCAGTCAGGTACACTAGTGAAGGCGTGCTGCGATATTTGTTGGTTATATTACCGCAACCGGGTTCCAGGATTTAATCGTGTGCACCCTAACAACTCCATTGGAGGATTAAAATACTGGGTGCGAAACCTGGGAGTCTATGGTTTGCGCTCGAAAAACACCTAACGAGTAAATAATTAGAGCATACGGGACTTATTTTTTTTGTGGAACACGTGGGGGCCATCTTTCTAATGTGGCATATAACTCTAGGCGGTTGGGTAGGGACTAGCCACCCACATAGGCATAGCCCTATAATATCTTCGACAAGGCATTCTGAGAACGTTGGTGAACGGGAGCCAGGAGCGTCCACGTGGCGATCTTTGGGCGATAAGGCTCACCAGAGGTGTTCGAGCAGTCTCGACGGAGTCAGCATGAGCTCCGGAATAAGGCCATAATCTAATTTATTTTATTTGCATATTTATTTCATTTTGCTATAACTTCTGTTATTAAATATTAACTTCACTCAATTTTCAAGTCACTCTTTAAGCATTACAGTTAAATTTTATGTATTTTTCTTTGTGTGTGTATATTTGTGTATTGCGGTGTTTATTGTATTGTACGTGTTCTTGCGCCGTTGTGAAAGAGGTATTTCCGTGAGTACTTCACTATTCGCGATTCGTGTTTACGCGATTTGGTCCAAATTCGGTTAACGCCGTGTAATTACTTACGGAGCGGAGATATTTTCTTACAGGTACCAGCAGAACACGGTGTCCGATATCTTGTGAATGTACACAATTATTTGAATCGCAATACTCCGATTTTTCATTACACTAAATTTGCTCAATCTTATCTTTATTCCAAATTTAACTTCTTTTTTGATATCGTAATATCATTTCTCACTTTGAGTCATTTCAAATATTGTAGTGCGACTGACTGGCTAGATGTTGCGATATTTTCTTAGTTTTGAGTATCGCTGATTATCTTTCGTCAGCACACACGGATAAGGTGGAAACCCTTATATTGAAGTAACAGCGAGGTTAAATTACGTGAAGCCTGTTTTTTAGGTGCCGGTGCACTATCCATAATATCTCCCAGCGAGAGAAAGGTGTTTACAAGCCATAAATATGTCGAATATGTCAGCACCCCTGATTTCGAACGTGACAGTTATGTCCATCCAAGGAAACAACGCCCCATGCCCAACCATTGGCTGGTTTGGCCTGAATGGGATTTCAATGTATAAATCGTTATAGCAACTGTCGGAAGATATTTCCTACATTGAGCATAATTGATGCATAATTGAGCTCCCATCAATGAGCCTATATGCGCGATCTCAATCAGGCTACCTCGACAACAGATTGTATACGATTTCGCAACTCTTCTTCGGTGTTAACTTCGTTAAGGTACCATTGTTTTTATATGACCGCAAAAATAAAAATCGGGTGGATTGAGGTGGAATGATCGTAGCGGCATTTGGACCACCCCGACCGATTCCAGGAACCTCGTTGAACAAACAAAAAAGGTTGGTTGTTAACTACTTTTTCCCCAACTTAATATTATTTAGTATTGATAATTAGTAATTGTAGAACAGCATTCGTCAAAATGAAAATCATGCTAACTTCCCGAGATCTCAGTCTAGACCTAAGGCTAAGAATGGCCCGATGCTACATTTTTCCGATACTCCTCTACGGCATGGAAAGCTGGACTCTGCATCAGGAAACCACCAAAAGGTTAGAGGCATTCGAGATGTGGGTCTATCGTCGCATGCTGCGCATACCATGGACCGACAAAATCACCAACGTCGAAGTACTTCGAAGGATGAGCAAAGTGACCGAAATCCTTTTCACTATAAAGAAGCGAAAGCTAGAGTATCTAGGCCACATCTCTAGAAACCAAAAATATGGGTTACTACAACTGATAATCCAGGGGAAAATCCAAGGGAAACGGAGCATAGGAAGACGACGTATATCCTGGCTACGTAACCTGCGGGAATGGTTTGGGGTATCGTCGGCGGACCTGTTTCGTTCGGCTATCTCCAAAGTTAGAATTGCCACGATGATCAGCAACCTCCGTCGGAGAAGCTGAAGCAAGAAGAAGAAGAATTGTAGAACATTATGCCAGGTTGACAATGACAATTGACAATAATACACTTGGTATTAATAGGTCGGTATATTAATTAAAAAAACATCGACAGTTTCGATTAGTTGCATACATTTAACTCGAAGTGGCTCATTTTCTAAATAACAAGGGTAATAAACTCTTAAATGTGTACTAAATCGACGATATTCCTCAGTATTTCTTAATGACATTCCGTAAAATTGGTCTACCAAGTTTCAAACAATATCATTATGCGGTAGTCTTCTCTGAGGATTTGTGGGTACGTTCTGGTAGGTAAATATATTAAAATTAATTTAAGGTTGTTATATTCAGTACTTAATGGTAATAATATTAATTTTTATTTTATTTTATGATCTATTTCTTTCGCCCGACTATTTTCAGTTATAAACATCCACCGTCAGAGGCATATGTTCGAGAATACAAAAAAATAATTAAGTTAAATATGAAATTGAAGTCAAGTTTGTTACAAAATGTTTACATATAAATTATAATAGTATTTGTTATGTGTTTAATGTTATAGTGTGTATAAATGATTTAGTGTTTATGTAATTTGTTAGTGTGGGGAAGAATTTAAATGTGTGAAAATTATTTTTATGGGGTATTAATTTTGGTAATAGAAAGTAATATCAATTCTTCAATTCAAGTATTTTGGTTATATTATATGTATATATTTAGAATTATTTACTTACCTTTATATATCTTTAATTTATTTGAAATGTAATTTTAATTTGATAGATGTCTAATATGAAGTTGTATTTAATTGCTTTTGTTGTTTTATGTGTTAAATGGATTATTTAACAATTTATAAAGAGGTTTAAATGTTAATTGAGTTTGGTCATTAAGGTATTGTGTGTTGTGTTCTGTATTGATAGTTTTGTCTATTTCAAATGGTAAATTTTGTTTCTTCAGTTTCCTTGAATTGTGAATGATTTATAAAATGTCGTATTTCTATCGTTTTCTGTTTGTGTTTTAAAAGTCACCTGATTTGAATTCAATAGAAAATGTATGGTTTGCGATGACCCGTCAGTGGGATTCGAGTCAAAATCATAGCAAAGAAAGGACGAGAGGTGGTTATTCCACAAATTTGGGGTGGCCTGACAAATAATTATTGTGCCTCATTAGTGAACACTATGCCACTCGATTTGAACAAGTAATCGAAAGTGGTGAATTATACACAACATATTAATGAAACAAACATACGCGCTAAAATAGATTTTAAATTATTTAAAAAAAAAATTATTGAAATAACGTCATTTTTTGACATCTAACATTTATATTAATTTACAACGTATTATTAAGTGGTGTTCTTGATAAAATGTATTTTATGTATTCAACGTTTTATTGTTTCATACAGCCTCACATTTGCGCTTGGATAAATTTATTTATTTTGACTTTAATGTCTCGTTAATTATTATTTTTTGTTGATTCTGACATTTTATAGTATTTAGGTATTGGATATAGGGTATGTCTTTGTGCCTGTTTTTCCATCCTTTTTTCGGCCATCGAGTTACCTTTTTGTCTTGTATTATTGTTATTGTAATTTTGTATTATATTCTGTTTCTTAATGTTAATCATGTTTTTGTAATAATAATAAAATACAAAATTTGACAAGTTTAATTATACTACTATAAAATATTTTATACCTGCATAATAAATAAATTATATTTTGCGTTTTACAATTTAAATAAATAGCGTTGCGTAATTTTTCTGTTAATAATATACATTATCTAAATGTCCACAAAGTAATAAATTATTATTAGAGATATTACAATCGCACATGATACAAATTTCAATTTTTAAATATATGATTTTGCAATGTTTATAAAAATTTAAAGTAGGGCTCCGGTGTGCTCTTAAAATTAACCCCTTATAGCAACAAACATGTCCACATGTGTAATATAATAAACTTACAAATCGAGAAACGACTGTAGAATATTCTATTTCTGAAAACGTGAACACGTATTTTTTTTTTTTATTAATCAATTCTTATCATCGTTAAGAGTTTTGTCATTACAGATAGCAAACAAATACTCTCTTGGTGACCACGCCGCAGTCACTTGTTTCTTACACCACGGTGTAAGGTGTATATTTTTGTAGCAATATGAGATATTCACCACCAGAATAAAATCGCGGAGGCTTCTTTAAACACTATTGCAGGTAGTATTATAAAGTTGTTGGGCAAATTTAAAAGACTTAAGGGCGGAAATCGCTTGCGACAATACGAATCTAAGGCCACCTCTCAAATATTTCGTTCGGGTGTACAATGAACAGATTCTAGCTTGACACATGGCCAAAATATTTCTTCCGTTCCCGAGTAAATTTTTGGTACAGATGAAAAATCATGTAGAAAGGACCTTTTCTGACCATTTAAATGCTGACCGTTTTATTTCAAAATTCAAATACTGCTAGTAAATCTACACATTCTTTCATCGGCATTGAAACGAATAATTAAATAAAATAGCATCATTTTTTTATATCTTAAAAACTAAACCATACATAAAACAAAGTACCTACTCATGTCAATGTTAGTATATCCGAATATTTTGTGTACAATTTTATAATACTTATAAAACATTATCTATAAGCAGAAATATAGTTCATTTTAATGAAAAGTAACGCTGCATCGAGCCATTCCTACAACATACGTTAAAAGTAAACGACAAAAACATGAAAAAAATTGAATATTTAAAAAAATATGAAGTTTTTTTTTAATTATACAGGGTCCGTCATTTCACCTCCCGTCTTCAATAGCTCAGTTACTAATTGAGTTAGGATTTTTATATTTTGCAGACTTCAGTTGCTTTCTAGGGTGTATTTCAGGAAAATATTTTTGATTATACAAGGTGTCCCAAAAAAGTGTGACGTCATCATGATATATATTTTTAGATTGCAAGGTATATTTTTTGTCACTTATTTGGGTGCCTTTTATAGATGCCTACATACCCATAATTTTTTATTGAAATCGTGTTAGTGACATTAGCACAAAAAAATAAAAACCGGAAAAAAAAACAGTTTTGCACCATTGGTTAAGAAAATTAATAAGGGATAAAAATAGTGCCTCGTTAATAAAACCATACAAGGTACTCATTAAATAAGGTCTGACAGTTGCGTTAACCAAGTTTTATTGATATGCATTATACAGAGTGTCCAAAATTTAGTGTAAAACTTTTCAAAATTTAAATCACTTTATTTTTCTTATTTTAAATTGGAACCCCAGTATATTTTTATGTAATTCCATGCGGAATTAAAAGACAAACATTTTTCCTAATTACAACCCTATCTCAATTCCTAACACATACAAAGATATTTGCAGAAAACTCGTTTTATCAACAATTCCAATGGCCATTTTAATTAATCAAAATCGAAGGTGGATTGGAAAAACAATTTATTGACATTAAAGTTTAACAAAGTGACAAGAGCCATTGTTGACTGTAGTAATATAAAAGTTTAAAACTTTTTTAGCTAAGGTCTTTATATCCAAGATAGCAAAATTACTTTTTGTCATGGAAAATATGATATTCATAACATGACAAATATTATGACCTATATTTACAAATGTGGATATGACTTTCATATTCGCATTTCAAAATATTACATTCAACCTGTTACGAAGAGTGGCAATGTCATTTCATACTCGTCTTCGTTTGTGACTTCAAGAGGGCGGAAGACATATAGAACATAAGTTCTAGCAATTAATTAATTTTAGAAATGCACGGTTATGTTATGTTTTTATGAAATTTTATTACTGAAACTATTTTTTATACAAAACTTAATACTTTTACGATGCGTAATAGGTTTAGACGAAGATCTGTGAAACCTTTCATACTTTCGAGATATTAATTGTAACTACAAAACATGTTATGTCAATAAATTGTTTTTCAAAGTCACCTACAAATTTTATTCATTAAAATGGCTATTGGAATAGTTGATAAATCGAGTTTTCTGCACATAACTTTCAATGTGTTAGGAATTGCGATAGAGTTGTAATTAGGAAAAATGTTTGTCTTTAAATTCCACATGGAATGACATAAAAATATACAGGGGCTCCAATTTAAAATAAGGAAAATAAAGTGCTTTAAAGTTTGAAAAGACTAAATTTAGGGCACTCTGTATAAAGCATATCAAAAAACTTAATTAACGCAACTATCAGACCTTATTTAATGAGTACCTTGTACGGTTTTATTAACAAGGCATATTTTTATCTCTTATTAATTTTCTTAACCAATGGTGCAAAACTGATTTTTTTCAGTTTTTATTTTTTTGTGCTAAAATCACTGAACCGATTTTAATAAAATTTCATAGGTATGTAGGCATCCATAAAGGGCACCCAAATAAACAACAAAAAATATACCATGAAATTGAAAAATACACATCATGATGACGTCACACTTTTTTGGGACACCCTGTATAATCAAAAATATTTTCCTAAAATACGCCACAGAATGCAAGTAAAGTCTGCAAAATATCAAAATCCTAACTCAATTAGTAACTGAGACACAGAAGACGGGAGGTGAAATGACGGACCCTGTATAACGGGTGAACGATTTTCCGCGGAACATGGGGGAATAATAAGGGAACCTAGTTTTCCTCTGTGTTTTGCTCCCCTATTCAAACCATAATAACATTAATAGCACCGTTAAATAGATCATTTTGTTGTGCTTCTTAAGGTATAAACTAATCTTCGCCAAACAATGTCTTAAAATGTGGAGAAAACTTTTAAAATAATTAAAATCATTCAAAATAATAGTATTGCCTTTAATACTTTTGATGTGATTTTTTAAAAATCTAATCTAGTGGCGCAATAAGAAAAGATTTTTATCGATTTGTTTTGGAAAAGAAATAAATAAGAAAAATTCCAAAACAATTTATATTGAACAAATCTAAGTTAATTTTTTTAGATTTGTTCAATATAAATTGTTCTGGAATTTTTCTAATTTTTTTATTTTTTTCCAAACCGAATCGACAAACATCTTTTTTTATTGCGTCACTAGATTAGGATTTTTTAAAGTTTTAAAATGAGGTATCGCAAGGGAGGAGGACCCTTAAAATTTATTTGACATTGTAACTAACGCATAAAGTAACGCATAAAGCATAGTAACGCATAAATTCGATTACTTCGTTCAAGGGATATAGCGATTTTAATTAAATAACATTATACTGCACTATTTCCATCTTGTTACTTGTTGAAAAGATAAAATACGGAACACAATTTTCACAAAGACATTTATTTTAAACTAAAAGTACATTTCGGTCGCAATGCGACCATCTTCAGTAGCAGAAAAGTACTGACGGAAATAATGCCGAGCGCCTTCTTAAATAGGATTACCTAATTACCCATAATATTTATAATTTATTTACAATGCAACATTGACAATTTCATACAATGAATGGATTAACCCTCAATTCCAAACAATATAATCGAATATACTCCGAAATCGTAATTTCTTAATAGATGACATTAAGAGCAATCCTTTTCGCGAAGTGATTTGGGAATTGTAATTGTCTGTATGATTTCTAGCAATGGATTACCTAGCGCTGATTCATCGAAGTTTAATAATGTTGATGTGTAGTTTTTCATGTAAATTGCTTCGTACGTGTTGCAAGTGTAACCAACACATTGTGCACATTATGCCGTAATTGTTATTAGTTAGGGAATAATAAATATTTATAATAAAAATAATCAATAACTATAATATTTTGTTATAAATTAAAAATTATGTTTTGTAATTCAAGAGTATTTTTATTCTCTAATTTTATCTTTCAGTTCCCACCAAAATAATAGTTCCCTGATTTAAATCATAATTAACTGGTAGTTTCAATTGTTAAGTGAAGCAAAATAGTTCAAAAACTTGATAAAATACAATATAAAAACTAATTTGTTATAAAATTCAAATGAATATACGTTTTCTGTGTATTTAAAACTAGTTTCCTAAATTTTGTTAAATTATAATTAAAAAAATAATTAACTTTAACTTTAACGGATTAAATTAACTTCCGTTACTTACTATCGATGCACCTGTCGATAGAAAACGTTGATTAGTTTAATTTCACTAACCACTTACAACTGTTTTAAATTGAGTATAAATATAGTACAATCGTAATAATTTTATATTAACTACTTTACTGGTGAATTCGTTTTGATAACTTCGTTGAAATTTTTTAATTTCTACGAAACCGGCCGATTTTCGGGCCGTCGCACAGTGGGACAGGAGCGATTTTGGCCGGACAAAAATCTGAAATCTTGTATTTGGCTTTTTGACACTTAAAGTCGACAAAAAAACATAAAAGTGTAGATTCAATTATTTAAAATGTAGGAAGGGGAGCCTTTTTTATTATCAAACGTAAAAATCTCGTTAAGCATGAATGTAGGTCAGTTTTTTGAAAGAAAATCAACAGTGATGTTATTAAATGAAATTTTAAATGAAATTAACATTCCACAATAATTTAATCAAAATAAAAAAAAAAAATATGTAAGCAGAAAAGTGACTTTGTTTCGTTTTTGATAGGACGCGCCCTACATTCATACTATTAACTTCGAAGGTGGCAAAAGGTGGCAGATGAACGAAATGGCATATGATAGATGAAGGCTGAGAGCATACTATGCCATACAATTTGAACCCCTGCGAACTCCTGCATAATTAGTGCACCCTATTTCATAAAAAATATCGCCAATTTATTTGCATATCTTATGGAAAAATAAACAAGATGAAATAATTTGGTTATAATTTAGCATGTATATATCGTACAAAGTAACTGATTACTAAAAAAAATACTAAGCAAGTATAATAATCATACATTAAAAAGTAGGCGCCAGAATTATTCACGACACGCGACTCGTTTCGGTGTAACACTGGCATTCAAACTCTTCTTAAAGAGAAACCCTTTGTACTATGGGTGCATTAGACTATAATTAAAATCCTGGCACTAGTTTTAACGACATTGATGATGTTTCTGCTTTTCTGTGGATTGTTGTCCGGCTAGCGGTCAAAGCTGTCCCACTGTGCGTCGGTTGCTCCTGTGAGGGTAACGCGAGCCAAACACGACCATCTTTTAAATGCCACTAGTACCCACCCCCTAATGCTGAAGATGTTAGGAGTAATAAATAACTCACTAGAATTTATGATGTGATGACATGTTTATAGTTAGTCAAGGACCGCTCTAAAGAATTCGGCAACCCAAAACATTTGAGGTTGTACTACGGTCTCGTTTTTTAACCCTACTCACTCTGCGACATCGAGAACCCGGCCCTCTTCGTTGCTTCAAAGGGATCTTCCACTTGCTTTGCAGCCTAACGCGTTGAAGGCCCATCAGGCACGTCACAATGTTAGTAGAGCATGCTTTTGAAGAAAAATGATGAACATGTGAACAATATGGCTATTCTTATTTTGACAACGCATCCATTTGAGTATACTCGCAATTCTTTCACGTGGTCCGGGAACTCCATTTTTAAAAGAAAACCAAACAGTGCAGAGCCTATTTCAATGTATCCACGACTGGCTTGAGTCTCTAGCCAGGTATAAAATATGCGTGTCTTACTTGAAATGTTACATACGTAGAATGAATATAAAGAAACTTGTTGTGCATAAAACGCATCTCCTACTGGCACTTTGGGCAAGAGTACTTGCTGCAAATGTACTTGCTGCAAATCAAAACAAAATGAAAGGGACTCATCTTATTCTTCTTTCATCGTTTTGTAAAATTATTTCCAAGCCCATAGTGGCTTTCTGTCCCCTTTATTTTTCGGCTAAATTCCATCACCTTCAATTTTTATGAGGTAGTTTTATATGAGCGGTGGTCACCACTGCGGTTTTTCAAAATGCCGACACCAGATTTCATTTTCTTGGCGATAATTTGGACACAGTGCTCATTCACTCCAAAGACAGATTAGAATGTCTTCTCACAAACATGCTTTGCGGAGCTTGTCCATATTTTATATTTAACACTAATGCTATGATGTTATTCATTCCGAAGATTCCTGCTGCTCCTATTTCTTTTCGGTATATATACTTGAAGAAGATGTTATATTGTGGTATCTTGTTTTATTTTATCTTGATATTTGTATACTTTCCCTCGACAAATACGTAATTCTTGCAACGAAATACTATTGAGGGATTCATGCGTGCAACGGTATGTGAAATTTTTCAAATTTGAATCAAAATCGGAATACCTAAAAAAAGTTTAAAACAACCTCGAAAAAGTTTACATTCTAACCTACCCTATTTGTTATTTTATTTCCTTGTTTGTCTCGTTTTTTTCTCTTCGAGTTCCGCGATCAATATTACCTACTAAATGTTTACATTCCATTGTTTATTTTTTTATTTTTTTAATAAAAACACAGCTCACATACTCATAAACTGCGTCAAAATGTGAATGACATTCGCTCAAGTACATTGAAAACGCATGTGATGCACAAAACGCATTTTGAAAGTCTGTGTGTAGTGGACAAAATTCACGTTGAAAGTAAAACCAACTTTGACCGAAGATTTTGCATATGACTAAATGCGTTTGAAATATCGACAGTAATCTCATCAAATGCGGCTTAGTTTTTAGAACAGAACGTCATATTTAACTCAAATCTCGAAGTTTTGGAGAAAATGCATTTTGGAAGTCTGCTCCTCGATTAGAAAGTCATGTGATGCCTACATAATTTCAATTCTGCTTCGCTTCGTTGTTGATTACAAGTACTGGGGTGGATCAATCTAGGTCCGTGCTTCGCTTTGATCCCGAGGTCCATCATTTAGCACGCCATTTGCCCTCCGTTATTCGCATCCGTCGTCTGGAATGCGCTGCAATATCTCAAGTGGCTAATTATTGTATGGAGCATAATAAGATACAAGACACCGTACCAACCCAGACACTCGCATCCGATTTCTTGCGCCCTAATCTGGCCCGAGCGCGCATTGTTCCCGGATCCCGCAACCCTTTGAACCCGTTCTAGGATTAGTCCTCCCGTCCTTCCCGCTGCCCTCGTGGCAGGGACGTCCCAAGCTCCCTTTATGTTTATTACATGTTTTTGTGAATTTAGCGTCCCGCAAGGCCGCTCCTTTATAACAATATCGTAAATATTCAACCGCGAAATAGTTTACGGCCCGAGTGAGGAAGGGGCAGCTCTTGGGGGTGGGCTGTATAGCACCCTCCCTAGCCATAGTTTAAGGCGACACTTTTTTGCATGCCTCCGAGTGTTATTGTAATTTTAATCTTACGGCTTAGTTAAGGGCATGTAAAGTTTAATTAAAAATTAATTACTTCAGACGACTATTTGGAGATTTATTGTCTCCTGGAAATTAAACACTTCACGTTGCCTCTTCTTTTTCGCTCTCCGGCGTTAATTTAATTAAACGAGAGACACGTGACCCCGTGCAAACCATGCAAAAGCGCGCCGTTGGTCACAGACCCGAAAAGCTATCGATATCCCCCTGGTTGTAATAATTGTTGAACAATTCATTTAATGCAATATTTCTTCCGGCATATTGTACTGGCGTTTTATATTTTTATTTTACGTCGCGAGGGGCGATACATCAAAGTAAATTGCGAAAACGGTGCCCCTGCCTGGGCTATACGTCATGGAATTTCTCCACTGCCGAAGACAGTCCCACATTCCTATATACGTAATAAGATATTAAGCCATTGGTGCGTACACCATTTTATATCAATCATTTAGAGTCGAACGGAAATATCGCATCATGTATGACAGGAATTGTGCCGCCAAATGACTTCAGATTTTCGAATGAACTACTTCGATAAATAATATTTATGTATATTTACAATAATTCTATCATGCATCCCGAACAGCAAACATTTGATTTCAATAGAAACACTTCATATTTTTAAAACATTAGATTCTCTTATACTATGGGTTTAAAATTATTACTACATGTTATTATTGGAGCTCGATGATAATCCGGAAAATAAAAGAGGTAGACCGAGGACCACGCACACGGATGACATTGCCCAATTGTTGAACATTTGATTAGAAAAGATCATCGAAATTACTGGTTTGACTGGATCAGGAAGAATTGCAAATAGTTGCGGCTCTATTTCGAGCAACTAAAGAAACGTATGCAGATTTTTGAGGCATGTATTGAATATTTTCTTTAAATATACGATTTATCTAATTTCCCACATAAACCTGTAACGATCCGACGTTTACTTATTTTTTCGTTTACTATTTTTATCGAGAAATTATTATATAATTTCTTGATTATTTTTGTCTCATGATTTGTGATCGTATTTAGTACTTACACGTCGTGACGTTTAATTAACTACCGTGAATACTTTAAAACTAAAAAGGTACTTTGCTATTGGTAATGTGTTAGAAAACGTAAATCATATATTAGTATATGAAAACACAGATTGACAATTACGACGTAAATTGATTTATGTTGTTGTTACATACAGGGAAATAAAACACAGGTTGATGATGATGATGACGTGTCACAGAACACCATATAAAGAGAACGAGAGCATGCACAAAAATAAAATACTATAAGCTCAGCAACGAAGACACGCAAACAGAAAGAAGTGGAGAGAGAACTACAAAACAATATAGCACAAAAAGCACAGAAAATTTAGAACAATGTGGAAAACCTCAAAGAAAGCATAATAAAAGTGGCAAGTAGAATATGCGGAACCAGCAAGAAAGGAACAAACAAAATACGAACAGCCTGGTGGGAAACTGAAGCAATAACAAAGAAACATGCAAGGAAAAAATACCTCAAAAGCAAAATAAGAGAGAAATATGAAGAATATGAAAACGCAAGAAACAAGGTAAAGCAGCTAATACTTTAGAACAAACAGAAGCAATGGAATTTTTTTTTGAGACAATCTGAAAAGGAATAGGACGGAAAACCAAAAACTATTCTGCAGCGTAATCAAGCGGAACAGACAAGACAAAGTAGCCACAGAGAGGGTCATAAAAAGCAAAAACGGAGAACTACTAACGGAAGAAAAAGAAATAGCAGAAAGATAGAAGGAATACTTCGAAGAACTATTGAGAACCACAGATGATGAAGAGGAGGAGAACAAAGAGACAAATAGAACAGAAGCAGAAGAGGAAGAAAATATATAACAGAAGAGGATATGAAAACCGGAAAGCGGCAGAAAGTGATAGAATCACCAATGAAATGATCAAACATATGGGCACAAAAGGGCAAGATACTCTACTGGAAATAATGAGTGAAGCGTGAAAAACAGGAAACACCGAGCGACTGGACGACAGCACTTATACTACCGATATTTAAAAAAGGGTATAAGAAGGAATGTAAAAATAACGGACGAAAAACCCTCTTAGACACAGCGATGAATATATACAAAAAGTCATGGACAAAAGGTTAAGAAAAGTAACAGAGTAGACTACAAGACCAACAGAGCGGATTTAGAAGCGGAAGAAGTCTACAAGACCATATATACATAGCAAAATATACATAGTGTTCCTAGATCTACAAAAAACATTCGATAAGGTATTAAGACCGAAACTATGGCAAACAAAGGAAGGTAAACGACATAATAATAAGGATAATATATATATATATATATACGAAAACAACACCAACACAGTAATATGCAACAACACACGATCGGAAACATTTAAATCTAAAAATGGGCTAAAGCAGGGAGTAAGTCTAAGTCCCACATTATTCATTACATACATGGAGGAGATAATAAAGAAATGCACACCAGAGAGCAACAAGAAATGGATAGTAGACTACAAAAACATGGAAAAAAATGGAGTATCGAAAGGAGTATTTGCAGACGTTATAATAATAATCACAAGAACATCAAAACAGCTACAAGAAAGGGTACACTTATGGAACACAGAACTAAAGGCAAAAGGAATGAAGCTGAACATAAAAAAAATAAAAGTAATGGCAGAAGGGAAACAGGAACAGATACAAATAGAACGAAAAACTTAAACAAGTAGAGACATACAAATACTTGAGAGTATAACTGAACGCAGACGGAAATGAAGAAACGAAAATAAACAGCAGCATAAGAAATATTCAAAAACTATACTAGGCAAAAACACAATCATAAGGAAAAAAGAAATGTAAGGGGAATTTGAAATCAATTTTTACAATATCTTTCTCTGAAATCAGAGTGGTAATAAACTATTGTACAACATTTATAATTTTCCATTTTTATTTCTATTCATTTCATTCATTCCCATACCATACCCATACCCATACTCATACCCATATACATACCCATACCCATATCCATACCCATACCCATACCCATACCCATACCCATACCGATACCCATTCATTTCCAAACCTGTAGAATTTTAACGTACATTTATATTTTAACATTTATAATAATGAAAATCAAATGATGTAAAAATATATAGATTTTTGGTTGTCAAAAATAATGGGTCTATGTTAATGTTTTATAATTCTCAGTTCACAACTATTATTTTTATTTAACATATAATGCACTAAACTTATAATATATTATATTATATATTATATAAATAATTAAATTTTACCCGGCGCCTGCACCATAGTGCAGGTAAAATAACATTGAAATGTGTATTAGTTATATGAAAATTGGATATTTTTTCCTATTTTTATAACTAATCGTCTCGCTCGCCTATTATCCATACATCACCTAATGTACAGAGGCAATAAGAAGTGAGGAACATTGGCAGTAGAGCCCTTATAATTGGTTTTAAAAAAAAGTTTGAACAATAGTTAAATGTCCAATTTTTATATATTTTTTCCATATCTCTTTCCAAAAATTCGTATTTGAGTTTTGGGAATTGTGATGTAATTAATATTTTTTGTGTAACTCTTATAGTCAAATTCATTGTCGATAATAATAACTAAAAGTTTCATTCATAAAAATTTAAGCCACGGTTTAACGGCGGTTTTATCTTAGTTTCCTTAGTAACCCTTTGTAAAACACTGCTAAACCACGGTATATTTTTTTATAAATAACACTGTAAGATTTTGATCAAAAAAATATACCGAGTGATCATTTAAATTTCAGATCTAGTTATCCATCGAAATTTTCGCAGCCAATAAGAAAAGCGAGATCAACAATCTCACCTTTCTTATTGTTAGGAAGGCAAACAAACATAAACTTTAAATAGCAATGAGCTTATGAGCATCTTAATTAAGGCTTAACATTTTTCTATAAAACATTTAGTATTTCTCACTCTTAAAGTTTGTTTTGAGGTGGCAAAATCTGAAGTTCTATAGACTTTAGTTCTAATTGTTCTTATTGTATAAAAATAAATGTATTAAAATAAAGATAAAATATCATTATAAGAGTTCTTACCTACTGGCAGTTTTGTATAATTTAAAGATTATATTATTTTATAATATATTAATTACTTGAATATATATTATATACATTTTCGACTATATATTTAGTTTCGACTTTCCAGTGTAGAGTCATCTTCAGAGGTGTATCTGAACATTACTAAAATATAAAAATATTGACTCTGAACCATCCCAAGTGGTAATTTTTTACTTTAATAGTATACGGTTACCTTGCTAAGCCTAAGTTACATTGAATTTCAGCAATGTTTTGGATTTTGATAATAGCCTCAATTTTTCATGTTGGAATTATTAGTACATATTAGTAGTGGTAATTGGCCGATTCTAGAACCTCCTCACGAATCAAGGTCGTGAGGTGATCTTTCGAATCGGCACATGACCTTGAAAGTCTCAAGGTCAGGGAGGGAAAGGTATTAGTGTGGGTGAAGGTCAAGGTTAATGCGTCAAGGTCAAGGTTATTGTAGTCAAGGTCGACGGCACTACTGGAGCTCTGGACAATGTTGTCGCTGTGACGGTCTGGAAGTAACTGAAGTATTTTCATGTGCATCTAGCATTATAGACAAAACTAGAGCACTAGGTCCCAACGGGTCTCGAAAGTCTCGGTGATGGTGTCGATGGTCAAGGTTATTGTAGTCAAGGTCGACGGCACTACTGGAGCTCTGGACAATGTTGTCGCTGTGACGGTCTGGAAGTAACTGAAGTATTTTCATGTGCATCTAGCATTATAGACAAAACTAGAGCACTAGGTCCCAATGGGTCTCGAAAGTCTCGGTGATGGTGTCGATGGTCAAGGTTATTGTAGTCAAGGTCGACGGCTCTACTGGAGCTCTGGACAATGTTGTCGCTGTGACGGTCTGGAAGTAACTGAAGTATTTTCATGTGCATCTAGCATTATAGACAAAACTAGAGCACTAGGTCTCCACCGGGTCTCGAAAGTCTCGGTGATGGTGTCGATGTTATGTGTCGATGTGTAATATATATTATGTGTCGATGTGGTGAAGGTCAATCACATAGACCAATGCTGGGCACGACTTCTTCAACAGGTCTCGATGACGATGTCGGTGTGATCTGTGTCCATCAAGTGTCGAAATTGAAATCCAAGGTCTCAATAATGTGAGTGAGTGTCTAAAATTCCTTACCCGCCACAATTATAGTTGTGTCCTTGAAATTTCCTCTCATATGAGGTTCCTGAAATTCCCTTTCTTCATTAATATTAATCGTGAGGTTCTTAAAATTCCCCTTCTCCATCAAATAAATGTATATAAGCGGAATACAGACAATATACTTTAGTCGTCGTTTGACATCACAGCACGAAACCAGTAAGTAGTAAAATTATGTAAACTAATTGTGTTTTTACTTATATACTCGTTTATATTCTTAGTGAATCGTCAGCAACCATATGATGTTAACTATTCAAAAGTAGTTAGAGGAAATAATAATTGTAATGAAAATAAAAGGCAGTGCGTTAATGATGCTGCTACAATGTCGCAACCAAACCTGGCAGCATATGAAGACCTTGATCTAGGCTTTACTGATATCCCACTTCTCGAAGATGTGGAATTAGGAAATCTAAATATAGCAGGCAGTATAAGTAGAACTGAGAGCTTCGGAGACATTCAGAAAAAAACACCAAAGTTTAACAAGCCGCTTCTGTCACCAAACACTTATTTTCTAAATAAAAGCAAATCAAAATGGATTTCCATTGGTTTAGATATCTATAAGAATTTTGAACCAGTGATTGTAATGATGGGCTCCAAAGGACAAGGCATAAGCATGTCTGTAGCAACATGGAATGGGTTTAATGCAAACAGGAATGAAATAAATCAACTAATCGGAGGACCTAATCCAAATGGCATTATCCGAATAATGGCTGAATCCGAGAATGATGTAAAGATCTCATGCGTTTTCACGGATAATTGGCAGAAGGTCATGAAGATGGAATCAGCAAAAGAAACAGAAAAAGAAACCATATATTTGTCGTATGAGGGCCTTCGCGAGGTATGGAAATTAAACGACATAATTACATGTAGAGCAGAGGTATTAAAGAATTTAAATTTTGCTCAATATTATAACCTCTGCATTGGCATGCTATCTAAATTCGAAGGTGATTTGAAAAAGCGTTTTGATAGTGTGTTTAATGCGACAGCTACCGAATACGTTTGCATGACAAAGGAAATGATTTTGTATGGAGTGGATAAAATTTATTACGATTTGGATTTACATGCAATTACAGAAACCCATTTTAATGATCAGTAAGAAGATTGTAACAATTTGTGAAGAGAAAAATATATACTATAATATGTGTGTCTGGAGGTTTGCGTATAGAGAAGCCAGAAGAGGGGTCTGGAGCTTGTGCGCTGTAGATAGAGTAAGATTTCAAGATAGGATTAGAAATGTAGAAAAGGAAATTTCAAAATGTTTAAATTGTACCCACAGAGAAAAAATATTCAATGAAAGATTCGTGTTAGCGTAATGTATGATATATTAACTTTTTTTATGAATAAAATATATGTAATAATATTAATAAAATATATGTAATAATATAAATAAAATATATGTAATAATATTAATAGTATTAAAAAGCATCTTGAACGCTAAAGTTGTATTTGTGTTTTATGTAATTAGTGTGTAAAGTTTAAAAATAAAGTTTTGTGTAAATCTTGAATGGTGAATCAATTTAAAACAATGTATGCACATAATCCCATCAGTTCCTATCGATCAGTTAAGCGGAGAGGTGGTGGTATTCTGAACAAGTTGATAAATAAACTTCCATTTGAAGTTCATTTACCTGGTTATAACTTTTGCGGACCAGGCACCAAGTTGGAACAAAGGTTGGAGAGAGGTGATCGAGGAATAAACGAATTAGACGAGGCCTGCAGAGAGCACGACATTGCATATAGTGTAAGTGTAAGTTGAGTAAGAGACACGAGGCCGACCGTAAATTGTACAGTGCTGCCAAAAAAAGACTTGGTAGTAAGGCAAAAGTTGGTGAAAAGATAGCGTCAGCAATGGTCGCCGGTCTAATGAAGGCTAAAACAAAATTTGGCTTGGGATTAACGAAACGAAAACGTGGTAAAAGGCGTGCAAAGCGAAGGAGTAAAGGTAAACGACTTGGTGGTGCATTATCATTTGCGCAGGCAGTTCGAATTGCGAAGAAAGCAGTCGATAGAAATCCAAACCGAAATGTACTTGAGTCTACAAAAGCAGCGTACCGTGCATTGAAAAGGAACAAAAAGGGTATCAGTCATCCACGACAAAGGGTAATACCCATACCAAAGAGAGGAGGTTTCCTTCCCTTAATACCTTTATTTGCGGCTTTAGGAGCGTTAGGTTCACTGGGCGGTGGTGCCGCAGCAATTGCGAAAGCTGTTAATGAAGCAAAGGCCGCAAAAGAGCAACAGAAAGAAGCAGAGAGGCACAACAGGGCATTGGAACCCAGAGCCGTTGGTTCAGGTTTTTATATAAAACCTTATAAGCAGGGTTGCGGCTTATATCTTCCAAATGATTCAAAAAACTAGACATGAAGTTTCTTCGTCATCCCTTAACTAACATTGATATAGAACGTTACTCCAGACGACTAAAAATACCACATTTTAGAGGAGTTTTTATGAGAAATGCACTGCCTAAGAAAGTTCACAAGAATGAACGCGGTGTCGTGAACTTGGATGATAAGGATGGCGAAGGAACTCACTGGGTTGCGTACAGAAAGTACGGTAAAGTGATAACGTATTTTGATAGTTTTGGGGATCTGAAACCGCCAATAGAAGTAGAAAGGTATTTACAATCAGATGGAAAGGATAATGTGATTTATTATAATTACACGAGACATCAAAAGAGTGATGAAGCAAACTGCGGCCAATTATGTCTTCGGTTTTTGTCGGATAAATAAGAAGAATATACATCATCGTTAGCCAGTTGTAAGCAGAAGAATGGAGGGCGCAGGTCATTCATATACATTCACATTAACCGGGAAAAAATCCGAGCTGAAATGTGACTTCTATCCACCAATTTATTTGAAAGCAGATGAAGACTATGAGATGGCTTTACTAAATTTTGAATCTTTTAATTCAATACCCAACGTTGATAAAACCAATAATCTGTTCCATTATAAGACCAAGAAGGGCGATTGGAAACATTTGGAACTGCCAGTGGGAATATATGACGTTGAGGATATAGCTCACTACATAGAATACAATCTGACTGAAGGTTCCACAGGTAAACAACCGCATATCCGTGTACATATTGAAGGAAACAATATTACACAAAGAGTCAGCCTAAAAACTGCATTAGACCTCGACTTCTCAAAAGAGAGAAGTATCGGGTCATTATTGGGTTTTAATAAAAAACTGTTGCCTGCGGGATCTCACGAATCAGATAATATCGTGGACATTAACACGGTAAACGCAATACAAATTTATTGTAATTTGATCACCGGGTCTTATAACAACGGAGAAGCAGTGCACGTATTGTATCATTTTTTCCCAAAAGTTCCGGGCGGATTTAAAATAATCGAGTCACCGCATGAGCCTATATATTTACCGGTATCTGAAAAAACAATCAGTTCTATGGTAGCGCGGGTCCTGGATCAATCTGGCAGATTAGTAAACTTTCGAGGCGAGGAAATAACACTTATTGTGCATCTTAGAAAGCTGACTTAAGAATGAAGATATATAAAAGAAATCTTGCAAATAGGCGATGGTCTTTCAGAGATGGATATAAACCGAGCGGTAATGTCAAGATGTCGAACAGTCGGCGAGGGATAGTGAAAGTGTTAACACGTCGCAATCGAAAATATTTAAATAATTTGGGTTATATAGTTTGGAAGTGATGGATATCTTGAACGTTACTGAGAAACTGAAAACAAATACCTCTATTGTAAGCTATGAATATCACATGCATCAACCTTTTGGATCTGCGAGTTTTGAGAATAACGATCAAATAAGGATAAGTGTTCCGGAAATTGATAATTACACCTTACCTTGTGAAAGTTTCCTGCACGTCGAAGGAAGTTTACGGAAAATTGGAAACGACGGAGTTGTATCTAAAATAGCGAGCGCAACTGCAAAATTAGTAAATAATCCGATCGCATTTATGTTTAGTGACATCAGATATATATTGAATGGAGTGCAAATCGATTCTACAAGAAATGTAGGTTTAACGTCTTGCATGAAAGGATATTTTTCATTTAATAACAATGAAATGAAGAAATTAGAAAACGCAGGATGGAATCCCACTGATGGGGTGTGTGATGTACTTGATACCTCAGGAAACTTTGGATTGAGTGTGCCACTACGAACACTATTGGGATTCGCAGAAGATTTCCCAAAAGTAGTGTTAAATAGTAGGCAAGAAATAGTATTGATAAGGAATAATGATGATTCTGACATTATAGTGCAAACTGATGTCGGCAAAGACGAAAAACTTAAACTGGTGATTGATAAAATATGTTGGAGAATTCCACACGTCTCAGTGGGCTTACGAGACGAATTAGTTTTAACGAAGATAACTGACAAAAATGTAAATTTGCATGTACCCTTTAGAAGTTGGGAAATGCACGAATATCCCTCATTACCGACGACGACAAAACACATGTGGGCTGTTAAAACGGCCCCGCATGTCGAAACTCCGAGATTCATAATTGTTGGTTTTCAAATAAATCGAAAAGGAGCAATAACTAAAAACATGTCACGTTTTGACAACATTAAGCTAACCAATATGAATGTTTATTTAAATGGAGTTCGTTTTCCATATGACAATTTAAATGTTGACTTTGATAATAATCATTTCGCTGTTCTGTACGACATGTACGCAAAGTTTCAACAATCATATTACAATCATGAAAGTGAACCTTTATTTTCACCAAGTCAGTATAAAGAACTGGCACCACTAATTGGAATTGATTGTACATATCAGACTGATACTATACAAAAGAGTGCCGTAGAGATTAGAATAGAATTTACGACAAAAGTTGCAATTCCAGCCAATACTTCAGCGTACTGTTTGATTTTACACGACAAGGCTTATTATTATTCGCCCTTGACAAAGATAGTAAAGGAATTACTGTAAATAGTAGCAAGGTCAAATAAAAGATCAAAAAGCGACATGATCCTCCGCACATCGTCAGTATAAAAGCCACAACGATACAGATATCAACTGCAGAAAAATACACAGACATAATAAATTGTGATGGAACAATTACTTTATGTTAATAACGCGATCAGTGCATACATGAATAATGAAAAGTTGACTGAAGAGCATCTCAGATACTTGCCAAACCTATACCTGAACAAGATTGAGGGAATGAACCTTCAAACGATTTGGCATCTCCTACCACCTAACAAGATGAACGATATCAGTTTCCAACGGAGACTGCCCTGCTACAACCATTATAACATAGGTAGAACTCATGTGGATGGATCTCCAACGCCAATATACCTCTGTAGACAGTGCAATGAAAGATAAAAAACAAAATCCAATAAAATTAGTAATAAGTAATTAATAATTTTAATATTATAATAATGTATTTTTTTTATTATGTCAATAAACAAATATATGTAGAATATTTTTTATTTTTTTAACAAGTGACCTTATATAAGACCAGTGAATATTTATATCTCTTCAGTTACCAACAAGTATCGAAGCAAAATACATCAAGAGAATATTTTTGTGAAGTTAAATTGTGACATGCATTTTATAAACGATTGGTTGAGAAGTTTACCAATATCCCAAATGATTATTAACAAAGTATGGGAAGCGATGCAGAAGTGTGAAGACGGAAGAAGAATTTCTTCTAGTGATATGAAGTTTCTTCCTGTGTCCTACATCTTGAAGAGAATAAGTCCAATAGATGTAACACTATCATGGAATACTCTGCCTGAGAACTATCGTTCAAACCTGAGTCTGCAAGAAATGTTGCCGTGCTATAAACATTACAACTGTGACGATTGGAGTGATCATATTGACGGATTCCCTCCGGCCATAAGAGATTGTATACTATGTGAAGATAAAAAAATAAATAAAGAATAATTATACATAATTGTTGTTTTTATTTCAAAGAAATTAATGCCTAACCTTATTCCTTATTCCTTGTTTTCGTTTAGGTTAGATTATTCCCTTTTTTCGTGTAGGTTATGTTAGGTTAGGTTACTATATTTGTCGTTTAAGCGAGGTTAGGTTAGGTTAGATTACTTTTTTGTCGTTTAAGTGAGGTTAGGTTAGGTTAGGTTAGATTATTCCCTTTTTTCGTGTAGGTTGGGTTAGGTTAGGTTAGGTTACGTTACTTTTTTGTCGTTTAAGTGAGGTTAGGTTAGGTTAGATTACTTTTTTTGTCGTTTAAGTGAGGTTAGGTTAGATTATTCCCTTCTTTCGTGTAGGTTAGGTTAGGTTAGGTTAGGTTAGGTTAGGTTATTTTTTTTGTCGTTTAAGTGAGGTTAGGTTAGGTTACTTTTTTTGTCGTTTAAGTGAGGTTAGGTTAGGTTAGGTTAGGTTAGGTTAGGTTAGCTTAGGATACTTTTTTTGTCGTTTAAAGAAGAGGAATATGAATGTGGGAGTTTCCCATTAAAAGAGGCTCCGCCCTGGAACCTCCCTTTTGTGGAGAGGGAAGAGTGGGGATGGAGTGGGGGTAATCACCAAAAATAACCGCCCCCCCCCCCCCCCCAGTCGCCCGCGCGAAAGGCGTGGAAAAAAATTACCCCCTCCAGAAACGCCCATAACCACGCCCCCCGCCCATAACCACGCCCCCCGCCCCCCGCCCATAACCACGCCCAAACGCCCCGCCCCCCACCCACAGTCACGCGTCACGCACCCACCCATCGCTCCTACACACTACTCTCCTTTCACTTATTCATCTGGCATTTAGAAACTTGTTAACCTTTGCATTCCTCACCACTTTTCGACCTTACCTTGGAAAAAAAACGCTAACTTTCATTTTACATTCTCTTCTGCTGCCTATAAATACAATTCCGATGTGATTTTCATTAGTATTAATCAATATACAGTCCTCCAGTAACCTCCACAAACGTGAATACGTACAATCAACGAGTTCGTCATGGGTAATACTTTTATTTACAGTTTGTATTTATATATAATAATATTACTGTGTCTTCTATAGATGATCAAGAACTCTTTGACGCACTTACCGATGATTGTTTTAACTCAATAGTTTTAACGCAACCTGATTTTGATATCCCAGTATCTTGTGAGCCTAAACAAACGGGGGACAATATCCCACAAAGCTTACAAGACACTGAGATTTCAAATGTGGGTGCTTCATTTGCACATAACGTTGGTATGAATGATGTGTTAGAGAGTGGATTGTTAAGGCAAATCCTAAATCAATCACGACTTCCAGTCCCGTCAAAACGTAATTTGAAAGTTCCTGAAACTATTACTTGCACTATTCCGAGCTCCAGTTCCACACAACCTCGCAAACGTGGCAGATATGGAGACTATCTGCCCAAGCAAATTTATAAGAATAAGCGCAGAGAGGAGAAGTTCGCTAATCTTTCCATCAAATCAAATAAACGTGTAAGGAAGAATTTGTTGACCGATGATAACCTCTTAACAGTCAGTGATAATAATTTAACAGATGTGTCCACGGATTTAATTATTCTATCATCCCAAGAATCTTTTAACCTATCCCAAAATGTCATCACTGACCGAGGAGAGGTTAAAAATAAAATTCAAATTCTTCAGAACACGGTATTTGTTCCTAATTCCATCCATTCTGCTATGCCCTCTAACAAACCGCAATTACTTCCTGCACCAATCCATGCAAATTCCAAAATAGTTAGCACTCATAATTTAAATGTCCCTTCTACTGCCCCCACTGACAAACTTCAATTACTTCCCAAGCATGAACCAATCCGAGCAAATGGTGAAGATATTCCTGAATGCTATTGTAACGCTATTAGTAACGCATGGTTGATTCAAGACCATGCGAGACTAGAAGCAGCTGAAAGTGATTTACGTACGTGTAATGCCGCTATCTTGTCGTTGAAATCAGAAATCAATGCGCGTAATTATCATCGACCGGGTTTTCTAAAATATCCAGAGGAACTTCAATACCTGGACAAATCTCTAATAAATTTGGCAAATAACTTACAATTTCAAGAGAAAAATTTAGAAGCACATAAAGTCAATATAGCGACATTACGCTCACTCTGTGAAAAATGAATTAAAATTATTGAGGTTATTCGATTTATCTGGTAAGAAGTGTCATATTTAAATATTATTTGCATCATGAAAAATCAGATGTTATACACTGGAGCTGAATGAGACAAGAGTTGTCATAGGATCAGTAGTAGCTGGGACGAGAATGGAGTAGTGAATTACCACCTCATGCATCGGACTCAGCGAACCTACACTGAAGATGTCTATCCGAGAAGGAAAATGGAGTTTTCTGATGATTTGTTGGATGTTGGATCATATGTATTTGGATAGAATTACCTCTAACACCATGGATATGTGGATTGAATGCAGGACCTCTCATATATATATGAGTATCATATATACTGTATTTGGAAACCTGACCAAAACTTATAAATTATAATAAATAATTTCATATATAAATAATATGTAAAGTTTTCATTATTTTTAATTTATGAAATAACTGTTTTAACCGTTTACAAGTATCCCAATGATTATATAAATATAATAAATTGTAAATCTCTGCCAGTATAAATATAATAAATTATAAATCTCTGCCAGTATCATTTAGTTCCTTGTTGACGTGGTTGTCACAAATGAGTTCTCTAGCATTCCGAACCCAAAGTGTATCCTTGCCGGTTAAAAATTTTGATAGTTCGTTAAATAAAAATGTATTTAAAAGACACTTTTCGGCGGTGATTGTAAAAGAGGATTAATTATAGGACCATCGGGTTCTGGAAAAACCAACGTTATGTTGTCTCTACTGCTTTCACCGAATGGTTTACGATACCTTCATATATATCTTTGCTCAAATTCATTATATCAGAAAAAATATGAATTTCTCAGAGAATTAATGAAAATAGTGCCAGAATGTGGATATTTTGAATTTCCAGATGTAGAATCTCTTGTCCTTACGAAGGATGTTAAGGAATATTCAATTGTAATCTTTGATGATGTGCCGCCTACAGGACATAATTCAATTAAAGATTATTTTTCACACGGTCGTCATAAAAACGTAGACTGTTTCTATCTGTGTCAGAGTTACAGCGCTGTACCTAAACAATTGATTCGAGATAATTGTAATTTCTTGGTAATGTTCAGACAGGATGCCACTCATTTGAAACATATTTATGATGATCAACTCGTAAGCGATATGACATTTGAAGAATTTAAGGAAATATGTCGAAAATGTTGGATTGCTCCTCACGATATTTTAGTGGTGGACTTAGATTGTCAGAGAACAGAAGGTCGTTACCGTCAAGGTTTTGACAAATACATTATCATATAAACGTGTAACTATTTAGTTAATCAGTATTGTGACACAATTCATGATGGCACATACACATCAATATGTGGAGCAACTTGCAGATGCACGTGAAGCACTCCAAAATAAAATTCGTGCACTGAAGAGCGATATTTCAGAATCAAAAGAACATTTTGCAACTGCATTCTCACCTTTAACTGAACAACTTAAAGAAGTGATAAGCAAATTAGATGTGCCTCGGGTCGATCCTATAATCTATAAAGCTGACCCTAATCAATTTGACGATGAGCTGACTTCGAGTGAAACCCACACACCTTTTCGCTTAAAACGTAAAATATCTAAATTACGCAGGTCATCAAAGCTACCTGCACCAATGCGAGTACAAGAGTTGAAAGGTTTTCCCATCAAGGAACGTTTAGAAACTTCAGGTAACATTACTTCAGATGACCCTCAAGATTTTGATGAAACAATAGAGAGTTCTCCGTTAGTTGAAGAAGCAGCAAGTCCTACCGATTTTGAACGAGACGAAGAAGAAGAAAATGTTGATACAGACGAAGATCTTGCATTCTCATATGCCAAGCAAAAATTTGTCGAACAGATAGATTCTCCAGAAATGCAATCGGTCCTAGAACAATTTCATGTATTACCTCGTACATACCTTGTCGAATTTAAAACGGACCAAGAGGGCAGATTTGACCACAAGTACGGTGTACATGAAGTTGATGGAAATTTATTCATTGGCGACAGTGAAATTATATTTGATGGTCCAGACGTTCAAATAGGTGATTTTAAATATAAGGGTACAACTGGTCTTTTTGAATTGCTTTTTAAGAGAGAGCCAGGAAAATTCTTCCGTCAGGATGCTCGCAATTATAAAGATATACTGCTTCGAACTAAAGCCGCACGGGTTCGATATGATGAAAAACTTAAAATTTCGGCTAATCGGGGACACAAGTATGTGAACATTATTAAACCAATATTAACTGGTCAACCACCGAAAGTTTGGTGGGCAAAAAATTGGAAGGTTGGAGGATCATTACCGAAACAACCATTTCAAAGACAAGTAGTTCAAGGATCTTTCCCAGAATATCGGTATTGGGACGATCCCAATGAACTTGTTGACAGGTTACGTTTATTAACTGCCTCTCAATGGGCCGGTCATCCATCACACAATAACGAAGTAATTTCCATTATCGAGGAATTAAAGGAGGCAGGTATTTTACGTTAATATATCTGTAGAAATGCGATAAATCTCATTTACCACTCAACTGTTGTGCCTAACGCACGTGATGCCTCGTGATAAATTCGGACGACATATTTACAGCGATATGACTCTAGACAAATTCGGCAAACACCTTCATGGTCACATCATATCAAAACATATGCAAAAACCATTGTTGGAAAAGACGTGGAAAGCGCTGCAGAGTACAGCAAAGAAACATTTTATTTTAACACTAACTGGTATCGGTGCGATACCACCATCAGGAGACTATTATAGAATCGAGAATAAAGGAGGAGTTCACACGTACACTAATTCTTTATACTCTGGAAAAATTTTGAAGGTTTTTACTCTGGGCAATGCGTTATTAGTTATTAATGATATTACTGACGCGGAGCACATAAGACCACTGGATAAAATTCGAGTTAAGCAAAACGGACCACCTACAAGTTATTGCATAGAAGTCCTGATCGAATCCGATCATGACGTATATTAAGCAAGATGTTGTTAACGAGATACACGCTCCAGCACGAAGGAATTTTCAAAGACGTCGTGTCATTCTTAAAGGTTTGAAAGATTTGTATCAAGCAGACTTAGTAGAAATGATACCATATTCTAAGCAAAACAAGGGTTACAAATATATATTGGTGGTAATAAATGCGTTTTCGAAATTCGGTTGGGCACTGCCATTAAAAAATAAAACTGGTAAAGAAGTTACTCGTGCAATGGAAAAAGTTTTACAGGAAAAAAGAAGTCAGATCCCTAAAAACTTGCAAACCGACAACGGCAAGGAATTTTATAACACAGACTTCAAAAAACTACTTCTTCAACATGGGATAAATCATTACAGCACTTACTCAACTTTAAAGAGCTCCATCGTCGAACGATTCAACCGAACTATTAAGGAAAAGATGTGGAAAGAATTTAGCATGCAAGGAAATTATCGTTGGATTGAATTACTTCCGACGATTATTAATACCTACAACAACACGGTTCACAGAACCATTGGTATGAAACCAAAGCAGGTTAATCAGAGGAATGCCGCAGATCTTCTTAAGACCGTCTACAGTTCCTTGAAAATGTATGACAAATCTGTCCAACGTTTTAAAATTGGCGATCATGTTCGCATTAGTAAACATCGACAGGAATTTACTAAAGGCTACACTCCCAATTGGTCTAATGAAATATTTAAAGTATCAAAAGTTCAAAACACAAACCCACGCACGTACTTATTGCAAGATGAAAAAGGAGAGAATATTCTTGGAGGGTTCTACGCATTGGAATTGCGAAAGGTTAAACATCCAGATGTCTTTCTAGTAGAAAAGGTTATACGACGGAAAGGAAATAAGGTGCTTGTCAAATGGTTAGGATTGAATAAGTCTCATAATTCATGGATATCGAAAAATAATGTATTATAATTCTAATGCTTTGTATTAGTAACATGTAATAAAATATAAACTTAAAAATGATGTATAGAACATATTAACAAATAAAATGATTTATAAGCAAATATTTGTATTTTATTAATATCCCAGTGTTTCCAGTTCCTCATTGACAATTGCGTCGATCAACTTGTCGCGTTCCAGTTCATCGATCCTTTTATGACCCCATGCCAATGTGGTGTACTTGTCTTCTGTAACGTATCTCTTATCATCATTTCCTGATAAGGCAATCTTATTTTTCAACTCTGTAAACATAACATGATAATCTGATCTAAAATTATACATTTTCTTAAATATTCGTCCTCCAGATTCAACAATTCTTTGATAGTCTGTGACAGCCAAATCTTTTTTAATAACATTTTTTTTCACGCCTTTCGCTTTCTTTGTACATTGTGTCAACAGGTTGACGCAATAAGCTTTAGCTCCAGTTCCATAAAACGAAGTAATTATTTCCCCACGATACTCATCTTTCATTTTTCCTAACACGGATTGGTTTACAGGTATGTTGTGCATGTTATCCTCGGAATAGTTGGACGTATCAAAATTTCCTATGTTTTCTTTGATGTCGTCGTAAATATTGTCTGTATATACATGTAGAATTAGGGAATCTGTATCGGTATATAATAAATTAATTTTTTCTCCATATGTAGATTTCAGAAACTTATAATAGAAATCGTACATAACAATTTTGGATAATTCTAAAATAGAAAATCCGACATACAGCGGTTTATTGTAATTTACTTTAACGACAGACATTTCAATTGCTACCAAGTTTTCACAAAATATTTTAACCGATTTGAAATTTGGTTTTGCAACAAAAAATTCCGCCCCTGGTTTCCGGTGTCGATTTTTCCAATGCGTTGATAGTTTAATATCAGCTCGGTTTTCCACATTCTCCATTGTCTTTCCGTACACAATATTATTCATTCTTTTGTAATGATTTCTTTCAAAATCATTTTTAGCGTTTTGTCTTTTTTGAGTGTTAAAGTCAATATAATCTTTCATCCAACTTCTTTGTTCAAATTGTAAAATTCTGTGAATACGGGTCAAAACTAATCCATTTTGCAAGCACTGCTTTAAATTTAAAAAATGTGTTACATACTTGTTCTTGTTGTACAAAGTAGGAATCAATTTTGCCACTTTTGATGTCGGCGATACTACAGACTCCGGACAAAATGGGAAATTATTGTGGTCATCGTGTAAGTGTTCTGGATATTCGAGGTCCACTTCTAACACGTATCCTATATCGCCATCATCTATACAATTCCATATATCAAAAGTCTCGATTTCTTGTTGATCGTGCCAACGAAATTTTCCTGTAGGAAGTTTGCAACGCATAACATAACCGTACAAGTTAGTAGCATCTAAATAAATTATATAAGAGTTAGGTGTGTGTGCGTCGTAGGACGATAAAAATTTGTTGTTCGCTTCCGCTTTTCGTCGAGTGCACATACTGAGCCCTCCTCGAATACCCTTTTGAAAGAAATGTAACATGTCGATGTCTGTCAGCAGATCCAGTTTCACCCCCGATTTTCTAAGCAGGGCGTCCCATCCGAAACCTGGTGCGGTAAAATAATTTGCTGGATCTAACTTATAATTTTGTAGAGACACATTCCGAAAATTTTCAAATATGTCGGCTAACAGTAGTACGTCAGACGTTAAGTAAACTCTTGCGTAATCTCCTAAAGTATTACACTTGAAAACGTTCCACACTGATTGGGCTCGAGCGTAATTTTCTTCTGATATGTTTTCGTCAGTTAAAGTATCATAAAAGTCTTCTCGGTCTGGCAACCTTGGAAAATTTGTCTTCTCAAAACAATCCATGAATCCATAAGGGAAAACTCCTTTTTGTCGCACCAATTTAAATTGCTCCTCGTCGCCAAAATATTTTCGGATTTCATTGCATTGGTCGTCCTCCAAATACGATCCCAATTTTTCAAGGGAGCACGATAAAAAACGAAAAGAATCGATAAACCTAAGTTTTAAAAATACTTTCCTTTTTTTGCCTTTGTGATCCACCGTTTCACCTACGTGCACTTTTTTGCTAAATGAAATGTACTTCTCTTTGTTCTGTGCAATCACGTCCACATCTTCTCCACTTAAAGCAATATTTTTTACGAACATATGAGCATCATAATTAGAAAGATTGTGAAAGAAAACTGGTATAAACTTGGGGACTTTATAATTAATATTGCATACCGAATGTGCTGCACCTCGAAATAGACCGGTCAAATGATCATGATCATATACTTTGTCTCCAATATTTATTATCGGTTTATCACAAATGTGACAAATATTTGTTTCCCATTCTCGTTCCTGGTCTATTGTTAGGGGTTCCATGGATTTATTTTTAACTAAATGTTCTGTATAGATATTTTTAATGTCGATCTCCAACTCTTTAACAAATTCAACTGCAGCATCTTCGCCTGTGTATATTTGAAACTTGGAAAATCTATCGTCATAACAACATTTTATATAATACGAAAAGGCATACGGTTCATGCTGATAGCACTTAACTGTGTAAGGCTTTTCCGAATCAATTTCCACGTCTTCCCCAACAGGTTGTAATAAAGCTTCGAAATCTGCATACACAACGAAAGGAACTTTAATTTGTTTTTCGAAATGTTCGAATTGCAACACGTTCTCCATCACTTCCTCGCCCAGCTTATTTATACGTGGTTTTTCTTCAGGTAATACAGCTTTTACTTTTCCACAATCTTCTTGACGGTGACGAGTTAGGTTTTCCTCTGTGGTGAAGTACACGAGACATCCATGACATATCCATTTTTCGTGTCCATTGCGAGAATATTGCGACGACATTAGCCGCGACAAAGTTTTTATCCAACAATAATGAGTGTTACCGTCATCATCCGAAATCAATAATAAATTTACGAATACAGAACATACCTTGCTCGATATTCTCAGTGGCACTATGTCAAATATTGTTTTTGCTCCTGTAAATTCCCTATTCATGCCATACACGTTCACGCAAATATCATTCTTCGCTTCAAATTTCTTAATATCTTGAATTTTCACTGGAAACTCCAATCCTGAAAAGTCACATACTGTCGAATAATGGGGGTACGAAGATGTCCTCTGTGATAATCCGTTCGGTTCTCTTAATGCAGAAGCAAGTGCCCAACCAAAGCAGGCTTGATCATTATTTTGCACATTTATAACGGCTTTCTTTGCTTTTATTACATCTGGTAGTTCTATAAAACTCGATGCCCTCGTCGGATTATATTTGGTCATGCTAACTTCCAAACGTAAAATTTCCACTAAAGTCCACCCTGTAAAATAAATTAAGTTTTAATTGTCGAATGTGAATCAATAAATATTGTATTACCTGAATCACGTTCCTGAAACTCTGACATTTTAGCCATGATCTCCTCAATAAATTGTTTATAAATTTCGTAAAGGTTTTTCTCACCAGTAATTATCTTATTTTTCGTATTGAATGATTTTACTTCAGCATTTTCTTTAACATCTTGAAAGTACAGTGCGAAACATTCTAGATTCAATTTCATACTGGAAAACACAGCTAGCTTTGACTCAATAAGCGTCAAAATTTTTTCTCTTACTAAATAAGCGAATTGCAACATATCTATATGAAATCCAGGCTCCGACACACTGTATTGAACAATATTGTCTCCAAATGCAGTTGATAATTGCTCTACACCATCATCTATTACAACAAAAGCGTTCTTCTTATGTGCATTGCTTCTAAGATGACCCGCCAAACATGATCTTTCAACGTTTATATCACACATATCACATCTAATAATATTTACTACATCACCGTGGCCATTCGAAGTCGTTGGGATTTCTTCCAATTTTCTCCTTTTGCATTTGCAAGAATTCCTTTGATGACGCGTCAGGTTATCTTTTCTCGTAAAACTTTTTCCACAGTGTTCGCAACTAAACATTTTGCGTTCTGCTCACTTGATGTTCACCCTTGATGTTCACTCCTCTCTATAAGAAGGTTATCGTTTGATGGATACCATTATATATCGAGAGTTGACATTCACCACCATCGCCACCTATAACAACCTTGATTGTGCATACTATAGATATTTATTCAAATATTACCTTGAAGCTAACCGGATCCAAATACGATGTAGGCGTAACCTTGAAGATTAATCTTCATCGTCTACATCAGTGGCCGTGTCGAAGTCCGACGGGTATGCAGATACCTCCATCCACATGTCAGTTTCAGAAGGTTCGCGGAAAAGGTTTACACCATCCATTTTAAAAAGTGGCATAGCAAAACAAAATGCGCAAAATCGTTTGCTTTGGTCCAACCATTGCAGGATTTCATTCAGATATATATGCATACGCTTGAAATACCGGACTCTGAATTAAGAAATAAATGAATTATTAATTATTCACTAAATTAATTATTCAATATATTAATATTATAAAATATTAATAAAATATTAATATTAATAAAAAAATTATATTATAAATAAATTAATGCTCACCTGAATAATTTGGTATTCCCATTTCTTTCATATGCCAATTTCCTGCAATGGGAACAATATCGTTCGCCATTCGTATCAATCCAAAATTTTATCGATATCGATATCAATTTTCTTCCGATGGCTCCCGGATTCCTGATAAGGATATCGGATAAAACTTCTTTGCCTTGATAGAATGACCAGGCTACCTCCGGCACCATCCGAATACTACACCGGAAAGGTAAACCTATCCAGAGCAGAAAACGGTATTGTTCCAATGGTCTCTCATCCACATAGACCCAGTTAAAGTAAGACCACTTTTCCCACATTAACTTGGCAATCGTATGTGGAATTAAGCCCTGCTCTTCCAATTCCGCAATTTGAAATCGATTTTGTAAAAATTTCCCACAAACCACCTTCATCGTAATGTTTTTTAAAGACATAGGAGTGGAGGCATCCATACTGCGATAGACTGCTGGTGATTGATACATGTTTACTAAACTAAATTTATATCAGAGTGCAATTCTATTTATACTATTATCATATAACTTTCGAATCTTTGGACTACATGGCGATTCATTGAAGGTCATTTTTCAAGGTCATTTTCCAAGGTCATTTTTTGCAAGGTCCTTTTTTTTTTCAAGGTCATTTTTTCAAGGTCATTTTTTGCAAGGTCATTTTTCAAGGTCATTTTTCAAGGTCATTTTTCGAGGTTATTTTTTCGATTCAAGGTCATTTTCAAGGTCAACATTACAAGGTCAAGGTCATTTTCAAGGTCAACATTACAAGGCCACGGTCATTTTCAAGGTCAACATTACAAGGTCAAGGTCATTTTCAAGGTCAACTTTTCAATTCAAGGTTATTTTAAGGTCGTTTTCAAAGTCAACATTTTCAAGGTCAGCTATTCAAGGTCAATATTTGACCTCAAATTTTCAAGGTCAATATTTGACCTCAAATTTTCAAGGTAAGCGACCTTGGCCATTTCAAGGTCAAGGCAAGCCGATTCTAGAACCTCCTCAGACCCTCAAGGTCGGAGGAGGTTCTAGAATCGGCTTGCTCCCACTACTCATATTAATATTTATAGGCAAAAAAAGATATAATATATATTTGCTCCTAATTTAATAGAACTTTTCTCCCTTATATGAGGGAAGAATTCTCCCTTATATGAAGGAAGAAAGTCGTTACTTTCTTTCTTAGGAAGGCAAACAAAAATAAACTTTAAATAGCTATGAGCTTATGAGCATCTAAATTAAGGCTTAACATTTTTCTATAAAACATTTAGTATTTATCACTCTTAAGGTTTGTTTTGAGGTGGCAAAATCTGAGGTTCTATAGACTTTACATGTAAAAGTCTTTTTTCCAATTAAAAAATATTGTTTTTTCCAGGATTCTAAGTCTAAACATATTTCTTTGATCAAGAGAATTGTGGGACTTCTATGATCTATTTGAAACTTAACAGCTTCACTGATATTTGTTTTGTATCCAGAAATATATATGCAGCTGTTTATACATCCTAAAATTCATATTAATCATACATAGCATTAGTTTCTTCTTTTTTTCTATTAACGCAAAGTATGTCATGTAAACTAAATGTACAAACTTAAAGAGGTCTTGACATTAATGACATGATGCTGTAACAGTAAATTTTTAGAACACAAGATCTATGACTGTTGAGATCTTGAAAAGTTATTTGTATTACAAGGGAGCAAAGAGCATCATTTCGTCCCGCGGATAGTTTGATGCCCGATACGAAGCGAAGGGCTCAAAATCTAAGGGAGGAAATGGTACTTTACTCTTGAGTAATACATATAATTTTTTCTACGACCTTTCACAGTGTTTTGCATAAATATTATATTTTTTTGTGCATGACAATTAAAAAAAACCCAATGTCAAAATACAACATTTAGAATAAGTAAACATTGTGAATCGTAGGACCTTTATGTTGAACGTTTTAAACTAATAAAAATAAATATAAATACAAATCAAGTGTTTAGTTCTCCCATGAAACAGGTACATTACGATGGTCCTTAATATTGTTTCTTTGCGAAAATTGAAGTTGATGCTTTCCAAACTAGTACTAATTCATCCGACAATAGTTCTCGATTTTTTTCTTAACTCTATTTTAGTTTGAAAAAAAATGCTTACTCAAGTTTTGTTGCTTTTTTTGTCTTGACATGCATTGAAAAATGTTTGAAACAAATGTCGTAGGGTATATTTTCCTCATTAAAATTTAAAAAAAATATGTAAAATTCGACCTATAGGAGGCGAGATATCGAGGGTAACGGTTGTTACAAGATGAAGGGCAATAATATTGAAAAAAAAACCGTTACCTTCGATATATCGCCTCCTATTGGTCGGATTTTACTATTTTGTTTTATTTGTAGGGGAATATATGCCCTATAACTTTTTTTTGAAACATTTTTCAATAGCTATCAAGGAAAAAATATAGGTCAAAAATTAAGTAAGAAATTCTTATTAAAATTAGGTTAGGAAGGGTTAAATAAAAATAAAAATTTGAAAAAAAAATCCTGAATGTTCTGTTCACTGATTCGAGCCAGACTAGGGGGGCGTCCCCATTTTTTGTGTGTTAAGGACTACCCTAAGGTACATACATTTAGCAGGTACACCCACGGACCTTAGGAATGACGAGTCTATAAGAACGATCAGTCTGCTGTCTTTGTCTCGTCCCGGAGGTAGGGGAACGGTAGACAAGGATAGAAGACTGCTCGAACAGACGGACGCGTCATTCCCAGATTCCGTGGCTGTACACGCGGCCCTAGCTGCCCGCTTCACTCCAGATGCTGACGGTCACAGGGAAACCCTGAAGGGTCATGAGTTAAGGAGTGGCGCGTAATCGTTATCAGATACCTTTTGTGCTATCTCTCGCATTTCAGATGTGTACAGCTCATTAGAGCACTCATTTTCTATATTCATTGAAAACGGTTCATTGAAATGTCAAATTTTGTTTGATGTCATGACTGATGTTTGTTGTATTTTAATATTAAATTTTAAATTATTGTAATTATTCTAGCAATAAAAATATAGTATACAGGGTGGTCACTTTTACAACGCCCACCATTAGGATTTATTAAACGGAAGTACATACAGAGTTGGTCAAATAGGATAAAAGTTTCTTATTTTTGTGCCTTTCAATATACTGAAACGAAATCCGGGATATCTTGCCCAGTTCCTGAAATATCGCGGAAAAACTGAAAAAGTGAACTTTCATTTTCCTCTAATAACTTTTTTACTTTTGAAGGAAACTTTACAAAACTTGGCACGCTTACATTTTTCGATGTGAGCTTTCTGATTACAGTACCAAACATTTTTTGCGCCAACTAGATGCAAAATTTTTCATAGTTTCATAATATCATTCTTTTGATATTCTTATGACCGCAATATTGGATTTTAATAGCATTCAAAAGAGCAACAAAATGTCAATTTCAAACATGTATTACACATGGGTGATATTATTTACCACCAAAAATCGATAATTTAAAAATTTGTTGCAAAAATCAAACTGCTGTGGACGCTCTAAAAATCAAGTTGCCATGGAATAACAAATTAACATTTTGATATTTCTTCATACAAAGAAAATAACTTCTGAGTAATTTTATTGTGTATAAAGTGCAAAAATTAGATAATATCTTTGATTAGTAAAAATGGCAAGATATTATCCTCAACATGAAAAAATTGGCATGAACAAACTCTATAATGTAATATCTTACAAAATATTTTGCTTGCCGAAATTGCAAATTATAAATCCCATTGTATTCCTTAAATTATCTGTTCAAATTCTTGAATTAAAATTTAGAATATTTATTTATTGCCATTTTTTACTAATCAAAGATATTATCTCCTCTTTTGCACTTTATACACAGTAAAATTACTCAAAACTAATTTTCAGTGTATGAAGAAATGTTTGAAATTTGCGAACAGCAGTTTGATCTTTGCAACAAGTTATTAAATTATCGATTTTTGATAGTAAATAATGTCAGATTATCCATGTGTTATACATGGCTGAAATCCGAATTTTTCGCTCTCTTGAATGCCATTAAAATCCAATATTGAGTCCATAAGAAAAACAAAAGTTGACCATGAAAATTTGGGCATCTAGTTGGCGCAGAAAATGTTTAGTACTGTGATTAGAAAACTGACGTCAAAAAATGTAAGATTGCCAAGTTTCGTAAAATTTCCTTCAAAAGTAGAAAAGTTATAAAATAAAAAGGAAAGTGCACTTTTTCAGTTTTTCAGCGATATTTCAGGAACTGTGCAAGATAAAACCGGATTTCGTTTCAGTATATTAAAAGGCACAAAAATGAGAAACTATTATCCCTTTTGACCAACTCTGTATATATTATCGTGTAATAGATCCTAATAGTGGGCATCGTAAAAGTGACCACCCTGTATATACCACGATTGTGAATACTAGTATAGCCCCAGGTCATGAAATTCTCGGCGCTATAAATAAAAGAAAGCCACCCACCATAAAGTTTATATTCTATATATTATTCAGGGGAGTATCATTTTATTTTCCAACTTAGTGAGAAAAATAATAGATATTTATGCATGGACTGGAAGAGACTGAAAAAGTAAGATCGTCGGCATCTGCTAGTGGCAGTGGAGGCCATGAGCTGACGCAAAATTGCTCATCTTCAAGTACCGTCTTGAATGGAAAATTTGTCAATTGTACGATCTATTTGTCAAGTGGTCATAAGGTTGAAGGAGAAAAAAATGTGATTGAGTGAAAAAAAATTGACATCTCCCTAGGGAGATATGAGTTGCTTTTCATAGATTGTATCCATGATGAAATAGATATTTATGCATTAAGGGAGATATGGATGTTTTTTTCCTGAGGTTGACAGGATTACAAACCGAGGGCCTTTGGCCCGAGGTTTGTAAGTCAACCGAGGGTAAAAAACATCCATAGCTCCCGTGGTGCATACAATATTTTATTTTTTAGAAACATATTGGTAAAAATTTTAGGTATTGTATCGATCCACAATGTTTATTTCCGAGGTTGCTATGAGTTGTTTGACAGTATATAAAAGTCATAATAAAAATGTGACAGGGGTTCAGTAATTGTGGTGTAGATTCCGGACACTAAAACATTGGCAAAGAGATCCTTCACTATAGTTGAAGAGGAGAGACTGAATGCGTTGTCGCTTATCAGAGAATACGTGTGCTTGCGTCCTGCAGGAGTCTCAAGGTTTTTTTTATCGTACAGAAACAGAAAATGTATAGTGCAACCTGTTGGGAAAAACACATTTGGCAGCATTCCGTCAAAAATTGCTGTCTACTTGTGTTTGCCGAATCCGAAATCTTTCACAGGTCACTGTTTAAGACGAACATCTGCAACTTTGGCAGCTGATGGAGGAGTAAGTATGACCAATCTGAAGCGTCTGGGTGGATGGAAAAGCTCTACAGTAGCGGAAGGCTACTTGGCAGACAGCATGGCATCCAAGAATAAAATTTCACGCGTGATTGCTGGACTGGAAGAGACTGAAAAAGTAAGATCGTCGGTATCTGCTAGTGGCAGTGGAGGCCATGAGCAGACGCAAAATTGCTCATCTTCAAGTACCGTCTTGAATGGAAAATTTGTCAATTGTACGATCTATTTGTCAAGTGGTCATAAGGTTGAAGGAGAAAAAAATGTGATTGAGGGTGAAAAAAATTGACATCTCCCTAGGGAGATATGAGTTGCTTTTCATAGATTGTATCCATGACGAAAATAAATAATATCATGTTTCTAAAAAATAAATAAATAATATCATGTTTCTAAAAAATAAAATTATATTTTCGGCCCTAATTACAGGGAGCAAAAACCTACTCTCTAAACAAGGAGTGGAAAACAGCTTTAGAGCATAATATCATTAAAGTTTAAAATTTTCATTGTGTTCTTGCACTTTTTGAATAATCGTAGATGAAAAATAAATCAAATTATCTTTGTAGTAAATCATTATGATTGAAGATAAAATGTTGAAATCTACATGTATAAAATATCTGTTCATTTAACTGGTAGCTTTTGAAGCACTCGCTCGTACTTACCTCATGCTTTAATAGCCATTCATTAAATAACATATATACCTTAGTATTGTTTTAGTATATCTTATAGCATATCGTATATCTTAAGAAACTGTTAACATAACTTTGTTTCTTATAAAATATGTGGTGTTTAAGAATCTTTAATTGTATTGCTATTCAAATATATACCAATTTACCAGATTTGTAAAAAAATGATAAGGTTCGTTTGAGGTTTATTGTGCATATTATACAGTGTGGAAATTAAGTAGCGGATAAATTCGGTAACTCCGTTATTGTGCATGAGAGAGAAAAAATCTAAAAGGGAGATTGCGATATAAATTACTGCGCATATGAAAATATTTTTTCAGAATTAAAAAAACAAAATTTTAAAACTTGGGAGTTTTTTAATCTGTTTTAAATCACACAACATTTTGAATATGTTACATAAGAGAAAAATTTAATAGAAACGGCCTTAAAGATATATAAGTAAAGATGAATGAAATTAACAAAAAATATATATTAAGGCTTCAACAATTACCGTAAAAGTTCAAACTAATGATCCTGTACCATCTAGCAATACCTAAGACGGTAATAAAATGCATTATTAAGACGTTATTGACCTACCCTCTTGCCAAATTCTTTCTTTAAGGTCTCCTAAATTATTAGGTCGCTTTTTGTATACCTTGTTTTTTAAGTGCCCCCACAGAAAAAAGTCATATGGCTGTAGATCAGAGGACCCAGCCGGCCATTCCACTGGACCCCTTCTTCCTATCCATCTCCTTGGGAACACTACATTCATCTTGATTTTTTTAACATTAAGGCCGTTTTTCTCTATTATTTTCTTATTTAACCTATTCAAAATGTTATATGGTTGAAAACAGATTTAAAAACTCTACCGAAATAAAAAATTAAAAATATAGGTTGTCAATGTTGTCATATAAAGAAAACATTATTGACGTCATAACTTTTAAAATGTTCATATTTTCATATGCGCAGTAATTTATGTCGCTATTTCCCTTTTAGATTTTTTCTCTCTCATACAAATTAAAGAAGTTACCGAATTTATCCGTTCCTTAATTTCCACACTGTATAACGCGTTTGACCAATTACTTCTACATTGTTTTAGTAGGTAAATTACACATGTACTGAATGTTTCTTGAGATTATCCTGCAGAGAAAATTTGCTTATAATTATTACAAGGACATATTATAATATCATTTATTTATGTGAACTACCACGAATGATGAATATTCATGTATTGTTCACTTCAGATTCTTTTTTCTGTTTCACAATAATTGTACTGCGGCTGCTGGTTCAACGCGCTAGTCTACTGTGCTCAGGTGGTCGTTCACGTAACAGCAGCACTGCACGCAATCATCACAGCAATTAATAAACTATCGACGTGCCTATCGCAAGCCCTACGATTTCCTCCAGTTTCGACACAATCTCCGGCAGGATAAAGCCTGGCAGCTAAAAAATTAACAACATGCCTCGGTCACCATTAAGTGTAATAAATTACACGGTTAAGATACGGCAACTTCTCCATCGCTAACTATCTTCTATTTTTATCGCGGCTTATAAATTTTTCTCAAAAAAGAAACGAGCCGGGGGGAGATAAAGTAGCCAACTATTATAAATTAACGGGTCGTTTATCACACACATAGTTTTTTTTAATTACACGTTACATCCCCATTTATCGCGCAACCCACATTCACGCACGGCACGTACTCAGCGCAAGAAAGAAGTGCCCTTATCGATAAGAGTAAAGAAAAATATATCACACACTGTAATGAGCAACCAATTATAATAGTAATTAAGAGTTATTGAAACTACTTTACAAACTTTTGCACTTTTAAAACTAATTGTAATTGGTCAGTTAATTGTATAGTAAGGAACGAATGGAAGTTTATATTATTAGCATATGTATGCAAAGTATTCAACGAATAATCATCCTAAATTAGAATAATTGAGGACTAATGCTTTCCTAGATTCTAAAACTAATCCCCACACCTCAAGAAATAATCTAACATTTACTATGTTGCTTATGATGATTACAGACTCGAAAATGGATATTTTAGTAAAAATCTCGATGTCAAACATTCTCCTAATATACTTTGATGTAGACGTAAATGAAATAAAAGGGGGAAGGTCAATTACGTCTCGGCGTATTACACTGTTGATCTTCTGATAAGTTCTATTAGTATTTTTGTGTCTAGGATGCTTTATGCACTTATTGTTTGTCTTTATTCGTTTTGACTTTGTGTAGGCTTCCACGGCTTGTTTATGTGTGATGGTGATATTTCTGTTTATTCCATTTATATCATCAGTAATCAATCGCTGTACTTTGAATTAATTTATATGTAGGTTTGGAATTCGTTTGTGCTTTGTTGGAGTTTCTCACTGTTGGGGTATCGATTTCGTAATTTTTTTGGTTTCTTTCTAATGTTTTGATTATACATTTGAAGCCATTGCCAGTTGAAGCTATCAGTATCAATTCTATTAAGCACTTAGAAGCAGCGTGTTCATACCCGTTTGGTAGAACGGTTTTCTAAAATATTTTGGTTCGGACGACCTATTGTTAATAGTATTAAATAACTTAAAAATCTGAAAAAAAAAGGAAATTAAAATATAATATTATTGACATCCACATTTATGAGTTCAAACCAGGGTTGGAATAAATCATGATTAAAAAAAAAAAAAAGAAAATCAGTTATATAAACAAACATTAACATGATTCATTTGATTTTTTTATTTCTTTTATATTTATTATCAGTTTTTGCCAGGGTAGATGTGATATATATATATATATATATATATATATATATATATATATATATATATATATATATATATATATATATATATATATATATATTGTGATGGTATTTGTATTATTTATTTAGATTAATTAGAATAGATTTATTGTTATTAGTATATAGGTATTAGATAGAATTATTATCTTTAGGGCACAAGCTAACAAAAATTATTGTAAATATTATAAATGTGAATGTGAATAAGTATGCACAAATATACAAAGCAATCCGCGGATGGAGGTTGTTGATCGGTTACCACGGGTAACAGGTGACTTCGTGCATAGACGCTTGGGGAATTGAATAATGGAAAGTCGAAAATAATCAACAAGGAGATTGACGAGTGGGAGAGACGCGTGTGGATCGCGGGTGGAGATGTTGCGATACTAATACGAATACATTACAAAATATTAACGGGGTTTCAACGATTGGACATAGGACTGGAAGAAGACAGTCAACCAGGAGAGGAGTTCAACAAGATCGGAGCCGTGACGGAGATATTCAAAAATCAGGACTTCAAGCCGCTCAACTTCGCACACAAAAGTAGCTGTTTATTTTTGTGGGAATCAACAACGGATCAGAAGGAAAAGCAGGGATAAGAGGACGATTTAATCAAGGAACCACAAGAAGAAAACTGCAAGTAGAAAATTTGCGTAAAGTGCAAGAGTCATATTATCACATAAGTTGGCATGTTTATATAGGAGTTATTTTGTTAATGTTGGCCATAGTTTATTATTTATTTAATAATTTTGTTTTCTATTGTTTTTGATTTGTTTGTTTAGTTCAGTTTATATTAGACGTTTTAATATTTTTGGTTATTTTCAATTCATTAAAGTATTTGAACAAAACTCTATTTAGTTATGATTGAACCTACTATTGAACCTGAGATAAGAGAAAGAACAAAAAGTTACAAAACAAGTAAATGCTTAAATGTTCAACACTAATAAAATAGGTAGAGCAATAAAAACGTAACATTTGTAGTCCCGAAAGTGGGGCAATACAAGAGCGTAACATTTGGCAGCCAAAGTGGGGCAATATACAAAAACGTAACAATATATATATATATATATATATATATATATATATATATATATATATATATATATATATATATATATATATATATATATATATATCGATTGATTTATATCACGAAATAAATTATATGATATTTAAAAAATCAATTCTTCAATTTGAACAAGAATTGATGATTAAAACAAATATCTGTGTATCTGTACCATGTGATGGACCAAAAATAGAAGAAAATATGACTATTTTGCTTAGTTACAATTATTTACTTTAACGCATGCTAACTCTACAGATATATTATATTTTCAATTATTCCCACATTGGAATGCATAAACACTGCAAAAACAATGATTAATAAAAAAAAAGTTTGATTTTAATCAATGATAAATCAATGATTTATATAAAAAAAATCTGCTGATTTATATCATAACTTGGGCATAGCGTGCCTGCTAAAGAATTTTTTTTTATTCGAAGTAAATATTAAGCTTAATACTGAGTAAATGTCTTCGCTTTGTAGACTCTCTGATTTCAGTCTGTGCTACTCGCTTATTAAATGTGTGCGGACTGGAACATTATAAAGTTTTTTTTTCAAATGTATTCGTTTATATTAAATATTTAACATATTGAATTTGTTTAAGTAACACATTTTTGATACTGCAATATATTTTCATTTCCGATATACAGGGTGTCCTATATAGAGTAGGATTGCATGAGTATCTTTCTTATTCTTAAAGCCAGAGATCTGGTTAAATAGGCAATGTTGTGCAGTTTTATGTGCTGGTTTAAATTATGTTAAAAGATTTTTTTTAGAATAATTAAACCACTTGGTTAAGTTTCACAAATATTTAATAGAAAAAACTCTACAATAGGTTCTTCATGAAAAAAAAAATAATATAACCTTTTTGTGTCTTAACATAATGTTTATAACCTGTAACTAAATATCCCACAGAGAAAACGTTTGGTTTAGATTCTAACTTATCAACAAACAACATACAATATCGTAAAACTTACACATTTTGTCACGTGACCGACGAAACGCTGTTATTGGCCGAGCGGCACTGTGACGATATTACGCATGTTGGCGATCGCGAGTCAGTGCATAAGGGATAGAAATCGTGGATTAATTCGACTTAGAATCCAGTCTGATATAAAATAAGTTCTGATGGGTTAGTAAAGGGACAGCCAGATAATCTGCTAGAAGTTCACGTGTTAATGGTTCCCGACTTTTTCTCAAATATTCAATTTTTCAACGTAGCCGAAACGCGTGGAGTAGCATATAATTTTCCATATCCTCTTCCAGCTGTAATAACAAATAAAATACTGTATAAACTTTGCAATATATACTACATCTCATACCAATTGGTAATGCTAATTTAAAAATTTGTAATTATTAATCATCTAAACAAATTTCTAAAATTAACAGTTTGCTACAAATATTGTTTAAACATGTCTTTTAGTTTTAACTAAAGGTTTATGTAAAAATATATTGTATAATATCTCACAGTACTTTTAAAAAGTAATAATGATATGGAAGGTATTGTTTTAGAATGAAACCCACAAAACTATTTTGAGGTTATGTTATTACTAATGTATATGTATAATCGGAAATCCCCTTGAATACCCATTACTTATGATGATAGTTAATTATATATATATTTATCGGATTCCGTCGATAATTTATTGAAAATTATGTACTTACATTAAAATGGTCTTTACAAAAATAACTTCGGACTTGTTGTAAGCCCTTTTTCCGTATATCCCCTGTTGGGACGTTTATAAACCATTCATTTGGTTCGCATTTACGGCTGCTATCACATCCAGGCACAATGCAATACTTATTTGTCCCTTTTTTCGTAAAACCGACGTTTTCTTTCTGTAGCTCCTTTGTAAGCAATGCTACAGCTAAGCGCCAACGTGCGTAGTGACGTCACAGCAACATGGCGGGCTTTCGGGACCTTTTCAAACGCCGTTAATTTTAAAATGGTGTTTGCTAATTACAACGATTTGTCTCAACACAAAAATTAGTGCTAATGATGTATTTAATGTGTCTAGAGTTCAGTTTCAAGGTTTTTGAAAAATCGCGGAAGACGCTAATGTTTCGCTCTCACGACCATTATCAAGAGACAAATAAAACTGAATACAAATTCATGAAAGACGCGATTATATATATATATATATATATATATATATATATATATATATATATATACGAGGGCGGTTTGACGGAAGAGTGACTTTTCAAAGGTTGGTAACACTTTCGCTACAGTGATTATGTTGCTAGCTCCTGAGGTCTTTCGGAGGTCTACTGTCAAAATTTGGCACCAATTTGACGGATAGATTATGTTTTATACTTATTTGTAGAAAACTGTTTTCGTTGTTGTATAAATATGAAGAAAAACTAATTTCGAGTGTTGATTAAACATTATTTTCTGAGGGAAAAAACAATTAAAAAAACAGAGGAAAAGTTACGTAAATATTATCAAGAATCTGCTCCGTCCCATGGAATAATTTGTAAGTGGTTTCTGCTGTTAAAAGTGGCCATATGAGCATGGTTGATGCAGATCGTCCGGGACCATCATTTACTGTAACTACTTCAGAAATGGTTAATAAACTCCATGGCCTTGTAATTGAAAATCGTCAAATAAAAGTTTGTGAGATAGCTAATGCAGTAAACATCTCAACCGAACGGGTATAATATATTTTACACGAACAACTCAATAAGAAAAAGCTATCTGCGAGATGATTGCCGCGGTTGCTTAAAGGTGATCAAATGCGCGCTCGCATTAAGAATGCAGAAGAATGTTTGGCCGTCTTCAACGTAATTCAATGGATTATTTTCGTCGATATGTCACAGTAGATGAAACTTGGATACATCATTATACTCCAGAAGCAAAAATACTGTCTAAATAATGGATTTCTCCTTGCGAACATTATCCCAAGAGGCAAATACACTTTTTTCCGCCAATAAGGTCATGGCCACAGTTATTTGGGATTCAAAAGGTGTAATCTTTATTAATTGTATACGAAAAGGAAAAACGATAACTGGTCAGTATTATGCTAACACGTTTTGATGACGAACTTGATTAACAGCGACCTCATTTGATGAAGAAAAAGTTTTTATTCATCACGATAATGCGCCCTCTCATTCGTCTGCAATTGCTATCACTAAATTGGCTGAATTGCATTGCAAATTACTGCCTCATCCGCCATATTCGCCAGATCTGGCTCCCAGTGATTTCTTTTTATTTCCAAATCTTAAAAAATGGCTAGTGGAAAAAGATTTCAGACAAATGAAGAGGTGATAACGGAGACAAATCCATATTTTGAAGACTTTCCGAAAGATTACTTTTTGGAAGGTTAAAATAAACTGTAAACTCGCTGGGCTAAGTGTGTACAGTTGAAAGGGTGTTATGTTGAAAAATAAAATATATTTTTAACAGAAAAATAACGTTTTCATTAAAAAGTCACTCTTCCGTCAAACCGCCCTCGTATATATACAGGGTCCGTCATTTCACCTCCCGTCTTCTATAGCTCAGTTACTAATTGAGTTAGGATTTTGATATTTTGCAGACTTTACTTCCATTCTAAGGCGTATTTTAGGAAAATATTTTTGATTATACAGGGTGTCCAAAAAAAGTGTGACGTCATGATGATGTGTATTTATAAATTGCATGGTATATTTTTTGTTGCTTATATGGGTGCCCTTTATGGATGCCTACATACCCATGAAATTTTATAAAATCGGTTCAGTGATTTTAGCACAAAAAAATAAAAACTGAAAAAAATCAGTTTTGCACCATTGGCTAAGAAAATTAATAAGAGATAAAAATATGCCTTGTTAATAAAACCATACAAGGTACTCATTAAACAAGGTCTGACAATTGCGTTAACCAAGTTTTATTGATATGCATTATACAGAGTGTCCAAAATATAGTGTCAAACTCTTCAAACTTTAAAGCACTATATTTTTCTTATTTTAAATTGGAGCCCCTGTATATTTTTATGTCATTCCATGTGGAATTTAAAGACAAACATTTTTCCTAATTACAACTCTATCGTAATTCTTAACACATTAAAAGTTATGTACAGAAAACTCGATTTATCAACTGTTCTAATAGCCATTTTAATGAATTAAACTCGAAGGTGACTTTGCAAAACAATTTATTGACATAATATGTTTTGTAGTTACAATTAATACCTCGAAAGTATTAAAGGTTTCACAAATCTTCGTGTAAACCTATTACACATCGTAAAAGTATTAAGTTTTGTATAAAAAATAGTTTTAGTAATAAAATTTCATAAAAACATAACATAACTGTGCATTTATAAAATTAATTAATTGCAAGAACTTATGTTTGATATGTCTTCCGCCCTCTTGAAGGCACAAACGAAGACGAGTATGAAATAACAATGCCACTCTTCGTAACAGGGTGAATGTAATATTTTGAAATGCGAATATGAAAGTCATATCCACATTTGTCAATATAGGTCATACTATTTGTCATATTATGAAAATCATATTTTCCGTGACAAAAAATAATTTTGGTATCTTGTGTATAAAGACCTTAGCAAAACAAGTTTTAAACTTTTATATTGCTACAGTCAACATTGGCTCTTGTCACTGTGTTAAACTTTAATGTCAATAAATTGTTTTTCAAACCCACCTTCGATTTTGATTAGTTAAAATGGCCATTGGAATTGTTGATAAAACGAGTTTTCTGCAAATTGTATCTTTGAATGTGTTAGGAATTGAGATAGGGTTGTAATTAGGAAAAATGTTTGTCTTTTATTTCCCTATGGAATTACATAAAAATATACTGGGGTTCCAATTTAAAATTAAAAAAATAAAGTGCTTTAAAGTTTGAAAAGTTTGACACTAAATTTTGGACACTCTGTATAATGCATATCACTAAAATTTTGTTAACGCAACTGTCAGACCTTATTTAATGAGTACCTTGTATGGTTTTATTAATGAGGCACTATTTTTATCCCTTATTAATTTTCTTAACCAATGGTGCAAAACTGATTTTTTTCAGCTTTTATTTTTTTGTGCTAATGTCACTTAACTGATTTCAATCAAATTTTATGGGCATCTGGGCATCTATAAGAGGCATCCAAATAAGTAATAAAAAATATACCATGCAATCTAAAAATATACATTATGATGCCGTCACACTTTTCTGGGACATTCTGTATAATCAAAAATATTTTCCTGAAATACACCCTAGAAAGCAACTAAAGTCTGCAAAATATCAAGATCCTAACACAATTAGTAACTGAGCTATTGAAGACGGGAGGTGAAATGACGGACCCTGTATATATAATCAACTCTACAACCATGCAAATGTAGTAGTTGTTTGTGTCTTAACACATTACCGAAAGCATAAGCTTAAGCAATACATAAGCTTATATACATAAGCAACAACAAGTAATAAAAGAAACGGCCACGTCATTCATGCCAAGTTCAAACTAGTTAAAATTGGAAGAGTAAAATTCCGACAAGTTGTACGGCTCCATTGCGCACAACTCAAACAAACCCCTTTTAAATTTATTGCTGTTCGATACACATTTTATAGTTGCTGGTAGGTGGTTGAAAATCCTCAGTGTAGCATAATGAGACCCTTTCCCGAATTTTGATAGCCGATGTTTCGGCAAGCTAAATAATTGGCCATGCCTCGTGTTGTGACATGACACCATCACGTTGTTATCAAATGTCTGCCTGTGTTTCAGCAGAAACTTGACGCACTCGTAGATATACATTGCATGGACCTTGAGCATCCTGCCCTTTCTGAAAATACCTCTGCAGGAGTCCCTGAAACCTAGCTTATACATAATTCTTACTGCCCGTTTTTGCATCTTAAAGGCTCCCTCCACTCCATAACTGTTTCCCCAGAACATCAGACCAAATCGCAAGTGGGAGTGGACATTAGCGTAGTAAAAAAGTTTCGTTATGTCTAAATTTGTGGCCTTCACCAGAACACGCAGCCCGTAACAAACCCTACTCACTCGGTCACACACCAATGCAACATGGGAGGAGAAAGACAGTGTCTTATCCAGGATAAATCCTAAGAACTTCGCTTCGTTCATAAACTCATACTCACTACTGTTGAAGCTTATTGTCGCAGGCGTTTCCTGGTATTGCCTCGCTTTAAAGTGAATGCACTTGGTTTTATATTTATTTAAGACCAAACTGTTGTCAGCAGACCAGTTTTCCACTGACAACATGGTCTCATTTCCCAAGTGCACCACATCCTGGAGAGTACAACCCCGTAGCAGTGCATTTGTATCGCCCGCATAATTCATCAGTTTACTATTTGCCATTAGATCATATGGCATGTCATTCATATATATGACAAATAGAAGAGGACCGAGAATACTCCCCTGCGATATACCCCTCGTAATATTGAGATCACTTGAACTGGCGAACGCTCCCTGAAAATTGCTCAGATAAGTGTAGTGCACTTTTCCCTGTAGATACAACCTAATTAAATCCTGTGCGACACCTCTAATACCATACTGGTACAATTTCTCCAGCAGCCTTGGATGGTCGATGCAGTCAAATGCTCTCGACAGGTTCAGAAAGATGCCACATGCAACTTCACGGCCTTCCAGTGCCATTAGGATCCAATTGATATAATGGAACAGTGCCGTTTCCATACCCCTTTGTTGTATAAAACCAGGCTGGGACTTTGAAAATAGATCATGTTTAAGGAAAAAGTCTACACAGCGTGTGTGTATAACACGTTTAATTTTTTTTTTAAATACGGGCAGGATGCTTACTGGGCGGTAATTGCCCTGCTCATTATAGTCGCCCTTCGTATAAATTGGGATTATCTATGCCCGCTTGAAGTATTCAGGGCAGACACCGGTTGCCATTGCTGAGTTTATTATATCACATAGAAGACTTGCGATATGTTCGATGCAATTCTTTATAACTGAGATGGGTACTTCATCATATCCCGAGCTCTTCTTGCTTGGCATAGCGTTTACAATTGCAGGTTTTACCGGAATACAGGCTGGGTGTAAGAAAATGGTGTGCTTGGTAAATGGAACTGTTGATTCACCTGTGCCGGTGTTATTTCCTGACAACGGTGTTAATTTTGCCGCTATTTCAATAAAATATTTGTTAAAATCATTTGACAGTGCATGAAGATCCGAGTGTTGCGGAAATTTGTGGGTTTTTTGCTTACCAGTGGCGTCCTTTATGACATCCCATGCTGTTTTCGACCTGTTCTGTGAATGTAACATTTTGAGTTGAATGTGTCTATTCCTTTCCTCAGTGAGTAGATCATTACATAATTTCTGCTGATTTTTGAAGACAAGGATGTATTCGGGTATACATGATGATAGGGTTTGATTCAATAGCAGAGTTTCCCTCGTAGATTTGAGTATATTGGAGTGATAGATCTTCTTTTTCTTACAATCTGCAATAGGTTGCAGAGGAAAGGTCTCATTGAAATGTGTCAAAAATGTATTTATAAAATGACGCAATTTTACATTCACTGATGCGTTAACTTGGACTTCCGCGAAAGTCTCTTGTTCCATCTTCGCACAGAACCGATTAATATTTGCAGCCGAGTAAACTCTTTTCGTAATAATTGGTGGGTATATGTTTGTGTTGCCGTGTATATTATATTTAAGAAGTTGTGCTTTATGGGCCGTATTTAGTACTTGAGCCGCACAGCCCGACGTTACATTTGAGATTATATTGTCAATACAAGGTTTTGACGTAGCTGTAACTCTTGTTGGCTCCGTGACCAAATAGTGAATATCATACGAATTTTAAATTCCCTTAAAAGTGTTGCTAACATTACTTATTTTTAAAATGTCTGTATTGAAGTCCCCGACCAGAATTGAACAATTGAAAGAACGGATCCAAGTCGAAATGAGACATATACAGCCAGAAGTACTCCTCAATGTCTGTGCGGCCTTTCGATATCGATTGGCGCACTGTCAAGAACAAAATGGTCAACTATTTGAACATCTAATATGATTTTTTTCTCTAACCAATATTTTTTCGTAATTTTAATTATTTTTGTTACTTCGTATTATTTTAAAACTTATCTTGAAACAAGTCATTCGTATATTTTCTCGATAAAAATTTCATTTGGTTTTTGATGATATTGTAATAAGAATGTTTTTCAGGTTGATCACTTTTGTTTTATTTCAATATTTAAAATCCAAGCCTGTATTCCTAATTTTGTTTTAACTGACGCTGTTTTGAATGGTAACTTGATGCATTCTACACATTAAAATAATAATTGAATAGTTTTACTTTAACGCATTTTTTCAAATTTTTTTTCCAATGTTACATATTGAAAATGCCACGATGTTCAAAACATAATAAAAAGTACTATCAAAATCAATAATAAAAACTGTAGGATGTTTAAGAAAAATGGCTCTGACGGCATCACTGCAAAACGGAGAGAGATGGAAAAATGAAGATGGTCTCAAAATATTTGTTTGAAAATAAATCATTTTGACCTGTTGAAGCGTTTTGAAAATTTATACAGGGGAAAAATAAAGCCAGGTCTTAATACTTTATACGCTCTCTGTATAATATTCTATACATGATTTCATCCATTTCAATTGTTCCCATTCGATTACATTCATGTGGACGTGTGGACACTTGTAGTTCCTTGTGCGCTGTAGTATTATTTGCGCTATAATTTATTTCTCATCCCGATATTATTTGAAACTGATACACTTCATCCTGTTGCTCGAAGGCTCGATACTCTCGGTCGTGTCTGTGTGTATGTATAATGGGTGGTTGTGTGTCGAACGGAATAAAATATATTTACTTTGTGCATTATCTCGGGGCTGATAAGCCCCGCTCGTGGGGTGGACTAGGGTGGTGTTCTGGTGGGGACCTCGTTCGGGTGCGCGGAATACATTTACATAACAAACTGTAAAGATGCATTTAGGAATAATAAACAGGCAGGGCGTTCGCGATGAATAATGGCGGGGAATTGAGATTGAGTGTGAAATAAGGATTTGGCAAGTAACTGGCGGGAGCTCACACCGCGGCGAAGATGTGAGAGTGAGTATGTGCATAATACAACCTCCTCTGTTTTCAGTGTAGATGCACGGGGGCGGCTGTGGGTCTGGGTTGTGTATAGTAAATACGATAGATTGAGTGGCGCGATTGTGTGTTGGTATGTGTGTGGTATGGTATGTGTTTATGTATGTATAAGTACGTATGCATATGTATATGTATCTGTGTGTGTGTTTGTGTGTGTGTGGGGCCCCTTTCTTGTCGATGCTGGTAAGCGGCTTATCGCACGCGGCGCAGCTGAGTGCAGCGAACGGATCCGTTGCCAGGACGAAAATCCGACATCGACAAGGATTATTAGCTCCTCTGGCCTTGTTCAGTAATCTCAGAACAATGATCTTCACTCACAGGGCCTCCTCAGCCCGCTCCTCCTCGTCCCCCGGGGGCCACGGCGTCTGTCCATTTGTTTTCGCTAATTAGTACTGAATACGAAGCTCAGGGCCTCACCCTAAATCTCCATTCAATGCTACATCACTTCATTTCACCCGGACTACAATGAGCTGAAATCCTATACGCTCGCTAATTACTGTCGAAATTTAAGGCTTCTCAACTGCGCACTTAATGAGCTTTTAATATTTTTTCCTGCCTTGGACTTAAAAATATTCATATTATACTTTGTATGTACGGTCAAACGCCTATGAAATAAACCACTATAATTTACAGCTATGAAATAAACTGTTTACGACAAGGTTATCATAATGTAAGGGATATAAATCAAATTATTATGTATTTTTAACAAATTGAGCAAGTTACATAAAGTAAACGAAATTACATTGTTTAAATCAATAAGATTTTTCCAAGAAGAAATCCAATCTGAGTAATTCAAATGTTCAATTAGACCACAATTTTGTTGGTGTAGGAAGGTTTGCATCGCTTCGATATCGTACCTATTTGCTCTACTAGTTTCAAGCATATTTGATATAGCTATGTCCTGATTTTTCTAAAGAACTTCTGCAGCTTGGACATCACTAATCCTTGGTCTTGGGTCTCCCTGATCTCGGACGGCCAATTAAAGACTATGTACAATCATGCTCATATAAATCTAGTTCAAACATATTTATATTGCTATATAAAATTGCTGTTGTAACCTAATTTCTTTAGCTAAATTTATGTGAGCATGACTGTGTACCTACGAATTTTTGAACCAAATTACTTAATTTTTTCATTTGATAAGATCCTGCTCTCAAATATATGTTCGTGCATTTTCGTCTAAATCTAGTAGTGTAATTTCTACAGCGTTTATAATAATATTGTACAGATACAAAACCAATTGTCGTTTGTATGCACCTTTAAAATAAAATCTTAGGAAAAGTTGTTCGTAGTCACCTTAAAACCCAAAATTCCAAGTTTGGTTGAAAACAAAAATAAAATCACCTGCAAATAGTTTTAGTAATAATGTCTCTGTTATTCTCACAAGGCCATGATTAATTAATTATACCTAAACACAATAAGATGTGTCACATGGAACATTGCTAATTTGTTAGACTTCTAATAAACTTTTAAAATATTATAACGCTTACTATAAACAAAAAAGAGGGAATAGTAAGACTTGAGATTTTTAGTTTTGAGGTGACTCCGAACAACAATATTTTTTATTGAAAAAAAATCCCTCATGTATTTTTTCATATTTATTCGTTAATTTTTAATCACAGTAGACTAGTTATTTACTAAGGTTAAAATGCAATTTACCCATTCACAGGCTTCACAAGCTTCACATATTAAAAAAAGTATTATAAAATCCACCGAAAAATAAAAAAGTTATTTAGGTGTTACCAATTCCAGTGAAACAGTCTGTATACCGGGTGATTCAAGTTTTATAACCATGAGTTTTTTAGGCATTTGGAGTTGCCCAAAAAATATAATAAATTTGATTTATATAGGTCTGATACTAATCTACGGAAAGGTAGTTTGACTTTTTCGATATAATTATATAGACGGTTATAAAATAAATTTAAAAAAACGGGCAAAATTCTCTATCGTTATTTTTACCCTAAACTGTATTATTTTATTCATAGAGCCAATTTATGAAATCAAAAATTAACGAAAATGATTAGATTTCAAATTAAAGCATTTTTTACATTACTGACCAACTTTCCTCGGTATGATTTATGATTTTGTAAGTCAAGAGCCCAACAAAGCATTAACCGCGTCGGTGCGGTTTGAACGTTTTATGACTTTATTATTAAGCAGATATTGAGCTCCGGCCTGAAGAAATCCATGCGTCTGTATCCACCCAGCACGCTGAGGGATGTACGGCCCTATTGCAAAACCCATAAAATCCATTATAGGGATTATTTCAGGAAAAAGTCGTCATATTTTACTATTTTGTAATAAATCTTTATGTTGCAATATCAAAATTCATTTAATTCAATCATTGGTGCAATTTTTTTGACTTGGATTACACTGGAATGTTTGGAATAGCATTGAAGTATGTTCTGACAAAAACTATATAAATAAACTTACGATTTTTTTGTGAAATAACTTATAAACTACCGGATGGTTAAAATTATTTTTTTTAATCGTCAGATTGGGCTTCATCAATATCTAAACATTTGTGCTTATTTTGAATTTTTTATTTCAATTAGAAGTCGCCATGTTTGGCCTGGTAATAAAACTTAAATCATCCGGTATACTATACACTCACGAACCAAATTATTGCATATTGTTTCTTTTTTACTTTAAATTACTTTTCATGCCAAGCTCTTTATGGTGAATAATCTAGGATTGCATTATTTTATTTAAAACTTGTATATACAATTTTGATCAGTGAAGTCTGTACAATATACATGTATACATGTATATGAATAGGCACTAATTTACAATTTATGCCGACATATAATAATATTTGAGAGTTTGTTTTGGTGATGTTTTGTAACTGTTTTTTTTCTTTTTGACCATTATTATGACACCTCTAATGTATTTTCAATGAGTTTGTATTTTTGAGTATTAAAATGCATAGTTTAAAAAGGGAGGTCCAAACTGAGGAATATACAGGATTAATATACAAAAGTTCGGATTATGTCGAATATCTCCGGAAGTAAGCGGAATATTCTGGTTTTCTCAACAGAATATTACTGACCACGAAATTGAGCAACTTTTTTCTAATTTACCAACCTTTGTAACTTTTACGGTTTCCGAGATCCGCATGCTGTTGATCTTCATCTAGGATACCTTGTAGAAGACGTAGACCAATCGTCGGCAAAATTAGCCATCGTCGGCGAAATTCGCCATCGTCGGCGAAATTCGCCTTCGTCGGCGAATACGGGAATATCGCGGACGGTGCCATACCATATGCAACTTACTATACGGCGGTGTATGTACGGCAGAATAAAAACGTTACAAATTTAAAGAATGGGCAAGGTTCTGATTTTAAAATCCGCTGAACAACACAGTAGTTTACATTAAACGTTCATCCAATTCCTCTATTCCTCACGTTAGGATATCTTCAACGTCTGGTAAAACAGTTTCCTTGACTTAGGAGTTCTTGCAGTGCTTTGTCTACTAACTATTTATTGGATAACATCTACTCGGCCCATTCCTCTCATACGCTGATCAAGTCCGTATAAAACATTTAGATCTGGATCTCTATGTTCATCATATCGTATGGCATAAGTCGCTGCAGCGAGTTGCAAGTTTTCTCCACATACTCGTGGCCTGTAGCGATTCATACGTTGAAATTGCTTTGGCGTTGTACGAAAACCAACGGTCAGTCGAAAACGACAGCTATGGAAGCGAGAGTATTAAGGTTAGCAACGTATGAAACAAACAAAACAAACATAACATTCCAGAAACAAAAATGTATCCTATAGATAGCACGGTCGTTTACCTTGCGTACTTCGTTCCATTTCTGTTAAACGTACCACAATTATTGAAAAACTCTTCTTAATATATACTTTACTTTGCAACCTTATTTAGTAAACAAAAACTGACATTAGTAATTCGTATTTGTTTAACCCTTAGTTAGGCGCGCTTAAACCGGCTTAGACATTAAGTCGCGTGGGGTGATATTAATTTTCTGTTTGAAATGTAGTATTTTTTTATTGTATCTATGCAAAATATAATAAGTCGAAATAGATTATTTTTGGTTTTATTTAAAAATAAAGGAAACTCGAAAAACATATCGAAGCAAATTATTTCAATGAAGTTATTATTATCTACAATCAACACACGAGAGTGTTGATCGCAAATAGGTTTTGCACAATTCTCTATGAAACGCAGGAATTGATACCAGCAATATTTCTGTGATGGGTGGAAAAAACAGTATAAGTCGAAAATTTGGGAATATAGGTTTCAGTCAAATTATATTTCAGAAAGTGATGCTCTACATTGTGTTTGAAATAGTATAAGTCACATTATTCAGTTTAGGTTTTAAAATAGGTTGGCAGTTTTAGTACAACTTTAAATGCTACGATTATTGGAGGGAAGAAAGGTATAAGTCGACTTATACTATTTTAACGTAACAAAATATTTTATAATAAGAGACTTGTACTATTTGACGCTAGGTGGGGCACGAAATATTAACCACGGATTGGAGGTTATGCATGAAAATGATGAAGAGGCGGAAAACCATGAATAGGAGCCTATTAATCTAATATTCGGGGATAAAGTTGAGGGTGATCCGGCCGAGTAGACAAAGTGAAGACACAAATGTTATAAATATCAGTGGGTTACATCAATGTTCCGATGTTATAGCTAATGATCTTGAAAATCTTAGTTCTGATGACGAAGATAGCGTGAAAGTTAGGAATTAGGAAAAAAGCGATAGTGAAGATAACGTGTAAATGCTTATAGAAAATCGTATTAATGGTGAGAAGAAAATGGTATCCAAAGTGACTGACGTAAACGAGAGAGAGAGTAAAGAGAAGCAGGAAGCAGTGTTAGGAGTAACAAGAAGAAATGGAATAAAGACGGTAGTAATGCACGAGAAAAGAGAACAGAGAAGAAGAGGGAAAAAATACGGGCCAGCAATATGTAACCTCAAAATACACAATAAAGAAAGCACGGAAAATGCAAGAATTACCCAATTGTAGGCTAAAGTGTGCCGAAAGAATTCAAGAAGATATAAGACAAAATATATTTAATTAATATTGGTTTCTAGGGGACCGCGATAAGCGGCTTGTTTTTGCTGCAAGTACTGCAGATTCGAAATCGACTGCCATCAAGACAAAAAGGACGAACGTTTTCGAAAAAGAACAAAAAAATAGAAATGTAACTCATTGTTATCATTTTAAAGTTAATAGAGAAATACTGAAGGTTTGTAGAGGTTTCTTTATGAAAATATAAAATGAAACTCAAGTGTTTGTCACATTATCAATATTAAATTCAAGCAATTCTACATCTGGAGTTACTCGCGATGATCAAAGAGGCGTATGTCCACCTTCCAACAAACACAGCTTGGCTGTAATGCAAGAGGTAGTACTTCATATTAAGTCTTTCCCGTGCTACGAATCTCATTATACAAGAAGAACGGACGATAAAAAATACTTGGTCCCTCATTTGACTCTGCAAATTATGTATGATTTGTATTTCCAAGGCCGGGAAAATGTGGTTTCTAGACGGATTTATGAAAAAAAAATCACAAGCTGAAACTAGCGTTTACGCAGCATAAAGTAGATACCTGCCATAAGTGTGCTACCCTGCAGATGTAGTTCAAAGTGGCGGACGGCAATGAAGAGAGAGGAAGTAAACCAAATTCAATAGATGAGCACCTCCTTGAAGCAGATAAGGCTTATTTGAAGAAAGATGCGGACGTTGAAGATACATTACCGGACATTGGAGAATTTGATGAAAACCAAGCATAGGGCATATCAATCATTATATATTTTTCTTATTATTACCTAATTTTGAATTATTTTCAAAGCAGACATTAAAATGTACACTTCAGTTGAGTAAAAGTAAACCTAAACAACGTTTTTTAATATCTTATCGACTTGGTTCTTTTAGTATAAGTCAGGGCACTAAGAGAGTCAAATAGTATAAGTCAATCCTCTTTGTTGTAAACATTGTTTTTTCATAATTTTTTTACAATCATATTTTGAAAGTGATACAAACAAAAAACAATTACCAATTAATAACATTGTAGAACTATTTTCACAGCCTGGGTGTGTGTTTAATACTAGTCAAAATCTTCAAGCGGCGTTTTCTTAAAATGCCAATTCTTGACATATCCTGTTTTTCCCACCCATAACAGATTTATCCATGCAGAAAACGTTGCAAAAGTCCACCTTCTAGTTCTTTTTTGGCAAGTATACGTAGCAAACATTTGATCAGCCACATCAACACCTGCTTTTGTCGCTTTAGAGAAAGAGATCATTTCCGGTCCTTGTCGTCACCTGTAGCTTCATCTGTATATGCAGAAGAATCCATTGTAGGCAAAAGCGTTACAGATCTGTACTTTTTTGGTACATAAGACACCAGCAGATGTCGTCACAAAATCCAAAAAACGCTGCTTTTCCCTTCTCGACGCGTATTCGCCAAAATTTTTGGCGGAATCGCTATTTTTAATTTCCTCGTAGTTCCCGATAGAGTGAAAAAAATGTTTTTGGACTGATCTTGTTCCAAAGAAACACTAGTATACCAATTGTCACAAGTGATGATCTTATTTGTTCCTTCAATTGGTTCAATAAGTCCTTTCACTACATCGGCTAGACTGTTACTTGTGGCAAATTATAGTTCGGGCTGTTTGAGCATGTACTACTCCAAATTGTATATGTAAAATGTACGGGCATAAACCATGCTGTACATTTTGATGCTGTTTTTAGCAGCCTAATTAAGAATGTATTGCTTAAAGGAGTAATCAATGGTAAGGTACTCACCAGGAGAATAGTTTTCTTTACATTGACGCACAAAGAACTGAAAATGTTGTCTTATATGGGCCATTCGATCTGTGCCTGTTCGCTCTTTTCAGGTGGTCACTGAATCAAATCGAAGACATCTGAGAAGAAATAGAAATCTTTTGGCACTAATGCACATCTATACAAATTCTATGCCACTGCCATCAGTGTTGAACATAATAAGTACGAAAGATGGGAAGCTCGATACATGCCTGACATTAGCAAAAGGGCAACAAAGTCTTTTAGTTCTACTACATTTGTATCAAGTGCATCTATTTCACTACTAAATCTACCTTTCACCATTTGTATGTACTCATTCGTTGTATCAACAATTATTTGAAATATTTCCTCTGTTATGAATAACAGGAATGATTCCTTGGGAGTAGAAGCATTTCTTGCTGGCAGTCTTACACCCGGTAGATGACAAATAATATTTTTCGATCTAGATCTTGTAGGTTGAGGGATTTTTTTGAACCACTTACTGCATTTGTCTTTTCCAACATAAGAGTTTTATTGAATATTAGTAGATTGCACATCTATATCTCTGGAACTTTCGTCATGCTCAAATTCTTCGACATGATTGTGCATCAAAAAGGTTCAAATGATCTTCATTACCTTTATTTCGGTTGTCACCATCTGAACTCTCTTAACGTTTTGGCTCATCTGATTGTTCTCCAAAAGATTAATCTGAACTCTCTTTTAAGATTCGATGAGCTGCCTCCTCTAATTCAGCTGCTGTCAATGGCCTGTTTTGGTCTTTATCCATCTAAAATTACTTGGACTTAATTTTTTTTAGGTTATGTAATGTAATTTTATCGATTTGATTTATTTAGGACCTGAAATTACCTAAAATAAAATAAAATATCTCACACAACTGGTCGCGTGAGGTGCAAATGTAAATTTATTTTTTATGGAAAAAAAAACAATAATCACTGACCAGAATTGATAGGTTCAATCTAAACTGTCAAACTTATATAAGATTACCTTATTTGACAGATTTTTATTTATGCTTGGGATCGTAGGTACCCCGCGCGCCAAACTAAGGCTTAATTTGTTTCATTTGTTTTCCTAGGCTGCCTTAAATTTTTCACAATTTTGTTATCAGGCATTAAACTCGATCTTCTTAGATATTTATATTATCCAACCTCATGGTATTTTTAAATATTCGTGAGGAGAAAAACAGATGCAAATTTGTTCATTGCAAAAATTAGGTTACAACTAAAAAAAAACGACGACGTAATATTCAAAAAGGGACACGTCACAAAACAAATTAAATCGTAAAATTGTGTAAATAATTAGCCATCAAACTTGTTCAAATCGTATGTTATAAAAATAATATTAAAGGCTCCAGAGGTAATTCCTCAATTTTTACTCACGCTGTATAATTTCGCAATATTATCTTTACCGTTTATGAGTTGTCTATTTATTTTACAGAACAAGTGTGCCGAAGGCTTGAAATAATTAGCTTCGAAATTGGCGCAGTGTGTGGTTGCAGCCAGCGTCCCAATTTCGGGGCGTTAGGGCTGGTGGGCGAGCATTAATTGCCCCTAAGCAAATATAATTTCGGCTAATTAAACGATAGCGTTTTTGTTGGCGCGGACGTAAAGTGGGCCGTAAACTGGACTCTCGTCCTCTGTGTAGTTATTTATTCAATGGCCCCGTGTATTCATCATTTCAATTATTCCTCCCCGATAAAAAAAGGGGGCGCGCCCCCGGGGGGCAATTATTAAGACCGCAGTCAGACTCAGGCCCACCGTAAAAACGGCACTAAACACTTTGATTAGCATCCGCGGATGATTGCGCATTAACAGTGGACATTTTTTCTATCGCAAAAACACGAGGCTAATGGTTAAATCCGTCGGGCTTCTTGCGGCCTTGCTGCTAATTGATGCCCTCACAGTATAATCCGCTTTTTCGCAATATATTGGGCCTCTTGAGGGGATCGAGGGGCATAACCATCGGATAGGCCGCAGTTAATGCCCCGCTATTTACTGTAAAATCTACAATGGGCTGTTTATTTTATAGACAACTATAAAATTGTTTTCCTTTCCAGCTCTCCGCACAAAACGGGTGATGTTTGTGTCCGGCCGTTACGCAAAATGGGATATAAAGTCCCCCTGGCCACCCACAACGCGGGAGCTCTCGATGGGGGGCCCGAAGGGGGCGCGAAATTTAATTTCACATTCCGTAATGGAAATCGGACACTCCGGAGGAACTGTAGCTAGGGCTATTTTCTCGATAGAGGAATCGCGCCGTAGAGAGTTGCATGGGGGTGTTTTAAGACCACGCGTATTAAACCTAAAACACATTGTAAGCATTTTTTTAAAAACCTCCGCATTATGACTCTACTGTCGCTGTACATCTACAAATGCCTGCTATATACAATGCGACACCGCGCCACACTAAGAACCATGGCGGATGTGCATAACTACGAGACAAGGCATATGGATGACATTCATATTGAGAAGACGAGATTAAATACATCTCGCACGGGAGCCCGCTTCTGGGGCCCCAAGTTCTATAACTCTCTACCTGTTTAAAAAAATTTAACAGAAAACGCATTTTTCCCTTGGCAGGAGTTTCTTGCCAATACCAATGCGATACCACAACCAAATACTCCTCCAATTGATACTTGTTTTTAAAATGTGTAGCAATTGTTTTGTATATTTCTCTGTATGTTAGTATCAAACCTTTATTGATGTATTGTGAATTTATGTAAATTGTGTCCACATTTTGTGTGTTCTAATTTGTATGACATGTGTAAACTTTATGTAATAGCACGTAAATAAATTATTCTTATTCTTATTATTCTAAACCAATGTCCAAATTTACCACAAAGAAGGATACAAGGTTTGTTCCAAGTAACAGGCTCGGCTTGTCAGCGGACAAACTGTGGATCAGTTTCTGATAGTTCCGTTGCGTTGGCGCGGTTTTGGACTGGATCAGAAAATTACTGACGGATTTCTAACGATTGACAGATCCCCTCTTTTAGGCAGATTTCTAACCGATACTTGGCAGTAACTCGGACATGTGCATCCCTAATGCGGCAAAAGTTTGGGATTTCGCCGTTTTCTGTTAACGGTCAGCGGTGCGCTGTTTTTTTTTTCGATTTTTTTTTAATTTGGAATAAATCATAACAGTAATAAATCTCTAGGTGTACATTAGGGTGGACCTTAACCTGGTGATTTTTTTTTTCGTTATTTATTTCACGACGCCCCCTAGTATTGTATCACTTGATGAAAAAATAATGTGTGCCAAGTTTGAAATCGATCGGGCAACGAGAAGACGTGGCACATTGAGTTTGAAATTTTGAAAACCCGACCTTGTATAGCGATTTTTTTTTAAATTCGGGATCCCTCCAGATTTCGTTGTGTTCGGTAAGAAAATGTTCTGTGAAAATTCTCACGACTGAAATATAACAGGAACACGTTGCACAAGGCCGCAAAAAAAAAATTAAGAAACATGAAAATTTATATAGAATAGTGAAACTTCCGTTGTAATAACTATATTTAATTTTTATTACAATAAGTGAGTAACATATTTACAAATGATTCGATAATGTACTTTTGTTTGTATCTGGGAATAGCCAATGATAGTCCGCAACGATTTGAAGTATACATTGTTTCTCCTCCTCGTTTTTAGTTAGAACTTCATTATAATCCTGCATGAGTTTAACTCCTCGTTCTGCAACATCATTAACAACCTTGAGCCTTGTTACAATTTCAGCGCCTCTCTTAAATCAGTCATCAATCTTTCATATAGAAGGATCCATCTCAAAGAATTCTGTTGGCAATGAAAATCGTTCAAAAAGTTTAGGAGATTATTTAGAAACGAAGTTTTCGTTCCCCTTTCATTTCGATTTCGAGTTATCGATCGATTGCCAACATCTTTCTGTAGCATTGCACATTTCTTCACCAGTTCCTGGAAAATATCATAGTATTTAAAACCATTCACCTTTCGCCATCTTGTGTCTACTGATATTTGACTGTTAAAAAATGACATCGCAGCTGTTTCTGGTAGTAAATACCACAGATGGTTACAAATTTTTGTTAACACCGTTCGACTTGTATTTTTGCCAATTTTGGCGTACTCCTGAAGATTTTGCATAAATTGTAAATCTTGGTATTGCGCTTTTACTGCATTAGGGGCTAACGTCCAGGCTTGAACGTATAAATGGGCTAAAAAAATGCAAATGTCTCTAATTCTAGTTTCTTCATCTCCCAAACTGAACTTGCAATAGAGCATTCAGATATCCACGCATCGCATACTTTACGCTATTTTTTATTGGTGCATTTTAATACCTTAATATAGTTATTTAAGCAACTAGACTTCATGTTTGCGATTAATAATCAAGACAATAGCCGAGATTGTTATTCGCCATTAATATTCGTGTTGATTACAATATTTTCCCGTTGATTTTAAATTATTAGCACTATAAGAACTGCTCACAAATTTATTTAATCTGACTTCCAAAGCAAACAAATTTGAAATGTATCATAGTTACGCAATAATTATGATGCCTTAAAATAAAAGTCACCGTTAATAAAGCATTACAATGGTTGGTTTTTCGAAATAAAACATCAAAGGAAAAAAATATTTAACTGTAAATATGTACACTTTGCGTAATACACTGTAGATATGATATACAGTGTGCGCCTAAAGTATGAAATAAATTCATTAAAACCGAAATATAAAAAAATTGGAAAAGATCCTCGAACTGGTCGATTTTCTTTGATAAAAATACTTATTTTTGCATGGCATTCATGACAGTTTCTTTTGAATAACAATCTCCTATTTTTGTTCTTGTTTTTGATAGATCTTTTAATTGTCAAAGTGACAGTATAAAAATGTTGCTATGATACATGAGAAATATTTCGAGTAAATGACAATTGAAAGTGAAAAAGTGAAAGAGAAATGACAGTAGTAGTGACTGTATTTGTTAGGGACATTATCCGTAACTGGCTATCGACCAACGTGGGTCCTTCTGCCATGTGATTTGTGTAAATGTGTGTATTGAGTTAGGGCTTGTTACTCCAGAAATTCGCCCCCGATCTCTAGAGCGCCGTTAATGAGCTCCCAACGGCGAATGGCACTAGTTTCTCAGTACAAATGTAGTACCTGTACTCGGGCTCGAACCCAGGTCTCCGCGCATGCTAAGCAAGCGTTCTAACCTGTCAACTAGCGGTGAGAAATGACATTTCTTTACATTTTAAAGATTTAAAGATTTTTTTAATGAAATAATATATTTTTTTTAATATTCATATAGAGGAGAAAAATAAAAATTCAAAAACATATTAAAACATATTGTTTCATGGAATTTTAAAAATTCATATTTTCAAATTGGATGTGCCCCGTCTTCCCGTTGTTGAATCGATCTCAAATTTTTCACACATTATTTTTTCACCTAGTGGCATAATTCTAGGAGGCGTCGTGACAATAATTTCAAGGTCCAAAAATAAGGTCCACCCTAGTGTACATACGAGGTGTGGCAATTAATTTTCGAGACTGTTGCTATAGCTTCTTTATTTCGCAATTTTTTTCAATTTTTAATTTTTCCCCTTCAATATACTCCCCTTCCGAATCCCTACACCTCTCCATGCGAATCTTCCACTGTGCGAAGCAGTGCTGCAGGTCATCTTCCGACAGGCTCTTGAGTAGCTGTGCCGATTTTTGTTTTACGTCCTCTAATGACTTGTGGCGGGTTAATTTTAAGCAAGATTTGATTTTTGGGAATAGGTAGAAGTCGCAGGGTGCTAAATCTGGCGAATAAGGTAGGTGCTCCATGACTATTACCTGGTTTTTGGCCAAATAGTCCTTGACAGAGTGCATGTTGTGAGCCAACGCGTTGTCTTGACGGAGGATCCAGGAGTACTCTTTCCACCTTTCGCGCCTATTTTTGCGAATTTTTTCTCGGAGTGTTCGTAAAACATCTAAATAATAATAATATTGATTTACTGTCTGACCTTGTGATACCCAATCCATGTGAACTACACCCCGTATATCGAAGAAAACAGTCAAAATCGCTTTAAATTTGGACTTGCTCATCCTCGCTTTTTTTTGCCTCTCTGAGAGTTTGGAGTCTTCCACTGCATGGATTGCCGGTTGGTTTCAGGGTCATATTTAAAAAGCTATGTTTCGTCACAAGTTATAACTCTTGACAAGAAGTCTGAGTCCTTTTCGATACATTCCAGGGTGTCAGAACAAATGTCTAGACGATGCATTTTCTCTTCCACCGTTAGGAGTCTGGGCACAAGTTTAGCACACACTGTCCTCATGTTTAGTTCCTCGTGCAAAATTTGTCTCACAGTTTCTTTATTAATGTCCACATATTCAACAATGGCCCTAATACTTAATCGACGGTCTTTTCGAACCATCTGTGTTACTTTTTGAATGCTCAAGTCACTTTTTGAAGTCACAGGCTGCCCGGGGCACTCGTCATTTTCAACATTCTCCCTCCCCTCCTGAAAACGTTTGTAGTACTCAAAAACTAGGGTAAACCCTCTGCAAAGTTACATAGCTTTCGGTCGCGGACTTCCCGAGTTTTAACAAAAACTTTAAATTCACTCTTTGCTCAATTTTTGTATCCAACATTTTTTCGGCGCGATCAGTTTTTTCATCTTCGTTATTTGACGATTACAACGAGACTATATGTTGCAGCTGCTTGCAATTTTTACCCAAAGTCAAGGGATATGTACAGATCTAAACCACGCCCGTTTCATTCTTCTCGCTACGCAGGTGTTCGTTAAAAAAAAATCAGTCTCGGAACTTAATTGCCACACCTCGTACATATGCGTGCATGTAACAGGAAGCAACCGCTTCTTATTCGTCACGGATGTTGCTCTGTCGAGAGTATTTCCGGGCTGATGATATGGATGCTTCACTGTCGGAGTATCCCGCTTTTATTGGGTTTATGCCTTTCTTATTATTTATTTGAAGATGTTTATATGTTGTATTTTTGTGATGTCGCTCAGTTTGTTGTACTGTAGTATTGATGTAGTTGTCAGTTCCGAGGTTCGGTTTTTGTTTTTGTGTTTGTGGGTTAAGATGTCATTTCTTGCTCTTGTTAGGTGTCTATGCGTTTCACTATTTCTCCTTAAGTTTATTGTGCTTGTTATTATGTTGTTTTGTATTTTGTTTGTAAGTATCAGGTTTTCGGTTTTTATTTGTTGTTTTATGTTCAGTTATTGGTTTTGTTGAAGACTTCTGATGTCGGGGTACTGTAGGGTAAGTTGTGAATTAGTTTTAATACTTTATTATGTAGTCTTTGTAGCTTTTTCAGGTTTCCTTCCATTGTGTTGGCACTTCTTATGCCCAAGCCTCCAGACCAACCTCAACCACCCAAACAATTCCTAATGCAGAAGAAATTCAAGCCACCGCTCTTCAAATACAGCCTCAAAACAATAATATGGAATAATTAGTGTATAAAATGATGGAGAGGATGCATAAAATGTTTGATCTCCTAATCACCCTCATTACCAAATTAAACAAATGAATAAGCTCTCGCTAAAAATGGCAACGTGGAACGCCAACGGCCTGACTAACTATTGTCAGGAAATCAAATTCTTCATCATTAATCACAACCTAGATCTTGTGATGATCTCTGAAACTCATATGAGCAACAGAAGCCACATTAAAATACCTGGTCATACAATACACCATACGCAACATCCTGATGGCTTGGATTGTGGTGGCACCGCTATCATCATAAAGTCAAACATCAGACACCATCTGGTTTCTAAATACAGCCAAAAAAATATTCAAGCTATCACTATAGAGGTCGAGTACTGGCAAGGACAACTATCACTATCAGCAGTGTGCTGTACCCCAAACAAAAGAATTAATGAAGCTCAACTTGAAACAATCTTCGATACTCTAGGCCACCGTTTCATTGCTGGATGTGACTTCAACTCCAAACATATACATTGGGGTGCTACACTCACAAATCCACGTGGTAGAGTATTATTCCGAGCCATGCAAAATAAGAAGCTACAATCGCTATCCACAGGAGAACAAACATACTGGCCTTCGGATCCTCGTAAAACTCCAGACCTGCTGGACTTCTTCATAACCAAAAACATATCCCATAACTATATGTCCATTGCATCATCACTGGATCTTTCATCCGATCACACTCCTGTCCTAGCTACCTTGAATACAAATATATGCAAACTCCAGAAACCGCCAACACTATCGAAGCACCATACGGACTGGGGTGCCTTCAGAACTGATCTATCCATACTACTCCAATTAAAAATGCACTAAAAACTGATGATGATATTGATGAGGCCATCAAACACCTAACGAAATCTATCCAGCATGCAGCATGGAGGGCCACTCCCGAAACTCAAACAGCAGACAGACCAGGGTACTGCCCTGATTACATAAAATCCAAAATAGAGGAGAAACGTAAACTACGAAAAAGATAGCAATGTACTCATGCTCCCAGTGACAAAGCCAAATTTAACCGTGCATGTAAAGAACTAAAAGAGATACTCCATGAACATAAAAACCGGGGAATCAGAAACTTCTTGGAAAACTTATCAGCTTTCGAAGACAAAAAATACTCTCTGTGGAAAACAACTACAAAAAAATGTACACAAAATCAATCCTCTCATCAGGGAACCAAATGGTGATTGGGCCAAGAGCGACGAACAGAAAGTACAATTATTTGCTGAACATCTACGAAACGTCTTCCAGCTGCAGCCTGGATAAGTCTCAGTAGAGGAAGAGAAACCTTTCCTGGCAATCCTCGAAGCACCTTACCAAATGGATATTCCACTAAAAAAGTTTAAAATATCAGAAATCAAAGATGCATTACTAGACGACATAAAGCCAAAAAAAGCTCCAGGCTATGACCTGATTACAGGGAGAGTCCTGAAAGAATTACCAGATGAGGGATTCTAGGTTATCACTAGTATCTTCAACGCTATCACTAGACTAGGATACATCCCGCCTCAATGGAAAGTCGCGCAGATCATAGTCATACAGAAACCTGATAAAAAAATCTTAGATGTAACGTCATATCGCCCTAACAGCCTTCTGCCGGTACTCTCCAAGGTATACGAGAAGCTCTTACTGAAAAAAAATTAAACCAATCATCGTGGAAAAAAACCTAATTCCTGACTACCAGTTTGGTTTCCGCAATAAACACAGCACAGTTGAACAAGTACATCGAGTATAAAAAATTTTTAAGAAGACTTGGAAAGTAGGAGGTGTTGCTCAGTTGCCTTCCTGGATGTCTCCCAAGCCTTCGACAAGGTATTGCACGACGGCTTAATTAGCAAAATCAAAACCTACCTACCTTATCCGATTTCCAAGATCCTAGTATTCTATCTGAGGAATAGATATTTCTTTGTTAAATATGGAGAAGCACAAACCAACTTGCTTCCCATAGAATCAGGAGTGCCACAAGGTAGCGTCCTCGGGCCCACCCTATACCTTATACAGCAGACTTACCAACAAACAAATTGACTGAAATATCTACCTTCGCGGACGATACTGTCATAGTGGCCTCACACGACAACCCACTCATAGCATCTCGCCACCTACAGAGGCACCTCGACATAATCGGAAAATGGTTCGTAAAATGGCGGATCAAAATAAGCAGCTGCAAATCGACCCATATTACATTCACCCTCAATAAACAAACATGTTCAACCGTTTCTCTAAATAGCATTCCCCTGCCTCAGAAAGACTATGTCAAATATCTTGGCATACATTTAGACCGACGCCTTTAACTGGGGAAAACATATCTGGTACAAACGCCTCCAATTAGGCCTCACTTTCAGGAAAATGTATTGGCTTATGGGTCGCAACTCCAACTTGTCCATGGAAAATAAACTGCTGCTTTACAAAGCAATATTAAAACCAATTTGGACGAATGGTATTCAGATATAGGGATCTGCAAACCACAGCAACATCATGAAAATTCAACGTTTCCAGTCAAAAACCCTACGGATTGTATGTAATGCACCATGGTACGTATAAAATCAAGCGATTCATCGGGACCTACACATCTCCACCATCAATGAAGAAATAGGCTCCTTAAATCAAAGGTATCTGGATCGCCTCAGTCATCACCCCAACACCCTGGCCAAGGACCTCCTGATAATACCCAGTGTTAAGAGACTAAAGCGGCTCGACCCGTTGGACCTTTCTCAGCGTACCGTGTAGTGATATTTTGATACAAAATATCTACTCATGTAAATATATTTTCTGGAGTTGCCACTGGGGAACTTCCTTCTATGTCAATGTAATATAAAACTATTGTTTATTGTCACGTAAGACAGATTGCAATAAATCACGGAGTTAAAAAAAAAAGTGTTGGACCATATGCTTTATAGGTATGTTATATTTGCTTTGAATAGACTACAGTATATGGTTTTTCAGGGCAAGATTGGTCTTGTGAGCTCAGAAAGGCAACCGATCCAGAAAAAGAAAACCTTAACGACATAGTACCCCTTCTTGCAGAAAAGGTAGAGGCGATAGGCTGGTTCCCCATCACTTATAAAAGAGACATGCCTACCAAAAAACCCAAACATAGGGTCGGAATACAGGATAGACATCAAGGCAATTGGCACAAGCCACAAAGAAGGACAATGAATAATGGGACATGGAATATACAGGGTTTGAGTGCAAAATTAAAAGAAGTAGACAGAGAGATTACGAAGTTGATGATGGACATAGTACTATAGTACTACTAGCGCTAATGGAAACAAAAAAGAAGGGAACAGGTGTAGAGATGGTAAATGACCATATGCATGTAGTTTCTGGAGTACCAAATGACCAACGTGCCCAGAGAGGGGTATCCATGGTGATTCACAAACGCAATAAGAATAATGTAACGGACTACGAGTGTATAAATGAAAATATACTGCGAGTATATATGAAAATTATGCAACGACCAGTAACGATTCTGGGAGTATATGGAATCTCAAATGATGAACATTGCGAGGAAAAGCATGGTTTCGATAAACTACAGGAAAAAATCCAGAAAATTGGAAGAACAAGGGAGCTAATAATGATGGGAGATTTTAATAGTTGCACAGGGAAAGAAAATGAAGATAACGTGGTCGGTTCATATGGAGAGTAGCATAAAAACAACAATGGTGAACGTCGGATAATCACGTGCAGAGGAAATGATTTGAAGATACCAAATGGTTTCAAAGAACCACATGTGGATCTGACCATTACATAGTAAAAGCCAAATTGCTACTCCCATACTAGAAGCAGGTAGATAAAAGAAATATATATTACCCTGTATATATGTCCGTCATTTCACCTCCCGTCTTCTGTAGCTCAGTTACTAATTGAGTTAGGATTTTTATATTTTGCAGACTTTACTTGCATTCTGCGGCGTATTTTATGAAAATATTTTTGATTATACAGGGTGTCCCAAAAAAGTGTCACGTCATGATGATATGTATTTTTAAATTGCATGGTATATTTTTTGTTGTTTATTTGGGTGCCCTTTATAGATGCCTACATACCCATTAAATTTTAATAAAATCGGTTTAGTGATTTTAGCACAAAAAATAAAAACTGAAAAAAATCAGTTTTGCAACATTGGTTAAGAAAATTAATAAGAGATAAAATTATGCCTTGTTAATAAAACCATACAAGGTACTCATTAAATAAGGCCTGACAGTTGCGTTAACCAAGTTTTTTTGATATGCATTATACAGAGTGTACAGATTGTAACTACAAAACCTGTTGTGTCAATAAATTGTTTTTCAAAGTCACCTTCGAGTTTTATTCATTAAAGTGGCTATTGGAATAGTTGATAAATCGAGTTTTCTGCACATAACTTTCAATGTATTAGGAATTGCGATAGAGTTGTAATTAGTAAAAATGGTTGCCTTTTAATTCCACATGGAATTACATAAAAATATACTGGGGTTCCAATTTAAAATAAGAATAATAAAGGGCTTTAAAGTTTGAAAAGTTTGACACTAAAATTTGGACACTCTGTATAATGCATATCAATAAAACTTGGTTAACGCAACTGTCAGACCTTATTTAATGAGTACCTTGTATGGTTTTATTAACGAGGCCCTATTTTTATCCCTTATTAATTTCCGTAACCAATGGTGCAAAACTGATTTTATTCAGTTTTTATTTTTTTGTGCTAATGTCACATAACCGATTTCAATCAAATTTTATGGGTATGTAGGCATCTATAAGAGGCACCCAAATAAGTGACAAAAAATATACCATGCAATCTAAAAATATACATCATAATGACGTCACACTTTTTTGGGACACCCTGTATAATAAAAAATATTTTCTTGAAATACACCCTAGAAAGCAGCTGAAGTCTGCAAATTATCAAAATCCTAACTCAATTAGTAACTGAGCTATTGAAGACGGGAGGTGAAATGACGGACCCTGTATATATATATATATATATATATATATATATATATATATATATATATATATATATGTATATAAGAAATAAGAAGAAGATAAAATGGATGAACTAGATTACAAAGAATACAATTTGGATAGCCTACAAAATGAAAGCACAGTGCAACTTTATCGGGATACGCTAAATAGATACCTGTTGGAGAACGAGATAGAATCATCAGAAGAAATGTATGAAAACTAGAATGTGTATAGGAAAAGCGGCACAAGAAGCCTCGAGTTCAAAACAGCAAAAGAAAAGTGAAAAGCTTTGGCGGAATAACTAAATCGAAGCATTAATAGAGATGAATAGACGATATAAAATATGGCTAAACACAAGCCAACAAGAAGATAGAGAAAGGTATCATCAGAGTAAGCGAGAAGTAAGACAAATGGTTTAGAGAGAAAAGAGATTAATGTGAGACAAAAATTGCGAGGAGATAAATACTTATATCGGAGGAAAAAAGTGCTCGGAAACAAGGAAGTTCTTAGGGAGAGTAAAGAAAATGAAGAAGAAAGATATGGATACATTGTTCATCCCAGTACAGAGATGGGTAGTACACTACGAGAAATTGTTAACAGAAAATAGAACACTATTTGCTACAGCATCACCAACGAAAGTAGATATACAAGGCGAACCGATGGAGATTACGGTAAAAGTAGCGGAGTAACAGCCATTGATGTTTCTTAAGTCCCTATTGAGGTCTAGTTGTAGTTCTTCCATGTTTCTGTCAGAGTGTACCTTGGTTATATCGTCTGCGTAGATAAGCAGTGTTCCTTTGAGTATCAGTGTAGCAATGTCGTTTGTAAATATTATGTATAGGATTGATGGCAAGTTGCATCTTTCTGGTAGGCCTAATTGTGCTATGTTATTGTCGCTATGTGTCTCGTCGACTTGTGTGCTCTGAGGTATGTCTTTTAGGTATGTCTTTGTTATTTCTATAAGTATATCTGGCCAATTGTATCTTTTCATTTTTCCTATTAGTTTGTTTCTGTTTATTGAATCGAACGCTTTTCATATCGATATATGTCGTAATAACGTTACTGTTTTTCTCTAGCTGTTTGTTTATATCTAAAATAAAGTCTGTTGTTGCAGTTATTGTGCCTTTCTTCTTTTGGTATGCATGCTGATTCTTGTTTATAGTGTTATTTCTTTCGAGGTCTTGTTCTATTCTTGCTTCCACTAGTGTGTCTAGGATTTTTGTTAAGGCTGAGATTAGTGCTATGGGTCTATAGTTGCAACCTCTGTTCTTCTCTCCTTTCTTGTGTATTGGTTTGATGATTATGCTTTTTAAGTACTCAGGATATTTTCCATCCGCCAATACTCTATTGTTAATACTGGTGTTAGTGTGATGTTATTGCCTTAGCATGTTATTAGTTATTCGGTCGAAGCCCGGGTCCTTGTTGTTTTTGAGGTTTTTTATGATTAGTCTTACTTCTTCTTTTGTGGAATTGCTGTATTTCGTTGTTCGCATATTCTGCTTCGTCCCGTCTGTTTCGCTGTTATTTGTTATGTTTATTTGCCGTTGTCTGTTTTGTGTATGTATGTGTGTTGCTAGGTTCATTCCAATTTCTGCAAAATATTTGTTTATTATGTTTGCTATTTCTTTTTTTACTGAGGTGGTTTTGTCGTTTTCGTCCTTAATTTGTATTATATTTTTTTCTCCATTATTGTTTCTGTTTGTTATAGAAATAATTGTCTTCTAATTTTTTTCCGGGTCGTATGATATCTGTTCTAGTTTGGCTTAGTAGAAATGTATTTTCATTTTATTTATGAGTGTGAACTGTGAAGGTAGCCTTTTTTGGGTTATAGTATTTTGTTTTCAATTTGTTGTTGTTTGGTTTGGCTCAGTATTTGAGGTATGCTTTGTTTCTACTTGTTATGTTTCTTATTATTTTGGCCGTTAGCCATTTGTTCGTCGCTCTTCTTTTGACAGCGTTATTTGTTGGTTTTTTCTATTATTTTGATTATGCTTCTTGATAATTCCACAATGGGGCTCAGGGAATATTTGAATTTGGGGCCCCTGTCTACAATGTTAAAATTTGGTATTGCCTTAAATAATAAACAATATTAATTATTATATTCATGTGTCCAGATATGGAACTGAAATTTAATTTCCATTTTTTTTTTAATACAAGATATTATACTAATTTGGGCCCCTCTGACGATGACGACCCTCCAGGCATATGCCTTATTTGCCCATAGGATAATGCGCCTCTTCTGAGAATAGGTAAATATTCCTTCGATAATTACAACAGAATATTAAATTCCACTCGCGAAGCGAAAATAAAATAAATAATTTGAAAAGTGGCAAAATAAGCAAATCATTAGATTTGTAATTATTGGTGTTAGTCTTGTTTTGTTCTATTATGTTGTTATTTGGTCGAAACATGCCGCTTTGTGGCTCTTGATATTTGTTATTATTTTTTTTTATTTCTACGTTTTTGCGTTTCTTATGTGTTGTGTTGTGTTTATTTTTCCATTGGTTGTATTTATTTTGGTCTTGCATTCTGAAAGTGATATCTCGTTTTGTTTTTTGAAAGCTAGTATTTTTCCTATGTTGTGTAGTTATTTACGGTGTTCCCTTTTTTTTGTTATTTGGTTGTCTCTTATGCATATTTAATTTATTTTTGTTTTTAATACAGTTTTCTATTTGTGACTGTATTTATTTTGTTCCTTGTATTTGCACAGTTGTGTGAATTTTTTTGATTTATTCTCTGAAGTATTTATCTTTTGTTTTCTTATTCTTTGTGTTTGATGTTTTTTCCTCTTCCTGTATTTGTTTTCTATCTGTTTGTTTTTTGTATTCCTTGTGTGATTCTTGTACTGTTTGTTTCTTTTTTTTGATCAGTTTTGATATCATTGTAGTCAACCCTTCTTTTTTTTATTTGCTGTCAATTGCGATTGTTTTTCTGTTCTCCGTTGTTATTTGTTGCAGATTTCTCGAAATTATTCATACGTTTCTGTTTTCTTCTGGCCGAATACCCGGTTCTCTACTAAAACTGAGAACAAATTACAAAAACATATATATATATATACAGGGTGTTAATACTAAGTTGTAACAGCCGTAAATGGCAGTTAGAACTCATTGAAACAAACAACTTTTCTTAGTTCAAATTTTTGAATTGGACCCTAAGTTCATAGTTATTGGCGTTCTTAGGTTTTTCGAAAAATCGTCATTACTCCCTTATTTTAAGGAATATTTAAAAAAATACAAAATCGTTCAACATGCGCTTTCGGTCTAAAACATATGTATTTACAATTATTTTCTATTTTATCAAATAACAAAATGGCCACCGATCAAACATTTCTAAGCAAGATATTTTGAAAACCAATCGATCGATTTTTGAAAATAAAACATTTATAAAATCCTTGAACTATCTTATAACATTTGTCAGGTTTGATAATTATGAATTTTTATACACAAATTATGCAAGAAATTTCTGAAGAACCAGAACAAAAAGTATTTAAATTTGCACGAACAAACTAGAAAACACGTGCCGTAACTTGTTTAATGGCCTAACTTAAGGTTAGTCTACTTTGTTTCAAATGATTGTTGCAGTTTAAAAAAATTTATTTTGTAATTCATTATGAATAATAACTTTTTCGGAGAGATAAAAAAAAATGTTTCAGACAAATGTTATAATATAGTTTAAGGATTTTATAAATATTTTATTTTCAAAAATCAATCGACTGATTTTCAAAATATCTTGTTGCGAAATTTTTGTTCGGTCGCCATTTTGTTACTTGATATAATAGAAAATAATTGTAAATACAAATGTTTTAGAGAACCGATAGCGCATGCTAAACGTTTTCGTATTTTTTAAATATTTCTTAAAATAAGGGAGTAATGACGATTTTTCGAAAAACAAAAGAACGTCAATAACTATGAACTAGGGCTATAATTCAAAAATTTGAACTGAGAAAAGTTGTTTGTTTCAATAAGTTCTAACTGCCATTTTCGGGTGTTACAACTTAGTATTAACACCCTGTATATATATATATATATATAGGGTGTCTCTAAATTATGTGGAAATGGCTTAAGCACAGATTACTGGAATCAAATGAAGACGATTTTACAAAACTTATTATACAAATGCGTCTGGTTTAGCCAGTATTCAGCTTCAAAATTAATTTATAAAAAAACAAAATTTGCATATAAAAAGAGAACGTTTACATTGATTTGGATGTTGTTTAGTCACTGATATTTTATTTTTTTGTGCCGAGACTGTAACAGATATCAAAAACTATAAAGATACAAAAAACTTAATATTGAATGCCTGCGTCCGATTTGATTTTTCTTTTATATATTTGCTTTTGTCATCAAAAAATATGAATGTATTAATGTTGGGCTTTACTTGTTTTATACACAACCGGTCTACTGATAATAACAATATTATGTTAAAATATGTATAAGTTATACCCGTATTAAGTGTCATACTAAACAACATCCAAATCAATGTAAACGTTCTCTTCTTATAAGCAAATTTTGTTTTTTGTTAAATTTCCACATAATTTCCACATAATTTAGAGACACCCTGAATATATATATATATATATATATATATATATATATATATATATATATATATATATATATATATATATATATATATATAAATATATATAGATTGTTACGTTTTTATTTTTTTACTTTACCTATTTTAAGGGTGTTGAATATTTACGTATTTACTTGTTTTGTAACTCCTTATTATTTCTCTTATCTCAGGGTCAATGGTAGGTTCATCAGAACTAAATAGAGTCTTGTTCAAATGCTTTGAATGCAAATGAATTAATAATAACCAAAAACCTTAAAAACGTCTAATATATAGTGAACTAGTCAAACAAATCCAAAACAATAGAAAACAAAATTATATTAAACAAAACTAATAAACTATGACCAACATTAACAAAATAAAACCTATATACACAAGCTAACTTATGTGAGAATATGATTCTTCTTGTTATTTACGCAAACTCTATACTTGCAGTTATCTTCTTGCTTTTGGTCCCTTGATTAAGTCGTCTTCTTGTTTCTGCGTTCGTCTTCTGATCCTTTGTTGATTCGCACAAAAGTAAACAGCTACTTGTGTGTGCGAAGTTTAGCGGCTTGAAGTCCTGATTTACGAATATCTCCGTCACGGCTCCTCTTGTTGAAGTCCTCTCCTTGTTGACTGCCTTTTTCCAGTCCTATGTCCAATCGTTGAACACGCGTTAATTTTATGTAATCTATTAGTGTCAGGGCAACATCACGACCCTCGACCCACTAGCGTCTCCCCTGCTCGCCGTTCACCCTCTACCCTCGACTCGTCAATTTTTTTCTTGTTGATTATTTCCGATCTTCAATTCTTCAATCTCACATGCGTCTATGCACGAAGTCACCTGTCACCCGTGGTAACCGATCAACAACCTCCATCCGCGGATCCATTAACCTTGCGATTTTCTGTGTCCATAAAATGTCTTACACATTTCTCTGTAGATTTGTGCATACTTGTTCACATTCACATTTACAATAGTTACAATAATTTTAGTTAGCTTGTGCCTTTAAGATTATAATTCTATCTAATACCTATCTAATAATAATAATAAATGTATTCTAATTAATCTACTCTACTTATAATACAATTACCATCACAATATATATATAATATATATATATATATATATATATATATATATATACAGGGTGTAACAGAAATACGTGTGTTAATTTTAAACATTGGTAGAACTCGTTAAATAAAACATTTTTTCTATATGTTTTTTTGTTCAAAAAGCAACTTTAAACTGATTTAAAATATGTTCTAGTTTATCTACTAAAACGCGTACCCGCCTATGGTTAAAGGTGTGCAGCGATTAAATATTTTGTTGTGATGGCAACGGTGTCATAAAGGTACTTGCTTGTTAATCAAAACACGTTTAAGATATTGTGCACTGTACAATCTTCGGGCTTCTGCGGCATTTTCAAAAGCTCGGCCATATACCAACACAATATCTGTTAATTCTTGATTAGAAAAATTTGGCATTTTGAAATAAACTTCACTTGACAATTATAGTGACAGGGGCAAAAAAATATTTAAAAAACCTGCAAATTTTGAAAAAAACCATATAGAAAAAATGTTTTATATAACGAGTTCTACCAATGTTTAAAATTATCACACGTATTTCTGTTACACCCTGTATATATATATATATATATATATATATATATATGTATATATATATATATATATATATATGTATATATATATATATATATATATATATATATTATGCTATTTCTTCTGAATTTTGTGTGTTTGTAGTGTTCATTGCCTATTTTCCTATTTTGTTTAGTATTTTGTATCCTTTGTTTCTTATATATATATATATATATATATATATTCTTTGTTTATTTTATTATTTTGGTTCTAGTCAATGTTGTAATTCAAAAAGTTTCTATTAACTTTCTTCATGAAACACATAAATATTTTTAAATTACTCAAAACTGTTACGGTCATTCGAAGGGGGAACCAAAATGACGTAGGTACTGTCGACCCCCTACCCACCCTTTAAACCACAGCCACCTCAATCTAAAAAAATTTAATGGCACCCCTGGACTTGTGATAAATTGTTGGAAATCTCTTGAAACGTGCTTTCTAGTCATTATTATTACGATATGATTTGGTCAACTACTTTTGGAATTAAGTGCAAATAAAGTGAAAACTATATTTTATAAACTATAGTGTTGTGTATATTTTCCTCTATTTCTACAATGAATATATTCGTTATTATCTGTATTGTATGTCTTCTCTTATGTAGGTATATGGCTAATCCTCATCTTTTCTTGTTGGTTCTGGATTGATATTCGGTTTGATTATCATCAAGGTTGCGAAAATATTCTATGTTTTTTGTGAACCATATTTCTATAAATGCTGTCATGTGTGGTTTATCTTGTTTTTCTACATTTTATTTTTTATAGATCTTATGTAGATTTATTTTCATTTCTTTGTTTCTTTGTGCATATTTTTTTTATTATTTTTTCATTATGTTTGCTTTTTGTTTACTGGGTTTTCTGTTTCTACAAAAGTTTTTCTGTTATTGAATCTGAATCTTTTATACGCAACTCCATTTGGCTACAAATTTTATATGTATATTACTTGTAAGTATTTGATAGGTACTTCGTATTAGTAGCTTGCTATGTAGTATTCTTTATGTATTTGATGATCATCGGTGTTTATTAAATAATTCGATGCTCTTGGCTGACTTGTGTTTTCTGATTAGTATTTTATTTTCTATGTTTCATTTTGTTTTGTTTCTAGCTACTTGTTCTGCGTAAGATTGTACTACCTCTTTGTTGGTGTTGTTGTAATTATGTGTTTCTTTTCTGTTGGTGTTTTCCGTTGTTTTTTTTTCTGTATAAGTTTCTTGCTTATGTTGTCTATTTGTTCTTTTAGTACCGAGTTAAGGTCATCTATTGTTGTTAATTTGTGTGTCAGCAGTTCTATGATGTACCCCAATTTAGGGTACGGAAACACTAGTTTCCCGCATGGAAGGCTTCTCAAATGCTGAAGCAATCCCGTTCAAAATTCACGATGTGTTCTAAACGAAGAACGAGCGATTAGTGAACCGCCGCATGCTTCCGCGACCAACGGTAATTCACAGCTAGCCGTGCTTCCGTTTGCTCATTTCCTCAGCGATAATTCGCGCTTAACCTCCGAGATGGCGCGGGCATATGCTACGCCTCGCTAAAATCCGTTATGGTTGAATTTGTACCGTGATAGTTTTTCATTTGTGATTTCTAATTGTGTTTTTGATGTTTTGTTAATTGATTTTATCAGTGCATTTGTTGATTTCTTAAAGCGTTCATGTATTAAGTATTTTATGAATTGTTGGTTATTATTTGAGTCTATTTTGGCATTGTTTTCAATTTGTTTCGTATTCTTTTTTGAGGGTATAATTGTAAAGTATTGTGGGAAGTATTGTGTGTTTGTTTTTAGTAGTTAAATTTGCACATTTTATGTGGTAAGTATCGCTGCACTTTATTTTACACTCCATTACATCTTCGTATATCTGTATCTTTATTTTGCATGAGCTACATACTATCGGCATCGTGCCACTCTGTCATCTATCCTATGTATGTATGTACGTATGTATGTATATGTATGTTTTTTATATGTATGTATATCTAGAAATCGTAATAGAACAGGTTTTTGATTTCATTGCAAAACCTTTTCAAATCTAGATTTTCTGCGAAAAACCTTAATTGAACATTTTTCAATTATCTTGAGCCGCTTTTGCCTTATCGTGTTTACAAAAATATTCCCCATTCACACCAATGAACATACCGACAGACATATTTCAAAAATAGTTAATAGGCATGGGGAACCTCAGAGAGAATATTTCCGTTGATATCTGCAATCTATAAAAATCAATAGATTAAATGATATGATACTCGTATTAACTAAAAATATGAATACGTTATATATAAAGCGGATTTACCTAACATGAATAGCTTCTTGTTTATCAATTTTCTCCACAAACACAGGAATCAGTAAAGTAGGGTTTATGGTTTCCCCCAACTCATTTATCATTGCATCCGGACATATTACATCCACTTTATTGATATTCAAGAAGCGACTCTCTCTCGCACACAAACATCCATACACACACCCACATGCACACACGCACATACAAAGGCATACGCACTACAGTCGTCTCTATTTTCTCCTTCGCTTGAACAAGTTACTATACATATATACATACCCATACATCCATGTAGGTGTATGTGTGTGTGTGTTTGTGTGTGTGTGTATGTGCGTTTGTGAGTAGTCCCGGTTTACATGTGTCCAGATATCCTCACTTGACGCTCCTCCGTTTTTCCTCCGTCCGGGCCGCGAAGATCCTTCGTTATCCTACGGATTCGGCCATTTCTTTACGACTGACCTCTGGCACCCGTTTTCTTTTAAATCTCCGGCATTTATATCGTCTCCCTCTAGGCTCCTCGCCGCTGCTTTTTTAAGGCTATTATCGCCTGTTTTTCACGTTCCCGACGAACGCGTTCTGGCTATATCTCCATGGTGTTAAGATTAAATAGTGGAAACTAAACGCGGACGTACGCCGTTCATTATTTAAGTGCGCTGTGGGAGGGTTGGGGGTCAGAACTGGGGGCAAGGGTTGAGAGAACGTGATTTCGCAGGGGTGTTTTTAATTAAACATTCCTCGCGCACGGCCATCGCTCACCGGGCTGCTGTTATTAGTAAGATTTTACTGCGTAATTCGCACGAATTTATGCGAATCGTAATTGTGAGCTTTGCAAATTACTGGGAGACTCGATAAATAACGTGAAAAAAAAATATCATCAAAGGAAACACGAGCGAATAGTAATTGAAACTTTATATTTACATAAAATATCCTAATATTCGACCTAGATGACCCTTCAGAAGAAATCGTGTCCGAACCTAATATAGGGAGCCAACACTTAGCCCAACAAAATTGATAAATTGCAATTATTATTCTTAAACATCAATAGCAACCAGAATAAGAAGCTATGACTTTACCATTGCGTAGAGAATGAAAATATTAATTGTATATGTTTAGTAGAAACAAAAACAAATGCCGATACATCTTGCAAATACAGAAACTGGGAAATCATAAAAAAACAGCAACATAACAAACGCTAATCATAGAGGAGGTACAGTCTTGGACTCTAAGAATGTCACCGTCGGTAAGAGCCAGAGGTTCACCATCTCTGTCTTGTCTAGAGACGAATCCGCACTCGGAGCAATTCGGCGTTCAGTGACGTCCTACTCAGGTAGAATTTTGACAAATCGCGTAACTATAGTATAGGGTTTTGCGGTATGCAAATTACCTTCGTTTGGTCATTCAACAGGTTAACGAGCGGATTATTATTGCGTTTGTAAATCTCTACGGCTTCCAAAAGATTAAGCTGCGTGCCTTTGATAGAGTTATGTAATTTTTTTTAAATTTCAAAATTTTAATAAAAATCAATTTGTGGAAATACATATTTACAATTTAAACTATGGTTTGCGAATGCACTACAATTTTGATTAAATCTGAAGGCGCCAAAATGTTCGGCATATCGTTTTTTGAAACTACGGAAACATGCCATTTCAGAAACTCCAGAATAATTTAAGCGATGAATTTTGTCTATTACATTGCAACGGTAGTATAATAAGTTGTAATTTAAAGAAATTATATTTAGTATTATATTACACTTTAGAATGGTCGCGGGGCTGAGACAATTGTGGAGGAATCTATTAAAATTAGTGAAACTCATCCAAGTGTTTAATTTAATTTAATTTAATTTTTTTATGTCATCCACGTGATGAGTAGTGATTGTGTGTATTTTTGGAAGGGATTACCCCCAACTGGCACATAGATAGGAAGAAGTAAAGCATTCAAACAAAGTTGATATAAAACATGTAGGTTTTAAGTCAAACTGAAATTTATTTTCTTCCGGTTTACGTTAAATCTCAAGTTTTCCGGGTACATTCTTTTCACTCCGGGCTCGTTTTCGGTTCTTCTAAAAATTTCGATTTAATTCCGGTCCGTTTCCGGTTCACATTCGGTTCGGGTTCGCTTTCGTCTCGAATAATAACGCTAAAATGTAGTCTAACTAGAAATGACAATATTTTCAATGATAACTACAAAATTCAATTAGTTTGTCTTAAAGAAATAAAAAATCACTCGCAGGTATAGAGGTAATATTTAATTGTAAATTGCAAACGTTTCAGTGAAAATAGTGAATGTTTCATTGAATGAAAACGAATATTTGTTAGTGCAGAAAGAGAATAATTCGATTTTCTCGCTCGTTTCATTACAGAATCCTCGTCAAATTTACACAAAATATAGTTTTGAAGTATACTACATACAAATCAGGAACTAACTTTGCAATTAATAAGTCTTAAGAAATTTCATAAAATAATAATCAGGGCTTCGAACCGATGCTTTATTCGTTTTGGTTTTCGTTCCCGTTCAATATTTAAAAAAAAACACATATCGGTTCGGTTCCGGTTTTCGTTCCGACAGACTTTTTCAGTTAATTTATAGAATTTAATGTTAAAATTGAATACATTTTGTAAAATTGTTGTAAATCTGATATTTACACTAGAAAATTCAAAGTCAGAAAATTTTAATGTTTGACAAATCGTTTAAGGTGCAAATTTATAAAATTGTTGCGTATAAAGATAATTTTTAGTTAAAATTTGGAGAATTCATGGTTTTAATGACTGTACTGAAGAAAGCGGTAAGATTTAAAAAAAACAACAATAACCTTTTCAAGACAAGTTCCAATTACTTACCCTAAACTTTTTAAGTGTTTCTACAGCTTTGTATATTATATCAAGTATCTGTCGATTAAACTATCAAACATAATAAAATTATAAGGGAATTAAAAAAAAAACTATATTTTTGTTAGTATTTCATGCATATAACCAGTTATGTTTGATTATAATTTGTTATTTTTATTTTTACGTACTTACTGGTATTAATAATTATCCATTAATTTATATTATTTATTTATTTCTTTCACCCAACTAGTGTCGGTTTATTTTCATTCGGCCATCTTACTGTTTTTTTTATGTGTTTTGTTTTTTACATTATACTTTTAAATTATTATTTGCCTTTGGAGTCAAATAGTAAACTAAAAAAAAATCATTTGGTACATAACTCATGATATCATACAGGGTGATCGATATTTACAAACAGCGCCATTTGTTCATTTTTTAAATGGAACACCCTATACAGGTTGTCCCGGGAGAAAGGTAACACCCTAAATATTTACGAAAATAATGTTTTCTTCGCGAAATCGTTCAAACACGTCAACTTTGTTTGGAGTAGGGTCGAGTGGTAGCTCATTTGAAAGCTTATCTAATTTGCAATACAACGGTATATTAACTTTTAAAATCAAGAAATTAATTTTATAAATTGAGCAAAGTATAAAATAAACATTTCATTTCAGCAAAAATATTTTTTTAATATTTTGTTTAATAACCCCGTGGTTGACCGTTCCCGGAGCGAGAATAAATATTGTAATAAGATTCAAAAACTAAACGAAAACATGAAACCCACAAAAGTGAATAAACATTAGAATATTAAATTAGAATGTTACCTTTTTAGAAAACATAATAATACGAGAGGAGTTCCCTTTTCTCATCCACCCAGCCATGAAAACAATATGCTATCGCCACAATTTTCTTATGTCACAATTTTATGACATTTTATGGTGCCATCTCCAAGTTTTGTCCAATCACGTAAGATTTATCATTTTTATATCAGTTTAAAGAGACGAAAATGAGTGATTTGCAACACACATAAGCGTGTTGTTTAAATGAACAAACTTGCGAGGCGAATTTGACCACTTTATCTCAAGATAAAATGATAACATTTTGTATATCCTCTAACTCCTTGCTTTCATATCTAGGTAGATAACATAAAAAAACTCTCCCTGTACAAGATTTAGATTATTTTTCAAATAATCCGTCGTGATTTAAATTTCTGGAAAATATTTAATTATATCAGTCAAAATTGTCAGGTGATTCAAAAAAACTTTCATCAAAGTTGGCATTGAAAAAAGGATAGATATAAAAGGTATGTCTTCGCATACAGTGTCAAATGTGACAGATTTGGCAGAGTTCGAATTTGTGCATGTGAAATCTTCTTGATTTAAACGCTATAGTTTTCAGCGATCACCTAAAACGCTGCAGTTGGAAATGTACTTCAGAAATGGTAGAAAAATTGATGGGCAGTGGGTCTATTCGATACGTAATGCATTTGAAGATAGTTCAAACTAACTAATTCCTGTCAAATTTTCATTTATTTTGGTCAATATCTAATTATTTCTGTCAAGTTTGTAATTGTGGACATGGGTACAAGATTACAAGAAAAAATGAGTTTCGAGAAAAACGCGTCCAAGGTCCAAAACTTAATAAAAGTCGCAATACAGCAATTAGAGACATCTTTTTTTTGCAATTTATATGAACAGTAGCTATATATTTTTTAACAGACTTATAAATAAGGGTACAAATATTCTAATAAACAAATTTGCTTAAAAATCGCATAAATCGACTTACGCTGTTCTTGCACCCAGCTCCTCAATTATGTCGGTCCACATATCAATTAATTGTACTAAAACTGTAATTAATAATTTATATTAAGATGTCAATTGATGTGGTGAGATTTTTATTATTTTTGTTATATTTCAATGATTACTGTCAAAATTTCAATTAATTTTAACATAAAAATACTTTGTGTTAAATTATCAATTATGTTTGACAAAATTTCTATTATATATATCTTTCAAGATCTGAATTATTTTAGTAGTAGAAATGTTGTCCCTTGTATATTTCTAGACTGTTCTCAATTAAAACAAAAATAGACTGGGGTATCTACTTTGATTTTCAACGGCTCATGTATATTTTTCAATTCGTTTGTCATTTACTCCGTCATAAATAGACAGTTGCAATGTATGGAAGTTACCATATTGTTGTCGAATTTCAACAAATTTTCATCATTGCTGTCAATTTCATGAATTGTTGTCATAAGGTCATCACGAACAATTACTTTTTCGTCAGCTTAAATTTCATCATCTTCATCTTCTTCAATGTTTTCGTTAAGATGATCCGATTTATCGCATAATAACTGAACTATCCTAATTACGTCAACTAACATCAACTACGTAAAAACGTCAACTTATCGTTGTCAGTGTCGAGCAAAAAATGTTACTTTATTTAGTGATTGTAGAAAAAATATATTAAGCTTTTCAAAACATGCAAACAGATAATTTACTTCAACCATTGCCTATTGAGTTTGAAATAATGCAGAAATTGTTTGGAAGAATAACATTTTCAGAAAAGTTAATAATAAAATATATTTCCATGTGTCCAACTTTCTGGCGGACACAGTATATAAATCAATGATGAAGACAAAAAATATTTTTCTTTTATGGGATGCATACATAATAGCAGACTCAGGCCCCTCCAGGTAAATTTTAGGGAGCCGGTCACTTAGCCGGCTCAATAACAACACTGAACGCCGAACCGCTCCGAATGCCCCCGCACCCCGCGCATTCGTCGAAACAAGGACGGCGAACCGCCGGGTCCCACAGACAGTGACATTCTTAGAGTCCATGACTGTACACTAATACAGTCCGATCCTTGTATAATGTGAAAAAAGACAACTCACCTCAAATTAACAACCCCCTGAACGAATGCACACATTTCACTTTACCATTCAACAATGACAAATTGCATATATTCATCGTATACATACACCGATTTTCTAAAATAGAGGAAACTATTTTTAATAAAGCACTAACTTTCAAGTACTCTATTATAATAGGAGAGTTTAACATCTCATCGCTTCCGAAAAAACAAAGGCCTTACTAGCCAATTCCCCAATCGAAAAGTTCCCTACTACACCCACCTTCCTCAGGACCAATAACCAAGCTACAACCCCAGATCTGATTTTATACTCCCATCGCCTTAAAACCTACATTTCAAAGATTACAACTACTCCTGATGTCGGTTCTGACCACTTAAATTTTATCATCGAAGTAGATAACATCACACTAACTGCTCCACTCAAAGATGCTAAACTAAATTTAAAAAAAAATAACGTTGCTCAAATTATCCAAGACGCTGAACTTTACATGGATACCAGATTAACACAAGCAATATCAGAGGAAAACATTATCACATTCTGCAACAAAATTAGCAATGTTATTGCAAATAACACACCAGTAATAGAAAAAACATATTTCCCTTACATTTTACCTCCCTATATTGTTAAACTTATTAAAACAAAACGACAGCTCTACAGATACTTCTAAAGAAACAAAGACCATCTCACTAAAATGAAATTCAATGAACTTAACTATAGCATTAAAACACTCATATTTGAATACCAGAAACACTATTGGTTGAGAACCTGTCAGGAGATTCAAACTCTAAGAGGAAAACAATATTGGGACAAAATTAAACAAATTACTAAATATAAAGCAGACTGCACTATCCCCACTATAAGCGACAATGTTATAAACTACGACACCAACACCGGAAAAGCGAAAGTATTTGCGGACCACTACAACACTATACACCAACAACAATCACGCCAACTTCGATAAGGAAAATGAAACACACATTAATAACTGGTACCTGGCCCACTTTCAAGGCGACAATAGGACTACCCATAATGAAATAAGTGAAGATGAATATAAAGAAGTGCTGGCAATGAGAAAAAAATACATCACCGGGCATTGACAATTTTCCTAGATTAATTTTAACCAAACTTCCCAACTGCGTTCATACACATATACGGAAAATTTATAACTACTGCCTGGCAAACAGCTACTTCCCACCAATCTGGAAAACTGGTCTCATCGTTAACATACCCAAGAAGGGGGAAGATAAATCTAAAACATCTGGCTGCAGACTCATAACATTACGCCCAGTAATGGGAAATAATTTCGAAAAAATAATCAATCGTCGCTTGGAGACTGCAATAGATGCTAGAATCCTAAAACACCAATAGCGATTCAGACATAACCTGTCGACCGTTATCCCTTTATCAGTCTTGGTATCATACGTTTAGACAGCAGGCATAAACGGAAACTCCGCAGCAGCTCTCTTTCTAGATACAGCGAAAGCCTTCGACTCCATATGGCACAGAGGATTACTCTTTAAACTGCACACCATGAACTGCCCTGAAGAACTTCTGCTAATCATAGACAATTTTCTAAAACTTAGAACATGGTAAGTCAAAATAGGAAACACAACATCTCGCCCATTCTATCCTACCCAAAAAGCCTACTCCAAAAACCCGAATCGTGGTACAATAAATGGCGCCGGAAGCTAAACCCAAACAAATCACAACTAATTCTCCTTAATCACAGATTAAAAGATCCTCCACCTTATATCACTTTACAAAATCATGACATCTCAGCACAAAGCACAGCAAAATACCTTGGCGTCAAAATTGATTTAAACATGTTGTTTCACCCACATCTAATACAACTTAAATCTACCATCGTATTAAGAACGAAACATTTTCGGTCGCTGGTTTGCGACCAAAATGGTATTAACCTGCAAACGTCAGTTCACATCTACAAAATGATCTGCCGCCCACTTCTAGACTACGCCTCCATATTACTGACAAACGCCAAGGAATCGACCTACAGAAAATTGGAAATCATAGAGAGAAGAGCTATTCGGAGTATAACGAAACTAAGGCATACTAGAAATTCTCTCCACAACATACCCAACCAGCAACTCTATGAACAAACTAAAGTGATACCGATTACCAGACGCCTTATATACCTTGCAGATAAATTCATGACCAAATCTCCCTTCCAGAATCGAGACCCACAATAAAGTCCCTCTAAACCCCAAACAGAAATCCCCTACCCTTCCACTTTGTAATCACCTATCCCACCTATTATATATAACACAATGTTATGAACTCCATATGAAGAAATCCAGGCTGAAAGGATGCGGCTGATGGCCATTTGAAGCAGTGCAGCAAGACCTTCTTTTACAATTTAATATGTACATACAAAAGCAAATATGTAAATGTTTCAATAAATTATATCTTATATCTATAAAGACTATGCTCATCCGCATGTGCATGCTGCATCCAGTATTGACAGTTATAGAGCATCTTTGCCACAGTTGTTGTTATGCCAGTATTAGGGTAGGAACGGGCTTTCTAGATGTTTTTCACCAGGCAGAAATCTACTCCCACATGGAGACCCAAATCGTGATGAATATCGCTCAAAAACGTTCGTCGTAAACGGGATGAACTTTTTTTACGCGATCTTATTTTTGCAGATTTGTGTCTCACAGAAATGCTGTAGGGGGTTTAAATGTATCATAAAATAGTATATAGTCATAACTTCCGATGCCTGTGGGCCCTGTTGTACGATACTGAATCGTCCGTGGTCATGGTTCAGTTACCTATGGTACAATCGATAACCGACAACAGTATCCAACATCGTACAACAGTATCCTTGGAAACTGAACCTCGATCAAAGATAATCTATGATCGTACAATTGGGCATACGACTTAGGCGCAGTTGTACGAACGTGGATCAGTTTGACTATGGTTCAGTTACCTAGGATTCCATTATTGACACAATTGTATCCTAGGTGACTGAACCATGATCAAACTGAGCTGCGTTCGTACAACTGGGCCTTACTTGTACTATCGTGGATCATCCTTGAGCAAGGTTCAATTACCTAGGATAGAATTGTTAATACAATGGTATCCTCAGTTGTGAATTTAGGGGGAGGGGGGCTATGAGGGTTATTGCCCATGGTGGCAAAATCCAGGAGCGGCAAATATTTGGAAAAATACCAAATGCACAAGTCACAATAAAAATAAATATACAACTAAATAAATTAATAACGGACGAAAAAAAGCAAATACAGGAAGTGAAGCATCTTACTGCCGCCTTCAACTTAAAAAAATAGAAACGACTTTTTTGCCATTTTATGCTGAGATATGATATCTCGATTTAACATATAAAGTAATAAGCTACAATAGTCTGATATCGATCTAGCAACCGTATCAGTACAGAATGTATAAGAACAAAATTTAACATTTATAAAAATTAAGCACCAAACGTAACTAAGTATGAAGATGAAACAAACAGAAAAAGTCCAAGAACATCCAGTCAGATGAAACCAGAGCAGGAGATGTAGAATTGATTGGTAGAGAACATTTCAGAATCAATCTAGAGTACTAAAATTCTTAAAAAGTTCAACGTTAAAAGCACTTTGACATTGTGTGCAATGCTGCAGTAGGTACCCTTAGAATATAAGTTTTTCACAAAATTTCACTTCATCACAAGTATCATCATACTACAACAATGATTGTTATGTTTTTTTCGCTTTCCTGGCGCTGTTTTATTTCTTTCATTAAACTATAGTTCGAATTAAAATTTATTTCTATGATATTTCTCATATTAAGGTCAATTAATTCTATAATTTAAGTAATAATATTAACCCGGCATTGGACGGGTGAAAAAAAGTTACTACACTCAGTTACAAAAAAAAACCGAGTCATTGGGTCGTTGTTTGCAAATAACACATTATTTAAAAAAATTATGTTGGTATAGTCCTAAGAATGAAAGTTTTAGTGTTTTACAATCAAAGAGACCCTCAGGATGTAGAAAAAAACAACATATGATACTTGTCAGGTTATGTAATAAGATAAAATAACATTTAAAGGTATGCGTTCTTCACTATCTATTGCTCATTCGGCATTATGCACAGAGGATCATGGTGGCTACTGGGTTTTGACTTATTTGTTTTCGATTAAATGTCATTTTCATTATGAATTTCTGTTAAGTTTATTTTGCAGAAATGCATTTTCTTTCGTGTAGTCGTACATTACCGTTTTAGCTTACTAATGTTCATTAAATAAATAATAAGTACCTTATGTTGTTTCTTTCTACATGGCGGTCTCTTTGATTGTAAAACACTAAAAAAATTATTCTTAAGACTATACAAACATCAAAATTAAAAAAAAAAGTCCTATTGCAAACAATGATCCAATGACCCGGTTTTTTTCCATCTGAGTGTAGTTTGGACATGCATGGTTTGTGAAACCACGAGTTAACAATTTCGGTAAGAAATAAATCTTTTGTCATATAGTTTCAGAATATGAATTTTTAGAAGACTGAACACATATCTTTAAATACAGAATAACAAAATCGTAAATATTTATTTTATTTGTATTTATTTTTACAAGTGAACATTTTAAAACCTATTTTAATATGACTTTGCCATAAAATAAAAAATAATAGATTTCCTAATTTTTTTTATAAACAAAATACTACATTTTCTGATACATAAATATACAGGGTGAGTCGAGAGGAACGGACCAAACTTGAGGAGTGTATTGTACACTTGAAAATAATTTTTAAAAAATCAAAGGTGTTGTCCGATCTTGATTTGTTTTCAAGTTATAGTTTTAAATCTTTGTGACGTGCCTGAAGGGCAATCAGCGCGTTAGGCCATGGAGCGAGTGGAGGGTCCCTTAGAAGCAGTGACGAGGGCCAGGCTCTCGGTGTCAGAGAGTGGGGGGGTTAAAAAAGGCTCCACGTAAATTTAACCTCGCCGCTACTTCGTCGCAAAGAGGGGCTCCACCCTACCTGCGTGGGTTGACGGCAGACAGTCAGCGAAGTTCAGAAATTACGAACTGTCGCAACGGCTGACCATCTGGCGCCCACACCACCAGATTTAAATCTCGCAGTGAGAATAGGAAGTTAAACTGAAAGAATGCCCGATTGAGAAAACGTGGGGGGAACAAAAAATAACAGGTGTGAATTTTGTAGTGTAAAATATCTGCGTTTATTCACACAAAAGACGGGACACCGTGCCTACGCTTCCTGAAATAAATTCCTCCGTCCGCAATCCTATCACGCAGGGTTCACTATATTCGGCAGAATACCGCGAACTCGTAATCGCGCGATTCAAAGGGCCGTCGGAGCGACATTTTTCATACAAAAGCGCAAAACACGTACGGCACGAAACACGTAACGCAAATTTTACACAAAAGAAAAAAACGATATATCAAATGAAATTAAAATAGGTGAGAACCAGAAAATAAATATATATATATATATATATATATATATATATATATATATATATATATATATATATATATATCTGGCCTGTGTTCCTCGTGTGTGACTTCGCTGGCGGGCTGGACTCGGCTCCTGAACCTGGATGCCGCCACCAGCTGCGGTCTCCAGATAAGCGTCGGGAACGCCGATCACAAGATTCCAGACCTCAGAGCAACTCTGGCAGGATGGTCGCTGCCCCTAGCCAAGACCTGGCTGGCTGGGTTACTTAGCCCTTACCCAAAAAAACGCCTGCAAAGCACATGGCCTTAGTAACAATGGCCGGACACGTGGATTTAGGAAAAGAAAAAAATGTCGGGTTTAATTACTTACTCTGATATTGTGAGCGTATGGAGTTGAGTCGTATAGTACCGTCCCTTGCCTTGTACTTGGTGCCGTCAATCCCCTTTAAGGGTGGTTAAATGAGTTCACGTTTTATATCTCGGAAACCGGATGGTGCTATACCAAGGAAAACGGTGACCTCGTGGCACGTCCGCACTATAGGGAAGGTAACTAGTTTCTCTTCGTGGCAGCGTCTCGCGACGATTTTTAAAAGTCACACGCAGGACGGGAAAACACGTCACGTCCAAAAAAAACGTGTGAGTATGGTCGCCTACGGTGGAGGTCTGTGCGCGCAATTAATAATTAAAAGGCAGTTTCCGTCGAAGGCGATACCGGACCGTTACATCTTGAATATACAAATGTGGTGTTTGTCTATGGTTTTTGTAATGGGAGTGCTACAGCTGCTGTTTAAAGATATCGTCAACGGTTTCCACATCGGAAAACTCTGGATAAAAATGTATTTATCCGACTTTTCAAAAACTGTTCGAAACTATCACTTGAAAACAAATGAAAATCGGATAACAACATTTGACTTTTTTTAAATCATTTTTACGTGTATTATACACCCCTGGAGTTTTGTCCGTTCCTCCCGACTCACCCTGTATAAACTTTATCTGCAAAAAAAAAATTGAATTTCTTTTAACATAAAACAGTTATTCGGTCTCAAACTTGCTGCATTTTTCACACAAAATCGTAAAATCGTTGTGTGTTGTAAACATAAATTGGTCTGACATAATTTGCAATAATATTTTGCCTTTCCATCTTGTGCTCTTGGACACACTGCACATCGACCCGGTTTCAAATTGGTCCTCTTAGGAGATGGCTCGCCACTGTTCCACAAATCTCATTTATTGATCTTTTCAAATTAGTGCTTAGTCTTGAATTCGTTTTTCGTATTTCAATATGTTCTTTTACCAATGATAATCCTAACGATTTTAAATATTCTCTTCTCTTCAACTTGAAGTCATTATTATTTAGTCGATATATTATCTGTGAATTAATACCTTCCGTATTCCTCAAGGAAAAAAAATACAGTAAGGAGCCACCTTCGACTATTTCTAGCTACGCTGTATGAAGACGACAGCTCATCTACTACATCTACACCGCCTTTTGTTTTATTGTAAAATGTTATAATTTCATTAAGATTCTTTTCTCCATTATTTAAGTCAATTTTATTATCATTGTGAAATGTTGACACAAGTACGAAAGCTGTTTGACGGAAGAGTGACTTTTTAATGAAAACGTTATTTTTCTGTCAAAAATATATATATTTTTTCAACATAACACCCTTTCAACTGTACACACTTAGCCCAGCGAGTTTACAGTTTTTTAAAACCTTCCAATAAGTAATCTTTCGGAAAGTCTTCAAAATATGCATTTGTGTCGGTTATCTCCTCTTCATTTGCCTGAAATCTTTTTCACTCAGAAATCACTAGGAGCCAGATCAGGCGAATAAGGCGGATAATGCAGTAATTCGTAATGCAATTCAGCCAATTTAGTTGTAGCAATTGCAGACGAATGAGAGGGCCATTATCGTGATGGAACAACACATTTTTCTTCATCAAATGCGGTCGTTGTTTTTCAAGTTCGGCATCAAAACGTGTCAGCATAATCAGCATAATACTGGCCAGTTATCGTTTTTTCCTTTTTGTAAACAATTAATAAAGATTACACCTTTAGAATCCCACAAAAACTGTGGCCATGACTTTATTGGCCGAAAAAGGTGTTTTTGCCTTTTTGGGAGCATGTTCGCATGGAGAAATCCATTATTTAGACTGCATTCTTAATTCTGGAGTATAACGATGTATCCAAGTTTCATCTACTGTGACATATCGACGAAAAAAATCTTTAAATTACGTTGAAGACGGCCAAACACTCTTCTGAATTCTTAATGCGAGCGCGCATTTGATCACCATTAGCAAACGCGGAAACCATCTCGCGGATAGCTTTTTCTTATTGAAATGTTCATGTAAAATATAGTATACCCATTCGGTTGAGATGTTTACTTCATTAGCTATCTCACGAACTTTTATTCGACGATTGCCAATTACAAGGCCATAGAGTTTATTAACCATTTCTAGAGTAGTTACAGTAATTGATGGTTTCGGACGATATGCTTCAACCGTGCTCATATGGCCACTTCTAAAAGCAGAAACCACTTACAAATTATTCCATGGGACGGAGCACATTCTGAATAATATTTACGTAACTTTTCCTCGGTTTCTTTAATTGTTTTTTCACGTAGAAATAAATGTTTAATCAACACTCGAAATTATTTTTCTCCATATTTACACAACAACGAAAACAGTTTTCTTCAAATAAGTATAAAACATAATCTATCTGTTAGATTAGTGCCAAATTTTTATAGTAGACCTCCAAAAGTTACTCTTCCGTCAAACCGCCCTCGTATTACGTTATCCCCCTTGCTTTTTATATATGACACCATTGTGAGTTGTTCTTGGAAAGCAAATAAACTCGTGCTTTCCCTCTATTTTTCGTTAACAGAAGTTCGGGTGGTATTTGTTTTTTATTTTTTTCTTAGGGTTGCAACTGTTGTTATCTTGGACTCGCGAAGTAGTGTCATCATGACTTCAAAGTTCGTGTACCAATTATCAAATGTTACATTTCAATTACTGCCGCATATTGGACTTATCATACAAATAATTATATCATATGGCTAATTGCTTAACTGGAAAGGCCCTTCATGCTGTTTACCAACATACACTTCCATATTCAATACATAAAAGCGATTTGCGTCTACCACCGCTTGGATTTTTATACCGTATTTCGCCAGTTTGTTAGGAATATATTGCCTGAATAAGCATCTTCCTCTAAATATCTCATGTTTTTCGTCTAACGTCAAATATTCGCCTGGAGAATAATTGTCAACAAATCTTTCAAATATTCCTCGGGTTACTGCGAGTTTATCACACTTTCTTCTTTATGATCGATTTTGTATGTCGTCAAACCTTAGAAAGTTCAAAAGGAAAACCAATCGTTTTGACGCCATAACTGCCAGAAATATTTGAATTACCGACCAACGGTTTTGTAAAAATCGTCAATATTTCGGTGATTATTTCTAAAGCCAAATATAGAAGATCAATGAGTGCTTTTATTTCAATCTCGGTTGTTTTATTTACATGGTAATTGTTCTCTTTGTATGTAGATGATTTTCCTTCAATTTTTAGATTGGTGCATTTTGTGATATCTGCAATCATTTGTTTGTCGAAAAATAAGCTCCAACATTCTAGAGGAGACTTTACCGGTGGCCTTTATACCAGGTAAATGTGTTATTATATTTTTTGATCGGGTTCTAATATTTCTCGATCTAATTTGTCTCAACCACTTTGTGTTTTCTTTTGAAAAATAGTATTATTCATCTGGTATATCATTTTGATTATCATTATCGTTTGTTTGGTAAGCATCGCTTTCTATGTCAGCATCGTTTTCATTGTCAGCATCGTTTTCTTTGTCAGCATCGTCCTGTTCATAATTATTTTCTCCATTACCTTCTTCTGTATCACTTTCTTCTTGATCCGAAATGTCACTCTGTGATTCAAGAAAACCTTAAGTCTCAACATCCTATCACAATTCTAACAGTCGTTCTTGTTTCTTTTCGTAATATGACATTGTACTATAAGAGCACATAAAGCAATATAAAATACTCTAACAAATCATCAAATTATAATGTTTTACCTTGTTTCTCTAAGCAGATTAATTTGTTGCCCATCCAATGAAATAATTTTGAAACGTAACTGGACAGGTGGGGTTCAACAAACCCCAACGCACTTCGTTGACACGTTACTCTGCTTACAGCTGAAACAATACTGAATCACTGCGCCTGCTAGTGGTGTAGTATGTAACTTGAAGGTACTGACCTTCCCAGCTAGAGCAAGAGCCCGCTAGAGGGTGTTATAGCAAAGTTGGCGACCTTCATTAATCAATGGGGTGTGTCATACCCCACCTTTCCAATGCCGGGTTAAAGACGTACAATTATTACTTGAACTATAAAATTTATTTATTTTTATATAATTTATCAAAGCGTTGTTCATTTTCCCCCTGAGTTTCAAAGGTTGCAATTTAAGTTTTAAGGGCGGGGAATCTGACGGTGTTTTCTTTCTTCATAAAATTTTCACACACTATACATAAATGAATTAATAAAATATGCAATTCGTATTCCTATTTTGCTAATGCGTGACATGATCTCCTTATAAAAAATTTAAAAAAAAAATTGCTATAAATAATTTTGATTACTCCTAGTACAAATTTAAAATCCAATGTACAAAAGAGACATGACATAAAGAATTAAATCTATAATAAGAAGATTAAATTTTTTTTTATTATTTTCATAATTAGGTAGTTAATTTTATGAAGTTCAGTTTTCTAACAAGAATGAGATGTTATCCAATACGTTTACTCAATTTGTAGTTCAAGCATTCTGCAACGAGGGCGCTGCCGTTTTGCGCGCAGGGCCGGATTATCTTAAATTGGTATTGCTGAGTTTTGTTCCTGACTACTTACTAAATTTGATTTCATATCGTATCGCGCTCGTATATATTTCAATAAACTTGCACTGATGCTCTTTCACTAAAAAAAAATGCTATTCATTAAATATGCAAACAGGGTGTCCCACGCAAGTCGTTGTTTAAAAGTGTATCGGGTTCCTGATGAAATAAAAATTTGAAAAAATTCACACAATTATCGTTTATTGTGATCTTCCGATAGAACATACGTACATGTTTCTATCATTACCGGTTCTATCAGAAGTGGCCATCAACTTTGTTATTTGAAATGTAATATCGTCTATATTTTTACGATTGCTCGTACAATTCTGATCATATTTTCTCAAGCCTGTTGAGCACTTATTACTTTTAGTTTTTGAGGAAAATAATAATTTCTGAAATTTGTGCTTCAATGAGACGATTAAAACAATATTCATAATTTCTCTTGTGAATGAATGATTTTTTTTACTAGTACTATTTCAAAGTTTAATTGTTTACAGGAACACTGCAAAACGTAATCATTCTTTTTGTATGGCGGGGCAATAGATAGAATAATATTCTACAAAAAAGTGAAAAACAAACCTGACAAACAAAATTGATTTGTCAGAATTTACAGAAATCACGCAAGATATAAATGATTTTTTTATTGCGTGTTAGTTTTAGATTACTGAATAATTTGAAGGAAATAGATTTTCCAAAAACATTCGAAATTTATTAAATATCAATTCACCTCAATTAGGCCACTCAAATGGAACACATACAGGGCTTTTGTAGAACTATAACAAAAACTTAGAAGGTGTAGATTCATGTTTTTAGAAGCTATTTAAATAAAGTTATTTTTTAAAAATATTTCTCCTAAAAAGCACATTGCATCAAAAACTTTTCAGTGATATAACATTTAGAAAAATAATAAAAATCGGTCACTGCAGTTTAATTTTAACTTAGGTACCTAATTGCAACTTATTTATTGTAGAATACATGTAGAAAGCCTCTGAAGTGCCCAAAAATGCCGAAACTAGTTAGGCATACATAAAAACCCCTGAAGATATAAAAAGATCTTATTTGATGAATCATAATTGTGCGTTTTTTTCAACATCAACCAACATCTTGCGTAGGACACCCTGTATACTTTTTACTTTAATGATAATCTTCAATGAAGCCACGCTTTTATATTTTAGCTCGGAACAATGCGATAATATACCGGAAATGGGAAGTAATGAAAATATATTCAACAATGCATGGGGTGATGATCAAGAATTCCGAGAGTGAGTAAAGCTCATTTGGGTAACTGGCCTTTTTGTTGCTGAAACTGTAATACTTACGGCGATGATTTTTAGAGGCACTTTGAGAATACTATCACACGTGAATCATCGTGGATTTCTCGTCAACTTATTTGTACAAAAAGTGCACCAAATTCATGTAAATTTAGGGATTTATATTTTAAGCAAGCCAATTGTGCCGAGAATTTACAGTTCTGACAGTTTGATAGTTAATCTCGTCGTTGATCATTTAGGACAGTGTTATAGAAATATGTCATAAAAAAATCATCGATGTAAGTACAATAGTGTTCGCAAAAAAATCCCTGTACCTCGATAAACACAAACATTACCCTAATTTGTTAGTGTATAAATGATAATAATATACAGGGTGTCCAAGATAAGGATCAACAGCATAGTGATATCGGAAACCGCAAAAGTTACAAAGGCGGTTAATTGCTCTAATGTTTCAATGTTTAACATCTATTCCTGCTAACTTATTTTTATTTACTATTTTGAGTTAAAAAATTTTTTTTAAGTTTTCTTCGTCGTCATCGTTACAACGCCTATTACAAGAAAATGTTTAAAATGTACCTTTTTCTAAATAATAACATTAGAAACCATACTGTGATATGAATAGTTGATTTAGTAATAGGAAATGCTATCTAATACAGGGTGTACATATTTTACGGGCCATATAAAAAAATAAAGTTGATGATGGTTCCTTCAAAGCAGCATCAAAATTAAACATATGTTTAGAATTAAAAGAGAATGGTTTAAGGTTAAAACAGTCAGATATTTATTTTTCGACGTAATACTGTATATATACTGTATATATTACGTAATACGTAATATACAGGACCCTGAGAATACACTCTGTATGAACATCACTGTAAGCATAATTATATTTTAGGTACAAGGTCAACTGCATATATGTAATAGACTGCAGTGCTATTTTGTGGTGTACATAGATAACAAACAACCTATTTTTATTGAAAAAATTATTAAGGATAATGATGCATGGATCATGATGTTGCCCAAACTTGTGAAGTTCTACAAAACCTGCATTTTGACGGAAATAGTTTGTGGCAATGTCTTACGAAATAAGACATGTATAGAGCCAGATTTGATCTTGGCAGCACAAGCTAAAAAAAATGTAATTGAAAATGTCTGAATGAGAGATGAACTTAAACATACAAATCACATATAATTTTGATATTATTCAATTTTTTGTCATTTTTTTAAAATCAGTATTTTTTAGCCAATAAACATTATTTATCTATTTTATTATCTTATTATCTATTATTTATTTATTTATATATTTTAATGTTCAAAGTCAAAAATGTTAAAAACAATTTTAAATAAAAATGTTAATTATATACTTGTATGCAAATTATACTTGTATAAATAATTATATAAATTGATAATTCTAAATGTAAATTTAATAAAAATTATTTATCCCTCAAACTGTGACTGTTCATATTAATATAGTATGTATTATCCTATTTCCTTTTATTAACATACAATTGAAATATTTGTATTCTTTGAATGATCCAAATGCATGATTTAAATATTATATTTGTACGGTATAAATTGCGATATATCCATGTTAAAATTCTGCCCCTAAACGTCACGATGGGCGGCCTGCAACGGGCCTGGATCAGTAACGCGAGAACAATTTGGCAGCAGTTATCTTTACGACCCTACCATAAAAAATGCGGTCTTCCGAATTTAATTCTCGACCCATGCGTTCTTCTCTGTCCATCAGAGTGATTAAGAGAGATGGGAGATATTTTACCAGATTCGATACTTGAACGACGGACGATGGTGAGGCTCGTCATATCCTTGCTATGGCCCACAGATTTCCCAGCCTTAATACTAAGAGAAGCTCTAAATGCCTAAAACTTTTCAGTCTAAAGAAATTAATGAACTCCTGAAGAGAATAATAAATGGAAATAAGTAATTAGTGAAAAATTGATATAAAAAAAAGCAATATTATTTGTTCTTATAAACAGAGAAGAGGCGATGCTGTTTATAGTATATTTCTTTATAATTGAATGCACATTTCAGTTGAGATTGTTCCATTCTGTTATTCATGACAACCTTTGAACTATCCGAATTGAATGTTGAAGTGAAGAGTCGACTGGAGTGCAGTGTGTGTGATGTTTGCTGAAGCCGACAGTAAAATCTCTATAATCATCTGCGCGTCGGTTATGACTCGACGAGAGTGCAATCAGAGAGGACTGTGAGTGGTCGCCGTCGTAAAACAAAGGCGTTTGGGGCTCCGGGGGTGGCTCGTCCACATTGCAGCCCTCCAGTTAGTCAATGCCGGCTGCGCGTATGAGAGTTACAGAAGTGCTATTGATATTTGATACTTGATCTGGTATTAAAATATTTCTAGGGCGAGAGGGGAGGCGGAGGGGCTCTAATAATGTGTGCCCGGAGGACGATAAGGATAATTACGTTCACGTGTAGTTATCGAGCGGGGCCCCCGAGTAGCAGGGGTGTCGTCTTGGAGGGCGTTAAAATTAACAATTTCACGGTGTGTTAGTGCATAATCTGCGGACGCCGGGGCCCCGTTCGTCGCGCTTGCATCCTCCTCCAACGTTCATGGAGGCGGCAAGGGGGCAGGGAACGTTCCATTGTGCCAGCCATTATCAGTGACACGGTCGACTAGTTGGGCACAATACATCCTACTCTGCATGCTCCGTCAACCCGCGATACTTATTAACCGCGGAGTATCGATTCACTGGTACACAAAACGCCGCCCCCGGCTGCAACTCGGGGAATCACTTAATCATAAGCTCACATAATGTGGAGGCGAGCCTTTTTGCGATGATAACATGAGGAACAGCCAAAATGCCCCCCATCCCTTCCCGAACGGTGGTGTGGGTACGATTGCGCGCACCCACCTGGTACATGCATTAGCGATAGTGGCTGCAAATTAGGGATGACCGATTCGGATTTACTACAGCTCGACATATTTCATCAACTAAATGCGGGGTTCTCGCGCTGGAGATTAAGCGGAACGTGGCGCAGTGACAGTTATATAAGAAAAATCTCGAGGCAGATTAAGGGGGATTTGAATAGGAGTCATAATTCAGATGGTTTTATAACTAGCGGACGGGATGTATTTTTACGGAGATTTGTCGAGTTTTTATGATGGACGGTATCAAACACACATACAAATAACCACACTCTATCTAATAACTAGGAGGAGTAAGTTCCATAGCAAAATTTACACTGAATAAATGAACCAGAAAAATCACTTAATACTTTTGGCGGCAATTTTAAATAATTTCAACTTTATAATTACCTACTTGTTTTTTCAAAAAAATCAAATACTACGTTTTTTTTCTTTATTACACATAAAGTTGACAATGAATAAATGGTTGCCTGCACCTACCCGCAAGGAATGTACTATGTGTAATTCTAAACAAAATATAATCAACTCATTAGCGGCGTAGGTGTAGGCAATCAGTTATACACTGTCAATTTTAGTATATGTTACACAGAGAGGTTATGTTGTTATCAATAAAGAAATCACAAAAAATCAGTTTTTAATGAAGAAATTAATTTATTCAAACAATTCTAACGGTAAACAAAACAACATAAAAAGTAAAGTGTGGGTTAAGTCTAAAGTCCCAGCAAGTTTTCAAAATACCCTCCCTGTCGTTCAAGGCAATACTCGAGGCAGTCTTTGAAGCTACGCAGAGTATCATTAATGTATTGTGGATTTATGCCATTACATGCAGTACGTATACGGCCTCTCAATTCATCTCATCAGTTTTGCAGCACAGAATTCATCGGTTGAGTAGAGTGCAGAGCGGATTAGATATTCTTTTAGCTGGCGTTTGAAAGAATCTGTTGGCAACTTCTTTATATTGGGTGTTAGATGGTTACATAATTTCGTCGCAAAATATCTATAATCTTTCTGTGAGTTTACGAGCCTTTTTATTTCATACCTGTAGTTTGTGTTATGCCGTGTATCATGTTTATGTGTATCTTTATCGGTTGTATGCTTTGAAGATTTTTCTTTGATATATAGCAAACAGTTTAATATATACATGCTTGGCAGCGTCAATAAGCCATATTTGATGAAAAAGTGCTCACAATCATCACGATAGCAGATACCCGAAATGACGCGCACAGCCCTTCGCTGGGCCGCGAACACACGTCTTGCGCCACCTGAGTTACCCCAAAGCAAGATACCATATGATGCATGGGAATGAATCAGTGCATGATAGGCCATAAGGAGTATTGGAAGCGAGACAAGATTATACAGATTGCGTAAGACAAAGATATTTTTGTTGAGTTTGTTGACAAGCACAGCGCAGTGGTTTGTCCAGTTCAGTTTAGAGTCTATAAATATTCCCAGAAAGGTTGTGGACGTTACGTTATCACCTAGTGGCCGCAAGCTAAAGTTCAAGCGCACGGTTTTTTCTTTATTCTGTAATAACCTGTTGCTATTGAACCAACGCTCAGCTTTACTTATATCTAGTAAGTTTTTGGATAAAGCTTCATTTAGTGAGTGAGCTTGTGAAAAAAAAGTTGTGTCATCTGAAAATAAAATTAATGTTTTTAGGTAGATCATTGACATATATGAGAAAAAGCTGAGGTCCAAGGATTGAACCTTGTGGTACACCCAAGGCTATATTAAGGGCATTGGACATCACCCCGTTTAAACTTACACATTGGTTTCTATTGCTCAGGTATGACATAAGAAGCCTTACACGTTCTGGTACAATATTATAGGCGTATAATTTCCGAATGAGAATTTCATGGTTAACCGAGTAAAACGCCTTGCTAAGATCTATAAAGGAAGCTCCCAGCTATTCTCCTCTTTCAAAACAGTTGGGGACTGTATCTGTAAATTGAGCAATGGCATCTGTAGTGGATTTGTTCTTACGAAACCCAAACTGTGAGATTGTAAATAAGTAATTTACCTCGAAATAGCTGGTCAGTTGGTCACATAATATTTGCTCTAGTATTTTGGAAATTATGGGCAATATGGATATTGGCCGGTAATTATTTGGTTCATTCACATCGCCATTCTTGAATATTGGGACTACTCTAGCAATCTTCAGGATATCAGATAAAATTTCGAATCTAATACACTGATTTATTATAGACGTTAAAGGACTACATATTAAGTCTCTGATTGTTTTTAGCATATCTGTTCGCGTTCCGGAGATATCCCTACTACTAGTATTCTTTAGCTTACTTATCGTATCTCTTACAGTGACGCAAGATACTTCACTAAACTTAAAGTATGTATCGTATTTAGTGACATTTTGCAATATACTTTTGCCACACATTAAGACTACAGGGTCAATTAGGGCGGTTGGTAACTGATTTAAAATTTCATTAACACCATGCACAAATAATGCATTAAAATCTGAGCAAGATAAAGTACTAGAAATCTTCTTGTATACTTTGTCAGGTCTAGTATCGTTTATGATATTCCAGCTGGCTTTACCAATATTTTGGCTATACTTCAAATAGGACTCAACACTTAGCACTCTGGAATTTCTTAACGCCTTTCCATATTTTTTACGATAAGCGTTATACAATTCTTTTAACACGTCATTGGAATTTGACAAGTACGCATCATGTATTAAATGTAGTGTGTCACGCATTTGTTTTAGGGACTTATTGAACCTGTTATCTGTAAGAGAGTATGTGTTTTGACATTGCCTCCTCCTTTCCGGAAAACACGCATTGATCATTTCCTGTAGACATAAGATAAGGTAATCAAATTTATCATTAATTTTATAAATGCTATTATTCACGAAATACCAGTCAAAGTTGTCAAGTTTGTGATAAAGTTTGAATTTCCCCATAGGTGTTACATGACATCTAATGACTTGTTTTGATTTCGTTGATAATTTGGTATTTCCCGGAAAGGACAATGCGATTCCTAGATGGTCGGATAAAAACTTAACGGGCGATAATTGAGACTCAATTTCGAAATTTGTTACCACGTTGTCCAGAGTTCTATTCATTCTTGTTGGAAAAGTAACACGAGTAACTAGACCATAACTGTAGAACAGGTCGCATAACATTACTTTATCTTGCCCATTTGATAAGAAATTGACATTAAAGTCTCCTGCAATAATTACCCTATTTCGAAAACAGTTTATAGAATCTAAAACATTTGCCATTATTTCCAGAAAGGTTTCGAAGACTATAACAGGCGAACGATAAACGCACACTATATATGTTTTAATTTTTGGCAGGAATATTGCACAGACTTCGCTGTGTTTTTCACTTGATAATAGATGTATGTTTGCCTCTCGAAATTCCATATTTTTCTTCATTAGAATGACCGCACCACCACCTTTATAGTTGGCTCGAGAGTAGTGACAAGCAACTTGGAATTCACTGACGTGTAAAGCATCCATTTCGTTGGGGGACAGCCAATGTTCGCATAGGCATAATATGTAGCATTTGTCCCGATAATACTTTAGTAACGCTTCAGTTTCGATGATCTTATTTCGTACATTTAGACATTTTGGAAGAACAAATGTATTGGGTTGTTAATATCTACGCCATGTTTTAGTACTGGTCAATCGTTGGTGGTAGGAGATGTGTCAGTGCTGTTAGGTCGATTGATTTTGGATTAGGAATTGCTATAAGGTTGCACATTTGGCCTGAAGTGGTAGCGATTTAGCTTGATTCCTTCCGGCCAATTCTCCGGATCAACCACACACTTGTGGTTTTCTTGCTGAAATACTAATTTGTAGCAATTTGTTCCATGTATGGAATTGATCTTTTTCGTTTCGAAGTTGTTATGTCCAAGAAGTTGCAGAACGTGGTGGGCGACATCATTTTTTGTGCATTCCTTGGAGACTTTCCCCACGAAGACGAACATCTTTTTCGGGATACCTTTTATAGTAAAGTTTGTGCTCTTAGAAGTACCATAAACATAGTTTTTATTGGGACGAAGTTTTTCATCTGTCTTGGTGCTGGTTGTTTTAATCTTTTGTTTACGACCAACCACGGTTTCCCAGTCTGGGTCCTGGTTATCATTTGTTAAGTCTACAGCATTTGTGTTAGGTGAATTTATTGTGTGGTTTTCCGTAGTTGATGGCCTGTGAGTCGCCATCTGTGATTGGTTTCCCTTAGCTGTGTCCAATTTTACAGATTCCTGTGACTCAACCGGTTTCTGTGGGACTTGCCTAAGTTGTTTTGGTTTGCTTCTTGGTTTATCTTGCACAGGTAAGTAATTTATCTTATATTTCAGGACGAGATTGTTATCTACTAGGGGAGAGTTTTTGTCTTCCAGTTCGATTATTATACGCTTTAATAAGCCTATTTCATTAGTGAGGTATTCAATTTTACGTACTTGAAACTTAGCCTCACTTTCCAAGCCATTATGTGCAAGATCATCCACTTCATGAATGCAGGTGGCTTGCATCCTTTTTGCCGATTGGGCCATACAGCTTAAGTGATACACATTCGCGCACTTCGTACACAAAACACTATCGACTACTTTCTTATTGCAATAACTACAGATCTTATCCTCTTCGCCAGGGACGACTGCCGTGTCCGGCATCCTGAGGGGACTAGTCAAGAAGTTTTTGATCAAAAATAGAACTATTTAAAGATATTGAAATATCCTCAATAATGCATGCATGATTACTAAAGTTATCTCGCGATCTTCCCGAATTTCATGGTTGTGTCGGTGTCCACACAATAATGTAATTATTGAAGCCGCATTGTCTACGTTGATTGAGATAAATTAGTAATTCTACCCACGACCACAGCAAGCACCCAGGGCACAAGTAGTCATCACCGTCAGACATGTTACAAGTTGTGTCAAATAACAGTTCTGCTACCTCAATCGAAAAAGTTTATGTAATGTTATAATATATTATTATTAGGAACATTGGAGATTATTAATAACTTCTGTTGTGATTATACCAAGCTGTATTCTCTCGTTTATCATTCTCTCTGTTTATACGGGGTTTTAATAAACCCTCTTATTTCTTGTTTACGATATTTAACCACATATTGTCATTATGTTTTCAAATTATTGAGACTTAATCCAGCCTATTCTATTTGTACGATTCTAAATTATTCTGCCCAATAATATGTACGTTATGTGCTTGCTTTATGATTTGAAATAAAGAAAGCAATATTTGTATACATTATGTTTTTAAATTATTAAGATTTAATCTAACATATTATTTATGCAATTATATATCACTCTGTACGATAATATGAACGTTATGTGCTCATTTTATGATTTGAGATGAAGAAGCCATGGTTTTTATAAATTATGTTGATTTGAATATGATGATGTATGTCGCAGGGTAACACTGAATGTCTTGATTAGTTATTATAGTTATAACGAATACAACCACGTTAATTTGCGATCTCGGGCACGATGTATAATAAGTTTATATGTTTAAATGTTTATGATGCTGACAACGATTTGATTCTAGTGGGGGCAGTGATTACACAATAACAGGTGTGTGTACGAAGTGCGCAAGTGGGCGTCAATTACACCTGAGATTGTTTCCTCTAATGATTCGTAAACACCAAAAGCGTTCGACACGCCTTTGTTTACTTATATGAATATGTAATCGGTGTTTGGGGTTTTTCTAGGTTACTTGTGGTTGGTTAAATACACTATCTTCCGTCAATTTGAATCTAGTGCGGGAATTTGATTTAACAATAATAGGTGTGTGTACGAAGTGCGCGGGTGGGCGTCAATTACGCCTGAGATTGCTTCCTCTAATGATTCGTAAACACGAAGAGCGTTCGGGACGCCTATGTTTACTTATAGGAATAGGTAAATAGGTATTAGGTATTTATAGGTAACTTGAGGTTGATTGAAAGGAATAAGCAATCCCGCGAATTTATAGTGAGACTGGTTTAACAACTTTATATTATCGTTAATTATAAAATTTTAAATTAGTCCGTACCTAGAATTGTACGGTTTTCGATTTATACAAATTTAAATTATACTTTGCGTTTTTACAACGTTAGATACAATCGCTAATTTAATTTTAAACCGACTTGAATTTATATACTCAAACTGCGAATGTCGTGTGCGTTGCCCGTGGCCGACGCAACTTTCTTACTGATTCCGCTCGTGTGTGGCTTACGCTTAAATAGTTTTTTTTTTCAGTTTTAAATCTCCACTCCTCTCACATATCTGCTGCTAAATATTCGCCCCCATCCCTTAGTTATCATGGTGCTTATTAATCTTGAGCGTGCATGTGGTATTGATGCGTTTTTTGCGCAGAGTTTTACACTTAACTTAAAGAGTTGCCATTCGAGGTGATTTTCACGTGCCTGGTGCTTGCTCGTTATCCCAATTGTTTATGTGACACCATGACATGGAATCTTCCAGACACGTACACATATTTGGCGATGCTCTATTGCGAGTTGCGAAGGCTATTTCTCACATATCACCCTGGGATTATTTGTAAATGAATTAGTTTAATAACTTTGTTGTATTGATGATTTTTAACATATGAGTCACTTTGTTGCGTAAATGGGTATATTTGGGCCCATTACAAGGTAACCCCAAAGAAAATAATCATTTGGTGACAAATCAGCTGATCTTGGAGGCCATACTATGGGGCCAAACCTGGTAATCCAGCGTCTTTCAAATGTATTGTCAAATAAATTCCTGACGGCATTAGTAGAATGTGCTGAAGCCTCATCCATTTGGAACCAAGGTGTATCAACGTTTAGCGTCTCAATTGATGCAATTATGTGGTCTCGCAACATGTCCAGAAATTTTGCTGCACTGAGATTTCCATCAATATAAAATGGGCCGATAAGTCTCGTATTAATTATTCCAACCCAGACATTTACTTTTTGAGAGTACTGTGTGCGGGTTAGATTTTGGGCATGAAGATTTGTACGGGACCAATAACTAAACGATTAATGGAAAGGAAATATAATATTTTTCAATAAATATTTGTAGAATGTACACAAAGGAACATTCCTTGCGGGTAGGTGCAGGCAACCAGTTATACATTGTCAATGTTATGTGTAATAAAGAAAACAAAGCCTAGTATAGTTTAGTATGCAGTAAAAATTTATTGTATAGTTTTGCCGAGAATTCTGTTTCCTATCTTCCTTCTAACATCTACAAAACTATAGCTTTACTTTAACTATGAAACTATGCTGAAATGTTAATATTTGTGTCCAGGAATCTTGGAATATATTTTATCACCAGAACTCGCAGCAAACGATGAGAGACTCATTAAGAAAAATTAACAAAGAGACATGTCGATATTACATATTTAGAAATATCAGTAATCTGCGACATTTACAGTTTTGTCAACTATGTAAACGTGAAAGTAGCTATAACTTATTTAAAGCTTCAGCTGTGAAATTTCAATTTATATATGGTAATACTTGGAAGGGAATATCATCTCCGAGCGTTCTCGGTACAAATTAAGGATGTTAAATTAGGGTGGTGCCGCTTATTAGGGCAAACTTTGTCAAGTTCGTCGGCGATGCGATTATAAAGTTCGGAGAAAATCCGCACGCAAGCTTAAAACGATACCATCAATAACACTAACGGAATTTAGCCCGCCCCAATTCCGGCCCTGCACGGGGATAGTTTCGATGGAGCGTTTCCGGTTAATTGTAAGCCACTGCATCTCTATACACGAATCCGTCGCCTCTAATGCCCAACGAACAGCTGCATATAACAGAAATGAATCTTGCGGCGGATCCCACAAGCTGACCCTCTGCGGTCCTTAATTCAATTAAGCATAGATTTAGCTGCATGTTATTGTAATCGCATCTAGGATATAGAGGATGTAGTTTCTAATAACACCACTTTACGCTTAATATTGACCTAATCTCTTCAAAGAAAATAGTATCACTAGTATAACTTATTAGAACTAAATAGATGGCTACATCATCATATGTCCATGTGAGACCATCTCCAATTTTGATGAAAATTAATATGTATCTGTATATATATTTGAAAGGAATTTCTGTGAAATTTTAGCTATCAAATGTTTGAGGCACTTCTAATTGGAGTGCATATGTAAGCAATCTTCAAAAGACTAATAGATATGCCGAAAATTTAGAAAGGGCCTACCAACGGAATGAAGGCGAAGTCTTTCTAGACTGAAAAAATATTACCCAGGAAGGTTAAATCAGACTCTCTACACTTTAAAAAATTGCAATGAAATTAAATAAAAAAACATTAACACTAAGAAAGCTCCAGGATTTGATTCTGGCGAAATTCTCAAACAACTACCCCATAAAGCAATTGTGAAACTTACAATTCCTATTAATCCATCTTTAAGATTAAAATATCTACCAAGGATATTAAAAGTAGCGGAAGTGATAATGATTCATAAACTTGGAAAACCAACAAATGAAGTTTTTTCTTACAGACCAATCTCGTTATTACCCGCAATCTCAAAACAGTTCATAAAAATACTTCTTAAAGGAATCAAAATAATTATCGAAGGCAAAAACATAATACGAGAACATCCGTTTGGTTTCAGAGTATCTTATTCAACTGTAGATCAAGTCCATAGAATAACAAACGTAATTGAAAAATCATTGGAAGAAAGAAAGGTTTGCTCTACTATCTTTCTTGATGTAGCGCAACCTTTTGACAAAGTGTGGCACGAGGGATTTTAATACAAATTAAGAAAATTTCTGCTCAGATTATATACACAATTACTAGAATCATACATGTCAGATAGAGTTATTAGAATGCAGGAAGAATCTTACTATGAACTAAAAAAATATATAGGCAGGTGTGCCACAGGTCAGTGTGTTAGGGCCAATCCTCTACCTATTACACACAAGCGATATACCTGCATTAGACCATAACACGATAGCCAATTTTGCCGACGATACTGATGTATTGGCTGTAGGCAAAAATCACGAAGAAGCAGCACTAAAACTGCAAACCTTAATTAATAAAATTAACAACTGGACTAAGCAATGGCAATCAAATTTAACGAGACTAAATCGGTTCATGTTAATTTCACAAATAAAAGAAATCAACATATCCCTGTTAGTATAAATGATATCCAGGTACAACGCTAAGCTACGCTGGAGAGTTCATGTCAAAAAGAAAAAAAAATAAGAATTGGAAATCAAATTTCGAAAAATATATAGGCTGCTTGGTCGGAATTCCACCCTGTCGATATATAATAAAAAATTCTGAATACACAATTTCTTAAGCCCCTATGGACGTATGGCATCTAGCTGTGGGGTTGTGCCAAAAAGAGCAATATAGAAATAATCTAGCGATACCAAAATAAAGTACTAAATAGTATTGTCGAAGCACCTTGGTATTTCCGGAAGAGTAACCTCCACAAGGACTTGGAAATAGACACTGTTAATGAGACAATAAACAAATTTGCTAAGAGTCACGAACAGCGATTTCTTCAATACACCAACGTCGAAGCCATACAGCTTCACGATAACATGAATTTGACCAGAATACTACAGCGGACTAAACCGTTCGAGTTAGTTTAATATTGTGTTGGTGCAAAAGCAGAGTATGGTGCTAGTGTACACGCTAATATTAGTGTACATAAGTGATTAGAATCTAAGGGATACTAATGAGTAGGCTCTTAGCATTAAGATTGGATGGTTATGATTGTACCTTTATTTAATTTCGACACAGGATGTATTTAAAAAACCTCTGCTTCTTTCATAAAAATCTTTTTTAATATCCATGTTCTCCAAACAATTTATGTTTTGGGAAACACCAATTCCAAGGTACATTTGGTGGTGTGATACAAATTGTGAAATATTCTCAGGATCAATTTTATTAAAATCTGCCTGCTTTATGTAGTTGCGGTTCATGTAATCAAGTAATAGTTCTTTCAAAGTAGTCACCATTCTGTTGTGCAAATTTAATATAACTACTTCCACGCTTTGAATATATTTATTTAATTTACAAATTTTGGTAAGACCCAATCTAAAAATCTTATTTCTGCATTATGGAGAGCATTGTAAATTTCTTCGCCCGCAAATAGATGATATTCCACATAATTTTCCGAAAAAAATCATTTCAAGGGCTGCCATTGATTCAAAATTCGCCTAACAACGGATAACAGTGATAACCACCTAGTATGTGCAGGTCGCAAAATTTTATGTGGTTCTACATCACAAAAGTCTTAATATTCTCTCAGCATGGCTTGTCGTTCATCGCTGTTTAAAAAAAACGATTTTTTGCCAAATCTTCACATCTTCATGGTAAGCATTTGCAAGATTCACTTGCACACAAATGCAATGAATGGCGTATGCATTTTTGTATCACAATATTTGGGACATAAGTTCTAAATCTACTAGAAACGGAATTATATTTTTCAAACATTGTGTTACACAAACACATCCAGTGTTTAAGGAGGCAATATACGTCGACTCAATAATTAATTTGAATTTATTCATTTTTAATAGAGAAACAATATATTCTTTCCAACATCTACTAAGGAAAATCAAAGGATATTAAAAATAAAAACTAGTACTTTCTGCAGCTACCGGCCATCGTCTTAAATGTAGTTTTTATTCCCATTCTCGGCGAAATTCTCGTCATTCTCGACGTCCTTTAATTATTTTCTTCAATTGTTCGTTCAAGAGGTGGGTGTAAACCGTAACCCCACTATACGTACATTTAGAACATAATTTCGACTCAAAGTTATCAATGATTTGATGAAGCCATCTGAAAATTCAAATTGTGAAGAAGATGAGGACCTATATTTAGATTTGCCAATAGAAAATAATAACCCTGAATTACCGAGTTCTTCGTCAATTACAAGGGGTTCATCTCTTATCCAATTGGATAATATTGTTTCTCAAAATTCAAGTAGCAAAGATAGGATGGTCAAAACGAATTGCAGCAGTTAGAGGACTGTGCATTAATTTACAGGTCCTTCCAGGTTATACAGGGTCCGTCATTCCACCTCCCGTCTTCTATAGCTCAGTTACTAATTGAGTTAGGACTTCGATATTTTGCAGGCTTTACTTGCACTCTGAGGCGTATTTCAGGAAAATATTTTCGATTATACAGGGTATTCTAAAAAGTGTGGCGTCATTATGATGTATTTATATATTATAAATATATATATATATATATATATATATATATATATATATATATATATATATATATATATATATATATATATATATATATATATATATATATATATATATATTTGTTTAAGTGGTATATTTTTTTCCCAGCGCAATCTTTAATTTTTCACAATTTTGTTATCAGGCAGTAAACTAAGAAAAACAAAAAAAAGTCAAATTGTGGCAAATAATAAGCTATTAAAAAAAATCTAGTTATTTTCCCTTTAAACCTTTTTATTCTAAAAAACAATAATAAGGGCTCCAGGGAGGAACTTTCTTACTTTTTACTTTTATTTTACATTTGTTCTCCAAGGCAGTCTTTAATATTATACATTTTTTGTATTTAACAGGTATTTAAGTCGATTTTCTTAGAAATTTTTGTTATGCAACCGCTTGGAATTTTTAGATATTCGAAGAGAAAAACAAACAAAGGGAAAAACAATGGCAAAAAATATAAAATACATGAAGCATGTATTACTGGTTATGATGCCACGTGCACATATAGAATTAAATACCGAAAAAAAAATTACTTTTAAGAACTTTTCTAAATAACTCTAAATAACTGTCAAGCCCCTCATTTTAGCGATAGGTTTGTTTTACACTGCTGTATAGAAAACTGTTTTATATATTACCCCATCATACAAAAGTATATGCCATTCCATTAAAAAAAGGCGACTCTTTAACGTGTACATGTAAATAAATAAACTTTTGAAATTGTACCGGGAAAATATCAACATGTACGAACCATTCTAATGATAGAACCATGCTACTGCTACTGTATGCAAGAAATTTTAAGTTTATATTCATTCATAAGATAAATAATGATTTTTTAAATCGTCTGTTGCGAGCAAATATATTGGAAATTAATGTTTTCCTCAAAAACTTCTAAACATAAGTGCCCGACAGGCTTAACAAAATATATATCTATAGAAGTGAATGAGTTATCCGAATATGTAAAAATATGCAGCGTGTTCTATTTAAAATAACAAAATTGATGGCAACTTGATAGATAGAATTGATAGAAACATGTTCATATTTTCTTTTGGAAGATCGCGATGAACCATGTGTATGATTTATTTCTACTTTTTATTTCAAAAGTAACCACATAATCTTTGAACCAATAACTTACGTGGCACACCCTGTATACATATAAATAGATTTTATATTATACATATATAACGCATGAAACGTATTTGGAGTTCTATTCACCAATACCTTCATCAATAGAATTTTTAGTCTCAAAACTTTGGGATTATTGTTTGAAATAGGATAATGGCAAGATCGTAAAATAGTTTCTTCTTTATATTCGTTGTACATATTTTTATTTCGTTCTTCTTCTCGCTTCGTTTGCTCACAAGAGTTTGATAACAGATCATTTAATGATTTTTATCCGATTTTTATCCGAGAGCACGTCGTGAAAACATCATCAATAAAATTAGTAACAAAATTAATAAGAACGAGTACAAGTATGTTTATAAAGTAGGGATAGATAGATAAACTGACTGATAGAATGACCTTTACAGCGCAGGATTCACTTGAACTATAGACGTAAACATTGATGCGGCATTACTGTAGTAAAGTAGCAATGGAAATTAGCAAACAAGATTTTATTGTCAAAGATTGGCGCTGGCTCTCCACAATAAGCGCAAGGGCGCTCTGTGACCTTGGCACCTGTGGGCGCTGCACATATTGCACATATGCGCGATGCGGCTCCTCTGAATATCGGGGCGATCCTATGCCCAGCGCATCCAGACAGTCGGCAACACCGTCGGACTCTTTAAAGCGTCTAACTGAACGGAAATATATACAAATTGACGCCGCATGGTGGCCGTTGGTACAAAATATATACGCAGGACGTTTTATGGATAGTACACTGAAAACCGGACGTTCTAATGATAGTAGCCTGAAAATAAATATACGTGGACGTCATAAGGAAGGATTATGAAAGGAGTTCATAAAGATGCAGGATGTATATATATATATATATATATATATATATATATATATATATATATATATATATATATATATATGTTTTTTTTTATTGCATGGTATATTTTTTGTTACTTATTTGCCCTTTATAGATGCCTACATACCCATAAAATTTTAATAAAATCGGTTTAGTGATATTAGCACAAAAAAATAAAAACTGAAAAAAATGTTTTGCACCATTGGTTGAGAAAACAATTAGGGATAAAAATAGTGAATCATTAATTAAACTATACAAGGTACTCATTAAATAAAGTCTGACAGTTGCGTTAACCAAGTTTTATTGATACGCATTATACAGAGTGTCCAAAATTTAGTGTCAAACTTTAAAGCAGTTTATTATTCTTATTTTAAATTGGAACCCCAGTATATTTTTATGTAATTCCATGCGGAATTCAAAGACAGACATATTTCCTAATCACAAACCTATCTCAATATTCCCAACACGTTCGTCGTGTTCTTTATCAGAACAAAATATATTAATTTTGCATTTTTCTAAAATTCGTGTTTTCATGGTTGATTTTATATTAGTAATGATACAATCAACCATGAAAACACGAATTTTAGAAAAATGCAAAATTAATATAACAAAATATATTAATTTTGCATTTCTCTAAAATTCGTGTTTTCGTGGTTGATTTTATATTAGTAATGATAAAATCAACCATGAAAACACGAATTTTAGAAAAATGCAAAATTAATATATTTTGTTCTGATAAAGAACACGACGAATACTTTTTAGACCATCTGCTCAATGTCAAATTATATAAAGGGTCTAAATTCAAATTATATAAAGGGTCTAAAATGGAGCAAGATGATCATCAAATGTTCCAAAATTAAAAATATTACAAAATTCTTAATTAATATTATAATATTATTTGTAATTTTGGTTTTACCTCAGATGACGGTCATCTGTAGTTTAACTATTTACATTTCTGTTATATTCCGTGTGTCCGTTTTCAAACGCGAACATAATAATTGTTTAACATGTTAACATTTTTTTAAACATTTTTGTCAGCTATTGCTCCCCGGTTCAACCTGTAGAAAATATTTTGGTATCAATGAAACGACAAAATGATTACGGATCTCATGACATTAAATAGTAAATTATTTGAACGAAACATGATCATTTAAAAAAAATCTGTTTTTAAATATAAAATGCCATGATTGCAGCTCAATGCAGAATTAATATGTTTCAATAAAAAAAAATGAATAGTTAATATCATTATATCCGTAATCAATTTTTCATTCCATTGACACTAAAACATTTTCTATAGGTAAAATTCTAAAAATAATGTTAAATCCCTATGTTCGCGTTTGAAAAAGGACACGCGGTATATGGATTATTATCTTATAAATCATGTTCTTAATTTAGAGTTTATAATTTCTTATACAGTATTTTGTTAAAAATTGTTACATTTATTATTAATGTATTATCAGCTTTATTTACACTTGAATTTTAAATAGATATTACAGTATGCGTTTTTTACTGAAGAAAAGATGGAGAAAATAAAATCTCCCTGTATGAAATTAAAAAAAAAAAAACAAAGTGATTATTATACTCAAACAGTGTCTAGCAAGGCTCCATTAAAAATTGTGAATAAAATATAATTAAAGATTAAAGATTGTACTGTTTTTACTTTCCTGTATATTTAATTTATCGTTCGAGTTACAAAAAGATTTTATGTAATAAATGAAATTTAGCAAATCTGCTGATCGACGATTCACGTTCAAAATCGTCGCTTGTGAATTTCATAGTGGGAGAAATCGCTTATAATCTCCGCCTTTGCGCGCCGCTAGACCAATTCTCATAAAAATTTACCATATCTTGGGCAGCCCTCAGAACTTCTAATAATTAGGTACATTGCATGAGCTATCTGTATAAATTCATCTGTGATATAGCATTGGCTACTCTAGGCTTATAATGTTTCTTACTAAGACGCAATATTTTGACAGGACAGCTATCCAAACCAACAGCTGTAATAATTTCCTGAACTTGTTTAGCATTATCCTGAATCCTTACTCGGACATCTAAATTATTTGATTCTGCCAAATTGAATATCATAACGTTATTAGCTCTTCTGTAAGCTCCTCAAACTCGTAATACAAATCACAATTATTGTATCAAGTACTGGACGTTTCTTTCAATTTATCTATTTCTTCTTGTAACAATTTATTCTGGTTTTCTATTGATAACAATTTTGTATTTACATTACTAATTTCAACCTGCATCGATATAAGTATATCTTTCTTAAATTGAGACAGTTGTTTATTCAGAACGATGCTAATTGCTCTCTCCACACTCTTCTCATTAACATTTTCGATGTAGTTGCTGGTTGCTCAAGTAATCTGATCATCCTCGACTTCCTCCAGGACCGGATCGCAAGCAATTATGCTTGGTATAAGGAAACTATACCTTTGTGAGTTTGGGATGATAATTTTAGAGTTCACATGCGTCGCCGAATCCAGCCACCTAAAGCTTTAGCGGAGGTTTTGGAACATCCTGTATATGTATAGATTGTGATAAATTTATATGCCGCACAATTCGTTGAATGACTTGTGGAATTTGCTACAACTGTATCGCAATGTTTCCCAATGTGAAGCTAATGGTATTATTTAAAGTTTATCTGCGCACAAATTTAGTTATCCACGTTAAGCCAATTCGAGTATAATATAATAACTGGGAAGACAATACGTTCATTTATAATTCCCTGGCTGCACATTTTCGTTATGGTTTATGCCGGCCCCGGTGAGGAAAGATAATCCGGAGATTAACCGAGTAAAGCATCCGTTTAGGGGGACCGCAGCTAGAATTTATCTGAGGGGCGCTGGTGATTTTTTTCAACCCAGAGACCACTAAGTCTCCTTTTATTGCCGCCACTTGCGCGCGCTGAAAAACTCGACGGACGCGCTCGGCTGAATTACACATAAATCCAGGCCCGGGGGCGGTAAATAACCGCCCCGAGGATGAAAAACCGAAACGCACGAGTCGCGTAAACAGCGCTATAAAAATTTGCCTGTGCATCGAAGAGAGTCCACGCTTATTAATGAACCACAGGACATTTCAGTCTGCGCTTCACTCCTATACGCGCTAAATCCGTACCACCGACGTGGATTAATAGCACGGTTAGGTGTGAAATTACAATTTATTTTTATTGCCACGAACGCTGTGCACATGTGCACGTAGTGAGGGCGTGTAAACTGTATCACTTTAAACCCGGAAGATTCATCACGGCAAACGCGAATTAACTGAGTGCTGGGCTCGTTACTTTGAAACTTTTCCACGATTATCAATTTTAACAGGGCCGTTCTATTTTATTACGCGCCGTGCATTACTTTTTACGGTTTCATTAGCCCCCACACGTCGCTAAAAAATTGCGACCGCCGTTTCCTCGGATTACTCCGTCCCACACTATCGCCTCGTTACACTATTTTCTCGCAGCTTTTCCGGTTTATCAGATCGCCGCTTAATCTCGCAAACTCATGATTAATCCACGGGAATTACTAAATTAAATAGATTGGAACTTTCAGAACGCAGTAAATCAAATGACAGAATTGATTAAAACAAATACGTAATTGCCATTGCCACCGCAAGCATTAAGTCAGCTGCTAAATAAAGTAATAACTGCAAAACAAATCACAGACTCAGAACACATACATACATATAATTCTGGTTCATGTGTGGAGAATCTAATTACGTGTATAATTGCCACCTCGAGCCAACTAATTCATTTTAAACTTTATCAATTTTATCAATATAATTAATAAGTTGCAGCTCAACATTCACTTCACTTTTGAAACAGATCAAAATACTTAAATTACAAGGGCCAACGCAATTTTTGTCCCTTAGACGCAAATAGCCGATTCCGAGAGATTTTTTTTTGTTGATTTCAGAAACGTCAACAACAAATTTCTAGGGCGTCAGGCGTTTAGTGATATTTGAATTTTTGCAAAATTTGTAACCTAATTTTTTTGGGATGCAAGACCAATTGCAATGATTTTTTATGGCAATACTGAATTCAAGTTTCAGTTTGACAGCTACCGGTATCACTTTTCTAACCTAACTTTAACTGAGAACGTGTTTTTGTAACTAAATAGCGGAAAAACTATGTACGAAATCCAAACAAAAAACTAACAATTTTGTTTTCATTTCGTACATATTTATAGTAAATACTTTCCTAAAAATGCATTTAAATTGAAGGGACAACACGTTTATAAAAATTTGTCGACCAGTGTTATCTTTCTGAAACATAAATTCATAACAAACAAAATTGAATTTGATATACACAGAAGGTCCTCAAACCTCAATTGCATTATTCGATTTATGTCAAAAAATCCGATGTCGTACAAATTTTCGAATATATTATCAATGAATAATCAAAGAAAGGAATTAAATAATCCAATTATATCTATTGGAAATACTTTAGAACGGTATCATAATGCAATGACCCACAACTATATTCCATGTCAAATGTGTAACGGGCCGGTTTTGCCTCCGACGGAAACTGTCTTGATTTTTAATTGCGCGCACGGATCGCCAACGTAGGCAACCGCTACGCACACGTTTTTTTTAAACGTGACGTGTTTCCGATATGCGTGTGATTTTTAAATCGTCGGCGAGACGCTGCCATGAGGTAGAAGCTAGTCAACTTCCCTGAGTGAAGAAGTGTCACGAGGTCACAGTTTTTCTTTGGTCTATCGCCAACCGGTTTCCGGGATTTAAAACGTGTCCTCCATTAACCACCCTAAGAGGGATTGACGACACCAGGCACAAGGCAAGGGAGGGTACTGTACTACTCAACTCTACACGCTCAAAACATCAGAGTAAATGATTAAACCCGACATATTTTTTTCCTAAAGACACGTGTCCGGCCATGTGCTTTACAGGCGTTTTTTGGGTAAGGGCTGAAGTAACCCAGCCAGCCAGGTTCTTGGCTAGGGGCAACGACCATCCGGCCAGAGTTGTTCTGAGGACTGGAATTTAGCGACGGCGTCCCCGACGATTGCCGGCCGCCGCACGTCCTAAGAACCGAGCCCAGAATCGCCAGTGGAGTCGCCACGAGGAACACAGGTCAGATCTATATATTTTTTTGTTCTCATTTATTGTTTTAATTTCCTTTGATATATCGTTTTTTTTTCTTCTGTGTAAAATTTGCATTGCGTGTTTCGTGCCGTAAGTGTTTAGCGTTTTTGTAAGGAAAAGATGGCTCCGACAGCCTTTTGCATCGCGCGTTACGTGTTCGCAGGATTCGGCCGAGTCTGGTGGAGGCGGCGCGATAGATTTGCGGGCGGAGGTATTTCTTTCAGGAAGCATAGGCACGGTGTCCTGTTTTTTGTGTGAATAAACGCAGATATTTTACACCACAAAATTCACACCTGTTATTTTTTGTTCCCCCACGTTTTCTCAATCGGGCATTATTTTCAGTTTAACTTCCTATTCTCATTGCGAGATTTAAATCTGGTGGTGTGGGCGCCAGATGGTCAGCCGTTGCGACAGTTCGTAATTTCTGAACTTCGCTGACTGTCTGCCGTCAACCCACGCAGATAGGGTGGAGCCCCCCTTTGTGACGAAGTAGTGGCGAGGTTATAATTACGTGGAGCCTTTTTTTAACCTCCCCACTCTCCGACACCGAGAGCCTGGCCCTCGTCGCTGCTTCGAAGGGACCCTCCATTCGCTGCGCGGCCTAACGCGCTGATAGCCCTTTAGGCACGTCACAAATGAGTTGTCAGTTTTGTTGATAATCTAAGGTTCAAAATTTCAAGAAAATATCTAGTTATAAATTTAACATATTAATGTGAAAAAACAGACTAAACAGAATACTTTAAGCCAATACCCATAGCCCCAGTAAGGATGCGCAGAATTGAAAAGAACAACTACAAGAACATAGGAGATGACATGACAAACTACTTAACAAACCTAAACTCAGACGAAATAGACTTAGCACAGATCGCGGACTTTCAAAACACATTACCAAATACAATAAATAATTACAGCACTATCACAACACATAAATTTTACATAAACAGACTGCCAAAATTCATCCTATGGCTAATCAAACATAAAAGAAAAATATACAGACAGTACATTGTAACACAAGACAGAGAACTCAAGACAAAATTCAATAAACTAAACAAAGACATACAAACACTAACGCAACAATACAGGACAGAGAAATGGTTGGAAGTATGCCAAAAAATTAAAGCAGACAGAGGGAGAACTTACTCGACAAAAAATTAAAAAAACTAACTAGATATAAGCAGAAAAACAACATTCTAAAGCTGACAGACGGGCTGACAGAAAAATACACAGACATAGACATAGCCAACACATTTGCGAAACATTTTGAAAATGCTTTCATCCCTTCACAAAACCCAGTTTTCGACGACAGGACCTTTACGAACATTAATGACTGGTTCGAGGCTTACAAACGAACAGAGACAGACGCCGTAGTCCCTGACATAACAGATGACGAATATTACATAGTACTGCATAGGGGAACAAATTCGACCCCCGGACATAACTCACTAACGAAAGACCTACTAAGACACTTACCAGCAACAACACACGATTACATTGTTAAAATATACAACAACTGCCTAAAAAACAGCATACACCCAATATTCTGGAAAGAGGGTATTATTATCACAATCCCCAAGACTGGACTAGATAAATCAAAACCAGAAAGCTATCGACCTATTACACTACTCCCAGTTTTGGGGAAAAACCTGGAGAAAATAATGCAGAACAGGATATGGAACCTCATAGAAGAAAATATACAGAAATACCAATTCGGGTTCAAACCAGGACTCTCGACAATACACCCCCTTTACATTCTGACGAACAACATACAAACGACGTACTTACGAAACAGACATACCGCAGCACTATTCTTGGACATAAAAAGGCTTTTGACACTGTATGGCACATAGGACTACTATACAAAATGCATACCCTACAAATACCAAGATCCTTCATCCTATTCTCCCACAGCTTGTGAAGTGCCTGAGGGGCTATCAGCGCGTTAGGCCGCGGAGCGAGTGGAGGTTCCCTTCGAAGCAGCGACGAGGGCCAGGCTCTCGATGTCGGAGAGTGGGGTGGTTGAAAAGAAAGGCTTCGCGTAATTTTAACCTCGTTACTACTTCGTGACAAAGGGGGCTCCACCCTATCTGCGTGAGTTGACGGGAGACAGTCAGCGAAGCTTAGAAATTACGAACTGTCGCAACGGCTGACCATCTGACGAAAAAGGAAGTTAAACTGAAAATAATGCCCGATTAAGAAAACGTGGGGAACAAAAAAATAATATATGTTTATGTATGTTTTGCGGTTGTGAAATATCGGCGTTAATTAAAAACACAAAAAGACGGGATACCGTGTCCGCGCTTCATGAAAGAAAATACCTCCGCTCGTAGATTTATCGCGCCGAGTTCACCGAGTCTGGCCAAATTCCGCTTAACGCTTATCGCGCGATGCGAACTGCTCTCGGAGCTACCTCTTTTTACAAAAACGCAAAACGCGTACGGCACGAAACAAGTTTACACAAAAGAAAACAAAGTAAAAAAAAAATTAAAGAACGATAAAGGAAAAAAAGTATGGATCTGACCTGCTCTTCCACGCGGCGCCTCCGCTGCCGGTTCGTGGCTCAGCTCTCAGGAACTCGTGCTGCTGGTAATGGCCGGGATGCCGCCGCTAGCCTGCGGTCTTAAAAAAAAACTTTGGCAGGTTGGTAGTCGCCCCTAGCCGAGAAACTGACTCACCAGGTTGTTTCAGCACCTACCCAAAAAAACGCTCTGGTGTTTGAGCGTGTATAGCCGATTATTGCTGCTCCCTCTTGCCTTGTGCCGGTGTCGCTTAATGCCTCATAGGGCGGTTATTGGAGAACACACTTGAAATCCCGGAAACCGGGTGGCGATATGCCCGAAAAAAACCTGTATCTCCCGACACTGTTACACTCAACGAGAGTCTGCTGCGTTCTGAGTTCATTCCAACGCCTCGTGGCTGGATCATAATTGTACGCAGCCCGAAAATTTATACAATTTAAAATCGTCTGCGTAGCGGTTGCCTACGTTGACGGTATGTGAGCGAAATTAAAAATTAAAGGCAGTTTTTTTCGATTTTTGACTACGACGAAAACCGACCCGTTACAAGCTTCCTGACAGCCAGACAACTACCGATAAGAACAAACAATTCATACTCAAGATCATTTTCGCCACAACAAGGTTTGCCACAGGGTTCTCCTCTCTCGCCCCTCCTGTACAACATATATTACCATTACATGTAATGGTAATACATGACACATGCAACATCGAACAGACACCATGCAGACAGACTGAGAACAGTATATTATACAATACGCCGACGACACAGCATTAATAACACATAAAAAACGACTGGATGACACAATAGACAAACTTCAAATACTAACTGACAAAACAATGGACTGGTTAAACAAATGGAGACTCGAACCCAACCCCACAAAATGCCAACTCCTTATTCCCAACCACAGAATCAATAACAACTCACCGACAATACATGTTAACGGAACGAACGTATACCCCACAACGGCGATAAAGTACTTAGGAATGACGATTGACAATAAGCACAAATTCGACAAACCCTTACGAAACACAAAGACGGATATACAAAAACGAGCAAAACATTTTAGATGTCTGACATATGGAGCAAAAATTTACAAATCCATCTGCAGGCCCATGATTGACTACGCCCAGATCATACTAAAAAATGTAAGAAACACCTGCAAATGAATTACGGACGTAACTGACCGGAAGACATTAAGACTTCTCACCAAATTAAAACACAAGGACAATCATCTTCATAACATATCAAACATAAATTTATACAAGATCACCAAATGCATACCCATCCAACATAGACTGGACAAACTACGAAATAAATTCCAACAAAAACAGGACAATAGGACAATACTCGACGAATTATGTATTAAAAGACAAAACAAACGATCTAGAAAATTACATCCGACAAAAATACTTCATGAATCATATTACACTTCATAACACTCTCTTCACACTATCAAAACAATCGCTTATATATCACATATGTTATATATGATATGTATTGTAATGTATAATGTAATGTATGTAGAATGTAAAGTATAATGTATTATGTTAGACAAGGCGGAAAGACCCCATGGGGTCGATAGCCCGATGAATATTGTTTATATATATAGAATACTTTATTTGAAAATAAAAAAATCAATTCGCATTTATTTCAACCAGGATGAATATGATGAATGATGAATGATGAATGATGAATGATGAATAAATCAGGTAATCAAACTGATAGAGCTTTTGTAAACCGCATTTTTAAACATAGTCGTTCGTTTCCTTAAATTAAAAATTTAAAACTTTGTACAGAAGCACCAAAGGCATGCCTAACCTTTTAGAATACGTTCATTTCTTAAAAAATGTAATTAACTGTGCGCACATTTCAGTAAACCTTAGCATTAGTCAATATTAAAATTCTATATGCCCTTTGATATATGCAGTTCTGATTGGACAAATGTTGTACAACTTCGATTTTCCTGTATGTCCATTTTTTTAAATTTTATTATTATAACACGACGTAATCAACATTTATTCTTTGTTAATAAAATCAATTGTCAGAACAGGGCGGAACATATTGTTTGCCAACCCACTAAATTATAAAAAATAAGTTAAAGGTATAATATAATATTATAAGTACAAGGTTAAAAGCCTTGCACAACTAAAACTTTACTATACCGGGTGTCCCATTTAACCTGATAAATCAAAATAACTCGGAAAATACGCATCGTAAGAAAAATTGTTTCAGACAACAAATAAATGTTTCCAAATGGGCCATCCTGTAATAAAATCAGCCCTCGCCCTTCACCCTAGCGGCTGGGCAGGGGACAATTATGAAATTTCATTTAGAGCCCATAGAGCCCTTGCGGCCATAAGAAAACCAAAAGTTGACTATGAAAATTTGGGCATCTAGTTGGCGCACAAAATGTTTGACACAGTCATCAGGAAGCTCACGTCGAAAAATGTAAGAGTACCAAGTTTCGAAAAATTTCCTTCAAATATGGAAAAGTTATAAAAGGAAAAGGAAAGTGCACTTTTTGCAATCTTATATTTCCCATATTCAAAGTACAAAAAAGTACAAAAGAACCATTCAAAAGTACACAACTACTGAACATATGCATTTCAAGGAATTAAGAGGACAAATTGAACGTATAACATCGACCTTGGCAAGTAGCAAACAACAGAAGATTCGCGTGAAATGTACCTCCATGGATGGGTTCTTTCTGCATGTACCAAATTCCCGCCCATTATTCACAAACTTCTGGGAAGTCTTTGTTCATAGCAGTATAAGTATTTTTAGCAACACCAAAGAAGATACAGTTCTCTAGAGAATATATTTTCTGTGGCAATACCACGAGATGAATCGTATTATTGCAAACATCCTTTATTGGATGAATTTTGCAATCTTATATTTTCTCATATTCTAAGTACAAAAAAGTACAAAAGAACTATTTAAAAGTACACAGCCACTGAACATATGCATTTTAAAGAATTAAGAGGACAAATTGAACGTATAACATCGACCTTAGCAAGTAGCAAACAACAGAAGATTCGCATGAAATGTACCTCCATGGATGGGTTCTTCCTGCATGTACCAAATTCCCGCCCATTATTCACAAACTACTTGGAAGTCTTTGTTCATAGCAGTATAAGTATTTTTAGCAACACCAAAAAAGATACAATTCTCTAGAGAATATATTTTCTTTGGCAATACCACGAGATGAATCGTATTATTGCAAACATCCATTATTGGATAAATTTTGCAATCTTATATTTTCTCATATTCAAAGTACAAAAAAGTACAAAAGAACTATTTAAAAGTACACAACCACTGAACATATGCATTTTAAATAATTAAGAGGATAAATTGAATGTAAAACATCAACCTTAGCAAGTAACAAACATGAGTTTACCTTGAAATGAACCTCCATGGATGGGTTCTTTCTTCATATACCAAATTCCCGCCCATGTTTTACAAACATCTGGGAAGTCTTTGTGCATAGCAAAGAATGTTATGCAATATAACTATTTTAAGCAACACCAAAGAAGTTATATTAAAAAATATATTCTTAATAACAAGTCATGTACTCTAATAGTTTTTTTCAGTTGGATTTGGATTTTCTATTGGTACTTACAAAAAATATTTTTTCCCAATTTTGCCTATTAAAATGCTCAATGCATATATTGAATTTCATTATTAAAATAACATTTCAATCATAAAGGTGAATAAAATTAATCAAGACAGTGAATAAAATGTTTTTAACAATACTTTATTCACACTGATATTGACAATACGAATAAAGTAAATAAAATTGAACGTCGCACTACCTTTGAAATTTTCCTGGCTAGGATCGATTCATTCATGTCTCATGTGACATTTCACGCACATCCTTCAATCCTTCAAGTTCGAAATTATTTTTGAAATGGCAAATAATTAAAAAGAAACCATACCAGAAGATGTTCTGGATGCAGCTACGATTGCAGTGTCGAATTTATTGCCAGAAAAATCTAAATTAGTTTACGAAAAAGAGTACGAAACATTCTGTGAATAGAAGACAAAAAAAAATGTAAAAACTTTAATGAGAAAATACCGCTAGTATATTTCTTAGAAAAATCGCAGAAAGTAAAGGTGTCCATCTTATGGTCTCATTACTCGATGCTCACAGCAACGCTATCCATAAATGAAAATATTGATATTTCGAAGTAAGTAAACCTAACATTCTAAATTTCAATTTTGCAGATTTTCAAGGCTCATTGTTTTTATAAAAAGGCAATCTTTAGGTTACAAACCCAATAAGTCTATAACTTTTGAAAAAAAACTGATTTCCAAATAGAGTTAACTTTCCTAGTTTAAGAGTTAATAAGAGAAATATTTGAAAATTCTGCATAATTGAAGAAAATCTTGCGCGATACATGTGAATAATAAACATTTTATTTACTTATACCATAAATAGCTATTTATTAAATAATATACAAATTATTGTTAAAATGATTACCGATTATTGTTGATGATTATTGATCTCATTTTTAGTCAAAATCATTTTTTTTTTCTTCGTATTTGAAACGAGCGGTGATAGTTTGGCACTGTTTTACTTCATATTTCGAAACTACTTCTCCCATGCTACAACATGGTATCATCAGCTCGATTTCTATAAAAAAATGGACTCTGATCGTTCTTCCCTGTAACCCTTCATTCATAAAATCATTGCATTTTCAGCTAATGATTAGATGATGCGACAGAAAATTCAGTTGCCAAATTTCTTGAAATAATTTTTGTTTTCACCAGGAACTGACCAATTATTAAATATTTTTTAATATGTCTCCATAAAGATCTTAAAATACCTTTATTGAGTAAATTATATTTATCTACAGGGTCCTGCGAGAACTGCGAGGGTCGGGTTTTCCTAGCGCCTTTCCCGTAAGAGATAGAAAAAAAAAGTATCGTATAAAAAGTTATTGGTTTAAAAATCTTTATGCTGTAAAATTATTTTCAAATATACAGGGTGTCTCAATTTTGCGGAATAACAAAAACAAACATTTTTTTAAATGGAACACCCTGTATTTATTTTTTATTATTTATTCTTAAAACTTATTCTTACCTACAAAAAACGAGGTCGCTACGATTTTTTAAAGTTGAGCTTGCTTATGCATGATATTTGGAGAAAAAAATTGTAAATTGGCAACACTGTAACATAATCCAAAACTAAAGTGACAACAATGTAGAGGTTAGAAAATGTCATCAGAAAACATGAATAAATACAGGGTGTTCTACTTAAAAAAAAGTATTTGTTTTTGTTATAACGCAAAATTGGGACACCCTGTCTATTTTAAAATTTAACGGCATAAAGATTTCTAAACCAATAACTTTTTGTACGAAACATTTTTTTCTATTTCTCACGGAAAAAAGCGCTAGGAAAGCCCGACGCACTGTTGCAGGACCCTGTATATTACACCTCGTACACGAAAGATATTGAAATATTTGAATTAAATATTTTTGTGTTTGCAGCTTTGCTTCAAAGCTCTGATGCTTAATTTATCGTGCTATTTATGCTATAATCCAAAGATTAATTGTAGTTTTGTAAGCTGATATATGAACAAATTTGTGTATTTATTAACTATACCTATTTTATTGGGATTTACAGAAATTGGGAGTCCCTATATTTGTATATATAGAATTTTTTTATTAAAGATTTAAATATTTAATATTAAAGAGGCAAATTTTATGAATGATTATTTTGAAAATAATACATAATACTAAACATTTTGAAAGTTAAGAGGATTTTTTTTTTGTTTTTAATTTTTTTAATAATGTTACAATCTAGTCTTAGACTAATAAGTAACTTAAATCTATTTCTACTGTACTAAAAGTTTGTTTGATTTTCCAAGGAGTCACCCACTGGTTTCCTAAAATTGTTCTGTCATTTAACATTAAACATTAAACATTTATCATTTAGCATTTAACATTCAATATTTAACATTTGGTGTAACGCATTCATGTACACTATGACAAGCACTGCTCTGCTTTTTGAACTATCACTGGCGCCTAGCGCATTACACCAACTCGAACGGTCTCTTCCTCTTGAGTCTTCTTACAATACCAGCGTTGTCAAGAAGCAGGATAGCCTCGGTACTCGCATGCTGGTGAAGTCTTTCCTCATGCCTCCTCGCACATTTCCGTATTTCACTCTCCACAGATTCCACTCCAAGGTCGTTATGGAGGTTGTCGTTCCTAATGTACCAGGGCGCATCTACGATGTTTCTTAATGATTTGTTTTGGAATGTTTGTATTATTTTTATATTACTCTTTTTGGTGCAGCCCCAGAGCTGTATTCCATATGTCCACACTGGCTTTAATATCTGCTTGTAAAGTAGTAGCTTATTGTGTATTGATTTGGAAAGCTGCTTATAAAGTAGTAGCTTATTGTGTATTGATAAAGCAGAGTTTCTTTCCAATAGCCAATACATTTTTCGATATCTAATACCTAATTGCTCTCTTTTATTTTTCACATGCTTTTTCCAACGGAGCTTTGTGTCCAGTGTGAAGCCGAGGTATTTGGCTGTGTTGGCGTATGGTATTATCTGACCATTCATAGTTACTGGGGAGTGTTCTATCCGTTTGTTGGTGAAGTCTATGTGGACTGACTTGGACTCATTACGCTTTATTCTCCATTTTTTTGTCCAACTTAGAATTTTGTTGGTTGCTATTTGGAGATTGTTTGCTGTTTCTTCATTGGTTTTGCTGACAGCTAGAATGGCAGTATCGTCAGCGAAAGTAGCAGTTGTGTTATTTTCCAGTTCTGGGAGGTCACATGTAAAGAGTAGATAGAGCACCGGGCCCAGGACACTACCCTGCGGCACTCCAGCTTTAATTTCTTTAAGATCAGAGTAGCTATCTTCTTGCTTGACCCTAAAGTATCTTTCTGATAAATATGACATCAAAATTTCTGTGTATTGTTTGGGAAGAGTCCGCTTTAGTTTATGGTGCAGCCCTTCGTGCCAAACCTTATCAAATGCTTGTGCCTCATCCAAAAATATTGCTGAACAAACTCTTTTCTCTTCTAATGCCTTTTCAATAACACTAGTTATTCTGTGGACTTGGTCCACTGTTGAGTGTTTATGCCTGAATCCAAACTGTTGATTTGGGATCAGGTTTCTTCTTTCGATAATAGGCTGTAATCTCTTGAGAAGTAGTTTCTCAAAGAGTTTATACATAACGGGTAGTAGTGAGATTGGTCTATATGAAATGGCTTCATGTGGAGGTTTTCCTGGTTTTGGTATCATAACTATCTCCGCCATTTTCCACAGCGTAGGTACATATTTGAGTCTAAATGCAGCATTTATAAGGTTTGTAAGTTTGACTATGGCTTTTCTTGGGAGCTGCTTCAATATTTCTCCTGTTATAAGTTCAAAACCTGGGGCTTTCCTCGGATTAATGTTGTTATTGATTTCGTTCGTAAACTCTTTAGGGGATACAGGTGTAATAATTTTGTTTACTTGTATAATGTCATCGGTGAATATTTCCTCTTCTTGTACATTATACGTTGTAAAGATGGTTTCAAGATGTTCGGAAAATCGTTGTGCTTTTTGTCCGTTACTTCTGGCCCAGCTTCCATCCTCGTTCTTGATTGGTGGTATCTGGGTGATGTTTTTTTTAATTCTTTTAGTTGCCTTCCAAAGGGAATGATCTTTGCTGTTAGTCATTTCTCTCAGGTAGCTACTAATTGATTCCTCCTTCAGTTCTTTTATCTCTCTTTTCAGTAGTTGCGCAAGGTTATTTAATTTAGTCTTGTCTTGCGGGGCTCTGGTTTGGAACCATTTACTTCTTGCTTTTCTTTTTTCCGTTAACAAGTGTTTTATCTCTTTTGGATAGTTATTACCCTTCATCCGCTTTTTAATTACAGGAGTATTTTCCCAGGATACTCGTTGAATATCATTAATAAACTTCTCCACTTCTGAATCCAATTGCTCTTCTTGTTTAAGTGGGACGTCTAATTGTATTGTTTCGTCGAGGGATTTTTTAAAACTTTCCCAATTGGTAAACCTATTCACCAGCGTTGGATAGTTTTCTTTTTGAATAATGGTTTCACTCAGAGTTAAGAATATAGCCGAGTGATCAGAACATAAGTCTTGACATTCGTCTATTTGGAGATAACTTGCCGATATATTCTTGATGACAAAGAAGTCGATCAGGTCAGGTATCTTGTTAGGGTTTGTTGGCCAATATGTTGGTTTGCTTGTGGATACAGCTTCACAACCATGTTCACTTATTGCACTGAGAAGTTCTCTGCCTTTTGTACTGGTTAGTCTGAATCCCCAGTCGGTGTTTTTTGCGTTGAAGTCACCGCCTATTATATATCTATTACCTAAGCATTTAAACATTTCGAGATATTCTTCTTTTTTTATCGAGTGTCTTGGTGGACAGTAAATCCCTGACACGGTTAAGGAGGTAATTTTCGTTTTTATGCTTACAGCTGTGAGTTGCATTTTGTCTGTTGCATATTTGGGTTCTTCCCAATGTTGAATGTTTTCCTTGATTATTATCGCACTTCCACCTTTCGCGTCGTTATCTGGATGAGTAGTGTGGTAAGTTTTATATCCTCGAAATTTAATAAATGATTGACTAGTGAAATGTGTCTCAGAAATGAGGCACACATCAATGCTTTCTGTCTCTAGGACTACCTGCAACTCTTGTTGATGATTGAGGAGGCCGTTGAAATTCCATGCAAGTATCTTAAGAGTACTATTCATTATGCTTGGTTTTAGGTATAGCTCCTTTTGTGCTATATTCTAATCTTTTCAGTCGTTCATCTATTGTGGAGATGGAGGTTTTTTGTTTATCAAGTTTGGCTAAGATGAGTTGCAACGTATGTTCAATGGTGCCGTTCTGATGATTAGTCTGTTGTTCATTAATGAAGTCACGTGTTCATATAGCTCTCTATCGACGGTGGATATCTTTTATCGCCGAATTCGTTCGCGCTAATCGGTGCGCGGAAGTAAAAAGTTTGCGAGTGATGTCGGGCGAACGCTCGCGGTCGCCAAGGTATCGCGATAAAATTAAATAATAAAAATGGCAAGTTCTCAGCCGGAAACTGTTTTAAACGAGAAAAGCCAGCAGAGTTGTCACAAATGAAGTTGTGAGAGTTGTAACAAATGAACAACTGCAACTGCTGTATTATACAGAGTGCAAAAGGCCATCAGTGAAAAAACACAAATGAGCAATATGATAGCCGACCTACAATTACACATAACTAAGCTTGAAAATAGACTCAAGCAACTAGAAGAAAAGGATTCAATCCCTAAACTCAATAAAACTCCGCCCAGAGTAGAGTACTGGACCGATGAAGAAGAACTTGTGAAGGAGACAGAATGGATACGAGTTAAGAATAGAAACAAGAAAAGAAAAATGAATACCTCGCTAAGTCCACCGACGCCTCGGAGCAATCAGAAGAGCTCCTGCCAAGATCCACTAAAAACTAAAAAAATCCAGCCTCCACCACCAATAATTGTAGAAGGAGTCACAAACTACGAAGACTTCCTTACAGTCACCATTGAACACATACCAGAGGAGAACTTTAAAACAAAAGTAATGAGTGGACAAAATATTAAAATTAACGTAGCTGATGGTGAAACATACCGACATATGGTTCAGGTGTTGAAGAATAAAAAAAATAACGTATCATTCATACGAAGATAAGCAGAATAGACCAATCAGAGTTTATGCTAACAATCTGCATCATACATGTACCCGTGACAAAATAGTTCAAGATCTTAAATATAGAGGATACCAAGCTCTGGATGCCATAAATAAACTAAAATGGAGGACTAAGGAACCCCTCGACATGTTTATACTTACTTTCGACCCAAGCGAAGACATAAATAAAGTGCACAGTATCACCCACATATTAAGATGTAAAGTGGAAATAGAACCTTTGAGAGTGTCAAAGCTAGTACCTCAATGTAAAAGGTGCCAAGCATATGGGCACACCCAAAAATACTGCAATAAGGAGCCTAGTTAGGTGCGTAGGAAAACACCTCACCAAAGACTGTGATAAACCTATGAATAGTAAACCAAAATGTGTACATTGTGGGAAAGAACATCCAGCTAGTTACAGAGGCTGCAAAGTTGCTATAGAACTACAAAATATAAAGAACAAAGCTATGAGCAAAAGCAAACCAAAACTGTCAGAGAGACAACAGGAAACAGGCAATAATAAGCCGCCAAAGGAAGCCAATAATGATGGATACATCAGGAAAAAACGAACGACAAGAACCAACTATATTCACAATCAGTTGCAAACAAGAGGAAAATATAGCAATTAAAATAAAATATGCATTCGTTTGAAATCTCATCGGTAAAAAAATTTAAATGTTACATTTATTTAAAAAAAAAGAATAGCAAGAAACAATTTAAACACAAAATTGGACTTAAACTTTTTTTATACATAAGCCATGGTAAGGTGAATTGTATATGCTAAACATAAGTGTATGAATTTATTATTATACCGCTCAAAACTAATATGCCATATATGGGAAATTGTTACTTACTATGTTCTGTCAAAAAGGTTTCGATGTAGAAATTACATTTGAATAAGAAATAATATATTGTGATACTTAAATTAGTATACGAAATACTTTACTATTTAAAGGAAGAAGTTGAATATATTACTATGTAGGTTTAGGGTTAAAAGCGTCGGTTGTTAAACTGGCATGGCGTAGACGGAAATCGTGGAGGTATTTCTTGCGTTCGTGGCAAAGTCTAGCAAAAAGGGCAATCCTGCAAAGTTGCAGGCTGTAAATCCAACCCTTCCTCCGGGGCACCATATAATGTAGGGCGCGATAGACGGTGGTGAAGCGTCGAGTAATGAGTATGAATACGTCACGTCGGGGTCGGAACCGTCGGCTGTAAATATCGGAAGGGTGAGCAAGTTGTAACAGGAAATATATCGATGCACCCTCGACTGGCACTCCTGGAATTAGTGCTCGATTGGTCAATCACCCCCCGCAACACCTGACCCGATTGGTGATCAATTGCGCGAGGTGTCATTAGTCTTGAGATCCTCCTGAATGGGTTATGGAGGAGCGAATGTATCAATGGCGAGGCGTCTCTTTTCAGGTCCAGATAATTTCCAGCAGGATCGGCGGGTGTATGGAGGCGACCCTTGATGGAATTCCGGTGCGTAAAATATTGAATTGGCCCTCGGAGACGCTACAATGGATCGTCAACTGGAATGGCCATGGCAATCGACTTAGTCGAGTCCATATTGAAAATACAGACAAAGGTACGTTTTCAATCTCTTGGTTCTACTCCCTATGCCTGATTTGATTTATTGGCAATCGAGTCCGCTCTGATTGTCCGGATTTTTATTACCCGCTACATGAATAAAGGCTTGTGCGCCTTTTTTCCACTCACTTATTGCCGCCAGACACCAATCTACATTCACCATTGTACTCCTGTTGCAGCACATTCACACTTTCCACATAACTCAGAATAGTAAATGGTTTTCAATTAGGTATCCAGTTACCTTTTATAGTTACCTAACTTATTTATATTTCTCAATATCTTGTGAGTTTACTAGGAATTTGACGCAAATCTATTGTAGCAATAAACGTCATTAACTTAATAAGAATATTTAGATCATTAGCCACCGATATACTATATCGAACTTTCCATATTTTACAGAACATAGCGGATACGATACTGGCGACTCGTGGCACGTACTTGCGTGCAGTGGCGCCATCTCAATATTGCGGCGAGTATTCGGTTCGGTTTAATCCGAATGTAATAGACAGGGTGTCCCGAAACCTCCGCTAAATGGTTTCAGGCAACCTTTTACTATCTTGAAAGATGAACACAAAACTGCAAAAATATGTATCCTGCACAGCTTAGTTTTTTTGTACCGTGTGGTAAAACTCGATATCCTCAATAACATATTGGAGAAAACGCATATTTTATCAGCAGAAAATGAATTTAAAATCAAATGTATTGACTGTAATTTATTTTAACTATTCCTATTTCGTTTGTGAAATGGTGTTAAAAGAAAAGAGATATTTTAAAATCTAACACAACAACACTCAGGGTAAACCCTATAGTTATTGGACACTTAAGGAAATAGCTATCTTAAATAAATTATTTTCAACATAACATGTGATATAAGAGAATGAAATTAACAAGGTGAAACCTTCTAAGGCCAGGTTGCACAGTAGGAGTTTTTGAGTTAAGATAAGTTTTTTTTTGTTAAGTTTTTTTTAAGGTTTAGGTGTTGCACAGGTTTAGTTCTTGGTTTAAACTTTCCCTTAAACATCATTTACATAAGCATTCTCAAACAGGTCATAAGGAAATAACATAGTAAATGGGATATTTTTAGTTTCCTGTTTCCCAACTGCACCTTCAGAAATTCTACGGATATCAATCTCAAGAGAGAAAAATTATGATTATTTAAGAGAAAGCACTCGATCAGTTGATTTCTTAGTTTATTTTTAAAGTTTAAATATGTTCATGAATCGAAAACAATACGCCAAACGTCAGATTTTTATTAGTTAATTTACTTTTATAACTATTAACTACGTCGAGTTAGAAGAAATGGTAATAGGATTGATAACTGCGAATCTATGGAGAGTATCAGACCCATTTGCCAAACGTCAGATTTTTGTGTGTAAAATTACCATTAAAGTATTTATGCATTGCATTTTCTAGCTTTCAGTCTGATACTGGCAGCTGGATTCGCAGTTACCAATCCTATTAGCCTATTACCATTTCTACTAACTCGACGTTATTTCGTCGAACGCCTATTGAAACACGCGATCGTAATTAATAGTTTTAAAGTAAATTAACAAATAAAAATCTGACGTTTGGCGTATTGTTTTAGATTATTGGCATTATTTAAACTTAGAAGAAAACTAATAAATCAACTAATCGAGTGATTATTTCTCTTAAATAATGCATATTTTTTCTCTCTTGAGATTGATATCCTTAGAATTTCTGTAGATGCAATTGGGGAGCAGAAAACTAAAGATAATTTGATTGATTTAGACAACTAAACTTCAAAGGGTATCTCCCTAGCATAAATCAAATGAGCTAAACTGTTTGATGCATTACTTTTATATAATTAATATTATTAATAATATCAAACTTATTTATTTTTAAACCTTTATTTAAAAATTATCTTTAGAAATAATTAATAATAATTTATTTAAAAATAAAATAAACAGCATTTACCATTCTATTTCCCTATGACCCGTCTCAGAATGCTCGTACGGTATGTTATATGTAGAATAATGTCACTAAATAAATTTGTGTGAGAAGGTCTATTCTAGTTTTATTAATTTGAGACTTTGGTTCGTTGTCTTTTTTTACGACTCTCGACTATTTGGCAAAAACCTGCTGAAATTCTCTGGAATTTTATGGATTAATTTCTATTTGATTCCTAAGATAGCTTTTCAAGTATCTTTTTGCTTGTCCACTTCTAACTTTTAAGCTTTATAATCTAATTGCTCCTTACTTCTCAACGTAACACTTAATCCTCGTATTCCGGTCAGTTTGAGGCGCTAGGCAATATGTGATCTTGTAGGCCAATATAGGACTAGATTGTTTCGTAATCGAGGTTTTGTAAAGTGTTTCTATTATTGTAAAGTGAGTCGAGTTTGGATCAAAGTTTTCGGTATTGATGAAATTGGCTAATACTTTTCATCGGTCCCTGAATTAAATCAGATATGATATTTTATTTTATAATTTGTTCAGTCGCTCAATATAAAAGCCACAAATAAATTTTTTATCATTAATAGTGTTATTTATACAAATTTAAACCGTTGTTTAGAGGTGCTTTAGATAGGGTTACCAAGGTTACTAAGATTAAACCACCGTTAAAATGCGGCTTATATTTTTATGAATAACCCTGTTAGTGTCTACCAATAATAAATCGATCTTTGCGTTTGATTGCTACATTTGTAATATTTTGTCCTCTTGTTTAGTATTTTTTTGCATTGTATGATTGGTTTCGTTATAGTGAATTATGATATTTCAGGTAATATGAATTACATACTTAAAATATTGTCAAAATTAATAATTTAAAAATTCAGCCAGAGAGAGAGAGAGAGAGAGAGAGAGAGAATAATAATAATAAGTGTGCCTAAGTATGTGAACTTTTCTACCTCTTCTATTTTATAGATTTTTCCTCTTTGTGTTATTATGTTTAGATGTTCTCATATTTTTTACCACGTGATCTGACCTTTCCATGTATTTGGTTTTTGCCTCATTGATGTGGCAGAACTTAGCTTCTTTGCACTTTCTTCTAGTCGTATTACTACCGCTTTGATTTCTTGCTTTTTTCTAGCTAGAATTACTACATCATCTGCATATGCTAGGCATTGATGTCTTCTTTGATACACTAGTCTCGTTCTGTTAATGTTTGCTGTCCTTATAGCTTTTTCTAGTATTATACTATATAGTGCTGCTGACAGGGGGTCGTCTTGTCTCACCCCTTCTGTTACTGGAAACTTCTCCGATGTTGTGTTTTTTATTTTTACCTTGTGGTCTATTTGTCGCAGTATTAGTCTTATCATATTTGTTAGTTTTTTTGTTTATTCCCATCTCCCCTTGGGCTTTATAGAGTTCCCTTCTGCTCACCCTATCGTAGGCTTGTTTAAAGTCAATAAAACACGCTATTGTGTTTTTCTTCTATTCGTAGCTTACAGCTTGTATTTCCCTTAATATGAACATCTGGTCGGTAGTGCTTCTCCCTCTTCTAAACCCACATTGATACTTCCCTACTATGCTTTCCATCTTCTCCGTTACCCTGTTTTTTATACTTGTTGCCAGGATTTTATACGCTATGTTTAGGAGTGCTATTCCGCGGTGTTTTGACAGTCACTCTTGTCTTCTTTCTTGTGTATGGGACAGATAATTGCCTCTGTCCATTCCTTCGGCATTTGTTCTTCTGTCCATATCTTATCTATCAGTTTCTGCATTTGGGTGATTCGCGTTTCTGCTCCATGCTTAAACATTTCCCCTGTTATGCCGTCACCACCCGGGCTCTTGTTGTTCTTAAGACTTTTGATGATGATCCTGATCTCTTCTCGTGCTGGTGCTTGTTCTTCGTTTGGCTGAGATTCCGTTATGAATAATTCCTCGTTTTGTTTGTTTACTTCGTTCTTCTCATTTAATAATTGTTCGAAATATTCCTTCCATCGCGTTAGTATCTCTTCGTCTCCCGCTATTATTTGGCCATTTTTGTGCTTGTAACACGCTGTCTTAGGTTGGTTCCCTCTCTTATGTATTTTTATTCCTTGGAACATATATCTTATTTGGTTGTTTTTGTGGTTTTCTTCAATTTCTTCTACCAATTTCTCATAGTGCCTCCTTTTTTCTCTCTCATTAGCTTCTTTGTCTTCCTTCTTTGTCCTTCATATTTGACCTTTGCTTTTGTTGTTTTCTCTTTTATCATTTGGAGTCGTAGGGTGTCTCTTTTCTTTAGCTCTTCTTTGCACTCATTATCCCACCACGGTTTCCTTTTTGTTTCTGTCTCCTTATTGTTTCTCTTTCCCGCTTCTTCTAAGGTTGCTTAATTTTCTGCCAAATGTCTTCTACTCGTTCGTTTATCTTCATGTCGGTTAGGTTTCTATTAACGTCCTCCTCGTACTTTGTTTGCTCTTCTCTTGTTTTCAGACGCGTCGGTATTGATGTTCTCTGCTTCTTACTTGCATGATTTCTATGCCATGGTATTATTTGTTTCATTCTTACCCCGACTAGAAAATGATCTGAGTCTGCGTTTGCTCCTCTATACGATCTTATGTTCTCTATACATCCCTCTTCTTCTTTTTCAATAAGTACGTGGTCAAGCGGATTTATAGTTCTCCCATCTGGTGATTGCAAAGTTCCTTTGTAGATCTCTTTCTTTGGAAGTATGTGCTTTATATTATCTGTTTTTTTCTAATGCTCAATCAATTAGAAAATGTCCATTTTCGTTTGTTTCGCTGTGTTTACTGAATTCTTCTATAGTAGGTCTGAAAACCCCTTCTCTCCCAATCTTTGCATTTGCATCTCCTAATACCATTTTTAAGTCATATCTCGGGATTTTATCGTATGTTCTGTCCAGTTCGTTATAGAAATTTTCTTTAATTTTAGTTCCTTTCTCCTCTGAACGTGCGTGCATGTTCAGTAGCGTAATCTTCAGGTATTTTCCCCTCAGCCTTAGCAAATACATTATTTTCGATATTGGTTTGAACTCTACAATTTAATGTTTGATGTATTTGCTTACCACAAATCCCGTACCCAGTTTTCTGTTATTTCCTCCGGTGTTGAGAAATAAACAGTCTTGTATTTCTACTATGTCTTGTACAAGTTCTTTAGTTTCTTGTAATGCCACTATATCGAATCTGTACATTTTTATTTCATTGACGAGTTGGTTTAGCTGTCATTTTTTATGCAGTCCCCTTACGTTCCATGTTCCTACTAATATTGGTTTCTTATCGATTTGTATTTCGGATATTCTTTTACGGTGCTCTTTCCCTTTGTTCTTTTCGGTGCCTCTTTGTTTCCTTGTTTGCTTCTGTTCTTGTTTGCTTCTCTTTAATTTGTCTTTTTCGTTTTCCTGTTTCGTCGTCGTGGACGTTATTTTGCTTTCTCTATCTGCTGCTAGTTTTTTGGAAATAGCTTTTCCTCTCTTTTATCCCACACCCATGTTTTACCTTCAACAATCAGTTGCTGGTATTTTACTATAGCTCTGTAGCTCTTCCTCATCCCCAGCGATTCTTCGTAGTTCGGCTTGGATTTCTTGTTCATTTATAGTAAGATCATTATCTATATATAGTCGACCCAAAAATCTAAGAATATTACGATTTTGACTTTTAAGTATTTTATGGGAGTTTTATTTGGTGTTGTTATAAAATCAGCGCTTATACTGGCTTGTATAAAGACCTAAAGCCAGTATAAGCGCTGATTTTATGGCAACACCAAATAAAACCCCCATAAAATACTTAAAAGTCAAAGTCGTAATATTTTTAGATTTTTGGATCGACTATATATGTCCGAGTTCTTCAGCTTGTTTTTATTCCTCATGACTTTCATTTTATTCTCCCAGTTTACCAATTCTGCTTATATGATTGTTCTGTCTGTTTTTCCGATTGTGTATGCTACTTTAGTCTGTAGATTTATTCATAGTTTTTCCTTTATCATATCATCTATTGCTTGTTTTGTGTCCTGTCCCTTCGTTGTGATCCCTCTTATCACTATATTAAGTATCTTCTTCTTTCCTTCAATTTGCTCGACTCTATTTTGCAGCTTCTTTACTTTTACCTTTAATTGTTGGTTTTCCTCTTTTGTCTCATGCATTTCCTTACTATACTTTCTTTGATCCTCTCTAATGTTCTTTATTTCTATCAGCATATCCTGCATCATCTGCTTGAGCTCTCCGTCCATCTTGTTTCCTGTTATACTTTTCCTGTTTACTTTCCTAGTTTGTTTGTTATTATTGCTTGCTTCGGGGCTACTTTAAGCTCGTTTCCTTTGTTATCCTCTATTACTGTCTTCTGTTTCGCCTTTCGTATGTTTCTTAATCCCGCGCTTCTCTGCCATTCGCTTATACTTTTAACGTTTGCTTCCCTATTCACACCTGCCGCGTTATTTTGGATGTCGAACTACTGTGATTAATTGGCTGTTGGTTTTACTGTGCAGCTTGTGTGGTCTACCCTCCGCTGTGGCTCGCGAAGAAATCGCTTCCCGGATTATGCATCCTCGGAGGTCGCGACCTCTGTATCCTAACCTATTTCTGCGGGGCGGTTGATCTGCTTCTGTTTACGGCCCTGTTGCCTTAAGCCAGTACTTTAGCTTTATTCCCCCACGTACCTTGTTTTCTCTGTTTCCCTTACACTGCCTTCCCGGCTTATTTGCCTTCTCTTGTCCTCCTAAAATCACTCTGTAAATGCACTATGTGGCGGAGCCGATGTTGTCGATTATCGCGCCGACATTTATTTCCGAGAGAGAGAGATATTGAACATTTAATTTGAAAATAACTGAAAAAGTTTTTTGTTGTTCATCTAACCTTGCAGTTCCTGGATTTTCCAATTCATGATTTCAATTTAATTAATACATAGACTTGTTTTAAGCACACAAATATGATAGGTTGTATGAAAATAAGATTGTTAATTATTAAAGGTTAATGATTAATTTTGATAGGCAACGTAATGTAATTAATATCTTATTACGATCCCATATAAATTTTCTAGCTGCCAAATCGAATATTAAATAATATTACACATAATATTAAATCAGAGGCGGAAAGACCGCAGGTCGATAGCCAATTAAACATTGTTACTACTATTATATCAGATAACAGTGTCTAACGAAGCGCTATTCTTATGATAATGTTAAACTATTAATTGCACTTCGCATGTTTTTTTAACTATATGTATTGAATACATCATTTTTACTGTTACTGCTGTATTAAGTATTAAGTAACAATTGTGCCACGACATATAGTTATCCTATCGTCAACTTTACCACGATCGCTTTCCTGCACACAGTGAGCTTGATCACATACGGTCCACACAATTTCACATCAAACACCTGACAGGTTCACGCGCCTAGTGCTTTCGTGTGTGTGCCCTGTTCACCGCTGACAGCATTAATTTGTTGTTTCGGATTCTGTTTAATTTAATATTCCAGAAATCTAATTGTGTGTCGGCGATAATGCCGGAACATGCACGGCAATTATTTGCACTGTTAATGTGGCCGCTTCTGTGCACTCGCCTGCACACAAAGGCGTGTAGAGGCCATGGTGCATCATTTATTATATGCACGCCTTCGTCCAACAAAACATAATACAGATAAGGAATTGATAACAGCCGAACCGGAATGGAGAAATATTACAGTCAACAGAGATATAGAGATACTTTTTGTGGGTTATATTATCTTAATGACAAATGCCCCTTAGTCACATTCAAGTAGAACTTAGAAAAAATATTTCGTATTAGATGCGTATAATATTCAAATTAGTATTTTTCATTGATTGTATAGGTAATATAATTTTACCTAGCATAAATAGAATATTTAAGTTGCAAAATAAATGTTTTCCTGCTATTGATGGAATTTCAATAATTTACAGAGAATTACTTTGTAGAAGTTTTAAAACGAAAAGTACAATTCTTTCCAATTCTTATGAAGAAAATTACATTATTTTGGTTAAAATATATATTGATATTCTGCGTGTTTGCAGAATATTGATCAGTTCTTCTAAAACTAAATAATTTTTGACACGAAAGTTTATGTGAATGTTCACATCGAGCAGTTTGATAGCAATTTTCTACAATAATAATTTTTTCACAACCAAAACTGTTTAAAAAATGTATCTACCTATTGTTTCCAACAACTTTAAATCTGATAATTTGTAAATTATTATTTTCAGTTTACTCCCACATTCATAGATAATTACAATATCAACGAATAGTAGAATTTGATTGCTGATTTGCTTATGACTAACTACACGTATCAATTGTTATTAATTGCTGATTACTACCCGGTGTCTAATTTTGCTCATTATTAGTTCGCTGTCTCAGCCAAAGAAGGGCGATCCAAATGGTTTTTAAAGTATTATACACTCTATACGTTTGAAACGTAAAGATGTCTGTCAATCCTCAGGTCGTTAAACCTTGAGTTATGGCATCTTCCCTATGTCCTTCAATTTTCCCTTCTTTGACCAGTCTGATTACTTCGCATCTTTTGCCTCTCAGTAGGTATGTGTCAAGGTATTATATTTTTCTTGCTTCAATGGCAAGTGGCAGTTTTATTTGTTTCTTCGTGTGATGTAGGACTTTATTGTTTGTCACCTCCTGAATGTACAGTAGCGGCTTAGCATGGTTTGGCATCCAGGGCAGTTTTCTATTGAGCACCCCTATAATAAAACAACAAATACTAAACGTGCTGACGTGACTTTATTTTGCTAAAATATTCGATCACATTATCAAAAAATACTTTCCTCTACTTTTCAATGGACAATAAGGAAATATTGGCAAGTCGCGCTTGGCTCATTCTTGATCTTATGTAAGATTTTATCAACTTCAATTTTGAGAAACTTCTTTCACAAGAAGCCACCGAAACACAAACATTAAAAAATATCTTAGTCACAGCGCTAGACTCGGAACAGACTCAGAATAATCCCATTTTACAATTAATTTCAGAATCTCCAAGGTAGTCTATTGGTCCACTTCTCGGAAAGAAATGCTGCCGGTTTCCAAGTGGCCACTCAGTTTTAAAATCTCCAAAATAATGTTCTCTGCAGAAAATTCATCATAGATTTTTGTCAGATTTAGAACTATACTACGAAGTTCTTCTTCTGTTGACGTAAGCAGAGTTTTAGGCTGAACAACACCAAATGTTATGTGAATGTCATCCATTGCCCTATAACGATGGTCTAGTACTCCGTAAAATCCATCAAGACATTCTAACATCGCTCTCTGCAGCTCTTCTGGCAATGTTAGTCCTTCGTCTTGGGCCATTTCTCCTGGCATACGTTTTCGGAAACTCCTGCTTCCTCTTCTTTCAATCGAAATATCAGAGTCCTCACATTTTTTCAGATGCATAGGAAATAGCTCTTTCCTATATTTGAATAGGTTGGGTTTGAAGAAAAAAATGTAGGACTTTTATTTTTATGATACACTTTTCCGGCTATAACCCAGATGTTTGTATATACTTTTGCGTCTGGTTAACTTCTTCTAGGACTTTACAAGAAATAAAAAAGGTAGCATGAAAAACTGAAGTCACACAGAGCTGGTAAGAATGTGGAAGCTGCTTCTCTGGTATCGATGTTTTCTCTGCTGGGAACACACATATATTTGAGTGTTGTACAAGTTTCTCAAAATGATTCTTCAGAGGTTTAACAGCGTCTTGATAAGCACTACATCTTGTCTCTACGAGTTCTTTGGCCGATACGCTTACACTTTTCTTTAAACTTTGCCATCGATGCTGATGTGTGGATGACGAAAAGAACGTGTAAACTCTTTCTACTGTTCTGAAAAAAGTTACACTTAAACACTCGAAAGTAACACTCTCGAAAAAGTGCCCTCCACATAATTTAAGGAATGATTAGTGTTTAGTATTAGGTTCAATATTGTACATTGCTCTATGTAACAAGAACAGCCTGCTCGGTATTTGAGTTGAATGATTTTATATAAGCATTGCAATTCCTTTAAAATGGCATACTTATTGCTTTTGAATTGGACTTGCAGAAGTAACTGAAGGACCAATAATTATTTGGCACCTAACAATTAATATGTACATTTAAAGGCTTTGTAGTAATAACAATAGTAGATAATTGATATTAGTAATTTAGTGAAAAAAGGTGATTACGAACACAAATAATATGTGCAATTATTTATTTTAATCAGGTACAAATATTGTTAGCCAATCAATTGAAGTCTCAACATGACATGACTAGAGCTGCTATTTACACATATTACATAGCTACATTATTTTCCATTTATGAAAATAATGTACGAACAAAACAATAATAAATAATATTGTAGCCGTAAAAGTAAAGTTCAGATTGTAGTGCGTGTGACTGAAATACTATATAAATTTATATCCTAAACATAACTGCAGCTGATTAACAGCATTATAGACTAGTCGAGAAAATCATGTTTTGCGTTACGGTCGCGGCAAATAACGACCGTTATTTGGCGCAGGCACAGAAAATTGAAAGTCTGTATGATGTGAATTCTAGACCTTTATTCGGTACTGACTAGATGGGAGGTAAAACACGTTATTTACAATTTCATTCGAATAAACTAATTTAGATAAAAGACTGCTAAGTTTCTTGTATCGATTGCCTGGTCACGTCGTTCATTTATTTTTATATCCGTCCGAAGTGTTTCTAGGCTTTTCTATTTCCAGAAGACAGGCCTTCGATGTTTCTAGCTAATCGCGTGAGAAACTTCCGCAGAAACTTCCGCAGATGACTTTCCCATAGCGCGAACGTTCGAGCAGGTGGTTGACCTGGACCCAATGTGACTTCCAGGGCGACGGTCGTAGCAATACTTAGTACCAACTGTTGCCAACCGTGAACTATTCTTCTCTTCATTTGACTTTCATTTTCTAGGAAGGTAGTTTCGGGTTAAATAGGCAAAGCTGGTCGACGAGACGGTTATAAACAATAACACTGACTGACTAAGATTGTATGTTTGACATATGCTGCGGCTCGGCGTTGACGGCGAGGGTGGAGAGGCAAGTTCCATTGGGGAATTTAGTTAATTCCGAAACACTACCAAGAAAATTACAAGATATTCATAGACTCACCTGACGCAAAAACATCGTGAATGGAAAATACTAGTTATTTTGGGGTACATAAAGTTAACGGAATAACATTCTTGAAAGTAGAAATGTATTATTATCATTTTAGAAGATAAATTAATAGTAGAGTAGATCTAATTATTTTTAAAATAAAAAGTTGTATAATTGCTATATTTAAGTACCATTATGCGAAAAATTAATTTCAACCAGAAAATTAAAACATGACGTACTATAAATGTCACTTTGACATTGACATGCCAGAATTAATTGATTTCCATGACACGTATTTTATATAGTTTTATCTATCGATGAGATCTGTGTTCATTTTTAAAACAATCCAACTATCAACTTTTGAGAAAAAATATGGTGCTGAAAAAGATGTAAAATGAGACGCTAATTACGACCAAGTAATAAAATATAGGGTGTGCTGTTTAAAAAAAAAAAAGTTTTGGACCTTGAAAGTTTACCATAATTAGTGTGTCACAGCAAGGCGATGCCACAATGCAAATAGTCCTTCTTGCATTTGAAAGATACCCCAGACAGCTGTTTAGTCACAAGCCATGTCCTAATCTGATATCCCAAAAATTAAGTGACCTGCGTTGTTTTTTAATAAGTGCTTGAAAACGAATTGAATTTTAGAAAAAAAAATAGTTAACTTCTGAACGGTTAAAGCAAAATTGTAAAATCTAAACGGAAGTCTAAAAAAGGGCAAGTTCAAATATGTAAAGTTATACAGGGAATGCCATAACAAAAACACAAGGCTTAAGGCTGCTCTGCAAAAATGGTGCATCCTGTATAGTGCAAAATAATTTTACCTTCTGCACTTCAGCCTCCATTTGCAGTGCTGTTTGGTTAATTTTGATATCATTAACGGTGTAGGTGCAATCGAGCTTTCCCATATTAATGACTCGCCCTGTATATCACAATTGCCCTAAGCTGAGCAATAGGTTAAAACGGAACTGGTGCAAAATTTGATGAAAAACGATTAAAGCACCTGTCTCATGTAAACAATTTATATTCACTAACGTAAAACCATAAATTATAAAGTTGTTTGGTGCAAAATTGTTTAATAATTTTTATGATATTTTTCGAAATATTATTTTTTTTTTAATATTTGCAATTACCAATAATAAACTGATACTGACAAAACGTACAAAACTGAATCCTCGGAAAATAAAAATCGCTTTATTGAAAAAAACTATGTAAGTTGCCGATTTTGGCTACTGTAACCACATCTTTTGGCTACAAGACAAAAATATCATTTGAGCACGCTGATGAACATAGTCAATACAAGCAGAAATTTGACGAAGATGGAGATTCTGACGCAAACATATTTCTTATTTCTTTTGTACAAGTGACATGTGATACATGATAACCGAAATGTGACAAGAAAATAATCGTGTGGCAAAATCCTCGTACATCATCACCTCTTTTTTGTCGTTCTGTTAGGCTTCAGTTTGTCCACGAAACGACTGCTAATACTATTACAGAAAATAAGTGCGTCGAAAAAACAACACTACGACCCCGCACGAGTGAGTTGTCTCCCCTTGGTGCTTGGCCATCACCGCCACTATGAATGTGGAACATTAGTCTATACGTAGTGTTGTTTTTAATATTGACAAAACGAAATATTTCAAAATCTACGCATCGGATCAAAAGCTGCTTTAAATGTAATTTGTTTTCCTAAATGTGCATATTCAATTACAGCTATATCGACCCCCGTTCCAACCTATGTAGGCGGAGCTGGGGGTAACTTTGAAATTTCAAATAGGGACCTACATTTTTTATTATTGATTTGGATTCTATGGAGAAGAATACGTAACTTTTATTGCAATATTTTTTTCAAACATACAATAATAAAATGGTATACCGGGAGTGATTTTTATGTTGAGACATTAAACATCTCAAGAACTAATCGGAGTAAAATAGGTTGTAAATAAAATTTGTTCGTCCTATAGGGCCCTATCCAATGATGCCATTCTCGATCTAGTTTTATGTTAGATAGTGTCTCGTTTTTTGGATTACATTGGTTGTTAGTGCATTTTATCACACGTGTCATATGTTAGTCTCTAAATCGAACCTAGAAATTATTGAAAATTTATTTGTTATAAATAAATAATTTCACCCTAGGGGGAGTCTGAAACCCTTATAGGGCGCGTCCCTAGGTGGCGGATAGAAGAAAGCTCGGTAGAGATGCCGAGTAGGAGGGAAACAAAATACCTTCCGCAGACCAAACAGACACAGCAATGGGTAGCAGCATTGTAGTAGTAATTCAGGTGGAGGCTGAGATAGCTGATACAGTTGAAGTACAACGAAAACTTGAGGCGTGGGACGAATAATGTCGAATCGGCAATAGCACTGCAATGGAGAAGGCAAGGGGAAACTACTCCATTATTGTCCCAAGTACATATCAACATGGCAAGAAATAACAAAACCACGGCCCTCAGTGCTCGGCAGCCCTTGAATGGGCAGAGGGTGCGAAGAATCTCCGAGCTTGCCAAGAAAATATGCACATGGAACGTCAGAAGTATGTGGGAAGACGGAAAGACCGCTAACGTAATCCAAGAGATGAATAGAATGGAGGTAGATATTTTAGGAATAAATAAAATGCGATGGAAGGGATCAGGCAAATGCACCGTACAAGATCGAACCATATTTTACGCAGGAAAGGATGATACACATCACAGAAATGGCGTGGATGTAATTATGACGAAATAAGTAAATGCATCCGTGAAGAACTTTATACCTAACTCCAATAGAACGCTACTACTACAGCTAAAGGCAACACCTGTGGACATTAATATCATCCAAATTTACGCGCCCACAGCGGACAAGGACGAAACAACTATCGAAGAATTCTATTACGAACTATCGACTATATTCAAATACAGAAATAAACGGGAAGTCACCTTAAAAATGGGTGATTTTTATGCAAAAGTAGGGCAAAGTATGGAGGAGAATATAATAGGAAATTTTGGCCTTGGTACTAGAAACGCCTTGGTACTAGAATGGCCCCAGCAGGAAATGCTCAGAATGCCATAAAGAAGATGGAAAGACTGAACATCAAGATCTTGGAATCAGTGAGATCAGATGGCCTGGAACAAGCTATGTCAACATCAAGAGCCACAGAATATATTACTCAGGACCACCAGATGGAAAACACAAGAACGGAGTAGAAATCATTGTAGAATACTCGATGGCGAGACATGTAACCAACTATATACCGATATCGGAAAGAGTGATACTACTACAAATATCGAGTAGCCCAGTTCTCCTAAATATAATCCAAGTTTATGCTCCTACATCCGACAGCAATAGTGAAAAAAATGAGCTGTTTTACTTAGAACTAGAAGAGGTACTTAGGAAACTCCCTAAACATGACATCACAATAACAATCGAATATTTTAATGCAAAAGAGGGCAAAGGTAAATCAGGAGAACATATAGGACCACACGGATTAGGCGAACGAAATGAAAGAGGAGAACTATTAAGCATATTTGCATTATAACGCAAGCTAACTGTACTAAATTCCTTCTTCGGACTTCCACCCAGGCGACTGTATGCCTGGACATCACCTGCACACACTCCTGAAACGATAGTTAGAAATCAAATAGATTATATTCTTGTAGCACAAAGATACAGAAAGAGCTTTACCTCTGTAACAACATACCCAGGAGCAAACATAAATTCCGACCACAACCCAGCCGTGGGACGATTGAGACTCCGAATGAAAAAGTAGAAAAGAAAATAACTACCAACACAAGATTCGACATTCGTAAACTAAAGGAGACAACCACAAAAGCTCAAGTAGAGAAAGAACTAACAGACATATTTGTAGCAACAAACTATACCACATGCATAGAAGATGAGATAAAAAGAGTAAATTCAGAAGTAGAAAAGATTAAGAGAAAGCTCATAAAACCAGAAAAAGGCATCAAACGAAAATTTTGGATGACAGATGAGATTCTGCAATTAAAGGAGAGGAGAAGAGGCTTGAAGAACACAGATAACATACAGTATAATAGAACACACAAAATAATTAGACAAAAGATAAGAGAAGCAAATGAAAAGGAAACGAAATAGAAGTGTGCAGAAATAGAAGCGCTGCAGATCAAACATGATATTTTTGACGTACATAGAAAGGTGAAGGAAGTCGAACATACGAAAAAAAACAGAAGTGAGCAAACTCGTTGACAACGATGGCAACATACTAATAAACAAAAACGCAATAAAGAACACACGGAAGACATATACCGAACAACTATTCCAAGACGAAAAACCAGAAATTCATCATATACAGCCAGAAACAGGCCCAAGCATTCTGAAAGACGAAGAACGAAATGCCATAAAACAAGTTAAAGACGGCAAAAGTCCAGGACCAGACGGATTCCACGCTGAGTTTTTGAAACTACTAGACGACGAAGGAATTAAATGGCTAACCGACATCCTTAATAATATCTATAATACAGGTGTAATACCACAAGAGTGGTTGGAATCAGAATTCGTAACACTCCCAAAAAAGGCGTCGGTAAAAAGATGCGATGAATATAGAGCAATAAGCCTAATGAGCCACCTATTGAAAGTGTTTCTAAAAATTATACATAAAAGAATATACAATAAAGTGGAAGGACATCTGGGACCCGCACAATTTGGATTTAGAGACGCAGTCGGGACAAGGGGAGCTCTCTTTAGTGTGCAAGTATTGTTACAGAGATGTAGAGACATGAATTGTGATGTATACGCGTGTTTCGTTGATTACAAAAAGGCCTTTGACAGAGTCCAACACCAAAAACTGATACAAATTCTGTAAAACATAGGAATAGACGACAAGGACCTCAGAATAGATACAAACCTATACTGAAACCAAACAGCAAGCGTAAGAATCAGAGACGATAGCCCAGAAAAAATAAAAATTCTACGCGGTGTGCGGCAGGGATGTGTACTGTCTCCTCTGCTATTTAACATCTATTCTCCACTCATATTTCGGGATGCCCTCACAAGAAGGAATTTCGTTAAACGGGAAACGTATAAACAATATCAGATTCGCAGATGATACCATGATACTGGCCGACAACATATAAGACTTACAACTAATAATGAATAGCTTAATAAGCACTAGTCACAGATATGGACTAGATATCAACATGGACAAGATCAAATTCATGATTATAAGTAGAACAACCCACAATACCACCAACATCAACTGGAGCTGGAGCAGGGAAACACCGAAAGAGTTAAAAAATATGTATATCTAGGTACCGTTATTAATGAGCAATGGGACCAGATACCGGAAATAAAAAGCCGGATTGAAAACAGCAGAAATATATTCATTAAAATGACCACAGCCTTTAAAAGTCGTGATCTAACTATAGACACCAAAATGAGACTTTTACGCTGCTACGTATTATCTGTGTAATTTTATTTGAATGGAAGCTTGGACGCTTACGGTTGCTATCACAAAAAAAGTAGAAGCATATGAAATATACCTCTACAGAAGGATATTAAGGACATCATGGAAAGACCGTATTACCAATGCCGAAATACTAAGAAGAATGGACAAAACGACAGAAATCCTGACCACGATTAAAACTAGGAAACTACAATACTTAGGACATATTATGCGCAACTCTAGTAGATACGGACTCCTTTAGTGCATACTACAAGGCAAAGTTGAAGGAAAAAGAAACATAGGGAGCAGACAAATCTCGTAGCTTAAAAACTTGAGAAGTTGCTTCTCCACGACAACCACAGGCCTCTTTCGGGCAGCTGTGAACAAAGTTAAGATAGCCAATATGATAAGCCAACATCCGGAACGGATAGGCACTTGCAGAAGAAGAAGAAGAAGACTACGAACGAAAGAGGCGATAGACTTATACAATTTTGTAAAGAACAAGATCTTATTCCCTAAAATACATTCTTCAAGCTACCGCCTCGGAGATTATATACGTGGAAGTCTACAATAGATACACAACAAAATATAAGTCGCAAACAAATTGACTTCATAGCAATACCCAAAATATTTCGAAATGCAACAAGATCGGTTAAAACATACCCGGGTGCAGACGTATCGTCAGACCATAACCCCTTAGTTTGCAAATTAAAAATAAAACTTAACTAACTAAACTTAACATAAGAACAACAAAAGTAAAAATTCCTTCAAAAACGGACATGAAGGTGCTTCAGTGTAGTGTAGTTAAAGAACAGATATGTAAATCATTGAAGGATGGCCTAGAAACAGCAAAACTACTACCACGGACGGATTACCTTTTTTTTTTTTTTTTTTTTTATTGTGGCTGGGGGAAGCTCTGCCAGCCTGTGTGTGGAGCTCTCATCCACTAAACCCCTAATCCACTTGACGATTTGTGTCCTACCCCGGAATCGTGATTATCGTCAGGGTAGGTCGTCCGGATGATTTCTCGCCCTTGCTGTTGTCACTGCTTCTTTTCATCCTCCTCGATGGTCTTTATAACTTCTCGTATATAGCTATGGATGGCCTGCCATTTTTTCTCGCTGCTTATCATCTGTCTAATAATATTTTGGGTTGTTAGCCCCATTACCCCTATTTCATTGCACAGCATCGCCCTTTCCGTGCTCCATCTTTCGCAGTTGAGAACCGCATGCTCTGCCGTCTCTACCTCGTTGCAGTGGGCGCACCTGTCTTCCGTCCATATTTTAAAGCGTTTAAGGTACGCTTTGAAACAGCCATGCCCGCTGAGGAACTGCGTTAGGCAGTACTCCACATTCCCATGCTTCCTGTTGATCCACTCATCCAGGTCAATGATGAGTGTCTTGGTCCACTCCGCCTTGCCCGTTTTCTCTTCCCAATTTCGCTGCCACTCTGCTAAGATTTCGCTTTGTATTTCTTCCTTTTCGTTCTTTGGTTTTTTATATGCTCGTCTCCTTTGTTCGACCATCAGCTGAATCGGGAGGATAGAGGCGATGACCTGGATGGCTTCTGTCGAGATAGTGCGGTAACCGCTGGATACCCTCAGTGCCATGGTTCTCTGCTGAGATATTAAAAGGTTTAGGTATTTTTTATACCTGAGAGCTTCTCCCCATATCAGGGCTCCGTAAAGCATGATGGAGTGCGCCACCATGCTTAGAAATTTCCTCTTCGCAGAAGACGGTCCATGCGTTCGCGGCATGATCTTTACTAGTGCCGATACTGCCCTTCCAGATTTTAGGGTTGCTTGCCTGACGTGCTCTCTCATGGTTAAGTTATGGTCAAACCATACTCCGAGATACTTCAGGCACGCTTTCGTCTTGAGGGTTCTTGATCCCAGAGCTAGGGAGACCTCTTTCAGTTTCCTGCCCCCATACAGAATCACAGCCTCAGTCTTGTTCCATTCAATTGCTAACTTCAGTTCTTCGATTTTGCTAACCGTTCTCTCAATTGCGTATTTTGCCAGTCGGATTAGCTCGCTCTCGGTTTTAGCCCACGCTAATATGGCCGTATCATCAGCGAAACAAATCACTCTTACCCCTATGGGCATCTTCATTTGTAGGACCCTGTTGTAAAAGATAATCCACAGTAGTGGTCCCAGGACTGACCCTTGTGGTACCCCGCAAGTAAGTATAATTTCCTCAGTTTCACCTATCAGTACCTTCCTGTTTTGGAGATAACTTATGATTATCTTTGTCAACATCCGGCTGATTTTCATAACCTTTATAGCCTTTAGCAGTTCTTCCCACTTCACCGAATTGAACGCATTTTTGATATCAAGTGTGATCAGTATGCAGTACCTTCTATTTTTCGTAGCAAAATTTTTGGCTGCGTTGGCGGTTTTTCTTATTTCTTCCATTGCATCGATGGTCGACTTACCTTTTCTGAACCCGAACTGGTTTGGGTGTAACTTTTCTTCCATCTCTGCTCGCAGTCTTCCCTCTATTATCTTTTCGAAAAATTTTCCCATGGAGTTTAACAAGCAAATGGGTCTATATTTTTGTTCCTCGCCCTTTTTTCTCGGTTTCTCGATGAGGACTAGCCGCGTTTCTTTCCACACATCCGGGAAGTTAACCAATTCTTTGTTAAAAATTTCAAGTACTTTCTTTGGTGCGGCTCTGATCATTTCTTTGGTGACGTTGGTAGGTATAAGATCTGCGCCGGGAGCTTTGTTGTCTTTGCACCTTTTGAGGGCATTTTCTAGTTCTTCCAATGTGAGTGGATCTACTTCCTCGATGTTAACGATTTCCCATATTGTGGGTTTGTGTAAAGGGAACAGTTCTAGCGCAATTTCCTTTTGTCGCTCGTCGTTTAGTGTGGCTCTTTGTGCTAGGTTTAGCTTTTGTGTTACGATCTTATAACCTAGGCCCCATGTATCGTTCTCCACGTCATCGCATACCCTCTTCCAAGCTAGCTCTTTGGCTTTCAGTATCGCTTTTTTAAGTTTAGACCTTTCCTCAGTATATTTTTCACCCAGCTCTTTTTTGGTTCCTGGGTCTACGTTTCCTTTGCCGTTTGCTCTTAGCGACTCCCTCCTTGCCAGACAGCACTTTTTTTTTGCTGTATCCAGTTCCGTGCTCCACCAGTAAACTGTGTTGTGCTTTCTTGTTTTGCCTTTTTTGGAGAAGGTTTTGTTCATTACTGTTTTTATGATTCGCATGAGTTCTTCCGCAGTTGGTTCTTCTATGGCTTCTATTTCATTGGCGAACCTCTCCTTGAGTAGTGGTACTCGCTCTAGTTTTATTTTCCAGCCTTTCTTTTTTGTTTTTAAGTTCTCCTTTTTTGGTTCCCTCAGGTCAAAGTATATGTTCTGGTGCAGACTGAGGTTTTCTTCTTCATCCACTTTCCAGTTTTGTATATTTTCTGCTAGGTTAGTTGAGCACATTGTAAGATCGATATAAGACTTTGAGTTGCCCCTGACAAATGTGGGTTTGTCCCCGTCATTAACAATTGTTATGTTTAGTTCGGCCATGAACTCCTGGAGAAGCAATCCCTATTTTGCGTCCCGAGAGTCTCCCCAGAGCCTCGCTCTAGAGTTAAAATCCCCTGCTATTATAAACGGTTTGTTTTGCCGCTTGATGCTTGCGCCGAGTTTACTGAGGTATGTTCCATATTCTATTAGTGTTTTGTTGGGTGACCAGTAGCATGAATATATAACTACATCCTCCACATCCACCCATACAAAACCTTCCTCTTCTTGGTCCCACTTTGTTGTTGCCAATCGCTTGTTATAGACACGTATTGCTGCATCCTGCTTTTTGTCGGCCAGCCAGGGCCCATTGGTAATCATATTTTTGTTTGGCTCCGAGACAATGCAGATGTCTACCTTGTTTTCAGTAGCCGTTTTATGTAGGAGATTCATGGCCGCTCTACCCCTTCCCATGTTACATTGGAGGACTCTCATCTTGATCATCTGTTTGGTCTTCCTTGGTGCTCTCTTCCTTATGTCTGCGGCTACCCTTGTTGGTCCTCAGCGCATTCCGGAATGCCAAGCACTTGCCAGCGCCGGCTTGGTGTCCCTTAACCTCACATAGCGGGCATTTTTCTTCGTTGATACACTGGCCTAGTGTGTGACCTTCTTCTCCGCATCTGAAGCATAGGTTTGTTCTGTCTGTTCCTTTGCAGTTCGTTGCATTGTGGTCGTATAACCAGCATTTAAAGCATTTTTTCAGCCTCGTTGTTTTCTCCAGGCTACAGTTGGAATAACCCACCCTTATCAGGCCCGTTTTTAGTAAATTTAAGGCCTCCCCTCTTACCATTGTCAGGGTTGTTGTTTGCGTGCCCCTGTTATTTTCCCTTAATGTCCCTATCTTGACTATGTTACCTGCTTCTATCGCCCTACTCCTGATAGCCTGCTCGATGTCCTCCCGGGTGGTCATAGCATCGATGTCCCTTATGACCAGCGTTTCTAGTTTTTTTGCCCCGAGTTTTCTAGTAGTTAGGGGTTTATCTCCTTTCTCCAAAGCATTTTTGATGCCCTCTAGCGCAGTTTCATCTTTTTCAGTGGTAATCAGCATATCTCCTTCTCTTGTTTTTCTTATCCCCGTTACTGCCTTACTGTCCGGGTTGCCGTTTAGATTTTCTTTGACCCGTTTTAGTAACTGTCTGTAGTCTTCATTTTCCTGGTGCTTCACCATCAGGGCGTATGTATTTCTCTCCCTATTCGCTCCCTTTGGTACCTTTTTCTGGACCTTATCAGTATAGATCCTCACCTTAGTTTCTGCACGATTGAATATGCATTCGATCATAGCTCTCAGCGTTGCTATGCTTACCGAGTTTATTTTATGCAATGCGACCAGCCTGTCGTTCATTGTCTCTCTTTTTAGGACAGTGATCTTGTCCCATAGATCTTTCGGTCGTTCATCCAGAGTTAGTTTGATTATCTTGCTGGTTTTGCTCTCCTGAGATTTGGAGCGAATTTTTGTTGTTAGCTCAATAACTTCGATATTTTCCTTGCATAGTGCAAGTACTGGGTATCTATCTCGGTACATTCCTTGGATGCTTTTCACCATCTCCATATCCGAGTTTTCTACGAGCACTACCTTTGTCTCCGCCACGTGGTCATCGATTGGGTTCCCAACAACAATCTCGGTGACTTTGAATAGTTCTGCATCCCAGGTATGTGTCGCTGCTTTTTCGAAGTCTTCATATGTTTTGATGCCATCCAGTGTCCGTATTTTCTCGGATCCCTTACTCCACACTTGTGTTTGTGTTCCATCACTTGCTGTGCATGCGTTGTCGGTCTGGGTGCTCATTTCTCTGGTGCTCTTTACTACTGTGCAGTCTGTTTGTGTAATATTCCTGTCCTTATCTATAATGGTTGGTTCCTCGTGGTAAGGTATATGCGCAATCAGTTTTTCTATCAGAGTCGATGCGTTTTCTTCCTTGATTCTTTTTGCAATAGCTCCTAGGTGAAGGGATGTTTCCTTAATTTCCTTCTTGGTATGGGGGTTTGCAGTCACCAGCGTGGCCAGTTTCGTGATACCCTTTAGCATCTTATCAACTAACTTCTCGGAAGCTTCCAGCTTCGTCCTCGCTGCTTCTAGCTCTCCTCCCTCTGTTCCTCTGCTCCTCTGTTTAGGCGGGGTATCCTCCCTCTTTCTCTTAATCTTTTGATCGGAGTTTCCCTGGTCTAGGCCCAGGCTTACTGCGATGCTCGTCGCTCTTACTATGCTCGTTGCTACTGATGCGGGTTTAATCCACTCAGACATCGAGTTTCTTCTCCCATATATAGGCGATCTGCTTAGTTTCCCCTTACGGGCAAATACTTCAGCTTCTTCCCGTTCCCTGTCGGTATTGTTCTCGTGTCCGGTTTCGTTGCGTGTATCGTCATTAAAGGCAAAGTTTAGCGTGCTCCTCCCAGATTCCTTGGAGCGGCCCGCTGATTCCAGCGGGGAGGGATTCTCCGTTTTACCGGTACCCTCCTGGGAACATATTTTGTCCAGACTTTCCATTCTCGTTTAATTTAGGCCAAACGACAGCCTTCCATTTTTTGGCTTCTGGCAGCCGCGCTCCCTGGGTTTAGAGTAGTAGGGCTCTACTATGAGGGTAGAAGAAGGAGTTTTGGTAGCCATGCCCTCGTTACCTAATAGCCAATGGCAGCCGAAAAGTTAGACCAGAGTAGCCCGAAGAGTTGTCTCAGAGCGGACGATAGTTCACAGAAGGAAAGTGTAGAGGAAGGTGGTAGTCTCATTGCCGAGGCAATGGCCACCGTGCAGTGGTGTTGGTCCGCGCTGTGCAAGCCCCTATCCGCCACCTGGGGTCGCGCGCCTGGTAGGGGTTACACCTTCCCCTAACCCTATATGGGGTTTTCCAGGAACGGACGGATTACCTAGGCAAATGGAATGCAATGAAACAAGTCATCCAGGAAACATCCGACTCTTACCTTAAACAAGAAAGAACCAGCAGAGAGGAGTGGATGACAAATTACATTTTCGAACTTATAGAACAAAGACAAAAAGTATTTACTCTGAAATAAAAGAGAATATCAGACAAGCTAAAGAGAAGTGGATGTCAGAAAAATGCTCCGATATCGAACTAGATCGAAAGTATGACCACTTCAACATGAACAAGAGAATAAAAAAATTACAGGTACAGACAAAAATCAAAACGTGGGAAACATAACAAATACCGACAACACACTAATAGAGGAGAAAGAAGAAAAGCTCAAAGTATGGAATAAATATGTTAAAAAGCTTTTTGATGATAATTGTTACGACAACCACACACTAAACGTGGGTAAGACCGATTCTAAAATCACAAAAGATGAGGTATCAAAAGCACTGTCATCAATGAAGAACGGCAAAGCCTCAGGACCAGATAATGTTAATTCGACAATCTTAAAGCTACTCTGCAATACGGATAACGATTTCTTGGACACCGGTACAGCCCTCTTCAACCAAATTTACGATACAGGAGATATTCCCCAGGACTTAGAATTTATCCCAATACCCAAAAAATAATCGGCAAAGTCAAGCAACGAATATAGACTAACAAGCCTAATAAATCATATCTTCATGATATTCTTAAAAATCATACATGGTAGGATATATAACGAATGCGAAGAGCAGGAGGGGGAGATGCAATTAGGATTTAGGAGTGCCCTGAGAACCCGAGCTTTGCTTTGCTTATCTAAAGATGCCGAGATATGAGTACCGACGTGCATATATGCTTTATTAATTTTTCAAAAGCCTTTGATGTAATACAACATGAAACCATGATACAAACTCTAAAAGATACAGAAGCTGATGACAAATACCTAAGAATAATTGCAAATATGTATAGGAATCAGAAAGCAGTAGTAAAAATACACAAACGACATAGACAAAGCACAACTAACTGGGAAAGTAATAATGTATGCAGATGACATATGCATCGTTCACGCACACAACACCGAAAGTTAACTACAAAACACAAACAACGACGACCTAAGAAAAATAGACACATGGTGCTCCGAAAACTCACTCACAATTAATGAAAATAAAGCCGAATTTATGATTTTCGGGCACAAATCACAAGTACACAGCATAAAACCTATCTTAAAGGAGACAGAGATAAAAGAAACTAGAAAAGTAAAATACCTGGGACTAACCATAACAAACAAACTAAAATGGGACAATCATATAAACAAACTACTAAAAAAAATGCCACAGCTATCCATATGATCAACAGAATAAAGAAATTCCTACCAAAACATTTACGGAAAACCTTATATCACATCATCTTCAATTCAAATAACATCTATCTAATAAGCATATGGAGCAATACCACACAAAGGAATCTTAAAAAACTACAAACACCACAAAATCAAGCACTAAAAATACTATACAAACTGCCTAGACTTACCCCAACCACTGACCTACTATAAATCACAAAAGAAAAAAGCATACTACTTTTTAAGGGATAACAATTATCATGCGTTTATAGATAAATTTATTATTTTATTGTTCCTATTATTTAATTAGACCTTACGATGATGTATTAATTTGAAATAATTTAAACGTTAAAGGGTTATCTCAAATTCTATATTGGTAATGTGTGTTTGTATGTATTGTAATGGATATATTATGTTTATATAACGATGAATATTAGTTAGTCAATAACCAATATATAGGTAATCATGTTATGCTGTTGGATGTGAATCGGAATTCTTAATATAAATTCCAAAATGCACAAGGCTCGTTTATTAAAATTAAAATAAAGCGAGGTTAACGTCAAAGCACTTGGATATTGAATACTTCCCATCGTTTGAGTTTAAAATTATTCATTAATCGATTACACACTTATTCTTATTCTTTAAGTACCCATAAAATTTAATCTAAATATATTATAATATAAAATTCAATAAAAATTTCTCATTCATGTAGGTTCATAGAGTAGCTTACAGTTTTGCGATGATAAGATAAATGCATGTAGCTTTATGTCCACTATTGAGATATATGTTTAAATGTTTTTAACAGCAACGGGTACGAAAAAAGTAATTTGTTACGAATTTGCCATAACATAGCAACGAATATTATTATTATTACATATCTTAACTAAGCAATATTACGTTAGTTTCAATAGTTACAGTTACTAGAGCGGTAAATTATTTGAGAATATTTCAATAAAATTTTCTCATTCATGTAGGTTCTTACAGTTCTTACAGTGCTTACAGTTTTGCGATGTTAAGATAAATGCAAGTAGCTTTATTTCCACTATTGAGATATATGTTTAGATGTTTTTAACAGCAACGGGTACGAAAAAAGTAATTTATTACGAATTTGCCATAACATAGCAACGAATATTATTATTATTACAAATCTTAACTAAGCAATATTACGTTAGTTTCAATAGTTACAATTGCTGGAGCGGTAAATTATTCGAGAATATTTAAATGAAACTTTATTTTCATATACAAAACGATAATTAGGAGCAACGAAAGGGGACTGAAAGTCTGTAGTACGATCCCTGGATGTTATCGCCTATCAATTCCCAGTACTCCACTCTCACTGAAGTGCCCTATTTCTAAACAATGCTGATTCTACATCTAAGCGAACACGGTACACGCAAATTGACACTTTAAATTCACACAATGCTCAGTACACCGTTACAACAACTCCGAGCAAAATCGATGATAACTCAACTAAATTAGCGCCTGGTTTACATTCAATAGTAAATATTTAAGCAATACTCCCATTAGAAGCTCAATTGTATGTATTGTATTGTGTAACCCAACTGTGTTTGTGGCTTTTATAGATGCATGTAGAAATATCTTAGTAGTTGTACAGATATTGCAAATAAGAAACCTTTTTTTGCAGTTGAAGTGAATTTTCTAATATAAGAAAATATAATGAGATAATGTTATTTGTAATAGGCGAGAAACTCGAGCAGCATAAGTCATTGCGAGAGCTGGAAATTATATGCACACAAAATGTAGGAAATATGCGCATTTATATGCGCTCACTTTAGCCAAAATATGCAGAGATTTTTGTAAAATGTGCACTGAATATAGAAATATATGCATATTATTTAATGATGCAGAATATATTGTGATGATATTTATAAGTTAATTTTATAGTTATTTAGGAATTTTGTTAATAGTTTTATTTGAATTAATAGAGCAGGAATAGGTTTAGTTAGATAGTTATCGAATTAGGTAATTAATTTGAAAGTGCTTTTTAGTTAATATTATGATTTATTAGGGCACAATTATCAATTAATAATGTTATGAGTTACTTAAAATTCGTAATTACAATGAAAACCTCAAATATGACGTACAAGGACGTACGACATTTCATAGGAAGCGGAAAACTATCAGGATAATGAAATCGTATTAAATTTTGGTTTGTACACTTGGATTTGCGAGAATTTGAAAAAGTAAATTAGAAATTATACATTATTGAATGATCACCATGGCAACGATTATGAATTGTCGGAAGACGCTGTAAATTTTCAAGTTCTGAAGAATGAAAAACGAAAAATCAATAATAGAAAAGTGACTGTCTGGTCGGTGTTTATAAATATGACCGATGACACCAGACGCCAGAGTTTACATTCGTTCCTGATAAAGCTCACGTCTCAATGTGGAAGAAACATAAGATAGTTTAGAAACAAACAGTATCGTTACGCCGATAATTGTTTCCGTTGTGGAAAGTAACAAACACATGTGCTACAAGTATGTGTACGAACACATAAACAAACAATTTAAAAACAGTAATCATTTCGCATTTTCGCATTTCGCATCCAATCAAATCTCCGCATCTCAGCGATAATAAGGGAAACCAAATTAAAAACAATTAGTTTTCAATACATCGATATTTGTCTCCTTTAGTGAAATAGACCAAACAATCATAGAGCAATGAACAATGTTGTGCGTAGTGGAATATGCAAGAGCATCGTCGCAGAAGAGGACTTGCTGAACACGTCGATTAAGAATTACCTAAGACATCTTCATGGAGAGGAATAGGCAGAGAACATCGACTCAGGGAAGACGCGCTGAGGACAACATCATCATAGGATTTCGCAGAACGGAGGAGAGAATTTCTCCTAATTTGATAGAATGCAACCAGGAGAGCCAACTGTCACTACAAGTTGCCTTTATACATAAAGTTCCATGAATAGAACGAAACTGCCAAGGTAGAAGAATAGAACTAAACTGCCAAGGTAGAAATATAGAATTTAATGTAACTCAGATCCATTATTTGTGTAATTTAGAATCAATATGGCAGTTTTGTTGACTAAATTAGAAGTTATAAGTTGTTATTTGTTGATATCGTTTGTTTTCTTTTGTTTACGAGTTTCATATTGATTTTAGTGTTTTTGTTTGATTGTTTACATTTCATTTATATGACAATAAATTTATTTAAATTTAATTTACCTGTCCTCTATCTAATTTATTGGAACCTACTCAAGAACCTGAGATAAAGAGCGAACCCAATATAAAAGAGCACTTTGACAACCGAAAGTGGGGTTAAATAGTAAAACATCACAATTTGGAACCCATGACGTAGGCAAATAATAATTATTATTGATAATATATATCATAGCATTTTTGGAGCCTCAGCGTGAGGCTAAACCAATAGAATAACATAGCAATATGGTTAAATAAGATAAGAATAGTAGTTTTTTATTGTTGAATTTATTGCATACATTACAAAAGAAATGGTGATCTTTACAAATAAAAGTTCATATTACAAAAAACAAAGAAAACAAATTCCATATGCAAAAAAAATGTGGTCGCTACCCTAAAGCTGGCTATATTTTATTTGCTTAACAACTGTGAATTGAAATAATAAGATTCGTTTCTAAATTATCAATTAAAAACAATTTTCCGTGATTCCGACAATATCTCCTTATATCGTCGCTGTTAAATAAAACCGGCATATGTGCAAAAATTGAGTTTTTGAGTTGTTGGTGCAAAAAAAACATTTTTCCCGTCTATTTTTATATTGAACAGGCATATCGTATAGTTGATTAAATATCCGTCAGATGGAGTTGGGCCGGTATGCATTTACGCGAGAATAGCCATGTGGTTTATCAGAAGACAGGTCTATTGCGCAATACGCCAGTCGCTTCAAAACCTTCAAGGAGGAAAGACGTCCATCATGTAAGTAAAACTGAGTTATCTCACAATAGTACATTTTTATTATTACCCAGATATGACTTATTGGCAGATACTCCACTTTGCAATTAATATTAATGCGTTTATAGCAGCCTCAACTAAAATAAACCGGCATATATGCCAAAATGTCAGTTTCCGGGTAAATTTTCTCCCGGCGAATAAAGCAAAATGTTAATTAAAACCGAAATATGTTTCAATAATTAAGTTTGAATTTTATCAAAACATAGTTTCATGTCATGTTTTTGAAGATATTCCGGTTTATTTTATTCTTACGGCGTCTTTCTACTACTACATTTCAAAGATAGCCGTTTACAATTTAACAATTCCTGAACTGAAGGGCGACAAATCGGTAAACTGTTACATTTAGGATGAGATACAGGGAAGAAGAGGCATGATTGAGAGTGGGAGCTGTGTGCTGAAATATCTGCAACATTTAAGTGACAAAGATGACTGTTAAATAGACGTCGTCTTTTACTGCGATATTTGCTGTAGACAACAAAAATATAACTTTATGATGGCAATGTACAAATATGCTATAACAACATTGTAAAACATAAAATCTATCACTCACAAAGTTTTAGTAAACGGCCATACCCAAAACAAGGGGTTCGGCTCACTCAACTGTTCAAAAAGAAGTTAAAAGAGCACTTCGAAGCGGACCAATATACTTATCTTCCCAACACGCCATGACATTGAAATCGGCAAAGAAAAGTAGCAAGCCTTAAAACTTAAAAGCTCTAAAGGACTCCCAAGTAATTTTACCAATGTTATACGAATGTTTAAGGTAAATAAAGACGACGGCAACTTTTACTTCAAAACATCCTTATTTATCCTAAACTTTCCGAAACAGTTGAAGCTAGGTATAGGACATTGTACATGAAATATGTCTAGAATTTTCTGAAGAATCCAAAAATTGAATAATAAACCAGGTGTTGCATTTAAAATAAGAAAGTTGGTATTGGCCACGGTCACATGACACACCCTGTATAAAAAGTTTTTGTTGAAAAAATGCGCAACTAAAAATAACAATCGACGTGTCCGAGCGTTTTTTTCGAACACGCCCCCATTTATTTATTATCGAATTTATTCCATTTGGCTGATACACAGTGTATATATACACTGCGTTTCAAAAAAAATGTACCACCTGGAAGGAGTTGACGTAGAACTCTGAAATTATGTGAAAATAGTTAGTATGTGTTGAGAAACAATTGATTAAATTTTCATCGAAAAATAATAATATTTATTAAGAAAATAATTAATAATGTGTTGCATCTCCGCGCACTCTTATGCATTCAGCAACCCTTCTGGGCATGCTGGAAATCAAATGGTCCAATGCATCTTGAGGCGCATCCTCCCAACAATTTAAATGAATTAAGACACCATCTTCAGATTGCCTGGGATGAGCTGCCTCAAGATGCATTGGACCATTTGATTTCCAGCATGCCCAGAAGGGTTGCTGAATGCATAAGAGTGCGCGGAGATGCAACACATTATTAATTATTTTCTTAATAAATATTATTATTTTTCGATGAAAATTTAATCAATTGTTTCTCAACACATACTAACTATTTTCACATAATTTCAGAGTTCTACGTCAACTCCTTCTAGGTGGTACATTTTTTTTGAAACGCAGTATATATATATATATATATATATAGTTATACATACAAATAAAAAGAAGTACATATGTCCTCGGCTCCACTCTTCGCCTCGGATAGCTATCCCGGCTGGGCTGCTTCCAGACTAATGGCATTGGAGCTGGTTTTCGGATAGTCTTAATGCTGTTGTCTTTTGTTTGAATATTTTCAGGGTGCTTGATTTGATTGATTCACTTAGTTTGTTGTATGTATTAATTGCGTTTCCAGCAAGGTCTAACTGGTATCTCTTAGAGTTCGTATTTGGTCTTTATTTCGTGTATTTTACATGTGGTTGTCTTGATTAGTTGTGTGTATTATGTTGCTCCTGATCAGTCCGTTTTTGATTTTGTGAATTAGTATTAAGTTTTGCATCTTTATATTCTGTTTTATGCTCATTTCTTTTGCTTGTATTAAGACTTCTGCGGTAGGTGTTAGGTGTGGGAGTTTATATTGGAGTTTGAGGATTTTGTTTTGTTGTCTTTGTACTGTGTTTAGTTTTCCCTGCGTGGTATTACTCCATATGTTTATCAGGTTGTTTGTATTTGCGCTGAATAGCGAGTGGTATATTGTCTTATTTAGGTGTTCTGGTATGTAGGTTTTGATCTTGTTGAGCATTTATATGGTTGTTGCGTTTTTCGCTGTCAGCATGTTAATTTGCTCGTTCCAGTTTAATTTGTTGTTAATTGTAAGGCCTGGGTACGTAGTTTGTGTTGTCTCTGTTAATTTGATCTTGTTTAGAGTTATGTTTATTTGGTTATTTAGTTTGTCAGGGCTGAATGTCATGTAGTATGTTTTAGTCTCATTTATCGTGAGTGTATTTTTAGTGCACCAGTCGCTTAGGATTTGTAGGTCTTCGTTTACTATGTCCTGGAGTTTCGTTATTTCCTTATGTGCATGTATCAGACATATGTCATCCGCGTACATATATAATAATAATAATATAATAATAATAATTTATTTAACGGGAACTTCCCTTTTTTTAAATATACAGAATACACAAATTTCACATGTAGGCAGATACAAAAACCACACGAAAATTTACTAATTGAATTAAAAACATCAATACATTTTATAATAAACAAGTAAGACGAATCAACAGTTTTAACAGAAGCAAACTTAGAAATATGAACATCACTTTCACAATAAATATCGGCATACAAGTCGGCAAACAATTCTACCGTATCTTGCAAATTCTTGCTGACTCTTTCACGTAAAAACATTTCCACCGGAAAACCTCTTATATTTTTGAATTATTAACGAAATTCCAAAATTATTTACTATTTCGGCAAATACTATTTTCTACCTTATGTAGATAGTTTTTGTAGATGGTATCATTCAATTTTTTACATTGGGACCTCATGGCTTGAAATTCTAAATAATTACTAAAATTGTTTGATTCCCTATACTTTCTATGCAAGTTTTTCTTTATTTTAATTAAGTTTATTAATTCTTTAGTAAACCATTTTGGATACTCATTCTTATACACGACCTTCGTCGGTACATACATATTAATTACGTAAAACAGAACATCATAAAAAGCCGCAACTGCGCAATCTAAATTACTATAGGAGTCCAAGAATGTACACCAATCAATAGAAGCAATAAGCTGGTTGATTGCCACAAAGTTTGCTTTCTGAAAATCGTAAAGCTCGATGTCACTAAGAATAGTATCACAGTAGAACTCATTGTTGTACTCAATATTGTACGCGATATGGTGACCAGAGCTGTTTGTAGTCTCCACATATCAGAAACGAATCCGGTTGGAGAGACTCTGTAATAGAGTTGATAGCCGCGCAATGAGACTCACATTTTTCTTCGGGACTCACAGGGGGCAAGTAGACTGCACCTAGCACAAGACACCTATTGTTAAATAGTACTTTCACGAACAATTGCTCCGTCTCCACTTGGGTTATGGGAATGATGCTTGCACGTATTATTTTTCGAATACCAATTAATATTCCCCCACCAGATCTTTTATCACTGTTCAGCGAGGATCGATCCAAACGAAAAATGTTATAAATGTTAAGATTAAGTTCACTGTTTGAGATTTTAGATGAAAGCCACGTTTCCACCACAATAAAAATGTCATAGTGACTAAGCTGACATTAGTTGAAAAGTCCTTTAGTTTAGTGTTCATACCTCCGACATTGTGATAATATATGTTTAGTCCTTATTTGAAACCTTCGAGCGCGAGTCTGATTTGACAATCTTGGGTTTTCTATTAAAGTATCTAATGGTTAGGCCGATCTCCCCTCCCTTTGTGCGGGACGATAATTCCTGACGTTGATGTTGTAGATAATCTCGCTCTTGCAATGTCATATCTTGCTTTATATGTACATTTCTCGGAATGGATGATTTATTAGATTTAATTAGGTTTAAAGCATCTGACCTATCTTTAAATATAACTTTGGCTGCTCCAGGCTTATCATTTTTCTTACCAAGACGCAATATTTTGACAGGACAGCTATCCAAACCAACAGCTGTAATAATTTCCTGAACTTGTTTAGCATCATTCTCGATGCTTACTCTGACATCTAAATTATTTTATTCTGCAAAATTGAATATCATAACGTTATTAGCTCTTCTGTTACGCTCCTCAAACTCGTTATACAAATCACAATTATTGTAGCTAGTACTAGAAGTTTCTTTCAATTTATTGATTTCTTCTTGTAATAATTTATTCTGGTTTTCTATTGATAACAATTTTGTATTTACTTTGCTAATTTCATCCTGCATCGATTTAAGTATATCTTTCTTAAATTGAGACAGTTGTTTATTTAGAACAATGCTAATTGCTCTCTCCACACTCTTCTCAATGACTTTTTCGATGTTGTTGCTGGTTGCTCCAGTAATTACATCATCCTCGACTTCCTCCAGGACCGGATCGCAAGTTGGACATACATACTCTTCCCCATTACTTTTCTTTGATTCATCCGGTAAGAAGTTTACCCTTACCTTGGGAAGAGTTAGGCATGAGGCATGGCGCTACTTTTTGCATTGTGCACATTTTAAAGAAAGTGATCTCGGTGCAATTATTTGAAGACAAATCTTACATTTAATCGGCATACTGATCAATAAGGAAAAATAATGCAATCCGGCAACACTGCGACTCCGCGCGCACAACTAACTTAAGCGAGATTAGCCGTGTGAGCAAGCGCACTACTATTGAATGTACTTACGAGATCCGGCACCGAAAAAATAAATTCACAATTGCAGTGAATCCACGAACTATTTATCTGAGCCAACACTACCTCTTAGACCCAGTGTTCTGCTGATTGGATTTACACTTCAACAACCAATTTATTTTAATACAGAGCTTCAAAACACAACTTTTAATAGCACAATATAAATATTTTCTGCCGTTGCCTAGGTTGCCAGATGAACTCCATAGAACTAGATAGAATTCCTAGATAGAACTCCATACATAGTTATACATCCTTTCATATTTTCATTTAGTAGGTCGTTTGTGTACAAGATGTATAATATGAGTGGAAATGTGCCTCCTTGTGGTAGACCGTATTCACTGTAAAGTATGTCGCTCGTTGTGTTGTCGATTTTAGTTATTTGTGGTCTATTTTGTAGATAGGTTTCTATTTAGGATACTAGAACGTCATCTACTCTTATGTTTTTTAATTTGTTTATCAATGCTGTTCTGTCGATTATGTCAATAGCCCTTTTCATGTCGATGAAAGTCACTATGACATGCTTGTTTGTTTTTAGTTTATTCGTGAGCTCTAGTAAGAAGTCCAGTATTGCTGCTGTTGTGCCCGTCTTCCTCTGGAAGGCGTATTGCTGCTTGTGTAGTATCTTGTTCATTCTAAGGTGTGACTCTAGCTTAGTCTTTATGACATTTTCGATTATTTTTGTTATGGCAATGGGTCTGTAATTCTCTGGTTTTAGTCGATCACCCTTTTTGTGTATTGGTCTAATGATGGTTTGCTTGAGGTAGTCAGGATAGGTAGTCTCTTCGAACATATTGGTGACCAACTTGCTCAGTATGGGTGTAATACACTCTTTGTTTTGCTATAGGATGTTATTTGTTATAAGGTCAAAGCCAGGCGCTTTGTTGTTTTTTTAAATTGGATATTATTGTGTATATTTCTTTTTCGGTAATGTGTGTATTTTTTGTGTTTGTGTTTGTGTTTAATTATTTTGTTGGTATACATTGTATTATTTGGTGGCGGGGGATTGTTCTTTGATGTAGGTTTGCTAGATGTTTCCCAATCGTGGCAAAGTAGTGATTGATCGTGTCTGCGAGTTCCTTCTTGTCTGTGGTTGTTGAGTGGTCCTGTTTTTCGATTTGGCTTATTGCCGCATGTTGTGTTTTTGTTGTATTGGTAAGCGCTTTTATGATTTTCCATGTTTTCTCCGGGTTTGTTTTGAGTTCTTTTAATTTGTTTGAGTAGTAGTCTTTTTAGGTTTTCTTCAGGAGTTTATTTACTGTTTCCTTGTGGTTGCGATATCTGTTTTCTATACGAGCGTCGTTTAGGTTTTTTCTGTGTGCTTTGTGTAGTTTGTCTCTTATTTCGATATTTGTTATTATTTCCTCTGTTATATAGGGTTTACTTTCTTGTCTTTTGATTTTTGTTTCCGTTTGGTATTCAAGGATTATTGCCTGCATTGTTAGAGAAAGTTCTTCTAGGTTCTTTATAGTGGTGGTGTTTAGCTGTTTTTCTAGTCTTTTATTGCTTTATGGTTTGTGTGCTTTTGTTTGTATATATGATATTTTCTACTTGGAGAATATAAGTTAGAAGTTATTAGGATCGGGTGGTGATCGGATATGTTTGTGGGTAGTATTTTAAAGTGATTTTGTCTGAATCTATGTTTGTAAAATCGTGGTCGATTATAGTGTTTTCGCCTCCAGGATTTGTGTGAGTGTAGTACTTTTTCCTTGTTTTATTGAGCAGCTTGTATCACTTCTCTGTTAGGGTGTTTCTGTAGTTTCTAGTTATGTCGCTTGTATTTGCAGTGTCTATGTTTAAATCTCCTATTATTATGTGCCGTTTCCTTATATTTATTATATGTTATTTTAGCGTTTTGTTCGTAGTTGTGTATGTTATGTGTGGGGGTTTATATATAGTCGTTATATATGTTTTCTGATTGGTGAGCTTTATCGTGATCATTTCTATTTCGTTTACTGTTCTTTTTTGTTTACTACATATCCTATATCATCTCTGATGTAGATTGCTATGCCTCCTCCTTTTTTGTTTACTCTTGAGTGGAGGTCTGCTCTGTATTCGTCTAGCTGGTGTAAGTGTTTTATGTCTCTGGTGAGCCATGTTTCCGTGAGGCATGTGTGGGGGTTTATACTGGTTTGTTATAAGTTATATTTTCTCCGTTTTGTTTTTTAGTGATCTTACAATGTGCAAAAAGATTTTTAGTTTATTGTTTGTGTTAATGTGTCTCTGGTTTCTGTTTTTTTTTTATTTTCTTGTCTTCTCTGGTTTTTAATATTTCTTCTAAAAAAAAAATACGGTTATTGAAACTGTAGCGTTCATATCTTATGCCTATTGGCCAGAAATCATTTTTATATATCTCTTCCTTTAGATTAAAAGGTACTCCAATCTTGAAGTATTTGGTGTTGTATTAGGTTGTAAAGGCTGTAGTTACTATTTCTTGTTCTGTTATGTGTATTTTATTTATTATATATTGTGTTATTTCTTTTTCAGTGGTCTCATTTCTTATTCTTGTGAGGCATAACCAGAGTTTCTTACTTGTTTCGTCTTTTCCTCGGAAGTTAATATTTGTGTTGCTCTCGAAGGAGCCTATGTTGTTTGTTTTTCGGTGTTTTTCTCTTAGCATGCTATCTCCGTGTTTATCTGGTATTTTTCCTCTCCATTTATCTTCTTCTCCCGGGAGTTCATTGCGCTTGTTGGCTCGCTCTGGCCTTGCGCGCCTGACTCTTGATTTGTTTTCTTTTTCAGTTTTACACTGTATGTCTCCATCATGTTTCTCGTGCTTAATTGGTTGCCTGTTTCGTTATCCGAGATGTTTATGCTGTGTCTGCTATTCTTATATCTGGTTCGGATTGCTGTTTGTTGTTATTTTGTTTTGTTTTTGTTTATTTGGTTGTTTTCTTCATTTATGAGTGTTGGTGGTTTTGCTCCTTTTGCTATGTTTTGTATTGTTTCTTTCAGTTTTCTATTTTCAGTAATCAGTGCATTCACTTTTTTTGTAGGGGTGTTAATTCTTCTCTTATTGCATTTCTTATTAATTGCTCTATATCTCTGAGGTTTGTTATTGTGGTTTTGTATTTTCCTCTTATTTTTGATCCTTGATGTGAATTTCTGTTTTGCTTGTTAGTTCTGTCTTATTTAAGGTTAAGTTTTCGGATATACCTTCGCATTTCCAGTTGTTTATGGTTCCATCCTTCCGTAGATTTGTGAGGGTTTCTGCAGTCACTCCTACACAGGCCGGGTGGTAGATCTTCAAGCATTTTTCATCACTGCACTATATTGCGTCTTTATTTCTATTGATAACCATGCCGCATATACTGCACGGCGTCATGGCACTTGGTTCACAGATCACAGCGATTTCACAGCGACGATATAACGAAAAACTTATTTCTACATCTACTGATGTAACTGGTGCAAATTTATATTTGCTAATGGTTGATGGGCAGATTTATATATCTTCCTAATTTTCGTACCACTCATTACAAAATTTGGTACAAAACTCTTGAAGTCGTGTAAGACTTTATGAATTCAGGTTTAATTTATTCTCCAATAGTATCGCTGACTTAACTCACTTTAATTTTCGAAGCTTTCATTGAATTAAAAAAAATCCTCAGCTTATGCATGAAGTTGTGTAATAGTTTCGCTAATAAAACTGTAATTGGATTAAGCTAATAGACTGAGCTTTAATCAGAAAAACAATATCCGCAGTATAATAAATTAGAACATTTGTTGACCGTTTCGTTATAAAAATTAATATCGACTACCGATCTTCATACTGTTCATTTTCAAACGATTTCCTATTTCTGTATATTTCTGTGTTTTATGCTGAATAATTAGACTAGAACTTTTATATGCAAATTCATTTTTGTCCATTTTATAGGCAGACAGACAGCTGGATAAATCATTGCATTTTTAATTTGGCGAGTGGCATTTTCTATTTCCAATTTCCGTTGTAATGTCCATGTTTCGAAAATTGCACGTTCGGGCGTCGTGCATATAAATTTCCCACCTGTACTCCCCCGCGTCCGTCTGTCTGTTCGTATCCATGTGCATGTGGGTCTGCTATGTGTTTGTACACTGAGAGCATCGGGTATCGTGTGCGGAATTATTAACGGCCACATTCGGAGTCGCGGCACATACAATTAACAAGGAATTTAGCTTCCGGTCATACGACCCATAAATTAATTAACGTGTTTAAGTAGAGTTATTGTCGTTGCAGAAATTAGTTTCGAACTGGAGCGCCATTCATGGGACTCGCACCCGAGAGCACGAGGATTTAAAGTTGCTTGAGTGATAAATTTTTGGTTTGGGATTTCCTCGGTGCTAATTAGCGAATATTCTGAAAGGTAAATTATAGCGTACAACTGCGACGCGGTAATGTTTGTGAACACATTGGCGGTTACTAACTAGGTATTTCTCACATAGTCATAACGTCAAAAAGATAGATTGCATGTACTATTTATTAAACTTCTCAATTAAAGATTTGTCATTACTGTCTAAGTTAAAACTCCTAATTAATTACTTAAAGTGGAAAACCTGTCAATTTTTCAATGAACATACGATATAAAAATAGTTTGCTTCATGAAACAAGTTTAAAGGAATTTCCGCTTTTCATTTTCTCTCCATTCTATATTAAAGACACCAAGAAAATGCTTCGGAATTATCCAACTTCGACAGTAGGTATTGCGCCTCTATAAAGGGAGTTTTAAACTGAGCAGCAGACTTCCAAAATGCATTTTGTCCAAAACTTCGAGATTTGAGTTAAAGATGGCGTTCTGTTCTAAAAACTATAGCGCATCTGATGAGAATACTGTCGACATTTCAAACGCATTCAGGCATATGCAAAATCTTCGAATATGTAGTAAGTGATGGTGACAGAGACAAGAACGAGACAAGCAAGGAAAGAGAAAAACAAATAAGGTAGGTTAGATTGCAAACTTTTTCGAGGTTATTTTAAACTTTTTCATTTTTTTTTTCAGGTATTCCGATTTTGATTCAAATTTGGATAATTTCACATACCCTTGCCAGCATGAACCCTGCAATAGCATTTTGTTACAAGACTTGCGTATTTGTCGAGAGAAAGTATATAAATATCAAAATAAAATAAAACAAGGTAATACAATATCCCATCTTCTTCAAGTATATACACCCAAAAGAAAAAGGAGCACGAATCTTCGGAATTAAAAACGTGATACCATGAGTGTTAAATATAAAATATGGACCAGCTCTGTCAGAAGATGTTCTTATCTGTCTTTGGAGTGAGTCAGCGCCGAGTCCAAATTATTGCTAAGAATATGAAATCTGGTGTCGGAATTTTGGAAAACCGAGATGGTGGAAAACCACGAGTCAAATGACGCTCATATGATGAGTGCAAACGTCACAAGAAAGGTCACATTCTTACCAAAAGAACGATAAATGGGGGTGTACTTACGAAAACTGAGCAGTATTATACAAATGACGATGAATCAAAGAAATATGATACTTTGTTAAATAAAAGACATAAGATAGATTCTATCGTTCTGCCGGAAGAACCACTGATTCGGGAAATAAAGGAGAAAAAAATAAAGAGCCTACCTAAGTAACTAATTGAATTGGCAACTGAAAATTGGAGGAACGATCCAGAATTGGCATGGCTGGCTCGAATCCTTTCTGAAAATGTTGATACTCTTTCTGATGAATAAGGCGAGAATGGTGAAGTTGAAGATGATTTGGAGTTGTGTCAATTCAACTGGAGTTGTGTCAATGGCTAGAAAACGACGGTGGGATGAAAGTATACGTTCTACATTTTTAATTAAAAGTTGTTTAATTTTTTTTTATTGTTTATTTTGTAACAATTATTAACTTTCTGAATTGTCTTTTACTACCATACACCATTAGATCCCTGGTCTTTCTAAACAATAAGAGTTTTTTCCATATCAGTCAATCAAAAGCCCTTACGGTCTATATTTTCGTTGATTCTGAAAAGATTAAACAAAACATACTTTTGAGGTAAAGTCAATACTGGAGGATTATTATCTTTTTACAATTTATTGATATCTAGCATTTTACCAAATTTATCAATTTCTCAACAGTACATTTCGTTATTTCCTGAATATTATGCAAATGATATGAGTTATGCAAACTCATTTTGAAAGTCTGCTCCTCAACTGCTCACTTTCATCTATGAGCACCGAAGGTCATAATTGAAGTTTCCAGAAGACCACTCCTATCAATGATGCGATATGGTACTATTATAATATATACTACAATATAATATAATATAAGCTATATATAATATATACTCGGAGGGAATTTGAAGAATTAAAATATTTGATTTTTATCCATGAATTTTTACTTTTGCTATTCATATGAGTGAAGCGATTGGTACTATTGTTGTATTTTTTAGAATTGTCGTTGGAGATGGCTTGACAATTGGCAAAACTAGTTAGAAAATAAGAAGATAGATATTTTGGAGCTTACTACAAATATTTATAATAACCCAATTTGGCACCTAAATTAAAGTTGTACTAAACAATAATCTGCAGAATAAAAGTTGGAGCCCAATCTTAATTTCAACATAATTTGAATTATAAATTATAATAAGCTGCATTTACAATATTTTCCATGTTTTCAAAGATAATTTAATAAAATATTTCATAGACATTCATTGAAATATTTATATTTTTTTAATGTGTTATTTTTTGCTGTATTGAGTTAGTTACCATTTTATGCAGGAAGTTATTAAATCAGTATGATATGGAAGCAGTGGAATTTTATCAGCAACAATATAAAAATAACTGACCATCGGATGGTCGAACGAAATATTTCATAGCGATCCCCAAGCGCGGCGACGTCACGTTCATTTCCCAATAATGAATTTTACATCGGCAATAAAAAAACCGCATGAAAAATTCCGCAATATTGTGTGGAGCCGCATTAATTTAATATTCTTCCGTATTTATTTTGCTGAAATATCGGCAGTTTGTTTATTTTTACGGTCGGGCTGAGCCTTATTGCGTTATTTTTCGTTATGCAGCGTGATGGGCGCACATAGCGTTTATTTTTTTAACGAATGCAACTATTATTTAAATATTAGTCAATTGTTTTATATCCCATGGTCGGTATTTACTCTACTATTTGTGATTATGAATAGAAGTTTGATGCTTCTATATAAGTAAGTATAATGGAAATAAAAATAAGCGTACAAACATTAAAAGTTGAAAAGACACGAAAATAACAGTTAAAAATTTTAAAATTGAAAAAAATATACATAGAATCTGGATATTTGGAAATTATATTAATAATAATAATAATCTCTTGATTGTAGTTGGATCCGTTACAACAAATATTACAGCGTTACATAGGAACATAATTCCTAAACATATTATTTAAAATCACAGTTTATTTGGTCAATAACTAAAATAAGGTATACAAAAACACACTGATACAATTCATAGAACATGCTTCACAAATTTAAATATCCATAGACATTTAAAATGAATCTTTCATATAGTTCTTGACATAAGGACACCTCTCCAGAAGCAACTTCCTTAGTTCCATCTTGAACCTGGCAGATGTCAAAGCTTTTATGATCTCTGGCAACTTATTGTAAAGTTTTTGGCCAGAATAGCTTCAAGATCTCTCATATTTTGTCGAGTAGTGCTTTTCATTTGATAAATCATAACAGCTTCTTGTTTGTTAATGGTGTATATCGCAATTTATTTGATAACTATTTATGTTTGTTGTAATTAATTATAAAGTTTTGTACATATGTATACATGGGATGGGTAAAATTTTATATTGCTTAAAGGTATCCTTGCATGACTTATGGTACTTTAAATTGAGGATTTATCTAATACCTCGTTTTTTAAGGTACAAATTCAATAGCAGTAAACAGATTCAGGCCATAGAGATATATTTAAGGCTAGATGGTAGTAAATAATGCTATAATATATATGTATCAAGCAGTCGCGGTTAATAGTTAGCATTAGACGATTTATTATGTTATAGGCCTTATTTAGTTTATTAGCAATATAGATTATATGTTCATCCCGTCTAAGCAGCGTATCAATTTGTAGACCAAGGAAGTTTGTCTTTTCTTGTAAATTAATTTAATGTTAATTACTCAGCGTCTCTTAAAACTCGTGATGACTGTAATTTGAGATGTTACGAAAAAACAAACAAACAGTTTTTCCAATATTAAGCATTAAATTATTATTATTGCAGCAACATTTCATGTCATTTATTGTTCTATTTATTTTGATTATCAAATTTTCCAGATTGTTTGCTTTAACCACGACGGAAATATTATCAGCAAACAAAGTAATATAATCACACTCTATATAATTGCTTATATCATTCATAAACTAAATGAAAATCAACGGTCCCAAGACTGAACCTTGGGGTATCCCAATTCTAGTATTATGTTGTGTAGACGTGCAATTTCTTCCTATTCTTACACATTTCGTTTGATTGCTAAAGAACGATTTTGTTAAGTTAGATGTTATAATAATAAGTAACCTGACATTTAGTATGTCGCTGTAAATTAACTGCTAAATTTTGCTTGTAAATGTACCGACTTTTCCATTTACCGGTAATACGGTAAATGAAAATTTGGCTACTGGTGTACTGGTAATTTACCAGTAAATCTTTTTCCGAAAATAACAGGACAACAAAGGTAGGCGGCAGGTACTGAATACTTTAATTTTTTTGACAAATGTAATGATGTCATGATAAATGTAAATATCTAAATATTGACAAAACATTCAATAATAAATTTAATTTATTTATTTAATTTAACTTTGGGTTTCATAGTAGGAATCATAAGTTTCATACCTGAAGCTGTCAGTCTTATAACCAACATTTAATAATAATAATAATAGTAAGAAGAATAATAATAATATTTATTAGAACGAGAAGCTACAACACAAATTCATATTCTTTATAGATATTCTTTAAGAGTTCATTTTTATTAAATAATGTTCGTAAGAAACTTAATTTCACTAAAGTTTTATCACCTAACGAGGAACTTATTATGATGCAAAACAATCATGATACAGAAAATACTCTTTCGAGTTCCACACTCTTCGGTCGGATGGTCATTATATAATATAAAATTCATTGAATGTGTTGTCTGTTGTCGAATATACTCTAATTCTTTTTTGATAATTTTTTTGATTTTCTGTACGAATGCAAGTGTTTTGTTTATCGAATTAGTATCAAAAAAATATATTTACCGGTAAATTTTTTGAAGGAGTATTGAAGTCTGTTACACTAAACAGACAGTGAAACATACATAAAATTCGTGACCAGAAATGGTTCTCTTGTTGCAAAGCAAAAAGTTCTTGAAGTATGTGGACATATATAAAGAGCTACAATTTGTTAAAAAAAAATTGAGCGTTTAAAGACGATTTTCCCACGTTAATCAAGTAGGAAATTTCATTTGCCTGCAGGCACGCGAAAATACGGTTACCTATGAGTTTTTTTTTATTTCTAAATAGTTATTTATTATGAAAAGAAGACATTTAACTAGTCCTCTCAATGATGTTCGCTATTTGAGAAATAACGGACACCCTAATATACAGGGTGTCTCCTAAAAACCCCGCTGGCCATAACTCCTGTATTTATTGGCCGATTTCAATAAAACAAAAACGAGATTAAATGGCTCGACATGTTCTACAAAGGAGCCCTAATTTTCGTTTTTTGCAAAATTAACTTTCATTTCAGCGATAGTCAACTTTTTGTTTTCAAATGGTTACATATATTTTCTTATCTTTTTCTCTGATAGAGATTATTTTTATGAACCAAAGATGTGTAACAAGTTGGCTTTGATGGAATATTCGTTACAGAAAAATAATGTTTCTAAGCATAAAGTTGTTTTTTGCAACTTTATCAAGTGTGTAATTGAAAGCAAAGTGAACACAAAAAACAGTAAAAGTCATTTTGTGGTTTGTATATGTGTTTCTTAAGAATTGCATTTACCGTTCGTTTTGATGTGCCAATGTTATTTGTAAATTCCCAAATAGATGTTCTTGGATTTTCTTGCACATTGGAAGTACAGCTAATTCCATATTTCCGTGAAATATTCGTTCCTCTCTTCGGTTTCTTATAAATACCATACTTTTCATGTTCACTTGTTCACTTTTTTCATGTATTCCAAATTTTCTAGGCTTTGGGATTTCTGTATTTGGGAAATGGTCCATGTATAGGAGCACTGCTTGATCGCGATTTTTATTGCATTCGAAACACAGTAACATGTCAGTCAATCGATTGTTAATATTGTTAGCCATCACTTGAGTTGATTCACAAAAATTGGACCGACAAAAAAGAGAATTTGACACACTATCACTTAGATGAATTTTACTGTTTTTTCTGTTCACTTTGCTTTCCATGGCACACTTGATAAAGTTACAAAAAATATCAACTTTATGTTAACAAACATAATTTTTCTGTAACAAATATTCCATCAAAGCTAACTTGTTATACATCTTTGGATTCAGAAAAACAATTTCTACCAGAAAAAAAAAGCTAAATGTATGTAAACGTCTGAAAAGAAAACTTGACTACCGTTGAAATAAAAGTTGATTAAAAAAAAGAAAATTAGCGCGCCTTTGTGGAACATGTGGAGACAATTAATTTTATTTTTATATTATTAAAATCGGGCAATAAATGAAGGAGTTATGGCCAGCGGCGTTCTTTAGCAGATTCCTTGTATATATATATATACAGGGTGTCTCTAAATTATGTGGACATGGCTCAACAACAGATTTCTGGAATCTGTTTCCATCTGATTAATTGGAACAGTTAGGGGGGAATTATTTGTATGGGCCTTGGCAAAATTGTGGCATTTAGTTTTGAATTGTCAAAAGTTATATGATCGTCAATATCAAATATTGCTGTAAGTATCTGACAGAACCAAAATATATCAATTGGTGCAACATTTTTCATAATTAGGACTGGGAATAGAATTAATAGCATTGTAAGGCAATTACGCACTCGAGCAATTACGCACCCCGCCGCTGCGCGAATCGGTACGTAAAATTTCTCTTTGTGCGTAATATGCTTCTTACAACTCTCGTTATGTAATATACTATTATAGGATTCCTCAAGAAATAATATTGTTAATAATTAATCATTTCATCTGCAAACCCATTTAAAAAATGTATATGATTTCTGTAATTCTGCCTACTACAGTTCTAACTTTTCATCGTTCCGTTTGTTTTTCTGGAATCAATACACTCATGCAGGTTGCAGCTGTTGGACTTATGCTGCGCCCACAATTTCTCCAATTGTTTGATGAAATATCACTGGAACACTTGATGGCATGCTCAGATTAATGTCACCTATTTATATGCAGGTAAATGGCGTTTCTGCTCTGATTTATAAGGCCTTGAGAGCATTCAACTCGGCACCAATCTCGCAAATTACACGTCAGAACTTACGACAAAAGTGCAGTCAAGAAACGTTTTCACCGCACAATTGCAGACACCGAGTTGAGATGCGTCTATTGTATGCAAGTGCCAAGTGAATCATGAAATAGGTGCGAATTTTATAGCGGAAGAAAATGGATGTGTTAACAGAATTTGATGGAATTATGGACTAGGTTAACGTATTCAGGTGAACAGGAAAATAATACATACTTGCTTTGTGAGAGGTTGTCAACGTACTATATTTTTGTTACCACATACAATGTTATCACCGGAAAATCGACTACAGATGCAGTGCCTGATTAAAGAATTTGTCGCTCTACGCACACTAAAATTTATGCCCCGAAAAGAAAAGAGTTCAAATTAAAATTTACCTTGTCAAAACTGATCCGCCACGTTTTTTTTTTTTTTAATGTAAATAATTATTATTGCGTAAAAATCAATATCCACCGTTAACTGTTATCTCACATTTTAATCACCAAAACTGCTAGTGAATTCAGCCTGTCTTCTCCCATAGTGGATCGTAAATATGATTTTATACGTTTTACGTATTATGTTTACATGTAATACGTAATAATTATTATTACGTTTTAACACTAAAAACTTATAATCGCTATACTGCATCTCATGCAAACATACAATCAATGAAGGTATTGCACTTAAATATGCAATGCCTAACCAATAAAATAACAGCGTTTGAGACCATACTCCATAGTGAAAAGATTGATATTGATTGTGTCAGTGAACATTGGCTAAACAGTTCAAACTACACTACATACAATATGTAGGATTTTATAAATATTTGCACTTTAAATAGAATCCAAAACATACACGGTGGAGTATGCATCTTTGCACACAAAAGTATAAGCTGTAATAAAATTACTATCATAAACGAGATGTCTGTGGAAAAAATCTGCCAATTAGCTGCAATTCATATACAGCCACTTAACTTGATTATAATCTCGTCATACAGATCGCTAAGTGCAAACTTAGAACCATATCTAATCATACTTAGTGAAGCCCTGGATTACATTCTCACTAATTTTGATTTAGGAATAATTACTGTGGTTGCTGAAGATTTCAATGTAGACATAAGCGAAGTTACTAAACAGTCAGCAGGCCTATTAAATACTTTGAAATCATACTCCTACGATAGAAAAATATTCGAAACCACTAAAATAAATAAAACCAAAAATACATGCATAGACAATATCTTTACGAATATCATATGTTCAGAAGGACGAACAATTACCACTGCGATATCTGACCTCATTGCTCAAATATTATATATTTACAACACAGCTGCAATTCATAAAATAACTAGAAATAGAGCACGAAAATATATACCGCAAAATAAGGAAAAATTTGTTCTCTCACTGAAATTGGAGGAGTGGAAATTAGTATACGCAGAAGATGATGCCAATATAAAATTTAATAAGTTTCTCAAATTATTTAGCCTATAATTTTAAGAAACTTTTTCTCTATAGTATACCAGAAATGAATCAAGAAAATGGGCAAACATATCTAATGAAACAAGGCATATGAAAGAAACAATAAAACTTATCTTCGATGAATGTAACAATACGGAAGATGAAGACATGTACAATATCTATCTAAAATATAAGGAACCATACTAAAACCATGTTACAATAGAGTAACAAAACAACACAATTCATAACATTAATGCATCTTCAAACAAATCAAAGGAACTATGGGCTAGTATTAACCGTGAAACTGGCAGAGGCACGAAAAAATGTACCATCTACAGATCCCTAAATTGCAGGGAATTCAATTATTTCTTCTGTAGTATTGGCAATGATCTGGTGCAAACAATACAAAACAAACGAACGGAAGAGACAGTGAAAAAGATAAAAACGAAAGGCTTTACCATATCTTTAAACCCAACCACACCAGCTAAGATTGAAAGTGCTATTGGTAGCATCAAAAGTAAAGCATCCAAGGATATCTACTCAATTGATTCTAAATTAATAAAGTATGTCGCACATGCATTATCAGAAGCTCTAGCTGATATTACGAACTCATCCATGAGTACTGGAATCTTCCCCCAAAGACTAAATATAACTAAAGTAGTACCAATATTAAAACAAGACAGCCGATCCGAAACATGCAATTACAGACCCATATCGATGCTACCAACCTTTCCAAAAAATTTTGAATTAATAATTCTCAAACAAAAAACAAGGTTCTTCGAAGAAAACAAATACATAACATTGAGTCAATTCGGATGTCCGAGAACCTTAAATACAATGGATGTAATTATGAATCTTCTAGACGACATCTACCAGGCAATGGAAGACCATAAGTTAAGTTTTGCCCAATTTTGTGACTTGAGTAAAGCATTTGACTGGATGTCACATAAAATCCTTCTGGAAAAACTTAACCACTGTGGATTCAAAGGCATTTCGTTTCGGCTTATAATGTCTTACCTGGAAGATAAAGCACAAATTGTTGATTTTAATGGAGAAAAGAGCAATCCAAAATGTATACGGCGAGGAGTCCCTCAAGGATTTATATTGGGGCCGATCCTATTTATCATATACATGAACGACCTGCCGATAAATCTTAAATGCCATACATTCATGTTCGCAGACGACACAGCTCTACTGGTATCAGACCAAAATACTGAGATAGCACAACTAAAGCTAACTCCAGCCAGTGGTAATACATCTGAATGGTTTGATGCGAATGAGCTATGCCTTAATACAGCCAAAACAAATATACTCCTTTATACCTCCAGTAGGTTACACCAAGTATCCAAGGATTCCCAAAAATCCTTGGAATACATTTAGAGAGTCGATTGACAAAGAAAGCATGCGTAGAAAATTTTAGTATGAAATTGGCATCAAGTATCTACGCAATCAGAAGAATGAAGGACATCGTAAACATCCAGGCAGCCATAACCACCTACTACGCTATCTTCTACATGAATTATGGAATTAAAGCTTGAGGGCTTTCAGCTCATGCATCCCAAGTATTTATTTTAAAAAAAAACAGCTACCATTGAGCACCATAGATGACGTCTTGTCGACAGCTATTTAAACAAGAAGGTATTCTGACGATGGTTTCAGTCTATATTCTACAACATGCCGTACGAAGGTGGACAACTAGGTACAATTGTCCATCTAGGAGTACTGTGCACTAATATGGGACGAGGTCGCAACATCATCTAGTTGTCCCATCATATAGACTTCACCTCGAAGGTGACTTCACCCTACCGATCTATCATCGGTGGGGATAACAATTCTGAATCATCTTCCAGTACAGCAGCAGCACCTGAAAATGCACAGTTTCAAAAAGCAAGTCAGCGAACACTTAAAAGAGCATATTTTCTTTCAGTACAGGTATTGTTTCTACATGAAATGTAGTATTTTCTTAATTTATTTTGTCTTAACCTCACACGTAATGCATGTCCAAAATAATTTGAAGTTTGAACGAACGTTCAGCCGAAAAACACCAACTGCCGTAGAAACAAATATACGTAGTACAATGTCAACGTTCGGAAATAAAGTTTTTGTAAATTGTTTGTTCGCACTAATGATAATAAGTCTATCACTGAAAAATTTTCATTTAAGTTGTATCCTTTTACTAGCTCAGAAAAATGTATGCATTCTGTTGTAAAAGTTATTCCAAAATCATTTTTATAAAAAGTAGGTAAGGCATCACCTGGGGCAGACACACAGACATCCGGTCGCCGCCTTATCAGCAATGTGTATGTTGGGTTGCATGCATGGTCGTCTAATTCGGCTAAGTCCCTTATCAATAATGTGTATGTTGGGTTGCGTGTGTCGTCGTAGTGTACCGGTGTGTCGTCTAAAGCCCTTATCGGTAATGTGTATGTTGGGTTGCCTGTGTCGTCGTAGTATGCCTGTGCGTCATCGTCGTCGTCGTTTAAGGCCCTTATCAGTAATGTGTGTGTTGGGTTGCCTGTTCCGTCGTAGTGTACCGGTGCGTCGTCTAAGTCCCTTATCTGTAATGTGTATGCTGGGTTGCCTGTGTCGTCGTGGGTTGCCTGTGCGATGTGTAAGTCCGTTATCAGTGATGTGTATATTGGGGTGCCAGCAAGGAAGTCGGATTACGTGCGAGTTTGAATTAAATATTTTTGCAGTCTGCCGGGTTCGATCCATGGAACTTTTTATCGTGTGTGTTTACAAGCCCGAGACGTTACGCAATGCGCTAATATCGGAACTGATAAGAGACACACTACATGTATGTGTTAATTGCAGGACGTCATGGAGGCGCGCGAACTTGTGGCGTCATCTGGCGAACGATTGATAAGGAAAATTACAGGTGCCTAGTGATAACCTGGAATACCAACTGTCGTACCAACTTAAATCTTTTGTAATTCCCGTGATTTGGTAATATACGGGTACCGATTGAGAAATAAATTTCGTGTCAATATACGAGAACGTAAAATATTAAATAGCGTGCGTGTGTAAGATGGGTGTTAAATGTACAGGAGGATTGGGTAACAGCTCCTACAGATGCAAGATGGCCAGTGTGTGTAAGATGGGCGTGAAATGTATAGGAGCAACGCATAACAGCTCTTACAGATGCAAGATGGCCAGTATGTGTAAGATGGGCGTGAAATGTTTTACTCTATCGTTATACTCCTGTAATATGTATTTTCTCTGTCTCCAGCGTATTAAATATATTATGACACACGCTACCCAACATACACATTACTCGTAAGGGACTTCGACGATAAGCCGAATTTGACGACCATGCATGCAACCCAACATACACATTGCTGATAAGACGGCAACCGGATGTCGGTGTGTCTGCCCCAGGTGATGCCTTACGTACTATAAAATTCTTTATAAATAATTAGCCTTATGGATTAATGTTTTATGTGAACAATTTTTCATTAATAATTTAATTCATACACTAAAAATCCCATAAGCAGCAGTGTTTTGTCATTATGACAGCGAAAAAAGTTTGCACTAACTTTTCCAGCAACAAAACGGAACCTAACGTTTGAAAGCGTTTGATTCAAGTTGGTCTGCATCATCAATCTCTAGCAACCCTGGCATGATAACCAGTTTTGTAAATTTTTCTCAAACTTGCGTTGTCATAAAAGTATCTAATCTGTGAAAATGTCACGATTTGGAGAATTTTTTATTAGAGAAATTGACAAAGCCATCAACAATAATGTGCCTCGCAATAATACTGTGAATTTAACTACGTCAATTTGGCAAGCTGTTACGCTGTTTTGTGTGGGAAAAACATATGAACTCATTGAACAAACGTCCACTGAAGAGTTAGCTTCTATTTCATGTGATTGGACATTTAACATGAAGAAAACAAAGGACAAGATTATAAAGAGAGTGCAGTCAAAAAACACGAAAGTTCTGAAAATAAAGTTGTTGATAAGAATTCTATTTTTAACAATTGTACTTTTCCGTTAAATTAAATAAACTAATTTACACATTATTTGTTAATTCAGTGATTTGCGTATTCATTAAATTGTCTGACCAAATTATCCTCAAGCTTTTTTTTTTGGGTCGAAGTAAACTTGACATTTCAATGAGAATTTTCCCATCGACTCAAAAATACAAAAAAAATATTCGTCTTATGGACTAGTCATTTTTTTAAAGGCAGATTATTTCGTTAAATTGCCTGAAAGCAACAAATTTCTTATTAGTCGAAGTAAACTTGACATTTATAATTTGAGTTTTGTTGCCTTATGCTCAAAAAACTCAAAAACTTTTAACTCAAAAAACTGCCTACGGACTGGTAATTTTGTTAAAGGCAGTTTTTTTTTCGTTAAATTGCCATGCAACAAAATTCTCATTGAAATGTCAAGTTTATTTCGACAAAAAAAGCTCCTGTGTAGTAATTATAAGTGAAAAAAATAAACTAAATTTACTGAAGATATTTTCATATGCAGCACTTCTCTTCTGCAATTCTAACATTATATTGTCCAATATGGTATGAATCACTTCTACCTCTAATTTTACCACCACTCATTCTTTTGCGACCATCACGCATAATGATTTATATGTTAGATATAACGTTTTATCTATTTTTGATATGATTATGTAATAATACACAAAATACCGCTTATTATGTACCCGAACTCGATGTGAACGCAACGATATGTTCGATCAAACTGTGCCAAATATTTTTGAGAGTATCAAAATTAGGAATTTTAGTGTTCGTTGTTTATGCCTCTGTGACAATGCAAATAAAACATATGTGAACCATCAGCAAAAACAAAAGATGCACGAGCCCGTGTGATTGCTGGGTGCCTAGTTTTTCTATAGTTGCCGTCTTTCTTTGATACAATCTGCGATAATTCGAGACAACTTGCCGCCTTGTGTTTGTTTCTGTTAGGTTATTAATGTTTGTATTGATTTATTGGTCATAATTACAAGCTCGGAAATAATAACGAAGAACAAATGAGCCGAATTTTCAATTTATTAAATTAATGTCTTCAATTTTGCCGCCCCTGGAAATCTGCCGCTCTACGCACATGCGTATTTTGCGTATAGGGTAATACGGCACAGTATACAGTATAGTTGGCGTAATTTGGTCTATTTCTAACATGTGTGATGAGAAAACGGATAAAACATAACATATGAATAACATGACTTTGCTGTGGTTAATATAAAGTGGGTATTTTTTTAGATAACTAATAATAAATTATTATTATTATTATTATTAGTATAAAATAATAATAATAATAATAATTTATTCACATAAAACGGCATAACAGTGTAGTGGATGTGTTAAAACAAAAGTATAATTAAGTATTTCATATATAAAATTTATTAGTTGGTGTGTGTGCTTGCGAAGAACTCATCTAGCTCGTACTAGCAATTGTCCAGCAGATGAGCTTTAAGTGAGTTCCTTAGTTTTTGTTTGGACATTTGTTTCTATGCTTGTGGCAGATTTGTTGTATATTTTCAGCGGCTGTATTTGGACGGACTTTAACGCAAATTTGTGTCTCTGCGAAGGAAATCGAATGTGTGTTGTTTTTGTCTCATATTTGTGATCAATTTGATTTGTGTTGAACAAACCAAGATTGTTATGTAAAAATTGGGCTGATTCTAGTATATATAGTAAAATGACGGTAATTATTCTTTGTTGTTTAAAATAAGGCCAGCATGATTCATATGGGCGTACTGCGCACAAAGTCTTGAAAAACCTTTTTTTGTATAATACGTAGTTGTCTCAGTAAGTTTTTTGTTGTAGAACCCCGGAAAATAATGTCATATGTCATACGTGACTCACAGTATGCCATATATACACTTCGGGACGCTTCCTGATTTATAAGGGTTTTAGACGACTTTAGAAGGTATGAGTATCTGGATAGTTTGGGAAACAACGATGAGACAAGTTTTACCCATTTTAAGTCGCTTTGGATTGTTAGTTCAAAAATGTTACTGATTCTGCTAAGTTTATGTGTTCTCCTTCATATGTTAGTTCAATATTTTGCATTTGTTTTTGTTGTGTTTACACGTAGATTATTGCCTTTGAATCATCTACCTACTTCTGTCAATGTGACAATGCCTTCTTCGGTTAGAGAACTCATCGATGAAGTCCTAGTGCAGATAGTTGTGTCGTCTGCAAACAATATGACTTTTTGTGCGATAGTGTTGGAAGTTTTACAAAATCGTTGATGTACAGTAAGAACATTAGTGGGCCAAGAATGCTGCCTTGTGGTAGACCTACTTTAATATGCTCGCTGTCTGATACGGGTGTTTGTTGATTAATCTTTATTTCACTGTATTGTTGCCTATTTGATAGGTAGGATCTCAGTAGTTTATTACACATACCTCGAAGGCCCGGTTTGTCTGCTTTGTCTAGGAATGTGTTGTGAGATATACAATCAAAAGCCTTTGTTAAGTCGAGACAAATGGCCAGTACTTTATTGTTCACATCCAGATTGCGTTTGACGTAGTTAAGCATATCGTAGATGGCATGGGTGGTTGTTAAAGTCTTGCGGAATCCGTACTGCTCTGGGCACAATATTTTGTATCTTGCAACGTAAGATGTAAGTTTTTCGAATATAACGCGTTCAAATATTTTCGAGAGTGCTGGAAGGATCGATATCGGTCTGTAATTTGGGACATCACATTTATTCCCTTTTTTATAAATTGGTAAGACTTTGCCGATTGTTAGTCGATCGGGGAAGACCCCATCCGTGAGACATTTATTTACAATATTGGTTAATAGTTTTATCAGGTGTTTTCTCGTTTTTTTTTCAGTACAAAATTATTAAGACCGTCGCAGTCTGGGCAGTATTGCGTCTTTATGTTATCAATAATTGTGTCGATTTCTTCTTCAGTGCACGGATTCATAAATATTGTGTTTGGGAGTATGTCAGGTTGCTTGCTGATTGAGTTCGGGTTGTCTTGTTGCAAGGTCTCGCCAACATTGGTAAAGAAACTATTTATTTCATTAACAATAATATGAGGGTCAGTGATGGTCTGGTTTTCTTTTATCAAGCTTTCTAGTTCGACAGGTGTTTTCGTGGTAGGGCTGTTTTTATTTATTAATTTCCATTGGGTTTTTGATTTGTTATCCGACCTAGCAATTTGATCTGAGTGGTATTTTTGTTTGTCCTGTTGTAGTTTTTGTTTCTAGTATTTTTCAAGCTTTTATACCCGCTCAGTGTTATGTGATTTGGATACCATTTATTTATTTGATACCATAGGTCTATTTCATTTTTCATATCCTTGTGTTCTCTTGTAAACCACGGAATTTTCCTATGTACTGTGTGAACTTTCCTACGAATAATTAGACAATGTATATTATATAGGTGAAGGTAAGTGTCATAAAAATGATCGAATAACTCATTTATGTTTGTCTCTTCAGTTTTCCATTCGTACTCCTTGAGGGTTTCGTTCAGCTGTCTTATATTTTCTACTGTGGCTTCTCTTCGGGTAATATATTCAGATTTCTTTCTTAACGGGGTTTCATACAGTACAGTACAGTAGTACAGACGAGTATCACATTTCATACAATTCAACGCAATTTTGAGGTAAGCAACAGTTACGATACTTAGTTACTCAACGCCTGTTTTATTTGTGATTTATTTAATTTCTGTTTTAATCCAGTTTGTTTTTTTTATATATTTTGTTTTAGATTGCCTGGGAGTTAATTGTTATTCAGCGCGATGCGCACAATTTGCGCTGGTTCGATGAATTCGCTCAAAATGGGAACCGCGGCGTCGATTCAAACTTTTTTAATTTGCATCCATCGGAAAACAATCGCGGTCCGGGCGATGTGGCGCGCAAAATACACACCGTAAAAGTTAAACGGCAATATATTTTTTTAGTTTTTGTGTAGCTTACCTGCGGCACTTTGCGCACAACCAAATCTACAATTGTGGCCCCCGCGCAAACTGGATCAATCGTCATGCAAAGTTTTCTAATTGGGATTGACCATAAAACGGATCGAGCGGCGACGGGGGGTCGTTGGGAGGGGAATTTTATTGTCCCCCCGTTCCGTTTGATGTTCGCAACGGAGGCGCGCGCGCAAAAAATTAATGAGGAGGAGTCGTTTCCTCCGTTAAATTATTTTAATGAAAAGCGACCGGCGCTCGCCGTTATAGAAAAACTTCCCCCGAAGTATCCACTAACTCGCAAAGGAATCATCAATGCTGTTTTTCAGTGAGCCGCTTAAACTCCGGGAAAAATGGCGAGTTTCATAAATCGGTTTAATTGCAGCGCTGACAATAAATACGCCCCCGCTCGGCTCCTAATGAAAACGCATCAGCGGCGACAGTGATGTAGAATCGATGGGAGACTTTAAATCGTCACTCATGAAAGTGTAATCTTCATCGAGTAGATTTCCTCGTCGGTGTCATGAGGAGGGCGCATTTCTCACACCGCACGGCAAATTATCCGCTTCAATTTCATCGTCCGGAGAAATGCCATCTCCACACAGAGACCGTCATTTGAATTATCACCCAGCCATGCGCTAAACTTCCGATTCTGCGACATAACGACCAATTTTTATCAACTATAATTTAAAAGCATAAATCGTCCATCAATCTAAACGATATTTTCGTACTCGGTAAGAAGTTACCCAGTTACCACACTTTACTGCATTATTTAGATATTTAAAAATGCACATTTCCATGAATTATTATTATAATATTTAGCGTATTCTAGATTCGTGGAGCGAATTACTATATCCATTTGTCATAATAAAACCAATACTTTAAATCAATATAAAGTGTTAATATACTAAGCGTGTGGCAAACTTACAAACTGCCAAACTTTTGTATCTTACATTATTCTACTAAAACATAACTGCTATCTGTGATTAAAGATCGCAATTTAGGTGGTTTTATTTGAAAAATGGATGAGAAGAAAGAGTAGGATGCCAAAATAGCGGAACAAAAGAGATCATGGGAAAGAAGGAGAAGAAATTAAAAATAACAATGGGAGAAGAATTATATAATTTTGCATTGAAAACAACCTTGTGATAACAAATACAAAATTCAAACTCAAAAACATACACAATGGAACAGCCAAGCAGAAATTAAAGATCGATAATAGACTACCACCTAATTAGTAGAAACAGCTGGAACAAAATAATGAATGTAAGAGTTACAGGCAAGCTGAAATAGGAAGTGACCACCACTTACTAAAAATGGACATGAGTTGGAGGAAAATACAAAAAACAGACAAGAAGAGGATAAAAGTTAAAGAAAAAATAAAAGACTACAGATTAAGAGAAACAGAAATACAAGAGAAATATAAAGAGATACTACAAAATAAATTCAGACAGAGCGAAATGAAGCTAAATATAGAAGGAAAATGGGAAACATTCAAAAGAAATATACTAGAAGCGGCCAGGAAGACCTGCGCAAGATCAAAAATGGGAAACAGGGAAATGAAAAAGACAAGCTGGTAGATAGAGGAAGTCAAAAAGGAGGTAAAAGACAAAACCGAAAAACGGAAAAGATACCCACATACACAAAAAATAGAAGATTATGAAACGTACAAAAAAAAAGAAACGAAAATAAAACGAAATCAATAATAAAAGAAGCAAAACAAAAGTCATGGAAGAAATTTGGTGAACGAATAAATGAGAATTCTGGGCAGAACCAAAAACCATTCTACGGAACACTAAAGCAACTAAATCAAAAAAATTATGAACATAAAAGATGAAAATGGAACAATTATCACGAATGAAGACAAGATAATGGAAAGACGGAGACAATATTTCAAAGAATTAATCAAACAGGGTGAAGAAGATAACGTTACAAAGAATTGGAGAAAATTCGTAAGATAGGCAAAAGAAAAAAATTGAAGACATTTATGCGGGATTGTTCGAAAATTTTACGCAATTTCTGTTTTTCAACTGTTATTTGTGATTAAATTAATTAAACTGATATTTTGTTTTTAAAATATGAATTTTCGGCGTAATCCGTGATTCATTGAAAAATATACAGGGACTGCCACAAGTCAGCATTACAAGGAGAACTTTTTTATTATTGATTTTTCAAAAAGGTTTTTTACGACATTTATTTGTGTTTGTCTAAAAACCTTATTAGCCCGTATTATTATATCGTTTTTCAAAATGATGAAATCCGAAATGTGCTAAATTACGGAAATCACATGAGATGTCAATGAGATTATTTAATTGCGTGTTAGTTTTAGATTACTGAATCATTTAAAGTTGATAAGTTTGTTTTTGTTTTCTGTTATTTTCACAAAAAATGGATTTAAAATGTATTTTTCAAATTTTTAAGATTTCACTTACCAAAACTAAATTTCAATTGTTGCAAAACTTAAAGACAACAAAAAACCTTATGACCTGCAAACGATTCATTAATTTATAACCAGCAAGCAATGAACAAGTTTCATTTAAATTTCGCCTGATTTCCGAAAATTAGCACTATCTCGATTTTCATCATTTTATAAAACAAGATTTTCTAGGTAAATAGGAATCACTCGGTACATCTGATAAGGGCTAATACAATTTTAGGATAAGACAAATTAATGCCGTGAAAAAGTTGTTTTAAACACGAACGAAAAATAAGCATAATTCGGAAACTATAATGTATGTGTGAATAGCATAGGCGAAATTACATGATGCAGAAATTCGAATTTTCGAAATATTTTAAAAACTACTTATTTTATACAAAAAGCAATAAAAAAACTGAAAAAACCTTAAAGGCACCAGGATCAGCCGATATAACCCCGAAGATGATGAAGCACATGGGAAAAGTGGGAATAACACAAATAACGAAACTAATAAATGACATAATAAGCAGCGGGGAAACACCAAGAGAATAGAATAAAGGAATAATTCTACCAATACATAAGAAAGGGAATAAAAGATTATGCGTAAATTACAGATGAATCACACTAACAAATATACCAAGTAAGATAATTACCGGGGTACTAGAAAAAAGGATGCGTGACAAACTAGAAACAACAATAGAGGATAGCCAGTGCGGATTCTGAAGAGGGAGAAGTACGCATGACCAAATCTTCATACTCATACAACTAAGCGAGAAACTAATTAAGAAGAACAAAGAAATGCACATGTGCTTCGTAGATCTCGAAAAGGTATTTGACAAGATAAGGAGAGATGCGATATGTTTTCTCAATCGGGCATTCTTTTCAGTTTAACTTCCTATTCTAACTGCGAGATTTAAATCTGGTGGTGTGGGCGCCAGATGGTCAGCCGTTGCGACAGTTCGTAATTTCTGAACTTCGCTGACTGTCTGCCGTCAACCCACGCAGGTAGAGTGGAGCCCCCCTTTGCGACGAAGTAGTGGCGAGGTTAAAATTACGTGGAGCTTTTTTTAACCCCCCCCCCCCCCCCCCCTCCCACTCTCCGACAACGAGGGCCGGCCCTCGTCGCTGCTTCGAAGGGACCCTCCACTCGCTCCGCGGGCCTAACGCGCTGATAACCCTTCAGGCACGTCACACATTTTTGGGGCCCAACGTGGGGCAATAGCAACAATAGCTCATCAGTATCATTAGAGGCTTAAGGGTTATGTCAGCCCTTTGTAAATTTTTTCTAGCCCTTCAGGATTTTATATTTTTCGTTTTAAATAGACCTCATATAGTTAATTTTGCAGCCCTTTTTCAATTTTTGTTTTGGCCCTTTTTGCCCTTTAGAAAGGTTTAGTGCCCTTTTTCAATTTTATGCGTTTTTAGTAGTTTTGGCACTAATTTTCATTTTGACTCTTCAGCCCTTCGCGAAAACTATTTGGCCCTTTGGTTTATTTTTGTGCCCATTTGATTGGGAATACATATTTGTGGTAGGCCTTAAGTTTACGCCAAGGAAACTGAACTGGGAGTTAGAAAATTTGACAGTATTTCAAATTTTTGATCAGCCTTCAGCATTTAGTATATTGAGAAAATTTGGGGTGTTTGTTTTGTGAGTTTTTGAGAGTTTTTGTGAGTTTTGTGGGTAATATAGTGTACACACAAGAAAATATTTTGACTTCAACGTTAACTTAAATTTAAATATTTTGAATTTGGAGAATTTTCTGGCCTGTGTCTAGTTATCTTTTGTTGGCATAGTTTCTACTATAGTGTAGAAATTATTTTAATATTCGTTGGTTATAGATTTATTGTTGTTTTTTTGTAGAAACTAGTGAGATAGTGAACGGGCGACCACGGATCATACATATTAGGTTGATTGGTAGTTAGATTTTTGGGTATGATTTTGTGGGTTCGAGCTTACTGCGGCTAGGATTTCTATTTTTGGTATTATTAGTAGTGTTTTTGATAAATAAATTGAATATAACACACGCATTCAGAAATGTTTTGTAATCTCCTTACTCTGGCGAGAACCTGGCGTATCGCGTCGTGACGTGGGCGATGACGCGATTTTGATTTTAATGTGTTCCTTCTGGTTTTGTTCGGTTGCGTCTAAGGGAAATTATGCAGCTGTGTTCGATGATTTTCCTAGGTAATCTTTTCACTTTTTTTTGTTGACTATCTAGTCATGTCCTTGGTGTCGATTCGTTTCTGCGATTCGATATCTTTCCTTCTTCTTTATTTCGTTAGAGAGCTCGCGGTAGCGCGTGGGTGATTTAATTTTTTTGTAGTTTGTGTGGATTCGGATCAAACGATTCCGAGATCCTAACGACGGCCATTATTTGTTCGCACTCGGCTCGTCCTTTTAAACAGTATATTTTGTAGGTTTTGTAACTTGATAGTTATCGCGTACTGTTTTGTTTTGCGTAGCCGGAACAAAAAAACAGTGTTCCGGCTACCCATAGCGGTGAGTCGATGATTTTACTCTACTATAGTTGGCGCGTATGCCGTTTTGACTTATTGTTTGGTCGACGGTTTAGTTAGTTAGTTTGTCTTACGGATACGTTGCTTAAACTTATGTTTGGTATCATTTTCGTTTCGCGTTCAGCCCTTCTGGCGTTAATATTGTAACTTTTTGGTAATAAATAGTAATTGTAGTTTTGAATTCATGTCCTTATGACCTTTTTAGGTAATTTGCTAACGCTCGTTAGCTGTCGCAAACTTTGTAGCACAATCTTGTAGCGCAGACTTTGTTATTTGGTAGTGATGGTATCGATGCTAGAACCTGTGGGATCGTGCATCGGGAGATTTGTCGTGTTGGTTCTTTGTAACCATCCGCTTGCGGTATTTTGCGACAATCTTTGGAGATACACCAACAGAGTTCAAGGTGCATCGGACTTTCGAAAATTTTCATCGCTTCTCGATTGGGTTTTTGTGATTTTGATTTTTGGTAAACTTTTTTTGATTTGTGGATCAATGGTTGAAGGACCTAGTTTCTGCGTGTATCTGGGGATTCGCCATTTGGTGGGTCATAGTGGTTAGTTGTTGGAATTTTGGGACCAGCCGCATAGCGGGATTTGAATGGCAATCTCGAAGCGTTTGGGTATTTTCTTTTTTTTGGGTACATGTCTGCAGGGTGCCATACACATTGACCAGTCAAATTATAGTTATTGTTGGAATAGTGGTAGTTAGTTGAGTCGACGCTCGAACACCTACGTCTAAGTGTGTTTTGGGTGTTGTCGTCGTATGTTCGGATAGGCCCTGCCACCGAAATGGGGGTGGTATTATGGCGACAACGGTATCTCATTAGGAGGCTTATGTCCACTACGTGTTGAGTGTTTTGAGTAGGTCGAATTTTTGGTAATTTTTATTGTTATTCAGTTTAGTATCAGGATAGTTGTCACAAACAATGAGTTGTGTTAGTTTTGTTAGTTTTGATTGGTGGTATTTAGTGGCTGTCACTTGTCTGAAATAATACGGTGTGAGTAAACTTTTATATTCTATGGGATCGTTCGTGTTTTGTCCTTTAGTGACATGCCGCATTGCGGAATTTTTCGACGGCACCCTAGTTTAGCTATTTCGCTTAGCCCTTTGGGGGATTTAATGAATATGATTGTGGTTACGCATCGAGTGTGTCGAGACATTGTTACTCCCACTATTACTATCTTTCTTTTTTGTCATTTTTATAAGTTAGGTAAGAAGAGACAGGGTTTACGTTTTTGGATATTTCGTATTATTTTTGGGGTTTGAAAAAATCATCCGCTTCATGGAGTTTTTAATTTTGTTGGAGGGGAATTTGTAACGGTTCGGTATTGCCTCCGACGGAAACTGTCTTTAGTATTAAATGCGCGCCTGGGTCGCCACCGTCACAGTTTTTCTTCGGTATATCACCAACCGGTTTCCGGGATTCAGAACGTGTCCTCATTTAACCACCCTAAGAGGGATTGACGGCACCAAGCACAAGGCAAGGGAGGGTACCGTACGACTCAACTCCACACGCTCACAACATCAGAGCGTTTTTTTGGGTAAGGGCTAAGTAACCCAGCCAGCCAGGTTTTGGCTAGGGGCAGCGACCATCCTGCCAGAGTTGCTCTGAGGTCTGGAATTTAGTGACGGCGTTCCCGACGATACCGGCCGCCGCACGTCCTAGAGCCGAGCCCAGAACCGCCAGCGAAGTCGCACACGAGGAACACAGGCCCGATCTTTATATATATTTTTATTGTTCTCACTTATTACATTAATCTCATTTTGATATATCGTTTTTTTCTTTTGTGTAAAATTTGCGTTACGTTTTTCGTGCCGTACGTGTTTTGCGCTTTTGTAAGAAAAGGGTGGCTCCGACGGCCCTTCGCATTGCGCGTTACGTATTCGCGGGATTCGGCCGAATCTAGTGAACGCGGCGCGATAAAGTTGCGGGAGGAGGTATTTATTTCAGGAAGCGTAGGCACGGTGTCCTGTCCTTTGTGTGAATAAACGCAGATATTTTACACCACAAAATTCACACCTGTTATTTTTTGATCCCCCCACGTTTTCTCTATCGGGAATTCTTTTCAGTTTAACTTCCTATTCTCACTGTGAGATTTAAATCTAGTGGTGTGGGCGCCAGATGATCAGCCGTTGCGACAGTAATTTCTGAACTTCGTTGACTGTCTGCCGTTAACCGACGCAGATAGGGTGGAGCCCCCCTTTGCGACGAAGTAGTGGCGAGGTTAAAATTACGTGGAGCCTTCTTTTAACCCCCCCACCCTCCGACATCGAAAGCCTGGCCCTCGTCGCTGCTTCGAAGGGACCCTCCACTCGCTCCGCGGCCTAACGCGCTGATAACCCTTCAGGCACGTCACAACTATTCTGTTGGGGTATTAAAAATACTATATAAAAGTTTAATGGTCCAATTGTTATACATTGCTTTCTCTATTGTCACTATCATTATCAGTGACAACGAAACGTTTACGTTTATCGATTACTTTCATTCAGCGCCTTATCGCTCGTCGCGCGTTAAAACGCGCTTTAAAACGCGCTTCGTCAATAACAACTAATAAATAAACGTTGTTTTAGACATAGTCAATCAAAAAGTTTTCTCAATTTAAGATATTTTAAGTGATTGTAGAAATAATTTTGTATGTAATATGAGCAAAAAGTGACATAATTATTGCTTTTAACTCATGTGAATCCCGCTACTCGAACGCTTGACAACTCTCACTTTCAAGCAATATTGTATTACTTTTCGCTCGTAATACTTAATAGTATATTACACTATTAGGTTGGTAAGTGCGTTATAACAGAATCGAGAAATTGTTTGAAAAATCAATAAGCAAGCACGCTCATATTTGGATGTATTTCATTTTCGATCAACACTCTTGAGCTACTGTTAAAACCACTGATTTCTGCCTCCTTTACAAATTACACAAATAGTGAAAATAAGACATGCTCCGAAATTGAGGCAGAAATGCCCGTGAGGCAAGTGTGACTCTATAGACATTATAAGCATCGTTATGAGCTGTTTCATAAATCGAACTGCCAGCTTACACATCGCTCTAAGGACTGCGTGTGGCATGCGACTCCGTCAATATATTGAAGTCAATTTTTTTTTTCTTTGAATATTATGAGCCTTTCAACTCTCACTTCGGACATTCTTTGTAGCAACGTACAGTATTAGTTTCCTATTGTACTTACTAACCATCTTCAGTTGTCCTCTTATCCGGGATCATGGCAAGTAAGATCAAGGGGGCAATCACCAGGATTTATAGCCTGAGCTAGTTTTTATGTATACATATAAATTGTATAAATGGTTATAATCTTTTGCCAGAATATTAGAACCTACCTCGGGAAGTAAAAATTCTATATAGTGCCGGTTTTTCTTCGCAGCTAATTGACGAAAATCGAAAGAGAGTAGAAATATACATAAAACTCAAACTGATTATATCTTCTATATCTTTTATATCATACCTTATATAGTTAATATGATTTTTTTATTGTATAATTTATTTTTCCCGCCGTTGTTGAAAGTCTTCAAGCACCTATTTCTGGCGCATTTCTTCACGTTTCTCTAATTTTGACAGTATTGCAGTTGTGTAGCAACAACTAATAAAAAAAAAATGACTACCCATAGGCATTTTCCGCAATTTTGTGCGTATCTTAGATCCCGCTCTTCTGCCCCTTGCGAGGTAGGTGAGGTGATCTAGATGTATTTTAGTAATAGCTAACATTAAATGCATGCCAAGAAGCATGAAGAGTTCGTGCGACTGCGACAATTTTTGGATAAGACAAAGAATTTCGAAAGAAAGAGTAAAATTTTGAAACTTTGAGCGCGATCTGACGATATTATGAAGATATGTGGAAAATATTGAGCGAATACTAATTGCAGAAATAGGTCTAGAGCAGAGTAAGGATAACAGTTACCTTGGTAACTATTACTAGATCCAAAAGTTAGTTCCTAAGGCTCCACATAATCCCCAATAATTTAAAGTTAATACTGATACTGTAAGAACCTAATAATATTAAAATCCATAATTTTACGAGTCGGAACAAAACTGCGTAATATCATAGCAGGCCGCGGCCGACGCCGCGTTTCCCAAGCGAGTACATTCATTTTGCTGACTTCGTAGTTTTGGGCAAATGTAAATAAGCACACGATCAAAATGATGACACAGAGAAATAGGTCGTGGGAATACGACGGGAACTCGAAACGGCGATTGCGTAATTCGGTGACGCGTATGGGAAGGCGTCAATTTGCAGCGGTAAGCAAAATTATCATAGGACGGGGTAAGAAGAGTAAAAAGTGGGGGACCAGTATGACAGTATAAATAGAAGTGCGGAACTGAAACGGAGCCAGTTAGATGTACCGATCGAGACAGAACGTCACGCTGTCCGACGACGACTCATATACTTTAAACATTAATTCCTCAGGTGAATATATAACACAAGTTTATCAAATGTAATTCACACTAACAATTCCAAAGTCAATTCCATACTAATAATGTAACCTATCTAGTGATATTACCGCGCCTTGCCGCTGGTAATGAACGAAGTTTAATAAGGGTATGAAATGTAGGGAGCCTCACGCCACTGCGGAGTTGACCCTTACTGCATTTTATACCTTGTCCTGACAATATTTTCGTACTGACAGGAGAATATTGTAACATGTCTTCCTTTCCGCCGTCGCAAAACATTTGATCAAACATCTTTTCACACTAACAATTCAAAAGTAATTTATCCATAATAATGTAACCTATCTAGTGATATTACCGCGCCTTGCCGCTGGTAATGAACGAAGTTTAATAAGGGTATGACATGTAGGGAGCCTCACGCCACTGCGGAGTTGACCCTTACTGCATTTTATACCTTGTCCTTGTTTGACCTTGTTTGGGGTGTAAGGGGTGACGGCGATACCGGCCCAAATGACAACCTCACCTGCACGTGGTGCACCCTGCTGGTAACCAACGAGGCTCTGTCGACCGAATTGCTGCCGGCATAAGCAGCACCCTCTTGTCAGCCAAAGCCTCGGGTGGAGGAGCTGGCAGGAGTGGGGCAATTCCTTGCCCCGGGAGTGAGAAATCACTCCCAAAGGCGGATGAGCCGACAAACTGGCCAACGGCATGGAAATGCGGAAAGACACGGGAAACTACCGCATTAAAGGTCTGTAAGGCATCCCAAGAAAACCAATATGGACTGTACGGGTACGGAAATAGATGGAAGTCTGCCAAGCAACCCGACTAGCCCTCGGCGCCGACTAGGTACCGGGCCTATCGGTGAGAAGTGGACTACCGGCCACAGGAGAGTTAGAATCAGGCCCCCTGTGGAAAGTGGACTACTGATTAAAGAAGCAAAGAACAAATTGGATAGTATACGATCAACTATGAGAATCGCAACTTGGAATGTCCGCACACTAACTGAGGACACCAAAGTGCACAATGCGGCACTAGAAATGAAACGCATGAAGATTTCGATCATGGGTGTGTGCGAGACGAGATGGTCGGGAATAGGGAAGCACCAAATAGATGATGAGACCACCATGTACTATTCGGGAAATGCAGATAACATAAAACGAGGTGGCGTCGCCATACTTATAGACAACAGACTAGACAGAGCAGTCGGGGCTGTAGTACCCATCTCCGAACGATGTATTATGCTCAAGTTGAATGGCAACCCAATCAATGTCAATGTTATCCAAGCGTACGCACCTACCGCTGATAAAACCAATGAGGAGGTAGAGCTGTTCTACAATGATATCGAGGAAGCCCTAAAACTGACCAACAAACATGATACCAATATCATCTTAGGTGACTTCAATGCAAAAGTCGGAGAGGGACGTATGTTGGAGATAGTCGGGGAATACGGGTTAGGTACTAGAAACGGCAGAGGAGACCGGCTCATTGAATTTGCACAAATACACAACCTAGCAGTCATGAATACTTGGTTCAAAATGCCACCAAGGCGATTATACACTTGGACATCACCAAAACACACACCCCAGCAAATAGTTCGCAACCAAATCGACTATATAATGATAAATAAGAGATTCAGAAATGCCGTCAAGAAAGTAAGAACATGCCCTGGTGCCGATATAGGATCCGATCATAACCCCGAAGTAGCAGATATCCAGATAAGGTTAAAGACCAATCGAAAGCCACCGCAGAAAAAGATCGATACCGATAAACTCAAGGACGAGGCAACAAAAGAAGAATTCAGGAGAAAACTAAACCAGAATATTGCTGACTCTAATATAATGGACCGCAATAACATAGAAGACAAATGGGCAAAACTACGTGATACCTTATTGAATACCAGCGTGCAACACTTAGGATACTATAAGAAAGTGGCGAAGAAACCGTGGATGACTCAGGAAATAATTGATCTGATGAACCAGCGTAGAATATATAAAGAACGAAGGAAAGCCGAATATAAACTAATAAACCGGAGAATAACAGCAAAAGTGAAAGAGGCTAAGGAAGCATGGATGACAGATTGCTGCGAAGAAATAGAACTGCTGCAAAGGAATCATGATGAATTTAACCTACACAAACAAATAAAGTTAAACCTTGGCAACGGCGCTAGGCACCTAACATCTATCCTAAAGAAAGCCGACGGAAATCTGGCGGTTGACATAAACGACAAAAAAAGAGTGTGGGAGGACTATGTGACCCAATTGTTTCAGGATGATAGGGCCAATGAATTGGAGAGGGACCTGGGTAGCTACGGCCCTGCAATCTTAAAATCTGAAGTCCAGAAGGCGATAAAATCAGCCAAAAACCGAAAAGCAGTCGGCCCGGATGGAATAAGCTCTGAGATCCTAAAGCTCATTAACGAGGATAATATAGATATCCTTACAAACCTACTCAACAACATTTACGATACTGGCACGATACCTCAAGACTGGTTAAGATCCACCTTCTTGCCAATACCAAAGAAGATGAATGCGAAACCTAGTGACCACCGACTAATAAGCTTAATCAGCCACGTGCTAAAGATACTCCTGCGAATCATTCATAGTAGGATATACAGAAAATGTGAAGAATTTGTAAGTGAAACACAATTTGGATTCCGCGGCGGCTTTGGCACTCGGGAAGCTTTGCTATCCTTAAATGTGCTTGTGCAAAAATGTATAGACCAAGGGAAAGAAGTCCACATATGTTTCATCGACTATGAGAAGGCATTTGACAGCGTGAAACACCAGAAACTAATAACACGCCTTACCGAGATTGGCCTAGATAGCAAAGATATACGTCTCATTAGAAACCTCTACTGGGGACAAACTGCGAATGTCAGAGCAGACGATGTTGTAACAAACGAAGTCCAAATCCTCAAAGGTGTCCGCCAGGGATGTATCTTATCCCCGCTGCTGTTCAATGTCTACTCAGAATGCGTGTTTCAGGAAGCACTTAATGAGGTGGAGAAAGGCATTAAAATAAACGGAACCTTTATAAATGTAATACGCTATGCAGATGACACAGCAATATTGGCAGATAACCAAGAAGATCTACAACACCTATTACAACTGGTCAATACAGCAGGGCTTGAATATGGTCTTAAGATCAATATAAAGAAAACTAAATATATGGTCATCAGTCGAGGTAACAACTATAACACACAACTAACCATAGGAGGACAAGCGGTGGACCAAGTGGCCACATTTAAGTACCTAGGCTGTCAACTCAACGAATCGTGGGACCCCGAAGGAGAAATTAAAATCCGAATTGAAATTGCAAGAAACAGCTTCTGCAATCTCCAGAAAATGCTCTGCAACAAACAACTGTCACTTCATCTACGAATAAGAATGATGAAGTGTTATGTGTGGTCAACGCTGTTATATGGTGTGGAGTCCTGGACCCTAAAAATCGTAAGCATGAACCGCTTGGAGGCATTCGAGATGTGGCTCTACCGCCGCATGCTTGGAATACACTACTCGGCCCACATTACTAATGAAGAGGTTCTCAGAAGAGCGGGAAGAGATCGAGAACTCCTCGCTATTATAAAGCAGCGCAAAACCGGATATCTCGGACACGTGTGCAGAGGACGCAGATACGAACTTCTCAGACTCATAATGCAGGGAAAGATAGAGGGGAAACGAGGCATCGGGCGGAAGAAGATGTCGTGGCTCCGCAACATTAGAGCATGGACGGGCATCCGAGACGCAGAATCCCTATTTAGAGCAGCCCAAAACCGAGAGCAGTTCAAATTATTGGTCGCCAACCTCTAACTAGAGATGGCAACATAAGAAGAAGAATACCTTGTCCTGACAATATTTTCGTACTGACAGGAGAATATTGTAACATGCCTTCCTGCCGCTGTCGCACAACATTTGATCAAACATCTTTTCACACTAACAATTCTAAAGTAATTTATCCATAATATTGTAACCTATCTAGTGATATTACCGCGCCTTGCCGCTGGACATGAACGAAGTTTAATAAGGGTATGACATGTAGGGAGCCTCACGCCACTGCGGAGTTGACCCTTACTGCATTTTATACCTTGTCCTGACAATATTTTCGTACTGACAGGAGAATATTGTAATATGCCTTCCTTTTCTCGTCGCAAACATTTGATAAACAGTGTGGCCTCGTTAATCAATCGGTAGTTAAATAAAAAGTTGCGTCAGGGGAACATAACTTAATAATTTCGAAATAAATAATTCAATGATATTTGTAATTAAATCGTATAATTAAACTTGCTCAGCCCTCCGATATTTACGAAATCTCAGAATTATGAATGAATGAAACGAATATTTGTATGTGCTTAAATAGATAGAAAAGTAGAAGTAGAATAGAGCTGTATCATACTAATCTATAATCAATTTTGAATAACAATACCTATTAAAGTTTTTACGATCACATGGCTGATAGTGTTGGTAAACGCGAATACTAGCAATATCTCCGAATGAGGACACATTGGGTGCTTGCAGCACTGGAATCGCTTGAAGTACTTTAATGTGAAGTTATGTGATTCGTTCCTATCCACAAGGTGGCGTTGAAATACATTGGTAGGCACCGTGCTAATGAATTTCTATGCAGTGATGACATGTATCAGATATCCTTCGCTAGTCGCTAAGTAACACTTTGTAATTCCAACCGTAGTGTTAATAAGTTACTCTGTTTTCAAAATAAAATAAATCATTCAAATTCAAAGAATATAATAAGTTTTCAATAATTATTAAACAAATCTATTCCAAAATTTAAATAAATATAACTAAATAAATAACGTCCAATTAGAGTAACAAAATTGTCTTTTATTTACCTGTCGCTTGCATAACCTTTTAAAATGAATAAATCATATGAAATCCATGTATCTGTGTTTTACTTGCTAACAAAAATTACTAACAGACACATTACCCATAAAACGAACCAAACTGAGTTATCACGATTTTGATTTAAAAATCAAACATAACGTAGAGTACTACCACTAAATCACGAGCCAAATCAATATTACAAATTACGAGAATTTGTAAATCACGAGCCAAATCAATTACTTGAATTATAAGAATTCATGTAATATGCAGTTAAAGAAATCAAATGCATCCAATTGCATTTAAGGATGAATTGCAGTTAAATAAATGCAATGAATAATAAATACTACAAATTATGAGAATTTGTACAACACCTGGGTTCGAACCGTTACAATACTAATCCTATATGAGCTACTGAAAAATAAACAAATAACTGATACGTTAACAAAACGGCCTAAAATATAAAGTGCATATTTAATCACTGTTACAATTTAGTCCTAGGCCCACCTGAAAAGTTGTTCGAGGCTTGGACTAGAACCGACGTCTTCGCGCAAATGAACTTACCCAGACAATCTAATCTGCAGACCTCGCATTTGATAGTGTTTGACGTGAATCGATAGTCCCGTGTGTAGGGGTAACGCTGGCCAGTTAGCGGGGCCCCCTATTGTGCTCCCGTGTGCAAGTGGATTGCATTACGCGCTCTCCTCTTCTTCTCGGTGCCCGACCCAGAACTTGGTGTTTGTAACTGTTTGCCAGACCGCCGCAGTTACCGTAATCTCGAGTATAATTCAGCCCCGGTCCGGGCCATCGCAATTGTGTTGAGATAATCATTACGTGCTTTGTGCGGGCCCCGGAATTTATGGGCGGATTAGGGGCCCGCATTTATTACACGAGCAAAAAATAAACACCGTGGGGGCCCTGCAAGAAAAAAATAACGCAGACCCAGACCGCGTCTCAGGAATTAATTAATTTATGCGGTGCTATTCTTCACGCATAGTAATCTCGCCAGCATTGTCAGAACTGTGTATGAAATTATAATAAAAATAAAAAGTGGAGGTTAGAATTCCACCATTTAACACGGACGGACTTCATTGGTGTGCGCGAGCAGAAAAAAAAAAGTAGAAAACGAGTCACTAATTCTTTGATAATCAGTGAGACTTTATTTTAACAACAATTAATAGTCAACAGCTGCAGCTCTTACTTTAAATCAAAATAATCCATTTAAAAATATCAAAACGCTCTTCAATGGAATCAACCATCTTAGTAGTGTCAATTTAACAGTTACGTATTCTGTACTTTTACTGCTGCATACATTTTTGTTGCTGGAATGTCATGTTTATGTTGAACTCTACTCACCTTAAAAAAATAATTTCTTGCAAACTAATCGACAGATTTAAAAATTTTACGTGACGTGAGCCCCTGAAGCTTTCAAGAATTTCCGCCCAGGAGGCGCAACATGCGATTTTGAAATGTTTGGAAGATAGAGTCTTTTGTGATACCAAAAGCATGAAGTGAATTTCCGACATTTTGCTGAGGCATCAATGAAATCACGAAATGTTTCCGTAGCAGAGTGTTACGAATAAGCAGAAATTACAGAATATGGGTGATTATTGTTTGTTATACCTCAATAGCGAAATATCTGTTTGGCAGTAAATATCAATAGTTTTATAGAAAATTTCGTATACAATAAGTGTGCCATGAATTATGTTCTCTTGCACAAAATTCCATTTCGCACAGTTGTATAAATAACTTTAAGTAGCAAAATTATTACAAGTAACTAACTTCTTCTCGAAATGAAAAGCTCGCCACTTCATGCTCACCCTCTGAATTAGTAATTAAACATGCAATTTAAATATTCTCTTTCAAACATATCTAAATAATTAATTTCTATAATGCAACTCATAAATTAAACTGAATATGTATGTATGTAAGTAAATAGAATAGTATGTAAAAGACAAAAATTATATGTAACACTATTTATACGTAAAAGTTTCTGCATGCTGTGGCAAATTTGTCGAGATAGAGATTATTTGTTATTTCCTTTATTCAATTTTTCAATATCATCCCTGAATTTAGAATTTACGGAAAATAGCCATGGAAGTGACTTACTTATTGGAATATTGGACGTGTGCATCCTCTGAAACATACTCTGTTGCATACGTAATTTGATTCAATACATTCCTTTGTTTATGCAGTTTTACCATTGCTCTTGACTACTTGTTTCGATTTTTGGTTCTGGGGTATTCAGACGTAAGTATTTCTGTGTTCACGCTCCATGTAGTAAAGGAGATCAAAAATTTTAAATATACCACTGCACCTCGGTTTCATTTCAAATTCATTCAAGTTATAACTGATGCAATTTTCACTGACTAAATTTCTGCCTTAAGGTGCAAATGACCCGAACATATTAGGTGCAAATGTTCTAATGACACTAATCTACATTCTTGAGAGTAAGTAATATAGTTAGGTTTATAGATGTAAATCTGGATAACGTCCTTTATTTATTCTTTATATATAGTAAGAACCAGGCAATTTTTTATTCTATTTGAGAATATAATCTAAGTAAAATAGAATATTATTGCTACCATAATGGCAGAAGGTCGTATGTAACATTTTTTTAAGGTAATATTATTGGGTATCTGCTGGTAGAAATATTTTTAATTTATTATATTATTTACTTATATTATTTTGCCTAAATAAAACCACCACAACCATGTAGTAATAAGTTATTTAGTTATATTTAGTTATCATTAACATGATATATAGGTGTATCGAGTATCAAAAAACATTAATAGTAATGTGTTTGTTATGTAAAAACATCATATTCAAATGTCAAATGGCATTATGATATTTGATATTTGATATTTGATTGATATTTGATATTTGAATGTATTGCTGTCAAGAAACATACACTGACTGTTAACGTTCTTTTAATACGGAAGACAACCAAAAGTTTATTTTCCAAATAGAAAGGTACAAAATATGAAAGGCCGATCATAACTCCCCAGCGATTTACAATTTTTTTCTCCCTCAATTTTCCGCGTTTTGTCGTGAGATAAATAGAATGTACAATTTTCAATCCTTTCGCTGAAATTGTTGCTTGCAGATGAACAATTGCACGTCTCTGTTGCCAGTATCGCTATCGCTAATACCTAATGTTGACTTCGCTATGACTTCCATATGACTTGACAATGATATGATACGACCACTCTAATAAGTGATACCCGTAAATTTGCACTATATGACGCATTAAAGTGCTTCAGAAATATAAGGAAAAAAATATTTTTGAAATTTTCGTTTATCTCACCCTCTTACTTTGTGTCACTATATACAGCGTGATCAGAATAATAGGTAACAGATGTACAACTTTTTTTAGTATGCATTTTAGAGGAAAAAGTTGTTAGGCAAAAAAAGTCAAGCATTATCTCAAATTAATAATAGCATCATTTGAAAACTGAAAATTTTAAAAATTTAATGATTTAATAAGTTATAAATTATTTATTTATTAATAACTTTAACAACACAAATCTTGTGTTGTTAAAGTTTCATGTTGACATTTTCGAAACAAAAGTATTCTTGCTCTTCTTGACATTGATTCTCTTATAAAGATTTTTTATTTATACTAAAATTGCTGCATTATATATTAGCACGTGAAACCTATAATGAAACTCTTTATTCTAATACATCATCTGGTACTTCATCATTTCCTGAAATTTCTGTTAATTTTTTCAATTTATAATCTATATTATAGTGAAATTAATAATAATTTTCGGCCCAGTATTAAATTATTTTGCGAATAGAATTTAACGTACAAAGAGATATTGCATTACACCGTGCTGCACGTTGCAGTTCGTTAAAGTAAGCATAATAACGAGTTATTCCCACATTCGTGGTATGAGTCAGTGAGCGCACGAAGGGAGAACAAACGGCACGAACCGGGGGATTAATTGATATTTGCCAATTATGCAGAAATTCGTAGTAATATCCTAATTTATTAATATTCGGCATAATAGCGGCAAATTCGCTGCAGCAATTTACATAATACAATGAATGCACGTATCTATCAAGCATACAGATATCCATTTAAATATAAATACATGCATGCATATGTTTGCGTATCTGTGTAGAGATGTATACTGTATATGTATTATAAAGTCCAGTAAATTGTACAAATAATTCAATAATGCTATAGCATTCTATTTATTTTCAGACTTCCAGTACGTGATAATTTTCTATCCTGAAAACGGCATTTACCTCCTTCCCAGTAATAGGATTTAATGTGGCTGTCCTGTTAATTATGCAAATGTACATACGCACACTATACACTTGCACACTAATAAATCTACAGGGTATTTCATAACTATATCAAATTATGCATATACGATTATCTTCCGTTTTATTACTTACAAAACTATTGTTGTATGTTACTGTTATTGTTAAACAGTAAATTATATCGTACTGAAACTACGTTTAATTACTTTATTTTTTCATTGTTAAATAGTAAAAATATATGTGTACGCAGTGTATCTCTTACAGACTGATCGTAAACAAAATTAGGTGGAATGCCATAAAATAAAAATTAGAACATGATTAATTCTTATCGCTATTGTAACCCTTGGTATGAATATAATCAAGATATTGGAATTTTGAATGGACATGTCAAGTACATTCGTCACTTTTGTCGATCACTTATTGCATGTAACATTTTTAAATTAAGAAAATATTTATTTCTTATTTATGCATGGCAAATTCGACATAGTTATTAATGATTAAAAACATCTTTTCATATGTACATCAATTTATCATAAGTTCACTGAAAAAGCTCGGCATATCCCAAACTATTTTTTTTATACATTATTGATAAAACTCCCTTCAATATAATGTATAAGAAGATCAGTAATTAGTCATTGACAAGAAAATAATGTTCGTTTCTCCATATACAGGGTGGCCCACCTATCCTCACGCGGACCATTGCTGCTAGACTTATTTCAAAAAGTTGCTTATCAAGTGTCCAATAACTTCCTATCAGATTTTTTTCTCAATTTTCATTAGTCTAGCAGCAACAGCCTTAAGTCCGGGACACAATATTTAGTCTCATTTTTAAATAGAACACCCTGTATATTATTTTATTTTTGGAATCTGCTTCATGTGGGCTTCACAAATAATTTTCATGTTTAGTTATCAGGTGCAACGATGCCAAGTTATTCATATTTTAATCATACTTATCGATAAATCATGGACTATTGAAAATAGCAATATTGCATCGTTGTTTTAGAACACCCTGTGTATTCTACGTGACTCAAAATAATGCATATATTGTGGCACATTGCTTGGGTACTTGCACACGCAGATTCTTTAATTGGTCTCTTATAATAAGGTTTTTTAATTTTTTTTTCACGCCCATGATTTTTCATAAAAATTGATTAAAAAGAGAATAACTTGGCAATGGTGCATCTGATCTCAAAATATAAAAATGATTTATGAAGCCCACATAAAGCAGATTCTAAAAATTAAAGCATATACAGGGTGATCCATTTGGAAAAGAGACCAAATTTTGTGTCCCGAATTTATGGTACACTCTGTATACTCGAAAATTATTTTAAAAAGTGGCATATCAAGTGTCCAATGACTTCCAATCCGATGTTTTCCTCAAATTTTCATGAGTCTAGCAGCAATGGTCCCAGCGAGGATAGGTGGGCTACCCTGTATATATATATTTTTTCACTGAAACTATAACACAAAGCATTTTATATGACATAGAAATGAGACTATTATCCCCGACAATTAAAAATAGGGATATTCACAATTATGCAGACACCTTTTATATCTTTGCGCTGTTGATACACAAATATTTATGTTATATTTATGGCATCGATTATCGAGATGAATTTCGTTATTATGTCCAATTTCTTAGAAAATATTATGAAAATACTCTCAATTAGTTGGGCACTCTATTTACTTTTAAATAGGGGGGTAAATATAATATTTTATATATTACATTATTAAATTTTGAATTCAAGGATTATTTTAATTTCTATTGTCAATTCAAAATTTCAGTACTAGTTATTTATGTACCAAGATGGTTATGCCGATGATAATGGTAAGAAGACGAGGTGAGGCAGCGCGAGAGCCTCTGGCCCGAGGGATGGATGTAGTCCGATGGGCATTACCAGTTAATAACGAGCATGGTGCATACAGGATTTTATTTTTCAATAGAGAACATAAAACTAATTATACATTACAATAAATTATGATTCAAATAATGCGTACACATATCTTGACTATGGCAGTACTTAAAAGTACATAAAAAATTAATAGCCGGGCGAAATTTTGGAACAGCCAGAAAGGCCACAATTAATTACCCACGGAATCGGGGATAAGTTACAAGTAGTATTTTATATATTGATGAACTGGAAACTAAAAAAATGGTGCGACGGATGTGCATGTGACAAGATCCCGGTAGTGTACCATAATTCATGACCGCCATATGGTCATATCAGTCCGATATACTATGTTATTTTAAGTAATATATAAAAAAATCAAAAACTTCCAGTATTTGATTTGGGTTCTCTAAAACATATGTATTCACAATTATTTCCTATTTCATCAAATAACAAAATGGCGTCTGATCGAAAATTTCAAAAGAAGATATTTTAAAAACCACAAAAATGAAAATAACAACATTTATAAAATCGCTAAACTATCTTATAATATTTGTGTGCAACATATTTTCGATTTAACCAAAAAAAGGTTTTATTCAAATTAAATTACAAAATACATTTTAACAAATACAAAATACGGATAAGATAACAGATAAATTAATCATTACACATATTTCTCACTACCGTAAATACATCGAAAATAACCGTAAAATATCGAAACTAGAAGTGAATTTTAAAGAATAATAAAGTGGTTAAAAACATAGTATCTAATATAATAATTATATATGAAGATATATAATTAAGCGATAATGTGCGATAATGATAAATATCGAAATAATTTTATTGTTATCCTTTGTTAGCTGACGATTTTTATGGGTGTAGATAAATTACAGATTATTTAATTATAAGCACTGGCGATCAATGATATAACTAATATGAAGATAAAAATATCAATAGTTGCTTTGCAGTAAAGGGTATCTTTAAAGTATATGTCATTCTAGAAATAGTGTTGTTTCTCATGTTGTATTCATTATTGTCGACGTTCAACAGTTGTGGCATGAAACAGTATTTTAATGTTTCCATTTTAAATACAATTTTAAATAATTGTTTGTAGGTTTGTAACTTCCGGCACTAAGGCCCGTATCTATAGTCCGCACTTGAGCATAAGTACGTCTCAAGTCCTATATTTGGTTGCGTACTTTCTATAAACGTTTATGCACCAAACGCAACCAAATATACAACATAAGTCCTACTTAAGCTCAAGTACGGACTATAGATATAAGTCTAAGTCGTACCTATATTAAAAATGCTGAAAAATAATAAATGCCTGTTATATCATAATTTTCTTGACTGTTGGAGCAACAGTGATTAATTAACAATAATTCTACATTTCTTCACTTACTTTTGCATTCAGTATGTATAAAAAATTACACCTAAAATAACTATAATAATCCACCTGTGGCCCAATTGGTTACAATCAAATTTTATACTTATGGAACATCCTGTATAGCAACCTGTTTGCTGATTTTACGCTCGCTTTTGTGCACGTGTGCAGCGGACTTACATGGCGTAAGCAGTTTGCAACACAAACGGGAGGATAATGCTGTAGGTAATTCCTGAAGGAAACTTAACGCAAATAACCGAAGTTACCATTGTTACACGGGATCCCGCACGCATTAAAGTTTTAAACATATCAACAACTCTAATCACGATTTAGAGCCGTGTTAGGGGGTAGCTCGGGTTACGATTAATCTCCTGGTCCTGGTGGCCAGGTAATTTAGGGCCACGTCGTCGACGGCGACTTGCAATCATCGAGGACAAATTAACACATTAAGAGTAGCAACCAGTAAACAGATAATATGATGGCATAATTACAGTATGGCCTATAAAGTAGAACCTGCATTCCCCGTTTTGTCTTTCAAGCATGCTCGGCAAGTTAAAGAGCATTGCGACATTGCGTGATTTTAACGCAGTAGTGCTTGAAAAGCCCGTATGCACATGTATCATACGGTAATTTTTATTATACATGCACCACAATGTAGAAATAAAGCAAAAATATGAAATATTTAGATTAATTTTACAACGTTTCATTCATTCTACGCGTTTTCATTCATATTATATGCGGATGTTAATTTTAATCGTAGAGGGTTGGCATTTATTGCAACAATATTATCTGCTGTAGAAGTCAGTGTTAATACGAAATTCTGAAGGTTGAAACTACTGGTTTCCAAATAACCAATACTAAGGAGTATAAAGCTTCTGGTTGCTAGTTTTTGGATTTCAGGCAACAATTAGCACAAACAATGAACCTTCTAATAGACTTTCAAAATCTGCAACTGTCTCCGAAAACATTGAAATAGTCCACCGTATTATTGCGGATAAACGTCCAGCGAAAGTGCATAAGGTAGCAGACATTACGGGGATCCTAAATTACACTATACATAAAACTTCATCTGAAGAATTGAATATGAAGCAATACTGTATGTTGGGTGCCGTCCTGCCTAGACCTCAGCAAAAAACCGAATCTGTTTTGTGTTTGTTGTGAAATGTTGGCACATTTTAGTCACAATCTAAACGATTTTGGACCGTTGCTATAAAAGCTATTTTGTTGATTTTGATTCATCGGTTATAAAACATGCATTGTTGTTTTAAGGCATCTTTGAATTATATGTGTTAAGCTAGCAGGAGGAAATTGAAAAGCAATTTTGTCTCAAATATTGCATTTTCCTTACGAGGTCACGAACATTTTGTACCATTCTCCAAGTTCGCCGAAGAAGGGTGCTATCAATATTTTCTTTGAAAAAGTGGCCATTACAAAAAACAGTTGAAAACCTATATTGATTGTGTCACGGTTGAAACCCAGGTGTTGTAGAATTTCTTATAATTTGTAGCATTTGCTTGGCTCGTGATATACAAATTCTCAAAATTTGTAATATTCATTTGGCGCTTGTAAGTTAGTGGTAGTACTTTACGTTATGTTTCATTTGTAAATCAAAATCTTGAGAACTCAATTTGGTTCGTTTTATGTGTAATGTATCTGTTAGTAATTTATGTTAGAACAGTAGTGTGCGAATTAATGTGAACTGAGGTAAATAATGTGAAAAGACTTTTTTTTTATTTACGAAAGGTTGAATATTATTTAATCATTATTATAGTAGGAAATATGTCCCCCTTTGACGGAAATTTGTTGTTGTATTCTTCTTAGCGTAGAATCAACCAGTTACTTGCAGTTTTTCAATAATTTGTCATCCCGGAACCATACCCCAATTACAGCTTCTACCATTTTGTGCTTCGTCGTACAATCCACTTTTCGAAGTCTGGCTTTACAAATAGCCCACAAATTCTCTATTAGATTTAAATCTGTTGAATTTACAGGCGAATCGAGGCAAGTAATATACTATCTTTAAAATATTTTATAATTTTCTTTGATTTGTGGCACGGAGCTGAATCTTGCTGGAAATTGCTTCACCATTGGGATCAACTTTTTCCATATCGTTAACTGATTTTCGATCCAATAACTCTTTGTGTTTGTCACTGTTCATCATTCTTTCAATTGGCACAAGAGATTCAGACCCCATGTAGGAGAAACAACCCCAAAACATCTTCTTGAGGAAAAGTTTCACTGTCTGATCACCATGAGCGGTTCTAAGATTTTCGTTCTGTGATTTTCTGACGTATCGTGACCGCTGGCCCTGCACCACTAAGTGTGTCTCTTCTGAGAACAATACCTTCCTCAAATCATCTGTTGTCCAGGTTCCATATTTCTTAGCCCAAAGAAAGCTCTTTTTCATAATTGGAGCAGTTAACAATGGCCTTTTTTCCGGTTGGATTATCTTTCTTCCCGATTTCAAAAGTCTTCTACGTACTGTCTTGTTGTAACTTGAAACTAGTTGTTCTATGATCAATTTTACTGTTTCTCAGTATAAACACTTCATCTCTGGCAGTTGTCTTCCTGTTTTTCCCACACTTGCCTTTTCTCTAAGTTTCAACTAATCCTGTTTCATTCTTCGGTTTAAGAATTTTGTTCACCACCCCCAAATTTACTCCACACTCGTTCGAAATATCTCTGAGTGTCATAGAAGTATACTCCCTTAATGTCACAATCTTCACAATGTGATTCACGTATTCAAAACTGCATAAAAGCTACACAAATTTCTTCTCTGTGCTAATAAATACTAAAAATATTAATAACAACCACTAATTATACCAAATACTCGTTGCTTGTATATGCTTATATTATGCTTGATTTGAGATTATGATACATAGCATATTACGCGTGACATTTGTGAAATGACAACGTTATCAACTTAAAAAAAATACTAGAGAATGTATTGTTCTCATTAATTCGCATCCTACTGTAAGTAAAACTCAGATATATGGATTTGATGTGATTTATTAATTTTAATAGGTTATGCAAGCGACAGATAAATAAATGGCAGATTTTTTTTTTACTCAAATTGGACATTAATTATATATTTATATTTATTTAATGTTTCTTATTGTTGAGGAAGTTGAGGCAGCACACAACACACCACAACCATACAACTAATTATTAATGTTTATTCAAAATTTTTAATAGATTTTGTTTAATAAGTATTGAATCTTTATTATATTCTTTGACTTTGAATGATTTTATTTTCAAAACTGAGTTAAGAGTTAATTATTAATACTACTGTTGGAATTACAAAGTGACTTTACGTACCAAAATCCTCAAATTGTGCCTAGGAGGTTATTTGATGCATGTCATCACTGCATACATAGATAACCCCCTTATAGATAGGCCACTCACATTACAAAAAATTTCAGACTTAGTTATTGGCCCCTTTCCGTGATCGGCGCTGATCACAGGACGATTTTTGGCGGGAGCTTTAAACGGAATAGAAATTCAAAATTTGAAAATAAAACTCTTTTCAAAAACAATTTCAAAATTTATTGTGTTCACAGTACAAAGTTTAGAGAATCAGTTAACTTGGTTACACATAAATAATATGCAATCATAAATATGCACTGCAAATACAATAAATATTAAAACTGTTCTTGAATCTTCACATAGAAAATAAAATGCAATATGTATATGAATAAGATCAATTTTATTAAGGACTGTTTTCAATTCTCAACATTAGTAAAGTTAATGTTTACAAAGATTAGTTCATACATTTGTAAAAATGTCGACATTTATTATAGTCAAATAACTGAGATTAATAATTATAACAAAATCTGACAATCACAAACAAATTTCAGTTAAAATTTGTATTTTAGAAAAATTGACCGACTATCCCGAATTAAATCTTTAAATCTATATTTAATACATACCATCTTCAAATGTATGATTTAGTTATTAACATTGGTGCAACGTTAGAGCTTCTACGAGGGCTGTTTGACGGAAGAGTGACTTTTCAAAGGTTGGTAATACTTTCGTTATAATGATTATGTTGCTAGCTCCTGAGGTCTTTCGGAGGTCTACTGTCAAAATTTGGCACCAATCTGACAGATAGATTATGTTTTATACTTATTTGAAGGAAACTGTTTTCGTTGTTTTGTAAATACGTAAAAAAAAAATTCGAGTGTTGATTAAACATTATTTTCTACGTGAAAAAACAATTAAAGAAACCGAGGAAAAGTTACGTAAATATTATCCAGAATATGCTCCGTCCCATGGAATGATTTGTAAGTGGTTTCTGCTTTTAAAAGTGGCCATATGAGCACGGTTGATGCAGATCGTCCGAAACCATCATTTACTGTGACTACTCCAGAAATGGTTAATAAACTCTATGGCCTTGTAATTGGCAATCGTCGAATAAAAGTTTGTGAGATAGCTAATGAAGTAAACATCTCAACCGAACGGGTATACAATATTTTGCATGAACATTTCAATAAGAAAAAGCTATCCGCGAGATGGTTGCCGCGTTTGCTTAATGGTGATCAAATGCGCGCTCGCATTAAGAATTCAGAAGAATGTTTTGCCGTTTTCAACGTAACTCAAAGGATTTTTTTCGTCGATATGTCGCAGAATACAGTCTAAATACTGGATTTCTCCATGCGAATATGCTCCCAAAAAGGCAAACACACTTTTTTCGACCAATAAGGTCATGGCCACAGTTTTTTGGGATTCTAAAGGTGCAATCTTTATTAATTGTTTACAAAAAGGAAAAACCATAACTGGCCAGTATTATGCTGATTATGCAGACATGTATTGATGCCGAACTTGAAAAACAACGACCGCACTTGATGAAGAAAAAAAGTGTTGTTCCATCATGATAAATTGACTGAATTGCATTACGAATTACTGCTTTATCCTCCATATTCGCCAGATCTGGCTCCCAGTGATTTCTTCTTATTTCCAAATTTAAAAAAATGGCTGTGTGGAAAAATATTTCAGGCAAATGAAGAGGAGATAACCGACACAAATGCATATTTTGAAGACTTTCCGAAAGATTACATTTTGGAAGGTTTAAAAAAATTGTAAACTCGCCGGGCTAAGTGTGTACACTTGAAAGGGTGTTATGTTGACAAATAAAATATATTTTGAACAGAAAAATAACGTTTTCATTAAAAAGTCACTCTTCCGTCAAACAGCCCTCGTATTTATTAGACAAACGCATTATTTGCCTCTAAAATGTATTTATAGTTTACATCCCTATTAATTATTGGTAATACCTTTGATACTGATATTGCAGAAATACAAGCCGTACTTTTGTAAATTACCTACATACTACATAAATATGTGCTACAATGTTAGCGTCCAAATAATTACTAAAATATGCCGGGTATAATAATATTTATGCTACAGGTAGGTAAGACTTGTAATTATTAACATTATAGTTACCTAATTCATCTACTACAACTGTCTCAAAATCCTCCTGTGGTTCAGTCTCTATCATGTATGTGCCTGTAAATCATTAGATGAGCATAGATTGTTCAACAAGTATGAAATTCTCTTACTCAAAATATTCGGCAGGAATAATGTAGGTACAGTTTTTTTTTTAAATTTGACCGATTGCGATTGCAAGGAAATCTTGCGTTTTCATCAAAGTGTCGATCGCATATCCTGTTTGCCCCTCGGGTTTTTTTAACTCCCTTGTCCTGGTATTCAGCTCTATTTACTGCAATCACCCATTTCTTAAAGAGCTGCAAAAGTGATAGCAATAAGTTAATTATCTGATTGTGACATTTAATAATTACATCTGAATCTTGAGGAAATAAGTGCATTTTCGCAGTTCTGCTACTATTTCCACATCCTTTTACACAGCACTGGTGAACCATACTTAAATATTACTGTCCCAAACTAACTATAACTATATATCACAAAACGAAAAATTGTCCTTAACTAACTTTACTATACTAATAATAAACTAACAAAACGAGAAATTGTCTGAAATTAACTTTAGCTATAAATTACAACTAACTAAAGGATAAATTGTCCGATAACTAATGATAACTATATATAACTAACAAAAAACTAAACCACCAAGTCAAAATTCAACACACAAACACAAAGTCAACAAGTAAAGTCACAATGCAACGCGCACACACAAAATCAAAATCAATGGAAAACTTAATATCGCAGAATGGACCTCAATGGGAAATTCAAAATTCAACTGACAAACAAAACAACAGCTACAAAGCACACTCAGCAAATGAATCTAGATTTCATATATTCGTTAACGTTTCCTCGAGATATTCTAAATATTTACCATTGGGCAGCCCTTTCCCCAAGTTCATCGTCAATTTGTTAACACCAGCAGCAGGGTAAGAGATAAGGGCTAGATTATAACTAATAACTCTTACCTTATCGTATCCACTTCATACTTCTTCTTCTTCCGATTTTTGTTTGGCCTAGGCACTAAGCCCTGTTGACCAGTCACAGCTGCTAACGTATCAATTTGCTTGGCTTGGTCAGATGGACTAACTGTAGAAGTTAAATTTTGGTATTAGTAGGTGAGAGAAATTCACATAAAAGAGAGTAAGAGTCAGGCGAAAGGGACACAAAGGCACATAAAATAGAGGAGATACAAAGCGGGGCAGGGTATCCCAAGGAGGTAAGAGCAAAGTAAAGATGTGAACAATTGGCTTGAAAGTTGTTGCAATTGAAAAAAATGTGGTCTATGTCACCAAAGCCTCCACACGAACAAAAAGGGGAAGGGGTTTGGCCTATTTTGAAAAGGTGGGCTGGCGATGAGTTGTGGGCTGTCCTGATTCAGACGAGCGAGGCACTTCATACTTACCGTGGCGTCTACGACTGTCTGCAAAAAGCATGTTCAAGGGTTATAAGTTGTTCCACATTTTTAGTAGGACGGAAATGTGCCGATTTTAAAATAATTCGTTAAACGTCAAATAAATCAAATAAATTCGTCATGCAACAGCCGGTAAAGCCATTAGCGAGCACTGCTGCCGATAAATAATTGTAGAACACTGTAAAATGCTGCCGATGCTAGCGACAAAGACGGAAAGTGGGTATCAACTCATCTCAAAATCGCAATATACATGGAGTGCGTAGAGCCTGACTGCATACAAATTCACTAGCATTTGTGTCGACCAATGTATTTCAACGCCACCTTGTGGATAGGAACAAATCACATGAAATAACACATTAAAGTACTTCATATGATGCACCCCAATGTATGTCCTCATTGCGTGATATTATTAATATTTGTAATTTCTAATTTGTAATATTCTACCAAGAATATCAGCGATGTGATCGTAAAATCCTTAAGAGGTAATGTTAATCAAAATTGATTAGAGTTTAGTATGATAAAACTCTATTCTACTTCGAATTTTCTAACTACTTAAGCACATGCATACAATCAGTTGATTTATTCGTAATGCGAGATTACTTGGTCCGGTATGAGAATACCGGAGCGCGGAGCAAGTTTACTTATGAAATTAATATTATTCGAAATATCATTTAATTATTTATACTGAAATAATTCATCAAATAATGAAACCGAAAATAACTCCAACCCTGAATTGATAATGTATATTGGATACGTTGTTGATTATTAATTTCATAACTACCATACTCTGGATACGTTGTTAATTAATAATTTCACAACGGGCATCAAAGGTATTGCGAGGAGGAAAATAAAGGGGTTTGTTACAATATTCTCCTGTTATTACGAAAATATTGTAAGGACAAGGTATAAAATGCAGTTAAGCTTTATACACTACGCATTGTTCGGCGTTAGGAACCTGCATTTCTACCTTTATAAATTTTGCTCCATTCACTAACGGCACGGCACTGTGATGTCACTTAATAGGTTATGTTAATGGTATGGAATTGACTTTAGAATTATTAGTGTGGTGTACATTTGATTTCGTTGCGTATACAGGGTATAACAGAAATACGTGTGTTAATTTTAAACATTGGTTGAACTCGTTGAATACAACATTTTTGCTATAGGTACGTGTTTTTTTTCAAAATTTGTATGTTTTATCATATTTTTTTGCCCCTTAAGTTTTACCAAACGAGCCGTTCTCTGGTACTGTCATTATAACTGTCAAGTGAAGTTTATTTCAAAATGCCACATTTTTCTAATCAAGAATTAACAGATATTGTGTTGGTATATGTCCAAGCTTTAGGAAGTTCCGCAGAAGCCCGATGATTGTATGGTGCACATTATCCTGAACGTGTTTCGCCTAACAGGCATACTTTTCAGTCAGCTGTGCAACATCATCGAGATCATGACACATATAAACCTCAGGCTCAGGATCATGAGAGAGCTCGACTTCCACGAGTTGTCAATATAGAAAAAAAACCTTTTGAATGCCGTCGAAGCAAATCCAGGTACGAGTACTCGACGACTAGCACTTTAACATGATAATCGCATATGAGCGTATGGAGAATGTTTAAGCTACAACAACTGCATCCATATCATGTACAACAGGTTCAATTTCTGCAGCCCGGTGAATATGCACGCAGGCTCAAATTTTGCGAGAAATAACTGACAAAGTAAATAGAGAACCAAATTTCCTAAATTATTTACTAACAACTGATGAAGAAGGATTTACTTAAGAAGGTGTGTTTAATGCACATAGCACTCATGTATGGGCATTACTGCTGTCAAATGCCTCAGAATAATACCTGCTTCAATCCCATTAGCCCGGAAGCAGTCCAAATTGGTCAGCTATTCGTGACGAAGAGTGGAGTTATCTTTACATTGTACGGACTAGATAAAAGTGTACTTATATTAATAAATATTTGCGGAAAAAAATTATGATATCTTCATATCCTTCGAGTATTTTTTGGATTGCTGTGTATAATAAGAAAGTATGTCATTTTATAAAATATTGTCTGCTAAAGCCAAGCACAAACAGACATGATCCAGGTTATTTAAATATGCATCATTCCAGTACACTAGCTCTGAATTAACGCGGAGCAGCTTCATTTGGATGCATGATGTGCACCCCCTCCCTCGCCCTGCCCTCAAGCGTATTTACATTTATATTTCTCTCGGTATAAATTTTACGGGCTCCGGGGAAGTTATGTTTATGGACCCCGCGCGGGATTTACCCCGAAAACGTTATTAGTTTTATTACTAACAGATGGCGCGAGTAGTCTCGATTGGCCGCGCGCGACGCTCGCGAGACCGACGCGATGAAAACATTTTATTATGATAAGACTTTAAATATTCAGGCGAGAATCTCCGCGGATCTAAATCGCCGCATTTATAAATAATAAGTTGTGGATGTTTTTGCATGTTAAGTGCTTTTACGGCCGTTTAGGCTTAGGCGAGAAGTTCTGGTAACGGTGGCGCGTACGGGAATTTTAGGGTCTTTCAGTTACTTATGCAATTATAAATATTAATCTTTAGAGAACTAAGTGTGGTATAAGGTGACGTACTGAATCAGAATTGAATAGTTCATTTCAGAAATCCGCCAACAAATATTTTTATGAGTTTTCATTGTTTACTGAATGACTATCTGATACTGTGATACTGTGTTTTTAAACTGCTATTCCATTTTATGGGATATTATTTACAGTGAATATAACGTTTGGTGCAGAAATCTGTCAAGTGACATCACATAGCGAAAACCCAGCAAAAGCAACAAGCAACAAGCAAAAACGGACTTTGTACTGGAAGAAAATGAGGCAATGAAAAAACAAATCGAAAAATTACATAAGAAAACGGAAATAATAAAAAAAATAACTAAGTGGAAGAATTGAGCACCTAGAGGAGGCTAAGAAAGAAAGGAATATAATAATTTCAGGAATAGAAATAAAAACAAAAACCGGAAGCGAAATTAAAGAAGCAATGCAAAAATTTCTATAACAAAATCTGAAGGTAAATATTGCATTACATGGCGCTGTAAAGATAGGAGAAAGAGCGTGCGTAGCGAAGTTACAGAACCTGACGGATAAAGAGGTATTAAAGAACAAAAGCAAGTTGAAAGAACTAAAGGAAAATATCTATATAGACACTGCCTTAACTAAGAAAGAAGTCAATATGAAAAAAGAGATAAGGAAAATCGCTAAAAAAATAACGAGACAAAGGCAAAACAAAGGCAAACCAACTAACATAGGCTACAAAAATATAATCATAGAGAACAAAGTATGGTGATGGAATGAAGAAACCGAAACCCTTATTGACAAAAATACTACAAAAAACTAGAATACCAAGAAGGAAACGATTGTTGGATATCCTACCCGGCTATAAGAAAGGAACTGAGAATGGAAAATCCTAGAAAGAATGAGGAAACGAACAAAGCAGCTAACAATGTAATAAATAACCTAACACGAAACACGAGCATGGAAAGCAGAATAGGGCTATGGAATGTACGAGGACTAAACAATAAGGAAAATGAACTGGTACAATAATTCGATAAAAGTGGATGGGAGATAATTGAACTCAAATCAAAATAAAAGGTAAATGATCTCTCAGACTAGAAAATGAGCGTATACTAATATATATCGGTGTAGAACAATTTGAAAGAGCGAGGGCAGGACTGGGAATACTAATCAGCAAAGACCAAGCGAAGTATATATTGAACTGGAAGTGCATCAATGAAAGACTAGGAAAATGAAACTTATGCCCAAAATTTATCTTATGATATTTTAAGACTTTTTTGAAAAAACTGGTCTTACGTCCAAATTATTCCATATGGGTTCATTTAATTTTTTTTTGCATAAATTGTTTTTTTGGGGGTACCTACATATAGACCGTAGGGAAGAAGAGGTGTGATCATAATCTATATATAAACACAAGTAAATAGTGTATGGATTATATTTATTATATGTTCTAATAGTTGTTCTACAAAGACTTATTTATTCAGGTGTGGTATGATATTTTATAAAACATTTGACATGCAACCCAATATCGCATTTCTGGCAACGAGTGGTAGTTTTTGTATGGCAAGAACGACACTTTGTTTGCTTATGTTGAGGAATTACATAGTGATCCATTCGATCATACCGAATACATAAATTTTCGTTTATCGATGGACGGCCTGTTAAATATGTGTTTGATTTATTATTTACTTTTAGAAGAGACATGACTATCTGCCTGCTAAATGCTAAATGATCCAACGTGCCTTTACTCATTTTGTGTAATTGCCAAGCGTTATGTACGGCCATGTCAATACAGTGAGCCACCAAGCAAAAATACCATTTCTTTCCTCTTATAGACGTTCTATATAGTGCAATATTTTAATCCGAACGATCAACTCCCCCAAATTTTTGTTATACAAATGTATTAAGTTGGGCTGGTTCATCATAATTTGCTTTTTAGCGGACCTTGAATATAGCTTTACTTGATGTATAGGTTCGATTCCTACCGAATTTGAACATGCCGCTACAATAACATTGTCATTTCATTGTAACACAATTATATTATGTTCATCAGATGATTTGTATTCATAAGTGCCCCTATCGGTTTTTTTCATAGCGGACACGCTTTTCAGTGGAATGCTTGGAATTCGGTTGCGACGTATTGTGCCTGTACCCCTTATGTGTTTTCCAGTCAAGGTTCTCAATAAATCAAAAGATGAGAAAAAATTGACAAAAAATAAAGCAAATTCATTATCTGGCCTCTTTGTTTGAAGTCTTTCTACATATGTTAGTATTACATTGGCACCCACCCCAAGTTCTTTATTGTTATCACCTATAAAAGTTGAAGCACCTTGATAAGGCTGCACCCAATTGATTTAACCTAATCGTGTGGTACCAACCCATAACTTATAGCCGTATCTTATCGGTTTGCCGTGAATGTATTGTTTACAATTATGGCGTCCGTAGTACGGAACCATTGCCTCATCAACGCTGTGTGCTTCCTTTAAACGTGCTGCGTCTAAAATGCTTTTATTCAGATGTTCAAATAGTGGCCTCACCTTGGCGAATTTGTCTTCCTTATTGATCATATATCAGTATCATTATCTACTAAATGAAAATTACTCATTATGTATTCAAATCTATTTCGCGAAATTGCATTTGCAACAAACTCGTTATGACCGTCGTGATCTCTTTCCCAATACATAGGCCCTCGTGGCACTTGAATATATTCACTCAATACTATAACTCCAATAAAGGATTTCAGCTCGGAAAACGTTATATTAGCTGGTTTGTTTGCCTTTAGACAATAATTATTTGTTTCTTTCAGAATAAATTCCAGAATTTCATTATTGCATATGGACTCAAATAATACTATGGGAAGTATTTCATTCAATGGTTGTATCATAGGAGAAAATTTATTCGCCGTATCAACAATATCTCTATCTTTCCAATCAACAAATTTTGTTTTTTTTAAACTTCTGACCTACGTAATTGCGCCAACGGAATATCATTTTCAAAATCGAAATGTTCATCAATATTTTCAGCATCATTGAGTTCAATTTCCGCCGGAGCTCGCAGTTGAGAAGGTGGCAAACTATTCGGTGTTACATTATTTTCTTCACCAGTATCCTCATCAGTATTCCAACCACATGTATTTTCTGGAGGCAGCATTACAAGATCAGCAGAACTATATACCATATCTTCATCATCTTCAAGCATTGAGAGTACTTGCTGCATTGAAAGTCCCCTGAAATAATTGAAAATGCGATATTGTGCTAATAACATTGCGAAAAAATTAATAGTACGAAATTTGCCCTACGGCCTATATGTAGGACGACCATTTTAGCCGCTCCCTACCCGGAGTCGGTATAATTCTAACCTCAATTTAATTCATGTTTATCATTATCTATGCTATATACTTGCAAAATAACATAAATTCAAGAAAAAATAAAGAAGACATCATATGAAACACTTACCTCTCAAAGTTTATACCATACTCAGCCATTGTCAACAATATTCAAGAACTATTTTTTCACCTTAACTGTACAGCACGAACAAAATTTTTCGGTTATATATTGCACTGCTATATTATTAAGCAAATGTAATAGATAACTGCATCTACTATAATGTTTGTAGGGTTGCATATTGATTTTTTTCAACGTCCTATATGTAGGACTATGGGCATAAGTGGGTTAAAAACAGGGAACAGCAATACGACACTAGTAGTTGGCTATGGACCATCGGAAAATTAAGAAAATATATACAAAGATACATTTTCGGTAGCGTTGCAGGAAGAACAAGATCAGGTCAACAATATGATAATCAATATGGGCGATTTAAATAAGCGTGTTGGAATAAATAACGAAAGAGGCTACCAGGTGCAACAATATGGAGCAAATGTAACTAACAATATAGAACGAAGAACTCTAGACTTCTACATTAACAATAACATGGTTATCAGTAACACCCACTTTTAGCACAAAGATATACATAAATACACAAGGGAGATATAAAGAATAAACGAACAATCCATAACAGACCTTGTCTTGATTCGAAGAGAACACAAATAAAAGATATTGGATGTAAAAGTGAGGAGAGGAATTGAGATTGGTAGATTGACTTCTTAGTATCAGTTAAATTCCCCCCAAAAAAAAATCATCTCATAAGCACAATTAAAAACTATGGAAACGAATACTACAACTGACCTAGCATAAGAGCACACAAATGATTACAGAAAAGATACGGTACAGAATTTGCTAGAAAGCTAACATGGAAGAAAAAAAAACAGCCTATGCTAAGAACTGAAATTGAAGAACAATTGTGGAACCAATTCAAATCAATTGCCTGCAAAGCAGCGGAAGAAGTATGTGTAGTAGCAAAAAATAGAAAAACAAAAAGGACTGAATGATGGAACGTAAGTGTGGAAAGGAAAATTAAAAGAAAGTATGAAAAACGTACATTAGCAACAAGACAGAAGAAAACCGCAAACGGTATAAAGAACAAAGACTAAAGGTTAAAAAAGAGATTAAGGAAGTGTTATGTTGTAGGTTTAGTATGAAACGCACTTTGACATATATATTACTTTATTCAGAGGTGGATGTAAAACGACTGACGCTGCCGTTCTGCACAATTCAACTGCAAGCGTCTTATACAAAAACTCTACAAATATAGTTCAATAGCGAACATGTGACGGGACACCTGTTCGCCGGACATATATATATATATATATATATATATATATATATATATATATATATATATATATATATATATATATATATATATATATATATATATATATATATATATATATATATATATATATATATATATATATATATATATATATATATATATATATATATATATATATATTCGATACATTACAATATCCTTCCCTTTAAAAATAACGAGACTAACTAAACTAATATGCTAATCGCTAGGAGCCTTCAATAAATTTCTGGGTCTAAGCGTTCTTTCATTTTGATCGTTATTATTGACAGTTTCTACATTATCCGAACTATTTGCTATTTCAGAACTTTCATTCAAATCTCCTGAGTCCTCCTTACTACTAATAATCGTTTCTCTTGGGACGCAAACTGAATTTCGCTCCCTTCGATTATCAACCTCGTAACTTGTTGAATTAATTTTGTTCACATGTCTTTTCAGAGAACGGTTATCACTTGTTTTTACTAAATATGTTCTCTCGCCATATTTTGTAATTATCTCTGCCGCGCACCAACTCACTTTGTTATTACCGTAGTCTTTTACACTAACTTTGTCTCCTACTTTAAATGTCTTCTTCCTATTACCTAGATAATTTTCACATTGTTTGCGCTGATTGTCTTCCACTATATTTTCTGCGAAGGGTGATAACAAATTAAATCTGTTCCTTAAGCTCCGCCCTAACAATAACTTTGCCGGTGATTGGCCCGTTGTTATATGTTCGGTATTTCTGTATTGAAATAGAAATCGATCAATTATAGTTTTGGTATCTAGGTTTTCATTCTTACATTTTCCCGTTTTCAGCGCTTTTTTCATAATTTTTACCGCATTTTCAGCAGCTCCGTTTGTTGCTGGATGGTATGGCGCTCCCATTAAGTGACAAACTCCATTCATCTTAAGGAAGGTTTGGAATTTTTCAGACGTGAACTGTGTGCCGTTATCGCTTACAAGGTACTTAGGTATACCAAACCTTGCGAAAACTTCGCGCAGAATTTGAATAGTAACTTCCGAAGTTATACTTGTCATTTCAAAGCATTCAATCCATTTGGTTGTTGAATCCATCAAAACTAAAAAGTATTTGTCAAATACCGGGCCCATAAAATCTATATGTAGCCGTTTCCAGGGCTCCTTATTATAATGCCATGGAATTAACTCAGCCTTACTTGGTGTCTGAGCGAATTTAATACAAGGTTCGCATGACCCTATCAACTGCTCAATATCTTTATTCATGTTTGGCCACCACACGTAAGAACGAGCAAACGATTTTGGTTTAACCATGCCCAAATGAACAGTGTGCAGTTCTGCCAGGATGTTTTCCCTAAATTTTGTAGGTATCACTGTTTGATATCCTCTCATTAAACATCCAAGCTACACAGACAATTCATTTTTACATCTTAACAATGGTTGAAATCTATCGTCTAATTTTCCATTAGGCCACCCATGCAAAACAAAATATATCACCTTACTTATCACATTGTCTTTCTTACATTCGCGCGCAATATCCTTATAATTTAGAGGGAAACTTTGATATGTGAAATTCCTGTACGATACCACGTTTTCTATATTTATACTGCTATCTTCGCACGGAAACCTTGAAAGTCCGTCCGCCATGTTTTCTTTTGACTTTACATATTTGATTGAAAAATCGTATCCACTTAATATAAATGCCCATCTTTGAAGCCTATTTGCCGCGATTATTGGGATACCCTTTTTATCACCAAATATTGTGATTAGCGGCTTGTGGTCAGAGTAAATCACAAAATGTTTCCCATACAAATATTGATGGAATTTTAACACTCCAAACACAATTGATAGAGCTTCTTTTTGGATCTGTGAATATGCCTTTTCTGATTTGTTTAGGATTCTAGATGCGAAAGCAATCGGTCGGAGCGTCCTTGAATTGTCATCGGCCGGGTGGCAGATTACTGCCCCCATACCATATGAGCTAGCATCAACTATTAAAATGACTGGCTTGTCTAGTCTAAAATGACACAGCACTACGTTTGAAGTTAATAGTTGTTTTACTTTATCAAAAGATTTCCTGCATGATTCGTCAAAATTAAATTTTACCTCCTTTTTCAATAGCTGGTACAGGGGAAACAGAGTTGTCGAACAGTTTGGAATAAATTTAGCATAAAAATTTACCATGCCTAAGAAATATTGCCGTTTTTTTACATTATTTGGTTCTTTAATTTCTAAAATTGCTTTGACATTGTTTACATCTGTGTGAAGTCCGTGTTTATCTATCGCGTGACCCAAATAAACTATTTTATTTTGGAAAAATACGCATTTAGACCTTTTAACTCGAAGTCCACTCTCTTCCAACTTCCTAAATACCAAATCTAAATTATTACAATGCTCGACATCATTCCTTCCCGTAACCACTATGTCATCCATATATACTACCACATTGGGGATCTTAATTAGTAATTTCTCCATGAGCCTCTGAAATATGGCCGGGCAAGTTTTAATACCATATGGCAAACGCGTGTACGAAAACATGCCTTTATGAGTTGAAATTGTCAATAATTTCCTTGAATCACTATCTACAAGTACTTGTTGGTACGCCTGACCTAAATCAATCTTCGTGAATTTCTCCCCATTATTTAACTCGGTGAACAAATATTCAATTCTAGGTAAGGGGTGAGATACTTCTTCCAAGACCGGATTTATAGTTACTTTAAAATCTCCACAAAGTCTTATGGAGCCATCCGACTTGAGGATTGGAACTACGGGCGTCGCCCATTCCGAATACTCTACCGGCTCCAGAATACCACAATTAACCAAGCGGTTTATTTCATCCTCAACTTTTGCTTTCAGTGTGAAAGGCAGAGGTCGTGGCTTAAAGAACTTAGGGGTGGTACCCCTTTTAACCCGCAGTTTAATTGTTTGCTTTGTGAACGTCCCTAACTCATCTCGAAATATATTTTAATATTTTTTGTATAAGTTGTCAAGGTTAGTTATGTTAAGAAAATGACTAGATATCGTAAGGTGCATCATTTTGATTGCATTTGAATGACGGTGGTCCACCGTTTTCTATGACATAAATTTCCAAATCATACATTTTATTATTATATTCTCCTTTAACAAGTATTTTCCCTACAGGTGCAAATGTGTGACCTACGTAATCCTTCAAGAATATATCATTTTTTTGCAATTTACAATTTTTAAAATGCTTCTCATAGTCGCTTAGAGAAATAGCCGTGTATGCGAAACCAGTGTCTACTTGAAATTCCATGATAACCTTATTAATTCTAACGCACACTGAAAATTCATCTACATTTTTTTAATTTTCGCTATAAAACATGCTTACTCTTTCCAATTGTTCCGACATATAATTGGAATCCTTAACTTTAGCCTTATTTCTACAAATAGGAGCTAAATGTCCTTTCCTGCCACATTTATGGCAATTATAATCACGATACCTGCATTCTGATGTTTTATGGTTTTTTCTACCGCACACCTGGCACGCTGAAATGCTCGCACTCTGATGCCCTCTTTTTCCCTGGCTCGAGCGGACATCAACGTCTAGACCGCCATATCTGCCTCCTTGAGCGCCGCTAAATCGACGCTGCACTCCGTCACTTCTTCTTTGATTTCCATAATGACTCATTTTATGGATGTCCCTTGGTTCCAATTTGACTCGTGATGATTCTACCATATGTTTTTCTCGATCCGCCGCTTCCCTGGCTTGCGATAATTTTACCATTTTGGCCAAATTATTTCCAGCTCTGGTTGCATCTTCTTCCAGGAGACTGTCCATAATTCTTCCAGGCCCCATGCCCATGACAAATATATCTCGCATGACGATGGTAAGTTCTACTCCAAAACCGCATTTTGCGGCTAACGATTTTACTCTGGCCGCCCATTCGACCACGCTTTCATCGCCGCCTCTTCGCGCCGAATAGAATTCGTGCCTAGACGCGAAGTGTGATTGCACTGGACTAAAATGTGTGTCAATGATTGTCACTAATTCGTTATATGCAATCTCCTCTGGGTCCTCCGGCACGCATAAGTTATGCACTAGCCTATAAGTTTCCTCACTTAAGGAACTGAGCAATATTGCACGTTTAACTTCATCATTTTTTACACCGTCGGCCAGAAAACACTGTTGCAGCCGTTTCTTATAAATCGCCCAATCTGCCGATTTATAATTGAATTCCCCGATAACAAATCTCCTCGGGGGGGGGGGGGCGCTGCTGTCGCGATCGCCTCTTCCATAATTTATCCTCGTCGCCACTGTTATGTTGTAGGTTTAGTATGAAACGCACTTTGACATATATATTACTTTATTCAGAGGTGGATGTAAAACGACTGACGCTGCCGTTCTGCACAATTCAACTGCAAGCGTCTTATACAAAAACTAGTTCAATAGTTCAATAGCGAACATGTATATTCGATACATTACAGGAAGCCAAACAACAACAATGGGAGGAATTCGGATATAAAATGGAAGAAAATGGACAAGGAAATTCAAAGCAGCATCCGAACGCTGAAAAACTGAAAAAGAACAATGAGGCAAGCAAAACAATGGGGATAGAAGATCAAGAAGGCAATATATTAATAGAAGATAACAGAGTTGTGGAAATATGGCAACAGAACTTCTCGGAACTACTAAATGGAGAGATGGAGACAATACGACCTATAAGAGGGGAACGAATAATAATATCAGCACATAAAGATATAACCAGGCCAGAAGTACAAAAGGCAGCACAAAGACTAAAAAATGGAAAAGCTGCAGGACGCGACAATATGAAGGCGGAAGTTGTCAAATATATGGGTGAGGAGGAACTAACACTATTACATGAAATAATAAATACTGCTTGGAAAACCGGAAAAATACCCAGAGACTGGACTATAGCCATACTTATGCCAATACATAAGAAAGGAGATGCAAAAACATTTCAGAACTGTAGAGAAATCTCCATGCTGTGAGTAGCTAGTAAAGTATACGAGATGATTCTGGAAAATAAACTAAGGCGGGTAATGAAAAGAACAAACGATGACAATCAATGCGGTTCCAGGCCCAATCGAGGAACGACAGACGTGGTATTTAGCTAAGCCTAGCTAAGCTAGCTAAGACAACTAAGCGAAAAAATAAAAGCACGTACCAAAACTATTTATCTCGGGTTCATCGATTTAAACAAGCATTTGATAAAGCACCAAGAAATAAGATTTGACAAATATTAGTAGATAGAGGAGCAGATAAAGTATTGATGAGAGCAATTCTAAGCTTATATGAGACCAGCAGGAACACGTAAGAAATAACTGCCACTCCAAGGAATTCGTCACAACGCACGGTGTTTGGCAGGGAGGAGTACTAAGTCCATTGCTGTACATTTCGCTGCTACAAGTCCTGCAAAGACAGATTGAAAAGGACAAGAATAGGTACTTACAAAATACAACAAATATACATAACCGAAATGATGTACGCAGACGACTCAGTAGTAATAGCAAATTCAGAGAAGGACCTTAATATCAACTTAGGAATATAGAATGCAGAATTTATAAAGCACGGAATGAGTATAAACTATATGAAAACGAAAGTCATAGTGATGGGAGGTAAATGAACAGGAGAAGAGGAAACGAATAAATATAAACATCAACGGAATTAAATTAACACAGGTAGACAACTTCAAGTATCTGGGCTCTGTAATCATCATTAATGGGAAGTTAGAAAACGAAATAGATAACAGAATAGCAAGTGCCAACACGACTGTACTATGCACTAAACAAGAGCTTTAAGGAAGAAAGAAATCACGAATAAGGCCAAGGCAAAAATATTCCTAACCATGTACAGTCATGGACTCAAAGAATGTCACTGGTCGCTGGGACACGGCGGTTCGCGGTCCTTGTCTCGTCCAGCATTTGCATTCGGAGCTATTCGGGGTTCAGTGTTTGGTTCAGTGTTGGTGCTGAGTGACCGGCTCCCTAAAATTTACCTGGAAGGGCTCTGGGTCCGCTATTATGTATGCATCCCATAAAAGAAAAATATTTTTCGTCTACATCATTGATTTATATAGTGTCCGCCAGAAAGTTGGACACATGGAAAAATATTTTATTATTAACTTTTCAGTAAATGTTATTCATCCAAACAGTTTCTGCATTATTTAAAATTAATCTATATTAATTAATCCAGATAATCAAATTATCTGGTGGCATGTTTTGAAATGCTTAATATATTTTTTCTACAATCACTAAATAAAGTAAGCTTTTTTGCTCGATAGTGACAACGAAAGGTTGACGTTTATCGAAGACTCGTTTTTCTCGCTCGCCGCACAATATAAACTAGAAAATGCGCGTCGTCAATAGCAACTAATAAATCAACGTTCTTTTTAAAGAACTCAATCATTTTTTAAGTGATTATAGAAAATATTTTGTATGTAATACGAGCAAAAAGTGGTATTATTGCTTTCAAGTTAATGCCAACTCTCACTATCAACTTTTTGTTGTCGGTGTCGAGCAAAATAGCCTACTTTATTAGTGATTGTAGATAGAATTTATTAAGTAATGCAAAACATGTAGTTGTTATTAACATAATTAATAATAGAAGATATTACCAGAACAAATTAGCAAAAACAGGAGTTTTATATATTTTGAATACAACAGTGTTTATAAAACCAAAATTCCCAAATGTTAGGCTTTATGCGCAAACTGCAAACCTAATTGAGGCAATAAAATAAATGCAAACAATGAAAAACCATGCTTACTTTTATGAAAATAAGAGTATAGCCTTATAAGGCTAACTCACACACTAACATTAACACAACACATACACTATTATTAATAATAGATTTTATATTTGTATTAACCATTATTCTAATCTGTGTAGAATTGTGCCTATGATGATGGCATAACAGCCCAATCTAGTACTAGTTCGGAATAAATAAAGATATAAGAAAGATAAAAATACATCTTTTATTATATATATATAAACTAATATTTGGTATAAAAACCATTATTATTTATACATTCTTGTAGCCTGTTCGGCATTGACACCACATAATTTCTGCACACAAGTTTGCCTCTTAACATTTCCCACTTTTCGTTGACGCACCCCAAATATTCTCAATAGGATAGAGATCTGGACTCTTCGCAGACCATGGAATTCTCTAATTTCTATTTGATTGGCATTGTCATCCAGCCACTCTTGGACAACACGTGCCGAGTGTATCGGACTATTGTCCTGTAATTTTTACAACGGCAATTAGAGTAATAAAAAGATAAATAATTATTAAAAATAAAATAATATTTGATGGGTAATTTAGAAATTTTCGTAATTATGTCCAACTCCTCCTCCGGGTATAGAGTTCTCACCGTCGGAATTCGACTGTTTTCAAGAATATCCACATATTCCCTGGAAGTAAATCTTGGGGGCGCACTTGAACTAATTCTCCAGGACCACTTTCCATTATCCACCCCCAATATCCAAAAGATACTCGCCCCCTCCTGTTATTCGGCCGGACATGCTGCGGTTCAAACCTTGTTCCATTGATTCTCCAAAGAGAGACTGGAGCATCATCAGAAGACGAAAATGTTTTTTCGTCGGTAAATACGACTTTGCTCCAGTCTCTATTGACAACATTTCTTGACAACATGGCGTCAACAGGCATTTTCGAGCCGGAGACAGATTTGTAATTCCCACTTCTAGCAATTTCAGTCCAGCGCTTTCAATAATACCATCAAATATCGGCGTATTGTCAAAATATACTTGCTCATCTACTAGATTCCCCATCGCTGTACGCCCCCCATCGCTTTACGACCCCCCATCGCTTAACGCCGTTTAAATTTCATTTAATCTGATTAAAACTAGCCTATTAGAAATTATAAAGTATATTAAGTATGGAGAACGGTAAGAGTTTGTTACCGTTCAAAGACAATGGGCTTGGGAAAAATAAAAAAAAATATTAAAAACATACAATTAATTATTGAACTTCATCGGTTTAAACCCAATGGCCGTTATTTCATTTAAATTGGGTAAGAATTTATGGAGTTATAAGGGTTTGAAATAAGACTTTGGCGCCTCCATCCGCGCTAGTCAGTCTAGTAGGATTGGGCCGTTGATGACGTCAACGTTGCCCGTTGCACGCGGATCTTGCGTCCCTTGCGATAGCTCAATGCTTATTCAAATTTGATCGCCCGAGTTAGTGCGTTACAGTCAATTGTTTTGTGTGTAATATGGATAAGGGATTTGTTCGGGGTCAATCAGACAACTTGCCTAAGATTGACGCAGTTACATTTGCTAGTTTTTTTGCTACGAATAGTAATTTCATCAGCTCTGAGATTCGCGGATCGAAAGTATCTAGGTAAGCAATAATGTATTAGTTACGTCTAAAACAATGTTTTATTGTAAAATTGTATAATGAATTTTATTGCTATAAAGTATAAACAAACAACTGTAAGATGTTTCATACTATACTATACGACTATTCTTAGTATTATTGAACCGATGTTTTATATCCTCCTTATAACTCAATTAACAGTGTTTATTGATTCACTTATAAAGGAGAAATTAATGATTTATGCATATTTGTGCGAGTGTAAACTGACACACGTATTGTTTTAAGTAAAGGCCCATTCCGAGTCACATAATATAACATAAGAAGCCATTGAGCGCATTTCTTATATGGAGCAGGAAAATGTCAAATGCGCGTGCACAACGTCTCCTTATGTTGTGTGAGTCTGAATAGGCCTTAAGAACAAAAATATAAAAATAAAACACTCAGAAGTATAAATTGTTAATAAATGTTCAAAATTATTATATAAGTCAATAGAATTGTAATTAAATGAAAAAATTGCATTGCTAAAAAACATTAAAAGAACATTAAAAGAAAAAAACCAATTAAAGAACAAATTCTTATTTTTTATTAACAATACAATTTTATTAGAAAAATATATAATTATTTGAAAAAACAAAGTTGGCATTCAAATGACCTTGAGACTAATAAATATATATATATATATATATATATATATATATATATATATATATATATATACACTACTCAAAACAATTATCGCATAATCCAAAAAAACATGACTTTCTAATTTATTTTTATATTTTTCAATTTATTATGTTAGTGGTTCAAAGAATAACAAAATTTAAGATAATGTTGATAAAATTTAAAGAAAATTAGGAACAGATATTTGAAGTTAACAAAAAATACTCAAAATATCATAAAACATTTTTTTCTAAATTACTGGTATCTGTTTAGAATCATAGTTTTAATACTCGGTGTTCCCTCCTCTGGCTCTTATTACTGCCCTACAACGCCTTTCCATGCTGAGAATTAAATTTTCCACTAGCTGCTGAGGAATGTTATTCCATTCTTCCACAAGTGCTTCAGATAACTCGTTGAGAGTTTGTGGTACATTTAGCCTACTTCTTAGTCGTCTGCCAAGATTGTCCCACATGTGCTCTATAGGATTTAAGTCGGGTGATCTTGCTGGCCAGTCTATTGCTTCGATATTAACCCTCTGGAGATACTGTTGCACTATTTGTGCGGTGTGTGGGCGGGCATTGTCATGCATTAACAGAAAATCATGGCCAATGAATGGAGCAAAAGGCATGACATATTGTTCTAAAACATCTCGGATATACCTGTCTGCATTTAAAGTTCCGTTATGAAACACATGTAACGCTGTACGTGCTTGTGAGTTGATTGCTCCCCAAACCATGATGCCGCCCCCACCAAAGGCATCCAATTGGCGGATATTGCATTGGGAAAATCGAGTCTGTGGAGTTCTCCACACTCTGTGACGTCGATCGTTGTATGAAAGAGTGAATCTCGACTCATCCGAGAACAAAATATTCGCCCATTGCTGGTGAGTCCAAACCACATGTTCTCTTGCAAAAGCAAGTCGCCGTACTCGATGTTCCCTGGTTAAACGAGGGCCCGTTGCTGGACATCTAGCATTTAAATGGATTTCATGTAGTCGGTTTCTAACTGTTTGATCTGAAATTCTTGTATTGTGCACTCGGTGTAATGAGTCTTGTAAGAATCTAGCGGTAACTGTTCTATTTCTGCGAGCAGAAAGTGTTATGAAACGGTTTTCTATTGGATTTGTGGCCCTTAGTCGTCCTTGTCCTCGGCGTCTGGAATATCCATGAGTTTCTCGGAAACGTTGGTACACCCTACTAATGGAGGATTGGGCCACATTTAAAATTTGAGCCTCTCTCACTTGTGTCAGCCCTTCCCGGAGAAGAAGAACTGCAGATTGAGCTTCACCATCTGTTAAATGTCTTGTATTGCGGCTATTATTGGTTTCCAATATTTAAACGTAGTTTTAGAACACAGGACCGACGAAATTTCGAATTTAAAGTAGAACCGCACAGTTTGTTATTTGGACATTTAAAAGAAATTATTTTTCTAAACACTATCAAATTAAATATTTTGATTATTAGTGCAACAATATTCTTAGACAGATAAATGCACAAACTTTGTTTTGTTTTTCTTTCAATCTAAGCTTACTTAAATCCATTTCCATCAATATGCGTTAATTGTTTTGAGTAGTGTATATATAGTAGGTACTTTATTTACTCCCTCGAAATAAAAATAAAACTTTTATTTTAAACATTTTCGCCTTAAATAATAACTTCTTGAATTATTAACGATTATCTAGTTAAATTCCGCACCATGTATCATATAGTATACTCGAAACTACGGCAAATTAAAAACTTACTTTCATGCACCTATAAAGTGGACACGATTTAGTGGACTTACCTTTTGTTAGCATTTGTTAATTTGAAACAAAATCTAATATATTCGTTAAAGGAGCATATTCATAGCATATTTTAAATTATTATTTGTTATTTTAAGCACTTTCTGGTATCTATGTTCTAGTATTTATTTTTTTATGTTTCCTACTAGTTTCGGTTTAACATTCAGCCATCATCAGGGGTTTTTGTAAATTAAATTATATTTTTGAAGATTATATTTGACTATTTGTGTCGTATCAGTTTAAAAACCCCTGATGTTGGCTGAATTTTAAACCGAAACTAGTAGGAAAATAAATAAATAAATACTAGAAGATACCAGAAAGTACATAAAATAACAAATAATAAAAAATAATTACAAATATCTGGTAACATGGATAAAATACTAACAAAAATATTTTAAAATATGTTCGTTTCTCAGCAGTAGCTATTTGTTTCTCGCCTCTCGCCCGACTTGAGTTGGCAAACTCGAATAATCATTCGTTTTCATTTTTTAAGGGTCGCGTTTCATAGACATTTACGAATATTTTGTTTGGGGTAGAAATACATCATTGTACATCCAGGTATTATTCAATATTTATAACGCGTTTTCTCTTTAGACAAGATAAATCCAGTAGTGCGAACTGGTTCAACGTAGGTTCCAGTATACTGCTGGGCGTGTGAGCAACCGTGACGTCACACACGCCGCGCGTCCTGAAAGGAAAAATTCATGCGTGGTCAATTTTACCCGACTTCAATAATTAATTGTGAAGCCAGTTGAAGTGCTAGATCAAAAATTTCAACGACATTATTTAAGTTTGACGGTGTATATTCAAAATCAAAATTTAAAAAAATGCGTTTCCAGACCCATTGTTTGGAGGAGGAGCGAAGCGATGACTCGATGTGAACAGACTAACAAATCTAAGCGATACTAACAAAGTAACCTGTGTGTGTTTTTTACCTATTTCACAATGTATCACAAAGTAGAGGTGTCAAGCGTTACTCATCTAGAAATACAAGGTTTTTAAGGAATGGCGTGAAGCAAAGAAGATTGCTTTAAATGAAAAGAGCTTGTTAGCGTATTTTGTGGTGAGAAGTGGACAACTGAAGCCCCCCAGGCAGTTTATGGGTGCAGTATTCAATGCTAAAGAGTACAATTTTTCTCACTTACCGTTCACTGAATGGTAAGTTAATTACTTACCGTTTTGTTAGACGTAGCAACCAGTAACAACAACTTACTGTCATGGAAATAGACATGGTAATCTGATAAAAACAACCAATCGTGCAAAAAAGTATAGTAGACCCCTGTTTTTTTTAAATTGTTTAACCCTCTAATGCCTAAAAAAATAACACCTAAAAATAACTGCGGTAAAAAAAATTAACCCGGCGCTCAAAAAGTCGGAAATCCAGGGCTAGTCATTAATATGGAAAAGCTCGATTGCACCTATACCGTTAATAATATTGAAATCAACCAAATGGCACTGCAAACAAGTGGCCAAAGTGCAGTTTGTAAAATTATTTTGTAATATACAGGAACCACCAGAACCAACTACGACAAAAATATTTTCATTTACTGTTTCTGATATACAGATGGGCTTTGTCTTATTTAAAGGCAGTTTAATCTAACATAATTGATAATCGAATCACTTTTACATTTATCTAAATCAACACAAATATTTTCCAAGTAATTATATGACTTAAATTTTAATCATCAATAGAAAATGACTCCAGTTCTGAGTTTACAATAAAAGGCAGAAATTGTGTCAAAAACCATCACCATCTTTAGAAATTAAATTATTTTGACGTCAAAATATTCAGGTGTTTTGATTATTGATTATAACAAATTACGTTTAAACCCTGCAATAAATTAGTAAATATTTTATGCAATGCAATAGACAAAATTGATCGCTTAAATTATTCTGGAGTTTCTGAATTAGCATGTTCCCGTAGTTTCAAAAAACGGTATGCCGAACATTTTCGCGCCTTTAGACATAATCAAAATTGTAATGCATTCGATAACCATAGTTTTGTATATATGCATTTCCACAAATCGAAAACTTAAAAATATTACATAACTGATCGAAGGCACGCAGCTTAATCTTCTAGAAGCCGTAGAAATTCATAAACGTAAAAATAATTTGCTCGTTAACCAGTCGAATGAGGAAACGAACGTAATTTGCACACCGCTTTTTAAAACCATATATATTGTTAAGCGATTTGTCAAAACTCTACCTGAGTAGAATTTTTATTTATTTATGGGATGCATAGATAATAGGGACCCAAAGCCCCTTCGGGTAAATTTTAGATTGCCGGTCACTCAGATGACTGAACGCCGAAGTCGTCCGAATGGAGCTTCGTCTCTGGCGTTCTGGACGAGACAAAGATGGCGAACCGCTGGCTCTTAGCGACAGTGACATTCTTAGAGTTCATGAGTGTACATACCAGGGCTTACATATGGATGCAAAAGGAACTGAGGAACAAATCCAGGCTACAAGCCAGTGAAATGCGCTATATAAGAGCTTCGTTTGGTGTAACCAGGAAAGACAAAATAATGTATGAAGTGCTACATGAACCGCTGAACACCAAGCCACTACGAGAAACCATTAAAAAAACGACAATGAATGTAATTCGGACATATGGTACGAATGAAGGATAACAGGAAAGTGAAAACTATCTGGAAGGCAGGAGTAGACACAAAAAGGAATAAAGGAAGTCCAAACAGGAACTGGAATGGAGTAATAGCCAACGTGGTAGAACGCAAAGAGACCAACTGGAGGCAAGCGGAAATTCCTGCAAAGAACCGTCAAGGATAATTCTCCAAATAAAATAGAAAATTGATTTACCTTCTCTGCGGCCTGGATGTTGAACAATTGAAGATCATTTGCCTGCCAAAAGTTATACTTCTTGAATTAAAACTTGAGCTTGAGAAGATTTTGGTAGATATTTATGTTTTACCATTCTCATGGGACACCCTGTATTAAGCGGGTACTTTATTTTAATGAATTAACATCTGTCTGTTACATTTTTAAGCTAAGAAAAATATTCGTACAATTGCAGGCATCATTCTCCTGAAATTCTCCCTAATTATACGAGGCACTTCTTTGCACTTAATATTAATATTGGTAATGTTGCATAGCCAGAACTCCTTGGGAACGTACATCCTCATTTGCGTGACTGGAATATCCATCAGAAATAATTAACCGTAATATAGTGGGGCGATATTAAAACGAAATGAAATTCCGCAATAAATCCTCATTCAAAATCCTGGATGAAAAACGATGGACAATTAACGTGACACCGCGCTCAATCATCACCACCGGCCATTCCACCACTTCTTCAGGTTTTAATCGGCTCGTCCCGCCAATAATTATAAGTGTTATTTTTACAATTAATTCGCTGCAATTTGTGGATTAAATTCAGCTCGCTTAGGGATTATTCAGTGGCTTCGGTCTAATAAATATTTTATTGCCATCGGAAGTTGGACTGTGGCAGGAGATCCTCTTCCCGTGGGGGTGTTAGACAGACGGTTGATTTACATTCCTGACGTTCGGCCCGTCGCGGTTAGACGGCACCAGTTAAACATGAGCTAGGGCCGTGTTGTTGCAGCTCCGGTGGTTTGCTTTATGCAAGAACGCCGCATCCTGCTGTCTGCAAAGCCTAACAGCGCATTAAAGCGGCCGGCCTGCAGCGACGAACAGCTTCAGAGCGAGGGTTGTTACAGAATCCATGTAGGGATTCCAGTGGATAGAAAATAAAGAGCAAATTCAATAGACCGTTGGCTATATTTCAATCATCTGTGTAATGTAATATAATTTTGCGGGGATTTTTTTAAATTTGTATCCATGATACTCGAAACTGTAATTTAATATTGAAGAATATAAATAGCAGAGTTATCTCATGAATGCTAATTATACATGGAGACGGAAATCTATTTTGATCCTACCTCATCCTACCTCAACTAATCATTAATAATATCATAGTAGGTAAATCATTTTTAATATTTCTTTGCAATTCGCATTATTAAAATGCTCATTGTGTATATTGAATCTCATCGTTAAAACTACACTTTAATCGATTGGGCAAATAAAATGTTTACATTTTCACTTTATTCACTATAACCATTGACAACATGAACAAAGTAATAAAAATAGGTAAATTCGCACTATCCTTGAAATGTTGGTTGTCACCTGACAATGTGACACTTCACGCAAATTCCTCAATTCTGATAACGAATTGGAAATAATCTTGTATGATACACGTGAATAAAGCAATGTTATCCACTCGAAAACATTATCGCACTCGGCTTGGCCTCGTGCGCTAAACCGTTTTTTTTCGTGGATAAAATTCGACTTAATTCACTTATACTATTAAAAGCTATTATAAATCTATAGGTTATTTAAATGTTAGCACTATGATATATAGGAACCATTTCTACATTATTAAAAATTATAATTCGCATATTTACATGCACTTTCTTGAATTAAAATTTTTTTTAACCAGCTCTGAGGTACAAATAAGTTTAGAATAGTACCCTAACCACTCGCAAAATTTAAATCGATAATACATTCGATTCACACATCATGAATGCAGAACTATTAACTATAAGTGTGGGTTTTAGTCTCTGACATTCCGAAATGGGCTCGCTCATAAATGGCCACAAACGACCTAAATATCAGAATATGGCTTTGGTTATACAATTACTATCACCCGGGCTTGGTTAACCAAGATGTAAATCATGGTGACTGCAATGGTTTGCAACATATTAATACACAAACAACAATAACCTACTTACTAAAGACTTACGAGGGCAAGCTAAAATATGTAATCAATTTTCGATGTAATCTGCTACTAATTCAACACATTTTTTACATCTTGAAATTAATGAAAATAAACCGTTTTTTTTTTCTCTTGCCCTGCAAAAAAATCTTCAATTTCCCAAGTAAGAGTGATGATAAAATATATGGAATAGAAGATATATTTGGAGTAGGAGTTGAAATCCTACCCTTGAGAAAATCCAGGCTTGTGCCGCAATGCAAGAAATGTCAAGCGTATGGTCATATGCAGAAATACTTCGCGTTGGAACTGCGCTGTTTCAGATGTACCGGAAAGCACTTGAAAATAAACTGTGATAAACAAAACAATGCTCAACCTAAATGTGTTCACTGTAGTGGAGAACATCCTGCAAACAACTGGGGATGCATGGTTGCAAAAGAAATGCGAAAATTAAAAGAAAATCGCAATAAAAAAATGATCTCTTCCTAAACAGCCACAGAGAAATACAATGCTTGTAGCCAGCACGAGTATAGAGAAAAAGGCATATTGATAAGCAGTCACTAACAAGTCCGAAAATAATAATAAAAATTAAACCCAACAGCAAGATCAAAACGCTTTCATTCAAACCTCTCTTCAGTAAATTATGGAGATATTAACAAAAATGAATGAACGTATAAGCAGGCTCGAATATAGCACTGAAGGAGCTATTCCCAAAAACTGCAATGTCAAGTAACATTACGATGATGGAATGGAATGTCAATGAATTCTTGCAACACCAACAAGAATTGGAAGCAATCCTAGGTATAGAAAACATTGACATTTGTCTTATATCCGAGACTCATTTTACAAGAGAGTCATTCATCAAATTCGAACAATATAAGGTATATCACATCATAGAAATATAGCCAGAGGTGGTAGTGCTATCAATATCAAGAAAACAATTGAACATAATCAAGAGACGGGATATAAAACAGATGAATTTCAAGCTGCTTCTGTAAATGTCCAAACAAAAATATACAATATCACTGTGTCTATAGTTTACTGTTCGCCTAGACATGCTCTCAACAAGAACAATACACACACTTCTCAAATTAACAGGGATATAGATTTATCATTGGAGGCGACTTTAATGCTAAACACATTCAATGGGGATCTAGACTACCAAATACAAAAGGAAAGGAACTACTACAACCAGTCAACTAACTAAAATGCGAAACAATTTCAACTGGCAAACCAACATATTGGCCCACAGATCATAATAAAATTCCAGATTTAATTGATTTTTTATAACACGAAATGTGTCTGTAAACTATATGTACGTGGAAGAGGCTTGGGCATAGGCGCCGACTTTTCAGAACCTCGAGGGGGGCAAAAAGTAAAGTCAGTTATTTGGTCATTTAGAAAAATAAGTTGATTTATTTGGCAAATAAAGTGGTATTTCTTAAAACTAATAATGAAAAATAAAAATTCTTAAAACTAATAATAAACATATAATATAAATAAAATATAAATAATATAATGTAAAATATAATAAAATGTATCATTCCCGAGAAAATGTGTTTTGTCTCACAGTTGCCCACGAAATAAACTCGTTGGCGATGTCGTCAATATTTATTGAGTGCGATAGATCTCGGTGAATATTTAAAAGTTAAATGTGATTTAACCTCTCCTGTCCCATTGTCGATCGTAAATAGGATTTTAAACGTCGAAGACTAGAGAATTTTCTCTCAGCCGTACATGTGTCGCAAGTATAGTTAAAAATATCTTAACAAATTTATGAATTTCCGGCAACATTTCCATGATATGCTGACGACTTTTTAGAAATGTACAGACATCAGTAATTGAATTGAATTTCACAGCTTCAAACGAAGCCAAATCGAGAGGCATGTCCATGTGAAGCTTTAACCGCTCTACATTAAAATCTTCTCCATAAAATGTGTAAATCTCATTATCCACCATTTCCAAAATAAACTGTTTCATGTTTATCAAGTGTTGTATAGACGCAGTTTAGAAGCTATCATCCTGACTTACAATGACCTTATCATTAACTTCATAGGAAATTTGTTTATAAAAATCAAACGCATTTAAAAATGAATGCCCTAAGGAACCATCCTAATCACCTAAGCCATTCATTATGGATTAGGTGAAACTCGTTGTCTTTGTAACTTGATCTCCATTAATTTTAATAATTTGACACAATATCTTGATAACCATTTTTAAATAAAATAAAGTTTTTTGTTGCAGTAGATTTTATAAATATCCACTGGCCTTTGCACCAGCTTCAATCTTATCACTGTCAGAGACATTTTGTCGAAAGTCGATTAATGTTTGGTAATTATCAACAATTATTTTTAGTGAAGATATCCGCATGCACCCTCTAGTCGGACAAAATGGACGCAGAGAACTTGACTCCCATTCTGTATTTAATTTTTATCTCTTAAATATTTCGATTCGTTTTGGCGATTTATTAACAAAATGTGTGAGGTCTTTCATAATGCTAAAGAAATTTCATATTTGCAAAATTTCTTGCATACCATCTTGCACTACCATATTAAATGCATGCGCCATGCAGTGGACAAAAACAGCTCTATTTTCGGACTGTCGAGTTCCAGCTTGCAATCCACTTTTAATTCCACTTACATTCCTTGCACCATCATAACACTGTCCTCTGTAGTTTGCAATTGGTAATTCTAGCCTTATCAATACATCATTTATAACTGAATACAACTTTTCTGAATTCGCGAAAGGTGTCCCATAAAATCCAATGAAATATTCATAGATTTCTAAAATGCTATTTACTATTCTCAAGCATATTGACAGTTGTTCTTTTGATGAAAAATTGATGAAAAAAAAAATGAAAAATCTGTTGTCTCGTCACTTAGAATAGCAAAATAAGTTGCTTCCTTTATAAAATGAACTATCATGGAAATAACTTTATTTCCACCTTCTTAGTTAAAGACATTTTATAGGATTATTTTGTTGTTTATGGTAACCAAATAAACGATAAATTATAAGAACACACCTGTAATATTTTACGTGCTTGTATAAAAGACCTGCAATATATTACAGGCCTGTAGAAAAGCAGACTGAAAACTAATTCAAATTTTATTACAATCACCTTAAAACTATAATGGGTCGGGCTTATTATTATACACATTTATTCAATTTCTAAATTCATTTGTACATTTTCAGCAACCATTTTCTGGTTGTTACTTTTAATTTCCATATTCACGTTTTTGTTAGAAACAGAGAAAGCTGAAGTCGTGCCTGCAGTCAATGGTGCTGCGTTTTCCTTATTAGAACCCTTCCGATTACCAGATTGAGTGATTTTTGCAATTTTTCTTTTGTTACACATAGATTCAGCAATACAATTTACATTACCATAATTACGTTTAGTTACAAATTACTTGTAAAGATTACTTTACAAAGCTTGTCACGTAAATAACTATTACCAGCCATTATAGATAATATTTCATTTAAAACATCGCGAGAGCACCATTTATAATTGGTACGATTAAACTAACTATTCAATTCAGGAACATCTTCAGAACGGAGTTTTAGTAAAACTTTGAAATCGGAAGTTTCATCGATATGGCTTCTAATTGCTAACCCCTGAACTGCCTAAAATTGCAAGGTAGAACTATTTTTTTTAGCAACTCGTGATTGAATCATTTCTTTCCGTTTCGCCAGCGATATTTTTCGTGAATATTTTTCACTGTAGAAAATGAATTGTACCTTTCCACAGCGGATTTGTGTAAAGAAGAATTTTCATGTATTTGAAATTTTTCCTACCCCTTTTTCCAATTAGAAAATGCGTCATTCACAAACGCATTTAATGATGCTATATCATGTCTATTTTCGGTATTCCTTAGAATGTCCACTTCATCACAGGATTTACAAATTTTGCCAAATACCATGTCTCTTCCTGGATTATATTCGATCCACTTATATTTATTTTCCCAATTATGGGAGCTTGGAAAGCGGTGCCCCCCTTGGAACTTCTCAAAGGGGGCATCTACCCCGCTGCCCCCCTGTAGTCGGCGCCTATGGGCTTGGGATATGAACTCTGATCATTCTCCGATTATCCTCACCCTAAGCGATAGTAGTATACATAAGAAAATACCTGCTAGATTGACTAACAGATCAACTGACTGGGAGAACTTTAAACTTCAACTTGAAGACACTATAAAGTTGTCATCCACATTAAGAAACGAAAACCAGCTAGACAATGAAGCGGAAAAAAAAGTTGATAATATCCAATAAGCTACGTGGGATAACACCCTATTATTACCCCACGAACAAAACTTAACAATTACCCCATAGAAATTCGAACCATTACTTCTGAAAAGAGAAGACTCAGAAGAATCTGGCATCAATGTAGATGCCCAGCAGATAAAACTAAAGTAAATAACGCAACACAACCATTAAAAAGAGAGTTCAAAAAATTTAAAATGACACAAAATATTTCCAATTTTTAATGGCAACGTGAAATTAATAACAAAAACGCCTTTCAATAGATGTAGATCACAGGCTTTTTGAATCGATTTTCTTAGTTATAATCATATACAACGCTCATTACGTGACCGATCGGTACACGGGGCGCTGTGGGACGCCCCACAGCGCCATATTATCTCTTAATCCTCATCAACCCTCAACCACCCATATTCATCATTGAGAATATTGGCAATACTAGGGGGGGGCGGCTGTGTACGCTGACGGTGTGTCCATGAATGAATCGCGCGTTAAGTTTTTGAATTTTCGATGCAAGCGATCCGCTTTGGCGTGGGCTCTCTCCATAGTAAATCAATTCTGTCTCCTTTTCGACGGGCCGAGGCGCGTACAAAATTTACATTGGGTTGGGTATCTATAAGGGTATTATAATCAATGGTAGTAGTATAAGTTGTAACGATAATGATTTCAAAATCAAACGTAACGTAAATGGCTACCATTAAATCATAGGCCAAACAAATATTACAAATTATGAGAATTTGTAAATCACAAGCCAAAACAATATTACCAAAATTGGCAATATTAGATTAGACCAAAGGGACGTCACGCCGTCTTCATTATGTTGGTTTGGGCCAAGGGAGCATCGAAATGTATAAAAAAAAGAGACCAGATACAGCGCAAGTACAGTAACGGTAAGATAAAAAGAGGGGTTGCAATATTAAGGCTGTTCCAACCCTGTAAAATTTCAGTTTCCTAAATTTCTTCAATTAAAAATTAACATAAAAACACCAAATGCACAGCTTTCTAAAATACAATTATTTAAAATCAAAGCATTTTTTTAAATAAAAGTTATTGTTAATAATAAATATCAATCACTGTGACACATTGGAAAAACTATTTTTGTGAAGCTGTCAGCATTTCAATTTTCAACATTATTTTCTTTTGAGTTTTTTTATATTACTAGTAACTAATCAATCATTTGAGAAATTTTATTTATTTATTTATTTATTTAATCATTTCCCTTCCTACCTTGTTGGTGTAGGGTTTTACAGTTTATTGTTTCTTCATGTAGGTTTCTCTCCATTTTCTTCTATCTTTTGTGAGTTGTTTGATTCTTTCCCATGTTAATCCTCTTTTCTCTGCCTGCTCTTTGATTCTGTCGTTACAGGTTTTTCTTGGTCTTCCCTTGTATGATTTCCCCGTAGGTCTTGTCTCATACACTCTTTTTGTCTGTCTGTTATCGTTCATTCTGCAAACATGCTCGAACCATCTCAATTGACCTTCTGTGATTGTATCATTTATATCTGTTATTTGTATGTTTTGTCTATGTACATCTATGTCTATGTTTGTCTTTTTTTGTTTTATTTTCAATTTTGCTCAGAGAGCGCATGTCTACTGCATTGATTCTAGATTTGTCTGTTTCGTTTAATGTCCATAGTTCGCTGCTGTAGGTTAACGTTGGTCTCACTACCCTTTTCACTATTTCGGTCTTTGTTTCTTTCGGTATTTCTTTGATTCCTAGGAAAGAATTTTTTAGTGCATTGAATATTTTTCCGGTTTTGCCTATTCTATCGTTTATTTCTTTCTCTATTTTCCCGTTGCTTTCAATTACTAATCCTAAATATTTGAAACTTTCCACTTGTTCTATTTGATTACCTTTCATCATTATTCTGTGGTTTGTGCTCTCCTTTGCTATGACCATAGTTTTGGTTTTACCTGTGTTTATTTTCATGTAAATCTTTGTCGACTCACTTTCCAGTACTTCCATGTTGAATTGCAGTTTTTCTTCTGTCTCCGCTATTATGGCCATATCGTCCGCAAAGAGCATTTCTCATATCTGGGTCTCTTCCATTTTCCAGTATCTTACCCTCATGTTCTTCAACTTTTTCTTTGCTTCTTTTATGGCACCGTCGAGCACTAGTATGAATAAGAGTGGGCTTAATATACATCCTTGTATTACTCTTATGTTTGTATTGAATTCTGCGGATTCTTCGTTATTCGTTCATACTGTGTTTTTGTTATTTGTGTACATTGTTTTTATGAGCTCTATTGTTTTTGTGTCGATGCCTCTCTTTTTCAGTTCCTTCCATTTATCTTCTCTTTTTACCCTATCGAAGGCCTTTTCTAGGTCTATGAAGCATATATGGATGAATCTTTTCTTATTTTTCATTTTTTCGCTTAGTTGTCTTATTGTGAATATAAGATCATGCGTGCTTCTGCCCCTTCTGAATCCGCGTTGGGTGTCTTCTATCGTTTCTTCTCGTTGTTCTCTTACTCGCTTTTCTATTATTCTCGTCATTATTTTCCCCGCTGTGCTTGTTAGCGTTATACCCCTGTAGTTCTCGCATTTTCTCTTGTCCCCCTTTTTATATATTGGTAATATTACTCCGGTGTTCCAATCTTTAGGTATATCTCCGCTCATTAGTACTTCATTTATCAGTTCTGTTAATTCTTCTGTTCCTTGCTTTCCCATGTACTTTAGCATTTCCGGGATGATGTCTTTTCCGGGCGCTTTTCCTCCTTTTAGTTTCTTTACTGCTTCTTCTACTTCTGTTATTGGTATGTTTTCTATTTCACTTTCAGCCTTTTATTCTCTTTGTTCTTCTATTGTGCCTTCTTCTGCTGTCGTTTCCTTTGATTTTGTCAATTCCTCGAAGTATTCCCTCCATCTTTGCATTATTTTATCTTCTTGCGTTATTATGTTTCCTTCTTTATCTTTTATGTTCATCATATTATGTTCTTTCTTTTGTTTCAATCGTTTTATTGTTCCGTAGAACAATTTTTGGTTTTCTCTGAAGTTTTCTTGCATCTGTTTCCCAAATTTTCTCCATGTTTCTTCCTTCGCTTTGCTTACACTTAATCTTCACTTAATTTCTCGCTTCTTTATATTCTTCATAGTCTTTTGTATTTTTTGTGCTGAGGTATGTCTTCTGTTTATTTTTCTTGTTCTTTATTGTTGTTCTGAGTTCCTTGGTCCACCATGTTGTCGCTTTTGTGTCTGTGTTCACTATTTTAGCTGCGCCGCAGCATTCTCTTGTTGTGTTTAGTAGAGTGCTTTTAAATGTATTCCATCTTTCTTCGCATGTGTTCTGTCTTACTTGTTCTTTAAATTTTCTTTCTGGCGCTTCTTGGGAGATGTCTTTGAGAAATACAATTGCAAAAATGAGCATCCATCTTTGAATTACTGAGCTTTGGGTTCCGCTCATCTTCCTGATTTTCACTACCTCATGTCCTACCCCTGGAACCCTGAAAATCTCCGCTAGGCCCTCCCGAACACTCTTACTGCTCCAGTTTTGTTTTTGTCGCGCATAGTACACTCTCATTTCATTTTGACAGTTTTCATTTAAATCCCGAATATTTGTTTTCTCAATCATTACTACGAAATTCCGAAAAATATATTTGCAAATTCTAAATATGACTCGTCTAAGTGACAAAAATGTAAAATTTACAACCATAATATGATAAAAACAATCGGGTAATGTGTGAATATGAATTTTCTTGGAAGTATTTTTGAATTTCAATCCCTTGGGATAAAATGACCCTCTTATACACAGGGATTAAAATTTCCATTTTAATGCGAGACGATTCTCAGTGCTATACAAAGGGATTAAATTGACACTTTTGGTCACGGAAGTGAAAAACAATATTGCCTCACAAACAAAATTTGTAGAGAGAAACAATCTTTATTCGGCTATCGATTAATATTTGTAAAAACGCTGTTTTTAAAAAGCGGGCAGATTGGGCAAAGCTGTGCATATTTCTGCGAAAGAGTGTCGGCTTATTTCGGCGAAGGTACAAACACTATTTGCCTGCACCGAGGTCTGATCTCCGAGGGCCTCTCGTTTCTTTGCCCCAGAAAGATTTCGTTACACAAAAATGCTTTATCGTCAAAGGAGGCCTGGCATAAAATTCCCTTTGTTTATGCCGCGGCAACGCGACACCCAATACCCCTAACTGGAACATATTCGAACCCAACGAGGAAAATGTATTCTTCTCGTCGGCTTTTAGCTTAAAATATCGTATTACGCGCGGCATCCACCAGAGAATAATGTGTTACTTAAAGTGTAGATTTCGCGGGGAGGGCCGTTTTGTTTTACTTTTAGATTAGTTTATTTAAGGCGGCGCGACCTTTGTCTGCCCAGGGAACTTCGCGCCCATAAACCTCCAGCCTTAACATTAATTACTTGCCGTAATAACGGGAAATCTGCATACTAACTGCAGTCCCCCAGAGCCATCCTCCACCTGATACTCGGCAAGTGTCCGCCCCATCAGCCTGGTTATTACACACACAGCCACGCACGGCTCTGGGAGCGGATGCCCTTTGTGCGACCACACTTCATAAGTTAAACACTTTGTTAACATATCCTTTGTCATTGTCCCCAGGACTGGACAATACAGAGCAAATATATACGTACAAATCTGGGGGTTGGGGTATGCCCTTTCAGGTTTCAGAGAGCGGGCGTTAAAAATTACCGGACCGGGGGCGGCAGGCTTACCTCGTCCGACCTAAAATATAGGGACCACTTTTCATATCCTAGTTTCGTGCCTCTGCATGCATAATTACACACCTGGATTTATGTTGGTAAACACAGAACGAATTACAACCGGAGGCGATTTACGGAAATTACTTAATGGTTTATGTGAACCCTCGTATCCTAATAAAACAATGAAATAATATACTTCAATGAATTATTGTTAGTCTGAAAACGAATATATTCAAAACGCTTCAACTTGATGAAATAAATACAAAATATCATTTGATAATACTAGCTACTAATCAGTAGTGAAACAAAATGATATAACCCATAGTTAGTCGCTCCCAAATCGGCTTACACAGTAAGTCTCGTGGGGTGATTTTGATCCCATTTTTATGTTTTGTTTGAAATTTGGTCGTTTTTCATTGTAGTATCTGAAATATGTTCTCTGGACCTTTAACATCACCTATGCAAATTATAGTAGTGACTGTATTTGTTAGGGATATTATCCCTAAACTGGCTATCGACCAACGTGGGTCCTTCTGCCGTGAGATTTGTATAAATGTGTTTATTGAGTTAGGGCTTGTTACTCTAGAAAGTCGCCCCCGATCTCTAGAGCGCCGTTAATGAGCTCCCAACGGCGAATGGCACTAGTTTCTCAGTACAAATGTACTACTTGTATTGGGGCTTGAACCTAGGTCTACGTGCATGCTAAGCAAGCGTTCTCACCTGTCAGCCAAACTAGCGGTTGCAAATTATAATAAGTCGAAACAGATTATTTTGCATTTTATTAAAAAATAAAGGAAACTCAAATTATTTGGAAAAACTAATGATTCCCTACAGTCTACACACAAGAGACTGGAGTATTGATCCCAAATCGGTTTTGCACAATTCTGACAGTTTTTCTGTCGTTTTTTCTAGGACAAAAATAACACCTCATTTGAGCGGCTATAGGTGTTGCAAGCGTAATCTCTGATCTTTCTTTTACTGATATCCTTTCCAATCTTCGTTTCAGGGGCCTTGACAGTGATGGAATATTTTTTCTGGCATTCATTTGCTCAGTTGCCAGATCCATAACCAGTGTTCTTAAGAAAATACGACGTTTCAGTTTATTCACCGAAGGCTTATAATAGTTATATGTAACGTAGGAATTGATACCAGCAATATTCATTAACGCAAAAAACGTTGCAAAAGGCCACCTTCTAGTTCTTCTTTGGCAAGAAAACGTAGCAGACATTTGATCAACCACATCAACACCTGCTTTTGTCGCGTTATAGAAAGTGATCACTTCCGGTTTCTTGTCGTCACCAGTAACTCCATCTATATCTGCAGAAAAATGTATTGTAGATAACAGTGTCACAGATCGGTACTTTTTTGGTACATAAGACACCAGCAGGATGTCGTCAAAAAATCCAAAAGCGCTGCTTTTTGGTTCTGGACGCTTATTGGCAAAAAAATCGGGCGGAATCTCCCGGTTTGATTTCTTCATAGTTCTAACCAGAGTTAGAGAATAGTTTTTGGACAGATCGTGTGCCAAAGGAACACTAGTATACCAATTGTCACAGATTATGTTCCTATTTGTACCTCTAATTAGTTCAACAAGTCTTTTCACTAACTACTAACTAAGTTTGTTCACAGCTGCCCGGAAAGGCCTGTGGTTGTCGAGGAGAACCAACTTCTCAAGTTTTTAAGCCACGAGATTTGTATTCTCATTATGTTTCTTTTTCCTTCAACTGTTCCTTGTAGTATGCACTGAAGGAGTCCGTATCTACTAGAGTTGCGCATGATGTGTCCCAGGTATTGTAGTTTCCAGGTTTTAATCGAGGTCAGGATTTCTGTCGTTTTGTCCATTCTTCTTAGTATTTCGGCATTGGTAATACGGTCTTTCCATGATGTCCTTAATATCCTTCTGTAGGGCCACATTTCATATGCTTCTAGTTTTTTTGTGTTAGCAACCGTCAGCGTCCAAGATTCCATTCCATAAAATAACACAAAGAGTACGTAGCAGCGTAAGAGTCTCATTTTGGTGTCTATAGTTAGATCACGACTTTTAAAGGCTGTGGCCATTTTAATGAATATATTCTGCTGTTTTCATTACTGCTTTTTATTTCCTGTGTCTGGTCCCATTGCTCATTAATAACGGTGCCTAGATATACATATTTTTTAACTCTTTAGATGTTACCCTGCTCCAGCTCCAGTTGATGTTGGTGGTATTGTGGGTTGTTCTTACTTATAATCAGGAATTTGGTCTTGTCCATGTTGATATCTTGTCCATATCTATGACTAGTGCTTATTAAGCTATTCATTATTAGTTGTAAGTTTTCTATGTTGTCGGCCATGATCATGGTATCATCTGCGTATCTGATGTTGTTTATACGTTTCCCATTTAAAGAAATTCCTTCTTGTGAATTTACTAGGGCTTCCCGAAATAAGACATCAGAAAATATGTTAAATAGCAGAGGAGATAGTACACATCCCTGCCTCACACCGCGTAGAATTTGTATTCCTTCTGTGCTATCGTCTCCGATTGTTACACTTGCCGTTTGGTTCCAGTATAGGTTTGTAATTATTCTGAGGTCTTTGTCGTCTATTCCTGTGTTTTCCACAATTTGTATCAGTTTTTGGTGTTGGACTCTGTCAAAGACCTTTTTGTAAACAACGAAACACGCGTACACATCACAATTCATGTCTCTGCATCTCTGTACTTTCACACTAAAGAGAGCTTCCCTTGTCCCAACTGCGTCTCTAAATCCAAATTGTGTGGGTCCCAGTTGTCCTTCCACTTTATTTTATATTCTTTTATGTATAATTTTTAGAAACACTTTCAATAGGTGGTTCATTAGGCTTATTGTTCTATATTCATCTCATCTTTTTGCCGATGCCTTTTTTGGGAGTGTTACGTATTCTGATTCCAACCACTGTTGTGGTATCACACCTGTGTTGTAGATATTATTTAGGATGTCGGTTAGCCATTTAATTCCTTCGTCGTCTAGTAGTTTCAAAAATTCAGCGTGGAATCCGTCTGGTTCTGGACTTTTACCGTCTTTAACTTGTTTTATGGCATTTTGTACTTCGTCTTTCAGAATGCTTGGGCCTGTTTCTGGCTGTATATGATTAATTTCTGGTCTTTCGTCTTGGAATAGTTGTTCAATATATGTCTTCCATGTATTCTCTATTGCGTTTTTGTCTATTAGTATGTTGTCATCGTTGTCAACGAGTTTGCTCACTTCTTTTCTTTACTATGTTCGGGTAACTTCCTTCACCTTTCTTTGTACGTTAAAAATATTATGTTTGATCTGCAGCGCTTCTATCTCTGCACACTTCTGTTTCGTTTCCTTTTCCTCTGCTTCTCTTATCTTGTGCTTAATTATTTTGTGTGTTCTATTATACTGTATGTTATCTATGTTCTTGAAGCCTCTTCTCCTTTCCATTAATTGCAGAATCTCATCTGTCATCCAGAATTTTACTTTGATGCCTTTTTCTGGTTTTAGGAGCTTTCTCTTAATCTTTTCTACTTCTGCATTTACTCTTTTTATCTCATCTTCTGTGCTTGTGGTATAGTTTGTTGCTACAAATATGTCTGTTAGTTATTTCTCTACTTGAGCTTTTGTGGTTGTCTCCTTTAGCTTACGAATGTCGAATCTTCTGTTGGTAGTTATTTTCTTTTCTACTTTTCTCATTCGAAGTCTCAATCGTCCCACGACTGGGTTGTGGTCGGAATGTCTGCTCTTGGGTATGTTGTTACAGAGGTAAAGCTCTTTCTGTATATTTGTCCTACAAGAATGTAATCGATTTGATTTCTAACTATCGTTTCAGAAGTGTGCGCAGGTGATGTCCAGGTGTACAGTCGCCTGGGTGGAAGTTCGAAGAAGATATTTAGTACACTTAGCTTATGTTCGGATGCAAATATGCTTAATAGTTTTCCTCTTTCAGTCCGTTCGCCTAATCCGTGTGATCCTATATGTTCTCCAGATTTACCTTTGCCCACTTTTGCGACAAAGTCTTCCATTGTTATTGTGATGTCATGTTTAGGGAGTTTCCTAAGTACCTCTTCTAGTTCTGAGTAAAATAGCTCTATTTCTTCATTATTGCTGTCGGATGTGGGAGCTTAAACTTGGATTATATTTAGGGGGACAGGGCTACTCGATATTTGTAGTAGTATTACTCTTTTCGATATCGGTATATACTTGGTTACATGCCTCGCCACCGAGTCTTCTACAATTATCCCTACTCCGTTCTTGTATTTTCCATCTGGTGGTCCTGAGTAATATATTCTGTGGCTCTTGATGTTGACATAGCTTGTTCCAGGCCATCTCATCTCACTGATTCCCAAGATCTTGATGTTCATTCTTTTCATCTCCTTTATGGCATTCCGAGCCTTTCCTGCTTGGGCCATCGATCTTACATTCTACGTGCCTATCTTAACAAAGGTTTTGTACTTGTGCATTAGTTTATATTTCGTTGCTGGTTTGAGTGCCTTCCCCCCCGGAGATCCGATCGGGGGAATTATGTCTCCGGAAAATTTCGTACTGAAGTCAGCCATTATTACCTTTCTGGAGATATTAAAGTGGATCTATAATGTTGTCGTTTCCCGTTGCGTTCAACATCCTAACATCCTATGCCGTTGATCATTCTCTTATTTATCCGCCTTTTGGTGTGCTTCTCTCCCAGAGACAAGAGAGTGCCTCGTTTTGCAGCCGCTCATTCTGAGGCAGACGCTGCGATTGTGGATTAATCTTAGCTTCGTTTCTCACCATCGACCGTACCGGCAAGGGTGGCCCTACCAGGACTATAACTCCCGCCGGCATTGCTCTCAGGGTCATCGAAAGTACTGAGCCCCTCTCACTACGACATAGTGTTAATCTCCAGAGAAGGGTATTAGGGTGAGAAGGGTCCTGGATAGTGACTGGATAAGTTGGCATATTTGCACCTCGCAACAAAACCGAAATTTCAGGCTGCTGCAGGAGGAAATATATCAATGCAAATATAAGAAGGCGAAGGCAACAATTAAATAGATAGCAGGCAAATAAGTAAGTACAAACATCAAAACAAGTATTTAGAGTGTGTAAACCAGTTAGGTTAGATACTTCCGAGGAGTAGATCCGAGTGCGCGACCTTGCGGCCGACACACACGCATGCGTACTGGGGGAAGGAACAGAGCCGTACTTAATACATTGTAACATTGTAAATAAAGAATGGACGAGATCAAAGTAATGTTTACCGCTATTACCAGCAAACTGGATGAAATGAATGAAACACTGGAATACCTGAAGGAAGAACCGGTAGATATAAGAAGGGAAAACAAGGAACTGCGTGATGAAGTGAAAGAACAAAAAAAGCGAGAAGTAAACATAGAAAGAGAACTAAAACGCAAGAACGTGATTATTAGCGGATTGAAATACAAAGAGCAGGAAACAGAAGTAGAACTAAAAAACGAAATTAATAAAATATGCAATAAAATTGATATAGAGATAAATACTGAAGTCGACATAGATGAGGTGAGAAGAATTAGAAAATACAACAACCAGAAGCAAACAGCCATAGTCCGAAAACAGGTAAGAGGATCCATGCAAAGGGAGCAAGGAGCAAGGACATACGGCCATACTGAGGTACAACAAACTAATAGTAAACGATGCAATTTATGATCCAGAAAACGGAAGTAACGTCGAAACCAAAGAAACTGAAAACCTAGGACAGACAACATACAAAAAGAGGGGACAAGCAGACAGATCCCATGAAGCACAAGAGGAGATTGAAAAAAATAGACAGACCAAACAAAAAAACTAAAAACCAAAGTTAAAAACGCGGGTGACGGGGAAAAGGGAGAGAGTAGAGGATGCAAGGATACTAAAACAAGGACAAATAAACACAAAGTAAGATGGAAACTAGGAACGTGGAACATCAGAGGAATGTATGAGAAAGAAATTGAGCCAGAAGAGGAATTTGAAAAGACCAAAATTGAAATACTAACAATAACAGAGACAAAGAAGAAATGCACGGGACAAATAAAAACCACAAAAGGGCACTCAATGATATACAGTGGAGTGGTAATAGAGCAAGGAGCAGCAGCGGGGGTTGTCTGCCTAATAAGCAAAGAGAAAGAAATAAACATAGAATGATGGAGAGCGGTACCAGAAAGAATACTCAACGTGACACTGCACAACAACAAAATAAAGGAAAGAATAACGGTGATAGCTGCATACGGACTAAACGATAACGCAAACGTGAAAAAAAAACGAATTTCGGGACAAAATGGCAGAAGTAACTGGAGAACCTAAAGGGAAAATATACATCGCAGGGGATCTAAATGCAAGGGTAGTAAAAAGGGACCAAGAATATAAAAAGGGAATAGGAAGGCACGGATAAAGCACTAGGAATGATAATGGAAAGAGACTGCTTCAATTCTGCCGCCTGCATAATATGATAATCACAAATACATATTTTCAGCACAAATGCGTACACCAATTTACGAGAGAGGTAAAGTAGAAAAATAAAAAATCAATCATAGACTGTATAATTACCGACGAAGATAACCTAAAGGATATAATAGATACTACAGTAAGGTGGGGGCCAAAAATCGATAGTGAACACTACTTAGTAGAAACAAAAATGCAGAGAGAAAAACAGCCCCCGTATAATCATAATAACAAGGGGAACTTACAAGCACCGACAATAAGATAATATAAATTGCAAGAAGCAGAAATAGCATCGAAATTTTAAGAAACGATCGGGCAGAAAATGAAAGAAGCGAGTGATCAAAGACGGCAACTAAATATCGAAGAGAGATGGACAAGGTGGAAGCAAATAGTACTAGAAACAGCAAAAGCAACATGCGGAACTAGATACAAAAACAACAAGAAGCAAACAGCATGGAGGACAGGAGAAATAAAAAAACAAATACGACTAAAAAGAAAACATGGCAGAAATATCTAAAGGTAAAAATGAACATAAGCTATGAAGAGTATAAAAAAGAAGGGAAAACTAGTAAGGATATGATTCAGAGGGCAAAAAGTAAAGAGTGGAAAAAATTTGGCGAAGAGATGGAACAAGACCGCAAGACGAACATAAAATTATTTTATAGTGCGCTAAGGCCTAAGAAGAGTTTGCCAAAAACAAAAGCTATAAGAAACAAACAGGGCGACCTGTTAGCGGATAACGAAGAGATCAAACACAGATTTAAAGAGTACTTTAAAGAATTACTGGACAGCGGAAAAGACAAAGAAGAAGACCCCGAAGAAGTACACGAATTTGAAGAAGTAGAAGAGAATGAAATATGATATAATAAATATGAGAAGAGAATTCTTCTGTCGAGAATTCGAAGAAGTAGCAAAGGAACTGAAGAGTGGAAAAGCCGCATGAATCGATGGAATAAAAGCAGAAATGATAAAGAACCTCGGAGAACACGCAAGAACAGCACTATTGCAGATAGTCGGACAAGCCTGGAGAGAGGAAACAACACCATTGGATTGGCAAAGTTCCATAATACTACCGACACATAAAAAGGGCGACATCAAAGACGGCAATAACTACAAGGGCATTACCCTAATAAGTGTCGTAGAGAAGATATACGAACAAATAATAAATAAGAGACTGAAAACCGTAATCGAAAAGCAAATTGCAGAAGTACAAAGCGGGTTTAGAAAAGGTAGAACGATACAATGCGATCACATCTTCACAATAAAATAAGCAATGGAGAAGACGCAACCCCAAAACAAACCTATATTCCGAGAATTTATCGACCTCAAAAAAGCGTTTGACATTGTTCCAAGATAAAAACTGTGGGAAGCACTAAGAAACAAGAAAGTCAGCAACAAAATGTGTAACATCATCAGAAACATATACGACAGAAATAGCAACGTAATAACTTATAACGGACAGCTTGCCGAACCTTTTAAAACAAAGAACAGTTTGAGGCAAGGAGGAGCTTTAAGCCCAACACTGTTTATCATCTTCATAGACAAAATAATAGGGAAATTCGACCAGAATATAAGACTAACAGTGAGACTAAAATATCAACTGATATATTAGGAGAGTTTGCAGATGATATCGTATTAATTACACAAACAGAAGACAACCTACACAAGAATTTGGAAACACGGAATAAAGAAATTAAAAAAGCGGGCATGGAAATGAACATAGACAAAACTAAAGTTATGATCATATTAGAACAAAAAGCAATCAAAATAACAATAGATAACATAGAAATCGAACAAGTAACCAACTTCCAATATCTCGGGGTCGAAATTAACTGCAGTGGGAAAATAAACGAGGAGATCAATTGAAGAATCGAAAAAATAGTGAAGATGTATCATGCATTAAGAACAACCATTGTTAATAACAAAAACGTATCCAAACAGACAAAAATTCCAGTATACAAAACTATCTACAGACCAATACTGACATTTGAATGCGAGACGTGGGTAATGACAAGGAACGACAAATCAAAGATACAAGCGGCAGAGATGCGATTCCTAAGAAGAGTACGAGGAGTAACCAAAATCGACAGGATGAGAAGCGAAAAGATCCGCGAATACCTAGAAATAGAACCAACGCTCAAATTCATCGCAACAAAACAACTAGGTTGGTGGGGACATCTTAATAGAATGGGGGAAGATATGCAGGTCAAAAAAGTATGGAAGGCTGTGCAAACAAAAACCAAGAACAGAGGGCGACCTAGCAAAACGTACAACAAGTGAATCGAAGAAATTCTTACCAAGAGAGGAAATACCCCGAAGGAGGCAGGAAAACTAGCAACGGATCGAGAAAAATTAAACAAATCATCGACAAAAAAAGACAAACTTGAAGACCTACACCGCACACAGCGGTAGAAAGGCGTAAAGATATATATACATATATACATTGACGCACAAACAACTCAAAAATGTGTCTTATATGAGCCATTCGATCAGTGGCTGTTCGCTCTTTTCTGGTGGTCAGTGAATCAAATCGAAGACATCTGAGTAGAAATAAGAATCTTTTGATACTCATGCACATCCATACAAATTGTATTCCACTGCCATCAGAGTTGAACATATCCAAGTACGAAAGATGAGAAGCTCGATACATACCAGACAGTAGCAAAATTGCAACAAAGGCTTTTTTGCCTATTACCAATTAACCTATTACTGCGTTTGTCTTTTCCAACATTATAGTTTTGTTGATTATCAGTAGCTTGCACACTAGAACTTCCATCATGTTCAAATTCTTCAGCATCTGATTTTGCATCAAAAGGCGTTTTTTCTAAAATGAATCCACAAAAGTATATTTTTATCACTTTTATATTAGGTTTTTTAAACTTTAAATTGAGATATCGCACGGTGAGGGGTGCCATTTGAAATTTAAAAGTAGGGAGGCTATGAAGCAGGTAGTAACACTTTAAAATATATTCGTTGTTTTTAAATTTCTATCTCAAAAACTCAATCGACTTATTGTTTTTAAATTAAATTAACTTCACTACAAAAGTTATTGACACTATCTAGTTTTGAAATGTACACCCGGTATTTTAGATAACAGAATATTGCAGTATGGAATATTGCACTAACAGAACTTTGAGATACTATGAGTTGAGGTCTGAGTTGAGTGGCGTTGGAAAACTAATTAAACTTATGAAAACTAATAAAACTTCAATAACGTCCATTCAGAAATTGTGTACCCTGGAAAAACTGCAAAATACTACCCGAGGATCACTGAAGAGGAACAGGCAACATGCTAAATTAGGAAGAAGAAGAAGAAGTAGAAGAAGAAAATATGTTTGTTCTAATTAGAACTAGAAGTATGAGTACTGCAACATCATAGGTTATCAGTACTCATAGAGCCTATTATATTACAAATATTTATTTAATTAATCTGCAATAATTAATAATAGTAAAAATTAACTTCAATGCAAATTTAAGAAACACATATAAAATCAAACTAATCGAATTAATAACAAATTACTTACTGGAAGTATATGTGCATTACGTCCAGACTCGCTATGAAACAGCCACAATAAATTTAAGCGGATAGTGTGCCTGGTGCCAACTAGGAATTCATAAAATCTAACTATCTCATTAAAAGTGATTATAATTAGGCGCAGTTATCGCGGAGGGCTTCATTCGATTCTCGTACTGTGTGATTTGTAGCTGCGCATTTCGGCGGATTCTAATGCTGCAATATCAATAATCATACGCGAGTTTGCAGGAAATATGTGAAAGGCATAAGCATATATAGTTTCATACCAATCCAAAATACGTATTATGAAAAATCGTAAAAGTGTGAATGCATAAAAATTGTCTGGACAGTATATGAAGGGATTTTTGAAATCTGATAATAATTAATCATTATATTAATTCTCAAATCCTGTAATAAATGCTTCGCCATACAGTAGCTCATTATCTACATTATAAACTGGAAATTATATTTACATTGTATGTCATATTTTAACCATATTATACATAATAAAGGTACACTATTACAATTGTTTACACGACACTATGATGTCATTGCGAAAAACACGAAAATAAAAAAAAATATTAGTAATTGAACATATTAGAAAAATTATAAGATTTCACAAATAGTTGTTTTTAATTAAAAATCACGTAAATTAATGATTATTGATGATAATAATGGGATTATAAAATTCAATATTTAGAGTAATTCAAAGGGTTTATTTTGTATTACTTAAATATATTTTAATTTTGCAAGAATTTCAGGGCAGCGTTATTAAAGCTGCAAAATTGTTACAGTTTTATTGGCTGGCATGTGACTGTAGCGCATTTACTTTTCGCTCCCTATAAAACTGTTTTATAATTCCATTTACGGCAAAGCATACTGTAGTGCACCGACAATGCGCATTTATTATCATATAATGCTGTATCTACACTACAAGAAGCCCCGCCAAATAAAAAGAGATAATTTTCCCAATTGTGTTATAACAGAATTACTAATCTCTCTCACCGAAAATATACAGTAGGGTAAACCGTATAGTTATTGGCCGCTTAGGCCTTTTTCAGTACATAAAATTCTGTAGAGACCGCAATTTCTAGAATAAAACCAAATCGAATAATGAGCAAGAAAGCTTAAATACTACTGTTTCGAATATATCTATTTATAACTGTCTTCTATAAACACCTTTTTTTCATATTTGGTTTTAATATAAATGTGGATAAAACTGCAATAATAGGCCAGTTTTTCTAGGTACTGGCTACATAATTTACAGTAGTTAGCCACAGTGATTATTATATTTATAAAAGCCAAAAATTGTGTTTCCATAATGGTACCATAATGGTACCACAAAATCGTTTTTTTTGTGGTACCAATAAGGAACCTAACTTTTTTTAAATAATAATGCATACTAAATTATTTCATAAAAAAACTTTATTTATAACAGACAAGGGTAGAAAGGGAATTTGGCTATATATACGAGACATATACGAGACATATACGATTTAACAGACATGACAATTGATACAACTTTATTGTCTATATGGGTCACAATATAATAAAGGTTCGTTGATATGTTTATGTAACGAATCAATTTTAAATACTCATGTAATATGGTAAGTTCGTTGACATGTAGCACATTTAATGCCAAATTTATTAAAAGAAATGTTTTTCGCAGCGAAAACACAGGCCTTTGTAAATTTATTCGTTTTCAAATTTATATTTATAAAAATCCATTTCAGATGTATCACAGGAGCCTTTAATTTTAATATATGAAATAATATTAATGTTGTCAGTTTCCACATTATTTCACTAACAAATATTTTTTTAGCAGGTTTAATCCGGGTTTTTTTAATGTATTTTAAATCATAGTCCTTGTTTTATTGCAACAAGAAGTTGTTGCAATAAAATATTTTTTAGGGTAGAAACATTATCGCATTTTATATATGTATTTAAAATTTTGTTAATGCTTGGCTGTTTGTTTTTCTTTCTAGTTTTAGTTTTCATGTGTTCTTTTTTTTTGTTTTCTTTTTCTGCCTTTTTGTATTCTAGCAGCATTTCTAATATCCTTTTATCTTTGTAATTGCTTTTATGCTTCAATTTTTTCAATGTTTTCTTAATTCCATGTTGAAGTTATAACGAAGGAAGATTTTTCTGTGTTTTTTTCCCTTTCGCTCAAGTGTTTTTGCACATGGAATAAAATCTTCAATTCTTTTATTCAGCTTAGGTTTATTTATGTGTGGCTCACTGTTATCAGAAACAATAGTAATATCTTCTCCATCGGAGTTTTGTATGGAAATACTAGTACTAATCCATAATTCACTATTCAATAATTCTCTTACTTCACCATCAAGATAACTTGTGATTTTCAAGTTCTGTAGAACTATGTCTTCGTTATTAGCATAAACAATAGGCATTTTTTCAATTTAAAGGTCATCTTGAAAATTTATTTGATAATCATTATTATTATTATTAATACTTTGTTTGATAATTTTATATTTTTTTATAGTATATAGTTTTATAGTATATAGTATATAGTATATATATAGTTTTTATATTTGATGCAACCTAAGAAAAAAATCGTTATCGTTTTACTCCTTCTCATTAAAGTCTAAAATTTTAGTCATGTTTTAATCTCCTTAAATAGTTTTGATCTGATTCAATGTAATAAAAGCTTAAGTTGAATTATTGCTGTCAATTGCATTTTCAAGTGTATAGAATTGCTTTTTATTTATTTTGCCTAAACACTTACTAAAATCGATCGCATTAGGATCCAATCGATAAAGGAAACAAGCATTGAATCCATTTATTATAGTGACTGGTTTAAATTTCTCGATTGCTATCTTAATTACAGGTGCAATTTTTTCTTTAGTAAGTACTTCCGTTGGATTATTTCTTCTAAATTCCAATACAGTAGATTTCCATCAATTCTTCAAAAGTATAAATGCATAAACATCTGCGGGTTGTGGAATTCTTGTGGAATTAGGATATAACGCTATCAGTAGAATATCTAGTTCGGAACAGAGGTCGCTTACATCAATAGTTGAATGGGTTTGATGTCCAACAACAAAGAGTATTACAGGAAGCTTAATGCCAGTGTTTTTTAAATGAGGGTGCATGATATTCTTAATGTAATCAAGAAATAAATTTGCTTTCATCCACCTATTCTCACTACAACCAATGGCCCACGTGTCAGGAACTGATTGGGCTACTTCTTGGGGTAATCTTTTGTATGGAAAAATAATCGTCGGTGGAATTATATTGACAGTGGTTGAAAATGTGATCATCACTGTTAAATTAACTCTTGAATTGAGGTCAATTTCATAGACATTTTTAACACCTCTTGGAGCTAAAACGGTTTTTTTTCTTTCGGGCACAATAGAAAGCAGGTCTCATCACAATTAAATAGCTTTGATGCATCGTTTGGTATATATGCAACCCCCCTTCGACCCAAATATTCTTTTATATTTTAGAACCACTTTCTTACATCATTTTTTGAAACATTAGCACTTGCGGCCATTAGTGGTTCTGGTGTTCGTGCAAATTTCAGCATGTCTTTGTAGAAATGCTTTATACCATCCCTCACCAGGTATGTTATTCTTAAATGGATTATTTGTTTGAACCGCCTGTTACAGTGTCAGACCGATTCTTGAATATGTTCTTTCCTTCTTGGGAAACCTTTTTGATAGCTACTTATAATTCACTTTTTCAATTTTTTTTCTTTGGCAACTGTTAAAATTGGGGTAGGCCCAAATGATGTTTTGTCGCTAAATTTGTTGCTCATACGAAACTGTATTTTAGTTCTTGAACACATATTTTATAGCCGCTTTTTTCTGTAAGGAAGTCTTTCTCCTGTAAGGAATCGGAATATTCATATTTTGTATGAATTAATTTAACATAAAACCACGAAAAAGGCTGATATTAATTGAGATTTAGTAGTAATTTTAAAACAATTTCATACTTAGGTATAAACAATGAAAACACACAGTAAAGCCAAGTATTGTGTTAGAATAACACGGGGAAGGGAAGATCATTTGGGGAAATAATAAGTAATATGTTAAAATATGAATTCAATTTGAAGAGATTACAAAGGAAATTACGAGAACTTTTATAATCATTAATATAAAACGGGTCCATGCGCGGTGAGGCAATTATATAAATAATCACAGAAGAGGCCCGAGCAGGCTGCTGACTAATCATAATAGTTTGGTAATTTTGTATCAGTAACCTTGCTATAGGGCACATGTGAGATCACCTGAATGAGAATTTATGTTAAGGGGCAGAGTGGGCGAAATTTTAATATAAATAGCATCGGATTGCATGCAAAAAAGGGAGTCGGTTCCGAGGCGACAGGCCGTTATTATCTCTGTCAATAGTATACGCGAAAATCATTATAAATAGTATTATCCGATTTATATAAAAGTTACCGTTTTCAGAATAATATTAATTATTTCTGAATTGAGTAGTAATAATTAGTGCAGTCCTCCCAAAGTTACCAAATAAACAAATACCCGTAAATTATTTATAATTTGCTTTACTAAAATCATGTTCCTTCTCAATATATTGTAGGCATCAAAGCTAAAAGCGTGGCCGTTACAAAATATGTAGGCGTTAGAGCTTTATTAATTTTTGATATACGCTTAATAAGCGGTGCCGTGGAGGTTGATAAGGTAATCTTTTCGGTTTCATTCTCGTTCAAACAAAAGAATGCTACCATCTCCAATTGTGTTTACCGTAGTAGACATGATTAAATAATCATTTAAGAAATTACCAAAAACAAATACCTTGTAAATTATTTATAATTTGTGTTACCTAAATCACGTTCCTTCTCAATATATTGTAGGCATCAAAGCTAAAAGCGTAACCGTTAGAGTATATGCAGGTCTTAGAGAGCTTTATTAATTTCTGGTATACGCTTAATAAGCGGTGCCGTGGAGGTTGATAAGGTAATCTTTTTGGTTTCATTCTCGTTCAAACAGAAGAATGCTACCATCTCCAATTGTGTTTACCTTAGTAGACATGATTAACATCTCCCCTCACAAGCTAACAGAAGTCATAAAAATATCAATTAAAATGAAATGAGTATTATCATTTGAATTTCCTCTTTAATAAAATATTGTCATTGTAAATTTAAAATGAAATATATAGAGGATAATACTCTTTAGGGAATAAGTATAAATTATTAAAATATAACCTAAATAATATCTCTTTGCTAAAGGAGCAAAACATTATCTAATTATGCGAAATTATTATCATGAATTTGAATCAAATGAATATTTAGATGATATACATTACAGAAATAAAACTAAAATTTAATGAAATGAGATGGAAACCAACAAGCAAATGGACAATAGGAAGACCCAGGAACACATGGTTGGAAGAAGTTGAGGAGAACTTGAAGAACATTGGAATGGTGAGATGGAAAAAAGAAACAGAACACAGAAAGTGTATATATATATATATATATATATATATATATATATATATATACAGGGTGTCCGAAAAATTCGTGTACAACGTTTGACGACAGACTCCTGACGTCAAAATAGGTCGATCTAAGCCGACTTAGTTATATCCAAAATTGTCTCGTTTAGCCGGTAGAGGGCGTCAAAAAAAAACAAAAGTATAACAAAGTTGAAAGTATCTATTGTAAGAAACTAAGTAAAACAAAAACATTACTTAAGCAAATGTGTAAAATGACCGCCATCTTGCTGAATACACTTATTAACACTCTTTAAAAAATGATATTGGACCCTATCTAATGTCTCGGGATTATTAAAATGGTTGCCTGCATTTAAAATCCGCTGCAATAAATCATCGCGTGTGTTTACCGGAGTCTTGTAAACTTCTGTTTTAATAGCGCCCCACAAAAAGAAGTCACACATATTTAACTCAGGAGAACGTGGTGGCCATTTTACTGGTGCATCATTGCCTCTTCCAATCCATCGGTTGGGATACTGATGATGTAAGTATTGCCGAACGGCAACGGAAAAATGGGGCGGGGCACCATCATGCATATACCACATTTCCCTCCGAAGAAAAATGGGCAAATTCTCGAGAAGAATTGGTAATGTGTCTTGCAAAAAATTTAAATAAATATTTCCATCTAACCTGTCTGGAATAACAATGGGACCAATAAGGTAGTGATCAATAATACCTGCCCAAATATTAATTTTAAATTGATGCTGATGATGTGCAACTTTAATGGCATGTGGATTTTCATCGGAATAAATATGTTCATTGTGCAGATTGGTTACCCCAGATCTTGTAAAGCATGCCTCGTCAGTAAACATAATTTTTCTACAAAAATTTGGAACAAGGATTCTTTTGTTTCTAATAAATTGACAAAATGTAAGCCGCATGGGGGGATCAGTCGGTAAAAGTTCCTGGACTTTTTATATGTGGTAAGGATGTAACAACTGTTCTCTTAAAACCTCATTGACAATCGTTTTAGGAACATTTAACTCACGTTCTAAGAGACGGGTACTGGTACTTGGTTCTTCTTCAACTCTTTCCAGAATCATCTCTTCTGTTTCCACAGTTCGAGTTGTTCGCATACGACCCCTGCCTTCAAACTTTTTCTCAAAACTGCCCGTTTCCCGAAGATGACGCTCAATATTGGCAAATGTTTGGTGGTTTGGTATTCGACGGTTAGGAAACCTCTCCATGTAAACCCTAACACTCTGACGCCCATTTCCTCGACAAAACCCGTATACCAGGAGCATGTCAACTATCTGAGAGTTTGTATAATTTTCCATTTTTAATGGTAAAATGAACTTGTAATTCAATAATGTTGATCGTATACTTGAGTAAATATTATACTTGATTAATTGTCAAATTATTAAACGTCATTGATATTAATTTTTGACGCCCTCTACCGGCTAAACGAGACAATTTTGGATATAACTAAGTCGGCTTAGATCGACCTATTTTGACGTCAGGAGTCTGTCGTCAAACGTTGTACACGTATTTTCCGGACACCCTGTATATATATATATATATATATATATATATATATATATATATTATATATATATATATATATTTAATATATATATTATATATATATATATATATATATATATATATATATATATTATATATATATATATATTTAATATATATATTATATATATATATATATATATATATAATGAAATGAAATCAATAAAATTATCAAAATTGCTTGTTTAATAAATCTCAGTCTAAATATAAAGCTGAAATCTTAAAACGATAATGTTCTCCAGGGATAAGTATAAAATATTAAGGTATAATTTACATAATAACTGGGCAATACTGTGAAAAATTATTGGTTGTTTTGTGTAATGAATATAAACGAGTTATAAATAATCATATTGCAAATTCTATAATATTAGTCATACGAACAATTTACAGGATATATTTAACAAAATTGTATCTATCAAAACCCAGTTAGTGAATCCTGAAGTAATAAATGTAATGTGGTATTGGAAGGAACAAACAGTGACATATTTAATGAAGTGGTGACATGCATTGAGCAGTTTTGCGGGCACGTAGAATTGAGCAATGTGTAAAATCATTGACAGTAATTCATCTTTTATCCAACTCTAACTAATACTTTTTGAGTCAATAAAGAAAGCCATTAAATTCAAAGTTTAATTGTTGTTGCAAAATTCTTTAAAGTGAATAAATTACACTTAATCCATAATTATGTGTCTTTATTTTATTAATATTATTGTTAGAAACACACGCATTACCTCTAAAAGAAGTTGGAGTTTTCACGATTATGAGATAATATCAAACATAACGTAAAGAAGTACTGCTATTATACGATCACATAACATAAAAGTAAAATAGATAAATCACGAGCCAAAACAAATATCATAAATTATAAGAATTTTTTATTATAAGTAAAATATACATAAATACATTATAATATAATTATTAAATATTGGGAAAAGGAAGTCGTACAACCCATATCAATTTTTACATTGTCAATCGCTTTTTCAATATTATATTCAGTATACCGCTCTCGATAGAGAGCACCTTCACTAATTTTAGGCATTCGGTAATATTATAATGACATTACATAAAAATAATCATGTGTTGTATGATAAATGTCGATGGCAATTTTTCAAATTGACACCCTCTATATACGATAATTCATAATTAATTAAAATCATTAAGTTAGGATATGACAATATTTCTCACAGCTTACTTACAACCCAATATTATGAAGGAAAATTTAGGCTGATTTATACGTTCCTTTGTGTAAGCATTGAACAGTGCCATGGTGCTAGGTGTACGCAATATTTATTAGTAATTTCCATGAGTTGTTAAATTCGACGTTCTGGTGATTTATAAGAGTTTCTTTGGGTGGTCGTTTTGGTGGTGTTTGGGCAAGCTTAATTTATATTTATGCGGGCGTGTCGAAGGGAATTTGTTGGGGTGAACATATACGGGGATTATTTAAATGGGTGCTGGGAGCAAATAAAGATGAACGCAGATATTGGCGCGGCAAGAATTGCCAAAAAATGTAACTGGCAGGGGTCGGTTATCGGGCTTGTGCAGGACCGGGGTCAATAAATACGTCCGCAGGCCCTCCTGATATTTACGGTTATTCGACAGCCCTAAATTCAAAGCGGGGGACACTTTTTGCACCCCACTCCCCCCATGCATGCATGGCAAACAGATTCCACGTACATTCTACAATCTACATGGATGTTATGGGCTGAGCTCTGTGTGCAGGAGAAGAGCGACGGGAGCCTGATGAATAATAGTGGGTAACTTTCTGATTTATGCGTACGAGAATTGAAGTTCGCGCGGCGCAGAGATAACGAAAACAAATTTAAAAACATGGAACCTATTAGATTTTATCGCCGCGGCGAATTTCCACAAACAAACTGAAAATGTTCCAGGGCATCCAACCGGATAGCTCCGAATAACCCACAATGTATTTAAAGATCTGATAAATAAAACTCATCAAATAGATTCAAATCAACATTAAAACTCCGGTCCCGCTCTCGCCAGATCTGAAATGAAATCTGCGCCAGATATGAGATGGGCGAGCATCCAAACAATATGTCCGCTTATCAGTTGTTGTTAACAAGTTTTCCGGCCGTAATCGACGAAGTTGCTATCGCCAATTCAATCCGAGATGTTCGCTGCACTTGTCAACTTTTTTTGTCTCAACTCCCAACGCCACCCCCGCAGTCCCCGTTTTATCAGCGCGGACCGTCTGCCCCCGGGGGCCGCAGATACCGCCGCAGAATCCGCCCCCATAGTTTATCTCGTGCAGCCGTCCACCGACTACTCTTGAGCACGATGCCAAGGAGTACGCTGGAAACGTCACACCTCGTTACCAATCAAGACACGTATAATTAAGTAACGTATGGTCCTAAAGTTTTTGGAAAAATGTTAAATGATTCGTTTTTATACCCAATGCAGTTTAATAAAGTTGCCGTGGAAACTAAAACGTCACAAATAATCAAGTTTGATTATAACAGTCTAGTTTTTCGAATCGATCGTAGCAAAATATCTTACAAATTAGATATCCGTAAAGGCATTTACAATCTAGTTGGACAAATACCTAAGCGTGATATTATTGCAATGTACCGAGAGCAAAATGTAGGAAAGTCTACCATTTACAACAACACTATAAAGATTTGTAAAGAGGGTATACCATACATTAATTTACCCAAAAGCGGTAGACCAAGAATTTTGAGTAGAACAAAAGAAAGAAGACTGATTGAAGCAGCGAAAGACAAAGTTGGAGTTTCTCAGAGAAAATGTTAAATATTAAGAACAATTGATCGCACAAACTTAGTATTTAGAAAGAGTAGAAAGGCATCAAAATACACTACAGCCCAGTTGAAAGAATTCCGCGTTGTTGTCGCTCATTAAGGCGTACATACTTTGATAATAAATTGATTGTAATTAATGATGAAAAATATTTTGCCTTATCCCATTCAGAGATTAAAGGAAACGAAGGGTTTTACACCGACAACTTAGAAAATACACCAGACAATGTTAAATTTAAAGGTCATTCGAAATTTGAGGATTAAATTTTAATGTGATGTGCCATTTCAGGATTTACAGGATTTACAGGATTTACAGGATTTATCTCACAGCCGTATGTTGGTCGTATTCGGGGAGAAGCCTTAAACGCAGATCGTTATATTCAAAGATGCCTCACTAAATTACTTATTTTTTTAAATACACATTATGCCAACGATAATATAATGTTTTGACCTGATCTAGTTTCATGCCATTATGCTGGAGTTACCAGACAGTGGTTAAATGAAAATAACATAGACTTTTCACCTAAGTTGGATAATCCTAATGTACCTCAGGCTAGACCAATAGAAGAATTCTGGTCAATACTATCGAGGAAAGTGTACGATGTAATAGAGGAGGATCTACGAAAGGATGGGAAGCTACGAATGAAGATCAATTGCGGCGTTCTATCTTCCAAAAGGTTAGAGAAATATAACCTGAATTCGTCCAAAAAAAGATCGGACAAGTCCGAAGAAAATTACGACCTATTGAGGATATTGGATCACTATTCATGATGTAATTAGTAATAATTTTTTGTTATTAGTGTTGTTAATTGTTGTAACATTTGTTTTTCTAATTAAATGAGTTTGGACAATTTTATTATCATTTAAAAATTTCCAAAATCTTTGGGACCATACGTTATTCATTGTTACTTCCAACCATGGAACCACATGTATAATTATAAACTGTTGATGATTCATAAGAACCTTAACTAATTCGATCCAGAAGCAACATAAATTGCTACTTTAATAGTACGAGATCATACATTTACTGAATTTTCAAATTTGTATAGGGTAATCTACCAAGCTTATGACACCCTTAAGTGAATTAATTAGTTAGTAAAATCATATCATAAGTTTGTATAAGCATAGAAAAGCTAGTATTATTTTATTGTAATGCATTAAAGTGTGTTGATGGTGTAGCAACAAATTCATTTATTTATATTTTGCGAGATAATAATTTGTATTACATTTTAAATATACTTACCATAAAGTTCAGTAATTGGCATACATAAACCTATTATTGGCAGTGTTTTCTTCTTGTTATTAGCATACATTATTTATACCGGGTATACATTTCAAAACCAGCCAGTCTCAATAACTTTTGAATGCAAGCTAACGTGATAAAATAAAAAAATAAAAACATGTCGATAGACTTTTGGAAGAGAAAGTTTAAAAACAATGTCAAGTCGATTTTAAGTATCCCCCCTTCTCCGTAGCCACCCCCACTTTGAAACTTCAAACGGCAGCCCCACCACCTTGGGTTTCTCATTTTAAAGCTTAAAAAAAACCTAATCTTGTCGCTGAATAAAAAAAGAATTTTGTCGACTAGTTTTGAAAAAAAGTAAATAAGAAAAAATCCAAAACAATTTATATTAAACAAATCTAATATATTTCGAGGCAGATGTTAGAAACTATGTTAATTGAATATAAAATATTACCCCCTCCCCCTAGCGACTCTCACTTTTATTACAAATTTTAAATTACGCCCCTACGTTGTGATACCTTGTTTTAAAGCTTAAAACAAATACAATCCAGACGTGTTTTTCCGAACTGCGAACTGTTCATTACTTTTATTGTCTTGTTATTGCTTAACCTAACTGCTTTGTTTTTCCTTTCCTCTGCTTCTCGTCAGTCAGTACTTCTCCTAATTTTGGGCCAGGAAGAGAAACCATCGATTGTAGGGCTAGAATCGTAGTGCTGATGGCTTTATCTGCTTTAATTATAGTAATGCTGTGCTTTTACAAATATACTGAGAAGTCTGCCAACTTTTCTAAAGCATCGGCCATTGATACGAAATTCTCCACAAATTCAACGCTTGTTGTTATTCTTAATAAGCCTTTATTTTTGTTTCTGTCCATGTCTTCTCATCCATCATCTTCACTAGCATTCTTAAAATGCAAACACAGAGCCGCATAGTTTTTACGACTGCTTTTAGTGTGCGATAATTGGAAGCAACCCATCGAACAGACAAGACAGTTCCAATTTGCAACAAAATAATTTCAAGAGAGGCTGCAGCTTCTCGAAGCTCGTTCTGACTCTTTGGCTATCTTGTATCCAAAGAAAATAACATTTTTAGTAAATATTTAGAAATGATTTATTCCAAACACTTCATTAACCACGTCGTTCATGCTCAATTCCAGCCTATGATTTGCACAGTGCCACATAATTAGGTTTGGAAATTTATGCTTTAAACGCGTGGCAACTACAGAATATTTTCCGATCATTACGAAACACCGTGGCATGCAAAACTAATAACATTCGCTCAGACATTTTTGTTCGATGCTATGAATATCTAGGCACATTCGTAATTCAGACGTCTCTGCAGAAGTGTTTGCCAAATCAATTAAATTTAAATTTAATATGTAAGCTTCACTGGAATATTCGCACAGTAATGTACGTATTGTAATTTACAAATATGGCCTTTCTGCCTGAATGTCATATTGCGCCCATATTTAATCCATTTAGTTTTTGAACATAAACGTGAATTGGAAAATCAACGAAGGGCCTTTACACATATACATTTTTACATTTTTTGCACATTTACCATACTACATATTTGTACACTGTACGAATAACGTGTTCTGTTGTTTCAAAATTCTGATTCATTTTAGTAAATGGTTCACCAATTTCTTCCTTCTGTACAGTCACCTTAATCTCTATTGCTATTATATGAGCATCAGTATTCTTATGTTCCAAAATTTTCTTCCTCTAAGTTGTTTGCTGTACGACTTCCGTATGCAGTCACCACACAATTCTGCTATGTTGTTGCTCATCTTAAATTCTTGGCACCCAATGTACTTAAGTTTCTTCTTACTTGCTTACATATCATCCTAGCGATTTATTCTCAATAATGAACCAATCGTATTCGCTTAAAAATAATTGCCTGTACTACAGTTCAACAATCTGGAATATCTTTCAGTGAAATTCATGAATCATGCAAAGATATGTTTAGCCTTAAATGCGATAATTTTGTTTTTGTTTTTGTTATTTACTAATCGGAAGAATCATAAACTATAATTGCAAAGTATCAGAGTAACCAACCGCAAAACAAGAAACTGGCACACAATGTAAATTCGGCATCCGATTCGGGGCACTATGTTTCTTTTACCCTTCTTCTTACAATCATCTGTTACAATACATCTTTTTTACAAATTTTAAAATTTACACAATGGTGCAATTTAAAATTGTCTGCAATAATTTCAGAAATTTCAGTACCTTGGGAAGAAACATTAAAAGTATTGTACGTATTGTTTCTTATATTGAATCGTGAATTACTTTTGGTAGGTTCTTCATTGCTTTATTTTGCATTATTTTGCTTTTAAAACCTCCCCTAGATTTTTATTTATTGTATTATTCTTTAAATATAATGTATGTTAGGTACTTCCTTATTCAGAAATTACATACGATATATATCACATATCTTTCTCGTTTCTCAAGAAACTCAAGAAACGTGGAAGAAAATAGAACAACGAAGACAAATAAAACACAATATAATAGAGAAAGAACAAGAAGACAAAGAGCGATTAAAAAGAGAATATAAAGAAAAAGATAAAGAAAATAAAAGAAGTGCCATGAGAGATAGGAGAGAGTACCAAGAGGATCTACTTGTGGAAGCAGAAACAGCGGCGAGACAAAATGATTTAAGAACTTTATATAAAACAACAAAGAAATTGAGTGAAACTGGAACAACAAGCACCGTGCATATGAAAAACAAAGAGGGTAAAATATTAAAAAATGAAAAAGAAATAATTGCAAGGTGGCTAGAATATTTCAGAGAAGTATATGCTAAGAAAGAGATAGAACAAGAACTAGAAGAGGAAGAAATATGCCCGGATCTAAACTTACCAATAACAGAATTTACACATGAGGAAATAAACAATGCAATTAAACAACTAAAAGGAGGAAAAGCAGCCGGAATAGATAACATCACGGCAGAGCTACTAAAAGCAGACAGAGAAACCTCAACAAACATTCTGTACATACTAATAAACAAGATATGGAAAGAAGAGAAAGTACTCGAGGAATGGAAGAAGGGAATAATTGTTAAAATACCGAAAAAAGGAGACCACACGAAGTGCGATAACTGGAGAGCTATAACGCTGCTTAATGTAACAAGTAAGGTAATGACAAAGATAATGCTGGAGAGGATGAAAGGAGAAATAGACCGAATACTTAGACCTAACCAAGCCGGATTCAGGGGAAACAAAGCATGTACAGATCATATAAGTACTTTGAGAATCATACTGGAGCAAACCCTGGAATGGCAGAATAAGATATATATGAACTTCATCGACTTTAAACAAGCCTTTGATCGAGTGGATCGCGAAAGGATGTGGGACATACTAAGAAGATACGGACTTCCGTCCAAGTACATCAGAGTAATAAGAATTTTCTACGAAAATTATACCGCGCAAATTAGGCATAATGGGCAACTAACTGAACCAATAAGCATAGACAGCGGAGTGCGACAAGGATGCATATTATCGCCAACAATATTTCTGATACTGGTGGATTGGATTATGAAGAAAACAACACGAAACAAAACAGGAATAAGATGGAATGCTTTCAGCCAACTTGAAGATCTAGAATTTGCCGATGATGTATGTTTGATATCTGAAAAAAGACAACACATGCAGAAGAAAACCGACAAACTGTCCAAAGAAGCAAAAAAGATAGGACTCAGCATAAACACAAAGAAGACAAAAATAATAAAAATAAACACTGAACGAGAGATGGGAATATTTGTTAAGGAAGAAGAAATAGAGAATGTGCAAAAATTCTGCTACTTGGGGAGTATACTAGACAAAAATGGAAGAATAGAAGAAGAAGTGAATGCAAGAATAAACAAGGCACAGAATGCGTTCTACATGTTAAGGAAAATTTGGGGTTCCAATGAACTAACACTAGCAACTAAAGTCAGAATATTCAATACGAATGTGAAAAGCATACTATTGTATGCATCAGAAACATGGAAAACAGAAAAGAGAGTCATAAAGAAGACAAACATTTGTAAATAAGTGCTTAAGGAAGATTTTAAAAATATACTGGCCAAACCGTATAACGAACAAAGAACTATGGAAAAAAAACTAAACAAGAATCAGTAGCAATAACGATTAATAGAAGAAAGTGGAAGTTTATTGGGCATACCTTGAGGAAAGATGGGAATGACATAACAAAACAAGCCTTAGATTATCAACCAACAGGGAAGAGGAAAGTGGGCAGACCAGCAGAATGAAGGAAATAACATGGGGAGAAGTAAAAGCAGTAGCGAAAAACAGAGAAGAGTGAAGGAAGTTCGTAGAAGCCCTATGCTCCGATCGGAGCCAAGAGGATTAAAGTAAAGTAAGTATATCACATATCAATTACTATCTACGGGATGTTTCTAAAATAAAATATCTTGCGTGGAATATGTTAGACCAACAAATGGGTTCTGCATAAGAGCAATTATCATAAAATTTCTATAGTAATAATAATAATAATAATCTCTTTGTTGTAGTACGATCCGCTACAACGAATATTACAGCGTTATATAGGTACATAATCCATAAACATATTATTTAAAATATCAGCTGATTCGGGAAATAATTAAAATAAGGTATATAAAAACACACTAATACAATACAAAGAACATGCCACACAGATTTAAATACCATAGACATTTAAAATGAATCTTTCATATAGTCCTTGACATCATAACACCTTTCCAGAAGCAACTTCCGTAGTTCCATCTTGAACTTGGCAAATGGCAAACCTTTTATGTTCGCTGGCAACTTATTATAAAGTTTTTGGCCAGAATAGCTTGAAGATCTCTCATAATTTGTCGAGTAGAGCTTTTCATTTGATTAATTATAACAGTTTCTTGTTTAATAATTGTGTATAGTGCATTTTCATTGATAACTATTAAAGTTTGTTCTAATTAATAATAAAGTTGTATACATTTGTAGGGTGTCTACGCTCACCCGTTCGTTAAAAGTTTACAGGGATGCCGATGTACTAAAAATGTCAAAAAAATAGTTGTCATACGGTTGAATCAGTTATCTTCATGTGAAATATTTTCACTCTTCTATCACTTCCGGTTCCCCCGAAAGTTGTACCAACTTTCTTATTTTAAATAGAACACTTCATATATTATTATATTTTTGAATTCCTTGCTTTAATTGGATCATATCTTGAAAGAACGTATGTACACTTATCTCTTTTAGTTTCCAAGAAAAACATTTTTTTCTAAAATTTTAACCTCTAAAAGGTAGCCTGAAATCTGTCTATAACTACTCTTAGGAAGAAGATACAATTATGAGTTACATCTCTAATTGTACCTGGAGGATGCCTCTATGAGTAAAATGATTGGAAACTGTCAATTTTGATAATAAGTGTTCATAAAATGTCAATATCTAAGTATTTTCTTAAATATCCCGTAATGCGACTTTTTTAAATAGAATGATCCATTTTTTATCGCATAGCACGATAGGGAGAAAAAATTACTACAAAAAGTATAATACAACCACAACTCCTAAAGTTGTCCTAAAATGACTTTTTTGTCGCATTTCTGCAGGGTATAATTTCGCATGTCACAAGTGCGCTTTAGTAGGCATGTGATATGCTTTTGTTTTGTCGCTATTGTAATGCAAACTGTCAAATAATAAAACCATTTTGAATAAAGTATTACAGAAATCAAAATCAACAGAATGAATTATTACACAAATTAACAAATTATAAATTTATTCTTTATACATGGCAACTGCGATAGAATTGTTGTTCTAACATGTAGAGTATTCAATAAAACTTATCTGCATTTGCCGCCGATGAATAAAACAAGATTTAGAAGATTGGAATCAAATTTTGTTCAATTTGGACAGGGGAATAAGACATCGACAAAAGCCAGTTATGGAGAATGGGGAAGTGCAAGAAATAGTGTTGGCCTATTTTCTAGTTAATCCACAAGCATCTATCAGCTGTGCGTAAGAAGATTAAGGCACTTAGATATTGACATTTTATGGACACTTTTTACCAAAACAGTTTTCAATTATTTTACACGTAGAGGCATCCTCTAGGTACAATTTGAAATAAAACTCATAATTTTATCTTATTCCTAAGACAAGTTATAGACAGATTTCAGGATACCTTTTAGAGGTCAACATTTTAGAAAAAAATGTGTTTCTTGAAAATTAAAAGAGATAAGCGTACATACGTTGTTACAAAATATGTTCCAATTTAAGCGAGGAATTAAAAAATATAATAAAATATGGGGTGTTCCATTTAAAAAAAGAAAGTTAGTGCTACCTCCGGTGGAGCCGGAAGTGATAGGAAATTGAAAATATTTCACATGAGGATAACTGAATCAACCGTGTCATGCGGATTTTTTTTGAAATTATTAGTACAAGGGCAACCCCGAAAACTTTTAACGACCAGGTTAGCGTAGACATGGGACGGATAAAATTTTATATTGCTTAAAGGTATCCTTGCATGACTCTTGGTACTTTAAATTAAAGAATAATCTAATAACTCGTTTTTTTAAGATACATATTTGTTGACAGCAAACAGAGTTGAGCCAGGGAGAGATATTTAACGCTAGATGGCAGTAAATAATGCTATAATATATATTTATTCAGCAGTCGCGGTTAATAGTTAGCTTTAGACGATTCATAATGTAATAGGCTTTATTTAGTTTTTTAGCAATGAAGGTTATATGTTCATCCCGTCTAAGCAGGGAAGTTTGTCTTTTCTTGTAAATTAATTTAATGTTCTGTACTCAACTTTTTTTTAAGTCGTGATGTTACGAAAAATTTAACAAATAGTTTTTCCAATATTAAGCATTCATTATTAGTATTGCACCAACTTTTGATGTCATTTATTGCCCTATTTATTTTGAGTACCAAATTTTCTAGATTGTTTGCTTTAACCACGACGGAAATATCATCAGCAAACAAAGTGATATAATAGAACTCCATATAATTGCTTATATCATTCATAAACAAAATAAAAATCAATGGTCTCACGACCGAACCTTGGGGTATCCCAATTCTAGTATTATGTTGTGTGGACGTGCAATTTCTCCCTATTCTTACCCATATCTTTCGACTGCTAAATAACGAATTTGATAAGTTAGATGTTGTAGCTCTGATTTCCAATGCTTTTATCCAATATAAATCATTTACTTAGGCAGTCGAAGGCTTTCGACAGATCAAAAAAGAGCCCAGCTATATGCTCACCAGTGTCCAGATGTTAATAAATTTGGGCTGTATAGGCGTATGCTGCACTCACTGTCGATCTATGTTGGCGAAAACCATGTTGTGCTCTATAGTATAGATTGTATTTTTCCAAGTAAATGCATAATTTGTTGTGTTCAATCTTCTCGAAGATTTTAGAAAATACGCTTAGAATGCAAATTGGTTCATAGTTTTCTATATTTGTAGTTTCTTTACCTTTGTGTATAGGTAAAACAAGTCTAATTTTTAATATATCTGGGTAGGAACAAAAATCGAAGCATTTATTTACAATTAATGTTAATGGTTAAACAATTATAAGTGCCATTTTCCTAACTTTTTGGCCAATATATCAATTATACCCACATTGTTCTTATTTTTCAAATTCGCTATTATTTTAAGAACTTCACTTTCCGTTGTGTGGTCAAGATAAAAACTATTTAATTTATGAATGCTAGTTGTACAGTTTCTAGAAATTTTGGTTTTTAAATACTGTTTTAGACTTTGTTCTACATTACACAATAAATCGTTGGCAAATGCTTCATATACATCTCGCGGGTGTATTGAATCAGCATACTTATGCACAGTTTAATATTTTCCAGAACGAAGTTTTGGTCTGTTTCATTTTTTACAATTTCCAAAAACCAAAATATGAACCAAAATATATTTTTTTCAATTCCATGCCTTCATTGTTCTTAAAATTCACTTTAATATTTGGGCAACTTATGGTGATTGCCGATTCTAAGCCTGGCAGCAATAAACACATCATATCATCCACAGTTTGCTCTGAGGTGTTAACTACCTTAAAATCCGTAGTATAAAGATAAGCTGCCAGCTTGTCATGTTTGAAACTATTCGTACATCTTCTGTGTTCGTATTTAATACCACTATGTCAAGTTTGTAGTTTATCTTTTATAATTGGATGAGAGCATGGATGAGAGCAAAATGATCCCATAAATTTTGCTCTATAACCAATGTGACACCCGAGTCAGCACTTGAATTGCTACATATGCAATCTAATTATGTTACCAACTTATGTCTCAAAAGGCCATGATTTGTTTTGGTGCCCACTAATGCAATATCGTGGCAAACCTTTGTTTATAATTTGAATAGTACAGGGTGGGGCATGGGAACTTTCTCTTTTGAAATGCGCACGGTGAAGTTAGCGAGAGGGTTGTTTCCATGTTTGTCATAAAAGCAAAAACTTTTTTTTTTCTTATATAATTCAAGCTAAGTTTTCTGTACATATTCGATAATAATATTTGAGGATTCGTTTCGTTAATATGTTACAGTAAAGTTTCAAATTACACATTATCAACAACAGACAGATATAATAAAATACATTACATTATAATAAACATAATATACTATTTTATAGTATACAAACATAATATTATAAATACATTATAAATACATTATAAAAAACAGATATTATATATACATTTCACTTTGTCATACATAAAACTCTATTCGATATTTTGCTTTTATGAAAGTTATATGATGACCACCCCGTATATTTTGTATTATATTCCTATTATACTTATAATGCTTCTTACTGTATTTGCGTGATGCGCAAGCAATTTATTATCTATTATTATTCATTGTCTATTATATTAATAATCTCTCCATTATTAGCATAGTATGAAAATGTATCATACCTAATTTGTACGTTGCTCATTAAAGTCGTTAAACCTTAATAAATATTTAATCATCATTGACAAATAAAATAATTTGGCCTTTTTTAAAATAATGGTGGTGACCCTGTAAAGCTGATTTGAATATTTCGAAAATGTAATTGCCATGTAAAATATATTTTTATAAAAGTTGAAGATAACCGAAAACTGCATACGGTTTGCAAGAAAATAATTGCCCCCAATTTTTGGATTGCAGAGAAATATAAAATTTTATTAATTAGTGTGATAAAATCACATGGTGGCCCTGTTTTTTAAATCAATTTTCTATAAATATTAGCCCTTTTTTTAAAATCAATTTTCCATAAATATTTAAAAATAATATTTGAGAATTCTAAAATACTACCAAAATTGTCACTTAGTAGTACGATCAAGTTATATAGTGTTCACATTTTTTTTTTAAATTAACCTTCAATAATTATTCTGGGTATATGTATATCAAGAAGAAATAAGTAAAATAATAAAAAAAGACATCTTTATATTTAAATACTACTAGTAAGTACTCCAATAAACAAGAAAGGAAACAATAAAAAAATATTATTTTTGTTATTAGATACAAATAATAAAAATAATAATGTTTAAGTACTAAATTAACTTTCTCTAACTAATTCATAATAATATTAATAATAATTGTAATTACAGGCTTCCTCGCCTGTATAAAATATCGTGTTTGCTATTTTGCTGGCACTTTCTGATACTTGAAACTTTTTGATACTTTATTATAGGACATCAAACTTTTGCTATACATTTTTCCTCTATAAAACATTTTTTATTTGTTCCATTTATGACTGTGCAATATTTGGTTTTCTTCATTCCTATATTGACTGGACAGTGGACACGACTAATAAATATAAGCCAAAGTTCACAAAAAAAAATATTTGAAAATCTCTGATTTTCTTACTTTTAAAACAAAATGCTGTACACAATGAAGTGCAACAATTGCGTATTGCTTACATATGCACAAAAGTTATCACAACAAAAATTAAGAATAATAAAAACCTTAAATAATATTTCAGAATACATTATCCTAAAATTTTCAAAATTCAAAATTGATATGCAATACAATCAAATATACACTGTTTAAAATTATAACATAATATTCTAAAGTGTTCCGGTATAGATTATGTATCAAAAACTACTTTAAAAAAATCTGTTTTACTTTCAGAATGCAAACCAATAAATTGTACTGAATGGTGGTCTAATGAAAATGCAAATTACTAAATTTTGTACGACAGCAGTAAAAGTGCATCAATGCAACGTTATGATATTATTTTTATTATTATAAATTGGTATTATTTAGAAATTTTCTGGTCATAAAAAATATAAGAATAATTTTTTGATTAAATTACCTTCAAATTTTTGCAGTGGGCATCAAAAGTTATAGATAATAAATAGAAATAATCGAAAATGGCTTGGGTTTCGTACAAATAATAAAAATATTGGTAACAGAATGATGGGGTAGTGCTCAATAGATAATGGGAGATATGTGTTTCCACCAGTTTCAGTCGCAAAATTCCGTTGGTCAAGAGAGTACCATTTTTTTGCAATTTTCTAATGGCCGCTATTCACATCGTTCGTCTTTCTGATCGGAAATCAATTTAATTATGAGTTGACGTTTTCCGGGACTCAAAAGTACAAAATAAGTTGTAAGACTTATTTTGACTTGTAAGACTTGTAAGACACCTGAAAATGTGCTTATTTGAAAATCTTGTCCTTGTCTTGTCCTCATCCCAGGGATAAAATAGTGAATTCTATTTATTTATTTCGTACTCACATCACTAGTGTACCAGAATTTTATCATGGTGAAATTCCACGTGGAAATTGATTCGCTTTAGTAGACGCCGTTTGAGGGTGCAGGCCAACAAGAGTCGGGGTGACATTGGTTGGCCCCCCTTGGTCAGGAAAAGCCGCTTTGATCAGACGTGGGATGGAAGAAGTGGGTCGGAGGTTCATAGGCCATGGGGAATTATATGCGGGAAGCTTCGGCGGATTGTAAGACATTCTTTTTGGGATCACGTCTGCCTTTATAAGGATATAAAATGTAAATACGCATGTAATATTAATTCCATGGATGGAAAGTAATAGGGGACACTGATTTGAGATCAATAAGTTAAAAGTTTATATTTATGATGTTTTTAAAATAAGGTACTGTGTAAAATTAATTCAATATTACGGGAAAAGTTAAGATATATATTACTTTTTTATAAAATTTAACAATAAAACTATACATTTTATTGTTGATAACATGCATAACTTATAGTTTTATTATAATCATACAAAATTGAGATTGGCAGTAACTTAGTGTCTCCATACATATAATGATTTACACTCCCGTTTAACCTTTCAAAAACATTATGTAGGTTAAGATCGTTAATAAATTATAATAAAAAATATTTTTTTTAAATTTCTATTACATTGGATATAATTTAAAAATTATCAAGTCATATATGAACCATTGCAAATATTTACTGTTTTCCTATTATTCAGTCCAACGTAACAGTCGTAACAAAATGAGTAGTTTAAGATCGTTTTTGAATTAGAATAAAATATATTTTTTTTAAATTCTATTACGTTGGATATAATTTAAAAAACAGTAAGCACTATTAGATATCAAAATAAGCGTGCTAATATTCCAGTTGGATTAATAAATATTCTTATTCATAACATAAGTAAACAGGAAACTTCGCTAGTCTTCAAATATATTACTTTACAACTATTCTGAATCTTGATTAAAATTTATATATTCCCAAAATTATCGAGAAATAATAACCATACCTAGAAGATTTACTTCACAATGTGATATGTGCCCTGATTATTATTATAGTTATTATCATATCAATCAAAATAACACCGGTAATAAACTTATAAAGGTAAAACGTGATAGTTTTAATACATTAGCCATTCATACATTACATGGCTACATTAAAGTAATACATTAAATGGCTAAATAGTGTAAATGACTTCCCTAAGGAGAATCCCTGAAAGAGTGCTGAGAATAAATTTGTACCGAAATTCTAAGATTTGTTTCCAGGAAATTTTCAGAGTAGAGAGTCAGCAAATTATGGAATTGAAAGACAAAAAACAGTTTTGCTTTCAATTACAGAGAAAAAGAAAGTTTTGAAATTTCTGCAATAGTTTTCTGGAAATTTACCACAGTATAGAGTGAAGAAATCAAGGAATTGAAAGACAAAATACAGTTTTGCTTTCAATTGCAGAACAAAATAATGTATTGTACATCAACATTTTCTAAAACGAGATTTTTGCGGAAAATTTCTTTGTGATATCTCTCTGTTGACTATATAGTGTTTTAACTTGAAATTGAAAATCTACCTACGAAGACCTTTCTTTACCTATCTTTATTGCGCATTTTCAATTTCAAGCGAAAACACTATACATGTGTTTCTTTGCTTCTGTGTTGCAGAAATTTTGCATTCTTAATAACCCGCTAATATTATTATTATTCGTTTCTATGCAATGTAGCTAGTGTTTCAATGATCCATCTTAATCAATCCACTTAAACCACTGTAAAGGTATGTTTGATAGAAAAATTTACTACAACAAAACCCAGAGAAAAATATGAGAAATGCTGTTAGGAATTTTGTCAGTGGAGAATGGAGATAGAAGTACTGGGAATCGACGAATATATTAAGATTGGTTATTTTTTCGAGAAGGTCACTAGTACATATAAGATGCTACTGCAATTTATTTCTGTCCAATACATACAGTGAAGATGCTTACATTAATTTTGCTGCAGATAGTGGTAATTATATCTTTTTCAAAGATTTCAATATCTCAGATAACAGGAACACATCGAATGGCCAAGAAGCTGGCATCGTACGGATTTGTTTTTATTATTGATTTTTCAAAATCATTTTTACAGCATTTTTTTGTGCATGTCAGAAAACCTTATTACCCGCTATCAGATGTACCGAGTGATTAATATTTACCCAGAAAATCTCGTTTTTCAAATTGATGAAAATCGAAATAGTACTGAGTTTAGAAAATCACGCAGGATATCTATGAGACCTTTTTATTGTGACTTAGGTTTAGATTACTGAATAATTTAAAGGTCATAAGCTTTTATTTTTTCTGTAACTGTTGCAAAAATAAAATATTTAATGTTTTTTTCGTAATTTCTAAATTTCGCTTTTAAAAAAAAATATTTTAAATTTCGTTGCCTGGGTTGATAAAAACTTTTAAGTCATGTCATTTGAAAATAATAATACGTAATATTATTAATTCTTTCTCTTGAATTATTATTATTAATTATAAAAAAATATTTATATTAATAAATCAACTAAATATAGTTTTGTCCTTGGAACAATGAAATGTGTATTTTAGAAACCGGAGCGAAAGAACTACTTTTGCTTCAGATGTGCGGCGCGAAAATTGCAGTTCCCGGACAAGTCAGGAAAAATCATTCTCTGTCACTAAGGTAACAATTATCTGTCACCTTAGAAACAGAGAATCGTACTAGTTGATAGGTACGTAGAAAATCTCGATTTCAATTTATAAAATTAATAAGAAGTATATTTTTTAAGGTTTTGTCCATAAAATACCAGTTATGTATTTAAAGTATTATTATTTATATATATATTATTAAAATACTTTAAGTATATTTTTTATTACAATAGCGACATTCTGAATACATGACTCGTCAGTAAAATGTCTTACTTCACTTTAAGCCCTGTAAAATACTCGCCACTGAGTGCATCGTATTTCACTCTTTCACCGATCCTTCCGTGAATAAATATTATACACTGTGGAAATTAAGTAGCGGGTAATTTCGGTAACTCCGTTAAAGTGTATGAGAGAGAAAAAATCCAAAAGGGTGATAGCGATATAAATTACTGCGCATATGAAAATATTTTTTTCAGATTTAAAAAATCTAAATTTTAAAAGTTATGACGTCATTAATGTTTTTTTTTTAAATGACAACCTACATTTTTAAACTTTAAGATCGTTTTTCTAGTTTTTTTCGTATATAACCTATTTAACATGTTGTATGGTTGAAAACAGATTACAAAGCTCAACCAAAATAAAAAATAAGAAATGTAGGTTGAAATTTAAAAAACAAAAATGACGTCATAACTTATAAAATGTTGTTGTTTTAAATCTGAAAAAAACATGTTTATATGCGCAGTAATTTATATCGCTATCTCCCTTTTAGATTATTTTCTCTCTCATACACATTCACGGATTTACCGAATTTATCCGCTACTTAATTTCCACACTGTATGTGTTTCTATGAAGAAAGGTAGGAAGAACTGGAAAAGCTGCACGTTTCTTTACTGTTTTCTATTGAGCAATTACATACATTTCCATTAAATACACGAAATAGATACATTTTTCTAAAGATGAAAAAGTATTGTCATTAAAAAAAAATGAAATCGAGTCTTCTAATTTGTAACGGTCCAAAAATAGCGTTGGCAGAAACGGCTTTTTAATAAATTAACTGGCGTGTAGACCTGCACGGTAGGCAACCATGCTTGCATTTTTTTGTTGTGGTGACGCGTTTCCCCATGAGCGACTTTTAAAATTCACCGGCGGAGCGCGACCACGAGGAGAACTGAATTGACTCGTGCCCAATATAGATCGTGCCAGACGAACCGTTGCAGACAAGGTATATCACCATCCGGTTTACGGGAATAATCAACGGTTCTCAGCTAACCACCCTTGAGGGGGATTGAGGCACCGACTACGGGGCAGAGAACACGCTCATAACACCTGAGCGTTTGGCCACGGGCTAAACAGCTCGGCCAAAACCATTCTTGGCTGGAAGCCGCGGACCTAGCCCAGGCGCCGTCGACGGAAACCGCCGACATCCCGGGGCTGAACCCAGCCAACGGCGAGACCATCCAGATAACACAGGCCAGACAATATATATAATTTCTTTTTTTTGTGTGCTCGATTGGGCCACTTTTCTGTTTATTCTTGTGTGTAAATTGCGTCTACGTGTAAATTGTGTCGTACGTGTTTTGCGCTAGTGTACGAAAAAGGTCGCTCCCTCGGCCCTTTCAATCGCGCGATTAGGAGCTTATTTTATTCGGCCGAATAGGGTAAACCCTGCGCGAAAGGGTGGCGTTCGGAGGTATTTTTTTCAGGAGCGCGGACACGGTGTCTGTCATTTGTGTGTGTGAATAAACGCCGATATTACACTACAAACTCACACCTGTTATTTTTTTGTTCCCCCCCGCGTTTTCTCATTTACAGTTTTCTATTCTCACTGCGAGATTTAAACCTGGTGGTGTTGGCGCCAAACGGTCAGCCTTGTGGCAGTTCGTGATTTCTGAACTTCGCTGACTGTCTGTCGTCCACCCACGCAGGTAGGGTGGAGCCACCCTTGCGACGAAGTAGCAACGAGGTAAAATTACGTGGAGCCTTTTTTTAACCCCCCCCCCACTCTCTGACACCGAGAGCCTGGCCCTCGTCACTACTCCGAAGGGACCCTCCACTCGCTCCACGGCCTAACGCGCCGACTGCCCTTCAGGTACGTCACATATTCAAGAAAAGTAGTATAATAATGATATGTCTGAGAATCTATCTATGTGCCTACATGTATGTGTTTTTGAAAACCTATGCTCGTATATGCCTCTCTACAGTTTTCTGTTTGGGTAGTATATTTTGGTAGTAAGTTTTATTTCATTTTGATAATTTTTTATTATCATATCCATATTTTTTGCCAGTTCGTCTATTGATGACGTTTTTTTACTGTCTAAAAACAGTGTTGTAACAGATACATTGTTTTGGTATCTAGATACAGATAAAGATACTTTAGAAAAAATGTATCTAGATATATATCTAGATACAAATTTCAAAATGTATCGAGCTACAGATACCGATACATTGGAAAACTATATGGATTCTTTTAGATGCATTTCAGATACATGGAATACAAAACCAAAAATGGTTTTCTTTTTTGATATGCATTTTACATGCAAAAGAAAATTCTCATAAATATTTAATAAAATGTGCAAAACTAAATTTATTTTTTATCGTCTGCTTATAGTTATTGGTATACTTGTCTCGTTCTGAGAATGACTCATCAATCTATATTACATGAATTAGACATACATTTCTAATTTCATTGCATTACATTTAGCTTAAGCACACGAAGCAGCAATAAAAACGTGATTGTTTATTCGAAAAAGCATGCGTCATTGTCAGCTATCGACGGGCTACTATATGTAATAGTTAAAAATAATACATTATGAAATAGCAATTTACTGACTCTAACTTAAATTAAATATGCGAAAATTAATCGAAGCCCCAAGGTAAAAATAAAAAAAAAAAGCTTTTAATTATGAGTCAATAGCTAATTGTATTTAATTAACGTGAAATGCAGTGTTGTAACAGATACATTTTTTTGTATCTAGATACAATACAAAAATACCAGGAAAAATGTACAACTTTAGGTACTCAAGCAGGAATGTATCTAGATACATATCTAGATACTTGAAATTTATCCAGATACTGGATCTAGATACATTACAACACTATTTAATTGTTTGAGTTGTCCGCTTATGTTTTTTTTGTGTTTATTATCTACTCTGATAGTGTGTATATTTAGTTTCTTGGGATTGCAATATGGTTAGTGGTAATGGTTAGGTTAGGTATAGTTAGGTTGTGACCGGAAATATATGTGGCGAGTATTTTAGTATGCTATGTTAGTGCTCTGTTTGAGATAGCATGTGACCGACTATAGTGTTTTGTCTACTCTCGTTCATGTGGAGACAGTTTTTGTTTCAGTTCTTTTTGATATGAGTACACTTAAGGTTCCTACTGCAGTGTTTGCTTCAGTTATATTAAAAAAATATATTGCGGTTGTCTAATGACGTTTCTATGTGAGTTGTGGTTGGTTGTAATCAGTTTTATATAAATTTGATATTTTGTTAGTTTCAATATAATTGTCTCTTAATCGTTTATTGGTTTCTATGTTTAGATATCGCGGTTAATATATTTTTTATAGCATTTTAATTGCTATAATGATATATCTGTGTTATTATTGCCATGTATCTGTAAGTGAATCTTATCGAATTTGAATCTTATTGATCTCATGTTCTTGTTCTTCTTGTATCGTTCTTTCGATTTCTTTTCAAGGCTGTATTTTGTTGGTTTCTTGTTTTAATAATTTTTTGCCTCTACATAATTTTGAGATCACGTTTTCAGCATCATCGCTTATTATCGCTATAATTTAATTTATTTGCTTACCGAAAATTGATACATGAGTGTAAATTGAAGCTGGAATGGCCACTTAAGCGTCGCACTAACGGAGCTCGCGAGGCGACTCTGGTAACCCCACCTCCGCCCAGAGGTCATTTCGAAGAAGACAGGGGAGAAATTGGAGGCCTAGTTGTAGATTGTGGGACGTTAAGACCAAACAGTGAGACCTAATGGATACAGAATGGCTCGCATCGACACCTTGTGCTTGAGACTGCGAACGATCGGTTCTACGGTAAGCCCTAAAATCATATTTTGTCGATTTATTAGTCTTTAAACAGACAAAACATCAACATGATCGATAGCTTAAATTTTTATTGCTGTACCAACAATCTTTAAAATATATAGATTTTGGTTTTACTAGCTATACCTACAAGGATATGACCCGACACTTGTGGAGCCAGTAAAAAAAACATTAGCCGACGTATAATGTACAATACTTTAATTTATTAAACACTTATAAACAGTTAAATTATGATAAATTAAATGACAATAATCGTAACAATAAATTATCACCAGCCAATGTGAAAATCTTTAAAAACATAATATCATAATTTCGTTTATAATTGTACTATTATACTTAAAGTAAACGGCGGCAAAGTTGAATGCAAAATACAAATACAAAATAATAATTATTGAAAATTAAATGAATTAAGATAATGCAAATATGACATGGAAGTGTGTAAAACCTGTACACCTCCCGTGTCACTTTTTTTTATACCAGTACAATAAATAGCTCATATAAATAACATTCTATATAATATAATTAATAATACTGTTTATAATATTGCGTGTTTTCTTCCTTCTGTCTTCACCTCGGGAATTGTGGAATTTCTCTCCCCTTCAGGGTTAATGGTATTGAAGGATGTTGTCGGTCTTCTTCATTCCTCTTGTTTAGATCTTGTTATTTGAAATTAGGTTTTTTATTTTTAGTTTAAAAGGTATGTATTTTAGTTTTCTTATGTGTTCGTTCAGGTTGTTATATTTATTTATTGTTTTCGTTGTTAAGTTTTGTGTATAATTTGGTATTGTAAATTTTTCTGTTCTCAGATCTGACTTTCTTCTTGTATTGTGTTGATGGAATTGTTTATTATTTGATAGTCTCATGTTCGTTTTGGTTAGGTTGTTATTAATTTTATATATTAATAGTAGATAACTCAGTTCTATCATGTTTCTTACATTGAGCTCCTTAGTTTTCTTATATAATTATGCTGTATTGGATCTTCGGTCTAGTTTGTAGAGTATTTTTATTTAGTTTTGTTGTGTCTGTAGTTTATTCAGGTTTTATTCAGTTGTGTTTCCATATATGTTGCAGAGATAGTTTATTTTTTATGTAAAAAGTGCATGATATATTTGTTTCTTTTTCTCTACCGATACGTATTTCAGAATTTCATTATGGCGGCGATAGTTTTAGAGTTCCCTTTTCTAAGCGTTTCTATGTATTGATCCCATTTCAGGTTGCTTTGTATTTTAAGTCCAAGATAATTTACTTCTTTTATTTGTTTTATTTTTGTATTCTTGATCGTGATGTTTATATATTTTTTTTGTTTTATCGTATGAGAATATCATATATTCTGTTTTTGCTTCGTTTATTCTTAGCAAGTTATTAAAAAAACAGTTTTCCAGCAGTTTTATATCTTCGTTCATATTGTCTTCTATTTCTCTATAGTTTTTTCCCGTGTAAACTATACAGGTGTCATCTGCATATATATGTGGTTTTCCTTTCAAGTTCATTTCCAGCAGGTCGTTTGTGTATATAATATATAAGATTGGTGGTAGGTTTCCTCCTTGTGGTATTCCATATTCAGCTACAAGTGGTTGGCTTTCTGCATTATTTACTTTGGTTTTTTTTGTGCTCTGTTGGATAAACATGTGTTCAATATGTTTAGCTCCTTTCCCGTTATTCCTATTGCCTTAAGTTTTTCGATTAATTTTGGTTTTGATATGGTGTTGAAGGCTTTTTTCATGTCAATGTATATAGCTAATACTGGTTGTTTCTTGTCCATCTTCGATGATATGTGGTGTATGAGATCTTGTGTGGACGATGTCGTCCCAGAATGTTGTTGGTAGGCATATTGTTCTTGGTTTATAATTTTGTTTTTAAGCAAGTGATTGGTGATTTTAATTAGGATGGTTTTCTCTAATACTTTATTTAGTTTTAATAATAATGTAATAGGTCTGTAATATTTCGTGTTGGTTTTGTCTCCTTTTTTGTAAATTGGTATAATTGTGCTAGTTTTCATATATTCAGGATATATTCCTTCTTCGAGTACTGTATTTATGATTTCTACAAGAATAGGTGTTAGTATTGTTCTGTTTCTCTCTAAGATTTTGTTTGTTATCTTATTAAAGCCCGGTGTTTAATGGTTCTTTAAATTTGTTATTATTTAGTTAATTTCTTCTTGTGTTGATTTTCGGAAGATGAGGGTTTCGATTTGCCTCTTAGTTTTTGTTGTTACGGGTGTTGTTTGGCTGTTTCTTATTTGTTTTTCTGCAAATTCTTGGCCTATATTTGCAAAATATGCGTTTATTTCGTCAGCGATTTCTTCCGATTTATTTGTGGTGCCTCCGTTTTTTTTTCTTTTTTCTTCTATGTAGTATTTGTTTGATTCTTTTTTGTTTATTTGGTCATTTATTATTTTCCACAATTCGTTTGGATTGTCTTTATTTATTTGAAATTTGTTTTTGTAGTATTGCGTTTTCTGTTCTTTTATTTGTGCTGTTGTTAATTTCTTTTGCTTGTTGTATTCTTGTCTTATTGATTCATTGTTTGGATATTTGAGATATTTTTTTCAAGTTTGTATGTATGTTTTGTTGGTTTTATTATAAAGGTATATATCCAGGAGGTTTCTGTTCTTCTGTTGATATTATTTCTTTGTTGGTTTTTTTCTATTATTCTTTGCAACGTTTTTGATAGCTTCTCGAAGCTGTTTATGGAGTGTGTCTTCATCGATGTTATTTCTTCTGTTATTTTTGTTGTTGTAGTTCTGAAGTATTGATATTTTAGTTTTATTTTCCTTGTTTCTTTTAATTTTGTATTGATTGCACAGTGGTCGGATATATTTGAAAACACTATTTTGATGTCGTCTATAAGTTGTGCATTCGTGATGAAGTGATCGAGTATTGAATTATTTCCATTGTTATTTTGCCTTGTAAAGAATTTATTTGATATTTTGTTTTCCACTTTCTATCCGTTTTTCTTCAATATGTTTTAGTATTCAATTGTTGTTTTTTTCTAATAAGTTGATGTTTAAATCTCTTAGAATAATATGCGGTGTTCTTCTATTTATGATTCGATTTTTTAAAGTATTTTTTTAGTATGCTCGAGCTTGTAGCTTGTAAAAGTCTTCTTACCAGGTTACTTTTCTGTATGATTTCTGTGACTTTTACAAGTGTGTAACAAGTGAAAATATTTTTATAATTGACATACTAACTGTCACTGTGAACACCGAATCAATTTGTTTGTTGTTGGTATCGTTAGACTCAAAGAATAGCCACGAGTCGATCCAAATATACAATTAGTTGGTTTGTGTTCCTGTAACATTCGTATTCCGGAGGCGTCCCAGAGTGGGTTTTCCGGGAGCGTCGTTTTTACACCGTCGCGCTTTGTTTGTTGCCGCCGCCGTGGGCCTGGGACAAAGGCGGGCCGTGCACAGTTCAAACAGACCTCCGACGGGAACAATTAACCGCCACTCACCAAAATGAACACCTTTTTGTAAATTAAATTTGCCGATTCACGCGACTTTCTGTCAACGTTATACGATCCATATAATGACATCTAGTAAAATTTAAGAGAGAACTCATTTAGTATATTGCAAACCACTTGTAAGACAATAATATTATTCTAACTACACTTATTAAGTAATTAATTGTTCACCTCAATGCTAGCTTGATAATATTAAAAGAGTTATGGAATCCTCTTCAGCATCATTTGCAACCCTCACGTCTCCACTTGTACAGATACTTAAGGATAACTTCTTATTTGTCTTTCCTATAGTTAGGTCACTGTTTTTTATCACACATTTCCGCGATACACGTGTTATTATTTTCACAAAGTTCATATACAGGGTGATTCACAGGGGTCGCACTGCCAATTATACGGCGATAATAATAATATTAATAATAATGAAAATATTAATAATATTCTTTATTTCAGATTTTGTCTCTAAAAAGCTCTAGCAAAATGAAAATAAAAAATGTAGGTTGTCATTAAAAAAAAAACATTAATGACGTCATAACTAATAAAATTTTGTTTTTTTAAATCTGAAAAAAATAATTTCATATGCGCAGTAATTTATATATCTAGCTTCCTTTTTCGATTTTTTCTCTCTCATACAAATTAACAAATTTACGGAATTTATCCGCTACTTAATTTCCACACTGTATAGGCCTGTCATAGTTAGTATCCCATATATATATATATATATATATATACAGGGTGTCTCTAATTTGTGTGGGAATGGCTTAACCACAGATTACTGGGATCAAAAAAAGACGATTTAACAAAACTTATCTATATACAAATGCGTTTGGTTTAGCCAGTACTCAGCTTCAAAGTAAATTTAAAAAAACAAAATTTGCTTATAAAAAGAGAACGATTACATTGATTTGGATGTTGTTTGGTATAACCCTTTATACGGGTATAACTCATATTTTGACATAATATTGTTATTATCAGTAGACCGGTTGTGTATAAAACAAGTGAGGAACAACATTAATACATTTATATTTTTTAATGACAACAGCAAATGAATTTAAAAAAATGAAATCGGACGCAGGCATTTATTATTAAGTTTTTTTATATCTTAATAGTTTTTGATATCTGTTACAGTTTCGACACAAAAAATTAAAATATGAGTGACTGCGCTACACTCGTTTGGAAACAAATCATCAGTGAACAGAATTTTCTGGTTAAAAAGTATATGTTCAGCTTTTTTTTTCCTGAATAAATCGGCAAAACGCAAAACGTAGGTCATAATCAGCTGGCAAAAGCTCTTGCACTATTTGGATATCGTATGGATAAGCAATTGCTATAATTTCCAAATATTCTTCCTCGTTATTAGGGCTCCTAAAATCCTAAAACCAGCAAGATATCTGCTTTATCGGCGTAAGTGTACTTTATATTCATTATTGTGAATAAACCATCATCAACCCCTCAACTAGATTAAATTTGTTTCCAGACGAGTGTAGGGCAGTCACTCATATTTTATTTTTTTGTGTCGAAACTATTACAGATATCAAATACAATAAAGATAGAAAAAAACTTAATAATAAGTGCCTGCGTCCGATTTAATTTTTTTAATATTAATTTCCTTTTGTCATTAAAACATATGAATGTATTAATATTGGGCGTCACTTGTTTTATACACAACCGGTTTACTGATAATAACAATATTATGTCAAAATATGAGTTATACCCGTATAAAGTGTCATACCAAATAACATCTAAATCAATGTAAACCTTCTCTTGTTATAAGCAAAGTTTGTTTTTATATAATTAACTTTGAAGCTGAATTCTGGCTTAACCAACCGCATTTGTATATAGATATGTTTTGTTAAATCGTCTTTTTTTTATCCCAGTAATCTGTGGTTAAGCCATTTCCACACAATTTAGAGACACCGAACGATCTTTATTAAGGCTATCGACCCCAGACGTAGTCTTTCCTCACTGCTTCAATAATACATTTATTTATTTTACATTTTGTTGTTTTGTGTTGTATTTTGTGTGTGTACATATATGATTTGGTGATTTGGTGATTTATGAACTAATGAATTAATGTGCATTTGTAAGGGTGTGTTATGAAGAACAGTATGATTCGTGAGTGTTTTGGTCTGGTTTTTTTTGTAGTTCGTTTGTCTTGTCTGTTAATACATAGTTCGTCGAGAATTGTTCTGTTATGCTGTCTTTGTTTGAATTTATTTTATAGTTTGTCAAGTTTTTGTTGGATGAGTATGACTTTGGTGATGCTGGATAGATTTATGTTTGATATGTTGTGAAGATGATTGTCCTTGTGTCTAAGTTTGGTGATTAGTCTTAGTGTTTTCCGTTCAGTAATTTCCATGATTCGTTTACAGTTGTCTCGTGCGTTATTAAGTATGATTGGTCGGTAGTCGATCATGGGTCTACAGATGGACTTGTAGATTTTAGTTGCAGTCTCAATGGATATACTTCTTCCTCCATATGTCATGCACCTGAAATGCTTTGCACGTTTTTGTATTTCCGTCTTCGTGTTCCGTAAATGTTGGTCGTATTTGTGTTCATTGTCTACTGTCATGCCTAGGTACTTTATCGTCCTCGTGGGGTGTACGTCCGTCCCGTTTACTTTTATGGTAGGTGAGTTGTCGTTTATTCGGTGGTTGGGGATGAGTAGATGGCATTTTGTCGGGTTGGGTTCAAGTCTCCATTTGTTGAACCAGGTCATTGTTTTATTGGTCAGTGTTTGAAGTGCGTCTATTGTATCGTCCAGTGGCTTTTTGTATGTTATTAGTGCTGTGTCGTCGGCGTATTGTATGATATATGGTTCCAAATCGGCGTGTGAAAATCTGTACTGTATATGTCGTAGCAGTATATGTTATATAAGAGCGGCAAAAGCAGTGAACCTTGTGGCAACCCTTGTCCTGGGGAAAATGGTGGCGAGCATGTATTGTTTGTTCTTATATGTAGATGTTTGTCTGTCAGGAAATTGTGGGTAAACAGGATAAGGTATCTTGGTATTTGTAGTGTGTTCATTTCGTACAGTAGTCCTAAGTGCCAAACGGTGTCGAAAGCATTGTTTATTTCTAAGAATAGTGCAGCTGTCTGTCTATTTTGTAGGTACATCGCTTCTATATTGTTTGTCAGTATAATAATATAATATAATAATAATAATATATCATTATTGGTGCTATTAACAATAAGTTTTACACAGGTCATACATATTTAGGATTGAATACAAATTTAAAATCAGTACATAAAAGTAAAAATCTAAAATGGGTGTATAAAATATAAAGTGGGTGTATTGTCGAGTGTCCAAGATTTAACCCAAATTGATGTTTGGGTATCCTGTCCTCTAAGACCTCCCACACTCTGTTTTGTATGATTTTTTCCAGGTTTTTCCCCAGAACAGGAAGGAGTGTGATTGGTCGATAGTTTTCTGGTCTTGTTTTGTCTTGTCCTGTCTTGTGAATTGTAATAATGATGCCCCTTTTCCATTGTTTTGGATGTATATGGTTTCGTAGGCAGTAGTTATAAATTTTAATAATGTGGTTATGTATCGTTGTCGGTAGGTGTCCTACTAAGTCTTTTGTTAATTCGTCGTGTCCGGGGGCTGAATTTTTCCCCTTATATAGTACTGCATAATATTCGTCGTCTGTTATGTCTGGCGTTAAGTCGTCATTATCAGTTTGGTTGCATACCTTAAACCAATTGTTAGTGTCGTCAAAGGTCTTGTCGTCGAAAGTTTAACTTTGTGATGGTGTGAAAGCCTTTTCAAAATGGTCTGCAAATGTGCTGGCTATGTCTATGTTTGTATATTTTTCCGTCTGTCCGTCAGTTAGTTTTTTGATGTTGGATTTTTGTTTGTATTTGGATAGTTTTTTTTGTCCAGTAAGTTTGCCCTTTGTCAGTTTTAATTTTTTGACATACTTCTAGCCATTTTTCAGTCCTGTATTGTTGGGTTAGTTTCTGTATGTGTTTGTTGAGTTTATTGAATTTAGTTTTAAGTTCTCTGTCTTGTGTTGTTAGGTACTGTCTGTATATTTTCCTCTTGTGTTTGATTTGTCCTAAAATGAATTTTGGTAGTCGGTTTTTGTAGAATTTATGTGTGATAGTGGTCATGTAATTATTTATTGTGTCTGTCAATGTGGTTTGGAATTCTGTATACTGTTTTAAGTCTATTTCGTCCGAGTTTAGGTCTGCATTTGTCATGTCTTCCGTTATGTTCTTGTAATTGGTCTTTTTGATTCTACGTGTAGTTGATGGAGTTATTGGAGTTGGTTGTATTTGCGTGTCCACTGTAAATGTTATTCCTGGGTGGTTCGAACCGAGGTCCGGAGTTAGTGTCACGTTGTTAATACTATTTGTCAGGTTGTCGGTATGAAGGAATATGTCAGGATTACTGTCTTTGTTGTAGGGCATAATGAATGTCAGATCTGTGTGTTGTCTGGTGAAGTCGGAGTTTTGGAGAAATGTCTCTAGCTGCTTTCGTTTCTGGTTGTTGAGGTTTAGGTCGCCAATTACAATTGCATATTTGTAAAGCGAAGCTTTGACAAATATGCTTTGTTCCAGAGGTGATGTTGGATGAATCTAAACTAGGAAAATGAGGAGTTTGTCGTTCTGAAATGGGATTGTGGAATGAAGACAGTCATTTAGTGGGTTGGTTAGGCTAGGGGGGTTGGCTTTACCTACTTGGCAGTCTGGCCGGAATTGCGCCAGAGCACCGCCTCTGGCGGCAGTGCAGTTTTTTTGGGGTATATCCATTGATATTGCTGTATATGAGTTTGATCAATCCCGTGGGGACTGCTTCTACCAATAGGGATTTACCCTGGCCGTAGCCGTACCTACCCCCAGTCCATCTGTTGGTTCAGTAGGTGAACTTGCTTCTATATCGTTCAGGTCAAACATGATGATCTAGAGTCTATTTCCTGTAAATGATAGTACCGTATCTACTCTATATGTATCGATAAATCGTAGTTTTAGATTTTTAATCAGACCTTGTCTGTCTGTGTGTTTTGGTGAATTTATTTTATTAGTATATGTATTAATGGTATGATCATGAATTGTGATTGATGAGTGTATGCGTGATTTTGTAGTGATTTGCTGATCCATTTGTGCAGACTTCTTGTTTACCGCTTTTATTTTGATGTTCGGAATTCCCGCAATTGGTGCTTTCGGACGTAGCTCGCATTTCGCGCTCCAGACGCCGTGTCCGGGAGTGTGGCATCGCTTGCAGACTTCGGGCAATTGTGAGGTACAGGTGTGGCTCCGCGCACTTCCCGCATTTAACGGGACTGGGGCAGTTCTCCGTAGTATGGTCGTATAGATTGCATTTCCCACATAATTGTGGGATTGGTGCTGGGGCAAGGCTTTCCACGACGAGGTAGTAACAGTGTTTGAAGTACATGCCCTTTAAAATTGTTTCATAGGCCGCTTTATCACTTGTAATGATGCTGATCATTTATGTGAGAAGATTGGTAGCTCTGGCTGCTATCCGCTTGCGATATCTGTATGGTATTTGCTGTGTTGACAGAGGTGTACTTATCTCTGTTTCGGGGATCTCCTCGACGAAACGAATGATTGCCAAATATGACATTTGTTGAACACCGTTGCCTTGGGTTTGGGTGTTGTGAGGCAAGTATGTCGTTTCCCTGTATGTTTGAATGGTTTGGGTGTTGATTAATTTGTTTAGCAGTTGTTTTGCGGTGTCTATGGCCATGTTGGTTTTCAGTAGAAATCCCTCCTTTGTTTTAATAATTATATCGGTTGTGGCTGTCACTCCCGCTGCTTGTTGTATTTTCTCCCATGACGTAGAGAGTTCGTTGCGTGTGTGGTTGGGGTTGGTCGTGGTGATGGTGAATGGTTTGTAAGTATACTGTGTATATGTTACATCTTTTCTTTGTGAATTGCGTTCTGTTGTCTGTTGTGGGCGTTAATATTTAGTGTTAATGTGGTGGTATGCATGGCCGCACCTTTTTCTTGTGTGGATGTGGTTGGGGTGGTTTGTTTAGAGTAGGTACTAGTATTAGACTCTTCAGGTTGTTGCTGTGATCGTAGTTGCATTTTTGTTGATGTTGTTGGAATATTTTGTGCCATGTTTGCTTGTTTATTTTCGAGTTGGCGGTTTTTAATCTGCTCTTTATGTTTTTCATGACGCGCTTTGGTCGTTGCCGTGAGTCTGGCGTTTTTTAAAGAGGTGTTTTTCGGCGGTCGACCGGGCTTTCTTTTCGGTTCGGTCCATTGTGTATTTCATTCGTCCGAATCTGAGCATTCTTGATCCTCCATCGCCTCCCGTGCACCGCAATTGGCACAGTTGTTTGCGGCCCTTTTGGATCTACAGTGGTACTAACCTTGTCTGTATGTGTGATGTGTGTCAGTTGATATTATCAGCTTGGATTGGTGGACTACGTCCTTGGAAAAATCCTTCGCAAGACGGAGCTATAACTGGCACGTGTTCACTCATTTTTGCGGAAAAACCCTACAAGATTACAAGTAGGTTAGAAGTATTATTCTTAGGGCGCGATTTTGTATCACAAACAAATGTGAGACACTTGAATTCTGTCCCCAGAAAATAATTCCAAACCTCAATACCGATTGAAAATTGGTAAAGTAGACAGTTTTCACAGTTTCGTTTTGAACGTATTTTTTTATTACGCGTAAGGAATACACAACTTTATTGAGCTTTTGGGTTAACTTCTTGATCACATGATCATCACATGATCATTCTAAGATAGATTCGAGTCCAAGGTTAGGCCCAAGAACGTTGCCGATTGCGCTACTTTCACGTCTGATTTTATTTTTAATACTAATTACAGCAGGGTATTGTAAGTTTCACTGTATGATTTTAAACGCGTCACTGTTGGTTTTCGATTAGTTTAATAGAAGCTGATTCTGTTAAAACTAGTTCTGGACCTTTAAGAGAGCATTTACTACCTTGTTTTCTAGTTCACTTGCGGATTTGGTAAAAATTAGTAGGTTGGTGTAGTCAGTATAATATATTAAGTGCTCGTCTTCATTGTTTATTCTATTGGTTACTAGGTTGTTCATGAACACTACAAAGAGCAATGGCCCAATAACGCTACCTTAAGGAATCTCAAGGTACACCGACCGGGGTTCAGATGAACACCTTGTTCCTTTCTAGGTTATCCTTACTTTCTGACAACGGTTTGCTAAGTACGACTTTATCCAGCCCAGTGCATTTCCTCTTATTTCATATCTTTCCAGTTTTCTAGTGAGAATCCCATGGTCCAGGCAATCATACGCTTTTGATAGAACCAGAAACACTTCCATGATATATTCGGACTTTTCAAGGCCCTCCGTTATATGGTTAATAAATTAAAAACTGCAGATTCTATGGATTTGCCCGTTAGGTCACCATATTGGCACCCACTAAAGAGAGAGAGAGAGAAATGACTGAAGTATTCTATAATCTTATTACTCATTACTGTTTCAATAACTTTCGAAAAAGCAGACAAGAGCTTTTCCTCCCTTCTTATAAATTGGCGAAACTACAGCCACGTTCAAGTCATCAGGGAATTACCCGTATATCAGTGAGTTATTTATAGTGTGGCATAGTGGCTCGCACAGTTCATGAGTGACCAATTTCAATATTTTAATAGAGATTTCGTCTAAACCACTACTAATTTTAGGTTTAACGCTAATTATCGTTTGTAGCCTCGTGCGTAATAGCAGGCAAAGCGTAAATAAACGTAATTATCACTGCAATTACATTATTTTAAAATTTGTAAAGATGCCTCCAGGCAGTCGATCGTTATCAACAAGTGGTGAAGTGATTGTAAACTTCTTAAAAAGTGATGAGTTTCAACAACTAATCCATGCCGCCGTTATCAGAGCGACATCCGATATCTGAAGCAAACTAGATAAGGTTGAAGAAGAAGTAAAATTTCGAAGAGAATCTAAAGTCGAAATAATTAAAATGATGGCATCCCCCAAGTTTAATACACAATAAAGAGTTAAGACCAGTTTTAAGGAAGCGAAAACATATGCCGGATCACTAGCTGATCCCAAGATTAATACACACTCGGCTGAAAATTCACAAAAAACACATTCTAATACCCGCTCAACAAAAAGCGAGAGCACAGGCATCGAGATCGTACCAAGCCAACAAATTATCTCATCACAAGCGCCGCATATCAACAACGCGAGCGATCTGACGGACAATTCTGTCAACGACCGAGAATCTGAAAATTGGCAACAACCACGAAGGAAACGAATGTCTAATGTCATATATGGTACTTCTTGTGATTTGAATATAAAAGGCGCCATTAGATATGCACACATCCATGTCTACAGACTGGAACCTAGTCTTACAGAAAATGATGTGGTTGAGTATTTAAAATTTAAAAAAATTAAAAACGTACAATGTTTGAAGATGGAATCTTAAGACCCCAATAAATATTCATCTTTCAAGGTATCTTTACCCATAGATAATCTGAAAGAAATTCTAAATCCTGAAATATGGCCATGCCATACTTGCATAAATAGATTTTTTCCACATATTCAACACAAAAAACTACCCACGTAATGTCACAAGGGCATGCAACGGCTAAACAAACATCTATAAGCAAAACTTCAAATATATATTTCTATCACAATGTGCAGTGTTTATCATCCAGTATCAACGAACTTGCGTTGGCTATACAAAAAAAGGATAGTAACATTGTTTGCATCACAGAACATTGGCTGACGGATGCCGAATTACCGGCCTCAAACTTGGAATATTATTCTCTTGTGGATAGTTTCTAACCGTCTTGTGAGGGTCAGCAATATATCTTCATAACGCACTAACCAATTATGGAATTATTGACTTTAAGTTGGCGGAACATCAAGTATTTGAAATAAGCGCAATATGGATAAAAATGTCCCTTGTTAAATATATCATTATCTGTATTTATACAGGGTGTATCAGCCAAATGGAATAAATTCAATAATAAATTAATGGGGGCGTGTTCGAAATAACGGTCGGACACATCGATTGTTATTTTTAGTTGCGCATTTTTTTCAACAAAAACTTTTTATACAGAGTGTGTCATGTGACCATGGCCAATACTAACTTTCTTATTTTAAATGCAACACCTGGTATATTATTCAATATTTGGATTCTTCAGAAAATTCTAGACATATTTCATGTACAATGTCCTATACCTATCTTCAACTGTTTCGGAAATATTAAGTGTTTTCAGATTTATTGCAAAAATAAAAACCCACAAGTTCCAGCGAATATAATATGGTTTCAGCAAGATGGAGCACCGCCCCATTACCAAATCAATGTCCGGAACTACCTCAGCCGAATATTTCCAAATCGGTGGATAGGGAGGCGAGGATCGATGGAATGGCCAGCACGATCCCCTGATCTGACGTCATTTGACTTCTTCTTATGGGGATATGTCAAAAGTATTGTATACAAAACTAAACCCCTCGACTTAGCTGACTTAAGAAGACGAATAATGCTTGCGATTAGATCGGTCACGCCTGAGGTGTTGAGTAACGTTAGAAGAAATTTCTATTTAAGATTAGGATATTGCCAAGACGTTCACGGTGAGCATTTTGAACATCTCCATTGAAATTTATTGTTTTTTTTTTGTTTTTTTACATTATCAAGAAATAAACAGTATTACTTATTAGTTTTTGAGTGTGTTGTAACGAATTTCTGTAATCAAATAATTTTCTTTTTTTAATGTTAATTTTTGCAATAAATCTGAAAACACTTAATATTTCCGAAACAGTTGAAGATAGGTATAGGACATGGTACATGAAATATGTCTAGAATTTTCTGAAGAATCCAAAAATTGAATAATATACCAGGTGTTGTATTTAAAATAAGAAAGTTGGTATTGGCCACGGTCACATGACACACCCTGCATAAAAAGTTTTTGTTGAAAAAAATGCGCAACTAAAAATAACAATCGACGTGTCCGAGCGTTTTTTCGAACACGCCCCCATTTATTTATTATCGAATTTATTCCATTTGGCTGATACACAGTGTAGATCACCAGCTAGTGATATTAACTTATTTCTCACCAAATTCGACACTATGTTAAATAATTTGAACACTTGAAAATCCATGTATATAATCACTGGCGACTATAATGTTAATATTCTATCTAAAAACCATATTTCATCTCGATTTTGTGATATAATCAACTCTTATGGTTCGCAATTAATGGTAAATGAACCCACTAGAGTGACAATCAATGGAGGAACTTGTATTGATAACATTATAATTAGCGATAATTTATTTAACTCCTCTTATTGTAAAACAAATGTAGTATATCAATGTTTTTCAGACCACTGTTAGATTGTGTTTGATTTTATTACTGAAGAAATCTCAGTCAAGCAACATAATGTCACATCTCTGTCTTTTACAAACACCAATATGGCAGAATTTAAAACCTGCATATCACTGGAGTCTTGGCACAGTGTTTACACATCGGATGACGTAAACGTGAATTGTGGTCGATTTTTAAATACATTTACCTATCATTTCAATTCACATTTTCCCAAAATGTCTAATTGGATTCAAAAAAATAACCTGCTTAGGAATATACAAATTACTCTTGAGTCAATTCAATTAAAATATATTGTTTCCACACTACATTTGCTATCATCTGTCGATGGCAGTCTTAAGAAAGAATTTAAACGCGTATCAAAACATTTATAGAGAAACCCTAATTTTGAACAAACAAAATTACTATGCACACCGAATTCGTGTGGCAAAAGATAAATCTAAAGAAATGTGGAGCATAATCTATTGTAATCGTGGTAAATCTGTGGGCAACAAATATCGCGCTGCTAACAATGTAATGGACTTGGCAATTGATTTTAATAATTTCTTTATTAACAAGGTAAAAACATTGAATTTACAACACACAAATTTTAATGATCTTAGTCAAGACCTTGTATTTCCGGAAAATAGAACATCATTTTTTCGGTTCCCAGTTAGTGATTCGGAAATATTTAATGCTATCTGTGAAATAAAAAATGAACATAGTCGTGGAATTAACGGCGTACCTATGCAAGTAATTTTGGATAACTCTGATTATTTGATCCCTCCATTAGTGTTCATTGTTAATAAATCTTTTAGTTCTGGGGTTTTCCCCGAGTTATTCAAAACTGCACTTGTCACTCCTTTGCATAAAAAGGGTGACATTAATCAACTGGACAACTATATACCAATGAGCGTTTTGACGTCTATTTCTAAAATCGTTGAACAGCTGGAATCAAAGAGACTCTCAATTTTTTTCATTTCAAATGGACTTTTTAATGTAAATCAGCACGGTTTTCTGCCGGGTAAATCAGTAGACACAGCACTTTATGAATGTATAAACATACGTTTAGCTAGTCTTGAATCTTAGAAACTAGTGTGTGGAGTGTTCCTTGATTTGTCAAAAGCATTCGATAGTGTGGACCATAACCCCCTTCTAACAAAACTCGAACAATATGGGGTGCGAGGGATATCCAATGCATGGTGTAACTCGTACTTAGCAAACCGCTCTCAGGTTGTCAAAAAATATATAAATGGCGTCGAACATCTATCAAATCCCTGTGTTTTGGAGAAAGGTGTTCCACAGGGGAGAATTTTGGGCCCTTTACTGTTAATAATTTACACAAATGACATAATTTACAGCATTGCCGGTTCAGATCATCAGATAATCACATATGCTGATGATACGTCTGTCATTATCAGTGGCTCATATTATCAAGATATTACAACTGACTGTAATATATCTCAGCAAAATAAATAATTGGTTCACATCCAACAAACTTTTGTTAAATAAAAACAAAACTAAATGTATCATTTTTAAAAGTAACACTGCTATTCCGACGCCTGAATATATAGAAATCAATAGTGATAGGTATTTCACTGATATCGCCGTTAGACATTTAGCTTATATAAGTTTGATGAACTTCTCAGTTTCGACGAACATTTGAAATGTTATCAACCAAATTAAGCGGAATATGCTATGTTATGTATACAATTAAGGATTTGTTGGACTTTTCATCACACAAAATTATGTATATCAACATATTCATATGAAATGTTCGGTTTGGGATACGTTGTTGGTGACACAGTACAGAATGCAGACGATTATTTATAATATAGAAAAGAGTCATACGAAGAATGTATAATCTAAAATTTGGATCATCCTGTAGAGGTACATTCAAACAAAATAAATTACTTACATTGTACGGAATATATGTGTATGAGTGTATTTTATTCTTATTTAGAAACAAACATTTATTCACTGGTAATGAAATAGATCATATATATGATACAAGAAACAAATCGAATTACAATATTCCAAAACTAAGTCTAACCCTGACTGAAAAAGGGCTGCATTACACCAGCATATCATTCTATAATCGATTGCCAGGTGATATAAAAGGTATAAGAAACATCATTTTATTTAAGAAGCAGCTACATAGTTTCCTATGTGCCAAGGAACTATATAGCATTAGTGAATATTTAGTGTAGTACAATTTGTATGTACTTGTACATTTGTTTTGTGACGTGTTTCTTTCTCGTTCGAACCCAATTTGTAACAAATTTGTATGTTCAAACTTTTTAGAAATAAATTCTATCTATCTATCTATCTATCTATAATTTTGACTATTTAGTTGACTGTTGTCGACATTACGAACATTAATTGATTTTGGAATTGCATGTTACAGTTGTATATTCGTGGTGGCAGTTGCCTGAGTAGCTTTGGAGCTGCTTCTGAAGACATATCATTTAGTCTTTTTGCAATTTGATAGGGCTTGCCTCCTATTTGAATGTTGTGACCTGGAAGGTCTCAAGATTTTAGGTGCACTGTGGCCGGCTTTAGCTTTTTAGAAATTGTTTATATTTCCGAATGTTTTCCTCTATTATTACTAAATAATACTATAATAGAATTAACAAAGAACTTGGCTGTATTTTCATACATCTCTCATTAATAAAAACATAAAATTCATTATTTGATTGATAAAAAATCTATATTGAAATCATATAATTTAGGGACTATATTTTAAATATGTCAGACACAAAAACTTAAAAGGCACAAAAACTTCGAAGCAATTTATTAAATTGAGGGATGAATTTTGAAATATGTTATAATATTGTCCTGAGAAGTAGGTTAAACAATTTCGTAGTGATGGTTAAGGTTGATATAAGAGTTGACAAGAGAAGAATTCAAATGTGAACTAAATTTGACGCACAGATCTGGGAGTGCCTACATAATTCATCTCTTAAATTATTCATCAATGGACAAATCAGACGATCGTAACAATATAATTTTTTATAATTACTACTCATTCGATATATCTACATATCTATAATCTACAATGTATTTCACCTTCATAGAAAAAAAAATGATATATTTTTTGTTCGCCATGTAATTTTGACACATCAATTTAATCTAACTTTGATTAAATAGTTTCATTTAGATATACAAAACTTGCTCTAGAACTTATATTCCGCCAACACATCACACATAATCGCATTTCGTGATTAAATATATTTCTCTATTGAGCTCACGTCCTGCTTTCTATAGAATATCTAATGGCCTTTGGGGACGATCCTTTGACCTATAAGGTGCGCACTCAAACGGTGCATAAAACAGGTAAGGACTCTGAGAGCACATAAAATCGAGGAATCCTGGTGGCCACAAGGATTATGACCTCGCACTTTACGACTTCCAAGAGCGCCGTGTAACTTACGTCGGGGGTGCATGGGGTGTTAACTCGTGTAGAGATTAAATTAAAGAGAAAAAGAATAGCTGAAATATGCTGGGGCGCATTAAAAAGTTTTTATCTCGCGACGGTCGTCCGCGGAAGGTATGGATTGTACATTTGTCATCGCCGCCCCGATATTAACCGCGGCTGCCGCCTCCGATAAGAACTTGAGTTATTAAACGGGAAAAGTTGCCGCCCCCGGCCTAAGCTAATTGCATACGGCCCGAAGGACAATTTATGGCGGCCGGTTAATTGATAAGAGAAAATCGCAATTACTCCGCCGCCCACCAACCCAAGGCGTGACGGGCACATCTCTGCCCCCACATACAGGCAGAAGACAAAACCCGATGGTATCTTGTGGGGCGTTATTAACCGGGATTCGAGGGGTGTGATAATTCAGAAGTTATCTCTGCAGAAGCGATATTAGCCCAGGCGAGTTTATCGGCTCGTAACTATCATTTCTTTGACCGCAGTTTGGTGGTTACGATCAAGACGTAACAATTCGAAGCTCGTCCACGAAATCGCACATAAAATCTACTGCAGGATTACAATGCGTGTCATGATTAAATAATCTCTGGATGGTACATAGAACAGTCAAATTGAATAAAGTTGCATTTCTCTGACACACTGATATATTGCAAAAGATTTTAACCCACACTGAAGCAAACTTTGTTCATTATAATAATGAACTGCCTTCATTGATAAATATTCATCGAGACAATGAACTTTTTTATTAGTCCAATGAAATATCGTTCATCGAATAATAACTGCGTTTATTAATACCATGAATATATGTTTATTGAGATAATTATGCCTTATCTTGATGTAAAACATTCATTGTTACAACGAAATTTTCATCAACCCAATGAAATAGTTTATTATAACAATGCATTTTTTGATCATTATATTAATGAACAGCATACATCATATTAATGTTTAGAATAATACGGTAATGTAGTATTCATTGTTTTATACCGAACGACAATCATCAAATTAATGAAAAAGGTTCATAGACTGATGAATTCACTTCATCCTATTGATGAACCTGTTCATTGGTATGCAAAATAGCAACTTTAGTACCCACCACTTATAGTAATGTACTCACATTCTAAATCGATATTCGACAGGACACATAATTGCGGACAGGATGGAGGCTCCGTAATCCCACAGTCGGATTACGGACTCCATCCTGTACGCACCTATTATCCCCCCATCCTCCACGAAAACCAACAATTTACAGGCGGCCCGATGACCAGAAACTGCGCCAGAAAGAATGTATAAAGAACACAGCATTGAATTCTCCTCAGTTCTCTCCTAATATTTGAGAAGAATTCACGAGAAGATGGCAAATTCGATTTTGCCAAAACGTCATGAAAAATGTCCATTTCAGAACACACAAAACAAATACACAGATGTTCAAAGACCCAAAACAAGTGCAAACATATACGAAATTATACCCTGCAGAAATATTACGAAAAAGTAATCTTCGAAATAATTTAAAAAATACTTGCTTCAGGAGTATGGTTGTATAATACTTTCTTGTAGTAAGTTTTTCTCCCAATCATGCTATGTGGTAATAAATGGGTCATTCCTTAAAAAAAAAACGAGATATTTAAGATGGCACTTAGATATTGACATTTTATGAGCACTTATTATCAAAATTGACCGTTTCCAATTATTTTATTTATAGAGATGTAACTTATAATTTTATCTTATTCCTAATAGAAGTTATAGACAGATTTTATGCTACATTTTAAAGGTCAAAATTATAGAAAACAACTTTTTTATTGAAAACTAGAAGAGGTAAGTGTACATACGTTCTACAAGATATGTTCCAATTTAAGCGAGGAATTTAAAAATATTATAATATATGGGATGTTCTATTTAAAATAAGAAAGTTGGTGCTACTTCCGGTGGAACCGGAAGTGATAGAAAGTTGAAAATATTTCACATGAGGACAACTGATTCAACCGTGTGACGAAGATTTTTTTGAAATTATTATTATAACGGCAACCCCGTAAACTTTTAACGAACGGTTTAGAGTAGACACCCTGTATATATATATATATATATATATAGGGTATCTCATAAAAAACGCCGCTAGCAATAACTCTTTTGTTTATTGGGCGATTTCAATAAAACAAAAACAAGATTAAATGGCTCCACATATTTTACAAAGAATGCTTTTTTTTGTTTTTTTCTTACAATATCAACTTTCATTTCAGCGATAGTCAACTCTTTTTCTTTTCAAATGGTAACATATATTTTCTTATTTGCTTTAAGGTACAGATTATTTTTCTGAATCCAAACATGTATAACAAGTTGGCTTTGATAGAATATTTGTTACCGAAAAAATAATAAAATGTTTAAATAGTTTTTCAAGTGTGCCCTGATAAACAAATCGAACGCAATGTGGAAAATAATATATATATTTTTATTGGAATAATGCAAAACATGCATCAAAAAATACATACGTATCTAAAAAAGTTGCTCAAACTGACGGCCACCTTGTTGAATTCACAACTAAAATTATCTAATTATTTATCGACAATAGTTTATAATTCTCTGCCTTAGAATTTCTTCACTAGCTAGATGTGTTAGATAAACACGATCTTGAACATAGCCCCAAAGCCAAAAGTCCAGTGTAAGATCGGGCAAATTCGCTGGCCAGCGAATTGGACCATGCGTTCGAAGCCACTTTTCACCAAATTTTTCGTTGGACCAGTTAAAATAATGTCGATTAAGCTCTGCAAGAGGTAAATCGTCTTAAACTTGTTCAACATCTTCAGTCAACAGTTGATGGTATTTATCTTGATATTGGTTGCCGTCTATGAAAAATAGCCCAATCAATCGATTGCCCAAAATACCACACTACACATTCACACTAAATCTTCGTAGAAAATTATTTTCTACGAAAACAATTGGGTCTTCCTGTGCCCAATATTGATGGATGCTTCTATTATAAATGCCATAATCGCTAAAAGTGCATTAATCTGTCCAAATGTTTTTTTCTATAAAAATCTGCTCTCTTTACATCATATATATATATAAGATATAATCTTTTGAAGAATTTACATATTTGTTATTGTATGTACATTATTAAATCTAAAAAAAAAAGGTCTTGCTGCAATGCTTCAAATGGCCATCAGCCGCAGCCTTTCAGCCTTTTTTCATCATATTTACGTATACATACATTCTGAAGTATGTATGGTTTGTATTTGTATTTCTTAAGAATTGCATTTCGTTTTGATGTACCAATGTTATTTGTAATTTCCCGAATAGATGTTCTTCGATTTTCTGGAACACTAGGACGTATATGCAATTCCACATTTCCCCCAAATATTCGTTTCTCTCTCTTCGGTTCTTTAAAAGCATCATATTTTGTTAATATTTTCATCTTTGTTCGGAAAACGGTCCATGTATAGGAGTACTGCTTGATCGCAATTTTTATTGCATTCGAAATACACTTATAACATGTTAGTCAATCGATTGTTAATATTGTTAACCATCACTTGAGTTATTTCACAAAAATTGGACCGACAAATAAAAGAATTTGACACACTATCACTTGGATGACATTTAGTGTTTTTTGTGTTCACTTTGTTTTCCATCGCACACTTACAAAAAAAAAACAAATTTATGTTACCAAACATTATTTTTCTGTAACAAACAATCCTTAAAAGCAAACTAGTTATACATCTTTGCATTCAGAAAAATAATCTCTACCAGCAAAAAAATAAGAAACTATATGCAACCATTTAAAAAATCAAAGATGACTATCGCTGAAATCAAAGTTGATTTTGCAAAACAAGAAAATGTGGGCCTATTTGTAGAACATGTGAAGCTATTTAATTTTGTTATTGTTTTATTGAAACCGGCCTATAAAAAAAGGAGTTATGGCCAGCGGCGTTCTTTAGAAGACACCCTGTATATACAGGTATTATATATTTATGTAATATAATTAGTTCATTGAAATAATTAATACATTCATTAAGATAATAAATGTTTAAAAATATGTGCATTAATACAAAACCCGTATACATTGCATCAATGAAATTAGTTCCTTGGGTTAATGAATAAAAAAATTAAACCAATGAACACAGTTCATTGAGACAATGAATATATTTCATTCCCACAATGCACATGATACCAATGATTCTTGTACGTAAATATAATGAAATTATATTCATTAATATGATGTATTCAGTCATTGTTCTATAATCGACAAATCAATATAGTAATGAAAGCGTTCATCGGAGCAAAATTGATGTTGGATTTTATTGGAACGAGTATAATGAATATTTTCATTGTTTTTATATACTCCTTTGGTTCAGTGCAGTACTGTGACAATGCCAATTTATTATTATTTCGTTACCAATTATTTCAGATCAGAGAATCTTGACTTTGGCCTCCTTCACCAGCCTCTTCCAGGACTCCCTGTCCTTGATAACATCTATCCAACTTCCGACCTTCATTATGCAAAGGTCATCAATTACGCCTTTCTTCATTCATTTCTTTCTTGGTCTCCCTCTTCTACGTGGTGCCACAGACTCATGTCTGTGAGTTATTTGGATAAACTCAAATTTTCCATTCTCATCACATGCCTTCTTCTGTTGGTGCATTTATCCATTAATGTATATTTGCATGGATGTGGTGCATTTCTTGACGGTTTCTGAGGGTATGAACCAAACTACCGATAGTATTTAGTCCAATCGATTGCCTTAAGTATCTGAGCGACGACATCTTCCTTCCAATTTCTCGTTTTCTCGAGTTGATGAGACACGCCTGAACTACCTTAAGGGTATTGAAGGTCCGTTGGCAGAAATTAAGAAAAATGGTTACCTTAAACAACAGCTTAGTAGCCGCATCAATGAGATCATCATAGAAAAACTATGTCAACACGAGCCACCTCTTATTAGTTTTTTATACGCGGATTAGTTTTAAACAACAATTTATCAGAAATGTATAATAATGCTCTAGTCGACTACAAAATAGTATATGAAATTCGTTTATAATTACAAATTATGGCATTCGTGAAATTAGCCAAGCATTCACTCATGCTATAATCCTATGAGTTATAAACTAATTTCATAATATACGATAATATTCTCTATTGAAATATAAAGTCATGTTCCACGAGCGATATTAGCCAATATTCCGATCAGGCGATATCTATCCCTCAAGTCAGAGGCCCTTGTATTGAATTACGTCGCCCTTCAAGCTTTATCATCGGCATAAGACTCTTGATACATAAAATAACTATTATAGTTCTAAACTGGCAGTGGCTTAGTTTAAAACCTATTTTAAATTTAATGTTTTTCTTTTAGTCGTCGGTTTCTAATTAAGTTTACAACATACAAGTTGTCCCAGTTATCATACTCAATATGGGATCCTTATAAACTGTCAGAGATAGAGAGTTCGTTCAGTGGCGGCGCAAAAAGGAAGCGGTGGGGGCGGCCAATCGCCAAGGAGTGACCACTCCCTTCCCCTTCCCACTCCGCCCGCGCCGGGATAAAATCGGCACGGACGGAAGGGGAAAGTCAGTCAATGTTATTGTTTATAACCGTCGCGTGGACCATTTTTGCCATTTCTACACAAAACTTCCTTCCGAGAAAATTAAAGTCAAATGAAGAGAAGAATAGTTCACGGTAGGTGAAAGTCGGTACCTAATATTGCTACGACTGTCGTCCCGGAAGTCATATTGGGTCAAGGTCAACCACCTGCTGGAAAGTTCACCTTTTGTGGGTGAGTCATCGTCCGAAAGTTTCCAGCGCGATTAGCTGAAAAAATCGAGGCCCTATCTTCTGGAAATAGAAAAGCCTAGAAACACTTCAGAGTGATATAAAAAGATATGAACGACTTGACCAGACAATCGCTACAAGAAGTTGGTCAGCGAAGAAAGCGAAGCCAGATAGTAAATACATAATAATAGATATAAATAGTAATGACCTTTATTTTAAATAAAATCAGTAATTAGTGGTAGTACGAGTTTCTTTAATTCCGCGGACCCAGCTGGTCCAGGTTCGTTACAATATCGTAATAAAGAAGTGAGTGAGACTGATGGTAGATAGAGCCCAGCGGTCAAGAGGTGAGTTTGATATGAACTACATACCTATTTTACCCCAAAAGTCAGTCAAGTCAGTCGGTTTGGGCGATCTGTTTAACTTTCGGTCTATATTATAAATTGTATTATGCAACATTGACCGAGAAAAAGAATTGTCAAAGTTAACGAATATTATTAGTAATTAAAGATATGTAATTATTTATCGATCTTTTCAGAATAAAACTTCAATATGAAGCGAAATAAACGTAGTGGATTCTAGCAAAAAAAATATGAAGAAATAAAAAAACTTGAGTGCGAATCGTTATCTGGATCAATTATTAAGTATGTAGTACCTTCGGCTTTATTGGTATCAAATATAACACAGCAAAGTATTGAAAGTGACGTTCTTGATAAATCACATGATGTAGAAAGACAGTGCTAAAATGCATTGGAAGGAGGAATGCTGAGAAGAGTGCTTGACATACAAGATGAAAGACAAGGTGGAGAAGATCAACATCAAGAAAAACATGACCAAGAAGATGGACCGAATCGCGACAATGAAGAAGAATCAGAGCCATTTAGAAACTATGAAGAAGAGCTACATGATAATGATAAAACAAATTCATCTTATTTAACTCGTTTAGATGTTGCTACTTGACCAACACCAATGCCTGATGATTTGAGAGTTAAAATAGTTAAAATGAGAAGTGTACCCTTTCAATATTGATATTATCCATTTTTAGATACTGTCCAAAGATCTGGAGATAAAATAAAAGGAAAGAGCCGATATTTCAATTCAGAATGGCTGTATAAAACGTTACAAAATGGAGAAAAAGTACTCAGATATTGGATGGTATACTCTCCAACAAAAAACAGTTTATACTGTTTTTGCTGCAAACTTTGTATGCATCATGAAACAAACCATCAGAGTTTTACCAACGGGTTTAATTGATGGTGGAAACTAAAACCTAAAATGTCTGAATACGAAAATTCTGAAAACAATCTCTCCTGTTTTAAAAAATGGAAAATCTTGGAAAATAGATACAGGCTGCAAAATACCATTGAAATACCATGAATATCAAATGTTTTTGATCAAGAAAACAACACCACTCCATTTCTATTCGGCCACGAAAATCAGAGTTTCAGAAGTTGATTGATTAAGCTACTACCGGCGGTAAATAAAAAAAAAACTATTAATATTACGCTGTAGCTCGATTATATTGAATTTGTATTGAAATTATATTTTAACAATCGAGGTACTTTTATTTGTGTAGAATACAAATTTGTTATTGAAACAGCGGTATCTTTCACGGATAAAATATTGACACGAACTTTGTTAATGCAAATGCAAGTCAGAGTATAATCAAAGCATTTTTGAAATAAGCATTATTACTAAAAGTTTATTATTATTCAGTCTACATTTGAAAACAGTAAGTTCTTTCTACTACATATTTGAGACAAAATTATACTGATTGCCAAGATAATATGAAACTTGATATAACGAGGATGCCAATTCTCTCAACATTGATCCCTAGTTTCCGTAATATTTCTATATCTATATATTTCTTGATTACTGCTCAGAGGGACAATTGCGAAAAGTTTCGTCGGATCGCGCCCAATCGACCGGCAAATACGTTATAATCCCGTCCGGATGCCGCGATGTAACGTCCGAAAATTATAGAATAAACTGGACTTAATGGCAGCCGATAAATACGCTCGGTCTTCCCATTTCCTCGGGCCAAGACAATATCATCCGAGCCGTAAATTGATACGGGGATCATAAATTGATTGATCATGCTTTCGCTATTAGTCGTCGGCCGCCGGCTGGATAATCTAATAAACCATGGACATTCGCTCCATGCTTTGGAGCAAACAAACAATCCCATATATTATCATCCATCTCAACCCCCACGAATCCAGACGCTGCGATCGCGATCAGATGCCGATTGGTCTCGGTAATTGGAGTTATTAAGAGGAGCTTGGTCTGAAACTGTCGTTGCAATCGTTTCCTCGACGAAAACAGGAAGATTAATAAGGCAGACCTTCTCTTGCGCTGATCATCAAAGGGCAACAACACGTGCCTCAGTCGAATTAATAATTTCCACCCAACAGTCACACGGGGCGAACAGATGGGGAATCTAAGATAGCTTTATCTGCCCCCAGGGTATGTACACGATCAACCGGCGGGCATATGCTGGTAGAAGGGGTGCAATTAATATCTGGCAATTAATTGTGGTTCATATTGTGTATTGGGAGTGATATATTTACTAGGCGTGTTTATAGAAATTTAATGGGGTATTGAGATACAACACATACACACACAATCAAAACAGGGGGAGAGTAGTGTATTAAAATCAGCCAATTAATTATTATTAATGATGTAGGTACGTTTGCTTTTGATCAAATGTATTCACATATAGCTGCGGCATTGATCCACATATAGGAACATAAATAAATATTTGATACCTTAATCCATACTATATTATTTAATCAAAATCACCCATTTCAGTTATGTACACATTGACATTTTAAAGTTACAAATTAAACACATTTTTTTACGATAGAATATTTTAACAAATCGACAGCTATCTCATAATCATTTTCATGTTTCAGGCATGAATCACTTAAATATTTTGTTTCGTTGTTTTCTTTTCGTGAGTTTATGTTTGAGATGATTGATTTACATACACATACAGTGAGCATAAGTATGGATCCGATTAATTAAAATTAAAAAAAAATCCTGTGTCAAATCTATTTTATACAGGATGTCACTCAAGGATTTCGCAATATTTCGTATTTAACATGGAAATAGATTTGGTGGATACTTAAACTACATTATTATGATTGGGCAAATAACGCACGTCTTGAGTTTAAGCAAATAATTTTATTGTCTGCGACATGTTTCGATATGACGATGAAGATATATATGAAGATGAATAAAATAATTTTTGAAACTCAAAACATGCGTTTTTTACCCAGTCATTTCGTATTTAGATAAATTTAGTAATTGTAAGAAAAAAAAAACAAAATAATTATGTGTCGAATTCGCAAGCATTTAGAGATATCGGGAGTAAAATTTGGTCACTCTATTGACTTTACTTAACATGAATGCTGCTTACCTAATGAATAACGTAAGAAATTGTAATGGCTCACTTTGATATCGTGCTTGTTTACTGACATGTATATGTTTATTGTTACAGTTTCAATCTCCTTCGGAGTTCCCTTTGTGACAACGGCTTAAATTGTTCATCAGGCAAGTTGCATTCGTCATCGGTAAAACCACAAAGTGACCAACTTTAACCGCCTTAATCTGGAAAACGGTTGAGAATTCAACCCATTTTTAAACTTTTTCTGATATTCCCATGGTTAAAATTAGACATTCACTGAAGCCTGGTATTTTGAAACGAATTGGTGTGAATCGACATATACCATTAAGTCCATAGAAAAAAAATATGTATGTCGAGTCTGTTAAAAAAAACAGAGGTTAAAACGCCTGCTCACTGGTGAAAAGCTACTTACGGATAATAATTCCATTGTTAGAAAATATGACAGTTTCAAAAGTTGCACAAACATGTATAATGTCACAGTTTAGAATAGATAAGAGACACTGGTCACTGAGAGGAAAAGCTTTGTTTCTGGAATTGTTTAAAAAGTCCGCCAAAGCGTATAAATTTGTGGGCAATATTCTTGACCTTCCCTCACGACGAACATTAACATAGTCGTTGGCACTATTTCAGTTTGATGTAGGTATTAGTAATACAATTATCAAGTATTTCTCCACAATTAGCAGTGAAATGAAAATGTTATAACGAGATTGTGTACTTATTTTTTACGAGATGGCAATAATGCCACATATAGACTTCCATTCCCCGTCAGGAACTATTTCGGATTTTGTCAATTTTGGACGGAGAATGAATAGGAAAATTGCAGATCACGCTTTGTATTTAATGATGATAGGCATTAATAACAGGTAGAAGCAACCTGTAGCATATTATTTTGTTCAATCCACTTGTCCCGCAGCAGAATTAGGCGTTTTATTAAACCTGTTATTAAACGAATTCATAATGAGACACAATTAAATATTCTTGCGACTGTCACTGAACAGGGCTCTAGCAAGAGAGAGGCAATTCGTAGTTTAGGGGAAAATTATCGATTTAATGTTGATGGTAAGAAAATTTTGCATATTTTTGATCCCCATCATTTGATAAATTGTCTTAGAAATAATATTTTAACTAAGGATATTATATTTGACGAAAATATTGCAAAATTTAGTGACGTTATTGATATGTATCGTGCAGACAAAGAAAATGTTGATGGTATTAAGGTTTGTCACAGAATAACAAATGCACACATAAATTCAGAGGGCCGGACAAAAATTAAGCTTAAGTTAGTTGGGCAAATATCTTCTACATCAGTACTTCTATATCAGCAAATGATTGCTGATATAACGAAATGCACCAATCTAAAAATTAAAGAAAAATCATCTACATACAAAGAGAACAATTAACATGCAAATAAAACAACTGAGATTGAAATAAAAGTACTCTTTAGTCTTCTATATTTTGCTGTTTTTTTTTTTAAATAATCACCGAAATATTGACGATTTTTGCAAAACCGATGGTACGGGAATTCAAATATTCCCGGCAGTTATGGCGTCAAAACGATTTGCTTTCCTTTTGAACTGTCTAAGGTTTGACAACAAACAAAATCGATCCGAAAGAAGAAAGTGTGATAAACTCGCAGCAATTCGAAGAATATTCAAAAGATTTGTAGGCAATTGCAAAGCATCTTATTCTCCAGGCGAATATTAGACATTAGACAAAAAACTTGAGTCATTTAGAAGAAGATGCTCATGCAGGCAATATATTCCTAACAAATCGGCGAAATACAGTATAAAAATCCAAGCTCTGGTAGACGCAAAAAGCTTCTATGTCTTAATTATGGAAGTGTATGTTGGTAAATAACCTGAGGGGCATTAACTGGAAATGCAACAAGCAACAAGCCATATGATATAATTATTCGTATGATATGTCCAATATGCGGCAGTACTGGAAATGTAACATTTGATAATCGGTACACGAGCTTTGAAGTCATGATGACACTACTTCGCGAGTACAAGATAACAGTTTTAACACTAAGAAAATATAAAAAACAAATACCACCCGAACTTCTGTCAACGAAAAATAGAGGGAAAAGCACCGGTTTATTTGTTTTCCATGAACATCTCACAATGGTGTCATATACACCTTGAAAGGGGGAAAACGTAGTACTTATGTCCAAATTGACCAAAATAGTGAAGAGAAGAATCTTCCTGAAATTATAACATTTTACAATGAAACAAAAGGCGGTGTAGATGTAGTAGATGAGCTGTTGTCTTCATACAGCGTAGCTAGAAATAGTCGAAAGTGGCCCCTTACCGTATTTTTTTTCCGTAATTAATGCGGCAGGTAATAATTCACAGATAATATATTGACTAAATATTAATGAATTTAAGTTGAAAAGAAAAGAATATTTAAAATCGTTAGGATTATCATTGATAAAAGAACATATTGAAATACGAAAAACGAATTCAAGACTAAGCACTGATTTTAAAGATCGATAAATGAGATTTGTGGAACAAGTGTCGAGCCATCTCCTAAAAGGACGAATATAAAACCGGGTCGATGTTCAGTGTGTCCAAGAGCACAAGAAAGAAGGACAAAATATTATTGCAAATGATGTCAGGCCTATTTATGTTTACAACACACAGCGATTTTGTGTGAAAAATGCAGCAGGTTTGAGACCGATTATCTTTTTTATGTTTAAAGATACTCAAAAACTTTTTTTTTGCAGATAATGTTTATATATTTATGTATCCGAAAATGTAGTGTTTTGTTTATAAAAAAGTTAGGAAATTTATTATTTTTCATTTAATGGCTAAGTCATATTAAAATACGTTTTTAATGTTCAGTTTGTAACGCTCCGATATTGTTTTAATATAATTATTTTATTATTTGTCGTTTTTATCATGAAATTATTATATAATTTCTTGATTATTTTGGCTCGTGATTTATTATATAATTTTTTAATTATTTTTGTATTTAGTACTTACACGTCGTGACGTTTAATTTAACTACCGTGATTACTCTCAATGTACATTGCTATTGGTAATGTGTTAATTAACATACACAAATGACGGATTAATACAAGAAAGCACAAATTTATGGATTTGTTTTGTTTATTTAATAATAGACACGCTGAAATCGTAAGACATAGGGAAATAAAACACAGATTGACAATGATGTAAATTAATTTATATAATTATAACATACAGGGAAATAAAACACAGGTTGACGATTATGACATGAATTGATTTATTTTCTATATTTCGTTAACCTTATAATGAATGTGTAAATTCTTTTATTTATTCAATTGATAGTTTAAAAATGGTTATGACAAAAGCACGGACAAATATGCACGAAAAAAGACGAATATGCGCATATATATGCACGCAAAATTAAAAAATAAGGCACCAACATCTCAAATATATGTCAATATATGCAAATATATTTAATTAAAATCGCGTTTATAAATATATATATATATATATATAAATATATATATATATATATATATAAATATATATATATATATAAATATATATATATATATATATATATATATATATATATATATATATATATATATATATATATAATATATATGAAAATAATTTCTTTATCATTCAACTATTGAATTAAAAATATTAATTATTACATATTTTTCCAAATTTTCCATACTGAAAGAGCGCCTCCTATCGCTTAAGATGTTTTTGTATGAAGAAAAACTACGTTCCACATCAACGGAAGTTATTGAAGCAAATATAAAACATGTCACTATTGAAGGATCCATTTGAAGAGGTAGATTTTCGACAAATTCTCCTTTTTCAAGATAAATTGATATATTTAGAGACATGCCATGTTCTTTTACATTTTTTTAAGTATCGCTAATTATATTAAAATTCGTTTTTATGAAAGCCAATTCTTGTGGAATCTAGGGATCATTAAAACATGTTTTGCAATCCTTTATAGATATCGAATCGTTGGAAAAACTGAGAACCAAATCTTTAGTGGCTAAAAAATCGTTAGCGTAGAAGACAGCAGCATCAAGCCATGTACCTTATCTTGTGATAATTCGCTGTGGTGGCAATAGCACATTTGCTAATGTGTCTCGATACATTTGTACTGTTAAAGGAGCTATGAGAAATATCTTTTTAACGTTGTTAACAATATTATTTGCCATTCGAAAATTAATTCTAACTTCTTCCGCGACTCTATTAACTCCATGAACTAAGCTAATTATTAAGATTTTATCCAACTTATTTATTTATACAATAATAAATCACTCTGCCCAATAATATGCACGTTATGTGCTCATTTTATGATTTGAAATAAAGAAGGCATTATTTTTATGAATTATGTTGATTTGAATATGATGAAGTATGTCGGAGGGTAACACTGAATGCCTTGATTAGTTATTATAGTATTGGCGTAAACAGCTACGTTAATTTGCAATCACGGGCGCGATATATAATGAGTTAATATGTTTAAATGTTTATGATGCTGACAACGATTTGATTCTAGTGGAGGAGGTGATTCCACAATAACAAGTGTGTACGTAGTGTGCGGATGGGTGTAAATTACACCTGAAATTGCTTCCTCTTATGATTCGTAAACACGAATAGCGTTCGAGACGTCTTTGTTTACTGATAGGAATAGGTAATCGGTGTTTGGTTTTTCTAGGTAAATTGTGGTTTGTTAAATACTCTATCTTCCGTCAATTTGAATCTAGTGCGGGAGGTTGATTTCACAATAACAGGTGTGTGTACGAAGTGCGCGGGTGGGCGTCAATTACACCTGAGATTGCTTCCTCTAATGATTCGTAAACACGAATAGCGTTCGGGACGCTTTTGTTTACTTATAGGAATAGGTAAATGGGTATTTGGTATTTATCGGTAACTTGGGGTTGATTGAAAGGAATAAGCACTCTCGTGAATTTATAATGAGACTGGTTTACCAACTTTATTTTATCGTTAATAATAAAATTTTAAATTACTCTGTACCTAGAATTGTACGGTTTTCGATTTATACAAATATAAAGTATACTTTGCGTTTTTACAACGGTAGATACAATCGTTAATTTAATTATAAACCGACGTGAATTTATATACTCAAAACCGCGAATGTCGTGTGCATTGCCCGTGGCCGACGCGACTTTCTTACTGATCTCGCTCGTGTGTGGCTTACGCTTGAATAGGTTTTTTCAGTTTCAAATCTCCACTCCCCTCTTAGTTATCATGGTTATTATTAATCTTGAGTGTGCGTGTGGTATTAATGCGTTTTTAGCGCAGAGTTTTACACTTAACTTAAAGAGTTGCCATTCGAGGTGATTTTCACGTGCCTGGCGCTTGTTGGATTCTAAGGGGTCCTGATACCCAAATAGTTTATGTGACACCACGACATGGATTCTTCCAGATACGTGCATATGCAGGCCTCGGCTCTTGAGATATTTGGCGACGTTCTGTCGCGAGTTGCGATTGCTATTTCTTACATTTCACCCTGGGATTTTTTGTAAATGAAATAGTTTAATAATTTTGTTTGTAGTCATGAGTTTTAAAATATGAATCACTTTATTGCTTAAATGCGTATTATACTTGGCGTATATTTGAGCCCATTACAAGTTGTAAAAATAAATACAAATAAAATAAATATTAACCCTTTTGTTATTCTGTATTTAAAGATATGTGTTCAGTCTTCTAAAAATTAATATTCTGAAACTATATGACATGAGATTTTTTTTAACTAAATTTTAAACTCGGGGTTTCACAAACCCCGCCTGTCCAAATTAGTATTCTTTTTCCACCTGTCCAATTCCGGGTTAAACATATTACTAATTTGATAACAAATATTAATTTGAACACAATTCAGAAATGCAGTACAGATATATACCCTATCCAAGTTCCGAACAACAATTAGTTACAAGCTTCAACTGCAGAGAGCACAGCTGAGACGGTTCATCCGATTCACATTCTCGTGCCATTTCTTTCTTTATTGTATTCTTTGGAAAGATTATATCTATTTGATAGTTGTCACAACTATCTCTTGTGTCACACAAGTCATGAATATAAATAATTCACTATCTGAAACTACTTATTGCTACTGCTACTTACCCAGGGTGACTACTCGTCGCGGATTTTTCGGTATAGTCCCGGACGTTAGCTCTGCATCTTGATAAGATTTGCACCCAGGAAGGGTCCCGGAATAAAAAATTCAACCATGATCAAAATATTTTTTTTAACAGTTTTTTCACGTAAGGATCGTATAACTTTTGCAGCTTTGCATACCCAGCATTGGCCATAAAATGAATAATGAAGTGAAACAATTAACTTCGTAATGAAGTTTTCATCAGAAGAGAATTTATAGTGATTAAGGTGTCCGATATTTCCCAAATTTCGAATTTTCATTAGACGACCCTTTTTTGGACTTATTTTAAGTTTTATATGTTACAGATTAAATAACAAAATAATATAAAACAAACAATAAATATTTATAATCATACAAAATGTATCAAGTGATACTTACGATGCTCTCGGACAATGGTATTAATATGTTTACACCAAAAAGCCTTGTTTTCATAAGTTCTTCGTTACAGTTAGATTTTCCGATTAAGTAGAACTACAAGTCTATTAAATTATCTTGCAACCGTAATAGTAGACTAATGTGATGTGTAATGTGATCTGCATCGAGGCCATTAACTTAATGTATTAATTCGTGGTTTATGGCGTTCGCATTTTGTGGCGGCTCATTGCTCGCATCGTCTCTACAAAATGAGCAGCGACTCCTCCTGATTTACGATTCTCCTATTTATTCAGAGGACACAGCTCCAGTAGTAACGCGTAATTTATCTGCCCCGGGCCGGATGAGAACCAGCAACCATCCATTTGCTCCTCTTGGCAGGCTGCAGCCAGAAATCTTGAATACCGAAATTTATTTTATGCAAATGCCGCAATAATCGAAAGAGCAGATCGATTCAATGGGGCCGGGCCGTCTGATCGGTCTGATCATTAAAAAGCAAATATTTACGAGTGCTCGCTGATCTATCTCGCAAACTCGTGTACATCCGGGTCGTGGGTAATATAGTGGTGATAGTTTTATGGCGCAATCACGGACACATTCGAAACATTCGTTATGTGGATTACTGGGGTCGCGGTTATCATGCGTTGTGGTCGATATTAGTTCAAATAATGATAGATAATCGCAATCTGGTATGAACAAGCAGGGGGAAGGGTGAAAATCGGATTACTTTTAGTTACAGATGATGACGCACCATGCAACGGTTGAATGATCACACCACCAGATTATCGATGGAATTAAATGTCTTTCGATTTATGGCCAATTTTTGAATTTTACAATAACTCTTTTCTATATAAAAATATATTCGTGTAGAGATTTAACGTAAATAATATAGTATATGCGTAACAAGATTTTATTACATTATAAATAATAAAAATAACTTCAATTGTGGTGGCGTTTTCTTCGTGATACATTTTATCAATTATAAATAAATCAAGTTACTTTGTGAATATCACATAACTTTATTTATTTGTGACTAGTTTCGACTACTTAGGTAATCATTAATAGACAAAGTGTCTTAATATCTAAGACGGCGTTTATAAAATGTTCTATTCTATTTGAGAGTTCTTTTACTAAACCCCAAACGCCTTTACTTCTATACTTACAGTTTATTATTTTATTCACATAATATCGCCTTTTTGGGTATCGTACCAGATGTTTATGATGTGATTTTGCTAAATGATAGTTATTTTTAAGACATGGGAATTTCTTCTGTAGGATAAACAGATCCTTTAATTTTTATCTGAAATTTTAACAGGATTATTCATCTTGATGTTCTTGTCATTTGCTACTTCTTTGTTGACGTATTTAAAGTTATTTTTAAAATGATTTAACCGAGTTAAGTGAAAACTTAAGTATTTATCATCAGTCTTAGTCTTTGAAAAGACCGCATCTCATGTTTTAGACGCCAGATCATTTGCTAGATTGAGCATATTTTTGTCTCAGAAATTCCGTAAAGATACATATATTGATTTTTTTTATTGTTCCTGACATCTTCTATTATATTATGCAGAATAGAGCAGTGATGTGAGATAGTGGTATGTTTCATTATATATATGATCTATGCAGGTTGTTGATGTTCCAGTTGTACTAGTTGGCTCTTTATTTATTTAAATCAATTTGAAGGTTACCTGTACACGAAAGTAGAAGTGTATATAATTCCTCGCAAATTAGATCCATAAATTTGACACCGGCAGGAAGAAATAAATAAACAGTGCGAAGGGAAAAGTGAAAAGAAAGTAAAGAAGTAAAGAAAAAATAACAGTAGGACAAATAACAACAAAAGTAAGAAGAAAAGATGGAAAACAAAGGAGGGTCAGAGAGGTTAAGTTGCCTCCAGAGAATCGATCTGGGTAGCGATTCTCGCGCGGCGCGCGCGTAGTAAGGTAAGAGGCAGGACCGGCTTAGATACATTTTTCAGAAAACTTTTTAGAAGCGAGGAAAACGAAATAAATGACCATTAGAAGAGAGATAAAGAAAATGAGTGAAGAGAAAGCGGGGTTCAGCATCACAAAGAAAATGCTCAGATCACCATAGCAAAGGAAGATAGAAGAATAAAGGAGGAAAGAAGAAGAGAGAAATTCTAAAGCGCCAACAGGAGAAGAGGCAATAGGTAAATTCTGAGATAAAGAAACTGAGAAACGAAAACAGAATAAAAGAATAAAAGTGGGAGATTGAAAAACGAGAAATGGTGACTAAAATAGAACAACTAGAAAGCTGGATGGAAAAAATGGAGAAGGAAAAGAGGAAAAATAACATCGTACTAAAGGATTGCAACTAAAAGGAGCACATATAAAGGAAGAAGTGATTTTTTTTGTAAAGAAAGATATAGAAACAAACCCAAGGACTGCAAAGGCATACGTGATAAACAAAGGCACGAAAGCAGAGATGATAGTAATGGAAATAGAGTCATGGGAGAAAAAAAAATCATGAAAGCAAAAAGTAACAAACTGCGAAACTCAAAAATATACATGGATAATGATTTAACACTAGCGGAAACGGGCATACAGAAGGAAATGTGAAGGATTGCTGGAGAAGAAACCAACAAAGGTAATAGAGTAAAAGTGGGGTATAAGAAATTAGTTTTAAATGGAACTGAATACAGATGAAACCCTCGAACTGACAGACTAACAGAGGTCGGAAGTTGTGACAGTGCAAAAAACTAAAAACAACAAAGACAACGACCCTGGCAACGGAAAAGGACACAGACACAAAGCATAAACAGCAGAGAAGACTATTAGGAAGGTTAGGTCCTATAGGGGTCAGGATGCTGAGAGCGATCATTATATGGTAGGGGCAGAAATGATGAACAGACTGTTGAGAAATAAGAACATCTCTAGGAACGCGAAAGTGTAGCTATACAAAACGGTAATAAGACCTACTGTAACGTATTCCTGCGAAACATGGACCCCTAATAAGTGGGATCAGACAAGGTTGGAAATATAGGAAACAAAGGTACTGAGAAAGATTTTTGCAGGAAAAAAAGTTGGAGAGATGTGGCTTAGGAGAACGAATAATAAAGTGACGGAGAGTGAAGTGTTTAACGAAACAAATATAATTGGGGTAATCCAAGTGCAAAGGTTACGGTGGTTGGGTCACGTGCATATAATGGAGGAAGTAAGAATTCCAAGGAAGGTATTGAACAGCACAATTGGAGGACAGTGGGGGAAGGGAAGACCAAGAACCAGATAGAAGGGGACGTGTCGAAGGATTTGAAAAAAACTAAACATCACAGGATGGAAACAGAAAGCGCTGAATAAGAGGATACATACATACATAATCCATCCCTCTTTTACCCATTGGGTGTCGAGGTTTTGTCCTGTTAACCTTTCGTACTGTCATTGACCCACTTCCGCCATTCACTTATGTCCGCACATTTTGTCTTTGCCTCCTTAAAATCTATACCACTGTTTTTTTTTAATATTTCACATATGGTTTCATTCCATGTTTTTGCAGGTCTACCTCTCCCTCTTTTTCCAACCGGTCTTGATTCCCATATTCTTTTTGTACGTCTTGTTTCCTTCATTCTGTGAAGGGAAACCTTCAACCATCTGAGTTTATTTCCCTCTATTTTCTTCTTTATTGGTGCTACCCCTAGGTTCTTCCTAATATCTGTGTTTCTAATTTTGTCCAGCATTGAAACACCCTCCGTTCTTCTCAGATACTTCATTTTGGCTGCTTGTAGTCTGCTCTCTTGTCTTTTATTTGTGACCCACGTTACACTTCCATATGTGAGTGTTGGAATGTATATTGCGTCAAACACCACTATTTCAGTTTTCTTGGATACTTCCTTGTTGTTTAGGAACTTAGTTCTTAGGCTATGGAACAGTTTCGTGGCTGCTGTTACTCTATTATTAATTTCACCTTCCAATCTACCGCTCTCTTCTACAATCGCTCCTAGCTACTTGTATTGCGACACTTGCTCAATTTCTTTGCCTTCGATTTTTATTTTTAAATGTCTTTCCTTGTCCCCTTTTGCAATTCTCATCACTTTCGTTTTCTTTTCATCAATTTTTAGGTTAAAGGGGGTTAGTTGTTTCTCCAGAATATTTATCTTATGTTGTAGATCCCTTTCAGTCTCTGCAAATATCGCCATGTCGTCTGCCAATGCGCATATGTTAACACTCACTATCTGCATATTTTTGTATTCCACGCAAAGTTTCCTCATCCCAGGTACTGATATTTTGATAACTTCATCCAGTGCTGTTATGAAAAGTAGTGGGCTTAGTGCCCCCCCAGTCTAACTGCATCGTTTGTAGTAAATATTTCCGATGTCATGTTTCTTGTTCTCACATAGTTTTGATTCTTATGGTAGATACTTCGTACAGCTTCTTTTAATTCTTCTCCTATTACCAATTTTTCCAAGGTCTTCAAAATCAATATCCTATTTACTCTATCAAATGCTTTCTCCAAATCTACGTAACACATAAATACTTCCTTATTGCGTGCTCTGTATTTTTCTATAATTTGCCGTATGGTAAATATATCATCCTGAGTACGCCTCCCTCTCCTGAAATAACTTTGGTTCTCCTCCAATACCTTCTCCACCCTTTCTCTAAGTCTTCCTTCAAGTATTGTTTCGTAAATTTTTCCCGGTACCGATAATAAGGTTATACCCCTATAGTTGTCACAGTTCCTTCTATCTCCACCTTTGTATACTGGTATAATTATGCCATACTTCCAATCCTGGGGTATCTTTTTTCCTTTATACACGATCCTATCTATTTGACGCAATTTTTCGAACCCGATTTAGTCTAGATTTTTGATCATTTATGCTGTAATTTGATTGTGTCCTGCAGATTTCCCTGTTTTTGTTCTCTGTATAGCATCTCTCGTGTCCTGTTCAGTAATATTTTCCCCATCTTCTAACTCACTGTTTTCGGTTCTGTTGTTGCTGCCTTTTGCCTGTGTCAGATTACCCTGTTTTTTTCCTATGTCCCTTTCCACTAATAGTTCTTGGAATATTTTGTGCCATCTTTCCAAGACATCCTCTTCTTTTACTAAAATGTCCCATTCTTTATTATTTAATAGCAGCGTAACGAGCTTGTCTTGTCCTTCCTGAGACTTTTTATAACCTTGTAGAACAGCTTTTGGTTGTCCCTTTTATTCTCCTCCATTTTCCTTCCCAAATCATCCCAACATTTCCTCTTCGCTCCGTCTACTGTTTCTTTGGCCTCTTTTCTTTGTGTCTTGTACCTGCTGTATTTCTCTGCCGTTTTTGTTTCCAAGTATTCATTCCACCTCTTCTTTTTCTCCTTTATCTCATACTTGACTTCGTCTGTCCACCAGGCGGTGTGTTTTTTCTTGTATCCCGATTTGGTGGTGCCGCATGCCTCCTCCCTTGCTGCCTTCAGTACAATGTTTTTAAATTTCTGCCATTTTTCTTCTAGGTTGTCTGCGGTATCTGTTTCCTTACTAAATTCTATGCTAAGTATTACCCTGTACTTTTCCTGCACGTCTCGGTTTTGGAGATTGTCTTGTTCGGGTTTGCTGCTTATTCCATTGTCCCTCTTTGCTTGCGATGCCTTCTTGATTAAATCTACTACTAACAGGTGGTGGTCGCTTCCTATTTCCGCACTTCTTCTCACTCGTACGTTGGTTATTTTGTTTTTGTTTGATTTTTCTGTTTGCGCGTAATCTATTATTTATATTTTATTTCTTGATGCTATTACCCTCGTGTATTTGTGACTGTCTTTATGTTGAAAAACGAATTAGTTATAATCAGGCTATTCTTCATGCAAAACTCTAATATTCTCTTGCCATTCCCATTAAGATTATCTTCTCCATGTTTCCCTATGACACCTTCATATCGTTCTTCCCTGTTCCCAACTCTACTATTTAAGTCTCCCAAGATATAAGTCTCTACATCCGATTTTTCATATATGCTTTCCATCTCCTCCCAGAACCTATCTTTAATTTCTCGTTTTTCGTACCCCTTCCCCTTCTTCTTCGTTTCTGTGACTGCCAGTATCTTTATATTTTTAGCTTTCATTTCCTGAACTATTTCAATTTCTTTTCCATTTATACCTCATACATTCCAGGTTCCCATCCTCTATTTTTCTTTTCGCTTTTCATTTGTACCAATGATCCTTTTTTCCTTATTGCTGCTCTCAATCTGTCTGTATATTTCTATTTGCGTGTCCCATTCTTTCCTTTTGTCTCTCTCGAAGTGCCCTTCTCCATTTTCTCTGTTAGTTTTTTGGCCTTTCGTTTTGTTCCTTAACAATCACACCTCTTCTCTTTTTGTCCCAAACATATACTTTTCCGTTTATTACTATTTTCATGTATCCTACCTTTGTATGATTTCCTTTTCCTCTTTCCTCTCTCGCAATGCTTCTTATCTCTCTTTGAATTACCCTCTCTTCTCTGATCAAATCGATATCAATGTATATCTTCGTATCTCTCAGTCTACTCTTTGCCTTCATTATTTTTTCTTTATTTTCTCTTGTGCTCCCTTCCGCTATGTCTATTTCCTCTGCATCTCGCATTTTTTTCTTGTACGTTGCTACAATTTTTGTTTCAACTCTTATTTGATTCCTTATGAATTCCTCCACTTCTCTATTTATATTGTCATCCTTTGTTTTCAACCCTGTTATAACTATGTTATTTCTTCTCTTCTCTCTTTCTCCTACCTCTATTTTTCTCTCTAACTTCTCCAGTCTACTGTATATCTCCGTTTTTTCTTGAACCCATTTCTCCTCCTTTCTGTTCATTTATTTCCTTACCTCCTTTATATCGTGCTTTAGGTCTTCTGTATTCTTCCTCATTTCTTCTATGAAACCATTAATCATTCTGTTCAATTCGCCCATTGCCCTTGATTCACTTAAATTTCTGTCTTCCTGATTTTTCCTCTGCTCTGGTGACCTCATCACTTTTTTACTCGCTCCAAATATATCCTTTCCCTCTGGACTATCGGGCCCTAGATCCCTGCCCCTCTTGCTCATCTATTGCTGCCTCGCACCTTTCCTTGTGTTTTGATATTAAATTATCCGCTGGCAACACTGCACTGCTTCGCGCGCGCTGCGTTCCCCTTCTCAAGGGGCCGATTGCAATAACCTCACTTAACTTCTTGCTTTTATATCCTGTTTTTCTTTGCCCTTTGCTGCCACTTTCTCTACTATCAACATTGTATATTGCCGTCCGTCGCTTTTCCGCAAATATGGCTCTGATGGGTCCACTAATTGGATTTCCGTTTCCGAGCACTCTTATTTACGTTTATCTCGCACTGTTGCCGGTTCTTAATTTCGAATAAGAGGATATGGAAGGAAATAACCAAACAAGCCATGAGCCAGCTAGGCTCGCCGTGCTAAACTATATATGAATTGAAAGTTGTCATGCACCAATATACAATCATTCGATCCTATCAGTGAGTTCAAATTGAAATCACCTACCAGAACTATCCGGCTGGAAGCTCTGAATAAACTATTTAGCAAACTTAGTAACTTAGTAACTGAGAAGATTTCAATATCTGAACGGGTAGGTCGGTAACAATTTATTATATGTATATAATTAGCGATCAAAACTTACGTCCCACGTTATAGCATACCCCTCAAAACAAAATGAAGGCAGAAACCCTTCACATCGAAGAAAATGTACTGATGCTTTTACTTAAATTCCAACTCCATCACGACTGCCTTGTCTGCTTTAATATGAACCTAACATAAAGTCATTAATTACACCAGAACATAAAAACGTTTCATCCGCTTAAGTTTCTGTGAAGCACAGGTGAAATTTGGTGTAGTTAATTAATATTTAGTTGATTGTGTCTATGTTTAGTGATCGAATATTTAACAGTAAATAGTTATAATTGCTAGAGTAGGATTGACAATACTTTTCTTCAAACGTCAGAAAAAAATGTCATTATTTAACTCAGTTGACTGTGGAAAAATGTCACATTTCTGCCAGCGGAAGTTTTACTTTTTCTTTTTCAGCCGGCGGAAGGGAAAGTGTTGTCATGGCAACATTAAATATACAACGCGAAGCAATACTATAAATTTCAACATATAACAATTAAATATATCGGTGTTTTGCAAATATTTTTCTATTTTCTGTTAGATATATTACTTTCACTAATAATAGATTAAATCTATAAATGGTTTCTTCAACAAAACTTATCACTGTCACTGGTAAATGCTGATATAGTTTCTGTCAAGATTTAATTTATTTGTAAAAATTATATATCAAAATTACGAATTTTCGTATTTTGCAGTACGTTCATAGAAAAAATAGTATATTTCACTTGGAGCCAAAGTGACTTTTCATGGCTTGCCTACTATTACGCCGTTTCTGTCAAGAAAACAAAAAACCATACCATGCATTCTTTGATATGAAATTCATTTGTAAAAACTATATATCAAAATTACTAGTTTTCGTATTTTCGGCGAAATTACTTTTCATGGCTTGCCTTCTATTACGCGCCTCACTTCGTTCGGCGCGCAAACTCAGGCGCGCCAAAGTCTCACTTCTCCTCCACGTGTAATAATATTTTATTGTTTTGTATGTTTGATGTATCACATTTTACCTTTTCAGAAAAGCTAATAAATGACTTATGTCTACGCCTTCTGGCCATGTGTCAGGGTTAATTTTTATATCTGATTCTCTATGAATTACATTTAAATTAAATGATGTGTATTCATTTGATCTATTAGGTCACATACATTCTAATAAGAAATCAGTTACATTTATCAACCTTAAATAAGAACTGAGTGACTGCAGTTTCCTTTCCATCTAAGCCGCTCAAATTGTAATTTTGGTATCTTTTAGGGCCTTGAATTGGTAGTTTTGTGGATGTGTCAACCCTTCTTCTTCGGTTATTTATTTCATTGGATTGATTTCCAGTGGTGTTTCCATTTCGATGTTTTCGTGTGACTGCTTGCCTTTCCAATTCGGCTTTCTCTTGCGGTAGTTCATTCTCTTAATTATTTTGCGATGTGTCAATCATTGTTCGGTTATTTATTTCATTGGACTGATTTCCGGTAGTGTTTCCTTGTCGATGCTTTCATGTGACTTCTTGCCATTCTAATTCGTCATTCTCTTACGGAGGTTCTGATTTTGATTTATTTCGTTTTTGCTTTTCTGCCACGGGTGTCGGTGGTTGTATCTTAGATGCATATTTATAGGTTTCTTCTCTCGCTGAAATATTTGTTTCTGTTTCTGAACTATTGTATACTTTCTTCGCATGGTTTTGGGACTTTTGGATTGTAACCTCACTATTTGTAATACAATTTTCAAGATGTAGTATAATCATTGCTACGTCGTTAATATTGTTTCATTTCATCCACCAATGTGTTTGCTAAAAAAAGTTCTCTTTTTGATTATAAGATTTCAGTATTTTGCATACCTGTGCCATCTGCTTCGGTATTTATGTTGTCTATAAAAAGTTCTCTTACGAGGCCTGCCATAAACTCACTCACTTGGATATTTGAAGGTACCTGTTTGTTGATTATAATTTCTATTAGTTCTTGTTTTTTAAACTTATTAAGTTCGGCCGATAATAGATCCCGATTACGATAGCCCTTTAGACCTTTTTAAGCTTTACTAACCTTGCAATAAGATTTACATACAATATTTACATTATGTTTATTTAAAATATTCGTAATTCTTAAACTAATGTTGCCTAAATATGTAAAAGACGTGTATATTTTTACACTTTCCTGTTTTCGTGAATAAGGATAGTTTGACAGACGTTTTAATTTATGCTGATTTAGAAGATTTTCAATGAAACCGCTTCTATATCCATTGGTTTCGGCAATAATAAATTGTCATTATTTCGTTATTAAAGGCTATTTTTGATAAAGGTAATGCTAATACTCGATGAATTATAGAATGGAAAGCTGCAGTTTTTTTACTGTAACCCTGCGCGAATTAAAATTAATAACTGAGTCTGTATATGTTTGCATTTCCCATATATCTTGTAATTTACAGATCTAATAATTTAATGTTTCCGTTATTTTTTGTTTCTATAGTAAAATCGATGAAAGGGTGAATAGAGTTAATAAACGTGACAAATTTCTGTAATTGTTGGTCGGTTCCAAAGAAGCTGGCTTTGAGATCGTCTTCATATCGTTACCTTGTTTTAATATGTTTTTTGCCAAGCGGGCAATTTAAAATTGCATTTTCGTGCAATTGGACGAGAAATGGTTACTTCTCAGCGACCCAACAGACCGAGAAGATTTTATTTCAGATTTTAACAATTTTATTTTGGATTAATATGAAATGTAATGTTACAATTAGAATTGTTATTTATGTTACTTAAAATATTCGTAATATTTTATTATGTTACTTCGTTTAACTGAATTATCGATTAATTTTTTTGACGTTTATTATTTTGTCAAAATTGACAGTCGCTTGTTCACAACCTAGGAGACTCATTGCAGCGTGCATCAATTGCACGAAAAACGTTGTGTAAACCTCGAGATTGTATTGCCTCGGCCGCAAGCGGCCTCGGCGACAAACTTTCTCTCGGTCCCTAAAATGAGATTTCTCGGCCTGGATATACAAATAACTATTTTCTACAAGAGTATGGAAAACTTAATTAACATTATATTCCAATTTCCCTTAATAATTATTCTATTAATCTTCACTTAATATTCATATAATTAACTTTACATTAAAATTTCCATTAATAATTGAGCTGTAATTCTCATTTAACATTTAACATTAGAATACTAATTTGAGTTAGGAAAAGTGGAATATTTTCTAACAAGTGGGGAAATAATATTTTAACATTAAAAGTTATAAGTCAATTTATTAAAATTGTACATATTATTTTTTAACATTATTATAAATCTTAACAGGGACATGTTCACAATTCATGAACGAAATTCCAGAACAGAACTTTATGGAAGAAGAAATAGGGTTATTATTTACGTTAACCTCTTCTTTATAGCCCAATATTCTCGTTGCTACTTGAAGTTTGTATCAAACTGAGCTCTCAATATATTATTATGCCACATTTGGAGATTTCCATCCACCATGCCTCTTAAGAGTGGTAATGTATGCTTCTGCATTAAGCAGTATCGTCTCAGATGTTCTTCTGAAACAATGCCACGTATAATTGTGAGGATTCGGTAACTTAAAAAACTCTGCAATTTTTTATGCATGCCTCCAGTACTACTGATTCCAACAGGTTGCCTCGTATATGTTTTACTTCGATATCCCAAGAAAAATCTTGATGTTTCAATTAGTGAGCGACGAAGAGAAGTATATTTGCGAAATATTTCAAGCAGATCCACATTTTCTATGTTCCCACTGGAAATAGCAAATTTTCTTCGCACGTTGGTCTTTGTGTTGGGAATATCAATCAAAATAAATGACCCTATGTTCTTCATGTTTTTAACTTGAAGAAAAAGTAGTCACACTACCTGAAATTTAAACAAAAATTTTAATATTTTGATTAATTCAAATTAAAAAATTTACCTTCATCATTAAGTAGGTTCTATCATCAGCTTCTCTTGGGAATTTTTCTATTTCTAATTTTGTAAAAACACTGGATTTCTTAGAAAAATGTTCCACTTACTTTCGTTTAATAAAAGCTATTAAACTTACAAACTTCTTTATATCAATATTTTCTTCACGAATAATATTCGTGCATTTAATATTTACTCAGCATCGAGTAAATGCTTCATCATCAGAGTCCAAGAACTCTTATAGGCTTCGGATTTTTGCTGACAATAAGCTAGCAACACCAATCATCAAATTGTCGACAAATATTTTTATAATAATTTTCCGCCGATTTTCGGCCGATTCTTCAATATCAGACGATTCACTTGTATCAGACAATTTGATAAAATTTCCGTAAATTTACTCGAACGAACAACTTAAACAACTTCACAAACTTTGTATTTTCGACAAAGAAAATTGTTTCTCAATAGCAGAACAATCCAGACTGATTTTAAAATGTTCAAATTATTCTAATTTTATTTATTGTCCAAACTTTAGCAGAAAAAAAGCATGTGTGCAATAAGTTAGAAAATGTATTTTTTTCCGTACACAGCATATTGTTGACTCGGCTATCACCTCGATAAAAAATCCCATGCCTGGTTCAGTAAAAATATACATTTCCTAACTTATTGCCCAAATAGCTATTGTCATATTATCTTCCATTATATATATATATATATATATATATATATATATATATATATATATATATATATATATATATATATATATATATATATATATATATATATATATATTTATAATTAAACACAAGGATTTGTAGAGAGATCGCCGTTGAGTCTCCTCTTGGAAAAAAAATTTACAACACTTAGTTTGATACTGAATACCTAAGTAGTCGAAACTAAAGTCACAAATAAAAAAATTTATGAGAAAATCCCAAAGTAACTTGTTTAATTGATAAATAATTAAAAACATATCCACGTCCCCTAATTTGGGCTCTTATAATTGGCTTTGATATAAGTGCTCGCTCAAATACATTGTTCGTTTACCTGTTAACACTCTGTATCTTCGTTTAATGACGGGATATTTATTTATTTATTACGTATATTTAATATAGAATTATTTTATTTATAGAGTTTGGTTGTTAACATCAGGATATCATTTATTTATTTTGAGTAAATTCGTGTCCCGCAACTTTAGTATTATATAAGTATAATATTGATGTTAGTTATTTCAAGAATTTAATATCATTTTTTTTATAACGGGTTTACAAAAAGGGACATAGGACCTTATTTAAAATATTATTAAAGATTATTTAAAAATATAACTTAAGCCAAGTCATGATAATTTTTAATTAAGTGGAGGGTAATCAAATTAAGTTGATACCAAGAAATCAGCTTTCGAGAATCCAGAGGTTAATAATTAACCGTTTAATTAAAGGTGAAAAGTAATAACCAAGTATCACGCCAATTTACGACTGGTCGTAAAACGCGGCTTTCATCTCATTTTTGCGCCGGTAAGCTTAACGACAACGAATTTAATATTTCGTGAAAAATATATCTAATGAAAGCTCAGCTCGTTCTGCTCGTCAGCCGATCGCCGTGCAATTACTTCAAGTTGTGAGTTGATCGTTACTGCCGGATGAATAAAAACCTTTAGTCGTTTGTTTAAAGAAGTATCTAATTGGAATTAAGCACAGGAAGAGCGAAAAAAGCGACGAAATGATGGCAAAGTGCGCGGCGCTCCTTAATGCCGCAATTAAATTTAATTGGCAATGGAAATTGTTTCGCTGCAACGTTCGGCCCAGATTATGTGATGAGCAATTAACGGAAAACACACGGGAAACAATACGGAGACTAGAATTGCAGGATCACTAAATTTGGGAAACAAAGGGAAACGTGTCCCAGTTAAAAATGTATGCAGACATGATCCTAAAAATCTAGTGTATAGCATTTGAATCTCCATATTAACTACTGCTGAGAGATTTGAATAACCGTGGCTTCATGGAAGGCATTGAAATATAATGAACAATCTATACAATAAAAGAATTGTAATATGCCACAATAACAAGTAATATATAATACAAGGTAATGTATAACAAGTGTGAATATGATGCTCATGTCGCATGAAGGGATGATTGGGGCACGATGCCGAAGGCGAGTGCTTCAAATACCAAATTCCATAATGGCTCATATCTATACCTGTTGTTTAGTTGACTGTTTTCTACGTTGGACTTGTAAACGTTAACGCACCAAATTATTTATTAAGTAAAAATGTATGGATTTCTGGTTTGATGTGACGTTTTCCTGTTATCGTCACCATAGCAGAAAAGTTACTGTATTATGTACTTATATATACATTATTTTATATGGTTGTTATTGTTTGTAACCCGACAACATTCATATCCTCACATTAGACCAGAAAGTGGCTTAGGTATATCCAAGATTGCCCAAACATTTCCTTCGCTGGAATACTTCATAAATCTAGAAATTTTACACTTTGTTTATTTTGTAGGGTGTGTAATAATACTAGTGTGGGGATACTACTCCTCCATAATCGCCTCTTCAGATGATAGATAGGGGAAAGCTCGCCGGATATGGTATGTACCGAGGAAATCAATATACTCGGACTTGACTCGTGGAGATAAACAGCAGAGTAAATTAACTTACACAATTTTGCATCGAAAAAATGTTTGCTACAAATACTTTCTTTAAACTACATATCAGGTGACTGCATATCAGGTGACTGCATACTAGGTGACTGCATACCAGGACATCGCCCGTTCACAATCGAGATCGAATTATAAGGAACCTTATAGATTTAATCTCGACAGGTTGACTGCCACAGCGGTCATATATGACCGCCCGGAAAATTTCCGAAATTGTCGGAGAGGTCATATGTGACCGCCCGAACCCTTCATAGCAAAACTGCCTGGTACGTGAAAATGACCGCTGTTAGCGTAGGTTTTATAGGTGCGGGTGACCGCTGCGGCTTCCCAGGCACTGCAAATGATACGAATTTTAAAATAGGTGGTAATGAAACAACAACAAAATTTATATGTGTATCGTCTATTGAATGCAAATAATTCTTCGGAAAAAAATACAATTTTAATTGAAATAATTGTCTATAACTAATTATAATATTACGGTAATACTAAAAATTTAAATTTTATTATGAACAACATTGAAACAGTCTAAACAATAATGCGGATTGTCTTCACAATCGTTGCAATATGTTGATACCATCTTTACTAGATTTTTCGGTATGTCGCCCTTAATTTTTTTATTGTAGCACCCTTTGCAATATCTTCTTGTTTTAACTACACGTCCTTCTTCCTTTATAAATGTATAATTTTGGATATTTTTTCTCGTGGGCATTTCAATGTTCTCTTGCATATTTTCTTGATTGTGTTCCTCTTCCCGCAGCAATTCTCTAACGATGGTTTCTCTAAATTCCGTTATCTTAATTTTTTTATCTGCTAGTTGATTATATATAATATTAGCATATAAAATCGTTGTGCCTAATAGAAATTCTATGGCAACTTTTCTATACCATTTCAAAGACCTTCTTAGAGCAGTATTGTAACTTGATATTTGATCGGATATATCTATTGAAGCTTTATATTCATTATATTCAAGAATAGCTTTAGGTTTTTGAATGATACCTGTGCGCCTTTCGACATTCACAGTTTCAGTGGTGTGTTTGTTGGATAAAAGAAGTACATCTCTTTTATCTTTCTACTTCATTATACATAAACCTCTATTATTTTCCAGTCCAAAAACTTCGCCTTTTTTCAATTTCTTCTGAAGCATTTCTTTGGGATTTCCTCGGCGATTAGACCTCAGAGTTCCTATATAATGTATATTTCTATCCAGTAAGATATTCGTAAGCTCAATACTTGTATAATAATTATCAGCTATGATAGTACGTCTAGAATCAAGTAGACCTTCGGATAATTTTATTACAATATTTGTTGAAACCGAAGCAGTGCCATCTTTTTCTTTTCCAGCGTAAATTCGAATGTTCCATGTGTATCCATTGTCACAACATAATTTGAATAATTTTGCTCCATATTTATGGGTTTTCATTGGTATATACTGTTTCAGTAAAAGTCGGCCTTGAAAAGGAACAATGGATTTATCAATGCAAAATGTGCGACCCGGAGTATAAACTTCTTGAATTTTTTTTAATAGTTTATCCAGCAAAGGTGCAACTTTGTATAACCTGTCACCTTCTGGACAATTTTGATTGTCTGAAAAATGCCACATTTTTAGAAGAAGCTGAAAACGATTCCTCGACATTATTTTTGGAATTATATTTTTGTATAAACTGTCTTTGCTCCAATAATTGTCCAATACCGGCATTCGCACCATACCCATGTATGCTATAACACCGATGAATCGAAGAATTTCACTTTTACTTGTAGGTATCCACTAGTGCAGCCTGGATCGATGGCTAATATCTTCAGCCTGACAAATAACTTGTATTGAATATAAATTGGTTTGCATAACCATATCTTCCAAAATTTCATCATCCAAAAAAAATTCGAAAGCAAGAATACGGTGATAAATCGTTTATTAGTGCTGCCGCAAAATTTTTGGACAATCCTGAAATGGCAGAATAATTGAAATTGCTGTGGTTTCCCACAGGTGTTTTCCAAAGTGGAGTGTCTTCATTGGCTTCTTCTGAATCATATTCTTGAGAATTTGTTTTGATTTCTTCAAATGTTAAATTCGGCAAAAACGAACTTTGATCAATCTCTGTTTCAACTGGGTTTAGAAAAGTTGACGTAGTTGGTAAGTCTGCTTTATTTTGCAGCAGAGAAAAGCAGCCGGATACAATATTAGAAGGTGTATTTGCATTATTAAATTTAGAGTTTTTATACTTGTTTGGATATTTGTCTACTCGAACCTCTTTTTTCTTGTTATGTTTTTCTTTCCCACCTGAAGACTCGGAATCCTCTGAACTGCATTCAAATTCTTCATCACTGGATGGTAAGTACGCGGGATCAACAATGGAGTCAGAAGAACTAAAGTCCGAAGCTTCAAGATCCGCGACATTTTGTAGAGCTAGTTGTATAATTCTTTTTGTACGGTTACTCATTTTGCTAAGGCAAAATATTGCACTATTGCCTCGGTCACTACCCACTAAACAAAAGTTCACGTGCTTGATTATAACCTCAATGGTACAAATATGACACATCTATCGCGTACAATACGGGCAGACTAGTTCTACGCGCGCATTATAAGGCGATGGTGACCGCCAGTCATGACCGCCACGGCAATGCAGATGTGTATATGCCGTCAAATGCCGAAGCGGTCACATATGACCGCCAGTGTATTTTTTTCATAATACTGCTTATCATTCGTAAATTTTGCATTTTAATCTCAATTAAGTGTTTCAATATGTGTAAACATCTCTTAAATTAATTTGGCCTCTGAGGCATTTTTTCAAAATATTGCTTGGCAGTCATCCTGTTAAACAAGAACAATAGAAATTTGTAAAATAAGTTAAAACCTATTATGGGGCAGAAATCAATGGTAACCATAATTCCGTTGTTAGGGACAAGACAAGACATACATTGAGTCGGCTACGCATTAGGGTGGAACGAAATAGAGGTAAAATAAAATTTCCCCTTGTTTCCCATGGCAGAGTGATTAAATATTGTCTTTTTTTAGTGATTATTAAGGTGTAAAAACACCGGCTCGGTAAAAATAAATCTAAAGGGTCCGCAAACACTTTAAATTTTCTCACTACTCTCAATTACTAACCAGTGTTTTCACTATCAACTAAAAAAAAAAACCTTTTCGTGCAATTGGACGAGAAATGGTAACTTCTCAGCGACACAACAGACCGAGAAGTGCAATTTCTCAGCTATGGCCACAAAAGGTTGCCAAGCAACCTAAAATTATATATATATATATATATATAACATTTTCCGATATGTTCGCAGCTTTTTGTTCTTCACACCAAGTTTTAAATTTAACGTATGCATTCTCGTATAGCCGTCTACTTTTCTCTGGAATTAAATGATCTGTGGCAGCGTTTGCAATTTTTCTCAACTCCAGAGGTGTACACTCTAAATCATCACTTTCACTAGTATTCATTTCTACTTCGTTTAACTGAATTATCGATTAATTTTTTTGACGTTTATTATTTTGTCAAAATTGACAGTCGCTTGTTCACAACCTAGGAGACTCATTGCAGCGTGCATCAATTGCACGAAAAACGTTGTGTACACCTCGGCCGCGAAATCTTTTAGCGACCTCGAGATTGTAAGCGGCCTCGGCGACAAACTTTCTCTCGGTCCCTAAAATGAGATTTCTCGGCCTTGATATACAAATAACTATTTTTATCAAGGTAGAGTGGTTAAGAGTTGCCTTTTGTACTTCTGAATACTATATAAAAATCCCCTAATAAATAAAAAATGTATTGTAGGTCCTCAAGTACTTAAAATTTTATATATTTTTTCAATTATACTTTAGTATTATGACTTTTATGTACCCTATACTAACCATCCTGCGAGATGTATATTTTATAGTTATTAATAGGGGCCTTTGAACACTTATACAATATACAAGTTTTTAAAGCACACAATAAAGAGTAATTTAAAAGTAATACAGTTAATTAAACTTTAAAGTAAACATGGATAGGTTATTTATACTTACAATTATAAAGTTGTCATACATACATCACAATATTTTTTTGACTCAAATGGTGGCATGGACTTACAAGATTCTATTTGAGGCATAATGTAGACATCTCTGTTGCTGCTGCCACAAACTGCAGAACATGTTTCTGTCACAAGCTGACGTCAAAATTCAACAGAAAGTTTATCGGCAAGCACCCTGCCTTTTCTATGATACCTTTTAGTTCGTCTTCATTTATATGTTTAGTGAGTGGTGGCTCTGTGATATTTTGAGCATGCCATGATATTAACTCAATATAGTCCTGAGGGTTGAAGTTTATTTTAGGAATTTGGAATTTTTTGACGCCACCACCATTGTGGAGTAATGTTCTTGACCCAACTCAGGAATAGCCATTTAAGCCAATAAAGTAGCCATTTATTTAGATTGCATGATCGACAATATTTAGGAGCTCCTGAGGAAGATGGCGCGTAAACTTTACGAGCCTCCATAGGTGTTGAACGCCGTAAGTGCAAGACGGTTGAAGTTTCAAATGGAACCAAACTTCTGCGTACACTTTCATTACATATTTAGATAGATTTTTCAAGTTATGAGAAGGGTTGTCACTGCTGACGTATAGACGTAAAATGCGATTAGCTTTAGTAAGCCATCTTGCATGTGATAGCTTCCCTGGGTTTTTCTTTGTCAGATCTTTTTAACACACTCCTCTGAAAACGGCGTGACAAATCTCTCGCAAATATTTCTGATCAGTACTCAAATCTTGTCTGACTTCCAAATAGGGAAGGTTACCTTCGATTGATGAAAAACCTGTAATTTCGATCTTTTCGCACTCATCTAGTTTCTTGCCAATTTCGCCTGAGTAGGTTCTAGGCCCAGTAGTTTATTCGTCCAGAAACTGATACAGATGACGCAAGGGAAGTTCATTGCAATGAAAAATGCAAATCATCCATTACAATGGCCTTTTCAGTTTCTGTGCAAGTATTAGTACAGAGATGCAGAGACATGAATTGTGATGTATACGCGTGTTTCGTTGATTACAAAAAGGCCTTTGACAGAGTCCAATACCAAAAACTAATACAAATTCTGGAAAACACAGGAATAGACGACAAAGACCTAAGAATAATTACAAACCTATACTGGAACCTAACGGCAAGCGTAAGAATCGAAGACGATAGCACAGAAAGAATAAAAATTCTACGCGGTGTGAGACAGGGATGTGTACTGTCTTCTCTGCCATTTAACATCCATTTTGAAGTCATATTTCAGGAAGCCCTACTAAATACACAAGAAGGAATTTCTTTAAACGGAAAACGTTTAAACAACATCAGATACGCAGATGATACCATGATCATGGCCGACAACATAGAAGACTTACTACTAATATTGAATAGCTTAATAAGCACTAGTCACAGATATAGACTAGATATCAACATGGACAAGACCATATTCATGATTATAAGTAAGAACAACCCACAACACCACCAACAGCAACTGGAGCTGGAGCAGGGGAACATCGAAAGAGTTAAAAAATATGTATATCTAGGCACCGTTATGAGCAAAGGGACCAGACACAGGAAATAAAAAGCAGGATTGAAAACAACAGAAATATATTCATTAAAATGACCACAGCCTTTAAAAGTCGTGAACTAATTATAGACACCAAAATGGGACTCTTACGCTGCTACGTATTCTCTGTGTTATTTTATGGAATGGAAGCCTGGACGCTGACGGTTGCTAATACAAAAAAACTAGAAGCATATGAAATGTGGTTCTACAGAAGGATATTAAGGACATCATGGGAAGGCCGTATTACCAATGCCAAAATAATAAGAAGAATGGACAAAACGACAGAAATCCTGACCACGATTAAAACCAGGAAACTGCAATACCTAGGACACATTATGCGCAAGTTTAGTAGATACGGACTTCTTCAGTGCACACTACAAGGCAAAGTTGAAGGAATAAAAAACATTGGGAGAAGACAAATCTCGTGGCTAAAAAACTTGAGGAGTTGGTTCTCCACGACAACCACAGGCCTCTTTCGGGCAGCTGTGAACAAAGTAAAGATAACCAATATGATAGCTAAAACCTGGAATGGATAGGCACTTGTAGAAGAAGCTTTATATTGTAAGAGGCATTTTTTTACCCTCCTAATTAAATTTAAAAAAATATTTTTTTTGTTTCACCCTACTACCACGTGACCAGTTTACATGCATATGAAATTAGGTTGATTTAGCTTTATGGGCCGGCGGAAAATCTAGCTGGAATATCTACGGCTGGATACGTAAGAAGGTGCTGTCGAGTTGGTTCACGACTTCTTTCAGGATGGATTATTGGCAGGCTGTTTTAGATTTTTACCCATTTTTCGGAAAAATGCATATCGGTGACCCAATTATACCACACACCTCACCAAACCTCGACTGATTTAGGGTCATGACCTATTTTGACCCTTCAGACCAATTCGGTGGTTTCACTAGATGACCGAGCATAAATTGTATTGTTATATTTAATGTATTTTTTCTGGACGCTTACGATTATCATAACAGTAAACAAGATTTTTCTGTACATATGCGAACATCACCAACAACCGTTTTGATATTTTTACACTATTTTTTAGAGCAGTTAGTAATTGTACGGTACGGCGTTTGAATCTCTCAAGACACAGGTCATATTTGATAATGAGACAAAATTTGGCCAAATAACATTGTGTACTTTGTATTGTTTTTTTTGTCGTTTTTTATTTATAGCATAACATTTGTGCAACAGAATTAACGTCCCTACTAGCTACTTAGGTACTAAGCCGATAGATATCAGGAAAATATGTAAACTATATTTGAAATCTCAATTAAAGATTACACTTGTGATGCCCCAAAATTATACTCTACTCTGTCTTCTATCACATAACAAATATATTATTTTATATTCTAACATTGTTTCCCATGAACGTTTCGTGTGCTTGTGTAAATATGTAATTTAGTTTTCGGCCTGGGTCCGGACGGTTCCGCGACTCCATTATCTTCGTAACGCCGATGTAATGTCCCAGAACGTCCCCCCTAATCCTGAAACATTCCTCAATAGGATAATTCCCCAACTTTCCCATTGTAATATATTCGACTCTTAGGCAAAACTCCCCGGCGGAAATTGAGTTTTTATCTCGATCTGATATACGGTTTCATAAATATAATAAGCGGGGCGGCGTGCTCACCTCCCCAGCACTCGACCCCTGCAATTTCTGCGGGGTCATCAAAATACGACAATAGAAATTGATTAATATAAAATCATTTGTATTTGTCGTTTCTGCACACGAATATCAATCAATGAATGTGTTTCTGAGACGTGTTGACCGTGTCCGTTGTATATATGTATACATGTTTGTGTGTATTTTGCGGTCGTCCGCTCTGTTGAGTGTGTGCGGGCGTAATCGCTTCCTTCCAGGTTATAAAGGAGCGTCGGATTTATTTGTTGCCGATAGATCTCGACGCTCAAATGAAGATAGCCCACGATTTGTAAAGATAAAAATGGCATTTTTGGAGCGGGTTCGATTTAATCGCGGCTATTTTCAACTGTCGCCCTTTTAAGGACGTTCGTTTCAATTTTTTTAAACTTCAACCCGCCTAAAACGTATTGCTCCCAAAGAAGACTAGGAGCAGTTATATTTCGAAAGTAACACATGAATTTACAAAAATTGCAGGATTAATATTGTTCTTACTGTAGTACTAAGTTAATCTCGTTATTATTATTATCATTATCATCAGTAGGGTCTGAATAAATAAGCACTAAATTTTTTGAAATAATCGCTTAAAAAACCAGGCGAATTAAAAATAGAAACAATAAAGCACTAGAAAAAAAGCTCAATAATGCAAAAAAAACAGTAAAAGGATATATTTATACAGGGTGAGTTTTTTCGGATGATTAGAATGGGGATCTCGGAAACTAGCGGAGATAGAGGGACGATTAAATGGGAAAAGAATTGCAGTTTTACAAGCTCAATTTCATAAGCTTTTTGTTTTTAGGAAAATTTGCATGGCTAACTATACAGGGTCCTGCAACAGTGCGTCGGGCTTTCCTAGCGTGTTTCCCATGAAAGATAGAAAAAAATGGTTCGTACAAAAAGTTATTGGTTTAAAAATCTTTATGCCTCAAAATTATTTTCAAATATACAGGGTGTCCCAATTTTGCGGAATAACAAAAACAAACATTTTTTTAAATGGAATACCCTGTATTTATTTAACGTTTCTGATGCCATTTTCAACCTCTACATTATTGTCTATTTAGTTTTGGATTATGTTACAGTGTTGCCAATTTACATTTTTTTCTCTTAATATCATGCATAAGCAAATTAAATTTTAAAAAATCGTAGCGACCTCGTTTTTTGAAGGTAAGAATAAGTTTTTGCAATATTCTCAATGTGGTTAACAAGCACCATGGTGGTAATGAGCAATTCGAATTTAGTAATACAGGGTGTTCAGAAAAAAATGTCAAACTATGCAAATTTCAAAGCGGTATAACCCTTTTTTTTAATGGAATGCCCCCTATTTTATATCATTATTCGATAGGTCTTTTTCTTCTCTTCGATTTGATGGTGCATATCTAATGTCTGAACTCCATAGTTGTTGAGATATTCAATATTTTTCACAAAAGTCCACCATTTAATTACATTTCTAAGCACTGAAATAGGTCATGCTGAGACAAAACTACTGTCAAAATATAAGTAAGAATCAATGTCAGATGAACGAAAATTGTAATATAGTAGATAGTACTTCTGCAATACGATTAATTATTTTATTCCAAAACCATGAGAGAAAACAAAATTATTAATACAAAAGAGAAACGATCCTACAGCAATGTTCGAAATGTTTTTGTTCATCTCACATTGATTCTTACTTACATTTCGGCAGTTGTTTTGTCTCAGCATGACCTACTTCTTGTGATTTTGTGAAAAATATTGAATATCTCAACAAGTATTTTCAAAAATTCTTGAAAAAAACGTACACACCCAAATTTTGCAATATTTGCATAAAGAGATGTTATTTAATTTAGCACAATGTTGGTTCCTAAAAGCTACAGCCGATGCAATCTTGCACTTAAATAACATCATCTTGGACACGTTTAAGATCCACTCAAATCAAAGGCTCCACGCCATTGCTATGATCTCGTTCCTAGATCTGAGTAAAGCCTTAAATTGCATATCCCACAATATATTACTTCAGAAACTTATTCATTACTGTTTTGACTCATTCAGTTGCCAGTTCATGAAATCTTACTTAAGCCATCGAAGTCAGGTAGTGAGGATCAATGGTAAGGCATCAATGCCTCTGCCTATTGAAAGTGGTGTTCCTCAGGGGTCTGTACTTGGCCCATTGTTATTTTTAATTTATATCAATGACTAACGTATGAAATAAAGTTACGCACTTTGTTAAAATTTTCAAAATTGTTTTTTATTGTTCACGACAATTGTTTCGCCACACTGTGGCTTCTTCGGAGAAAAAAAAATATTTACTCACCACAATGAACCCACAACCACCTAAATTGTACGGTTTGATTAAATTACATAAAGAGAACCAACCTATAAGACCCGTTGTATCATACGTAAATTCCCCCGGCACCAAATTAGCCAAACAACTGAATACATTAATTAAACAACATAGCAAGTTTAACTCAAAGTTTGCAATTAAGATTTGCCTGGAACTCGTCACAAAAATTAAAGACGTTAAATTACCACCCAATAGCAAATTCGTTTCATTCGATGTAAAGAATTTATTAACAAACGTACCGCCATCGGAAACAGTCACAATAATAGATAAGATGATGACAGACAATGGGACAAATACTATTATAATCTCAAAAATAAGAAATCTCCTGGAACTTAATATCGCTCAAAATTACCTAAAATTTAACGACCAATTCTACTCCCAACCGGACGGCTTAGCAATGGGGAACCCATTAAGCCCCTTAATGGCAGAAATATTCATGAATAACATCGAGACACAAATTTCTAAATCAACGGCTTTTAAAAACTGTCTATACTGGTATCGCTATGTGGATGATGTAATAGTGGCGTTTACAGGAACAAACAGACAACTAGATTCATTCCTTATTCTCTTAAACAACTTACATAAAAATATTCACTTCACCATGGAATTAGAAACAGATAACAAGATTAATTTTCTTGACTTAACAATATCAAAAATTAACAACAAACATGACTTCGCAATCTACAGGAAACCAATACACACTGACAACACCATCCACAATGACTCATTTCACCCAAAATCACAAAAAATGTCAGCATATAATTTCATGATATATAGATTACTAACCATCCCAATGACGGAACTCAATTATACACAAGAACTGAACATAATTAAACAAATTGCCGGAAAAAATGGATTTCACGAAAACCTCATTGATACCATATTAAACGCTAGAATTAAACAACGAACTACAAACTTAATATACCCACGAGGAAAAGATAAAAATCATATGAAGTATGTCTCCATCACGTATTCAGGACCCTCATCCTTAAAAATTGCAAACATCCTGAAAAAGAAGAATGTGAAAGTGTCGTTTAAAACAACAACCTAGGTAGGATAATAAAAAATAACAAAAGTCCAATTATCAAAACTGACCGCAGCGGGGTTTACATGTTGACGTGTGGGGACTGCCCAATGATTTACGTAGGGAAAAAAGGTCGTGCCTTCCCAGAAAGGATCGAGGAACATCAAAAATGTTTCACTAATCATAAAAATTCTTCCACGTACGCGGACCACCTACGAGAGGAATGACATTCCTTCGACCCCAAATTCCAAATACTCCATCAAGAAGAAAGAGGAAGGAAACTTAACGACCTGGAAAGCCTGGAAATCAACTAAAGGAAATTAAGCGGCCTCCTACTTAACGACCAAACGGACGACAATCATTCACCGCTCCTCAATATTTTTAAAACTTGTTAATAGCAACCCCCACCCCCCTCAATACACTACTTAAGCAAATTGTACCTAGTTTATGTATCATTTCTTCACCTGAAGAAACCACAGTGTGGCGAAGCAATTGTCGTGAACAATAAAAAACAATTTTGAAAATTTTAACAAAGTGCTAAACTTTATTTCATACATTAGTAATTATGAATTTTTAACCAATAACAGCCACATCGCTCAATCTATTATATCAATGACTTCACAGAATGCCTAGAGAATGCATCAACCGTTATTTACGCCGACGATACGACCTTAGTAAATATTAGCAATGTGCTCGAAGAGGCTTTACATGGCAATCTTGAAGTGGTCAAAAGCGCCAACGATTGGTACAACGCTAACCAGCTTCACTTGAACACCAATAAGACTGTAAATATCCTTTCTACATTAAAATGACCTATTGACAATAGACCTCTTTCCCAAACGTGTAACTTTTTAGGAGTTCATATGAATAACGAGTTGAATTGGAACTATCACACAGACAAACTCGCCAGCAGGTTTTGTTGCAATATTTTTTTGTTAAGAAACTTGGCTAACTCGGTGTCTGTTGAATTACTGAAGATCACTTACTTCTCCACATGTCAGTCTTTATTGTGTTACTGCTTAATTGTTTGGGGACCCTCGGCAGGAAGACATCGTATATTTGGCCTCCAGCGCAGGGCAGTTCGAATAATTGCAAGAGCTAAATACAGGGCTGAAACAAAGCCTTTATTCAGATCTATTGGCCTAATTACACTACCTTCCCTTACATATATACATACTTAATTTATATTAAGAAGCATGAGAATGATTTTAAGATCTCCGAGACTTTAATACAAACTTTCATATAATTTAATATTTTAACTGTTTAGCTTTTTCTGTGCAATTTTTTTTCTGTTAAGATTTATATTAAAACAAATATATTAAAAGGGCGACTACATAGTTAACAACCAATAGATGGCGCCATAAGGTAAATGTTTGGGATTGATGTTCATGGAATTCGCTAACATATTAAGAATTTAGTTACGGGAATATTAAATAATTAATTATTACGTAGTTTTTAACATAAATTTATTCGATGAAATAAATGTCTTTATGAATTTAATTTCGAAATTGGCAATGTGGATCATCATAAAATACTTGCTGTAGACATACAGTATTGTTTTAAAAATTGTATTAGGTACTAAAGGAAAATATTTTTAATAACTAGGAATATGAAACCTACTTGAAAACTGCATTATTTTCTTATACATCAATCCCAAAAAAATATCTTTTTCAATATGTCTCATTTCTGATGACAAACTAGTAAACTTACAGATTGCTGTAAATATATAATTGCCATTAGTTCACCACTTCACCACAAAAGACGTCGTGTGTATTCACTGAAAAAACGCCGATGTTGCCGTTTTACTACCCACGATGACACACGATGACATATAACTCATATCAAGCAGGAGTGGTGATAGTTGATGAAAGCCGCAAAGATTTTTTTTTTATTCTTTGTATGTTGTTACGTTGTTATTACGTTGTTCCTAATTTCTTAATACTGATTCAAAAAATAATTATAATATATATAATATATTCATATCATATATTATATATATTCAAAATTTTCAATCAAATGTATGCTGCTAGTTATATACGTTATTTGAGCTACTTAACGCAGTTTTATATTCATAGCATTAGTTTTTTACGGTTCGATATTTGTATATTGCTGTTTGTTAGCATCAGTCCTTGCATTATATTATATATTTCATATTTTACACTTTGTATGTGTTTAAGTGTATTTTTTTGACCTGTGTAAACATTTCTGTACTGGCACTAATAAATTATTATTATTATTATTATTATTATTATTATTATAATAATAATTATTAAATATGATGAGTTTCAATGGGGTTGAAGAAACTGAAAAAAAGTTTTGTAGTGATTGAAAATTTTCAAAACATGGAATCAGAGCAACAAAACGTCCAGAATGTTATTCCAAATATCAGAAGCTTATTTAAACTAAAAAATGTGTCAATTTACGAAGAATTGGCGAGAATTTAATTGTTTAAATGTTTTAAAAAAATCTATAAAAGCTCTACCAGATTAATTTCTGAAATTCACGAAATTTTCAAAAATGGCCCAAGGCACACGAAAATCTGACACAGTTAATAAATGATTATCAAAATTAAAGAAAAAAAACTAAAATCGAAACAGTTTATTTTTATATTTGGCAATATTAAATTAAAAAATATTTCAACTATTTTTAGCAAATTGTAATTGTAATGGTATTGTAAATATAAATAAACCTGAATATTTAGATAGATTCAATACATATTTACAATCAAAATATCAAAAGAATGAGAAGGTTTTGAAATTGTGAACATTATATATTATATATCATATATATATATATATATATATATATATGATATATATACATGATATATATATATATATATATTATATATCATACATTATGTATCATAAACTTAATGGATAACCGGAAAATTTATAGTTCCAGAAAACTTAATCATATTATCGAAATAATGATCACAGCATATAAATAAATATTAAAAAATTTCAGCATTTTCATTAAAATGCACTTCCGGATAAAATTAAGGGACTACCAAATAAACTTTAAATAACTTTTCCAAATTACAAGTTGTTTTGAATAGACTGTGCAGATTTCATAAATTGACGTATATTAAGCACTATTCAAATAGTATGCCATGAAACAATTAACAATATCAGGACATTCTCTGCTAGGAAACGAAAAATCAACAAAAAGCTATAATTGTTGACTCACCTTTTTAACTTTTTTAATTAATAAAGCGTGCTTTATGTTTCTTCTACTTCTACAAGTAAGTAAAAGTATAGTTTGTTAATTTTAATAGCTCTTAAGTCAACTAAACTGTGAGGAAACACTTGGATTTATATATTTATTTGTTTCATTAAATTTCGTTATCAGGTTTTAAATTTATTTTATATTTTACTAGGGGTCCCTTAATTTTGTCAGGAAATGCATGATATGTTTCAATGGGGTTCAAGACTGCCAAAAAGTTTTGTGGAGATTGTGAAAATTTTCAATCAACATACAATTAAAGCAACAAAGCCTCCAGAATGTTATTCAAAATATCAGAAGCTTGTTCTAAAAAGTATCACTTTAGGAACTGTGAACAGTACGTAAAAACTTAGTTTACGGACTGTCGTAAGAAAAAATGTAACAAAATTGTAATACTGATTTTTGGCCTCTTTTTGGGTGGTTTGACTTATTTTTACTCGAGCGTGCTCACACACTGTAAAAACTACAACACTGTAACAACTACAACACTGTAACCATGCAACCATGTAACGAATACTAACGAAATACATCGACTGTATATCGTTACCGTTCTGCGTGAAGTAGCGCGACCTACCTTGCAAATGCAGAATTAACCAAATCTGCTCTGGCGGATGTTTTCAGACACTAAGAATTAATTTATTATTCTAGTACTTCATGAGCCATCTATTGTATAGATTAGTAATCAAACTTGAAGTCGCCCTTTTAATAAGTTTTAAAGTTTTTCTTATGCAAATATTTACTTGGAGAATACAACGTTTTTTTATAGAAATATGATTAGTTTGGAATGCCTTATTTCAGTGTTTTTAGTTTTATGCTTACTTGAAAATTTAGCTTATGTCTAAAAATATTACCAACTATAATAATTAAAAGGTCGTATGTCAATCTAGATAACGTATTTTATGCAAATAACACTGAATTAAAGATAACACTGTTAATAGACATCAAATTCGATTTAGATTTAAAAAAGTGGAATGAATCGGAAAGTTAGGGTAAAGGCAGGGTTTTTTGTTCTTCCTGAATACTTTGGTATTTCTGACATTCGACCAATTACAATTACCACGATGAAATATTTATTTAAATTACACCTACCCTGCCATAAGAAGTAAATTTAACACTGCTGTTGGCATTGTTGCTAAAATATTTTTTAACCTGGGCCCTTGGCAATAATTCTTTTACTATTGAGTATATGACATCTTATGTTACGCATCCTGCAGAATATAGATCATAATGATCTAACCCGTGCGTGTGATTCGGATTTCTCCTCCTGTCTCCTTGCTATCGTCTTCCGTCGTCCGACCGACGCCGGTGGGGACGTCACTTATTCATTACCTTACTTTTCTAATGCAATTTGCTCCGGGGATTTGGGCAGGTCCGCAATTAAATACGCAGGAGATGACAGGATGACGGAGCGGGCGCATTAAAATGAAAGTAATTCTTGATGAAAAAGACGGATCGCCGCCTGCCGCCTCCGGAATTACTGCTAATGAGGAATTTATTAAATTTGCGCCTCATCCGGAACTGAGGAGGTGCGAAATCGAATTTTTACACCCACAGATTCCCAGATTTATGCAGCACGCAAAGTGAAGCGTAATTACGTTACAGTGTAATGCCGAAGGTTCGTGTGTTTTGTATTTTGAGTACGTCGTGAGTTTGTGGCGCTTGTGGCATATCGAATGCAAATTGCGCTCAATAAAAATGGGCAAAAAAGTTCCATAGCTGTATTGAACGTCTCAGACAGATATAGTTGGAAATTACCATATGATATGAAAATAGGTCCCTCAGATGCGGAGCTATTCGCGATACATTCGATCCATGCGGATTCAATGACGCTTACTGCAATTTTAAATATGATAATTAAAGCGCGGATTTATAAGCACAAAAAATCACAAAATAAGCGCTTAAAAATGCATAAAAAAATTACAAAATAAGCATATAAAAAAGCATAAAGATTAGAATAAGCACAAAAACGCAAAAAAAAGCATTAAAACGCATAATATTTTATTATTTTGGAGTTTACAGAAAAACAAAACATAACATAAATTTATAAACAAGAACGGGCTATATATATAAAACAGTTAAATTTAAGGAAAACATATTTTAATGATTAGTAATAATTTCAATGATAACAAATAATTATTGCTCATTTTTAAACGAACTGATTATTAAATGTTTCTCTAAATTTTCAATAGAAAATCCCATCCTTCTGTCACTCAGCACATTTTTTAAGTGAGAAAAACTGCGTTCAACATCTACACTTGTAATAGGTGCGTATTTAAATTTCGGAATAATTGATCCATTTATCAGTAAATCGGTAACGATATCTCCTTTTAAAACTTTTGATATTTTATGTAAAACGTTGAATCCATCATTTTTAGATAAAACTGCGTTGCATTTTTCTAAAATAATTTCTCCTACAGATCCGTGTACGTTCAAGACATCGTTCTTAAAATCTGCAATTATTTGAACCGCCTCCACCAAAGTAGTATTCTTTGCTTCCAGTTTTTTAATAGCTTTGCTTACAAAACTATAGTTGGTTTTGATAAATGCCAAGTTTTGTACAACCCTTTGATCATTTAGAACTTTTTGGCATTCTCTAATTGACTCGGAGACATTTTCGGGAAACTCTAATACTAGCTCCTTAAATGAAACCAAATGGTCGGCATAGTAACAGGCAGCATCTAGCCACGTGCCCCATCTAGTTATGACAGGTGCCGGAGGAAGTGGTACATCAGGCATTCTTTCCCTAAACATTTGTACCCTCAGTGGAGCTTTTAAGAAAATTTTCTTCCCGGTTTTTATTAAATCGTTGACAATTGGAAACTGCATTCTAATTGTTTCGGCTACACGATTCAATCCATGTGCTAAACAGGTGCAATGGATTAATTGCTCATAAAATATTTTTAAATTGGAATATGCCTTCAACATATATGCAGCCGCATCAGAAAGCATCAATAATAATTTATCATTTGGTACAGGGTTTGGCAAAAAAAAATTCGTTAATCCATCATGAACAAATTTTGCAACAGTATTCCCATTTGTTTTCTCTAACTGCTTGGAACTGATTAAAAATGCGTTGGTGGCGTCGGTTTCGTTTAATTTTCCAATCATTAAATGAGCGATGTACCGACCACATGAATCTGTAGTTTCATCTACACAGAACCATATGTGATTGTTGCCAATTGTCTTTTTTATTTCCTCAATAGTGTGTTTATAAACTTGGTCCACATAGCTTTTGCGAATGGTTGATTCGACAGGAATATGTCTACCGGTGTATTTTTGTAAAAAAGATTTAAACATACTATTATCCAGTTTTTTTAAGGGAATGTTAGAAGATACCATAGTATTGCATAAATCAAAATAAAATTTTTCATTCTCTGTGGATGAACTTGCAATGGACTCGAAAATAGTTTGCTATGTACTGCTTGCAGTTTTATGTTTTTTTAAATTTTCCAGGTGAACTGTTGTTTTAATATGTTGCGTTATGTTAAATTTTTTCTCGCAGTTAATCTACAACATAATGCATGTATGTCACCTTCTAGCAATAGCAACAAATAAAATAAAACTTACCGGTTTCATACAAGCCTTGCAAATTAATTTTCCGTTCTCATATTTTAATTCCGAATGTCCTCGTATCCATTCATCAACGGAAGGTTTTACTTTTGGCATTTTATCCAAGAAAATTTAACACTTAATACAGACAGGCACAAGCACAACGCACTGAAGATTGAGATGAATTGTACAGAATTAATAGCATCCCTACACCAGCTGCGTTCTGTGTACGTAAAAATAATAGAAATCACCAACTTTGTTTACCAAATATCACGTACGCTCTGTTATGATTTTGTGATAACGAAGCAGTCCAGTCGGAAGGAAGTAATATTAATACTGATTTCAGTACTAACAATAATGTGCAACGTAATATCGTTTTAAATATCTTAGTATTTAACACGTTGGCTACCGCGCGACTCATGTCGTATAATTAATTTTATAGACCACCGGCTCATATATGAACCAAATACAGTTAATATGAATAATACGTTAAAAAATGAAAAATATGCAAATAAGCACAAAAAAACATGGAAATAAGCACAAAAAATGCACGAAAGAAATTATAAGCTTAAAAACTGAAAATATGCAAATAAGCACAAAAAAAAATTTGCCACGTTACTTCATTTAGTGAAATTCGTATAAATGCAAAGTCATTTTGATCTGCCATTAAAACTTGTGTCTAGCATAATACCTAGAAATCCGCGCCTTAATGATAATCTCCAAGTCTGGGCGCCCTCCCCGTGACTCCTTCCCTATTGTAAATTTTCTGGGAAATTAGCGGGTGGATATATACGAGCGGGCGCTGGATAAGAATCGAACCGGAGCTTAATGTCTCGCGAGGAATGGAGCCGCTTTTGTTAAATTTCCGAGGGAAAATTTGAATAAAACATTTTTTTCACGAGATTATAAGAGAGATGTGATAGATAGGGGGAGATCGAGACGCGCGGGATTTGTCCCAAACGGTGGAACGGGGGGCAGACGAGGCGCGGAATATAAATATGTTGTGGAGCGCTTTAAATTTCGGGGATTTTATGGGCGCGGTATTAGCCGGAACGGCTCCCTCTCATTTCACTTTAAGGCACTTTGTATTCCGCGTGTCTTCCTTATTATTGCTCCATATAAATATCCACGGAAGCACACATAACGTCCATATTTGTAAAAGACGGAACGCACGGGATTCCCCCTTATCTCTCGTCCGCGAGAATTAGCTACTGAGCCCAAAACGACACGTGCAACTCCTTCTAGAATTGCCTCCTTCATTTTCCTTCCTTCATAAACAACCTTAATCCTTAACTGCTGTATCAGGGTCGATGTGACCCTGCATAATTTTTATGTACCAACTGTACTATGGTACGGATTTCTTTTGACAGTGCTTGTGCGAAAATGATATTTCTTTTCCGATATGCTCACCTCTCTCGGGGGTAAGTACTGTTTGTACGTATTTCGCTACTGAAATTGTTCTTCATCGGTCACGATGGCACGGTCTGCACCGTGGAGAGATAGCAGGTATAAAATGTTGCCGGCTTATTTTACGGAAGAAATACCTTAATTCAGCCTGGACTCTGTACGGCACATTTTGCGATAGAAAGATGTAAATTTTGCCGTCACCTTGTACGGTCATTATTTTAATTGTAATTAGTATTAAATTGCCCAATAAATATTTTAAATCGTTTTTTTAACAATTTTATTTAACAAGAATAAATAACTTACATATTTATCAATCTTGAATTGTCGTCATATTTATGCATATACAAAATTAAACCTGTATCTGGGTTCGATAATTGATTTCTCCCAACTAAAATTATTGTATGAACATATTTAAACTTACAAAGTTTATAATTTTCTTCTAATTAGATTATAATAATATAACGTCACTTAGAACATATATCCTCTTTCTACGATTTTGTGTTAATATTGACAAAAAGTATTGCCTAAGTAAATGAAAACTATTTCAAGTTAAACTAATTATAAATGTTTGGACATCAATATCATATTATAATCTGCATATCTTCAATTTCAGGATAATAATTAATAATTTGTGAAATTATACTCAACCAAACTATGTGATTCGTATATATATTGTATATCAGAAAAATGTAGCAGGGGAATAATTAACTTGATCGTGTAAGTTTACTGTAGTCCATTTCTTGAAAGACCAATGGGTTTTATCAATAATTGTGGATTAAAATAGTTACAATAATATATAATAGTCATTCACATCTCTATTATCATCGTGAAAGTTGGGAGTTAATGCGCGGCAGAAATATTAGTGAAAATACAGTTAATTCGATGCAAACGCGTATGCAAAAATGCATCGATGCCGGAGGATTTTATACAAAATATTAAATAGTAAGTTTAACAATGTCAAATTTTCATCAGTGTCCCCCAGAAAGTTTTTTCTAAAATTTCTGCATTATTTCCAACACAATAATTAATCATCGAAGTTAAATTATCTGCTAGCGCATACCAGGTATAAGCAAAAATAGTAAAACAGTTTAAAAGTAAGCCTGTCTTGTTTTTTTTTTAAATATGTGAAAATATTATTTGGGGAAAAGATACTTAGAACTGACAGAAAGCTTTTTCTGGTAAAAACATTGGCCGTTTGTTGTAAACTCACAACTGGAGCCATTTTCAGTTGATAAATTCTCAGTCAAAATATTCAGATATTTTGATTATATTAGGTTAAACTGACATTGAAAATGACAAAGCTCATCTTCAAACCAGAAAAGGCAAAAGAAAATATATTCCCCGTAAGTGGTTCTAATTTGGTATTTTGAACTTTCTGGCAATTTTCAGTAACTTTTCCAAATAACATTTTCACATATTTTAAAAAACAAGGATATTTTACTCTCAAACCGTTACTATTTATGGTTGGAAGCAGAAAATTTTACTTCGATCATTGTTTACCGAGTTTGAAATAATGCAGAAACTTTTTGAAACAATAAAAATTTTTACGATGTTAATATTAAAATATTTTTTCATATGTCAACTTTCTGGCGGACACTATGTATATTTAAATTCAAAGTCTTTTTTTTGTAAATAATTGTATATTACATATTATATTGTATATTAGGTATAAATTTTTATATTATTGTATAATGCGTATTATATTGCATATTACCATATATTATGTATTATATTGTATATTATACGAGTTTGTTATAATAATTAAATACTTTCTTGGATTTGTATTTAGTTCAATTTTTTATGCACCTATTCTGGTTGGGACCTTTACTACGTGAAAATCAAGATAAACACTAAATAAAATACTACTATATTTTTACCTTTCAGTTTGTGTGGTAAAAAAGTAGTATGTTATTCAGTATTACTATTAGGTTTATCGCCAATAATAATGATTATGACAGCAATTTAATAGACATTTTGATTATGAAATACAAAAGAAAACAGCGACGAAATTATCATTATTTATAATTGTTACAATTAATTATAATTATTTTAATGGTGGAATTTAATTTATAACTGATGCTAACAAAGTAATCAGCGACCTTTTTACCTATTTATTAATAGTAGATAAATAAATAATCTTTAATTGATATTTATTTTGATTAAATTAAATATTATTCCATATACTAGATTTGTTCTCTGAAAATTTGAAATTATTTATTATTACGTCAGAGGAAATTAACTATCCAGCTTACATATATTTTATATTTTTAATTCTCTGCAATATTGTAATATGATATTCATGCTCAAACATTTATAATTAGTTCAACTTGAAATAGTTTTCATTTACTAAGGCAATCCTTTTTGTCAATATTGACACAAAATCGTAGAAAGAGGATATACAAGGTGTACCTAAATGATTGCAGTTACGTAACCATGTAAATTATTTTTGTGCCGCTCTAGTCAAAATAATTCAATTTTGGACATAGGCAACTTCATTTACACTTATTAGACATGAATATGGCAATAAAAGTTACCTTCATGCTATTCTAATTTTTATTGTGGAATTTCATATTTAACTGCTCAAATACGAAATTATTATTAGTTTCAGCAATATTTGTGGCTTCCAAATAAATGAAAAGACAACAATAAAGAATTATTTAAAGAGACATCTTACTCATTACTCATAAAGATGGCATTAAAAGCTATCTTCATGCAATTGAAATATCAATTGTGTCAGTCGATATTTCACAACTCAAATACTAAATTATTATTTGTTTCAGCAATATTTGTGGCTTCCAAGCACATGAAAAGATTACAATGAAGAATTACTTAGGGCCAACGAATTTGAATGTACATTGTCTACATAACCTTACTTTTAAAGTCGAGGTTATTCTTAAATTGTGTGTACATAAAAATAACCAGATATGCATGAAAATTAAGTCCTCACAGGCAACATCCCCAAGTGTGGCAGATTATTCCACTGCACAAACAAGCTGTAAACTGAAAATCATGCAGGAATTAATTAAATAAACGAGCTGCGATGCAGCTAATAATTGCTTTAAATCTGACAATGTTACAAAATGTTTTACTATTGCAAATTGAGGAGTAGCAGACAATAAAACAATCACATGTAGTTATTAAAGTAATCAAAATAATTTATTTAATAAACGGAATCATAGGAAGTAAAGATTTACAAAACATAATTAATAAATAAAATATATAATCAAAGCAGATGTTGAAAATGTGTACTATTTGCTTGTAAACACATTTGCACTCGTCTTCTTTTATTGATAAAAATGTTGATTAACATTTCAGGAGTTATGGTTTGGCAAACATTTATGATTTCTGCCATTAACTCTTCCAACGTATGCAGTCTTCTTCGAAAAACTCTATCTTTTAGAAATCCAAAAATTGAGTAGTCCAGTGGAGTTAGATCTGGAGAGCGTGGCGGCCATAGTCCTTGACTAATTAGTCTATTATCAAAACATTCTTGCAGATAGGCTAACATTGCTCGGGCTGTATGAGCTGTTGCACCATCTTGTTGGAAATATCCGTTCTGCAATTCTTCATCATCTAATTGTTCTATGAAAGGCTGGATAATTTGTTGCCGATATCTCTCACCGTTTATTGTGTCATGAAAGAATATAGGCCCAATTATTCTACGGCGAGACATAGCCAACCAAATTCCAACCTTCTGAGGATGTAGTGGTGCTTCCACAAAAAGATGAGAGTTTTCAGCATGCCAGCACCTATAGTTTTGTGAATTAACATATCCTGATAGGTGGAACCAAGCCTTATCACTGAAAAATGTTAAATCGAGCAATCGATCGTCATTTAAATTTTCCATAAACCATCGGCAATAACTCAATCGACGTTGAGGATCTACTGGCAACAATTCTTGCACCACTGAGACCCTATAAGGGTGTAAATTCAACCTCTTTCTCACAATTTTATGGCAGGTGCTCGAGGGAATTACAGCTTGCATAGCCAATTTACGAATTGACTTTTGAGGGCTTACTTCGAGTCGTTCACGAATATCTGCAACAACCTCTCCCGATACTGAAGATCTGCCTGAGGATTTCCCTTTCTGAACACTACCAGTTTCCCTAAAACGGTGCACTATTCGTGAAATATGTGTTGACAAAACCGAGTATTCAAATTGGTGGTCAGGGAACTTGTGTTGAAAATCCCGAACGCACTCTGGAATTGAATAAATCCATTCTCCATTTTTAAATCATCCATTGCGAAAGTAAGCCTCAACAATAAAAGTGTTCTTCTGATCAGTGTACATTTTAACAAACTTCTGTTATTATGTTGTCTGACAGTTGACAGGTATGGTTGACAGTGACAGTTCTCAAACAGTACGGTATACATATTGGAAAGGCGGCACAATTGAATTGAAGTGATTACGTAACTGCAATCATTTAGGTACACCTTGTATGTTCTAAGTGACGTTATATTAATATAATCTAATTAAAAGAAAATTATAAACTTCATAAGTTCAAATATGTTCATACAATAATTTTAGTTGGGAGAAATCAATTATCGAACCCAGATACAGGTTTAATTTTGTATATGCATAAATATGACGACAATTCAAGATTGATAAATATGTAAGTTATTTATTCTTATTAAATAAAATGGTTAAAACAAACGATTTGAAATATTTATTGGGTAATTTAATACTAATTACAATTAAAATAATGACCGTACAAGGTGAAGGCAGAATTTACATCTTTCTATCGCAAAATGAGCCGTACACAGTCCAGGCTGAATTAAAGTAATTCTTCCGCAAAATAAGCCGGCAACATTTTATACCTGCTATCTCTGAACGGTGTAGACCGTGCCATCGTGACCGATGAAGAACAATTTCAGTAGAGAAATACGTACAAACAGTACTTACCCCCTTGAGAGCTGAGCATATCGGAAACGAAAAATCCTTCTCGCACGGGCACTGTCAAAAGAAATCCGTACCATAGTACATCGCGCATGTGCTGTATTCGCTCGAGCGGCTCAATACCTTCGAGTTTGTTGATAAGTAGACGTTGACCGTGTAGGTAGTTCTTCCTGTTCATTTGGAAATATCGAAAGTAAGTATTATAGCGTTATACTGACCCTGATACAGAAAATACGTTCTCTTTTTTCCCCTTTTATAGAACTTTTCTTAATAATATTATGGCTTGTTCTTCACGAACAGTACAATTTACTGATCGAGATTATGAAAAAACGCTTCTTCAGTAGTTGGACGATTCACACAGTGACTTGGACGATAGTATAGATGAATTACATACACTTCAAAGCGACCATGATACAGGCACTGACCAATCAGAATGTAAAATAGAAGATAACATTGATGCCCCTTACAAACATGACAATGAAACAAATATTTGTGATATTTCCGTTCAAAATACTGATGGTGGAGTAAACGTTACTAAAACTTTAAATGACGAAGCGTTGACATTGGATGACGAAGATTCCTTACCTTTAGCAATTCTTATAAAAAAGACTAAGGTTGAGTTGTCCAAGCAATCTAGACCAATTAATTTTTATTGTAAAAATAGGTTCAAATTGTCTAGTATTGAACCAAAAAAGTCTATTAGAACGCCATATCATAATATATATCTGGAAAAACCAGGTCTATAAGATGGTGCAAACAGATTAAGCGTTAACCCAACACCTAAAGAAGTTTGGAATTAGCTGTTTAAGGTAGATGTAAAACAAGAAATTATACATTGGAGTAATAATAAATTATCAACATTCAAAACTAAATTTAAAAAACAAAATAGACCAGAACATTTCGAAATAGATTACATGGAATTTGAGGCATTTCTTGGTTTATTGCTCTACACACAGATCTTTAAGTCAAATCATGAGGATGTACGATCCCTATTTGCGTCTGACGGAACTGGCAGAGACGTCTTTCGTGGCACCATGTAGAAAAATAGATTCTTGATCATCTTAGCCTGGCTTCGATTTGATAATTCGGGAAAATCCCGTGTATCCCGTGTAAAAAATCCGATGCTGCAGCGGCGATATTCCACGTATTTAAAACTTTTGTGCACAATTGTCAAGAAATATATAGGTGAGTGAAAATGTTTGTATTGACGAGATGTTAGTTAGCTTTAGGGGCCGTTGTGGTTTTAAAATGTATTTTCAGAATAAACCAGCCGAGTACGGCTTAAAAATTATGTGCCTAATATACGCAAGAAATAATTATTTCTGTAATGGATATTTGTATTCTGGAAGCGGAAGTGATGGAAAAACTCTTTCCTCTGAAGAAAATAAATTAAGTGTTCCTTCCCAATCCATCGTCAGATTGACAAAACCTCTTGAATATTCAAATAGAAACATCACGGCCGACAACTTATTTTCTTCATTAAAAATTGCTAATAAACTGAAGCAGAGAGGCCTTACTTTTATAGGTACTGTGCGTAAAAATAAGAAAGAAGTTCCTTCGGCATTTTTACCCAGCAATGAACGTAATGTCGGTTCGTGTTTGTATGAATTTACAAAAGATTTTACCTTACTGTCTTATGTACCGAAAAGAAACAAAGCTGTACTGTTATTATCTTCTATGCATCATAGTAGCAAAGTAAATCCAGAAAGTGGAAAGCCTGAAATTATTGAATACTGCAATTCTACTAAAGGAGGAGTTGATTCTATAGATCAGAAAAGTTCAATATATTCCTTAGGCAGGCGAACCAACCGATGGCCAATGGCATTTTTTAAAGGATCATAGATATATGCTCGACTAATTCCTATATTGTCTTTACGTCTATCCCAAAACTCCTAAAATTACAAGATTTTAGCTCATCAATGATCTTGCAAATGCATTAGTAGTACCACAAATAGTTCGGCGATATAACGATCCAAATATACAGCGGCAGAAACATTGAACATGGTACATCTGCTCCATTACTTTTAAAACGTCGGAAAACATTCCGAAACTCGTATTTGAGTGGTATTGTGTGGAATATTACCGTGCGGTATGGTAACTGGTTACACGGGTGCTTAGAGGATAGTCATCCACAGATACTATATGCCAAAATACAGACTTACTGGTTTTTGAGCTGTTTTATAATTATTACCTCGAAATTCGGTGCAGTGTTTGCACTAGACCAAAAACAACCGAATGAATCGTCATTAAATACACGAATTCTCATATCGCACCCCGTATATCAAATAACATTCTCTCGCTAGCCCAAGTGATAGGACTGTGGTTTATAAATTCGCAGCTTGCGCGTTCAAATCTTCGCGATTCTCAATTAATATTATCAGTAATAATATAACAAGAGAGTGAGAATAAATTGAAAATAATTTGACAGATTGTCGAAAACTTGTTGCCAGGCAATAGTCACGAGAGCCCGAAGGGCTCGAGTGACTATTGCCAAATGGCAACAAGTTTGAGACATAATCTGTCAAATTATTTTCTAATTTATCGAACTCTCGAGTTATATTTGATTATATTATTTTTTATATCCCCAGTCTTTTAAGATCAGTGCTAGAGTATTTATTGTAGTAGACTCGTTTAACGTATAACTTTTTTCTTCGCAAAAAGTTAAAAATTGTTTCCATATCGAATTATTGCTAATCACTGTATTTTTACTTCTGCTTTCTAGTATTTCTTTATCAATTTCAGTATGCGAAACGCAGCTAAAGCGACTTTTATTCATTTTGTATGACACTTTAATATGATTGATAAATTAATAATTTGACAAATATTTTGATTGACAAGAGTGAACCTAGCTACCGAGATTATTCCCACTATAATAATCTCTAGAGAATATTCCCAGTATAATAATGACGGGATTGGTCCAGAAGTATCAATATGACAAAAATCGAAATATATCATTGGTTTTGAGAAACGTCAAAAAATAATCTTTGATATATAATTTTTGATTTACTTCCGTATATTTTTATTCTTAAGCGAGTTACCATATCTATTGGAGAATGTATTCTCTTGGTTGTATAATGACCAATGTACACTATTTCTATGTATAAATACTTATATCACATTTTTTTCCTGAAATAATGATCCCTTATCCGCGGCCAACCTGTGTGTGTGTGTTGTATAAGTCCTCACAATCGGCCCTGTGAGGTGAAACGAGTGTCCCTGTTGTATGTGTTTGTAACTAAGTGTACTATAATGGGTAAGTTAAGAATAAGCGAGTTAAAAATTTAGGAAATTAAAAAGCACCTGGGGAAATTGGGGCATTCAAAAAATGGAAATAAGGAAGTCCTGTCAAATAGATTGAGAGAAGCATTAAATTCAAGTTTTTTAATGGAGGACGATAACCTGGATGATTCCGACTCGAGCATTAATACTATAGTCAATCGTGAAAAATCAACCAAAAGGAAAACCAAATCTATCTGTAAACTTCAGAATGAAATAAAGAACTTACACCAACAAATAAGGTTTCTTCATGTTTCAGTAACAAAATTAAAGCGATATTGTGACAATAAAATTAAAAAAATTACTCCACATAATATGGATGGAAAGAAAAACGCGAAAACTGAATTGAAACCTACACCGCCAACAAATCAACCAAAAAATCAACTACTCACAACTGAAACAAATAAATCTAATAGACATAAAATATTAATACTAGCAGACAGTTATGGCAGGAATGTGGCAAATATGTTACAAGAATCTATATCGGACACAAAATTTGAGGTGTCCGCTATTATTAAAACAAACGCATTTTTTAATGATGTTACCTCAGATGTAAGTAAATTAACAAGAAATTTCACAAAGAAAGATACCTTGATAATTATGGCTGGTAGCTATGATGCCATAAGAGGTAAATCAATCAACGAAGCATATACTGAAGAATTGTTTAGCAAGCTGAAACATACAAACATAATTGCTATAGGCACGCCATACTGGCACAATCAAAATGTGTTGAACGACCTCTTGTATAAAATGAATACATCACTATACAATACTTGCAACGTATTTAGTCCTTACTCAACTTATATTGATATAAATCCAATAGTTAAAATTCATTATAAGGATAGAGTTGTTTCGTTCAACAAACACGGCAAAGGAATTGTGATGAAACAAATAGCTAGTTTAATAACAAACACAGATATTTCGTACAGTAACTCTAAAGCTAACGGTAATTTAATTTACATAGACCTAGCGCCAAATGTGGTCAGCTGTGATGAAAATAATACAACGCATTTGCATCGATCTATACCAGACAATCTATCGTCAAATATTAATTTAAGCATCAACCGAAATCCAAGACAAAGGAACCATAATAACATAGACAGTAATTCCTCTACTTTTTTAGGACAAGACATAAACTAATTCACATGAAAATACAAAATTTGAGCAATAAGTTAGACGAAATTGACATTTTTGTACAGAGTATAATCCTCAAATACTGTGTCTAACAGAAAACCTGGTGTAAGGATGTAAATATAGAGCTTATGACCCCTTGTGGTTATAGTCTCAGTTCATACTACTGCAGGCCCATACGCCTGCATGGTGGTACTGGTATAATCGTCATCTATAGACCACCTTCGGGTGATGTGGGGATTTTTATTGACGGTCTAGCTCACATTTTAAACCCCGCTAACCGATTTGCAGAGTTTACAGTTCTATGCGGGGATTTCAACATAAACAATCTTGTAAGCAGTATCAATAGAAATGTGTTGTTGGATCTATTTGACTCTTTTCATCTGTCAAACAAAATATCAGGGCCGACAAGAGTTACTTACAATAAAAATGGAAGAGTTACGTCAAGCGGCATAGATTATATTGTCTCAAATATTAAGGAGGAATTAACATCATGCTCAATAATTACTTCTAACTTATCCGACCACTACTTTCAAGAAATATGTTTTAAAGTAGCAAATGAAACAAAAGTCAGCAGTTCTGAATATAAATCAACGCAAAGTAGACTAATAAATGAAACCAATTTGGGAACATTAAAAAATATGATAAAGATTGACTTAGTTGGTGTTGACTTGACCGATAATGACGAGTTTAGTAGTTACTTTTCCACAATTTCTGAGAAGAAAGTCCAAAACAATTTTGGATCAAATATATCAAGTTCCTGTACTGCGGGATTGCATCAGGATCATACAATAACTCTATATGAGACTACAGACGAAGAGATAAAGACTATAATATTAAAATTAAAACATAAGAACTCTGTGGGCCCCGACGGTATTTCAACGAGAATCATTAAATATATCAGTGATGTTATTGTTGGACCACTAACCCACCTAATAAACAATACATTAGCCCAAGGGAAATTTCCTACCTCACTAAAGATCGCAAGGGTAGTTCCTGTATATAAAAAGGGAAGTGAACAACAGATTGAGAACTACAGACCTATATCAGTGTTGAATGTGATTTCTAAGATATACGAGAAGACAATATACAATCAAATATATGGTTTTATTTCCAAGTATAAATTACTGAGTCCCTGTCAGCACGGTTTTACTGGCAAGCGGTCCACAGAAACTGCAACATTTGAATTTATCGAGTGCGTTCAAAGACTAATGGATACAAACAGTTATGTCGCCGGAATGTTTTTTGATCTGTCGAGCGCATTCGATGTTGTCAACGCGAAATTTGTGGAAAGCAAGTTATGGAACATTGAAATAAGGGGCCATGCATTGGATTTGGTAAAATCATTCCTTACTGGTCGCAAAATGTATGTCAACATAGAGAGCGCTGACTCTAATATATGTAACTTGTCTCCAGTAGTAGCGCAAGGATCTGTGCTAGGACCACTAATATTCTTACTATATATTAATGACTTGCCAATAGATATGACGTGTGGGCATACTGTTATCTTTGCCGATGACATTTCCATAGTGATCGATGCACCAACGAAAGAAGAGCTTGATGCCAGGTTGCAATCAGTAGCAGTTAGTGTCAAACAATGGTGCAATCAAAATAATTTGATTTTAAATGGAGACAAGACAGTCCATCTTCAGTTTTTCAAGAACAGGTGTTCGCAACAACTTATACCTACCAGCGCTGCATCTGCAAAATTCTTGGGATGTTATTTGGACCAGGGACTCAAGTGGTCGATTCATGTGGAACATCTAGTGAAACAACTAAATAGCACCTATTACGCCATATTGAAACTGAAAAATACAGTATCAAGAAAGTATCTTGTGCAAGTATACCATGCATTAGCTTCCTCATATGTCGTATAATGTAATAATGTGGGGGAAATCATTTGATTCATATCGGGTTAAAGTAGCCCAAAACGTATAATTCGGTTAATTTTCAATTTAGGCAAGAGGGAATCGTGTAGATCTAGTTTCAGGGAGCACAACATATTGCCATTTATTTGTATCTACATCATGAAGTGTGCTATATATGTGTAGAATCATATCGGAACTTTTCAGAAGAATGCTGAGCATCATGTTCATGCCACAAGGCATTGCAATATGCTCCGTGTTCCCTTACATCGTTCATCATTTTATAAAATTCTCCATATTCCACATAATTCTCCATATTATTCATGTGTAGAGATATACAATCATTTACTTGATTTTATCAAAAAATGTAAAAACCCCATAGTATTTAAGAGTAAGTTAGAATTAATTTTTAATTGAGAATACATTTTATACCCTGGACGAGTTTTTGAATTTTTAATGAATATGAAGATATGTTTAATATATAATTTTGATATGTACGTGCTATGTTGTGAAATGTAATAATATGTATTATTGACTTAACAAATATCATGTAAATGATCTAGTGTTGCAAATAAATCTATCTATCTATCTAACAACTATCATTCGGTGTTTCGTAATCTGAAGGACTGATAAAAAAGTGGTTCTACAAACAGGACGCCGAATGCCGGCAGAAGCGACAAAAGGATACGTAAATGTAATTGTTTTTTACCCGGAGGAATAGGTATCCTGCTTGTGATTTTTTTGCCAACTCTAATAAATCACTTAATTATGATGACTGGACACTGGATAACTCAATTAAACTATCCTAAAATCTTAATACCAAATTCAGGATGCGCTGAAAAAGGTAATAACCATTTTTCCCGCTTGGTCAGAAGTAGTTCGGTGAACTAACTTAAAACTTTTGTATAATTATTTATTAGTATAGAGTCAAGAAGTAGCTAAAAGAGTTAAAAAAAACTATTGTAAAAGGCACAAATGTATTAATAGCGTACGTAAACACCAACACATGGAATACTTACGAGACATAGAATTACAGTCCTGTGAATTGGATAACATTGACCTTCAATAATTTAATGTGTTTACGTTTGTGAGTGAGTCGGAGAGAAAAGAAGAAAATTAAACCAATGTTAACTGCAACTGCAAATATTCCAGAATTTATAAAATAACCTTTGTCTATATTATGTTTGAAGCATTCAGATGTATTTTGTATGGATATGGATAAACTAAGTTTTAACAATATTTTTAAGCAACTGTTAAATGTCACAAAGGTGAAATGTAAATGTTAAATGCCCCCACCCCCCGCCCTCATGTACATAAAAAAACAGCGCACACCTCATACTCAGAAATTAAAAATTAAATGACAAGTATAGCATTTACTGTAAAAAAATATTATTTAACGTGTACGTCATCAAGATAATGAAAATTATATTATCATTATAATTAGCAGCACTCATTATTATTCACCACTATTATTGGTTCCCAAAAAAAATAACTGACGGACAGAAAAAACTGAAGATTGGTAATTGATTACCGACAAATTAATAAATGACTCATTGCTGACCAATTTTCATTACCCAGAATAGATGAGATACTGGATCAGTTAGGAAGGACCAAGCGGTTTTCAGTATGGATCTAATATCTGGTTTTCACCAAATAACTTCAGAAGAAAATTTTCTTAACCTTATCAGCTTCAGTATCGAAAGTGGCTCTTTTAGGTTTATAAGATTGCCATTTGGATTGCCTGCAAGTCCAAATAGTTTTCAAAAAATGATGAATCTTGCTTTTGCAAGTCCTTAAAAACTCTTTATGAATATGGATGATTGGTGATTGGTTCTTCTGAACCAATAAGTGATGCTTTACGAAATTTAGAAGAAGTTTTCAAAATATATAGAAAATCATGTTTGAAATTAAATGCGACCAAAATTTAAGTCAATTTTTTCGAATATAACTTCCAATTTTAGGCCATAAAATTACAGAAAAGGGAATTTTACAAGATAAAGCAAAATACAATATAGTTAAAAAATATCTAAGAGAAAACAACGCGGACCAAATTAAGACATTTGGTACATTTTGTAATTATTACGGACGCCAATTAACCAATTAATCAATTAACTAAAAATAATACAAAATTTAAATAGATAGAAGACTGTGAAAGCTCTTTCCAAAGATTAAAAGACTCATTAATTAACCCTCCAATCCATCAGTACGCTCGTTATGATGAACAATATATTTTAACAACAGGCGCATCTAAATTTGCCCGTGGAGCAATATTTAGTCAGATACACGAAGGACAGGACTTACTCATTGATTATGCTTCTAAAACTTTCACTACAGGTAAATTCAATATGTGCACAATTGAAAAAGAATTTTCCACATCGCACTATGGTTTCTAGAGCCCGATTACTTGGCCTAAAGTAATGTTTTCGATTGTAAGAAAGCGTATGTTTGGACATAATAACAGATGCTGAACATTCCAAACTACAATGTCATCACGTGCACAGTCCCTTTAACTGATCCAGTTACCAATGAAAATAACTGCAAGTTGGCATTTTAATTTTATGTCAATAGTCACACATTTGTCTATCGACGACAAGTTTAGCTTTGTGCTTTGACCGTGCGTTTCAATAAAATTTTGTGCAGTAATTTTTATATTATTTTCTCGAGTATGTTTATTTAGTATGTAAAATCTTAACCCCACTCGTTGATTTTTAATGGTTCAAATTAAATTTAATCAATATCGATGTTTGTGGTTTCCTAATATAACATTTTTAAAGTTTCACTTGACTTATAAAAAAATGGCGGGGTTTGGCGGGATTTATTTTTGCAGGCACGTCTTAAGCCTTATTTTAATAAGTTAAAAATATTAAACTTACGTTGCTATTTTCTGCTATAAGCATGACAAATTGTTGTTTTTTCTTGCAATGCATGTGTTCAATACGATAAACCTATTCGAAATTTGGCTGAAAAGCACTAATAAAGAGGAGAAGTTCCGAAAAATTGTCCATTATATTAAAACACTTATTGGAGAACCCTTGATGCCCTCAAATGAAGGAGAACCTTTAGCAAAAATTCGCCATTTGTCCAGAAATTTTGAAGAAAGGTACAATCGAGCTTGTTGTTAAGTAGAATATTTTAAGAGGACAAATTTTGCTTGGCTGGATGAATACTTTATTGTTGAAGTAGACAAACCCACGCTTTCGACATCATTTGGTCGACCCACTCTTCCATTTTCTGTAAAAGCATGCCGATTGCAAAAGAGAGAAGCTTAACCATTATCCAAGGAAAAAAATCATGAATGCGCTTTAATGGTACACGCTGCATCCTCAGCAGCACGACATCAACGCAAACATGATTTAGCGGCCGTTTTGAAGGAAGTAAGCATAAGTCCATCTCGACTATCCAAAATTCAGAAAATTATTTCTACTCCCAAAAAAGAGATGTCAAAATATATCGACGAAGAAACTTTAGAGTTTATTATAAACAGTAATTTAAGTAAACAGCAATATTTGGAGATCAGATAGGGTGCTCTTTCAAAGGGATGCGACATTTATCCTGATTACAAACAAGTGTGGCTTTGTAAATCAAAATGTAGACGATCTGGCATAAATGTTATTGATATCAAGGCAGAAGTTCCACTTAATTCTGTTTTGGAGCACACAAGTAGACCTATAGTTGAATTGCAAAGAGAGGTTATTTTGAGTCATATAGAAATGCTTAAGGTTACATATATAGACGCAGAAATAATTTTCAGTTATGGCTTTGATGGAAGTAGTGGTCAATCAAATTATAAACAAAAGTTTGAAAGTCCTGGTACTTATTCTGACCACTCTTTGTTTGCAACAACATGTATTCCTCTTCCCTTGCAAACCTTGAATGAAACAATTTTATGGAACAATCGCACTCCACAATCGGTACGTTGTTGTAGACCAATCAAACTAGAGTACGTAAAAGAAACATTGAAGCACATTTTAAAGGAACAGCAAAATATTAATAACAAAATTGAGACGCTTGAAGTATTTACAATATGTTTGATAGAAGACAAAGTCATAAAAATAAAATATAAATTATATATGACTTTAATTGGCGGTAAAATATTAAATACATTGACCGGAACAAAGTCAAGCCGAGCTTGTCCCATATGTAGTGCTACTCCGAGACTGATGCTGGAAATAGAACATTTTGAAACGATGAAAATATTTGAGCCAAAAACAAATACTTTGCAGTTTGGAGCAAGCCCTTTATATGCATGAATTAGATTATTTGAGTGCATAGTTCATATATCGTATAGATATGATTTGTGTGTGTGGGAACTTCGAGGGGATCAAAATAAGGAAATTTTAAAAGAGAGAAAGAAACTTGTTCAACAACGAGTTTTTGAAAAGCTGCATCTATGTAGTTCGATAAACCAAAATCCAACGGTTTTGGCAGTACCAACGACGGAAATACCAGCCGTCGAGCGTTTAGCAACTTAAAATTGTTTTCCAAAATCACAGATGTCAGTGAAGAATTAATTCAAAAGTTTAAAATAATTTTATTTCGTTTATCTTGTAGTTTACAAATTGACCCTATAAAATTTGAGACATATTGCTACGAAACGGCAAGATTATTTATGTACAAATAATCTTGGTACGCCATGCCATTAACTGTCCACAAAATTTCAATTCATGGCAGACAAATTATTGAAAATTCCATATTGCCGGTGGGTTACTTTGAAAAGGAAGGGTCGGAATGAAGAATCAAAATATATAAATCTGATAGGCAATTCCATGCCGGAAAAATAAAGTAGAAAAACAAGTTGAAAGATATTTTTTGCCGAGCAATGGACCCATCAGATCGTTTGATATCTGCCATACATGTAGAAGATCATTTATGTTGTCAAAAGAAATTACCCCTCCCTTCTGACGTTATCAGATTACTCCTAGAACCGAATCCTAACCAAGCCGAATTTTAAAAAACAGATGAAGATGAAGAACATGTAAAAAAAATGATTTAGTGACTATAGTTTTAGAAGAATTTATGCCTACTGCTGAATTAGACATCTTTGAATTAGAATTAGATAGTTAAATATAACATTTTTTGTGTAAAAAATTATTTATTATATGTTATTGCATACAGTGTGAAGCGGGTAAACTTTCAGTAAAGATTACAAAAATATGTACTAAGAAAATAGTTAATTATATCTATCGTGAAGTCAATTCTGGGGTACACTGTATGTTATATTAATATAAAATTGTTTAATTTTCTTATTTATTACCACAGAACTAGTTACCATTACTTTCTAATAAAACACATTATATTACTTATGGCCACGTAATAATGCAGAACAGTACTTTCTAAACTTTCTAGACAATAATCTTTTCAATTTACTAGAAGATTTGCGTTTGGAAACACTGCAAAATTTTTGGTATTTACACGATGGTGCTCCCTGTTACAATGCTCATATAGTAAGAAATTTGCTAATCAATACTTTTCCTGATCGATGGCTACGAACTCCATATGAACCCCATATGGGGCTATATGAAGGAGATAGTTTACGCTGTTCCAATTGAAAACATTGAACAATTGTATTGAAGATGCTGCCGAAAACAGTGGAATGAATCGTCCAATGCTAGAACGAGTTAAAAATTCCTTTAGTAGACGTGTAGGATGTTACATAGAGAGTAATGGGGGTCATTTTGAATACAAATTGTAAAAATATGAATATCTATTTATTGATTGACTGCTTGACGCTTTTTGATTGATGTCAATAAACTTTACATTTAACTATGTGTTTTTATAATGATGTACCTTTTTGACACCGTTGCCATCAAAACAAACGATTTTATCGGTGCACACCTTTAACTATAGGCGGGTATGCGTTTTAGTAAATAAACTAAAACATATTTTAAATCAGTTTAATGTTGGTTTTCGAAAAAGAAAACATGTAGAAATAATGTTTTATTTAACGAGTACAAAAATGTTTAAAATTAACACACATATTTCTGTTACACCCTGTATATAAAATTAACTTTTCATCATTTAAAACAGCACTCTATTCTGCGTAACAGTGTCATTTTTTGGGAACTGCCGAAGCAGTCTTTAATACCTCTAGCAAACACACAGCTACAGCATATATCCGTGACTAATCAACTTTTATGATCTTAAAAAAAGACATATTCAGAATTCCTGTACAATACTCCATAACTAATTATTAAGATTAAGAACAAAAATAAATCAAATAAATATAATATACAACAATTTTCTTCGTGCATGATATTATTAACTGTGGTACATTGCCTTATTAATACAGCTGAGTGGAACAAATACATTATGAAATTATGTGGTCTCATAAGCTTGAAATTGTGTTAAACACAAAGGGTGTATATGAGAATTATTAACCTGACATTTTCACTTTCAATTAATATGGTAATTCTGTAGTTGATTCAGAATCGCAAAAACTGGTAGTATTGTGGTCAGCTAACGACCTTCTCTTATTCAAACCCGAACTCTCTCAGGAGCGACCTCAAAATTTCCGCCTTAATTTATCACGATACACAAATACACATTCACATACACAAAACCCTGCCGGACTGAGACTATACATTTAATCCGCACAAAAGACACACCGTTACACACGACGACAATTTATCTATATTGTGCCACTGTCGAGTTTACATTGTATCAGCCCCGGTTAATGCGGACACAATGAGTTATAGTTAACGTCCCCGCGAACTTAACAACGCCGCGGCGTCCTAATTAAATTTCTAATCACCCCGATCGCTGAAATAATTACCACTACCAGAAATCTGGGGGGCACGTGTCGCTCACATCTAACAGCAATTTAATAATAATGATAATTAATATTTATGCGATCATTTCCTCCGCTTTAAAAGTTCAAGCAGCTCAGATTTTGCTGCGAAAGGTATGCGAACATTCAAATAGTAACAACTATACTAAAGTTTGCCATATCTCTGCTTTCATTATATGTAAAAGAGCTGGGTATCGCACCCCTGATTATTGGCTTAATTAAGAGAGGCTTATAGACTAGTACCTCTGTAGCATTATGATAATATAACTAAGGAAAAAAAAGGAAAATATGGCTGTGTCTAACCAAAATAAGAGAAGGAATATCCGAAGAAGATGTAGGTAATACAATACATAGTAAACGAAACCAACGACAAACAAGAAACAATCATAGTAAATAAAATAGATACAAGAAGCAACACCTTATGCTTCCCAGTAGGACTGCCCATGCACCAAAAATATAAAGCATACGACTCCAACTTCTGGCCAGATGGAATCGGATATGCAAAGTTTACATTGAACTATGAAGACCTTTTTTAAGGAAATAACACTAAACGAAATACAGAATGCTAAGAACAAAACAAGGAAAACACCAAGATAAAAAACACAAAAGCGGAAAATTAAGAATATATTTGCACAACGTAAGATGGCTAAAAAATGGATCAGAGAAAATTGAAATAGTACCGCATAGGATGAACACCTAGGCTCGTATAATTGCACTAACTGAAACGTGGCTTGACAAAACATCGAACAACTACACCAACTGAAGCAATATAACACAGAATTTCACTCGAGGATAGAAAAAAAAAGGAGGAGCAATAGTGATGTACATCAGGCAAGACATAGAATACTCGATCAAACAAAAAAGAATGATAGGGGAAATAAAAATAATTATAATCAAACTTATCGACAAGTAAATATTCATAACAACCATACATACTTAAGAACAATCCTTGGAAAACATTGACCACCATAAATTCACTTACAAACAGAAAGCTAACAAAGCAATCAAAAATTAACATAATTGAGAGACAAGATACCTCAATAACGACTGGCAAGAAAGAAATCGCAAACTCCATCAACCAGTATTTTGGAACAATCGGAAAAGACCTCACAGATAAGCACAACAGACCAACTATTAACATCCGACCAAAAAATAAATCCCACAAATTCAGAGAAAGAAACTTATAACGAAAAAGAAGCATACGTAATAAACGAAAACGAAGTATCCTTAATAATAAAGAACCTAAAGAACGGCAAAGCGCCAGGCTTTGATAAAATAACAAATGAGGGGCCCAATGCAATAACTGGACAAGTCCATTTTTCTCAAAATACAAGTTATTATGTAGACATGTCCATCTAACGTATCTACACAATACTGTACAAGAACTGAACATTTGTTGCCTATAGTATTCCATACATATGTGTATTGGTAGTTGTCTAGTTGTCTAATTTACTGCAATAACTCGACAAGTCCGGACATGTCCACTTATTGCTCAGTATCGCTCTGTATAGCGTTACATTGTGAGTAGAATACACACTTCTTTCTCGTGAGTTATATAAGTATCGAAATGAGTTTTATACCGTCAGAAAATGATGGTGATCGTGAAGAGCATGAAAATAATGAGGAAAGTGATGAAATTCCTAACCTAGAAATTCAACGCGGGAAAAAGAGGCTTAGAAACGAAAAATTATGGAAACAAAATCAATCAAAAGCGAAGCTGGTGATAAGTACACAGACGTTAATGGTAATATTATACCTGAACAAGCTATGGGAGATGATTGCAAATGCAAATTAAAGGGTTTCAACCGTGTAACTTCTGAAGCAAGAAAAAATATTTTTGAGTCGTTTTATGCCCTAAATACAAAAGATTTGCAAGATTCCTATTTATCAGGGGCATTAAGCGTATCTAATGTAAATCGAAGAAGACCTCGTTTGGCTGCAAACTGTAAAACTAAACATGTATCATGCACTTACCAGGTAAGACAATTTCTATTTTATTTAAAGTAGGGACTTACTATTTTTGTTTGTGTATTCAAATTTGGAATAGCCAAAACATCCATAAAGTATGCAAAAAGGCAATGATGGCAGTCCATGAAGTATCAAAGGGTCGATTAAACAGGATTGTGCACCACCTACAAAGAAATGTCACACCTCCTGTAGGCAAACGCGGCAAGCATACTAATAGACCAAACAAAATCTCTCCGGAGACTCTATCTAACATAAGAAAGCACCTTTTATCTTTCCCACGATATAAATCACACTACAGTAGGAAAGATAATATTGCAAGATATTACCTTTTACCCCAATTAAATACGAGTAAAATTTATCAAGTATATTTAAAAAAGCACGAGCCAGAACAATATATATTATTGAGAGAAAATAAAAAAAAAATAACCTGAAGTTAAACACGAAATGTTTAGAAAATACTTTGTGGAAAACTTTAATATGTCTTTCGGTAAGCCCAAATCCGATACGTGTCAGAAATGTGATAAATTGACGAAGAAGATAGAAAGTACAAGCACTGAAAAAGAAAAAAACAGCCTGTTTACGAAAAAAAAATACACATGGCCAAAGCGGAGGCATTTTATGAGGATCTAAAGAAGAAAACTCTGTAGGCTAAGTCTCAAAATCATGATGAAGTGATTACCTTTGGTTTCCAACAGAATTTTCCCTTACCAGTTTGTACTAGTGGTGAAGTTTTTTTTTATAAAATACAGTTATGGCTATATATTTTTGCATCCACGTTATTTTTTTCGTTTTTGATGAAACACAGGGTGCAAAAGGTCAAAATGTTGTTGTAAGCATTCTTTGGTATTTGTTTTGCAGAATAATCAAGCTAGAAGCAACAGATATTTATATGTATTCCAATAACTGCGCATCCCAGAACAAAAACTATATTATGGTTGAGTTTCTTTATAGTCTTGTGTTAACACAAAATCTACCGTTGTTCCATTTACTATCGTTTTCCTGAACCTGGCCATAGCTACTTACCATGCGATCGCAGTTTTGGAGCAATTGAACGTTTGAAGAGCAAACAGGACTAAATGTATTGGCCCGAGGAGTATATCCAAATATTTCGCAATTCCGGAACAAAAATTGAAGTTATTAAAGTTGGGACGTGCCTGAAGGGCAATCAGCGCGTTAGGCCGCAGAGCGAGTGGAGGGTCCCTTCGAAGCAGCGACGAGGGCCGGCTCTCGGTGTCGGAGAGTGGGGGGGTTAAACAAGGCTCCACGTAATTTTAACCTCGCCAATACTTCGTCGCAAAGGGGGGCTCCACCCTACCTGCGTGGGTTGACGGCAGACAGTCAGCGAAGTTCAGAAATTACGAACTGTGCAACGGCTGACCATCTGGCGCCCACACCACCAGATTTAAATCTCGCAGTGAGAACAGGAAGTTAAACTGAAAAGAATGCCCGAATGAGAAAACGTGGGGGAACAAAAAATAACAGGTGTGAATTTTGTGGTGTAAAATATCTGCGTTTATTCACACAAAAGACAGGACACCGTGCCTACGCTTCCTGAAATAAATACCTCCTCCCGTAACTTTATCGCGCCGCGTTCACTAGATTCGGCCGAATCCCGCGAATACGTAACACGCGATGTAAAGGGCCGTCGGAGCCACCCTTTTCTTACAAGAGCGCAAAACACGTACGGCACGAAACACGTAACGCAAATTTTACACAAAAGAAAAAAACGATATATCAAAATGAAATTACAACAATAAGTGAGAACAAAAAAATATATAAAGACCTGGCCTGCGTTCCTCGTGTGCGACTTCGCTGGCGGTTCTGGGCTCGGCTCTAGGACGTGCGGCGGCCGATAATCGTCGGGAACGCCGATCACTAAATTCTGGACCTCAGAGCAACTCTGGCAGGATGGTCGCTGCCCCTAGCCAAGACCTGGCTGGCTGGGTTACTTAGCCCTTCCCCAAAAAACGCCTGCAAAGCACATGGCCTTAGTAACAATGGCCGGTCACGTGTCTTTACGAAAAGAAAAATGTCGGGTCTAATTACTTACTCTGATGTTGTGAGCGTATCGAGTTGAGTCGTATAGTACCCTCCCTTGCCTTGCGCTTGGTGCCGTCAATCCCTTTAAGGGTGGTTAAATGAGTTCACGTTTTATATCCCGGAAACCGGTTGGTAATATACCAAAGATAACTGTGACCTCGTGGCACGTCCGCACTATAGGGAAGGTAACCAGCTTCTACCATCATGGTAGCGTCTCGCGACGATTTTTAAAAATTACACGTAGAACGGGAAACACGTCACGTTTAAAAAAACGTGTGCGTATGGTTGCCTACGGTGGAGGTCTGTGGGCGCAATTAATAATTACAAGACAGTTTCCGTTGCAGGCAATACCGGACCGTTACAAAGTAGATATATATTGTATAACAAAATATGTTTCTAAATTTTAAAGAACATTACTCTTCTTTATTTTTGAAAAGTCCAAGCACCAAACAAAATATATTCACAATATCCAAGTACAGAATTTTTAAATGCCATTAGAATGATATGCCAACATTTTCGTGCAGCGAATCAGTTTCTATGACAATATTTTAAAAAAATTCATTGCAAAAAAAGATAGCTGTACCTATCTATTTGCCAAGTGCTGCTCAGGTTCTGTACAATTGTCCTCGGCTACTTAAAGAAAAAAAGTATAAACACGTAATGAGCCTTGCAAAAAAATATGTACCAGCTGTTGATATGTGGTATTACGACAAGATCGCTGATTATCACAAAAAATTTGAAGACGAAAATAAAATCACGTCATGTTCTGATTATGAATCTGATTAGTAGCTTCTGTATTCATATGTTAACTTCAGTTAAGTTGAAGAAACAATACTTTGAGTGTACTAGAAATTGTATTAGTCTATTACAAATAAACATATTCAAATTAATGGGTCTTTTATTATCAACATTACTTAATATTTCCTCAATACTTTATTAAATGTAGACATGTCCAAAATATAATCCATATTTTTGTTATTACAATATATTATAAACAAATATATAACACGGCTATAAAACTTTAGGACAACAAATGAATATAATGGAAGCAGAAAAATAAAATTTTCCAAACATATACGCTTACTGGACAAAAGTAAGCGTTAAAAAAGTTTTTCCTCTCTCCTCAAAAGTTTGCATAACTGGACTTGTTCACTTATTGCATTGAGGCCCTCAAATAAAATACTTAAACAGAACAGCGAAACAATAACACTGATAATAACAGAACTCATAAATGACATGTACCAAAAAATACTTACTCGGAATATCTTAAGAAAACGATAATCAAACCAATTTACAAGAAAGGCGACAAACAGAAACCGGAAAATTACAGACCAATAGCGTTAACCTCTGCAATAACAAAAATAATCGAGGAAACAATAAAAATAAGACTAGAGAATTATCTCATTTGACACAAAATACTACACAAAAATCAATATGCCTATCCAAGTAAATCCGGAACAAAGGCCGCAACCACCGATTTCCTACTAGAAATAACCAACAGACTAAAAACCAAACAGATTTTTTTTTTAACATTCATTGGTATAAAGAAAGCATTCAACACAGTGGACATGAAGACCCTAGCAAGGATCATAGACCACACGTCATCCAGATAGATGATATAACAAGCGATATAATGTATAGTGAGTATGGACTACCACACGGAGGAGTTATTCCACCCATAAACTACATTACATACACAAACGACCTACTAGAAGTAAATATTAAAGAACACCTGATCATGTACGCTGACATCTGCCTACTACACACAAACAAGGATATGGCAGAACTACAAAAGACACTTAACGAAGACTTATAATGAATAAGCGATTGGTGCAGCAAAACACTCTACCAATAAACGAAAATAACACCAACTACCTGAAGTTCAACTCAAACAAAAAAACCACGAAGCCCAACATTATACTGAACAACATTACAATAAAAGAAACTATAAACACAACATACTTCGGACTTGCAATCAATAACGCACTAACTTGGAATGATCATATACACAAACTCATGATTGACAAGTGTTCGATACACATATTCATGCTAAATAAAATTTTAAAGAAACCATACCAAAACATCTAAGAAAAACAATATATAACGCACTCTTCATCTCTCATATAAACTACTTAACAGACATGTAAAGTATCACCACCAAGAAGAAATTAAATACAATTCTGAAAAACAAAATAATATTTGGAAAATCCTGTATAACTTACTGCACCTAACACTAACCACGGATCTACTACAAGTCACAAATGAGATATACATAACACAGCTATGACGCTACAAAACCTAATACTAATACATAAGATCAAAAATCAACTAATAAGAAGCAACATTAAACTAAAAACCAGCAAGGACATACACAAAGACAACACCCGAAACAGAATTTACATAAGAACACAAAAGAATCATAGAAGGAAGTACAAACTAGAATTTACAGGTCACGCCATTAATATCTACAACACGATAGCATCAAAAACAGCAACATCCATACATTCAAGAAAGAGATCAGAATACTAATTTTCTCAAGTAAGCTATAAAATACCAGTAGTCCAGAAGTAGTCAACAGAAGCTATCCGCGACGAAGTGTAGAGCCTGCAGATTCAATGGAACACAGCCTAATTACGTGCAACTTTTACACCCGATTTATGACAACAAACGCGACTAAATAATGAATATTTCACTTGTAAACACACTTGTGGAGTCGTGCCCAATAAAACCAAAAAAAAAAACATTTTAAAATCATTGACCCCAGAAGCAGCTAATAGGTGTACTTATTCTTCTGTATAGACATTTCTTCGTTGCATATTTGTTGCTTACTATAACAAAATATAGTGTAAAGAGAGGATAGGGAGAAGATATTGAATATAAATTACTTAAATATATGTAACTAAGATTAAAAAAAACTCAAAGCATACACAAAAAATGGCGAAGGGTATTTAACATACACAAACAATGGCAAAGGGTATTTAACATACACAAACAATGGCAAAGGGTATTTAACATACACAAACAATGGCAAAGGGTATTTAACATACACAAACAATGGCGAAGGGTATTTAACATCAAGCAATGGACTAGATGCAGGAACATTGATTCGAACATTGAAACATTAACCGAGGCAAGAAAACTGTCGCAAGTGGAAAATCATGCAGCGGTATTAGATAAACTTGCGAAACCAGGTTTTTGCGAAATTTCTGGAAAAGTTAAGGACATGTAAGGTAAACAGATGATGGAATACTCTTGTCTAGTCTATGAGGATGTGCATGAAAGTCTTATAGATCTGCTTTTATGCTCTCGTGCAAATGATAGTTCTCCTAAAGCGACACCTTCGCTCAACACATGTATTCGAAAATTATCTAATATCTAATACTATTGGTATCTAATACCGTTTTATTTTATCTGTGTGATATTTGCTTCATATCTATTTGCGGCATGTTTCTTCTGAACTTAGATAACAACTATTAATGCATGTTTTTAAGCCAACAGATACTTATGATTTTCAAAATGACTCAATTGGAAAGTGAAGTTTTAGGAATGTTTGACTGACAGAGTTTCTACATGACTCGCATGCTCACCATAGCTTAAAGGTGCTCTTTGCATTTATTGCATTCTGTTTCGTGTGGTTTTACAAAATATAAGTATTTCCTTGTGTATGCTAAAAATCATATTAACTCTGCATGGCACAAAAGACCCCATAAAAATGCTGGGGCTTTCCTACCTGTAAAGCGTACATTTATACATTAACTGCCACCCTATTAATTCTGTTAATGCAAGTTTGATAGATAACGGCAAAATAAACTTCTTCTATTTTGCCTACATTAACAATTTTGATTTGCGAATGACTTATCTCTGACAGAAACCGAAAGCAATAAGAGAAATATACAATAACTTTACCCTTTTTGTATAAACGTTCTTGATAATGAGTAACTACAATTTACCATTCACTACAAAAATCAGACGGAATATTTCTAGACAATATCAATAAACATCTTGGAAATAACAGCACGTAACAATATATTATGGGGGGATTTTGATATTAATGTACATAAAGAAACACACTACGCTAATCGACTGAAAGATATAATCTACAGGCATAACAAATACCAATTAGTCCAGGATTTTACCAGGATTACAGAAACAAGTAAGACTATTATTGATTTAATCATCACAGATAATAAAAATATGAGACACAATATATATCACACCCCAAAATATGGTGATCATTCTATGCTGGCGATTGAGAAGAACCAATTGAAGGAAAATTATAGCTGTAAAAAGTTAGTAGATCTCAGAAGAACAACAGCAAGAAGGACATATCCTTCCTGTTGTAGTACACATATGTAATGTACTATGGGAGACATAATGGAAAAATTACACAACGGATGTAGACGTTTTAGCAAGCAATTTGATTAAACCTTGTTAGGTATCAAATTGTATCATTGGATAATAATTGATTATTAATATTAGAGGCGGCATCTGTGGCTTTGTTTGTTTATATAAGCCGGGGCGCGACGCGCTCAGCTTAAGAACGAGAACGAGGGGACATTGAGTTACGTGCTTTTATGGAGTGTGGATGCAAGTTGGGTGCTGATTGTGGGGAAAGCATGTGTGATCTGGTGTTTTGGTGTGTGTTGCGATGTGGACGGTTATGGATTAGCTGTTGGAATGGATTAAAGGTCAGTACATAAACTACAATATGTATATTAGATAGAGGTGCGTCTTAGAGGTGCGTTCTAGTAATTGCAATAGAGAGATTCGTCCTAGTAATTTCAATAGAGAGATTCGTCCTAGTAATTGCAATAGAGAGATTCGTCCTTGTAATTTCAATAGAGAGATTCGTCCTAGTAATTGCAATAGAGAGATTCGTCCTTGTAATTGCAATAGAGAGATTCGTCCTAGTAATTGCAATAGAGAGATTCGTCCTAGTAATTGCAATAGAGAGATTCGTCCTAGTAATTGCAATAGAGAGATTCGTCCTAGTAATTGCAATAAGAGAGCTTTATCCTAGTAATTGCATTAAGAGAGGTTTGTCCTAGTAATTGCAATAAGAGAGCTTTATCCTAGTAATTGCATTAAGAGAGGTTTGTCCTAGTAATTGCAATAAGAGAGCTTTATCCTAGTAATTGCATTAAGAGAGGTTTGTCCTAGTAATTGCAATAAGAGAGCTTTATCCTAGTAATTGCATTAAGAGAGGTTTGTCCTAGTAATTGCAATAAGAGAGCTTTATCCTAGTAATTGCATTAAGAGAGGTTTGTCCTAGTAATTGCAATAAGAGAGCTTTATCCTAGTAATTGCATTAAGAGAGGTTTGTCCTAGTAATTGCAATAAGAGAGCTTTATCCTAGTAATTGCATTAAGAGAGGTTTGTCCTAGTAATTGCAATAAGAGAGCTTTATCCTAGTAATTGCATTAAGAGAGGTTTGTCCTAGTAATTGCAATAAGAGAGCTTTATCCTAGTAATTGCATTAAGAGAGGTTTGTCCTAGTAATTGCAATAAGAGAGCTTTATCCTAGTAATTGCAATAAGAGAGCTTTATCCTAGTAATTGCAATAAGAGAGCTTTATCCTAGTAATTGCATTAAGAGAGGTTTGTCCTAGTAATTGCAATAAGAGAGCTTTATCCTAGTAATTGCATTAAGAGAGGTTTGTCCTAGTAATTGCAATAAGAGAGCTTTATCCTAGTAATTGCATTAAGAGAGGTTTGTCCTAGTAATTGCAATAAGAGAGCTTTATCCTAGTAATTGCATTAAGAGAGGTTTGTCCTAGTAATTGCAATAAGAGAGCTTTATCCTAGTAATTGCATTAAGAGAGGTTTGTCCTAGTAATTGCAATAAGAGAGCTTTATCCTAGTAATTGCAACAAGAGAGGTTCGTCCTAGTAAGAGGTGTATGTCACTGCTTTGCACATGAAAGTGAAATACAATAGTCGTAGAGAATAATGGTTGAAGCCGTGAGTGCTAGCGATCCAGTTGGCGAGAGAACTGGCGGGGGAAGGGGAGTTGCTCCCCCGGTAAGTCCTTCCAATTATAGTTAATATACAATACTAAAAGAATACTCTTTATATGTGGGGAAATCATTTGGAGCCAATGCCATCTTCGGATCGAGTTCAATATAAAGCCTGCGCATCCTGACCAATGAAAATATAGTATATTATGTAAGTGATTATTATTATTAATAGGTAAAATGGCGAAAATTTATGTATTAAATATGACGTCAAGTTAAGGCTACGATTGGAAAAAGAACTAGAATAACAAATCAGAAGTGGGATCTGAACGATTGAACGATCTGAAGATGTGATTGGCTTGGGATTAGCACGTGCAAAAATTAAGGTTGCACAATGAGAATTGGAATAATTTTATTCATGTAAAATTGGACAGGTGATTAATAAGGATGAAGAGAGAAAATGATACGAATTAAGATTGTGAAGTTGGAAATAATTTTTAACAATATGTATCGAAATATTAAAACGAACGAGTTGATATTAATTAAATCGTTTGGAATATTGTGGTCGACCTCACTGTATACAAGTGCTGTTTATGTTATCGTTCCAGAGAGCGTTTCACGGTCATGGACTGAAAAGTCTAGAGTTTGTTTCTTGACGGAGGAAAATGTAAATAAATACACATTGCTGTGACTTCGATTGTAATTTAATTAACACAAATTGGGTTGGTTTGTGTAAAAATTATTTAAATACTTCCAGAAATTAAGTCATTCTGGTATGAGATAGAGATTAAGCAAGATAAATAATTAGTTAATAGGATGCACATTGCAAATAATGTTGAATGTAATTATGAACAAGTGGCGTGACAATTGTTCAGCCAGAATAAAGTGTATTATTCTGGTTGGAAATAATTCGGAACACTGAACGTGATTATTGATGAATTTTGTTTGAAAATATTAACCTCGCCTGAATGTGGAGGCATTCACATGAGATTATCTCAAGTGTTTGTTTGGTGACTGCGTGCCGTACGGCGGGCTCTTTAAAATAAATAGGAAACAATTTACAGGAGAGTTCATGACTAATCTCGGACGGCGTTAAATTGTAAGCGACTGGAAGAAATTTTTAAATGCGTACAATGGTACGATGCGATTAATCAGAATTACAGATGGTCGTGTAATGACATGATCTGGTGAATTGGATGATTGATTTACAAACGATAAGATTGCCCAAAATGAAGGAAATGTATGTATATAATTAATAATCTGGTGTGTAAGAATGCAAGTTGCTACAAAGGATATAAGTAACGAAAACTATTTAAGCGATTGAAAAATATTCGGAGTGTTGGATTCGGAGGTTGAAAATGTTACAAGAAATTAAAAAGTTGTGGATGATTGTTCGACATAGTAACGTCTATACAGCATTTTGAACAACGAGAGCGCACATACGGATTAAAATATAAACATGAGAACTTCGATGGTGTGAAACAGATCACGACTTATTGCTGCTGCGAGAGGTTGATTTATTTCTGTAGAAATAATATTAAGTAAATGAAAACAAAATGCACTGGGTGTTAATGTGAACTATGCACATTAGTGAAATATGTTATACAAAGTAGACAGAATGACGCAGCGTGTTATACTGGAATTTATTGAGATCTGAGTGATTGTGGTACGAATTGGTTTTAAACTGTTTAAAAAAAAAATGTCATTGATAGCTATCGTGCCAACTGTTGCAATGTGTGAAGAATTTAGTGAGAGATGAATGGGTACAACCGAAGATTAGAATACTGCCGTAAATACATTAAAGGAGAATTGAGCGTATCTTCAAAGCAATTGGTATGAATTTGGACCGGCGAATTAGAGGCGAACTTGACATTGTAGCGTGGAAACATACAAATTACGTTAAATAGTACGATTCCGTGCAACGGGTTTTTGATTACATTATTATAAAATTTGGTATTTTTATAAGGGAAGTGCGAATTTAAAAATGGAGATAATTACTGTACACAATAAATGAAAATATGTTGTTTCGTAACACGAGATACGCACAGGCAACTTAAGTGTAATTTGATACGTGACGCCGATACGTTTTTGTTGTGAGCAAGGATCGTTGACCGCGAAGGGACCCATAATTTGAAGTGTTAATTATGGGAAGATAAGGTTAGAAATATGGGGTTGATGGCCCAGAGAACTTAAATGCGAGCGTACGAGGAATGCGTTCGCAGGTAATATAAACAGAAATATATTGACACCAGAAATAATGGATACAATTACTATTGTATTATCGTAAGAGAAATGAATTCGTACGTACACGGTAACTGCAAATAAAGTAAAAATTGCCTTGTTAATTGCCAATGACCGGAACGGAAGCAGCAAGATATTCGTAATTAAGGAGATAAGATTAATATCATTAGCAGTACGTATTTGTAGAAAAATAATTATGTAAGGGAGTATGGTTTTGGCAACAATGTTCGTAAGGATATTGAACATTATTGATGAGTGTCATTGTCATAAGTGGAATCTTGTGAAATAACACATATGTTGAGATGTGTTTGGTGAAATATTTCCGAGATTGGAATGTTACATAAACATACGCGAGATGCAACCTATGACCAACTGTAAGATGAAGTGACGTTTTCAAGGAGTTTCTTTATAATGCGTGAGGTTTGCTTATCCGATGTGCAGTTTGTTACTTCAAATAATCTACTTAATCTGGAAATATTAATTATTACTTAGTAAATTACATGATTTTTGTGGTCACAAAACATATGTTGGTGAATTGGATTGACTGTTACAGTAAACAAATACGTCATGAATAGTGTGCGGATGAATTAAAATATCATGTGATGGGTTATTTTAATATTTATGGTAGAAATAAATAAAAATTATATTTCGTTAAGATAGAAAATAAATATTTGACAGGATATCTTGTGAAGAGTTACAGATGAGAAAAATTTGTAGAGAGCAGAGTTAACGTAAAACAAACATCCTAATAAAAGACACTGAAATAACCCATTGTAAACAAATTAAAACACCGACAACAGTTCATAATGTACGGCAATTTATGGGAGTTACTGGATTTTTCAGACTGTTTCTGAAACATTATTCAAGAATTGCCAAACCTCTTACGATGTTACTGCATAAACCACAAGCGTGGGAAGGAAGTACAGATGAAGTAAAATCTTTTGAAGAATACAAAAATAAAAGATTAGTGGAACGTCTATTGGCAATGTATGATCCAGCAGCAGATATAGACGTTCATACAGATGCATGTCGAAAGGGTATTGCCAGAATTTTATTACAGAAAATAGAACCAACTTTATTAAAGCCAATAAGTTATTTTAGCCGACAATTGTCTGCTGCAGAACAGCGTTGGCATTCGTGCGAATTAGAGACTCTAGCGGTCGTAGAGACATTCACAATATATTGAGTCTATTTCATCGGAACGCCGTTTGAAGTCGTTACCGACTGCAGTGCAGTAAAGGTCGCAGACAAGACGGACTTAGTCTCTAAAAATTGCAAGATCGTGGTTGCAGTTGCAGGAGTTTACTTTTGAAGTAATTCATTGTCTTGGGAAAAACATGACACATGTAGATAGTCTAAGTAGAAACTCTGTTGCTGAACAAAGTTTTGTAGAAAACAGTTTGTGTTTCAAATAGAAGTCGCCAATTGGGTGTTATATTGTCAGTTAACCGACCGAAAACTACAAGTAATAACAAAAATGTAAAAAAAGGCACCAAAGGATGATTATGAAAGAAACATCTACAAGAAATACCAGATAACTGACGATCGTCTTTATAAAGTTGTAGATGGTAAACAATTTTGGGTTTTACTGAGAAGTATGAGGAGAGAAATTGTGAGGGGTAATCACGATGAGTTTCGACATTTTTCTAGTTGGATTGGAATAGTTGGATATGTTTGATAGGGTACGCAACACAAGGATACAATAATTAATCGTCTTAAAGAAAAATATCGTGCAGGAAGTAGTAAAACGACAACTTATTGGTGTGGACTCGTGAAAAGGATGCCCGATCTTCAATTGCCAAAAGTTATGCTCGATTGGGTCCCTCCTGAAAGACGGAAACGAGGAAGGTCCAGGAAATTCTGGAATGAAGTCATCTAAAAGCAATGAGTGAAAGGATCTGCAAGATTACTAATGATAGGTTAGTTAGACCAATGGCAGGATAAGTTAGGGTGAAGGTAGAGACTGGGGACTGGCGTTGACTGCCGTTTTAAAATCGACATATAATAAATAGGATACCAGCTCGATCGTGCTATTAAGAGCAGCAGCAATGGAAGAGACGAGGCATATGATCTGCCCGGGACCTGCAAATACAAATGAGCTCGAATGGTACGAGCACATAGATGGACAAACTACAAAAGTTTCAAAAACAATCTACATGGTGAGCAAAATAAAGGCATACATCCTGGGGTGTCTGAGAGGATTAGTGTATCGCTCATCGGCACAAGCATAAACTATCTAACGAGTAGCTAGAGCTATGCTACACGAAGGAGATTGAACAGACTGCAAGATACAACAAAGCACGATTCTCGGGGTTTTGTGCGTGGAAAGTTGCCTTAGTCTTGCCCCTACAGCAAAAGTCTTAATAGCTCTTTAGACAACTGTACATACACCGACATATATCCGTGCGGACTTTTGTATTATTGCGCAAAATAGAGCATAGCCTCATAAGTAGTAGCATTAGGTAACGAGCATTAGGTTGGAGATTGGCGAGAATATATACAACTGCAATGCAAGCGAATGAAATAGCATCGGGACTCAACAATACCTATAGAAGGGTTAGAAATTGGAGTTTACTGGCAGAATTATCAACCAATAGAACAGATTCTCCGATAGCATAAAATCGGCAAAACTGGCAGCCTTCAAGAAGATAAAAGTACAGCTCTTGGAGAGACAGTAGCAGACAAGGAGCACCCTACACCATCAGCTCCGCAAGCAGCTTAAAGACAACTATTTGACGTACTGAGTAAGGCATCAGTACGGCAATAAAAAAAAAAAAAGCTTCTTTATGTGAGGACGTGGCTAGTAAGTTTCTTGATAGGAGTGGAGATTATATTTAGATTGGTTCAGGTTGAGAGCAGTAGTTCATCCCGGGACGTGATGATTTTCACGATGGCCGAATGTTAGGTATCAAATTGTATCATTGGATAATAATTGATTATTAATATTAGAGGCGGCATCTGTTTCTTTGTTTGTTTATATAAGCCGGGGCGCGACGCGCTCAGCTTAAGAACGAGAACGAGGGGACATTGAGTTACGTGCTTTTATGGAGTGTGGATGCAAGTTGGGTGCTGATTGTGGGGAAAGCATGTGTGATCTGGTGTTTTGGTGTGTGTTGCGATGTGGACGGTTATGGATTAGCTGTTGGAATGGATTAAAAGTCAGTACATAAACTACAATATGTATATTAGATAGAGGTGCGTCCTAGAGGTGCGTTCTAGTAATTGCAATAGAGAGATTCGTCCTAGTAATTTCAATAGAGAGATTCGTCCTAGTAATTGCAATAGAGAGATTCGTCCTAGTAATTGCAATAGAGAGATTCGTCCTAGTAATTGCAATAGAGAGATTCGTCCTGGTAATTGCAATAGAGAGATTCGTCCTAGTAATTGCAATAGAGAGATTCGTCCTAGTAATTGCAATAAGAGAGCTTTATCCTAGTAATTGCATTAAGAGAGGTTTGTCCTAGTAATTGCAATAAGAGAGCTTTATCCTAGTAATTGCATTAAGAGAGGTTTGTCCTAGTAATTGCAATAAGAGAGCTTTATCCTAGTAATTGCATTAAGAGAGGTTTGTCCTAGTAATTGCAATAAGAGAGCTTTATCCTAGTAATTGCATTAAGAGAGGTTTGTCCTAGTAATTGCAATAAGAGAGCTTTATCCTAGTAATTGCATTAAGAGAGGTTTGTCCTAGTAATTGCAATAAGAGAGCTTTATCCTAGTAATTGCATTAAGAGAGGTTTGTCCTAGTAATTGCAATAAGAGAGCTTTATCCTAGTAATTGCATTAAGAGAGGTTTGTCCTAGTAATTGCAATAAGAGAGCTTTATCCTAGTAATTGCAATAAGAGAGCTTTATCCTAGTAATTACAATAAGAGAGCTTTATCCTAGTAATTGCATTAAGAGAGGTTTGTCCTAGTAATTGCAATAAGAGAGCTTTATCCTAGTAATTGCATTAAGAGAGGTTTGTCCTAGTAATTGCAATAAGAGAGCTTTATCCTAGTAATTGCATTAAGAGAGGTTTGTCCTAGTAATTGCAATAAGAGAGCTTTATCCTAGTAATTGCATTAAGAGAGGTTTGTCCTAGTAATTGCAATAAGAGAGCTTTATCCTGGTAATTGCATTAAGAGAGGTTTGTCCTAGTAATTGCAATAAGAGAGCTTTATCCTAGTAATTGCCACAAGAGAGGTTCGTCCTAGTAAGAGGTGTATGTCACTGCTTTGCACATGAAAGTGAAATACAATAGTCGTAGAGAATAATGGTTGAAGCCGTGAGTGCTAGCGATCCAGTTGGCGAGAGAACTGGCGGGGGAAGGGGAGTTGCTCCCCCGGTAAGTCCTTCCAATTATAGTTAATATACAATACTAAAAGAATACTCTTTATATGTGGGGAAATCATTTGGAGCCAATGCCATCTTCGGATCGAGTTCAATATAAAGCCTGCGCATCCTGACCAATGAAAATATAGTATATTATGTAAGTGATTATTATTATTAATAGGTAAAATGGCGAAAATTTATGTATTAAATATGACGTCAAGTTAAGGCTACGATTGGAAAAAGAACTAGCATAACAACCTATAGAAGAATATATGAAAGATAAAAGCCCAATAAGAACCTATTTGAGACACGTCCTACAATATCCTATACGAGATACTTTGGAAGATAAAACAGAGAGACATAAAATAGAAACATGCATCAATGTCGGGGAATGTGGAATTATGTAAGGAGTACAAAAATATGCGAAATGATATAGTAACAAAGATAAAATATGCAAAGAAAACTTTTTACGAAAGGGTAATAAATAGAAAAATATATAATACAAATGAACCGTGGAAGTCCCTAAAATTAGTAATATAAACTAAGGAAAATGAGAGAGGTTTAAATCACATAATCGAATTTAATGATTGCGGATGAATAAAAGATAGCTGACAAATTCAACGATTATTTTATAGACTGCGTAAATGAAATCGTTTCGAAATGTCCGGAGATCCGACAAACAGGGTCGAATAAATTTGAAGAAATTATACAAACAATGGGAGATCTTCACTATTTTGGCAAAGTATCGAAGCAAGAGTTAAAAAGGAGCTTAAAAAATGTTGAAAAGACAGTATCAAGCGAAGAAGATATATCCGCAAACGGAGGTAAATTCCCGGAAGCTTAGAAAATATCAACAATTACACCAATACCCTAAATGCACAAACATACAAGTGCGAAAATTTTAGACCGGTTAACGCAGTACCGCTGTATCAAAAGTTGCTGGAAATTATCGTGCGGGAACAACGATTTAAATTTTGTGATCCGTTTAAAATTACATCAATGAAATTACAATTACAATTACAGACAGACAATCAGGATTTGGAAATGGTCCATCATGATAAACAGTACTAACAAACATATGTAATATATGGAAGCGGAGTATGGATAAGAAGCAATGCGTGGTTGCGGAAATATTGGATTTCAAACGTGCGTTCGAAACAATTAATCATATGTTACTGATAAACACACTAAATAATTTGGAAACAAAGGAAACAAAACCTGGTCAAGCTCCAAAGTGGGCTTGACCAGGTATGAGATCTCTGTGTTAGACCATCCACCCGATTCATTTGATCTCGACACGTGTGACTTTTTCCATTCCACAAGGTCAAATCAACACTGAAAGGAATCAGTTTTGAGACAGCACAAGGTGTCAAAAAAAACTGACAGAGGTCATGAACACACTTTCAGAAGATTCGTAAATTCGTCTGGAGCGGTGTAGGAATCATGGAAAGGAGTATATTGAAGGCGAGAATGTTAAAATTGTGATATAATGCCTACACAAAATTCAAAGCACCAACCCGGTTATTTAATAGCCACATCTCGAATATGTGAGATAGAACTTCGCAAGGATATTGTCTTTGCAGCAAATAATTCTATTGGTTTTTCAATTTTGGCAAAGGAAACTGCGGATATTTTAGGAAAAGGATACAAAAGAATTTGTATTAATAAATGTTTGGGTCGTTTGAAAGGTTTTCACGTTTTGAGAGACTATTTGTACGTTTTCTGCGAGGTTTTCACGTTTTGAGAGACGTTTCTCATGCTTTCAGGAAAACCAAATAAACGACGTTTGAGAGGTTTTCATTTTTTGAGATACGTTTTTCATACTTTCTGGAAAACCAAATTAACGACGTTTAAGAGGTTTTTTCACGTTTTCTGAGAGGTTTTACGTTTATGAGAGAGGTGATCTAAAGAAAGTACTAGATTTAATCGGGTGGGCCAGAACCAGCGCTGTTTGACAACTAATAGGTATCAAGTGTGCGGTTTGTTGATACAACTATACCTTTTCAAGTTAAAACTGAGACCAATCAAGTTTAAATTGAGACCAATCAATTTCAAAATGAGACCAATCAATTTCAAATTCAGACCAATCAATTTCATATTGGGACCAATCAAGTTCAAATTGAGACCGATCAATTTCAAATTCAAACCAATCAATTTCATATTGAGACCAATCAAGTTCAAATTGAGACCAATCAAATTGAAAATCTCATTTAGAAATTGTTAGATCTCAAATTGAATTTGTTTCAAATCAACTTGAATTTGATAGTTTCCAGTTTCAAATTGATAGGTCTCAATTTAAAATTCGTCCCAAAATCGTCCCAAAATTAAATTGATTTTTCTTATTTTGAACTTGAAAAGGTATAGTTGTGTTTATCTCATAACAATAAGTATTCCTTGTATTTGCCTGGCTAGAAAACAATTTTCTTCTACTAGTTTACAGATTTATGTCAGGTTCTAACCGGTATTAATAGGTGTGCAGTTTTTTGATACAACTGGTAGTGTTTATCTCATTGAAAGAAGTATTCCTTGGAATTACCTGGCTAGAAAACAATTCTCTTCTACAATTTTACAGATTTCTGTCAGGTTCTAACAGGTATCAATAGGTGTGCGGTGTGTTGATACAACTAGTAGTGTATATCTAATAACAAGAAGAATTCTTCGGATTTGCCCTGCAAGGAAACCATTTTCATCTACAATTTTACAGATTCGATAATAAACCAATATAAACTATTTTGTCTAGTTCTTTATAAAGTATTAGGACAGGGTTATGATATATGTTCTACTATGACAAGAAAAGATAATGACGTAAAACCTTAAATTAGATAAATATATCCTTAAAGCTGCCTTTGTGTCGCTGCATCTCTTACAGAGCAAGTCTCGTACTTAACAATCCTAATCCAATTTCCAAAATTTGGTGGCAGTTATACGTAGTAGAGTCAAATAGTTTCCGAAATTTGTGCCTGCAGGTCGGCCAAATGTTCGCTGGCCGAGGATTTTATTTTTTCTCGATCACAACACTTCTGGTGAAGACGTACAGCAGACTAGGTACGTATCATCTGTATGGTCATCATGGTCATGTAGGTCATGTATGGTCATCAGGATCTGTAATCCGTGACTCGTGCTTCCATTGAGACAGATTTTTGCGTTCAGCCCATTTTGAAGGTGACCCCTCAAAATTCACCTCCAACATAACATTTGCTTTGCCAAAATGATATTTCTGCTTCACTAGACGTTCTTGACTTCCTTTTAGAAGACTGGCTTGTGACACTCGTAGCCTTGCGACTGTTTCATCCCATAGTTTCTGTAGGCTTACGTCAACATCTCAAGAGTTTCGGACTGTGATTTCTCTGCCTAAATACAAAATTTTATATTTGCACGCTGCTCGATAGCCGTTATTTCAAAATGAGCTGAACACCAAAATCTGTCTCCATGTAAACACGAGTCACTGGTCACCGATAGGTTCAACGAGCACCAAATCTGCCTTAGTTAATTAACCTTATTCATTATGAATTCATTCCAGAGGGTCAAACTATCACCATGGAATTTTAACTGAAAATTATTACGGCCGCCTACGAGATGAAATGAGGAAGAATTGTCTAGAAAACTAGGATGTAAACGAGTGGGTCTTTATACATGGCTATGCCTCAGTCATTTATGGTAAAAACGTACCCTACCAAGAAGAATATTACCACTCTCGAACACGCGTTGTCGCAAAGTGTAAAGTATCTATGCGCGGCGCTTAGATCAGTAGACGAACATATCCATTTTTTACCAAGGTAGAAAAGGAACAAGCCCTTAGCAGCGTAGCCTAGGGCGAACATATACTTTTTTCTTGGCAAAGAAGGAACAATTTATTTTCCACTAATCATAAAAATCAACTCCACGATGCTTTGGTATATGACATACTGCTGTGTTTGTTGGTAAGTAATGCCAAACATTGTTACATGTTTGTAATAAATAGAGTAAAAAGAGACATGGTGAAGTAATATTATCCAGACATTTACAATTATATCGATAACATTACAAATATACTTCACATTCAGAATTGTTTTAAGCTCCACGGGCTGAGATGAATTCAATGTCTCCTTCACAAACTCCAAGCTGAAAAGAGACAAAGCGATCATTTTAATGAAAATAAAATAATCATAATAATAAATCTGCGACTTATGTTGTTAAGTATTGATTCCCTTTTGTGCGTATTTTCCTGAAGATATTCTGCCACCCCAGGCCCTCGGGACGGCGTCCACGAGGGCCACAATAACGTTACTGCGCGGATGAAATTTTAATAAACCCGATGGGGATTAATCAGGGGTGGAATTCAGAGGAAATCCGACGGGGGCGGCGGGAGTCTCAGTCGTGCAGTCGTCAGGGGATCCTGCAGGGAAAACAGTTTCCGATAATATTGCGCGAGATATATTAATTTGCGTGGAAAATGTAAAATGGAAATGCGGATTCCTTGGGGCATATAAGAGTATATTTCAACTCGAGCTTTCTTTATCATTTTACAGCATACTTGTAGTTGCATCTTAATTTACACAACTTCAGAAATGAATAATAGAAAATATAAGTGAATCATATCTTGTAATAATAAAAATAACAATTTATTCCGTACCTTTACATTTGTGTACATTGGAAGATGTTAAACATTATTTAACATTAAACTATACTCAACATCTACCATAAACATTAAACGTTTGTACATAAATTATAGCAGTTTTATTGCCTATATATCTGCCATTTCCGTTATTAATTTGTCATTGCTATTTTTTTAATTGTAAATTAATTTAAGACTTTGTAACTGTACCTAAAATTACACTTAATTTACTGATTATAACCATATTGAAACGAAATCCTGTGTTTTACGTTCTGGTGAAGTATTCCTCAATTGAATTAAAAAATGTCTGTGTGTAGCTATTCTCACTTGGTTTTTGCAATTTTAAGTGTCGACTTTATGATTTTAGATCGAGTGGAACTGCATTAGTCTCAAGATTCTCACTGCTTGATTAATGAATGAGTTATGATATGTTGACGTAGATGACTGGTTTAAGCGCACAACCATGTCAACAGCACGTATGTTGTAACCATAAACATGTCGCCCTGTTTCATAAAAACTATTACATTTGTAGAGGTAGAGGATACATGAACATATACAGAGAGTTTTGTTTGCCGTGCAATATAGAGTTAACCATTTCTACTCTACATTTAGGTTATTTTTGTGTCAGGGGAGTCTATGAATATTTATTAAATTTGTTGATAGTATTTCGGAAATAACTGAATTCCCTAATGGAACAGGTCAATTTTTTTTGGTTATGTTGTTTTTAATTTGAGGTTATATTTTTTAAATACCTATGTTGCCAGATATACATACACACATACATAATCCATCCCTCTTTTACCCATTCGGTGTCGAGGTTTTCTCCTGTTAACCTTTCGTAATGTCATTAACCCACTTCCGCCATTCACTTCTGTCCGCACTTTTTGTCTTTGCTTCCTTAAAATCTATACCACTGTTTTTTATAATTTCACATTGTTTCATTCCATGTTTTTGCAGGTGTACCTCTCCCTCTTTTTCCAACCGGTCTTGCTTCCCATATTCTTTTTGTAAGTCTTGTTTCCTTCGTTCTGTTAAGGTGCTTCTACCATCTGCGTAAATTGCCCTCTATTATCTTTTTTATCGGTGCTACCCCTTGGTTCTTCCTTATATCTATGTTTTTAATTTTGTCCAGCATTGAAACACCCTCCGTTCTTCTCAGATACTTCATTTTGGCTGCTTGTGATCTGCTCTCTTGTATTTTATTTGTGACCCACGTTTCACTTCCATATGTGAGTGTTGGTATGTATATTGCGTCAAACACCACTATTTTCGTTTTTTTGGATACTTCCTTGTTTTTTAGGAACTAAGTTCTTAGGCTATGGAATACGTTTGAGGCTTCTATTACTCTATTATTAATTTCACCTTCCAAACTACTGCTCTCTTCTACATTCGCTCCTAGGTACTTGTATTTCGACACTTGCTCAATTTCTTTGCCTTCGATTTTTATTTTTAAATATATTTTCCTCTCCTCTTTTGCAATTCTCATCACTTTCGTTTTCTTTTTATAAATTTTTAGGTTAAAGAGGGATAGTTGTTTTTCCGGAATATTTATATTGTCTTGTAGATCCCTTTCATTCTCTGCAAATATTACCATGTCGCACAGTGGTTCAAAAACCTTAAAAGGTGGCCAAAAGTCGGATATTTTGTATTAATCAAATCTTTATTGACGATTGGTGTAGTCTTGCTGATAGTTATAAACCTCGGAAAAACAATAATGGGGGTTCATATATTCCTATCAGCGCCCTTGAGCTCGCTCGCAACTAGCGCTTCACGGACCCTACATTCTGCTCGCTGTAAGCTGGAATAAACTGTTTATTAAAAATGTGCGTCATTCCCTTGAAAGTGAACCGATTTTTACGTTTTAAAATGCAATCCCCTCCTGATGGTGAGTACTATAGAATCCATGAACTCAAAATTCAACACACATCCTGTTTATATTTATAATTGTTATCATCTATGATCGAATTTTTACACGTAGCAGACGGAAATTATTTTTTTTTAAGTGCAGAACTAATTTTTACCACCAGTTACCTTCGTGATATTTTTTTTCCAAGTTGGTATAAACCTTCGCAAACCCATATTAAAAAATTAGCTGCTACTAATTACAACTTTAGATTTTATACAATTTTTTACAACGCGGGTCGCGAGAAGCTGGGTAAAACCTTAAACATCGCCTTGCAACGCGTTGCAAGTGTTGACGTGGACAAGTGGTATATTAATAGTTCTAATCATGTCAGACAGTGTATTCGGTATACGAGAGTTCAAATTAACTCGAAGAGAAATATTTGAAATGGTTAAGACTCATATATCATCAAAAAATCTGAACGAGATTTTAACAATAATTGAAAATAATCTGTCAATTCGTCGAGGACATGATTTCAAATTGCCAGATACCATAAAAGCAAAAAAGCAAACATTACTTTCGAAAATGAGAAAAAAATGGCAGGAATCTAATCGAATTGCAGTAAAATTCTTCGAAAAAAACGTCGACTGGCTTGATGAGATTTTTATTGACACTGCATCGGCCAACATAGACCAACAGGAGACCGTGGATTCAGGAGATAAAGGTCGACCATCTGCAATGTTTTCAGAATCAAGTAGCAGAACGAAACGATGAAAAACAGAAAAAATACGCCACGACCACAGTACGGAAGAATTGGGATACGCTACACAAATGAATCTGCGCGCTCAAGGAAAATTAGACGCAGCTAAAGTCATCGAGGGCGTTGTTCTAGGAAGTCCTTCAAAAGCTTCGAAATACAGACGATCCCTCGAGCAATCACACGAAGTGCCTTTCACAGGTGAAGCATCTCTTGCATTATTAATTTATAATAACTTATCAAAAAGCCAATATTCAGGAATACGTTCTGCTATCATTGCAAATAATTCTAAATTGTTTCCCTCGTATCACGAAGTTCTTGCTGCCAAAACAAATTGTTATCCGACAAAATCAGAAATGAAAATATCAGAAACTAGTGCCGAGGTGAATTTGCAAGCTCTATTAAATCACACTGTTGAACGTATTTTCTTGAAACAGCCCCACATTATTGAAAGCTTCGCTCGTGATAAAGTTAATGAAGTCATTATAATTTGTAAATGGGGCTGTGAGGGGACTTTAGGTCAAAGCAAATTTAAACAAAAATTTCAAAATGATGATGGGTGAAAAACTGATGAATACATTTTTTTTACATCTTTAGTGCCTCTGCAAATTGTATCTAATTGTAAAAGTGTTGAAAAAATATTTTTTTGGCAAAATCCCCGTCCCTCGTCACCTAGATTTTGCCGACCACTCAGAATTGAATTTGAGCATGAAACGGTAGAACACACAAAAAAAGTAGTTGACAATATTAGGCAACAGGAAAAACATCTTCAAAATTTCGAAACCACAATAAATGGGAAGGAAATTCAAATTTCGTTTTCATTAGGTTTAACTATGATTGATGGAAAAATTTGCAATGCGCTAACCGACATTTCCTCTGCTCAACGATGCCACCTTTGTCTTTGTACTTCCAGTCAATTTAATCAAATAGACGATATTTAAAAAAAACAAATCAATGAAGATCATTTGCAGTTTGGTATGTCGATCTTACATGCATGGATTCGTTTTTTTGAGTGCCTTTTACACGTGTCTTACAAAATTAATTTACGAAAGTGGCAGGTTCGAGAAAAGGACGACGAAAACAATGTTGAAAAACGCAAAAAGACAATACAAACTGCTTTTCGTATGCAAATGGGGCTCTTAGTAGACCAACCAAAACAAGGCTATGGGAGTTCAAACGACGGAAACACTGCCAGATGTTTTTTTCAAGATTCAAAAATATCTGCTTCAATAACTGGGATAGACGAAGACAGAATTAAACGTTTTCATGTAATTTTACAAACAATTTCGAGTGGTTGCGAAAAGATATTGAGAAATTTCATGAGAATGCAATAGCTACAGCGCGCAAATTTGTGGCATTGTTCCCCTGGTATTATATGCCAACAACAGTCCACAAAATTCTCATTCATGGCCCTGAAATAATACGGCATTCACTTCTTCCGATTGGACTTATGTCTGAAGAGGCACAGGAGTCGTGTAACAAATTAATAAAAAAGTTGAACTGATTTTTCACGTAAAAGTAATAGAAAACAAACGATGGAAGATGTATTTTTGCGGCTTTTAGTAATATCTGACCCTTTCATTTCAACTTTTCACAAAATTCCAACGAGAAAAATCAAGTCGTTGTCAGCGGAAGCTATTCAGATGTTAAATTTGCCGAATAAAGTACAAAAACTTGAAGCAGAACTGGATCCTGAAACTGACTCCGGTGATAGCGAATGATGTGTTGTGTACATAATAATAAAATATATTTCAATTACTTCAATTGTACTTACCGATAAATTATATTTATTATTTTTTATAATATTGCCTGACTAGTTTCAATTTACTATCATCGTCAGAGGCGAATAGATAATTTACGAATAAATAATTCCAGTAACTTTTGATATCTCTCTATTATAGTTTAGATTTAAGTATAATGTGTCATACACATATTATCTTTATTGTAAATATTGTAAAATGTTATAAATCTATTTAGTATTTAAGAAGACGCTCAACATTTTTCCTCCAGTATTATTTGATTACTAAAGATGATCGCTTTGCTGGCGAAATGTGCATTTAGTGTAGTAAATGTTAATGTGAAAAAGGTGCTTTTTTATTCTGATTACAATTATTTCACAGGCTCCCAAATATTTGATTACTCTAATTGTCTCTATTTGATGTGTATTTTTTAGTATGAAACCCATATATTAATAAAATATATAGGTATATATAGGTTCTTGTTATAATAACGCAGAAATAAAATTGTATTAATATAAGAAATATTTTCAAATAACGATTTTGTAATTTATATGTATTTTTTTAAGGATTTGCAGTTCACCTCATTTAATCATAAAAACCTAATGTTAGTGATTTTTTGTGAAGTTTCTACGATTTTTGCGATTCCTTTTTTTCTCAATTAGATTCCACATTTATAATCCCTTAATATTGAAATTTTTCGTAAAAAAATAACTTTAAAAAAAAACCCTCCATATCTGTTCCTCCATTTTGTTTTTGGAAAATTCAATTCCATGTTCGTAGTCAGCGATCCAAAAAACCCCTATATTATGAAATTTTTCCGAATCGAATCAATTTTCACAAACATGTCCGCCATATTGGATACGTCATTTTGTTTTTTGGAAAATTCGATTCCAGATTCATAATCAGCGACCCAAAACACCCTTATATTATGAAATTTTTCCGAATCGAACCGTTTTTCACAAACATGTCCGCCATATTGGATTCACCATTTCGTTTTTGGAAAATTCGATTCCATTTTCATAATCAGCGACCCAATAAACCCTTATATTATGAAATTTTTCCGAATCGAACCAATATTCACAAATATGTCTGCCATATTAGATACGCCATTTTGTTTTTTGGAAAATTCAATTTCAGATTTGTAATCAGCGACTAAAATAATCCTTTATGACAAAATTTTGTAGACATAGAATCAGATCTTCTTATTTTGACCAACTTTTAGCGTTTTTGAACCACTGTGTGTCGTCAGCAAACGCGCATATGTTAACGGTCACTATCTGCATGTTTTGTATCCGACACAAAGTTTCTTCATCTCAGGTACTGATTTTTTGATAACTTTAGCCAGTGCTGTTATGAAAAGCAGTGGGCTCCACTAATCTCCTATTCTCCTATTCCCAATTTTTCCAATATCTTTCAAATCATTTCAATATTTACTCTATCAAATGCTTTCTCCAAATCTATGTAACACATTAATACTTCCTTCTTGCGGGCTCTGTATTTTTCTATAATTTTCCTTATGGTAAATATATGATTCTGAGTGCTCCTGCCTCTCCTAAATCCACTTTGGTTCTTCTCCACCCTTCTTTAAGTGTTCCTTCAAGTATAGTTTTGTATATTTTTCACGGTAGCGATAATAATGTTATACCCCTATTGTTGTCACAGTTCTTTCTATCTCCACCTTTGTATACTGGTATAATTATGCCATACTCCCAATTCTAGGGTATATTTTTTCCCTTATACACGATTCTAACTATTTGATGCAATTTTTCAAACCCGATATAGTCCAGATTTTTTATCATTTCTGCTGTAATTTGATCGTGTCCAGCAGCTTTACCTGTTTTTTTTTTTCTCTGTATAGCATCTCTCACTTCCTGTTCAGTAATATTTTCCCCATCTTTTAACTCAGTGTATTCGGTTTTGTTGTTGCTGCCTTTTGTCTGTATCAGATTTTCCGGTTTTTCTCCTATATGCTTTTCCACTAATAGTTCTTTCAAATGTTCTTTCCATCTTTCCAAGACATCCTCTTCTTTTACAAAAATGTTCCCTTCTTTATTTCTTAATAGCTGTAACGAGCTTGTCTTTTTCTTCCTGAAACTTTTTATTACCTTGTAGAACAGCTTTTGGTTATCCCTTTAATTCTCCTCTATTTTCCTCCCGAAATCATCCCAGCTTTTCCTCCACGCCCCGTCTACTGTTTCTTTGGCATTTTTTCTTTGTGCTTTGTACCTGCTGTATTTCTCTGCCGTCTTTGTTTCGAAGTATTCATTCCACCTTTTCTTTTTCTCCTTTATCTCATACTTGACTTCGTCTGTCCACCAGGCGGTGTGTTTTTTCATGTATCCCAATTTGGTAGTGCCGCATGTCTCTCTTGCTGCCTTCAGTACAATGTTTTTAAATTTCTGCCATTTTTCTTCTAGGTTGTCTGCAGTCTCTGTTTCCCTACTAAATTATCTGCTAAGTATTTCCTGGTACTTTTCCTGCACGTCTCGATCTTGGAGTCTATATCCTTTGATTTTTTCATGTTTGGGTTTGCTTCTTACTCCATTATCCCGCTTTGTTTTCAATGCCTTCTTGATTAAATCTACTACTAATAGGTAGTGGTCGCTTCCTATTTCCGCACTGCTTCTCACTCGTACGTTGGTTATTTTGTTTTTGTTTGATGTTGCTGTTAGCGCGTAATCTATTATTGACATTTCATTTCTTGATGCCATCAACCTCGTGTATTTGTGACTGTCTTTATGTTGGAAAATCGAATTTGTGAATTTGTTATGATCAGGCTATTCTCCATGCAAAACTCTATTATTCTATTGCCATTCCCATTAAGATTTTCTTCTCCATGTTTCCCTATGACACTTTCATATCGTTCTGCCCTTTTCCCAACTATACCATTTAAGTCTTCCAATATATAAGTCTCTACATCCGATTTTTCATATATGCTTTGCATGTCCTCCCAGAACATATCGTTAATTTATAGTTTTTCGTCTTCATTAGGGCCGTATCCTACAATTACGCGGTATATTTGTTTGAAATCATCTTCCATTCCTATTGTAATGATTCTTTGTGAGTAAAATTCATAGTTTCTAAGCTGGTTCTTATACTCACTTGCTATAATGCAGCCTACTCCTGCCTGTGCTCTGCGTTCTTCGTCCAACCTGCTGTGTAAAAGTATGTGCTTTTCCCGCAGATCAATGCACCCCTTTCCCTTCTTCTTCGTTTCTGTGACTGCCAGTATCTTTATATATTTAGCTTTCATTTCCTGAACTATTTCAACTTCTTTTACATTTATACCCCTTACATTCCAGGTTCCCACCCTCAATTTTTCCTTTCGCTTTTCATTTGTACCATTGATATTTTTTTCCTTATTGCTGCTCTCATGCTGTTTGTATTTTTCTATTTGCTTATCCTTATTCTTTCCTTGTGTCTCTCTCGAAGTGCCCTTCTCGATTTTCTCTGTTCGTTTTTTGGCCTTTTGTTTTGTTTCTTAACTACCACACCTTTTCCCTTTTTGTCCCAAACATATACTTTTCCGTTTATTACTATTTTCATGTATCCTACGTTTGTATGATTTCCTTTTCCTCTTTCCTCTCTAGCAATGCTCCTTATTTCTCTTTGAATTTCCCTATCGTCTCTGGTCAAATCGTTATCAATGTATATCTTCGTATATCTCAGTCTACTCTTTGCCATCATTAGTTTTTCTTTATTTTCTTTTGTGATCACTTCCGCTATGACTATTTCCTCTGCATCTCGCTTTTTTATCTTGTACGTAGCTACAATTTTTGTTTCAGCTCCTATTTGATTCCTTATGAATTCCTTCACTGCTCTGTTTATATTGTCATCCTTTGTTTTTAACCCTGTTATAACTATGTTATTTTTTCTCTTCTCTCTTTCTCCTGCCTCATTTTTTCTCTCTAACTTCTCCAGTCTACTGTATTATATACTTCGTTATTTCTTGACCACATTTCTCCTCATTTCTGTTCATTTCTTTCCTTACCTCCTTTATCTCGTGCTTTAGCTCTTCTGTATTCTACCTCATTTCTTCTATAAAACCTTTAATCATTCTATTCAATTGATCCATTTCCTTTGATTTACTTGAATTTCTGTCTTCCTGATTTTTCCTCTGCTCGGGTGACCTCAACACGTTCTTACTTGATGCAAATATATCCTTTCCCTCTGGACTATCGGGCCCTAGATCCCTGCCCTTCTTGCTCATCTATTGCTGCCTCGCACTTTACTTGTCTTTTGATCTTTTATCATCCAACTGTGCACTGCTTCGCGCGCGCTGCGTTCCCCTTCTCCCGGTGCCAATTGCAATAACCTTACTTAACTTCTTGCTCTTATATCTAGTTTTCTTTGGCCTTTCCTGCCACTTTCTCAACTATCAACGTTGTATATTACCGTCTCGGTACTCTTCTTTGCTTTTCCGCAAATATGGCTCTGATGGGTCCACTCTTCGCTTCCGAGAACTTTTATTTACGTTTATCCCGCACCGTTGCCAGTTCTACTCTTCCTAGATAGATAGTTGCCAGATATAAAGTTTAAATTATTACAGATAAAAATGGAAAAGCAGGAAATAAAATGAAAAATAATGCATTGAAATACATACAATTAATTGCAATTTGGACAAGTATTGTGTGGAGACTTAGGTATGCCAATTTGTATTAAATGCTGCGCTAATTACTGGTGTGATAAAATAAACAGTTCGAAAAGAAGAAATCAGAAATAGAGTTGAATCACCTGAAACCATAATAGAAAGAATAAAGAAGAAAAGTTTGAAATGGTATGGACATGTACTACGTATGGACGAATTAAGATGGACAAGGCAGATGTTTAATTGGAGACCACCAGGAAGAAATAAACGAGGACGCCCGAGAAAGTCATGGAACGAGGGGATCAGACACGCGCTAAGAGACCCAGGTTTGGAAGAAGAGATGGTGCAAGACCGAGATGCACGGAGACCAGCCGATGAATGATTGTATTGTTCATTAAATGTGATATTTAATCCCAAATATATATAATATAAAATAAACGAGTCAAATTCTTCTCCTTTTTTTCTCTTTTTCTTCAACGATTTATTTTCTTTAACAAAAAAATCCGTTATATTAAGCAATCGCAAAAAAAAACTCGTATGAATTTCCCGCAATACCTTCGCAAGTATTTATTAATTGTGTCTAGTGCCTCTTCTGAAAACATTAGAATTGGCAACACTGCCGATTTAACAATATCCGCCCCATGAATTAAAATTGTATGTAAGCTGGCAGGCATATAAAACCATGGATATAATTTTACATATAGATTCGCCGTTTCTAAACAATATACATGAAATGCCTCGATATTGGTTGCGTATCCACATGAAATGGCTAGCAGAATTATTTTTAATCTTTTGATTACATTTTCATCCGAACCTACAATTTGTGCAGTTAATTCGAAATTGTCGAAATATCGACTGGCAGTATTGGCGTCGTTGGTCGTCCCAAATCTAGGTTTAGGTACGTCAACTAACAAACCTTATTTAGGTACGTTAACTAACAAACCTAATTTAATTCTAAGATCGTTTTGAATTCGAAACTTGGTTTCTTCATATTTAATTTTGTGCAATTCTTTGCGAATTTGCCATTTTTTTATATCAAGGCTATATGTCATGTGAAGAAGACATTCCAAACATCGAATCCATGCATGTATAAAAGAAATTCCGTATTGATAATTGCTTTCGATTTTAGGTAGCTGTCTAACTTTGTTAATACTCCTATTAGTCATTATGGTGTCGCCCCACATATTGTACAAGATTGACAAGATAAGTTTGTCATTAAGTCATTTTAAAACTATGATTAATCATTAACTCTGTATTAGATGAAAATAATTGTGTAGGCAATATTTATGTAATTTTACTTTTTATGTCATTTACTACAATGTTTGTAATTCGGCGGTGTCCTTTTGAAATAAAATTTTAATTGGTCTACAAAAACGTGTAGAGGATAGTTACGGATTTTGTCAGACAACAACGTTGTTTTTAAAGATTTCAGTTGTAGAGGCAGTAGACATACTGAATATAAAAACGCGTTGGTTTAAGAATCGGATTTTTTTTCAGAATATACTTGTTTATATCGCGAGTGTCCGGAACTACCATCGCATCCCCATTTATCTCTCATCTCTTCTATTGAAGCTATTAATCGTCTTACTGTCTGATCAACAAGCGCTTGTAAAGATACTTCCGCACTACTCTCGGTGATTTTAATATATTCTTCGTCAGGATAAGAAGCCTTTTTTGGCTACCGCAATAACATTGTAACTGGGGTAAATGTTAGCATGATGAAGCTTAGCACCAGATTGCATCAGTTTATACGATATTTTGTAAACCTGCCGTCAATATACAAAGAAAGTGCCTCCTTTGGCGTATATTTTAGAGGTTTATTTATCAGAGATTTCCATCCTCGTTTGATCCTCGTTGCTTTAGTAGGTGAATTATTACTAACTTCTTTCACCATTTTGGTACTACCTCTTCTTCCTGAGGCTCCTGAGGCTGAATAAAACCTAGCCATCTCGATTGCAAAAAGGTCGTGAATATATACGAGGGCCATTTGACGTATGAGTCACTTTTCAAAGGTCGGTAACACTTTCGCTATAGTGAGTATGATGCTAGCTCTTGAGGTCTTTCCGAGGTCTACTGGCAAAATTTGCAACCAATCTGAGTGATAGTTATGTTTTATACTTATTTAAAGAAATTTGTTTTCGTTGTTGTGTAAATATAGAGAAAAAATAAATTCGAGTGTTGATTAAACATTATTTTCTACGTGAAAAAACAATTGAAGAAACCGAGGAAGAGTTACGTAAATATTATCCAGAATCTGCTTCGTCCCATGGAACGATTTTTAAGTGGTTTCTGCTTTTAAAAGTGGCCATATGAGCACGTTTGATGCAGATCGTCCGAGACCATCATTTACTGTAACTACTCCAGAAATGGTTAATAAACTCCACGGCCTTGTAATTGGCGATTATCGAAAAAAAGTTTGTGAGATAGCTAATGAAGTAAACATCTCAACCGAACGGGTATGCAGTATGTTGCATGAACATTTAATTATGAAAATACTATCCGCGAGATGGTTGCCGCGTTTGCTTAATGGTGATCAAATGTGCGCTAGCATTAAGATTTCAGAAGAATATTTGGCCATCTTCAAACGTATTTCAAAGGAAATATTTTCCTTGATATGTCACAGTAGATGAAACTTCGATATATCATTATACTCCAGAAACAAAAATACAGCCTAAACAAAGTATTTATCTCGGCGAACATGCACCCAAGAAGGCAAAAACACTATTTTCGGCCAATAAGGTTATGGCCACAATTTTTTTGAATGCTAAAGTTGTAATCTTTAGTTAATGTTTACAAAAAGGAAAAAATATAACTGGCCAGTATTATGCTGATATGCTGACACGATTTGATGCTGAACCTAAAAAAACAACGACCGCATTTGATGAAGAAAAATTTGTTGTTCCGTCACGATAATGTGCCCTCTCATTCGTCCGCCAAACTAAATTGGCCGAATTGCATTACGATATACTGCCTCATCCGCCATATTCATTAGATCTGGCTCCCAGTGATTTCTTCTTATTTCCAATTTTAAAAAAATGTGAAAGAGATTTCAGACAAATGAAGACGTAATAACCGACACATATGCGTTTTTTTAAGAGTTTCCGAAAGATTACTTTTTGGAAGGTTTAAAAAAACTGGAAACTCGCTGGGCTAAGTGTGTACAGTTGAAAGAGTATTATGTTGAAAAATAATAGTATATTGTTTTATTAGGAAAAAAATTACACTTTGTGTGGTGAGTCTGTAAGTTTGACGACCGAACTTGTGACACCGGCAAAAACACAAAGCGAAATACACGAAGCACATAAAGTTGCTTCTTCTCCGAATAGAACATGTTACTTTTTCTTCACGCAGGAATATTTTTCTTCAAAAATATATTAAAGAAAAAAGGTGAAAAATACAAAACGAGAATAATGTCCCTAACAAATACTGTCACTACTACTACTACAAAACGAGCATCATGCCAGCTGTGGTTGCTATAGATGAATTTGTAATAAACAGTAAAATTGGAAATTGACATTTACAGGTTTTCGTTTTTCAAAACTGTATTATTATGGAGTACACACCCCACGAACCAGCTGAAACTACTCAAATAGCGCAAGCTGCTATAGAAGGATTGCTGCCTACAAAATCGTCGAGTATTTTCGTCGAGTATTTCGACGTTCCTTACCGAAGAATTATTAAATGGTGCATGGCGATGAACGTGCACAATTATTCGCAAAATGTGTTGATAGCTTATTTTACCCAACTGAAGTAGAAGAACAACATGAAATGTTCGTCTATGTGGCCACAATACTCTATGTTACGGACATTATTGAGTATTAAACATGAAGTGGATATTAGTAAATATTTACATCTACGTGCATTATCGAAGAAACAGAATGAAGGCTACATACCAAAATCGGCAAAAGTCCTAACTAAAAAAGAAATTGATAATTTCCTGTCTAATACTCCAGATGGAAAATATTTGGGGATAAAGGTAAAATTACATTATGCCCAAAAGTTTGAATTTTTAGGTTAGTATGATATTTGGGACATCTGGTGCCGGGGATATCTAATGCCTGTGTGATGAGCTGGTACAAATTAAAGTTTACGATATTGAAGACTTAGGATCGACTCTGCTAATAAAAATTCCTGATAGTAAAACTCCCATGAAACGATCTTTTACTGTCATAGGCGATATATATTCATATATATATATATATATCACCACCTACTTGTGGCAAAAACCAAAACAAAGAACGAAGAAACTAAAACAACCCCAGAATATGAAAAGAGAAAACACACGGAAATAATAAGAGCATATAAACTAAAGGACAGAAAAACGGCAAAGAAATACGAAGAGAAAACAAATGAAAAATTTGAAAACACAGTAGATAAACTAGAATACATGGATATTGAGAAGCTTTGGAAAGTATTCAGTACTATCATCATCGACACAGCACGGGATATATGTGGAACCAACAGACAAAATCAGAACAAAAAACAAACAGCGTGGTGGACAGATAAGATTAAAGAGCAAGTAAAAATCAAAAAGAAGAACTGGCAGACGTACTTACATATGAAAACAACTAGCAGCTACGAAATATATAAAGAACAACGAGTCAAAGTAAAAAATATGATTATGGAATCAAAGCAGAAAACCTGGCAAGAATTTGGTGAAAAAATAGAAAAAGACAGCAAAGGAAACCAGAAATTATTCTACAGGGTGCTCAAAAATTGCAGAAGTAGTAAAAAAGCAGACAATTTGGCAATTAAAGACGAGAAGGGCAGAGTCCTAACGGACGAGAAACAAATAATGGAACGCTGGAGAAAGTATTTTCAAAACCTACTAGTAGAGAAAGAAACAAGACAGCAAGAGAAGGAAAAAGATACAACAAGCAAAAGAGACCAAAAAGAGCCGAAGACAGAACCGAATATAACTATGGAGGAATTACTAGATGCGATAAACAGACTAAAGAATGGCAAGGCAGCAGGAGAGGACCAAATCACGGCGGAGATGATTAAGTGTCTGGGAGAAAGAGGAAGAGAAACATTGCTAAATATATGCAACAAGGTGTGGACTGAGGAAAAAATCCCAAAACAGTGGGAAATAGGACTAATAGTCCCAATACTCAAAAAAGGAGACAAGATGGACTGCAACAATTATAGAGGCATCACATTGTTAGGAACAACTATGAAACTAATGGAACAAATTCTGGAGAAAAGGTTGCGACAACAAGTAGAGCAGTCATTGTCAGAAGAACAGAGCGGATTCAGGAAAGGCAGATGTACGCAAGATCATGTATTTACAATTAAAGAAATAATAAACAAAACCCTGGTCAGATCACAAACAACATACCTGGCATTCCTAGATATGGAAAAAGCTTTTGATAAGGTGCCAAGAGCGAGGATATGGGAAGCTTTGAATAAAAGGAACATCGACCAAAAACTAATTAAGGTAATTAAAAGCATGTACAATAAAACCAGAAACTGCGTAATAAGTAAAAACATGAAATCCGAAATATTCTATACCACTGAAGGAGTAAGACAAGGAGGAAGCTTAAGCCCGCTTTTATTCATCATTTTCATGGACGATCTGATCAAAGCAACGAAACAAAGAACCAGGCCCCTGTATATAGGCTATAGAAAACTAGAGAGGATTGGTATCTCGGACTGTGCCTTTGCGGACGACGTGGGGATCATAGCCAGGAATAAAAAAGACCTCGAAAATAACCTGAAAACATGGAATGATGTGCTCAAAGAAAACGGAATGAAAATGAACAAGAGCAAAACAAAAATAATGGTGATATCGGAAGAAAAGAAAGATGTACAAATAAAGATAGACGGAGAAATAATTGAACAGGTTAGCAGCTACCAATACCTAGGTACCATGATAGATGAAACAGGCAGACAAGAAGCAGAGCTCAACAAAAGAGTTGAAATGGCAAACAAGGCATATTATGCAATGGACAAGGTACTGGGAAGAAACAAAGAAATATCAAAAGAAACTAAAATGAAAGTATATAGGATAATATACAGACCTATACTCACTTATGGCTGTGAGACATGGGTATTATCAAGGAAAGACAGAAACAAGATCAGAGCAGCAGAAATGAAAATACTTAGAAGAGTGAAAGGTGTAACATTAAGAGACAGGGTTAGGAGCGACCAGATACGCAAAGAGCTCGGGATAGAACCCGTTGAAGAATTTGTAGAGAAGAGGCAACTTGGATGGTGGGGCCACATGCAGAGAATGAACGACACAACACCCGTGAAAAAGATCTGGGAGGCGAAACCACAAGGAAAAAGAAAGAGAGGAAGACCGAAGGACACATGGGACAACGCGATAGGAAAAATACTAAAGAAGAAAGGAAAAACATGGACAGAAGCCAAAGAAATTTCAAAGAACAGAAAAATATGGCAGAAGTTTATTAAGGGCCATTGAGGCCATATACCCTACACCCTAACGGGTAGAAAAGGGTCTTGATTATATATATATATATATATACGGAAAATATGCTTCTCTTAGACCAGCTAGTGTGGAAGAGCAGATATTTTTCCTAAGATACCATAATGGAGTCTGCCATCGAATAGTAATGGGAATTCATAAAATTGGAGAAGTAACCAGAGAGGTAGCATCTTATTTAAAGTTACCAAATTGGAAGGAATACACTGGGCATTGCCTACGACGAACTTCGACGACATTGCTGGTAGAAGGAGGCGCTGATATTACCTGTTTGAAATACCATGGTGGATGGAAATCAGTAATGTGGCTGAAAGGTACATCGAGGAATCTTTAACAAATAGAGATAGATAGATATTATAGATAAGATATTGCAATAAAAATTCTGGAGCCTAACAACTTCATTGAAACTGTGAATGAACTTGAGACTTATCGTAACAGCAAATGGGTCCAATCTTAATAACCCTAAATTTGTAGCAGGTGTTGCTGGTAGTAGTGGGTTAAATTTTCAGAGCGCCACTTTACCTAACTGTACATTTAGTGTAAATTTTTGTAATAAAGAAAATCACAAATAAAAGTATAGTTATGAGTATTTTTTACTTTAACATTTAGTGTTATCTTTTGTAATAAAGAAAATCACAAATAAAACTATTGTTATGAGTATTTTTTACTTTTTCTCCGTCGGCAGACAAAGTAAACTTTAAATTTGCTTATCAAAGGACACAAAGTGTCACGTTTGTGACGTTTGAAGAAAAAATATATTTTTAACAGAAAAAATACGTTTTCATTAAAAAGTCCATCTTCCGTCAAACCGCCCTCGTATTATAGTTATACACTTCTGTGACAATGACAGCAATGTATCAAAACGTCTATTTTAAAATGCAACATACAAGAAAAATTAATCCTCTGCGAGACAAATATTACAGTTTACGAATTGAACAATGTTAAGTTGAGGTTTGCAGCATTATCCATTTGAATAACTGAGCTCTCTATTCAGTTATATACATTGTTCACTTCGTAAACATCGTGTCGGTCCCATACATTATTGATTGTAATTCGTTTTTTTTTGTTTTTCCCGTTGAATTTTGCTATCGATGTAGTTCGTTTAGGTCGTTCAATTCCGTTTATTTCAATTAAATCGTCCATTAAACACAGGTGTTCTAATTTTTTGAAAGGCAGTAATATATCTTCTCGGGATATGCATCGAATATGTGGTAGTTTGCTGAAAAAATATAAGTAATGTTCATTTTATAGCCACTGCAGTACTTTTATTATTTTTCTCTCGAGCACAAATATTAAGTACATGTGTACTACTACTTTCTTTAGATTTAGTTTAGTTTCCTTTAATGGTGCATTAATCAGTAATGCAGCAACATAAAGAACGCCAAAAATAGGAAATAACATTGTTCCAGGACGCCAGATTTATGCTTGAATCAAAATTATAGTGGAATCCTCCGCCTTAATTGTCATGGGTCAAGTCCTAACGATAACTCTCGTTCCTTAAGCGTCCCCTTCCCTCTATTTTATACGAGTTTAATACCAGATAGGTCCATGTAAGTTATTTTACCCGATAATGTCTCTGGGGTTCGGTATCCATCCCTAGATATACGGGTTGATAAGCATATGATGGTAAAAAATTACTTCATAAATTGGGGACGAAAGTGTATTAGTGAGATGGAGGTGAACGTATCAGGTTATTTTTTCGTGGCACTCGTGGGGGTGGAATATGTCGCTGCCGTCCCCCAGATGGACGCGTATCCAATCTCAATATAAAACGGGGCCGATGCGGCAATAAAGCGATGTTAAAATAGTGGCTATCGGGGAAGGAACCCCGGGGGCCCGTGGGAGGCGTATGGGACAATCGGGGGCGGTGGGGTTATTTAGTGCCGAGCCCGGCAGACGTCGCGGGGGACGCACTCGTCACGTGAGCTGCCGCCGCCCCACCGCTAATTTACGCCTCTGTGCGACCGCGACCTGGTGCTGCGGCTGAAGACCCCCTGCCGACGCCTCCCTCAACCACCCCACGTGCCGCACCGAGCCCCCCCGTGTAATCTAAGGGCTATGCGGTTTTTATTTATTTACACCCCGTCCGACGTGAATTACGTTATAATTGGTAAAGTTTCCTTTTTACGCCACAAACCGCTCCCGACCACCAACTCCCAAGTCACCCTCCGGACGTTCCTTTGTTAAACTGGTGCCCAGCGTAGACTCATGCAGCCGCAACCCTTACATAAAGCACAAGTGGTTACACAAAAAAGTGTCACGAGAGGCATATTATTTGACAAATAAACACAAATTCTATCGACCTACAATATTTATCACAATTTTGGCTACGTATTTATAGAAATAATGATACAAATGATCCATTAATTATCAACTTGATCTGAAAATACACTAACGAAGCATTGAGCAGTCTAATAATACATACTCCATACAACAATAATCACTTCCAACTACCCCAGTTAATAGTTTAAATTTGCTTAGATACTTAAAATAAATTACAGCAGTCTGGTATATTATGATTGCATGTTTCATTAAAATGCGTGCAAGATTAATGTCTGCAATTAGTCGAGCGTTTTAGTGCAGTCAGAATAAATTTCAAATAAATAATTTTTATTTAATCAATTGCCATTTTACCTTGCAGTGTTGACGTTTTTTGTACAGTGTTATTTTATTTTCATCACTTTTGTCCTATTCTACTTTCTACTGTTTCTTTTTACTTTTTATTTACAATTTTTTTTTTATCCATATCTATCTCTTGCTAGTTTCTCTTGCTTCCTTGCATTATGTATCGAAAGTGTCATGGCAGACCAGGCAGACGCTTGTTTGTTCTGCAGTGTTATAATAGTTATAACTTGAAGAACTAAATACTAAGGGTAGGAATAAAGCATTCAAACTGGGTGCAGATTTTAAACATCTGAATACGCTTATGAGCGAGGATTCATGGCCAGAAGGTATAACAGTTAGAAGATATACCATCACAAAAGATTTAACTAAATATTTTCAAGTCAGCCGAGACATTCAAACGAAGATATAACAGAAGAATTGTCTTCAGCGGATCTGCATATTATGTTCCTCAATGTACGGTCTACCAGTAATAAATTACCTGTAATGGAAGCCTTCTTGATAGATAAACCATACACCATAGTAGGCCTGACTGAGCTCTGGTTGTCACAAGGAGAATGCAGAACATCCAAGATCAATGATATCTACTGAAGAGCATACTATGCTCGACATTCCAGCAACCATGGAGGCTCAATGATATACGCGGCAAACGAAATAGAAGCATTAAACTACAATACCCTTACGGACCTTGTGGGAATCGATAAAGTTTGCGAACTATCGTGCATGTATGTTAAAAAAATGAATGCCTATTTTATTTGTGTCTACCGATCTCCATCAGGAAACTTCGTTGAATTTCTAAACATTGAAGTGAACTTTACAGAAAAGATTAGTGACCACCAAAGTTTTATTGGGCTCGGGGGAGATTTTAACATCCAGTTAAACACACATGACCCCAAAACGATATCACTAATTGATGTGTTGGGATTCCTCGGACTCTACAAAACGGTTACATTTCACACCAGATATAACAAATCCAAAGATAATATCTTCACTAACTACGATATTATAAATATCTAATATTTGTGACAGACTTATAAACGGCTCTCTCAGATCATCGGGAGTTATCAATTTGAAAAAAGAGCATACGAACACCAAGCAAATCTACACATGAAAAAGTCCGACCGATGACCTTATTGGGCAAGCAAACCTTCTTCAACTTACTGGATTGCGTAAGCTGGGACTTTGTAAAGGAAGATATTGACCACAACATCAAATGGGGTCGAATGAACGACCATTTAATCGAGAAAATGCTACAAGTCATTTCCCATGAAAGTGGTTAATAGCCAAAACAAGCACAATAATATAAAATGGTTCACTGATGAGCTCCGCTCTATGAGATAAACTCTAAGATCTAAATTCTAAGATTTCTTGAAGAGGTCTGCCCTAGTCATCCTTCGGAGACAAACAAAGCATTACAAAACTCTTACTTAAAAAAATAAAAAGCAACCATTATATTAACCAAACAAAGAGCCAATAAGAATTTCATTAACTCTTGTACTAATAAAACTTGGGGGCTCTGGTTGCTTTTAAATAAAGAAAGAGGTCTATTACATGAAGAACCAAACACCAGTAGCATATCTAGTGACGACTTCAATTCAGTTTTTATTAACATATCAGGACAATTAGGCAATGGCAATGCTGTAGCTGGAAATGGCCATAACATCCATACGGCATCAAAATCATCTTTTATTTTAAGAAAACAACTCCAATACAGGTTAGGAACGCTGTAAATAAACTAAAAACAAAGAAATCTCTGGACATGTATGGCATAAGTGCAGATATGAATAAAACCGTTAAGAATCTGCTCACAATCCCACTAACTTACCATATAAACAGTAGCATTAAAAGCAGTAGCACACTGCTCCCGGCAGTGTCTAAAATAATGGAAACTTTACTAAAGGACAAAATTGTTAATTATTTTGACAACAATAACTTTTTCTCAAAAAGCCAGTTTGGATTTAGACAGGGACGCTCAACAACCGAGGCACTATTAGATCTCTGTGATATAATATATGACAGCTTCGAAAACAAAACCTGCAGTATGGCCTCTTTTCTGGACTTAAGCAAGGCGTTTGACCTGTTCCTTGATTTTGCTCGAAAAACTACAAATGTACAACTTCAATGAAACTAGCATAGATATCATAAGGACATATCTAAGCGGTCGCAAGCAGTCGGTATTTTTAGATTGAAGCAAGTCGGATGCGTTGCCAGTGCTACTGGGTGTTCCTCAGGGGTCGATATTAGGACCCATATCATTTTTAGTATACATAAACGACCTGCCGCTGGTAATGGAAAAGGCGGCAGTGATACTGTTCGCAGATGACACAACAGTGGTAAATGTGTCGAACGACAGCGACAAACTCAAAGTGAAAAATGTTAAGTCGCTAGAACTAACACAAGCTTGGTCCAGCGAAAAGAAGCTCAAGTTAAATAACAACAAGACCTCACAAATGATATTCTCTACCACAGGGTCAACCCAGAACATTGAATCCATCCGCTTTTTGTTTATTTACTTAGACCCTGTATTGAGGCATCATAAGCATGGCCAAATTACTAGATAAAAATATATTTTGCCTACAAAACATATCGCATCAGTTACCTAAGCAAGAGTTGAAATATGCCTACTTCACAATGGTTAGTCTCACATAAGATATGACATCCTTGTTTGGGGACCCTCTGCTATCACTCATCAAATCTTTTCACTCCACAGACGCGCAGTAAGAATTGCTGCGGAAACGAGATACACATCTGGTAGCAAGAAGTGCGTTTGGCATATTAACGTTGCCTTCAATCTTCATCCTGTAACATCTATGCCATATAAAGAAACACCTGGATAATTATTCCAGCCACGACCATATCTACGAAACAAGAGGGAGGGATGGCCTATATCTGAACAAATTAAGACTAAAAATAATGCATACAGGTAGCACGTACTACGCAATAAAGTTTTTTAACAAACTGCCGAGGGGTATAAGAAATTATCCAACAGAAAAGTTCAAAATGTACATCAAAAACTATTTGGCTCCCAACGCCTATTACTCCCTTGGTGATTTCATGAACAGTGATGTACATATTTAATATGTCTGAGTGCGTATTATTTATATAGTTGTTTTTATGTGTTCACCCAATTTTTAATGTGTCTTAGTTTAAATATTTTATTTGTATCTTATAGATCATATTTCTATTTTGACTCGTGTAAAACTTTGTTATTAGCACCAAACAAATATTATTATTATTATTATTATTATTCTCTTTCTAACATTCCAACTACTATATTCTACTATTTTTATAACCGTATCATTCTATCCTATTCTGTGTCTTCCTCTTTCTTCTTGTATGTATTGTCTTCGCTTCCCACGTTCCTTTTACTTAAGCCTTTTTATCCATTCTTATTAAGTTACCCCACCAATAAATCTGCCTCTTTCCTATGTACTCCTGTATAGTTTCAATTTCCAATTATTTCCTGATGGAAGACAAAAATGGACAGAGTAAGAAATGAGTAACTCTTACTCTGTCCACTTTTGTCTTCCCTGTTACTCTGCTCAGATACTTCATTTCAGCCACTTGAATGGTGTTTACATCTCTTTTTGTCATTATCTATATTTTATAGCCGTACGTTGAGATACTCCGGTATATTGCTTTGTATACGTTTAATTTGGTCTTTCTCGTTACTTCTTATTTGTTTATTAGTATTTATTCATTTGATAGTATAATTTTATTGTCTTGCCGATTCTAGTACTTATTTCTATGTCAGTATGTGTTATATCTACTCTTAGGAATCTAATTTGCTCTACCGGCTCGATTTATTAATTTTCTATTAGTATTTTTATTTTTTCTCTGTTTTTGCCTATTACAATTTATTTTGTCTCATGTTTGTTTATCTTCAAATTATATTCTGTCATTACTTAGTTATATTTATTTTTGTTATTTTGTAGATTTGTTGTACTATTTGCTAATATCATTAAATCGTCAGCGAATGCTCCTTCTGTTATGTTTACTGTTAACATGTTTCTGAATCTTACTGTTATTCCTTTCGTTCTGCAAATTGTTGTCTTTATTATTTTATAATTTCGTGCATATATATTATAAATATTGTTGGGCTAAGTCCTCCACCTTGCCTCAAACTATTATTTGTTTTGAAGTGTTCCGATTTGTAATTGTTATGTATGACTACATTCTTATTGCCTTCGTATATTTGTTTTATAATATTCATGATTTTTCTGCTCTATTCCTCTTTCAAGTAATATATTCCAGACTTTTTTGCGTGGTACTGTATAAAATGCTTTTTCCAAGTCAATAATTAATAAATATACATTTTGTTTTGTTTGATACTTCTTCTCTACTATTAGTTTTAATGTAAAGATATGGTCTTAAATAGCTCTTCCTACGATGAAATCGCTTTGCGTTTCGTCTATTGTGCTGTCTATTTTTCCTCTTATTTTTGATTTTTAATTTTTCTAGTACTTTTGTCCCTATATTGATCAGCGTTATACCCCTACAGTTACAACAATTTCAATATCCGGGGGGACCTTAATTGAAATAAGAAAAATCCCGTAACAATAGGAGAATTTATGATTGTAAATGGAATGTCCAAACATAGTCAAGTCAAATTTGACTTTTTGGCGGAATAAATTATATAGTTTTGAAATTTGGTATACTTACTCTTAAGTACTTTAGAATAAAATATCCGTCAAGTTTCTTCTCCCCTGATGGGACTCATTCCTTAAAAATGAAAAAAAAAAACCTCAAAACGGTCAAACTTGTGTTATTTTTCACAATTATCTCGTAAACGGTGCACCGCTTAAAATTTTTATTTAGGGGTATTTCAAGCATTTTTTACTTATTGTTATTCCACTACTTAGTTGTATTACGTTTTTTAAATTTTTTTACATTTATTTAATAAATCATTTATAGAATAAAAATAAAAATTGAAACATTTGATATATACCATATTTTTTCTATTTTGACATAGGTTGTTGACATAAGAACGATGCTATTATTATCTCGGAAGCCGCCATCTTGACTTTTGTTTTGACTTGATTCTTGGGTTTGTGTGATCGAAGTAAGTAACTTTTATTTTAAACTTATTTCCGCCTCTTTAATAATTATAGACATATCGTGGTTCTTAGAAAATCATGATTTTTAGTTTTTTTAGAATAATTTCTAAACTGGTCGGACTTTTGGAAATATTTCAACATAATCTGAACCAGTATACAAAACTGCATGACTTTGCCCATTTAACCTGATCTCCAGCTTCCAAAATAAGAGAGATACCCATGCAATCCTACTCTATGTAGGACACCCTGTAGACGCACAAATGCACAATTCCGTTCTCGGGCTTTGGTTTCGTAACTAATTACCAAACAACTTTGCGACAAAATTAACTAAACATTAAAAAACTATTATATTAAAATTTCATTCAGAACCAAAAACACAATTAAAACGAATTATTTAATGCAAAAGACCACACTAAAAATGTAATCAAAAGAGGAGTTTATGCACTAACTCGCAAATATTGCTGTGCAAAATACATTGGCGAAACAGGTAGAAATATCAAAACAGGAATTAAAGAACATATCAGACAAAAATATATCAACTTTTGGATTGCATTTCAATAACCACACCTTTGACATAAACACCAATAAAAAATTATTACAGAAGACTAACAAAGAACTAAAACAAATTTATTAGAAGCATATATATAATAGATTATTTAAATTATACAGAACCTAAAACAATATGCTTAAATGACCAAACAGAACTAAATTTTAAGCACTATATATTTTTTAAATAATCCTTATAAAATATAAATTAAAAAGAAAGTAATAATATACACTTCAAAATTTGACAAATAATTTTAAAAAGTCTAAATATTTTCATACACATTGTTTAAATAATATATACAGGGTGTCTTAAATAAAGTAGGATTGCATAAGTATCTTTCTTATTCTTAAAGCTAGAGATCTGGTTACATGGACAATACTGTGCAAGGCAAAATGCTGAGTCAGATTATGTTGAAATTTTTTTAAAAGTCCGAGCAGTTTAGAAGTTTTTAATCGTCTAAATAGACAAAGGACTAATGTTCTTACACTAATGTGTAATGGACAATGTCTAAATAGGCATTCTTTTCTTATTTTCAACGATGGTTAACAACCTATGTCAAAGTGAAAAACAATGGCACACATTAATTATTGAATTATTATTTTAATGTTTTTAATTATTTTTACAACAAATGTAAAAAAAATTAAAAAAACCGTAATGCAACTAAGTAGTAACATAACAATAAATTATAAAAAAATGCTCAATATTCTGAAAGTTATTGGCCAAAAACAATTGACAGCGTTAAATGTTCGCTAACCCGAACATTTCAACTCGGCAAATAGAAAATCAAGTTAACGTATCTAAATCTAGAGCATCAACAATTTAAAAAAAGTTTTACTATTATACATTGCATATTTCTTATGCATTACAAGCAAATGATAACATCCGTAGATTAACATTTTGCAGAAAGTGAATCAACAAAAAGGTTACTTTTCATAAAATAGATGTAATGTATCAAATAAAGTTACGCACTTTTTAAATTTTCAAAATTGTTTTTTATTGTTCACGACAATTGTTTCGCCACACTGTGGCTTCTTCAGGTGAAGAAATGATGAAATGAAGAAGCCACAGTGTGGCGAAACAATTGTCGTGAACAATAAAAAACAATTTTGAAAATTTAAAAAGTGCGTAACTTTATTTGATACATTAGTAATTATGAATTTTCAACAAATAAAAGCCACATCGAGCAATCTATTAAAATGGATGTGCTCAATGATAGATCATTCTAAAGTATTCTCAAATGCTGTTCTTCCTGGTCTCGGATTATTAACTCTTTCGACAAACGTAGGAAAATGGAATTGCTGATAAGGGACCTCTATAAAGATACATATACTGGATTCCGTCAATGCAATTCAGAAACGATGTTTTTTGAATATCAGGAAGAATATTATTTGAGCTTGCGTTTTTTTATGCATTCTGAACTCTTTCGTCACTGGAGAACTAAATTGCTGAATGATACTTTATCTGAACATGAAGCATTGTTGACGCTCCTCTTGTTTTGTACATTCTGAGGCTGCAAACTTTTTGATGCCAAGGATCAATGAGAGCATTTGATTATATGGTCACCTCTCATTATTTACATCTCTGTCACTCTATGTATTTTAGTTTCTCTTTCATTCCCTCTTGTTTCTCCCTTCCTCTTGTTTACATCCGTAATACTGTACTAGCATTAATCGAACTGCGATAATTCCCCGACTGGACAGGTCGGCGCCGCTGTGCACTGAGCACACGTTTTAACGATATTAGATGCACGCTGCATCAATTACAGTAAAAGCTGCTGGGGTTTTGAGGGTTAATGTATATGCATCAATTATTAATTTATCGGATCGCGCATTGTCGTATAATTCAATTCGGTTGTTCAAGTATTCCGGACGGCCGCGTCAGCTAATTGCCAGCATGACGGACTCACAATTAACACCGATGGCGCAAGGGACCGTTTTTTCGTCAACAACAAATCAATTATTCTGTCCACATAAACGATGGCAACGGGGGAAATATTTCCTATTTAAAAAAGCACTGCGTCAATAAACTAGGTACTAGCAGCGTGTCGAAAATGTATGTTAACCCTTGCAATATTTGTTTCAACATATTTTTGTATCTATAAAAAAATGTATAAGCAAGAATGAGTCGTTTTTAAATATGAGCACTAGATATCGTCGGCGTCATATGATAATTGTCCAAAATAGTAAATTTGACAGGAGACGAAAAAAACTTTGTATCAGAGAAAATATCACAGTACGTGTAAGTAGTTGATATTAAATGAATTAAATTTAATATTTCTTGACATTTCATTTTAAGATATATTTTTCCACTTTTAAAACATCACGAGTGGTATTTTCACTACAAACTAATTTCATTGGTACAAATTTGAAAACTTCTGCAATTTGATTGGTTAATTTTTTTTAAGTTGGATTGTCACTTCAATATTCCAAAAAAAAGACAAGCTTAAATTCATTACATTTTTACTTATATTTATTTACAAACAAAACGAAAACACAGAACACAGAAATATTATATGTAAATAGGTATGTAAACAAAATACAATAATATCAATGCTTAAAATTAAAATACACAAAATGTTCATGTTCAAGACCATCATCAAAACTATGATAATCCTGTTCCGTGGTGCCTTTTAATGATTGAAGGTGGTCAAACTTTTCTCGCTTAATTTTTAATTTTTCACAATACAGCCGTGGTAAATTTTGCAAAGGTATCATTGACAATTATTTATTGAATCTGACCGGCAAAAGTTGAAATTGATGAGAGTGTCGAAGTTTGTATTCAATGGATCCTTCAGCGTTGTATTTCAACGCCATTATATACTGAATGGTAGCATCGCCAACTTTATGTCCATGGCGAATAGAATCTACAAAACTAATTCCAGAAAAAATCCGAAAGTAATCATGCAAGTATTGCACTTCGTTAGGCCTTGGTAGTTTTCTAGCAGTTTTTGCATAATAAATATAATTTGCCGGCATGTTTATTACTCTTTCTGATTTTTTTCTTTCGATGTCGCACTCCTTTTCCGTATGCCCTTTTTCCAAATATTTCTGTACAATGCAAATATAATTTTTAATTGAAAAATTCCAAAGGGCATTTTACAAAGTAGAGGTGCGATTCTGTGCATCAAAACCGTCACTATAAAGAATAATATTCGGTTTATTTTCAAAATCAATAGTAGGTAAAACATTACTGGTCAAAAAATTACAAATAATGGAAGCAAAACAGTTGGATTTTTAGAACTCGCCTTCCCCCTCGTATCATAGAAAACAGTACCCGTCCTTTGAATGTAGGTCGAAAATTGTAAAATTATGAACGATCAATTTCGTCTCCTAATATAACGCAGATACATTAGATTCTGGATGTAAAAAAACTGATTGCAGATCCATTGATCCATTGATCCAAAAACGTGGTTTGGTGACCCTTTGTCGTTTTCTTTTTCATCTCAAGCTTCATTTTATATATTTTTTTATGATGTGCATCTTATAAATTTTACCTGCAACATTGTTTGTTAGGTACCTCACGCAAATGTCGCATTCGTCCATTTTAGAGGTAAAAAGGGACATACTCATTTCGTCAAAAATATACTTAAACATTGTCAAACTGACTGCTGTAATTTCCTTTTATTCATACCTCGAATCTTTGTTGAGTGTAATGAGCTCAGTTTTGCTTTTCCAGCGTGGTTCCAAATAGAGTTTAGAAGACTATAACTTCGGCAAGTTATTAAGAAATTCTATAACTGTAGATGTTGTTTCAATATTCCTTAACGTCCTATCGTAAACATTTTGCCTTTTAGTATCTACATTTGCAGTATATGCCGTCTTAGTTTCTGGCCAATTTAAACCTAGGCGAAGCCAATGTGTAACTATCCTCATGGATACACCCTAGGTGTTGCAAAACATAGTTTTGCACACTCCAACTCTCTCATTTTTTGTATCCATGCAGAATGTATAAGATACTGTGCGACGCCAAACTTTCTTCCCTCCTTACCTGCTCCACTGACCCGTGCCGGTAGCCTTTAACAACAGTGGAGAAGGCGAGGATTATGGTGTTAAATTAGGGCGCCACACAATTCCCGAGTCAGCGCACCCTCCGCTGTTGTTGCTTCCTTTTAGTTTTTATGCTGAGATTTTGTAGTGTTGTTTTTGTACAGAAGTTAAATAGTCTAATTCTTGTCTTAACTCGCAAGTACTACTACCGGGTCCTCCGGACACGAGCAATCCTATTGGCGTACAGAATTTGAAAAATATTGAAGTGCGGTGACTGCTGCCTCTGATATGCTCAAATATATCAGTTGACTTTCAATTTCCGAAGAAACTGCACGTCTAATTAGTTTATATATAATCGATCTTTATTGGGCTATCGACCCCATATGGGGTCTTTCCCAGTTTATTAATTAGTTTATTTTTTGAGATATACGTGTTTGCGGCTCCTGATGACCTGGTAGTAGTAGTACTGTAGCAAATTTACAGCGATTTATGAAAAGTTAATTTTATTTGCAATTCTGTTTTGATATTAGTATTGCGACGTCAAACTTTCTCCTCTCCTTACCTAGACGTATCTCTGCCGAACCTTAAGGGAGCTCACTCCATTGACCCGTGCTGGTAGCCTTTAACGACAGTTTAGAAGACGTGGATTATGGTGTTAAACTAGGGCGCCCCACAATTATCGAGTCAGCGAAGGGTGAGCTTCAACGGCCCTTGCAATTGTTAGTAAGGACAGCTGCGGCTCCTGAAAATGGTTAATTCGACCAAAACAAACGCGACAAACTAAACTGTCAAGGATTATGATTCTCAGTCTCGACAATATCACACAACAACAAACATGTACATATGGTGGTGATGATGAGGCGAAGGGGGTAAAATATGGCGTAAAAGGATGACTAATAGTCCGCAATCCGCTCTGTGGCGGTCAAATCTACAAACGCTCGCGATTCGGAAGTACGTACGTGCGGCGCCGCGCGGGATTACCGAATCGCGTGCTAACAGGCGATATTTGCCTACAAAGCGCGCCCGCAGAAGCTGATGAGGCTTAAAGATAGGTGAACAAATTATGAGAATATGACTAGGAAAAATATAGCGGACTTCGCACCGCTCGGTGATGAACTTCACGCCGCTCGACTTCGACGTGGCAACGCTGCCCGCTGCCCATTCGCTGGATGACCGCAATAAAATGGACGCTGCACAGTGAATACTGCTTATGGGCGCTTGGGACAAAAATCACAATTCAATTAATTACTGCTATGACTTGAATTAGTTAACTTATATTGACTATTTATAGTATATTGTACATTAAAACTTACCAAATTACTCAGATTAATGTCAATTGCTGTTATTAATGGGCATTTTTTATTGAGCAAAATAATCTAAATTAATTTGACCATTGGACCAAATAAAAAACCAATTATATCGCAAAACAACAATTCAATATTTATTTACATTTTTACTATACCACACATAAACGATAGATTTACATATAAAAAATATTGCACATGTATAAAAAAAAATGTTTACAATGAGTTAGCTACACTAATCACTGTCCTCATCTGAATGAACATTTTCTTTGTCACTCTCTGGACTACTTCCAAAGAAACGTTCAATGTCAGTTTCAGTAGCACTTTCTTCATTTGGTTTTAAAATATTTTGACATTTCTTCGTCAACTTTTAGCTGTTTTTTTGTTGTACTTTTACGAAAACTTGCTATATGAGGATCCGAAATTAACAACAGTCTTTTTAATAAATCAGTTTTTGTGTCTACGCGTGATGTTTTTCTTGTATGATTTAATCGATAACGGCGGAATAATTTATGAGTCGCTTCTAAAGCGTCTTCTGACAGGTGACCAATTGGCAAAGAAAAGTGAGCGATAATCTGGGAACCGTGTATTAACAGTTTGTGGAGGCTACTGGGCATATAATACCAACCATATAATTGTACATATAAGTTTTTTGTTTGCTGCAATAAAGTTTCAAATTCTATGTTTACTGGATGCCCACAAGACAAAAGTTTTAAAATTAGAAACATGTTTTTAATTAACCTTTCATCTATTTGTGTCATTTCTGCGGAAATGGTACTGTTTTGAAAAAAACGCCTGGCCGTGTTACCATCGTTAGTGGAACCAAATCCGGGTTTTGGTTTATCTACAATTAAACCCAATTTCGATTTAAACTTGGTTTGAATTTCTTTTTTTGTCATTGCAAACATTTGTTTATTTTCTTCTCCCCTAACCTGCCAAGTCTTAAATTGTAGCCTATATGAAATATAGAGAAGACATTCAAAACAACGAATCCAACAATGTAACGTTGATAAACCAAAACGGTAATTATCAGTATTTGGTATTTTTTCTGCAATATTACCAACATTCATTTCCGTTGGTTTTGCAACACATATATAGCACCTAGAAGCAGCATTCGTTTCGCTAATCACATTGCAAATACTGCCGTCTACCATTGTAAACAATAATTCATAATTAATTTCTAGTTTAAAATTGTTTGTAATAATTTCGAAACCCATGAGAGCAGTAATTTCATTATTAATTCTTTTTTCTTCTTCCCGTACTAATTGTGGGCATTCCTTTGTGAAGATAAACCTTATTGGTCTGCAATATAGCGGTGATCCCGGACGAGGATTAGCCCAGAGCACTTTAGCGGAAACAGTACACACTAATTGTATTGGGACAAAATCTATCATAAACATGTACTCATCGGTATCGTCCAAATTAGAAAAGGTTTGTTTGTATGCGCTATGCCCAGAGCTTCCATCAAACCCCCACTTGCAGATCAATTTTGCGGTTTTATTTAAAATTTCTTGAAGTGCTACTGATGCAGATAATTCGGTGATTACTGTAGCTTCAGGCAAATACTCTGCTTTTAACAATTGTAATGCCTTCAAACTCGGAGCGCAGTCTTTACTAGCAGTATTAATTACCGATCGCATTACATTAAATTTTCGGTCCGACAATTCCAGATCTAACTGCAAAGCCACAGCTTGCGCAGGCGCGATTTCTTTTTGTGCCTTGAATCCGTTACCTTTCCAAAAGCAAATTCCAATTCTTCCACAGACGCTCTCCCCATGATGTCCTGGACTCGGCGTTCCTTGGTCTTCGTGGAACATTCAATGAACTCCTTCCGAGGTCTTCCACGGGATGTGCTGGGTTTTGCAGTGGATTTGGTTGACTGCAGACATTCTTTTATATCTTTCGCTAGCTCCAGTGGCAAATTAAGCCACTCTTCATTATTTTTAACGAATATTGCCTGCGTTCTGTTGCTGTCTGTCCATTTTTTACGCAATCGGAGGCACAAAAAATGGCAAAATGATTTCAGCATCTCCAAAACCGTTTCAGAACAATTATCAATGCCAAATACTCTCTTAGCAAACGAAAAAACCGCTTCCTCTTTCTTGCTTGCGGTGCTGGCAAGCCATATTTTGAACACGTCTAAATGAGTTGCTTGTGCAGCGTCGTCTAAAAGTAGAATATAATAGAATAGAATAGAATATATATTTTCATGCCTGTCGTAAACAACTTACACATGTCAAATAATTGTCAAGTAATTGTAATTCATCAATAGGCAGCTAAAGGCGGCTAATGTTCATTCCAAAATGTAAAGTATAGCCAAGAGAACATTTTGAAGCAAAAATTGCGATAAGCATTTTTGAGCAATTTTAGAAAACTCAGTTTGAAAAATGAATTTCATTTTAAATGTACATAATTTTAAAGCTTTACAATAAACCGATATAGAAGTATTTGAGGACAATGTGTATAATATAATAAAAAGTACATACCTTGAGGAATATAATCCATAACAATTATACAAAACTTTTATTATATATCACAACTTTCCACGACACTGAACTTAGCGCGCGGAAAATATTTATTCGACGTTCTACAGAAGTGCTCACTTCAAGGGTGAGTTGCAGACCAATGGGCTTACTTGCAACATTAGTTAATGCATATCTGAGTCGTTTGGGTATTTACCTAGGCAATTAGGATAATTACATTCATAGTGTAAATAGTTAAAAATTTGATTTTTGTCTATTGGGGAATTCACTGTGCGCTGGCGCGCTTCCGGTGCGACCACGTGCCTCAGATTGGTGGACTCGGGCGTGGGCGGCGATTTTGTCCCGCGTTTTGTCCCGATTCTCTGCAAACATACCAACTTGTCTGAGAGAAGATTTTAACGCCCCCTCTCAAACGCAGTAGGCGGAGTGAAACGTCAGGGGTGAATTATGTGGGGCAGACATCTCCACTGCAATATTGTGCGTGCGCAACTTAGATGTGTGAGTGATTCACACACGCGCTAAAAACGTAAAATCTGGTAACTTGTGTTGCCTATACTTAAGAGTCAATTGAACTAAACAATTTCTTCATATCTGGAGAATCTTGTTGATTCTACATTTGATGAACATATTTAGAGTAATTGTTTTCTTAACACAATAGGTACATACATACATATAATAAATCCTTCGATTTCTTTTAGATTTTTCTAATTTCTTAATTTTTGTCTGCTTCTGGGAAACTATTTATTCATAAAAATGAATTCGTTCATAATATAAATTTGTGATAATCCGCTTGATCATAAATATATTATATACAGTGACCTCCAAAAAGTCGGTATCGTATTGGGCATTTTCATTATTATTGATTTTCAAAAAAAATAAAAAATGTACGGCATTAATTTGTTCTTGTCTAAAAACCGTATTAGCATATATCAGATGTACCGAGTAATTTTTACATACCCGGAATATCTCGTTTTTCAAAATGATGAAAATTGAAATAATGCTAATTTTCGGAAATCGCGCGAGTTATAATTGATATATTTTTACTGCAAGTTAGTTTTAGATTACTGAAACATATAAAGGACATGTTTTTTTGTTATCTGTAACTTTTGCAAAAATTAGGTTTTTAATGTTTTTTCATATTTATCATCTCATCATTTAGGCCGGTATAAATGAACACATACAGGGTTTTTGTGGAACTAAAACATTAACAAGAGGAGATTCATATTTTTGGAAGCTATCTAAATAAATATTAATTATCATTGAAAAATAATTCTCCTATAAAGCACCTTGCATCAAAAACGTAGAAACTATGCAGTGACATAGCATTTTGATGAATAAAAATTCTAAAGAAATAATTAGTATTCCGAATTGGTTTTGCTACTGATACATGTTATAAGTTTTCATCAAACCCGAAAATAAAATTTGAGATTTAGTTTTCGTACCTAACTGAAATCTAAAAAACATGAAAAAAACATTAAAATTTTAATTGTTGCAAAAGTTGCAGAAGACAAAAAATACTTATGAACTGTAAATAATTCAGTAATCTAAAACTTACACGCAATAATAGAACCTCATCGATATCATGCGTGATTTTAAAAAAATTGGCAGCAGTATTTCCATTTTCATCATTTGATAAAACGAGATTTACTAGATAAATAATAATCACTCGGTATATCTGATGGAGGCTAATAAGGTTTTTAAACAAGCACAAATTAATGTCGTGAAAAAGTTTTTAACAGCAAAAATAACATTGGTGAATTATTTTAGGATCAACTATTGCTGTTGAAATGAAACACAAATGAAGCAGCAAGTAGTAAAATGTATTAAATTTAAGTACATTACTTTCACATTGCTATTATTGTTAGATTTTACTGATCTCAACTGACTCAATACAACTATCACCATTAAATTATCTGTAGTAATAACCCAATGGTAAGGTACAGTTTATTTAAGTTCAATTAGAGCTTTCGAAAGCACATTACTTTGCAACAACCCGACGCCGAAAGCGGAGGGTTTTTATCTGAAAACTATCCATGGGTAGTAATCAGTCTAATGTTATTTTGATTGGATATTGTCGCACACGTGACTACAGATTCACGAATTTGATTAGATTTATACTTCAGCAAACACTCCTTAGCAAACATCATAAACATTTGTTTATCTACAAGTGAAATAAAATGTTCTTGAATCCGCTAGTACATTAATATTTATTTATATAACAAGTGAGCTAAGGGGATGTTTTTGAAAAAACATCCTTAGCTCATGCGTTTTATACAATATTTTATTCAATTTTGTCGAAATACGTTTAGTAGTTACAGATTCAATTTTTTATAATATCAAGTCGGTGAAAAGTCAGACATTTATTGTTACATCAAAATTTAAAAGGCCGATTATAATGTTTATGCATCAGAAGCGGAATTTTGAAACATGCTCGCAACGGTACAATGAAATAGTAGACAACAGAACTTTACTTAGTAGTAGGAAAGACGTAATTCTTTCAAAGCCTGAAGAACTACTTATTTTTATTGTTAAATATGTAGATGAAGAGTTTTTCGAAATCCAATAGTTGCTATTCAAATTATGCTCACCGTATCGGTTTCAATAAGCTGTGAAAGATCAGTAAACTTAAACTGATTATATCTTATTTAAGAGCTTCATTGGCCCATCAAGATTATCGTATATTGTTATTTTGAGTGAAGAACGAGAAAATAATAGAAAAAAATAAATTTTGCTGATACCGTGCGAGCATAAATTATTATCATCAACGTTTGCTTTGCAAAGCCATACAGCTTAGCTTAAAATTCATCAGTTTGGCACGTCATGTGTTAGACACAATTTTAACCAAGATTTGGTTAGATATATCGTCCCTTTATAATTGTGATCTAAACCGAGCCCTACGTTTTTCAGCCCAAGCCCTCTTGAATGAATTTTTTTTTTCGCACGTTATAATCGATCAATTATCATATATAAACGCACGTAAAGTACATTTCAAGATATTTACTATTTGTACTTGTTCTAATGTCCCTAATATTGCCGTAAGCCCTACATTGCAAATTTTATGTTGAAATTAATAAAAGATCTATTCCGTCGTGTTTGATTTATTGATGTAATTTGACAAGGGCGCACATTTTTGCTATGCCATGGGTAAAACTTTAAAATTTGTTTTACTCCATTATTTGTTGGCATTGTATAGAGCAATAATTGATTTGCACTTATCGTAGTTGAAGCAAAAATTAAGTACTAATTTAGCCGTTGTGAAGAACTTTGTTTTGGAAGAACCAAATTTTACGTTAAATATAAATTGAGTGGTTGTGAATGAAGTTTAACCATGCCAAATTTACAACTAATAATCTAATGAAATTGCCAGTGCAAAATGAAACAATAAATAGCCACTAATTTATTCAGGTTGAGTGGTATGTCGGAGGATAATTTCGTAAACTATTTTTGTTATACCTAAAATTAAACTTAAAATTTGATGTAGGTGTGTTGACAATAGAGACACAAGACTATACAGCATTAAATCATGTCAAATCAATCGTCGCTAATGTTAAAGTCGTGTGATCGAATTGTTTATATCATTACTTAAATATTTCGTGACATTTTTAGTTATGCAACACAATTAACAAGATATTTTCCGTAGTTCGGTTTGGTGAATGATGCAAGATGCTCAGGCCTTGCCCTTGCAAGCGCACGCATCATTTACTAATGGCCCTCGCCAATGTAACATGATACCCGGTTTAGACCCCGAACGACGATTAGACAAATATGTCGCCTACGGATTTTCTTTGAAGTTTCTTGTTACTTAAAAATTTTCAGTCTCCATAAAACTTAAATGAAATATTCGGCATTTTCACTTTCAAAGGCAGTATTGGGCTTTTAAAATTTACCTACATATACTTTGAACATTTTCATAAAAATTCTTGATAATGTACCTTGATATTTTGATTGCATGTTTTAGAAATTCTCAATCTCCATCATTTCCTTTTTTTGTGATTTTTGAAATCTTTTTCAAACGTTGTTAATTTGAAATAGTCATATTTCATTAAAAATGCTGGAAGCCAAACCATATTTAGCTGTATATTTTGATATAGAAGAGTTGCAAATTGACTAAAATTTTCCGGTTTTTCACTCTCTTCGGTTTGTATAACTTTATAAAATTTCTTTTAATATTGCTAAATCTAACGCTGTTTGTAGTTTTGGAGGTTTAGTGTTCTAGTCGGATTAAATTTTTTTAATCAAGATTTGCAGGTTTGTCAAGTTTCATGCAATGTTCTTCCGTTGAGGAATAATCTAAACTACTTTTGCGGACTTTTTGAAAATATTCGAACAATTGCAGTTTTAGACAATTTTCACAATCGATGTATTACTTGCGGTTTCTAAACTTTCTAATATTTTCTTTATTTTGATTAAAAATCTGGACATTTGAACTTTCTGGTTCTTGAAAATGTTCTGTCTACATAAAACTTAAATAAAATGTTCTGGATTTTCACTTTCAAAGCCAGTATCAGGCCTTTTAAATTTACCTACATATTCTTTGAACATTTTGATGAAAATTCTTGATAATGTACCTTGATATTTTGATTGCATATTTTAGAAATTCTCAATCTCCATCATTTTCTTTTTTTTTGTAATTTTTGAAATCTTTTTCAAACGTTGATAATTTGAAATAATCATATTTCATTAAAAATGCTGGAAGCCAAACCATATTTAGTTGTATATTTGATATAGAAGAGTTTGCAATTTCACTAAAATTTTCTGGTTTTTCACTTTTTTCGGTTTGTATAAGTTTTTGAAATTTCTTTTAATATTGCTAAATCTAACACTGTTTGTAGTTTTGGAGGTTTAGTGTTCTAGTCGGATTAAATTTTTTTAATCAAGATTTGCAGGTTTGTCAAGTTTCATGCAATGTTCTTCCGTTGAGGAATAATCTGAACTACTTTTGCGGACTTTTTGAAAATACTCGAACAATTGCAGTTTTAGACAATTTTCACCATCGATATATTATTTGCGGTTTCTGAACTTTCTAATACTTTCGATATTTTGATTAAAATTCTGGACATTTGAACTTTCTTATTCTTGACAATGTTTAGTCTCCATAAAACTTAAATAAAATGTTCTGGATTTTCACTTTCAAAGCCAGTATTAGGCTTTTTAAATTTACCTACATATACTATGAACATTTTGATGAAAATTCTAGATAATGTACCTTAATATTTTTATTGCATTTTTTAGAAATTCTCAATCTCCGTCATTATTTTTTTTTTACTTTTTGCAATCTTTTTAAAACGTTGTAAATTTGAAATAATCATATGTTATTAAAATTGCTGAAAGCCAAACCATATTTAGTTGTATATTTTGATATAGAAAAGTTTGCAAATTCACTACAATTTTGTGGTTTTTCACTTTCTTCTGTTTGTATGTTTTTGAAATTTCTTTTAATATTGCTAAGTCTAACACTGTAGTTTTGGAGTTTTAGTGTTCTAGTCTGATTAATTTTTTTTATCAAGTTTGTCAAGTTTCATACAATTTTCTTGCGTTAAGGAGTAATCTAAACTACTTTTGCGGACTTTTTGAAAATATTCGAACAAATGCAGTTTCAGGCAATATTCATAATTGATATATTATTTGCGGTTTCTGAACTTTCTAATACTTTATATATTTTGATTAAAATTCTGGAGATTTGGACTTTCTTGTTACTTGAAAATGTTCAGTCTCCATAAAACATAAATAAAATGTTCGGGATTTTAACTTTCAAAGCCAGTACTAGGCTTTTTTAATTTAGCTACATATACTTTAAACATTTTAATGAAAATTCTAGATAATTTACCTTGATATTTTGATTGCATATTTTAGAAATTCTCATATCTCATATCTCCATCTTTTTTTGTAATTTGTAAAATCTTATTAAAACGTTAATTTGAAATAATCATATTTCATAAAAAAATGCCGAAAGTTACCATATTTAGTTGTATATTTTGATAATGTGGAAAAGTTTGCAACTTCGCTAAAATTTTGTGGTTTTTCTCTTTCTTCTTTCTTTTGACATGTCTAATAATTTTGATATTTTGAGTGCATATATTGGAAATATTCAATGTACATAAAACTTTTTATGGATTTTTTTTTGTCATTTTTAGTAACTTTTATAAAATGTTTTTCTGGTTATTACCACAATATCCAAGTAAGCAGGAACAGATCTTTTAAAAGTATTTAATATTCATGTAAAATCTTTAACTTAGACAGGCGAAGGCTTTCTTTTTAAGTTTTGGAATTCTTCTAAATGAATATATATATATAAGTCATAATAAGTTAATTAAGGCACACTAATTTTGAATTGTCCAGTTCCTCAATGAAAAAATGCGTCTTCGTTACAGGGTCATCTCAAGTTAGAATTTTTGAAAATATTCCGTGTTAGTCGTACCTGATGAAGGGTAACAAATTTGTTTACAATTCTACATTTATAACGCAGCAGTATTATAAAATTCCTCATCCTATGTTATCATCCTATTCATTTTGTCACTCAAAGTTTAAGTAAAAAGTGTATTATTAGTATAGAGCTGCTGTTTAAAAAATCATATTTATTTTCTTCTTACGGAACACGCTTTTCTGGAGTCACAAAACACAAAATGTGGACAATTCCCGACTCTGCGGAAGGACAGTGCTTTGCACTAATCCATGTGAAAAGGCGCAGGGTATTTCCCACTAACCGTGGATAGGTATTCCCTACACTTTCACGGGAGTGCCTCGATCGCTCGCCCAGTCCCGTCGTCTCACAATGATTGTGCCCTCGAGCGTCCGGCGCTCGGCTCGCCGCTGTCAAACGCAGACACAGGCGCCACGCGCGAACTTTAGTAGGCAGTGGCGGCGTGAGAGATCTTTACGTTGCTAACTGTCCTTCTGCTTTTACCCTCAAATTTTCTATTTCTTGCCTTTATAATATCAGATGCTGTTGTTTTTCCCATAACTTACACTTTTTTTTCCTCTCAAGAGAATTTCCCAGAATTTTAAAAAAATCTTCAATCTTTCTACCTCATTTATTTTATAGCATTCAATAGATGTCTTCGTTTTAGATTTTCTATCTGTACATGAACATCGAACCTTCATGGCTTTTTTCTACCTTGGGACAGTAAACTTGTTATTTTTTCTTCCCATGTACGACCCACCTTGTTATCGTTTCTTTTTGTTACTCTTATAGTCCCAAACTCCACTATCACTTACCCTGTTTTTCATTCGCTTGCGTTTTTATTTCCCGAATCGAAATTGTCTTCTTCTTCCACGGTGGTTTCTATCTTATTTGGCGTTTTCTTCTTGTTGTTTGGAGCAACATCCTCTTCTACCTGTGCGCTGCATTCTTTGTAAGCCAATCTTTATCTGAAACATTTTGAACTTCCTCTTCTGGGCTGTTTTGATTATCAACCAAATCTTCATCTGAGGCATTTTCATTTTGGCTGTCTTTATCAAAGATGGCAATTAAGTTTGCCCTAGAATTATCATTGACTCTACAATCATTTTCTAAAGTAATATCTTCCCTGACAATATCTCGGTAATTGGTTCTTTTTTCTTCAATAACAGTTATGTTATTTAGGGAATCTACAGTCATGCTCACATAAATCTAGTACAAACAATTTGACATTGCTACATAAAATTGCTATTATAACCTAATTTCTTATACTAGATTTATGTGAGCATGACTGTACATCTATTAAAGTCTCTAATTCTTTGTTGTTGTCAAGTTCTCTAATTTGTCTTGCAAAATTTTCATTGCAAATTAGGTTAGGATCAATATTTTCTTTAACGACTTCATAGGCCTGAAGACCGTCCTGCTGTAAATGTTCTAATGCAATACAGAGCTCGGTTTTTAGGAACTGTTTACTTACATCAAGTTTTGCATGGTTTTGGGGCTGTGCTTGAGCGATAGAATAATTGTCTTCATTTCTTATTCCTACTCTGCTTAATATTTTAAAACCTCCTACATTCTGGTCCATTCTAAAAATATAAATAGGGTTAATGGTATTTAAATAAAATAAAAAAATGCTGTTAACCATTTATTTTGAAACAAAATGAGCATAACTCTATTCTAGTTTAATATGCAAAAAGCCTAAATCCTCCTAAATGTTACGAGACTAACCATACTAACCATAAATAATAACAAAATCTTATCTAAATATTATTTGCACTTCATCTACTTACCGGAGGTATTTGGAAACAAGGTTTTAAGAATTATTTTATTTACAAACTACTTTACAAAAGAATTACACAAGTATAATTGTAGAACCACGTTAAAGATTCAATGAGTGATGGACTTAAACAGAGTTCAGACTGCTCTTGACAACTCGGACCTGGGCACTTTTCACTTTATGATTTTGTGGCGTCATCTAACAATTTATCGCCGTACTGTCACCGTCGGATTATAGAACTCGTAATGGTTAACAAGATGGCGCTAAAAACCTAATTTCGGTAAAAAGTGAACTTACGCAATTTTCACATGACGCCGACGATATGCTGCTCTAAATTTTAAATCAGTGTTTTCTCCAATTTGTAATTTTATGCTATTTTATTTCTGACAAACCTAAAATACGTATATATCGTATTATTTTGTCACGATTTTTAAGCAGTATATAATTAACACTGATGATTGCGAGTGAAACGTCTGAGATACAGATAATAAAATAAGTAGTATAAATCTATTTAAAAAAACTTGATTATTAGTGTAGCTTTGTTATCGATTTAAATCGTACAGCTGGGACTGAGCTTTAGCAGCCTCCCGACGCCACCGCACCCATTATCGTTGGTAAAATGCGATTTGCAAATGAGACGACTCTGCATGGCACAAGTTAAATGCTATAAACATGTATCCCGGCCATAACATACTTTTACCATTAAGCCTGGAGTGGCCCTTCCGGCTTCCTCGTCGGCAAACTAATACAAACAGCCGTCCGCGGATGCCCGGGGGCGGCAATGGGGTGGGTAGGGATTCGCAGAATTAATATCTCCCGGTGACTGTTTTTTCTTTCGTCGCAGAAGAGTTACGCTGGGATGTCTCGGTCATGCGGCGATAAAGTCAGAGGATGCAATTCGTTTTCGTTTTATTGCCCCTCTTTAAAAGGAAACTTGTGTTAATTCCGCCTATCTGCGGATCGGCTCCGACCCTCGACATAACCACTCCATTCGCAGATACGCATTAAACGGCAGAAATAGTTCCCCTGTTCGCGACAATGTGCCGCAGGATGGATAATTTGATTACTTAATTTCGTCCATGGAATTAACATCAAAAACCTTCACGAATATAATGGGAATTTTTTTTATGTGCACAACTTGAACACCACAATAAGAAGTGGAGCTAATGGTAATTGGATAATAAAAAGTAATGAGCGCAATTAATGATAATTCAAATTCTGTATTTAATGAAGGTACATTACTGCTAATAAATGTTGCACATATAATGTTGAGTAGTAAGTTTAAGCTCTTACTTTTAATTTATACAGGTCGGTGTTAATTTGTATTACGTTAAATATTGAATTACATACAGGCAAAAAAATAAAAATAAAAATTTCGGATAGCAATATATCTCAAAACTTTGGTGGTGGTAATCAGTGCCATTTTTTTCAGATTTTGTATGCACTATCTTTTGCCTCCAACTTGGCATTTAATTCCATACTGAGCTCCAAAATCTAATATAGTTCTATTGGATTTAAATAATGATTAAAATCTGCAAAGCTGCGCCAACTAATGCATATATTGTAAGGCACGAATCATAATATGTAACCTAAAAACAGATGGCGTCATTTTTAACCTCCAACTACGCTCAATGATTAAGTACTAAACGTATTGGACAAAATTAGTTTTGTTGAAATTTTGCACCTTTACATTAATAGTTTAACGTTGTTTAGTTGCTGAACACAAAGTACGCGAGTCTTATTATTATAACATGATTATTTAGTATGAGAAGTTAATTTTATAGGTAAAAATATCGAATTATGCTGAAAAACACATAAATGATCCAATTAACAGCACATAACAAACATCGAGGCAGGAGCGCATCGATCACAATAAAGACCTGACTTTCCGGAGCAGGAACTTAAAACGGCTTCCTACCGACTGCCGACTGAAAAATAAAAAACCCCTGGCCCAGACAAGATCGTGGCAGAAGTAGTGAAAGAGGGAATCTCAACCTACCCCAAGGAGCACCTAAGGGTCTTCAACGGCATTCTCAGGACAGACAATTTCCTAAAAAAAGAAACATAGAAAACTGCTAAAGTAATACTGATAGAGAAAAGACCAAAAGAAGGAGAAACGAAGAAAAAGTACAGGCTCATATGCCTCATTGACTGCATTGCAAAGAAAATGAAATCTGGATAGTGCGTCAGCCGATAATTCAGTTTGGTTGTACCGTATGTCAAATTTATGCGAATTTCGATGACCGCAGAGTGGTGACCAATCGGTATACTGCTTTTACTCTCGGCAGTAATAAAGATACTGCTTGCCAATGCTGTGGCGGAATAAAAGCAAGCACTATCCTTATTACTGCCGCACTATATTTAGTACAATTTGCGCGTACAACTCAGAAATAGTGCGCCTGCGTTTTTAACCAAGCAGTAATACTGCCAAGCACTAAGTGTTAAGTCTATATTTTTAAGCAATAACTCCAAAGATATATAATTGTTTTATTTTTACTATTTATTTTTCACTAATGAAATGATAAGCGACGCCCAAACTGAGGTGAGCCCCGACCCGTAGGGGCCCAAACTGCGGGGGCCCCTAAGCACTGCTTAGATTTGCTTAATAGATGCTACGCCCCTGCTTATAGATCTACGCTTATACTGCGCGTTTTTTTTTATCGCTCAACATAGGCTATGTTCAGTACTAAAACGACAGTATCAATTGCGTTGCTAAAACGCAACCAAAATTACATGCACGTGCAACTTGATCATTTAAAATGTCAAAACTACTGACAGAAAATATATTCAACGCAAGAAAGTGTTTAAATAGGGCACTTTCACAAATGAGTTACTTTATCGGAATTGACAGTTGATGATTCCCATTGGAACAGGAAGGATGGGATTGGTATCTCAGGATAATTCTTGCGTTGAATAGATTTTCTGTCAACAGTTTTAACATTTCAAATGATCGAGTTGCAGGCACATGTAATTTTGGCAGCATAACTGGTTGCAATTCATACTGTCGTTTTAAAACTGAATATAGCTTATGTTCAGAAATTTAAAAAACGCGCTGTATATCACTAGCATCAGAAGTAAATGAATTCAACAATGCACTATACAAGTATCTAGAAAAGGATAAATTAAATAACAACTACAAAATATTCGCTGGTGACCTCAACATCAATATAAAGTCGACGACAGATAAGCATATACTATATTATTACTACTTGAATACCATGACAGAATTTGAATTCGGCTCAACAATAAACGAATTCACGCGAATACAAAATGCTTTAAATTCCTGTCTAGACCATATATTTATTAAATCAGCTCTGGGACCAAATGAGCTTACACTTCCAATTATCCTCCAAACGAACATCGCTGACCACTTTCCAAAGATTATTCAAATGATCACTCAAACACAACCGAAACCAATTTAAAAACGATCAAAAAACGACATAACTTTCGCTAACCATAATAAACTTGCCAAATTCCTGAAAACTGAAAACTGGACTGAAGTCTACAACAACGTTTCTGTAGAAACGGCAACGAACAGATTCATCAAAATATTCCAAAACAATTTAAAACACTGTACTACAACCACTGATCTGTATATCAACTGGATTGAGCTTAGGCCGTATTCTGGCATCTGAGAGCGTGCCTGATTGAACGGCGCCATGATAGTGATATTGAGGTTTTGTGACACGATTCGGCGGCTATCGGCGTAATTCGGCAGCAATTCGGCAGCGGCGGATAGAAACTTGAAAATATTCACATCATTCTGGATTCTGGATTTAGTTCGGAGGGTGATCCATCGATCAAATACTTAAGGCCTCATTAGGCTAATTGTACCACCTCCGTTAGGGATCTTCTTCCCGTGCGCCTCTAGCTGTCCAGCCACCCTTGGTGGTGGAGCGATTTCCCTAGTACTGGCCATGTTTGGCCAGAGTTCCCCTAGCATGGATTCTCTAACGTTGGAGAGAGCTGGGCAGGTGCTCAGCACGTATTCCGCAGTCTCGTCCTCTTTTTCACATGCCCTGCACAGCGGACTATCCATTAGACCCATTGTATGCATGTGTTTCCTTAGCTGACAGTGTCCCGTAGTAATTCCTGTGAGAAGACGCAGGTTTTTACGAGAAAATCTCAAGTAATATTTGGCTATATTCGGGCAAGGTGCGTGCATTGCGTCCTTGGCCTGTCTACATCCTGGAGTGTCATCCCAGCGCTGCTTTAGCACTTTGAACTCATTAACAAGCTCATCTGCCCTATAATTGCCATCTGTTGTGTCGTTACCCTTTACCCATTGCAGCTTAATATTGTTTGCATGGGCCGCTTGGCTTATATCGTTGTGGGAGTCTAGTAGCAGTTTGGAGGTGATCTTGTTCCTACTTATCGCTAGTATTACTGCTCTGCAGTCCGTGAGGATTTCAATAGCTTTACCAGTGATTTTCTGGTTCAGAATTTCTTTTGCTCCCTGGTTGATGGCACAGACTTCTGATTGAAGTACTGTAGCATGCTTTCCGTGAGCTTTTGTTATGGATAAGTCTAGGTCACACGAGTAGATACCCGCGCCAGCTCCTATTTTGGTTTTGGAGCCATCTGTGAAGATGCGGAGACTTTCCCCCGCATCCTCGTTTGAGGTTCCAGCGTCGGTTGATATTTCATAGGGTCTTTCAAAGACGTAGTAACGTGACACATTGTCTGTCGCCATTCTAAGAAGAGGCGTATTTTGGACCGTCTCGTCCAGGAAGCGACAGTGCTTGCCTGCCTTACCTCGTATGAACCAGAGTACGATTGAGTTCAGCCGTAGAGCAGCCGCTGGAGCCACCTCCTCTACGTAAATGTTGAGGGGTGGAAGTTAGAGGATTGCTTTTATTGCAGCTGTTGGTGTTGTTTGCATAGCCCCTGTAATGCTGAGGCATGCTGTTTTCTGTAGCTCATTGAGCTGTTTTATTGAAGTTTTCCTTCTGGTACAGGGCCACCAGACCAGTGCACCTTACGTTATCAAAGGTCTTATGACTGCCGTGTAAAGCTATAGAGCTACCTTAGAAGATAGTCCCCATGTCCTCGCGACTGCTCTCTGACACTGGCAGAGGGCGACACATGTTTTTTGCATCTCGCTGTGGATGAGGCCCCCATATGAGCTTGCTGTCGAAGATTATGCCCAGGTATTTAACCTCCTACGACAGTGCTAGGGGGGTGTTGAAGAGTTTAGGTAGCTTAAGCTTGCCTATTTTCTTTTTCTCGTGAAAAGGACCAGCTCTGTTTTGGATGGGTTAACGTTCAAAGAGTGGTCTTTGCACCATTGTTCGGTTATTATAGGAGCTCCTCGCATCAATTCGCATAGGAGCGTCTCATACTTGCCTGTCAGTAGGATGGTCAAGTCATCCGCATACCCTATGATGTAGTATCCCATTAAAACGCGCAGGAGGCTGTCCATTACTATGTTCTATAGTAGGGGTGACAGTACTCGACCCTACGGGCAGCCTCTAGCTGGTCCCTCTGACCGCTGAGTTACCTACACTCACTGTAACTGCCCTTAGTTCAAGCATGTTTTTGATCCATCTACTTAACGTGGGGCTCACTCCATGCCTGGAAAGGGCAGCTTCGATTTAGCTGAAGGTAGTCTTATAAAACGCGCCTTAAATGTCAATGAATACACCCAGGGTGGACATTTTGCTGCCAGCGATCTTCCGATTCGGCTGGAAACATTTTGCAGAGCCGATTAAGTTGATCTTCCCTGGGTGTAAGCATGTTGGTCATGTGGATAGGGTTCCTGAAGAGCGCCCTTTTTCGGATTACTCTTTCGCATAATTTTTCTAACGTCTTTAATAGAAAATATGTCAGGCTATTTGGGGGGTAGGATTTTGCCAGTGTATAATCTATACGTCCTGATTTCGGTATGAATATTACCTTGACTTCTCTCCACGCCTCGGGGACATACCTAAATGCAATACATGCCCTGAAGATTATCTCCAGGTGAACCATTGAGACCTCCAGACCCCATTGCAGGAGGTCCGCAAAGATCCCGTCCGGACCTGGAGCTTTATATGAAGAGAGGCTTTTAATGGCCCAGGTTATTCGAGCTCTGTCCGTCAGGTGACCAGCCACATCCCAGTCCTGAGTAGAGCGGGGCTGAGGTGTAGCGGCAAGCCATACTTGTCCAGAGGTATTGAAACATCCTGGGAAGTCGGTTTCTAACAGTTTCGGTTGCTTCCAGAAGGGTGGCAGTGTAGGTGCCATCGCCTTGTTTCGAGCAGCCGATCTGTTGTGTAGGGTCCTTAGAGATTATCTTCTTCAGCCTTGCGGCTGCAGAAGTGGTGTCCACTGCTTCGCAGAAGGTTCTCCAGGTTTCCCTTTGTCGTTGTCTTATTAGTTTCTTATAGTCTTTTTGAATGACTTTATAAGCCATCCAATCGAGTTCGATTCCTTGCTTTATTAAAGGACTTCCTGGTACAGTTCCTGAGACGGCTGAGTTCCGTGCACCACCACGGTGTGGCGTTGCCGGCTTCTTCTACTCGACTGTCGGGCAGGAGTCCTTATATGCTGTTATGATGGAGTTTTGAAATCATTTTACGTGAGTTTCATTACCTTCTATCGTGTTGAGTAGTCCGATTGGTGCACTAGTACTTGAACTCCGCGAGGTTGTCTCGAAAGGCATCCTTGTCGGTCCACCTTGGGTTTCGAAAGGATTATGATTTGTTACCGGTTGAGTGTATTAATTTGAATTTGATCTATTTATGGTCTGACATTGAGACGGACGCTGACACATGCCTGTCATAGATTTTGTTAGAAATGTTCATGTTTGTCTGTGTAATGTCAATTGCAGTCTCACTGCGGAAGGTTACAAAGGTTGGTTCACAGCCTCGATTGATTATTTCCAGGTTAGTGCTTATGATAAAATCATGCAGTTTCTTACCTCGATCATTGGTGTCCTCGCTTCCAGACGCCACGTGGTGTGAGTTGGCGTCGCAGACGATAATGAGGTTGGTTTTCTCCCTCTTGCAGTATGCCATCAAGTCCTCCCGCTCTCTGGTTGGAGGTTGGACATCGCTGGGGAGGTAGACTGAAGCTATTATGGTGTCATTTTGCCTTTCTTTGGCCACCAGCCTGACAGCAGTGAGATCCCTGCAGGAGAGCTGCGGTATAAGAAAGGCTGTAATATACTTAGGTATGTATACACATTAGTGATGGGCGAATAGTAACTATTCGTTACATAAGTACTCGTTACATTCAAGTATTCGAAGTAACGATTACCGGAATATATAAATACTCGATACTCGTTACTATTCGATTGGTCGCAAGTTACCGGTCCAGCCGCAGAGTCCCGCAACTGTATAGTGCACACACCTGGAAATCCGAACCAACGATTATCATAAAATACAATTTAATACTCGTTACTATCCGATTGGCCCCGATCTGTGAGCCGAATAATAAACAAACTTCTCGTCATCCTTTTAGAGTAGGTAATACTAATACATAGTACATATATACCACGTTTTTCTCGATCAACGTTCCAATACTCCGACGTAGGCCATCGCTTATTCGTTGATTGCAACAAATCCTCATAGATGCCTGCACGCTCGCAGACCCTCACACTGCGCAACTCGGTAGTCGTTACAATATCGCACATCGTTACTTACTTACTATCCGATAGGCGCTCGGTTCATAGCAAGTACCGAGTAACGAATACTGAGTAACGAGTCCTCGTACCGAAAGGGACGATTCGCGCGCTCGCAAACCCGCACACTGCGCAACGCGGTAGTCGGTACAGTACCGCACATCGTTACTTACTAACTATATCCGATGCGTGCTCGGTTCTTACCAAGTACCTAGTAACGAATACTGAGTAACGAGTATTCGTACCGAAAGTAATGATTCGTTACAGGTATCCAAAAGTAATTATTCCGCCCACCTCTAATACACATGTCCTAGGAGTATTATTCGTGGGTCCGACATGCAGCGTCTCATTAAGTCTGGGTTACCCAGGGTTCCTGAATTAGGGCTATTTAATGTTTGTCCACCACGTCAAGGTGTCGGAATAGGGTTGCCAGGGCAGCCTTGCAGTGATGGACGTTGCACTGAACATTGTGCCAGAGGTATTGTGCTCCTTAGTCTCCATTGGAACCCCCCAGTTCGACGCTGAGTGGTTGTTCATTAGTTTTATGCCAATGAATCAAATGAATTTAATGTCCTCTACAGGCCGAAGCCTTTATAGGACTGAGAGTGAATTTGTGGTGAGATTAGAGATTTGAGATTTGAGATCCGAGATCCTGCGTGCAGAGTACGAATTCCAACTGATTTGCGATGAAGTTCCAGGGGCTCGTATGTGTGTGTATGTTTATGGGTGTGGGTAGTGTAGGCGAGGTGAATTTAACAGGGTGACAAAAAATAAATAAGATGAATGAATACAAAAATTTGATACAAAAAATAAAAAATAAAAATGAATACAAAATTGAATACAAAATTGAATACAGTCCGCAGGCGACAAACAAACGGTTCCGCGGCGCATTATGGATGGTAAAAGACGTTATGCATACTAGTGTTTTTATGCAAGTTTTTTTGTGCTGGTGTGTGTTCTAAAAATAGTGCGAACACAGCACTAATGCGCCGCTTTTTGGTAGCGAGTGTGTTTTTGTGAAGCAATGAATAAAGATTGATAAGTGAGGGGTTGGTGTTTGTAGTACAATAGCGTGGCGCGCACCATATCCACATATGGACGGTGCCATGCAAAGCCAGTGTTTTGTGTGGTTAGTGTTCGAGAAATGCGGGATTTATGCATGCAAGGACGTTGTCCACCGACTCTGGACGATCAGGGGGATGTATGTGTGGGAGCATGCTGAAGGCAGGATGTGGGATAATTTCCATGTGACGGCGAACTGGCCGGGGAACCGGAAGTGAAAATAGGTGGGCGTTAGGACCGTCATGCAGGATTTGTTTGAGGGCGTATTTAGCCTGGCGACCTTTCAGGCGTTCAAGGATAGGGGCGAGGGGGACTCTAGTGTAAATATCGTCGGAAGGATGTCTGTAGTGAAGCTGGAGGATTTTACGTAGGACACGGCGTTCAAAGGAGGCAAGTCTGGCAAGAACTTTGGGTTTGGCGGAGCCGAGTAATGGGAACGGGTATTCAAGAATAGGGCGGATAAAGGTTTTATAGGTGTGGAGAAGTGTAAGGGTGCTGCACCCTCCGCTCGCTGAGCGGAGAGCCAACAGCAGAGGAACACGGCGCCGGGCAGCGGCGAGCGTGTTGGAAATAGTTAAGGAGAAGTTAAGGTGACGGTGGAATTGGATGCCGAGGTAAGTTGCGGAGATGCAGGGGGAAATGGGAATTGAATCTACGAGGACAGTTCTGTAGGTGTGGCCGGGAGCTCGTTTGCGGATGTTTTTTAAGTTAATGAATTGGGTTTTCTGGGGATTTATTTTGAGGCGCCACTCGGCAAGATAGGCCGTGATTAGTGAACTATATGATTGCAAGCGCGCGTGGGCGCGATGGAGATTGTAAGAAGAGGAAAAAATAATTATGTCGTCAGCAAAGTTGAGAATTTTTGTGCTATTTGAGTTTGGTAACGGAATGTCGTGGACATAAATATTATAAAGCAAGGGAGAGAGAGTCGAGCCTTGAGGGACGCCCGCGAGGGGCGAAAAACTGGGGGAACTGCGGTGGTTGACGACCACGCAGTGTTTTCGATCAGACAAGAAGTTTTTGACGAGGGTTATTAAATGGGCCGGAAATTTAAGACTGATGAGCTTGAAGATCAGGCCATCGTGCCACACCGTGTCAAACGCCTTCTCAACGTCGTACATCAGAGCCGCCGTCACACCACGTGTGTAGACGGCACCGACGACGTCAGAGGTGAACGACAGGAGGGCATCCTGGGCCGATTGACCGCATGTAAAACCAAATTGATGTGATGGAATGATTTCGTGATCGTGGCAAAATTCACGGAGGCGGGAGAGTATAATTTTTTCAAAAAGTTTGCCCAGGGTGTTTATAAGGGAAATTGGCCGGTAGGAATTGGGATTGTTTAGAGGTTTGTTGCGCTTGCGGATTAAAATTACTTTTGCTTCTTTGAAATGCGCGGGAAAGTAGCCGGAGGAGAAGCAAAAGTTGAAAATTTGTGTGAGGGAATCGACGATGTTAGGAGGGAGATTTTTCAGGACTTGGTTGGGAATTGAGTCAGGGCCGGGAGCTCGGTTTTGTGCGAGTTTGATGACGGCCGTGACTTCGGCGGAGGTGATTATGTCGTCGGGAAAGTTAGGGCCGGGAACGTGCAGTGTGGGGAAGCGTGAGTTGGAGTTGGAGGATTTGGATGCTTGCCGTTGTAAGCTTGGGCGTGAGGAGTCGGGAATGGTGTTATGAATTGACTGGAGGTGGATTGCAAAGTTGTCGGCTTTGGCTTGCGGATCGTGAGCGACAAGGGCGGGGAAATTTATGGGAGAGGAGTGAGTTTCTGGAACGCGGGATGTAAGATTTTTAAAAAGTTTCCAGAATTTGGAGCCCTGGCGATAATCCAAACGTGAAGTGACATCGACCCATTGTTTAGTGCGATGTGCGTTTAAACTGATCTTAATGACGGCCGAAATCCTGTTGATTTCGGTCCTAATCGCAGGGTCGCCCGTGCGGCGCTGAAGGCGCCGCAGAGCATTTTTCGTTTGGATCATCGTCAGGATTTTTTTGGGAATTGGAGGTTTTTGGATGAAGTCCCGGGCTAGAGGAGTTGACTGGGATATGGCGGCGGATAAGGAGGAAGTTAGGTGCCGGATGGAAGAATTTAAATCAAAGAGGTTATTGACAGGGGGAAGTTGAAAATTTAAAAGGAGTGAAACAAATTTTTTCCAGTCAGTTTTGTGAAAATTAAATCTAGGCTCACGCCGGGGAAGTGACGGCTGACTGAAAATGGATGAGTAGGCAAGTAGTGGGAAATGGTCGCTGGTGGTTTCGGGAATTACGTCGAGGTCTTTGCGGAAGTAGGGAATTAGGTCGTCGGCGCAGAGAATATGGTCGGGTATTGAGGATCCTTGGTGGCAGGAGAAGGTAAATTCGGAGTTTTCAAGTCGGGAAAAGGAAGTGGTGTCTAAAATGTGCAGGAGAGAAGCTCCTGCAGCATTGGAGGCCGTGTCTCCAAACTGGAGGCTCCTGGCATTGAAATCGCCAACAACGACAGTTCTTGGCGATTTCAACAGCAGGCGCACCGCGGCTGTTGGGAAAGTTAAGCTAGGGGACAGGTAAATGTTGTGGATGGTTATTGGGCCGATGACGGAGGTTATTAGTACTGACACAATGTCAAATTGGAGGTCGAAAGGAGTGAAAATTTGGGTTGCAGGAAGGGAGTTGTGCACCAGAGTGGCTACACCTCTGCCAGACGGGCGGGTATTTCTAAAACAATTAAAGAATTTAATGGCAATAGGATTGTGTGGTTTACATAAAGTTTCCTGAAGGGCAATAATTTGTGTATTCAGGGACTGCACTGTGTGCTTTAAGAGCTGACAATTGGTTCTCCAGCCCCTGATGTTGTGGGAAATTAACGCGGGTGTAAAAGACATTGGGAGTTGTACGAGGATAGAGGTTTAGGATGGGACGGGTATGAATTTACTGACGTTAACATACAACTTCTGCAAACGTTCGGGATAAGGGCACCGCGGTCATGTGTACTGCATTACCGGTGCCGGACAGCGCAAGGCTGTAGCCCAAAAGCTGGGCGGCGAGAGGTTGGAGCGTCGCCATAACGAACTCTCGCTGTGTGGGAAAAAGGTTAAGGATGGCGATGGTGGTGAATTTGAGGAGGTTGACGGTTTCGTTGGAGGTTGTGGAATCGGTGGCTTTCAACGGGATTGTATCGGCCACGGAGGTTGGTGAGGGGCGGTTTGGGCAAGTGTGCGAAAAGGCAACATGCGAGGAAGAGCCGCAGTTGGCGCATTTTGGAGTTTTGGGGTTTGTGCATGCGGAGGAAAGGTGGGAGCCGGCGCAGATGCCGCAGGTGATGGTGGCAGTTACGGGGCAGGGAGATTGTGGGTCGTGGAACTTGACGCAACGCGAGCATTGCTTGGGTTGTGGAGAAGGAGGGAGAGACGGCTCAACGCGGTAGCGATAGAAATTTAAGATTAAGCCGTAGGAGATTAAGTGATCTAAGGATTCGGGGTGGCGAGTAAAAATTCGCATCATCATAGTGGGCCGCCCGGTATTACGGGAAATGATGCGGACGGCTCCGTGGGCTTGCAGGCCCTTAGAATGGACAGCCGCCAGAAGGGCAGCGGGAGTGACGTCATGCTCGACGCCTCTGACGACGGCCGAGAATGATGGAGCGGAAGGGGTGGTGCGGGGTGCATGCGGGTTTGAGGAGCGTGTGAAGGTGGAAGGTTGGACGGTGGCATTCCCAAGGATGGGAATTCTCTGAGCGAGCGAGGCCCACTGCAGAGTTGGGGTGTGAATTATAATGCCTTCGGGTCGGCGATTGATGGCATGAATGACAATGCCGGCCCTGGACATATGGTGGATCAGCTGGAGGTTAGTGGAGAATTGTGGAGGTGGGTTGCGGATTGCGAAGGTGAAAATTTGGGTGGTTTTTAAGCCGGTGGTGGTTAGGGGGGTGTTTGTGTTTGTGGTAGGTGTGCTGGTGTGTGTGTGTGTGTGGTGGTGCTTACCCCTGGATTGCTGCGGCGAGATGTCACCAACTGGAAACCGTTGGCGTCGTCGTCGTCGGCGGTGGTGAGAAGGGGCAAGGTCGTGGTTTGAAGAACCGAAATCCCTTGACCTGTTACCGGACTGACGTGATCCGGTAACGCGGTGGGAGGAGTTAGCGAAGAAGTAGTAGAAGTAGAAGTAGAAGTGGCAGAAGTAGGCGAAGAGATCGGCGTCGTAAGTAGCGGCATCGAGAGCGGTGGTGACGTAGGCGTTGGCAGAAGGCCGTTGCCGAGAGGTGGTGCCGAAACGTCGGCGGCAGGTGGTGGAGAAGTCGGTGAAGCAGTCGGAGAGCAGGCGCGATCGGGAATCCCCGGATCGGTGTCGGCTTTCGAGCGAGTTTTCATCGCGACTGTAATGTAGGCGATTACAGTCGCTAAGATCGGCGGAGGAGAGCGTCAGGAGATGCAGGCGATCTCGGCTGACTACTCGGTACGAGGTGTTAAGCTCGAATGTTAGTTTTATGGGGTGGCTGAGGCTCTTATAGAACACTCTGCCACCCGTGTTTTCCAGGGCCTTGACATCCCCTTCCCCAATTCCAAAGACAAGGAGGCGCCACAGGGGCTCCTCCTTCTCTTCGGTGTGGAAGAGGTACCAATCCTTGACTTTTAGGGCCTTGTTTTGCACCTCCAGGAGACTCTTGACCAGCGCTGTGTCATCCGGTTTCCCCGGAATCCATAGGCGGGCCTTCGTCAAGCTTGGAAGGCAATTCACTGCCACTACTTTAAGCGTGGCTCCTTCCCACAGCTTGTGACGTACCTGAAGGGCAGTCGGCGCGTTAGGCCGTGGAGCGAGTGGAGGGTCCCTTTGAAGTAGTGACGAGGGCCAGGCTCTCGGTGTCAGAGAGTGGGGGGGTTAAAAAAAGGCTCCACGTAATTTTACCTCGTTGCTACTTCGTCACAAGGGAGGCTCCACTCTACCTGCGTGGGTGGACGGCAGACAGTCAGCGAAGCTCAGAAATCACGAACTGTCACAACGCTGACCGTTTGACGCCAACACCACCAGGTGTAAATCTCGCAGTGAGAATAGAAAACTGTAAAACTGTAACTGAATATAGAAAACTGTACAGAGAAAACGTGGGGCGAGCAAAAAAAAAATAACAGCTGTGAGTTTGGTATGGTAAGATGGCGTTTATTCGCACACACAAATCAATGACGGACACCGTGTCCTGCGCTCCTGAAAACAATACCTCCGAGCGCCACCCTTTCGCGCAGGGCCCACTCTATTCGGCCGAATAAAATAAGCTCCTAATCGCGCGATTTAAAGGGCAGAAGGAGCGACCTTTCTCGTACACTAGCGCAAACACGTACGACACAATTTACACGTAGACGCAATTTACACACAAGAATAAACAGAAAAGTGGCCCAATCGAGCACACAAAAAAAAGAAATTATATTATTGGAATTTTTATATCTGGCCTGCGTTCCGGGTGGTCGTCGCCGGTGACTGGTACAGCTTCCGGAAGGCCGACGGCTCGCGTCGTGGACCTGAAGCTCGCTTGCGACCTCCAGCCAGGGATGTTCCGGCCGAGCGGGTTAGCCCGTCGGCAAACGCCTACAAAACACGTGGCCTTAATCAAAATGGCCGGACACGTGGCTTCACGAAGAGGAGAAGAAATAACTACTTACTCGGGTGTTACGAGCGTGTTCCCTGCCCTGTAGTCGGTGCCTCAATCCCCCTCAAGGGTGGTTAGTTGAGAACCGTTGATTATTCCCGTAAAACGGATGGTGAAATACCTTATCTGCAACGGTTCTTCTGACACGATCTATCTCGGGCACGAGTCAATCTAGTTCTGCTCGTAGTGGCGCTTATGCCGGTGAATTTAAAAATCGCTCACCGGGGAGACGCGTCACCACAACAAAAAAACGCAAGCATGGTTGCCTACCGTGTAGGTCTACACGCTAGTTAATTTATTGAAAGCCGTTCCTGCCGAACGCTATTTTGGACCGTTACAAATTCCCCCCCAACAAAATTAAAAACTCCGGGAAGCGGATGTTTTTTTCAAACCCCCAAAAAGAAAAATAAACTCATAAAAATGACGAAAGAAAGATAGTACTAGTGGGAGTAACAATGTCCCGACACACTCGATGCGTAACCCCAATCATATTTATTAAATCCCCCAAAGGGCTAAGCTAAATAGCTAAACTAGGGAGTCGTCGAAAAATTCCGCAATGCGGCATGTCACTCAAGGACAAAACACGAACGATCCCATAGAATACGAAAGTTTACTTACACCGTATGGTTTTAGACAAGTGACAGCCACTAATTACAATCAATCAAACTAACCAAACTAACACAACTCATAGCTTGTCACAACTATCCTAATACTAAACTGAATAACAATAAGAATTATCAACCAAAAATTCGACATACTCAAAACACACAATACGTAGTGGACATAAGCCTCCTAACGAGATACGGTTGTCGCCATAATACCACCCCCATTTCGGTAGCAGGACCTATCCGAACATACGACGACAACACCCAAAACACACTTAACCGTAGGTGTTCGAGCGTCGACTAAACTAACTACCTCTATTCCAACAATAACTATTAATTGACTGGCCAACATGTATGGCACCCTACAGTCATGTACCAAAAAAATAAATACCCAAAGGCTTCGAGATTGCCATTATAATCCCGCTATGCGGCTGGTCCCAAAAACTAACCACTATGACCCAACAAATGGCGAATCCCCTGATACAAGCAGAAACTAGGTCCAACAACCATTGATCCACAAATCAAAAAAAAGTTTACCAAAAATCAAAATCACAAAAACCCAATCGAGAAGCGATGAAAAATTTTGAAAGTCCGGTGCACTTTGAACTCTGTTGGTGTGCCTCAGAAGATTGTCGCAAAAATCCCGCAAGCGGATGGTTACATAGAACCAACACAACAAATCTCCCGATGCACGATCCCACAGGTTCCAGCATCGAAACTATCACTACCAAATAACAAAGTATGGGCTACAAGATTGTGCTACAAAGTTTGTGACAGCTAATGAGCGTTAGCAAATTACCAAAAAAAGTCATAAGGACATGAATTCAAAATTACTATTACAATTAATTACCAAAAGTTACAATATTAACGCCAGAAGGGCTGAACGCGACACGAAAATTGCTACAAAAAAGTTTAAGCGACGTATCCGTAAGACAAACTAACTTACTAACTCGTTGAACAAACAATATGTCAAAACGGCATACGCGCCAACTATAGTAAAGTAAAATCATCGACTCACCGCTATGGGTAGCCGGAACAAAAATAACTAACTCACGTTATACAAATACGCGAAACAAAACAGTACGCGATAACTAACAAATTACAAAACCTACAAACATACTGTATAAAAAGACGAGCCGAGTGCGAACAAATAATGGCCGTCGTCAGGATCTCGGAATCATTGGATCCGAATCCACACAAACTACGAAAAAATTAAATCACCCACGCGCTACTGCGAGCTCTCTAACGAAATGAAGAAGAAGGAAAGATATCGAATCGCAACGCACCATGAACATACGAATGGTCGTGGTCTCTAAGGAATCGTCATCAAAAAATCCCGTAACTAGACGGATAGTCTACGACTAACAACAATCGATTCCCGCACCCACGAGCAATCGCAAAGCTCAGGCGGTTTCCAACGAATCGACACCAAGGACATGACTAGATAGTCAACAAAAGAAAAGTGAAAAGATGGTTACCTAGGAAAATAATCGAACACAGCTGCAAAATTTCCCTTAGACGCAACCGAACAAAACCAGAAGGAACACATTAAAATCGCGTCATCGCTACGTCACGACGCGATACGCCAATTCTCGCCAGAGTACGGAGTTCCCACCAGAATACGAAGATTATAAAGCATTTCGAAATGCGTTGGTTATATTCAATTTAATTATCAAAAAACAGCTACTAATAGCACCAAAAATAGAAATACTAGCTGTAGTAAGCTCGAACCCACAAAATCATACCCAAAAATCTAACTACCAATCAACCAAATATGTATGATCCGTGGTCGCCCGTTCACTATCTCACTAGTTTCCATAAAAAACCAACAATAAATCTATAACCAACGAATAATAAACTAATTTCTACACTATAGTAGAAACTATACCAACAAACACTGAAAACAGGCCAGAAAATTCTCTAAATTAAAAATATTTAAATTTAAAGTTAACGTTAAAGTCAAAATATTTTCTTGTGTGTATTCTAAATTACCCACAAAACTCACAGAAATTCTCAACAACTGACAAAACAACCACCCCAAATTTTCTCAATATACTAAGTGCTGAAGGCTGATTAAAAATTTGAAATACTGTCAAATTTTCCAACTCCCAGTTCAGTTTCCTTGGCGCAAACTTAAGGCCTACCACAAAAATATATTCCCAATCAAAAGGGCACAAAAATAAACCAAAGGGCCAAAAAGTTTTCGCGAAGGGCTGAAGGGTCAAAGTGAAAATTAGTGCCAAAACTACTAACAACGCATAAAATTGAAAAAGGGCACAAAAATTTTCTAAAGGGCAAAAAGGGCCAAAACAAAAATTGAAAAAGGGCTGCAAAATTAATTAAATGAGGTCTCTTTAAAATGAAAAACAAAATCCTGAAGGGCTAGAAAAATTTACAAAGGGCTGACAAAACCCTTAAGCCTCAAAAGATGTTAATGAGCTAAATAAATAAAGATACCAACGATAGCTATTGTTGCTATTGTTGCTATTGCTGCTATTGCTGCTATTGCTGCTATTGCCCCATACGTTGGGTTCCAAAAACGTGTGACGTACCTGAAGGGCAGTCGGCGCGTTAGGCCGTGGAGCGAGTGGAGGGTCCCTTTGAAGTAGTGACGAGGGCCAGGCTCTCGGTGTCAGAGAGTGGGGGGGTTAAAAAAAGGCTCCACGTAATTTTACCTCGTTGCTACTTCGTCACAAGGGAGGCTCCACTCTACCTGCGTGGGTGGACGGCAGACAGTCAGCGAAGCTCAGAAATCACGAACTGTCACAACGCTGACCGTTTGACGCCAACACCACCAGGTGTAAATCTCGCAGTGAGAATAGAAAACTGTAAAACTGTAACTGAATATAGAAAACTGTACAGAGAAAACGTGGGGCGAGCAAAAAAAAAATAACAGCTGTGAGTTTGGTATGGTAAGATGGCGTTTATTCGCACACACAAATCAATGACGGACACCGTGTCCTGCGCTCCTGAAAACAATACCTCCGAGCGCCACCCTTTCGCGCAGGGCCCACTCTATTCGGCCGAATAAAATAAGCTCCTAATCGCGCGATTTAAAGGGCAGAAGGAGCGACCTTTCTCGTACACTAGCGCAAACACGTACGACACAATTTACACGTAGACGCAATTTACACACAAGAATAAACAGAAAAGTGGCCCAATCGAGCACACAAAAAAAAGAAATTATATTATTGGAATTTTTATATCTGGCCTGCGTTCCGGGTGGTCGTCGCCGGTGACTGGTACAGCTTCCGGAAGGCCGACGGCTCGCGTCGTGGACCTGAAGCTCGCTTGCGACCTCCAGCCAGGGATGTTCCGGCCGAGCGGGTTAGCCCGTCGGCAAACGCCTACAAAACACGTGGCCTTAATCAAAATGGCCGGACACGTGGCTTCACGAAGAGGAGAAGAAATAACTACTTACTCGGGTGTTACGAGCGTGTTCCCTGCCCTGTAGTCGGTGCCTCAATCCCCCTCAAGGGTGGTTAGTTGAGAACCGTTGATTATTCCCGTAAAACGGATGGTGAAATACCTTATCTGCAACGGTTCTTCTGACACGATCTATCTCGGGCACGAGTCAATCTAGTTCTGCTCGTAGTGGCGCTTATGCCGGTGAATTTAAAAATCGCTCACCGGGGAGACGCGTCACCACAACAAAAAAACGCAAGCATGGTTGCCTACCGTGTAGGTCTACACGCTAGTTAATTTATTGAAAGCCGTTCCTGCCGAACGCTATTTTGGACCGTTACAAGCTGCTGTAGGTTGGCAATCGCACTCTGAAGCCACTTCAACGTAGTGTCATTGCTACAGGTGATTCTAAGAATCTCTCCTGTATGCGACCACTCGCTAAAGGTAGGTGCTGGACCGAGGCGGTCACTGTTCTGAGCAGCTCCTCGGTAATGGCATTGCCAATTTGAGTAGCCCCTTCTTTGGTTAATCTTCCCAAGGGGTTGCTACTATTAATTAGAGCTATTCGGAGGTGCTTTGATGCAGCCTCTTTGTAGCTCATCGCCCGCTCCTGTGTAGGTTTGGGTTGGTGTTTGCAGGTAGCCGTTGCTTCTCCCTTCCTCGCCATTTTCCTGGGCTGGCCAAGAGATTGGTCTGTGGTGGAGAAATGGATCCGCTTTTTTCTCCGGATGCCGTTTCTCCGTTGTGCACGACTAAAAACTGTTTTCAGTTTTTCATTAATAAGTTTTCCTGCTGGACCCGAAGCACCCGATGTGAGTATGATAGCATCATTGATAATTTTAAGAGATTCGGTGAGGCTTAATTCAATATTTTCCAAATTTTCGATTATTTGCGGTATCCAAGAAAAATATGTTTGTATGTAGGTCAGACCATTTAATACATTTGCGTCGTTGAAAGCTTGCTGTGATTTTGATATTGTCCTGGAATTGGAAGCATCGAATGAAAACATAACCCGAAACAAGAAAAAAAATTGTACTCCCCATTAGCTGTCATTAAATATTTTATATACCTTTTTATATACCTGAAACAAGATAATAATTAAAATTGGTTTTCCAAAATAAAATAAAAATACACTTACACATGCTATCAATGAAAAATTTAGCAATGGTTTGATGGTTTGTTTTGATGAGGTAAGAAATTCCTGCTGCATATGCGTTTAATTTTCCAATTATTATATTCGCTATATACCGTCCATGGCAATCTGTTGTTTCATCGACGCTGGTCCATATATAATGTTTTACAATTTCAGCGCGTATAGCTTCAATGGTCTAAAAACAATATTCGTTTTCAACAATATATAAAAAATAAAATGGAAATATGACTTTTGTTACTTTTTCGTAGCACATTTGTAAATAATTCTTCCTCATTGTAGAATCATCTGGTAAAACTTGCTTAGTATACATTTCCAAAAAAAACTTAAATCTTGCATTTTTCACTTTATGGAAGAGAATGTTTGCCACAATAAGTGCTTCACACAGATCGGATGAGAACACCGATTTATTTGGCCCTGTCTTGGCATTTGCAAAAGTATTTAATATCAGTGGCTGTTTTGTGCTTTTTCTTTTTTATTAACAACATGCAATACTGTGTGTAGATGTTGTGTCACATGAAATCTTTTTGTGGCATTAATCTAAAATAAAAATTGAAATATTGCGTAAGAAAACCAAAGTCAACAATATGGACTACCTTAGATATAATAGATATCATATGTATAGAATATATGGTACTCACAGTTTTACCACAAACTTAACATCGTAGAACATCTCCATCTGTTCATTGATTCGTATCTATTTTTGACCCCTGGCTGTAGTTGGCACTTTGTGACTTCTTGCCCGGTGGCATTTTCACAATATTTTCAACAAAGTTGTTATTCCTCCGAACGATGTACAACAATTGGAGAAATAAGTAGCAGGCACAGACTAAGATAACAGTGTGGGCGGTGGAGGGGGGATAAAAAGAGAGGGAATAAAGGTAAGGGTAATGCTTATGGAAATTGGATGATCCTATTTAAATAGAAAGGGTTTCAAGAATTTCAAAATCGAAATATAAAAATGTACAAACCACCTAAAAAGGCATAAAAAAGGCAAAAAAGCAAAATGCACCCGAAAAAGGCAAAAACTTCGAATTTATGCGAAAAAGGCAAAATTTAAAAAAAAAGGTTTTTTTGCCTTTAATTGCCTTTAATCATACCTTTTATAAGAAAAATGCAAATTGCTTAACTGTCCTACCTCTATTCTAATGAATCATTATCAATTTTATTATTGAATACAAGTATTGTATTCATGCAGTTTTCATTTGCCTGATAAAGCTACTGAGGCAAAACAATTGTCTTAGTATGTACAACATTAAATATTTTGTGAAACTCACACCAATTGTGTTTTATATATATATATATATATATATATATATACGTAAAACTTGCAACGTAAAAACAATAATTTCTGGATTTTACAATTTCATAAGAAAACACGCTCATTAATTAAACCATAACAAGAAAAATTCCTTTTCTCCATTATTATTGTAACACATAATGATTTGTACCGCATTTTTATTGCTGTGGGGAAAATAGCACCCGGGGTGCAAATGTTTATACCTCTTCCTTCTGCGAGTTAATGAATTGTTATTGTCGAAATCTCTTAATTTTTCCGTGCAGAAATGCATGGATCACTCCTATTCTGTGCCTCTAAAAGACACCCTTCGCCCACGCTTTAATCTCGACGGTCATATTTCATCCGGATGGTCGAGTGGACGGTCCTCCCTTAAATTGCTATAACATGAACTAGTAGAGAACTTAAATCACCATCTCCTCGCCCACCTCCGAAGATTAAGCGCGCGGAGGCTCGGGGCGGCTTCGTGGGGTGTGAGGGGTGGATTCTTTATGACTCCTTTAATTGGAGCCTGGATTTATCGGCGTTTGATTGCCGTTTTTGCAATGTTTTACTGCTTAATATCGAAGGGGATAAATCAATGTTTGCTAGAGATTAATAACCTGTTTGTTTTTGCGGTTCTCCTACGAAGGGGTAAGCGCCGTGATACTAGGAAGTTGAAATTATGTGTTAGTAAAATACCCGCCTGATAATTTTCGGATTTATTCGTGTACATAAATGTGCTCCCTTATTATTGTTTTCCTATTTGCTATTAAATTGTTCTTATATAATTTGAATAAACCTAAATGTATTTTTGTTCATTTTATTCTGCACTTTAATAAATAATATTCATTTACGTACAAATGGTTCTTTCAGTTTCAATTAAATTGATCAACAATTTTCCCTCGTAACTTTTCTGTACGTAATAAACTTTTACTGAGCATACATTTTAATATTACATATTTTCACATACGGAATTCTGATATTAAAATATTTTCTGTCTCATCAATGTAAAAGAAGATATTTCTTTGGCGAAATTGCATATTTTAGTGATCAAATTTATTTCATGTTATGCGAGAGGTAAGAATAACAACTTAGTAAGTAATATTATTTCAATTGCCTTTCATGTAACAAATGACGTGTTACCCTGTTTCAAAAAAACCATGGGTTTTTTGTGGTCTGCTGAAACTGCACAAATTTCAAATTTGATCTCCGATGCTGCTTCAGCTTCAGCTTCAGAAAATGTTTCGACGAAAATTTAATTGTTATCATAGCTATCTGGAGAGAGCGCAAATAAAAAAAACACAAAAGTACTTAACGAAGTAAGAAAATCCTTCTCGGGAAAAATACTAATAACAGAAGAATACATAGAAAGGTGTTAAAACTTCTGCGAAGAAGTATACAAAGCAATTGATTCAGAAGAAATATGTGAAGGAATCAAATCAAGATCATGCAACCCAATTAATAAGAGTGAAATAACGAACTAGGAAATCCAAGAAGCTATTTGGAAGCTATAAATTATTAAATCAGCAGGAGTATATGGGATACTAGCAGAAGCGTGGAAAGCGGGAGGAGAAACATCGTGTAACATGATGCATAAACTACTGAAGACGATACGGAAAGAAAAGCTACTACCAAATGAACGGAATGAAGGAATCGAAAATACACTGCCCAAAAAAAGTTACGTAGCAAAATGTGAAAATTCGAGAGGGAGAACACTATTAAGCACAACAAGTAAGGTACTCATAAGAATATAACTGAAAAGAATGAATAAATATGTACTAGAGCCACTAGCCACAGCTACAGCCATAGCCACAGCGACATCCACAGCCACAGAGAAAATTCTGTTGAAAAATTAAGGAACAACCAAGCAGGATTGAGTCCAAGAAACTCATGCATTAACAACTTATGCACACTACGAATAATAATATAAAAGGCACTAGAATGGCAGAAGACCTTAAATATAAATTTCATTGATTTTGTAAAAAGCATTCGATAGAGTGCCATAGAGTAGAATACGAATAAGATGTAGGTGGAACTGAATGATTTAAGAATGAATTTCCATAAACTATGTAGAAATTTCTATGCGAGGATAGAAGTAAACGGAGAAACTTTAGGAGAATAAATACATAAAGTGTAGTAAGACACGGTTTCATATTATCACCAATATTAGTCCTAATAAGTATCGACTTTGTAATGAAGAAAGTAGCAAATAAAAAACAGGCATAAGGTGGATACATGGAAGAAACAGCGAAGATATTTAATTTGCAGATGACGTCTGTTTCTTGCCAGAAGTTTTTAAAAAACCTAAGTAATAATAAAGCAAAACTAATATAATTGGCAGAGAGAGTCCGGTTAAAAATGAATGTAAAAAATGTGAAGTTATACGGATAAACGAAAAACGGAAAATACAAATAAAGATTGGCAGTAAAGAATCGAGAAGGTAGAAAAATTCTGTTACCTGGGATGTAAAATAAGTGGAAAGGGGGAATTACTTAGGAGTAATGGGGGGAGTGATTATAACATACACAGAAGAATTAGAAAAATTACACGAAACGTTTAACTTGCTATGCAAGATCTGGAGATCAAAGGAGATAGGGACAACGTCGCAGCCACCTACAAAAATTATGAAGAAGATGCAAACCTTCAAAATTAAGTGTTTTGGGAGATTATTCAAGATAGAATGTTCCGAAGTTATTTCAATCGAGGAAAAATGGCAATAGGCAAATATGGAGTACGCAAAAATTATAATAAAACGTAGAAAATGGAACTAGATTGGACATAGACTGAAGAAAGAACACACGGACGTCACTTGGGAGTACAACATAGGAGGGAAAAGAAAAAGGGGAAGACCAAAAAACACATGGGAAATACAGATTTACAAAGAAAATAAATATATAAAGAAGTCATGGAAAGACATAAAATTAGAAAATAAATTTAAAATGAAATGGAAACAAATAAAGGAAAACTTAAGAAAAATTACCTAAGGCTGGCAACCTTAATAAACAAGTGCCTAGAAACACCTTTTTTTTTTTTTTTTATTGTCACTGCTTCTTTTCATCCTCCTTGATGGTCTTTATAACTTCTCGTATATAGCTATGGATGGCCTGCCATTTTTTCTCGCTGCTTATCATCTGTCTAATAATATTTTGGGTTGTTAGCCCCATTACCCCTATTTCATTGCACAGCACCGCCCTTTCCGTGCTCCATCTTTCGCAGTTGAGAACCGCATGCTCTGCCGTCTCTACCTCGTTGCAGTGGGCGCACCTGTCTTCCGTCCGTATTTTAAAGCGTTTAAGGTACGCTTTGAAACAGCCATGCCCGCTGAGGAACTGCGTTAGGCAGTACTCCACATTCCCATGCTTCCTGTTGATCCACTCATCCAGGTCAATGATGAGTGTCTTGGTCCACTCCGCCTTGCCCGTTTTCTCTTCCCAATTCCGCTGCCACTCTGCTAAGATTTCGCTTTGTATTTCTTCCTTTTCGTTCTTTGGTTTTTTATATGCTCGTCTCCTTTGTTCGACCATCAGCTGAATCGGGAGGATAGAGGCGATGACCTGGATGGCTTCTGTCGAGATAGTGCGGTAACCGCTGGATACCCTCAGTGCCATGGTTCTCTGCTGAGATATTAGTAGGTTTTGGTATTTTTTATACCTAAGAGCTTCTCCCCATATCTGGGCTCCGTAAAGCATGATGGAGTGCGCCACCATGCTTAGAATTTTCCTCTTCGCAGAAGACGGTCCATGCGTTCGCGGCATGATCTTTACTAGTGCCGATACTGCCCTTCCAGATTTTAGGGTTGCTTGCCTGACGTGCTCTCTCATGGTTAAGTTATGGTCAAACCATACTCCGAGATACTTCAGGCACGCTTTCGTCTTGAGGGTTCTTGATCCCAGAGCTAGGGAGACCTCTTTCAGTTTCCTGCCCCCATACAGAATCACAGCCTCAGTCTTGTTCCATTCAATTGCTAACTTCAGTTCTTCGATGTTGCTAACCGTTCTCTCAATTGCGTATTTTGCCAGTCGGATTAGCTCGCTCTCGGTTTTAGCCCACGCTACTATGGCCGTATCATCAGCGAAACAAATCACTCTTACCCCTATGGGCATCTTCATTTGTAGGACCCTGTTGTAAAAGATAATCCACAGTAGTGGTCCCAGGACTGACCCTTGTGGTACCCCGCAAGTAAGTATAATTTCCTCAGTTTCACCTATCAGTACCTTCCTGTTTTGGAGATAACTTATGATTATCTTTGTCAACATCCGGCTGATTTTCATAACCTTTATAGCCTTTAGCAGTTCGTCCCACTTCACCGAATTGAACGCATTTTTGATATCAAGTGTGATCAGTATGCAGTACCTTCTATTTTTCGTAGCAAAATTTTTGGCTGCGTTGGCGGTTTTTCTTACTTCTTCCATTGCATCGATGGTCGACTTGCCTTTTCTGAACCCGAACTGGTTTGGGTGTAACTTTTCTTCCATCTCTGCTCGCAGTCTTCCCTCTATTATCTTTTCGAAAATTTTTCCCATGGAGTTTAACAAGCAAATGGGTCTATATTTTTGTTCCTCGCCCTTTTTCCTCGGTTTCTCGATGAGGACTAGCCGCGTTTCTTTCCACACATCCGGGAAGTTGCCCTTAACCAATTCTTTGTTAAAAATTTCAAGTACTTTCTTTGGTGCGGCTCTGATCATTTCTTTGGTGACGTTGGTAGGTATAAGATCTGGGCCGGGAGCTTTGTTGTCTTTGCACCTTTTGAGGGCATTTTCTAGTTCTTCCAATGTGAGTGGATCTACTTCCTCGATGTTAACGATTTCCCATATTGTGGGTTTGTGTAAAGGGAACAGTTCTAGTGCAATTTCCTTTTGTCGCTCGTCGTTTAGTGTGGCTCTTTGTGCTAGGTTTAGCTTTTGTGTTACGATCTTATAACCTAGGCCCCATGTATCGTTCTCCACGTCATCGCATACCCTCTTCCAAGCTAGCTCTTTGGCTTTCAGTATCGCTTTTTTAAGTTTAGACCTTTCCTCAGTATATTTTTCACCCAGCTCTTTTTTGGTTCCTGGGTCTACGTTTCCTTTGCCGTTTGCTCTTAGCGACTCCCTCCTTGCCAGACAGCACTTTTTTTTTGCTGTATCCAGTTCCGTGCTCCACCAGTAAACTGTGTTGTGCTTTCTTGTTTTGCCTTTTTTGGAGAAGGTTTTGTTCATTACTGTTTTTATGATTCGCATGAGTTCTTCCGCAGTTGGTTCTTCTATGGCTTCTATTTCATTGGCGAACCTCTCCTTGAGTAGTGGTACTCGCTCTAGTTTTATTTTCCAGCCTTTCTTTTTTGTTTTTAAGTTCTCCTTTTTTGGTTCCCTCAGGTCAAAGTATATGTTCTGGTGCAGACTGAGGTTTTCTTCTTCATCCACTTTCCAGTTTTGTATATTTTCTGCTAGGTTAGTTGAGCACATTGTAAGATCGATATAAGACTTTGAATTGCCCCTGGCAAATGTGCGTTTGTCCCCGTCATTAACAATTGTTACGTTTAGTTCGGCCATGAACTCCTGGAGAAGCAATCCCTGTTTTGCGTCCCGAGAGTCTCCCCAGAGCCTCGCTCTAGAGTTAAAATCCCCTGCTATTATAAACGGTTTGTTTTGCCGCTTGATGCTTGCGCCGAGTTTACTGAGGTATGTTCCATATTCTATTAGTGTTTTGTTGGGTGACCAGTAGCATGAATATATAACTACATCCTCCACATCCACCCATACAAAACCTTCCTCTTCTTGGTCCCACTTTGTTGTTGCCAATCGCTTGACACGTATTGCTGCATCCTGCTTTTTGTCGGCCAGCCAGGGCCCATTGGTAATCATATTTTTGTTTGGCTCCGAGACAATGCAGATGTCTACCTTGTTTTCAGTAGCCGTTTTATGTAGGAGATTCATGGCCACTCTACCCCTTCCCATGTTACATTGGAGGACTCTCATCTTGATCATCTGTTTGGTCTTCCTTGGTGCTCTCTTCCTTATGTCTGCGGCTACCCTTGTTGGTCCTCAGCGCATTCCGGAATGCCAAGCACTTGCCAGCGCCGGCTTGGTGTCCCTTAACCTCACATAGCGGGCATTTTTCTTCGTTGATACACTGGCCTAGTGTGTGACCTTCTTCTCCGCATCTGAAGCATAGGTTTGTTCTGTCTGTTCCTTTGCAGTTCGTTGCATTGTGGTCGTATAACCAGCATTTAAAGCATTTTTTCAGCCTCGTTGTTTTCTCCAGGCTACAGTTGGAATAACCCACCCTTATCAGGCCCGTTTTTAGTAAATTTAAGGCCTCCCCTCTTACCATTGTCAGGGTTGTTGTTTGCGTGCCCCTGTTATTTTCCCTTAATGTCCCTATCTTGACTATGTTACCTGCTTCTATCGCCCTACTCCTGATAGCCTGCTCGATGTCCTCCCGGGTGGTCATAGCATCGATGTCCCTTATGACCAGCGTTTCTAGTTTTTTTGCCCCGAGTTTTCTAGTAGTTAGGGGTTTATCTCCTTTCTCCAAAGCATTTTTGATGCCCTCTAGCGCAGTTTCATCTTTTTCAGTGGTAATCAGCATATCTCCTTCTCTTGTTTTTCTTATCCCCGTTACTGCCTTACTGTCCGGGTTGCCGTTTAGATTTTCTTTGACCCGTTTTAGTAACTGTCTGTAGTCTTCATTTTCCTGGTGCTTCACCATCAGGGCGTATGTATTTCTCTCCCTATTCGCTCCCTTTGGTACCTTTTTCTGGACCTTATCAGTATAGATCCTCACCTTAGTTTCTGCACGATTGAATATGCATTCGATCATAGCTCTCAGTGTTGCTATGCTTACCGAGTTTATTTTATGCAATGCGACCAGCCTGTCGTTCATTGTCTCTCTTTTTAGGACAGTGATCTTGTCCCATAGATCTTTCGGTCGTTCATCCAGAGTTAGTTTGATTATCTTGCTGGTTTTGCTCTCCTGAGATTTGGAGCGAATTTTTGTTGTTAGCTCAATAACTTCGATATTTTCCTTGCATAGTGCAAGTACCGGGTATCTATCTGGGTACATTCCTTGGATGCTTTTCACCATCTCCATATCCGAGTTTTCTACGAGCACTACCTTTGTGTCCGCCACGTGGTCATCGATTGGGTTCCCAACAACAATCTCGGTGACTTTGAATAGTTCTGCATCCCAGGTATGTGTCGCTGCTTTTTCGAGGTCTTCATATGTTTTGATGCCATCCAGTGTCCGTATTTTCTCGGATCCCTTACTCCACACTTGTGTTTGTGTTCCCTCACTTGCTGTGCATGCGTTGTCGGTCTGGGTGCTCATTTCTCTGGTGCTCTTTACTACTGTGCAGTCTGTTTGTGTAATATTCCTGTCCTTATCTATAATGGTTGGTTCCTCGTGGTAAGGTATATGCGTAATCAGTTTTTCTATCAGAGTCGATGCGTTTTCTTCCTTGATTCTTTTTGCAATAGCTCCTAGGTGAAGGGATGTTTCCTTAATTTCCTTCTTGGTATGGGGGTTTGCAGTCACCAGCGTGGCCAGTTTCGTGATACCCTTTAGCATCTTATCAACTAACTTCTCGGAAGCTTCCAGCTTCGTCCTCGCTGCTTCTAGCTCTCCTCCCGACATCCTCTGTTTAGGCGGGGTATCCTCCCTCTTTCTCTTAATCTTTTGATCGGAGTTTCCCTGGTCTAGGCCCAGGCTTACTGCGATGCTCGTCGCTCTTACTATGCTCGTTGCTACTGATGCGGGTTTAATCCACTCAGACATCGAGTTTCTTCTCCCATATATAGGCGATCTGCTTAGTTTCCCCTTACGGGCAAATACTTCAGCTTCTTCCCGTTCCCTGTCGGTATTGTTCTCGTGTCCGGTTTCGTTGCGTGTATCGTCATTAAAGGCAAAGTTTGGCGTGCTCCTCCCAGATTCCTTGGAGCGGCCCGCTGATTCCAGCGGGGAGGGATTCTCCGTTTTACCGGTACCCTCCTGGGAACATATTTTGTCCAGACTTTCCATTCTCGTTTAATTTAGGCCAAACGACAGCCTTCCATTTTTTGGCTTCTGGCAGCCGCGCTCCCTGGGTTTAGAGTAGTAGGGCTCTACTATGAGGGTAGAAGAAGGAGTTTTGGTAGCCATGCCCTCGTTACCTAATAGCCAATGGCAGCCGAAAAGTTAGACCAGAGTAGCCCGAAGAGTTGTCTCAGAGCGGACGATAGTTCACAGAAGGAAAGTGTAGAGGAAGGTGGTAGTCTCATTGCCGAGGCAATGGCCACCGTGCAGTGGTGTTGGTCCGCGCTGTGCAAGCCCCTATCCGCCACCTGGGGTCGCGCGCCTGGTAGGGGTTACACCTTCCCCTAACCCTATATGGGGTTTTCCAGGCTAGAAACACCTTGAATGCTCCTATGGTAACCTAACTTATGCTCCCATGGGAGTAGAATGGTCTAATAATAATAATATTAATAATAATAATAATAGTAATAATAATATCTATTTACATGTAGTAAATTTAATCAGGGAGGTGAAAAAATCGTACTTGTTTGTTAGTTAATAATAAAGTTATGTTTGCCGATTATAAGCATTCGTTGTCATATTCATTATCATTATACGAATATTGAAACAAAGTCTTAAAAAAAAATCTATCATAGAAATTCCAACGGTTAATTGTTATAAACATTAAAAAAAAAACTTTAAATCTTAAATTTAAATAACATTATTTACCTGAAGAAGCCGTGGTATGGCAAAACAATCTTAGTCTGAAATATAATAAATATTTAAAAGTTCAAAAAAATGTATTATTAAAGTAATAACTTGATTTGTTATTAAGTATTATAAGTATTAAATAAGTGCCATTTTTTCCTATTTGAATTAAAATTAGTTTAACGACTGGCTGATAGAATAATATATTTGTTCACACTCGTAAATGACACTGAACAAAACCAGCCTAGACACTAACCTGGTAAATGACTATAGAGATATCAACCATCAAACTTACAGAGGAACAAATATACGTAACACTAATCTATAACCCCCCCACCCCCCAAGTGAACTTTGAAACTTTGCGAAATACACTAAGAAAACAAGTAATAAACATAAAAAAGAAACAAATTGTAACAGGTGACATGAGCAGCATAGAAATAGCTGAGACCAATAAAGCTAACAAAGATTACATAAATACACAAGCCAAACAAGGATATAAACTACACAACAAAAGAGGCAAAAACACTATACCCACACTAATACTAACAATAAAGGCGAAAACACTTAAGTAGATCACTCATTCTCAATCAAGAACAGGAACAAAATAACTATGAATGTACTCAAAATAAATATCTCGGACCACTACCTCATCCAAACCACTATCAAGCTATCCCCCGACAGAACCGAAAAAAACAGAATACATGCAATAAAAAACTAACAACCTAAATATTACCTAAGAATTTAAGCAACTAGAAAAGAAATATATAACACCGTTAAAAGAACTAGTATAATACATTTAACATAATAAAAGGCAACCGTGCCTTTTACCGTGGAAAACTCGTGGATTAACGAAGCAATACTGAAAAACATAAAAACTACAAATAAAATGCACCACAAGCACATAAAATCTCCCACCGATAGCCACATGAGAGACAAGTATCACAAACCGAAACAAAACACAATAAACCTAATAAAATAAACAAAACAAAAATTCTAGCAAAAAACATTGGAATAAATTAGATACAACTCGGAGAAAATATGGCAAGCTCTGAACACCTCAGTCCACAAAGCAAAAAAGCAGCACACGAAAGTGCCTCAGATAACAACAGAAAACAACATAACGATACAAGTAAAGAAAGTAATAACCTACGTAATAAATCAATACTTCGCAACAATATGTCAGAAACTAGCACAAGAAACACCAAACAACCAACAGGCACCTAGGACACACACCAAACTACCCCAACCACAACAATCAGAAAACGACAAAACCAAAATAGGAATCGTGGACGCAACTGAAACAGAAATCTTTGAATAATCAAATCCCTAAAAAATAATAAAGCCATAGGTTTCGATCAGATAGCAAATAACATACTAAAAATAAATCACAAATCAATTACGCCAATACTTACAAAACTCATTAACAAAACTAAAATCAAGAACTTTCCCAAATCACCTAAAGTTTACAATCATTAAACCGATACATAAGAAGGGAGACAGAAAACTAAGCGAAAACTACAGATCGATAGTACTGACATCGGTCCTAATTCCATTTTGATCTTTTATGTTAATTTGTTTCGGGGTTTTTTAGTTCCTCATTTGTTTTATTGTCCTGTAGAACATCTTCTGGTTTTCTGTGAACGTTTCCTTTATTTTCTTTCCGAACTCTTCCCATATTTGTTGCTTAGCTATCTTGATTTTGCGTTTCGTTTCTTTGCTTGATGTTTTATATCTCCTATAATTTTCCTCTTTTCCTGTTCTTATGTAGGTTTTCTATTTATCTTTTCTTGCCTTTTCTGTTTGTTTTATCTCTTCCGACCACTATTTATTTTTCTTCGTCTGTTTATTTGAAATGGTGCTTGTTCCGCAGCTATCTTAGGCTGCGTCGCTTATGATTTTCTTGAACTTCTTCCGTTTCTTCTCCACTCCTTCTGCTATGTTTGCTTGTCTGTAGCTATTCTCTATCTTTGTTTGGTATTTGCTTCTTGTTGCTTCCTCTTTAAGTTTGAAGCTGTTGATTTTTTTAAAATTATCTTCCTCTCTGTTTCTCTTGCTCTTTGAGTCTTTTACTCCTATGTTGATTTTAATTTTTACCAGGTAATGATAGCTCCTGATTTCCGCTTGTCTTGTTACCTTGACATCTTAAACTTTTTTTCATTCTTCGGCGTTTACCTGGAAGGAATCGATTATTGATTTCTCTTTTCTTGATCTAACCTCTCTTGTGAATTTGTGTATGTCTTCGTGCTTAAATTTTGTGTTTGTTATAATGAGGTAATTTGCTATGCATAATTCTATTATTCTTTTCCCATTTTCGTTTCTGTTCTTCTCTCCATATGTACCCTTAAACTTTTCTTTGTCTTTCTTTTCTTTTCCCACTCTACCATTCATATCCCCCATTACTATTGTGCTCCCTTTGCCGTTGTCTATTTCTTTTTGTAGGTTCTCATAAAGTTGGTCTTATTCTTCCTTTCTGTCGTTTTCATTTGGTGCGTGTACCACAATTACGATTAATGTATTATTTTGTTCTGTTTTGACTTCTACTCTTAGTGTTCTTCCGTCTCCGTATGTCTCATTTATTATATTGTTTATTTCATCCGGTGTTGCTATTAGACCTACTCGCTCTGCCCTTCTCTTGTTATATTCTACTCTTGCCCAGTATAGCCTGTATCCGTCTTTGAGTTCTTTCATTCCCCTTCCTTTCATTTGTGTCTCGGCTATTCCTAAATAGTCTAGTTTCTGTGTTTTCATTTCTTCTACTATTTCTTCCTCATTTCCTTTTATATTTCTTACATTCCATATTCCTATTTTTATTATGATTTTCTCCTTTCTATTATAGTTTCCTCGCCGTGTCGTTTCCTTAGTGATCCTTTTCTTTTTCTTTGATTGTTTTTTTCAGTTTTTTGAGACCGCCGTTGATTCCATTCCCTTTGCTTCTTTATTCCATCTGTGTTCCTCTTCGTTGATTGTTATGTTTCGGTATCCTATCTTGATTCTGTTCCCTTTCGATTTCTCTTCTCTTGCTATATTCCTGATTTCGTTTTGCACAGATATTTCATGACTCGTCATTCATAATACATACAAATACAGTAATACAATATCAAAAGTAAAACATGAGATGAACACAACATACAAGCACAAAGCAATCACACGTCCTCCGAATCTGTATATTCATAAAGCTCCTTCAAGCTGTAGAAGCAACCCTCTAGTAGAAATTGTTTAAGATTTCGTTTAAATGCAATCAGACTAGAGATCTTTTTAATTCTTGATGGACTTCTTATATTTGGTGAGGTGGTAGGGCGTAATATAAATATCATGCGCTTGCCGGGTGGCGTAGCTATGCTTGTCCTCACAGAGTGTGAATTTGGCACGATGTTTGTGCACATAAGTCGCCAGTTCGTACACATAGATGCAACTAAGTGTTAGAACATTCTGACCCCTGAAAACAGCTCTGCAGGTTTCCCTGGGTGGAATATTATAAATTATTCTTCTGACCCTTTTTTGCAGAACGAAAACGCGTTGCGAATCCCTGCTCTGACCCCACACCAGTATGTTAAAACTCAAGAATGGATATACAAGAGCATAGTAAGCAGTAAGCAGATTGTTTTCTTCTAGTTCACGTTTCAAATTTATAATAGCAAACGTGGATTTTGCAACACGTGAGCAGGTATTTTCAATGTGTTCGCCCCAGTCAAGATATTCGTCCACAATGACGCCCAATACTCTAGCATTTTTGCTTAGTCCGAGGTGTTTCAAACACTGACTTTCGTATAAGTTTGCAGAATTGTTAATATTCCTGAAGTATATGCAGGTAGTCTTGTTTAAATTTATTAATAGCATATTTTTATTACACCAACTTTTGAATTGGTTTGTGACAGATATTACTTTATTTTCGAGCTCTAAAGCACTGTCAGCCTCAATTACAAAAGACATATCATCTGCATGTCACTTCTGCATTTTCAATATGTTCCGTCAAGTCATTCATGAACAATATGAAAAGCAGTGGGCCGCTGACGGAGCCCTGTGCCACACGCAGCAAGAGCTCGAATTCGCCTGACATTTCTCCATTACAACTGACAATCGACCTTCTGCCTGCTAGGTACGAATCTATCCAATCATTTATAGGATACCGCAGACCTAGAGATTCTAGTTTAGAAATAAGGAATTCATGGTTAACAGAGTCAAAAGCTGATGCTAAATCAAAGAACAACGCTATGACATGTTTGCCTCTGTCAAGCTTATCATTAACAGACTGGACAAAGTCCACCATTGCAGTCTCAGTAGATCTGTCAGGCAAGAAGCCATGCTGGCTGTCAGCAATTAGGTCAAGCGACAGTAGGAAACCCATTAATTTATTGCATATCGCCTTCTCAATTATTTTTGACAGGTGACTTAATAGGGTAATTTGTCGATAATTTCCTACAACTTTTGGATCTCCCTTCTTGAGAAGTGGAATAATTTTCCCCATTTTTAGCTGGCTAGGGAAAGTACCTGTGGATATTGACAGATTTGTAATATCTGCCAATATTCCAGATAAGACGTAATTGCAGTGCTTAATTAGTTTAAGAGGAATTTCGTCAAGACCATTAGAGAATTTGTTCTTCAAATTTAGAATAATTTCTGAAATTTCAGTTGCAGTTATTTCAGCAATGTAAATTGATTGATTTATATGTGCCGACGTGGTGCATCGCAGAGGTGGGTTTTTGCCATAGTGGCTATGTATTTTATTATTTACAGAGTCCCCGAAATGGGTCGCAAATATATTGCAGATAATTGTGTTGTCTACAATTTCCTCCTCGGACTCATTTACTAAGGTAATTTTATTGACTTTGGGCTTACAATTGCCTGTTACTTTTTTTACAATATTCCAATAGGTATTCGATTTATTGTTTGATTCGCTAATTAGACGTTTATTACTTTCTATGTTGTGCTCTTTCAACTTTGAGAGAAATTCCTTTTTTAGATTATTGAATGATTCAGTGATTTCGTTAGCGTTTAAATTTTTTTCTAACCAGTTCAAAAACTTTAGGTTTTTGTATTCTGCTGCAAGCTGCCCATATAACCCTTTGGAAGTTTTGTGGCGGTCAAAACTGGTCTTTTGTTTGGGACAACATACGTTAAGACACCAGTCAAATAGGTCAAGAAAATCGTGAACATACTCATTTACATTTACATAGTAATCATTTAGGTCAAAGAAACGCATGAAAGAATACGCGAATTCATTCATGGTCCGTTCGTTGAGGGTTCTACGGAAGCAAGTGATTACTTCAGCCGGTTGCTCATTTTCCGTTGATATTTTGCAGGTGAATATTTGACTGTTGTGGTCAGAGATGCACATATCTAAGACAGTACAAGTAGTACGTGATTTTATGTTTGTTATTATATAGTCTAGCTGCGTCTTTGAATGGAAACCCAGTCTGGAATCTATGCGCGTAGGCTCTTTTACCAGCGAACACAGATCGAACGACAAAATTAAGTCATGTAGAGCTTTAGTATAACCGTTCCGAGAGTTGAGGCCATCTACATTCAAGTCGCCAGCTATCACCACATTTTTAAATGTCAACACGGAATAGTTCAGGACAAGCGCTAATTTGTCTAAGAATACGTTAAAATCCCCTTCGGGAGGGCGGTATACACAAATAATACAAGTATTTTTCAAGAAACAGGCACTTGATAGTTCGATACACATTTCACTTGAGGTCTGTTTGAGAACTCAGTCCAGCTACCCTAAGAAGGGTTTGGTGGCATTATGTTGTGGCCCTTTGCACGGTATGCCTCCATGTCTCCCGATCCTGTGCCATTGACGTGGCCCCATGTAGACCTTGTCCAACAAGCGGCTGCATTTGGTCAATCCATCGTGATGGTGACCTTCCTCTTGATCTTTTTCCGTTAACCTTTCCCTGCACCATGAGCTTCTCCATTCCGTCAGTTCGTCTTGATATGTGGCCGAAGTATTGTAGGTATTTTTGGTTCACTCTTTTGGACAATCTGGTAGTAATTCGTAGTTCATTTAAGATTGATACGTTTGTTCGGTGTTCGGTCCGGAGGTCTGTTTAATAAAGTCAATTTCATTGTAGTATTGAAGTTCATCAGACTTCACGAATATTCCACTACCTCCATGCGCATGGTGCAATCTGGTGAAGCACGATACTGGGAAGTAATTGTCGATACACATCACACTTTTCTGAGTATAGGTAAGCCAGTGCTCGCTGATACATAGTACTGAAGGCGATAATTCTTCGTTGGTTAAAGCTACTTTTAGCAGTTGCGTCTTGTTGGCCAGTCCACGAACATTGGCGTGTACTATCTGGAGATTGTATATTTCTTTTTGTTTGACGGGCTGACGTTCGAAAATTTTTCGTTACCCTTATTAAAGTAGAAGCGTTTCACAGCTGCACCTTCTAGCCAAATTCCAGGCGTGTATACATCTTCGAGGTAACTGATAGGAAAACTGACTCGAAAAGAGGCAGAAAAGTCAGTTTTCCTAATTTCCTCACATTCGAACGAAATTGTAGGTGAGGTTTTTTTCAGGAACTCTTTTAACGAATTAGATGTTGTTTCTGCAGATAATCTGTAAACAACAGGTGGCCGTTTCGTGGGAGAGCCGTGATTTCTTTAGTCCCGTTAGTTCCAAAGATGGGTACGTTGCCTTTACTATTTTTGCGTTTGTTTTTAATGAGAGGAATGCCCTTTTTTTCCGGAGCATCACTGCTAGCTTTATTCGCGTTTGTTTGTGGTTTTTGCGTTTGATTAATTTGAATTCGAGGTTCGGCCGAAGGATGCAAAACTCGAGTGCGTTCTTTATTTGCACTTAGAGGCACCGTAGTTTCACTTGGCTGCTTCTTGGCAACAGATAGCACTGTTTCCTTGATTCTTCGTGTTGACTGCTTCCTTTCCACACAGGTGACTGTTGGGTTTCCATGGTCATCGAGTTTGTCGACGTGCATATTTATTTCGTTTGTTTTTGTAAGGTTAGATTTAAGTAAGGTGATAATTTCCTTTAGGTCATCAATTCTACTCACTAAATGGTGGTTAAGAGATTGCAGAGTACTCACTTGCGATCTATGTATCTCAATTATTTCCGATTCATAGTCGCTCTTCGGTATGCTCCTGCCGATGGTGTCGCTTGGGTCAGGAATAATCTCTTCGTTAATTTCCTCCAGACTACTGCTTGGGGAGTCGAATTTTTGTTGTAAATATATAGCTACGTCCTTATTGGACATATTTGTCGGAATTTTGTTGAGCACAATTATGTCTATTAACTCGGTTTTCTTCAATTTTGATAACTCACTCGTCAACACAACCTCACTCACCGCCATCTTGAAATATATATTATATATATATATATATATATATATATATATATATATATATATATATATATATATATATACACTGTGTATCAGCCAAATGGAATAAATTCGATAATAAATAAATGGGGGCGTGTTCGAAAAAACGCTCGGACACGTCGATTGTTATTTTTAGTTGCGCATTTTTTTCAACAAAAACTTTTTATACAGGGTGTGTCATGTGACCGTGGCCAATACCAACTTTCTTATTTTAAATGCAACACCTGGTATATTATTCAATTTTTGGATTCTTCAGAAAATTCTAGACATATTTCATGTACAATGTCCTATACCTATCTTCAACTTTTTTTTTGGGAGCATCAAAAAATAAAATTACATATTATGATAAATGATATTGAAAAACTAAAAGATCGGATAAGGCATGCAATAAGCAAGATCCAAATTTCATTAGAAATGCTGTTCAAGGTTTTTACTATAGGCCGGCATATATTGTCTAGAACGTGAAGGTGGCCATTTCATATTTTTATTAAAATAACGTATCATTCCTTGCCTGTTCCTGTTACCTGATCAATTACTTACTGTAATTCGTTTATGTTGTTTATACTCGGCGCATCCGTGGTATGTTAAATTTTGAAATATTGTTAAAAAAAATCCCATTGATGGAGTTGGCTATCGGGATAAGTGACAGAAAAACGTCACGCACATTCCTTATGCTCTGATTTACACGGTATAAAATAAATTTCACAAAAATTACTCGACTTTACTTGAATGATCTTTAATGACATCTAACTCGACAGATTTTTTTAAATAATTTGTTGCATAGCTAATACTCGCAAATTGTTGACATGTGTTTTTGTTTTTAATTGAACATATGGACATTGTATCGAATTAGTAGTTGCTTAGTACATTTAGGGAAATTATATTAAGGGAAATTGTACAACAAAATGTGTACAAGAGGCTGTTTTATCTCTACTTTTGTAAGGGGGTAAGAAAGAGCTCTAGCTGAAAACTACGCTAGCGGATCTACATAATTTAAAGAGGCATTAAATAAAACGTTACTTGAGATGACGACGATGGATAAACCGTTGACTTCCGGATCCATCTATTCCTAGAAAGCAGAATCAGTTGAAACTAATTCCGGGTTTTGTAGTTTCTGTGGTGGAAGTATTCAAATGAGTCTTGAAATAAAGACGCCCAGATCCGGTCAAACGTGAACTCTGGGATCGCGTCCCCAAATCCTTTGGGATTAGGGGGACGTCTCAGAATCCGCGGATTTCTGATCCGCCCTTGCATTTGTGTGCGTATGCACGGGATGTATGTGTGTGAATTTCGAAGCGGGTCGATGGTGACAAACCCGGACGCTCCGGGAATACCATCAAATGTCCAGAGAGCGATATTAATAGGGGCGAACGGTAAACGGAGCGATATCACAATCATAAGCCGATAATCAAATACCCGATGCGGGTGGACGCGCCGGGCTTGTCATCTGCATTATAGATGAGACCGGACGGCTCACTCGTCGCATTATAATCGCCTCTCCATCCCTATCCTTCTTATTTATCCCACAATTCTCTGGGATAACACACCGTGCGCTATATTAGGGGAAAGCGCACACGTACACACACACGCTTCTAATAATGCTTCACGCACGACTTATCACAGGAAACATCATTTCGAATTCTGCAAACAAACCGCGCACTATTTACCACACGTACGTCCAACGGCGAACGATGCTGTTTACGCAGACCTAGGACGCGCTATTATCACGTTCTCATCTTACATCATGTATCCATAATTGACCACTTTATAAGAGAAATAAAGAAAATTAACAATACTAAGGCATTTCACTGCACTAAAATATTTTTTTTAGAGCTTCTCCTTTTTATCATGTAACATCTTTATTAAGTACTCAAATACTTAAGTAACACTACTTCACCTAATGAATGTCTACCCACAGTTTTCCTAAAGAGTTGCGATGCACTGAGTTCCGTCCAATTTGCAATTTCCTTGTCCAAGATAAATTATCTTCTCATGTAATTTTTTGGTTTTAATTATTAACGGCTCACTCCCTAATTTTGTTCTGTATTTCCAAAAAACTGATATGAAAAAAATGTTAAACCATTTCATACAAATTTAGAGACAATTTCAAATCCGTTGAAATTTAGAATTGCAAGTGTATACATTTAAATACAGGTATCAAGGATATCCTCACAATTATGTGAGATTTGAAAAATGTAAAGTTGAATTTGTTTTAATATACTTATTTTTGTACATTATTTGGAAAAAAATATACTTACTAGAATTTCGTGAATTTTCCTGGAAATTTTAATTCGTTTGATATTCGTCAGTTAGAAGTGAGGTTAAAGTGAGAAGCACACGTTAAAATTCGTTCCATCATTGAACTCGAATTCTGCGGGAAATACCGAACAAATAAAACACAGAAGAGCGCAGGAGGAGCCAGCAGAAATAAAGATCACTCGAAACACTTACGAAGTAGGTCGACTAGGTTAGAAAGGGCTAAGCAGGAATAAACAGACATACAGCAATTAAAGATTACACATCCGAAGGGAAGTACTGTGTGGCACCTCTAACTCCGGGCTAGTTAGTGGGTTGGGTTGCATACAGTGAAGAGCACACTTCAGAGAACTAAAGTAGGTTGGGTGGCATATAGTCAAGAGCAAATAAACAAAGCTGAACAGAAATATCAACGGCCCAAGCAGCGACTGGGGAACCAACAAACAAATGAGCAGGAAGAGGGATAGAAATAGTGAAGAGAAAGATACTGCCGAAGGTGAAGAAATATTTAAACCAAATCAAAAATTATTGAGATGACCCGAGCGAAGGAAAATTGTGGAAGAAAGCCAAGAAAAACGCAGGGAACCGAATAAACCGCACCAGGAATCAGGCACAGAAGGAAAACAGCAAATACCAAAGGAGATAGAGAGCGGAATGGAAGTAAAAAAATAAATGATGAGGAAAATGATGTGCAAAATGAGGGTCAACAATGAAGAACTGAAAGACGAAATACAAAAAAAATAGCGAAGGACCTGAAAGCGAAAGAAGAAAAGTAGGGTGAAGAAAAATCTCAACTGCAGTCAAAGGTAGAAAACTTAGAAGGAAGATTCGAAAACTTAGAAAAGGAGAAGAAAAAGATGAACCTGGTATTAAAAGGGCTACCGATAGGAGACAATAACATTAGTAGCAACGTAGAAGGATTCTTAAGTAAAGATATGAACGTTGAAGAAAAATTCCGACACCAAGGAAATTGAACAAGGGAATGAAAACGGAAATGATCATTGCAGAAGTTGTATCGTGGGGCAAAAAACAAGAAGAAATGAAAGCCAAAAATAGGCTCAAAGGCAAAAGAATCTATGTAGATAATGACCTGACAACATTACAAAGAGAAATACACAAAGTAAGAAGTATTGCAACGGAGGAAATTAACCCGGGAAATAAAATAAATATTGGATTCCAGAAGCTAACAATCAATAGTGAGACATACAAACGGGACAACAAAGAGCAGCCCCTTCTCTTTGTTGTCCCATTTGTATGTCTGTATATAGAAAATTAGAACATAAGAAGTCTGAAAGGAAAGGAAACAGAACTAATACAAGAATTTGAAACAGCAGGAACAGATACACTAATAATAACAAAAACAAAGAAGAAAGGAAAAGGAATAATGAGAACAGAAAACGAGCACATACTAATATACAGACGAGCAGAACAAAATGAGAGAGCGAAAGTAGGAGTGGGATGTATAATAAGAAAGGAAATAGAAAAATCTATCACTGATTGGAAGTGTATATATGAAACGATACTGACGGTCGAAGTAGAAGAGAAAGATAAGTTTAAAGCAAATATTAAGGTAGTATATAAAGTAAATAAAGATGAAAGCAAAACAGACAAAGACCAGTTCTGGGAAAAGGTACAACAAGAAAACTAAAAGCTTACAGAGCCAACATACGTAATAGGAGACCTAAATGCCCGTGTAGGGAATAAAAACAAGGGACTGAAGAGCATAATGAGAACACACGGAGAAACGAGGATCAACAACAATGGAAGAAGACTTATTGATTACTGCATATTGAATGATCTAACAATATTGAACACCAAATTTGCACACAAGGAAATTCACAAGTAGACAAGCGAGGAAAGAAACAGAAACGAGAAGAAACGAGAAGCCCATAACTTTTTAACACACAAAGCACAAGTGAAGGAAGTAATGGATCTTAAAGTCAAAAGAGGTAGCGAAATTGATAGTGACCACTATTTTCTAACTGCACGAATAAAAACAACTAGAAAGGAACCGAAACAAATACAGAAAACAGTCGATAAGGAAGTATGAATAGAGAAATTTAGAATATAAAAGCTAAGTGACAAACCAATAACGTAAAACTACAAGGAATCAATACAAGAACTAATAAGAAGCATTCTAAAAAGCGGAAAAACTAAAGTGAAATATTTTTGGGTCAATTTCAAACATATAGTAAGAGAGGCAACAAAACACGCCTGTGGAAAAACTAAAAGTACACCAAACAAAAAACAAAGAAGCTGGAGGAACAAAGAAGTGAAGGAAGAAGTTAGGGAAAAGAAGCAAAAATGGAGAAAATACCTAAGCACAAAAAACGAAGATAACTACGAAATATACAAGCAGCAAAGAAATAGAGTAAAGGCAATAATAAGGAAGGAAATAGACAGAAAAAGGGAGGATTTCGGAACCCAATAAGAGGAACATTTTAAAGGAAATCAATAACTATTCTACAGAACACTGAAAAGCTGTAGAAATAAAAACGAAACAAACCTAAAGCGACTCAATAATAAACTTGGTGTACTAATGAAAGAGAAGAAAGAAATCATGAACAGATAGAAAGAGCACTTCCAAGAGCTTCTGTCTGAAAAAAAGACAACCAATGAAGGAAATGAAAACAAAGAGGAACAAGAAAATAGTAACGAAACAGAAGAAGAAGAGGGATCTATAACAGAAGAAGAGTTAGAAAACGCACTTAAGAAGTTAAAGGACGGAAAAGCCCCAGGTTACGCCCCAAAATACAATTTGACAGCTGAAATACATAGGAAAGGATGGGAAACAACTATCACTACAGTTAACAAATAGAATATGCAACACTATATAAGCATATGGGACGAGGAACTGAAAAAATATAATAAAATATAACTAAACAATTATAAATATAAAAATATAATGTAATTAATATAAACAAAACAAAAGTAATAATAGTAGCAAAAGAGGAAACGAAAGCAAAAATTCTAATAAATATTAAACGGATAGAACAAGTCGAAACCTTCATATATTTAGGTACAATAATACATAATAAAGGAACCATGGAAAACAAAATAAATAACAGAATCGTGGCCGAAAATGGAACCTACTATGCAATGAACAAGTACATGCTAAACAATAGAAGAATCTCCAAAAATACAAAAAGGCACTCTTCAAGACATTTTATACACCAACACTCTTAGATGGAAGCGAAACCTTGACAACATATGAAAAGACAATTAAGAAATTACAAGCAACTAAAATGAGATACTTAAGAAAAGTTGAAGGAGTCACGAGATTAGACAGAGTAAGAAACTAACAGATCAGGGAAAACCTACAAATACCAAGTGTGCTAAAATTAATACAGAAACTACAACTAGGATGGTTCGGGCACCTGATAGGAATTCCAGAAGACAGACAAACAAAAATAGTATGGACAACAAAAACGAACAGAAAAAGAAGGAAAGAGGAAGACCAAAGAAAATATGGGAAAACAACATAGAAAAGATCCTAAGAAGAAACGACCTCGATCAACAAGAAGCAATTCAAAAGGCTACAAATAGAAAAGATATCGAAACACTTCGTAACAATATAATAAATTGATTATATACCGGGCTTTTTTTTTCTTCATTACACATTACGTTGACAATGTTTAACTGGTTGCATCTACCTAGCCGCAAAGAATGTTCCTATGTGTAATTCTAAATAAAAAAAACCACTAATTAGCGGCGTAGGTGTAGGCAACCAGTTTACCTATGTCTATTTTGGCTTATTTCATAAAGTGAGGTTATGTTTTTATCAATAAAGAAATCACAAAAATTCAGTTTTAAATGAAGATATTAATTTATTCAAATAATTCTAACGGTAAATAAAACAACATAAAAAGTAAAGTATGGGTGAAGTCTAATGTCCCAGCAAGTTTTAAAAATGCCCACCCTGTCGTTCAAGGCAATACGAAAGGCGGTTTTTTAAACTACGCAGAGTATTCCTAATGTATTGTCGATTTATGCCATAACATGCAGTACGTATACGGCCTTTCTATTCATTTACGTTATGTATTTGCACTTTATTATATATTTTACTTTTCAGGTAACCCCAAAGAAAATAATCATTCGGTGACATCTGATCCTGAGGGCTATACTATGGGGCCAAACCTGCCAATCCAGCGTCTTCTGACAAAATCCTGACGGCATTAGTAGAATGTGCTGGAGCGCCATCTATTTAAAACCAAGCTTCATCAACGTTCAGCGTCTCAATTGATGGAATTATGTGGTTTCGCAACAAGTCCTGAAATTTTGTTGCACTGAGATTTCCATCAGTAAAAAATGGACCAATAAGTCTCGTATTAATTATTCCAACCCAGACATATACCTTTTGAGGGTACTGTGTGCGGGTTAGATTTTGGGCCTGAGGATTTGAAAATTTCAGGTTAATTCTTGTCACTAAAATTTCCGTAGAAAATCGTGTTTTTTATTTTGGCAGAAATTCTATTTTGTTGAACATGGGAAGAAAGTTACATTAGTTATAATGAAAAATTGCTCGTTTCAGAAAATATTTTGAATAATCTGTGTTGCCATTCTTAGCTCTCATAGCAATTATATGAGATATTATTGTACCTTGGTTGTTGTTTCCTAATTGTTTTTATGTTGTGATTTTGTAGTGTTGTGTTTGAACAGAAGTTAAATAGACCAATTCTTGTCTTATTATGTCGTCAGCAATATCTTGTCATCTACTGAAACACCGTGTGTATTTTTTTTTAAATATAGTACCTATATGTGATTAATTCTTGGTGCATATCTCCTTCTCTGAAATAATTTGAAGTTGCAGGTGGACATAGATAAAGATCCAAATAAAAAAGATTGGTATGTGCAGCAATATAAATGTATAAAACCAGTATTGGAGGTTGTAACTTATGCGGCCCTCTCTGTCTCCTTCCCGCAGGAATATATTAGACGTAATAAAGAAAGCAGACGTTAATTTGAATACAATCAATAAATCTCGCATCCGAATGTGATCCTTTCTGCGGATCGTCGCTGAATCTTCGCCTCTCCCGTTCGTGCTGCAACGCCCGAAGTATCTAATGGAATATATAAACAGATGGCGATATTATACGACGCGTATTTGTCAAATACACGTTCAAAGAGAGCTCGGAACACGGCCCTCGGTATGAATAATGCGATATGATTGCTTCATACATATTTAACATCGGCCCGGGCCGATTGTTTCCCCGGCCGAACGCTCCCCTGTTGCGTTTTTTCGCCCAGTACAACCCCGCAGGAGTGCCGCTGGTGTCGCTATCAGGGCCGAAATTATGGGGGCCGTGGGATGGGCGGGAGAATAATAAACAAATTTATTTCCGGTCTGGAACGGCAGCCGTCTTAACTGGAACGTTTCGTATTCAGGACTCGCCCCGTGCTCCGCGACTGTTTGCATTCGTCATTATGCATATTGCCAATTTTGATAATGCCGGCCGGAATACGGGACGTATTTATATTCCGGCCGTTACACCGCGATCCCTTTTAAAACGGCAATTTTATGCGACCGAGGAATCGACGAGCATGGGTTGGAAGGAAAAAAGTGTATAGCGTCCACGAGGCAAACAAAAAGGAAGGTAGGAATAATGTGCGTTATAGTCTCGGGCGTGCCGAATTATAATTCGACGTACAAAGCGATTGTTTTAACTTTTTATGAATACGTTTTTTCTATCAAGATAAGATTCTATAAGGTGAGGGTGAAACGGATCCGTTATATCACGGTTTATATGAAAGCTACAACTATCTTGAAAAACTCACCATAATGACAATCTCAACATGTAAACCCAGACTCAACATGTCCCCAAAAGCATCGTGGATCATTTTAATTCGGGGCTTTGTGTTACGCGGGTTGGCGGCATTACGTACCTGTATTCAATGTAACATGTGATCGATCTGGCAACCGGGAGTGGCCCGTGCCACAATTTTCATCTGTAGCCGTGCAATCAGTGAAGGCGTGACGCGATATTGTTGGCATCATTACCGTAACCGATTTGTCGGGATCATCGTCGTCGCCCTTAAAAACTCCACAGGAGGATAAAACGCTGGGTACGAAGCTGAGAGAGAATTGATTACGCTCGCACCAACATATAAACGAGTGAGTAATTAGAAAGATCGAAACATTTTTTTTTTGTTAACCACGTAGCAGTCATTTGCTAATACGCCCTGTGATTTTAGGCGTTTCGGATGAGACTAGCCAATAACATCGTAGCCCTGATAATAATTACGGCACAAAGTTTTGGAGTCGCTGGCGAAGGCAGAGCAGCCGACCGCGTTTCAATGACTTGCTGTTAGTGTGTGTGTACACTGCGCGGTATGCGATGCGATGCGATGCGAGGCGATGCGAAGCTGTGAAAACAAACACACGGAGACAAATGTGAGCGTTCACATTGCGCGCTTTTAGAAGCGATGCGATGCGATGCTAGTAGCAGCGTGTACGAGCGATGGTTTGAAATTCAAACATGTTTTATTTTATAGCGGCTATTAGCTGCTTGCAGTGGCAGTGCATTTAAGATCGCTGGCCTGTTGACATAGATGTGGAAAAATTAATAGGTGCTGTTCGGGCACGTGATCCACAATGGAATCCAAAAATTATCCCTATAGAGATGAGACAAACAAGTTATGGGAGGAAGTCACAGTTGAGTTAAAGTGTACAAGTAAGCGAAATATATTTATTGCTTTTTAATTATAGACATCTTAAACATCTTAGACATCTAAATCTTAGACATCTATCTATCTATCTATCTATCTATCTATCTATCTATCTATCTATCTATCTATCTATCTCTAATCGATTGATATTGAAATAGTTTTTAAGAACATCGCGTAATTGGTATGCTAGGTTTGTTGCTCTATTTTGATTCCTCGTTACGTGGTGATCTGCAGTAGTTTTCGTCTCAGTATTTGTTATATTATGAGCCATACCTTCACGATCAATGATTATGTTTTGAAAAAGACATGTACATTTACCGATCGTTTCTGCCGTGGGTACAGCAGTTTCTATGACTTTTCCTAGTATTCTCCATTTAGATACAAGAATGGCGAAAGCACATTCTGCACATCGTCCAGCTCGAGAAAGACGAAGATTAAAATAATAATGTTTTTTCTGTTAATTTTCTTCGTGGATACGGTCTCATTAGGTATGCTGTTAAAGGGTATGCCTCATCTCCAATCAGATAGAATAGAAAACATGTATTAGTGTCAGGAAGAGGTTTTTCTGGTGGCATATTAAAATTGTTATTTTGTAGTAGAGCGTACGTAGCTGAAGATCTAAATTCAGGAATAAAACGATAATTAGCATCAGTTACAGTTTGAAAAACAATGGAATAGAACTGTTTGTAATTGTAGAATATCGAACCAGAATTCTGAGGGCACTTCATTCTTACATGTTTCCTATCTATAGAACCTACGCAATTCAATAAATTCCATCTTTATCAATAGTCCTGTTGCTGCATGTGGTAATACGTCTTCTGTCGGCTCAGCCATATGTTGCTTTATAAAAAGTTTTTAAATTGCAGAACATACTTCTCGTACTATTTTCATAACAGTTGAACCTCCCATACGGTATGTAAATGCTAGACTTCTGTAGCTTGATCCAGTAGCTAGAAACCTTAAATTAAAATGTTTAACTTAGCACCCAGGTAATTAATCCAATAGGGCATTCATTACAATTTTGCTGCATTTTTGTTCTTAACTTGGTAATCATAATATATTGAAACTTTTCAAACTTTTAAAAATAAACTATTATTTTGTCATATAGTATTTAATCTCTCATTATTATTTTTTAATTCGCAGAAGATGACGTTAAAAAAATGGAAGTCTGTGGGAGATGCTTTCCGCAATGAGATTAAGAAATGTCCTCATTTGAAAAGTGACGACGAAAGTACTGCAGCATTTAGTTCCTCTCGGGTGCATTTCCAAGAAATTATGTTTCTTGAAAAATTTATGACTCCAAGAAAGCTATCAGGAAATTTATCAGTTTCAGGCACAGAAATTCAATCTCCTCGGGCATATATTTTAGATGAACCTAACGAAGAAGACATTGGCGATACAGAGGTTTCTGGAGAAATCCTCACGGGATAGAGCAATATTTTTATGGATGTAGAAAGAAGTCCTCATCGGGAATCCTTTAAGGCTCCACCCAAACAACAGACGAAGACGAATAAAAGAAAACGCGACCGTGACGTGGACGAATTTTTATACTTTGAAAGGCAAAAACTGGAACTATTTAAAGCAACAGAAACTGTCAATAATGATGAGATTATCAGTTTTTAATGAGTTTCATCCTTGCACGAAAAAAATGATTTACTGTACTAAAATGCCATTTCGGTGAAAAATGCAAGAACTAGCCTACAAATTTACAGTTTCGGAAGGAATTCCAGAACCAATGTTTTTACCCACATCATCAACGTCCACAGATAACTCAATGGACTACATTTTAACAAATCTAAATTAATATTTACATTAAAAAATTAAAATTTGTAAAATTAACTTGTGAAAATATCGTGAATAAATAATAAATATATTTAGAAGTAATGGTTTTCTACTTACCTTAATGTAACTGTAAGTCTCTCTTTTACTCCTAACGGATTCCTAAAGTTTGTCACCCTTTTTTCACCAATGGTGAAATGCCATTACGTATATACTGAAAAGTATGGTGTGACATTCGAAAATATTCATGGAATTTACAGGTGTCCTCTCGAAGTTCTTCAAACAGATGATGAAATTCTCCGAACCTCGACCTGCTCTCATTTTATTTTATGAACCCAGGTTTTTCTTTTTTTACATTTGTTTGTTAAGAAAATATATTTCAATGCGGATTTTCCGTAGTCATTATAAGATGACTACATAGCGCAGTCATGACCAAACGTGGGATCGCTTGAGGTAACACTGTATGTGAACCCTCCTATTTTTACAGCGTGAAGTTCATGAAGTCGCGGCGGACCAGCGGAATTCACCAAGAACTTCTGAATAAGGCCATAAATTATTTTATTTAACATAACGACCTATTCTTTACTAATTACGTTTACTCTTCAAGTTTTTTTTCTTTGCTTCAATTCACTCTTCAAGATTTTGAGTTCAAATTTTATATTATTCTTTGGTAACTTCAGTACAGTTTCACTTTTGATTGTCCATCGGACTTACTTATTATATTTTTCCTTTGTGTGAATATATTTTTATAATACGGCGTTATTGTATTGTACGTGTTTTTGCACCATTGTAAAAGAAATATTTCCGTAGGTATTTCATACTACGCGATACGTGTCGGGCGAACTTTGGCCAAATTCGGTTGATGCAATGTAATTATTTACAGAGCGGAAGTACTTTCTTGCAGGTTATAGCGATACACGGTGTCCCCTATTTTGTGTAAATAAACACAATTTATTGACATCACAAAACTCAGAACTTCTTATTACCCCAAATTTTCCTAATCTTTTTCTTTACAGCAATATCATTCTCACTTTAAGAGACATTGGATCTTGTGGTGTGGGTGTTAGATAGTCAGCTGTTGCCAAATTTTCGTAGTTTTGAGTATTGCTGATTATCTTCCGTCAGCCCATACAGATAACGTGGAGGCCCTTATACTGAACTAGTGACGAGGTAAAATTACTTGGAGCCTTTTCCATGACCCCTCCTACTCTCCGACATTGAGAGCCCGGCCCTCGTCGTTGTTTCCAAGGGAACCTCCAATTGCTCCGCGGAATAACGCGTTAATAGCCCTCCAGGCACATCACAAACATTAGCAAAGATATTTGTTTGTTACATTCTACAATAAAAACAAACGACAAAAAGTGGCAAATTTTTCAAACCATTACCTCGTAAAGCAATCGTAATACTTACATATCTTATTAATGCATCTTTAATTTTAAAATATATACCTAAGATATGAAAAGTTGCAGAAGTGATAATGATGCCTACACCTGGAAAACCACCAAATGAAGTTTATCTCACGGACCAATCTCGTTATTATCAGTAATCTCAAAACTGTTCAAAAGAATACTTCTTAAAAGAACAAAACTGATTATCGAAGGCAAAAGCATAATACCAGAACATCTGTTTGGTTTCAGAGAATCTCATTCAACTGTAGATCAAGTCCATCGAATTACAGACGTAACTGAAAAATCATTGGAAAAACGAAATTAGTGCAATCACGTTTATGGTTGCATATTCGGTCTTTAAGTTTTTGTTTAATTTGACCGTAATAAGACTTATTACAATGTGAGCAACAAATTCGACACACAACCTCCTTTTTTGACCACAGATCAACCTTCTGTTTCAATTGGGTATACCCAACGCTTTTTACCACTTATGTCGGGGAAGCACCTAGCCAGCTGGTGTGTTAGACCATGTACAAGTGGAAGTCTGTAATATCTCATTGAAGTAATTGGTTCACTGTTTACCAATGTGGTGTTAATTTTTTTTTTGCTATGCAATACAAAGATTTGGGTTATGATACTTGGTAGGTAATTGTTACATGTCAAAATGTGATGTAGGTAATTGTTACATGTCAAAATGTGATGTAGGAAAATTTGATTTATAGTACTTCCGGTCTAAGTCACCTCTAGTGATAGTGAGGTAGTGAGGTGATATGGTTGACGGATGATATAAATTTTCTGTCTAAGAGGGTGCATAGAGTGAAAGTTGAGAATTCTATTAGTGTTGAATGGTTTTTTATATAGTTTATATAGTTTTTATTATATAGAAAATTAAAAGTGACGAAGTTATCACATTCACGAATTACAGACAACATCAAAAACGGTAAGTTACCATTGAGTTCACGTTGTAATGTGAACTGAATATCAGCATCAACCGAGTTAAACAACCTCAACACTACGTGAGCACCATCAATCGGGCAACACGTTATAATATCATCCACGTACAAGTGGAAGAACGGAAAATAAAAAGATAACAGATTCACAGCCTTCCTTATAACTTGGTGGAGTATGATGTTGGACAAGATTGGGGAGCAAGGGGCATTCATCGGTAACCCAAAAATTTTCGGGTAAAACTAACCACCACAGCCAAAAAGCTGTTTTTAATACATAAATCTAGAACTTAAAAAAAAAGTTGTTCAGGGCAAATAGTGAAGGTACAAACCTCTTGCCAGTTAGATCTCAAGGACGAAAGTATAGTGCGTTGCGAGACATTAGCCTGACAGCAGTCGCGCCAAAATATGTAACATGACTAGTCGCGCCAGTCTCTCAGACCGGGATTTTTTTTAGCAAAATTAGCAAAAAAAATAATAATAATAATTAGTACAGGAAGGGTTAATACATAATCTACCAACTGGTGAATTAAAAACGAAACAAAACTAATATTTAAGTGTTACATTAAAAAAAATACAAACTTATTTCAACCAAATATAAAAATTCGAAAATAAAAAATTAACAATAAGTGTTTTTATGATAATTGAAACCTATTGATAAACAAACGTAATGTGAACTCAATTGTCTGCTGATAAAGCACTTTGTTGGCATACTTGTCAGACAGCTGTTAAGAGCTCTATGTTCTTAATTTTTTTGTAAATTTAGCATGAAAATCTGGCTTTCCGATATTTTTTTCCAATTACGATATGCACATCTATCTTGATTACTGCTTCCTAAAGGATTCTTATCGTCTTGTAGGGCGCAAATATCTTTCTTCCTATTTTTATTTTTATTTTCTTCTACCAATTTTTGCAGACGCTCTTATTCTCTTTTATATGACCACATTGTTCGCACTATTATATAAATAATAAATATTTAATATATAAACATAATTTATGGTAATAATATACAAATTACCTTTTATTTGAAAAGATTTTATGTAAAAATTAAAATTGCGCCGTCAGTCACCATGGTCTCACAGACCGGGATTAATGTTTATACTTATATGTTATATGTTATATGTTTATATTAATGTATATTATCTACACGCACTGCGTCGTTCACGGTCACACTACAAATTTCTGGGTTTATTCTGGGATGGTACTATAAGTTTAAGAAGTCAGTGATTTATACTTCATTAGTAATATAAAATTTTGTATTGGCCTGGTCTCAGAGATCGTGCACGACTACTGGAAGGTTAGTGAATAGTGAGACAACATCCAGTGAGACCAATATGTACCCTCAGGTACCACAATATTTTCAAGTTTGTGTTTAACATCTATTATCACGTTATATGATGATTCGGTCATAAGGTTAGAAAGGATAGTATTTAGAAATTTGGAAAATTTGAAAGTTGGCCCATCGTAACCAGCAACGATGGGTCTGATGGGATGACCATCTTTGTGAATTTTTAATAAGACATAGATGGATGGCAACGAAGTGTATCTAATAATCATGGATTTTTTATGGTGTTCATTAATAACATCGTCATTAAACAATTCAATGTCAAATTTATTGTACCTGAGTTCAATAGATTTAGTTGGATCTTAAGTAACCAACTGGTAAGTGACACCGTCCTACAGAAGGGATAACATTTTTTTGGTGGTACATTGTTTTATCCATAATTACTATTTTAATACCCTTATCAGCCCTTGAGACTAACAATTCGGGGTTATCTTTCAAAACGGATTTTGCTCTTTTGTACATGTATAAGAGGTGGCTGTGGAATTGAACTGAATTTTGATATGACTGTAACATTTTAAGTTTGTTGAAGTGTGACATGATAGTTTACACAGCCCTAGCTCGGTCTTTGTCTCTCTTAGATACAACAACATCGTTAACTATTAATTCAATATCTTTATCAATTGTAAAATTGGAATGTCATGTTTATTAAAATGTACTATTACCCGAGGACTCAATGACAAAAACTGCAATATATTACTGGGAATCTGCTTAGAGGAAGCATTCGTAACCCAATCACAGTCTATACATATAGAGAGGAGTCATGCAAGGATTTACACTGTTTAGATAATCGTAGGGAAGATGAAAGTTTTAATGGTTCAAACCGGTTTCATTGGGTTTGTATGTAACTAGTAACAATTATGTGGGGGACAACGCTCGTGATGACTGACTGCAACAGTTTACATTGGGTTGATAGATCGTTGATCTGGCTGAAAAGGGTACTAATTTCCAGGTTACGCACAGTATTCTTTAATCTTCTTACGATATTATCGATCCAAATTATGGTTCTGTGTGATCTGCTGGTACTCACTAGTTAATTAAAGGCTGTTTGTTGTCCATTCGTGGCTCCTCAATTGTTATAATTACTTTTTATTGTTGCTGTTTTTATTACGCATATGGTGGTTGCCATTCCAAGTCCCTAAACCCAATTTACACTGTAAAATGTTACCCTAAAAATCACCAGATACTTTTGGTGGCAATTTTAAATTATTTCATCTGTATAATCACTAGTTTTTTTTTTAAACAACTCAAATCTAATATTATCGTCATTTACTGTACAAGTGGGCAAAGTAATGGATTGCCCACTGAAGTTTGATCCACGAGGCCCTCCGGGCCGAGTCATTTTTACTCAGTTTTTACCTAGTCATAAAGCTAACCTACAAGCCTGCGAAAATGTGGACATTTGGAGGTTAGTTTTATTAATTTATTACGCTTGAATGACATATATTATATAGGCATGTGTTTATTTTTGTAATATTATAGATTCCTGAAGCTAATTGCGTATTAGAATCCCGAAGAAGGCAAGAGATTTTTGGCGGAGGCAGAAGATAAGATATATTTGATGAAGAAGGTTGCTCTAATAATGGGTATATCTGGGGCATGTCGGTGTGAAGAACTCACCAAAATGTGCATAGACGACATTGAAGATAAACGGGCATATTTGTTGGTTACTCTGCCAGATACTAACGGACTTTTCTGATAAAGATAAATGACCCAAATCCAACCGTGAACGCTTTTTGGAGGTGAACGTGAAAACATCGCTGAGCTTGTACTGGGTCCAGATTCCATCACAATAATAAAAGCAAAATTAACTATTAACACTGCCAAGATAAGTTTTGAACAGAACTGATTGTTTGCTTGCAACATTTCGAGGGATATTAAGAAAATAAGACTAACGGCCGCTTCGAATTGAGGTTATATGCGTTAAAAACAGCATTTTGGTGCCTTGTGAAATTGGCGTGCTTCCAGCCAGTCACACGTGTAGGCATTCGCGCGCCAAATTTGAATCGCTCCTCCTAGTTACTAAATAGAGTATAGTATGAATGATATCCAGGTGCCCTACGCTGATACAACAAAATATTTGGGTATTACATTGGACTCCGCCGTTGCCGGTCCCAAGCCCGGATGAGAAAGGAGGAGGGGGAGGAGTATCAACCTCGTTAAAAAACCAGGGTTCAGCTGGCTCCGGATGATAGTACCCTGTAGGGCCCCTTGCCTAGGGTTACAGGTGAAAAACGGCCAACGGTCCCGAGAGCAGACGAAGATCCTAGATCTCAATGGTCAAGAGAGCGGAAGAACCACATCGGGATAGACGGAATCCCGCAGCCCAGTAAGGCAATCTGTCTAATGGAAGAAAACCATAAAAAAAAAAATTACCTGGCCCTCCTGGTTGGGGGTTGGGGCGAAGGGTCTGCAACCCATCACCCGGAAAAAATAATTCAACCGCAAAAACAAACAGACAACAGCCTCGGAAACTGAACGACAACGAAAATAGACGAACCAAGCAAAGGAAAAGGATAATGAATATGGGAACGTGGAACGTACAAGGTATACATACGAAACAAGCCGAAGTAATAACGGAGATCAAGAAAATGGATATGGATATTGTAGTCCTCACAGAAACAAAGAAGAAAGGATTTGGAACTGAAGAAATAGAAGTATATTCACCTTTTTAGTGGAGTACCGAAAGAAGATAGAGCTAAGAGAGGAGTATCCCTGTTAATTAAGAAGAAATACAAAAAACTTTTGACTAACTTTGAAGCAATCAATGAAAGGATCATCAAGGTGAATATCAATATACTAGGAAGACGACTAACCATCTTTGGAATTTATGCTCCCAATGAAGACGAAACAGTCCTACTAAAAGACCTATTTTTCGAAGAACTTCAAATGGCGCTAGATAACATAGGAGACAATAGAGAGATCATTCTGATGGGAGACTTTAATGCTCATATAGGGAGTAGAAGAGACGATAAAGTAATCGGACAATTCGGCGAAGTAAATATCAACAATAATGGGGATAGACTGACGGATTTCTGTGCACAGAATACATTGAAGATCGAAAATGGATTTTTTAAACACAGAGACATACATAAATACACGTGGATCCAGCACACTAGACAACTAAAATCTATTATTGATTATATCATTACCAGTCAAGACAAATCAATCAAGGTCAATGATGTAAGAGCATATAGAGGGCCGGAATGTGGGTCAGACCATTATCTAGTAAAGGGAGTATTCTATTTTCCATATTTTCCATATAAGTCTTCTAACCTACCACCAGAAAAAAAAGGAAAGGTGTCTAAGGAAGAACTAACAAAGCTAGACAGAAAAAGATACAACATCGCAAATTTTAAAGAGGAAAGCATCAGATATTTATACCAACAAAGGTTAGATCAAAAGCTAACACATAACGCATCTAACAATGTCGAGGAAATGTATGAACACATAAAGCTAGCTATACATGAAGCATCACATGAAGCTTTAGGGGCATTAGAAAAGAAGAAGCCCATCAGCAGAAACATTTGGTGGAATGATGAGATCGAAGAAGAAGTTAAAAGCAAAAAACAGGCGTACCTCAAATGGCTCAATACTAAAACAGAAGCAGACAGACAAGTGTATACGGAGAAAAGAAATGCTGTCAGAAATCTAGTAAAAGAAGAAAAAACAAAGACATGGGACAACAAATGCCGCGAAATAGAAATGTACATCGGCGGCCGGAGATGTACAGAAGCATGGAGGTTTGTAAACAATATAAGAGCAGACAAGAAACAAATACCCCTGGAACAAATATCGGCAAAAAAGTGGGAAGAATATTACGGAAGACTGCTATCGGAAGACCGACATCAATTTATCGAAGAACAAATAAATATTATGGTGGATGGAGAGCCCATGGAAATTTCAATAGATATGGTAGAGAAGGCAATAAAAAACATGAAAAATGGAAAGGCGAGCGGACCAGGAGATGTGGCTGCGGAGATGTTAAAAAATGGTACAAAAAAACTTAATGAAATGATAACAAAATTACTAAACAAATGTATCAACGAAAATAAAGCCCCTGAAGAATGGAAAATGGGGTTCATGTCATCTATACTTAAGAAAGGAGATCCTCGCAAGTGCGAAAATTACAGAGGAATAACGGTAACATCAACTTTTAGCCGCCTATATGGAAGAGTACTTCGCGATCTTGTTGAAACGGAATATGCGGTAACTGAAGCAGAGGAACAAAGTGGTTTCAGGGCAGGCAGATCGTGCATGGACAATTTATTTTGCTTAAAACAGCTAATGGAAAAGAAAATTAGCACAGGAAGAGAGTTGCACCTACTTTTCATAGACCTAGCAAAAGCGTATGATAATGTGCCCATACAAGGACTATGGAAAGCTCTAGAAAACACTAATATAAGTACGAGAGTAATAAAAGCCATTAAAGAACTTTACCGAGATACCAAAATTAAAATGAAAATTGGAGAATCAATATCGAATGGAATCAGTACATCTAAAGGTTTGAAACAAGGATGCTGCCTATCACCGACACTATTTAAAATTTATATCGAGCACTCCTTGAGAACGTGGAAAAGGAAATGCAAAGGCATGGGAATTAACATAGGAGACAACAACATATACACTCTCCAATTTGCAGATGACCAAGTGCTCATGGCCCAAGATAAAGATGACCTTCAATATATGACCAGGAAAATTAAAGAAGAGTATGAAAAAGCAGGTCTATCTATGAACCTGAACAAAACTAAATACCTATGTATTGGAGGAGAATCCGAGGATTTGGAACTGGAGAATGGAGAAATAATATCAGCATGCAATAGTTACCAATACTTAGGGGTAAACATACAAAAAGATGGAAAGGATGAAAAGGAAATTAGGCAAAGAATCGGACAAGGTAGAAGAGGTATTAAGAGGCTAAATAGTATATGGTGGAGTAAAGAAATAACGAAAAAGAGAAAATATAACATATACAACACAGTTATAAAAAGTATTGTACTCTACGGAGCAGAAGGATGGAGGTGGACCGAAGCTGACAAAAGAAGACTAGAGGCTCTGGAGATGGATGCCCTAAGAAGATCATGTAGAATATCGAGGTTGGATAGGGTACGCAATACAAGGATAAAGGAATTAATCGGCTTGAGAGAAAATATCGTACAGGAAGCAGGAAAACGGCAACTAATCTGGTACGGACACGTGAAAAGGATGGCAGATCATCGCTTGCCAAAAATTACGCTCGACTGGGTCCCTCCGGAAAGACGGAAACGAGGCAGGCCCAGGAAATCCTGGAATGACGGCATCCAGAAAGCTATGAGCGAAAGGAACCTACAAGATGACCAATGGCAGGATAGGTTAGGATGGAGGAAGAGTCTGGGGATCGGACAGCGTCGACAGACGTTCTAAAACCGAAATTATATATATATATACATTGGACGCTAAGGTATGCTGGAGAGCTCATGTCAAAAAGAAAAAAGAAGAATTGGACATCATATTTTGAAAAATGTATAGGCTGCTTGGTCGAAATTCCACCCTGTCAATCTATAATAAAATACTTTTGTATAAACAAATTCTTAAGCTTGTATGGACATATGGCATCCACCTGTCGGGTTGTACAAAAAATAGCAATATAAAAATAATCCAGCGATACCAAAACAAAGTACTAAAGAGTATTGTTAATGCACCTTGGTATTTCCGGAACAGTGACTTCCTCGGGGACTTGGAAATGGACACTGTTAATGAGACAATAAACAAATTTGCCAAGAGCCACGAACAGCGAAATCTTCAACACGTCGACGTCGAAGCCATCGAGCTCCTCGATAACACAAATTTGACCAGAAGACTACAGCGGACCAAACCGTTGGAGTTACTTTAATATTGTGTTAGTGCAAATGCAGAGCATAGTGCTAGTGTACACGCTAATATTAGTGTAAGTGATTCGAATTTAAGGGATACTAATGAGTAGGCACTCAGAATTAAACCTTTATTAAGTAATTTAAGTTGACATAACAACACTCATTGATATATATAGTAAAAGACAATTAAGTGTTTTGCACAATAATAAAAAAAATGTTGTTTCATCAAAATGCACAGCTTTATATTTACTACCAGATATTTCAGAATTAAATTGTAATAGATTAGAAATAATTTTTAATTAAAACCTCATGAAAAATTTCCATATTTATATGGACTTGCTAATTTTTGAAAGTGCTCTGGATTGTAATACAACATTTTGACATCAGCATCTGAATCAATAATGCCTAAAATATTAGACAACTAAATGAAATATTATTGACATAAGTTAAACACAGAACAAATTAAAATACAATGATTGCAACACTTCGTTTAGCACAATTCTCATTTCAAATTCACTCTAGTTCAACCCCCTCTTTTTGCCATGTTTCCGTGCATTGATTAAATAAATCTTTCGTGCCCATTTTAAAACGGAAAACCGCCTATGGCTAAAATGTCCATTAGACTGCTCCTGGATCCTCCGGATCGCTTTCGCTTTTCAGGATCACGGGGTGAAATGCTTTGGAGTGCCGAGGGTTCACTCTGTTTCGCGCCGACTGGAGATCGCCGAAGGCTGCAGAATCGTCACAGGTGGAGGAAGCGCGACGGCCGCGATAAATATCGGCGGCGGCGTGTCCTGGAAGCCGCGCCCGTAAAACGGAAAATAAAATATTGTTTATGGACGCTCGAGTTTCTGCTTTATGTGCGCCGGTGTAAAATCGGTAATCCGTCTCTGTGCGGTGGATTTGATGGTCGCTGAAGTCGTCTCTACAGAAATTATACGTTTCAGTGGCGTAACTGCGTGAAGTAAAAGCAGGGGAGGTTTATTGGCGTCAAGCGTGGAGAATAAGAATATTTTTATTATAAAGCCAATTTGAAAGATATTACAAGATTATGCGAGCTTATATGAGTTTGAGATTGCAAGAATTGTTTAGCACAGGTAACATACAATCTAATTTCTAAATAGCAAAATAGATAGAATAAATTAATTAACATAATAAATCAAGATAGTGGGTATTGTTAACACACATTTCCAATTGAAATTCTAATATAAGAATTTAAAAAAATGATCGGAAAAGAGGTGGATGTTTTACAAGTAATTTAAGTGCGTAGGATTCAAATTTACCACCAGAATTGTGCAGGTCTAGTTCTTTATATGTCGAATGGATGGCGCTACTTTAAATTAATTTGACGAAAACCCATATTTATTCTCTATGTTCATAATAATAGTGCTTAAATATGTCAAGTAGATCATATGTTTCTAATTCAAGCTACTTTTGCTTTGTTTGTGGTATATATGGTTGGAAAAAAAAGGAAATGCAATAACAGAACCGTTAAAATATGCATATTTACATTACTTTGGTTTTGTTGTTAGAAATTTACACAAAACGTAGACACCGACATTGTTTTGCAATAGTTGTAGGGCTATTTATGTTTATGTTTATATGTTTATGTATATGTTTATATGTTTATATGTTTACTTATGTTTATATATGTTTGGCGAAGTGTTATCAGAAACAACAGAAATATATTCTCCATCAGATTTCTGTATATGAATACTGGTACTATTATATAATTCACTATTCAATAGGTCTCCTATTTCACCATTACGACAACTTGTGATTTCCAAGTTCTGTAGAATTATGTCTTCGTTATTAGCATAAACAATAGGTATATTTTCATTGTCAACATCATTTTGCAGACTTATTTGATGATTACTATTATTATTTTTATTATTACTTTGTTTGATAATTTTCTATAATTGATGCAACATAACAAAATATTCGTTATTGTTTTGCTCCTTCTCATTAAAGTCTAAAATTTTCGTCATATTTTTTTCTTCTAATATAGTTTTGAACTGATTGAATGTAATAAAAGCTCCAGTTGAATTATTGTGGTTTATCGCAGTTTCTAGTTTATCTATTTGGTTTTTATTTATTTTTCCTAAACACTTACTAAAATCCTTGAAGCTTGAAAGCTTTGAATCCTTTAAGTATAGTGGCAGGTTTAAGTAATCAATTGCTGTTTTAATTACAGGTGAATATTTTTCTTTTGTAAGTACTTCCGTGGGATAATTTCTTCTAAATTTGACTACAGTAGATTTCCATCCATTCTTCAAAGGTTTAAATGCAGAAACATCTGCGGGTTGTAGAATTCTTGTGGAATTAGGATATAACGCTATCAGTATAATATCTAGTTCGAAACAGAGGTTGCTAACATCAATATTTAAATGGGTTCGATGTCCATCAACAAAGAGTATTACAGGAAGCTTAATGCCAATGTGTAACGGTCCGGTATCGCCTCCGACGGAAACTGCCTTTTAATTATTAATTGCGCGCACAGACCTCCACCGTAGGCGACCATACTCACACGTTTTTTTGGACGTGACGTGTTTTCCGTCCTGCGTGTGATTTTTAAAAATCGTCACGAGACGCGGCCACGAGGAGTAGCTGGTTACCATCCCTATAGTGCGGACGCGCCACGAGGTCACCGTTTTCCTTGGTATATCACCATCCGGTTTCCGGGATATAAAACGTGAACTCATTTAACCACCCTTAAGGGGATTGACGGCACCAAGTACAAGGCAAGGGAGGGTACTATACGACTCAACTCCATACGCTCACAACATCAGAGTAAGTAATTAAACCCGACATTTTTTCTTTTCGTAAAGCCACGTGTCCGGCCATTGTTACTAAGGCCATGTGCTTTGCAGGCGTTTTTTTTGGGTAAGGGCTAAGTAACCCAGCCAGCCAGGTCTTGGCTAGGGGCAGCGACCATCCTGCCAGAGTTATCTGAAGACCGCAGCTAGTGGCGGCATCCAGGTTCGAGAGCCGAGTCCAGAACCATCAGCGAAGTCACACACGAGGAACACATGCCAGATCTATATATATTTTTTCAAATTTGCGTTACGTGTTTCGTGCCGTACGTGTTTTGCGCTTCTGTAAGAAAAAAGTCACTCCGACGGCCCTTCGAATCGCGCGTTACGAATTGGCGGGATTCGGCCGAATCGAGTGAAGGCGGCGCGATAATTTTGCGGGCGGAGAAATTTATTTCAGGAAGCGTAGGCACGATGTCCTGTCTTTTGTGTGAATAAACGCAGATATTTTACACCACAAAATTCACACCTGTTATTTTTTGTTCCCCCCACGTTTTCTCAATCGGGAATTCTTTTCAGTTTTAAGTTTCTATTCTCATTGCGAGATTTAAATCTGGTGGTGTGGGCGCCAGATGGTCAGCCGTTGCGACAGTTCGTAATTTCTGTACTTCGCTGACTGTCTGCCGTCAACCCACGCAGGTAGAGTGGAAGAGTGGAGCCCCCCTTTGCGACGAAGTAGCGGCGAGGTTAAAATTACGTGGAGCCTTTTTTAACCCCCCCCCCCCCACTCTCTGATACCGAGAGCCTGGCCATCGTCACTGCTTCGAAGGGACCCTCCACTCGCTCCGCGGCCTAACGCGCTGATTGCCCTCCAGGCACGTCACAAATGTATTTTAAATGAGGGTGCAAGATATTCTTAATGTAATTATGAAATAAATTAGCTTTCATCCACCTATTATCACTACATCCAATGCCCCATGTGTCAGGAAATGATTGGGCTACTTCTTGGGGTAATCTTTTGTGTGAAAAAATAACCATTAGTGGAATAATAATGCCCGAAGATGAAAATATGAACATCGCAGTTAAATTAACTTTTAATGATGCTCAATTTCAGACGTTTTTGACGGCACAAAAGAAAGCAAGTCTAATCTAAATACCCTTAATGCATCGCTTAGTATATCTGCAAGCCCCTTTTCATCCAAATATTCTTTTATTTTTTGTAACCACTTACTTGTTTCTTGTTCCTATTATCCCAACTCCCTTCTTCTTCGTTTATGTTATTGCCAGTATATCAATGCCGGCTAGTTCAAATTCTTTCTTCAGTTCATTTTCTTTTCCAAATATGCTTCTTATGTTCCTCGTTTCTATTTTCTGTCGTCTTTCTTCCTGTTTCAATGCTGTTGTCTTATTCTGTGTCTGTTTTTTACTTTCCGTATCACATTTGTTCAGTTTTTTCAACTTGAGTTGGTTTTTCTTCTCGTTCCATATCCACATCTGTTTATTAACCCACATTTTCTGATAGCCAACTTTTACCTTATTTCCATTATGTATTTCATCTTTGGCTTCATATCTGATTACCTTTTGGATCATTCGTAGTTCTCTTGTGTATTCTTCATCAATATATATGTTACCTCCTGTATTGTTTACTTCTCTGAACTTTCTCATGTGAGTTATCATTGCCTTCTTGTCTTGGTATGTTTCTAATTCTATCACAATATTCTTATTTTGCCTTATTTGTATTGCTCTCTTTACCTTCACTTCTACCTCTAATTTTTCCTTCAAAAACTTTTGTGTTTCCTTCTCTGGATTTCCGAGGTTTCCCTGTACTAGACTCTTTATTATGATATTGTTTCTCTCGGAATTTTTCTCCATCTTTTCCATTCTCATTTCCATCATCTGTATTGTTTGTTTTAGCTCTGTTTTCCCTTTGTGGTGAATTTCATCTCTCTTCTGCATCTCCTCTCTGTGCTCTTTTCTTATTAATTCAATTTCTTCTATCATTTCATCATTTTTACTCATTAGGGCTTTTATCGTTATTATTATTTCTCTGTTTCCTCCCTCCTTTTTCTCGATATTCGTGTTAGAGAATCATTTGATCATTTCACTTTTTCCGAAATGATTTTCTTCCTGTCCTTCTCTTTTCCTCTTCCATTCCTTCATAGTGTCGGTTCTTTCCGACACTATGAAGGAATTCTTTGCGACATACTTATTATTTCATCCTTGTTATAGGCAACCCGTTTTATTCTCTGTATGTTTGGATGCTTATCTTATATCTGTTAGCGCGCTGGTTAGCACACACCCAAGTCAGCCTTTCGAAGGTTATGTCTACCTTTATTATTCTTTGTTCTGAACTTGTACCTGGTATATCTTGTTTCCTGTGTATGCGTTTTATCTTCCTTACAAGATCCTCTCTGCGTTATTATAGTTGGTTGTTCGTCACAGCTCTATTTGGTGGTTTGCAAAGGAGCTCCATATACTCGTGTTCACTTCAGCACTGTCTTCCACTAACGTGTTCCTAGTTCTATTTTACTATAAATAATTATATAACACCAAACAAATACTTAAATTATCACCCGAGCAACAGACACATCAAAATATTTCCAGCGGCCCCCTTAAGAAATTCTTAAAATTGCTTTGGTTTTTCCACTTCACAGTACATACTTATCCCGCCAATACTATACTATCCTCAAGATGGCAGCTGACAGTAATATCACACACACACACTAGTGGAACAGGATAGCCATATTGTAACACCAATTTTTTTAAATGAATGGAGCCCAACACAGCCTTTTTATTTTCAATTAATTTACTTGTGGACAGTAACTGGTGGGTGGCTAACAACTGTACCGTTTACCATACATAATAAATATATAGTTTTCAACAAGAAAATAAAATACGACAACGCATCATTGCCTCGCGAGGTTACGAATTGTAGTACCTTACGTAGAGCTTTAAAATTAACTATTGAACTTTTACCTCCCTAGTTTTGTATGATCGCGTTTCTCCTCCAGTTCATAAGTAATACCACGGTACAATTAATTTGCGGAGATTTGTATCACTGAAGGAGAAGTATTCAAACTCAATTTAGATAGTTTACCTCTGAGCACCTTTTAATTTCAGACGATGTATCTCTCCGAACTCGCTTAATCAGTTCTTCGTCCTTTGATGTCGGCTTACAACCCGCTCGCGATTTATCCTGCGCATTAATTAATAGTCCTCAGATAACCTGTGACATTGTATCGGCGTTATGTAATTAGTACGAACTCTAATTGCACAGATAATGAGGTGCCTGGGGAATGATTCGAATTTGAGACTGTTCCATTTGTACGTATGAGTTTGGATATGGATGTGTCTAGCTGTATGTAAACGTATCTGTGCGTTTGAGTGGTTGTGTGTTAGTGGATGGTTGGGTTTCGTCTTCTGCTGTGATTGAGGCAATAACGCCGAGTATAACTCGTTGGCAGTTAACGGTTATGCGATGTAAACGTATTCACGTTTAGGGGCCGTTCTAACGCTGATTATTGCAATTGCCATATTGTAAATCCGGTCGAAGTATTGGATACTTGAGATATTATGGATATGTGGAGGAGTCTACGCATATGAATGTATATGTGGCGTTTTGGATGTGTGAGGGTAGGTCGGGTGATGTTATTACCATGGAGCGCATAAATTATTGACGGATATGCCAGCGTCATGCGGAACGGCGCAGATAATACGTGTCACGCCGTTATAGAAATAACGTTAATGAGATTTGCGTTATCGCATTATAATCCAATTAATATTAATCACCGGCGCGAACAGAGGCCGGCGATAATTACCTCAATCAAAAGTGCCAGATGAAATTTTTACAGATTAATCCAGCGCTGATGGGAGGACGCAGGCCCTAAATTATTTATCCGTTATTGTCAAAGTTGCGGTAATTAGAGAAGCGGTATAGCAACAAAAACTGGAGTATGTCGGTTGTCCCGTTAATATTGCACAATCTAATTTACACAGCTCCCATAACGCCATTACTGTCAGGCTTTTAACATGAAATTACATATGGGGCTGGGACTCAATTGACAAAATATGAAAAGCATTTGCAGAAAAAAAATTCTAATGTTATTAAATTGCTTATCTTAAAAATTGTAGGTTACTTGTGCTGGCGTTCGACTATCATCATATTTTATAATAAAATTTTGGTCACTACAATTTCAATGGTGTATCGGTTCAATTCAAGATGACTCAAGATGTGGAAGCTCTATTGAAGCACGAACCGACAAAACATCGAGAAAGCCGAAGAATTGGGTCTAGTAAATCAAAGATTAAAGATTTCAATGATATCCAGTGAAGTAGGGATATCAGAAGCTACAGTTAAAAAAATATTGCATGAAGATTTAGTAATGAATGAAGTTTCAGCATGTTGGATTTCAAAATTGCTTACTTCTGAACAAAAAATGTGTAGCCAATAAATTTGCGAGAAAAACTTTGGGGCTTTGGCTGTCGACGAAGGTCTTTCTTTTCGAAAATGTAAACAGGTGGAGACATAGGTGTATCTCTGAAATCTACCGACAAAACAAAAATCCACGCAGTGGGTCGCCAAGGGATCTTCACTACTAATGAAGGCAGGAACACAAAATTCCTCTGAAGAGCTCTGAAAAATGTGCAACGGTGTTTTGTGATACAGAAGGAATCTTAGTAATTGGTTGATTAACAAGTACAGTTGGACATTTCTAGATAGGTCAATGACGTTCGCTTCTTGAATTTTGATAAGGTTCGTGTCCGATACCACACTCCATCTTTTACTTTAGTATTCGCTATTAACCACTAATGAAGATAAGAACACAAAATTCCTCCGAAAAACTCCAAAAAAACTGCGACTGTGTTTTGGGATACAGAAGGAATCTTAGTGATTGATTATCAAGTACAGTTGGATATTTATAGGTAGGTTAATGACGTTTGTGCCCGCATAACGGTTTCAGTACATGTCCCACTTCATGAATAATGGCAAGGTTTGTGTACAATAACACACTCCATCTATTACTTTAGGATTCGCTATTCACCACTAATGAAGATAAAAACACAAAATTGCGCCGAAAAACTCCGAAAAAACTGCGACTGTGTTTTGGAATACAGAAGGAATCTTAGTGATTTATTGATTATCAAGTACAGTTGGATATTTCTAGGTAGGCCAATGTCGTTGGTTTCCGCATAACTGTTTCAGTACATGTACCACTTCATTAATCATGGCAAGGTTTGTGTACAATAACACACTCCATCTATTGCCTTAGGATTCGCTATTCAACACTAATAAAGGCAAGAACACAAAATTCCTCCGAAAAACTTCGAAAAAACTGCGACGGTGTTTTGGGACACAGAAGGAATCTTAGTCATTGATTGATCATCAAGTACAGTTGGATATTTCTAGATAGGCTAATGACGTTAGTGCGCGCATAACTGTTTCGATACATGTTCCACTTGATGAATCGTGCCAAAGTTTGTGTCCAAAACCTCACTCCATATATTACTTTAGGATTCGCTAACTAGGTTTGGACATAAATTTTTGTTAACAATTTATAAATTTACGACCATTTTTATTATTCAGCAGATCTGTTTATAATCTAATTCAATTTATTTATGTAATTTGTATTCTTTACCCTTTCTGAATTTATCACCCTTTTTATATTGCCAAGATATTATCGAAATCACTCTTCTAATATTTCATACATATTCCCTGAGGAGCATCATTCTTGTTATTTTTCATTATTTATTATATTTATTTATTAAATATTACTTCTAACTTTCTAACTTTCGGTGTAAGGCAAACATTATTAATTTATATAATATTCTCTCCACTGCCTTTTATATTTTGTTAATTCCTTTAACTTTATTAACACTGGAGACTTTAACTTCGTGATACATTATGTATAAATAAATAATGCAATTTTTACTTTGTAGGTATCACAAGTTATTTCAATACAGTGACTATAGTTTTGACCGAACATTCGGTATATTTCAAACATATAATGTTTAACATTAAATAACGAATTAACGAAACATATAATTATATGTTTGAAAATGACCGACTGTTCGGTCGAAACTATAGTCACTGTATTTAGTCAGTTTATTTTAAAATAAACTATTTTCTCGTTCTTCCTCTTTGTTGTTTTCCTGTTGCTCTTGTCTCGTATATTTTCTTAGTGTTTCTTTCTTCTCTCATTCGTCTCAAAATGCCATACCACTACATTTGACCTTCAGTTATTTTTTCCTGTATTGGTTTTATTTTTAAGTTTTTCCTGTGCGTCTGGTTCCTTATATTGTCTCTTCTGGTTTTGTTTTCTATTTTTCTTAGGAATCTCATTTCCACGGCATTAATTCTTTTTATTTGTTTCGTGCCATCGTCCATGTTTCGCTGCTGTAAACTAGCGTTGGTCTAATTATCGTTTTGACTATTTCTGTTTTTGTGTCTCTTAATATCTGCTTCATGCTAAAAAAAGGTGATTTTTAATATGTTATATAGTTTTGTTGTTTTTCCTATTTTATCCTCTATTTTATTATCTAATTTACCATTGGTTTGTATGATTGTTCTCAATATCTGTATTGTTCTACATGTTCGTTTTTTTCGTTGTATTCTTAATGTACATGTTCGTTTTTTTCCTTGTATTTTTATTTCGTGTTTCTTTTCCTCTTTGACAATTATCATAGTTTTTGTCTTTTCGTAATTTATTTTCATGTTTATTTTCTTAATCTCTTCCTCAATTATTTCAATGTTGTGTAGCAGTTATTCCTCTTTTTTGCAATTAGTGCCATGTCATCCGCGAATAGTAATTCTGCTATTTTTAATATCTCCATTTTCCAGTATCCAATTTTTAGCATTTTCATTTTTTGCTTTGCTTTCTTCATCGCCTTATCCAAAACAATTGTGAAAAGCAAAGCTCTTGGCATGCATCCTTGTTTTACTCCTTTCTTCGTTTCGAATTCCTTTAATTCCTCATTGTTTGTTTTCGCAATATTTCTGTTTTCTCTGTACATGTATTTTATTAGATTTGTTATTTCCTCCTTTATTCCTCCTTCTGCTAGTTCATTCCATATGTCCTGACTCCTTATACTGTCGAGTGCCTTTTGGGGATCTACGAAAGATTTGTGCATTTCTCTGTCCTTCTTAATTATTTTCTCGCTTAGTTGTCTAAGTATGTAGATTTGGTCTTGCGTACTTCTACCTCTTCTGAATCCGCACTGGCTGTTCTCTATTGATTTTTCTAGTTTGTATCGCATCCTTTATTCTGGTACCCTGGTCATTATCTTACTTGGTATACTTGTTAGTGTGATACCTCTATAATTTCAACACACTCTTTTATCCTCTTTCTTATGTATAGGTAGAATTATTCCTTCATTCCATTCTCTTGGTGTTTCCCCGCTGCTTATTATGTCATTTATTAGTTTCGTTATTTGTGTTATTCCCTCTTCTCCCATGTGTTTCATCATGTGCGGGGTTATATGGTCTGTTCCAGGCGTTTTCCCGTTTTTTTGTTTTTTTTATTGCTTCTTGTCTTTCTTTTTTAATTTATTCATTTTTTTCTCTTGCCTTTCTTGCGACCTTTCCCCCATTGTTGTATTACGTTATCTTCTTCATCCTATTGTATTATTTCTTGGAAATAGTGTCTCCATCTTTCCATTATCTTGTCTTTATTCGTGGCAGTTGTTCCATTTTTATTTTTTATGATCATTATGTTGTCTTCTTTTTTTGTTTTACTTGCTTTAGTGTTCCGTAGAATAGGTTTTGGTTCTGCCATAAATTATCATTCGTTCTTTCAAATAATTTCGTTCATGACTTTTGTTTTGCTTCTCTTATTAAATTTGTTTTTCTTTCTGTGTATTTTTCGCAATCTTCAATTTTTTTGTTTGTAGGTATCTTTTCCATTTCTCTTTTTTATCTTCTTTTATTTATTATATCTATTTTTATTATTTCCATTTTGACTTCATCTGTTCACCAGTTTGTCTTTTTTATTTTCCTGTTTCGAATGTTTGTTGTTCCGCAGGTCTGCCCTAGTATATTTCTTTTGAATGTTTCCCAATTTCCTTCTATGTTAAGCTTCATTTCGCTCTCTGAATTTATTTTGTAGTATCTCTTTTTATTTCTCTTGTGTTTGTGTTTCTCTTACTCTGTAGGCTTATATCTTATCTTTAACTTTTATCTTCCTCTACTCTGTTTTTTTGTATTTACATCCAACTCATGTCTGTATTTTTCGTTATCTTTAATTTTTTTGTTTGTGGGTATCTTTTCCATTTCTCTTCTTTGTCTTTTATTTCCTTTTTGACTTCCTTTGGCCACCAGTTTGCCTTTTTCATTTTCCTGAATCGAATGTTTGTTGTTCCGCAGGTCTGCCCTAGTATATTTCTTTTGAATGTTTCCCATTTTCCTTCTATGTTAAGCTTCATTTCGCTCTCTCTGAATTTATTTTGTAGTATCTCTTTGTATTTCTCTTGTGTTTGTGTCTCTCTTACTCTGTAGGCTTTTATCATTTTTAGTAGGTGATAGTCTCTTCCTATTTCAGCTTGCCTTCTAACTCTTATATTCGATATTTGGTTCCTGCTGTTTCTATAAATTAGGTGGTAGTCTATTGTCGACCGTTCGTATCTGCTTAGTTGTTTCCTTGTGTACTTGTGTATGTTTTGTTTGAATTTTGTATTTTTTATCACAAGGTTATTTTTAATGCAAATAGTATTTTTCTTTCCCCATTGTTGTTTTTAATTTCTTCTCTTTCTTTTCCCATTATCTCTTCTATTCCGCTATTTTGGCATCCTACTCTTCCGTTTAGATCTCCCATTATCATTATGTGTTATTTTCCGTTATCTACTTCCCTTTGTATGTTTTCAAAGAATGTGTCTTTCGGTTTTTTCTTTGCATCTTAGTTCGGTCCATATGCTACTATCAGTGTCCATGTTTCATCCTTGACCAGTTTGATTTCGATTATCATTTCCGGTGTCCTTTTGCTCCTTTTGCTGTATCGTTTTCATCTACTCTTATCCATATCAACCAGTATTCTCCAAGTATATTTTCTATTCCGTGTCCTGTCTTTTTTGTTCCGCTAATTTCTAGTATTTCTATTTAATGTTTTCTCATGTCTTCCACAAGTTCTGCTTCTTTTCCCATGTATCTTCTAATGTTCCATGTCCCTATTGTTATATTTTTCTGTTTTTTATCTATGTTATCTTGCTCTTTTCTTTTTATTATAATGTTGTTATTGCTATTTTGTTCTTGTTTTGTGTCCTTTCCTATATTATCTATTTTATCTTTGTTTCCCATAATCATGTCCTGTGTGTTGTCGCTGTTTGTCTTGTCTTGATATTTGGTTTAATTTTTTGGACCCTTTATTGCACCTTTTACTATTTCCATTCCATTTCACCCATTGTTCCATCTGTTCCATTAATTACTATTTTTCTGTGGCTCATTCTTACTTCATTTCCTTTGTCTTTTTCTTTCTCTAGAATTCAGTATTCAGAAGAAAGACCAGCCACTCGATTATGCTGGTTGAGATTTGCTTGGGATTACTGTTGGAACTAAGGGTGCAAAAGAGTTGTGATATTCATAGCAATAATGTTTTAATTGTTGGTTTGAAACTTTTAGTTATGGATTGAATAGTTAATATGTTTGTATTGGATAATTAATTCCGCTCGTGCTTGTAGCGCCGGTCCGTAGATTGCGGATAATTTGCGTTAATTGGATTTAATTGTGGACCGCTTCCTATTGTTGCCGGTGTGTAACGGCGGAAGCGTTTTAATTGCGCCGTAAAGTGGCGGTCGCCGTTCGATGTGCTGTTACGCAGTGCTGCACGAGCCGCCACGCCGCCAAGAAATCGAGTGCTCTGCAAGAGTGGGGGTGGTGGTCAAATTCCACCGTAAACTACGCCGGCGGGCCGCAGGTACCGACAGGTACGTTTACCTGTGAACCCGGATAACCCGTCGGAGTAGCGGGGGCTGTTGGGTTAGGTTGGGTTAGTCGGTCGGAATCCGTTGTGGCCCCTCCCCGCCCATTCCTGGCCGAGCGCCGCGGATGCCTCCGCCTCGACATAAATTCCCGAAACGGCTTCCGCGCTACATTTTTGCATTATTGCGATTTTCAACTGTTGTAAAACAAAAAGCAGGGCGCTCTCTGCGTGGGGTAGGACGGGGGCGGCCGTAAATCTCGGGGAATTTAAATTGCCGAAGAGTGTAGCGTCAGATATATAAAGAGATTAAAAACAAGTCGCGAGGCAGTTAGTTTCGGTCGGGGTCGAGGATGCTTATTATAAAGTTTCTGGGGGGCTTAGTCCGTTTTACTGCCACAATAAACGGCCCGTTGGGGGCCGGATGGGGATGGGGAAGTTGCGGTTGCCGTGCCGTGCCGCGCAAGTCGCGGGTCTAACGGCGCCGACGCCGGCCCCTCGTCGGGGGCTGTTTTCGATGATCCGCCGGCTGTTTATGACACCAAGTAAGGAGAGGGGCCGGGGATGAACGTGACACGGGAGTGCCATAAAAATCCCGAATTGTTTACCGATTTGTGATACAAGTGAAAGACGACCGACCGGCGCGGCCATTAACAACGGAAGAAGCGCGGAGCGTTTCCGGGGCGGTTAGGGATGACCTCGATAATTCTGGACGCCAATGGACTGCTATAATCAGCGCAATGGTCCATTACGGGGCGATGCCACTTTTTGGCCACATATTTTCACGGAGCACATGATTTATTAGCGAGGAACTGGGCCCCCTCCGGTAATAAGCCGTGCCGTGCCGCTCCGCGCTCTTGATTTATGCCCGGGACGTCGGCGGAGCGGTGTTATTCTCTAGTATATTCCGGATTTTGCTGCCAAATTGAAGACTATCTCTCGCAGAAACTCCATTCCGGTGTACTTATGACGGCCCATGTTTTATAATAGCGTCTGGCAACGGTCGCCGTTTACCACCGCAACCCGCTCGGCGCAATCATAAAGAATGAACCAACAGAAAAACACAACAAGAAACCGCCACGTCTCCTATTCCTTCAGAATATCTTAACGGCCACAGTAAACCACTTATCAAATCCCCACGTAATTACAAAAACTTGGATACAAGAAAGAAATCAGGATGCGACTGGGTAAATGACGCACGGTTTGAGTTACAAAAAATGTATTTTCTGTGACATGTTTCGATACAGACTGTCTTCATAGGGCAGATGAATAATAATCTTACAAATGTACTACATTCTTAAAAATAGCTTAACACCTAACAGTTTTGTAGTGGGGGTAGAGTATAATCTAAACACGGGAGAGGGAAAAAAATGTAGGCGACATATTTGTCTAAACATTGTTCGGCGGCTAAACCGGGTATCATGTTATATTCACGGGTGCCATTAGAAAATGATGCGTGCGCTTGCAAGGGGAAGGCCTGAGCATCTTGCATCATTCACCAAACCGAACTACGGAAAATATCTTGTTAATTGTGTTGCATAACTAAAATGACACGAAATATTTAAGTAATGATATAAACAATCGATCACACGACTTTAACATTAGCGACGATTGATTTGACAGTATTAATGCTCTATACTCTTGTATCTCTATTGTCAACACACCTACATCAAATTTTAAGTTAAATTTTAGGTATAACAAAAATAGTTTACGAAATTATCCTCCAACATACCACTCAACCTGAATAAAGTAGTGGCTATTTATTGTTTCATTCTGCACTGGCCATTTCATTAGATTATTATTTGTAAATTTGGTATGGTTTAACTACATTCACAACCACTCAATTTATAATTAACGTAAAATTTGGTTCTTCCTAAACAAAGTTCTTCACAACGGCTAAATTAGTACTTAATTTTTGTTTCAACTACAATAAGTGCAAATCAATTATTGTTCCATACAATGCCAACAAATAATAGAGTAAAACAAATTTTAAAGTTTTAGATTAGATCTTTTATTAATTTCAACATAAAATTTGCAATGTAAGGCTTACGGCAATATTAGGGACATTAGAACAAGTACAAATAGTAAATATTTAGAAATGTACTTCACGTGCGTTTATAGATGCTAATTGATCGATTATACCGTGCGACCAAAATTTATTTTCATCCAAGAGGGCTTGGGCTGAAAAACGTAGGGCTCGGTTTAGATCACAATTATAAGGGGACGATATATCTAACCAAATCTTGGTTAAAATTGTGTCTAACACATGACGTGCCAAACTAATGAATTTTAAGCTAAGCTGTATGGCTTTGCAAAGCAAACGTTGATGATAATAATGTTTGCTCGCACGGTATGTGCAAAATTTATTTGTTTCTGTTTTTTTCTCGTTATTCATGCAAAACAGCAAGATCCGATAATCTTGATGGGCCAATGAAATAAGATATAATCAGTTTAAGTTTACTGATCTTTCACAACTTATTGAAACCGATGCGGTGAGCATAATTTGATTGGATTTCGAAAAACTCTTTATCTCCATATTTAATAATAATAATAAGTAGTTGTTCAGGCTTTGAAAGAATTATGTTTTTCCTACTACTAAGTAAAGTTCTGCAGTCTACTATTTCATTGTACCGTTGCGGACATGTTTCAAAATTCCCCTACTGATGCAAAAACATTACAATAGGCCTTTTTAAATTTTTATGTGACAATAAATGTCTGACTTTTCACCGACTTAATATTATAATAATTAAATCAGTAACTACTAAACGTATTTCGAAAAAATTTAATAAAATATTGTATGAAACACGTGAGCTAAGGATGTTTTTCAAAAACATCCCCTTAGCTCACTTGTTATATAAATAAAAATTAATTCACCAGCGGATTAAAGAACATTTTATTTCACTTGTAGATAAACAAATGTTTATGACGTTTGCTAAGAGGTGTTTGCTGAAGTATAAATCCAATAAAATTCGTGTATCTGTAGTCACGTGTGCGACAATATCCAATCAAAATAACATTAGACTGATTACTACACATGGATAGTTTTCACATAAAAACCCTCCGCTTTCGGCGTCGGGATGTTGCACAGCAATGCGCTTTCGAAAAGTCTAATTGAACTTAAATATACTGTACCTTACTATTGGGTTATTACTACAGATAATTAAATGGTGATAGTTGTATTGAGTCAGTAAAATCAAACAATAATAGCTATGTGAAAGTAATGTTCTTAAATTTAATACATTTAACTACTTGCTGCTTCATTTGTGTTTCATTTCAACAGCAATAGTTCATCCTAAAATAATTCACCAATGTTATTTTTGCTGTTAAAAACTTTCTCACGACATTAATTTATGCTTGTTTAAAAAGCTTATTAGCCACCATCAGATATACCGAGTGATTATTATTTATCTGGTAAATCTCGTTTCATCAAATGATGAAAATGGAAATAATGGCATTTTTTTTAAATCACGCATGATATCGATGAGATTCTATAATTGCTTGTAAGTTTTAGATTACTGAATTGTTTACAGTTCATAAGTATTTATTGTCTTCTGCAACTTTTGCAACAATTCAAATTTTAATGTTTTTTCATATTTTTTTAGATTTCAGTTAGGTACGAAATCTAAATCTAAAATTTTATTTTCGGATTTGATAAAAACTTATAACATGTATCAGTAGCAAAAACAATTCGGAATACTAAATATTTCTTTAGAATTTTTATTCATCAAAATGCTATGTCACTGCATAGTTTCTACGTTTTTGATCCAAGGTGCTTTTTAGGAGAAATATTTCTCAATAATAATTAATATTTATTTAGATAACTTCCAAAAATATGAATCTTCTCTTGTTAATGTTTTAGTTCCACAAAAACCCTGTATGTGTTTATTTATACTGGCCTAAATGATGAGATGATAAATATGAAAAAACATTAAAAACCTATTTTTTGCAAAAGTTACAGATAATAAAAAACATGTCCTTTAAATATTTCAGTAATCTAAAAGTAACTTGCAGTAAAAATATATCAATGATATCTCGCGTGATTTCCGAAAATTAGCATTATTTCAATTTTCATCATTTTGAAAGACGAGATTTTCTGGGTAAGCAAAAATTACTCGGTACATCTGATAGACGCTAATGCGGTTTTTACACATACACAAATTAATGCCGTACATTTTTTAATTTTTTTGTAAATCAATAATAATGAAAATGCCCAATACGATAGGTACCGACTTTTTGGAGGTCACTGTATATAATATATTTATGATGAAGCGGATTATCACAAGTTTAAATTATGAACGAATTCATTTTTATGAATAAATAGTTTCCCAGAAAAAGACAAAAATTAAGAAATTATAAAAATCTAAAAGAAATCGAAGGATTTATTTATTTAATTTATACTTATTGTGTTAAGAAAACAATTACTCTAATTGTGTTCATCAAATGTAGATTCAACTCGGTCTTCTCCAGATATGAAGAAATTGTTTAGTTCAATTGACTCTTAAGTATAGGCAACACAAGTTACCTGATTTTACGTTTTTAGCGCGTGTGTGAATCACACACACATCTAAGTTGCGCGCGCACAATATTATACTGGAGATATCTGCCCCACATAATTTACCCCTGACGTTTCACTCCACCTACTGCGTTTGAGAGGGGGCGTTAAAATCTTCCCGTAGACAAGTTGGTATGTTTGCCAAAAATAGAACAGTTCCTACAGTTTTAACCCTTAACTGCTGTACCAGTTTCGATGTGACCCTGCATAATTGTTATGTAGCAACTGTACATCGCGCATGTGCTTTATTCGCTGGATCGTCTCAATACCTTCGAGTTAGTTGATAAATAAACGTTGATCGTGTAGGAAGTTCTTCCTGTTCATACTGACCTTGGTACAGTAAATACGTTATCCTTTTTCCTCTTTTTTAGAACTTTTCTTAATAATATTATGGCCCGTTCTTCACAAACAGTACAATTTACTGATCCTGATTATGAAAAAAAAACACTTCTTCAGTGGTTGGAAGAATCAAACAGTGACTTGGACGATGGTATAGATGAATCACAAACACTTCACAGCGACCCTGATACTGACCAATCAGAATGTGAAACAGAAGATAACATTGATGCCCCTAACAAACATGACAATGAAACAAATATTTGTGATATTTCAGTAAAAAATACTGATGGTGGTGTAAACGTTCCCTAAACTTTAGATGACGAAGCGTTGACATTGGATGACGAAGATACCATACCATTAGCAATTCTTATGAAAAAGATTAAGGTTGAGTTGCCCAAGCAATCTAGACCTATTTATTTTTATAGTAAAAAGGTTCAAATGGTCTAGTATTGAACCAAATAAGTCTATTAGAACGCCAAGTCATAATATATATCTGGAAAAACCGGGTCTAATAAATAGTGCAAAAAGATTAGGCGTTAACCCAACACCAAAAGAACTTTGGGATGTGCTGTTTACGGCAGATATAAAACAAGAAATTATACATTGGAGTAATAATAAATTATCCACATTCAAAGCTAAATTTAAAAAACAAAATAGACCTGAACTTTCCGAAATAGATGACATGGAATCTGAGGCATTTCTTGGTTTATTGCTCTACACGCAGATTTTTAAGTCAAATCATGAGGATATACGATCCCTCTTTGCGTCTGATGGTACTGGCAGAGACGTCTTTCGTTGCACCATATCGGAAAATAGATTCTTGATCATCTTAGGCTGTCTTCGATTTGAAAATCCGGATACACGGTGTAAACGAAAAAAATCCGATGCTGCAGCGGCAATATCCCACGTATTTGATACTTTTGTGCACAATTGTCAAGAAATATAAACGGTGAGTGAAAATGTTTGTATTGACGAGATGTTAGTTAGCTTTAGGGGCCGTTGAGGTTACAAAATATATTTTCCGAGTAAACCAGCAGAGTACTGCTTAAAAATTATGTGCCTAACAGACGCTAGAAATAAGTATTTCTTTAATGGATGTTTGTATTCTGGAAGAGAAAGTGATGAAAAACTCTTTCCTCTGAAGAAAATATATTAAGTGTTCCTTCCCAATCCATCGTCGGATTGACAAAACCACTTGAATATATGCAACGCACACGACATTAGCAGTTTGAGTATATAAATTTACGACGGTTTAGAAATAAAAACCGTGCAATTCTAGGTACAAAGTAACTTAAAATAAGTGGTTAAAAATTAAAATGACTGTTTAAATAAAATAAATCTTAAAATGATTGCCTTCGGTACTTCTAGGCAAACATACCTACTTGTCGCAAACATACCGACTTGTCTACGGGAAAATTTTAACGCCCCCTCTCAAACGCAGTAGGCGGAGTGAAACGTCAGAGTGAATTATGTGGGGCAGATATCTCCAGTGCAATATTCTGCGTGCGCAACTTAGATGTGTGAGTGATTCACACAAGCGCTAAAATTGTAAAATCTGGTAACTTGTGTTGCCTATACTTAAGAGTCAATTGAACTAAACAATTTCTTCATATCTGGAGAAGACCCAGTGATTTCTACATTTGATGAACACAATTAGAGTAATTGTTTTCTTACCACAATAGGTATATACATACATATAATAAATCCTTCGATTTCTTTTAGAGTTTTCTGATTTCTTAATTTTTGTCTTCTTCTGGGAAACTATTTATTCATAAAAATGAATTCGTTCATAATTTAAATTTGTGAGAATCCGCTTGATCATGAATATATTAAATACAATACCTTCAAAAAGTCGGTATCGTATTGGGCAATTTCATTATTATTGATTTACAAAAAAATAAAAAAATGTACGGCTTTAATTTGTGCTTGTCTAAAAACCGTATTAGCGTCAGATGTACCGAGTGATTTTTACTTACCCAGAAAATCTCGTTTTTCAAAATGATGAAAATTGAAATAATGCTAATTTTCGGAAATCGCGCGAGATATCATTGATATATATTTACTGCAAATTAGTTTTAGATTACTGAAACATTTAAAGGACATGTTTTTTTGTTATTTGTAATCTTTGCAAAAATTAGGTTTTTAATGTTTTTTCATATTTATCATCTCATCATTTAGGAGAGTATAGTATAGTATAGTATAGTATAGTATAGTATAGTATAGTATAGTATAGTATTTATTTGTGTCAAAGTGCCCTAAGGCTTACACACGTCACAACAAAGATACAATATATGTATAAAATGAAAATACAATCAGTCTATGGAACATAAATCTAGAATATAGACACAATACAGTTTAATATGTAAAGCAATGCACTCTAAAAATATACAGTTAAGATAGTTCATCCATTAGAAATTCGTCTATGCTGTAGTACGCTTTGTTGATCAACATCCGTTTTAAATCCCGTTTGAATTTTGTAAACTGTGCACAACGTAGCACAGCCGGTAAATGGTTATACAAGGTCAACCCAATATTTGCCAGTTCCCTTATTTTCAGTCTAGGGTTTGCAACTGTCAAATTTTCGCAGTTCCTGGTGTTATAATTATGGATGTCTGACCGTTTGGTGTGTTGTTCCCTCTTCCGTCTTACATCGAGGAGTTTGATGTAGATGAACGCAGACGGAAGAGTGATGATTTCCTCCAGCTTGAAGATGGGGCTGCAGTGGGATCTTGCGCTGGCACCAGAGATTGCTCGAACAGCTTTTTTTGGATGAGGAATACATCTTTGGCATGCGGCGATGCTCCCCAGGAGTCGATGCAGAAAGTCATTCTTGAGGCAAATAACCCGTAATAAGTCAACTTAGATGCTGCTGGCCCCGCTGCCAATGCTACTCTGCGGATCGCGTACAAGGACTTAGATAATTGTATGCTAAGTTGTGCTATATGCGGTTTCCATGTTAGTTTACTATCCAATACGATACCGAGAAACTTAACAGATTGGTTTAAACCCCTCATATCCGACTGGAATACTAAAGAGGTTGTCTTTTCTTCATTGAGGCTCAGTTGATTGCTGGTAAACCACTGTTGAGCCTGGTGTCCTGCTGAGGATAGATGCTGTGTGATGTCATTTAGTTTCTGCGGTTCAGTGGATAATAAGGTGGTGTCATCTGCGTAGAGTATGGGCTGGGCCGTTGTCATATTTGAAGGTAAGTCTTTAATGTAAATAATAAATAGTAGGGGTCCTAGTAGCGATCCTTGAGCAATTCCTCTATTGACTTTTCGTTTTGAGCTCGTGTCATTATTCACGCGTACTGTTTGGGTTCTGTTTGCTAGGTAGGATGAAAGTAGGGTAAGAGCCACTCCTCGAATTCCGTTATATTCAAGCTTTGCAATTAATAGATCATGTGATATACAATCAAAGGCTTTGGAGAGGTCGCAAAACAGGGCACCACATTTGTGTTTGCTATCTAAGGCGGTGGTGACTGCATTTGTCAAAGTTTGTACTGCGTCTTTTGTACTGCACCCCCTCCTGAAGCCAAATTGATGGGCACATAGGATGTTTTTTGATTCGAAGAAGTTCGATAGTCGTTCGACCAGGATCGACTCAAATACTTTGCATATAGCTGGTAGAATGGTGATCGGTCTGTAATTTTCGCACTGCTGTTTGTCTTCTTTTTTAAATATGGGAATCACTTTTCCTTCTTTGAGCTTGCTTGGGAAGCAACCTTTCTCAAAGCAACTATTTATAATTTGTGAAAGTGGGGCAGCAATAAGACTACTTACATATCTGATTATGTCAGGAGTCAATTCGTCAATATCTTTTGCTTTCGTAGGTTTTAGCATCATTATATGTGTATTAACTTCAACATCGTTTGTTGGGCATAGGAAGAAAGTCTCGCCCTTTGTGGTTAGGTTTTGGAGAGCCTGCGTTGCCGATATTTCCGCGGTTCCCATTTGGCCAATGATAGTATTAACAGCCTCTGCAAAAAACTCACTAAACGCTTCGCATGAGGGGCTTTCTGAGGGTGGTGATTTAATGTTATTACCTGTTAATTCTTTGATAATTTTCCATGTTTCTTTCTGGGTGTTGTCGGCTGCCAGGATGCGGTTGGTTATTTTTTGTCCATCAAGTTGTTCAACACAATTCAGGTAATACTTTTTGTAGCTCTTGTAGATGTCTTCTAAATCTTTCGATTTACGCTGCCTAAACGTGTCGTAAATGAGTCCTAGGGTTTCCTTTATGTTGCGTAGCTCTGGTGGGAATTTCTTTGTGCTTTGTTTAATTGCAGTTTTAGGGAATGCCGAGTGGAAACAGCGAATTATACTTTCAAGTAACCTCTCAAACTTTACATTGGAATCTTGCTGCGAGCTGACGTTCATCCAGTCCTCTTGTGAAAGTAGAGTCTTAAATGTTTCCAGATTTCTGGCGGAGAACTTGCGGTATTCCGGAAATGTTGGAACACACCTATGCGAATTTTTCTTCTTTATGATTAGAGTGATGTCTTCATGGTCCGATAGGTGAGGGTGAATAATTTTTGCTTTATATTCGGATAGATTAACAAAAAAGTTATCGATACATGAAGTACTGGTAGATGTTATCCGTGTCGGTTCGTGAATTGTTTGTGACAGACCGAAGCCAGAGCAGACATTCACAAAGGTTTGTTGATTTTTGGAGTATTCCATCAGATTTAGGTTTATGTCACCAGCGATAATAATTGTTGTGGTACTGTAAAATTTGTGCAGGATGACATTAACTGCATTTTCTATCTGGTCAATGAAAATACCGAAATCGCACAATGGCGACCTATACGTATTGATAACGGCAACATCCTCCGATTTACAATATATAGCTGACATTTCGCAGTGTATTTCGATAGACAACTCCAAAATCTCACAGATTTCATCCGTGTGTAAGTGGGAGTTAACGAATATCATTGTTCCTCCATGTATGTGTGCAGTGCGTGTGTAGTTGCTAATTACTGTGAAATTTTCAAGGTGATATAGGTGTTTGTTATGTTTATTTAGCCAATATTCTGCAATATATAGGATGTTCAGTTCAGCTTCAGCTGCGAAGTTGTTTAAAGGTTTAATTTTATTTGTAATGCCTTGTATGTTGATAAAGCCAATTGTAAGTTTATCGTTTTTTACGCTATACTTTGCTGTAAATTTTTTGTTTTCTGTCGCTCCGAGGGGGCTTGTTTTATTACTGTTTTGATGCGGGTTAATATTTGTTAAGTTGACCGATTTCGTTCCATAATGTATTAGAAAAAACGGTTAACATTCACATTTTCGGGCCAAGTGTTTGGATCATTCATGCAATCGGCAAACACTGCAGGTACGGACACTTTGAAGGAGCTATATTCCTCGGGCCGTTTCGAATTCAGTTGTTCAAGTTTAAAATTTAGGATTTGTTTAGAGCTAAGGAATGCAGCTAAGTCCTTTTCTATTGTAGTTGGATGGAGATTGTATACTGATTATATCTTATTTCAGAGCTACACTGGCCCATCAAGATTATCGGATCTTGCTATTTTGAGTTGAGAAGAAAAAATTTTTTTGCTCATACCATGCGAGCAAAAATTATTAACATCAACGTTTGCTTTGCAAAGCTATACAGCTAAGCTTAAAATTCATCAGTTTGGCACGTCATGTGTTAGACACAATTTTAACCTAGATTTGGTTAGATATATCGTCCCCTTATAATTGTGATCTAAACCGAGCCCTACGTTTTTCAGCCCAAGCCCTCTTGGATAAAAATAAATTAATAATCGATCAATTAGCATCTATAAACGCACGTGAAGTACATTTCTAAATATTTACTATTTGTACTTGTTCTAATGTCCCTAAAATTGCCGTAAGCCTTACATTGCAAATTTTATGTTGAAATTAATAAAAGATCTAATCTTTCGTGTTTGATGTATTGATGTATTTGACAAGGGCGCAAATTTTTGCTATCCCATGGGTAAAACTTTAAAATTTGTTTTACTCCATTATTTGTTGGCATTGTATAGAATAAAAATTGATTTGCACTTATTGTAGTTGCAGCAAAAATTAAGTACTAATTTAGCCGTTGTGAAGAACTTTGTTTCGGAAGAACCAAATTTTACGTTAATTATAAATTCAGTGGTTGTGAATGTAGTTTAACCATACCAAATTTACAACTAATAATCTAATAAAATTGCCAGTGCAACATGAAACAATAAATAGCCACTAATTTATTCAGGTTGAGTGGTATGTAGGAGGATACTTAAGTAAACTATTTTTGTTATACCTAATATTAAACTTAAAATTTGATGTAGGTGTGTTGACAACAGAGACACAAGAGTATAGAGCATTAAATCCTGTCAAATCAATCGTCGCTAATGTTAAAGTCTGTGATCGATTGTTTACATCATTACTTAAATATTTAGTGATATTTTATAGTTATTCAACACAATTAACAAGATATTTTCCGTAGTTCGGTTTGGTGAATGATGCAAGATGCTCAGGCCTTCCCCTTGCAAGCGCACGCATCATTTACTAATGGCACCTGCCAATGTAACATGATACCCGGTTTAGACGCCGAACGGCCGTAGACAAATATGTCGCCTACGACTTCTAGTGTTAAGTTTGTTCTTGTTTTTCAAATGAATCCGGTTTATGATTATGCGGTCAAATACAGCAGAAGACGACGGTATCTCTGTAGTCATCGATTTCAACAAGAGATGGCATTAATATTCTTTTCTCACACTTCACTGCATAATGATAATATAATGGCAATAATTTATAATGATATCTACGTATTGATAAAAACTAAGTATTATAAAGAAAACTTCATTTATCGGTAATGCCGGATCTTGTAATGTAATCAAATTGCTTGATTGCTTGTTTAAGAACATTCTGGGTGTGTCTTGGCCTATGGCCGTATGTAAATGCGACCGGCCACTTGTCTAACTTGGAGTTCCCTTCTCGGCTTCCTTCCGTTCTTCATTTCGGTGAATCGCTTCCGCCCGCCCGCCCCGATCGACTCCATAAATCAAAATCCAATCGGGGAAACCAATCGGTGGAGGAGAGCCCAACTCCCACACAAACACATACATGTACGCTTTATGAGCACACACATACACACACGTGAAGTCAAGTAAGGGGCACGCACAGACCGACTTCTCCAGGAATTCCTTCATCTGAGGACGCGGTGGCGTCCAGATTTTACGGTCAGGGGCGGCGCAGTGAGGCTTTCCGCATAACCCCACAAACGAACACTCACACATATATGAACACAGACACACGTTCATATATAGGCACACACTGGAACATTCTTATTGCATGATTGAGTGCCGGAGCGAACCTTGAGGCCGCCGATCGCAGTAATATCGCTGCTCTTGACAGACTATCCATTAGGATACCGACTGTATCAATTGCAGATATCGGCGCCCTTTGTCTACACACAAAAGAACCGAATTTATCGCGCCCCCGGCGCGACCGACCGCCCCACTGATCCACCCATGGCTACCCCCGTTCCCAGTTCTCAGCCGCCACCAGCCACAATCAGCGGCCGAGGGGGGGGGGGGGGGCGAATTCTATCTACATCTAAATGAAACGATCGCATGATCCCGTGAATATATTGTAATTCCCTTTTGAAAAAAAAAAAATGGGAGCGGAGCTCTGAATAGTTGTGTAATTTGCGCCCCGTCGCGACGCCCTTTGTCGCGTTTTTTCAATGTAATTCACGTGTGCCTGAGCGGGACGCCGAGATAATCAAACGTTATTGCCATTGTGCTCGGCTTTTCAGCACGTTATTTTAATCGTTAATTAAGTTAATCGGCCATGCAGCGTTGGCTGTTTAATTTTGATCCTGCCTTTTAAACATAAAACGAGTCATAATCATAGATAATTCACAATAAACAACAAAAGTAATTATTTCAGCCCGGAATTTTATGAAAATCATTATTATTTACTGTACGTGACCCACAAGATTGTTTTTCTATTTACCGATTTCGTAGAAAACCGATTAATTTGACATTAACCCTCTATTGTCAAGCTTAACACCTTTGACAATCTAAATAGCATTACACTCTTGTCGGAGATTTCAGATATGATAACTAAATTGGTGGACGCTCAGAATCATGTTCTCAACAACGACACAGTATTGCTCATCTGTCTGCGAGAAACTTGCGAAATGCAGATATCAAGCAAACATTCAATTAACCCTCTATTTCATGATTTATGTTTCCTTCAAATTATTATTATTTTTTTATTATTATTATTATAAAAAAAAAAAAACTATACATGTTACTACGGTTACATTATAGTTTTGTTATGTATTTGCAAATTCTTTCCACTCTCTTCTGTTCTTTGACATTTCTCTTGCTGGTTTCACTGTTGTTTATTATTTCTTCTATTTTGTTGTCTCATTCTTGTCATGGTCTACCTCTTCCTCGTTTCTTTACTGTTTTTGCTTCCCAGATTTGTTTTGTTTGATTCGTATTTTTCATCCTAATTAGATGTCACCACCAGTTGGGCTGCTTCTTTTCTATAAACTTTTCTATCGATTCCACATCCAATTCCTCTCTGATGTCTTTATTTCGTATCCTGTCTGTTTTCGTTACTTGTTTTACTCTTCTCAGATATTTCATTTATATTGCCTGTAATCTACTTTTATCTCTGTTGTCAGCTTCCACGTCTCGCTCCCATATGTCAAAATCGTTCTGTATATAGTTTTGTATATATTCATTTATGTATTTCTGCTTATCTCTTTCTTGTTAGTAAGTATATTATTCAGGGCATAGTACGTTTTTATTGTGTTGTTTGTTCTGTTGCTTAATTCTCCTTCCATTTTCCCGTCTTCTGTAAGTTCTACTCCAAGGTATTTGAATTGCTCCACTTATTCAATCTGGTCCTGTCCTATCTGTATATTTATGTGTTCTTTCGGTTTTCCTATTATCCGTACTTTGTTTTGCTGTAAGTCATCTTCATGTTATATTTATCTTGCAGGCTCCTCTCACTTTCTGCTATCACTACCACATCATCGGCGTATGATCCTACTGATATTTTAACCATTTGCATATTTTGTATCCTACGTTTGCTTTTATTATTTCTGTTTTCATGCTCTTCATTATTTCATCCATATATAGGTTAAATAGTGTTGGCTGACAGCTTCTCCTTGTCTTACTCCATTATTTGTTTTAAAAGTTCTTGACATTTGCTTTTTGTATATTATTGCATTACTGTTGTTGTTATATATATATATATATATATATATATATATATATATATATATATATATATATATATATATATATATATATTCTGTATTACTTTCACGATCCTGTTTTCTATTTCTCTCTCTTTTAGTAATTACCATTGTTTCTTTATTGGTGTCATGTCAAACGCTTTTTCGAGGTCTATGAATCCCAAATATGTATTTTTATTACTTGCGATTTTTTTTCTGTGATTTGCTTTATTGTGAAGATGTTGTCTTGCGTGGATCTCCCTTTCCTGAAACCACATGGCGGTTCTTCTAGGGTCTGTTCTATTCTTGCTATTATTCTCTTGTTAGGTGTCTTTTCTAATATTTTCATCCCTATACATATAAGTGTTATGCCTCTGTAGTTTGCACGTTTCGTCTTGTCACCTTTCTTGTATATCGGTACTATTAACGCTGTTTGCCTGTCTTTTGGTATTATATTTGTCTTCCATATTTGGTTCAGTAGCTTCAGTAGTTTTTTTTTCCTATGGGTCCCATGTATTTAATCATTTCTGCTGTAACCTGATCTTGTCCTGGTGCTATTCCTATTTTCAGTTCCCTTATTATTTCTAGAAGCTCTTGTTCGTTGATACTTTCCGTTACTGTTTCTATGATGTTCTTTTCGCTGTTTCTTGTCTTCTGTTCGATGCCGCTATTTATAGTTAGTAATTCTTCGTAATACTCTTTCCATCTTTCTATTATTTCTTAGTTTTCCTTCAACATTTTGCCTTGTTTGTCTTGTATGTATCTCGTTTCTTGTTTTTTTTTTCTTTCCTGCATCCTTTTATTGTTTTATAGAATAGCTTTTGATTTTCATTTGCGTTTTTCTCCATTGTCTCCCCGAACTTTTCCCATTGCCTGGTCTTTGCTATTCTAACCTCGTCTTTTACAATTTTCCCATTTTTCCTTGTACCTTTCGTAGTTATTACTGTTCTTGACATTCAGGTATCTTTGCCATGCTTTTTTATTTTATTTTAATTTATCTCGTATGTCCTCTGACCACCACGCTGTCTGTTGTTTCTTGTTTGTACTTTTCTTCAACCCGCATGTCTCATGTGCTGCCTCAAGCATATTTCTTTAATGTTATTCCACCATTCCTCTACTGCTTCGCTGTCGTTGGCCAGTTCTAACCTGGCTTCTAATTTCTCTTTGTATTGTGTTGTTGCTTCTTCATCTCTTGGTTTGTATGCTCGTATATTCTTGTAGTTTACTGCTATAGTTGGTCGCTGAATTTTTCGGTCACTGTCTTGTGAGTTTTCCTTGAGTGTGGTCACTTCCTATTTCGTAGCTTCTCTTTACTCTTGTGTCTATTATTTTGCTCTTTCTTCTTTGTTCTATTAATACGTAATCTATTATAGATTTTTCGTTCCTGCTTATCACTTCCGCTGTGTATTTGTGTAACTCCCTGTGGTTGAATAGTGTGTTCGCTATTATCAGATTGTTCATTCTACAGTAATCTTGCATTTTCTTCCCATTTTCGTTTATTGTATCTTCCCCGTATCTTCCTCTCGTCGTATCGTTATCTTTTACTTTCTTGCCAATTCTGCTGTTGAAGTCTCCTGCTACGTATATTTCTCGAATGGCATTTTCGGTTGTTTCGTTGAACTGATCCCAGAATTTTTCTTTGTTGCTAGCCGTGTCGTCTTCATTTGATTCATATACTTATATATAAAAATTTATATATTTTTTTAATTGCATAATAATAAGGGAAAATAATAGTTTTTATACTATTTATTTATAATTTATAAAAAATCACAATGTTCCCGAATGGGTACATTAAATTATCAATTATTTCAATTATCCATCTCTCTCCGTTTTAAAGTTATGACGTCAGAGCCATTTTTTTAAAAGACAATCTATATTTTTTACCATTGATTTTGATACTACTTTTTATTATGTTTTCAACAATACGACATTTTAAATACGTAACATTTGAAAAAAATGAGGAAAAAGTGCGTTAAAGTAAAACTATTAAATTATTATTTCATTATTAATACTTTACGCGCTCTCTGTATCTAGGTAATAATTTGAATATTTGTTTTATCATGTATATGGTTTTCGCGTTTCTTTTATGTATGTTGTTTATGTGTTCGTTCCTTGTTAATTTCTTTGTAATTGTTAGTCCCAAATATGTTGTTTTATTTGTTTCTTGTAATTGTGACTTATTTATTTCTAGGTTTAATTTATTTTTCTCTTTGTTTGGTATTTTCCGTGCAGCATTATTTATTTTTTTTGTAAATCTTCGTGAATCTCTTTTTCCAGTTCTGTCAAGTCGTCGTGTGAATGCGTTATGTATATGTCGTCCGCTAACATGTACAGTTTTCCCCTAAGTTTAAGTTTAGCGAACAAAATTTCGCTTGTCATGTCCTCTATGTATGTTTTTTGGGGCTCTGTCTTGTAGACATGAAGACGTGATTTTTATCAGTTTCTTCGGAATGTTTGCATTTTCCATTTTATTTATTAGTTTGATATGATCTATTGTATCAAACCGTTTCTTCGTGTCTATAAATGTAGTTATTGCGTTTTTGTTTATATCTAGTTGTCGTGTTAGTTTTGACAGGTATTCTGTTATTGCTGTTGTAGTTCCTTTTCTTTTCTTGTAAGCATGTTGGTGTTTGCCAATAAAGTTGTTGTTTTCTAATTATTGTTCAATTCCGCATTTCAGTACATTACCTTGGATTTTGGTAAGAGCTGATATCAATGCTATCGATCTGAAGATTCATGCGATGCTTCTATCTCCTTTTCTATGTATTGATTTTATGATGGTTTTCTTTAAGTATTGTGGGTATTCTCCATCGGTTAGTACTTTATTTGTCAGCCTAGTTATTGTATTTATGAGTGTTTCCTTACCTTGTTTTAATATATTTGTTGTTATTTTGTCAAAGTCCTTGGCTTTGTTTTTCTTTGGTTTATTTATGACCAGTTGAATTTCTTTATCTGTTATTGGTATTATTGTTTTTTATTCTGAGGTTTGTTGATCATTGTCTTTTGTTTTCTTCTCCATATTTGGTTGTTTTGGTTTTGTAGAGTTGTTTCTTGCTAATTATTTCTCAATTGTTTGCAAAGTATTTGTTGATTGTTTGCTATTTCTTTCTTGTCAGTTGTGTTTCTTTTATCTGCATCTTTCATTTGTGCTATGTTGTTTTGTTGTTTGGTTTTCTATTTGTGATTGAGTCAGTTATTTTCCTTGTTTTTCCTGAATCTTCCTCCATTTGCATAATCTTGTTTTCATAGTATTGCTTTCTGTGTCCTTAATTTGTTCACTGGTGTTGTTTTTGGTTTTTTATATTCTCCCTTTATTTGATGGTTCTCAGGATTTTTTCTATACTTTTTGTATGTCTTGTTGCGCATTTTTATGCTTTTAAATATGTCTAATAACATCCATGGACACTCGTGTCTTCGTTTGATTTTTGTAACTATTTGGTCTCTCTCTATTATTTTCTATGTGCTTATTGATAATTCTTTGAAGTTTCTTGTTTTGGAGAGTTTCATTTCCTTTATTTCATTTTCAATTTTTTCTTGTTTTTTCTTTATTCGTCTGTATGTTTTATAGGTTAATGTTTGTTTTTTTTTCTATCGTGATTAGCAGTTATCTGTTGTCAGATTTGCTTATGGGAAGTATTTTTACTTTTACATTTTCTCTGTGCATATGTGTAGTGACATGGTCTTATAATGTATTTTCTTGTGATTTCTCTTGAAGGTACTAGTTCCACTTTATTTTTTCATTTGCATATTCAGTCAATTCCTGTAGCAACATTTTGTATATTTGCTCGCTTTTCCCAGTAGTTGCATAAACATAAAGGAAAAACTTATGGCATATCCAACGGTTGTGTGGGTTGAATATTACTGATAAAATATTGTAAGGACGGTTTTGAAAGTACCATCCATTAGCCAGAAAGATGGCTTTGCATTTTTTTAATGTTTGCCTTTGTAGTAAAAAGTAAATCTTGTCTCAACAGTAGAAATATCTTTAGCCAGAAATTGTTCGCCAGATAAAGTTGTTTTTAAATTATCGATTATCGGGAATGCTAATTTGGTTTAAATTGTTTTTTTCTTTCGGTCTTAAAGCATTTCGCACACGTTTGTTTTTCTGGTGCATTCTTTGCTGGCATGTGTGGTACTAAATTTGCATGAAGAGCAACAATTTTATTTTAAATCACTTGACAGGGAAATCTCCTGTTTTCTTCAGCCTGTATTTTTATTGCCCCAATACTTGTACTGACTGGTGTAGAACTTGCTTGGGGAGCATTATTATGATGATTTTGACTTGCCGGGATTCTGACTTGTCAAGATTTTGATCGTCGGGATTATGATTGTCGGGATTATAATTGTCGGGATTTTGAACGTGTCCCGGCTGTCCCACCTTCTCTTTTGAATTCCGTTGAATTGTAAACTGAGTTGTAGTTTCTTAACCAAAGTAGCGATTCAATGTTTTTTGTGAGATTAGATTCGATATTTAATGTGAAAAAATATGCAAGATTTTCCTTAGCTGTATATGTATTAGCTGTAACAACAAATGTGTGTCTGCTGATTGTACAGCAAAATGGTAAGTTTCAATTTGTTGTACTCACATCGATAATTTGTGACGGGCTGTACTCTAAAAACATGTTTCAGCCAAAAACGTAAGATAAGTAGTCAACTTATTTTTTTTGGGTTTTAATATTGAAAGCGTATAGTTAATTGTTCAATTACAAATATAATACATGACGCACCAAATATAAATAAACTGTAATGTTTCATTAACCTCCACGACACCGCTCAAGAGTATGCCAGAAATTAATAAAGCTCTCTAAGACCTGCATATACTGTAACGACAACGCTTTTAGTATTGTGCCTACAATATATTGAGATGGAACGTGATTTTGGCAACGCAAATTATAAATAATTCACGGGGTATTTGTTTTTGTTAATTTTTGAAGTGATTCTTTAATCATATCTACTAAGGTAAACACATTTGGAGATGGTGGCATTCTCCTGTGTGAACGAAAATGAAACCAGAAAGATTACCTTATCAACCTCTACGACACCGCTTAAGCGTATGCCAGAAATTAATAATGCTCTCTAAGACCTGCATATACTGTAACGACAACGCTTTTAGCATGGTGCCTACAATATATTGAGAAGGAACATGATTTTGCTAATGCAAATTCAAAATAATTTACGGGTAATTTGATTTTGGTAACTTTGGGAAGAATGCGCTGATTATTTCTCCTCAATTTCGAAGTAATTAATTTTCTTTTGAACACAGTAACTTTTAAATAAATCGGATAATACTCTATATAATGATATTCGCGTATACTATTGACGAAGATAATAACGGCATGTCACCTCGCGAATCTGGAACCAACCAATCTTTACGCATGCAAAACGATTCTATGTATTTTAAAAGTTTGTCCACTCTGCTATTCTGCGGGATTCCCCTTATCATTAATTTTTATTCGAGTGATCTCACATGTTCCCCATAGTAAGGTTACTGATACAGAATACCAAACTGTTATGATTAGTCATCAGCCTGGCGGATGCATTACCACGCATCTACCGCGTCTTAATAACTGATTATAAAAGTTTTCGTAATTTCAGTCACTGATTTTAGTTATTTAAGCATTAAGAGAGGTAAGTGTCTGTTACCAGTCGAGGTCGAGTTTGCGCCCGAGTGACAGCGAGGGCTAGCAATAAAGACCGAGACTGGTCAAAACTTACCTCTCAAATTGCTTATAACTGTTTTTCCACTCCTGAAGTTGGTTTAATTGTTTGTGTTTGATTAATTTATTTTCGCAACTTGAATAAAATATCCGTGCGGCTTTGGTTGCCAAGACTATTTTTCAAACAAAGTGTGAATGTCAGAATTTGCATTCGTTCAGTTGTAAAATGAATTCCAATGAAAATAAACAAGAAAAGGCAATTGAAGAAGATGCAGATGCTGCCTGTTCCTTCCTACTGCCGGAGAAGTCGACGGGGTGTTATCAAAAGTGTTTCAAAGACCAGAGACCAAGTGCCAGAGAAAGAACGCTATTGAAATTATTTTACTTACTTCCCTGAGGGAAGTAAGTGATTACTTACTTCCCGTTGCTCATAGTAACCAAAGCTTTATCGGTAAGTGGGACTTACTTCCACTAAATCAATGTTATAACAGTGTACTTACCATGCAGGGAGTGGATCGCCCCTTAATATTCTTGGCTTTTACGTGTTTTTCAATGTGTATACCTGAGTATGAATTTGTTTAAAAAGTACTACTAAACGTCTCAATTAATATCAGTTATTTTTCGTGGTTTTGTGTTAAATTAAGCTATAAAAATATAGATATTCCGAACCCTTACAACACGATATATTTCGAAGGTAGAACTTGAAATGGCTCATCAAACTTGTTAGCTATTTAAGAGTGTCGCCCTCCATCGATTAATGTCATGATACTCAATTCCGGAATTTATGACAATGAGCATTACAATCCACGGGGTCCCCCCATTACGCCACTGTCGGCATTTCGTCCCGACGGCTTTAATTCGATTTACTTTACATCGCAGCTCGGCGATGTCTGCCTAATTGCTCACCGCCGTAAAAGTTAAGTTTCCCCTTCTGCAATCAACCCACTCAAATTGACATTCGGGCTTCCACCGTTTAAATTCGGTAATGAAGCATGCAGCATGCATAACACCCCTTCTGCGATGCAGAAAACGCTTTATGAAATTCATGATTATTACAAAGCTGTTGGGACTGCTATTTTTGATGTTATTGACCCTGGAGATAATGAATTGGATGGAAACGTCTTAATTAGTAATTAAAGGGTCATTAATTATGCAAAGTTTGCGATAAATCCGAACTACAAAATAGTGGCCCTAAATTTAATGCTAGATTACGTGGGCCATAAATCCCCACCGGAGGTAATAAATGAATCTTCTGAAGAGTTAAATCGCATCCTGCAGCCTATCCATTACGATTCGACGGCCGTTCTAATTCAATTTAAATAAAGATATGCGACGAATAAAGGATATTCGGTAGTAATATCTCTCAATAAATTTCACCATAACCTAGAAGTGATAATATAACTTAGAAGGGTATTCCTGTCGCGCAAATTTAATAAACGTTAATTTAGGGTATTTATAAATTTCGAAATTTTAATTAACTTTTCGGAGCGTCTTGCTAGCGGCTTGTGGGCGAGCGTTCGAACGGGTGGAAATAAAAAAAAATAAAACGGGAGGACATTCAAATTTAATAAATGATTAATTTCAGGCGCAAAAAGTGAGGGGCAAATAGAAAAGTTAATTAAAACCGTAACAATGATATCCACCCCCCGAACTACGCAAGTTCCTTCCCGAGGAGCATTAAATTAGAAAAGCTCGGATCGTTCCATTCCGCCGGCGGAATGGAGAACGGGTCGAAAGTTTTCAATGAATGCCTAACGAGGTATTATTCTTCGCCATTTAACCTAATCATCATATCACTTTGTAACGCGAGAGTCTTCTCGGGGTCCACGGAGCGCCCCGCGTTGTTATTTAATAAAAGTGAGAGGAAACTTTGCACGCGAAATGGGGGCGCACCAAAACAAATTGACAAATGGATACACAATTGACTGTGGAGCCGAAGAGGGGGAAAGGAATCTGGCAGAGCGACTGTCCCACTTTATTCATATAAATCGAGTCTTCGCCAATGATGAATTGCGTTTAGTGGGAACTAATTTTATGAAAATTGATGAAGACTCTCGCTACTTCCGCCCTATTTTTTTTAAAGGCCGCGAAGGTCGCACGTCTTTACGAGGAAGCTTTCACACATATTGCCGACACAAAACAAAATTATTATTTGCCTAAAATGCACGAAACAAAATTCAATCTTCAATAGTTCAATCTATAGTATCTAATTTACTGTTATATAAGCAATGTCTAAATAGAATAATCATATCCTTATTTATGAAAATTTGAATACCAAGCTAATATTAAATTATGAGGTTTAGTAAGAACAGTTTAGTATAGGCAATATTACGTGATAATAAAGGAATAGAAACAAATAATAAAATCCTAGAAGATTACACATCCTGAAACGTAATGGTTGCCACACTGAACTGAATGTTGTATAAAAATTATATGGGCTTTTTTACTTTTACCTATGACTGCTGAGATGAGAACCTTTTATGTCATGATAAAGCACGGACAAATATGCACGAAAAAAGACGAAAATATGCGCATATATATGCACCCAAAATTATAGAAATATGCACCAACATTTCAAATATATGCCAATATACGCAAATATATTTAATTAAAATAACGTTTAAAAATTAAATATACTTTATTTATATTACATATATATATAGACAAATTATATTCAAATATACAGCGTGTCCCAATTTTGTGATACAACAAAAACATTTTTTTTAAATGGAACACCCTGTTTTTATTTAAGTATTCTGATGATATTTTTCAACCTCTACATTGTTGTCTATTTAGTTTTGGATTATGTTACATTGTTGCCACTTTAATTTTTTTTTTCTCCTAATATCATGCTTAAGCACGCTCAACTGTAAAACTCAAAAACTCAACTGTAAAATTCGACAAACATCTACGCAACACAAGGACTGAAATACCAAAAAGGGAAAAACATTTTTGATGTTTAACGTACGGAGGAAGAGGAATATCCATTGATACAGCCACAAGAATTTACAAATCCATCTGCAGACCCATCATCGACTACGGACAAATGGTACTCAATAATGCTAGAGACAATTGCAAACGAATCACAGACGTGACTGAACGTAAAACATGGAGACTAATCACTATACTGAGACACAGGGACAATCACCTTCATAACATATCAAATATAAATTTATACAATAGTACCAATATCACACCCATTCATCAGAGACTTGACAAATTACGAAATAAATTCCAACAAAGACAGGACAACAGGACAATACTGGACGAATTATGCATTAAAAGACTAGACAAACGAACTACTAAAAAGAACCCGACAAAAACGCTCCATGAATCATACTACGCCCCATAACACTCTTCACCAATCAACCCATCATTCATCAGCATATCATACACTATCAGATCATATTAAATATTATTTTATAATAATGAAATGTATTTATAATGCTAGGCGGAAAGGCCCCAAATGGGGTCGATAGCCCAATAAAGATCGATTATATATATATATATATATATATATATATATATATGGCCAACTTTACCAATTTCAGAGCTGTATAACCCATTCTTCTTAAATGGAATGCATCCTATTTTATATTATTATTCGATAGGTATGTTTCTTGTCTTTAATTTGATGGCACGTATCTTATGTCTGAACCTCATAGTTGTTGAGATATTCAATATTTTCCACAAAAGTAACAATTTAATTACATTTTTATGTACTGAAGTAGGTCATGCCGAGGCAAAACAACTGTCAACATGTAAGTACCTTAGTGTGACATTTGATTGAATTTTCTTTTGTCGAAATTTGAAACTAAAATTTGTTTACATTTAAAACAGTTGACACCGTAAAACTACCTTGAAAAAGCAAGAAAACTAAGAAACGTTCTGCTGTAGATAGTGGTTTGTGTATGGCAGTTACGTAACTCTCTCACAATGATATGTGCTTCAAAGTGATACAACTGCCAACATGTAAGTACCTTAGTGTGACATTTGATTGAATTTTCTTTTGTCGAAATTTGAAACTAAAATTTGTTTACATTTAAAACAGTTGACACCGTAAAACTACCTTGAAAAAGCAAGAAAACTAAGAAACGTTCTGCTGTAGATAGTGGTTTGTGTATGGCAGTTACGTAACTCTCTCACAATGATATGTGCTTCAAAGTGATACTCTCCAATTCGTGGTAAAAGTAGACAGCAAATAATCATCATGAATTTCGAAAAAGACGAACTAGTCGATATGATTTTTGTATTAGGGGACACTGCTAGAAAGTGTTTATTTGCGGCTAGAATTTACCCTACACGTTATCCCGACAGAAAACATCCGGATGAGAAAAGTTTTAGGAACCTACTCAATAGATTTATTGAAACGGGAAGTGTGAATTACAAAAAACAAAAAGAACAAAACCTATCACCAACGAGGAAAACCAATTTTCTGTGGTATTAACAGCAACTGAGCATCCCAAGATGAGCCAAAGAGACATCGGTGAAGCAACGGGCATAAGCGAGAGGTCAGTACAACGCAGTCTGAAGAAAACTCGATGTTATGCATATTATATTCCGTTACATCAAGAACTGAGTAATACTGATGTTCAATTTCATTCCGAATTTTCTATCTGGGCAAGACTGAAAATACAGGAGGAGCCTGAGTTTTTCCAGTATGTTTCATTCACGAATGCGGCAACATTCCATAAGAGCGGATCTGTCAACAGGCACATTTTCATTATTATTCAACTGAAAATCCGTATCTTATGAGATAAGTTGATCATCAGCATCGATGGTCTTTGAATGTCTGGGGAGGAATTGTTGGAAACCATGTGGTAGGTCCACATTTCTTTGATGGCCATTTCAATGGGCCTATGTATTTGCACTTGTTGCAAAATGTATTACCCGGATTATTAGCTAATATACCTCACCGTACAAGAAACAGGCTGTGGTTTCAACAAGACGGAGCACTTGCGCATTTTCGCGATTCGTGATGGCATTTCTTGATGGTATTTTTCTCAACCAGTGGATTGGTAGGAATGGACCCACAAAATGATCTGCTACATCTCCGGATCTAAGAAAACCTGATTTTTTCTTGTGAGGATACGTAATAGTTATTTAAGCATTAAGAGAGGTAAGTATCTTTTACCAGTCGAAGTCGAGTTTGCGCCCGAGCGACAGCGAGGGCTAGCAACAAAGACCAAGACTGGTCAAAACTTACCTCTCAAATTGCTTCTAACTGTTTTTCCACTCCTGAAGTTGGTTTAATTGTTTGTGTTTGATTAATTTATTTTCGCAACATGAACCAAATGTCAGTACGGCTTTGGTTGCTAAGACTATTTTTCAAACAAAGTGTGAATGTCAGAAATTGCATTCGTTCAGTTGTAAAATGTATTCCAACGAAAACAAACAAGATATGGCAATTGAAGAAGCTGCAGATACTGCCTGTTCCTTCCTACTACCGGAGAATTTGAAGGGGTGTTATCAAAAGTGTTTTAAAGACTGGTGCCAGAGAAAGAACGCTATTGAAATTATTTTACTTACTTCCCGAGGGAAGTAAGTGATTACTTACTTCCCGTTGCTCATAGTAACCAAAGCTTTATCGGTAAGTGGGACTTACTTCCACTAAATCAATGTTATAACAGTGTACTTACCATGCAAGGAGTGGAAAAAATAAATTATTTATTAGGAACCACCTACAACACCATTGAATATGCAGCAACGAATTGTGGACGCTTTCGTAAGTATTTCACCTGAAATGTTAGAAAGAGTAGAAAGGTCAATTCAGCGGCGAATTAATTTGAGCCTAAATGAAAATGGACAACATTTTGAACATTTACAGTAGTATTGTTTCTATTTTGTATCAATAATTTTGTTATATTTCATGGTTTTGGAATAAAATAATTAATCGTATTACAGAAGAACTATCTGTTTTTATTCATATCACACTGATTCTTTCTTACTAACATTTTGACAGTTGTTTTGTCTCAACATGACCTACTTCAGTGCACATAAATGTAATTAAATTGTTAGTTTTGCAAAAATTCTAAATATCTCAACAACTATGAGGTTCAGACATAAGATATGCCCCACCAAATTGAAGAGAAGAAAAATATCTATCTAATAATGACATAAAAAAGGGGTCAATGACATTAAAAAAAATAGGTTATACCGCTTTGAAATTTGCAAAGTTTAGCATTTTTTTCTGAATGTTGCTCATTAATCATACTGATATTATTGCTAAAACTTATTTTTACCATCAAAAAACAAGGTCGCTACGATTATTTAAAGTTGAGCTTGCTTACGCATGATATTTGTAGAAAAAAATGTAAATTGGCAACACTGTAACATAATCTAAAACTAAATGGACAACAATGTAGAGGTTGAAAAATGTCATCAGAAAACTTAAATAAATACAGAGTGTTCTATTTAAATAAAAATGATTGTTTTTGGTATATCGCAAAATTGGGACACCCTGTATATTTGAAAATAATTTTACGGCATAAAGATTTTTAAACCAATAACTTTTTGTACAAAATATTTTTTTCTATCACTCACGGGAAAGGTGCTAGGGAAGCCCGACGTACTGTTGCAGGACCCTGTATATATGAAAATAATTTGTTTATCATTCAACTTTTATATTAAAAATATTAATTATTAAATATTGTTCCAAAGTTTCCATACTGAAAGAGCGCCTCCTATCGCTGAGGATATTTTTGTATGAAGAAAAACTTCGTTCCACATCAACGGTTATTAAGTCAAGTTATTGGAGCAAATTTAAATATGCAACTATTGAAGGATCCATTTCATGAGGTAAATTTTTGTCAAATTCTCCTTTCATAATATTTGACATTATTTTTAGTATCTGAAAACCTTAATTTTTTAATAAAACTTGTTTAAGCTTTTCTTTAATACGATTGCCAGGCCTACCAGCCATCTCATTCAATTTGCTACTTAAATCGTTTACAAGATCGATTGATTTATTTAGAGACATGCCACGCTAATTATAATGTTTTGCAATCCTTAATAGATATCGAATCGTTGGAAAAACTGAGAACCAAATCCTTAATGGCCAAAAAATGGTTAGCGTTGAAGACAGCAGCATCAATCCAAATACCCTATTTTAATAATTGGCTGTGGTGCCAATGGCACATTTGGTAATGTGTCTCGATACACTTGTACTCTTAACATAGAAATATTTGTTGGAATACTATTGGAAAATTAATTCTGACTTCTTCCGCGACTCTATTGACTCTATGGGCTAAGCAGGTAGTGTGAATAAGGTTTTTATAAAATATTTTCAAATGTTGTCCAGCTTTCACCATGTATGATGCTGCGTCTGAAAGCATTAGCAACACTTTTTCTTCTGGCACTATCTGAGGCATATAAAAATTAGCCAATCCTTCATGTACGAATCTAGATATGTTAGCATTGTTTGATTTGTCAAGTTCTTTTGTACTAATTAAATACGAGTTGCCTGGTTTATGCTTGTTGAAACTCCCAATTAATAAGTTTGCGACGTAACGTCTGCATCTATCCGGCGTTTCGTCGACAATGAAGTATATATAGCTATTTCCAATAATTGTTCTTATAGTAAGCATTGTTTCTCTGTACAATTCATCTACATATTTTATCTTAAATAGCTCTCGTCTGGTATTTCAATTTTACAATATTTTTGCAAGAACGTCTGTAATTTTGAGTTTTTCAGTTTGCTAAACGGAATATTGGCAGATATTAGAGCATTACACAATTTAAAATTAAAAGCGCCCTTGTCTTTTATTTTCGAGCTTGTACTTTAGCTTTCATGTACCGTTTGTTGTTTTTTTGATGCTTGGTATTTGACATTATTTTCGTGTAAACTTGTTTTAATATGTTGTATTATTTGATTTTTTTTCACCTGGAATCTGATGTAACATGGAAATAAAAATAGCATATGTCTACAAACAATACAATGGCACAGAAGAAAAATACAACTTACAGTTTTACTGCAGCGCCTACAAAATGCAACACCATTCTCCAAAATTAGATCTTTATAATCTCTAATCCATTGAGACACGATTCCCTTGCCCTTTACTTTCGGCATTATACACACAATTTTAATATTACCACACACAATCGCAGTCAGTTTATGCTACGTAGGCACTGAACTACGGAGTGATCTACTATTTGCTGACAACACAAACTAAATAGTGAACAAGATAAATAGGGTAATCCCGGAAACAATAATATAGTATTCAATTATTAATAATAAACTTTTCATACTATTTGAATGAATTTGAATTATGTTTTTATTGCACACTAAACTTTAAGTACTTTATTAAAAACTTATAATTTTTTCAGTAAAAAAAAAACTGTCACAAATATCCAATTATATGACCAAATATGCAATGAATACATAAAGTATGCTGTATATGCAAAAAAAAGGTTAATTCGCTTTGTTTCTTTATGATTCGTGTAGATCTATTGAAATTTCCGTAGTCATATCATTAAATAAATACATGCATTATGCATATAGTCCGCACTTTAGTCATGAATTTGCGTTAGATAATGAAGTTTTTCTAATTTTTGCATATAACGTGTCTCTTTTGAAAACCCACAGTAATTGCGAAACATCGTACTTTTCGTAACTAGATAGGAAATGAAAAACACTTTTCACAACTGTTAATGGATATTTGAATCGGTGAGAATACGGTCAGTCCTCGTCCAAAATTTAACATTTTCAGCTGACATAGCCATTTTGTTTTAAGTCCTAAGCGGCATCGATTGAGTAGAAGAACTGCACTAAAATGTACTTTTGGTGGTTGCCATAGCTTACTGTACATCACTGAGAATAAGAACAGTCCAAGTCCCGGACTTGTACTGTTCTTATTCCCACCAGATGCCGTTGATTATGATTATACTCAGTTGGTACTTCATTCTGCTTGAGTGTATTTATTCCAGTAGTTAGTTGAAGTTATTGTTTGTAAAATACAGTGTTACAACAAAACAAAGCAATGCCGTCAGATGATAGTAGCCTGGTAGAGAGTGAAACTGAAACAACACCGGGTAAAAAACGTACAAGAAATCCAGAACAATGGAAAGTTAATAAAATAAAGTTAGCACGTCAACATGGCGAATCATATATCTCTACATCAAGATTGTGGAAGAAAAGCAAACTGGAGCACCATGCACGTAAGATTTTATTCTTGTTAATGAAATTTTAAACTCATATGTTAAACTTTTGCTATGTGCAAAACTGAATGTACACGCACATTTACCGACGAAGAAAAAAATCTGATAATCTCAAATTTATACGACGGAAAAAAAGAACAGGATACTTTCCTGTAAGGTTCAATTGAAACAAAATTCATTTCACGACGTCGCAAACGAGTTGCAGATCAAGACCACGCTATGCCAACATCTGCATCTTTAAAGTATTTTGTTAAGAAAAATGAAGAACGGGTGCCCGTATGCAAACAAGCATTCATGAGTTTAAGTATATGCTATATCTTACTTTCGTGTCCAGAGCCTTAATTTGTTACTTTGGAAAGGAGAGTCTTCTAAAGTTGTGCGAGGAAAGCATAATAATAGATCTACCTCAATTACAAAAGAGTATTGGCTTAACACGTTCTCTGCCGCAATGTTAATTTCATTTCTGAGTCTGGGGCCACAAGTCATTTCTTTGCTAAACCAACTGAAATCAATCTAAAATAACTGTGCAATGTAGTTTTTTTTTTAAATGTCCTGATATATTTGCCCGAAAATGTGAATCACGTGTGCTTCACGCGGCCTGAGCAAGCATTTTTTTCTGCAGGCGGCATGAATCGTAGTTGATTCACACGCCTGATAGACAAGGTAAGTGCAACAAATGCGTCTTCAACATCGTGGTTAGCGCAGGCCAAGCAAGCTTTATACATATTTCTACAATCATCGTGAATCGCACTTGATTCACACGGTTGATCAGCATCGTAATTTGGATTTGATGCGCCTCTATCATAGTGAATCACGTACTTGAGAAGGAATAAAATTGTTTGTGTCACAAATATTACTGGGTATTTTATTATTTTATTTAGGACTGCGATGTAATGAGGCACATACAAATGTTAATTTTCAATGTTCTACTTCAAAAAAGAAAAAAAAACTTTCGGATTTTTTTACTCCGCGCTAAGATCATATATTTGTTCACCAGACCGTACTCATTCGTTGCCTATATGCCATGCACTCTAATGTGAAGCATAACCGATTCACACGGCCTGAACTAAAAAACTAGTATGTGAATCATAAGCGATTCACGCGGCCTCAGGTGTTATCAAAGTGTGAATCGTATATGATTCATACGGCAGTCAACGTGTTTTAAAATAAAAATGCGCATTGAATATTTTTCTTATAAAATTTCACATTTTGCTACATAAGACATACACTACCAAGACTCAATTCTTAACGTGAAAATTATATTTGAACATTTCATTAAGAAATATCCAGAATTATGGTTAAATATGAATTCTTTCTAAAATTCTTTATTGAAATTTTTTTGTTGACGTTTGGAAGACGTCTGCAGTGAATGCAAAAGACTTGATACGAGATTAAGAGATGCCAGTTTAAACGATACCGCCTAAAAAGTTTGTACAGCAGAACTTGTGGTTTACAAAAGGCGAGCCAAGAAATTTTATAGTAAGCTGCAAGAAGTAGATAAATTGTCCAAGGAGAACCCTGAGATTTTAGAAATCACTTTTGATTATATTCAAAATTTGTCCCTCCCAGTGTTAGCTGTGCAAGGGTTATTCTATTTGAGGCAGCTTTGGGTTTATTCCTTTGAAATTCACAACTTGAAAATAGATGCTGGCCATTTCTATATATATATATATATATATATATATATATATATATATTGATGAATGTACCCAAGTGACTTCCAAAGTAGATATTTGCAATACGTTGTCACCTCATATATAACGTTTATGCCTCCGATTTTGGAAGTCACAACGTTTTGCATATATTTTTAAATATTTGCAAAGTACAGGTCCCGACAATGTCAATAACAAAAGTTTTCTTGGACGCCAAAACGTATCCAACTTACTCATAAATCGGTCTTTTAGTTCAAGTGTATAACGTTGGCGCTGGTGTCGCCTTAGAAATGTTACGTGCAACACGTTGCCGCCTCCAGCCATTATATGCTCGGCGGCTGCTATTTAAATAATACGTTGTGTCGTCCACCATATGACAACAGTGTACGCTGTACGAGATTCTGATTCTAGTCGCTTCCACTTATGTTGTGCTCCAGAGGTTTATGTTCAAAAGTGAAGTTAATGACTACAAAGTACAAACGGCAGTAAGTATTTGAGTAAAAAAATAATGTGCGAAATTCTCACATATTTTAAGGATCATGCAGACCGGCGCGACCAAAGCGGGAGCGTCTTTGAGCGAATCCCGCGCGGCTGACGCTGGACGGAACGTGACGTCACGAGTCGACTTTTGACGCGTTTTGGGGAATCATACCTTAACTCTGAGCCACAGACAGGCCCTGAGCTCTGAGCTCTGAACTCAGGCTCTGAGCGGTATGGTGGTCGAGCAGGTGTGAATAAGGTGTAATTTCACCAACTATTTGCTCCCACTTCCCGCCCTGCTAGAAGCGCCGGGCTGTGTTATGCTTTATATTTAATCTCCATAATCTTATAAGAATAACCTGGAAATTCTCAATTAAGTTAATTTGATGTAAATGCAGGGTGGTTTACATCATGAGGCGAAAAATTCATATTCGTGTTCGAGATTGGATTTTAAGTAAAAAATGCGAAATAATTTTATTCCGATCGGCATTTCCGGCCTTCCGATCGTTTGAATTTTAATTTTTTGCCTCATGGTGTAAATCACCGTGTATATTTAATATCTAATGCGGTGAAAAGTAACCTGTAGTTATATCACTAGTGCTTTAACCGAAGAATATTGAGATTTTCAAAAAAATTAATAAAACCATGACCTGCAGTTGATTATAAAGTGATAGAAATTCCTTTGTATAGTGATTTTTTTTTACATAATCAAGCAGATCATCAAATAAAATTAATAATCTGAATATTTTTTCTCAAATTTCAAAATATGAATATTTGTCCAATATTATATATTATTAAGAACGGGCTCAATATTCTGTTTTATTCTAGGTATCAGCTGATAACAAAGAAAATGTAGATGATAAAAATAGTAATAATTTAATAAATGGAAACAGTTTTGATGTAAAAGAAAATAAAAAAATAGTACTCAAAGCAGAATGTACTAATGTTAATATGTCAATTCATGTCAGTGACGATATTCAGAATTTTATATATAGTGATTGCAGTGACGTAGGTAATGCAGATAATTATCTAGCGATGGATAACAATGAAAAATATAACAATCCTAGTGAATATTCAATATCTCACGTATCTGAGACGGTTAGTTTAGACAATAATGATATTGATGATTTGGTTGCTGATCCAAATTTTAAGGCTGATTTTGAGCCTGATTCTACAAGTAAGACATTATTGATGAAATTCAGCCAATTATAATTGATAACAATATACAATCAAACCCTGCTACTACATCTTTTGTAGAGCCGATTTCAGAAAAAAATAAAATGAGTATAAATTTCTTTTAATGTTTACTACACATTTAAAAATATTTTATGTACCAATATGTACAAATTAAACTCAAGTTTACATTTTTACAGAGACAAAGGAGTGGAAACAAAAAAAAGGGCAATGTAAATTTTGTGAAGAAGAAATTGATTCTAAAAATTTTGTCAGACATTTAGAAACGAATCATAAAAATGAAAGTGAAGTAATTAATATATTTCAACTTCCAAAAAATAGCAACGATAGGAAGCGCGCTGTAGCTGTACTCAGAAATAACATTAACTTTGATCTTTTTATAAATAAAAATGAAATTCGGCCAGTTCGTAAGCAACCAACTGAAAATAATAATATATATTATCCATGTGCTTACTGCAAAGGTTTATTTATAAAATCCTATTTGAAACGTCATGCAAAAACGTGTCATTTACTAAAGCAATGGTTACACGCAACAGATAATAGACAGAATCACATTAGTAATTCACAGACTGTTATAGCTTGTGTCATGGATCCAACCAAAGTAATTTCTAAATTAAATGTTACAGAAAATGTAAGTGAAGTTCGTAGATTGATTCAGTTATTCATATACATATTCGTATTCATTTAAAGAAAATATTTAATACTTAGGTCTTCAAGCTGATGAAACCAGATGACATTGCATTTGAAGCAAAAAAAGGCCTGCTTATTGCCAATTTTGGAGAATCGTATATGAAAAAACACAAAAGAGAACGAATGGCTTATGCCTGTAGTAATAGAATGAGAGAGCTTTCCAGGCTTCTTCTAAGCTATCAACAAATAACAAACAAAAATGTTAAATTTCAGGACTTGTTAAATCCGAAAAATTTTGATAATGTAATAGCTGCAGCAAGAATTATCGTGGGGTTCGGTCCCATAAAGAAAACATTTAAAGCGCCTAGTTTGGCGATGCATCTTGGTACATCATTAAAGATAGCTTGCGATGAATTAACACAGCTGATATTAAAGGAAAGTTCAGGTTTCAAATGTAATTCACCAAACGAATCCAAATTGTGGCTACAAAATGTCAAATATTTTAAAAAACTTGTTGAACCCCGTTGGAATACGGAATTAGCATCTCTTGCTAACAAGGACTTGCATGAAAAAAGATGGAGCAAGCCTTTGCTATTACCACTAGTAAGTGACATCAAGAAATTTAGAGATGGAGTAATAGAACTTGTTAATGGATGAAAAACAAAAATTTGTAACAATGAGGACGATGCAGATACTTATAAAATGATGGTACAATGCACATTAGCTCTCTTGATAATATTTAATAGAAGACGTATTGCAGATGTTCAGTATTTGAAAATAGATAATTACAAAACTGATAATCGAAGTAACTACACCGATTTTGAAAATGCTCTCACAGAATCTGAAAAAAATTTAACAGCTAAATATAAGAGAATTGTAAACAGGAAAAGGATCTAGAAAAGTAGTTATTCTAGTACCAAAAGAATTGGATGACTTGATTGAGTTGCTCCTAAAGATTCGTGGAAAATATATTTCATCCGATAACGAATATATTTTTGCAACCCCTGGTAGTACTATTAAATGGGGCAAAGGTGATGTAGCAATTAGAATGTTAACAAAAAAAAAATAAGTTAGAGAATCCACTAGCAATTTCAAGTAACAAATTAAGAAAACAAATAGCTACTGTGATGCAGATTCTCAGTTTAACGAAAGATGACATGAAACAATTTGCAAATTTTATGGGACGTACTCAAAAAACCCACGCGGAGTTTTATGAGTAAGTAGAAGAAATGTTTATGAATGTGAAATACAAATATGAATAGTTTTTATGCAGATTACCGGTAGATCTATACCAAACGGCCAAAGTTTCGAAGCTTTTACTGCTAATGGAGAAAGGATTGGTGCCAATCGCTTACAAAGGAAAGTCATTGGCAGAAATTGATATAAATGTGGACTATCCAGAAGAAGATCTCGATGAAAGTAAGCACACCTTACAATGTAGTGATTATGTACGCTGAGGGAGCAAAAAACTCAAGCACGTTTGTCCGATTTACTTTTGTAACGATCTTTAATAGCAAATAATGAATGAAAAAAACGGCAGTGCTCCAGTTTATATGTCTCCTGTCGTAGTATATACATGGAGAAATAAATTCGATGTATTATCTTTGTTTCACAGATATAGAAGAATTAACTGAAGATATCGGTGATCAAGAAATGTCAATTTCAAGGAATGTTGAAGATGTTGCAGAGACTAATAACATAGATTACCTTCAAATAGAGGGTAATAAATCTGTTTAGTAAATTATTATTAGATATTTATATAATGTTTAAATCTTTAAAACTAAAAACTTTCAAAACATGTATTTGTTTTTCTTAGATTCAGATGAAGCTTATAATTTGGCTTTTAATCCTCAAAAAAACAGAAATTGTAGACATTCTAAAATGAAAAGTAAGTAATTTAAAAAGCAAAAAATTTTTTAATCAAGTAATTGAATTTCAGGTTCTGCTAGAGGCGAGAAATGTGAAGATGTTAAATCATTAAATAAACGAAAATGTATTGAAAAATGAGGTGGGTCATTTTGTTATAAATATTTTCTTAATGACAATAATTAATTAATTAATACCGCATTTTTTGGTCGGAGACAGAAATAGAACTTCTTAGTGTTCATTTTCAACATTTTATAAAAAAAAACATATCCCTCAGGTGAAGAAATAAAGAAATTTATAGCTGCTTCAAACATTAATAGAACTGTAGCAGTAATAAAATCAAAAATTCAGCATCTAATTAATAAAAATAAAAAGTAATATTTTTGTATTTAAAATTAATCCAAACCATGTTGTATTTTATCATTTAATTTTAAATGATTATAATGTTTAAGTAGTACAAAAATAGGATATACAATGATTGTGAATACTATTATAGCCTCGGATCATGTATATTATAGCCTCGGTAACGCGCCTCGCGATACCACAGATCTCGGCTATAATGGTATACTTCACAACATTGGTGTATTATATATTGTTATCTTATCTTATAAGTGGGCCTTATTGTTACCTGAACACCTCAACAAATAAACAAGCTTCTATGGACAAAGTGAGCATTTTCCCAAGGACCCCAACGTCAAATGAACATTAAAGTTAAAGTGTAAATAAACGGCTGCGGTTGAGCGAGCGTTAACACGTTTTATTTGTCAATTTTAAATTTTATTGAAAAGTCAAATATTTAATATCATAAATATAAAATAGAAATACTGAGAAATAAATATTTTTTTATATTTATTTTTATATTTTTTATAATTTCGGTTTATGCCTCTGAAGGCGTAAATAAAACAACTTTACTTTGTTACTTTCACTTTCACACATTTACTTTACAAAAATAATTAAGTGATTTCAGTTTCGACTACTCTATAGTCATTGTCAAACTAAGTTTAAATAGTATATCATTGTCAAACTAAGTCTGACAATGACTATAGAGTAATCGACACTGCAGTCACTAAATTATTTTTGTAAAATAAATGTGTTAGTGGAAGTAACAAAGTAAAGTTGTTTTATTTAATTCGTTTACAATGTTGCATAAAGTAACGGTTACCAGTATACAGTATATATTATTATTATTATATATTTTATTAAATTACAATAATTTTTATTATTTATTAATCGTTAAAGAATTGCGTTTAGTTTTATTGTTATTTTATATTTTATTGTTATATTGTTTATTATTCAATGCAATTAAAAAATAAACACTACAGGGGTACAGGGGTTAAATTTGCCTAGGGTCCCAAGAAGCCATAACGCGCCGCTGATCACCACCACATAATCCTCTCTAGTCATATATTGGAAATATATATAAATCGTTATCGATGATCCATTTGACTTCCAAAATTTGGCAACACTGCGGGAAGTCAGTACATATTATATACTGCACTATAATGTGAGGTCACTACGTATCTTGTATATATTTTATCATGTAGTATATATACAATTTTATATTTTGGAATCCGTTTCCCCTCTAATGGTACTTTGTTTATACATATTTCTCTCACCACAAAAATATACTTATTTTTCTTTTTGACCCTTGAGAAAACCCGGAGGAGAGACAGCCTCCTCTAAATAACGGAAGTGACAACTTAACGTGTATCTATATATATATATATATATATATATATATATATATATCATCAGGGTCAAGCCCTGAAAGGCCTTAATGAGGAATGTTAATTCGTGAATGATTCAGAACCATGTACCCCTAGAGGTGCAAGAATTACATACAGGGTGCGGCAACATAACTTCCTTTTTTAAAATGCGCGCCATTCAGTTGGCTGATGTCGTAGCGGACCGCTAGAGGTCTCGTTCGAGAGGCGGGACTATGAAGTTTTGTTCTGACACAGTTACTTTGCCATCATGCGTTGGAACAATGAAAAGCGTGCTTTTGCCCTTGAGGCTTATTTTTCGAGCGGATGTTCTGTGATCGCAACTCAGCGCTCCTTTCGGAATCATTTTAATTTATCCCCGTCGGCCCCTGTCCCAGACCGCAAATCAATTGTTACGTGGGTCACTACGTTCAGACAAACTGCAAGTGCGACAAGACGAAGAACTGGAGTCCCTCGGCCCATTAGATCACTTGAGAACATTGAGGCAGTGCGAGCTTCAATGTTGCAATCACCACGGCGTTCTGCGCGCAAACATGCGTGTATCCTTGGACTTTCCGATCGTTCTGTGAGGAGAATTCTTCATGAAGATCTTCATTTCCATCCTTACAAGATGGCGATTGTGCAGGAATTTTCTGAACGTGACTTCAATTCTCGGAGACACGCGTGTGAGGTTCTTCTCGAAGTTGTTCCTGAGGACGCTATTGTTTTTTTTAGCGATGAGCTCATTTTCATTTGTGTGGATCCGTCAATAAACAAAACATGCGCTTCTGGGCTGACACCAATCCTCGAAAACTGCATCAAAAGCCTTTACATTCACCTAAAGTCACAGTGTGGTGTGCAATTTCCTCAACTGGAATTATTGGTCCCTGGTTCTTTGAAGAAAATGAAGTCACAGTTACAGTGAATTCGGACCGGTATTTAAACTTGTTACAGGATTTTTTTTCCCACGGCTAAATGAGTTGGACTTAGGGGACATTTGGTTCCAACAAGACGGTGCAACGGCACACACTTCAAGAACATCGATGGCTGTTTTGAGTGAACACTTCCCCGAGCGCCTCATCTCAATTAGGGGAGATTTGGAGTGGCCGGCCCGCTCTCCCGATTTGACCCCTTGTGATATTTTTCTATGGGGTTTTTTGAAATCCCGTGTTTATGTGAATCGTCCAAGGACCCTACAAGATTTAAAGGCCAACATTCAGGAAGAAATTGCCTACATAACGCCTGATATGTTGGCAAGAGTCATGACAAACGCCAGAAATCGGTTGGTACAGTGTATGAAGAATGGGGGACGTCACCTACATGATTTGATCTTCAAAACTATATAAAAAAAAAATTATGTATGCGCCTACATTATAAAAAAAATAAAAACATTTTCTGATTAATACAATGGGTTTTATTAAGTTTTAAAAAAAGGAAGTTATGCTGCCGCACCCTGTATTTTCTCTGATGCATGTCCAGGGCAAAATAAGAACAATACAATGTTAAGATTTGTATTGGCTGTACATAGCGCTGAACGCTTCAAAATGATATACCATCACTTTCCTATTCATAGACACTCCTTTTTACCCTGCGACACGGATTTTGGAAGTGCTAAAAGATTGATCAGAAGATATGATCGTGAGAAAATTCCAGAGAAAAAAAATATTTACGGCAAATATAATTTATTTCAAAAATATACTGGATTTCGAAAATTGGTGGCCGCCATTCTATACAAAAACTTGTAGCATGGTTGTAAACAATGGAATTAAAGAGATGTTCACTATTTGAAACTACTTGCAGTTTGTGTACGATGCATCATATCCAGACTCCGTCAAATGCTTGAACTTCATAGACGGAGTTATGTCTTACACACGTCTGGACAAAATTAGGGGACAACCAAATAAACTTGAAATAACTCTATTCTCATATCATAAAGTGACTTTTATTAAATTTTATTCATAAGGTGTGCAATGAAACTATAACAATTAGCAAGACATTATCTGCTGGCAAACGAAAAATCTACAAAAAGGTCTGGTTGTTCACACACCTTTTTAAGTGTAATTTAATTAATAAAGTGTGTATTTTTTTCCAAAATTAGTGAATTTGATTGCATTAAGTTAATTAAATATGCCTACAGGCCATTGCACTCCGGAAGAAGTATCCCAAATGATTATTCTTCTTGGTTAAGGATATTCACAAAACGAAGTTGAAGCAATTCTAAATACCAACAAATATATGGTACACAAGGCCTCAGCACGGTTCAGTGGACTAGTACTTTCAGAAGTAGATGCTAACAAGGTGCAAACAGAAAGAGAACACGCAGAGAAGATTGTTTTATCGAACTTCCGAATTTAAGAAATCGGTTTGTAACATCTTGTGAATTAATAAATGATCTTCGATCAGCCACTGGAACAGAATTTTCAACCAAAACAGTAAGAAGAAGAGTTTTAAATAAGACAATTTGTCTGCTAGAAACCCGGCAACCGGTCTAATTCTCATAGCTACATACGTACAAAAGTAATCGCTTAAACTTTTGTCGAAATCATCAAGCTTGGGACGAGGGGCAGTGGAACTCCGTTTTGTTTTCAGACGAGTGCAGATTCCTCCTACACAAGAATGGTCACCATATTCTTGTGTTACAAAGACCACGTGAGCAATTTGCGCCTTGTGCCATTCGAGAATTAGAAAAATATGGTGGGGGTCTGTAATGGTTTGGGGCGAGATACAATTTAATTGTAGTACAGTATTGGGATTGACACGAAATGGATCGCTAACAGCAAAAGATATATATATATATATATATATATATATATATATATATATATATATAGATACACGTTAAGTTGTCACTTCCGTTATTTAGAGGAGGCTGTCTCTCCTCCGGGTTTTCTCAAGGGTCAAAAAGAAAAATAAGTATATTTTTGTGGTGAGAGAAATATGTATAAACAAAGTACCATTAGAGGGGAAACGGATTCCAAAATATAAAATTGTATATATACTACATGATAAAATATATACAAGATACGTAGTGACCTCACATTATAGTGCAGTATATAATATGTACTGACTTCCCGCAGTGTTGCCAAATTTTGGAAGTCAAATGGATCATCGATAACGATTTATATATATTTCCAATATATGACTAGAGAGGATTATGTGGTGGTGATCAGCGGCGCGTTATGGCTTCTTGGGACCCTAGGCAAATTTAACCCCTGTACCCCTGTAGTGTTTATTTTTTAATTGCATTGAATAATAAACAATATAACAATAAAATATAAAATAACAATAAAACCAAACGCAATTCTTTAACGATTAATAAATAATAAAAATTATTGTAATTTAATAAAATATATAATAATAATAATATATACTGTATACTGGTAGCCGTTACTTTGTGCAACATTGTAAACGAATTAAATAAAACAACTTTACTTTGTTACTTCTACTAACACATTTATTTTACAAAAATAATTTAGTGACTGCAGTGTCGATTACTCTATAGTCATTGTCAAACTTAGTTTGACAATGACTATAGAGTAGTCGAAACTGAAATCACTGAATTATTTTTGTAAAGTAAATGTGTGAAAGTGAAAGTAACAAAGTAAAGTTGTTTTATTTACGCCTTCAGAGGCATAAACCGAAATTATAAAAAATATAAAAATAAATATAAAAATATATTTATTTCTCAGTATTTCTATTTTATATTTATGATATTAAATATTTGACTTTTCAATAAAATTTTAAATTGACAAATAAAACGTGTTAACGCTCGCTCAACCGCAGCCGTTTATTTACACTTTAACTTTAATGTTCATTTGACGTTGGGGTCCTTGGGAAAATGCTCACTTTGTCCATAGAAGCTTGTTTATTTGTTGAGGTGCTCAGGTAACAATAAGGCCCACTTATAAGATAAGATAACAATATATAATACACCAATGTTGTGAAGTATACCATTATAGCCGAGATCTGTGGTATCGCGAGGCGCGTTGCCGAGGCTATAATATACATGATCCGAGGCTATAATAGTATTCACAATCATTGTATATCCTATTTTTGTACTACTTAAACATTATAATCATTTAAAATTAAATGATAAAATACAACATGGTTTGGATTAATTTTAAATACAAAAATATTATTTTTTATTTTTATTAATTAGATGCTGAATTTTTGATTTTATTACTGCTACAGTTCTATTAATGTTTGAAGCAGCTATAAATTTCTTTATTTCTTCACCTGAGGGATATGTTTTTTTTTTATAAAATGTTGAAAATGAACACTAAGAAGTTCTATTTCTGTCTCCGACCAACCTAAAAAATGCGGTATTAATTAATTAATTATTGTCATTAAGAAAATATTTATAACAAAATTACCCACATCATTTTTCAATACATTTTCGTTTATTTAATGATTTAACATCTTCACATTTCTCGCCTCTAGCAGAACCTGAAATTCAATTACTTGATTAAAATATATTTTTGCTATTTAAATTACTTACTTTTCATTTTATAATGTCTACAATTTCTGTTTTTTTGAGGATTAAAAGCCAAATTATAAGCTTCATCTGAATCTAAGAAAAACAAATACAGGTTTTGAAAGTTTTTAGTTTTAAAGATTTAAACATTATATAAATATTTAATAATAATTTACTAAACAGATTTATTACCCTCTATTTGAAGGTAATCTATCTTATTAGTCTCTGCAACATCTTCAACATTCCTTGAAATTGACATTTCTTGATCACCGATATCTTCAGTTAATTCTTCTATATCTGTGAAACAAAGATAATACATCGAATTTATTTCTCCATGTATATACTACGATAGGAGACATATAAACTGGAGCACTGCCGTTTTTTTCATTCATTATTTGCTATTAAAGATCGTTACAAAAGTAAATCGGACAAACGTGCTTGAGTTTTTTGCTCCCTCAGCGTACATAATCACTACATTGTAAGGTGTGCTTACTTTCATCGAGATCTTCTTCTGGATAGTCCACATATATATCAATTTCTGCCAATGACTTTCCTTTGTAAGCGATTGGCACCAATCCTTTCTCCATTAGCAGTAAAAGCTTCGAAACTTTGGCCGTTTGGTATAGATCTACCGGTAATCTGCATAAAAACTATTCATATTTGTATTTCACATTCATAAACATTTCTTCTACTTACTCATAAAACTCCGCGTGGGTTTTTTGAGTATGTCCCATAAAATTTGCAAATTGTTTCATGTCATCTTTCGTTAAACTGAGAATCTGCATCACAGTAGCTATTTGTTTTCTTAATTTGTTACTTGAAATTGCTAGTGGATTCTCTAACTTATTTTTTGTTTGTTAACATTCTAATTGCTACATCACCTTTGCCCCATTTAATAGTACTACCAGGGGTTGCAAAAATATATTCGTTATCGGATGAAATATATTTTCCACGAATCTTTAGGAGCAACTCAATCAAGTCATCCAATTCTTTTGGTACTAGAATAGCTACTTTTCTAGATCCTTTTCCGCTGTTTACAATTCTCTTATATTTAGCTGTTAAATTTTTTTCAGATTCTGTGAGAGCATTTTCAAAATCGGTGTAGTTACTTCGATTATCAGTTTTGTAATTATCTATTTTCAAATACTGAACATCTCCAATACGTCTTCTATTAAATATTATCAAGAGAGCTAATGTGCATTGTACCATCATTTTATAAGTATCTGCATCGTCCTCATTGTTACAAATTTTTGTTTTACATCCATTAACAAGTTCTATTGCTCCATCTCTAAATTTCTTGATGTCACTTACTAGTGGTAATAGCAAAGGCTTGCTCCATCTTTTTTCATGCAAGTCCTTGTTAGCAAGAGAAGCTAATTCCGTATTCCAACGGGCTTCAACAAGTTTTTTAGAATAGTTGACATTTTGTAGCCACAATTTGGATTCGTTTGGTGAATTACATTTGAAACCTGAACTTTCCTTTAATATCAGCTGTGTTAATTCATCGCAAGCTATCTTTAATGATGTACCAAGATGCATCGCCAAACTAGGCGCTTTAAATGTTTTCTTTATGGGATCGAACCCCACGATAATTCTTGCTGCAGCTATTACATTATCAAAATTTTTCGGATTTAACAAGTCCTGAAATTTGTTTGAACATTTTTGTTTGTTATTTGTTGATAGCTTAGAAGAAGCCTGGAAAGCTCTGTCATTCTATTATTCATACTACAGGCATAAGCCATTCGTTCTCTTTTGTGTTTTTTCATATACGATTCTCCAAAATTGGCAATAAGCAGGCCTTTTTTTGCTTCAAATGCAATGTCATCTGGTTTCATCAGCTTGAAGACCTAAATATTAAATATTTTCTTTAAATGAATACGAATATGTATATGAATAACTGAATCAATCTACGAACTTCACTTACATTTTCTTTAACATTTAATTTAGAAATTACTTTGGTTGGATCCATGGCACAAGCTATAACAGTCTGTGAATTACTAATGTGATTCTGTCTATTATCTGTTGCGTGTAACCATTGCTTTTGTAAATGACACGTTTTTGCATGACGTTTCAAATAGGATTTTATAAATAAACCTTTGCAGTAAGCACATGGATAATATATATTATTATTTTCAGTTGGTTGTGTACGAACTGGCCGAATTTCATTTTTATTTATAAAAAGATCAAAGTTAATGTTATTTCTGAGTACAGCTACAGCGCGCTTCCTATCGTTGCTATTTTTTGGAAGTTGAAATATATTAATTACTTCATTTTCATTTTTATGATTCGTTTCTAAATGTCTAACAAAATTTTTAGAATCAATTTCTTCTTCACAAAATTAACATTGCACTTTTTTTTGGTTTCCACTCCTTTGTCTCTGTAAAAATGTAAACTTGAGTTTAATTTGTACATATTGGTACATAAAATATTTTTAAATGTGTAGTAAACATAAAAAAAATTCCAACGTATAAGAAATTTATACTCACTTTAATTTTTTCTGAAATCGGCTCTACAAAAGATGTAGTAGTAGGGTTTGATTGTATATTGTTATCAATTATAATTGGCTGAATTTCATCAATAATGTCTGAGTTACTTGTGTCTATACTTGTACTTGTAGAATCAGGCTCAAAATCAGCCTTAAAATTTGGATCAGCAACCAAATCATCAATATCATTATTGTCTAAACTAACCGTCTCAGATACGTGAGATATTGAATATTCACTAGGATTGTTATATTTTTCATTGTTATCCATCGCTAGATAATTATCTGCATTACCTACGTCACTGCAATCACTATATATAAAATTCTGAATATCGTCACTGACATGAATTGACATATTAACATTAGTACATTCTGCTTTGAGTACTATTTTTTTATTTTCTTTTACATTAAAACTGTTTCCATTTATTAAATTATTACTATTTTTATCATCTACATTTTCTTTGTTGTCAGCTGATACCTAGAATAAAACAGAATATTGAGCCCGTTCTTAATAATATATAATATTGTAGAAATATTCATATTTTGAAATTTGAGAAAAAATATTCAGATTATTAATTTTATTTGATGATCTGCTTGATTATGTAAAAATAAATTCACTATACTAAGAAATTTCTATCACTTTATAATCAACTGCAGGTCATGGTTTTATTAATTTTTTTGAAAATCTCAATGTTCTTCGGTTAAAGCACTAGTGATATAACTACAGGTTACTTTTCACTGCATTAGATATTAAATATACACGGTGATTTACACCATGAGGCAAAAAATTAAAATTCAAACGATCGGAAGGCCGGAAATGCCGATCGGAATAAAATTATTTCGAATTTTTTACTTAAAATCCAATCTCGAACACGAATATGAATTTTTCGCCTCATGATGTAAACCACCCTGCATTTACATCAAATTAACTTAATTGAGAATTTCCAGGTTATTCTTATAAGATTATGGAGATTAAATATAAAGCATAACACAGCCCGGCGCTTCTAGCAGGGCGGGAAGTGGGAGCAAATAGTTGGTGAAATTACACCTTATTCACACCTGCTCGACCACCATACCGCTCAGAGTTAAGGTATGATTCCCCAAAACGCGTCAAAAGTCGACTCGTGACGTCACGTTCCGTCCAGCGTCAGCTGCGCGGGATTCGCTCAAAGACGCTCCCGCTTTGGTCGCGCCGGTCTGCATGATCCTTAAAATATGTGAGAATTTCGCACATTATTTTTTTACTCAAATACTTACTGCCGTTTGTTCTTTGTAGTCATTAACTTCACTTTTGAACATAAACCTCTGGAGCACAACACAAGTGGAAGCGACTAGAATCAGAATCACGTACAGCGTACACTGTTGTCATATGGTGGACGACACAACGTATTATTTAAATAGCAGCCGCCGACCATATAACGGCTGGAGGCGGCAACGTGTTGCACGTAACATTTCTAAGGCGACACCAGCGCCAACGTTATACACTTGAACTAAAAGACCGATTTATGAGTAAGTTGGATACGTTTTGGCGTCCAAGAAAACTTTTGTTATTGACATTGTCGGGACCTGTACTTTGCAAATATTTAAAAATATATGCAAAACGTTGTGACTTCCAAAATCGGAGGCATAAACGTTATATATGAGGTGACAACGTATTGCAAATATCTACTTTGGAAGTCACTTGGGTACATTCATCAATATATATATATATATATATATATATATATATATATATATATATATATATATATATATATATATATATATATACGAGATTATTGTACCCTATGTTCAACAATTTGCTCACATTTTCGGCAATCGATCAATTATTGTCAATACAATGCTAAACCTCTAACATTATCATAACTTCGCTGAGAGGTGCAAATTGGTTTCCAAGATTTGGAGTGGCCTTCCAAAAGCCAAAATTGGGCCAAAAAATTATAACGCTCCGAGACCACCAGTAACCCTCGATGAGCTCTCTAACATGCGTGGTAATGCTTGGGAACAGACACCCCAAGAAAGAATACTAAACTTAATATTAAGCTTGCCAAGAAGATCAGAAGCGTGTAGTACTGCAGGAGGAGGGCATACACACTATTAATAATGTTACTTTTCATCATATTAGGATTTAAGTTCATGAGAAGACCATCGGTATTTTAGTTGAATTCTTAGTTTTATTCTCCAACACTGTAAGAATTAAGTTTGTTAATTTTAACAGCCCTTAAGTCAACTCTACTGTAGGAGATAGTTGGATTTAGACATTTATTTGTTTCATTGAATTTTGTTATCTAGATTTTAATTTATTTTGAATTTTATTAGTTCCCTTAATTTGGTCCGGAGGTGTACTTTCAAATTACTTAAAGAAAATCTCAATCCTAGGATTCTGACTAATAAAGCCGATCATGAAGTAGTGCCCATTAACAAGAAAAAAATGCTGATATAAGGCAAATGATGCAATATATCGAAGGAATTTTATTACCATGTAACATCCTGGCCAACCACCAATAATACCGACAATGATGACAGTGCCGGTATCAAAATATGATAATTTCTAGTTTTTTGTACAATAAAATGTGCTTTACTATATCGGATTGTTTCATTCTCCGCAATTATGACACTAAATTCTGTTAATAACTGACATTGAGAATAAAAACAGTACAAGTCCCACATAGTTTTGTTATGAATATATAGAAAACGCATGCACTTAAAAAAAACTTTTACTTTAAAGGACGTCTTAAGTAATACACTAAAACTTGTCAATGGTACCTGAACCTGTCAGAACCATAACAAACAAAATAAACATTTTTTTTCTATAAGTCTTTTTGACTGTTGTGATTTTCACCGATTTATTTCATTTAAACACTTTCAACAATTTTGGTGGAATTGCTGATGCAAGCGCATGTTATGCAGTTTCTTCAATATCGCCAGGAACATTAACCGAATGTAATTTGAATTGGTCTAAATGGCCGATCATTGTCCGTATTATTGGTGGTTGGCCAGGATGTAACATGGTAATGAAATTTCAGGTCTTCTCCTTCGATGTATTGCATAATTTTCTTTATATCAGCCATTTGTTTCTTGGTAATGGGCACTACTTAATGATCGGCTTTATTAGTAGAAATCCTTGGATTAGGATTTGGTTTAAGTAACTTGAAAGAACACTTCCGGACAAAATTAGGGAACCACTAATAAAATTCAAAATAAATTAAAAACTGGATAACAAAATTTAATGCAACGAAAAAATGTCAAAGTCTTACTGTTTCCATACAGTATAGTTGACTTAAGAGCTATTAAAATAAACGAACTTAACTTTTATGGAGTTTGAGAAAAAAGCTAAAAATTACACTAAAATACCAATGGTCTTCTCATGAACATATATTCTAATTTGTAATGAAAAGTAACATTATTAATTGTGTGTATGCCATCCTCTTGCAGCACTACACGCTTCAAATTTTCTTGGCATGCTTAAGTTTAGCAAGTTTAGTATTCTTTCTGGGGGTGTCAGTTCCCAACCTTTAACCCGCAGGTTAGAGTGCTCATCGAGGGTTACTGGTGGTCTCGAAGCGTTTTAACTTTCTTGGCCCAATTAATCCCAGAGATGCTCAATAGGATTCATGACAGGGCGTTTGGAAGGCCACTCAATATTAGAGGTATGGCATTGTCCTAATAAAAATTGATCCACTGCCGAAAATGTCAGCAAATTGTTGTACATTGGACAATCTCGTCTATATATATACAGGGTGGAAACTTTAACTGGAATAAAATTCATAACTTCGATATAGGCGATTTTTGCAAAAAATCCCGAAACACGCTAAGTATTGTTTTTTCTTGCCCTCATTTCTATGTATATGCTGCTTGTTTATCTGTTCCCGGAAGAGCCCAGCCACCTCCGACTTTTTTTTTTCAAATGGAAAGGTATGTCAAGTGACACCTCGTTTGAAAGGTCTCTTCGCAAGTAATACAACACACTATTTATTTCTTGAATATTTACAAAGCCCACGTGACAAAAAAAAGAAAACCACTTTTACGTTGAACATGTTTCGGCGTAAAGTTGTATGTTTTTGACATGTTACTGTTACCATAACTTAATGTTACCATAATGTTATGGTAACAGCAACCATTTTGAACATTTGTTGCATTAAATAGTATTCAAGTTATATAAGCGGTTTTTTTTTATCACGTGGGATTTGTAAATATTCAAGAAATAAATAGTGTGTTGTATTACTTGCGCAGAGACCTTTCAAACGAGGTGTCACTTGACGTACCTTTCCATTTCAAAAAAAAAAGTCGGAGGTGGCTGGGCTCTTCCGGGAACAGATAAACAAGCAGCATATACATAGAAATGAGGGCAAGAAAAAACAATACTTAGCGTGTTTCGGGATTTTTTGCAAAAATCGCCTATATCGAAGTTATGAATTTTATTCCAGTTAAAGTTTCCACCCTGTATATATATATATATATATATATATATATATATATATATATATATATATATATATATATATATATATATATATATATATATTCCTGTTTACTGTTTTGGTTAAAAATTCTGTTCCAGTGGCTGATCGAAGATCAGTTTTTAATTCACAAGATGTTACAAACCGATTTCTTATACCTTGAAGTTCGATAAAACGATCTTCACTCCGTGTTCTTCTTCTTTCAGCACCTTGTCCGCATCTACTTTTAAAAGTACCAGTCTACTGAACCGTCCTGCAGCCCTCTGTACCTCATATTTGTTGGTATTAAGAATCCTTCAACTTCGTTTTGTGAATATCCTTCACCAAGAAGAATAATCATTTGGGATACTTCTTCCGGTGTGCAATGGCCTCTAGGCATATTTAATTAACATAATGCAATCAAATTCACTAATTTTGGAAAAAAATACACGCTTTATTAATTAAATTACACTTAAAAAGGTGTGTAAACAACTATACCTTTTCAAGTTCAAAGTGAGACCAATCAATTTCATTTTGGGAAGTAACAAATTCAAAATGTGACCAATCAATTTCAAATCGGAAACAATCAAATTCAAATTGAATTGAAACAAATTCAATTTGAGATCTAACAATTTCTAAATGAGATTTACAATTTCAAATTGAGATTAATCAAAATCAAGTTGACAATAAACAATTTCAATTTGAAAATATTACCAATATGTAAAACATTATACAACAAAAATTAAAACAATCTAAGGTACAAACTACAAAACTAAAAGTACCATGTTTAACCCAGCAGGAATAAATTTTGGGATACCTGCCACAAATCTTGCACCATTATTGACAACAATAATTTTTCTGACGTTTTCATTAATTATGTTTTCCGACTTTTGAATGCTAAACTCTGCGTCATATCATTCCTGCCTTCTCCATTCAAAATGTGTGGCATTTGTACTGCCAAATCTGCGTTCACACAAGATTTCATGACTTGATTGGTCTCAATTTGAAATTGATTGGTCCCAATTTCAAATTGATTGGTCTCAATTTGTAATTGATTGGTCTCAATTTGAACTTGATTGGTCTCAATTTGGAATTGATTGGTCTCAATTTGAACTTGATTGATCTTAATATGTACTTCACAAGGTTTTTGAAAACTTTTTGTTGACTTTTCGTTTCCTAGCAAATAATGTCTTGCTAATGGTTATTGTTTAAATGCACACTACTTGAATAATGTTTAATAAACGTTAATTTATTATATGAAAATAGTCTATTGAAAACAACTTGTGAATTGGAAGAGTTATTTAAAGTTTATTTGGTGGTCCCTTAATTTTGTCCAGAAGTATATAAGAGTCCGTCTATAAAGTCTAAGCATTTGACGTAGCCTGGATATGATGCATCGTACACAAACTGCATGTATTTTGAAATCGAAAACTTCTCCTTAACTCAATTTTTTTCAACCATGCTACATCGTTTTTTTATAGAATGGCGGCCACCAATACTTGAAAATCAGTATATCTTTGTAAGAAATGATATTTACCGTAAATGTTTTTTTTTTCTGTAATTTTCAATCATTGCCTTATTTTCTCCGGGAACGTGTACACGAACACATCTTCTGATCAATCTTTTAGCACTTTTAGCACCAAAATCCGTGTCGCAGGGCAAAAAGGTGTGTCCACGAATTGGAAAGTGATGGTATATCATTTTGAAGCGTTTAGTGCTTTGTTCATCAAAGAAAAATCTTAACACTGTGTAGTTCTTATTCTGCCCCGGACATGCACCAGAGAAAATATGTAATTCTTGAACCTCTTGGGGTATATGGTTCTGAATGTAATCATTCACGAAGGAACAAACCTCCTATTTTGAACAATTTACAAAATTAAAGGAAAATGTATTACTGAACTTACAAACATCACAAAAACTAAAGGTTTTAAGTAATAATGGTACTTATTTTTTGTTTTGATTGTAAGTTGAGTAATACATTTTCGTTTAATTTTATGAAATGTTCAAAATATCTCTGAAACAATTGAAAATCGGACTTGATAAAATGAGGTTATTTTGCTGCGTGGACATGTTTTTTAAAATATTTGCATTTACTTACAAATCACAATGTAAACAAATGATCATTTACAGTGTTCCCACAAAATGGTGTAGAATGGCAATCTTTTACATTTTGTTACATTTTTTGTTTCTTGCTGGTCTCTTGCTTCCATCAAGGTTTTTCTTCTTTTCTTCAATATTTCGATCATCTTTTGGTCCCATGTTTTTCTCGGTCTCCCACTCCCTTTTTGTCTTCCATCCCTTGCTTCCCATACTTTCTTGACTTGATTATCCTAACCCTACCTCAAAGAAAAAGGGTATTTTGCAATTTTAAAGAACCCTTAAAGAGACTGTAATGGGAATGAAACCAGTTTTTTTACTTAACCCAAAAGGAGGAAAGGTATTGGCTCCAAAGGGAACATATACGAAGTTGATAAAGGTGTTGCAAAATCTAATTTAACTGTAATGTTTACGTGATTAGCAGCAAGTGACATTATCCCCCTCCTATGATTTTTTCCCTTACAAAAGACCACCAAACATTTTTGAATCTGTTCCCAAAATTTGGGGCATTAACATAAGCGATCATAAGTGGATAAAATCTGAGTTATTTTGTGAGTACGTTGCTAACGCTCTACATCCTCATCTTGTGAAATCTGATCTACATTTGTGGACATAGGTGCAAGAATAGTGAAAAGTCGAAAAAATGAGTTACGAGAAAAACGCGTCGAAAGATTTAAAACTGAATAAAAGTTGTAATATAGCAATATATGCTATATTAGGTATTAATATGCTGGGCATTTTACAATGGAGAAGAGAAGAACCTATGGTAGAAATGACGAAAGAAACATTTGCAGTTATTTTGAAAAAGGTTGTAGACTTAGTTAAGCCTGAAAGTATAATAAATGGATTTAGTTCCTGCAAACTTTGTCCATGGGACCCATCAGCTGTTGATTTTTCTAAATGTCTGGAAAAATAATAAATTCAAGAAGATATTCATCATGTAGAAAATAACGATTAAAGTTTTAAGTCTTAACTTAAACTTAAACTTAAATCAACTGAAAAATATGAAATCAGATTAAGTTCAAGATAGAGAAAATGATATTTTGTACAAACTCTGGAAGACGTCTGACGTCGGTAATATTAGTGACAGAATAGGTGCAACGGATAATAAAGAAAATAAAGATATAGAGCCAACTTATACATACAATATCCAAGCAATTAAAACATCAAATTTTCAAGAAAATATAACAACAAATTCGACACTATATAATGTTAATTCAAATATTTAAAATAATAATGAAACAGAAATATTAAATAATAATTCGGTATCTTATGAATGCACCAGATTTATTTCAGGAATTACTTCAGACACAAACGAAAATAATAATCACGACACGTTGCTAATATTAGACCAAGTAGTTAATAAAAACATAATTATAGAAAAAATATTTGACAATTTTGAAATCGACAACACAGTCGACAATAATCAATCTTTAGAGCTACAAGATTTCCTGACATGATCTCAGATGCCTGAGAGAAAACATTAAAGAAATATTGTACAATTGCTATATGTGATAACCTGAACTGGATGGAAACAAATGTAAGATCAAAATAAAATAACATAACAACTAGAACAAGAGAAGGAAATTTAAAAAAAATGAACAAAAGAAGAAAACAGAAAACTTAGCAGTTACTCATAATAAAAGAAAAAAGGTAAGAGTCTGGAGAGGCAATAGAAAAGAAAAAAAAGAATATAAACATAATTTTTTAATCAAATATAGCAGTAAATTCTAGAGAACGTAGCAAAAATGTTGTAAAAGGAAAACAACTAAGAAACATTTTTGGCGAAGAATATGCATGTATCAAAATACAAATTGCAGATTCAGAGAAATCCCAGGCTGCTTCCAGGCTACAGTTATGACAGTAATGTTGTTGTTCTAACAAAAAAACACGTAGGAAATATTTTTGGCGAAGAAGAAGCATGTGCCCAAATAGAAGTGGATGATTCAGAGGTATCAGAGATGGTTCTTTTAAATACCACATCTACCGATAGTAGCGTTCTTGTGATCAGGACTATGTTTTGTATGCACTCGCAGCATAAATTGCGTAAATAGAGACATCATGTGTATTACTTGTAAACGACAATATCACATGATTTGTTTACAATGACAGAAATTATATGTAACACCTTTTATATGTAAAAGTTGCTCCTAAAAGTTGTGTTAACAAAATATAATAAATATTTTTGTTTTCTGTATTTTTTTTACATTAGAATTAAATTAATACCTATATATGTTCAGCAATAGGAAACATTGTCTGAGTAATGATGATAGTACTACTTAGTAACTATCTACCTAAATAATTAGATACCTCGGTTCTTTTACTATATAAATATTGTATGCCAATAACTAGTAGAAAACACTGCCAATAACAGGTTTATGTATGCCAATTACTGAACTTTATGGTAAGTATATTTAAAATGTAAAAAAAATTATGATCTCGCAAAATATAAATAAATAAATTTGTTGCTACACCATCAACACACTTTAATACATTACAATAACATAATATTAGCTTTTCTATGCTGATACAAACTTATGATATGATTTTACTAACTAATTAATTCACTTGAGGGTGTCAATAACTAGGTAGCTTACCCTAATTCCAATTGCCTTTATCGTCGTGTGTCCCTGTTCAAAAACACACAGTAATTATAAACTTGTTGTGGATTTCTGTGAACAGCAATTTTACGTAAAATCGCCTAACAGCACACTTGAGAGCAATTTCAATTAACTCACGCCTATGATCGAATATAACGATCGAATCGCAGATAATGGTACCAACATCACAAGATCAAAGACAACACGCCAAATTCAATTATTTTTAATAAATTATGAACGCATGGTATTACTTAATTTCGTAATTTGTTTTAGCTTCATTAAAAATATTATATAAAATATAATATTAAATTTATTAACACTAATGGTATCATTATTCAGGATTCTGGAGTTGAATTAATGACGGTAGATTGTCAGGTCTCATTAAATCCGCATAGAATTCGTTAATTAAAATCTGAATTGCATTATTCTATTTTGGCGTTTCGTCAGTTTCGCTCAGTAGATCGGATTAATTCTAATTGAGGGGCGCGTCGAGGCCCAGATTTTCTGGAGCAATCCAGTCATGTAGCTGCGAAAGGTGCACGAGCTACGCTTTTGTGATGAGAAAAATGGGAGAATAATACCTCTGCCTAAATTTGCATTAATTCATTCTCGGGGCAGATTATAAAATATAATATTGTGAAAGAAAGTGAACGAATTTTTCATTTGGCGGAATCGATGCATTAATGCGATAATATTATTTTCACTTTCATACGCTATTGCTCCATACACACTGTTGGGCCCGATGTAATTGAATAATTACATGAAATTATCTTTAGGCTTAAGAGTACAACTTTTCTGATATATTTTTTGTCTGTATGTTTTATTAGAGCATTCGTATAAAATATAATTTAGTACGTGGGATTTCCCTCGAATGTGTTAATATTATGATCCCATGTAAAAGTTATTAAACTAGAAACTACGATAACGTTACGAACCAGAAGTTGCAGCCCTCATGTTTAGTACATCATGTGTATTGAAGTTCAAGGGCGTAACTAGTGAGGGCAAGTTTTGTTTCCATTATATATATATATATATATATATATATATATATATATATATATATATATATATATATATATATATATATATATATATATATATATAATCTAAACCCCCGGATATAAATATATAACTATATATATATATATACCTGTGTGTGGTGTTTAATGCTTATTTTTTTCTAAACTAATGGTATTCTTATTAGCATAGCTATTTGACATGGTGTAAAATGCAAATGAAATATTTAATTATTTGTCTTAAGAAATATTTTCCTGAAACAGAATATATGTTGTTGATTGCTTTAGAGTTTACTTTTAAGTATAATTGCGCTCATGCTAATAATATGACAAATTAAGTAAATGATATGTTATTAATAGTGTCTTTAAAACACACAGATATTGTCGATAGGATGACGAGGTAAGAATAATTGGGTTACATGTGATACCATCTTTAATTTATAAAAAAGTTGAAATACCGTATGCTCGAAATACATATGTTTATCTTGATAGACAAATGTATTCCATTTTGCAAATTTATAACTTAAGCAAGCTTCTGTTATCGTATATGTAATTGGTCTTGGCAATTTTTTCGGTATCTAGATACAGATACAGATACTTTAAAAAATGTTTATCTAGATACATATCAAGATAAAGATACAGATACTTTAGAAAAAGTGTATCTAGATACATATCAAGATAAAATTTGAAAATGTATCTAGCTACAGATACAGATACATTTGAAAAGTATCTCGATACTACTAGATACATTTCAGATACATGGAAAACTAAACCAAAAATTGTTTTCTTTTTACAAGAAAATGCTCATAAATATTTAATAAAATGTGAAATACTAAATTTATTTTTAATTGCCTCCTTATAGTTATTGGTATACTCGTCCCGTCCTGACAATGATTCATCGATCCTTGTTGCATGAATTCGACATACGTTTCTAATTTCACTTCATCCTATTAAATTTAGCTTAAGCACACGAACCAGCATTAAAAACGCGATTGTTTATTCGAAAAGGCAAGCGTCATTGTCAGCTTTCGACGGGCTACTATACGTAATAAACACAATAATAATACACAATGAAATAGCAAATTATTGAATCAAACGTAAATTAAATACGAAAAAATTAATCGAAGCCCCAAGGTAAAATTTAAAAAAAAAATGCTCTTAATAATGTATCAATAGCTAATTGTAACTAAATAACGTAAAATTCAGTGTTGTAGCAGATACATTTTTTTTTGTATCTAGATACAAATGAATCGAATATTTCAGAAACCCGTCAACAGACATTTTTACGATTTTTCGTTTTTTATGTAATATGGTATATCAGCAATAATAACGCATATTTTTCTGCATTATCCCCTTAACTGACATTCTTTTTTGAGATATACTTAATTACAATATCTAAAATATGAAAAGATATAGGGTTTTTCATTATTTTCCGAAAACTTGAAAATGTACACTTCACGGGTTTCTGAACTTAACGAATGAAATACAGATACTTCAGAAAATATGTATCTAGATACAACTTTAGGTACTCAAGCAAGAATGTACCTAGATACGTATAATACTGTATCTAAATGTATTACAACAGATGCAATTTACGTCCTTTCGGTCAAATCCAGTGCAGTTATATTAATATGAGTGTATTAGCAATTAGCATTAGAATCTTATTCAAATGGTGTTTTTTTTAAATATAATATTAACAATTGCAACAAAAAATATTCTGAAAGTTATTATATTGTGAGCAATAAAAAAACTGCATATAACCAAGTATTTTTTATAACACATAAAAACTAATCCATTGATAACGTTCCATTTCTAATTAAAAGTTATTTACGTACTCATTAAAATTATTTAATTTACATAAAATTATTTTCAGAGCATGGAATAGAATATACAAAATAGTTAATGCATGCACCACCTGTATCTACTTCATGTTATCAAGATCGGACTTATTTATTTCATGAAGCTGCCTTTACAGGAAACTTTAAACATGTGTATAATTGAGTAGATTTCTGTATTTACAGAAGGTCTATATTATTAGGGGAAGTTTTGTACATGTAACTCACTATTTAGTGCTACATACTAGCGCTAAAATTATTTTCAGAGCATGGAATAGAATATATAAAATAGTTGATGCATGCGCCTCCTGTATTTACTTCATGTTATCAAAATCTGATTTATTGATTTCATTAAGCTGTCATTACAGGAAACTTTAAACATGTGTATAACTGAGTAGATTACTGTATTTACAGAAGGTCTATATTATTAGGGTGAGTTTTGTACATGTAGCTCACTATTTAGTGCTACCTACTAGCGCTAGATGCGTGCTACAACCGATATGTCGTGAACTAGACGGAAGTTCTACAAATAAAGAAACGATATACTAAATACCAAATCTTCAAAAAGCAAATTGCAGACTGATTTCATAATATGCTAGTGCAGGGGGTACTTATGGCATTACGAAACTGGAAACACGGATACATAGGCAACCTAAATTGCAAGGATAGTGCAATCACGAGAAGTAGTGCTGTCCTGCCGTCAATACTGGAAATGTCAGGAAGAGGCAGTCATTGGAACTACCGCGGTAGAAGTACCGCGGTACTCTACCGCGGTACTTTTTGGACTACCGATTACCGTACCGCGGTACTTTTTTTAAAAAGTATCAACTACCGTACCGCGGTACTTTTTTTCTCAAAATCTACCGCAAATGTTCGGTACGGTAGCGGTAGTTTTTTCCAAATGTTTTCGTTTACGAAGATATTTCTCAGGAAAACAAAGAATAATAGATACCTAGAAGCCCAAAGTGCAATAACTGTCTTAATAAGGGTTGGGATTATTTTTCAATAACAGGATTAGAGGGGTCGTAAATTAACCTAAAATACCACCGTATTTACACAAAAGTACGGTTCCCGTACAGGTTTTTACCATTGTAGTGCGCCCGTCTTTTTCATTTGAAGGAAAATGAGTCATGCTTACTTGTTACTTTATTACTTTATTGAGGCGATATGTAGCATTTACGATGATTCCGGTCAGCCTGCTAGCGAAAGATCGTCGAACAGGTAGTAACTTAATGGCTTTATAATGCATAAAGGGTTATTTTAAATGATTGTGGATTTGTCACGAAACGCGTACTCCCATAAAATTCTTTCACCGCTTTTCGCCACAGTTAGCCAGAAGATCATTATGAATTATTTGGTTCATAGCAGTATCATCTGTCTAGGCAGAGTGTTAGAAGATAAAAGTTGTGGCATTGAGTAGTTATATTGTGTATATTATATTAAATTTATAATGTAGCCGAAGATCAGTGAAGAAGTATCCACCAGTTTAACATAGCCAGCATATAACGATTATTTTCAGCGGTTTTACAATAAAATAAATTTGAATTACACTCAAATAAATCTCTTGCTGCGCAAAATCAGCAGGAAACTTGAACGCATATTTCATTAAGTACCAACGTAGTTAATAAAACAAAAATAGAATTTTCATAATTTCTAATGTCGCATAGTGCGACCTTATAATTACCCTTATTAGCGATATTTTGAAACCCATTTTCTCTAAAAGTATTGGCCCAATTTTTAAAAATTGCACATCGCTAAAAAGAGAATTAACAGAGCTAAAAAATGATGTGCGTCTTGACCCATGTTCCAATTTAAAATTATAGGGGTGACTCTCGCCCCCGCTGGAGGATAGCTGTGACAGGATTTACTACTATCGCAAAAATGGTCCGCTTCCAATATAAACTCGACGTGTTTCAGGATGTTTATTACATACTAAGAGAAACAGAGATTGGGGGGGTGGGGGCGTCAAATTATAGCTGGGACACCCTGTATAGGTACCTATGTATACTGATTATGATATTTGTTACAGTAAAAACATGCTGCTTACAAAAAAAAAAGATAGGAAGATCGAATGTTGCAAAAAACGTCCCAATGATATAGTTAAGATAAAATAGATTAAGAGATAAAATTAATGAAAAGAAATGACAAAAAAATCAAATGAAAACTACCGCGAAACTACCTATACCGATTTCACGGTAACCGACTACCGCTACCGCGGTACTTATTCACAAATGTACCGAATACCGTACCGCGGTACTTTTATAGAGAAGTAACGCTACCGCTACCGCGGTAGTTTTCTAGACTACCGCTCCAATCACTGGGAAGAGGGTACACCGTTCTTCACACAAGATAACAATTATTATAATTATCATTATCGGACAAAATCCATTGTCATGTTTCCATGAAAGTATAAATAAAATTGCTTAACAGCATCCCGAATATGTCAATTGGGATAATTGTTTTCGATAAGCATGGTTTTTCGACGGGCAAATAAGAGTAAAATTTAGGTTTTGTAAATAAATTTTAATAAATATGAACCTATTTATGAATTCATTATGTATAAAACGTCTAAGAAGGAAATTAAATGTTCGAACTAAGTTCTTGCTTTTAAACATTCCTTTGAGGGTAAAACGACTCCTGAAACACATATACAATAAAAAAACAATTATCCAACCTGTTAGCAATGAAAAAAAAATCAGTTATAACAGAAGATTAACGTATCGACTCTTTATTAACACGTAAAGTGCCACCATGCAAGGGTTAGTTAGCGTGACCTACTGGCCAACTATGGTTATTAGGCTTTCTTTACTGAAAATCAAATACTTTTTGAAAAATGCTCTTCTACATAGTCAAAAATGGGTAGCTTGGGAACGTGTAAAAAGTCCAAAATCAGAAAAAAAAGTAGTGCGCGTGAAGGGAAACTAACAAAGCAAAACGGCATTTTGAGCGAAATGGACCAAAATATAGAACAAGTAGCAAGGTCGACAAAAGACCTACCTTCAACGAGTAAAGGTAATGGTACAGATATACACTGTATTCAAGATATTGACCAAATAATAGAAGATGTCATTGCTCAAAATGCTTATAACAATTCTACTGATTCGGAGGACGGCCATGTAAACGATCAACCATCAGAAGTAATTTCATGGACACCGGTCACAGGCTCCTTCAGAAGGCAATTCAATTGGTCAGAAGTGAATCCTGGAATATCTGCAGATTTATATGACAAATATGACAAAACTCCATATGATTTTTTTTAAATGATAGTAACTGATGATATTATAGAGATGTTTGTCACAGAAACAAATAGGTATGCGGCACAAGAAAAAGAGAAAAATAATTTCAGAAAATCCAGAATCCGGGATTGGAAAGATACTGGGAAAGAAGAAATGGAAAAATTTATAGGGATTATATTTTGGATGGGGGTTATTTCATTGCCATCTATTTCTTCCTACTGGTCGAAGTGTTTTTTGTACCAAAATAATATTCGTGATGTATTTTCTCGGAATCGATTTCAAATGCTACTAAAACATTGGCATTTTGCTAATAATGCGGAGCAACATGATGAAAATGATAGGTTGTATAAAATATCTCCTCTTCTGGACAAATTGAGGGAATCTTTCCAATCCAAAATTGTGCCAGGAGAATATATTTGCATAGATGAAACTTTAGTGCCTTTCAAAGGAAAACTAAAATTCAAACAATATATAAGTAACAAAAGACATAAATTTGGAATAAAATTGTTCAAACTATGTCTACAAGGTGGTTACCTATATGAATTGAAGGTGTATTGTGGCCAAGAAAAAGACAACCAAGAAAAATCTGAAACTGTTCCCACTAAAGTAGTTATCAACTTGGCAAACAAATTGCTTGGAAAGGGACGAACGCTATGCACCGATAATTATTATACGTCAGTTGAACTGGCTCATAAGTTAATTGGCAGAGACACTTATTTATTGGGTACACTAAGGAGTAACAGAAAAAATAACCCAAAAAACGTGATCCTGAAAAAATTAAAAAAGGGAGAGTGTATAGCCGAAGAGAGCAATACAGGCATATTTGTTGAGAAATGGAAAGATAAACGAGATGTTATGATGTTGAATACCAAATTTGTTCCTGAAATGATTACCATTCACAAACGTCTAGGAGTTACTCAAAAACCAAAATCTGTTATAGAATATAATAAATATAAAAGTTACATTGATATATCAGGTAAGTTTGATTGTTTACTATTTTGTTAGTAATAATGCTAATGACTACTAATGGTATATATCATAATATATTTTTGGCAGATCAAATGAAAGCATATAATACATCACTGAGACGTGGAGTTAAGTGGTACAGAAAATTGGCCATAGAATTGGTGACTGGTGCTGCGTTGGTAAACGCGTATTGGCTTTACCAGAATATTACCAACAATAAAATAAGTATTACTACATTTAGAGAACAAGTTATAGCAGGTAAAATAAACTATCTAGTACAAAACAAGAGAATCAAATTTAACCAATTTTATTTCTCAGGATTGATTGGTAAAGAGTTGCCACTTCAAAATAATCCACTTGATCAAAACCATACTCTCAAAGAAATGGAAAAAAAGCAAATTTGCTCTGGATGCTACCATAAAAATGTTCTTATTCTTGGGCGAAAAGAAGCAAAGAATAAAACATCCAAGACAAAAACCCGGTGCTGCGGTTGCTCAAAATATTTATGTTTAAATTGTTTTTTTAATTTACATAAGTCTGATCTTAAATAATGATCTTAATTTATTTTTTAAATTAATCTTCTTAGAGAATATATAATAAACTTTTAAATTGATACTACTTTTCATTTTCTAGCCGCGGTGGGTCACATGAGTGCACCATCAACAGGCCAATCTGACTACTAGATTGCCAAAACAGTTCTGAACGCAGCAGCATGCATATAATGGAGAAACAGTGCATTACTGCAACCCACCATGGCCAAATCAAAATTAAAGTGTGGTGGATTGGGTCAACCCACCAAGGCCAGTTTTGCTTGGTTTTTTTTCTTTATCTGGTGGGCCGCGTAAACCCACGGTGGCACTTTACGTGTTAAACTAGAAGTCGTTTTTAAGAAAATTAAGTCGTCGATGAAAAAAAATCACTTGTTTGTTTTCTTCAAATATCATTCAGCAATCATTCAGATGAGCTGATTGATATGTATCTAGATACATATCAAGATACAAATTTGAAAATGTATCTAGCTACAGATACAGATACATTTGAAAAGTATCTAGATACTTGTAGATACATTTCAGATACATGGAAAACCAAACCAAAAATTGTTTTCATTTTTCATAGTTATTTTACATGCAAAAGAATATGCTCATAAATATTTAATAAAATGTGCAACACTAATTTTTTATTGGTATACTCGTCCCGTCCTCACAATGATTTATCGACCCATATTGCATAAATTCGACATACGTTTCTAATTTCATGTCGTGCTATTAAATTTAGCTTAAGCATACAAACCAGCATAAAAAACGCGATTGTTTATTCGAAAAAGCATGCGTCATTGTCAGCTTTCGACGGGCTACTATACGTAATAGACACAATAAAAATACACGATTAAATAGCAAATTACTGACTCAAACTTAAATTTAATTCGAGAAAATTAATCGAAGCCCAAGTAAAAAAAAAATAATAATAATAATGCTCTTAATAATGTATCAATAGCTAATGTATATAATAATCGTGAAATGCAGTGTTGTAGCAGATATTTTTTTTTGTATCGAGATACAAATGAATCGTTAATTTCAGAAACTCGTAAACAGACATTTTTATGATTATTCGTTTTTTACGTAATATGGTATATCAGCAATAAAAACACATATTTTTCTATGTTATCCCTTTAACTAACATTTATTTTTGTGAGATACTTAATTACAATGTCTAAAATAGGAAAAAAAACCTATATGTTTTCATATTTTAGACATTGTAATTAAAACGAAAAATGTCTGTTGACGGGATTCTGAAATTAACGATTCCCTTGTTCTTTGTTTTCCGAAAACTTGAAAACGTACACTTCATGTTTTTCTGCACTTTACGATTCAAATACAGATACTTCAGAAAATATGTATCCAGATATAACTTTAGGTAATCAAGCAATAATGTATTTAGATACGTATACAATTCTATTTAGATACATTACAACACTGCAATTTACGTCCATTCGGCCAAATCCCGTGCAGTTTTATTAATATGAGTGTATTAGTAATTTGCATTAGAATCTTATTTAAACGCTGTTTTTTTAATATAATTTTAACGATTGCAGCAAAAAATATTCTGAAAGTTATTATATTGGCAGCAATAAAATAAAACTGTATATAACCGAGTAATTTCTATAATACATAAAAATTAATCCATTCATTACGTTCCATTTTGAATTACAGGTTCTTTATTAACTCATTAAAATTATTTAATTTACATAAAATTATTTTCAGAGCATGGAATAGAATATACAAAATAGTTAATGCATGCGCCACCTGTATCTACTTCATGTTATCAAAATCGGATGTATTGATTTCACGAAGCTGCCATTACAGGAAACTTTAACCTGTGTATAACTGAGTAGATTACTGTATTTACTGAAGGTCTATATTATTAGGGTAAGTTTTCTACATCTAGCTCCCTTTTTAGTGCTAGCTAATAGCGCTGGATGCGTGCTACAACCGATATATCGTGAACTAGACGGAAATCCCGCAAATAAAGAAACGATATACCATTGATTATAAATCAATGCCTTATAGATACCCTACCCAATGTAAATTTTGTACGCGCCTGTGGACGTCGAAAAGGAGACAGAATTGATTTAGTAGGGAGACGGCCCACGCCAGAGCGGAGCGCTCGCATCGAAATTTCAAAAACTTAACGCGCGATTCATTCACGGATGCACCGGCACCGTGAGCGGCCACGGAGCCGGAGGGGGGACCGCTGGTATTTCCAATATTGTCAATGATTGAGAGGGATTGAGGGTTGATGAGGATTAAGAGATAATAAGGCGCTGGGGGGCGTCCCTCAGCGCCCCGTGAACCGATCGGGCACGTAATGAGGGTTGTAAATGTTTATAACTAAGAAAATGCATTCAAATAGCCTGTGGTCTACATCTGTAGAAAGACGTTTTTAGTTATTCGTTTCACGTTGTCTGTTGAACATTACGTCTATTTCAAGCTGCAAATTATAGAAATTAAACAACCATTTTATTTTGTTGTCGTATAAATTAATTTGTTTCCGTGAGACAAAAGTGTTAATATGTAGACAACTAAAAGCGGAAATAAATGTCGCTACTTAAATTGCGGCTTTACTCCAAGGACTCATCAAAGTTTAAAAATGTTTCGTCTTCCATCAGCTAACATGGAAAGGTGTCGAAAATGGATTATTCACTCAGGTAAGATACAACAAAACATTTACAACAGTTAATAATACATAATGGAATTAATCCTGGATGTGAATTAGAAAACTACTAATATTTTTATAACAAAACACAAGACATTATTCATATTTTTAAAGGTTCGTAATATAAATAAATAACAGAAAATTCAAAGTATCTCCAATACTGTAATTCTAAACAAAATTTTAGTCCAGATATTTTTGTCAATAAATTAATAATCAGCCATTAAAAATTGGAAATATTTTTCTAAATTAAAACTTCTCATATGTATCTTATTGTTTACAAAATAAGTTAAGTTCTGTTTACTTTGTTTTCTCTATTCAACCTGTATTCATATTTTTAAATTTAAACTGTTTCACATCAAGTCAACTAAAATAATTAGAAATAAATAACTAAGACTGTAGACTATTGAAACAAAAAATAAAGGATTATAGAAACATTTATTTTATGTGAAGTCTTTACTGTGCTGCGAATATCTGCTGCTGAATATTTAAACATACAAGAAGTAAATCAAGGATCAAGGAATGCACTATAATTTTATAATAAATCTTGAATATATTCGATAGTTCTGAAACTCTTTTCATATTGATTACATTTTATGTTATTTTCTTACATCTTAATATTTATTTTGAAATATTTTGAGTTGGGCAAATGTGCCAGAACACCTGATTCTGTCTAAACTTCATTTTATATAAGGCTATTATAATCAATGGATATACTAAATACCACATCCTCAAAACGCAAATTTCAAACTGCTTTCATAATATGCTAGTGCAGGGGGTACTTATGGCATTGCGTAAATAGAAACACGGATACATAGGCAACCTAAATTTCAAGGATAGTACAATCTGAAGTAGTGCTGTCATGCCGTCAATGCCGGAAATTTCAGGAAGGTTTCAGGTACACGGTTACGGGATAGAAATCATTATCATTATCGCACAAAATCCATTATCATGTTTTCATGAAATTATAAATGAAATTGCTGAACAGCATCCCTAATATGTTAATTTGGATAATTGTTTTCAATAAGCATTGTTTTTAGACAGGCAAATAATGGTAAAATTTAGGTCTTGTTAATACATTTTAATAAATATGGACCTATTTATGAATTCATTATGTATAAAACGTCTTAGAAGAAAATTAAATACAGGATAAATATCATTATCATTATCATTATCGGACAAAATCCATTATCATGTTTCCATGTAATTATAAATGAAATTGCTTAACAGCATCCCTAATATGTCAATTGGGATTTTTTTTTTCGATAAGCATTGTTTTTTGACGGGCAAATAATGGTAAAATTTAGGTCTTGGTAATAAATTTTAACAAATATGGTCCTATTTATGAATTCATTATGTATAAAACGTCTTAGAAGAAAATTAAATGTTCGAACTAAGTTCTTGCTTTTAAACATTCTATTGTGGGTTAAACGACTCGTGAAACATATGGAACGTCGTTTTACTATTTATCCCACAAAATCTTCATGTGTAAAATTAAATATGTGTCTTTTAAATTACGACATGTTGTGAAGAATGTTCATATTAATTTTTTATTTGTAAAGGTTTCATTTATATGAAACTCACTACTTAGTTTTATTGCGAAATGAATTAATTACAAACATTCGATTGTTATTCAATGGAAATAAAATGAAACACTGTTTTCCACACTCGAATTTAAATTATATTTATTTTTTATTACAAATAACGCATTATTTGTAGAAGACACGATTTTAATAACATTTAACACGAACACGAATTTAAATGCAACACATTAAATGTCAAAACAATTAAAATGACACTTGTACATAATGGTAATAGCAAGCTTCGTTGGCCCTTGCACAGAGGACGCCACCATGCGCATTACGTCGTTGATTCATTCCAGAAATGATTTTGCATACGTTTCGTGCATATTTTGCAATTGTGTTTTGAAATTGCACAGTCATAAGGGGTTTTTAAACAGAAGCAGAAGGTCTTTTGCGTAATACCAGATGAAACATAAGTGGTGTATCAAAACTTCCTATTAAAATTAGGTTTGTGTACAAAAATAATGATATCAAATTTTAATGTGTTGCATAAATAATTGATGTTGCATATTAATGCATATTAAATTTGAATGCGCGTGTGTTGTGAATGATTGTTCAATTTTAATTAATGTATAATTTTACTGCATCTCTAATTTTAATAAACCTATCGTTGAAATTGAACGCTGATAAATTCAGTTCAAAAAAATATATAATTGCATTTCAAGTTAGGTAAAGACGAAGTACAATTTTAATAAAGTTTCATTTAAATAAAGTGTCATTTATTTCAATAGTATTAAACGTGAAACGTAATATAAATTCGGACGTCTTAAAAACAGTCGTTATTAAAATCGTGTCTTCTATAAATAATGTGTTATTTGTAATAAAAATTAAATATAATTTAAATTCGAGTGTGGAAAACAGTTTTTCATTTTAATTCCATTGAATAACAATCGAATGTTCGAAATTTATTCATCTCGCATTAAAACTAAGTACGATTTTAACAAAAGTAGAAAGTAATGAGGGCTAGCATAAATGCCGTGCAGATTTTTTACAAGTTTCACATAAATATCTTGCATTTTAATTAAGTTTCATATCAAACAAACCTTTTAATATGTGTGTAGATAACTGTGTGTTCCAATGAAACAAATAAAAAAAAATTTGAACATCCTTTACAACATGTGCTGTTTATAACATAAGAAGCCTATTTCTAATTAATTATAATGCAATTTAAATTGAAAGTTATATAAATTACATTTTAGATAATTAGAAAGTTGGTTTTTAAATTATCGCGTGTGTAATTTAAATAACACTTCTTTAGTTTTACACATGAAGATTTTGTTAAATAAATAGTTAAACGGCGTTCCATAGTTTTGTTAATAATTTTTAATAAAAATGAACCTTTTTCGAAAACTGTCATCAAAAGTTTACATTTACGTTGAATTTTCAGTTGACAAAGTGAAACGTTTTTGTCACCTAGCTGCGAAGTACTTTTATGTTCTAGAACGCCAAAGTCGTCTTCGTTCTAGAACATAGAGCAAATGTCGAAGTAAATTGTAAATTATTCTACTTACATTTATAATTTTATTAATTAAATACATAACATACGAAAACTATTTTAAACTACAATGTACCTTTTAACATCGAATATACCGACCACAATGTGGAAGGTTTAATTTTCTTCACTTTGGGTTCGAAATATGCCAATAATACGGCTTTGGACACTTTCTCAATTTTCTTCAAAGTACACCAACCTTTAGATTTGTTGTATGCAATCTCATATTGTCCGGACGATTTGTTCGGGATCTATTATGCAACAGCACTTTGTGCTGCTTAAAAAACTTCTTCAGGTAAACGCTTCTCTTCGCTTTCCGAGCTCATTCTGAATAATTATACACTCTTAGAACACGAATTAGAGTAATTATTGATAGAACTAATATTCAAAACAACTGAATTTTATTGTTTATTTCGTCCCTACCGTTTCGATAGACACAGCACCTGAACCGTCTGGATTTAAACACGGTTCAAACTATTTCAAATCTAAATGAATTGTCGTGCATAACAAAACTGTATTGTCTATATTGCAGTTTTCGAAAAAATATTGTTTGTATCTCGAACGCGAAATGCTTTTGCGTTCTCGAATGGATATTTTGTCTCGGTAACACTCGGCAAAATAACTTCCATTTTTTAACTCAAAAGTGGCATTTCGCGTTCTAGATACAAAAATAACTAATTAATGAATTCAATATGTATAAAACGTAGAGGAAAATTAAACGTAACAACTAATTTCTTGCTTTTAAACATTCTTTTGTTGGTAAAACGCCTCCTAAAACACGTATACAATAAATAAATATTATCCAACCTGTCAGTAAAGTAAAAAAAATAATTTTAACAGAAAAATATCTATATATATATATATATATATATATATATATATATATATATATATAAATGTATCAAATGATATAAATATATCAAATCGACTCGTTAGTAAACTAGAAGTCGTTTTTAGGAAAATAAAATCGCTGACGAAAAAAAAACACTTCTATGTTTCCTTGAAAAATCATTCAAGAGCTGATCATATACCTCGAAACATGATAATTTGTGTAACTATTTCTGCTAAAAAAAAATATTGGAAGAGATATTAAAATAATGGCATTAAAAATAGGTACATATATTTCACTTGAAGTAAAATTTAAAAAACCTTAATTTATCAGTCCCAAAATGACTTACATGATTTCTGATATAAAGATTATAACTTACAAATTAATGAAAAATTTACACAGGAACCGGTGAAGGCACAATGCAGTCTTAATATTATATTTACAGCAATCTACAGGTCTCTATAATAAATTATCCCGGAATAATAGAAAGCATTGAATTGCATTACTTATAGTCATCCCATTGAGAGCCTACTATGACTCATTGCTTTGTATTGCCAGAATTTGACATAGGTTTCATATTTCATTTCACTCTATTACATTTACCTTAAGCATGCGAACTGGCATAGAAAATGCAATTCATTTTAGAAAAAGCATGACTAATAGTCAGGTCTCGTCGGGTGACATTATCTAGATATTCACATAGAATAAAGATACAAATATAATAAATGATATGAAGATTCAGTTGTTAGAAATTAATTATTTAAGCGGTTTTTAATAAAAAATATATAATCTGGGTAACAATTTATATTCGAAATATTAGTGTTTTTTGAAAACGATAAACGTGCGAATGTTCAAATATATTTTTCTACTCATATATGTAAAAATAGCATTTTTTACGGCTGTGAAATGATGGATTAAATTTATACATAAAATATGCATTTTACTTAACAATATATCAAATTATTTCATTTGACATATGAAAGAGTACAAAAATATATATTTATGTATGTTAGGTTAGGTATACTATACACTTATTTTAAATTATAGTCGTAAGCAATCCAGATTTTGGGTTTTAAGTTTCTCATAATTCATAATTTTATATACAATTTCGCTCGACATATTGTAAAAAATGTTTGGTTTTTTTATAACCGACAATCAAGTAAAGGTTGAAAATTATGTAGATCATTGTTGAACAGCATTCAATATAAAAATATTAAACTATACAAAATATTATCATTTGAGAATTTTCCTCAGTTTAAATCATATCTATAAAAAACGGTATTTTTTATATCGTGCGTACAAATAAAAATCGACAATTAAGTTGGCATTGGCAATCTTAAGTCATATCTGCACTAAGGTCACATCTGACATATTATCATGACAATCGGCATTACATGCATGATCTTAGTGCAGAAATGACTTGAAATGCCTAAAGCCAATTTTGTCGTCGATTTTTGATGTACGCACATTACATAGTAACTATAAGTCTTAAAATTTATTCTCAAATCATTTTTATATATTAACTTTTAAATTAATATGAATCTACAATTTTATATTTATAAATTATTGTTATTTTATTTATAATTAGAAAATATTTGATCATTAAACACATTAAAAATAGCTGCATAATTATAAGATTTACAAATGTAAATTATAAATAATAGAAAAATCGTATACTTATATCCTTAGAACGATGATAATGTACAATAGAAGGCTCTACACTAATGGGCATGCATTATATGTATTAAGAAAAACAATGAACACTCATCACATACAGAGAACCTCTAATTTTAAACCATGTGCATGTTTTACACAGATCACTCACTGCTATTAAAGTGTCATCCGGACGTTAAATGACCGTCAGTTTCTTTCTAAAACCTCAGTGGATGCTAAATATGACATCTCCATCTGCACGGCACCTTGCTTGGACCTAGAGTTCCTTCTGGAATATGAAGTGGCGTCGATGCTTGGCTTTCGACGACTCAAATGTCGCTCGACCCAACGCAACATTGTGAGCACAGAATCTGTAGACGGCAAACGACGTTCCGCATAGGTTTTCGTAATTTGCGATGACGTTACTCGAAAAGTAGCAGCCATACCTTTCAGGGCCTAAAAGTAAAAAAAAATCGTGTTTAGATTTAGAGTAAAATCATTAATAGAATTGATGAAAAATAAATTATTATTTGTGTTTAATATATTATATTATGATACAAGTGCATAAGAGTTTCAAGAACGCTTACAGGGTTTCAATATAACCCGTTCTGTATAAGCCGTTCAATACAACGCAATTATTGGCGCAGTCATTAAAAGGCCCTCGTGCACGTGTATCATACGTTGTTTTTTATTACACCTACATCGCAATGTGGAAATAAAAGAGAAAATAAGAAACATTTAGATTCATTTTAGAAGGTAGGTAAGAATGGATGTTAATTTGAATCGTGCAGGGTTGGTATTATTTGCATCAGTGACATCTGCTATAGACACCTGTGTTATCAACAAAATTCTGAAGGTTGAACCTGCTAGTTTCTAAATGACCAATAATAGGAAGCATGAAACTCTGGTTTCTGATTTTCGAATTTCCAGCAATAGTAAAATGGAGGTACATTTAATATTTTTTTTAATAAAAATTGGTACTGCCTGACGTTTATTGTCGATCAAGGTTAAACAATAAATGCGCTATTACTAGGCAATTAAAACACGCTTTATTAGAAAAGCTTATAATTTTCGATAACCGAAGAGTGTGATGCAGGTACGATAAATAGTTATTTAAAATTCAAATTTTAGCCAGGCGGGAACTAAATTGAAAAATAATTGTAAGTACCCGGAAATCTCATAGATAAATCTCATTGAAAGTTGGCAACGGAAATCTATTGAAAATGGCTGAAAAATCTCTTGGAAAATCAAGTCTTTAAACTAATGAAAAATTGCATACAAATGACATGAGAAAAGCGGCAAAGAGTTTCATTGAAAATTGCCGAGAAATCACATTTAAAATTCTCGGGAAAAACAATGAAAAATGAATCTCATTAAAAATTCTAGATATATCTTTGGAAAATTGTTCAGAAATCTCATGGAAATTTGTGTATGAATATTTTATTGACATTTGTCATGAAATCTCTATGAAGTAAAAAGTGATAAATTGTCCAAAAATCTCATGCGAAATTGCTGCAAAGTCTGTTTAAAAATTGCAAGTAAATCTCATTCGAAAATTTTCAGAAATCTCATAGAGATTAAATTTAAGAGAAATTGTGCTCAGAAATCACGTTGAAAATTATGACAATAACAGCGATAATAAATGAGAACGCAAATTTCCGAGAACTTTAATATAAAATAACCAGAATCTCAAAGAATTTGTCTAGGTATCTCATTGAAACTTATAGAAGAATCTTACTACTTGTCTATTTTATGTATACATTGTCAGAGAGATACATTTGTTGTGACAATTTTTTCCAAAAATCTCATGCGAAATTTCTGCAAAATCTGTTTAAAAATTGTAAGTAAATCTCATAAGAAATTTGTGTATTAATATTTTATTGACATTTGTCGTGATATCTCTATGAAGTGAAAAGTGATAACTTGTCCAAAAATCTCATGCGAATTTGCTGCAAATTCTATTTAAAAATTGTAAGTAAATCTTATAGGATTTTTTTCAGAAATCTCATGGAGGTTAAATGTAAAAGAAATTGTGCTTTGAAATCACTTTGATAGTTATGACAATGACAATAAATGACAAAACAAATTTCTAAGAAGAGAGAAATTTATTAGAAAAATGTTCAGAATCTCAAATAATTTATCTAGGTATCTCATTGAAACTTATAGAAGAATCTCACTGCCTGTAATTATATACATTGTCAGACAGCATCATGGAAAATTATCAAAAAAAATCTTATTTTTTTTATGTTATGGGTTTATATTTTTATGTTTATGTTATGGGAAGTTATGGGCAAAACTAATAATATAATTACAGAAATCTAACTTTCTATTGGGGTTATATATGAAAAAATGGTCTGGGAATCTCATTGAAAATGGTAGATTAATCTAATAGAAAATTCTTGAAAATCATGAAAAATTGTCGATCGGCCACATTGTTCATTTTATATGAGTTATTGAGGAATCTGATGGAAAACTGTGCACAGATATTTGATTGACAGTTCCCATGACATCCATGAACAATTTCATAGCAAACTTTCTAGAAATTTCATGAAAAATTATCGGAAAATCTCATCGAAAATTGTGATCGAATATCCCACTGGCAATATCAGGAACTGTAAAATTGTCGATTTGCAACATTGTTCATTTTCAATAAATTATTAAGGAATCTGATGGAAAATTGTTCACAGATTTTTCATTGATAGTTGCCACGACATCCATGAATAATTTCGTAGAAAATTTTCCAGAAATTTAATGAAAAATTATCGGAATGTCTCATCGAAAATTGTGGTCGAATATCTCATTGACAATAGTCAGGAATTAAAAAGTTGTTGATTGGCAACATTGTTCATTTTAGGTAAATTATTAAGGAATCTGATAGAAAATTGTGCACAGATATTTCATTGATAGTTGCCATGATATCCATGAACAAATTCATAGCAAACTTTCTCGAATTTTCATGGAAAATTATCGAAAAATCTCATCGAAAATTGTGCCCGAATATCTCACTGACAATATCAGGAACTGTAAAATTGTCGATTCGCAACATTGTTAATTTTAAGTAAATTATTAAGGAATCTGATGGGAAATTGGGCACAGATATTTCATTGATAGTTGCCATGACATCCATGAATAATTTTGTAGAAATTTTTCCAGACATTTCATGGAAAATTGTCGCAATGTCTCATCGAAAAGTGTGCTCGAATATTTCATTGGCAATAGTCAAGAATTGAAAAATTGTCGATTGGCAACATTGTTCATTTTAAGTAAATTATTGAGGAATCTGATGGAAAATTGTGCACAGATTTTTCATTGATAGTTGCCATGCGAATAATTTCATAGAAAATTTTCCAGAAATTTCATGGAAAATTATCGGAATGTGTCATCGAAAATTGTACTCGAATATCTCATTGACAATAGTCAGAAATTGAAAAATTGTTGATTGGCAACATTGTACATTTTAAGTAAATTAATCAGGAATCTGATGGAAAATTGTGCACAGATATTTCATTGATAGTTGCCACGACATCCATGAATAATTTCGTAGAAAATTTTCCTGAAATTTCATGGAAAATTATCGGAACGTCTCATCGAAAATTGTGCTCGAAATTTCATTGGCAATAGTCAGGAATTAAAAAAATGTTGATTGGCAACATTGTTCATTTTTGGTAAATTATTGAGGAATCTGATGGAAAATTGTGCACAGATATTTAATTCATAGTTGCCATGACATCCATGAACAATTTTATAGAAAACTTTCTGGAAATTTCATGGCTAATTGTCGGGAAATTAGAAGGGAATTTGTGCCCGAATATCTAATTCACAATTTTCACTCTAGTTTGATCCGACAAGAGACAAACTTCTCTAAACATGTCATGGAAAATTGCCAGATATCTCTTTGAAAATGAAAAGTGAATCTCATAGGAATTTGTTTATAAATCTCATGGAAAACTGTCGGGAAATGTAAGATAAATTGTGCGTAAAAATCACATTCCACAAATTTCCGAGAAGTATAATAGAAAAACGTCCAGAAATCTCAAGGAAATTGTCGAGGTATCTCACTGAAAAGTATTTTTTGTGCAATCACAGTTTTTCCAATATACGGTTTAGAGTACTGTTTTCGTAAATCATTGTGTAATTAGTATTATCACTTAATTACATTTCTAAGAAAGGACCATATGCTGCAAATTTTGAAACAATTTATGCAATTGTTCATTCATTCCTGGAAGAAGATGCTGCTTGCATCACACAGAATACTATCAAAAACAAAATCCTCGCAATTTTTAGAATGTGTAGAAACTTGCATAGTTTTGAAACATTCATAAATATTCGAGATTTCCACAAATATTTTAGATAATTCCATAAAATTAATTTCCAAGTTGAATATTGTAAGCAAAACAACAAAATCGTGAGCAGTGTCAATTTGTTTACAAAGTTTGTAGAAAATTAAACATATATGACCAACCAATAAGAAAATATGAATTATAATTTCTAAAGATCATGTTTTGTTTTGGTAATGCAAATAATAGTAATGGTATTTAATAAATACATCATTAAAAAAGGTATTCTTAGCATCAAACCATATATTCTGCATTATTAAAGAAAATGCATATATTAGGATATTTAGTGCATATTTTGCAAAAATATCTGCATATTCAGGGTCCGTCATTTCACCTCCCGCCTTATATAGCTCAGTTACTAATTGAGTTAGGAATTTCATATTTTGCAGGCTTTAGTTGCATTCTGGGACATACTTCAGGAAAATATTTTTGATTATACAGGGTGTCCCAAAAAAGTGTGACGTCATGATGATGTATATTTTTAAATTGCATGGTATATTTTTTGTTGCTTATTGCTATACTCATGTCTAAACAGGGAGTTTTTTACACTTTTATCTTAAATAAGTATCATGGGGCGGAAAGAGCCCTTCTGGGGTCGATAGCCTTAATAAAGATCGTTATATATAAGTATCATGTATTTAAGGTATAATTATTAATAATAATAATACCTTAATTTATGGATGAAACCTTAAACTTAAATTTTCATGTACTTATGAATTATTACTTATATGTAATAACTAATACGATGTTTTTTATTCGTTGTTTATTCTTGCAAATAAAATAATTTAAAAATACAATAAAATGTCCAATAACTGTCTTTTTGTGCATTTTTTTTAAATTTATAATTTTTAATATCATCAAATCGTATAAAAAACAAGCAAATTCTTTGGCTCATATTTAGAAGCTTATACCTTGTTAATTTCATTAGGCAGGCACATACGTAGGGGATTTTCAAGCGATCTGTCCCGCCGTCCGAATCTGACATCCTTGTCACGCAGATTTGAGACAGATCGGCGTGACAGGGATGACATATGCGGACGGCGGGACAGATCACTTGAAAATCCCCTACGTGTGTGCTTGCCTACTCTCTTATATCGCATGTTATGTTGAAAATGATTTTTTTAAGATAGTTATTTCCTTAAGTGTTCAATAACTACAGGGATTACCATACGTCAATTATATTTAGGTTTGTCATAAACGAAAATAAATAGTAGAATGGAATTTATTCCTTAGAATTCAAAACAATCATTTTCTTGTAAAATGGGTGCCTTTGTTAATTTCAGTTATAGATTACTGAATGTGCTTTTATCTCAGGAAAATTATGATGGTATCCAGATTTAGGCCCAAGTATTGGCTGTCTTTGTACATGGAATTGTGTTATTTATTTATTTTCACTGCATGGTAGTCTATTTTCCTAATCATGAAATTGACATGAGCGGATTTACTTTCAATAATTTTTATACGCGATTTGGCGATCCATGCCTTTATTATGTCTATTGGCGTTTGGAGATTTGTTGTTGATTCTTCTAGTATTACCAACTGCTAGAACTGCAGTATCATCTGCAAACGTGGATAACTTGATGTTTTCTGCTACTGGGAGGTCACACGTGTATAGTATGTATAAGTAAGTACAGGTCCAAGTACACTCCCTTGGGACATACCTGCTGCTATTGATTTGAGTTCGGAGTATACGCTTTCTTGTCTAACTTTGAAGGTTCTGAGAGTTAAGTATGACTTCAAGAGCTGTACGTACTGGTCTGGCGTGCATCTTTTTAGTTTCACTATTAGCCCTTTATGCCAAACTTTGTCGATTGCTTGAGCAACATCTAGGATCACGGCTGAGCTTTTTTTTTCTTCCAAGCATTTTTCTATAACGTCCGTTATTCGGTGCACTTGCTCGACTGTCGCATGTTTATTCCTGAATCCAAATTGATGGTCTGGAATCAGTTGTTTTTCTCCAAATATTCTCTTCATTTTTTTAGTAACAGTTTTTCAATTAATATTGATATTACAGGTAGGAGTGAGATTGGCCTGTAAGACTTCATTTAAGTGCTTTCCTGGTTTCGGTAACATTATCACCTCGGCCGTTTTCTGATATTATTGGTACGCGTTTTATTCTGAAAGCGGCATTTATCAGTTGTGTTAGTTTCACAATGCCTTTTCTGGGTAGCTGTTTTAGGATTTCATCTGCGATTAAGTCGAAACCTGGGATTTTTTTGTATTTATATTGTGTTTGATTGCATTGGCTACATTGGATGTGACTAGTTATATTTCCTCATTTTCTTGTGGATTGACTGTTTGATCAAATCCTATCAGTTCCTCATTGGGTTGAAAAACTTTTTCTAGGTGCGAGGCAAACAGTTCTGCTTTTCTTTTATTATCTCTAGTCCATGTTTCATTTTCCTCTCGCAATGGTGGAATTTGTTTGGTTGGTCTGTTAGCACTTTTTGTGGCTTTCCACAGCGAGTAGTCTGTGTTTGGTCATAAGTGAATTCCCTTAGATAGTTGTTCTAACTATCTAAGTTAGATAGTTAGAACAATCTATCTATATGAGATTCGTTTTTAATTTCTAGGATTTCTCTCTTCAGGTATTATGTAAAATTGTTTAATTTACATTTTGTTTTCTCGTGTTCTGGATTTTTGACACTCTTTCCTGGCCTTTCTCCTCTCTTTCACTAGATCTCATTTTTCCTTAGCGCAGTTGATTCCTGCTGTTATTATTTTTTTGTAATACCTCTGTGTTATTGACATTTATCAGTACTGTCTGCTTGATCGATATGACAGGGGTAAAGGCCTTGGCCGATATAATAACGGCCGTGGACGTTATTTAAATGACAACGCAAATTTATGAGCAATAAAGTCTTCATATTCTTTCTCATACCTGCTGCTGCTTTTTTGGGGAAGTAAATCGATTGTGGCAGCATTTGCTTCATTTAGTACATCTTCGGGGATACCACAAAAGAACTTTGCACATCTGATATTATTTTTCTAATTTCACTTTGATTTGTTTGTTTGTATTTGAACCGTTGATGTTGCTATGGTATCAAATTGCGCCTGGATAACTAGTTTATTAATTTTGAAATTTAATATTGATAAATTGACCAGTTTTTGTAATTTAGGTATTACAAAAAGTATCGAACAACATACGGCCGATATGCAAATAACAGGCTTGGTTGAATATAAACCTCGGCTGCGCTCCGCTCCGCTTCGCTTCGCCTCGGTTTACAAACTTCAACCCGCACCTGTTACTTGCTACATATCGGCCTAATGGCGTTATATACTATTTCGCCGAGTGTTAGCTGTATCAGTAAGTGATCGGATGTCGGTCCTTCTACATCCTCTGGCTGTATATGATTTATTGCGGTATTATTTTGGTAAAAAGAAGTCCAAGAGGTTAGGGATTTTGTTACTAGTTGGCCAGTAGGTGGGTTTACCGGTTGACACCCACTTCCCATTCATCTCAATTGTTACTTGTTGAAGTTATTTTCCTTTCTTCTTTGTTAGCTGTGAGTCCCAGTGAGTATTTTTAACATTGAAATGTTCTCGAATAATGATTTTTTCTCCTAGCATACACATGAAGTTTTGATATTCTTCTTTGAGCAGTCAATGTCTTGGCGACGAGTGTAGGGCTGCTACTATGATGCTATAAATTTTTGTCTGGATGTTTACACTTAAAGCTTAAATTTTCTCAGTTTCATATTTTTCTGTTTCGTAATGTATTTTGTTGTTTTTTTTACGATGATTGCTGCTCCTCCCCTTGCCGAGTTTTGTGTATGCAGGGCGTTATAGACGTCGTCTCCCTCAATTCTAATATACATTTGGTTCGTAAAGTGTGATTCCGATATTAGGCATATGTCAATATTCAGGGTGTCCAGAGTAACTTGCAGCTTCTGCTGATGCTGCAGAAGCCCATTAGTTCCATTGCAATATTCTAAGATCTGCAGTTATTATGATTGGACCGACGATTCTGTTGGTTTTCCACTTTTGTGATTCTTTCAAGTACCATTCCATTGGATTCTTCATATCCCTTCTCTCGCTGTTCCATTTTGTCCATTAACTATTTTAACATCAGCGTTGTGGAATTAGCTCTACTTTCGGCATCTTGTGATTCACTTGCCATCAGGCAAATGATACTTTAGTGTTTACTTGCTTGCTTCAGGCAGTATTTGTTTCGATGCTTTGTTTGTGTGACAGTTTTTTTATTAGTAGTTTCATTTTTCATTTCCTGGGGCGTTATTGCCATGCTGCAATGCCATGCGTTATTGCCATGTAGCTTGCTGGGTGGGCTTCCCCGTAATGGATGCATTTGGCTTTTGTATCTCTTTGCTTCTTGCATTTTTTGATATGTTATTTCCTTGCGTTTTTAACACACCTGGGCAGAGAGCCCAGGCAATAGAGAATTGCAATTTTTTTGCGTGTGTCCGTATTCTTGACACTTTGTGCACTGTGCTATTAGTTTTGGTTTTCTGTATGCTTCAATTTTTACTCTCATACTTAGTATTGCCTTTATTTCATAAATTATTTTGGTGTCCCCTTCCTTGTTGAATTTTAACACAAAACATAGGTAATAGGATTTTCTCCTTTGCACTTTTTTTCCTCTAGTAGATCTAGAACCTACAAGTCTTATGTAGGTTCTTAACCATCACTTTTATTGGCCTTAATTGTTTATCCTCAAAAGAAAACCACTCTAAATTTGCTCTTTTAACCCTTTGCTTGCTAGTGGTTTCACAGTAAAACCACAGTTTTGTTAATTTATATCCATCTTCCTTGTGGCTTGACGTGGTAACCACAGAAGGTGGAGTCAAACACGTGACCTCTACCAACGACTCCCATAGCTGCATTTAAATCAGTGCATAGTCCCACATAGCACATGATACACTTTCTATGTACCGTTCAAATCCACAATATGCAAAAGATATCGCAAACATTATATGTATATCCAGGAAATATCTTGCGTTATAAAAGTCCACATTTGTATATGAAATGTATATACATTTTGGATATCGCCTCAATGTACATTCCTTTTATACTGTGAATATACGTATAGTATATTTTAGGTTAATGTAAATTAATGGTCATGCGGTATTTTCATTTTAAACTATATAAAAAAAAAACAACTATTTACATTAAAAAAAATTATGCAGGCAATTTTTTATGGCATAGATAATTTCTATTTCATTTTTGGTGTCTCAAATAACATCGGAAGGATGACTAAAATTACACTTTAAGTATTGTCAATTCGTAGTTGTAGTAAATGATCTTTATTATAGGGTATCGACCTATTCCGTCTTGCCGCTATAAGTTCTTACATTTGATAAAACATTTGATTTATTATAATGTGGTTTGTAGAATGATTGGTGATTTATATATGAATGATGAAAGCAGATATGCCAAAGTCATTCTTTGTAAATTTCATACAGGGTGCTTTATGTTTGATCGTCTAGTGGCTCGTTCGATGCATAGTTGTCAATTAGTATTCTTCTACATCAATTTATTTATAATATCCAAATTAATATGAACCATAAAATTGCGCCAGATTTTAAATAGTTGCCGCTCGACGAAATTGCAACGGGCGCACTCTCATTGGTCCACAGAATTCAACTGACGAACGCATTCCCCACTGGCCAAGGCCAAGTACTGCAAGCAAGCTGAAGCACTCACATGCGCACACTCTTTGTTTACCTCATAACCCTCATAACGTGCATGTGGCGGTATTTTACAGTTTTTTTTTTAAGTTTCAAGTGTGTTATAGTTATAAGTAATAATACCTAATCGATTAACTTTTTGTGGGGAAACAACGGTGCGGCAAGTACTTAAGTTTAGTTATATTATAAAGATAAAGGTAGTTTAACAAGTTTCACATGCAACTAGTGTAGATAATGGTGTTAATTAGTGTTATCTTAGTTAACATAACTGTTAGTTTGTTTTACTTCTTGTACCTTTCGTGGCCATTACAATGCTCGTTTTTAAAACATATGTATAATTTTTAGGTTACAATGCAGCCACATAAAGAAAATATTTACAGAAAAAAATTATTAAAGAGAAATAGATATCGTACAGTGGCTAAAGAAGTTACAGAGTCTATGTTTTTTATGGATTCTACATTAGAAAACACACAATCTTTGCATTTGCATCATAGTAACAATTCAAATAGGACCCATGAAGTGGATATTTTCGATGGCAAAACACCAACTTCTGAATCCTCTGAATTTAAATCTAAATGTGTCAATTTTCGATTTGATGATGTAACTCTGTTGATGAGTCAGATAATATATATATATATATATATATATATATATATATATATATATATATATATATATATATATATATATATATTAAACATACTATTATTTTAATCCAAGGAAGTATATACCGTGATTTCAGTAATGAAACAGTTTCAACTTTTAATTAACCGATTGGTGTATATTTCTTTAATAATAGTCATAATAGTCTTTTTTGTTTCAGGCAATTAAATAATGAAGAAGGAATGGAATCATTTATCGAATTAGAAGCAAGTAAAGATCGGACATCTAATTATTTAATCATTCCAATTTTTTTGTTAATTTATATATTAAAATAAACTTCCTGTAATACGTACTGTAAGTGTTGATTTCTTTAGAAATAATATAGTGTGAAATCGTGTTTACATTATTGGATTTTAGATGTAATTTTTAATACCTTGACTTGTTATTGTCGAATACAATGAGAATCCAAAGTAAGAAAACTTATATGTAAAATTATATAATGTAAACACTAAAATCATGATGTCCACTATATAACCTTTATTTAGATTAGATGTATATGTAGACCAAATATGCATTTCAGATACATTACATATAATACATATTTAATATATATACGATGTATTTAAACTAGTATATTCCAAGAATGTTCATTTATATACCAAATATATATTTCATATACCTTATACCTTTCATATTATCCATAGACAAAAGTATATGCATAGAATATCCATTTCATATACTCTGCATTAAAAATGCACATTCTGTGTATATACCTAAAGCTTAGTTGAATCTCCATAGGATGTGAAATGAATATGTTTGTGCTATGTGGGTTTTAACGGTTAGTAGCCGAATTGTTCAAAGTGTGTAACGTGCTCGTGGCAGACATTATCGAAAAAAAAATTTTTGTTTTGTTTTAATTATGGCTGGTAAGTACAACTTCATAATTGTTTATAAATGAGTCTTGGAATGAAAGGCAAAGTGTAGTTTTGGTGATTGTAGGATTTTATATGTTCTTTTTTTGTGAACAAATATGGTGGTCGTAATACCTAAACACAAGGAAAATGTTTCTTTCAGGCGGGAAAAAAATATACAGCGTTCGAGAGTTGGAAGCGCTCTCCCAGCAGGAATTATATGCATTATTTGAAGACATTCCTTCTGGAGATGCATCGGACATCGATGATTTAAGTGATAACGAAGATAACAATCATGTGAATCAGCCATTTGACATCAATGCTATAGACATCGTATTTTCTGATTATATGCCTTTTGAACAGTAAGATAATGCCTGGGATAGTGATGATGACACTCCATTGGCTACAATACGGGCTGAATTGATTCGAGAAAATAAAAGAAAAAATACTACCTGGACTCATGATTCAAAATATACAAATACTATTCGGAAGCAAGCTTTTACTAACGATACTCGGCCTAACATACCTGAAGAATTAGAAACACCAACCGAGATCTTCTTGCATCTTTTTCCGAATACATTGATAGAACGCATCGCATTTCACACCAATATTTATGCTTTACAACGAAACGGTGGTAATCCTACGTTTCAAAGAACCATTTGTGACGAAATAAAGGGGTTTATTGCAATGAACCTATTTATGGGTATCAAACGTCTTCATAGTTACAGAGACTATTGGTCGTCGAAATTGGAATTACGAGATAATTTTACTACTGCGATAATGGGCAGAGATAGATTTGATTGGCAACTGTCCAACATTCATTTGAATGATAACCAATTACTACCAGCTAAAGGATCCGTAGGTTACGAAAAACTTTATAATGTTCGACCTCTTTTGGATAAACGTTAAGACACGTTTATTCTCTCTTATAAGCCGTCAAAAAAACAAGCTATTGACGAGTCTATGATCAAATTCAAAGCCAGAAGTAGTCTGAGGCAATTTATGCCGCTAAAGCTTATGAAACGTGGATACAAAGCCTGGATCAGGGCAGGTGAAAGCGGATGGATAAAAGGATGAATGGATGAATGATAAATGGATGGACATAGGTCCATCAGTTCCAAATTTATGTGGGTAAAACGGGTAATGATGTTGAGAATAATTTAGGCACTCGAGTAGTGAAATATCTGACACGGGATTTACTTCGCAAAGGTCATAGCTTATATTTTGACAACTTCTTCAACTCAACTCAACCTATGAAGGATTTTCATGATGACACTATTTTCGTCTGTGGGACCTTCAGGAAAGGAAGGAAGTATATGCCAAAAGACCTGAAAGAAGACAACACCATGAAAAGGGGGGAGAGTGACTGGAGGGTCTCAACTTGTGGATTAACTTTTTTGAAATGGAAAGATCGAAAAAGAGTGTTCTTCTTGAGTAACTTTCATGATCCATCTGTGGATCCATCTGTCTGCAGGTTCAAATAAAACAAAAAGAGGAATACTAAGCAAAGAAAAACCCAAAAAATAACTTTAAAGTTACGGAGTTTTATTGCTATATCTGTTCGGCGGAACAACTATACCTGAGCACCTGAGTTTGCCAAAAAAAGTTAACGCCGCACCACAACCGGCTAGGAGCTAAATACATATATAATTTGAAACTGTACCATGCCAGAGCTATACAGGGTGGTGCATCGGGAAACGCACTAGGGATTTATATGTAAAAATTTTAATCTTTATTGTCTTCCCCTGGGCAGACAATACTAGAAAATTCAAATTGTTAGATGTAAATCCATATAGTGCATTATCCAATACACCACCCGATATATTATTTTGTTTAATATAATTTAACAGTAATAGAACTCACCTGCATTGCATCTTCATCTGTAGCGTCATCACCTGCATATATGATCCGTATTCTCTCGCTCCAATCAACGCCAAATGCAGTACGGAGGATGTAGATGGACGCTCTTCCCTTGTTCCATTGCACTGGTGGTTTCGCCTCGATGGCACAATGCGCGTTTGCTGCAGTAAATCCGGCTTCCTCAATGAGTCTCTTTGCAGTTTCTGTTAAAGGCCCGCGTTTGTGAGCAGGTGTTTCGCGAAAATGGAAGGTCAGCAGGGCCCCCTTGTTCTCCACCCAAGCACCGTCCCTACATACTTGTTCCTGCAAGTTCTTCAGCAACTCGCCAACTTTGCCTTTGTATTTTGTGGGCATTGGATGCACGAATTTCGTACCATCTGGGTGTAGGATTTCTAGTCCGTGGCTTCCTGCGTATGTAATTCCTTCAATCCCAACCTAAAGATATTAAAATAAAAACCAGTTTAACATACATCTCACTATTTTTATATTCTAGTATAATTGTGCCGATTATATTTAGGTTTTAAGACTTACCATTTCTTTAACATTATTTACATTTCTTCCAGATATAATGGCTATATACACGTCAGAAATATTGGATAGTCTCTGGAGTATGTGTTTAGTTTCCGTTGGGATCACAGCTAGATCTGGGTGAGGAGCTATAGGCGCTAAAGTGCCATCGTAATCTAGAAGTAACGCAAGTTTATGCGTGTTTCCAATATATCTATAATAATCAAGAATTAGAAATTTATTATTTCTGCAGGGTTTTATGTAGTACTTGGCTAGATATTCGTCAAAGTCATCCAAAGTTACTGCAGGCATCGTGACAGCTCCTATATCATCATGATCCTCCTGCGTTATAAGCGACCCCATGGCTGACAAGAACGACCTCGTCCAGTAGTTAACATCATTAATCTTCTCGCGACGTCTCAGGTAGTTCATTCTTAAGATCCGTTCATCTTCGGGCATTGTGAGGGCTCTATGGATACACTCGGCTGCACCATCAATTTCGTAAGGGTTGCAGATTAACGCCTCGTGCATTGTTTCACCAGCTCCAGCGAATGGTGACACTATAAGTACACCTGGGGGAGTGTTTATCTGGCAAGCCACAAATTCTTTGGCAACTAGGTTCATGCCATCACGAAGAGGAGTTACTAGTCCAACTGCTGCTTCCCTGTAGAAAGCTGCCAGCTCATTTTGACTGACGCAGCCATATATATATCTAAGAAATTTTACAGTACAATAAGAAAAACAGCGAAAAGTACATTATCTACTTAAGTATCAAATTTGTTACATACAATCAACAGAAATGATTTTATTATTTAATATATCATATAATATGATGATATAGATATGATAAAAAGGCTTGAAAAATGTAATAAACATGGTACAAGACCGATACTATACCTTTTCAAGTTCAATTTGAGACCAATCAAGTTCAAATTGAGACCAATCAATTTAAAATTGAGGCCAATCAAGTTCAAATTGATACCAATCAATTTCAAATTGAGACCAATCAATTTCAAATTGAAACCAATCAATTTCAAATCGAGACTAAACAAAATCAAGTTGACACTAAACAATATCAAGTTGTCATGATAAATTTTATTCGTTTACTCTCAACTTGATATTGTTTTGGGTCTACTTGATTTTGTTTAGTCTCAATTTGGAATTGATTGGTCTCAATTTGATAGTGATTAGTATCAATTTGAAATTGATTGGTATCAATTTGAACTTGATTGGCTTAAATTTGCAATTGATTGGTCTCAATTTGAACTTGAATAGTCTCAATTTGAACTTAAAAAGGTATAGTGAAAATGGCAAAGGAAAGCCAAAAAGTGTATACTATGAAGAGCACCAAAAAACGAAGACACAAATATATGGATTGATGAGGAGTATCCAAAAAAATGTACGGGAAAAAAGAAAGAGTGTTGTCCCCAAATTAAAAGAATCTAGAAAGAAATGACAGTGTGCAGTCAATAAATAAAATAAACTGATAATAAATAACATGCAATAAAAGTCAAATTTCAAAGAAAATAATAATGAGGAAAATGATCACGAAAAACGAAGTGACAGTACAAGCCAAAAAAGGACATATACCGAGAGATCCCCTGAAGGTTCAAAACTAGATGAACAACATAGAAAAGAAACAACCGCAAATCGAAAAAACTAAGAAACGCAGATATAAAAAAAAGAACGGAAACGGAAACACAAATAATAAAATGGAAAATACAAATAAAAAAACCCAAAGAATCAAACAAAACACGAAAAACAACAAAACGGAAATGCAGAAAACAGGCAAAAGGTGGCTCATGGAATATCAGAGGACTAAACGGAAAAGAAGTGTAATTAGTATTTGAATTCAAAAAAACTGCACTCAAAATACTAACAATAAGTGAAACAAAGAAAAAATGAAAAGGCAAAATAATACTTAAAAACGAACATGGTTTGATATATAGTGCAGTTGAAACAAATGAAAGAGCATCAGTGGGGGTGGGTTGCATCAAAAACAGAAAACTAATGAAATAAGTTATAGATTGGAGAGCTATCTCGGAAAGAATATTAACGATACATTTAAAAAACGAAAAGGGAAAGATTATGACAATAATAGCAGTTAATGGCCCGGATGAAAATGCAAAATGCGAAGTGAAGAAGAAAATTTGAGAAGAGATGAACATAGTAGAAGAAGAAGCCAAAGCAACCATATATATAGCAGGAGACTTTAATAGCAGAGTAGGTAAAAGAAGCAATGTAAGCGAAGTAGTAATTTGTAATTACGAAGAAACAATGAGAAATAATAACGGAAAAAGAATGATAGATTTATGCCAACTACACGGATTAATCATAACGAACACATTCTACCAGCACAGAAAAATACATAAATACATGAGAGTGCGACCTGATAGAAATGAAAAGTCAATTATAGACTACATACTAGTACAAGAAAATCAAAAAGCAATAACCGATATAAGAGTAAAAACAGGAGCAGATATATACAGTGACCACTTCGTAGTAGTCGCACAATTCAAAGAAGAAATAACAAGAGAGGCAAATATACAAAAGAGTAAACGTACATCAATAAGAATATACAAACTTAGAAATAAGGAGACAGCAAATAAGTAGGAAAATATTGTAAGCAAAGAGCTGGACGAAAATTACCTAATCGTAAAAGAAACCCCCTCATATTACATTTAACATCCTGAAAAATACATTAAAAAATCGAACCATAAATAGAAGTACACCGCATATTATTCTAGGAGATATAAACATCAACTTATTAGAAAACAACAAAACAACAAATAAATACAAAAACATATTGAAACAAAACGGACACAAAGTGGAAAACCAAATAACAAATAAATTCTTCACAAGGCAAAATAACAATGGAAATAATTCAATACTCGATCACGTCATCACGAATGCACAACTTATAGACGACATCAAAATAGAGTTTTCAAATATATCTGACCACTGTGCAATCAATACAAAATTAAAAGAAACAAGGAAAATAAAACTAAAATATCAATACTTCAAAACTACAACAACAAACCAACCAAAAATAACAGAAGAAATAACATCGATGAACACACACTCTATAAACAGCTTAAAGAAGCTATCAAAAACGTTGCAAAGAATAATAGAAAAAATCAACAAACAAATAATATCAAAAGAAGAACAGAAACCCCCAGGATAAATACCTTTATAATAAAACAAATAAAACACAGAAACAAACTAAAAAAAAATATCTCAGAAATCCAAACAATGAATCAATAAGACAAGAATACAACAAGCAAGAGAAATTAACAACAGCACAAATAAAAGAACAGAAAACGCAATACTACAAAAACAAATTTCAAATAAATAAAGACAATCCAAACGAATTGTGTAAAATAATAATAGACCAAATAAATAAAAAAGAATCAAACAAAAACTACATAAAAGAAATAAGAAAAAAACCGGAGGCACCACATATAAATCGGAAGAAATCGCTGACGAAATAAACGCATATTTCGCAAATATAGGCAAAGAACTTGCAGGAAAACAAATAAGAAGCAGCCAAACAACACTCGTACAACAAAAACAAAGAGGCAAATCGAAACCCTCATCTTCCGAAAAATAACACAAGAAGAAATTTACATAATAACAAATTTAAAAAACCATAAAACACCGGGCTTTGATAAGATAACAAACGAAATCTTAAAACGAAACAAGAACAATACTAACACCTATTCTTGTTGAAATCATAAACACAGTACTCGAAGAAGGAATATATCCTGAATATATGAACACTAGCACAAATATACCAATTTACAAAAAAGGAGACAAAACCAACCCGGAAAATTACAGACCTATTTCATTATTATCAACACTAAATAAAGTATTAGAGAAAACAATCCAAATTCAAATCACCAATCACTTGCTTAAAAACAAAATTATCAACGAAGAACAATATGCCTACCAACAACATTCAGGAATGACATCGGCCACACAAGATCTTAGACACCACATATCATCGAAGATGGAAAAGAAACAACTAGTATTAGCTATATACATTGACATGAAAAAAGCTTTCGACACTATATCAAAACCAAAATTAATCGAAAAACTTAAGACAATAGGAATAACGGGAAAGGAGCTAAACATAGTGAACACATATTTATCAAACAGAACACAAAAAACCAAAGTAAATAATGCAGAAAGCCAATCACTTGCAGCTGAATATGGAATACCACAAGGAGGAAACTTAGCACCAATTTTATATATTATATACACATACGATCTGCTGGAAATGCACTTGAAAAGAAAACCACATATATATGCAGATGACACCAGTATAGTTTAGACGGAAAAAAACTATAGAGAAATAGAAGACAATGTGAATGAAGATATAAAACTGCTGGAAAACTGGTTTTTCAATAACTTGCTAACAATAAACGAAGCAAAAACAGATATTCTCAAATGATAAAACAACAAAAGATATAAACATCACGATCAAGACTACAAAAATAAAACAAATAAAAGAAGTAAATTATCTAGGACTTAAAATACAAAGCAACCTGAAATGGGATCAACATATAGAAACGCTTAAAAAAGGGAACTCTAAAACTATCGGCGCCATAATGAAAATCAGAAACTACGTACCGGAAGAGAAAAAGAAACAAATATATCCTGCACTGTTCACATCAAAAATCAACTATCTCTGCAACATATGGGGAAACACAACTGAAAAAAACCTGAATAAACTACATACACAACAAAACAAAATATCTAAAATACTCTACAAACTGGACCAAAGAAACAATACAGCAGAATTATATTAGAAAACTAAGGAGCTCATTGTAAGAAAGATGATAGAACTGAGAAATCTCCTATTAATATATAAAATTAAAAACAACCTAACAAAAACGGACATGACACTACCAAATAATAAACAATTCCATCAACACAAAACAGGAAGAAAGTCAGATCTGAGAACATAAAAATTGACAACAACAAAACATACACAAAACTTAACAACGAAAACAATATAAGAAAACTAAATTACATAGCTTTTAAACTAAAAATAAAAAACCTAATTTTAAATAACAAGATCTAAACAAGAGGAATTAAAAATACCAACACCATCCTTCAATACCATTAACCCAGGAGGGGAGAGAAATTCCACAACTCCGAGGTGAAGACGGAAGGAAGAAAACACGCAATATTTTAAACGGTATTATTAATTAATATAATTATATACCTACTGGTATACAAAAAAAAATGTAAAGTGGCACACACCCGACACCTAACAATGTATGAGTGATTTGTTGATTATTCATATATATTCAATACTTCTAAAATTTATTATTTTGCGATATAAGTTTAAAATGAAGCATACCTTATAGGTGACCAATTAGGTGTTGTGAATCTTCCATTAATTCTTCCTACCAATTGATCCATCTCCTCTTTTAATTCCTGGTACTCTTTGACATCTGTGCGTGAAGGGACGGCGATTTGCAACAACGATACCATTTCCTTGTGTTCGGGGTGTTTCTCCAGAAGCTTTTCAAATGCTAAAAGCCTGTTCACCAATCCTTTGGTATAGTCCAGCCTGTCGACCCCTAGAATAATCTTTTGGGTGGTCGAAAGTACCTTGGGGGCTTTCTCGGCGAGCTCCACAAACCTCTCGAAGGGTATGCCTATGGGTAAGGGACGGACCCGAACTGTTCGCCCTCCATGTTCCACCAGAAGGTTCTTCCTGTCCACGCGACAGCCAAGGTTCCTTTGGCAGCAGTCGACAAAGTTGAGGCAATAGTCGGTGATGTGGAAGCCCACCATGTCGCAGCCGAGCATCCCCTGCAGGATCTCGTCGGACCAGGGGAACAGCCTGAAGATGTCCCATGGCGGAAACGGGATGTGCAGGAAGAAGCCCAGCTTGCACGCGATATTCTCGTCCTCGGCGGCCTACACAAACAACAACATGTAGTTTCTTGAACCCGCACCGCGATCATCACGAGTGGTTCATCTTTCTACACACTTTGACCTCAATTAAGTCGCCGATAACATGTAAACTCCGTAACGTTCGGAGTTTTTTTTTGTGGTTTGTTTGGGCCTTACTTGTCGTATCCAGTTAGCGGCGAGCATCAGGTGGTAGTCGTGGATCCAGATGAGCGGAACATCGTGCCCTGAGCCATTCTCTGTTTTAGCCAACTTACGAAGCGCTATCAGGGTGCAGTTGGCGAACTCTTTATTGGCTTTGATATAAGACCTCCAATGCTCGCCCTTGAAGGTCGCCCTGTCTGGCATTGAATGAAATAAGGGCCAGAACGTTGCATTGCAGCACCCGTTGTAATACGAGTCGAAGATTTCAGGGTCAATACTTACAGCAACCACCTGAAAAATTCAGAACCTATAAGATAGATTCTTACCAAAGTATAAGAAATATTTTAAGTTACACTAAACTTGGAAGCGATAATTCAATTTTATAATTTTAAACATTGCCAGTATTGACTGATACAAGACTACCTAACTTGCGTCATAACTAGTTGTAAAGAAGTAAATGGCTACTAATATCTGGATTAAAACGGAATTATGCTGTAGCTTTTATACGATGAATCATGAATTTACAAGAAAACTATTATTTATTTTGATTGCAGTTTCCTTGAGGATTTTTACCGAGTGTTACGATTAGAGGTCAATGCTTGTATTCGTCATTGGCATGTGATCTTTTTGTTGGCCTTATCTGCTGAATATAAAAAAGTATTTGTGGATTCCCATGGCTATGAACTGCTTCAGGTCACAACCAGATCCAGCTGGAATCTGGATACATACTGTGAAACCCAACCGATATAGATAAGCCTGTGTCTTTGCACCCGTACAATCTGAGTTTAAAAAAAACTTGAAAGATTTTAATGAAGATCCAATTGTTGAGTCACAATGCGATCTTATAATTTAAATAATTAAATTTCAGTAACAATTATATAGTATTATACATTTAATGCCTATTTCAATGAAGAGGAAATGGTAAAACCCATAGAAATCGTTTTCTGCAAACTTGGGAAATCTCAGAATATTCTTATTTGAGACATAAAAGTTATGCTTTATTCAATAATCATTATTAGAGTAAGATAAATCTGCAGTAAAGTAAGCCAAAATCAGCAATAAAGCAATCATTAATGTACAGTTTTTGCCAATTATATTGACCACATAACATAATATTTATAACCAGTGTCAGATTCTAATAAAGATCCAATTGTTACGTCACACTAAGATCTTATAATTTATATAATTCAATTTTGTATTAGCAACAAATATATTAGATAATACATGTAATACCTATTTCAGTGAAATGAAAATGGCAAATCCTGAAAAAGTCGATTTCTGCAAATGTGGGAAATCTCATGATTTTCGATTCTTACTATAGACATAAAAGTTATGCTTTATTTAAAAATGGTTATTAGAGTAAGATAAATCTGCAGTCAAGTAAGCCGAAATCAGCAATAAAGCAATCATTAATGTACAGTTTTTGCATATTATGTTGACCACATAACATAATATTTATAACCAGTGTCAGGTTTTAATGAAGATCCAATTGTTACATCACACTAAGATCTTATAGTTTATATAAGTCAATTTTGTATCAGCAACAAATATATTATTTTATATATTTAATGCCTATTTCAGTGAAAAGAAAATGGCGAAACCCGAAAAAAATGTTTTCTGCAAACGTGGGAAATCTCATAATTTTCGATTCTTATTTTAGGCATAAAAGTTATTCTTTGTTCGAAAATCGTCAGTAAAGTAAGATAAATCTGCAGTCAAGTAAGCCGAAATCAGCACTAAAGCAGTCATTAATATACAGTTTTTGCAATTTATGTTGACCACATAACATAATATTTATAACCAATGTCCATAACATATTCTCAATAAATTTATTATGCGGTATGTGACACATACTCTATCAAATCATATTCATAAGTCAAAGCGTAATGGCGTAAATATTTATTTTAATAAGACATTTACTGATAACAAACATTTAGAAATATATTTTTTCTATTTACATGTCATTATTTAACTCAATTGACTGTGGAAAAATGTCACATTTCCGCCAACGGAAGTTTCCTTTCCCAGCCGGCGGAAGAGAAAGTTTTGTCATGGCACACTAAGTAAACAACGCAAAGCAATACTATAATTTTCATCAAATAACAATTAAATATATCAGGGTTTTGCAATTCGTTTCCTATTTTCTGGTAGATATACTGCTTTCACTAATAATAGATTAAATCTATAAATGGTTTCTGCAACAAAAATTATCACTGTCACTGTCAAATACTGAAGTAGTTGCTGTCAAGAAAACGAAAAACCATACGATATATGCTTTAATATTAAATTTATTTGTAAAAATTATATATCAAAATTATGAGTTTTCGTATTTTGCAGTACGTTTAAAGAAAAAATAGCATATTTCGCTTGTAGGCGAAGTGACTTTTCATGACTTGCCTTCTATTACACACTTCACTTCGTTCGACGTGCAAACTCAGCCGCGCCATGAAAAGTCTTACATCTCCTCCACGTGAAATAATGTACTATTTTCTGCAACCGGAGCGAAAATACGATTTTGGAATCACGAAAATATTTGTACATTATTTTCAAAAGTTTAATTTATTATTAATATTTATAGTTGAGTTTTCTACATTGGACATGTTAATCCTGGACAAAAAATAGTTGCAGTGTTATAATTATGTTTAGTTCTCTCCATAAAGTAAGTCAAAATAACGTCTTCTGAAATTCCTTTAACATTGTTAGTCTTACACCAACCCTTCAAAAGCATTGTAAACCCAATTGTAGACAATTTTTCACTAACAAAGCATAGTCAAGACATAATAAGTTATATTGCGCTTTTTCTCAAAAAAAATTTAGAAACCAACTATATTTTTAGAACTATTACTATTTTAAGGTATTATTATTGAGTACTTAGTGGTAGAGTTAGTTTTATTTTATTTTATTATTTATTTTATTTTGCCTAACTAGTTTCATTTTCTAACAAACCATCACCCGAGGCATGATATGTGTATTTTGCTTTGTATATATCTTGATCTTATTTTTACAATAAATATTTGTAATTAATTTGAATTTTGAAAGATGTCTTTTCTCTGATGATGGTTTGTAAGAAACTAAACCTAGTTAGACAAAATAAAATAAATAAATAATTAAATAAAATAAAAATAACTCTATTAGTAAGTACCCAATAATAATACATTAAATAAATAACTGGTAACTTATGGATAAAACCTTAAAGTATTAATAAATAATGCATTTTTTTACTTTGTAGGTATCACCGTTTATTTTAATAAAGTGACGATAGTTTCATTATAGTTGCATTATTTATTTATACATAATGTATCACGAAGTAGAAGCCTCCAGCGTTAATAAAACCTTAAAGTATTACTTATGTTAAGAATGTTTCTAATTGGAAATATGCTAAATGCACCAAATAAAATGTTGAATTTCTAAAACGGCATTTAGTGCATTTAATTCATGATTTTTAATATGTGCTAAGTATATTTTTACAGTGTGATGTATTATATATGTGTGTTACTGACAAAACATTATCATGTAAATGATAAAATGATAAATGTTATGTTTATCATGTAAATGATAAAACTATCTATGTATCTATCTATTAGTGTTGTAACAGATACTTTTTTGTATCTAGATACAGATACAGATACTTTAGAAAAAAATATATCGAGATACATATCTAGATACATATTTGAAAATATATCTAGTTACAGATACAGATACATTTGAAAAGTATCTAGACACTTCCAGATACATTTCAGATACATGGAAAACCAAACAAAAAAATATTTTCTTTTTACATAAGCATTTTAAATGCATAAGAAAATGCTCAAAAATATTTAATAAAATGTGCAAAACTAAATTTATTTTTTATCGTCTGCTTATAGTTATCGGTATACTTGTCCTCTCCTGACAATGACTCATCGATCCATGTTGCATAAATTCGACATACGTTTCTAATTACATTGAATTCTATTACGTTTAGCTTAAGCACACACACCAGCACTAAAAATGCGATTGTATTTTCGAATTTTCGAAAAAGCATGCGTCATTGTCAGCTTTCAACAGGCTACAATACGTAATAGATACAAGGACAATACATCATGAAATAGCAAATTATTGACTTAAGATCTTAAAATTAAAAATTAATTAAATATGAAAAAATAATCGAAGCACCAAAGTAAAAATTAAAAAAATATATATTATTGCTCTCAATAATGAATCAATAGCTAATTGTATGTAATTAGCGTGAAATGCAGTGTTGTAACAGATACATTTTTTTGAATCTAGATACAAATACAGATACTTCAGAAAATATGTATCTATAGACTACTTTAGGTACTCAAGCAAGAATGTACCTAGATACGTATCTAAATACTAGAAGTGTATCTAGATACTGTATCAAGATACATGTATCTAGATACATTACAACACTGCTATCTATCTATCGTGTGACAATATAACACCCCGAATATTTTTACATATTCAAATTTCTCGTTCACTACGTGTTGATTAATAATTACTAGTACTATTTCTAAAGTTTAATATTTTACAGGTATATTTCGAAACGTCATAACTCATTTTATTAATGGAATTTTTTTACAAAAGAGTGCTAAACAAACCTTCCCTAAAATATGTGGCTTGTCAGTTGTTTTGAAAATTTCTTGATTCAAAACTTGTTTGCAACATTTAATTATATCTGTGCAAGTGGATCATAGTAGGCATGCCTCGTGTATTTTATGTTTATTTTACCATTATCAATCGCATTGCATTTCAAAGTTTCTTATGGGCGAAGCTTCATGATTAGCAAATGTTTAAGGCCCTATTTTACAATTGTAATAATCCATTGTATCAACTTTGATATCCTACGCAAATTTACCAGGAACAAAGATAACACTGGTCAACACAATTTTTGTCCCTTAGATATAAATAACCGATTCCGATAGAAATGTTTTTGCTGATTTCAGAAACGTCAAACAAAATATCTAAGACGTCAGGTTTTTTAATTATTTATATTATTGCAAATTGTGTAATTTTTTTAATTTTTTTCGTGATGCAAGACAGATTCCGATATTTTTATATCACTTATCACTTTGTATCACTTTTCTAATCTATCTTTAACTGAGAACATATTTTTGTAAGTAAATAGTGGAAAAGCTGTACAAAAAATTATTAAAAAATTGACCTCCGGCATTTTTGATTAGCATTTCATACATAGGTACGCATAGTAAATACTATCCCAAAAATGCATTTAAATTGAAGGGACACATTCATCCAAATTTGTCGACCAGTGTAATCCACAATTTTAAAACTGGGCCTTAAACATGAATGAATACCCAAATCAAGAAATAGTGAATCTATTCTATACCTTTTCAAATTCAAATTCAGACCAATCAAGTTCAAATTGAGACTAATCAATTTCAAATTAAGACCAATCAAGTTCAAATTGATACCAATCAATTTCAAATTGATACTAAACAAAATCAAGTTGACACTAAACTATATCAAGTTGTCATAATAACTTTTATTTATTTACTCTTAACTTGATATTATTAAAATCAATAATCAATTTGAACTTGATTGGCCTCAGTTTGAAATTGCTTGGTCTCAATTTGAACTTGATTGGTCTCAATTTGAACTTGAAAGGGTATAGAATCATCGCAAGTGTGACAAAATTATTCTTCGAACTTGCAGATTTATTTTTAAGATATTTTAAAGATAATTCACGAAATAATCGTCCTTAATATCACGCGAACTGAACCAATTTCGCGACTGACATTTCTACTGTTGATTTATGCTGGAGAGATACCGTTTGAAATTTAGGGTACTAAATCCACCGATTTAGGTATCAGATTTTCAAGTCTACTCTAGTAGAAATATTATTAAGAAAACTGATTTGCTAGGTAATAATTTAAGGTCCTATATTTTGGAAACAAAAACGATTAGAACAAAAAAATATTTCATTTTCATTTAATTTTGCCTTTCTTAGAATTCTCATGGATTTATGCCACGAAGTTATGAGACACTATATTATTTTAAATTTTCGTCGTGAGCTTAACAATTTGGCTCGACTAAATGAATGCAATTAATAATCAGATATAACTCCTCTTTTCCGTGAGAAACAAACATTTAAAATCCGTATAAATAAACAAATTATTATAAACATTAATATTTGATATTCAAATTATAATCACGGTATACACGGTATAGAATACGGTAGAAGGGTAACCGATATATATATATATATATATATATATATATATATATATATATATATATATATATATATAGTTGAATCAGTTATCTTCATGTGAAATATTTTCAACTTTCTACCACTTCCGGTTCTACCGGAAGTAGCACCAACTTTCTTATTTTAAATAGAACACCCCATATATTATTATATTTTTGAATTCCTCGCATAAATTGGAACACATTTTGTAAGAACGTATGTACATTTATCTCTTCTAGTTTTCAAGAAAAATCTTTCACATGAGGATAACTGATTCAACCGTGTGACGAGGTTTTTATTTTTATTTTAGGACGACGGCAACCCCGTAAACTTTTAACGAACGGTTTAGCGTAGACACCCTGTATATATAATTTTAAATATATATATAAACATTTTTCAATTTACTGAGAACACGTCAATACTGTCTGATATTTCTTTATTAATTATTATGGGATTTTTAACTTCGTAAGTATGAATACAAGATTACAGCCGCATAAATTATTCATAATAATAAAAAAATAGCTAAACCATAGTATGGAAAAACGAAATACAAAATCGGAACACATTATCGAAAACATTTAGTTACCTGTTATCAATGCACATATATGAAACCATCAAATACATGTATTTTGTATTATTTGTGTTTTTCTATACAACTTTGCCCCGATCGCAATTGAAATTTCATTATTAAGGTTATTCTGGAGAGCTATACAAGAAGCATGTTATTCCTGGGCTGAGCAATGATTCATACTTTATCTTATATACTTAGGTAACTTTGATATTTTGTGTAGTGGTTAGTTATTTACAATAAATGAACCTAACCTAAAAATGATTTACATACGTAGGCACTTTTTTGCCAGATTATTATCCAATAAATTGGATTAAAATCTGGTAATTTAGTGCCGTGTTGATTTTTCCCTCTAAACGTTTTCAGAAATAGTAATTTTTCATGAATTAATATGATTATAAGTAACCAAAATAATGTATGTATCTATTTATTTAAAAATAATAGTTGTTATGAAGGAAGTTTATTTTGTACAAAATTATTCAGTAGCGGATTACTTTATTGCCAATTTCGGCTTACGTCTCTTTCTTTTTCTATACTATGGATTTAAAAAAAAGCGAAACAGGTCTTAGGGAAGTCCACCGAAAACTTTCTAGGTGTGAATCAGGGTGCAAAATGAAGTCGAATATTCCTTTTATTATGTTGTATAGGTAACCCAATTTGCACTAAATTTGATATAAGTCTGGTAATTTAGTGCCGTGCTGATTTTTCTCTATAAACGATTTCAGAAAAAATAATTTTTCATGAATGCATGTTGTTATAAGTAACCATATTTATGTATGTAATCATTTAACAATAATAGTTGTTATGAAGGAAGTTTATTTTGTACAAAATTATTCAGGAACGGATTACTTTAGTGCCTATTTCGGCTTACGTTAATTACGTCTATTCCTTTTTCTGATCTTCAGATTAAAAAAAAGCGGAATGGGTGTTAGGGAAGTCCACCGAAACCTTTCTAGGGGTGTACCAGGGTGCAAAATGAAGTCGAGAATTCCGTTTTTTATATAGGCGATTTACATCAAGGCGGCAGCGCCACGGTGGCGCATTCACGTACTAGCCTTGGGGGGCATTTCACGCTTCGAGTTATGTGTTCTTATGTGTTTCTTGTGCTAAAGTGTGCGATTTGTATCAAATTCTTCTAATTCTGCCGTTTATCGTACAGTTATCAATCTGGTGGTTATGGTTTAACTTCAACAATGGCAAAATATAAAAGGGTTTGTACCGTATTCTACGCTAGTTTCCACAGATTCCCGGGTGCAGGTAAAAGGTGTGCGATTCGTATCCAGTTCGTCGATTGATACGCGCATTATAACTGTACGATGAATACTGCAATGTATACGATGGATAAGCAACTTGGTATTTTCAAGAGAAAATTCAAACCTTCTCTCATTCGAAAATAGTTTTCAGGAAGAAAATGCTTGGAATACATATGTAAACACTTTAATGAACACGACTGTACATGCTTTTTCATGCCCATTCTTAATTTGAGTTTCCATGCTCTTTGTATATCCGTCAGCTCGGTGTTTGCCAGCTTCGTTACATATTTCACGTTCATTTTGTCTGCAGGCGGGAATCGATGCGAACTGACGTCAAGATTTTTGTTGCTGTCAGCGTTGGAGGAATACGGTGCAAACATTTTTATATTTTGCCATTGTTCATGTTAAACCATAACCACCAGATTAATAGCTGTACGATAAACTGCAGAAGTCGACGAATTTGATACGAATCGCACACTTTAGCACAACAAACACATAGGACGTCAGGATTTTTGTTACTGTCAGCATTGGAGGAATACGGTACAAACCCTTTTATATTTTGCCATTGTTCATGTTAAACCATAACCACCAGATTGATAACTGTACGATAAATGGCAGAAGTCGACGAATTTGATACAAATCGCACACTTTAGCACAAGAAACACATAAGAACACATGAGTGGAAGCTTCAAATACCCCCCATGGCTAGTTCGTAAATGCGCCACCGTGGCGCTGCCGCCTTGATGTAGATCGCCTATTGTATAGGTAACCCAATTTGCAGTAAATTGGGTAATAATCAGGCAATTTAGTGCCGCGCTGATTTTTCTCTCTAATCTATTACAGAAAAAGTAATTTTTCATGAATTAATGTAATTATAAGTAACCAAAATAATGTATGTAATGCTGATTTTTCTCTCTAAACGATTTCAGAAAATGTAAATTCTCATGAATTAATGTAATTAAAAGTAACCATAATTATGTGTGCAATCATTTATTTAAAAATAATAGTTGTTATGAAGGAAGTTCATTTTATACAAAATTGTTCAGCAACGGATTCAGTGCCAATTCCGGCTTACGTTAATTTCGTCTATTCCTTTTTCTATACTAAAGATTTAAAATAAAGCGAAAAAGGTGTTAGGCAGTTTCAGCGAAAACTTTCTGGAGGTGAATCAGGGTGCAAAATTAAGTCGAATATTCCTTTAATTATATTGTATAGGTAACTCAATATGCTCTAAATTGGATAATAATCTGGTAATTTAGTGCCGTGCTGATTTTTCTCTCAAAACGATTTCAGAAATAATATGTTTTCATGAATTAATGTTATTATAAGTAACCATAATAATGCATGTAACTATTTATTTAACAATAATAGTTGTTATGAAAGAAGTTTATTTTGTACAAAATTATTCAGGTGCGGATTACTTTAGTGCCTATTTCGGCTTACGCGTCTATTCCTTTTTCTGCTCTTCAGATTAAAAAAAAAGCGAAATGGGTGTTAGGAAAGTCCACCGAAAACTTTCTAGGGGTGAATCAGAATGCAAAATGAAGTCGAATATTCCGTTTGTTATGTTGTATAGGTAACCCATTTTGCACTAATTGGATAATAATCAGACAATTTAGTGCCGCGCTGATTTTTCTCTCTAAACCTTTACAGAGAATTTTTTTTCATGAATTAATGTAATTATAAGTAATTAATATGATCTGTGTAACTATTTATTTAACAATAATAGTTGTTATAAAGGCAGTTTATTTTGTACAAAATTATTCAGTAATAGATTACTTTGTGCCAATTTCGGCTTACATTAGTTTCGTCTCGTTCTTTTTCTATACTTAAGATTAAAAAAAAAACGAAACAGGTGTTAGGGAAGTCCACCGAAAACTTTCTAGGTGTAAATCAGGGTGCAAAATGAAGTCAAATATTCCTTTTATTATGTTGTATAGGTAACCCAATTTGCACTAAATTTGATATAAGTCTGGTAATTTAGTGCCGTGATGATTTTTCTCTATAAACGATTTCAGAAAAATAATTTTTCATGAATGCATGTTGTTATAAGTAACCATAATTATGTATGTAATCATTTATTTAACAATAATAGTTGTTATGAAAGAAGTTTATTTTGTTCAAAATTATTCAGGAACGGATTACTTTAGTGCCTATTTCGGCTTACGTTAATTACGTCTATTCCTTTTTCTGCTCTTCAGATAAAAAAAAGCGGAATGGGTGTTATGGAAGTCCACCGAAACCTTTCTAGGGGTGAATCAGGGTGCAAAATTAAGTCGAATATTCCGTTTTTTATATTGTATACGTAACCCTATTTGCACTAAATTGGATTATAATCAGGCAATTTAGTGCCGCGCTGATTTTTCTCTCTAATCTATTACAGAAAAAAATGTGTTAGGGAAGTACACCGAAAACTTTCTTGAGATATATCAGGGTGCAAGATGAAGTCGAAAATTACTTTTATTACGTTGAGTAGGTAACCCAGTTTGCACTAAATTGGACAATAATTTGGTAATTTAGTGCTTTGCTGATTTTTCTAAGCGATTTCAGAAAAGGTATTATGTTCATGAATGAATGTAATTATAAGTAACCATAATAATGTATGTTACTATTTATTTACCAATAATAGTTTTTATCAAATAAGTTCATTTTGTACAAAATTAATAAGTAACTGATTACTTTAGTGAAAAAAGCGAAAAAGGTATTAAGGAAGTCCACCGAAAACTTTTTGGAGGTGAACCAGGGTGCAAGATAAAGTCAAATATTCCATTTATTATATTGTTTAGGTAACCCAATTTGCTCTAAATTGAATATTAATCTCGTAATTTAGTGCTGTGCTGATTATTTTCTCTAAGCGATTTCAGAAAAAGTAATTTTTTATCAATGAATGTAATGATAAGTAACCATAATACGGTATGTACCTATTTATTTAACAATATTAGTTGTTACGAAAGAAGGTCATTTGTAAAAAAATATAAAATAACGGATTACTTTAGTGCCATTCTATTTAATTTTATGTACTAAAGATTTAAAAAAAAAGCGAAAAAGATATAAGGGAGGTTCACCGAAAACTTTTTAAAGGTGAATCAGGGTGCAAAATGAAGTCAAATATGGCGTTTGTTATGTTGCATTGATAACCCAGTTTGCACTAAATTAGATAATAATCAGATTTTTTTTTTCTAAAGGATTTCAGAAAAAGACTAGATGAACAGCTATTGCTGGTATTATAACATTGCTAAATTATATTTCATGCTACGTTGATGACCTATAATATTTCATAGATTGTTCAGTATCTTTAATTAGAACCTGTATTTCTACAACGTCTATTTCTTTTTCTATGCTTAAGATTAAAAAAAAAGCGAAAAGGTGTTAAGGAAGTCCACCGAAAACTTTATAGAGGTGAATCAGGGTGCAAAATGTAGTCAAATATTCCTTTTATTATGTTCTATAGCTAACCCAATTTGCACTAAATTGGGTAACACAAGCTGGTAATTTAATTAGTGCTTATCTTTGTCTCTAAGCGATTTCAGAAGAAGTAATTTTTCATGAATGAAAGTTATAATAAGTAACCATAATAAAGTGTGTACCTATTTATTTACAAACAATAGTTTTTATGAAAGAAGTTCATTTTGTACAAAATTAATCAGTAACGGATTACTTTAGTGACAATTTCGGCTTACGTTAATTACGTCTATTTCTTTTTCTATGCTTAATTTAAAAAAAAATCGAAAAAGGTGTAAGGGAAGTCCACCAAAAACTTTCTAGAGGTGAATCAGGGTGAAAAATGAAGTCGGATATTCCTTTTATTATATTGTATAGGTAACCCAATTTGCACTAAATTAGACAATAATCTGGTAATTTAGTGCCGTGATGATTTTTCTCTCTAAACGATTTCAAAAAAAGTAATTTTCCATGAATGAATGTTATTATATATAGCCATAATTTTATATGTAACCATTTATTTAACAATCATAGTTGTTGTGGAGGCAGTTTATTTGGCACACAATTATTCAGTAACGGAATACTTGAGTGCCAATTTCGGTTTACGTTAGTTACGTATATTTCTTTTTCGATACTTAAGATTTAAAAAAATGTGAAAAAGTTGTTAGGGAAGTCCACAAAAAACTTTCTAGGAGTGAATCAGGGTGCAAAATGATGTCGAATATTCCTTTAATTATGTTGCATAGGTAACCCAATATGCACTAAGTTTGATAATAATCTGGTAATTTAGTGCCGTGCTGATTTTTGTCACTAAACGATTTAAAAAAAAGTAATTTGCCATGAATGAATGTTATTATAAGTACCCATAATTATGTATGTACTTATTTTTTTATCAATAATAGTTGTTATGAACGAAGTTGATTTTGTACAAAATCATTCAGTAACGAATTACTTTAGTGCCAATTTCGGCTTACGTTAATTACGTCTATTTCTTTTTCTATACTTAAGATTAAAAAAAAATGCGAAAAAGGTGTTAGGGAAGTACACCGAAAACTTTCTAGGCGTGAATTAGGGTGCAAAATGAAGTCGATTATTCATATTACTTTGTTGCATAGGTGACCCAATTTGCACTAAATTGAATAATAATCAGGTAATTTAGTGTCGTGCTGACTTTCTCTCTAAAGGATTTCAGGAAAAGTAATTTTTCATGAATAAATGTTATTATAAGTAACCTTAATACTGTATGTAATTATTTATTTAACAATAATAGTTGTTATAAAGAAAGTTCATTTTGTACAAAATAATTCAGTAACGGATTACTTTAGTGCCAATTTCGGCTTACGTTAATTACGTCTATTTCTTTTTCTATACTTAAGATTTTAAAAAAAGCGAAAAAGTTTAAGGGAAGTCCACCGAAAAATTATATTGGAGAGGTAACCCAATTTGCACTAAATAGGATACTATTCTGGTAATTAAGTGCCGTGCTGATTTTTGTCTCTGAAGGATATCAGGAAATTTAATTTTTCATGAATGAATGTTATTATAAGTATCCATAATAATGTACGTAACTATTTATTTAACAATAACAGTTGTTATGAAGGAAGTTCGTTTTGTACAAAATTATTCAGTAACGGATTACTTTAGTGCCAATTAGGGCTTACGTTAATTACGTCTATTTCTTTTTCTGTACTTAAGATTTAAATAAAAAACAGCTAAAAAGATGTTAGTGAAGTCCACCGAAAACTTTCTAGAGGTGAATCAGGGTGCAAAATGTAGTCGAATATTCCTTTTATTATGTTGTATAGGTAACCCAATTTGCACTAAATTGGATAGTTATCTGGTAAATTAGTGCCGTGCTGATTTTTCTCTCTAAACTATATCAAAAAAAGTGATTTTTCATGAATGAATGTTGTTATAAGTATTACATTAAAGTATGTACCTATTTATTTAACAATAATAGTTGTTATGAAGGAAGTTCATTTTGTACAAAATTATTCAGTAACGCATTACTTCAGTGCCAATTTCGGCTTACGTTAATTCCGTCTTTTTTCTTTTTCTATACTAAAGATTAAAAAAAAAGCGAAATAGGTGTTAGGGAAGTCCAGCGAAAATTCTCTAGAGGTGAATCAGGGTGCAAAATGAAGTCGAATATTCCCTTTATTATATTGTATAGGTAACCAAATTTCCATTAAATCGGATAATAGTCTGTTAATTTAGTGTCGTGCTCATTTTTCTTTTTAAAGGATTTTAGAAAAAGACTAGATAAACAGCTATTGCTGGTATTGTAACATTGCTAAATTGTATTTCATGCTACGTTGATGACCTATAATATTTCATAGATTGTTCAGTATCTTTAATTAGAACCTGTATTTCCAGAGATGAGGAAGTTGAGGGATATATATATATATATATATATATATATATATATATATATATATATATATATATATATATATATATATATATATATATATATATATATATATATATATATATATATATATATATATATATATATATATAAATCCCACTGCTAAACCTCAAGATAACTTACCAGCAACTTAATCAGTGGATGGAGCATTCAGCCGTTCATTGATCACATATTGTACATAATATCACAACTTAACAGTTGAAAAATAATCAACCTGCACTTACCCTATCTGATTTCAATCCTGCGGTTGGAGTAATATCAATAGGATCGGACTCAGGAATGGCTTCGCCTGGATCTTTTAAGTGTATCCCTGGCCATCCCACCCATAGACCATTGCAGTTGACTACGACGGGGGCAACAGCCGTTACAAGACCACCAGCACTGCAAAAATTAATATTAGTTTCGTACTATTTACTGCAATCAGAGTTATCAGCATTTTACAAATAATACCAGTACAATTACAGTTAATTATAGTAGCCGAGAGTAAATACAGATGGCGCCAATCAATGCAAATTGATAGCGATACAATTCATGCAGAAATAATATGAATGAAGTATTGTGATTCAATGACTGCTGATGAAAATGTTATTGTAAATAATTAATTAGTAATAATAATATATAAGGAGTTGGTTTTTAAAACGCAGTTTTCGAGGTTCCTGCAGAAAATAAGTGCAAGATGGCGTTACTTGATTTAGAACCTACTCTATTTAGTGGTCTGATTCATGAATTGCAATACGCAATTTTTCGCACTAAAACTTGCATTACAAAAGTAGGTTAAAAGGCGAAATGCAGTATTTCTAACATAGCTGGTATTTAAATTTTTAGCATTTTGGAATTTCAAACCCAGTTTATACGAAATAATGAGGTTATGTTGTTATATTGTCTGGTGTTATAATAGTATTTACTGTTCAGTTTTTGCGCTGTTTCAACCCATTTTTATATGCATAAGGAAGGATTACTTGTTAGTGAATGGTCGAAGGGCTCTCGAGCTCGAAAGCGAGGTGAAAACAAGAGGAATGAAGCTAAAAGAATTAGGTATTGATAAATTCTTAAATAATAAATTACGGTTATGTCATTTCAACATTGCTTTATTTTAAATTAGATACTCGAATCATTTGCCCGATGCAGTAGATATCCAACCCTGCGTACACAACACAGTATCGTTTAAATATGTAAATATCCTTAAAGAAGATATTATATTAATGCAACAAAAATTACATAGCCGATCACTGAGAACAGCAATTCACGAAAAAAATGCTCATATGCTTTTTGTTGATTCTCTAAAATGCAACAAGACAGGAAAGCAACAAGTAAGAATTAAATATCAACTAAAACAGGTTAGTGGTAGTTTAATAAACGTTTGCCAGTTTTTTTTTCTGGGTTCTACGCTAATCTTACAACGACATGCTGTAAACATTGCTAAACAAAAATTACTATTAGGAGAAATAAATGATACAAGCGGAGGCAATCACAGATCAAAAGCATTTTAAGATAAACGATTAAAAGTTATTTCTTTTATTGGATACCTACGAGGCAAAGAAAGTCATTATAATCGAAGCAAGTCCAAACGATTGTATTTATCATCTACTTTATCTGTGACTAAATTACATAGGATGTATAACAAGTCGCTCCCAGATCATTTGAAAGTAGAATACAGATTTTTTTTAACATATTTGTGAAAAACTTCAATATTGGATTTGCCAGTCCAGCCACCGATATGTGTAGTACTTGCCTTAAAATGGACAATACAATTAAAAATATAGATGATTTGAAAATAAAGAAGATGCAATGATTAACAAAAGAGGTCACAAACTCAGGGCAAAGCAATTTCACACCTTCATGCAAGAAGAACCTGAAAATAGTCTTAAGTCAGTGCTTAAGTTCTGTTTCGATATGCAACTGGTACATGCACCGCCTAAAATCAATGTCCAAGAGACATTTTATTTACGTCAATTGGTATTGTACAACTTCTGTATGACAGGTCTACTAATAATGCCCATTTCTACATATGGGCGGAAGTACAGTCAGGGCGTGGATCTGTTCAACTTGGTTCGGCTTTATATCAAAAACCTACGACACAATAAGGTTGTTTGCAGATGGTTATGCAGGGCAAAATAAGAATGCCTTCATAATTCACATGCTGCTTTATTGGCTTTACAAAAACTCTCCTCAAAATGTCAAAAATAAAATAATATATTTTCCGGTAAGGGTACATACTTTCTTGCCTGCAGGGTGTTTGGCAGGGTGGAAAAAATACTGCGGAAATAGTCTGTAATTTTAACCGAGGAGGAGTACCACGAGTAATTCAAAAAAGTTGGGAAATCGGTTAATATTTTAGGCGAAAATTGTATAATATGAAAGGTATGTCGGATATGCTGAAAAAACTGTTGGAATTAAGGACTCAAAAAAAATTAAAAAAACAATGATCAGAAAAATAACAAAACTGCCACCCAAAACCAAATCCCCGTAATGAAAATGGAGTTGAACTACCGCTCTGATAACCCAGAAAGCAATTCCAAACATTATTGAAAACAGGAAAAACTTAGCAAGGTTTTCATATAAAAGAACTATCTCTTCAAAACATAATGAAGAAAATTAAACTAGATAATGTAGCAAGTTTACTGAGTAGTTCTAACGAAAATTGGGAACAAAACGTCAACCTTTCATGGTATAAGGAGATCATTCAAAATATGGGTCAGCCGTATGAAGCTGCTGGAGACGATAGTGAATGTGAAGATCATAATCCTAACGATTGCGACTGCTGTGAAGATGACATTGGTCTTCAACTTTAGGATTTAGTTTACCAAAACAATATTTTATTGCCTGATTGTCTCATTGGGAAAACGTTTTTTCTATTATTTTGCGTTACTTAATGAAAACTGAATGTTTATTTTGTTTGCTGATAATAAAAGTATACCATTAAATAACTCTTTCAACATTCCCCGAATTTCAATATGCAGTTTCTGTGAAATGTTGGTACTTCAAAACGCAGTCTATTTTTAAATTTTCAAAACATTTTCACAGTTCAATCAAACGATTTTGACAAATGATGCTAAGCAACTAATCCTTAGATGACAAACAAACTTCATTTTGTACTAGTTCAATAACATCAACACTTTTTCCAGTAACATTTTTCGCAGTTATTGCCGAATGTGTCTAAGTCCTAAATCTATGTTTTGAAAATCAACTTCTCATGTGTAGTAAGTATATTGATTCATATATGAATCACCGCGCATGCTGGTACTAAAATTCCATTTACTTTCCATTGTGGTTTCTCGTGTATAAATAGCAATATATGATTATATGAATATCAATTTATTGTAGATGCCTTTATTTTGCAAAAATGGAATGGAAAAGTTAGACTTGCAAAGTTTGAATCCCGACGAACTATATGATTTTATTGAAAATATACCTTCTGGCAGTGAAGATGAACTGGAAGTGGATAGTGATGATGATCTACTACAAGTTCATCCTGATTCACAAAAATTATTGGATAAGTATTTTGAAGATCCAAACATCCACGAAATTTTACTGACGGTTGAAGCAGGCCCGAATGAAGATAACTCGTCTACACCCGAGTCAATAAACAATACGGAATGTCAGGCGGTATTGGATTGTTCAATTACTCCAACGCCTCAAAAAAAAAATCAGCCATGTCCCACTAAAGTAAAAACAAATTCGCTATGGCGAAAGAAAAAACTAGTAAATATTCCATCTACATTTACTGGACAGGCAAATTATCCAGCTGATGTAACGACCTTGGACACACCTTATCAATTTTTCAAATATTTTTTTGATGACAACCTCATTGATGGGATTGTGGAGAACACTATCAAATATAGCGTTTCCAAAAATCCAGCGAAGCCATTCCAATTTTCAAAGAATGAACTTATGAAGTATTTGGCCATTTGTACTTTGTCTTCGGTTTCGTGCATATCTAACTTTCGTAAGTATTGGAACGAACACATCGGATTAGATATTGCATGCAACGCATTGAGCCAAAAGCATTTTGAAAATATTCGAAGCAATTTACATTTCAATGATAATGCAATTATTTCCAATTATGATAAACTACATAAATTGAGACCAGTCATCGATTCATTTTCAGCGAAATTTCTAACAATTCCCATGGATGAAATGCTATCCATTGATGAGCAAATTTGTGCCACAAAGGCACGTCATCATATGAAGCAATACTTACCATTGAAACCCCACAAATGGGGATACAAACTTTTTGTTCTAAGTGGGGTTTCAGGATTTTGTTACAAATTTGAAATTTATACAGGCACAGAAAACGATCCAAATAAACGACCACTAAATGAACCAGATTTAGGAGCGAGTAGCAACATTATTGTACGATTGGCTCGAGAAATTTCAGGGAACAAATTCCATAAGCTATATTTTGATAACTATTACACCTCAATTCCGATAATAAGTTACTTAGCACAACTTGGTATTCATTCACTTGGAACCGTGCGACGTAACGATGAAACGGGGGGAATCGGGTGAATTTGTGGCTGATTACGAAGGAACATCCATCAGTAATGTATATTGGAAAGACAATAAAACAGTTACACTTCTGTCATCATTTATTGGCACAGAACCTATAACGATGGTAAGTAGGTACGATCGAAAGAAAAAAGAAAAAATTGAGGTTCCTTGCCCTGCTATTGTTAGACAATACAACCGCCACATGGGAGGAGTGGACCTGCTAGACAGCATAATTGGCAGATATAAAATAAAGATGCGATCAAGAAAGTGGTACATGAGATTATTCTTTCCGCCTTTATTTTATCATTTACTTGATATCTCGATTATCAACGCATGGTTGCTTTATCGCAAATTCAATAAAGAAGAGGAAAAAAAAACCTTGGCCGATTTTCGACTTGAATTGGCCATCACATTATGCAATATCGGGACATGCGCAACCCCTAAACGAGGACGACCAACTGAAATTGATCGGAGCATAGAGAAGAAACGAAAAAAACCGAATGCGACTCCTGTGCCGCCCAATGATGTAAGACTTGATCGTCAAAACCATTTTCCTTCATGGAACAAAACTAGAATCCGATGCAAGTTACCAGGTTGTTCGGCTCAAACATTCGTTATATGCAGCAAATGTGACACAGCATTGTGTTTTAATAAAGATAAGAACTGTTTTACGTACTTTCATACAAATTAATTTCATATAATATAGGTTTTACAATAAATACATATATAAGGATAACTAATGCACACTGATGCATATATGCATCACATGTTGTTTTTTCTTTAAATAAACTTAAAAATAAAAAAAATAAAATTTTATTATTTTTTCCAAACGTCTTGATAAATTTGCAAGATATTTTGATTTTTTTTAATTTAAAATAAAAAAATTGCGCATTGTAGGGTTAATTTCACATATTTTCAATATATGTAGTCGGGTTGAGATGAATTTATGTGCGCCCAAGTTCGATGTGATAATAGTATATTACATACCGCGGTGAAAAGTGTTTCATTACCGTCGAGAGATTAGGAAGTTAACGTAACTCCAGAAAGAAATTAAACTTCCAGCAGATACAGTATCAAGATACAATATCTAGATACGTATCAGGATACATTCTTGCTTGAGTACCTAAAGTTGTACCTAGATACATTTTTTCTGAAGTATCTGTGTTCGTATCTAGATAGAAAAAAAATGTATCTGTTACAACACTGCTCTTAGCAAATGTCATAAATAGTTGTTTATGTGGAAGATGAAATAAAATTTTCTTAAATCCGCTAGTGAAATAATAGATCCGCCAGAGATTAATAGATTTAGTTATTTATATGCCAAGTGATCTAAGAGGATGTCTTTCGCGAGAATAATTTTAAAAACGTTCAGTCGTTACACATTTAAATTTTATAATATAAAGTCGGTGAAAACTCATACTGACATTTATTGTTCTATCAAATTTTAAAAAGGCCGATTGTAGTGCATTTTGCCAGAAGGAGTTCCAAACGAAGCAACAGAATCTTTGGGAAAATTGTTGCCCACGAAATAAAAGATATTCAATCAAATTTTAACAAAATTATTCGATCAAAAGGAAGTTGTATGTGTTTGATTTTGAGTGAATTAAAAGTTACTTTTAATATTTTATTATCCATAACCTAAATAATCGACGAATTAAAAGTTTAAAAACCAAAACCTCTAAGATGAAATTAGATACTAGGCAAATTTTTAGAAGCCGGTTTTAGAACATCTATTTAATATAACTCTCATGTTATCTAAAAACTCATTGGCTTTCCGTGGTGAAGAAGAAAATATAAATGATCAAAATAATTACAATGATTATTTTTTTACGTTTCTCAAAACCAATGATATATTTCGATTTTTGTCATATTGATACTTCTGGACCAATCCCGTCATTATTATACTGGGAATATTCTCTAGAGATTATTATAGTGGGAATAATCTCGGTAGCTAGGTTCACTCTTGTCAATCAAAATATTTGTCAAATTATTAATTTATCAATCATATTAAAGTGTCATACAAAATGAATAAAAGTCGCTTTAGCTGCGTTTCGCATACTGAAATTGATAAAGAAATACTAGAAAGCAAAAAACGTCAAAAAATAATCTAATCAAATATAACTCGAGAGTTCGATAAATTAGAAAATAATTTGGCAGATTATGTCTCAAACTTATTGCCATTTGGCAATAGTCACTCGAGCCCTTCGGGCTCTCGTGACTATTGCCTGGCAACAAGTTTTCGACAATCTGTCAAATTATTTTCAATTTATTCTCACTCTCTTGTTATATTATTACTGAAAACTTTTTCTCACAAGTTGAATTAATTATTAAATATGATACAGTTATATCACAAGTTTTAGAAATTCCCTCAGGATGCACGAGATATTTGAGCCCTAGAATTTAAAATGAATTAATTGAGTATGCAGGAAATAATTTAGAAAGAATTTTAATACACAAAATTAACGTTTTTCCATTTAATGCCTCATTATTAGATACAACAGAAGACATCTCGAAAAAGGATCAGTTGAGTACATTACATTAGTAATGTAATGTAATGTATGTATATATATATAGTAATGTATAGTAATACAAGGTAGTGTATATTGTAAGAGGTAACATTCAAAAATCTATTAATTTTGAAATCCTAGAAACTTTTCTAGGATTTTATACTATACAAGATCAATCAGCTGAAGGTATGAAAGAACTAATATTAATTATTTAAATGAGAAAAATCTTTCTATAAGCAAATGTTATGGTCAAGGACGTGACAGTGCTATTGTGATGAGTGGTATATATAACGGCTTGCAAACGAAAATAAAAAATACTCAAAAAAATGGCGAATATGTACATTATTCCAGTCCAATTTAAACTTACTGATAAGTGATCACGGTTGCAAAGAAGTAGGATATTTTTTTTATGTAATACAAAATATATATTTATTCTTTTGAAAAAGTCTTAATGGGACTTGTTGTTTCAATTTACTAGAGAATCTGTGATGTCTTAAAAAAAAATCCAACTCGTTGGTCGGGCAGAATCACATCACTGACTGCTGTAAAACTACGTAATGTTGATATACTTAAAGCATTGGTTGAAATTAATCTCAAAAGTTATAAAAAAGATGAGAGAAAAGAGGCACAGCAACTAAGAAACAGTATGGATAATTTAGATTTTATTTTTGTGTGTTTTTCTGCATAAAATATTAGTTTATATTAATGATTCTTAAAAAAATGTATAAACAAAGGTAATTGCCTACACGAAGCAGAAGAAAATTGGAACCAAGCATTGTCACATACGAAAACGTACAGAAAAAAAATTCAAAATATGTCATTGGAATCTCGAGAAAGAGCAAAAAAAGGGTTTTGTTGAATTTTCTAAAAAACGGCAAAAGAAGGCAAAATGTCATTGTGACGAATTTTAAATGCAAGATAGATATAAATCTCGTGAAGAATATTTTATAGTAAATATATTCGATTGCATATTGGATATAATAAATCAGCAACTCAATACTTCATTCACTGGTGTGAAAAATATTCAGGATCGTTTTAATTTTAAGGAACCTAGATCCATACTTAATTCTCTAGAATCAGAATTAATGGATACATGTGACAGTTTAAGGAATACTTATTCCGAAATATTTCCTCCACAATTACCTATTTAGTATATGAATGCTATACATTTATAAAAACCTGATCTTAAAGAAAATATAACTATTAAAGACTTTGGCATTCTATTATTACAAAAATGTGGTTCATTAGAAAGTGATTTTTCAAAGGTTTGCACAGCTTATACTAAGTTGGAAGTTAAAATCCTTTTTTTTTACATGGAAGTATATTTGGCGGATACTTGTTTAAACTCCATTATTATAACTGGATAAATAATGCACGTTTTGATTTAAAAAAAAAAAATTATTGTCTGCGATATGTTTCGACATGCAGAGTCCAGAATCAGTTTTCATCTGCCCGATTAAGACACGTTGTGTAGAAACATGTCGCAGACAATAAAAATATTTTTTTTTACTCAAAACGTGCGATATTTACCCAGTCATTAATTTTTTTTTTATGGAAAACTGGAAATCCCTGTTGAAAAATCAACAAAAATTGAGAATTTAATCCGCCAAAATGCACTTATCAAGGCTGTTTGATTTGATATGCAGAAAATGTAAACAACAATAAATAACGATAACAGGGTATCTAGACATAATAGCAACTGGAAAATTATCAAGGTTGATGTAATGGAATACAGTACATATACGCATTTACGCAAAAGTAAAGAAATGTATTTTCACTCATTGTACTATAAGTCCAGGTACTTGTGAGGCAGTAATAAGATTGAAATTGCGTAATTATCGGCATGGTGCTAAAATGAATATTCCGAACGTAATCAATTATCACGAGCCAGCTAATTCACAGACCATAGAATTGATTACTTGTTTGATTGATTAAAACCAACATGAGTCTGAATCAATTGATAATGATTGTGTGGCGTAGATTTTAAATGCGTTAGTGCCGCATTAGTGTAATGCCTTAAAATCAGTAATAATACGTAAGGCGCTTTCACCCGTTTCCCTTAATCACCCAATTAACGGTCTTCTGACCTTCAGAATTCCACCAAGCCAGTGAGATTTATTAGGTGATTACAGAAAATAGATGTTGCAGTTTTGATACGGGCATAGTTGAGTAAATGTTTGCAATCTTGATGTAGGTGATGTGTAAAATTTATCATTTATCATAAATTAACTTGGGGCAACATTTCTACGTACGTAGGCACCAGAGCACCAGTGACAGTGACTCAAAACGCTACTGTTGTTGGTTGTGGAAAATTTGGTACTGGAAAATATATATTTACTGGGTGTTCGTTGAAAAACTAGCCAATCTCAATAACTTTCTAAATATAGATAACTTGCTTAAAAACACGTTGATCGATTTTTCGAGGGGGAAGTTTAAAAACAATGTTAATACATTTTTAGTGCTACCCCCTCCTTCCAAGCCACCGCCAGTTTGAAAATTTAAATTGTTCACCCCACCTTGTGATACCTCGCTTTAAAGCCAAAAATTAAATGTAGAGGCGTGATTAAAGCAGATTTTTATCAATACGCTTCGAAAAAATAAATGAATAAGAAAATTTACATTACAATTCATATTGAATGAGTTAAAGTTACTTTTAATAAAACAAAAACCATGTCGAATAAGTTTTTGAGGCAGATGTTAAAAACCATGTAAATTGAATTTGAAATGTTACCCTCCTTCCCTAGCAACAATAATTTATGCTATCTATCTTCTTATTACACCGTTAGATTATATGTTTTTAAGCTTTATAACGAAGTATTATAAATATACAAACACCCAGTATATTTTATATTTATATTTGTCCCTGGAGACAACACGAAGACAAAAAAGGTTGCAGCAACTGTAGGCGTTAGGGGCAACTGTTATACTAAAATGAAGATTTTGTTATTTTTCTATTAAAACAATTGAAATTCATTATTTAATTCTTATTCTTTTAATTCTTCGCCCTAAAAGTGTTTCTAGAACCATATACTATCAATTAAGCGAGAAGGTGGTGTTAAAAAAGCAGTCAATTATTTTTTATATATGTGTACCAGTTCAAATGTTGAGCAGTGTATAAAAACACAGCAAATTGTATCAGAACCGGAGACATAATCACAACGAAATTTTAAACCAAAAAAGGATTGAGACAAGGGGGTGAACTTAGCCCCATTTTGTTCATAATAGCAATGAATGAAATCATAAAGAATATTTAAACCAAGACAAAGAAAACAGTGATAGGAAACAACAAATTAAAACCCAGAACAATAACTGAATGTATATATGCAGACGATATGGCAATTATCGCAAAAAATATGAGAGACTTACAAACAAATATTAACAAATGGGAAACTGAACTTGAAAAGCTGGTTTAAAAATAAATATATCAAAAACAAAGGTAATGAAAAAGGAGAAACTGAAGAAGCAATAAACACTACAACCAATAACGAGAAAGTAGGACAAGTAAAACACATAAAATACTAAGGACAAATTATTGAAGGGAATGGGAGTATGGAAACAGAAATAAACAACAGAATAGAAGCAACGACCAAAATATTTCACACGATTAACAAACTTATACTAAACTACAAAAAACCATCCCAAAAAACAAAGCTTATAATGTACAAAGTACTATTTGTACCTACCCTACTATACGGCTAAGAAACGTGGATACCCAACAAGAGACAAAAAAAACAAAATCCAAGCCCTTGAAATGAAATACCTGAGGAAAGTATACGGAGTAACAAAACTAGACAGAGTGAGAAATGTGAACATCAGAAATGAACTAGGAATGGTAGAACTGAATAAACAGATAGAAAATAGACAATTACAATAGCTGGGAAACCTAATCAGGAGAGAAGACAACAACCAAACAAAGCATATATGGGATACAAAGATAACAGGAAAGAGAAGAGTCGGAAGACCAAAAAGAAATGGGACAAAAATATTGTAAACTTATTAAATAAGAGAGAAATAACCAATGAACTAGTGAAGGAAATATTAAGAAACAAGAAACGGTGGCACCAAATGATAATAGCAAATACATGAAGAAAAGATAACACCACTTCAACACCTGAAAGGGTATAAAAATAAAGATAATAATATTTATAATATTTAATAATTATAATATTTGTCTCTGTTGATAAAAAATACCTTATGTTATGGTTGGTGATTAAGCCGACTAGCCGTAGAAAATGTTATTAAGTGTATTCAAGGTTTGTGCATGAAAAATCAATTAATTGAAAGTCATTGTGATTTCATGGTTAAATTCAATATTAGTAAATTGTTACAAATAAATAAACAATTGGACAAAAAAGTTGTAATCGAAAATTTAATAAATACAATAATTGATTAAATAAACTATCAAAATACAAAAAACTATCTAAGCAACATATGGGGAAACACAGCGGAAAATAACCTAAACAAACTCTTAACACAATAAAATAAAATATTAAAAATACTACATAATCTAGACAGAAGAACAAACACAGCTGATTTATATATGGAAATAAGACAACTGAACGTAAGAAACATGATAACACTAAACAACGTACTAATGATATACAAAATTAATAACAACCAAATAAAAACCTACATGACACTGAATACACAATAAATAATTCCACGACCACAATATAAGAAGAAAATCCAAATTATAACAAACTAGACGAACACATAAGAAAACAAAAATACATACATATATTTTTCTCAGAGCTTGGTGAATAGTATTTCTATGATAATCAATGAAATTACGTATATATTTTTTTTCCACAACTTCATTTATATATTTGGCTATATACAGGGTGAGTTTTTTCGGATGTTTAGTATGGGGATCTTGGAAACTAGCGAAGATAGAGGAACGATTAAATGGGGAAAGAATTGCAGTTTTACGGGTTCAATTTCATGAGCTTTTTGTTTTTTGGAAAAATTGCATGGCAAACTAGATATCTCAACAAAATATATTTTTTGTTATTTGGTTCGGTGCCTATGGATCTGTTATTATTGACTTTAGAAAAAATGTGTAAAGGAAAAAGATACAAATCACAAATCCAAAGGTGAAGATTGACGGAAAATACAACCATAAGACCACTATACTATAATTACGTAAAAATTTGTACCCTATGTATACTTATAGTAGAAATTAATAATTGTGAACTAAAAAAAAAACTCAAGCGAGGGTGTGAGTAATGCACACAATTATTTGTAGTCTTGCAGAAAGATAAATTCCAAAAATTCAGTCAGGCGCTGCCTGTCATTTTAATTTTAAAGATGTTAAGATTATATACTCTGTTCAGTTGACGAATGTAAAATTCATTTATTTATTCATAACAAAATTAGATTTGATGGCACTTTGGAATTCGATAACGTAGTTATTAATCACATAGAGTGCAACGGAACTTATAAATATTGTCCGTTGTCCGAATGAATCTGACATGAAGCTGTTTACTCAACCTGCGAAGATAAGATAATTTTTTATGCTGGTTCAATTAATTACGGTTTTCTGGCGTGCGATTCGAAGCCATAAACTCGCTTGCGAACAGATTCCGTGGAATGACTTGCCTAATTAAAACGTGTTAAATTGACAGCAATGAGAAAACCCGACAATACAGACTAGACAATCTTATTTATCACCAGAATTATAAATACGCCAATTGTAAAGAAATAAATACGTCTTGCGACAAAGGTTTTGCTTTTTTTTTTAAATTTATTTGTGTTATTGAACAACGCCTTATTTATGTTGTAGCTATGTCTAAATACCGTCGCCTAGGAGCGATCCACCACACTTGAAAATTTTGCCGTTATGAATTTCGCTTCATCCTTATCGGGTTCTTTAACGTATACGTACAACTACATCCGTGTATACAGGGTTTCCAAGGTAAGGATCAACAGCAAGGGGATCTCGGAAACCGTAAAAGTTACAAAGGCGGTTATATTAGAAAAAAGTTGCGCTATTTAATTTCAGTAATATTCTGGTGAGAAAATCAGAAAATTCGGCTTATTTCCGGAGATATTTAACAAAATCAGAAATTTTGTGATATCGTTTCTATGTTTTGCTAAAGTTATTTGAAAAGATATAAAAAACAAATGGTACTTTCTTATTGCCACTTTTTTAGCTCGATAAGACAGCATCAATAAATTTTCAGTACAACTTGACGTTTCCAAGAAATCGCCATCAATTTTATATTTTTATATGGCCCGTAAATAAAGTACACCCTGAATTAAATAATATTTCTGATTACGAATTCAACAATTTATATCACAATATGATTTCCAATGTTTTTAATCAGAAAAAAAGCTTGTTAATTCATTTCGAACATTTTGGTGAAGTAGGCGTTGAAATGAGCGACGAAGACAAAATTTATCACCTAATGTTATGATTTTTAGATAATTAAATGAACAGAACAATTCTCATAATACCACAGTAAAAAACTAATAAGTGTGGTTCTGAATAACTATAATGTTTCTAAGTTTAACGACTATTCGTGCTGAATTGTTTTTAGTTATATTTTGGTACCTATTCTGAGTTAAAGTTCGCTAGTATTGTTGTCTTCGTCATCATTTAATGAACAGGACAATTCTCACATCACAGTAAAAAATAATAAGTGTAGTTCTAAATTACTATAATGTTTCAATGTTTAACAACTATTCTTGCTAAATTATTTTTTGTTACTACTTCGATACATATTCTGGGTTAAAATTATGTAATAATTTGGTCTTCGTCATTATTAAATGAATAGAACAATTCTCATATCACTGTTAACAAATAATAAGTGTTGTCCTGAATAGGATATATACTATTCTAGGATAATCTACTAGGAAACTATTCTAGATCATTATTTTTAGTTACTATTTTGGTACCTATATTAGGTTAAAATTACATAATATTTTTTCTTCGTCGTCATCATTACAATAAAATGTTCGAAATTTATTAACAAGCCTTTTTCTGAATAAAAACATTAGAACCATACTATGATATAAATAGTTGCAGTCGTAATAGGAAATGCTATCTTATACAGGGAGTATATTTTTGACAGGCCAATTTGGCTGCGGATAGCTGCGGATGACCAAATTAGAGTATATCTTTTATAGATCATATCACAATCAAAACAAATCAACATTTGTTTAAAATGTAATAAAGTGCTATATTCTTTGTTTTGGGCACACCTGGTACCTCGGGTATAAAAATAGTGAGCCGTAAATATCTTTATGACCAAATGCAACAGCAAGATTTGCCTATTTGGATGAAAAACTTAAATATCTGGAAAATTACCTGTTGTACTGTTATGATGGCACACCAGATAATGTAAGCACTTTGAAACAAAGATTTGCGTACTTTAAAACATCATTGACAGAATAATGATCGAAAGCCCATTGAAAAGAAGCAGTATTTCTTAAAACCAACGAAGCTTGGTTAGAAGGAACATTTGAATTTTTTTTGAAGGATTTACAAATTCAGTAAAAATAAATATTTTAAGTGTGGTTTTTGTTTCGAAAGCGGGAATAAATTTGCGACAATCACTAATAACACGAGTGGTATAAGTTGTATAAATCAAATTTATTTTTTAACCCCCTAAACAAACCCCCCTTTAATGTTTAGATTTTCTCATTGAGTTTCCCGTTTTCTAACCATTATTTTAAATCCATTTTTATAACAAAAATATTTAGTCCACCTAAAAGTGCAAAATCCACCACTGTGCGTTGTCTTGTAGAGCTAAAAATGTGGCAATAAGAAAATACCTTTGGTTTTCTTATACCTTTACAATGAACTTAAAAAATAAATAGATTTCGGATTTTGACGAATGTCTTCAGAAGTAAGCGGGTATTTCTGGTTTTCTCAAAAGAATATTACTGACCACTAAATTTCGCCACTTTTTTGTAATTTAACCGCCTTTGTAACTTTTACAGCTTCCGAGATCCCCATGCTGTTGATCCTTATCTTGGACACCCTGTAGATATTTTTTTTGTCGTCATCATTTAAACGCCTACTACAAGAAAATGTTCTAAATGTATAAATAAGTCTTTTTCTGAATAAAAAAATAGAAACCATACTGTGGTATAAATAGTTGAATTCGTAATAGGAAATGCTATCTAATACAGGGTGTACATTTTTGACAAGCCATATAAAAAAATAAAATTGATGATGGTTTCTTCGAAACGAAACGTTGAACTGAAAATTTGTATACGCAGTCTTGTAGAGCTAAAAATGTGGCAATGAGAAAATGCCTTTGGTTTTCTTACACCTTTTCAAATAACTTAAAAAAAAAATAAAAACGATATCGCAAGATTTCGGAATTTGTCGAATACCTCCGGAACTAAGCGGAAATCTCTGTTTTTCTAAAAAGAATATTATTGGGGTAGCATTGGCAATGACCCCCCCCCCCCCCCCAGGATAATTTTCTTAATAATAAGTACGTTAAATTAAATAATAATATTATTGAATTACATGATAGTAAAATGATTTTCAGCTACTTTATGAAATCATATTCTACCAAGATATCTGAAAATGATTGGGAATTGTCTAAACTAGTATTACGTATTACTCATAAGATGGTGCAATACTTTTAAAATGGTGTCATTAGACAAATTTATCAGTCTAGCTGTTTATGTTACTGGCACATAATGCTTGACATTAAAGGACGAGCACTTGCGAGCGAGCTTACGAGCGAGTTCAATAGTGAGAGCAAGTACAATAACGTGCATTATTTACAGTCGCGGAATGAACATTCCGCTAGAGTTTTACAGAGGTTTTTGCTTTTTTTTTGTAGTATAAATTGGGCTTGGCATGTCTAGGTTAAAAATTTCGATATAAATCGTTGAATTCGTAGTAGCAAATGTTATTTAATACAGGGTTACATGGCATGATGTCATGTACGAGTAATTATTTTGACTCTGACTAATTGCACCAGGTAACGTGATAATAAAGTAAAGTAAGATGTATAGTAAATCATTTTCAGAGCCCAGAATTTTATATATATACACAAACATACACACAGCTTACACAGTTTTATGTTTGACTGTATTTTTACTTGAATTAAAATTTTCATTGAAAATTATCCAGTAGTTTTGACTTTGACGTAAATCAAAATTTTGATCATATTTACACGCGCTGAAAATGTCAACGTCTTACTTTGATTGATGAATTATGTTGTTATAAATTTTTTGTAATACCTCTGTGTTATTGACATTTATCAGTACTGTCTGCTTGATCGATATGACAGGCGAAAAGGCCTTGGCCGTTATAATAACGGCCGTGGACGTTATTTAAATGAGAACGCAAATTTATGAGCAATAGAGTCTTCATATTCTTTCTCATACCTGCTGCTGCTTTTTTGGGGAAGTAAATCGATTGTGGCAGCATTTGCTTCATTTTGTACATCTTCGGGGATACCACAAAACGAAGAACTTTGCACATCTGACATTATTTTTCTAATTTCACTTCGATTTGTTTGTTTGTATTTGAACCGTTAATGTTGCTATGGCATCAAATTGCGCCAGGATAACTAGTTTATTAATTTTGAAATTTAATATTGATAAATTGACCAGTTTTTGTAATTTAGGTATTACAAAAAGTATCGAACAACATACGGCCGATATGCAAATAACAGGCTTGGTTGAATATAAACCTCGGCTGCGCTCCGCTCCGCTTCGCTTCGCCTCGGTTTACAAACTTCAACCCGCGCCTGTTATTTGCTACATATCGGCCTAATGGCGTTATATACTATTTAATGATTGTAATCAGGTAAAGGATAAGGTAAAGATAAAATATTATATACAGTCCCTGCTGGATACCACTGTTGGCTGGTTTTCGTTATTCAGTTTATACCGGCTAAAATATCGTAATTATATACAAAAAAATAGGTTAATAAGAAACTTGACAAATGTAATCTGGTCTTCAAAATGGCATGTCAATGACGTAAGTTATTCCAAAAAGTAAATTAAGCTTTTAAAAAATATTATTGTGCCATTATCAAAATGTAATTGCCATGCCATTATGACAATGGCGCAATGACATTTTTTAAAAGCTTACTCTACTTTCAGGAAATATTTCTAACTTTGTGTTTATTAAATGGAATACCTGATCAAATTATCAAATGAAACAACAATGAACAAATAAATGAAGTTATCTTTAGAGTGATAAATCACAATTCTCCTAAATTATTGTCTTCAATTATGCTTAACATGTAAAAATATAAAATTACTGTAGTCGGCTGTTATATTGTTTTGTTTGCTGTACTGTCATAAATGTTTGCATTTGTCAATACTGGTTGAATATGACAGTTACACTCAACAGAAACACTGATTGAGATTATGTTACCTTAAACCTATTGAAAGGATATGTAAAATTTGTATATTCAAAATAAGAACTTTATTTATTAAGATTTCAAACTTTCTTATTGTCAATTCTATTTATATATCCGATATAGAAGATGTTATTAAGCTAAAAAAGTGATTAATTGATAATGATTATTAATCTTTTGAAATTAACACCACACATTTATTTTCGTGGAAATAGGTTTCAATTAGGTATGAAATTGTTATTTTGCCACTTCTTTCTAGTCCACGGTCAATAAAGAGAACCATGAGCTATAAAAATACGTTTATGGTAAAGAAGTTCGTGTATAATTGTCAATTGAAAATGTATGATATCCGTACATAATAGTTATTTGATATACAGGGTGTCTCTAAATTACGTGGACATGGCTTACCCACAGATTACTGGGATCAAAAAAAGATGATTTAACAAAATTTATTTATATACAAATGCGTTTGGTTTAGACAGTATTCAGCTTCAAAGTTAATGAAAAAAAAATTGCTTATAGCAAGAGAACGTTTACATTGATTTGGATGTTATTTGGTATGACACTCTATACGAGTATAACTCATTATTTGACAAAATATTGTTATTATCAGTAGACCGGTTGTGTACAAAACAAGGGTGGCCCAACATTAATATATCCATATTTTTTAATGACAAAGCAAATAACTTGAAAAAAAAATCAAATCGGATGCAGGCATTCATTATTAAGTTATTTGCATTTTTATAGTTTTTGATATCTGTTACAGTTTCGGCATAAAAAAATTCAATATGAGTGACTGCCCTACACTCGTTTGGATAAAACAGATATGATTTATGAGCCCTTATAACGAGGAAGAAATTTTGGAACTTATAGCAATTGTTTCATCCATACCATATCCAAATAGCGCAAGAGCTTTTACCAGCTGATTATGACCTACGTTTTGCGTTTTGCCGATTTATTCGCGAAAAAAGAGCTGAACATATACTTTTTAACCAGAAAATTCTGTTCACTGATGATTTGTTTCCAAACGAGTGTAGCGCAGTCACTCATTTTTTATTTTTTTGTGTTGAAACTGTAACAGATATCAAAAACTATAAAGATACAAAAAAAGTAAATATTGAATGCCTGTGTCTGATTTTTTTAAAATTTATTTGCTTTTGTCATTAAAAAATATGAATGTATTAATGTTTTGCCACCCATGTTTTGTACACAATCGGTCTACTGATAATAACAATATATTGTCAAAATATAAGTTATAATCGTATAGTGTCATACCAAATAACATCCAAATCAATGTAAACGTTGTCTTTTTTCAATATATATACCGGGCTTTTTTTTCGTTTTTACACATATGATTGACAATGTACAACTGGTTGCCTGCATCTACCCGCAAGGAATTTCCTATGTGTAATTCTAAAAAAAAAAAAAAATCAACTCATTAGAAGCGTCGGTGCAAGCAACCTGTCAATTTTGGCATATGTTACACAGAGAGGTTTTATTTTTATTCAAGACAATACACGAGAGTATTCTTAATGTCGTAATGTATCAAGATCAGCTGATATGTCAACAAATGATTATTTTCTTTGGGGTTACCTGAAAAGTATAATTTTTATGACGTACAAATACATAACGTAGATGAATTGAAAGGCCGTATACGTACTGCATGTAATGGTATAAATCCGCAATACATTACGAATACTCTGCGTGTCTTCAAAAACCCTGTCGTGTATTGCCTTGAATAAAAACATAACCTCTATGTGTAACATATGCCAAAATTGACAGGTTGCTTGCACCGACGCCGCTAATGAGTTGATTATTTTTTTTTTAGAATTACACGTAGGAAATTTCTTGCGGGTAGATGCAGGCAACCAGTTATACATTGTCCATCATATGTGTAATAAGGAAAAAAAGCCCGGTATATATATATATACCGCGCGTTTTTTTAATTCCTGAACATAGGCCTATGTTCAGTTTTAAAACGACAGAATCAATTGCATCCAGTTATGCAACCAACATTACACGCGCCTGCAACTCGATTATTTGAAATGTCAAAACTGTTGACAGAAAATGTATTCAACGCAAGAATTATCCTGAGACACCAATCCCATCATTCCTGTTCAAATAGGAATCATCAACTGTTAATCCCGAAATAGTAACTCATTTGTGAAAGAGCCCTATTTATTTCTTGCGTTGAATAAATTTTCTATCAATAGTTTTGACATTTCAAATGATCAAATTACACGTGCATGTAATTTTGGTTGCATAACAATTCCATGCAACCAAAATTAAATGCACTTGTAACTTGATCATTTGAAATATCAAAACTATTGACAGAAAATGTGTTCAACGCAAGAAATAAATAGGGCTCTTTCACAAATGAGTTACTATTTCGGGATTAATAGTTGATGATTCCTATTTGAACAGGAATGATGGGATTGGTGTCTCAGGATAATTCTTGCGTAGAATACATATTCTGTCAACAGTTTTGACATTTTAAATGATCGAGTGCAGGCGCAAGTAATGTTGGTTGCATAACTGGTTGCAATTGATACTGTCGTTTTAAAACTGAACATGGCCAATGTTCAGAGATAATAAAAACGCGCGGTATATATATATATATATATATATTTTTAAATTAACTTTTAAGCTGATTACTGGCTAAATCAAACGCATTTGTATATAGATAAGTTTTCTTAAATCGTTTTCTTTTGAGCCTAGTAATCTGTGGTTAAGCCATGTCCACATACTTTAGAGACACCCTGTATATGTGTAAAAAGTCGATGTGTACTAATGAGTGAGTAAAGACGGGCGAAGTACCACAGAGTATTTTAATATCCACAAGTTGAATTACCAGACGTTTTACACATGTATCTTGCAACATTTTATCTACGATTAAATATAATTTACTTAAATAATCATGGATTGATTGTGTGTGTGGATCCATATTGGAATATTTTCACGATATATTTTTTTTTTTCGCTAGATAAGGAGTTTCCATGCATTGCGTAGTATTCATTATCAAGCTTCTGAGCTGTTATTAATAACTGGTTACTTGGTTCCATCAAATATCCTCTAGAAAGCAACTGCAACCAGTCGGGAATTTTCTCATTTTGTGTTGAGAATTGGTATGAACAGCCAACGAATATTCATTTTTGTAACTGCAAGCTACATAGCCTGCTATATATTTCAAAGATTCGTAATTATTTTATATGCTTCACTTCGAAGTTTTCAATTGATTATGATAATAAGTATTAGCGTATTTCATAGGCTGATTCGACAGCAGAGATTCGCACGTGACGTCATGCGCACAAGCAGTCGTATTTTAGGTGAATAATGAGCATATTGGGTATAGGTGTATCGTGGTCTTGACATAAATGCCATGATGCTATGACATCAGAGTTCTCAAAAAATTTTATTTCACTAAATATTAAAAAGTTTACTTTTTACATTATATTCAGTGTCAAAAGTAATCACTCTTTGAATGATCGTAGATAAATATCTAATTTATCTGTTGCAATCCCCCTGAAAGGTAAAAACAAAATAAACTTGTCAGTACGAATCGCACTTATGAAATATTCCCAATTGCAATCCTATTGGAATCGTTACAGATGGTAAAAAAAACCGTGCATTTATTTTATAATCCGTTAGCAAAGTTATTCGGAAACAATATAAGTGGAAGTCACATTCTAAGGTTTATTACAATCCATGTAGGAGGCAATTTGACAAAAAATTGACAGATTGAGAAGAAATATCGCAAATGGTGTTTAGATGAAATTTCCCCTTATCATTACAACAAAGAATAACTAAACATTTAGTGAGCATGATCAATTCTTAAGGCCGGGGAATCGGGCCGCCTCGGACTGTGGACAGTTGATCTCTGAAGATAATTAATATTTTTGAATATTTTTTCTGTACTGTATTTCAATATATATAGACTGTGTCTGGACAACTTTTTGAAAAAAAAATCTTTTGAACTTAAAGTTTTAATTTTGTTAAGTATATGACGTATTTAATATAAATCAACTAAAATCTATCCAGACACCCTTTACATAAGATACTTGAAGAATCCGTCAAATATGTTTTTATAAACTTTTTGGTATTTGAGATCAAGTGTCCCGCGTGCTCCGTTAATTTGGTGCAACCTCGGACGATTTGAGTACGGCGCGAGAACAAAACAGTTCAGGCATTACCGGTTAGATGGCGCGGCGGAATTTACTTTCGTTAATATCATTCTTTTTCATTCATTTATTAACTTTAAATATGTAAATAAAGGATGTACTTCATAATTTGCTTTTACTTTCTGAATAAAACAGTTTTTACATAGTTTGTTAATGACGGCGGGAAAAAAGTCGCAATATCCGCTCAGTTCATGTTTCAAGTGAGCGGCAAACAGTGAAAATAAAGCGGGCAAAGATGCTTTGCTGTGATTATTTTTATACTGGAAATTTGTAAAGCTACGCATACGTATGTTGGGATTAATTAAAATCAATTGATTTTAATCATTAATAAATATTAAATTGAAATTATTATATAAATCAAATTTTAAATAAATTATTGATTTAAATAGCAAAGGGAGGCCAAAGAAACCATAATGAAGGTCAGAAGTTGGAGGGTGGTTGCCAAGGACAGAGTGTTCTGAAAGGAGGACGCCAAGATCCACATAGGGTTGTAGTGCCACAGGATGAATGAACTAATATTCAACATATTCGAGAACAATAACTTATAAAAAAAAGTAATGTAGATAGCAATCTTCTTTCTCGATATATGTATTAATATGAACAATATGAACAATATGATCAACAGTCACATGAATCAGTTTCATAGCATTTAAGTTAAATATAGATAGACTTATTGTTGTTGAGCACACTTTTGTGGTAAAATTCATTTTTATCTGTTGCAAAGAAAAAAAAACAATCAAGCAACATCAATATTATTGATAATACATAATAACCTAAATGCATAGATCCCATCTGACTAATAGCCTTTTCCGTCGACCTCACCAAAAACTGGAAATTTTCGAAAAGGTATATTTTTTCGTTTACGGAAGAAAAAGTGTTACTTTTCCGTATGCAAAATACTTTTTCGTCCGCTATTTACTTTAAATGTCAATCGGTCAATGTGCTGTTAGTTATAGCAGAAGCTATAACAGGAAGCTATTAAGCTATAATATAGCAAGAGAGTTATCCTGAGGCAATAGGAAGCAATTCAGCGAAATTAATGGTGATGGACATCTTTCTAATAGTCGGTCGTTAGTCGTAGGTTGGCGCGCAAGCAGTATGTATCAAGTAGGCAGTATCTGTGATCACTTTTCACATTGAAGAGATTCTCTAAGCATAAACTGAGGAACTTAGAGGTCGACGGAAAAATGTAATATGTACAGTATTTGCTACGATATTTAAAGGTTTTGGGATTAATATTATGCATATTTCGGTGAAAACTTTTCAGCAAAGATATTCTAATTTTTGTTGTTGTAAAGTGTAAAGTATTTGCTACGATACCTAAAGGTTTTCTAGAATGTTATATTTATCTAAATGGTTTCGACATTTACTACGTGGTAGTCCATATTAAAAAACAGAAAAAAAACTTGCTATGTTTTTACAATCAATATCAATATCAATAAACACTTTGTGGTAAAAACATAGCAAGTTGTTTCTCTGTTTTTTGAATGTTATAATTAATACTGTGTCCTCATATAATGATGACATGAATATAAAATATTGTAAATGATATAGTTGGTTATGCTGTTAGAGCTGCTTAATATTGACAATCAGCATTTAGTACCAGTGAGGTAGATATTTGGTTTTATGAATAAAGAAATAATAACCAAACATATTTGAGATCAAATATAAACGATTGAGGTCGTTGATTTTAACATTTAGTAGGAATGATAAAATTATTGTGATGTTATAATGAAAAAGTATTGTACGTTTCTCGCTTCATTCTTAATTAATATTTTGTTGTATTTCCTGTTTACCACTATGAAATCAAATTCGAGTTTCGCTCACCTGGCTTTCCTGGATAGACTTCCATCATTGTTCTTCTGCAGCACGAAGGGCAGCCGATTGGAAACGACAATCATGCTCCCGGAGGACGCCACAACATCTAGATTAAAATGAGAAGACATGGTCAGTCGGCAGAATCACTAAACATCACAATCGCGAACGCCTTGAAGCGTCTTCGGCAAAATTAAACCCTTCAAGAAGTGCCACCGCATGTGGCTTTCCCTTTTATCAATCGGCAGCGCAAAATGTCGACGGCCTGGCGGCGTCGCCAGCACTGAGTAGGCCCCAGAGCCCCCCTCATCCCATTCAAAGACAATCATCTCTCATTTGAGACGAACGACCAAAGTTTGATCGACGGGGTCACCGGGATTATCGGAGGAATGGCCACAACTCCTCAGTCTGTGTGTATTTGTGTATGTCGATTACAGTGGATCTCTTGAAATGGCCAAACCGTCAGCGAAGTCAAGAAAAACATTTTGAAAACATTCAACCTTTCGTTTCCTCCAAGTGAGCCAGTGTAAGTCTTTCAGGCTAAAGAAAGGATTGGGAGATATTTAAATTCGACCACAACAGAACGTTTCGGGTAGGGCCTTATCAGGAGGTTAAGAGTGTCAACACTACATTGTTTGACCTCAAATCTATACGATATCAGAGGTAAATATATTTTTGCAACAGTTTGAATTGGATACAAACAATAACAAATACGAATAAACACTAATATTATCAATATCGTCGATATACAGGGTGGTCTATAAAGTCGGTAAAACACTTCGGCAGATTAAACGTGTGGTATTTCAGAGAAAAAAAGTTAAACAAATATTAGTCCGATGCATCTTAGTTAATTGTATAGAGTTGCATGCCCAAAAGTAAAGAGATAGCAATGACGAACATATTAATACTAAATTTTATAGTAACATAAAACCCTTATGTCAAATTCCAGTGTTTTTTGTTTTTGTCGAATAAGAGAAAATTTCAGAATCAATCAAGAGTACTAACATACTTGAAAAGTTCAACGCCCAAGAAGCACTTTGAAACGGTGTGCAAAGCTTCAGTAGATACCCTTAGAACATTTTACTTATTCGGAAAATTGCACATTAAATTCTACGAGCCCTAACAACTTAATGTTCGTGCGACACCAATTTGTATACATATTTACTGATTGTTGTTCCGTAAAATGTTTATATATTTTTTTATTCAAGAATTAGGAATACTAATTTATTAAGGGACGCTTTTGTTGAAAAAATCTTTGTTTTATATCAACAAGAAATAAAAAGATAGAAAAAAATTTAAAAAGGATCAAATTCTATTGACAACTTAATGTTCGGCGACGACAGATTAAATTATTAATACGGTGTCACATCACCTTTCGCCTTCATGATGGCTTATATTCTGGCTGGCAAGGTTTCCAGCAAAGACCTCCAGCAATTTTGCGTTAAAGATCTCCATGTTTATGTCAGTTTTGTCTCCAAGCATGGCAGTAATTTAGCGTGAAAGATATCCATATTTATGTTAGTTTCGTCTCCAAAACGTGTAAGTTTTGTTGAGAATTGTTCCTCAAGTGACTTTTCATGTTGCCACAAGGTCTCAATAATATTTTAGTCAGGACTGTTAGAGGGCTAAGATAGAACTTTCATTCCGTGATCTGAAAAACATTTTTTGTTGTCTTAGCTATATGGCTTGATGCACCATCTTGTTGGAATATGAAATTCCCACCTGGACAGAGCTTATGTACGCAGAGAATAAGACCATTATTCGGAATTGTCTGGTATTTAAGGGCGGGGAATCTGACGGTGTTTTCTTTCTTCATAAAATATTCGCACACTATACATAAATGAATTAATAAAATATGCAATTCGTATTCCTCTTTTGCTAATGCGTGACATGATTTCCTTGACAAACAAACAAAAATGCTATAAATAAATTTGATTACTCCTAGTAAAAATTTAAAATCCAATGTACAAAAGAGACATGACATAAAGAATTAAATCTATAATAAGAAGATTAAAAAAATATTTTCATAATTAGGTAGTTAATTTTATGAAGTTCTGTTTTCTAACAAGAATGGGATGTTATCCAATACGTTTACTCAATTCGTAGTTCAAGCATTCTACAACGAGGGCGCTGCCGTTTTGCGCGCAGGGCCGGATTATCTTAAATTGGTATTGCTGAGTTTTGTTCCTGACTACTTAATAAATGTGATTTCATATCGTATCGCGCACGTATATATTTCAATAAACTTGCACTGATGCTCTTTCACAAAAAAATATGCTATATTAAAATAATTAATTATACCGGGTTGTTCATTTAAGTTAAGACATCGAAATATCTCGAAAAATAAGCATCGTACGAAAAAATAATAAAACATTATGATAACTCGTAGCTTAGTGAAGTTTGTTGATGACTCATAATCTACTTAGTGCATAGTCGTTATTATTAGGGTTGCGTAAATCGGTGGAGTTTATTTTAGTGTGTACCTACATATCATTTGCCGGTAAGTACCATAATCACATAATCTTCTCTTTCGCACTGAATCCACAAACAGATATCTTGATTTCTGTGATTTCCTAATCTGCACTAATAAAACCGCTTCGAACCCGAAATAATTAAGTAGCAATTCTTTCATCAAGCACCGCCAATAACGATGGTCCCAACAATAATTATACTTAGGAAATTCCTAGACTTACACAATAGGCACTGGACGAAACTATCGAACAATAACGGGTAGGTTTACGGAATAAGGCCGTAATAACCCCATACTAAACTCATTATGTTAATTGTAGTTAATTGAAATGAGTCGGCAAATTCACACATTTGCTTTAAAAATTGGTCAGGATCGTCATCTGCAATGGAGGCCGATATTATAGTCGAGGGATTTAATCAGAGCATCAGCCAACATAATTTACGCTACAAACAATTTATAGCGGATGGTGATTCCAGCGTATTTGCGAAAATACAGCAACAAGTACATTATGGACAACAAGTATTAAATTTTATATTTTAATCTAAACACTGCACCTTCGAAGATAACATAACATTGATTTATAAAAAGATACGGGAATGTTGTTTATCCAATTTACTTTTATTTTTTATTATAAAACTTTTTAAAATCAAAGATTTGTCAAAACTATATGCCCGCTTTTTATTATCTATAAAAAATAAGTATCGTTACAATTTTAGTTGAAAGTATAGTTAAATTAATGTTATATTTCTAGGTACAGAAGATTGAATGTACAAATCACATTATTAAAAATTATGGGAAACGCTTGTACATCATTAAAAAAGATAGCTGAAAAAATAAAAAAAATACAAACATGTGCTCAAAAATCGATATACGATAATGCACATGGGGACATTTCTTCACTGATTAAAGATTTAAATAATGGTCCTAATCATGTGTTTGGCAACCATTCAATGTGTAAGGATTATTATTGTAATGAGGTTGGAAAGAAAATAGACTCAAGCGGTGCAGTACGTGAAACTGGAGTTATTAGACTGGTCGAAGGTATGATACTTAGATCTATTTTTGCATTATATAATATTGTCTACAATTGTCTATTGTCTACAAGTTACTAATTTATTGCTGCTCTGACTTCTGTGCTTCGTAAAGTTAATCATTTAATTGATAATGAGACTAACAATAGGGCTGAGCTTTTTATGAGCATATTATGTCACTTTACTGCAGGAAAGCGCATAAATTTTATTCAAAGAGGTTCATTTGGTACTCGAGCTACTTTATCGGCGTTGCGATATAATGAAGGTATTATGTCAAAGTATTTTTTATTTAAAACAATACTTATTTTGACATTTGTAGGGTTTTCTTGGCACTATAATCCATGGAAAATAATTACAAAAAAATGTCCGGGAAAATATTTCATGAAGTATATAGATTCTCAGAAAAAATATAAAACAAAAAAATATGCATACAGAAAGCAAAAAACAAATATTATAAAAAAATCACGCGATCCAGATTACGGAAAATATGCTTTGCAACCAGAAATGTCAAGCGCAGAAATTGCTGACGCATGCCATCAATATATGGACAGATTACAAGTAGGTGCTCATTAATACAATACTATATTCTTCATTAATATCTTATTTTTAGATGTCTCAAGAAAAGCAAAAATAAATTGCTTTTGCGACGAAAGGTCAGTTTAACAACCATTTATATATTTTAGAGAGAGCAAATAAGCTTACTGCCTCTAATTTTGGAAAAGTTATCAAAAGAAGAGATTCAACATCTTGCCATACTCTGGTAAAGAATATATTGTATCCACAAAATTTAAAAAATGAATATACAGAGTATGGCAAAATGAACGAGGCAGTAGCTATATCTTTATTTGAACAACAATTGTTCTACAAAACCTGCATTTTGACGGAAATAGTTTGTGGCAATGTCTTACGAAATAAAAAATGTATAGAGCCAGACAGGGGCGGATGGGACTAGGAAAACCGGCGCAGGAAATACAGTCACCGGCGCAATACATAAAATGTGGACAAAAGTTGAAAGAATCAGAAAGAAGCAGTGCTCAAATGTCAGTTTTAAGAAGTTATAATGAAAACAAGTAAAAGCGTTTGCATTTTTTTTTTCTACAATTAAAAAACGAAATGTATTACAGAAGTAAATAGGCAAAAAATAAAAAATATATAATATTTTTACTTTAAAACAATAACATTTTTGATAGAAGAGAACTGGAATTACCTAACGCGGTTACAATTTCTTTATTATTTAGTTCATTTAAATTCTCTTTCTCATAACTCATGAACATAAGAGCTTCAAGGCGAGTGTGAGATATCGTCGATCATAATCTATTTCTACATATTTTAGAGTTAAGAAATATCTTTTGCAGGAACCTTGAGATATCGGAAGAGTTCTAGATACGCTTGACTAGAGTATACGTATTGGGTATAAGGCGGAGTACACTTCTTGAAAAAATTGAATTTAAAAATAACGTAGTTACAACTAGCACAGTTTTGCAACTTCTACATGTTAGTATTTCTTCATTTGTTTTGCCACATGCTCACACATGCTTGCTTGATTCTTCTATATGTTCTTCTATGAAGTCTATCTGCAGTTGAAGATTCTGGTCTACTATTAACATATCACAAATATTTTGTTCCAATAGATCACAAATTTCAAATCAAAAGTTCTTCTATTCAATTTTCTAATGTTACATTACAATTTTTGTTTGTAATTTATTAGTTAAAGTCTTCAATATAGAGAGAAGTCGATAATTATTGGAATATTTGGTTTAATTTCATCCAAATTTTGAGGATCTAATACAGATAGATCTTTACAAACATCAAAGGTATTTTGGAATCGTTTTATCATTTAAACTTGATTACGGTATCTACTATTTCATTGAATGTTTCAAATATACATTTGTCATGTTCATCGTCTAATGTTTCATCTCCACATTTTTCTCCATTCTTTCGGCATACGAATTACTTTTTTCTTCGCAGTTCATTCAATATTCTCTCTCAAATGTCATTTCAGAATTATGTACTGTATGTTTCATTATGTACTAATTTATCTTCCGCCCATACTGCGAATAAGTCTGAAAGATATTTTAGTGAGTCGCAATTCTTTGAAACTTCTGTACTTTTGTACTTTTGCACTTTGCGCCATGTGTGTATATTTGTAGCAATGGTATTTGTAAATCAAGAGATACGGGAAAAACGACCAGAGTCCAATTTGGTCGTTTTCCAGAAAACTAAATTGAAAGTTTCAAGTCTAATGAAGGACAGAAAGGATGAATGAAAAAACTAACTGATTATAATTGTTCTACTTTGACAAGATGTGAATAAGAATATTGAGCAAAAACATGAAATACACATAAGTAAAACTATTAAAATATTTTTATTATTTTATTTTATAAGTCTTGGACTCGTTTTGAATCGTATTTTTAGATTTTTTATGTAGGCTACAGTACAGTATTGGTATGTACATACAAACAATATATTTTCAAATGAAATACAAATTTTTGATAAAATATTATTATGGTTCCCGATTATTGTCCATTACGGGGGGTCGTCTATAAATTATTCTTCTTCATAGTCTTCCAAGAAGTTTAATAATATTTATTATTCTATCAATCATTTGTCTATTATAAAACATTTTTCTCTTTTACTTTTAACTGTTCAGACCACTATAATTTATCAATACGATTTGAACTATACATTATTTTGAAACCAATATAATACATATTTGTTGTAGCGTTTGTGTAAATTGCGTATAGTGGTAGTAGTGACAAGATTCAACAGAAAAAAAATGAGTTTGTTGCGCCGACGCCTTACAACTATTTGCGACCGGCGCATCGGGAAATTTCCCGGCTTCCCGCCGGCCCCATCCGCCTCTGGAGCCAGAGTTTATATTGGCAGCACAAGCAAAAAAAAAGTAATTGAAAATGTCTGAATGAGAGATGAAGACAAACATACAAATCACATATAATTTTGATATTATTCATTTTTTGACATTTTTTTTAAATCAGTATTTTTTAGCCAATACAAATTACTTATCTATTTCATTATCTTATTATGTATTATTTATATATTTTAATGATCAAAGTCAAAAATGTTAAAAAGAATTTTAAATAAAAATGTTAATATAAAATAAATAATTATATAAATTGAAAATTCTAAATGTTAATTTAATAAAAATTATTTTTCCCTCAAACTGTGACTGTTCATATTAATATAGTATGTATTATCCCCTTTCCTTTTATTGACATACAACTGAAATATTTTTATTCTTTAAATGATCCAAATGCATGATTTAAACATTATATTCGTACGGTATAAATTGCGATATATCCATGTTAAAATTCTGCCCCTAAACGCCACGATGGGCGGCCTGCAACGGGCCTGGATCAGTAACGCGAGAACAATTTGGCAGCAGTTATCTTTACGACCCTTCCATAAAAAATGCGGTCTTCCGAATTTAATTCTCGACCCATGCGTTCGTCTCTGTCCATCAGAGTGATTAAGAGAGATGGGAGATATTTTACCAGATTCGATACTTGACGGACGATGGTGAGGCTCGTCATATCCTTGCTATGGTCCACAGATTTCCCCGCATTAAGATAATTAATTTTACCATCTATTGTTTCCATTTTTCCCAAACATAACTTTTCCAGACATACACCTTAAATCAACACCCTTTTTGAAGACTTCACAGTTCTTTTTATACAATCCGCTTTAAAAACTTCAGTATATCTCGAATAATTCTTTTTCTGCAATCTCCTACAGAGATGTTGAATTCGGATTCATCGCTAAATATGACTTCGGACCAGTCTTCTACTGTCCAAAACAATGTAAACTTAGCCCAAACTATACAATTGTCTGTTTGTTTATTAACCGATGGTTTGCTTTAGGTTTCAATAAAATAAAATAAAGTGAATTAAACAAAGTAATGTTATTTAAAATTTCATTTATTATGTGCCTGATAAAAACTGAACTCTGACTTATGGATTCATTGCCAACAATATTCACGTGAAATATTTGCCCCCATTTCACAGTGGTCGGAATTTCAAAAAAATTGGGATTTAATCTAAGGAACCTTAAAAAAATCCCAAAACCTTGTATGTAGTTGTATTTCGGACTTAGAAATAAGATTTTGAGGTAACGTTTGAGAAGTTCTAAAAATTCAAAATGGCCGATCAAATATGGCGCACAAAAATCTAAAATTCATGTCCAATTTGAATTCTGTGTTGACAATAATTTCGAAATATTTTTTTTTTCCTATCTATTACCAATATATATCAAAATATACAGATTTTATTCGAAGCAATAGATAAAAAATGAAATTTTACCAATGTTATCTGAAAATGTTCTATTTTACTTTTTTTTTATTTGGTGTTACTTCTCTGTCATATGAAAATTAAGTTATTTATTGTCGTTTAATAAATTTTAGTGTCACTTTTATCAGTAATTCTCCAAGCATTTATCGCTTATACAAAAAAAATGTACGTTTTACTAAGAAAAATGCATTTTTTATATAGGCTATAACTTTCACCGGGCAGCTCGGGGCAGCTGTTTGCTTTGGAAAAAAGTCTGGGTACTTTATATTTTTTAGATCCTTAGGAATTTCTGATGGCACGAGGGGGGCAATATTTTTCTTTCGCTGCTAAACTTATGCTAGAAATGAGGTAATATTACATAAATTTCATAAACTACTGTATTTTACCCACCTATTTGCATTTCTATGAGTATTTAGTTTTATTTAACAATTACTCAATTGCAAAAATATATTGTCTTATACAGGGTGTCTACTAAAAAACGCCGCTAGCCATAATTCGTTTAGTTATTGGCCAATTAAAAAAAAACTAAAACAAAATTAAATGGCTCCACATATTCTATAAAGGGGCCCTAATTATGTATAATCTGCAATATAAACTTTCATTTTAGCGATAGTCAACTTTTTGTTTCAAATGGTTACATATATTTTCTTATTTGTTTTAAAGTAGAGATTATTTTCTCCAAAGATGTATAACAAGTTGGCCTTGATTGAATATTTGTTACAGAAACATAATAAAATGTTTAAATAGTTTTTCAAGTGTGGCGTGAAAAACAAAGCGAACACAATGTGGAAAACAATATGAATTATTTTATTAGAATAATGCAAAATATGCATCAGAAAATACAAACGTGTCTATAAAAGTTGCTCAAACTGACGGTCACCTTGTTGAATACAGAACTGAAATCTTCACGTTATTGCATAAGTTAGGAGCAATTTGGAGATATTTCTCGACAACAGTTTATAATTCTGTGCCTTAGATTTTCTTCACTAGCTGGATGTGTTAGATAAACACGACCTTAAACATAGCCCCAAAGCCAAAAGTCCAGTGATATAAGATCGGGCAAATTCGCAGGTCACCGAATTGGACCCTACGTTCCAAGCCACTTTCACCAAATTTTTCGTTTAACCAGTTCATATTTATTCTGGCATTATGCGGTGTTGCCACATCTTGTTGAAAATAAAGTCAATTGAGCTCTGCAAGAGGCAAATCGTCTTAAACTGGTTTTATTGAAATCGGCCAATTACTAAAGGAGATATGCCTAGCGGCGTTTTTTAGGAGTCACCCTGTATAAGACAATATCTGTTTGAAATTGAGTAATTGTTAAATAATACTAAATACTCATTGAAGTACAAATAGTTGAGTAAAACACAGTAGTTTATGAAAATTATGTAATATTACCTTATTTCTAGCATAAAGTTTAGCAGCAAAAAAAAAAAAATTGCCCCCATCGTGCCCCCAGAAATTCCTAAGGATCTATAAATTTTAAAGTACACAGACTTTTTTTCCAAAGCAAACAGCTGCTCAGAGCTGCCCCGCTGAAAGTTACAGCGTATACAAAAAATGCATTTTTCTTGATAAAACGTGCATTTTTGTATAATCGATAAATGCTTGGATAATTACTGATAAACGTGGCGCTAAAATTTATTGAACGACAATAAATATCTTAATTTTCATAAGACAGTAAAGTAAAACCAAATTTAAAAAAATGTAAAAATGGACATTAACATAGGTAAAAATTCATTTTTTTTACCTATTGCTGTAAATAAAATCTATAAATTTTGTTAAATATTGTTAATAGCAAGGTAAAATTTTTTTTTTTTAATTATTGTCAATACAGAATTCAAATTGGACATGAATTTTAGATTTTTGTGCGCCATATTTGGTCGTCCATTTTGTATTTTTAGAATTTCTCAAACGTTACCTCAGAATCTTATTTATAAGTCCGAAATACACCTACATACAAGGTTTTTAGATTTTTGGAAGGTTCCTTAGATTAAATCCCTTTTTTTTTTAATTCCGACCACTGTTTCCCCATTAAATTGGCCGTTATTATTTTACATATTTTCACAAGATGCTTCTTCTTACTGCCTGTCATTTGGGTTGACCGGAACTTTTGCCCCAAATTTTGTATAGGCTCTATCTCCATAGCCCTCGATAATATCTCCTACCGTTGACTTCGTTAAATTCAAATTATCGCCGATGGTCTTCAAGCATTTTCCTTCATCGTACTGTTTCACAATAATTGGACAAATTTCGTTTGAGGTTGCTTTACTCATTTTTATAAACACATATAAAAGAAAGCAGTAAATCAAAACTTATCATATTAATAATTATCATTTTAACAGTATAAACACCAAAAAAATGTAAAAAAGAGGCGTCGAAACATTGATTTGCCAGTAATATTAGGTCAGTTTTTCATTTTTTCGTTCTTAAAGAGGTAAATATAGACATATAATATTTATTTTTTTGGCATAAGTGGTGCTTAATAATGCATTTTTATGAGATCATAAATATAATAAGTAAGTAGCAACTTTTAGCAAAATATTCTGTAAGCTATAGTTGCAATGGGTATCGTCCGAACTTAAAGTTGTTAGGGCTCGTATGAACATTTTATCTAGTATTTAGTCGTAAATAAGACTGCGAAAATTAACTTTGTCAATTGAACAAGTTTCATCATACTACAAAAATGATTGTAATGTTTTTGGAAGTCTTCGCTTTCTTGGCGCTGTTTTATCTCTTTCATTTAACTGCAGTTCGAAATAAAATTTATTTCTGTTATATTTCTTATATTAAGGTTGATTAACTCTATAACTTAACCCTCGTACTGCCGAAACCGGGTCAACAATGACCCACACTTATTATTTTTGTGTATATTTTTATTAATGTAATCTTTTATGAGTCCTCATAGAAATTCTTCGCTGAGTATATTTTCAATATATTCTTGTTAAAAAAATCTATTTATAGATAATCGTTTTGCTAAAATTGAAATAAAAATTGGTTGGGTCACCAAAGACCCTGTTTCTGTACTGCGCGTTATAGATATAGTTTCCTTGCAAGTCTGTTCAAGTCGATGCTTGCGTTTATGAAACATTTTTATACGTTGCTAAACGTTTTCACATGCATTACATTTATCTAACTAGACAGTGCCAGTTGTGCTTGAGTAAGATTTATAATGAATTACAACAATAAAAGACCGCTTACCGCAGCTATTTTTCTTGAAGATAGCGCTAACGATTCTAAATGTGAATTACATTCAGATAATGAAGAAATACCTATTCGAGTAAGTCGTTACGACTCTTCAGATTTAGATTCAGAATATCTCGAGGAACAAATTAGCGAAGCAAATGGTATGTGTAAATAAAATAAATATCAAAGTAATAAGTAATATCTAAATATATTGTCGTGTTTCCAGATGAAGACGATGAAGTAAGTTCTAATCCTAAAACTCAGGAATTGGCTGGACGTACCTGGAAATATCTCTCGACAAGTACAACAAAAACCGGAAAGGTTAATATTTTGAGCGAAGCACCTAGAATAAATAATAAAAGTGCTGGCATCTCTACGATAATGGATTCATGTTTATTATTTATATCTGATGCTATAATAGAAATAATAGTGTCATTCACAAATATGAAGGCCCTAATTGAAATCGCTAAATGGAATTCGATGCAAGAACTTTCCAAACATAAGGAATGGAAAGCAGTAGATAAAATTGAAATACGTGCTTTTATTGACATTCTAATGTTGACTGGTCGTTTTCGCGAATCAGGAGAAGATCCCAGCAATTTGTGGATGGAAAATAATGCTTGCGGTAGGCATATTTATAAAGCTACAATGAGCAGTTAGAGATTTCAAGATATATTGAGATATATTCGTTTTGATGACCTCTCTACACGCGAAGAAAGAAAAATATCGGACTTACTAGCACCTACTCGCGAATTTAGTGATATATTTGCTAAAAACTGCAGGGAGTCATATAACGCTACTGCCTATGGAACCATAGACAAACAACTAGTATCATTTCGTGGACGCTGTTCGTTTAGAGTATATGTGCCAAATAAACCAGGGAAGTATGGAATTAAAATATGGATCCTGTGCGATGCAAATTCGTCCTATTGCAGCAATTTTGAGATTTACCTTGGTAAGATTGGAAATATGCCGGAAAAAAATGAAGGTCCACGAGTTGTAAAAACTTTGAGCTCGTTTTGATATGGTAGTGGCCGTAATATTAATACAGATAATTTTTTCACCGATATATCATTGGCAGAAGAGATTCTCTCCAATAAAATAACGTTAATAGGAACTATACGAAAGAATAGGAAAGATGTACCAAAAAGTTTACTGGATATCAAAAACCGCGCTACGCATTCATCAGACTTTTTATTTACTAACGATTTATCATTGGTGTCCTATGTGACAAAACCACGTAAGTTTGTTTTATTATTATCAACAATGCACAACTCTCATGAAATTACTGGTGCCGAAACTTAGATCAAACCTGAAATTATACAGAAATACAACGAAACCAAAAGCGGTGTGGACGTCCTTGATAAATTGGTAAACGAGTACACATGCAGGCGATGCACCTGACGATGGCCATTTGCTATATTTATGAATTTTATAGACATTGCTGCCTACAATGCCTTTGTAATTTGGAAAAATAAAAACCCGTCATGGACGGGTAATGTTTCGGAAAAACGGAGAAGAAAAATATGCTTGCAACAATTTGGATTGGTTCTAGGAGAGGAACACATTGAGAGAAGGTGTGAACAAATACGACAGGATGGCAGAGGACTTTTGAAATCTACACTCTGAGCCATCGAAAGTACTAGAAGAAAGTTGAACAAACCACAAATTCCAACCGTACAAGCAGCAAAACGTGGAAGATGTTTTATGTGCGTGCAAATGATAACAAATACTCTAGAAGGTGCAATAATTGCAACAAAATTGTTAGCAATATTCACTCAGAATGCACTAAACAAGTGTCATATAAATGCAAGTATTGCTTTGGCAAAGAAGATGAAGAGTAGATAGAAAAGCAATATTTTTTATAAAAATTAAATAATAATAATGTTCTTTATATATTAAAAATTCATTTAATTTACAGATTTGTGTGTATTTTATCCTATCCTATAAATATTTTATAACTTTGTAGTAAAAAAGAAATGGGTCAAAAATTACCCCATTATGGTAGTACATGTTTGTATTTTTATTATGGTAGTACGACGGTTAAGTAATAAGATTAAGGACGTACAATTATTATGTAAACTATAAAATTTATTTATTTTTATATAATTTATCAAAGTGTTGTTCTAGTTTCAAAGGTTACAATTAAAGTTTTAATACCAATAGAAGCTTAAGATGAATCAAACTTTTCACTCTGAAGCAATGGATGAACTCCTGAAGCGACTTCAAGCATTTGATCAAATATAAGAACGAACACAAAATGGTACATTTTTTAATGCGCACCGTATTGATAATTTGGGGGGTGGGGGGAATTGATAAAATGCTCATGGGGGAAATGCCAAACTAAATGGTTCGTTGTAATGACAAAAGTTTTACCAAAATATGAAAATTTAATTTTGTATTCCTTAAATCGTGAGTGCATTTGTATTGATTATTAAGTTTCATTAAATCAGTTGTACTTAGTACTAGAATCAAATAATGTGTGAAATAAATGTTACCCTATTTAAGGTCGTTCAATACAAGAACAAATGTACTGTGGAAAATAAATTAAGATATTTTACGAATATCATGCAATAGTTTGGCTAAAAATTGTATTCAAGATTATGATTATGTCAAGAAGATTTTTTGTATTCATTTTAATTAATTGGCTGTCGATAAATACAATATTTACAATGAAACAAAAAATCGCGTAAAGCATATTACGAACAAAAAATGAACATACGATTGTTTCATGTATTTTTCGCGATTTTGGTTTTCGTCGTAGATAGTGTATTTTTTGTAATATGTCGATAATTACAAAAATTATGTATTACAAAAAATAAATATATGCATTACAATAAATACAATATTTACAATGGTACTCAAAATCGCGAAATATATTTAAAAATGTGATGACTTTTTCCTTCGTAGTATGTATTTCTGGCGATTTTGGGTGCTATTGTAAATATCGTATTTATCTACTGCAATTTAATTAAAATTAATACAAAAAATCATGCTGCCGGAAGTTGTGTAATATCATTATAACAGCATGAGTGAAATATCATCATGCAGAAATCCGAATTTTCGAAATATTTCAAAAACTAGTTATTTCGGAAATAAGAATGTATGTATAATTCTGTTTTGTAGCAAATTGTCATGCCAATACCCAACGCGTCTAGCCATTTTGATGTTGCATCAGATAATCTTTACAATATTCTAAAATTGTCGGATATGTTTATTTAACTGCCTTAATAGCATACATATAATTTACCATAATTCTTAATTTATCTTTTGTTCTGCTATCATCGGCCATAACAGCCAAATAATATGCATCAATAGTTTCTTTTACAAACACATTCAATAAGCAATTAGCTGTACTGTCTACAATTCCATTTAGATACACATCATTTAGACACAATACGTGGGAGGATTATAACTTTGAAAAAATAGTTTTTCAAAACTTCAAAAACTTCTTCTAAACAGTTTCCACGATTTGTACTTTCGACCTTTCTTTATGGCCTTTAAACAAATCAAATTTGGTATTTGTTTTGTAATAAAACAACTTCTACAGTGATCATATTTAAAACATGATAAAACTGGCCATTTTTACATAACGACTCAATGATACTCAAAATCTCGATGTACTTGATATTTTCTCAAGCTGTCTTCCAATTTTTACAGCCGAATGAAATAAAAACTGGTCCTCTAGATTTTTTTAAATAGCCCCTGTAGGATACAGAATGCTGAATTTTGCCAGACGCTGTATTCTAGTCAAAAATAGTCCCGAAACCATGTATCTACTTTACAGGAATTTTTTGTTTTGTACATACTGCTGAATTCGAATAATAATAATAAATGTTACCAAGGTTACCAAAAGATTAAACTTTCATGATATTATAGATTCAGTTTCAATCACTACTTCATGAAAGAAGTTGTTTTAAACATTTCACATTAGTTTGTATTACTATCAGAACAATTCAAATTTGGAGGGGCAAGTTGCCCGTAGCCCCTAGGCGACGGAAGTATAAATCCGCCATAGATCACAAATGCGTAATTGTCGAATGTTTGATTAGGGAAGATCGTCGCATTAAATTTCGTGAAATTGCTAACATTTCTGCCATGACTAAATCAGAAGTAATTGCAAAACTTGCGGCCTACTTCAAGCAACTAGACAGCAACATTACAATGGACAGATATTCAGACTATTGTCACACTGGCGCTGGCATAAATGGTCCAAGATTTACGGGGATTATGTCTAGATGCATAGAATAGTATATAGTTTTTGCTTGGGGTATATTGAATATTTTCATCAAATATGCGACTAATTTTTCGGATGCAACTTTAATATCGGAATCCCCTTGTATTTTGATTTTAACAAACGATAAAAAGAGATTACCGAATTGCTTTTAATATGCTTTTAATACATTTAATTACTGCACTGTTCTTTTCGAGGGACACTTGAAGCTTGTAATTGTACTTGCAATTGAGGAGCAGACTTCCAAAATTATTTCAGTGAAAAACTTCGAGATTTGAGTTAAATATGGCATTCTGTTCTAAAAACTAAGGCGCATCTGAATAGATTTCTCTCTACATTTCAAACGCATTTTGTTCTATGCAAAGTCTTTGGACAAAGTTGGTTGGACTTTCATGAATTTTGTCCATTACACACAGACTTCAAAAATGCGTTTTGTGCATTACATGCGTTTTGAATGTACTTGGGCGAATGTTATTCACGTCTTGGCGCTATTTAGGAGTTGTTGCTGTGTTTTTATTAAAAAAAAATTAATAAACAATGGAATGCGAACATGTAGTAGGTGATAATGATTACGGAACTCGTAAGAGAAAAATGAACGAGACAAGCAATGAAAGAAAAAAAAAACAAATACGGTACGTTAGAATGCAAACTTTTTCGAGGTTTTTTTAATTTTTTCAATTACCATAGGAATTCCGATTTTGATTCAAATTTGGAATTTCACAACCCTTGCAAGCACGAATCCTGCGATAGCATTCCGTTACAAGAATAACGTATTTGTCAAGGGAAAGTATACAAATATCAGGTTAAAAAAAAAAACAAGAAAACACAATATCCCATCTTCTTCATGTATATACACCCAAAAGAAAAGGAGCAGGAATCTTCGGAATGAAAAACATCAGAGCATGAGTGTTAAATATAAAATATGGACCAGCTATGTAAAGAAATATGTTTGTCAGAAGATGTTCTTATTTGTCTTTGGAGTGAGTCCAAATTATCACCAAGAAAATAAAATCTTGTGTCGGCATTTTGGAAAACCACGGTGGTGACCACCGCTCTATTAATACTTACCTCAAATAAACCAAGTCATGGAATTAATCCCAAAAATAAAGGGGGCAGAAAGCCACTATGGACGAGCCAATTCGCGAAGAATGTATTTACTATCCGAGTTAAATATTTCTAAACTTGTAAAAGCTTATAACAATTCTTTCAGACCATAGATCCACGACCGGCTTGAGTCTCTAGCCAGGAATAAATAATGGGTGTCTTGCATGAAATGTTACATACGCAGAATGAATATAAAGAAACTTGTTGTACATAAAACGCATCTCCTATTGAGATGCCTTCCTATTGAAGACCTGTACTTGCTGCAAATCAAAACAAAATTAAAGAGTCTCGTCTGATTCTTCATCATTTTGTAAAATTGTTTGCTCCTTAATTTGTACATTCTTCAATTGGTCATTAAGTTCATATTTTCTTGTGGCTCTTAACACAAGTGAATTTGTCTTTGATGAGGCACACAGAAGCCACAAACATCGGAGGCTGGAGAGCCAAATCCAATGTTAAAATGAGTATTAAATATGCGACTGAAAAATTTGTAGTTTACTTGGTAGCTTTGAAGTAGGCTCTGCACTGTTTGATTTTATTTCAAAAATGGAATTCCCGGCCCACGGAAAACAACTGTGATATACACACACAAATACGGTGGTCAAAATAAAAATAGCCTTAATGTTCAAATATTTATGATCTGGCTTCAAAGGCATGCTCCACTAATATTACAGTCCATAAGAATTTGTTTTCCAGTACGTTGACATTCTTACTTACCTACCGACCGTTATTTGGCAGGGCAGAAAAACTGATAAAAGTACAGAGTATGCTAGAATCACCTGAAAAATACTGGGTACTGTATACTAAAATTGGAGAAGTACGTAAATTAGGAGTGGAGTGGAAAACTATTTACAATTTTAAAAAAGCTACGACATCTTTAAAAGAAGATGTTGGAATCAGCGAAGCCAAGATAATTCTTAGAAAAAGAACGAAAAATGGGGTATTATTATAGAAATTATTATTATTCTTATAGTATTATAGAAATGACGATGAATTAAAGAAATATGAAACTTTGTTGAAGAAAGGAAAGAAAATAGAATCTATTTTTCTGTCAGAACAACCACTGGTTAGGAAAAAAAAAGTAAAAAAAAGAGCCTAACTAAGTTACTAATTGAATAGGCAATTGAAAATTGGAGGAACGATCCAGAATTGGCATGGCTGGCTCCAATACTTCCTGAAAATTTTTATGATCTTTTTGATGAAGAAGGAAAGAATGGTGAAGATGAAGATGATTTGGATCAACTGGAGTTGTGTCAATATCAAGAAGATGGCGTTGGGATGAAAGTATGAGTTCTAAATTACAAATTAAAATTGTTTTTTTAATATTTATTGTGTAAAAATAATTTACTTTCTGAAATTTCTCTCGTCTTTTACTATCAAACAACATTAGGTCACTGGCTTTCCAAACAAAACGAGCTTAGTCCATATCAGACAATCAATAAGCCATTATGCTTTATCTTTTCGTTAATTCTGAAATGATTAAGCAAAAAATATTTTTGAGGTTAAGTCAGTACTGTAGGACTTATCTTCTTACAATTTATTCATATCTAGCATTTTACCAAAATTTATTATTTTCTTCATTGTGTTTCCTTATTTCCTGAAAATTATGCAAAATAGAGTAAGCTCATTTTGGAAGTCTGCTCCTCAATTGTAATAATTAAATCACTATTAAATATTGTGAGCAGGTTTATATAGAAAATGATATAAGCAAAATTTCCAAGTTTGGTTGAAAAGTCTATTGGCAATAGTAATTAGCCGCAGCAGATAGGGTATCTTCGAATAAACAAACTTAAATATATTTAACCGATTGCAGAATTTATGAAAAGAGTAACTGCATGGCCCATGAACGAACTTTTGCTGCTGCATGAATGTATTATTCAGTATGGCTTATTCCGCCTGATAATTACATTTCTGTCTAATTCTGCCAAGGTTCATTTCCATTTCAAAGAAGCAACATTAAGATTTTGTTCATATAGTTATTGTTACTAACGGTACTGTTGACGGTAAGGTAAGTTGTTATTATTACCTGAGTTCCTGTTTGTTTAGGCTTTGACTTGAGTTTGTATGATTCAGATTTTATTAGCAACGACAAATCGTGGAAAAGAACGAAACTGTAGAACAGAAACGAAACATTCAGTGGGTATATTATTAAGTTCTGTTATTATAGCAGTAGTGAATTATGCAATAATACTTAGAAACTAATCTTACCTTAGCATCTACAGAGGCACAAAATTTGGTGATATATTCCAAATGAGCGTAATTTTATTTTGTTAGCATCCTTAAGTTGTCCGTTTTAAAGTATTCCTGAAGCATATGATTGCAATGATGGTGTAAACGGCCAGTTTCATTATCTTCAGGTCACTCATTGTGTAAAAATATGTATAAGCTATTAAATGACATTTGTGAATGTGTAATATTATGACATTAGGTAATAAAAGTCAAATTAAAATGTACAACGATAGATCAGAAAGATAGTAGTCTATCCGACAGATTAGCATGCTTGCCTTGAAAGTCCGAACCGCTATACCACTATATATATATATATATTTGTACGCTGAAACTGGCATAATTGATAACCTTATTGTAACTACATATACCGTGTGTTTGAGATAAGGTTCCAATGAGATAAGGGAGATAAGGGAATATAGGGATTTAACATTGTTTTTAACATTTTTGTGAATTCCTGCATGCCAGTTTAACCCACAGAAATTGTTTTGCCATCAATGGAATGAGAAAATTATTGCGCAACTAACGATATTAAATTAAACTATTTTCGTCATTTTTGATTAAAATATATTTTACAATTTTATGTTTCTAAATATGAGTTGCCAGGATCTCCATTCGTTTGCTAATTACTCAATTTGACCATAAAAATAGAACTCGACTTTGTCTGTCAACAAATAACAAATTAATTGGACTGCAATTGTTATTAATTATTTAAAATTAATACCAATTCATATTTATAAATATGAAACATTAACGTAAAAACATTAAATCAATACATTTCAAACAAAGATTATGAGAATAATGTAATATCCTATTTAATATCGTTAAATGCGCAATAAGTTTCTCGTTTTACTGATACATTTTTGGTGGGTTAAACCCACTATTCGAGGGGCGAATAGGTATTCGCGAGAATGTTAAAAATAATGGTAAATCCTTATGTTTGATCAAACACACGGTATACGTATAATAATTATCAACAACTTTATTAGATTAAGAATTATTTATTGCTAACAAGCTGACGAGGAAACTTTTATTTTGATTAAATTTAAATTATTCAAACCTTTGTCGAGTTTTTCTTTTGCGTGTTCTACATATTCAGTATTGTAGTGAAAAGTCAAGTGTTATATACATGTAATATTATCGAAGTGACGGCAAAACCGAAATTTAAATTGCCTATTGCCCGGTTGCATCAACGCAAGTTGAATGTTAACTCGGGGTTCTAAATTTAACTCGGGGTTAACTTCAAAAATGACTTACACCAGATCTGAAAAATAACATAAACTGCTAGTTATATGACATTATACGAACTTGATTCATTCACAAGTGACCCGTTTTATTTAACCCGAGGGGTTTTGTTGCTATACGTTACTCCATATCATCGACTTTTGATGCTACTGATTCGAAAAGTCACTCTGATATAAATATAACTCAGGGTTACATAACCCGAGTTAAAACAATGTTGATGCAATCGGTCATATATCGATTCATTATTTTTATAAATCGTATCTGTTGAGATCTTCTGTAGCCCGTTTTTTTTAAATGAGTAACCATTGGGAATATTTCAAAACTGCGATTTTAACTGAACAGATTACTGGGACAATGGTAATACACTTTTAAATTAGACTTTTACTGACAACGAAATCAAAATTTTGATTATCTTTTCTTCAGTTAGAAAATGAACAAATATAGGTGCAAAACTATTAGATAAGATACAAAACAACATATACAAAAGACATTTTTAGCATTAAGAACTATTATTTGTGATATTTCATCATAACCTCAATAATATCCAATAATGAAAAACATATTTTTACTTAAAAGTTTGAAGCTAAGTCACCAAATTTGCCAGATTTGGTTACTTACATTAAGAAAATGTCGGCTATATGTTATATATATATATATATATATATATATATATATATATATATATATATATATATATATATATATATATATATATTCCACTTTCCTCAGAGTTTAAGTTATACAGGGTGATTTATAATAGATGTAAAACCCTTCGGCAACTTCTTGTCGACGGAATTTTAAGTCAAAAATTATATTTGATCATAGATCCTCACAGATTACTTTCAAAACTGTAAAGATAAAGTTTAATATCTACTTACCATGAAAAACAAAACACAATCTATTCCTAATTGAAAATACGTTTTTTATTGTCAAAATGGAATACCAGTTATTGTTATTTTTTTCATTTATAACTAGATATTAAACCTGCCTTACTTGTGCCCTTAAGCCCTAAGACATTTTCAGTATTAACAACAATAATTTGTATTTCATAATAATCTCAATAATATCCAATAATGAAAAATTATTCTTACTTGAAAGTTTGTAGCTAAAAGTCACCAAATTTGCCAGATTTGGTTACTTACATTAAGAAAATGTCGGCTATATGTTATATATATATATATATATTCCTCTTTCCTCTGAGTTTAAGTTATACCGGGTGATTTATAATAGATGTAAAACCCTTGGGCAACTTCTTGTGGCCGGAATTTTAAGTAAATATATATATTTGATCATAGATCCTCACAGATTACTTTTAAAACTGCAAGAATAAAGTTTAAAATCTAGTTACCATGAAAAACAAAACACAATCTGTCCCTAATGGAAAATACGTGTTTTATTGTCAAAATGGAATGCCAGTTATTGTTTTTTTTAAATTTATAACTAGATATTAAACCTGCCTTACTTATGCCCTAAAGCTCTAAGCCATTTTCAGCATTAACAACAATTATTTGTATTTCATAATAATCTCAATAATATCCAATAATGAAAAATTATTCTTACTTGAAAGTGTGTAGCTAAAAGTCACCAAAATTGAAAGATTTGGTTACTTACATTAAGAACATGTCGGCTATTTGTTATAAATATTCCACTTTCCTCAGAGTTTAAGTTATACAGGGTGATTTATAAAAGATGTAAATCACTTCGGCAAGTTCTTGTGGCCGGAATTTTAAGCAAAAATATTATATTTGATTATAGATCCTCATAGATTACTTTCAAAACTGCAAGGATAAAGTTTAATATCTAGTTACCATGAAAAACAAAACATAATCTGTCCCTAATTGAAAATACGTTTTTTATTGTCAAAATAGATTGCCTGTTATTGTTTTTTTTTCATTTATAACTAGATATTAAACCTGCCTTACTTATGTCCTAAAGCTCTAAGCCATTTTCAGCATTAACAACAATTATTTGTATTTCATAATAATCTCAATAATATCCAATAATGAAAAATTATTCTTACTTGAAAGTTTGTAGCTAAAAGTCACCAAAATTGAAAGATTTGGTTACTTACATTAAGAACATGTCGGCTATTTGTTATAAATATTCCACTTTCCTCAGAGTTTAAGTTATACAGGGTGATTTATAAAAGATGTAAATCACTTCGGCAACTTCTTGTGGCCGGAATTTTAAGCAAAAATATTATATTTGATTATTGATCCTCATAGATTACTTTCAAAACTGCAAGGATAAAGTTTAAAATCTAGTTACCATGAAAAACAAAATACAATATGTCCCAAATTGAAAATACGTTTGTTATTGTCTAAATGGAATGCCAGTTTTGGGTTTTTTTTTGTCATTTATAACTAGATATTAAACCTGCCTTACTTATAATAGTTCCAATGATTCCTCTCTGTTTATAAAAACTTAGGTCGTCTAAATTGTTGAAATAATCCGTTCTCAAATAAACTAAATAAGGAAATCCGTTGAATTTGGATTCCAGAGTGTCACTATTACCTTAATTTTAAATGTTGTTCAATATTAATAAAATTAATTTTATGTCGTAATTGAAGTGGAAATGCAGATGTAAATCGCAAAACCGCCGGCTAGCAAACAGCATCACTAAAGATACACCAACTGTTGCCATCTGAATATATATTTTCATCGTCGCTTAAAGGCTGCATTACTTTAAAAATTACTATACAAAGCTATTTAATGCATGATAATGTACATTATCACATAGAGTTATGTGAAGGAATGGCTGTACTGAAGTCTGAAAAATGAATCTATACAAAGGTTCGTATAATCGCATCAATAAAATCTTCATCCTTGAAAAAAAAAGAGTAAAATACTAATAATCGATCAAATGTATAAATATACGCCCCAATAAGCCCCAACAAGTTTCCGAAGTATTTGCCAATTATTATAAATCACCTTGTATACTCATTATGTTGTTATTTTCATACATATCTTCAAGACATCTTAAATCTCTTTAGAGCTTTCAATAACTGTTCATTTACTTCATTATTTTTTCACGTTTTCCATATCATTTTGCTACTAACTCGATCGAACGCTTTTTCTAGATCAATATAACACATGACTAATCTTTGTTGCATGATTTGAGCTTTCCTTTTATTTGTCTTATGACAAATATGTGGGTTATTTTCTTTATTTTGTACTTTTTCATCTTTAAATTTATTTATTACCTTTTTACGTATATAACAAAAGTTTGGTAGCTAATTATTTTCCACAATATGACTGTATCAATTTTTTCATACATTGATTTTTTGAAAATCCTAATTTTTCTATTATCAAAATTGATAGCATTTGTTCATCTCCTTTCGAATATCTAAAAATATTATAAGGTTGCATAACTATTTTTTTTAAGAAAATAGAGTTTAATGCCTCTTAACAGAATTGTGAAACATTAAAGACTGCTCTGGAAAACAAATGATACAAGTGAAACAAATACGATGTACTAATGTTTGTCTTATGACAAATATGTGGGTTATTTTATTTATTTTGTACTTTTTCATCTTTAAATTTATTTATTATCTATTTACTTGTTAAATTTGTACGTTTTTATCAAAACTTTAATAGCTAATTAATTTCTACAATATGACTGTATCCATTTTTTTTTGTAATGCATCACCTTTTGACAATATTGTCATACTTTTTTTACATGATAACCCTCATTTTTCTATTATCAAATTTGATAGCGTTTGTCTTCTTTAGCATCTCCTTGCGAATATCTGAAAATACCATAAGGTTGCATAACGATTTTTTTTAGGAATATCGAGTTTAATGCCTCTTGACAGAATTGTGAAACAAGACTGCCTTGGAAAACAAATGATTTAAGTTAAACAAATACGATGTACCAATGTTTGTCTTATGACAAATATGTGGGTTTTTTTCTTTATTTTGTACATTTTCATCTTTAAATTTATTATAATTTTTATTTATTTTTTAAATTTTTACGTTGTTAACAAAAGTTTTTTTTTTTTTTACATTTTTACGTTTATAACTAAAGTTTGATAGCTGATTAATTTCCACAATATGACTGTATCAATTTTTTTGTGATGCATCACATTTTGACAATAATGTCATACTTTTTTTAAATTATAACTATAATTTTTCTATTATCAAATTTGGTAGCATTTGTTCATCTTCTTGCGAATATCTAAAAATACTATAAGGTTGCATAACGATTTTTTTAAAGAAAATCGAGATAAATGCCTCTTGACAGAATTGTGAAACATTAAATATTGCGTGATTTGAGCTTTTCTATTATTTGTCTTATGACAAATATGGGGGTTATTTTCTATATTTTTAACTTTTTCACCATTTTTTTTTTTTACATTTTTACGTTTATAACTAAAGATTGATAGCTAATTAATTTCCACAATATGACTTTATCAATTTTTTTGTGATGCATCACATTTTGACAATAATGTCATACTCTTTTTAAATGATAACTATAATTTTTCTATTATCAAATTTGATAGCATTTGTTCATCTCCTTGCGAATATCTAAAAATATCATAAGGTTGCATAACCATTTTTTTAAAGAAAATCGAGTCTAATGCCTCTTGACAGAATTGTGAAACATTAAATATTGCGTGATTTGAGCTTTTCTATTATTTGTTTTATAACAAATATGTAGGTTATTTTCTTTATTTTGTACTTTTTCATCTTTAATTTTATTTATTTTTTATTTATTTTTAACATTTTAACATTTTTAACAAAAGTTTGATAGCTAATTATTTTCCACAATATGACTGTATCAATTTTTTTGTGATGCATTACTCTTTGACAATAATTCCATACTTTTTTAAAATAATAACCCTAATTTTTCTATTATCAAATTTGATAGCATTTGTTCATCTCCTTGCGAATATCTAAAAATACCATAAGGTTCCATATCGATTTTTTTTTTAAATCGAGTTTAATGCCTCTTGACAGAATTGTGAAACATTAAAGACTGCTTTGGAAAACAAATGATACGAATGATACGAATGACGAATATGTGGGTTATTTTCTTTAGTTTGTACTTTTTCATCTTTAAATTTATTTATGTTTTATTTATTTTTTACATTTTTACATTTTTAACAAACGTTTGATAGCTAATTTGCATTTGTTCATCTTCTTGCGAATATCTAAAAATACTATAAGGTTGCATAACGATTTTTTTAAAGAAAATCGAATTAAATGCCTCTTGACAGAATTGTGAAACATTAAAGACTGCCTTGGAAAACAAATGATACAAGTTAAACTGTTGATTGAATAATTAAAAACACATAGTTCAAAACTTGGTAGTAGGTTAAACATTACTTAGTAAACTTTGCGACTTTTAGACTATTCGCTTGCTCATAACAAAGTTTCATAGGAGTGATAGTTTCCATATGAGACATAGGAACCAGTTTACAAATATTATGGATTAACGTAAAATAGTTATTTATGATACAAGTTCGTAAAGTAGTGCTTTTTTGTACGAGCGGGAATTTCGTTGAAGAGGCACAGCCGAGTACAACAAAAAAACGCGAGTACGCCAATTCCTTAAGGGCAGTAAATTATTAAAGATAGATATGGCACCACATACACCCAAATACATATATAATGTTATTCTATCATCATTTAAGAATAAAATTTCATGCCATAATCTCGAGAAGTATTGTTTTAACAATTAAGAATACAAAGGTTAAAATCTGTTAGTTGGTAAAACATTACTTAGTAAACCTTGCGACATATAGCCGTTTCGCTTAGCCATAACAAAGTTTTATAGTAAAATAGTTATTTATGATACAAGATGGCAAAGTAGTGCTTTTATGTACGAGCATGAATTGTGTTAAACGAGGCACAGCCGAGTTCAACAAAAAACGCGAGTGTTAAAATTTCTATTTTAATGATTGATTACTACAGATCATCCATTATAGATATGAATTGTCAAATTCAAAGTAGGCCAAACTGCCACATTGTATAATAATTTTGCCAGTGTACTTGTAAAAAGCTAGTAACAAATATGTCATTGATGTCAACATGTGTTTTGAGGTTATAAGATAATGAATAATCATATTAATATTGCCGCCAGAATTAAATAGCAAAAATACCCATTGGCATTCCTACTAACTTTATCAATAATGCTAACCCAATGGCACTTTGACAATTAATATGATGATGATGGATGATCATTTTAAAATTATCATGTGTATGTAAAGTAGTGCTTTTTTGTATGAGCATGAATTATGTCGAACGAGACAGAGCCGAGTTCAACAAAAAAAAACGCGACTGCAAACATGCTCTTTACAAAAGTGTATCATACAAAGTTTATTATTCGATTGTATTTATCAAATGAGGTTGTAAATTAAACTGTAATTGAATGTGTTTTTCAATAATTATCGTCCGTTTAACAGATGTTAACAGTGTTTACTGGTGTTTGTGTGATATTACGGACCTCGCTTCGTTCGTCTCGCAAATATCACACTCGTTACCCAAAATTATGCATTTCATACCTAGTGGCATAAACACCTATTACTTGACTTATCGGATTTTGCCTTACTGCCACTGAATAAATATCACCGTTATTTTTTATTAAATTTTGTAAATACTCTTATAATTTTTTTAATCAAAAATGTAATTTTGTTGCATATGCGATGGTTTATCGAAGCTAAAATTGATCATATAATTATCAGTTATAATGAACCAAGGGCAATGCAAATCGCGCAATAATATTATCAGCAATTCCGTATAACATAGTGGGGCAGTTATTAAAACCAACACATTTTATAGTATTTTCGGCATAATTATAACGATTTAACCTTGCACCAGGTACATTCTATATTTTTTAAATTTTGGCTTTTAGTTCCAAAACATACTTAATTTGACCACCGTTAAATTCTTAAAACAATAAGTTTATATTAATTAGTTGATTAAGAACATAATGGTCTTAAATTTAATTTAATTTAATTAATATATATATAAACAATCTTTATTAGGCTATCGACCCCATAGGGTCTTTCCGCCTTTTAATTAATATTTATAGGCTTATATTTGATATAGAAATTATCCTTTAAATTTAACTTTAATTATAATTTTATAATATATATAATTATTATTATTCATTTATATTACAAACCGATAATTTATATTGCTGCCGGATAACATTCATACATAATACAATATGTGATTTTGTTGCGAATAAGCGTGAAACTTGAAAGTACTACGAACAAAATTTAATGTGAGTTAATTGCCATCACGTATGGTATTCGGAAAGATTATTTCACGATTTCAAAGAAAACCTCCGCATTTATCTAAACTGTTCATTAATCAAGGCTAATTAAATTCGTTCTTTAGTAAATCGTTAAGTTCGATTAATTTACATGTTTGGCTATTAGATTGTTTGAATCGGTGGTTAATACTTGGTAAATAACCACCGATTCATACAATCTAATTTTATGTATTTATTGAACAACAGCTAATTTAAGCTGGTGTTGCTAATCACTGTAGACGGGAAACGGTCCACCATCCTTTTCTCATTTATAAAGTATAGCCATAATCTTAACCTATTTCCTTGCCCAGATAAAAGAGTGTCATCTGAGAAAAGATAAGTGGCCCAGTAATGCAAACCGAAATCGGCAAGCAAAACATTTTTTTTTTGCGATAGTGCGGATTGCTAATTACATTGACACACATTTCTAAATGTAAATAATGAATAAAAATTATGCATATTTATGGCTTCGTGTAAAAGTGATAATAATTCATGATCGATTGCGGTTACAACTGAGCGGTTAGTAGATAAATCTGGTAAATCTGGATTCGAGGAGTTTCGCGCGATGGCCAGTAAAAAATAGGACAAGGATGTTGGTTAATCGAATATTATTAATCTTCCATGTAATTTATATAACTTTTGGGAATAACCTTGAAGTATCAAAGTACTAAAAAGTACGTAGCAGAAAAAAAAGTTGATTTCGTATGATTGTTATGCATTGCTGCAATTATTGATCTTATAGCGATATTTTTTTACATCGTATGGTAATTTGTACAATTACCTGTTATAAGCTTTAGGATGACTGAATACAGTATTTGTATACAGGGTGTCCCAGGAGAAAAGAAACACAATAATAGTCTACAAATATAAATTTTTTTTACGAATTTGCTCAAATCCGTCAAATTTTAATTATTGGATGACACCAGTAAAAACAAAATGTATCCGTAATGTATATGTAATAATAAATGTATATATAGTAAATGTATATAATGTATATGTAAAATTATATATATGAAAACCTTCAATTAGGTAATTAATGTCAAATAATAGAGTATGTTAGATAAAAAGGACCCAACAGTGTAGCGACTTCATTTGTTATTTAATCTTCAACAAACCATATGTATTATAAATGAAACAGTGTTACCTACAAGTTGGTGAATTTTTTTAACACCTAGATTTATGTGTAGTAAGGTCAGCGACATTTTTTTTTAATTGCTCGTTATAATTATTTCTATGTATTCTTGTAGAGCAGTTTAGGTAATTTTCACCGGTCTCAATTTTTAGTAGGTTTATACTAAAAATTAGCAAAAAAAAATTAAAAAAAACTTATTTCAGCTAGTAGGCTGTTAAATCCGAAATTGTCTGGAACAAACAATTAGTGATAATAATTAAGCAAGGTTAAAATAAGTTTATTCGTTTTGCAGCATCATTCAGTTGTAAATTATGAACTAAGTTGACCCAATGAATACCGAAATGAATAATAAAGTACAGAATCGTGCCAGATTCTGAACTATACTCCTAATGTGTTGTCTAAATTTTGAGTGCAACTATGTAAATTTATCCTATGATTACCTCTGGTCGCGAAAATATTAGCCAATAAATTTTGAAATTCGTAAATACAGTTTGCCTCTTTTTAAATTTTTGTGCATAACAAATGCCTACACATTAAGTGTCTGATAATAAATTAATGTATTGTACAATAAATAAATTCAATAAACAAATACAATAATAAATTATTGAATTATAAGAAATTATAGTAGTGACTGTATTTGTTAGGGACATTATCCATAACTGGCTATCGACCAACTTGGGTCCTTCTATAAGAAATTATATTACGTTATTTAACTGAAAATGTCAAAATATTGTTATAATAACTGTAACTAAGCAGTTTTAAGCACTAAATGGGAAAAGCTTTAAAAAATTTAAGCCCCAACTGACGAAAACTGCCAAAATTTCCAAAGAAAACTTTATACAGAACAGAATTTTTTATATGTTCCATCAAAATCGTCATCAAATGCACCAAGTATAAAAATTAGTAAAATATTTAAATCCAAATGTCGAAATCTACACTGTCGAACTCTGCAAAAATGTTACATTTTCAATTAAAATTGTTTAATCTGTCAAAATCTATTACTTTTTAAGTCCATCTGTAAATTTTTGACAAATTGAGAACTCTAACAATTGAAATTGGTCGGATTTTCTTGCCATACTCAAACTAGTGGCGTCAGCTGTAAAAATCTGCTCAATTTAAAACTTACAAAATCAGCATAATTCTGAAGTGTGCTCCAAACCTGTTATACAAAAGTTTGAGTGCAACTGTCAAAATCTGCCAGATTCTTAACTGTGCTCCAAATGTGTTTTCCAAATTCTGAGTGCATCTATGTAAATTTGTCTAATGATTACCTCTAGTCACGAAAATATTTGTCATTGTAGTATCATGTATTATTCTATTATACAATTCATAAATTCCATAAACAAAAACAATAATAAATTGTAGTACCATAATAAATTATCTTATGTTAATAATAATAATAATAATAATAACTGCAAATGTCAAAATATAGTTAACTGTAGCAGTTAGCACTAGATGTGAACAGCTTTAAAAACTTTAAGCCCCAACTGACGAAATCTGCCAAATTTTCCAAACAATACTTTATACAGAACACATTTTTAAATATTTTCCATCAAAATCGTCCAAAGCTTAACAGGTGGAGCTATTAACAGATTTTTAAAGATGTCAACGTCATGCTCACATAAATACAAGAAATTAGGTTGTTATAGCAACTTAACATAGCAATTGTATATATTATAATATAATATATATTATAATGTATTGAACGTTTGTATTAGATTTATGTGAGCACGACTGTACATGAATATTTGATTAATTTTAATAATTTTAATTGAAATTTTAACAAATTTGAAGAGCTGCTTCTATTGAAATATATGTTGGAAATCGACAATAAGGGTTTTTTTCAAATTTTCAATAAAAAGACGTCCAAATATAAACAATTTTTAGCTCCAGTTGTGAAATTATTGAAATAATATTTCTCCTAATACAAGTACAAGAAATTAGGTTATTATAGCAATTTTATATAGTAATTGTATATATTATATTATAATATAATATACATTATAACGTATTGAACGTTTGCACCAGATTTATGTGAGCACGACTGTACATGAAAATTTGATAAATTTTAATAATTATCATTGAAATTTTAACAAATTTGAAGATCTACTTCTATTGAAGTATATGTTGGGAATCGAAAATTAGGGTTTTTTTCAAATTTTCAATCAAAAAAGTCCAAATATGAACAATTTTTAGCTCCAGTTGTGAAATTATATAATTAATATTTCTCCTAATAGATAATTCTATCTTAGATTCTATTGCTACTATCTAAATCTCTAAAATTTTCATCTACAACTGAGGAGCTTCCACGCAAAACAGAATAAATCCACTTTTGGGAAAAAAATAGTTATTCATCATTTCTATATATTTTCGACGCCAGCTGTTCATTTCTGCACTCAGTTTGGAGCAAAACCAAATAAATCCTTAACTAAAACTACTCCAAGGTAGGATGTATGAACAAAATCGGAAAAATTATATTATCAAGCAAAACCGAATAAGTCCATTTACTCGATACCTATTTGGACAATCAAATATAGCAGAATATAACTTGATATAGCCTATGCAGAATCTTAAGTTGATTATAGCCACCTCGTCTATGCACGTAGTCGTTATTAATTAAACAGTGTTATGAAGTATTCATTATTTTACCAATTATTGTTAATTAAAATCAGGGTTGGAATAAATCATGATATAAAAAAAATTTAAAATCAATGATTTTTTTATATTTCTTTAATTGAGTATCTATTCTTCATTTTACTTTTTATAGTTAATTATAATCATGGTTGGAATAAATCATAATTTAAAAAAAAACAAAAATCAATGCTTTTTTATATTTCTGATTTCTGATCATTTTCCAATATAGAATTAAAAAATTCCATATTGGAATATAAGTTATTAATTTATCAATTTTAAATTTTAAAATTCGTTTAATTATCTCGCAAGAATATTTCAAACTTTCAAATATCTAAATTCGAACTAAGGAATTGTGGCATAGAATACGAGGAATACGAGGTGCATAGAACTACGTTTTTTTTTGACATTGCTTGAATATATTTTGTTTAACGACCGACATTTTTATATGACTCGTATTTATACAGGTTAATGTTAATTTCTAACAGTACTAACTTGTACACATGTCCATCGTTATTCGTTCCATTATCACCCATTAGCAAATATACGGCTTATACTAAGTTTAGTTAAGATAATCTTAATTCTTTATGCAAAGAGTAATAATCGTTATCACTTCTGCACTATAAAATCTATAATTATCATGTGATTACAATTTTATAATATATAATGTTTATTTTGTTATTTTTTTATGTTTCGTCGACAGAAACTTTCATATTAAAAACTGATACCGAGGTCACCTATAGATAAGAATTTAAATTTCCTTGCAGATTTATCCATAATGTTACAGTTTCTGTATTCTTGAATACGATATATTTTGTTCGCAGAAAAGTCGGTAGTATATTTCAAAATTCACGAATTTATTTGAACCGTAATAAAATCAATGTAATAAAGCAACTATTCTTATATAAAAAAAACTAAATAATGTGTCCATTATCTGTGAAATTGAAATATTATGGAGCGATTAACAAATTTATATTTCAATAGAAATGTCATATTTATTATGTTTATATATCTACTATTACTAATACTATATTAACGAGGGTTTTATTTCATCCTTCAAATACACTAATCGCACTACAGACAGCATTAATCTGAACAATCAAAACACATAAAGAGATTTGCGAGCAAAATAACTTATGGCCCTATATCCTGGGAAGGCAATTATGAAAAAAAAATGACTTAGTAAAAATATCATATATTTAAAATAGATTCTAAAAAGGCACATACACATCAACCATAAGCTAAAAATAATCAGTTCATATCCAACGTCAATATACTAGAGAAGTTGTAGGAGAAATCATTTATAGAGTATTTGCAATAGAAGTTACCAGAAAAACATATTATATTTGAGAGAACGAAACTATGTAAATGGAATGATAACACAATATAAAATACTGGAAGAAATGCTCACAATATATGGAAACAGAAAATAAAGAGGAAGAATATTTCAGGGAATATTACATTATTTCATCTATATACAGGGTTGCAATAGGATATACATAGCTTAAGTACGTATGTCTGATCTAATTTTAAGTCAATAGTTCCAAAAAAGATATGGTCTAAAAAACAAAGTTGCAAAGCTATTGACATTTTAATGTTACCCCTACGCTCAAATGTCATTAACAAAAACTACAGTAGGGGGCTCTGAAAACAAATGTAACTACGTGTTTTATTTATTATATGTCATAATATGACCATAAGAAGGTTTACTAATGAAGAATATATAAGAGATTCTCTTGAAAAACTTGAGAAATCTTGATTAATGGTTTTATGCGCTTTCAAGAGATTGTACGAAATATACTTTTAATGCTTAATTTTAGGATTACATGGAGATTTCAGCACATATATACGTAGATTACAACCTACATATTCCATTATCCTACCTTTCTGCGGAATTTAAGTTTTTGTTATTGTATTAAATTTTCTATTTAATAGAATTATTAGTACTATTTATTACAATTATGATTATTATTACTATTTCAATAGTTTCCACTACATATTCCAGGATTTTTTTAAATATTCCATTAGTATATTTCGTGAAACACTTTGGGATTACTATTTTTTTTCCAATAATTAACATTCTCAATTCAGGATTTCAGTAAAAAAAAATCTAATTTGGAAACATTAAAAATCAGTATCAATCAGAAGATAAATATTTTTAAAAAACCAAAACAAAACAACGCTGGGTTTGACGATTTTAACAAATTTTCTACATATTTTCTACAGATTCTATACAATTTCTGGGGATTTCAAAATATTTATGTACGTTTCATACAATTTTCTGTGGATTCCAATTTTTGTTATGGACTTATAAAAAAAAAATTTTTTTCATGAGATTCACCGAAATTTAAGATTTCATAAATAATATAAAATGGAAAATTTAGCGTATTTTGCACAGATGCTATAAGTACTTTACGATATTTCAATGATATTTTAACAACTGGTTAGAAATGTAAAGCAAATTTCTGGAGATTGAACGAATTTTTAAACAATTTTAAGAATGCATGGACATTTTTTATACATAAAATTAAGATAGAAGAAGATAGATTTAAAGCTTGTACCTGCACATTTTAGATATCTATGGTATTTAATATTTTTCGTGGACGTTGTGAAATCTTGATTATTGATTTTAATCTTGATTAAAAATGTAAAGAAATTTTCTGGCGATGTTCAAAGAATTTTAAGATTACATGGACATTCTTGAAGAGACCTTTCTATAGATTCTATATTTCTTCGAATTTGAAAATATTTTCTTTTGAAATTTTCTAAAGGTAATATTATGTATAATATCTTCCACAAATATTTCCAGACATTTAAAAATGTTTCATTTACATATTTCATGAAATATTTCGAGATTACGAGTTTTTTCCCTAAATATTAACAATCTTACTTCAGAATATCAGCAAGTACATACCAGTTTCAGAATAAAAATCTACTATGAGATCTGTAAAAAGAAACAATAATTCCAAACGCACAAAGCAAGATTTAAGAATTTCAGTATTACCTACTTTCTGAAGTAAACTAAAACTTGAGAAAATCTATCAGGGTCAAATGACAGTAAACTTTTATTTTTCACATGGCTTTGTATTTTTTTAGAAAACAACGCTGGGTTTGACGATTTTAACAATTTTTCTACATATTTTCTACAGATTTTATACAATTTCAGGGGAATTAAAAAAAATTTTGTACGTTTCATACAATTTTCTGTGGATTCCAGTGTTTGTTACGGACTTAAAAAAAAATTATATATGAATTTTCAAGAGATTCTCCGAACTTTAAGATTTCATAAATAATATAAAATGGAAAATTTAGCGTATTTTGCACAGATGCTATAAGAACTTTACGATATTTCAGGGATATTTTAACAACTGGTTAGAAATGTAAAGCAAATTTCTGGAGATTGAACGAATTTTCAAACAATTTTAAAAATGCATGGACATTTTTGATACATAAAATTAAGATAGAAGAAGATAGATTTAAAGCTTGTACCTGCACATTTTAGATATCTATGGTATTTAGTGTTTTTCGTGGACGTTGTGAAATCTTGATTAATGATTTTAATCTTGATTAAAAATGTAAAGAAATCTTCTGGCGATGTTCAAAGAATTTTAAGATTACATGGACATTCTTGAAGAGAAATTTCTATAGATTGTATATTTCTTCGAATTTGAATATATTTTCTTTTGACATCTTCTAACGGTATTAATATTTTTAAAATCTTCCACAAATATTTCCAGACATTTAAAAATGTTTCATTTACATATTTCATGAAATATTTCGAGATTACGAGTTTTTCCCGAAAACTTAACAATCTCTCTTCAGAATATTAGCAAGTACATACCAGTTTCAGAAAGAAAAAAAAATTGAGATCTGTAAAAAGAAACAATAATTCCAAACGCGCAAAGCAAGATTTCATAATTTCAGTATTATCTACTTTCTGAGGTAAAATACAAAAATTAAACTTGAGAATATCTATCAGGGTCAAATATCAGGGTCAGGGTTTTTCATAATTGCATCTGGTAGAATTTTTTTTGTGTAACATGTAACTGTACTCACTCTATTTTAAGTTTTGATTGGGCAGTTTTTCATACCTTAAGACTTGAATGTTAGCGAAACTTAACTTTAAGTAAAAATTAGTTTTATTCACATGATTTTTTTATACATGAATTTAAATGAAACAAAAATATCGAAATTACGTCTAACAGCTAGTTTAAATTTTTTTTGGGAATAATATAAAAGGAAGGACTTTTGTTTCCTTACATTTGAGGAGGCTTTGCAGCGGATAATGCTATATTAGCTTGATTTTTTTGTTAAAAGCAATGACATGTTTATTTGTAGTAATTTAAGTTAAGTTGGTCATTTTGTTATTATCACAAACAAGTATTTAAAATTAATTATTTATGGAACAATGTGAAATCGTATTTTTAAAAATTTAAGTATTCACGTGATTTTCCTGTACATTAATTTATATGAAACATTAATATCGAAATTCATTTTGACAGCTAGTTTAAAAAAAAAATTAATTGGTAATAATATAAAAGGAAGGCGGAAAGACCGCAGGTCGATAGCCAATAAAATATTGTTACTACTACTATAAAAGGAAGGATCTTTGTTTCCTTATATTTAGGAAGGCTTTGCAGTGGATAATGCTACATTAGCTCGTAAGTTGATCATTTTGTTATTATCACAAACACGTATTTAAATTAAATTATTTATTTAACATTGTTAAATGGTATTTTTTTAAATTTAAGAAATTTTGTTTCTGGAAACGAAGAGTGCTATGATTTCATTTTCTTACATAAACTATGGAATTTCACATTTTTCCATTAATAAACAGACTATTTGTTATTAGTAAATTAATAATGATAACCATTATAATAAATATATTCTCCATAAATGAAGGCTTCTATGAAATTTTGCTTTCTATAAAAGATGATGTATGATGATGAATTTACGATGATAGATATTTTAACAACTGGTCAAAAATGTAAAACCATTATAAATATATTCAGTATAGTTAAGATGGCGTCGTGCAAGAAATGCTTAAAAATTGTCTCGCGTTATGAGGATTGTATCTGCTGTAAAATGAAATGTATGTCCACATTTCACATTGAGTGTGTTAATATAACTCTTCAAACCCTGAATGAGTTAAACAAAAACGGAGAAATTAACTCCTGGGGCTGCAATGATTGTAAATACAACATAACCTCTAAACTGAACGCGTTAACCGCGAACCTGAATGAGTCGATCCTCGCCGATACAGCGAACCTAGGAAGCAACACATCGCACCCACTTATGGACACCCCTTTCGAAATAAACCCACCACACCAAACAAGGGGCGATCTATCAATCCAAACAAACACACAAAACAGCACAGCACAAGACCAACCTCCCAAACTTATCACAGCGGAAAAAGGAACCCAGGGCCAGTCAACCCACACACAGAGGCAACAGGTGTTCCACAAAGCAATGTTCTATTCAAGAACACGGTCACACTCTCTTAGCGAGGTCAACACAAAACCGGCGAACACCATCGTCAGCGACAAAGAAGACGGCACCTGGACGACAGTGTCACACAAAAGACCCCCGCATAGTCCTGCATCGTCGGATAAAATAAAACAAACTAAACCCAACGCCGGCACAAATCCAACCCGCCAAAAGAAACTAGGAGACTATTGGTTAAACGCGCCCCAAACATCGAACAGATTCGACTGCCTCACAACAGCAGTTGCCACAGAAGAGACCCTCGTCCCAGTAAAACCCCCACCGATCTTTGTACACAAAGTAGGGAACATGCAACCTCTTACAGACCTACTAGTACTACACGCCAAAAACGCATACTCAACTAAGCTAATAGGCCATTCCCAATTAAAAATTCAGCTAAATGAAGCAAAAACGTACAGTAAGATAATCAAGGAATTGGAAGCCAAAAACACCGAATTCCACTCGTATCAACTGAAATCAGACAGAAAATTCAGAGTAGTTATAAGAGACATACACTTCTCCACAGACACGAATGACATAATATTTGAACTAGGCTCACACGGTCATACCGTCCTCAACATCAACAACATTAAACACAGTTATACAAAGCGACCGCTACCAATGTTCTTAGTCGAACTCGAGCAAAAAGAAAACAATAAGGAAATTTACCAAATTGGATTTATACTTCAGGCAAAAGTCACCATCGAACCTCCAAACGTTAAGAGGGAAGTCATTCAGTGCAAAAAATGCCAGAGATACGGGCATTCGCAAAATTTCTGTCACAGAACTCCTCGCTGCGTGAAATGCAAAGGAGATCATCACACAAAAAACTGTGAAATAAAGGAAAAAAGAAAGGATGTCACATGTGTACTATGCAGTGGTAACCACCCCGCAAACTACAAGGGTTGTAGCGTATACAAGGAAATACAGAGAAGAAAATTCCCGCCATTAAGACAAAGGACACTCAACACACTCTTCTTCTTCTTATGTTGCCATCTCTAGTTAGAGGTTGGCGACCAATAATTTGAACTGCTCTCGGTTTTGGGCTGCTCTAAATAGGGATTCTGCGTCTCGGATGCCCGTCCATGCTCTAATGTTGCGGAGCCACGACATCTTCTTCCGCCCGATGCCTCGTTTCCCCTCTATCTTTCCCTGCATTATGAGTCTGAGAAGTTCGTATCTGCGTCCTCTGCACACGTGTCCGAGATATCCGGTTTTGCGCTGCTTTATAATAGCGATGAGTTCTCGATCTCTTCCCGCTCTTCTGAGAACCTCTTCATTAGTAATGTGGGCCGAGTAGTGTATTCCAAGCATGCGGCGGTAGAGCCACATCTCGAATGCCTCCAAGCGGTTCATGCTTACGATTTTTAGGGTCCAGGACTCCACACCATATAACAGCGTTGACCACACATAACACTTCATCATTCTTATTCGTAGATGAAGTGACAGTTGTTTGTTGCAGAGCATTTTCTGGAGATTGCAGAAGCTGTTTCTTGCAATTTCAATTCGGATTTTAATTTCTCCTTCGGGGTCCCACGATTCGTTGAGTTGACAGCCTAGGTACTTAAATGTGGCCACTTGGTCCACCGCTTGTCCTCCGCTCAAGACACTCAAGACACCAGAAGTACAGACAGGTAAAACCTACGCACAAACAGTTGGAAACAGTTCACAACAAAACAATAACCAAGAGACTCACAACCAACAGCAAAACGCAGCAGTCTCACGCCAAGCAAACAAACTAGAAAATATGATGGCCAAATAAATGGAGAGGATGGACACTATGCTGACCCTTCTTACAACTCTAGTCTCAAAAATGCCATAATGCCAGAAGCACCATTGAAAATAGCTCAATGGAACGCAAATGGCCTGGCAGCACGCAACCAAGAGCTCAAAATCTTTATAGAAATGCACTGCATTGACATTGCACTGATATCTGAAACTCACTTCACAAGTAAAAGCCACATAAACTTTCCAAACTATAACACATACACAACTAACCACCCCGATGGAGGCGGACACGGAGGCACTGCGATAATAATCAGGAAATCCATAAAACATCACGAACTCCCCAAGTTCAGCAAGAAACATATACAAGCAACAAGCGTCGCTGTAGAAGATTCAAGGGGACAAATGACAATCTCGGCACTCTACGCCCCACCTAAACACAAGATCAAACAACACCACTTCCTAGAGTACTTCAACACACTAGACAGACACTTTATAGTTGGAGGGGATTTTAACGCCAAAAACACAATATGGGGCTCCAGCAAAACTCTCACAAGAGGGAGAGAACTACTGAAAGCCATGAACACAAACAAACTCAAACACATATCCACAGGACAACCCACCCACTGGCCGATAGATCGGGCAAAAAGACCAGACCTCCTAGACTTCTTTGTAGTTGGGGACATATCACTAAACTACCTAGAGATTAGTCACAACCTAGATCTATCATCGGACCACACACCCATCATACTTAATCTCAATACGCAAGTAACCAAAAGACAAAAACCACCAGCCTTCTGCAATCACAAAACCAACTGGAATCTGTACAGAAAAATAATAAAGCAAAGCACTGTAACAACTCTCCCTCTAAAATGCGAGGAAGATCTTGATTGTGCAATCGAATATCTGAACAAAATAATTCAAGATGCTGCGTGGAAATCCACACCAGAACTAGATGAAAAAGAAATCAGGCAGACATGTCCAGCAGATATACAACAGAAAATAAAAGAAAAAAGAAAGCTCCGAAAACTATGGCAAATCACGAGGTCTCCCAAAGACAAAGCCATCTTAAATCTAGCTGTGCAGGAGATAAAAGAGAGTCTAAATAAACACAAAAACCAAACAATTCAACACCACCTGGAGAACCTGTCTAATAGCAAAGCATCCGACTACTCCTTATGGAAGGCGACCAAAAAATTAAACAGAAAACAACAGGCCATCCCACCCATAAGAAAACCAGACGGAAACTGGGCACGTGATAATCTAGATAAGGCAAATGCCTTCGCAAAACATCTAGTGACTGTATTCGAACCCCACCCCACCGTATGCCCTGTTGAGGAAGACAATCTAATCAAACATTTTCTAACAGTACCACATCAACTTAGTCCTCCTATCAAAAAATTCAAAACGTGCGAAGTGAAATCCATACTTGCCAAACTGAAACCAAAAAAAGCCCCAGGGTACGACCTTATCACAGGCACCATGCTAAGAAACCTACCACTGATCGCAATACAACTAATAACCATGATTTTCAACGGTATAATTAGACTCGCATACTTCCCCAGCCAATGGAAGGTAGCTCAAATAATCCTAATACAGAAGGAAGGGAAACCCCCCGAAGAAGTCCAATCTTACAGGCCAATAAGTCTGCTACCTATATTATCTAAAACCTTTGAAAAAGTATTTTTAACACGACTACTTCCAATACTAGACGAAGCAGAACTAATTCCAAACCACCAATTTGGCTTTCGCCATGAACATGCGACGACCGAGCAGGTCCACAGATTAATAGACTTAATCAACAAAGACCTCAATGCCAAAAGATATTGTTCGGCAGTCTTCCTGGACATAAGCCAGGCCTTCGACAAGGTGTGGCACACTGGCCTGTTGTATAAACTAAAACTAAAATTACCACACAACCTCTACCAAGTCTTACAGTCATACCTGAGCCAAAGACTGTTCCAAATTAAATACGAAGGTACCCTTTCATCACTACATGACATTAAAGCAGGCGTCCCCCAAGGGAGCGTCCTGGGCCCAATCCTATACCTTCTGTACACGGCAGACATACCAACGTCCAGAGAGAGTGTATCAGCAACTTATGCCGACGACACCTGCATAATGGCATCACACACTGAACCAGGCATCGCATCCAGCCTCCTGCAAAACCACCTCACAAAAGTTGAAGAATGGCTCAACAAATAGCGCATAAAATCCAATGAAGCAAAGTCAGTCCACGTGACCTTCACCACAAAAAAAGATACATGCCCACCAGTCCGACTGAACAATCATCCCATACCTCAACATGACAGCGCTAAATACCTGGGCATACACCTCGACCGCCGGCTAACCTGGGCTAAACACATCTGGACAAAACGACTCCAGCTTGGCATGAAATACAGACAAATGCACTGGCTACTAGGCAGGAACTCCAAACTAAGCACAGACAACAAGCTACTCCTCTATAAAACCATCTTAAGACCGATATGGACGTATGGAGCACAATTATGGGGATCCGCGAGCACCTCAAACATCAACAAAATCCAGCGCTTCCAATCTAAAGTGTTGAGGGAAATCGTTAATGCCCCTTGGTTCGTTCCAAACCGAATTATTCACAATGACCTCAATATAAAAGAAGTAAAGGAAGAAATCAAGCAAATGAGCACAAAATATCAACAACGTCTCACCGTTCACCCAAACCTACTGGCGAGAAATCTGCTCAACAAAACAGCAAGAGCAAGACTGAGAAGACATGATCCACTAGACCTACCGGATAGGTTTTAACCACTACAACCAAGGCGCCACAACTCACAGAAAGAAACACAAGAAGGGCAGTGCCACCATTGGGCGACACTCCCACACGCTAACTACTACTGCCATAACATTTACTTATTGTCTTTGGACAGATTGTAAATAACTCTTGGGAAAATAAAAAAATTAAAAAAAATTAAAAAAAAGTATAGTTGAAGTTCTATAGCAGTTCAGTTGAAGAATATCGTACGCGATTTCCTGAGCGCAGATTACCATAGAGCCGAGTTTTAAGCAATGTGCATCGTACTATTAGAAAAACTTGTAAAGTACCATAATCAAAACGTGAACGTGAGTAGAAATGTTGACTTGTAGGGAAGTATTCTCCATAGAACTGAACGAAGTCCCACAGATAGCTTTAGTCGATTTTGACTAAGTAAAAATTTACTACATATCGCCATATTCTTCATTAAAAAATCTTGCCAAACTCGTATTAACACAGATAATAATCAAATCAATTAGTTTCATCTGTTTTCAAAGCCCCCAAATGCATCTTTTGTTTACAATCTTTGAGGTTAATGGTAATATTCAATTGTCAACAACATTGTAACGATTGATTTTAGACCATATGTTTACCGGAAGTTTTCAACATAAACTGAGATCAGGTACAAGTACCATCACCTTCATAGAAAAGTAAGGCAGTGAAAATATCAAGTCACTATAATTTTTGAAAATTTTAATTGGTTAAATCCGAACTATTGCGATATTGCTATGCCTATCTTCTGATTGTTTCACTGTCGTGGATTTATTTCTTAGCGAGTAAAACTATATTTTGTTAACGCCGAGCTCAACCCCAATTGCTCTTATGCTCACCCCTGGTTTGAATTATTGATTTCCGAGCTTTATTTATATGCTTAGCTTTAAAAGCTAAAACTACCATCATAACTTGATAGTAAAGATGTCAGTGTCATATGTCAGGAGTTTGTTTGAATTTGTCACAGCCTGATACAATTTGTTGAAAATTGGCTGTACCAGTTGTCTATAGAGGCAATGGCCATACATGTTACATAAATTCTATTGCGGGACACCTGTATAAGAAGAAGGCTAAAATACAAAGTAATTCAAGTACAAGAAAATGACGGAGATTGATGAATCGCTAAGTCAACGTTCCTGAAAACATGACTAATTAGATAGAAAAGTTTTACTAACACCAGAACTTACCAAACCTTTCAAGATTAGAATTAAAAAAACTATAGACCGTTATCAGGTAGAAAGCTATCGTAACCATTTAGATCTTAAAAAATGAGAACAACGCAACCACTTTAAATAACTGGAATTGAAATAACTGTATATAACTGGACTCGAAATAACTTTAAATAACTAAACATGGCTTAAAAGGATGCTAATCAGGTATATAGCGTATCAAAAAAAGGTTAACAGTAATGTGTACATGACTTGTCAACATCACATTCCAGTGCTGGGCTCAAAATGAGTGAATTTCAGTTTATTAACTGTTGTGATGGGGAAGAAACCTTTGGATCTCCACCCGAAATTGAAGACACAGTTATGCCGCAAGTTAGGAGTTGCTGGCAAAATCTCTAAGCAATTATGAAGCTGAATACGAACCGTTTTTGGCTTGGTGTAAAATAGTATCTTATGCACTAAGCTTGACTGTTTTTTTTAGCCGCGCGGCTGTTGAATCGCGAGGCGTCAGCCGAACAATTCATGACGCAAGGCTGAAAATAGTTTTCACAACTGTGGTCACAACTACTAGAACAATTACAATAATTTAAAATTAAATATTAAAATACAACAAACGTCTGTCAAGCTTTCGCCAGTGAATGTTGTGCCCGCGGTCCGCTTTTGTTTACGCTGGTGACGAAATGCACAGCCCACGCATTTGTAGGACGGCGGTCGGCTATTGTGATTGGCCGCGAAATCCAGTTTGTGCCTGTGGGAGGCGTTTAGCCGAACGCAGACAGGGAGAAGAGGCGTAATTTCGCATTTTTATTTACCACGGAGTAAATATAGGTTTTTAAAACCTCCGGTCTTAATGATGATCTTCACAGTGCTTTGTTGCATAACATAATGTGTTTTTTCACTAGTAGTACAAAAAATATTTTACGGTCGTTAATAAATCCGCGATTTTTCCAAATTTATGAGCTGTCAAAAAAATATAAAGACCCTTATGTAAAGAAAAACGAAGACGTAAGTTGTTATGTACTACTAATATTCAGTTTAATTTTATTTACTAATTTTGAAATTTTAAATATTAGAAACACAAATGTCAAATAATAACATCCAAAGAATAGGGTGTGCAATAAAATAGAGCCAAATAATAGTGTATGCCTTTATACATAACAAATATATACTTATAATTATAACTATACATACAAATAACATTTTCGTGCAATTGGCCGAGAAATGGTAACTTCTCAGCGACACAACAGACCAAGAAGTGCAATTTCTCAGCTATGGCCACAAAAGGTTGCCAAGCAACCTAAAATTATTGTTGTCATTAAACATCAAGAGAAACATCAGTCAAATAACTATCATGTCTCAGATTTAACTTATTTGTTTATCTGTCTTGCTTTCGGGAATGCGGACAATTAAAGCAGTGCCCAAATCTTCCACATCGTCAACAGACAATTTATAAATTTCATCACGCCTTAACGCCCCAGAGATGCCCATAATTAAAACAACCTACAAAACCATTTCTTGACATATTAATGTAAGTAAAACATGTACCTTATACCTTCCACATTAAATAAGTTTCATTACTGGCTTCTGTTATAAATGTATCGATTTGCTGTGCAGTTAGTATTTTTGACTTTTTAGCTCGATACCCTACTGCCTTTTTCTTTAATAATGGCACTAATTTAGGAAATCTTGAAATATCAATCCCCTCCCTGATATTTATCATACATTTTAACATGGAGTATGTACTCCATAAAGTTGAAGATTTCAAAACTGTAGATTTTGCTTCTAAATATGCCATAATAACATTTTCCGATGTGTTCGCAGCTTTTTGTTCTTCACACCAAGTTTTAAATTTAACGTATGCATTCTCGTATAGCCGTCTACTTTTCTCTGGAATTAAATGATCTGTGGCAGCGTTTGCAATTTTTCTCAACTCCGGAGGTGTACACTCTAAATCATCACTATCACTAGTATTCATTTCTACTTCGTTTAATTGAATTATCGATTAATTTTTTTGACGTTTATTATTTTGTCAAAATTGACAGTCGCTTGTTCACAACCTAGGAGACTCATTGCAGCGTGCATCAATTGCACGAAAAACGTTGTGTACACCTCGGCCGCGAAATCTTTTAGCGACCTCGTGATTATATTGCCTCGGCCGCAAGCGGCCTCGGCGACAAACTTTCTCTCGGTCCCTAAAATGAGATTTCTCGGCCTTGATATACAAATAACTATTTTCGGACGATTTACTAATATTTTCGGGCGAGGCAAATCTGAGCCCGGCAAGAGCAAAGTATGTATAGGATGTAATGTACTAGTGATGTAAAGGAGCATTACATCACTAGTTCGGAAAGTGTTGCTTAGACAACATTGTTGCAACAATGTTGATTTTTATTAGTTTATAATGTTCGGAGAAGGAAAGTTTGGCAAACGTCCGTTTAACAGCTATATTTTTAAAACATAATCAGCGCTACCTCCACTATAGCAAAATAAAAATTTAAACATAAAATATTGATTTTCTATGAAAAACTTTGCTCATTGAGAATTAAGATAAATGCGATTAACATTAATAAAAAAAATATCCATAATCACAGTCTTATTTGCATGGGAAAAATATTTAACTGGAAAAGCGACTATTTTATCCAAATAGTAGTAGTAGTAGACAATCTTTATTAGGCTTCGACCTATGTGGTCTTTTCGCCTTTATCCAAATATATTGTTAACAACAGCGCCTGATTAACCTTCTTAATAATAACCTCAAATTAAAATTACGGGGCGCAAATAAATCGTACCAACACAAATTTTACCCTAAAATGACCTATTTTACTGAAAGTAAATTGTGAATGTATTATATACTGAATAGACATACCACATAAAACACGTCCACAGTATGATATTAAACAGTAACAGTATGGTATATATAGTCTTCTTAATGCAAGAACTAGAAAACTCAATTTTTCAAGTTTCTGAGAAATCGGCAAGAACTCAAAGAAATCACTCATATTTTATTTTTTTGTGCCGAAACTGTAACAGATATCAAAAACTATAAAGATACAAAAACACTTAATAATGAATGCCTGCTTCCGATTTGATTTTTTTTTAAATAAAAAAAAATATTTGCTTTTGTCATAAAAAAATATGAATGTATTAATCTTGGGCCTCACTTGTTTTCTACACAATCCAAAATGAACAAGAATTGACTTACCTAGCTCTTGCATTAAGCAGACAATATTATCTACCTGGCCATGAAGGAAACAAATTCTGATCACATTTTGTTGCTATTAAGTAGCAGTGACATTTTCAAACATATTGATCAAGTTTGGTTAAGACTCAAAGAGTAGTGTTGTATTTATAAGGCAATACCTCAGAAAATATGTATGCAATTCAGCTGGAACATAGAAGCGTGTTCAAGTTCTTGACAAAGAACGGAGATGGATCAAGGATATGCATTCCTTGATGATAAAAGTATACGGAGAAGATGTGTCATATTTTAAAATAAAAATTTTGTCTATGGCTTTTCGGTGGAGTAGGGATTTAATTCAAGATGACTCAAGATGCAGAAGACCTATTGAAGCACGAATCTGCTAAAACATCAAGAAAGTTGAGGAATTGCTCCTTGTAGGTCGAATAACAAGAGTTTCAATGACTGTAACTGAAGTAGCGATATCAGAAGCTACAATTTTACAAAAATTGCTCAAAGATTTAGGAATGTATAAGGTGTCACCAGATTAGATCTCAAAATTGCTTACTCCTGAATAAGTCAGCCAATTTGCAAAGAATACTTGGGGATCTGGCTATTGTTGTCGAAACAAAAACAAGAATCCACGAGACGACGTTTTTCTTCGAGTGAACACCTAAAAGAATCAGGAGTTTTTTTGAAGAAACACCAGAAGACTTGTTATTAGGTGCTTATAGCCTTATTAAAGAGAAATGTTAGAATAAGTAGGTATGTGGTCAGTAGTAGGACATAGTTAATAAACCAAATATTATGTTACTTCTAACTGCTTTCCTTTAGAGCTAGGTAGATAATATAAAAATCTCCTTTCGTACGTATTGCAGTACTTTTTTCGAATTTCAGGACTTGCTTCCATGGTCCGCTCGTCCGTAAACTTCTCATTCGTACTGTAATATGTAACTTCCCGGTAAAATATTGTGAATAACAGTGAATAACGTAAATAACTATTACGTCCATGTATATTATATATAATTTTTGGTTCGATTGCAAAAAAAAATTAAAGTTTCGAAGAATAATAGTTATTTTCTTATATAATAAAATATGTAATGTAATGTATAATGTAATGTATGTAGAATGTAATATATAATGTATTATGTTAGACAAGGCGGAAAGACCCCATGGGGTCGATAGCCCTATAAAGATTGTTTATATATAGTTATTTTCTCCAATCGTTCTACAATAAGTCGTTTCCTTGCCTACACGCACGTGACTAAATGGATGATTCCATTAGTGCTGATCATTGTTATATAATGGAGAACCTTCAGCACTGGAATATAATATTCCCGGCCTAGGGTGGTAATGAATTATTCCTTTATGTCTACAGCAAATCATTTCTTCTTACATCTTCTATATTGTTACGAAACTTGCATAAATATTGCGATGGGAGAAAAAATAGTATGTGCAGTTCATACATGAAGTGCTTTCCCGGACTCTGCGGCTTGATGTCCTCGCCTGATGGCTCGGACATGAATTGCCGCATCAGCCGGGGATATATAACTTCCTGTACTAACCATACAATATACTAGTGTATCACGGCGAAAATGTGAACCTTTTTCAGTCGAGTTTGGCTTGCAGCAACATGCAAATAGGCCAAATAGACAAAAGGGGACTTTTTGACAGATAGGTATTAATCGTTTTTCGTTTTTTATGCGATTGAATGCAGATTATAATAGAAATGTAACAATCCATTTGCCTATTCTGTAAAAAAAACGACTAAATTCATTGATAGTTGGTATTGCTCTAATGCATGTGTTTCTGATATTTAATCATATTTGATCGTCAAAAATAATCAAAAGATATGAGTGATATCGAGAGTGATTTTCCGATTTTTACTTTTAATTTTTGAGATTCCCACAGATCGGTCAATAAATATTCAGATTTCTAGAGATTTATCAACAATTCTCAAGAATTCAAGAAATTTCTCAATAATTTTGAGGTCATAAAATCTGAATATGCAAAATTGTTCACCTGCTTAGAACATACATTTTTTCATGTTCCAAATATCTCCATAATTCTTAAAATATCTTGACATTTTTTAATAACTATCAAGATTTCCTGAAAGTTTAGAATAATTTTCACGATTTCTCAATTATTGTCAAGGTTTTTAGGGATTTCAAATAATTTCCCGGATTTTTGCTTTCAATTTTGAGATTCCCCCAAATCTCTCAATAATTATTCAGATTTGTGGATATTTTTTAATAATTCTCAACGTTTTGAAATATTTTTTAACAATTTTGAGGTCGTAAATCCAGAAAATTACAAAAAATATATGTGCTTATAACATAGTTTGCATTTTTCATTTTCACGATAATTTTTAAACTATCTGGATATTTTAATACCCATCAAGATTTCTAGAACTTTCAGAAAATTGTCCATAATTTCTCATTAATTTCGAGATTTTCACAGATTTTTCAATAATTGTCAAGGTCTTCAGAGGTTTTCAAATAATTTTAAATAATGATTCAGATTTCAGGAGATATATCAACAGTTCTCTACGTTTCGAGCATTTTCTCAACCGTTTTGAAGTCATAAAACCAGAAAATACAAAATTATTCACCTGTTTATTACATACAAGTTTGCTTTTTTTAATTTTTTCGATAATTCTTAAATTATTTATACATTTTTTTAATACCAATCAAGATTTTTCGAACTTTCTGAATAATTTCTATGATTTCTCATTAATTTTCGAGATGTTCACACATTTCTCAACAGTTTTGAAGTCATAAAACCAGAAAATACAAAATTGTTCACCTACTTATAATATACATGTTTATTTTTTTTAATTTATTCGATAATTCTTAAATTATTTATACCTTTTTAATACCTATCAAGATTTCTCGAACTTTCTGAATATATTCTATGATTTCTTATTAAATTTTCGAGATGTTCACACATTTCACAGTAATTATCAAGATTTCCACATATTTCTCAATAATTATTAAGGTTTTTAGAGATTTTAAACTAATTTTCACAATTTGTTCTTATAATTTTTGAGATTCCCACAGATTTCCCCATTAAATATTCAAATTTCTAGAGATTTATTAAAAATTCTCAAGGTTTCATGAAATTTCTTAATAATTTTGACGTCATAAGACCTGAATATGGACAATTGTTCACCTGCTTAGAACATACATTTTAGCATTTTTCAAATTTCTCGATAATTCTTAAAATATCTAAACATTTTTCAGTGCCTATCAAGATTTCCAGAACTTTTAGAATAATTTTCATGCTTTCTTAATAATTGTCAAGGTTTTTAGAGATTTTCAAATAATTTCCAGGATTATTTCTTACAATTTTTGAGATTCCCACAAATGTCTCAATAATTGTTCAGATTTCTGAATATTTGTTAATAATTCTCAAGGTTTTGAAATATTTGTCAACAATTTTGAGGTCATAAAACCAGAAAATTCAAAAAAATAATAATGTGCTTATAACAAAGTTTGCATTTTTTTAATTTCTTGATAACATTTTGAAACTATCTACATTATTTTTTAATACCTATCAAGATTTCTAGAACTTTCAGACAATTTTCCATAATTTTTCATTAGTTTACCAGATTTCCACTGATTTCTCAATGATTGTCAAGGTTTTCAGAGATTTTCAAATAATTTTCACAAGTTTTGCTTTTAATATTTTATATTTCCACAGATTTTTCAATAATTATTCAGATTTCTGGAGATTTATTAACAATTCTCTACGTTTTGAGAAATCTCTCAACAATTTTGATATCATAAAACCAGAAAATGCATTTTTTTTTACCTGCTTATAACATACATTTTTCCATTTGTTTTATTTGTAAAAAAATCGCCTACATTCATTGTTAGTTGGTATTGCTCTAATGCATGTGTTTCTGATATTTAATCATATTTGATCGTCAAAAATAATCATAAGATATGAGTGATATCGAGAGTGATTTTCCCGTAACTCCATTGAAAATTATCAAAGCTGGTACTGCTGCAACATTGAATTTACTCCCGGATAAGGCCAGACAAATACATCATGAAATTAGAAGTTTGAAGTATGTGGCCATGAAGTAAATGCAGTTGTGAAATATTTGCGACCGTGAAGTAAATGCAGCCATGAAAAGTTTATGGACGAGTAGGCAAACTAAATCCATTATAGATATGAATTGTCAAAGTGCCATTGGGTTGGCATTATTGATAAAGTTTCTAGGAACGCCAATGGGTATTTTAACTATTTAATTTTGGCGGCATTATTAAAATGATTATTTCAAACTTTGACAAGACCTTTGTGTCATTTAATTTTCTTACGTCCCGAAACTTATAAAAAGCTAATAAAATGGAAAATCAAAAGAAATGAATATTGCTCCCAGCAAAAGAGAAGCTATGGGTAGCTAATTGTTATCAGGAAATTAAAGTGACAACGCCCCACTCATCAAAGAAATTTATTTGCCAAAAAGTTGCAAGGGTGTTTAAGGTAATCTATATGCAATCTGATTTTAATATTATTTCATTTTTACAACATAAGTAACTTTCAGATAAGCCCCACGTTTGGTTTTGATATAATAAAAAAACATGAAAGTTGTCGCTAGCTTTCAATTGTAGATCATTTTTGGAGCGAGCATGGAAGTGAACATTTATTTTATTAAAAAGGACAGAGAAACAACTTGCTATGTTTTTAAAACATTATGTGGTAAAAACATAGCAAGTTGTTTCTTTGTTTTTTTTAAATATAGACTACCACGAAGTAAACGTAGAAACCATTTTGATAATTTATTTTATCGTAGGCAAATTATTTATTTCAAACCTTTTAATACATTAAGCACACCTTTGTACATCATAGATTTGATATTATTCATAGTTCATGATATGTTCCTAACATTTCTATATTGTTTGCAATTTAAATAATAATGTGCATAAATATTGACAAGAAAATTAAACGTTGTTAACTCCTTCGCGTCATACCATTAGATGTCGGCAATGGTAAACAATCTACGTATTAAGAAGTGATACGTTAAGTAAATGAAAATAGAGAAATTTGTAGGTGAAGAAAAAATATTGACAGTGTCAATAAATGTGGTAATTTATGGCCGCATTAACGTTTAAATATAAGCCACACAGCTTGATATAATTGATTTGAACTTGAGACATATAATAAGTCAATATTTGTATTATATTAGATAAAGCTTTCATTTCACATTTAGTATTAAGAAATGTTAAATAATTGTTTGGAACAATTTGACAAATTACATATATTTCAGGGTTATTCGACAAAGGCTCTTTATTGGGATCTCGTTTGTTTCAAAATGTTTGAAATCAATTATCATGTTTCTCTAATCACATGAATAATAATACATTATGTATCGGGCGGGGAAACGCATCATTACTGCCAAGTGCTTCTTTAGATGCCCGAGGCGCAAAGCGAGGCTGGAATGATCTTTCCCGCGAGGTTTGTATACTATTTTACTGACGATCTAGCATGGTTCATACAAAAAATATAAATTATTTTATCAGTTAGATCTGTGAAATTGTTGCCAAGGGAACATAACAAATTTGTCATTATGACAGATGCAAATATTTTGTCGATCAAAAATTTTTTCGACATTTTTCAAATATGTCGAAAAGTGAAATCGAATGTACTCCACCTGATCTGCGGAAAGTTACAGCAAAAGCAACATAGTTTATTTCGCGAAAAAGCATGACGAGGTATGAGTTTATTGTTTACTTTAAAAGTTTTGTGACTTATCAAAGTGACAGTGACACTTGCTAGCTGGGAAAATGTATTCCCGGCTGGCCGAGAAATAAGATTATACAATGAGTCGCATCCCGACCGCTTTAAAAGGCATAAATGCACATATTTTCAACTGATTATGACTAATGGAATTTTCCTTAGTAGTGTTATTTATGCCCTTTGGCACTGCGGCCTTGAAAGTTCTTAAAAATTTCCCTAAGTTATATAAATGGTCAATCAGAGGTCCCATCTCTATAAATAATTGCTGTATCTTCTTGAATGAAATATTGCCAAAATTCAATGGTGAGTTTACAAAATACAATTGCCGGGAATTAGCACAGAACGTAAAAAGCGATATTCAGCGTTTTTACGATGTTTCACGTCTCTTGAGGATTATTTTAATTTATCGAGCTCTGGTAAGTATTCTGTTTAATTTTCAGTTTACAATTTAAAGATATTATTATATTTTTCCTTATATTTGGAATAAAAACAAAATAATTTTGTAATTTGTTTATATCATTGAATGCAAACAAAAATTTAACAACCATGTAAAATTTATAATTCATAATTACTGAGCAAAATTTGAAATCTAACGATAGCTAAGGGAATAATTAGCGAGTCGTTAAAAACGAATATCGATCAAAAATGGCTTTTCGAGATTTAAACTATAGCAATGTGCAGTTACGAGTTCATGTAAATGTACAAGTATTCAAGTTTGGTGTAACCAAATTTGCATTTCTTCCATTATTTGAGACCCAATTAGTTAAATGAACTAGCCTGTATATGCAAATTATTAATTTGGCATAATTATACAGGGTGAATAATTGGAAAATGCGCATACCGTAATGGTAGATGTGGCATACTGAGGTGATTCTAAATAAACTTTATTTTATGGGTCTATCGTTCTATATAACTAATATACAGGGTGATTAATATTGTTAATTGTTTCAATCAATCATAACTTACGAACCACTCTATAATTTTTTGTAATATTTGGTACGTATGTTCTTTGTCTACTGTGGTGTTGATTAACATAATAAATAAAAATCTCATTCTAGGTCAGGCCTTAAAAAAATTATTAAGTAGGTTTCGAGTCAAAACAATACCCTGTATATCAATATTTTAAAATGTTGTTTGTATATTTGGAAAGAGCAGAAAAAAATAATAAGTAGGTTTCGACTCGAAACAATACCCTGTATATCAAAATTTTAAAATGTAGTTTGTATATTTGGAAAGAGCAAAAAAATATAAGTTACACTCAATGTATTTGATTTTTTCTATTTTATTTTTTTGAATTTCAGTTATGTAACTTTAACAGTTATGTAGTTTAAAATAAAGTTATCATTTTCTCAGAATTAGCATTTTTCACTTTTTTATTTTTTTTTAAATGTAGCGCAATAAACAAATTGTTATGATCATTTTTTTACACATACAGGGTGTTTGAATTAATATAAATACAGGGTATTTTGTCACAAATACGGACCTGTCCTCTCTTTTTATATTAAGATTAGGATCCAGAAATTAAGAGAATATGAAATTGTTAATGATTTTATTGATTAAAGCTGTCAAATTATCATTTAGGAAAGGATTTTTTGTTGTTATATTGTGCCACCGTATTATCGAAAAATCTAACTTTGTCTCAAGTTAATAAGTAACAAAGTTGTATGCGGAAGTACCAAATACATTCAGAGTTATTTATTTTGTTACGCTCTTTAAATTTGCAAACAAAATTCTAATATATTGATATACAGGGTATTTCTTCGAGTCGAAACCTACTTATTATTTTTTTTTATGTCAGACCTAAAATAAGATTTTTATTTATTATGTTAATTTATTATGTTCCTATTGTTTCAATTAATCATAATTTACGAACCACACAATATTTTTTTGTAATATTTGGTACGTATGTTCTAAATAAATAATATCCGTACTAAATATTACAAAAAATTATAGAGTGGTTCGTAAGTTATGATTAACTGAAACAATGGGAAATATTAATGAATCACCTTGTATATTGGTTATAAAGAACGATAGATCCATAAAATATAGTTTATTTAGAATCATCTCGGTGTGCCACATCTACCATAACTGTATGCGCATTTCCCAATGAATCACCCTGTATAATGCAGTTACAATAAATTCCCTCGAATAATATCGATTGAAAACTTTGTGTATAATACCTCGTATAAAGTATTAATTCAGTAATAATAACGCCCATTCAGACATACTTTGAGAATTATGAAAGAGAAAGTTTGGAAAATTACTGGTAAAAGAAATCAAAGTGAGTAATCATAATGAAGTTGGTGAGTGAAGCTTTTACTATGTGATAGTTCATCGTATTAATTAGTTTTATTATTGCAGTTTGCACGTTAGTATTCTATAATGTTGCAAACTACAATGTATTAAAAATTTATTATTGCAGTTTGCACGTTAGTATTCTATAATGTAGTTTGCAACTTTATAGAATACTAACGTGCAATGTATTAAAAATTTGTTATTGCAGTTTGCACGTTAGTATTCTATAATGTTGCAATCTACAATGTATTAAAAATAATATATTATTTCTATTGTGGACTATGAAAATAATTAACAATAATAATGCAATTATTATTGGGATATTATTATTAAAAATGTTGCACTTTCCTTAATTAATTTTTAGTAGGTAATTTTTTTACGGGACCATGTCCATTAAAACAAAAACAGAAACAGAGAAATAAAAAATATAAAACAAAGAATAGTAATAAAACAAGTAATAATATACATTATATTATTTGAGTACATTATTACCTGTGTTTAGTTGGATAAACTGCAATTTTTCGTAGCAAAACATGAATAATAAAAATATATATATAAAGCACGATATATATTAGTTATTAGGTTATTAATATATAGTTATAAGTTATTAATTGGTGCTACTTGATATTTTACATTTTCCAAGGTTCTTTCGATAGTATTGTTTTTCTCTGAGGAAATCAATTAAATGTTCCCTTAAGATATATGACAGTACTCCCCAATAATAAAATAAATAAATGTTAAGAATTAAAAATAAATATTGCTGCACTCTAACTTTAAGATAATGTAGTATGTTTGTATTTCATTCAAACAACGGTATACGTTTCAATAAATTACTTATAATCCGTAAGCAAATTTGTAGGTACCATAACCCTAAAAAACTCTCACAATACCTTCGGGTTCAATGTCATAGTATCCCTGGTCATCGTGATGAGGAGGGACGTCATTTTGTACCATTTTCTTCAAAGCCCAAGCCCAAAATCCTTGATTATTCCCCAATATTATTTAAATACAGCAATCTAAGTGTTGTAGAGTCAAATTAAAAAAATATATAGATTTTTGAACGGGCAAAAATATTAGTTATTCACGTGGATGCTTGTAATATCCTTCGAAATGGTTCACTTCAATAATGCTTCCTGCCAGTTATATTAATCACTATTTTGCTGCTAATGCTTTGGATGGAAGATGTTTAAAGGTTGATTGTGCGACTCGTACTAAGCCGGCGCCCAATTTCAGTCGCACTTATATACAGGCCAGCAAATGTTCGTCGCTATCTGGACGACGCTGTGTTGTAGGTGCACAGACACGATGTGGAAAATAACGGATTGGGAGAGGATCAAAAGGCAAAGCATGTCCTTCAAACCCTGGATCTTCACTTTAACTTTCTATACTTCTGAAACTAAGCAGTCAAGGCAGATACTTAAATTCTCCAATACTTTAAATTTACAAAACATTATTACCATGATATTTACAAGAGGTTAGAATAAAAGGTATAGGTATAAGTGCAATATTTTTAATTTATGAGGCAAGTGCGTTTTGTGAAAAGTGAAATACTCATTTATTGGAATAAAAAAGATGCCAGCGGTTTTTTTATTCATATAACAATATCTGTGACGTGGAATAGAGAAATTTGCTTAACGAACAAAATCATAATCGCGGTATAAACGCGTTTTAAAAATATATGCTTAATTAATTAAAATATAATTTCCCCTTGTGCGATTTTTAAATAACTTACTATCCCAAGGTTTTTTCCAAATTCAAAATGGTGGACGTAAATATGTGCGTCTAAATTGGGTTTAATAGTTCAATTGTGATAAAATTTGGCATACCATCTAAATAGGAGAACAAAATCAATCATGTTTGGCTGATTTTTTTCAAATTTTTATTTTATCGAGTACCTCATAAACTTTGGATGGTCTATTACCGTGGGACACCTAAACTGTAAGAATGTTTAGCATTTTTTTAAATTGATTGTTATTTCTCTACTTAGTTGTATTACGTTTTTTTTAATTTTTTTTACATTTGTTTTAAAAATAATTTAAAAAAATAAAAATAAAATTTGAATAATTAATATTTCCCATATTTTTCATTTTAACATAGGTTGTTATACATCGTTGAAAATAGAAAAAGAAAGTCTATTTAGACATATAAAAATCAAATATGGCGGCCATTTAAAATAAGAAACTTGGTATTAATATCTCGGAAACCGCCATCTTGACTTTTGTTTTGACTTGATTCTCAAGTTTGTGCAATCGAACCAAGTAACTTTAGACGTAAGTTTTTATAAAATCGCAATTTTTTGTTTTTTTATAATAACTTCTAAACTGCTCCGACTTTTGTAATTCTTTTATTATAATCTGAACCAGCATATAAAAGTGCACAATATTGCCCATTTAACCATATCTCTAGCTTTAAGAATAAGAAAGATACCCATGCAATCCCACTCTAATTAGGACACCCTGTATAGTTAAATAAAACTCCGCTTCACAGTGCCTGCATTTAGGAACATAGGGAATTCGGGAAATCTTAACAATCTTAACAATATTTCTGACTTCCGATGGCCAAAAATCAAAATACTATCTGTTACTATATACAGTGTTGTAATGTATCTTGATAGAGTCTCTAGATACATTTGTAATGTATCACGTATATTTTCTTTTCCTTCTGCTAGGGATTATTTTTCTGAATCCAAAATGTCCAATACGTTGGTTTTGATAGAATAAATTTATTGCTTGAAAAAAATTGAATAACATAAAGTTGTTAATTTATGAGATTATTCCAAATCCTGGCAGAATTGAAATATAAACTAATGTACTTTTGAAAACATTCAAGGTATCACGGAAAAACCAAATGAAACAATGTAGAACAACTCAGTTGGAAAACTTGAAAAAATTAAAAACATACTTAAAAAATAAAAGCGTAATCTCTCAAAACCTTAAGAATTATTTAGATATCCATAAATATTCCGAAAATTATTAGAAAATCTTGAGAATTGTTCAAATATCTCTGCAATTATCAATATTGATTTTAAAATCCGTGAAAATCTACAAAACTATTGAAAAATCTTGGGAATTATTGAAAAATTTGCATTTTTTTTTCTCGATATTAAATAAATATCTCCAGGAATTTAAAAATCTATTAAAAATCTTAGGAAATATTGAAAAATTTGCAATTTTTAATCCCGAAGCTTAATTGAAAATCTCCAGAAATCATTATAATTATCAGCACACCTGTAGAAATCTCGAAATATATTGAAAAATCGTGGACACAATTGGAAAATCTCTCGGAATCTTGGTAAAATTTAGAAATGTTGAGATATTTTGAAAATTGTTAAAAAAATTGTAAAATGAAAAATGAATGTAATAATTGTGTAAATCGTTCGAACCAATTTGGATTTTCTGACTTTAATTATCTCGAAATTATTGAAAAATCTCTAGAAATCTCGATAATTATTGAGATATATGTAGAAATCTCAAAATATAGTTGAGAAATCGGAGAAATGATAGAAAAATCTCTCGAAATTTGACTTTTTTTTTTTTATTATTGACAACTTTGGAGAATGTGAAAATGTTACTAAGTAATCTCAAGATCTTAAGAATGATTGCGATACCTCTCAATATCTTTAAAAATAATAAGAAATCTTGGGAATTGTTCAAATGTCTCTGCAATTATTGCTATTGATTGGGAAATCGGTCGAAATCTACAAAATTATTAAAAAATTTTGTGAATGAATGATAATTTTGCAATTTTTAATCTCGAAATTAATTAAAAATCTCCAGAAATCATTATAATTATCAGCACACCTGTAGAAATCTCGAAATATATTGAACAATCGTGGACACAATTGGAAAATCTCTCGGAATCTTGGTAAAATTTAGAAATGTTTAGACATTTTGAGAATTGCTTAAAAATTTTTACAATGAAAAAATGTGTGTAATAATTGTATCAATCGTGTGAACCAATTTGGATTTTCAGGTTTTAATGATCTCGAAATTATTGAAAAATCTCTCGAAATCTCAAGAATTATGGAGAAATCTGCATACAACTCGAAAATTATTAAAAAATATTTCGTATTATTGAAAAATCTCTAGAAATCTCAATAAATATTGAGATAAATGTAGAAAACTTTAATTAGAATTTTTTTATTGGGAAATCTTTGGATATATTGAACAATCTCCAGAAATTTTGATAATTATTGCAAAATCTGTTGAGATCTCTAAATATAATTGATAAATCGGGTAAATGATTGAAATATCTGTAAAAATGTGACAAAGTTTGATATTTTTTAAATTATCGACAAATTCAAAGAATAAAAAAATATGAGCAATAATCATGTCAATCATTTCTAATTTTTCTGATCTCGAAATTACTGAGTATCTCTCAAAATCTTGAGAATGATTGAGATATCCATAAAAATCCCGAAAATTATAGGGAAATCTTTTGAATTGTTAAGATGTCTCTGTAATTGTTGATATTGATGGGACATCTATGGAAACCTACAATATTATTGAAAAATGTTGGGAATTATTGAAAAATTTGCAATTTTTTATTTCGAAATTAATTTAAAATCTTCAGAAATCATTATAATTATCTGCAAACCTGCAGAAATCTCGAAGTATATTGAGAAACGTGGACACAATTGGAAAATCTCTCGGATTCTTGTAAAATTTGTGTTTAGACATTTCAAGAATTGTTTAAAAATTTGTGGAATGAAAAAATGTGTGTAATAATTGTATCAATCGTGTGAAGCAATTTGGATTTTCTAATTTTAATGATCTCGAAGTAATTGAAAAATCTTTCGAAATCTTGAGAATTTATGAGAAATCTGCATAATCTCGAAAATTATAAAAAAATCTTGGGTATTATTGAAAAATCTCTATAAATCGCGATAATTATTGAGAAATATGTAGAAATCTTCTTACAGCATTTTTTTATTGGCAAATCTTTGAATATATTGATAAGTTTCCAGAAATTTTGATAATTATTGCAAAATCTGTAGAGATCTCAAAATATGAATGAGAAATCGAAGAAATAATTCAAACATCTCTCGAAATTTGACAATATTTGTTTTTTTTTTAAATTATCGACAAATTTGCAGAATGTAAAAATGTGAGCAATAATCATGTCAATTATTTCTCATTCTTCTGATCTCGAAGTTACTAAGTAATCTCTCAAAATCTTAAGAATGATTCAAATATCTATAAAAATCTCTAATAACAATGGGAAATCGTGGGAATTGGTCAAATGTCTCTGCAATTATTGATATTGATTGGGAAATCTGTCGAAATATACAAAATTATTGAAAAATATTGAGAATGAATGATAATTTTGTAATGTTTGATCTCAAAATTAATTTAAAATCTCCAGAAATCATTATAATTTTCTGCAAACCTGCAGAAATCTCGAAGTATATTAAAAAATCATGTACACAATTGGAAATTCTCTCGGAATCTTTTTAAAATTTAGAAATGTTTAGACAATTTGAGAATTGTTCAAACATTTGTAGAAGGAAAAAATGAGTGTAATAATTGTGTCAATCGTGTAAACCAATTTAGATTTTCTAATTTTAATGATCTCGAAATTGTTGAAAAATCTTTCATAATCTTGAGAATTAATGAGAAATCTGCATAATCTCGAAAATTATTAAAAAATCTTGGGTATTATTGAAAAATCTCTAGAAATCGCGATAATTATTGAGAAATATGTAGAAATTTTTTATTCGCATTTTTTATTGGGAAATCTTTGGATATATTAAAAAAATCCATAAATTTTGATAATTATTGCAAAATCTGTAGAGATCTCAAAATATAAAAGAGAAATCGAAGAAATACTTAAAAAATATCTCGAAATTTGACAATATTTGATATTTTTTTAAATTATTGCCAAATTTGGATAATGTAAAAATGTGAGCAATAATTAAGTCAATCTATTCTCATTTTTCTGTCTGCGATTAATGTCTCTGCGATTATTGATATTGATTGGAAAATCTGTCAAAATCTACAAAATTATTGAAAAATCTTGGGAATGAATGAAAATTTCCAATTTTTTATCTCGAAATTAATTAAAAATCTCCCGAAATCATTATAATTATTTGCAAACCTGCAGAAATCTCGAAGTATATTGAAAAATCGTGGACACAATTAGAAAAACTATGGGAAACATTTGAGAATTTTGAGAATTGTTTAAAAATTTGTAGAATGAAAAAATGTGTGTAATAGTTATGTCATTTGTGTGAACCAATTTGGATTTTCTGGTTTTAATGATCTCAAAATGATTGAAAAATCTCTCGAAATCTCGAGAGTTATTGATAAATCTGCATAAATCTCGAAAATTATTTAAAAATCTTGCGTATGATTGAAAAATCTCTAGAAATCTCGATAAATATTGAGAAGAATGTAGAAATCTTGTAATAGCATTTTTTTATTGGGAAATCTTTGGACATATTGAAAAATCTCCAGAAATTTTGATAATTATTGCAAAATCTGTAGAGATCTCAAAATACAAATGAGAAATCGGAGAAATGATGAAAAATCTCTCAAAATTTGACAATATTTGATATTTTTTTAAATTATCCACAAATTTGCAGAATGTAAAAATGTGAGCAATAATCATGTCATTCTTCTGATCTCGAAGTTACTTAGTAATCTCTCAAGATTTTAAGATTGATTCAGATATCTATAAAAATCTCTAAAAATAATGGGAAATCTTGGAAATTGTTCAAATGTCTCTGCAATTATTAATATTGATTGGGAAATCTGTCGAAATCTAACAAAATATTGAAAAATATTGGAAATTTTTGAATTTTTTAATCTTGAAATTAATTTAAAATCTCCAGAAATCATTACAAATATCAGGAAACCTGTAGAAATCTCGAAAAATATTGAGAAATTGGGAACATTATTGGAAAATCTCTCGGAATCTTGATTAAATTTATAAATGTTTAGATATTATGAGAATTGTTGAAAAATTTGTAGAATGAAAAAATGTATGTAATAATTGTGTCAATCATGTGAACCAATTTGGAAGTTCTGATTTTAATGATCTCAAAATTATTGAAAAATACGTTGGCTTTGATGGAATATTCGCAGAAAAAAAAATTGAATAACATAAAGTTGTTAATTTATGAGATTAATCCTAATCCTAGCAGAATTAAAATATATCCTAATGAAATTATGAAAAAAATTTAAGGTATCAAGGAAATACCAAATGAATCAATGCAGAAGAAGGCAGTTGGGAAACCTGAAAAACTTCAAAAATAACTGAAAACTAATAAAAAAAAAACAATTTTATGTTAATGAACATTTAATTTTTTTTTTAATAAATCTTCCATCAAAGCCAATTTTTTGGACATCTTTGGATTCAGAAGAATAATCTCGACCAGAGAAAAAACAAGTAAATATACGAAATTATTTGAAAAACAAAAGTTGACTATCGTTGAAATGTAAGTTGATCTTGCAAAAAAAAAAAATGATGGCTTATAGGTAGAACATGTGAAGCCGCTTAATTATTTTTTTTGTGTTATTGAAATCGGCGTTTTTTAGGAGACTCTCTGTATATATATATATATATATATATATATATATATATATATATATATATATGTACATTATATGGTGTTGACATAACATAACGCTTTGATTAATTAAATAATTTGGAGTAAAACGTAATTATATGCATATGTCCAATTCTGAATGGGTACTGGGATAATGAGTAAAACACATGTATATATAAAATTGACCATTACATCCAATTTCCATTAAAAACAATATAAAATCACAACAAATTCTTTGTGTCCAACAATGTGTGAGTAAGTTGGTCCAGTTCTTATTATTGACAAGAGTTAATAATGGAATTCACCAATCGCGAGTATGCTGATATGCATTTTATTTACGTATTGTACAATGGAAATTTAGCAGCTACAGTTGAAGAATATCGTCAGTGATATTGACATAGTATACATCCGAATTATCGTGTACTTATAAGAATTCACAATAATGTTAGTGAATTGGGAGGAAAGACGCCACATGGGGTCGATAGCCTAATATAGATTGTTTTTATATCTTAGTGAATGAGGAAGTTCCACTATAATTCATCATGTTGGCCGAAGCAACAACCTTGCGAATCAAGATTAATACCAAAGTGTATTTTGTGTAGTTTATCTTTTTTTTGTCGCAGTTACTGTTTCCATTAAGCAATATAAAATTTCACCTATCCCATGTATGTATTGTGCATATATATACATACATGTATGCACAAAACTTGATTATTAATTAGAACAAACATAAATAGTTACCAAAGAAATTGCGATATACACAACTATACTCTGATTTTTTCTAAACTGGCGTGCACGTCATCAATCAGCTGTGCGATGAGGTTTTTTCGTACCAACGTGATTTTTTTCGAGAATATGCATAACAATAGTTTAAGATTCGAAATTAATCTGAGGATCATTTGTTACATAACACTGATCACCGGTGGTTATAAATAGGTAATCGGTGTATTAACCGCGGTCACAATTCTCGCCTGCCAATCGTGTAATAAATCATGTTATGTTGGCCGACGTGATATTTTTTCGGCGTCGATGCCAGATCTTTTTCACTAACACATGCTCATACATGTGGGCATAACCAAACTTCTGTGACGTTTAACTTGTTACATTTGACTTCGTTACATATTTCACGTTTCTTTTGCCTGCAGCCGGGAATCGAATCTAACCTCAAGATTTTTGTCGCTGTCAGTGTTGGACCCGAATACGGTGCAAACTCTTTTATATTTTGCCATTGTAGATGTTAAACCATAACTACAAGATTGATATCTGTACGAAAAACGGCAGAGAAGTCGACAAATTTGATACGAACCGAGCACTGTCGCACAACATTGCTTGGGCGCAACAGCTGATTGCGGCCATTTTTAAATACCTAGGACAGCTGGCAACCTTGCAAAATTGTGTCGTCATTATTATGATTATTATTTTGATGACGTGCACGCCAGTTTAGAAAAATCAGAGTATACTACACAAAAAACTGTTATAATTTATCAACTGAAAAGGACTACTCGACAAAATATGAGATATCTCCAAGCTATTCTGGCCAAAACCTTTATAATAAGTTGCCAGCGAATATAAAAGCTTTGCCATCTGCCAGGTTCAAGATGGAACTAAGAAAATTGCTTCTGGAGAGGTGTTATTATATGTCGAGGACTATATGAAAGGCTAATTTTAAATGTCCATTGGTGTTGAAATCTGTGTGGCATGTTCTATATATTGTACCAGTGTGTTTTTATTTACCTTATTTTAAGATTGACTAAATCAGCTGTGATTTTAAATAATATGTATACGAATTATGTACCTATGTAACGCTATAATATTCGTTAAAACGGATCCAGCTACAATAAAAAGATTATTATTATTATTATTACTATGATAAGAATTTATTTTGATTTATTTTTGCTTTTAATGTTAACTTGATATAATTCTCAAGTTAATTAATATAGGTGTTTTTCATCATTATGCCATCAGTAGCATAAACGAGGCGCGTAATCGATCTATTCGACCAATAATTTTTTTCAGATGGACTATTATGTCGATCTCAAAATGGTCGTAGTGATGTGTAATTTTCGTAAACAGAACTTCGATTTTCATAATAAATTTGGACTATTTTGAATCTTTAGTCCGCCGATAATCTTTGCATAATGCAGTGGCAAGCATTACTGAATACAAACAAAACACAGTGTCAACTTTAACATATGATCACAAGTATAAACACTATTTCGATGGTATGCTCTATTACGTTTAAAAATTCCCTTTATTATACGAGGCACTGAAGATGGCGATTACTGCACTTGTTATACAATGTAATTATATTATAATTATGTCAATTACCTACCTATGAAATGCAATAACTCAAAATTTCTGTACACATTTTTTATTTGTCGGTATCGATCTTCTTATCGTCTTGTTTTTTTTTTTTTGTAAGATATTATTATTAATATTTTATGTATTCTGATTTGTCACAAGAACAGTCTCAAGGATAAGTATAGATGGAAGGCTGGCTGCAGTGGTTTTATGTTGTGACCGCAAAACTAAAGAAAATTAGTGGTTTCTGAATAATTTATGTTAATTGTGTTAAATAATATACAAAATATACATCAAATCAATGTAATTCACAAATATGTAATTTTTGTATTATTAGTAACATACGAGGGTTATTGTAAGAAAATGTGTCCAGAGTAGTAGAATGAACATTTATTCCATATACAGTTACACATCTGCAGCATACTTAATAGTTGAAATGTTGAAATCAACATAGTTTTTTTTTAAATTAATAATTGGTTTTGCACTGTTTGTGCATTCTTTCCATTTTTTGTCCATCCCATACAGATACAGATATATTTTTTTAATTATCACTTTTTGTCCATGGCGTGCAAAAAAATGTAAATATACTCTGATTTTTCTAAACTGGCGTGCACGTCATCAAAATAATAATCATAATAATGACGACACAATTTTACAAGGTTGCCAGCTGTCCTGGGTATTTAAAAATGGCGGCAATCAGCTGTTGCGCCCGTGCCATCTTGTGCGACAGTGCGCGGTTCGTATCAAATTCGTCGACTTCTCTGCCGTTCTTCGTACAGATATCAATCTTGTGGTTATGGTTTAACATCTACAATGGCAAAATATAAAAGAGCTTGCACCGTATTCGGGTCCAACACTGACAGCGACAAAAATCTTGAGGTTAGATTCGATTCCCGGCTGCAGGCAAAAGAAACGTGAAATATGTAACGAAGTCAAATGTAACAAGTTAAACGTCAAAGAAGTTTGGTTATGCACACATATATGAGCATGTGTTAGTGAAAAAGATCTGGCATCGTCGCCGAAAAAATATCACGTCGGCCAACATAACATGATTTATTACATGATTCGCAGGCGAAAATTGTGACCGCGGTTAATACACCGATTACCTATTTATAACCTCCGGTGATCAGTGTTATGTAACAAATGATCCTCAGATTAATTTCGATTCTTAAACTATTGTTATGCATATTCTCGAAATCAACACGTAGGTACGAAAAAACTTCATTGCACAGCTGATTGATGACGTGCACGCCAGTTTAGAAAAATCAGAGTATAGCTTGAAATTGTTTCAAAAGCTTGAAAGAGAACATATGACGTTTCGAAAGAATTTTAATAGATTTCAACAAAAATGCAATTATAACATCCACATGTGATACATCATCGAAACGAGAAAAAAATAACCTATTTATCAAGACCAAAGCCAACTACAACTTCTATTTAAAAAAACACAACTTTGCATTGTATTTTGGTTATTAACGAAGATATCAAAATTTTGTGAAACTCATTCAATTCACCGTAGAAAAGTGCCTGAAGTACATGCAACTTGTATCTTAATAAAATGAGAAATAAATGAAATATTGATAAAAATCGAAAATGGAAAATAATGAGTTTTTGGCCATAACTTGAAAACAAAAGACGATAGCCAATTTTGGTTTTCATCATTGAGTTGGTCTTGTAATATGAGATCGAGGATACGCCATCCGATTTTCTCTATCCCTTCCAGTTACCGAGATCCCTATAGAAACATTCAAATTGGGCCACCCTGTACAATTTAAATCCCGATTTAAATTACATCGATCCTGGCAAACACTGATGTGAAATATAAAAAAAAAATGGAATAAATCTTTTAAATCATGATTTAATCGACTTTTTTTAATCATCGAGTTGGTTTATATCATTACTAGAGAACCAGAGAAACAACATGCTATGTTTTTTCCACAAAATGTGGTAAAACATTTTGTAGTAAAAACGTAGCAAGTTGTTTTTCCGTTTTTTTTAAATTTATTTATTTATTTATTCCTTTGCCTTTCTACTTTTTGGTGTAAAGCATACATTATGAATTTTTGTAATATTCTCTTTACTTCCTTCTATCTTTTATCAATTCCTTTATTTCTTCCCATGTGTTCCCTTTTCTTGCCTCTTCTTTTATTCCGCTATTCCACTCTTTTCTCGGTCTTCATCTTTGTTGTTTTCCTGTTGCTCTTGTCTCCTATATTTTCTTAGTATTTCTTTCTTCTCTCATTCGTCTCATGTGCTCATACCGCCTCATTTGGCATTCTGTTATTATTTTCTGTATTGGTTTTATTATAAAGTTTTTCCTGAGCGTCTCGTTCTTTGTCCTGTCCCTTCTTGCTTTGTTTTCTGTTTTTATTAGAAATCTCATCTCTATGGCATTTATTGTTTTTCTTTGTTTTCCTGTCATCGTCCATGTTTCGCTGCTGTAACTTGCGTTGGTCTAATTACTTTTTTGACTATTTCTGTTTTTGTGTCTCTTAATATCTCCTTATAAAAAAAGGTGTTTTTTAACATGTTATATAGTTTTGCAGTTTATAATATTTTATCTTATGTTTTATTATCTAATTTACCACTGCCCTGTATGATTATTCCTAAATATCTGTACTGTATTACTTTTTCGTTTTTTTTTTCTTTGTATTTTTATTTCGTGTTTCTTTTTCTCTTTGACAATTATCATGGTTTTTGTCTTTTCGTAGTTTATTTTTATTTTTATTTTCTTAATCTTTTTCTTAATCTTTTTCTTAATGTTTTCCATGTTGTATTATAGTTCTTCCTCTGTTTCTTCAATTATTGCCATGTCATCCGCGAATAGTAGTTCTGCTATTTTTGTTATCTCCATTTTCCAGCAATTTGTGATGTCAAAGATGTTTCTAATTAAACGGGGAAGCCAGAAATATAATAACGTGTAGGGTGTTTCAATTAAAAACCTAAAGTTGATGGCTACTTCTGATAAAACCGGTAGTGATAGAAGGTTGACAGTATTTCACCTAAGGAGAACGGAATCAACCATATTTGGATGAATTTATTCAACATTTTATTTTATCGGGAACCCCATAAACTTTTAATGGTCCATGAGTGTGGGACACCCTGTAAACAGATTGCGTTCGGTAGGTATTTTATTTTTTTCTTAGTAACTCATTAATCATTATTTATTTATAATGCATTAATAATTTGCATTTTTGTATTCCTAGAAGTATGCTATGTATAATTTAAAATATACACTCAATTATTACTGCATATAATTTATCCACCACGTGATTTAAGTACTAAATTAATTGGCGGTATTTATATGAAGTTATTATTTCTTCATAGCTGTGGTATTGTAGTCGTTGTGGTAATTACTTGACATGTAATTGGCTGCTTATTCCTTGAATTTTAAACAGCAATAACCCGAAAAATTGATGAGGTCGGTAATATACTTTCTGTAGAATAGTACATTTTTTGTATTGAACTTTAACTATACCACGTATAACTCTATTGCCGATGTTATTTATTAATGCGTTTAATTTTCATGGGTTTTTGTAATTTACAAATAAATTTCCAACAGTTTGAAAAAAAAATCCTGATAACGAAAAAACAGACTTACGAGCTTTATCATTCCATTATTTAAAATAACTTTACAACGCTTTACTTTACCTTTTCTGTAAATACTATAAATATTCATAGAAAAAAATATGTAGCTTAGGCTAAGTAAATTAGCTATTAATGCAATATATAAAAATATCTAAAAATCCGCTTTTACGAAGACGTGTGCAATAGTGCCACACACTTGATGCATGGATACAAGCCTTGGCAATCATTTATTAGAGCACGATTGATATTGCGTGCGATTCCACGAAGATAACGGAAAGCGGTCAAGAAAAATCCGCAATTTCTCAATGTATGTGTCTGGAATGATATCGAATTTAACCTTCAAAACAACGAATCCATTGCTCATAATTTAAACAGTAAATAATGTTATTAATTAGTTATTTACTTCTAAGTAAATGGGTTGTCAATAATGCCAAATAATAATTAGTGAATTAAAATACAGGGTGTCCTAAATGTAGTAGGATTGCATGGGTATCTTTCTTATTCTTAAAGCTAGAGATCTGGTTAAATAGGCATTATTGTGCCGTTTTATGTGCTGCTTTAGATTATGTCAAGAAATTTTCAGAATTCCGAGCAGTTTAGAAGTTATTCTATAATAACTAAAAATCGTGATTTTTAAAAACTCCGGCGTATTCGTATATATTAAAGATGCGGAAAAAAAATTAAAATGAAAATTACTTGGTTCTCTCGCACAAACTTGACAATAAGTCAAAACAAAAGTCAATATGGCGGTTTCCGAGATATTAATAGCAACTTTCTTATAAGAAATAGCCATCATATTTGATTTTAATACGTCTATCTATCTTAGGTCCGTATCTATAGTCCGTACTTAAGCATGAGTTCGACTCAAGTCGTATATTTGGTTGCGTATTTTCTATAAACGTTTATGCACCATACGCAACCAAATATACGACTTAAGTCGAACTCAAGCTCAAGTACGGACTATAGATACGGGCCTTATATCTAAATAGACAGGCGCTACAAGAAGTATATAATGTAATGAAATGTAAGTTATATGTCATATATATGTAAGTTATATGTCAATAAATTAATTTGAACGTCAAACTAAACAAATGTGAAATGAGTGTTACCAACTGCAATTAAAGAGCAATTCAAACTATGAATTATTTATAGAAAATACATACTAATTTTATGTAAAAAAGGGCGCAAATTATAAAAAATAGTAAAAAAAACTCGTGAATAAGTTCAGTGTGGCACTCGTCCGTTAAAACATTCGCCGCGTCGCGGCTCATGTTTTAAATTTTGACTCTATACTTTATTACTCTATACATGTTTTGATTTTGTACTATAACCAATGACTTATTTCACTTGTTGTTTAATATACTATTATGCAACCAATAAATAGATTTACTTTATACTCACCAATTTTATAATCACGTCTGTTATCAAACATACAATTAGACAAATCTTGCGTGAACGATTTCAAGTTAAATCCAGTAAGTCGTGAATTGTGTATTGAAGAAACCAATTATTAATTCTATAGTAACCACTACTGATCTCTGGATTCGATTAATCATTGTGTGACGAAAAGTTTGTATAATTATGCAACGCATCGTGGATTTGCCAAACGACGACGAAAAAACGATCAGGATCGAATCGTACTGTGGCAATCGATGACATTGATTTTTATCGACGTCAAGCGCGAAGCTGACTATTTATAAACTTACAAAGCGATTAATAGAAAGTTACCATTCCAACTGAATCATTGTTATAAAAACAATAATATTTCAATTCATATCTAGTAGCGTATCATATTTAACTTTTATTAAAATATTTTTTTACGGAATCTTGATATAATTAGCGATTTCACGTATCTGTTGTCAATCGTAAAATGCCACATTTTAGTAGGTAGTTGTCAATAAAGCTTTGACGGTCACATTTACTTCACGGACGCATATACTTCACGGCCGCATATACCTCACGGCCGCATACTTCAAACATCAAATTTCAAATTTCATGATATATTTTTCTGAACTATTCCGCGAATGAAATCCAAAGTTGCAGAACTAACTTTCGCTTTGATAATTTCTGGTAAAGTTGCACGAGAATCACTCTCGATATCACTCGTATCTTTTCAATAGGTTACTTTTGACAATAAAATATGACTAAATATCAGAAAACTTTTAGCTAACCATGATTTTAGCAGATATTTATTAAAAATATAATACGACCGTTACATTTTTATAATAATCAATAGCATAAAAAATGTTACACATTTCTGTAACTGTTATACGTGCAATATAGTGATATCAACTAACTATGACTTTAGCCGATATTTAAAAAAAATATAATATGATCGATACATTTCTTTAATAATCAATCGCATAAAAAGCGCCGTTTTTGGCCATATTATTCCGCTAAAAACTTATAACTTCAACTTCAAAAAATACCCTGCTATGGAATATTGTTATAAATTTATTATTTCATTGAGAACTGTAAATGTGAAGTTTTTTTATCAAAGTAGAAAGATACAGAATTTTGTTTATTTACTTATTTATTTATTCATTTGCCTATCTACCTTTCGGTGTAAGGCATACATTATTAATTTATATAATATTCTCTCCACTTCCTCCACTTCCTCCAATCTCTCATTCTTCTCATGTGTCTATACCATCTCAATTGGCCTTTCGTTATTTTTTCCTGAATTGGTTTTATTTTTAAGTTTTCTTCTGTGCGTATCGCTCTTTATCCTGTCTCTTCTTGTTTTTGTTTTCAATTTTTCTCAGGATACTCATGTCCATGGCATTTATTCTTTTTATGTGTTTTCCTGCCATCGTCCATGTTTCGCTGCTGTAAGTTAGCGTTGGTCTTTTACTGTTTTGACTATTTCTGATTGTGTCTCTTGATATCTCTTTCTTGCAAAACAGGGTGTTTCAACATATTATATAATTTTGCTATTTTTCCTATTTTATCTTCTAATTCATTATCTAATTTACCATTGCTCTGTATGATTCTTCCAAAATATCTGTATTGTTTTACTTGTTCGATTTTTTTCCTCTCATTTTCATTTCGTGTTTCTTTTTCTCTTTGGAAAATATCACGGTTTTTGTCTTTTCGTAGTTTATTTTCATGTTTATTTTCTTAATCTCTTTCTCAATTATTTACATGTTGTGTTGCAGTTATTCCTCTGTTTCTGCAATTATTGCAATGTCTTCCGCGAATAGTAGTTCTGCTATTTTTGTTGTCTCCATTTTCCAGTATCCACTGTTTAGCATTTTTATTGTTTGCTTTGCTTTCTTCATCGCCTTGTCGAATACAATTGCATGCATTCTTGTTTTACTCCTTTCTTCGTTTCGCATTATTTTGATTCCTTATTGTTGGTTCTCACCATATTTCTGTTTACTCTGTACATGTATTTCATTACATTTATTATTTCCTCCTCTATTCCTCTGTCCGCTAGTTCGTTCCTTATGTCTTCTCTCCTTATCCTGTTAATTGCCTTTTCGAGATCTACGAAGCATATGTGCATTTATGTGTTCTTCTTAATTAGTTTCTCGCTTAGTTGTCTGAATATGAAGATTTGGTCTTGCGTGCTTCTCACTCTTCTGAATCAGCACTGGATGTCCTCTATTGTTGTTTCTAGTTTGTCTCAAATACTTTTTTCTAGTACCCTGGTCATCATCTTACTTGGTATACAAGCCAGTGCGATTCCTCTATAATTCTCGCATATTCTTTTATCCCATTTCTTGTGTATTGGTAGAATTATTCCTTTATTCCATTCTCTTGGTGTTTGCCCGCTGCTTATTATGTCATTTATTAGTTTCGTTATTTATGTTATTCCCTCTTCTTCCATCTGTTTTATCATGTCCGGGGTTATATTGTCTGGTCCTGGTGCTTTCCCGTTTTTAGATATTTATTGCTTCTTGTACTTTTTCTCTTTTAATTTGCTCAATTTTTCTCTCTTACCTCTCTTGCGACTTTTCCTCCCATTCTTGTGTTACATTATTTTCGTCATCCTGTTCGGTTAATTATTTGAAATATTGTGTCCATCTTTCCATTATCTCGTCTTCATTCTTGATAATTGGTCCATTTTTATCTTTTATGTTCATCATCTTGTATTTTTTTCTTGTTTTAGTTGCTTTAGAAAAGCAACTAAAACTAAACTAAGGCAACTAAAAAACTAAAACTAGAATGGTTTTAGTTGCTTGTTCCGTAGAATAGTTTTAGGTTCTACCCAAAATTCTCATTGATTTTTTTCATCAAATTTCGTCCATGATTTTTGTTTTGTTTCTTTTATTATGGAATTTGTTTTGATTCTCTTTTTTTGTATTTTTCATAATCTATTTTATTTTTGTTTATAGGTATCTTTTCCATTTCTCCTTTTTGTCTTTTATCTCCTTTTTGACTTCCTCTGGTCACTAGTTCATGGAAAGAATTTCGTTATAGAGCGTTATTCGCCTCAAGAACGCGCAGACATTGTTAAATTGTATTTCCAAATACGGGAAGACATTTTTAAATTATATCCAAAACTTTTCTTTGCTAATTTCAACTTAACACGCTATTAGTAGAGCTTATCCCGATCAAAGCACCACACGGAGAAACTAATTTAGGCGTTAAACAAACTCAGTTTTACAAACTGGTACAATACGATGTAAGACATACTGGAAGACCTTGTTCTGGCCGTTCAAACAAAATATTGAACTTGTTCAGGATGATATTCAAGCAGTTGCATATGTATCCATACAAAATTCAAACTATGTGCAAACTACGGTCAATTGATGTTCAAAGTTGTCGCATTGCAAACTTAGTGAAAGCAGAACCCATTTTTGGCAAAGTTTGGTAACGAGCGACGAAGCATTTTTGCCTTTCTGGTCGTGTTAACAAGAAAAATAATCGTTTCTGGGGAGCAGTTCACATAAAAAATACACAATATTTTAATATTATAAAATCTAATATTGTATACCGGGTGCTTCAAGTTATACCGCCAAGCGCTTTTCAGCCATTTACAGTTGCATAAGAAAAATTGATATTTATCTACACATACAAACGATGCTAATCTTAGAGAGACTGGTCTAAAATTTTCAATATCATTCCAAACATAACTATAAAATATAAAACAAACCCTTTTGCGAGATTTTGCTTTAAATTTGGATGCCCAAATGTATTGTTTGAATTAAGAGATTATTTTTGGGCTTTTTAAATTCGTTTAGTTTCTAAAATTTGCTCTAACCATTCAAAAGTTATTTATTTTTCTATGCGTTTGCAGGCACTTATTCAAAAATTCGCAGGGCACTTAGTTTTTGGTATATCAGGTTGGGACTTTGCCTGTGTCTAACAACCTGCTTGACGTATCTTTTGGCAGCAAGACCATATATTTGCATTGTGGCATCACGCTGCCGTGACACATTAATGTTGGTAGAATTTGTAGGGCCCTAACTTGATCTTTTTAAATAGCATACCCTATATTTTATAACTTAGTCATATCCAGCGTCTCATTTTACATCTTTTAGTATCTTGAGGTCTGTGTTCATTTTCTCATTACGTCTCGTCGTCTCATTTTACATATTTTTCACTCCTTATATTGTGTCTCAAAAGTTGGTAGTTTGGGAGATACTTTGGATTTTCTGTAAAATAGACACAGATATAAACTTAGTTGCACACTATATAATAATATTTATTTGCATAGTGTGTTTAAAAAAAGTATATTATTCAACTAGTACATAATGAACGATCACCCACGAACACCCACGAACATTAAATTTGCAACTTGTTCTGTAGGCGACTATTGTAGTCATCTGAGCGGGTAATGAGTACGGTCCAGATTTCTAACAAATTTGCGTTTTACGTATGTTAACAGCCTTATGCCTTACACAGAAAAGGCAGAAAGGTAAAGAAATTAATAAATAAATAAATATATAATAGCACACTAACATAATTTTAAATGTGGGCGGATCACAAAATACTGAGTTGTTTTACCCCTATATTGTTTTACTATTTTAGCTTATTTTCGCCCTTCTTGCTTTTTTCATATTTTCTAGGAATATCTTCGTTTTCTGGTTTATTTGGCAATTTTTACCGTTACTGTATTTTTTTTGCCAAATTTAGTTCCACTTCAAACAATATTACATATGGTTTCTAATGCAGTAACGTATATGGTACAAGCCGGTGGAAATTCAATTTGTTTTCAAAAATATTTAATTCACTCATCATGCCTTGCACATGGATTTAAACAGAGCAGCAGAAACAATTACAGCCCAATTTCTCATAGTTAACAATTACATTAATAATTGCAAAACAGTTTTTCTAATAGCCACTCTATACCTCCCATATATCCCATATACCTTTACCTCCGAAACAAATCATTTGATGAGGTATTTGGATGTATGCAGCAATTTACGTTTAGGAATTTTCAACATCGTCTGCTAAAGCAACATATAAATGTCAAAATATATTAAGAAAATCAAGAGATGGGACAACAATTAGCTTTCCTAAAACCATACTATGCTTTTGTTAGTGATTCAATAAAAGAAAAACTGAAAAGTAAGGATTGTCTTTAGTAGAATCGGTCTAGATTGTCTTTGATTTTAAAATATTCCTTCAAGAAGAACCTGGCAAAATTAAGTAAATAATTTGATGATGTACTCAGAAAAAGTGAGTGTTTTACAAAACTTCAGAAGATAGGAAATGTAATACATGGCAAGTTTGAAAAAAAATCAGAATTTAGATGTTAATACTTTCCGAATATTTGCATTTAAGTACGCGCCTATAACATCGGTATATGTCGAGAGAAGTTTATCCGTTTATAAACTTATTTTATCCGATTAGAGAAAAGAATTTCTAATAGAAAGTTTAGAAAAACACATTGTAATTAATTGTTTTCATAACAATTATCGTGTAGATTTATTACACTATACATTTTTTACGGTAATTTTATGAAAATAATATATATATATATATATATATACCGGGCTTTTTTTTCCTTATTACACATATGATGGACAATGTATAACTGGTTGCCTGCATCTACCCGCAAGGAATTTCCTATGTGTAATTCTAAAAAAAAAAAAACAACTTACCGGCGGGTTCATTAGCTCATTAGCGGGTCGGTGCAAGCAACCTGTCAATTTTGGCATATGTTACACATAAAGGTTATGTTTTTATTCAAGGCAATACACGACCGGGTTTTTAAAGACACGCAGAATATTCGTAATGTATTGTGGATTTATGCCATTACATGCAGTACGTATACGGCCTTTCAATTCATCTACGTTATGTATTTGTAAGTCATTAAAAATTTTACTTTTCAGGTAACCCCAAAGAAAATAATCATTTGTTGACATATCAGCTGATCATGATACATTACGAATACTCTCATGTATTGTCTTGAATAAAAACATAACCTCTCTGTGTAACATATGCCAAAATTGACAGGTTGCTTGCACCGACGCCGCTAATGAGTTGACTATTTTTTTTTAGAATTACACATAGGAAATTCCTTGCGGGTAGATGCAGGCAACCAGTTATGCATTGTCAATCATATGTGTAAACACGAAAAAAAAGCCCGGTATATATATATATATGTATATATATATATATATTGTCGAAAATGTTTATTAACATAAGTAGGTACACATTTACACATAAGTCAATACAAAGTAATAACTCCACTTTTCGTCACGAACAGCTGACAAATTTGGACTGCTTATCGGCTAATGGTATTGGAGTTGGTATTATTCAACAGCATTTGACAGCAGTAATATAATAATGTTACTTTTTGCTTACATTTTTTGACGCTACTTGATTTTATGTGTTCGCTTAATTTGTTGAATGCGTTTTTTGCATTTCCTGTCAGGTTCAACTGATATTTCCTTCTGTGGTTTCTGTGTTTTCTTACATAGTTTCTGTTTCTTTCGTTGTACTAGTGATTGTCTTTATTGGTTGTAATATTAATATTTTTAATTTTGTGTAATAGTATCAGATTATGTAGCTTTATGTTTTCCTTCATGCTCGTTTCTTTTGCGAGTTTTAAGACCATTGTGGTAGGTGTTAAGAGTGGTAAATTATGGAGTATTTTAAGTATTTTATTTTGTTGTCATTAGGTTGTTCATGTTTGCGCTGTATAGTGAGTGGTATATTGTTTTCTTTTGGTGTTGTTGTATGTAGGTTTTGATTTTATTTAGCATATAGATAGTGTTGCGTTTTTTACGTTTAGCTTGTTAATATGCTCGTTCCAATTCAATTTGTTGATGGTGGTAAGGCCTATGTAGGTTGTTTGTGCGGTTTCTGTTAGCTTGGTATTGTTTAGTGTTATATTTAATCGGATGCTTTGTCTGTCAGGGCTGAATAACATGTAATTTGTTTTGGTCTCATTTATTGTAAGTGTGTTTTTAGTGCACCAGTTGCTTATTATTTGTAGGTCTTCGTTTACTGTATTTTGTAGTTCCGTAAATTCTTTATGTGCATGTATCAGGCATATGTCAACTGCATACATTGTCATATATCCTTTAATACTTTCGTTAAGCAGATCGTTTGTATATCCCAGACTCCAACTACCCACAATTGTGCGGTCCGTACTCCAAGTCACTTTAAAAGTCATAATGGATATGGGAACGCCTGACTCCTGATTCATATGTTTGTGCGATGCGTATAATACGTCAAATTCATGAGGCTGCATTGTTTTTTCGTCGAGAACACATTGAACATACACATGTTAAGTGCTTGTTAATTCAGTGCCATGGCGACAAAAAGTACGTATTTTTATTTTCAATTATTGATTTAGCTTATTTACTCCAGATTGTAGATTACGTTTGTTGTTTAGTTTTACTTTTATTGTTAACTTTAAAACATGTAGATTGGCGTTACGTTACCAACTAATTAGGTACACAATTTGATTTTCACAATTGTGAGCTCCAGGAGCCTACTTGTTTCGTTTTTCCGACATAGTCAACAAAAATTATTTTTAATTGTACAGAAACCAGTGGTAAGATTGAATTGGAGGATCTCGCAAACAACCCCAAGGAGCTCTACATGTTTTTGGACGAGATAGGATTAGATTTTGATGTCGATGAGGAACAAGACGACTGCCGTTGGGAAGCAGATGGCCAAGAAAATTACGTAGGCGAAAGTGATACTGCAATAATTGATGATAAAAATGGAGAATTGCCAGAAAATTAAGACGAAAGTGAAGAAGAAACTTTGAGTAGCGATGATGAAATACCTCTGTCAACAATGTGTCGTTGGGTAAGAGGTTCCTTCCAGACTCTAACCGCACCATCAGATGTCGATTCTGTACAAGGCGAAGTACTCACTCCATGGAAATATGTTTCTAAATATTTGAATGATGACTTTTTTGAACTTAGTGCTAAATGCACAGCCCAGTACTATCTACAGGAAAATTGAAAGTCGATTGTTGTAACTGCTCAAGAGATAAAATAGTTTTTTGGTTTACACGCTCTCACGGGCTACTTAAATTTGCCGAAAATTCATATGTACTGGGATTCAAAATATCAATGTCCGATGGTTGCAAATATTATGACTCGCGACAGATTTTATTCGTTACGGGTCAATTTTCACGTGGTTGACAATCTTAGCTTTCCTGATGAAGAGCAAAAAAATAACAGATTGTGGAAGGTTCAGCCTATGATTGATGTAGTGAGAAATCGATGCCATGCTATTGTCAGAAAGCAGAATTCAGCATTTTCTGTTGATGAGCAAATGATACCATTCTTGGGTAAATGCCCAGTGTCAATATATAAAGAATAAACCAAGGGCGGTAGGACTTAAGAATTTTGTCGTAACTACATCTGATGGCACAGTTTTGGATTTTGAAATATATCAAGGTCTAACCACCCCACCAATAATAATAGAGTTAGGATTAGGACCATCGATGACCTTTAGACTCTCACAAACTTTGCCTGCAAATAGTTTATTTTTTATTTATTGACCGATATTTCTCAACTTTAGGTCTAATAAATAAATTGAGCAATTTAAAAACTTATGGAACTGGCACTATTATGGGCAACAGAATAAAAGGATTAAATTTCAAGAAAGATACGGATATGAAAAGAGGAGAATCTGAAGAAATTATGATTAGTGATAAAAAAAATTGCCTAACAAAGTGGAAGGACAACAAAACTGTGCTGATGATTTTAACAGCTTTTGGTAAAGAGCCTGAGAATCTTGTAAAAGGATGGGATAAGACACAAAAACAGCGGGTAGTAGTAACTTACCCTAGAGTAGTGAACATGTACAATCGACTGATGGGTGGAGTGGACATCTGCGATCAGATGATAGAATATTATCAAACATTATCAAACTTTAGAACGAGAAAATGGACATTCAAAGTAATATTGCATCTCTTTGATCTATCCATTGTAAACAGTTGGATGGAATACAAGCCAGATGGTAAAAATACTAAAACCAAAACTATGAAACTGCTCGATTTCCGACTTAAGCTTGCGGAATACTTGACTGCTGGGTCCAAGAAAAGATTAACTGAAGACGAGGCAGATACCGGAGATAAAAAAGGACGGATTTCCGCGGAAAACAAAATAAATAAATGAAAACGCCTGCAGCTTTGCCTTGCAATGGTAAGCGTTACGACAGGTTTGGGCATAGGCCTATTGCCGATGATCTCAAAAATCCTGTTAGCTGCCGAATGGAAAATTGTACAAGTCGATCAAGAGTTCGCTGTAAGAAGTGTAATGTATATTTATGTTTTGGCAAGCATCAGAATTGTTTTCGGAACTTCCATTGTAATAAATAATTTAAAGTCACATTTGTGGCTATGACTATTAGACTCCCAAGACACACAATTGTGACTACCTTAAAACCCAGTAAAAATCCATAAAAATTAATCCAAAAATTCAGTGACGTTTTCAGACCATTTCATCGCGAAAAAGTTGACCAGTAACTTTTAATTCGACTTTTAAGAATTCGGGAGTGTAAGGGGTATATAATATATAAAATGGGAGATAGTGTGCCTACCTGTGGTAAACTGAATTCGCTTAATTGTATGTCGCTTGTTGTATGTACCGTCGACTTTTGTTACTTGAGGTCTATTTTGGAGGTAGATTTCTATTAAGGATATTAGGATATCTTCTACATTTATGCTCTTTAGTTTTGTTATCAATGCTTTTCTGCCAACAGTGTCGAATGCCTTTTTCATGTCAATGAATATTACTATGATATTGCTGTTTGTTTTTAGTCTACTGGTAAGTTCCAGGAGTAAGTCGGTTGTTGCTGCTGTTGTACTAGTTTTGCTCTGATAGGCATATTGCTGTTTGTGTAATATCTTTTGCTCATTGAGATGTGCCTGATTTTTATGACTTTTTCAATTATTTTTCCTATTGCAGAAGTTAGGGCAATATGTCTGTAATTTTCCGGTTTTAGTCGGACGCCTTTCTTATGTATTGGTCTTGTAACGGTCCGAAAACGGCTTTGGCAGAAACTGCATTTTAATAATTAATTGGCGCATGGACCTGCACTGTAGACAACCGTGCTCGCACTTTTTTGTTGTGGTGACGCGTTTCCCATGTGTGCGATTATTAAATTCGCCGGCGAGACGCCGCCATCGAGCAGACTTCAGCTAACTTGTGTACAGTACGGAGGTGCGAGAAGAACCGTTGAAATAGGTGTAACACCATCCGGTTTCCGGGATAATCAACGGGGACTCAGTTAACCACCCTTGAGGGGATTGAGGCACCAAGTACAGGGCAAGGGACTAAACGCTCATAACACCTGAGCGTTTTGTTACGGGCTAAGTAGCTCGGCCAAACCATTCTTGGCTGGAGGCCGCGATCATCTTGGCTGGAGGCCGGAATCGAGCGCTAGGCGTCCACGACGCAAACCGCCGCCCTTCCGGAGCTGTAGCCAGCCGCCAGCGGAGACCACCAGGAACACAGGCCAGATATCCAGAGACATAGATATAGATATTGATACATATTTTTTTGTGTTCTCAATTGAGCCAGACCTTATTTAATTCCATATTGACATATCGTTTATTCTTTTGTGTAAAAGTTGCGTTACGTGTTTCGTGCCGTACGTGTTTTGCGCTTGTGTAAGACAAAGGTCGCTCCGTCGGCCCTTTGAATCGCGCGATCAGGAGCTCGCTATATTCGGCCGAATAGGGTGAACCCTGCGCGAAAGGGTTGCGTGCGGAGGTATATATTTCAGGAGCGCAGACACGGTGTCCGTCGTTTGTGTGAATAAACGCCGATATTTTACACTACAAAATTCACACCTGTTATTTTTTGTTCCCCCCACGTTTTCTCGATCGGGCATTTATTTCAGTTTCAGTTTTCTATTCTCACTGCGAGATTTAAATCTGGTGGTGTTGGCGCCAAATGGTCAGCGTTGTGACAGTTCGTGATTTCTGAACTTCGCTGACTGTCTGCCGTCCACCAACGCAGGTAGGGTGGAGCCACCCTTTGCGACGAAGTAGCGACGAGGTTAAAATTACGTGGAGCCTTTTTTTAACCCCCCCACTCTCTGACACCGAGAGCCTGGCCCTCGTCACTGCTTCGAAGGGACCCTCCACTCGCTCCACGGCCTAACGCGCTGATTGCCCTTCAGGTACGTCACAGTCTAATAAATGTTTTACTGAGGTATTCAGGCTTCTTGGAACATATTGGAGATGAGCTTACTTATTATACTTGCAATTATTTCATTGTTTTGTTTTAAAATATTATTTGTTATTAAGTCAAAGCCTGTCGCTTTATTATTTTTTAGATTGTTTATTTCTGTAGACATTTCTTTTTTACTTTTATTTATAATTTCATTTCTCGTGCTTGTGCTTGACTGTTGTGTTTGCCTACTTTGTATTGTATGGACGTGAAGGGTTGGTTTCTTGTGTTGATCTGCTAGTTTCTTCCCGATCGTTGCAAAGTAGTAGGTAATTGATTGTGTCTGCTATTTCTTTCTTGTCAGTGGGTGTTGAGTTGTCCTGAGTTTCTGTTTGGCTTAATTCGGAATGTTGTGTTTTTTTTTCTCCTGGTAAGAGGGTTTATAGTTCTCCATATTTTTTCTGGGTTAGTTTTAAGTTCTTTTAGTTTGTTTGAATAGTATCCTTTTTTTGTTTTTTTCAGAAGTTCGTTTATCATTTTCTTTTATTTTAGATATTTATTTTCTGTTTGTTCATCGCTTAGGTGTGTTCGGTGTGCGTTATGTAGTTTGTCTCTTACTTTGACGTTTGATATTATTTTGTTATCGAGGGTTTATTTTCTCTGCTCTTGATTTCTGTTTTCTTTATGTGAACCTTTTTTATTCGTGATCAGCATAAAAATTAGCTACTTCGACTCAATAGAACCGAACTTTCACTTTACAATAACCAAGATTCCCATGCATAAGCAAAGAGACACCCTGTATAGCACGTTCCAAAATAAACGAAGGTAACACATTATCTTATGTAATTATTGTTGCTACAAAAACGGTGGTTATAATAGATTATTTTACTAATGGTGTCTAATGTCTTACAAGATAAAAATATTAACTAGATAAAATTAGATTTTAAGCGCTTGTCAACTGTAGTTTACATATAACCAAACTGGTATCACTAAGCATCATTTAGTGTTTCGCACTGCAGTCTTTAGACATCCTGTTTTTAACGGTTCACATATTAATGAGAATTTAAAGTTATTTCAGTTTAAGTAATTAACAATGCTATGTATTAGTTTAAGGTATACTTCTGATTTCGTGATTAAAATTTTCCAGTTACCTGTTTAGTTAATCAATTAGTGATATTAATTTGCACAATATTATCATAAAATTATTACCAATAATTCCATTTTTGTTTAACTTTACTGTTTATAGAATGCAGCTGTATGTATATTTGATAACGAATTTCGGGTCACTCAGAACACTGACGTCCTATTAATAGTCGCTAATTGCATGGCCTAATCACCTTATTTACACTTTGAAATTCTCAGTCACTCGGGCCGGCCGTGAATGCATCCAAGGTTCGCGATACGTTTGCGTAACTATCAACCGTGTAATCTTTATAATAACCAAAACAACTTCTGTATGCATTATCAGAGATTTTACCCTGAATACAATATGATATAATTCAGTAATTTGTGTAAACTGTTTGTAAATAAGTATGAAATTTCAAAATCAGTATCAAATGTGTTTATAAGCAATCACCAAGGGCGTAGCATCTATTAAGCAAACCCAAGCAGTGCTTAGGGGCCCCCACAGTTTGGGGGCCCCGCGATTGGAGGTATTCTTTGTTTGGGCTTCGCTGATCATTTGATTAGTAAAAATAAAAATATACATATCCTTAGAGTTATTGCTTAAATATATAGACTTAAAACTTAGTGCTTGGCAGTATTTCTACTTGGTTAAAACCACAGGCGCACTATTTCTGAGTTTACGCAAATTGTACTAAAATGAGTGCGGCAGTTATAAGGATAGTGCTTCCTTTTATTCCGCCATAATATTGGCATACACTATCTTTAAAACTGCCGAGAATAAAGGCAGTATATCGAGTGGTCAACACTTTCCGGTCATCGGAATTGGCATAAATTCGACGTACAGTACAAGCAAACCGAATTATCCGCCGATGCACTATCCTGATTTCATTTTCTTTGCCATGCAGTCGAAGAGGCATATATATATATATATATATATATATATATATATATATATATATATATGGTACTTGTTCTCCGCTTCTCCCTCTTTTGGTGTTTTCTCTATCAGTATTACTTCGGAAGCTTTCCAAGTTGTTTTTTTTTCGGGAAATTGCCTATCCTGAGAATGCCGAAAAGACCCTCAGATGCTCTTTGGAGTATGCTGAGATTCCCTCTTTCACTACTTCTGCCACGATCTTGTCTATGTTTCTGGCCCTTTTTTTATTTTTCAGTCGGCAGTCGGCAGGAAACCGCTTAAAGTTCCTTCTCCGTAAAGTTAGGTCCTTTATTGTGATCGATGCGCTCCTGCCTCGATGTTTGTTTTTTTTTTATTTTTTTTTAAATTAATTTCTCAAATTGAATAAACACACATAAAATTAAATACATAATGAATATATAAATAATACATGTGAATATATCTCTAAGGAAAAAAAAGTCACAAACACGAACTAAAAGTACATAAGCTAATCAATATCTAAAAAAGTCATCTAGAGAATTAGGTTCAATTCGACATAAATACACGTATAGCTGTTTCTTAAATTTTAGGCTGTTTTTAATTATTTTTATATTATTAGGTAGTTTGTTAAATATTCTAATTGCCCAAACACAGGGACTTTTGCTAGTAAGATTTAACCTACAGCTTGATATCGCATAATTTTTTCGGTGTCTTGTGTCATAGTTGTGTAGGTAGTTATATGTGCAGAAAGAATCTTTGCTGTTAAAATTATAAAGTAATGTTTCATACAGATAGATACCCGTTAGAGTCAATAAGTTGTTAATCCGAAAAATATTTCTGCAGGACTCTATGTATTTTAGTCTAAATAAAATTCGAACGGCTTGTTTCTGGCATTTAAAAATGTGTCTACTGTATTGACAAGTTCCATAGAACATCACACCAAAACAAACCCAACATTCGAAGTTACCGTGATAAACAAGTTTTAAAACATCATTGTCTACAAAGTCTCTCATAGAACGGAGTAGGAAGCAGACAGTATGAAGTTTGGTTTCCAAGGTTGTAACATGCGCTTTTTTATTTAGTTCACTATCTACTGTAATTCCTAATAATTTAACATTCTTTTCCACAGATATTTGATCGGTAGTAAACTGAATAAAAGTTGGCGTTAGAATACTAGATCTAGATGAACTGAAGAACATTGCCATTGGTTTTTGAGTTAATGAGAATAAGCGTATTTTCCACAAACTAATTGTTTAGCTCGGAAAATATTATACCTGCCCTAGCCTTGTTTTGTCCACAAATTATGCCAGAATTATCATCTGCATAACCCTGCAAAAGGCAGTCTGCTTCGAAGTTAAGTTCAAATAGGTCATTTACATAGATGGTGAAAAGTAGCGGTCCCAGGATACTTCCTTGAGGGATCCCAGTTTCCACTTCCAGAGCATCAGATTGATGCTGTGGATGATTTTAACAGATCGTCTTTTTTTTTTTAACATGAAGTCCAAGTTGACGCCCCTAATACCGTATCTGTTTAGTTTCTTCTTCTTTGCGTGCCTATCCGTTACCGGATATTGGCAATCCACACGGCAATCCTGACTTTGTTCACTGCTGTTCTGAACAGTTCGGTGGTTGTAGTATTGTACCATGTTCTTAAGTTCTTCAGCCAGGATATACATCTTCTTCCGGGTCCCCTTTGACCTTCTACCTTGGCTTGCAATATTAGTTGAAGAATTGCATATTTCTCAAGATGGCGCATAACGTGTCCGAAATACTCTAGTTTCCGTTTTTTAACAATAGAGAGGATTTGTGGTGATCGCTTTATTCTGTCGAGAACTTCGTGATTTGTGATGTGATCTCTCCAAAATATCATTAGTATGCGGCGATATATCCACATCTCGAATGCTTCCAGCGTCTTACTGGTTGCCTCTGTGAGAGTCTATGCCTCGACTCCGTATAGCAGGACAGGAAGAACATAACATTGTACGAGTCTTAGTTTTGTATCTATGTTTAGATCGTGATTTTGCATCAATGAGCTGATTTCAGCGAAAGATGATCTAGCTATTCCAATTCGCGATTTAATTTCATCGATTGGTCCCAATTCGCATTCAAGGTGGTGCCTAGATATGTGTATTTATCTACTTTTTCAACTGGCATGTTTTTCGACAGTTGGTTATTGTTATCTCGGTTGTTTTTCGATATCACCATGAATTTAGTTTTTCTTGGGCTTAGATATAGGCCATATTCCTTGCTTACGGATATGATTCTGTCGAGTAGCTGTTGCAATCCTTCTAAGGAATCTGCGAATATAACTGTGTTGTCAGCACATCTAAAGTTTGTCAGCCTCTTGTCGTTTACCATGATCCCCTTATCTAGGCCTAGTAGAGCTTCATTGAAAATTGCCTCTGAGTACATGTTAAAGAGCAAGGGTGACAACACGCATCCTTGTCTGACACCTCGTTGAATTGCTGCTATTGTTGAGGTTTCTCTTTCCACTTTTATGTTGGCTTCTTGGCGCCAGTGTAGGTTGGTGATAAGTCTTACATCCTTATCATCGAGTCCTGTATCGTAAAGGATTTTTATGAGCTTTGTGTGTTCCACGGTGTCGAATGCTTTCTGGTAGTCTATAAAACAGGCATATACATGGCAGTCTATATCTCTGCATCGTTGGAATGGTACCTGTGTGCAAAATAAAGCCTCCCGAGTTCCCATAGCATTCCGAAATCCAAATTGGGTATCCAATGGCCATATGTTGCTTGCATTTGGGGAAAATGCGTCGATGAATTACTTTTAAAAATACTTTCAACAGATGGCTCATGAGACTTATGGTCCGGTAGTCGTCGCAGTGTTTTGCATGTGGTTTTCTTGCAATCGGTATAAATGTTGATTGGAGCTATGCTTCTGGTATGTTACCCGTATCATATATGTTGTTAAAGAGTGTTGTTATTTTGTTGATTGCATCATCATCCAGAAGTTTCAGGATCTCCGTAAGTATTCCATCAGGTCCCGGTGCTTTTCCTTGTTTGCTCTGCTTGATCGCTGTTTCTACTTCGGATTTTAGTATCTTAGGTCATGTGGTAGTCTGCGTGTATCTTGGATCTGTTCTGTCATCCTTAAACAAGGTTTTGATATATATCCTCCAATCCTCTATTCTGTATTTCCTGTCAATAATGAAATCTCCTCTCTGATCTACTAGTGTGCCTGCTGTTTTCTGCTTTTTTCTTCCTGTCACTTCATCAACTTTCTTGTGGAGGTTGAAGCTGTCATATTTTTTCTCTAACTCTTCTATTTCTTCACATTTTGTATTCAGCCATATTTGCTTTGCTTGCCTGATTTTATTTCTGATTGTTCGGTCCACCTGTCTGTACTTGTTTAAGTCTTTGTCTTTGAATGCTCTTCTCTCATCTATTATATTGAGAATCTCATCGGTCATCCAATCTTTCTTCCTTCTCGTTGTTCTTTTCTTTAGATGTTCTTCAGCTATTTCCCCTACTATTTCTTCGATATTTTTTGTTGTTTCTTGGATGTCTTTTGTTTTTACGTTCGTTATGGTATTTTGGTACTTTCTGTTAAGTTTAAGGGTTGCGGCTGTTTTGATGGAGTTGTCTCTTATCAGCTGACTGTCTATTCTGTTTCCTCTATGTGTTCTTTGGAGTTTTTTGAATCTTGTGAGTACCGTAGCGACTAAGGGGACGTGATGTAATTTAATGTCCCATGGTATGTTTTCACAGATTTTATGCTGTTTCTGAATCTGTTATTTACAAGCATATAGTCAATTTGATTTCGGACAATTTTATTTTCTGAATCTGCGGGCGATTTCCATGTGAAGAGTCTACGGGGTGGTAATCGAAAAAACGTATTGGTCACTACCAGTTGATGTTCTATACAGAATTCCACCATTCGTTCGCCTCGTTGGTTTCTGGTTCCCAGTCCGTGTGCTCCCACTAGATCCTCCTTTTCTCCTTGTCCGATCTTGGCATTGAAGTCGCCCATCACCATTAATAAATTAGTTTTCTTTACTTTTTTAAGTACTACGCCTAGTGTTTCATAGAACTCTTCTGCCTCTTGATCACTCTTGTCTGCTGTGGGAGCATATACTTGCACTATTGTCATGTCCATTGAAGCTGCACTATTTTCTTATAGTAATATTCGTTCAGAGACTGGTACAAAGTTGTACATCTTTGAGCAAAGTTTCTCATTTAAGATTATTCCTACACTATGTTAGGGACGGTTTCCACTATGCCCTGAGTAGTATACGGCATGTTTAGTTTACAACACAGAATATTGTGATCAATGATGTCAAATGCATTGGTTAAGTCAATTAATAGTGCCAGAGGTAACTTGTTATCCTCTCGAAAATCCACAAAGTATCGAATGAAATCAAAAATTGCAGTATTTATTCCTTTGCCCCTCGTAAAGCCATATTGAGTGGTGCTAAACAGCTTGTAGTGATTGAAAAAGTTTACAATACTATTATATAATACTTTTTCAAATACCTTTGAGACTGTAGATAAGAGACTTAATGGTCTAAAGTTGTTAAAATCGCCTGTATCGCCGCGTTTGTGTATTGATATAACAATACCTATTTAAAAAAAAAACTGGAAAGACCCCTGAAAAAAGCGGTAAATTTATTAAATAGGTTAAATGCCTCACAACATAAGGTGCGCAAAGTTTTAATGTTTTAGCACTAATCTCATCCACACCTGCGCTGTTAGAATTTAAGTTACTGATAATAAGAGAGATTTAATTTTCCTCAGTTGGTTCCATACATATGCTTTTGGGACTATACGGTATCTGATTTGTATATTTGTGAGTTGGCATAGTTTTTAAAATATTTTTTATTGTGTTTACGAAAAAATAATTCATGTCATGTGCAGTTTGCTCTTCCTCATTCCGACGAACAGATAAATGTTTATTGACACATTTTTTTTACCCGAAAAGCTATTTATAACTTGCCACGATGTCTTGGATATGTTGCTACTTGTTCGCAGTTTATTTATTATATGGTTTTCGCGTTCTTCTTACAGAAGACAGTTATACATTTTGTTTTGTTGGTTGTATAATGTTTTGAGCTCCGGTACGTTACGTGATACCACATATAACGCGTCAACATTATTTTTACACTATTAAATTTGAAGTGTATTGAAATTTGCTTTATTCATCAATTTTTGTATGACGTTCTTTATCGGGAAGGAGGAGTCGTGGGCATGTTGGAGTTGACTCATGAATGTATTCCAAGCTGCATTTACATCTTGGCATCTGTAGACTTCATCCCAATTAGAAATATTAATCATTTGCATAAAAAAGTTATATTATTTTGATTATAAATTCGCATTTATTTAAAGTCTGTGTTATGAAGGTCCGTTTTACGGAATTTTGTGAAAAATGAATAATTTGCGCTAAGTGGTCAGAGAAATTAGTAGGAAAAGCCTCGGTTGCGCAGCCTTTCTCCATATTTGTTAGGATATATTTGTTGTCTGGGACTTATGTGTTCTGCGTGTATAATTACTTATTTTTATATGTACGTTATAAGAGTTTGTAATTCTCAAAATATCACATTTTGAATCGTAATGCTTTGACAGGTCAATGTTAAAATCACCTAAAATGAACAATATACATTTATGGCTGGATGACAAATTCAGCACTTTGTCCAACTTAGAAAAAACACTTCTAAATCAAAATTTGAAGCTCTATAGATAACTACACAGACGGTCAGTTGTTTTTCACATCACGTTCAATTGTTTCCTTTCTTGGTGCTCAGTAAGTAAGTACGAATTTAAATAAATAAATGAACTTATATTATTTCTTTGAGAAATTGTCAAAACAAAAGGACAGTTTAAAGCAAATGAATGAAAAACCAAGAATGTGATAATTTGTGTCAGTTAAATCGACCAAGTAAAAGCAGTAATTTTTATTAGAACGTAAATTTTTTTAAACCTAATAACCTAATAATACCTATTAACTGCAATACAGGTATACCTATTTTTAGGATGGTAGTACCTAAAAATGGAGGAAAAAAGTGGGGCATAAAAAGATAGAAAAGATAACGAAGAGCGGCGAAGCAAACTGCCAAAACTAGATAATTTTCTTATAAAAGGAATATCTAATAAATCGTCAAATAATCAGGAAAGCATTGTCAATTGCAGCGATGATGGTGATTCTATAGTTATAAATGAAGTACAGCCATTACAATTACAATAAAAAAATGTGACGAAAATGAAGATAAACTTCTAGGATCTTTACCTAAGGACGAACAACAACAAAATAGACTCTTTAGCGAATCTTACTATTCAACATTAACATAGTATGGACCTGTACAGCGGCGATGGTTGTGCTATTCAAGATTATTAGATGTTGCATATTGCAAGCCGTGTTGGCTTAAAAAAAAATAGTAATTGGCGTTCAGGGGTACGAGAATGGCAAATTTTGTCGGCCAAAATAAAAAGTCACAGTTCTTCGATGTGACCCATAGAAACAACTGCTGTATATGAAGTTTGGAAAATAATGTCCCCATCGACAAATACTTCGAAGATGAAATTAGATTTCAGGCAAATTTTCAGAAGCTGGCTTTAGAACGACAATTTAATATTACTCTCGTGTTATCTAAAAATTCATCAACGTTCCGGGGTAAAGAAGAAAATATAAATGATCAAAATAATTACAATGGAAACTGTTTGTCACAAGTAGAATTGATTAGTAAATATGATACAGTTATGAGACAAGGTTTAGAATTGCTTTTAGGATGCAGAGATATTTGAGCCCTACAATTCAAAATAAATTACTTGAGTGTAGGGGAAATAATTGAAAAAAAAAATAATACACAAAATTAATGTTTTTCCATTTTATGCCTTATTATTAGCTACACCACATGATATCTCGAAAAATGATCAGTTGAGCATTATTATACGTGATGTCAACATTGCAAGAAGTAACAATCAAAGAGCTATTAATTTTGAATTTCAAGAAACTTTTCTAGGATTTTGTACTGTACAAGATCAGTCAGCTGAAGGTATGAAAATACTAATACTAAATTATTTAAAAGAGAAAAATCTTTCTATTAGAAAATGTTATGGTCAAGGATAAGACGGTGCTAGTGTGATGAGTAATGTCTATAATGGCCTGCAAAACGAAAATAAAAAATATTAAAAATATGCCGAGAATGTACTTCGTTCCTGTCACATTTTACATTTAGTGTTATTTTACATATATATATTTAATATATATATGTACTACATAAAAAAAATGTTCATATTTCTTTGCAACCGTGTATTGCATATTTTATCACTAAATGTAAAATGTGACAGGAACGAAGTACATTCTCGGCATATTTTTAATATTTTTTATTTTCGTTTTGCAGGCCATTATAGACATTACTCATCACACTAGCACCGTCTTATCCTTGACCATAACATTTTCTAATAGAAAGATTTTTCTCTTTTAAATAATTTAGTATTAGTATTTTCATACCTTCAGCTGACTGATCTTGTACAGTACAAAATCCTAGAAAAGTTTCTTGAAATTCAAAATTAATAGCTCTTTGATTGTTACTTCTTGCAATGTTGACATCACGTATAATAATGCTCAACTGATCATTTTTCGAGATATCATGTGGTGTAGCTAATAATAAGGCATAAAATGGAAAAACATTAATTTTGTGTATTATTTTTTTTTTCAATTATTTCCCCTACACTCAATTAATTTATTTTGAATTGTAGGGCTCAAATATCTCTGCATCCTAAAAGCAATTCTAAACCTTGTCTCATAACTGTATCATATTTACTAATCAATTCTACTTGTGACAAACAGTTTCCATTGTAATTATTTTGATCATTTATATTTTCTTCTTTACCCCGGAACGTTGATGAATTTTTAGATAACACGAGAGTAATATTAAATTGTCGTTCTAAAGCCAGCTTCTGAAAATTTGCCTGAAATCTAATTTCATCTTCGAAGTATTTGTCGATGGGGACATTATTTTCCAAACTTCATATACAGCAGTTGTTTCTATGGGTCACATCGAAGAACTGTGACTTTTTATTTTGGCCGACAAAATTTGCCATTCTCGTACCCCTGAACGCCAATTACTATTTTTTTTTAAGCCAACACGGCTTGCAATATGCAACATCTAATAATCTTGAATAGCACAACCATCGCCGCTGTACAGGTCCATACTATGTTAATGTTGAATAGTAAGATTCGCTAAAGAGTCTATTTTGTTGTTGTTCGTCCTTAGGTAAAGATCCTAGAAGTTTATCTTCATTTTCGTCACATTTTTTTATTGTAATTGTAATGGCTGTACTTCATTTATAACTATAGAATCACCATCATCGCTGCAATTGACAATGCTTTCCTGATTATTTGACGATTTATTAGATATTCCTTTTATAAGAAAATTATCTAGTTTTGGCAGTTTGCTTCGCCGCTCTTCGTTATCTTTTCTATCTTTTTATGCCCCACTTTTTTCCTCCATTTTTAGGTACTACCATCCTAAAAATAGGTATACCTGTATTGCAGTTAATAGGTATTATTAGGTTATTAGGTTTAAAAAAATTTACGTTCTAATAAAAATTACTGCTTTTACTTGGTCGATTTAACTGACACAAATTATCACATTCTTGGTTTTTCATTCATTTGCTTTAAACTGTCCTTTTGTTTTGACAATTTCTCAAAGAAATAATATAAGTTCATTTATTTATTTAAATTCGTACTTACTTACTGAGCACCAAGAAAGGAAACAATTGAACGTAATGTGAAAAACAACTGACCGTCTGTGTAGTTATCTATAGAGCTTCAAATTTTGATTTAGAAGTGTTTTTTCTAAGTTGGACAAAGTGCTGAATTTGTCATCCAGCCATAAATGTATATTGTTCATTTTAGGTGATTTTAACATTGACCTGTCAAAGCATTACGATTCAAAATGTGATATTTTGAGAATTACAAACTCTTATAACGTACATATAAAAATAAGTAATTATACACGCAGAACACATAAGTCCCAGACAACAAATATATCCTAACAAATATGGAGAAAGGCTGCGCAACCGAGGCTTTTCCTACTAATTTCTCTGACCACTTAGCGCAAATTATTCATTTTTCACAAAATTCCGTAAAACGGACCTTCATAACACAGACTTTAAATAAATGCGAATTTATAATCAAAATAATATAACTTTTTTATGCAAATGATTAATATTTCTAATTGGGATGAAGTCTACAGATGCCAAGATGTAAATGCAGCTTGGAATACATTCATGAGTCAACTCCAACATGCCCACGACTCCTCCTTCCCGATAAAGAACGTCATACAAAAATTGATGAATAAAGCAAATTTCAATACACTTCAAATTTAATAGTGTAAAAATAATGTTGACGCGTTATATGTGGTATCACGTAACGTACCGGAGCTCAAAACATTATACAACCAACAAAACAAAATGTATAACTGTCTTCTGTAAGAAGAACGCGAAAACCATATAATAAATAAACTGCGAACAAGTAGCAACATATCCAAGACATCGTGGCAAGTTATAAATAGCTTTTCGGGTAAAAAAAATGTGTCAATAAACATTTATCTGTTCGTCGGAATGAGGAAGAGCAAACTGCACATGACATGAATTATTTTTTCGTAAACACAATAAAAAATATTTTAAAAACTATGCCAACTCACAAATATACAAATCAGATACCGTATAGTCCCAAAAGCATATGTATGGAACCAACTGAGGAAAATTAAATCTCTCTTATTATCAGTAACTTAAATTCTAACAGCGCAGGTGTGGATGAGATTAGTGCTAAAACATTAAAACTTTGCGCACCTTATGTTGTGAGGCATTTAACCTATTTAATAAATTTACCGCTTTTTTCAGGGGTCTTTCCAGTTTTTTTTTTAAATAGGTATTGTTATATCAATACACAAACGCGGCGATACAGGCGATTTTAACAACTTTAGACCATTAAGTCTCTTATCTACAGTCTCAAAGGTATTTGAAAAAGTATTATATAATAGTATTGTAAACTTTTTCAATCACTACAAGCTGTTTAGCACCACTCAATATGGCTTTACGAGGGGCAAAGGAATAAATACTGCAATTTTTGATTTCATTCGATACTTTGTGGATTTTCGAGAGGATAACAAGTTACCTCTGGCACTATTAATTGACTTAACCAATGCATTTGACATCATTGATCACAATATTCTGTGTTGTAAACTAAACATGCCGTATACTACTCAGGGCATAGTGGAAACCGTCCCTAACATAGTGTAGGAATAATCTTAAATGAGAAACTTTGCTCAAAGATGTACAACTTTGTACCAGTCTCTGAACGAATATTACTATAAGAAAATAGTGCAGCTTCAATGGACATGACAATAGTGCAAGTATATGCTCCCACAGCAGACAAGAGTGATCAAGAGGCAGAAGAGTTCTATGAAACACTAGGCGTAGTACTTAAAAAAGTAAAGAAAACTAATTTATTAATGGTGATGGGCGACTTCAATGCCAAGATCGGACAAGGAGAAAAGGAGGATCTAGTGGGAGCACACGGACTGGGAACCAGAAACCAACGAGGCGAACGAATGGTGGAATTCTGTATAGAACATCAACTGGTAGTGACCAATACGTTTTTTCGATTACCACCCCGTAGACTCTTCACATGGAAATCGCCCGCAGATTCAGAAAATAAAATTGTCCGAAATCAAATTGACTATATGCTTGTAAATAACAGATTCAGAAACAGCATAAAATCTGTGAAAACATACCATGGGACATTAAATTACATCACGTCCCCTTAGTCGCTACGGTACTCACAAGATTCAAAAAACTCCAAAGAACACATAGAGGAAACAGAATAGACAGTCAGCTGATAAGAGACAACTCCATCAAAACAGCCGCAACCCTTAAACTTAACAGAAAGTACCAAAATACCATAACGAACGTAAAAACAAAAGACATCCAAGAAACAACAAAAAATATCGAAGAAATAGTAGGGGAAATAGCTGAAGAACATCTAAAGAAAAGAACAACGAGAAGGAAGAAAGATTGGATGACCGATGAGATTCTCAATATAATAGATGAGAGAAGAGCATTCAAAGACAAAGACTTAAACAAGTACAGACAGGTGGACCGAACAATCAGAAATAAAATCAGGCAAGCAAAGCAAATATGGCTGAATACAAAATGTGAAGAAATAGAAGAGTTAGAGAAAAAATATGACAGCTTCAACCTCCACAAGAAAGTTGATGAAGTGACAGGAAGAAAAAAGCAGAAAACAGCAGGCACACTAGTAGATCAGAGAGGAGATTTCATTATTGACAGGAAATACAGAATAGAGGATTGGAGGATATATATCAAAACCTTGTTTAAGGATGACAGAACAGATCCAAGATACACGCAGACTACCACATGACCTAAGATACTAAAATCCGAAGTAGAAACAGCGATCAAGCAGAGCAAACAAGGAAAAGCACCGGGACCTGATAGAATACTTACGGAGATCCTGAAACTTCTGGATGATGATGCAATCAACAAAATAACAACACTCTTTAACAACATATATGATACGGGTAACATACCAGAAGCATAGCTCCAATCAACATTTATACCGATTGCAAGAAAACCACATGCAAAACACTGCGACGACTACCGGACCATAAGTCTCATGAGCCATCTGTTGAAAGTATTTTTAAAAGTAATTCATCGACGCATTTTCCCCAAATGCAAGCAACATATGGCCATTGGATACCCAATTTGGATTTCGGAATGCTATGGGAACTCGGGAGGCTTTATTTTGCACACAGGTACCATTCCAACGATGCAGAGATATAGACTGCCATGTATATGCCTGTTTTATAGACTACCAGAAAGCATTCGACACCGTGGAACACACAAAGCTCATAAAAATCCTTTACGATACAGGACTCGATGATAAGGATGTAAGACTTATCACCAACCTACACTGGCGCCAAGAAGCCAACATAAAAGTGGAAAGAGAAACCTCAACAATAGCAGCAATTCAACGAGGTGTCAGACAAGGATGCGTGTTGTCACCCTTGCTCTTTAACATGTACTCAGAGGCAATTTTCAATGAAGCTCTACTAGGCCTAGATAAGGGGATCATGGTAAACGACAAGAGGCTGACAAACTTTAGATGTGCTGACAACACAGTTATATTCGCAGATTCCTTAGAAGGATTGCAACAGCTACTCGACAGAATCACATCCGTAAGCAAGGAATATGGCCTATATCTAAGCCCAAGAAAAACTAAATTCATGGTGATATCGAAAAACAACCGAGATAACAATAACCAACTGTCGAAAAACATGCCAGTTGAAAAAGTAGATAAATACACATATCTAGGCACCACCTTGAATGCGAATTGGGACCAATCGATGAAATTAAATCGCGAATTGGAATAGCTAGATCATCTTTCGCTAAAATCAGCTCATTGATGCAAAATCACGATCTAAACATAGATACAAAACTAAGACTCGTACAATGTTATGTTCTTCCTGTCCTGCTATACGGAGTCGAGGCATAGACTCTCACAGAGGCAACCAGTAAGACGCTGGAAGCATTCGAGATGTGGATATATCGCCGCATACTAATGATATTTTGGAGAGATCACATCACAAATCACGAAGTTCTCGACAGAATAAAGCGATCACCACAAATCCTCTCTATTGTTAAAAAACGGAAACTAGAGTATTTCGGACACGTTATGCGCCATCTTGAGAAATATGCAATTCTTCAACTAATATTGCAAGGCAAGGTAGAAGGTCAAAGGGGACCCGGAAGAAGATGTATATCCTGGCTGAAGAACTTAAGAACATGGTACAATACTACAACCACCGAACTGTTCAGAACAGCAGTGAACAGAGTCAGGATTGCCGTGTGGATTGCCCACATCCGGTAATGGATAGGCACGCAAAGAAGAAGAAACTAAACAGATACGGTATTAGGGGCGTCAACTTGGACTTCATGTTAAAAAAAAAGACGAACTGTTAAAATCATCCACAGCATCAATCTGATGCTCTGGAAGTGGAAACTGGGATCCCTCAAGGAAGTATCCTGGGACCGCTACTTTTCACCATCTATGTAAATGACCTATTTGAACTTAACTTCGAAGCAGACTGCCTTTTGCAGGGTTATGCAGATGATAATTCTGGCATAATTTGTGGACAAAACAAGGCTAGGGCAGGTATAATATTTTCCGAGCTAAACAATTAGTTTGTGGAAAATACGCTTATTCTCATTAACTCAAAAACCAATGGCAATGTTCTTCAGTTCATCTAGATCTAGTATTCTAACGCCAACTTTAATTCAGTTTACTACCGATCAAATATCTGTGGAAAATAATGTTAAATTATTAGGAATTACAGTAGATAGTGAACTAAATAAAAAAGCGCATGTTACAACCTTGGAAACCAAACTTCATACTGTCTGCTTCCTACTCCGTTCAATGAGAGACTTTGTAGACAATGATGTTTTAAAACTTGTTTATCACGGTAACTTCGAATGTTGGGTTTGTTTTGGTGTGATGTTCTATGGAACTTGTCAATACAGTAGACACATTTTTAAATGCCAGAAACAAGCCGTTCGAATTTTATTTAGACTAAAATACATAGAGTCCTGCAGAAATATTTTTCGGATTAACAACTTATTGACTCTAACGGGTATCTATCTGTATGAAACATTACTTTATAATTTTAACAGCAAAGATTCTTTCTGCACATATAACTACCTACACAACTATGACACAAGACACCGAAAAAATTATGCGATATCAAGCTGTAGGTTAAATCTTACTAGCAAAAGTCCCTGTGTTTGGGCAATTAGAATATTCAACAAACTACCTCATAATATAAAAATAATTTAAAACAGCCTAAAATTTAAGAAACAGCTATACGTGTATTTATGTCGAATTGAACCTTATTCTCTAGATGACTTTTTTAGATATTGATTAGCTTATGTACTTTTAGTTCGTGTTTGTGACTTTTTTTTCCTTAGAGATATATTCACATGTATTATTTATATATTCATTATGTATTTAATTTTATGTGTGTTTATTCAATTTGAGAAATTAATTTAAAAAAAAATTAAAAAAAACAAACATCGAGGCAGGAGCGCATCGATCACAATAAAGGACCTAACTTTATATATATATATATATATATATATATATATATATATATATATATATATATATATATATATATATATATATATATATTGTTTGGAAAAAGTCTTAAGAGATAAGAATCAATTTACTTTGGAATCTGAGATTTTTAAAAAAAGAAAAAATCCAACTTTTTGGTCGGGAAGAATCACATCACTAACTGCTGTAAAACTACGTTATGTTTTCATATTTAAACCATTGGTTGAATTTAATCACAAAATTAATTTAAAAAATGAGAGAGAAGAGGCACAGAGCAAATAAAAAACAGTATGGATAATTTTAATTTTATTTAAATGTGTTTCCCTGCATAAAATATTAGTTCATATCAATTATGCTTCAAAAAATTTACAAGGAAAAGATATTGCCTACACGAAGAAGACGAAAATCTGAATAGAGCATTGTCATGTATGAAAACGTACAGAAACAATTTTCAAGATATATTAATGGAATCTCGAGAAATAGCAAGAAAATGAGGTATTGGTGGAGAATTCTCTAAAATAAACTGCTCTGTTGACGAATTTTCAACGCAACATCGATATAAATCTCGTGAAGCATATTTTAAAGTAAATATATTCTATTGCATATTGGATAAAATTATTCAGCAACTCAATACTCGATTGACTGGTATGAAAAATATTATGGATCGTTTTAATTTTATGAAATCCAGATCGATACTTAATTCTCCAGAATCAGAATTAATGGAAAAGTGTGACAGTTTACGAAATACTTATTCCGAAATATTTGCTCCACAATTACCTATTCAGTATATGAATGTTACACATTTATTAAAACTTGATTTTAAAGAAAATATAACTATTATAAATTTCGGTAATCTATTATTGCAAAAATATGGTTTATTAGAAAGTGATATTTCAGACGTTTGCACAGGTCTTATATTATTCTTAACGATTCCGGTAACAGTTGCTTCAGGGGAAAGTGTAACGGTCCAGAAATAGCGTTGGCAGAAACTGCTTTTTAATAATTAATTGGCGTATAGACCTGCACGGTAGACAACCGTGGTCGCATTTTTTTTTGTTGTGGTGACGCGTTTCCCATGTGTGCGATTTTTAAATTCGCCGGCGAGGCGCCGCCATAGAAGTAGAACTCAGCCACCTCGTGTCGAGTACAGACCGTGCCAGAAGATCCGTTGAGATAAGGTATATCACCATCCGGTTTACGGGATAATCAACGGGGGCTCAGCTAACCACCCTTGAGGGGATTGAGGCACCGAGTACAGGGCAGAGGTCTAAAACGCTCATAACACCTGAGTAAGTAGTTGTTTCTTTTCCTTTTCGTGAAGCCACGTGTCCGGCCATTGTGACTGAGGCCATGTGCTTTGCAGGCGTTTAGCTACGGGCTAAGCAGCTCGGCCAGAACATTCTTGGCTGGAGGCGAATCGAGCACCAGGCGTCTACGACGCAAGCCGTCGCCCTCCCGGAGCCGTAGCGAGTCGCCAGCGAGACCACCAGGAAACACAGGCCAGATTCCAATATATATATTTTTTTTGTGTGCTCAATTGAGCCAGATCGTTTATTCTTTTGTGTATAAGTTGCGTTTACGTGTTTCGTGCCGTACGTGTTTTGCGCTTGTGTAAGAGAGAGGTCGCTCCGTCGGCCCTTTGAATCGCGCGATTAGGAGCTTACTATATTCGGCCGAATAGGGTAAACCCTGCGCGAAAGGGTGGCGTTCGGAGGTATTTATTTCAGGAGCGCGGACACGGTGTCCATCGTTTGTGTGTGAATAAACGCCGATATTACACTACAAATTCACACCTGTTATTTTTTTGTCCCCCCCCCCACATTTTCTCGATCGGGCAATTAATTCAGTTACAGTTTTCTATTCTCACTGCGAGATTTAAATCTGGTGGTGTTGGCGCCAAATGGTCAGCGTTGTGACAGTTCGTGATTTCTGGGCTTCGCTGACTGTCTGCCGTCCACCCACGCAGGTAGGGTGGAGCCACCCTTTGCGACGAAGTTGCCACGAGGTTAAAATTACGTGGAGCCTTTTTTTAACCCCCCCACTCTCTGACACCGAGAGCCTGGCCCTCGTCACTACTTCGAAGGGACCCTCCACTCGCTCCACGGCCTAACGCGCTGACTGCCCTTCAGGTACGTCACAAAAGGACATTTAGTAAATTTAAAATTTTAAAAGAATACAAAAGAAATATTATTGGACAGTCGCGATTAAAATATCTTGCATTACTTGCTATTTAACATGAAGAAGCGTTCAAAATGGGGTTAAAATATTTAATAGAGTTTTTTGCTCAAGTGAAAGCTAGAAAACGAGTATTTTATTTTTTTTGTTTTGCTTAATACCATATATTGATTTTTTATTATGAATTTTCAGAAAATGTAATAATAATTGATGCTGTAATTGTAAATTACATGTAATTGTAAATTACAAAAATGTAATGTAATTGAAATGTAATGTGATTTGAAGTGAACTATATTTATAGAAAAACTATTAATTTGTTTCATTTCTATGTTTATTTTCATGTTTCGTGCAATAATTTTGTTTGCTGATTAATTTTTAATAAATTAAATAGTTATGAATTTACTTTAATTTAATCGAATTGAAACATATCAACATATGTTTATCATATATTCTACTTGAAACTTCATAACTTCATATACTTATTATGTACCTGTCTGAAATGCGATAATATATTTGATAGTATGGGGGCCCTTTTAAAATTTTGCTTAGGGCCCAAAATTTCTAGCTATGGCAATCACTATGAATTAATAATTTAATAATTAAATAATTTAATTATTAAATAAACAATAATTTTCTCACCAATATTTAATATTAACAACTTTTATTAACCAGAGAAACAATTTGCTGTTTTTACTTTAAAATGTTTATTGATATGTAGACATATACAATAAAATAACGACTCGAGTTTTGACTTCTTACGGTTATTTGCAAGAACATTTTTTTAATCACACACCATTTCGACATATGAGTGGTTGCACCGATAAATATACCAAGGTTATGTGATGTTGGTGTTTTATGTAAATATGTTAATCTCTTCTCCCGCATACAATTGTTTCATAGCAGTATCAATTTATTATCTATCCAATTGCATGAAGATTAAAACAATGTGCTTCATTTAAATGCAATATTGAGTGAAAAAAATTCTAATTAAGACTCGGCCGATTAAATTAATTATAAATAGAAAAAGTGTGGTAATTAAGACTTCATGTAGATATTAGATACCCTACTGTGCATTTTAGTGACCCCTAAACTAGTTTACGCGTTAACAGGTAATATCGGTACACGTTTTTTAAAGTTGCACGTGATTAGATCCGACTTGTAATGAATTGTCGATCGATTACCGCAGTCATTAGAGCAAACAGTATTGAAAGTAATGCCTGGAAAGACCTGTCTCAATAGCCGCCAAATAGTAAATTTGAAAACCAGAACCTGTCAAATCTCAGGGTTTCCCTTTAAAGTTTTGTTTAAGAGTTGCAGTTCAGCGCCACAGTTGTGAAAATCGCACAAGTTTATTGTTTTACCGTTCCAGGGTCGCACTCAGGCCATGTAGGTCTTGACCACTTCTATTATTTAACAAAAAATACACCAATACGTATGGAAAGAAAAAAATACATTGGGCGCTATTTTATAATAATTTGAGATAATTTCTGCGGATATCCAATAAATGAATTTGGAAATAAAAATTTATATTTTTGAACTATGTGGTATTGGTGATGGTGATGGTACTAACATTATACGAAAATATTGGAAAACGCGTTGAGCAAATACTGCATATTGTTTTCACTAGGCGATATAGGAAAAAACAAATTTAAGGCTATTTACGCACTGCCTAATATCAGTATTCTTAATATTTTAGAGTCTATTTTGGATCAAATAAAATAAAACTTTTATAGCACATAGTTGATGATTATGGAACGCTGTTTTACTATTTATTCAACAAAATCTTCATGTGTAAAATTAAAGAAGTGTCATTTAAATTACATTCGCGATAATTTAAAAACCAACTTTCCAATTATCTCAAATGTAATTTATATAACTTTCAACTTGAATTGCATTGTTTTTAATTATAAATAGGCTTCTTATCTTGTAAACCGGACATGTTGTGAAGAATTTTCAAATTAATTTTTGATTTGTTTTATTGGAACACGCAGTTTTCTATACACATGTTAAAAGATTGTTTTATATGAAACTCAATTAAAATGCAAGATACTTTTGAGGTACTTGTAAAATATCTGCACTGCGTGTTCCAATGAAACAAATAAAAAAAATTATATTAACATTTTTTACAACGTGTCCGGTTTACAACATAAAAAGCCTACATATAATTAAATACAATGCAATTTAAATTGAAAATTACATTTTAGATAATTGGAAAGTTTTTTTTTAATTGTCACGTGTGTAATTTAAATGACATTTTTTTAATTTTTCACATGAATATTTTATTGAATTAATAGTAAATCGGCGTTCCATAAATGATAAAATAATTACAGTCAACTAGTGACAATTCCTTTAATTTAACAAGATAACATATATTTTGGCAGACATAATTACTACACAGTATTACAAAAATAATTTCGAAATTATAAATAATTTAAGAAATGCCTTACATAAATAAAATTAAGCAAAATAATTTTTATTATTATTTATATGAGAGCTCCGTTGATAGATACTACGTATCGAACTTAGAGATGAAGATATAAACAATGCCACTTTTAATTTCTTGCCAATTACAGCTATAAATAGTAAGACACGTTTAAGTAACCATTGTTGTTATTAATAAACTGCAATAATAAATATGAAATTGTTGAAAATCTATCGGCGCTATATAATATTAGTATTCTATTCACATCACATATAATCGTTGTGAGCACGTGAGGATGTTTTTATGTACTCAGTATCACTATTAATTGATTTGACATAGGCACGTGTATTGGATGCATTTGTGTTCAACGGGAATTTATGAGCATAATTATATGGACGCAATGAACAACAATTGCGGTAGGTTATCACACATGTACTCACTGTCGAAGCTCTTCACGTAAGGGTTTCGTGGGTATTCCCTGCCAAATAGTCTGAGCTGCACGGACATTTCTTCAAGCACGTGATGACCACCAGTACTATTGATGAACTGCTGAAATTCTTCGTTTGCAGGTTGAGTGAGAGTCACCTTGAAATAAAATATGCGAGATGAATGATGGAGAGGCCGTGAATTGCTTTTTATACCGTTTTTATGTTGCTATCTGTGTTACAAATGCTCCGCTCTTTGCGTCTGCGGACATATGCTCAAATTCTTCTGCAGGTCAGTATTCAAATTGAAATACGGAGTGTAGATGTGTATGTATCGTATTTTTAATACCCCAGCGGAATAGTCTCGTCTCAGTCTATCACAAGCAATCTGAATGAAACAAAAAAAAAATAATAAAGTCACGTCAAATATTATTGCAGTATGCTATTTATCGGTCAGTATCATGTAAAACTTCTTGACTGGCTTCTATCAACATCAAGAATACGTTCTTTTGGTAACTAAAAATTACCGACCTAATTATAAATATAAATAACACTGGATAATTAAAAATACTATAACATTAAGATAATATATTTCTCGTTTATTGCATTTTATTCTGGTTTCAGTACAATAATAAAAAAATTACGGTACCTATGCTGAAGTATGAGGGAAACATATCTTATCTGCTTACTATCGGCTTACTGTCGAAATCTCGTAAGTAGTTTTGACAGAATTTTCCAGGAAACCCAAGCAAATATTTGTATCGATTTAATATAAAGGAAATAAAATTGTACTATTGCAATCAAAGCATATAAAAATAAATCTAAATTATTGCAATAAAACAAAACACATTATTTCTTAGTTTTCCTTATATGCAAGACTTGAAAGGTATTCAACAAAAAAAAAGTAGGAACGACCAAAGACGTTGGAATTTTTGTTAAATAAAAATGATCGGCCACGTATGGCAAAGTATCGTAAATTAAATTAAATTCGGCAGGAATCACGTGTTTCAATTGCAGTAGATAATCTTTTTTTATCGGTAAACTTTTGTTGAATAGTTGCTCTATGTTGCCTGTAGCTCCACTTTTTCTTAACTGCTGCTTCCTCTCGAAATTTCTACAGTCGTAGTATAATAAATATAATGGTGGTATATAAAATGGTATAATATTGAAGCAAATTCATTAGCAATGACGCCACCTTCTGCCTCGTGCCACATAAAACAGAAACCGTCTTTTGTTTAACAGTCAAATAGTATGAAATTATGAACGACTAACTTTTTTTGTAATATATGGCCGAACCTTTCAACATCGTATAAAGTAATGTAGATTGGAGATTCATCATGTAAATATGTCTCTATTTATCTTTTTCTTCTTCTTTTTACCTCCGAGCTTCATTTTTTCTGGAAATATGTTCATTGTACTTATCTTCTCAAGTATTACCTGCTTTGAAGCTAACACTAAGATCAAACTGATCTTTTTTAGACTGAAGACACTCAACACTCAAATTGTTGTCACGGAAGGCATCATGAAAAGTTTTGATAGACAATGGTGCCATATTCTTTGTACGACAACTTTGCAAATATTCATGAAATAAGAACTGCTTGGACATCCAGATCGTCTCCAAATATAGCTTGGCATAGGACACCCTACAATAGTGGGATCCGTCTTTGGCAGTTGGTTAAAAAAATTTATCAGACAACATTTCTTTTTCAACAATCTAACGTTGGTTCTTTTACTTTCTTTATTATCAACAGAAGATTCCGGTTGTTTAGTAGAAGTTACCCAATTCTGTAAACTCCAAATACCAATGCACATAGTATTAATAAACATCGCCTTACATAATCTAATACGGAATTCATTTTTCTTCAAGTGGCAAATGAAAGTATGTGATCTACGTGATACTTCTTTCACTTGATTTTTCTTATCTTTGGGAGGGACAATATCTACAAGGTTTGCAACATAAACTTTTCTTTGTGGCCAATTCATGTGACGCCAAAAATTATAGAAAATATTCTAACAGCTTTCCTCAGTAAACATTCCACATTTAATTTTTGTATGCACTCTGTTTACAATTACGTCTATTTTGACAGTTTTGACAGTACGTACAGTTTGCGATCTATTTTCCGCTTTCATATATAGTTTGTCGTTTAAAATCAGGACCTTTTTCTCTATTAAACTGATTTTTTTCCTAATCCAGGAGTTGATGTCAGGTTTGCGTTTCCTTCCCCTCGTACAACTTTCTTTGTCATCTAAAGTTTCCGCTATATTTAGATTTCCTTATTCTTTAGTCATATCTTCATTCGCTTCTCCGTTCACATCAGCTGCATTTTCAAATTCTTCTGGATCACTCTACTCATAGTTATTTAGTTCATAGAGTGTAACACCTGTATTTTTATCTTATTCACACATTTATTCCTCATTATTTTCTTAAGCTTCTGTACAATTGACATCCACAGCAGAATTATAAATTGAATAATATCCAGTATCACTTCGATTTGACATATTACCACATACTAGTTTTTGTGAAATGTCATCATTAAAGTCAGTAGACACGATCTATGTTGATATGTTGGTAGTATGAACCAAGCTGCTCCCTAAACTGCCATGTGAAAGCGGCACCTGAGCGGCTATTTCCATTTATTTTTCTAATTCAGTCATAACTAAAGCGCGGATTTATAAGCACAAAAAATCACAAAATAAGCGCTTAAAAATGCATAAAAAAATTACAAAATAAGCATATAAAAAAGCATAAAGATTAGAATAAGCACAAAAACGCAAAAAAAAGCATTAAAACGCATAATATTTTATTATTTTGGAGTTTACAGAAAAACAAAACATAACATAAATTTATAAACAAGAACGGGCTATATATATAAAACAGTTAAATTTAAGGAAAACATATTTTAATGATTAGTAATAATTTCAATGATAACAAATAATTATTGCTCATTTTTAAACGAACTGATTATTAAATGTTTCTCTAAATTTTCAATAGAAAATCCCATCCTTCTGTCACTCAGCACATTTTTTAAGTGAGAAAAACTGCGTTCAACATCTACACTTGTAATAGGTGCGTATTTAAATTTCGGAATAATTGATCCATTTATCAGTAAATCGGTAACGATATCTCCTTTTAAAACTTTTGATATTTTATGTAAAACGTTGAATCCATCATTTTTAGATAAAACTGCGTTGCATTTTTCTAAAATAATTTCTCCTACAGATCCGTGTACGTTCAAGACATCGTTCTTAAAATCTGCAATTATTTGAACCGCCTCCACCAAAGTAGTATTCTTTGCTTCCAGTTTTTTAATAGCTTTGCTTACAAAACTATAGTTGGTTTTGATAAATGCCAAGTTTTGTACAACCCTTTGATCATTTAGAACTTTTTGGCATTCTCTAATTGACTCGGAGACATTTTCGGGAAACTCTAATACTAGCTCCTTAAATGAAACCAAATGGTCGGCATAGTAACAGGCAGCATCTAGCCACGTGCCCCATCTAGTTATGACAGGTGCCGGAGGAAGTGGTACATCAGGCATTCTTTCCCTAAACATTTGTACCCTCAGTGGAGCTTTTAAGAAAATTTTCTTCCCGGTTTTTATTAAATCGTTGACAATTGGAAACTGCATTCTAATTGTTTCGGCTACACGATTCAATCCATGTGCTAAACAGGTGCAATGGATTAATTGCTCATAAAATATTTTTAAATTGGAATATGCCTTCAACATATATGCAGCCGCATCAGAAAGCATCAATAATAATTTATCATTTGGTACAGGGTTTGGCAAAAAAAAATTCGTTAATCCATCATGAACAAATTTTGCAACAGTATTCCCATTTGTTTTCTCTAACTGCTTGGAACTGATTAAAAATGCGTTGGTGGCGTCGGTTTCGTTTAATTTTCCAATCATTAAATGAGCGATGTACCGACCACATGAATCTGTAGTTTCATCTACACAGAACCATATGTGATTGTTGCCAATTGTCTTTTTTATTTCCTCAATAGTGTGTTTATAAACTTGGTCCACATAGCTTTTGCGAATGGTTGATTCGACAGGAATATGTCTACCGGTGTATTTTTGTAAAAAAGATTTAAACATACTATTATCCAGTTTTTTTAAGGGAATGTTAGAAGATACCATAGTATTGCATAAATCAAAATAAAATTTTTCATTCTCTGTGGATGAACTTGCAATGGACTCGAAAATAGTTTGCTATGTACTGCTTGCAGTTTTATGTTTTTTTAAATTTTCCAGGTGAACTGTTGTTTTAATATGTTGCGTTATGTTAAATTTTTTCTCGCAGTTAATCTACAACATAATGCATGTATGTCACCTTCTAGCAATAGCAACAAATAAAATAAAACTTACCGGTTTCATACAAGCCTTGCAAATTAATTTTCCGTTCTCATATTTTAATTCCGAATGTCCTCGTATCCATTCATCAACGGAAGGTTTTACTTTTGGCATTTTATCCAAGAAAATTTAACACTTAATACAGACAGGCACAAGCACAACGCACTGAAGATTGAGATGAATTGTACAGAATTAATAGCATCCCTACACCAGCTGCGTTCTGTGTACGTAAAAATAATAGAAATCACCAACTTTGTTTACCAAATATCACGTACGCTCTGTTATGATTTTGTGATAACGAAGCAGTCCAGTCGGAAGGAAGTAATATTAATACTGATTTCAGTACTAACAATAATGTGCAACGTAATATCGTTTTAAATATCTTAGTATTTAACACGTTGGCTACCGCGCGACTCATGTCGTATAATTAATTTTATAGACCACCGGCTCATATATGAACCAAATACAGTTAATATGAATAATACGTTAAAAAATGAAAAATATGCAAATAAGCACAAAAAAACATGGAAATAAGCACAAAAAATGCACGAAAGAAATTATAAGCTTAAAAACTGAAAATATGCAAATAAGCACAAAAAAAAATTTGCCACGTTACTTCATTTAGTGAAATTCGTATAAATGCAAAGTCATTTTGATCTGCCATTAAAACTTGTGTCTAGCATAATACCTAGAAATCCGCGCCTTAGTCATAACTTCCCTGTAGCTCTTTTCAGGAACACGATCCTCTTGGAACTCTGCATGGTTTTTCGAATTTCCTTTTGTAGCCAGCGAAACAATATACTGTCCTCTAGAGGCAATGTGAACCTTTAACAACGTAATAATACGTAGAAGGCAGACTGACTAATTGAAATAATTTTTTTTATCATCTTCATTAATTTATAATAATTGAATGCAATTTTTACAAACTCCTAACTCTTAAATGGCTACAAACATAACTAATACCTTTGTATCAAAACCTAAGTCTATTGAACAGAATTGGCCATAACATAAAAACACAATTTAATGGTTGGTGTAAACTCTTTATACATAACATAACAATACCCTTATTCTTGCCTTATTTTTAATAAATTTGTCCATTTTCGTCAAATATTTTTTCAAACAAATCGAAAAAAAAGAAGCACAGCACACTATAGTGAGGTTATACTAGAAATTGGAGGTTTTAATTGCAAAAATTACAATAGTGCTGGATTTAAGAGGTTTTGCAATGTTGTGACCGCAAAGTCTTAATATACAGATTTAGGAGGTTTCGATAGAAAGCTAACGATATAAAAACATTCCTAATAAAATCACTTAATCAAAGGGAGATGATATCTCTTAAGTAACAATAAATTACTATACAATACAATAGTGCTGGATTTAGGAGGTTTTGCCAGGTTGTGACCGCAAACAGATTTAGGAGGTTTCGATAGTAAGCCAACGATATAAAACCCTTTTTATTAAAATCACTTAATCATAAGGAGACGATATCTCCTTAGTAACATTAAGAATAAGACGTTTGCATTTACACAAGTTAACTCCAAAAAAACCTGTCAATGTGTTGATTTCCAAATTTATACTAATGATAGAAGTGCAAGCTTCCATCTGGTTATTTTTTCCCTCCGCTAGCGTATTGCATTTCCAGTACCTTTTCATGGTACTCAGGTCCGTATCTGAATTTGCAAGCAGTGAAATTGACGACCTTCTGAAACTGTGTCTGGTGTAGTCTTAAACATTCGGTAATTTTAAAATCAAGCAAATACCAAGAACAATACAATTTCTACATTTTTCTTTCCTATATCCTACAATAAACCTTTCACGATCAGTATTACCTGGACGTAGGTTTATGTATTCCTAAGTTGATTCCTGGTCCAAGGAAACTTAGAATAGGAACCTTCGTGTCTTCAGTCGCATATAAACTACTTTTTCTTTTATATAATTGGATTGAAAATATAAAATCATTACCTTTTTAATTTACTATTCCACTAGCTAAAGATTCACAATCCCTTTGATACGATTCTTCACTGTCTGTATTTATTTAAAAATTTCTTCATTAGCCATTGTGAAAAATTAATACTGAAACTTCGGAAACGACTCAATTTTTTGTTATCTTATTTGGTTTAGGAGATTATGCTAAAAACTTTATACTCTAGACGGTTGTAAAGTACAAAACAGAATCTTGAAAATTTACAAATCTCGACTAGGACTCGATTTTTCAAACTTTTTCTCGATTCTGTTATAACGCATAAACCAACCTAATGGTGTAATATACTATTGAGGACAATAGTGATGTTATAGCGATTTAGAGTCTCTGTTGATACACCTTTCAGTTGAACATGACAATACTGTGGCTCGTCTCCATGGAAACACAGATCTGTTCGAGTTTATAACAGCTCTAATGCGGTAAGTAATAGTAATATTTTTCACCAACAGATGATAATTTATTGAGAAAAATGAAATTCCATGCTTTTCTTTTGATATTTTAGGAACCAAAGATTCACAACCCCTTTGATACGACTCTTCACTGTCTGTATTTATTTGAAACTCTTCTTCATTAGCCATCGTAACATATTAATACTGAAACCTGAAATTGTATATTCGGTTTCTAACCACAGAACGTAACGAAATACATTCAAAACACTCTGGATATACGTATGTACACCATTTTGTCATAAAAGTCAAGATAATTAAATCGGAAACAACTTAAATTTTTGCTATCTTATTTGGTTTATGCGATTGTGCGAAAAACGTTATACTCTACACGGTTGTTAAGTGCCTAACAGAATCTCGAAAATAGCAAAATCTCGACTTCGTCTCGATTTTTACAAACATTTTCTCGATTCCGTTATAACGCACTTACCAACCTGATAGTGTAATATACTATATTGACGTACATATTTAAATTTTAATTAGGTATAAGTCCTTTAATCATTTATGGCTGAAAAAGTACACTCATAGATAAATTTATTTCATGCAACAAGCAACAAGTGTGATAATGCATTTCACGTGACGATCGGCTGTTCTTCGATAAATAATGTTATGTCTTCTTATAGTACCAATAATTCCTGGTTTTGTAAGACAAATGCATATTTTAGTATCACACAAATGCCAATTAATAAAAGGTAGACCTCGCAAGTTAGCAAATAATGGTTGTGATTCATCAGGATGTTGTTGTGAGGAGCAGGTGCAAAGCGTTATTTATCAATTAAGATGTAAGTACTCAATTATTTCCGCATCTTATAATTTCTAAGCAACTCACGTGCTCTTGAGAAATCAGATATTTTATTGCCTGCCTACAATTGGAATCTGAATGGATCAATTGTATTGATGAATATTTGCAGATGTAAGTAGACAAACCTTTTTTTTTCTACCAAAATACTTTGTCTATCGTTTTTAAAGTGCATAGATTGACTGACCTTATAAACAAAAGTGCGGAATTTTGATAGTAAAGCTTGCCGCACTGTGTTGGTACGAAGATGTGTTTCCAGCAATTAAGCGGTTATCGCAGTGTTGCTCTATTTTCTCAAAAATTATAATAAAAATAGAATTCAATCAAAGACAAATATGTAATAATGGTTTTCTTATAATATTAGTGTTTATGGATAATGTAGTAAGTCATTATCATCAATATTTTCGAAATTTTTATCAATGAATACTTTTGGGAAGTAAAGATATTAATATTATATATTTTTCCAATTTATGCCAGGAGACTAGTTGGAAATTGAAATATGTTGAACTCCTATTCCCCGGATCAGGAGTTGAATTATTCGGATTAGTTGTCACACAAGTCAATACCGCGCGTTTTTTTTTAAATTCTGAACATAGGCTATGTTCAGTTTTATAACGACGCGACAGTACGAAATGCGTTGCTTAAATGCAACAGTTATGCAACCAAATTTACTAGCGCGTAAAATAGATCATTTTAAATATCAACACTGCTTTGAGAAAATTTATTCAACGCAAGAAAGTACTCAAATATTCCAATTCAATTTGTACCGAGCTGGCAATAGTATACAGATAAAGTACTCAAAAATTCAAATTCAAATGGTACCGAGCTGGCAATAGTATACGGATTTTGAGAAATTTATTTTGACTGCATTATCCTGACAGACGAATCCAATCAATCGAAACAATGTCTAATATAATTGAAAAATTTAATAATAGTTACATGATGCGTCGCTATTGGTCATCATCAGAACTAGGAAATGCCATCTTTAAACTAAAGACATGAAATGAAATGTATTATGATATCTATGCCAAAGAAGAACCAATATCTTCCATTTGGCAAATGAGTTACTATTTCGGGATTAACAGTTCATGATTGTTGATTGAACGGGATTGATGGGATTGGTATCGCAGGATAATGTACTGAAATTAATCTCGCACAATCCGTATACCAGCCAGTTCGGTATCATTCCCCTATTTAAACCCTTTCTTGCATTGAAGACATTTTCTGTCAACAGTTTTGACATTTCAAATGACAGTTCTTGTAACGCGGCCTGTAAATTTTGTTGCATACTATTGCATTTTAGCTATGAATTTGATACTGGCGTTTTAAAACTGAACATAGCCTATGTTCAGCGATAAAAAACGTGCAATAATATGTCACTTCTTTATCGTTTTGGCGCTAATACATGTGTAACGGTCCGGTTTTGCCTCCGAAGGAAACTGTCTGTTTCTGAGTATTAATTGCACGCCTTTATCGCTACCGTAGGCAACCGTTACACACACGTTTTTTTAAACGTGACGTGTTTCCGTTATGCGTGTGATTTTTAAATCGTCGGCGAGGCGATGCCATGAGGTAGAAGCTAGTCACCTTCCCTAGAGTGCAGACGTGTCACGAGGTCACAGTTTTTCTTTGGTTTATCGACAACCGCTTTCCGGGATTTGAAAACGTGTCCTCCTTTAACCACCCTAAGAGGGATTGACGGCACCAGGCACAAGGCAAGGGAGACTACTCAACTCGGCACGCTCAAAACATCAGAGCGTTTTTTGGGTAAGGGCTGAGGTAACCCAGCCAGCCAGGTTCTTGGCTAGGGGCGATGACCAACCTGCCAGAGTTATCTGAAGACCGCAGCTAGTGGCGGTATCCAGTTTCGAGAGCCGAGCCCAGAATCGAGTCTTGTGGAGTCGCACACGAGGAACACAGGCCAGATCTTTATATATTTTTTGTTCTCATTTGTTGCTTCAATTTCGTTTGATATATCATTTTTTTCTTTTGTGTAAAATTTGCGTTGCGTGTTTCGTGCTTACGTGTTTTGCGCTTCTGTAAGAAAAATGTGGCTCCGACGGCCCTTCGCATCGCGCGTTACGTATTCGCGGGATTCGGCCGAATCTGGTGGAGGCGGCGCGATAGAGTTGCGGGCGGAGGTATTTATTTCAGGAAGCGTAGGCACGGTGTCCTGTCTTTTGTGTGAATAAACGCAGATATTTTACACCACAAAATTCACACCTGTTATTTTTTGTTCCCCCCACGTTTTGTCAATCGGGCATTCTTTTCAGTTTAACTTCCTATTCTCACTGCGAGATTTAAATCTGGTGGTGTGGGCGCCAGATGGTCAGTCGTTGCGACAGTTCGTAATTTCTGAACTTCGCTGACTGTCTGCCGTTAACCCACGCAGGTAGGGTGGAGCCCCCCTTTGCGACGAAGTAGTGGCGAGGTTAAAATTACGTGGAGCCTTTTTTTTAACCCCCCCACTCTCCGACACCGAGAGCCTGGCCCTCGACGCTGCTTCGAAGGGACCCTCCTCTCGCTCCGCGGCCTAACGCGCCGATAGCCCTTCAGGCACGTCACACATGCCCCTGGTACTTTTTATCGACTTGGTATATAACGGTATATATAATATCATTGTGCCAAAGTACTTACTGTCCTAAGTTTTTAAATTTGGTATACATACTCTTTGGCTCGTATCTATAGTCCGTACTTGAGCATGAGTTCGACTCAAGTTGAATATTTGGTTGCGTATTCTCTATAAACGTGTATGTAAGAAACAACCAAATATATGGGAAAATACGACTTAAGTCGAACTCATGCTCAACTGCGGACTATAGATACGGGCCTTAAGTATACGAGATTCAAATATCCGTCGAGTTTCCACTCCTGCGGTGGGGGCTTCATCTTTAATATTAAAAAATACTTTACAAAAAATTAAATCGGGTATAGATGATGGGAACCAAATCATATTACATATTATATGTTATAATTATTAACTAAGATTTATAAGAGAAACTCAGCAAAAGCCACAAGCAAAAACAGATGTAGTAGTGGAAGAAAATAAAGCAATGAAAAACAAATCCAAAAATTAAATAAGAAATTAGAAATAAAAGAAAAAGACCTAAGTAGAAGAATTTAGCAACTAGAGAAGGCTAAGAAAGAAAGGAATATCATAATATCAGGAATAGAAATAGGTACAAAAACTGGAAGCGAAATTAAGGAAGTAATACAAAGATTTCTAAGATAAAATCTGAAGGTAAATATTGCATTAAATAACGCTGTAAAGATCGGAGAAAGAGCGTGCGTAGTGGAGTTACAGAACCTGGCGGATAAAATAGACGTATTAAAGAACAAACGCAAACTAAAGAAACTAAAAGAAAATATCTATATATACTCTGACACAAAGGAAAATAATATGGAGAAAATGTAGCTAACAATAATAGACATAGAACAATAGACTTCTGTATTAACATGATTATAACATGATTATCAGTAACACCCACTTTAAGCACAAAGATATACACAAATGCGCAAGGCAGTTGGAAAACAGGAACGATAAATTCATAATAGACTTTGTCTTGATCAAAGAGAACACAAGTCAGGGATATTGGATGTAAAAGTGAGGAGAGGAACAGAGATTGGTAGCGATCACTGCTTAGTACAAGTTAACTCGCCCCAGAAAAAAACCGCCGCAAAAGTACAATTTAAAAACTATGGAAACAAAGTCTACAACTGTACTAACATAAGACCACACAAACTATTACAGGAAAGATACAGGACATAATTTACTGGATAGGTAACATGGAAGATAAATAACAGAAAATAGCAAGACACTGAAGATGTAGAACAATTGTGGAACCAATTCAAATCAATTGTCTGCAAAACAGCGGACTGTACGAGCCCAGACTCATATTAGTTCGGCCGGTTTCCATTTTCAAGCAGAAGCCTAACCAAATCTTAAAACTTACACAAATGAAGTTTAACGGCTTAAGTGTACTTTATATTCATTATTGTAAATAAACCATCATCAACCCGATAACTAGATTACATTTATTTCCAAACGAGTATATCGCAGTCACTCATATTTTAATTTTTTGTGTCGAAACTGTTACAGATATCAAAAACTATAAAGATACAAAAAAACGTAATAATGAATGCCTGCGTCCGATTTGATTTTTTTTAAATTGATTTGCTTTTGTCATTAAAAAATATGAATATATTAATGTTGGCCTCACTTGTTTTATACACAACCGGTCTACTGATAATATCAATATTATGTCAAAATATGAGCTATAGCCGTATAAAGTGTCATACCAAACAACATCCAAATCAATAAACGTTCTCTTTTTATAAACAAATTTTGTTTTTTTTAAATTAACTTTGAAGCTGAATTCTGGCTTAACCAAACGCATTTGTATATAGATATGTTTTGTTAAATCGTCTTTTTTTGATCCCAGTAATCTGTGGTTAAGCCATTTCCGCACAAATTAGAGACACCCTGTATATCAAATACAGAGGCAAATGCTGATATGCCAAAAAGGAAAATGTTATTTCGTATTATATGTATACAGACGTAGACATGGATATAATTTAAATTGAAAGATACAATGTGTATTACAAAAACATGGAAACTCAGTTGGTGAACTTCTGGGAACAGCATGCCATTCCGGAGATGGTAGACTCTCGTATACAGAAAAAGTTGAAAACTAGATGCGGTCCTAATGAGTTATTATTTTTTACTTAATTCTGATTCTTGCGTGATTTTTTTTTCGGTTATGTACATTTATCACTAAAGAGTATCGGCTTATCTTACTCTGGCCGCAGATATTTGTATTTCCTGATCTCTGTACTATGTATAAAATGTTCTATTGTAACTAGTGGCGACTTTTGTAATTATCCTGAATATTATTGTCATGATGTTATGTTATTTTGTTTGTAGATAGATATTTATTTTATATTGTGTACTGAGATATATCAGTTTAGGTCTTTGTTTGTTTTGATCTGATCATTAAAAGTATTTTATGTAACACATTTTTTATTTATATTCTGTGATACAACTCTCGTAATGCAATGTATTATTATTATTATGTCTGTATTTTATGCAGTAGCAGCCCATTTTTTCCATAATAATTGAAATATATTTTTTAATATTTCAAATTGTCTGTTCTATGTGTCTATGCATTAGTTCTTCACCTGCGGCAATATTTTTTTTTCAAATATATTTTTTCTCCTGCTAGTAATTACTAAAAACAATTCAATCAGCTATTTTAGATACTACACGTGTGTCAATGTCCAAGCATATCATATGAGTTAGTTGTTTCGAAAATAACGAATTCAATTGTAATGTGTGCTTCATACATAACACTCGTCGACGACTAACAGTACGTCTTGTACATATTTGTATATTTGCAGCGTACAAGTTGAGACGCTTTGCTGACTGGCGAGACCTGCAGCCTAACTCGAATCGTTCATGGCATCTGGCGTGATGCGACACCTTGCCCTGTGTTTATGGTACCACTAAATAAATGTATAACGTTCTGTTATCCTTCAGTTTGAATGGGGTGGAATGATTTACCACCTTATGTATTTTAGTTTGCCTATGTTAAGCAAAAAAGAATCGTCGCCGACGGTGTCGACGACTATGCGACTGCGAATAGAACTAAATCACGACACTCTTGTCGTTAAAGATATCGCTTTGGGCTCTGCAAATACGTCTGAAACACACTTCGTAAGGCTGATGGCGCCCCCTGTTGGAATTTACCCAAACTTATTATTTCACAAGCAATGCAGATATTTTCTATGCTATTTTATTAAACTAGTATACAGAATACATCTTTGTATAGGACATTGTATTGACATACGATGTCGCCATCTACCAACATAACTTCGAACATATTTATTCGAATACTAATCAGATTTGCTGGCAATTATGGTAATTTTTCGCATCATATTTACAAGCCGCTCTTAAATTGGATTAAACGTTACGCGAATCTGCATTGCAACGTTTCTTTCTAACAGCATGCCAATTATACACATAATAATAAAAACATTTTAAGGGTAGTTGAAATTTTATATGTATTGCACGAATTTCAAGTTAATAAAGGCTAACTAAATATAATGTAGTTATATATTGTAGTTGCAGAATATCAGTCTTCATCAGCCTGATGAAGCCACTGTGTGACGAAACAATTGTTGCAGTACAACATTAAATATTTTGTGAAACTCACACAAATTGTGTTTTAATTATATATAATTAAATATAAAATTAAATTGTCGGTTTCGTCATGATTGTGAGTATCGATCGCAAATAAAAATATACATTTGAATTGAAAAATGGCTGGGTATATATAGACTCACTAAAAATTATGTTAGTACTAGTTCATACATTGGGAATCTTTTCCCAACATTAATAGATTTGGCTGTTATCTTTTAAAGTCTTTTTTTAATTATAATAATGTTATCTTTATAAGTTTAAACAAATATTTAATAATTTTACATATCGTCGTTCCGGTGAAACAATGACGCACCTACAAAATGAATTTTTCAGGAGAGACGAAAAATGATTGTTATGTACTGAGTTTTAAGGAAGTAAATGCATTTTATTTGTAATAACATGTATTCGTCGTAACATTTAACATTAAAATCTGTAAAAATAAAATGTACACACTTCATTAATACTTATTAATTAACAATACTTTTTCGTCCCTTATGAAATATTTATTTAGCAGTTACGTCATTGTTCCACCGGAACGGCGATATCACAACAATGTTTCGCTACATTGTGACTTATTCAGGGGAAGAATTTTGATGAAATTGAAATGTACAGTTATATATATATATATAAAATGTTTAATTAATATAATTATTAATTAATTAGATCCTATCCTGAGTCAAATTGAATTGATGTAAACCGATAGATATAAGCAACCATACTATCTCAGGTAAACAATTTAGATTCAGTAATGTTAAATCATTAACTTTGCGATTTCACATTAGTGAATCTAAATTGTTTACCTGAGATAGTTGCAGATAGTTTAAATGTTGACTGTTGGCATTTATGTCATACCTCTAATACGCCAACCAACATATTGGCTGGCATTTAATAGCTTTTCGTGATTAAGAGCGAAAAGTAATACATTGTCGATTGAGAGAATTTTCTCGATATCAGCAAGGTACATTTGCACTCGCAACACACACATACGATTTGTTCCACAAACGCAACTAATACTACTACATAATTATTTGCAGCAAATCAATGTAATAATTAATTAAAATCAGAAACTTATTACTTACAATATTGCCATTCAGCAATTTAGAATTCAGTTTATTTATTGTCACTAGTTACAATAATCACGGGACATCTGATTTTTGCAAAAAAAAATGGAGAGCGAACGTCTTTTCAATTTTGTCGCTTTAAAGCGGCAAAGTGACAGTGCTCAGAAAACGTCAACTTATTCCTTTACCTATCTACCTTTCGTTGTAAGGCCTACATTATTAATTTTTATAATATTCTCTCCCCTTCCTTCTATCTTTTGTGAATTCCTTTATTTCTTCCCCTGTGTTCCATTTTCTTGTTGCTTCTTCTTTTATTGCACTGTTCCATTTGTTTTTTCTCGGTCTTCCTCTGTGTTGTTTCCCTGTTGCTCTGTCTCGTACATTTTCTTAGTGTTTCTTTCTTCTCTTATTCTTCTCATGTGTCCATACCACCTCATTTGGATTTCTGTTATTTTTTCCTGTATTGATTTTATTTTTAAGTTTTTCCTTATCCTTTCTCTTCTTGTTTGGTTTTCTATTTTACTTAGGAATCTCATATCTATGGCATTTATTCTTTTTATTTGATTTCCTGTCATCGTCTATATTTCGCTGCTGTAAGTTAGCGTTTGTCTCATTACCTTTTTTTTTTACTATTTCTGTTTTTGTGTCTCTGGTAATCTCTTTACTAACAAAGCTGTTTTTTAACATGTTAAATGGTTTTGCTGTTTTTCTTACTTTATCTTCTATTTCATTATCTAAATTACCATTGTTTTGTATGATTGTTCCTAAATATCTGTATTGTTCTACTTGTTCCATATTTTTCCTTCTATTTTTATTTCGTGTTTGTTTTTCTCTTTGGCAATTATCATGGCTTTTGTCTTTTCGTAATTTAGTTTCATGTTTATTTTCTTAATCTTTTTCTTAATTATTTCCATATTGTGTTTCAGTTCTTTCTCTGTTTCTGCAAATACTGCCATCTCATCTGCGAAAAGTAGTTCAGCTATTTTTGTTATCTCTATTTTTCAGTATCCAATTTTTAGCCATTTAATGTTTTGCGTTCTTCATCGAATTATCCAATACAATTGTTAAAAGCAAAGCACTTAGCACGCATCCTTGTTTTACTCCTTTCTTCGTTTCGAATTCTTTTGATTCCCCATTGTTTGTTCTCACACTATTTCTGTTTTCTCTGTACATGTATTTTATTACATTTATTATTTCCTCCTGTATTTCTCTTTCTGCTAGTTTGTCCCATATGTCCTGTCTCCTTGTCCTGTCGAATGCCATTTCGAGATCTATGAAGCATATGAGTATTTCTCTGTTCTTCTTAATTATTTTCTCGCTTAGTTGTCTGAGTATGAAGATTTGGTTTCGCGCCTCTCCCTCTTCTGAATCTGCAATAAGTGTCTTCTATTATTCTTTCTAGTTTGTCTGGCATCCATGTTTTTAGTACCCTGATCATTATCTTACTTAGTATACTTGTTAGTCTGATTCCTCTGTAATTTTCACATATTCTTTTTTCCCCTTATGTGTTGGTAAAATTATTCTTTCATTCCATTCTCTTGGTGTTTCCCCGCTGCTTATTATATCATTTATTTGTTTCCTTATTTTTGTTATTCCCTCTTTTCCATTGTATTTCATCATCTCTGGGGATATATCGTCTGATCTTTGTGATTTCCCGTTTTTTAGTTATTTTATTGATTCTGGTACTTCTTCTTCTTTAATTTGATATTTTTTTCTCTCTTTCCTTTCTTGCGGCTTTTCTTCACATCCTTGTATTACGGTATCTTCTTCAACCTGTTTGGTCAATTCTTTGAAATATTGTCTCCATCTTTCTATTATTTTGTCTTTATTCGTGATAATTGTTCCATTTATATCTTTTATGTACAGCGTGTAGTGTTATTTTTTTTAGGGGCTTTAGTGTTTAGAATAGTTTTTGGATCTGCCCGAAATTCTCATTCATTCTTTCACCAAATTTCGTCTAAGACTTTTGTTTTGCTTCTTCTATTATTGAATTTATTTTGTTTGTCTTTCCTTTGTATGTTTTATAATCTTCTTTTTTTTGTAGGTATCTTTTCCATTTCTCTATTTTAACTTCCTCTGTCCACCAGTTTTTCTTTTTCATTTCCCTGTTTTCAATTTTTGTTGTTCCGCAGTTCTCCATTGTGGCTTCTAGTATATTTCTTTTGAAAGTAATCTGATGTGCCCCCTACGCAGTAATAATTAAACTATTATTTTTCTTGTAATGCATGCACTTTTTACAAAAAAAATTAGCAAATAGTTTTCACTTTTCAGATTTAATATTTCTATTTTACAAAATATTCATATAAACTACATTATAAGAGTGAACTTCTGGAAACTAAAAACTAATTAGACCAAGTTGTATTGAGAAACTTGTATGAATCAAGTCGTCCCTAAAAATTTCTTCCCATTCTTAAATGGTCACACAAAAATAATAATATAAATATAAATATATAATTATAGTAATATGACCTTTATGGTCTAATATTTACAAGAAAACACTTTCAAAGCATATGTTGCATATCACTATTCCATTATTTTTTACATTATTTGTGATAACAGATTCTAATATTAGCAGCCGTAATTAATGAAAACACACATTTCGGGTTAGTTTCGTTTAGAATCTAAACTTTAGATATTATTTCTGACAGCAGTCTATAGTAATGTGTAGTCAGGCAGTAGCTAGTTATAATCGAATTGAATTGATATTTTAAATAGAAATCTTGATTTCAGAAAGTTATTCACGATTTTAGGCATCCTTAGTAATATCTGTACTTGTTTTTTATAGAATGGGTAAAGTATGATATTTTATTGTAATTTATTATAAAAACATATTTATCATTTTTTCTATACCATTAAAAATATTACTCCTATAACAAAGGAGTTAATTGTTCACATTTGTAAATAATTAAAAGCACCAGCTCTGTTTCATTCTTCTATGTGTTTAATTTATACGTTGTAATAATATTCCAGTAACTGTTTCTAAACGTTTGTTTTTATCGTAACGATTATGTTACTACGAGATCTACCAAGGTCAATATTAGGCAGACATCACTCGGGAAACTAAAAATCATAATTTTATGATTTTAAAATATGTTAATGTACAATACACACATCTAATACCGTCATACTACATACTAGGTATTAGCAATTTTTAACATGGACATTATCGCAAAAACCACAAATTTATTACATTACACTACGATATTATTTGATTTATTCCCACATACGTTAAACACTGTTCGTGCACAGCTCCCTTATTTATGCTGCGGTTATTAATTTAAGTTGCCAAATGAGATATTATCTGAGCTGATATTATAAACATACATAAATTACCTTAATAATTTAAGCGAAAACATATTATTATTTTATAATTTCATTGAGTGTTTTAATATTAATTATTAATAATTAATTCCCCTGTGTGTAATCTGGGGTTAATCTATTTGCCTTATGTGTGATTAAATGTTTACCTACAGTAAATTATTATGTGTTATTATAAAATTAACGTTGCGCTGTTTGCCAGAATTACTCGTTTTTATGTCCCCGTATTACAAAAATATGATTTACAAACCAAATATCTGTATGTTTATCTATATGTATACGTGTTTATTGTACTAACGTGTAAAATGTATGTACACTGTACATATATATATATATATATATATATATATATATATATAAATATGTACGCATGGCTGTTATTTACACCAAATATTGTCTGAACGATTATTCAAACGCGGGAAGGAATTAAAGAACTTTAATATTTTGTTATTATATTATACTCATCATTCATCTACCCTTTCGGGTGTAAAATATTGTAGTTTTTCAATTTCTTGTAATTTCTTTCACTTGTAGGTTCCAGATCTTCTTGTTTCCTGTACTTTTCTTCATTTGAGCGTTAGATATTCCTCTTCTTTCCATATTATTTTCGACATATTTGTCCCACTTCTTTTTCGGTCTTCCCACTTTTCTTTTTTCAGTTATTTTTGTTTGCCATATGATTTTTGTTTGATTGGTGTCTTTTCTTCTGTGCAGGTGTCCCAACCATTGCAGCTGTCTGTCTTCTATTATTTTGTTTAGTTCTGTTATTTCTAGTTCTCTTCTTATGTTTATATTTCTGATTCTGTCTTTTCTGGTTACTACGTATACTTTCATAAGAACTTTAATATTTCATATCGTAACTTAGTCATGGTTAGATTTCGATTAAAAGTGGTCAAGCGGATGTAGAAATCAACAATATCTTATTTCCATGAATACTTTGCATAATTGAGAGAAAGCTGACATATATACCCGTATTAATGGAAACCATAAACTAACGTCAACTCGAATTTTAACTACCTACATCTTCAGATAACGGGGAGGCTGAGTTCGCCTCCTGCATGGTAACCTTGGGAGTGCACACGTGCAGGGAAAGATCAGGTTCAGAAAGGCAAGAGAAAATAGGGACGGAGGTGCTAGAATGTGGAGAGAGAAATAGTATAAATCAGAAATTCGACACGTATGTACTCAGATCAGTTAGAAGCAACCACGAGAGCACAATGTTACGCTGCTCGATGAAGTCTCAGGAATTTAAAATTTATTTCTCATGTAATTATACGAATGAAGATATCAAATGTACATCTTATTAACCTACTCTAAATTCAATTTCCTTACTAATGATGGCACCTATCTAGCGACATTTCGACGCGATGGCGTGGGTGGGTGGAGCGAATTTAATATAGGTAGAAGTGTAGGTTTCTATCGCTGTATCAGCGTAGTCCAGCTTTAACTACATTTCATACCTTGTCCTGACAATATTTTCATATGACAGTAGAATATTGTAAATTTGTTTCCTTTCCCTAGTCGCAAAACATTTGATAATCATACGTATATATCAATTAGAAACATAACTAAAGATTTTATCGATTTAGGGGAGAACGTAAGGGTGGTCTTAACACCTTAATAACTTACTCTAAAGTCAATTTTCTTACTAATAATAGCACCTATCTAGTTACATTTCGAAGCGATGGCGTGTGTGGGTGGATCGAATTTAATAAAGGTAGAAATGTAGGTTTCTATCGCTGTATCAGCGTAGTGCAGCTTTAACTACATGTCATACCTTGTCCTGGAAATATTTTGATGTGACAGTAGAATATTGCAAATTTGTTTCCTTTCCCTAGTAGCAAAACATTTGATAATCATACGTATCCATCGATTAGAAACATTACTAAAGATCTTATCGATTCAAGAGAGAACTTAAGGGCGGTCATAACACCTTATTAACCTACTATAAAGTCAAATTTCTTACTAATAATAGCACCTATCTAGCGACATTTCATGTATTTGAAGATAATTCGGTACATGAGGTCGCTAATTTCACTTTGTAATTCCAATATTGATTATTATCGATAACCAATTTTACAAAATAAAGTCAAACAGTTAAAGTGAGAAAATGTAAATAAAGATTCAATAATTATTAAATAAAATATTTGCAAAATTTGAATAAAGTAAATTAAATAAATAATGTCTAATTTGAATGATAAATCTGAATTTTATTTATCTGTCGCTTGCACAAAAGATAATTAAATAAATAACGTCCAATTTTAATGATAAAACTGTATTTTATTTACCTGTCGCTTGCATAATTTTTCAAAATGAATAAATCTCACTGAATCTATATATCTGTGTTTTACGTACTAACAAAAATTACTAACACACATTATCCATTAAACAAATGCAATGAAGTTGTCACAATAATGATTTTAAAAATCGAACACACCGTAAAGTAAATCACTAAATACTATCACTAAATCACGAGCCAAATAAATATTACAGATTATGAGGATTTGTATAATATCTGGGTCCGAACCGTTACAAGAGTATATTTGATAGAAGTTATACAATGCCTCCCAAGAATACCAGATAAAACCAATAATATAATGAGAAATATATTTGAAAAACAATTGGTTGGACAGGTCAATTTCGATTTTTAAATTTTCATTTAAGGTGTAATTTTCAACCCCCCACCACTTAACCCCAGCATTAATATGCTGTTGAAAATGCCCATAGCGATAGCATTGTCACAAGCTCGCGATAAAAATTTTTGAATCAGCCCTACCTACTCCTTATTAAACTCCTAAAAATTCAAATGTCACGTATCGTTTCAAATATTTCATTTGGTAGATATTTTTATGATAAATCCAATCAAATGAAAGGTTTTTCAAAATCCGCTGATAAATAAATGAGATATTTACCGAAATGTATTCAAATTCAAAGTAATTATTCGAGCAGGGCATCATTCGATACTATTAAGAAATTCTATAAATGAAGCGAATGGACGATCCTGTACGTGATAGAGTAAATAGGTTCGCGGTATATATCTATGAAATAGACAACTGCAGACGAAAACAAAGTAAATAGTGCGAACGAAAGTGAAGTAGTGAGTTATAAGTGATTGCTAACATGATTAACAGACGTTAACATTAGCAGGGTACCCTCAAAAAGTAAAAATAAAAGTGTGCAGAGAGGTTAAGCTTGCTCCGAGGAGACAATCCGGCGGGTTGAGCCTAACGCGCACACGCGAAGACGGTAAGTACACAGGGGCAGATTCGGTTATATTCAAAGTGCATAGCAGCAAAGACGAAGGATATAAATGAGCAAAAGAGGAGAAATAAGGAAAAGAATTGAGGAACGGGAGACGGAAAACGACGAAGACAGCAATACATTAAAGAAAACATTAAGATCCCCTGAGGAAAGAAAATTTGAAGAAGAACGAAATAAAAGAGCGGACGGGAAATATAAAGAACTAAAAATAAGATAGGAAGAAAGCAAGTCCGAAATGGAAGAAATAAAAGATATTCTTAGAGAAGTAATGCAAGACATGAAAGAGATGAGGCAAGAGGTGAGAGACAAGGAAGACCAATGCATGGCAGAAAAACAACAAATGATGAAGAAGATAGAAGCGCTAGAGTACAAGATGGAAGCCAACGACAAAGAATAGAAGAAAAATAACATAGTTATAAAAGGGCTGAAAGTAGTGGAACCTAGCCTAAAAGAAAAATAGAACAATATATCAGTCTGAATATAAAGTCAGCATACCAAATTGTAATAGACAGACAGAGAAAGAGAGAGAGAGATGATCGTAGTGGCAGTTGAATCGTTTAGTAAGAATATGGAAATAATGAAGGCAAAGAACAAAATTAGAGGTAGTCAGGTGTACATAGATAATGACTTGACAAAAAATAAAAGGGGAATACAGAAAGAGATTAGAGAGATTGCCAAATAGGAAAGAGATAAAGGAAAAACGGTAAGAACAGGATACATGAAGCTAATAATAAATGAAAAAGGTTATAGATGGAACAGCAAAATAAACGGACTATCAGAGGTAAAAACAAACAACTGATAGGCAACAGCAAACGGGATGGCCTACACAAAGGAAATATAAATATGCAAACCAAAATGGAAAGTGAAACAACATGGAAAATGTGAACCTGGAATGTTAGGAGCCTAAGAGGAAAATAAGAAGAATTATAAATGGAGTTTGAAAAAACAGGACTAGATTTATTTCCAATTACTGAAACAAAGCTCAAAGTAAAAGGGTAAAAAAAACGAACAACGGACACACATTCATATATAGTATAGTAAAAGAACACATGAGAGCAGCGGCAGGAGTTGCCTGCATAGTGCACAAAAAAAGAGAAAAAGAACTAATAAAATGAGAAACAATAAATGAAACGATGATGCTAATAACACTGAAAGGGAAAACAAAAGATGAAATGAAAACAATGATAATAGATTATGGACCAAGTGAAATTGAAAAAGTAGAAAAATAGAATATATTTTGGGAAGAACTAACGACAAAGACAGGGGAGGTAACTGGTAAACTATATGTAGCAGGCGATTTTAATAGTTGTGTATGGAAAAGAGATGAGATGTACAGTAATGTGATGGGTAATAATGGGGAGAACAGAAGAAACGAGAATGGAAAAAGAATGCTGAAATATTACCAAATAAATGAACTAATAATAACAAATACGTTTTTTAATCATAAAAGAATGCACCAACATACAAGAGAAGAAGGAGCTAGAAACGAAATTGAACTATAGACTATATTCTCGTAAAAAGAGAACACAGAAAAGAGGTAATAGACACTAAAGTAAGGAAAGGGCCAGAAATTGGAAGTGACCACTACCTAGTGGTAGCAACAATACAGGAACCAATAATAAAAAGTGATGATAACAAAATGAAGAAAATCGAAATTAAAAAGATCAAGGCTCGCAGATTACAACAAGAAGACGTAAGCAACGAATACAAGGATTTGGTGGAGAATGAAATAGTACTCAAACAAAATACATACAGGAAAGATGACTTAGATGCAATGTGAAAAGCATTCATGAATATAATGACAGCTGCACATACAGTTTCACATACAGCATGTGGAAGCTACCAAATGGCAAACACGCAAAGACAAACGGGATGGTGGACGAATGAGACAAAAGAGGAGATAAAAAACAAGACGATTGCATGGAAAGAATATCTAGGAAAGAAAACTGCAGAAACCTATGAAAAATACAAGCACAGCAGAAAAAACAATTAATATTTAGTAATAGAAGCAAAAAATCAAAGTTGGAGAGAATTTGGAGACAAAATTGAGAAAAGTAGCAAAGACAACATAAAACTGTTCAACAACATAATCAAAAGGAACAGGACCAAAAGGGATAAACGAGACGAGGCATATAATGAACAAAAAAAGGAGAAATAATATTAGATGACATAGAAAGGATGGAGAGATGGAAACAATACTTTCAGCACTTACTCAACACGGAAGTGGATGAAAAAGTGACAAATATGAAGGAACAAAAACAAGATACAGAAAATAAAGAAGAACAAGATATAAGTATGGAATATTTGTCAGAAGTAATAAGAAAACAAAAAAAACGGAAAAGCAGCAGAAGTGGATAGAATCACAACAGAAATGATCAAAAAACTAGGTACACAAGGGAAATCAATGCTACTAAAAATCTACAACAAAGTATGGCAACAACAGTGTGTGCCAAACGAGTGGCAGACAGTAATTATAGTACCCATATACAAGAACAGCGACAGAAAAGACTGTAACAATTACAGGGGAATTAATATAATAACTACAAATATGAAAATATAAAATATATGAACAACTAATAAATAAAAAATTAAAACAAAGCACAGAAAGAATATCCATGGAATTATCCAAGGCAGAAGTATTCAGTACCACATATTTATGATAAAACAATACAGGAAAAGGCAAACTATGAAAATAAACAGATGTATACAGGATTCATAGATATGGTAAAAGGGTTCGACAGGTTACCTCGTGAAAAAGTATGGTCGATTAAAAAAAAAATATGTGAATAACAAGATGATATTTCATTTTATTTATTGACGAAATAATTAGAACATGCAGAGAAAAGGTAAAAACAGTAACGATCGGACATAACAAATTGAAAAGAGTAGAAATAGCAGACGGAGCATACGCGGATGATATAATAATAATAGGAAGAAATAGAGAAGACCTACAAAATAATCTAAATATATGGAACGAAACACTAAAAACAAATGGAATGCAAATAAACAAAAACATGAAAAAAGCGTTTATATTGGGAAAGCAAGAACAGATTGATATTAAAATAGATTATACAAAAATAGAACAAGTAGAACAATACAAATACCTAGGGGTAGAAATACAAAGTGAAGGTCGAAACGAGAAGAAAATTGATAGCAGAATAAAAAAAAACCAACGAATCTATATTTTCAACTAAGAACATTCATAAATAATAGGGAACTAACAAGAAAAAGAGACCGGATAAGGAACAGAGAAATCAGAGACCAGCTGGAAAAAGAAATGGTAGATGAATTTATACAGAGAAGGAAATTAGAGTAGAAGGGACACCTACAGAGGATGAAGGAGGAAAAACATGTTAAACAGGTGTGGCAGGCGAAATTACAAAAGAAGAAAAGTAGAGGTAGACCAATAAAAACATGGGATAGTGAAATGAAAGAAATTATTGAAAAGAAAAGGCAAACAATAGCAGAGACGAAAAAAATTGCGAAGAACAGAAAAGAATGGAAGAAATACATCATGGGACCAATCCACGAATAGCAAGACAAAGCATAATAAAATAACCCTACACCATAATTGGTAGAATATATACAGGGTGTCTACGCTAAACTGTTCGTTAAAAGTTTACGGGTTTGCCGTTGTATAAAAATTTCAAAAAAATCCTCGTCACACGGTTCAATCAGTTATCCTCATGTGAAAAATTTTCAACTTTCTGTCACTTCCGGTTTCACCGGAAGTAGCACCAACTTTCTTATTTTAAATAGAACATCCCATATATTATAATATTTTTTATTTTCTCTTGACATGTAATAGTTTGTTTACTGTCATCTTGATTGACTCGGTAAATGAGACTTTACAGGCACGGTGCCTGTAAAGTGTTGCTATGGTAATTTTAGAAAGCACTTCTGTCAATGGCTGGGTGTCAATTTATTTATACTTCTAATAAACACATCATTTATTAATCAATAATTACAATACATTATTATATTGATTAGAATTACACATATTAATATTAATTACACATTTGAATCAGCATTAAAGTTAAAGATTGACCCGGTAACACCTTGAATACAATCCGCATTCGATGCTTGTACGTCATAAATATGTGAAGCAGAAATGTTTCCACTGGGACCTGCATCACATTCGTTTTGACTTTGTATCATTCTAGCAACTTTTATTTTACTGTTAAGTGAATCTGCCACATAACTTTCGGCAATAGATCCCGATTTCCAAGCGCCATGACGCTTTAACGTCAGTACATCTCCACCAGCATCTGCTAGCAGAGTCGCAGACGATCTCCGGTAGCAATGGCCTGTGTAAGACTCCGGATTTTGTAATTCCAAAAAAGATGCTACCATACTCGGGAACTTGCCAAATGATTTTATTCCTACCGGTTGAATGCTACATTTTCCGTTACGATATGAAATGAAAAAAAAGTTGTGATTGACATGACGTGGCCGTAAGGATGCATAACGACGATACAGTTCCAAAGGATTGAAACCTTCTCCATCTCCAATAATTGTAAATTTTCAAGGCACACGTGTCTTTGAATCCGGGATGTTAACAACAACGACTTCTCATCTGTCTTCGATATTATTAACCAGCAATTTATACAACTCCTCACGTCGACAAGCCCCTTTTATCCCAAAAATGGTCGCTACTTTTATCATCAGGTACTTATCGTCCGGAGCCTCTCTCATAAATTTATCAATGTCTTGCCTTCCCAAATTTGCAGATTTTTTCGGTTTATAACCTAATGACTTCTTTTTCAAAAAACAGGTAACTTTTGTGAATTTTCCAATATCTACATTTTCGTAAACTAATAAGGTACTCTTCAACATCGACATAAATGCCCACAATGATGATGGCTTGTAAATAATTGACTTTTCATAAATACAGCTCATAATTAAATCTTCATTAACTCCCTTAAAGCCTTTTTTCTTCCTCCAGTTGTTAAATAAGTTGTATTGCTGCTGATACCTTTCTCTGGATTTTTCTGGGATCAAGCACACATTCGCCGCTTCGACATTTTCTTTAATTTCACAAATACTTGCATCAAAATCACCTTCGAATTCTTCATCTCTATCAAATTCCATAATTATTTGGCAACAATATCTGTCTGTATTCACTATTGACGGCTTTACTATTTGTAAACAATGACAATTGTGAATCCATATACACTACAGCAAACTATGTGTAACTATGTATATGTTTCTGAATATGTCAAAAGATAATGATTTTTTTGAATTTTCAGCAAGAGAAAATAAAATGTTTAACGCGGCTCGCTTGCAATTAGCCTTTATTGGGGCTCGCCGCATTACAGGGCTCGCTCCTACGTCGCTCGCCCTGCAAACTTTCCAGCTCGCCCATAAAGGCTAATTTACTAAGCTTGCCACGTAAATAACTATTAATACCTCGCTTTAATTGGAACATATTTTGTAAGAGCGTATGTACACTTATCTCTTCTAGTTTTCAAGAAAAAAAAAAGTTTTCTGGTGTTCTATTTAAAATAAGAAAGTTGGTGCTATTTCCAGTGGAACCGGAAGTGATAGAAAGTTGAAAATATTTCACATGAGGATAACTGATTCAACCGTGTGACAAGGATTTTTTTAAATTTTTAGTACAACCCCGTAAACTTTTAACGAACGGTTTAGCGTATGTATATATAAATAAAGCACTTGGTAAAGTTTCACAAATTTGTGAAACTTAACCAAGTGTGATAATGTGACAATTATAACACACATTGAAAACCTTATGCAGGAAAAAATTTATAATGTGGAATGAGGTACCGACAAAATACGGAATGAAAATGAACAAAAGTAAAACAAAAACAATGGTTGTAGCAAGAACCAAGGAAGTAAGGCATATTGAAATAGAAGGAATGGAGATCGAGCAATTAATATGTTTTCAGTACCTATACTTAGGAGTCACCTTACGCGATAATGGAACACGAGACATCGCAGTTAATAGAGAATTGAAAAAGCAAATAAAACATAGTTTGCAATCAGCGACTGATTTATAAACAAAAAATAAATTGAAAAACACACAAAAATAAAGGTGTTCAAGACAGTGTACAGATTAATATTGACATTTGGCCGCGAGTCCTGGGTACTATCAGAGAGAGAGATATGAATAAAATACAGGCCACGGAGATGCAATTCTTAAGAAGAGTTCAAGGAGTGAGAAGAAGACACAAGATGAAAAGTACCAAAATAAGGGAAGAAGTTGGCATAGATTCGGTAGGTGAATTCATTGAACAGAGACAACTGCAATGACGGGGACATCTCTATAGGATGAGCAGGGAGGTGCCAAAAAAAAATCTGGGAAACGAAAACACAAGGGAAAATGAGGAGAGGAATCGTGGAATGAGGCTAGACAGATAGAAATAAATAGGAATGAATGGAAGGAGTTTACAAAGAAATATAATTTGTATTAAAAATTTGTTTTTTTTAACCTTACAACTCACGAACTGAATTTTAATTAACTTTCACTATTCCATCATTCTCTCGGTTGAAATGAAACGCTCACCTGAAGCTCAAAATAAATATATTCATAAACAGTATTAATACAGATTGAGTGTACACCCTGAACGGTTATACAATTATTTATACTCATCCCTGGTGTCGCGGATGTATAAACAGTAAATTCCATCAACGGCACGGGATACATCTGGATGAGAAATTAATGCGTGTATACAAAATCTAGGTTGCCGTTTACAGAGCGGAAGCGTCACGTACAAGCATCACATACACAGCCAAACTCACACAAATAAACACGTGGGGTACAGGGGGAAACGACGGTTTCCTGTACCTATATGTATGTGAGAGTGGTGGATATTGGGGCATAGCGATGTGTACAAAACACGCACGTACGGAGAACCCTTGTCAAAACGCGGATTGGGGTGGCATAGGTGACCATGGGGGATAAATTTTATTGACTGATTGTAAATGGCACGTTTTACATCTTGAAGTATCTAAGGGATGTAATAAATAAAGGGTTCTAAATATTATTACCTATAAGTTTTTTTCATTGATTGTGACATTGTTGCTTTTTCTTGTTTAACAAACTTCAAGTCTCTACTTGCACATTTCGAATTTCACTTCATCCATGTAGGTAGGTTTTAATGTCGTAGTATTTGTCCTTTAATGTGTCCTGGTTGCATTGTCCTGGCAGGATTGATGTGATTTAAATTATGATTTAAATCAAATGATTAAAAAAAAATTGATTCAAATCAAAATTGATTTAAATCAAAATTGATTTTTTTCTTCAATATTAACAAATACCTGAATCGTGACATGGTACTAGCAGAAGTGGAAACGTGGGACATGAAAAAATCTATAATGAAAGCCAAGAGCAATATAAAGCATACTAGAATATGTACATAAAAAATGATTTAACGTTGGAAGGAAGAAAAGTGCAAAGAGAAATTAGAAACATAGTGCAGGAAGAAAAAGACAAAGGAAATAAAGTAAGATGGGCTACAGAAAAATACTAAATAATGGAACAGAATACAGATGGAATAAAGGGAGAAAGGGAATGGAAGTAGTAGTTGGTGCAAAAAGGATTTAAAAAACTAAACCAAAAACCAAGACTGAAGACAAACAGCGGCAACACACAGGACATGAAGATGAAAAACAACGAAAAAATAGATAATATAGAAAAGAACACAAAACCAGAACAATATAGCAATAACAAAATAAAAATAAAAACAAATGAGGAAGGGAAAAAAAAACAAAAAAATTAAAGAAAAAATAATAATAGGAAGGTGGCACCAGGGCCGCGCCTAGGTAGTTGGCCGCCCGTGTGCAATAGTATTTTGGCCGCCCTACACAGAGTAGCTATCCATTCTAAAGACAGGTGGGGAATAATAATTATAATAAAAAAAAAAAAATTATAATAATATAAAATACATTATTTTTTCGCAATGATATTAACATTTATTCAGAATATATTACAAATAATAAATTACATTTTTATCACTAATCACAACATAGGAAGAATATTGAAAAATCTACTAGCAAAAAACTACAAAAAATATGTGTTTCGCGCTTTGCGCAGAGCAAATTCTGATATTAAATCGTGCATGACTAGCTAATCCAATATCTCATGTTCAATAGATATCACTGATAAATTTACTAACGTTCTTGTGACATTGTAGATCGTAAGTATTTTTTTATAATCTTTAATTTCGAAAAAGATCGCTCACGAGATGCTACGGATACTGGCAATGTTAACAAAATTCTGATAGAAATAAATATATTCGGGATCGTTGCCTGAAGATCATTTTCCAATATGTATTCAAGAATTCTTTATGGTTCTGTGACATCTTTTGATGGTAAATGGTTTTTCAAGGATAAATTTTCTTGAAAGAGGTCTTCCCATCAATATCAGACTCTTTTCTTTGCTCATCTCTTAGTTTAATTTGCAAATCCTTGCAAGATTTTAACAACATTTCATTCGAAATGCTATTAATATTGGTCATAAAGAAAAATAAATCGTTGTAATACACAAGTGTTTCAATTCTGGTCTCGATAGATGATAAAGCTTGGTTCAATAAACAAAAATAAAAATTTACTTTAAAATTGGTTTTTGGATCTAAAATTGGCTCATCCGCAGATTGATGATCAAAAATTTTGGGTGTTCGCTTTACTCCTATATTTTCCACTGTAGGGAAATTACATTCAACCTTCCAATTCCATAGCTAAAGTGTTAGCTGCAACAATAAAGTCTTCAAAACTTTTATCGGTACGATATTTCTTTAAAAGGTTTGTCAAATTTGTTAAATACGGCAAAGACGATCTTACCTTTAGTTTTGGGTTTTGAAAAATGACTACGTTGATATCAAATAAAATTTGATGCCAAATCACAATTGAGCATAAACATTTTTGAAACTCGATATCTTTATTAGCAATGAATGCGCCATATGTACAGTTTTAAACTCTTAAGTTTTATCTACATAAATTTCGTATTAAGCGTCGTACACTTGTACAATGTGATATCGTAAAGGCTTTATTGCATCGATTCTACAGGACCATCGAGTATCACTTAGTGGTTTTAATTTAACTTTCCTTCATATTTTTTAAGAACTGTCCATCTTTGTGTCTTCCAGGAAAAAAAATCGTACAATTCTTGAACAAGATAAAAAAAATTACAGTTTCATGTGAAATATTAGCTGAATCATTTACGACCAGATTTAAACTATGTGCTGAACGTGGCACAAAAAAGCACGAGGGTTTATGTTTAATTTTTGTTTTTGTAATCCATTGTGCTTTCCTCGCATATCTGCACCATTATCATAGCCTTGCTCCCGCATATCAAAAATATTTAATTTAAAATTCGATAATTCTTCTAAGAGAAATTCAGATATACTTTCTCGTGTACTTTTTGTTGTTAGACTGAATACAAGAAAATGTTCCCTTACTTCTACTCTTTTCTCATCTAAGAGTACAAATCGTACGATAACGGTAAGCTATTCTACATGGCTTACGTCCGGTGTATAATCTAATATAATGGAAAAATATCTCGACTTTCTGAGCAAATCCAATATAGCAAATTTAAATTTTGATCCAATTAGATTAATAATTTCATTTTTAATTTTATCGCCCAAATAATGGGGAATTCGTTTATTGCTATCTTTCTGCTTCTCAATACGCTGGATATGTTTAGTTTTTCTTTCCGACATACTAAATAAATGAAAAGGTTGTAAGTTGCAACTATTTAGTTTAAAATATTTTTTGTAGAACTGACAGAAGTGTGGGCATCCACTGTATTTGGTTTGGGGCGCTGCTGAGCACAGCGGCAAACGGCCGCCCCCAAACTTGGCCGCCCGCGTGCGCCGCACGCGTTGCACGCCCGTCAGGCGCGCCCCTGGGTGGCACATAAAAGGATACCTGTGAAAAGAAGCTGAACTGATGGAGGAGATAAGAAAACATAAAATAGAAATACTGGGAATTACCGAAACAGAAAAGAAAGCACACGGAATAGAAAATATACATGGAGGATGCTGGGTGATATAGACTGGAGTAGATGCAAAGGAAAGAGCAAAAGAATAAGTAGGAATTATAATAACACGAGAAAGGATAAAAGATGCAATACAAGAAAAACATATAAACGAAAGAATAACGACCATAAAAATCAAACTAGTCGAGCATGAAACATGGACAGCGCGGTAGCATACGGACCGAACGAAGACGCAAAAAAGAAGAGAAGGACACATTCTTTAAAATCATACAAATGGAAGTAGATGAAGAAAAATAACACATAATGACAATGGGAGATCCAAACGGAACAGTAGGATGCCAAAACAGCAGAATGGAAGAGATATGGGAAAATAAGGAGAAGAAATTAAAAACAACAATAGAGAAAGAATAATACAATTATGCACAAAATTCAAACACAAAAACATACACAAGTACCCAATGAAATAGCCAAGTAGAAACGAAAGATCGATAATAGACTACCAATTAATTAACAAAAACAGCTGATACAAAATAATTAATGTAGGAGTTACAAGGCAAGCTGAAATAGAAAGTGACCACCACCTACAAAAAATAAACATGTATTTAAAGTATGTAATTACAAAAAACAGACAAGATCAGGATAAAAGTTAAAGAAAATATAAAATCCCACAGATTAAGAGAAACGCAAACACAAGAAAAATACAAAGAGAAACTACAAAATAAATTCAGAGAGAGCAAAATAAAGCTTAATTTAGAAGGAAAATAGGAAACATTCAAAAGAAATATACTAGAAGCGGAAAAGGAGACCTGCTGAACAACAAAAAATGGAAATAGAGAAATGAAACAGACAAACTGGTGAACAGAGGAATTCAAAAAAAGAGAAATGGATAAGATACGTACAAACAAAACAAAAATAGAAGATTATGAAAAATACAAAGAAAAGAGAAACATGACGAATTCAATAATAAAAGAAGCAAAACAAAAGTCATGAACGAAATTTGGTGAAAGAATGAATGAGAATTTTAGGCAAAACCAAAAACTATTCTAAGGAACACTCAAATTCAAATTCAATTTATTTCATGTTAATGGCTTTGCAGCCTTACAATTGTCATTACATAATATAATTAAAAAAACATATATTAAAAAAAGAACTGTTCACAAAACGGCAAAATTTACAAAACATATAAAATTACATCACACTACATTTTAAAATATTAAGACAACGTATGTAGGTCTATCCGCGACTAAGTCCAAGGAGAATCATTGTAATATTCATCGGTACTGTAATATGCTTTACCTGTTAAAATTATTTTCACGGCTGTTTTAAATTTAAAAGATTCCAGTCTTCTAATGGATTGAGGAAGCTTTTGAACATTCGAAGACCATGGTAAAAAGAGCTGTTTTGACATCTGCTAAGCCTTACTTGAGGCGTCCACAGGTTATATCCGTATCTCGTGTTGTAATTATGACAGTCAGCGAAAGTGTGATGTGTCCCAACTGAGCATTTTATATGCAGAAGGCATCTAAAGATATAAAGCGACGGTACTGTCAATATTTTGTGCTGGACAAAGCTAGCACGGCAGTCTTCCCTGTATCCAAGACCAGATATGGTTCTAATTGCTTTCCCTTCTGCTTTGAATATTATCTCTGTGGAGCTAGCATGACCCCATACTAGAATACCATAACTTATGTGACTGTGACACAGGGCATAATATGCATTTTTTAGAACCAGAGTCGATCCACCTCTAGCTAGACTCCTCAGGGCGAATATACTGCCAGATAGTTTATTTGCCAGTTGTTGACAGTGAACTTTCCATACCAGATTGCAATCAATAGTGATCCCAAGATATTTAATAGTATTAGCATAACCAATACAAATAGTATCGGTCTTTTTTAGTGTAACTAGCATATTTTGTGTTTTTGCATTGTTCAGTTTCAATTTATTGCAATGAAACCACTCGTCTGCTTCAAAGGTGCCAGTTGCCACTCTATCCATTAAATCGTTGATATCATTGGATCTCACAGATATTGTAATTTCGTCGGCATATAAATAAGTTTTACCCCTATTGATATGCGGGGCTAAGTCATTAATGTAAATTAGAAAAAGCAACGGGCCCAAGACTGAACCTTGAGGCACACCCCTGTTAATAGTATTGGAATCGGAGAGAGATTCAGCGTGTAAAACCAGTTGAGTCCTGTCTTTTAAATAGGACATTAACATTCTGCAGCCAGTAGAATTCATTCCATAGCAATACAGTTTTTGAAGCAGAATCGAGTGGTCAATGCAGTCAAAAGCCTTGCTCAAGTCCAGAAAAGTTAGAAAACTATATTCCCCTCTATCAAGACACTCTACCGCATCATTCACAACAGACATGAGGGCGTCAGTTGTAGATTTATTAGCTTGAAAACCGTACTGCATTTCATAAAATAGATTATTTTGATCAAAATATGCTTGTATCTGTGAAAGTAATACTTTCTCAAGGACTTTTGATACTATTGGAAGTAGTGACATTGAGCGGAAATTGTTCGGATCTTCCACGGATCCGCTTTTGTGAATAGCGATGACCACCGCAGTCTTAAGTACATCTGGGAATATACTTTCCCTTATGCACAAGTTAACTAAATGTGTGAGTGGGGATAGAATGGGGTCTATGACTGACTTGAGCAGCTCCGTAGTAATTTCGTAGATATCACGTGCTTTAGTGTCTCTTAGGGATTAAACTACAGTACGAACAGAAGCAGTGGACACCTAAGTAAACTCAAAATGACTGGTTGCAAGGATACTTATTTTAGTATTCATCAATACAATTGGGTCCACAGTGCTAGCCGGTATGGTTTTCAATAAATCAAAAGGTATTTGAGGAAACTACTCATTAAAATGATTTGCATTGAGAGATGATTTAGATGATTTTGAGTTGTTGATACGGGCACCTCTGTTAGCGTTGATAACTTCCCATATAGCTCTCGATCTATTATTAGCATTGTTTATAAAGTTATTATTAGAATTAATTTTAGCATCTACAAGCATTTTCCTGTAATTTGTTCTATAGGTTTTTTTTAATTGTATCAGTTCATGTGAAGAATATTGACGACACATTTCAACCAATAGATTAAATGTATCCCGCATATTTTTCAGCTCTTTTGTGTACCAGCAATTCATCTTCGAGTTTTTATGTTGGCGCAAGGTTCTCTCCGTAAAAGATTCTTTGATACAGGTAGATATTAACCGTACAAACATATCAAATTTACAGTTCGTTGGTAGTGTTTGATCATTTGTGATAGCTGACCAATTGACATAATATAATTTATTAAATAATACAAGTTTGCCGGACAATGTTACAGGGCGAATTACTCTCGCGTCTGCCTTAGTGCATGGAAATGATAATTTCATAACTATTCCTTGGTAGTCTGATAGAAAAGTTTCAATAGGCGAGACTTTCATAAATTAAGTGTCAAAATTAAGAAATATGTTATCAATCGTGTTGCTTAGGCGAGTATTGAAATTAACAACATACTCTAAATTGAACTCCATCATTGTGACTATCACTATGTAGGTTCGTTTGGGTTCCAGACACATCCTAAAAACTGACGTTGAAGTCACCACCTACAATTATCCGTTTTTTCCCAGTTTAGGCTATTTAATACCTCCTGGATATTGTTTATAAAAATATTTAAATCGCCAGCCGGCGACCTGTAGACATTTAATATATATAAATTTAAACACTCAATATAAATACAACAAAATTCACAGTCTTTTTCATGGCAATAGTTTTTTAAATCAATTTTTGAGTAGTTTATATTTTATTCTGTAAGAATAGCAACATCTTCGTTTTTTTTTACACTTCGGCAGTAGTCGGCAGCATGTGTATAGTTTCCAACTTTTAAGTGGCATATTTCATCGGTCTTAAGCCAATGCTCCGAGAAACACAAAATGTTGAAATTATGTTCACTTAGAAACGCATCAAATTCGTTTAGTTTGCTTTTGATGCTTTGTACGTTGAGAAACAGGATCTCTATAGTTGTTGCACTAGATGCTGCCGACCCTTGATTTCTCTCCGTTATGTTGAGGTTTCTATATCCTCTCTTGCACGAAAAAAATTGAATCGCATGATCACCGCTCCAGAGGGCCATACATATGGTTATTTTAGTGCGTCCAGCATGTCATAATCCGCGCCCACTTTAAAAGATGACGTGAGTGTGCTCAGACCAACGAGTTTTTCTACGCTAAAGGTGATATTTGGAAAACGATTCTTCAAATATTTTATTATTTCATCTGAAGTAGCTTCTAATTTAGCACGTCCTACATATATCCATGCTTTTCGGGGCGCAGCACAGAAATTATCATCTCCCTAGGTCGCAGTCCCTTTTAGAGTTTTTCTTTTGTTTCGAGTGAGGTGATCCGCAGCCTTGTACGTATCCTTCTTTGAGGCAGTATTACTTAAGAAAGGTTTTCGTTCCTTTCTGCCTAAAACTTGGGTCCATTTTACATCATCCTTTTGATTTGTGGCTGGTTCACGGGTAGAAGTTGCTCGGTTAAGTGAGATAAAGTGTTAGGTGTGCAAGCAGAGGAGACATCTATCGGCGTGTCAGCGTTGACTATTATTACCGGCATCGGCGCCGGCGTATGCGGCTCAGATGCATTTGCGCGCGTTTTCGGTTTGTTTACCATTTTTGCACTTGGCACCTCATTTAGAGTAAATTGGGGTGGATTTTTAACCTCTAAACGTAGAGATGCATTTTCTTCTTCTAGCTTCTTGATTTTCTCGTCCATGAGTGAAATAACCGTTCTTAATTCGCATAGCCGCTCGAAAGAATGAAGGAATCGAATGAGGAATGAAAATTCCTAAGTATGCCTCTGCTTGGAAGTCGAAATCTTCGATAGAGATCGGACTAATAGAGTTGGATGGACTCACCTCTAGTTCCGGCAACGTAATTCCACAGCAAGTTTTCACCCTCTTTGTACAGCTGGGATGATAACAGCACTTGCAAGTGGAGCATCGTGATCCAGATCTCGCTATGTTACCACAGGCGCACAGTTTTGACGAAGTATCATACTGTTTACCACTTTTAGTCGTTTTGTAATTCGCGGTCAGTGCAGAACGTGCGTCCTGTACAACGTCAGCCATTACATTGCACTAAAGCAAATAAAACAAAAAAATTAAAACAACATGATGAACATAAAAGATAAAAATGAAACAATTATCACGAATAAAGACAAGATAATGCAAAGAAGGAAATAATATTTCAAAGAATTAACCAAACAGGATGAAGAAGATAACGTAACACAAAAATAGGGGGAAAAGTTGCGAGAAAGGAAAGAGAAAAAATTTAAATCTCGCAAAAGGGTTTGTTTTATATTTTATAGTCATGTTTGAAATTATATTAAAAATATTAGACCAGTTTCTATCAGATTGGCATCGTATGTATGTGTAGATAAATTACAATTTTCTTATGCAACTGTAAATGGCTGAAAATTGCTTGACGGTATAACATGAAGCACCCGGTATATAATATTAGATTTTACAATATTAGATACAATATTAAATTTATTATGTATTTTTTAAGTAAACTGCTCTCCAGAAACGATTATTTTGCTTGGTAACACGACCAGAAAGGCAAAAATGCTTCGTCGCCCGTTATCAAATTTTGCCGAAAATTGGGTTCTGCTTCCACTAAGTTTGCAATGATTTATGCAACAACTTTGAACATCAATTAGCTGTAGTTTGAACACAGTTTGAATTTTGTATGGATACATATGCAAGTCTACTTTCGAATTTTCTCCACTCAGCAACCATAATTGCGACGCAAGTCTTCTTGTAGAAGTTTTTGGTACTACCTGAATAACATCCTGAACAAGCTCAATATTTTTGTTTGAACGACAAGAACAAGGTCTACCAGTATGTCTTACATCTTATGGTGCCAGTTTGTAAAACTGACTTTGCTAAACGCCCAAATTAGTTTCTCCGTGTAGTGCTTCGATCGGGATAAGCTCTACTATTAGGGTGTTAGGTTGATATTATCAAAGAAAAGTTTTAGATATAATTTAAAAAAAAAATCGCGTTTTTTTAATATACACTTTAACAACTTCTGCGCGTTCTTGAGGGGGAAAACGCTCCATAACGAAATTATTTCCATGAACTGGTGACCAGAGGAAGTCAAAAAGGAAATAAAAGACAAAAATGAGAAAAGGAAAAGATACCTACAAACAAACAAAAATATTATGACAAAAACAAAGACAAGAGAAACATAACAAATTTTATAATAAAAGAAGCAAAACAAAAATCATGAACGAAATTTGTTAAAATAATGAATGAAAATTTTGGCTTAGAACCTAAAACGGAACACTAAATCAACTAAAACAAAAAAAGAACACAGCATGATGAACAAAAACAATAATAATGGATCAATTTTCACGAATGAAGACAAGATAATGGAAAGATGGGGACATTATTTCAAAGAATTATCCGAATAGTATGAATAAGATAACTTTACACAAGAATGGGAGGAAAAGTCGCAAGAAAGGCAAGAGAGAAAAATTGAGCATATTAAAAAACGAACTAAAAAAACGAGAAATCACCTGAAACAGACGATATAACACCGGAGATGATGAAACACATAGAAGAAGTAGGAATACCACAAATAACAAAACTTATAAATGACATAATAAGCAGCGGGGAAACACCAAGAGAATGAAATAAATGAATAATTATACCGATACATAAGAAAGGCGATAAAATAATATGCAAAAATTTCAGAGGAATTACACTAACAAGTATATATACTAAGTTAATGACCAGGGTACTAGAAAAAAGAATGCGAGACAAACTAGAAACAACAATAGAGGACAGTCAGTGCAGATTCAGAAGGGGGAGAAGTACGCAAGACCAAATTTTCATACTCAGACAACTAAGCGAGAAACTAATTAAGAAGAACAGAGAAATGCACACATGCTTCTTTTTTTTTACGGATAAATGTTTATTTGAACATATGTCGATATATTACAAAAATAAAGAAGAACATATGTCCTCGGCTCCACTCTTCGCCTTGGATAGCTGTCCCGGATGGGCTGCTTCCAGACTAATGGCATTGGAGCTGGTCTTCGGACAGTATTAATGCTGTTGTCTTTTGTTTGAATATTTTTAGGGTGCTTGATTTGATTGATTCACTTACTTTGTTGTATGTATTAATTGCGTTTCCAGTAAGGTCTAACTGGTATCTCTTAATATTGTTTCTGTGTGTTCGTATATGGTCTTTATTTCGTGTATTGTACATGTGGTTGTCTTGATTTGTTGTGAGTATTATGTTGCTCCTGATCAGTCTGTTTTTGATTTTGTGAATTAGTATTAAGTTTTGCATCTTTATATTCTGTTTTATGCTCATTTCTTTTGCGTGTTTTAAGACTTGTGCGGTAGGTGTTAGGTGTGGGAGTTTATATAGGAGTTTGAGGATTTTGTTTTGTTGTCTTTGTACTCTGTTTAGATCTGGAAAAGGCATTCGACAGGATAAGGAGAGACGACATATGGAACGAACTAGCAGAAAGAGGAATACAGGAGGATATAATAATTGTAATAAAATACATGTACAAAGAAGACAGAAATATTGTGAGAAGAAACAATGAAGAATTAAAATAATTCGAAACGAAGAAAGGAGTCAAACAAGGATGCGTGCTAAGCTCTTTTCACAGTTGTATCGGATAAGGCGATGAAGAAAGCAGAGCAAAAAATGAAAATGCTAAAAATTGGATACTTGAAAATGGAGATAACAAAAATAGCAAAACTATTCGCGGATGACAAGGCAATAATTGCAGAAACAGAGGAAGAACTGCAACACAACTACATGGAAATATTTGAGAAAGAGATTAAGAAAATGAACAATAAAATAAATTACGAAAAGACAAAAAGCATGATAATTGCCAACGAGAAAAAGAAACACGCAATAATAATACAAGGAAAAAATATCGTAGAAGTAGAACAATACAGATATTTAAGAACAATCATACAAAGCAATGGTAAATTTGATAATGAAATAGAAGATAAAATTGGAAAACAGCAGAACTATATAATATGTTTCAGAACGCCTTTTTTAGCATGAAGGAGATATCAGGAGCCACAAAAACAGAAATAGTCAAAAAAGTAATTATTCCAACGCTAACTTACAGCAGTGAAACATGGACGATGATAGGAAAACAAATAAAAAGAATAAATGTTATGGAGATGAGATAATAACAATAGAAAGCAAGACAAGAAAAAACAAGAAAAGGCACGAGACGCACAGGAAAAACTTAAATAGGGTAAGCCATACAGTTGTTGGCATTGTGATAGTTATTGCCACACTTTCAAGAAAGTTTGATTAATAAGATAGATTTATACTTTTGTGCGTTTGCCCTGGAGCATTCACGTAAATACATCTTTCGTGCACCTCGAGGTAATATTTGTTTTCTCTCTGTTGGCATTATGAAAAATTGGCAGGAAAACTTATGTCAGTGTGCTCTACAATCAGCAGTTTTAGGTAAGTGAAACGGAAATGAACAAGGAAGTGGATGTCATTCATTTTTTGTGTTATTGTTGTAAAATACGTTTTTGCTATAGTTATTGGCTCTATAGGTAAGATATCAATTTATTCTAGTTCAATGTGTTTCTAACCTCAATAATTTCCGTAATTTAACCATTTTCATGGGTGCCAATAACTGAGTTTGTATGAAACGGGGAATTTATTTATTGGCATAGGGTGCCAATCGCTAAATATCAAGTGAAACTTATAAAATTAGTCAAATGTGCACCTCTTTTCTTGACAAGGCATAATAAACACCTAACAAGTAATATAATATGCCCATATTATTTCAAGATAGTTGTTGGCATGGTGCCAATTACTGTAGGTTAGGGTATGCCAATAACTGAATTTTGAAACAGTGTTGTCTGTAAGACATTTATTTTATCTTTTTTAAGACTTTTTTTTTGTATCTGAGTGCTTAGACCTATTTTTTTTTTCTTAGATTATGCCGAAGGTAGCTCAGGGAATATCATACAAAAAAATATATGACGAGAACGACATGCAAAAAGCTTTGGAAGCTATTGAAAATAGCATGTCCAAAAAGACTTCCAAAAATTATAGAATACCAAGAGCTACGTTATAGTTTCGACTAAGCAAAAATTTTTCAAAGATCACCCAAGGTGGTTCCCTTCGGTCCTATCCCACTGGGAAGAAGAGCTTTTGTTGGAATGGATACGTGAAAGTCACCGCAAATGATTCCCACGAAGAAAAGAAGACCTTCGATCAAGCGTGAAAAGGTTTTTGGGAGATAAACCGCGAAAAAATCTATTCAACGTTAATTATCCGGGATATGGCAAGCCGAAGGAGTTACACCTGCGAGTGCAACTGTGAGCGAATTCAATTCTAGAAAATGGTTTTTAGAAATCGAAACATATTTGTAACAAGAAATTATTTCGATATTCTTCTGCATCCTGAAAGGGTTTTAAACGCTGACGAAACAAATTTTCAGCTATGCCCAAAAAATAAAAAAGTATGTGACGTACCTGAAGGGCAATCAGCGCGTTAGGCCGTGGAGCGAGTGGAGGGTCCCTTCGAAGCAGTGACGAGGGCCAGGCTCTCGGTGTCAGAGAGTGGGGGGGTTAAAAAAGGCTCCACGTAATTTTAACCTCGTCGCTACTTCGTCGCAAAGGGTGGCTCCACCCTACCTGCGTGGGTGCACGGCAGACAGTCAGCGAAGTTCAGAAATCACGAACTGTCACAACGCTGACCATTTGGCGCCAACACCACCAGATTTAAATCTCGCAGTGAGAATAAAAAACTGAAACTGAAATAAATGCCCGATCGAGAAAACGAGGGGAGGAACAAAAAATAACAGGTGTGAATTTTGTAGTGTAAAATATCGGCGTTTATTCACACAAACGACGGACACCGTGCCTGCGCTCCTGAAATAAATACCTCCGTACGCAACCCTTTCGCGCAGGGTTCACCCTATTCGGCCGAATATTGCGAGCTCCTGATCGCGCGATTCAAAGGGCCGACGGAGCGACCTTTCTCTTACACAAGCGCAAAACACGTACGGCACGAAACACGTAACGCAAATTTTACACAACGGAATAAACGATATGTCAATATGGAATTACATAAAGGTCTGGCTCAATTGAGAACACAAAAAAAAATAGTTATCAATATCTATATCTGTATCTGGCCTGTGTTCCTGGTATGTCTTCGCCGGCGGCTGGGTTCAGCTCCTGAATGGCGGCGGTTTGCGGCGTGGACGCCGATCACTCGATTCCGGCCTCGGAGCAGGATGATCGCGGCCTCCAGCCAAGAACTGGTTGGCTGAGCTACTTAGCCCTTACCCCGTAACAAAACGCTCAGATGTTATGAGCGTATGGATAGTTCCTTGCCCTGTACCTGGTGCCTCAATCCCCTCAAGGGTGGTTAACTGAGTCCCCGTTGATTATCCCGGAAACCGGAGGGTGGTACACCTATTTCAACGGTTCTTCTGGCACTTCCGTACTGTACGCAAGGTAGCTGAATTCTGCCTCTATGGCGGCGTCTCGCCGGCGAATTTAAAAATCGCACACATGGGAAACGCGTCACCACAACAAAAAAAGGTGCGAGTACGGTCGTCTACAGTGCAGGTCTATACGCCAATTAATTATTAAAATGCAGTTTCTGCCAAAGACATTTCCGGACCGTTACAAGTACTAGCACCTCGCGGAACACGTAATGTTTATGAAGTGGATCATGGAACAACTAAATCTACTTTTACTATTCTATTTAAATTTTCTGCAGCATGAGATATCACCACGCCGATGATAATATATCCCTATAAAAGATTGCCTGTTGAAATTTTGCAGTCTGTGACTCCAAATGAATAGATGAAAGCGGAACTGTTTTACGAATATATAAGCTGTGGGGCCATGTATGTACCTTGGTTATTCTTGTTTTGTTTGTTGTAACAGGTTTAAAATAAACGCTGTGTATTCTGTATGTGGACTGTATATTTTGTTTTGTATTAATTGCTAGGCACATGTTAGCACATTGCTTGCTGTTGGCGAACTGTCGACTGCCTTTGCACACTGCACTCTTCTCCCGCTCATTTGTGGTGGGAGCAAATAACGCAGCGAAGCCCAAAATTGGGTTTCTGTGGTATGCAGCCTCATATACATCTTAACATAAGCACAGTACTGCATCCGTATCGAGTAAAAAAATGATGTTACCTTTCCAGTAGTGTTGTTTATGGATGGACATAGCACCCACCTATCTTCTCTACTCTTATCTACTCTACGAGAATTCTGCAGCCTGTAGACGTATCCGCATTTAAGCCACTGAAAGTTTACGGAAAAAGGGAGTTTTAGAATGGAGAGAAACTAATCCCCCAACAGCATTAACAAACGAAAAATTTGCTTCGATTTTGAAAATGTTATTCGTGATTTCAAGGATTCGGAAATAACAAGGAATGGTTTCTGGGCTTGTGGACTTTATCCATGGAATGTAGATGCTATAAATTATTTTAAATGTCCAGGCAAAAATTAGTCTTTTCGTAAATCAGACCATCATTCTGAAATTAATGAAAATTGCAATTTACCATATAAAAAAATTATTGAAATAGTTAGCGATGACAAAATAAATGAGTTTCAGAATTTAGACAGATTAATGGAAGATAAATACTATGACTTTCTTGCTTGATATTTACTATGGAAGGAATTCCACAAATATGAATACGCTGGTGAGACAATAGTGAATGAAAATCTCGTGCACATTGAAGTGGCATTTTTTTCTGAAAACGTTATTGTAAATGATGTACAGACAATGAACAACATTGAATATTTTGTTGATATTAATAATGAAGATCGTTTTATGCGAATAATTTTGATATAGACACAATTGAAGAACATACGGATATTGTAAACAACGCAATTAAAATAAGACATATTTCATCTAACACAGTACTCAATGTCAATATTGTCAATATGGACCAGTTATCTAATTCTTGTAACGATCATGAAACCAGTAATAATTTTGATAGGGAGGTTTTTGACATTGAAAATATGATCGTAGAGATTAAAAGCGCGCCTAACGAAACCCACACTCAAACGAGAGGCGGAAGTGCGCTCAGGCATTGTCTAGCTAGGCCTGTAACAGCCGAAACAAAGGGAACGAGAAACACAGATAGGATACCAATTGTACTATCTGCTATGGAATGGAAAGAGTTACATTTAGAAAAAGAATACAAGAAGAAAATCGATTAAATGGAAAAGGAAGAGAGAAAACGTATAAGGTTAGAAATGAAGCAGATGAAAGAACAAGAAGAAAGAAAAAGAATGAAAAGAAAAGAAAATCAAAGGAAAATAGCCTCAAACCAGGCAATGAAAAAAATAATAATAACACAATAAAAAAAAAAAAAAACAGGCGACATTAATATCATTTCATCAGTAGTAATCCCCAAAGAAGCTACTAAGTCTCATATTCGACAACTATTTAAAAAACCGGCTTGCCAATCTCATATGCAACCACCATCTGAAGTGGTGCCTAATCCATCTCAACTGGAAAATCTTTTTGACATGCAACCACCATCAGAAGTACCGGCCAATGCACATCAAATAGAAAATCCTTCTGATGTCGCTAAAAATAAATAGTGCTTGAATTGAAAATATTTTCAAAAATAATATGCAGGTCATCTTGGGATTGTGCTATACATGTGTTACAAATATGACGCCAGTTAATGTCGGTATTAAATGCAATTCATGTATGCAAACATATCACGTAAAGTGCTTAAGCAAAATGAAATTAGAATCGGGTAATTCCGATTCATTTACCTGTAATCCATGTAATGTAAAAAAAAAGGTTTTTGTTGTATTTTTGAAGTAAGATAACTATATAATAAAAAATGAATTTACTATATCAAAACCTGTAAAGCACTGGGTATTTTAAACCTTTAATTTAAGATCAAATATGTGTGTAAATGACTGTACCATACATGTACCAATAATTATCTTAGATGTGCTAATGACTGTCATTATGGATACTTTTTTATTTACTGGCAAGTTGAAATTATTTAATAATGGCAAGGATAATATAAATGGTGCTACTATAAAATTTAATCTTTTATCCATGCTATGAACTAATTACTTCTATAATTTTGTAAAATATAAATAATTGGAACAGAAAACAGTAATTTAAAATGCTCAAGGTGCCAATAACCGTACCCTTTACCCTATAAAACCAATACAGGAAAAAATAACAAAAGGCCAAATGAGGTGGTAAGGACACATAAGACGAATGTGAGACGAAAGAAACGCTATGAAACTATTCGAGACAAGACCATTTGGAAATCGACAAATAGGAAGGCCAAGGAAAGAGTGGAACAGCGCAATAAAAGAAGAGGCAACAAAAATGGGAACACATGGGAACAACTAAAGGAATTAACAAAAGATAGGGGGAAGTGGGGAGAATATTATAAAAATTATTGATGTATTCCTTACACCGGCCCCGAAAGGTAGATAGGCAAAGGAATAAATAAATAAATACTCTGGCAAAAACAGATCAGAAATACAAAAAAAAATGAATATTTTTTAAATCATTGTTTTTTTTTATATTATCATTTATTCCAACCCTGGTTGTGATGAGTTAAGTGACTTTAAACTATTAATCGTATCAGCTGTAATTAATTGTCACTTGAGAAATTCCTACATTCAGTTAATTTAATATTAATAAAGTAATCAGTATTTTTTAGCACGAAAATAAACCTTGCATAATTGACATTTACCTTACATTATAAGTACACACTAAGACTACTATTAATAATAGAAATTCTGATGTAATTGTCATCTTAGCGCGACACTATTATTATGACTAACAATAATCTCACTGTTCCTCTACTTATGATAATAAAGTTAACGCTCCAGAATATCAACAGGCGTTATTAGAAAATTAGTACTACAGGAAACTAACTTCCTCCGGTTTCGATGCCAATACAAGCACACATCCTTTCTCAATATTTATTTACACCCTACCATAAGCTACTCGGATAATTAAATTCATTAGCTAATTGTTCCCAGTCTCCCTAAGGGCGACACGATGGGCGAAGAAAAGTAGGGAAATCCGATTTGCATGGCAGCTGGAAATAGGTTGCTTTCCCAGGAAAATTCATTCCGTGCAAACTTGGAATACACAGTGTGCACATGATATGGAGATTTTGTATTTGTGCATATTAAGGTGAACTTTGTAGCCTATAGCATAATTGTGTAGATTTAAAATATGTTAATGCGAATACCTGACACAATTGAATGTGCTAAAATAACGAATTGTTATTACAATCTATTAACAAATAACACTTACTTAATAAAATCCAAATTAAATGCCTTTTCGTAGGTTTTTGTACCCACAAATACGTTGCGGCATTAATTAGTGTAAATCTCTTCTGTGTTAAATTTAACTAGCCATATTCTGTGCATTCAAAGTGTGGTTGCAATATCGACGAGGTATGTAATGGACTCAATGAGGCTCGCGCATAGTGAAATTACTCGTGGATATCGTTTTTCATTATTGCGCTTTAGAATTTCGCTGGATTATTGAAATTGGGATGGATGCTGCACGTTTGAGCATTGCATAGCGTTCAGCGATAAATTACTAATTCCACAAGAGCTAGTAATTTTGCTTGATTAAAAATTTCAAATAAATTTCCAAGGAGTGTCGGTTATGGGAAACATGGATCTTTACTAACAGGCAGGCTACTTCCAATACGTACAAAAAAAAGTTCTAACTTAGTATTTGAAGCCACCACCACAAATAATTCAGCGACCAGAAATGTTTCTACTTTTGTTACATGCCGCACAGAAAAATACCTATTCCCATTGAGGTTTGTATTTCCATTACTTAATAACATATATTGTCCCACTCTGGCCTATCTAGAACAAAAACTTATGTAAGTGGTAAGTCGAAAAGATGAGCGGCAAAACTGACCTGTCCGGGTGACGTGCAAGTGGCAAGTCGAAAAGATGGGCGTCAAAAGTGACCTGTCCGTCTAAAAAAGGTGAAATAATTGGTACAACAATGAAAATAGAAGAGCTGGAGGGAATTTAGAGAAAAACTAGAAAAAAAAGCAAGGAAAACCATAAGCTGTTCTACAAAACAATCATAAGCCTACGAAAGGATGAGAATGTGGCAATGAAAACAATTAAAAACAAAGAAAAGAAGCTACTTACAGAAGAAAGACACAATATGAAATGATGGAAAGAATATTTTGAAAATTTACTGGACACAGGAAGACGGGCAAAGGACAAACGTTAACCAGAGCAGTAGATATGAACAGCAACAACGAAAGTACAGAAGATGAGGGAATAACTATGAAAGAAGTAACAGAAGCCATACAAAGATTGAAGAATAGTAATGTGCCCGGGCAGGACATAATAACGGCCGAGATGATGAAGAGCATGGAAGGAAGTGGAGAGCAGATGTTTCTAGAAATATGCCAACAGAAGAGAAGAAATTATTCCAAATGACATGAAGATGGGAATAATTGTACCGATATTTTAGAAAGGTGATATTATGGATTGCAATAATTATCGGAAGATCACACTGGTATGTACAGCAACTAAAGTATACGAACAAATATTAGAGAATAAATTAAGGTGCATTATAGAAAGGACATTATCAGAGGTGCAGAGTGGGTACAGAAGAGGCAGGAGTATACATGACCACATATGATTTTCTACAGCACAATAACACAAATGAGGAACAAAAAAACTCCGAGACAAATTAACATAAAAGATAAAAATTGAATTACAATAACAGGACAAAAAAAGTTTATGGAAAGGTCGAAAGAATACTTTAGTGAAATGACAGGAACAAAGCACAAAGGGAAAGACGAAAAAACAGACAACAGACCCAATGGGGAAATCAGAAGGATATCAATGCAGGAAATGGAGATAGCAATCAAAAAAGCAAATCTTGGAAAAGCTTCAGGCACAGACGATATTACAGCGGAAATGATGAAACACATGGGAGGTAAAGGGAAAGAGGAATACCTGGATATTCTTAATGAAATAATAAAGGAAAAAATAATACCGCACGAATGGAACAAGGGAATCATAAAACCCATCCACAAAAAGGGAGAAACAATCATATGCGACAACTACAGAGGAATTACACTCACAAGCTTACCAGGAAAAATATTTACAAGGATATTAGAGACAAGACTGAAAGAAAAACTGGACCCACTATTGGGAGAAGAACAACACGGCTTCAGGAGAAATAGAAGTACACAGGACCTGATACACGTAATGAGACAACTAACAGACAAGACGATCAAAAAAGGAAAAGAACTACACATATGCTTCATAGACCTGAAGAAAAGCATTTGACAGAGTAATAAGAGAGGACATATGGAATATGTTAGAAAAAAGAGAGGTAGAAAGAGACATGATAAACATAATAAAAGAGCGGTACAATAACAACAGAAACAAGGTGAGAATATGAACATACGAATCAGAGGAGTTCAAGACCGAAATTGGACTGTAACAAGGTTGTATTTTAAGCCTTTTACTCTTCGCATCACTCATAGATGAAGCAATAAGGACAAGCAAAGAAAGAGCAGCAAACACGATTATAGGATATAGGAAATGATAAACATACAAATACTTATGTTCGCAGACGACATGATAATAATAGCAGACTCAGAAGAAAAACTCCAACGCAACCTTAATATATACGAAGAAGAACTGAAAAAGATAAATATGGAAATAAACATCAGCAAAACAAACCAATGGTAATAGCGTCAAAAAAAAGAAACACAAAATAGAGCTAGAAGGGAATTTACTAGAACAGGCGAATCAATACAACTACCTAGGAACAATCATAGAAGAACAGGGAAAGATTGACCAAGAAGTAGAAGAAATAATAGGAAAAGCAGGAAGGAACACAATAAAAAACACGTTTCTAGAGAAAAAAGAAATTACAAAAGAAATAAAAACTGAGGTATATAAAAAAAATGTAAGGCCCTCTCTAATATATGAAAGTGAATCGTGGACAATTACGGAAAGAAACAAAAGCAAGATCAACGCAATGGAAATGAGATTCTTAAGGAAGCTAGAGGGAATTACAAAAAAGATAGAGTGAGGAACACAGGAGTAAGGAAACGGCTCAACATAAAGCCAATAACTACAATAATAGAGGAAAGACAGCTAGGTTGGCTAGGACATATAGACAGGCTAGAAGAGAATAGAATAACAAAAATAATACATGACGTAAAAATACAAGGCAAAAATAAAGTAAGAAGACCGAGGAACGGATGGAATGAAAAAACGCACCAAGCAGCGGAAAGAATGGAATGAAATAAGAAAATTGGCACAAGACAACTGGACCACTGGAAAAGAAGAGTGAAGGAATTAATTAGCGAATACATGTGATTGTAAAATGTATTATAAATGTAATTGAGCAGTACGACACCCGAAAGGGTAAAGGGGCGAATATATATATATATATATATATATATATATATATATATATATATACATATATATATTGCTTTTAAAATTACATCTTATTGATTTTAAATAGTTTAAAGGAACTTAGTATTTTTGTTTTTCATGCAATAATACTAACAAATATAACACTTGTTATATATTTTCAAATTCATTCTCATTTTCGAAACAAATTATGTTGCTTTAAGATTTTACTTAGGAATTATTTCTTAAAATTAAGTGAATATGTATTTCGACAATAACTCATATAATTGTTGTATTTCTCTCGAAAACTATACGATCCTATATGCAGTTTACGCAGAAAGTTAAAATATCTCTAAACACCAACGTATTGTCTGCTTTGCGTTTCAACAATTTAATTGGAAGACTCCTGCAACTAATTGGAACAGAATTATACTCTTAGTAAGTCGTCTATTTGTGCAGTAATTGAAATTAACTTTATCTGAATTTCTCCTAAATTATAGAATATTGGTACTTTAAAACTTTCCGTGTTCAATTAACATCTGATATTATATTTGACATTATAAGAGTGCTTATAAGTATTATAACGTAGATTTCAAACAATTATTTTTTTTCCTTCTTTTAAATTAAAATTATGTTTTGGAAGATTCATTAAACCTCCTTAATTACCATTCTTATGTTTACGTTTAACTACGAGTTATTAATTTATCCTTATTTTTGCTATATCGAGAGAAACCCTGAAAACCTAACGCGTTCCCTGCTGGCTTCTTAATATAAAATTTTATCCGACTACTTTTTATTAACATCGCCGTGCTCTCAGCGTCCAAGGTGAGCTGTTTTTATTGAAGCCTCCATCTCGTTCGCCCTCGATTCCTTATTTAATAATCGTCCGTCGCAGCAGCTCCAGCTCCTGCTTTGCCAAATCAAAATACAGCCCGGCGAGTGTAGTAGGTATTATTATTTTTTTATTATTTTAAGAGCTGAACAAAGGCGAAATTAAATCGTTCCGAGCGGTTATTAATATACGAAGCATGGTGTCCAATTACGAGTCGACGATAGAAAAAATGCATTTCAGCGAGTGCCGGAGTTTCGTTTTAAAACCGTTCGATGTTAATAAAAGTGCACAGGAATAAAATAATCCAAAGCACACGAATAATCTTAGGAGACAGCAGTGAAAGTGTAGATTTTGTTTATGTTCCTACGTTAGTTTCCTAAATATTAGTCCACAGAAAACTCATATTGTATAGGTATTATACATAAATTAAACCTTAGCGACAAGTAAGTTAAGCTAATATGTAATTAATTACAATACTCACTAGTTTATCAATATTAAATTAGTTATTTAAAAATGTCTGTAATAGTAGTTTGCAGAGCCAAGGGTCCGAAATATCAATTTTTGATACAAGTATACTTTAATGCAGATCCCTAGACAGGATTACTGTATTGCCACTCAGCCTGCCACATATAGCTGAGTTGCTTTTTCATGTATGCTTGACGTGGTCCACGTATTACTGCCCGTTAATATTAGCAACTGATAATACTGATTTTCACAAAGAATTATTCAAAGTAATTTAGACTGTTTCAATATTTATGGAAGTAGTTAATTTATGTTGTGAGATACAATGCAAGCTAGTGGTATGTACAAATTTCGATGCAAAGCTCCAAATTGAAACAGTAAATATTTTTCCAATATAATCGATCCTTCCTACAAAAATAATAGTTCCTTCGTATTCCCATCTTCCGAAGAGGGTAGAAAGAGTTTGATAACAAAAGGAAGTGAAGTTCCATTTGATTCTATATAACAATACAAACAAATTTTATTATGTCACGACCATTTTGCTAAATCGCCATTCCAAAAACGAAGTACATTCTATATTTTCTATACATTCAGACGTATCTGCTCTACATTAGGTTTTAAATATGAATCATAATCGACAAGTAATATTGTTAACCCCGAAATCATCACATTCAGAATATTCATATATGAGGCGTTCAGAGCTAATGTTGGTTAAGTCCATAAACTATAGATTTCAGATAATCAATATTAAAGTTTATCAACACTAGTTGAATCTGAAAGTGATTTAAAAGGTAATTTTATTTTTATTGTTAACTTAAATATGAGTTATAATTTGAAATTTCAAAAATAATAATTAAGGTGGCAATTTAATTTTAATCAGAATTTACTGGACTTGACCCACTTTAGCCCTGACATGTGTTTCACATAAAGTCGACCAAATGAACAGACACAGTGTAATATTTTATTACTTTTTTATACGTATATCATAAAATAATCTAAACAGATTTATATTAAGCTATAAATGGTATTATCAAAGAGAGGTTCGTCTTTATCGGATTCCACAATTTCCTCATTCAGGGATGTTTGTGACCTAGTGGCAGTTTCTGTGGACAGGACTTTTGAAATAGGCGGGAGTGTTTGGGGGAAGAAATGGTAAAAGTGAAAGCATATAATTTTTCTTTACCTCAGTGACTACTGTTAGAGTTTTGTACAGTGGGTCTTGCTTCTCAACAAATTTAGAATTTTTCGTTGACATGGAAAAATTCTAAATTTGTTGAGAAGCAAGACCCACTGTACAAAACTCCAAGAGTTACTTTCAAGAGGTCAAAATCTGCATTTAAGGTATTTTTAAACTGCTGTGTCCAAGGTGGCTCTCGCTCAAACCTCACCCACTTCATCTCTAACCAATTGACGGGATGGCCTTCATCAGTTTTTTTTTCCTGTTGACTCTCATATCTTCATGTTTTTGGTGGATAAAATTTCAGGTGTTATTACTTTGACAACCACGAACGGCTCCTTGGTCTCGGCTTTCTTGCCACATGGCTCGAGTCCTCGGAAGTAAAGATTTGAATACACTTTCGTGACGCTCATTCTTTACTCCGAAGTCTTGATCATTAAGCAAAAATGAATGGCCTGACACCGAAAATTAATGTTCTTGTATCAATACTTCACTGACGATCTAAGACCAAGTTCATTAATGTGGAGGAGACTTTAATATTTTGATTTTGATCAGTGCATGAGTCAGAGTAGAGAATTACATGTATATGGTTTTTAGCCTCTTGCCTAAAATGTTCAGCAAGCACAGATGCTACTTCTTGGAACCCTCTCCCTCCTTCTGTCTCATCCCATAAATGCATGTACAGATTATCATTGTTAATGGATTCCAAAATTGTACAAATACATATTTCGCTTATAGTATGCTATAGAGTAGTCAATTTTGGATATGGGAGAGCCTTTTATAGGTCAAATGTTGCAACATAACATGCATTTGAAGCAGCATCTTTATCATTTTTATAGAGAATGTCTAGCTTTCAAAGCTTTGGCCAAGTACAGTTACTTTTTATTTGGTTATTTTATCATACTTTACTTTCAGATTCTGAAGTAGCTGATTCATTTTGCGAAGGCACACTGCCAGAGGATGAATCAGAAAAGTCTACACATTCACCTGAATCCATTATTTTGAAGTTTTTCCAACTAATACGTCCATAAGTACACGAACAAAAATCATGTGCTACGATTTTGGACTTTATCCACTTTAGCACGGAAATTTTATGAAAAACAACTACTGACATCTGTTAGAAAATATCTGCAGCAGGGACTTGGTTCACTGTGGCTCCAAAAATATATACCTTTAACAAGTATTAATCCGCAACAAACATTTTTGTAATACTTTTGGACTTGATCCACCATAGCTCTAAACGCCTCATAATTGTAATATAGTAGAATCTGTAGAAATTGCAGATATGTGTGATTCATTAGATTGTGGGCAATGAAGTATATCCTCCACTAGTAAACAAGTTCCCATTCGTTTAGTAGTGAAACGTTCACTAAATTTAGAATTTGGCGATTCTTCAACCTGCAGTGAAAGTCCACACACAGAAAAACAACTTAAACCTAGGGAGAATATGATTTTACAGTCATTAAAATTTCAGGACTTTGTCAGTTATCTCCTAGAAATAGATGTGTTACAAAAGCTCAGAATCTGAAAACTGAAAAACCTTGTGAATAAGAAACAAATCTAGCGGAACTTACGTACAAGCTATTTATAAATTATGCTTTACTATCTTATTTTCTAGTCAGCAGGGGTTAAAGTTTTGGAATTATAAATTGCAAATTTTTCTCATAAACGACCTTTGCACAAGGTGTTGTACAAAATTTTGATATCAAGTCAGCGATGGAAACCAAATAAAAAAGATCATATTAACATGTGGGCCTAGATGGCGGTGTAAGCTGATAGTTAATATTCTATGTGTTGTATTGCTTATGTATTACTTAGATGGCGGTAACTTTGCATGTAACGTATTACGTGAGTTTGACATTAGTTTTGAGTAGTTCAAGTACGAGTATATTCGTAACATTTGACTACGAAATGAAGTACACTTTTGAAGAACACGACGATTTGCACTTAATTGTTGGAAAGTCTGACGCTAATGTAATGCATTGAATATGGTAACGATTACGAACGTTTCTTAGAAGATTCATTGCCAGTGGCGCAATATCCTATGGGCAAATTGGGTATTTGCGCAGGGCCTCCAACTTTAGGATGGCCCGGAGAGGCCCAAATCAAATATTTTCTTATATTATTTATTATTTTATACAATTAAACAAAAATTACACAGAGCATGGGGTGGGGGGGGTCAATTCAAATTTGCCCAGAGAAAATTGGCATTATTGCTAGAAAATGTACTTCAGAGATAAGGCGTGATTGTTGGTTTATGCATTACAGAGGAGTTCCTGCTCATTTTGCGTTAAATGTAAGGCAGTTTTTAAATAATTATTAACTCCACATATTGATTAGGAGAATTAGGTTAGGTTAGGTTGATTAGGAGGTCCAGTCGTATGGCCACCAAGACCACCGGACCTCACTCAATCCATCGGAACCATCAGAATTTTTATTTTTGTGGGCATATTGTAGCATTTGTGGGTATATGCATGTAGGAACACTGTACAGTAAACACTGGAGAAAAACTTCTTTGAGGAATACAGAACGCTTGGGAGATTGTGAAAAGAACACCTAAAGTCTTAAGTTTGTCGCTTCGTAGAACAAAGAGCGCACATGTGTCAAGTTCACAGTGATCAATTTGAAAAATTACTGTAAGTAAAAGTGTTTATTGATATTTTATTTTTTGTTTAAATGTCAAATTCTGTCCATAATATAAATTTATGGTATTAAACGAAATGATAAATATCTGCTTACAGCTCCATTTAGGCCCACACGTGTATATGAACTGTTTTGTTTGTTTTCCTTTAGCAAACACCTTGTATACTCGTGTTATATGTTATATGTTATATAATTATTATATGTTATACAATTCGATGATCGAAAAAAATCGATTATACGTCCCGTATTGCCTGAAACATCACGAGACGTGTATCATCGAGTGGTATTTTAAAAAGCAATACATCGAGATTCAAGTATTTTCAATCGTTCAGTTGTATACATGTAGATTATTGCATTAACAAAATAAATTAATTACAAATAACTACACAGGAAACTTAAAAATGTAATAATTATTAATAATGAATGTACAATAACTATATATATTTGATCGGGTATCAGGTTTTCCTCGGTTTTTGAAAGGATAAGGAAGATTTTAATGATGCGATTATACATCGGTTCTTATAACCGATTATTCAAAGGTTCGCATAATCGCTAGTCGCCTTGGTTACTGAAATAACCGTTGTAATACGTGGTAACAAAGAAAAATCTCGCATTCGTATTGGTTCATTAATTCGTGAATTAAGTAATCCTCAGAACAAAGCACTTGCACTGGCAATTTAGAAGAGAGGTCCACCCTGTTATCGACCAATTGGTTATATTGGTTTGATTCCGTCGAAGACAGAATTGGTCGATTGCTAAATTTAACCGAAAATAAGTCACAAACTCTGCGTAAAGTGACGCTTCTGTAATATGTTTTGATAATGAATAAATTATCTTCCGACCACTAATAACGCGTTATTATTATGAATTATACCAAATGACAAGCATGAATTTATAATTATTTGTCTTCATTTAAATAAATATTCTTTTTTTACAATTTTCTCTAAAAATAAAAGAGCAGCTAATAATTTCATATATTAAATTTTATATGTAAAATTCCTATATTCGCTCCTTATCCCTGACACTCGGAATAATACATATATTATTCAATATACCTCTTAATTTTGTGGTATCTTTATTATTTCCCTTTATCATCAAAACATAAATATCAGTTGATATTATGTTATTTCTATATTATTTACAGGGTACATTACATCTGATTCATAGAGTTGTTTGTAACATTTGGAAATGTAAATTATATGAAACTTTTACAATAACTAATTTATTATACCAAGGCTCAGTTTTACAATCGTGCATTATCTTTGTTCGTGGTACATTCACCTAGGATACCATAGTGTCAAGAATTGTATCCTAGAAAAAAGGAAAATGTACCACGAATAAAGATAATTAACGATTGTAAAACTAGGCCTAATTTGAAAATCGAAACACGGATGCACCCACACACCCATACAGTATGGATCTATCTACAAAATCAAGAACTAACGTATCTACTGTTGATTGCGTGATTGTTTTATTTGTACTAGTATCTACAAAATTAATAATCTTGCTCTGCTTTGGAGTTGGTCCTTGAATGATTATATCATTGGGACGTTTGTTTGCAACATTCGATCTTCGTATTTAATCTTTTAGTCTTTTAGATAGGGGGCATGTTTGGACTGGTAGGTAAGTTAGGTAAGTATACAAGGTGTTCCAGCAAAAATTTGACCCCCCAAATTCTTCGTTTCTGTCAATATTTCTGTAACTAATATTCCATCAAAGAAAACTTGTTACTACCCCCCCCCCCCCCCCCCCCCCCCAACTTTTGATTAATGATGATTTTATGCCAATATTTAGTGCTTAATTAGTGCTAATTTGTGCCGTTTATCCCAGAATGTGTGCTTTTTTAGTTTAGCCGTAATTTTTTGTATGTTCAGGAGGGGCTAACTTCACACAGCCCCCCCCCCCCACACTATGAATTTCCAAAAATAATTGCCAATATTTAGTGCTAAATTTGTGCTAATTTGTGCTGTTAATTTCAGAAATTGTGTGTAAATATTAAAAGAGTTATTTATGTCTAACCAAACCGCTCCAGCTATGAATTTTCCAATTTTTTATATGTCATTAATTTGTGTCATTAATTTCAGAATTTGTGTGTAATTTATAAAAGAGTTATTCATGCCTAACCAAACCGCTCCAGCCTCCTAATTCAAAAATGTCATTAAAACCCACTTAAGTAAGCGTATGTCATTCGGTTTTCCAGCAATGACATAGTTATTATCAAACAGAGCAATTGGCATGATAATTTACTAGAAAAAAGTCTTATAAAACCATATTCCCAAAATAAGTAGTTCTGCATCATATTAAAGTAAGTTCTGCATCATATTAATTTCGCCTATGCTACTTACACATACCGCGCGTTTTTTTTTTATCTCTGAACATAGGATATGTTCAGTTTTAAAACGACAGTATCAATCATACGCTAAAATTTAATGTATGCAACCAAATTTACTAGCGTGGGTAACTCAATTATTTAAAAAAAATGACAAATTCATAACCCATTTAATAAAACGTCAAAACTGTAGACAGAAAATGTACTCAACGCAAGAAAAGATACAATCTGGGCAGTGCATCTGTACTAGTGCACAAATACAGAGCACTGGTAACAATGTGGCATTAGTAATTAGTATACGGACTGTGCGCGATTTATTTTCTGTGCATTATCCTGAGAGACCAATACCATTAATCGGAACAATTAGTAATATAATCGCCAAATTTAAAAGTAGATAATGCATCTCCGGTAGTCATCATAAATTAACTACAAGATGCCACGTTTTGACTAAAGAAATGAAATTAAACATGTTATGCTATGCTGAAGAAGGTACTGATGAAGAAAATTTAAATACTTTCTTGCGTTGAATACATTTTCCGCCAACAATTTTGACGTTTTATACGTTACGTAAATATACGTTAAAATTATAAAAAATATCCTGAGACACCAATCCCATCATTCCTGTTCAAATAGGAATCATCAACTGTTAATCCCGAAATAGTAACTCATTTGTGAAAGTGCCCTATTTAAATACTTTCTTGCATTGAATACATTTTCTGTCAATAGTTTTGACATTTCAAATGATCAAATTGCACGTGCATGTAATTTTGGTTGCATAACTGGTTGCAATTGATACTGTCGTTTTAAAACTGAACATAGTCTATGTTCAGCGATAAAAAAAACGCGCGGTACATTATAGTCGACTCAGAATTTCGCCAATTTATACAGACCCTATATATGAAATTTATATGAAATGGTGCATATGGTTTATATACTGGGTGAAAGTGAGCGGAACCCTTTGCTGACGACCAGAATCTATTGAGGTATAAAAAATTAATAGCGATAATATTTCACCCAGTACATAAACCACATACCATATCCACCTTTTCAATATGCGAAACACTATTTTTCACAAAAAAAATAATACGTGACGTCACAGTTATTTGATTTTTATGGCACGCTGTGTTTATTTCGATGAGCTCTGTGTTCATTTTCAGAAAATAGGAATTATATCTCAAACAATCAACTTTTGAGAAAAATATAATGGGTGAAAAAGATGTAAAATGAGACGCTGAGTATGACTAAGTAATAAAATAAAAGATGTGCCATTTTAAAAAATAAAGTAATGGTTCTTCAAATTTTACCAAAATTTATGCATCACAGCAAGGTAATGCCACAATACAAGTAGGTGGTATTGCTGCCAAAAGATACCCTAGGCAGTTGCTTAGACACAAGAAAAATGCCAACCTAACGTCCCAAAACACATTAATATTTAGAAGAAGAAAAAAACTTCTGAAGGGTTAAAGAGAATCGCAAACACTAAATGAGTTTATACAACCTAAAAAAGGCAAATTAAAATATGTAACGTAAAATACAGGGGCGCCATTAAAAAAAAAACAGGTTAAAGGCTGCTCTGCAAAAATGGTACACTCTGTATAGTGAAATATAATATTACGAACTGCACTTTGGCCTCCCGTTTGCAGTGCCATTTGGTTCATTTAGATATCATTAAAGGTGCAATCGAGATTTATCATATTAATGACACCCTGTATATTATTTTTCGCGTGTTTCAGCCAAAAACAAAAATATCTCAAAAAGTATGCATTTAAAAAATAATTGTGAAACACATGTGGTTTAGAATTGAATGTCAATAAAAAATCATTTCTTCAAATTTTCGATAAATCGAACCCGAGGAAAACTATGCGAGATTTTTCGAGATTTTTCTGCAATTTCCGTTTTTCAACTGTTATGTGTGATTACATAGAGCAAACAACTGATATTTAGTTTTTAAAACATTATTTTTCGGCGCCATCCGTGATTCATTGAAAAATATACAGTATTAGCCACACAGTATTACAAATATACATAAACCTTATTAGCCCGTATAGATGTACCGAGTGATTTTTACTTACCAAGAAAATCTCATTTTTCAAAATGTTGAAAATCAAAATGTGCCGAGTTTCGGAAATACGAGAGATATCAATGATATTTTTTTATTGAGTGTTAGTTTTCGATTACTGAATCATTTAAAGTTCAAGTTCAAAGTTTAAAGTCAAAGTTAATGTTAAATTTTGTGCTGCTATTAATATTTATTTCAATTTTCTATTAATTTATGATAATTAATTGGTTTATTTTTTTTTTAGTACTAATCCGATAAATGTAACTCTCAGAAATATATGTAGAATAACTGGAAATATATGACTATGTAGCTATTCATAATTATTTTGAGTTTCTAATATTACATGATAATAATTATTGGGTTTAATATGATTAATAACATTGAGTCAATAAAAGTACATATATTATGTCTTTAAAGGAAACCAACCTATATGTAAATATCATTTCATTCGCTCATTTGTGTTAATGAATTTCAATTCCAATCATATTATGACTGGCAAATACAGTTGGCCTCCACTCTAAGGTAATGTAATAAATAAGTCAAATTATGTTACATTACTTAATCAAAATTAAAAACCAAGATTTACAATTACCAATTAAATAATTACCAAGAAAATCTCATTTTTTAAAATGATGTAAATCGAAATGTTTTAAATTTCAGAAATACGACAGATATCAATGACTTTTTTTTAATGCGTTTTAGTTTTCGATTACTGAATCATTTAGGCTGATATCTATAGTCCGTACTTGAGCATGAGTTCGACTCAAGTTGTATATTTGGTTGCGTATTTTCTATAGACGTTTGTGCACCAAACGCAACCAAATATACTACTTAACTTGAACTCAAGCTCAAGTACGGACTATAGATATGGGCCTTAAAGTTAATAAGTTAATTTTTGTTTTCTGTAACCTTTGCAAAAAGTGGATTTAAAATGAATGTTACAATGTTTTTAAATTTCACTTAACAAAACTAAATGTGAATTGTTGCAAAAGTTACAGACAACAAAAAACCTTTTTACTTTCAAATAATTCAGTAATTAAAACCAACAAGCAATAAACAAATCTGATTTAAATTTCACTTGATTTCCGAACTTGAGCACAATTTCGATTTTCATAATTTATAAATAAAAAACGAGATTTTTTAGGTAAATGAAAATCAGTAATAAATCTGAAAGGGGCTAATAAGGTTGTTAGACAAGGTTTTTTAACCATGAATGAACAATAAGCATATTTCTAAACTATAATGCATGTGTAAATAGCATAGGCCAAATTAACATGATGCTGAAATTCGAATTTTTGAAATATTTCAAAAACTACTTATTTTGGGAACATGGTTGTATAATACTATTTTGTAGCAAATTGTCATGCTAATTGCTCTATTAGATAATAAGTATGTCATTTCAGGTAAAAACAAAACAATGATATACGCTTACTTCAAGTGGGCGTTAATGACATTTTTAATTGGGGGGTGGGGGGGCTGGAGCGGAGCGGTTTGATTAGACATGAATAACACTTTTATAAAATACGCAAATATTCTGAAATTGCCGGAATCAGCACTAATTAAGCACTAAATATTGGCATAATTTTTTTTTGAAAATTCATTTGTTGGGGGGGGGGGTGTCTGTGTGATGTTAGTTAGCCCCTCTCGAAATACATCAAAATCGCGGCTGAACTAAATAAGCACAAATTCTCTGATAAACGGCACAAATTAGCACTAATTAAGCAATAAATGGCACAAAAAAAATTATTAATTTTAAATTGGAGGGGGGTGGGGGGCTAACTTCACGGATCAAGAAAATATATGTAACCATTTGAAAAAATTAAGTTGACTATCGCTGAAATTGAAGTTGATTTTGCCAAAATACAAAATTAGGCGCCGTTTTTAGAACCTGCGGAGCCATTTAATCTTGTTTTTGTTTGATTGAAAATGGCCTACAAATAAAGCAGTTATGGCTAGCGGCGTCGTTTAGGAGACACCCTGTATAATAAAAATCCAGAAACACGTCGAGTTTAGATTGGAAAGGGACCATTTTTGCGATGGTAACTTTTAAATTTCCCGATTGGTTTGTTTTGTTATCAAAACGCTGAAAATAATCGTTATGTGCTGGCCATGGTAAACTGGTGGATACTTCTTGACTGATCTTCCGCTCCATTATAAATTTAATGTAATATACATATTATAACTACACAATGCTACAACTTTTATATTCGAACTTTGCCTATATACTTCGAATGTAATTTCAATAGTTATTAATGACTATTAACCACTGCTGGTAGTAACTAATCGTTATTATGATAATTGAAGTAAAATAAGTGTATTATAAGATAGTCATGGGCAACATTTTTTAAACACCTTCACATATTTGTTGTGATGTCACCGACAATTTTTTTAAATGGCTCGGTATAATTTTTTTTTGTGTATTCCTGTAGTGAATTTTAAGTTCTTTTCACCGGTCAAGATTTTTAGTAGGGTTCCACTATGACATTTCTGAAAACTATGTAAAAATCAGGTTTGAGCAAGTAGACTGTTAAATTAAAAAAATCTCTGGAAATTTCGCAGGCGCGGCGTTTCTGCCATATATGGCATAAGAGGTTTTGAGGGGTAATAGGTACTATACTTTTAGGCTTTATAATTATTCGTCAATTAAAATATTGATGCAAATTTATTTTGCAATGTAATAATATACACAACAAACATCGCAGCCATTTAGATACATTATATTGGTAGATCATGTCCGTAGTATAAACATTAAAAACATCTAATCAAATCACAAACACTGTACACATAAAATCTAATTTAAGCACATGTTTGTATTTGTGAAATTAGCAATTGGCTACTGGCAGTATATACACTTAAAGTTTGTTTATCAGCTTTGTAAAGTTAACGTGATCACAAGGAACATTGGGCTCGTACATATGTCCCAAGATTGGAGATATAGTATGTGCTGGGATCTTTACACTCGCGGCATCATATAAACTCGATTTAAATTTAAAATAGGCCAGAACTTTGGAGCTCGGTTTCCCTAAACCTGTGAGTTGACAGTAATGTTTTATGATGTATGTGGGGAGAGGAGATGCCGTAGATCCTGCTGTAGGAGACCGTGTTGTTTGTTCGCACAGCATTATAAAACGAATGGCTCTATTTGTGTCTTATAAATTGTAAATATATGGCGGTCGTGAGTTTTAAACAGGAAATTTACAACTACTTTAAAACGGGCAATGATACATTTATAAAATAACACGATTAAATAGACATATAGAGGTTTAAATATTTAGGTCCGGCAGATAAAAATATTGTAAAAATTTGTGCTGCTATTAATATTTATTTTAATTCTCTATTAATGAATGATAATTATATGGTTTATTTGTTTTAGTGCTAATCCGATATATGTATTTCTTAGAAATAAATATGGAATGGAAATATATGTATATGCGTTACTCATCTATATGAATATATATTATATGATAATAATTATTGGGTTTATTTATAGGAACCTAGATTCAATAAAAGCACATATATCAAGTCTTTAAAGCAAACCAATCTATTATTATATATTATTCATCTTTTCGTTCATTCATTTGTATTTTTGAATTTCAATTCCAATTACATATGACTGGTACATACAGTTGCTCTAAACTCTGAGATCATGTAATAAATAATTCAAATTATGTTACATTACTTAATCAAAATTAAATTGGAAATATGAATCATTCTTTAGTTTAGTATGTAATAATTTAAGCTGCTATAGACGAACTTTAGGGTAAACTAAAATCCAACTCATCTGCTTTAACTTCAAGGTAGTTTCTCTCTTAATGAGCAATTTCCACCCTGGAGCTTAGTTAGTTCATCATAAAGGAAAGGAGGTGAATTACTTGGAATTGATAGTTTCGTACAAATTTACGCCCTGCCTGTTATTCATCACCTACACATTTTACTGTTGGAGGTAATTGATGATTTTAAAATAAATTCAGCCTAATTAAGTTAATTAATTGTACAAAATAGACGACTGCATATACAAAATGACAACATCTGCTTAAAGCCTGATTTGTATTATTATAGTCCTGTGTTGCTCAAAATGTGAATGTTCTTCCTACTCTGAGAAATTTAAAATGAAACAGATGGTATAATCTCCGAAATCACCATTTTAAATGAAACAAAAATACCAATATTTAATAATAAACTTAACCTTATACATAGAGTGGAAATAATATTATCTTCACTTCAATAATTTTAATTTCAATTCAATAATATAAATTTCTGGCAGAAATCTCGAAGGGGTATTGTGATTTTAATCAAATTGCGTTATGTGCATGTTTTTCATCTTGTTAAGTCATTTGTTTTTAAAGCTATGACGCCATCAATATGTTTTTTTTTTAATGACAACCTATATTTTTTATTATTGACTTCCTTTGAACTTTATATTGTTGTCAACGGCATAAAACTTTCAATATATTATATTTGTCAATACAGCCCAACTACCGAACTATATGATCTTCTAAATTATTGAGTCGATTTTTATATTCTTTACTATTTAACAACCCCCATAGAAAAATGGTGTAATTACGTGACATCAGCTTACCATTCTACCGGACGTCTAACCGATATAGAAGATCTCAAGCAAAGAGTCTTCAGAATGTAAAAAATGAATTTTATAATCATCATGGGTATTGTCAGATGTACACCATAGTTACTTTGAACATTTAGTGTAATAATAGTAGATTATACCATGTGCCAATAATGATAGCTATTGGCACATTATGCCAAGGAGCCAAGGAATATTAACGAACCGTGCCGCGTAAGCGGCGAGGTGGAAACATTCCGAGGTAAGAATAGCCATTAATGCGAGTAGTATACTATTCTTCATCTTCGACTAAAGAGGCTAGTAGAATATTTTCCGAAAATGATTTTGCGTTCTTTCGAAGACGCCATTTGTTGACGGTTACGTACGATTTATTGTAAATGGAATTCGATGTTTCCGGTAACAAGGTAGATGTTATTGCTGTTAGCTGTACAATTTCTGGAGGTGTACAAGTAAAACACTTTTCATTTTCATCCATCCAATACAAATACACAAACACTACGCGTTTGACAGTGACACATTTGAGTTTGCGTATTTTGTTTCCAGGGTATTATTTCATTTGAGAAATTTTGTAATTGGAGTGCAAGAGGGAATAATGACTATTATTCCCTAGTCATTATTCCCTAAGAGAATAATATGTAGCATTATACTGCAAAAATCTCATACATAATACTTACATTATAAATTAATCGTAGATAATAGTATAACCTACACCATTACATACACCAAGCTTGTGAAGTATATTATTATACATACGATCTATTGAAGATCCAGGACTCTAATAGTATTCACAACCGTGGTATATATACTAGTTTTAGCACTACTAGAAAAATTACAATCATTAAACCCTTTCATAGGCGATAGGAATTATTAATCCCACCTTATGTAATCAATTTTATGGGAGGTGTGTTTTTATATTCTCACATACCAAATGTGCTGCCTTCTATTAGACACTTGAGCGCACTAGATAACAAAAATTGTAGAGCTCTGCGCTACTCTGTTAACAACAAAACCTCTGCTAACACAGATTATATATATATACAGATAGGCCACTCTCTGTAAAATACATTTATCGCGTTTGCGCCCTCTATGATTTATAGGTCCGTACCATTTTCTTAACAAAAGAACACACGAGATGGCGCCACTATAGCATAATGTAGCCAAAATCCACGAGATGGCACTATATCGTTAAAAAAAGCGGGATTTATAAATATATATACAGGGTGTAACAGAAATACGTGTGTTAATTTTAAACATAGGTAGAACTTGTTAAATAAAACATTTTTTCTATATTTTTTTTTTCAAAAACAAACGTTAAACTGATTTAAAGTATGTTCTAGTTTATCTACTAAAACGCGTACCCGCCTATGGTTAAAGGTGTGCAGCGATAAAATCTTTTGTTGTGATGGCAACGGTGTCATAAAGGTACATCATTGCCTGTTAGGCAAAACACGTTCAGGATATTGTGCACTGTACAATCTATGGGCTTCTGCGGCATTTCCAAAGGCTCGGCCATATACCAACACAATATCGGTTAATTCTTGATGAAAATGAAAATTTGGCATTTTGAAATAAACTTCACTTGACAATTGTAGTGACAGTACCTGAGAACGGCTCGTTCAGTCAAAGTTAGGGGGCAAAAAAATGTAAAAAAAACCTGCAAATTTTGAAAAAGAATATATAGAAAAAATGTTTTATATAACGAGTTCTACCAATGTTTAAAATTAACACACGTATTTCTGTTACTCCCTGTATATATATATATATATATATATATATATATATTAATTAATCTGAACTAAAATAATCTCTAATAAATAACATCAATTACTGATATAAGTAAAGAAGTAACAGTTTTTATAACACTAGATGTTCAAAGTGACGTTCCTGTAAAACCTGTCAATACAACCCAACTACCGAACTATATGATCTTCTAAATTATTGAGTCGATTTTTATATTCTTTACTTTTTAAGAACCCCCATAAAAAGATGGTGTAATTACGTTACATCAATAGACCTAGCTTACCATTCCACCGGACGTCTAACCGATATAAAAAATCTCAAGCAAAGAGTCTCTTCAGAATGTAAAAAATGAATTTTATAATCATCTTTTGTATTGTCAGATGTACACGATAGTTACTTTGAACAGTTAGTGTAATAATAGTAGATTATACCATGTGTCAATAATGATAGCTATTATTCCCAAGGAATATTAACGACCGTGCCGCGTAAGGGGCGAGGGGGTAACATTCCGAGGTAAGAATAGCCATTATTGCTATACTATACTTTATCTTCGACTAAATAGGCTAGTAGAACATTTTCCGAAAATGATTTTGCATTCTTTCGAAGACGCCATTTGTTGAAGGTTGCGTACGTTTTATTGTAAATGGAATTCCATGTTTCCGGTATCAAGGTAGATGTTATTGCTATAGCTAATTGTACAATTTCTGGAGGTGTACAAGTAAAAAATTTCATTTTCATCCCACCAATACAAATACACAAACACTACGCGTTTGGCAGTGACACTTTTGAGTTTGTGTATTTTGTTTCCATGGTATTATTTAATTTAAAAAAAATTGTACTTGGAGTGCATGAGGGAATAATGACTATTAATCCCTAATCATTATTCCCTTAATAGTCATTATTCCCTAATGGAATTATATATAGCATTATGCTGCAAAAACGTCATATATAATACTTACATTATAAATTAATCGTAGATAATAGTATAACCTACACCATTACATACACCAAGGTTGTGAAGTATATTATTATTCCCACAATCTGTTGAAGACCCAAGACTCTAGAAGTATTCCCAACCGTGGTGTTTATACCAGTTTAAGCACTACTGGAACAATTACAATCATTTAACCCTTTCATAGGCGATGGGAATTATTAATCCCACCTTATGTAATCAATTTTATGGGCAGTGTGTTTTTATATTCCCACATACCAAATGCCTTCTCTTAGACACTTGCGCGCAATAGATAACAAAAAATGTAGAGCTCTGCGCCACTCTGTTAACAACATAACCTCTGCTTATATCAATGTGACCTTTATTTAAGTATAGCAGAAGAAGTTAGCTGATCAATTCACAATATATATTAGACGCTTCAAGAATATGTAAGTACTAATGATTTTTCTTAAGAATTTGAAACTGTTACTGTATGATGCACTATTTAATTTGCCACAAAGGCCGAATTATATTACGATGTGTATGCAGAACATGATTTTGATAGTGGGAAGTATAATTCCCACTGCTCATATTTGATCTTGAAAGTGGGAAGTATTATTCTCACTGCCCATATTTATTCATATTTTCTTTAATAATACATGGTGATATTTAAAAAAAATGTAGGACATAACGGATCCAAACCAAGCAGAAGCTGCAATGCAGTACCTATATAGTCTTCCTGATAATAAAATCGATTCTGAAAATGATCAAGACGACGAAGCAGAGGAAGAATTGCAGAGTTTGGAAATAAATTCTTCTACAATTTCGAGTTCCAGTTCCAATACTCACATTACTTCTATTGATGCTCAAGAAAATCTTATTGCAGCAGTTTCTCCTCTATTGCACAATGTTGACATTGATGATGATGACGCGTATGAAGAGGAATTTCTCGATAATGAAAAATGGAGTGAGAATACGGAGCAATTTGATAATGCAGTTGCAGATGTGCAAAAAAAGCTCATTCTACTACAGATTTTGACAAAAATGCTAAAGAAATAGATTATTTTAATTCCATATTCGGAGAAGACATACTTCAAATAATAATTAGCGAGACCAACACTTATACAATGCAGAACATGACAAGGAGAAGTAATACAAATTTTGAACCTGGTCCTTCAAATAATTGGGAGGATATCAGTATGGATGAATGCTGATTTTTATGGGAAGTTACGTTTTACCACAGTTATCGTGTTATTGGTCTACTGATCCATATATGAATGTTTCGCACGTTTCCCAAGTTATGACTTCCATGCGCTATAAAAAAATAATTGAAAATTTTCACCTCAATAACAACAGGCATGCAGTTCCAAGAGGGCGACAAGGATATGATAAACTCCATAAAGTAAGACCTTTAATTGAGAAGCTAAATCAGTCTTTTTAATCCAACTATTGTCACTCATCATATCTTTCTGTTGATGAATCAATGATTCCTTTCAAAGAAAAGCCTTCAATTAAGCAATATATGCCGCTAAAGCCAATAAAGAGAGGCTACAAAGTCTGGTGTTTGGCATATTCTGCAACAGGGTATATATTCAAATATGAGATTTATACTTGAAAATCATAAAATTCGGTAACAGGCATAAATCTTGGCGAAAGGATTGTACTGGATCTTGCATCGACAATAAATCGTAAAAAATGTGTTATAGCTTTCGACAATTTGTTTACATCCGTGCCACTAATGCGAAAGATAAAAGAAATGGATGTGTGTGCTGTAGGTACTGTAAGAGTTCATAGGAAAGGCTTACCAGAAATGTACAAAGATAAATTTTAACTAAAGCGTGGAAAATTTATGTTCAGAACAAAAAAATATATTTCCGCAGTAAAATGGATGGATAACAAACTTGTACATTTTTTATCAAATTTTCTTTCCCCAAAAGATACTACTACTATAGATCGCAAGAAAAATGATAGATAAAAAAAATCGATTGGCAGAAGGTCAATCAAATGGTGGCACAGAATAATATACTATTTACTTGATATGGCTATCGTGAATGCTTATATCTTGATGAAGATAAACAAACGTAGCAAGATCGATCAGTTAAGATTTCGTGGAAATCTGGCACGACAGTTGATTTCTGGATACTCATCAAGAAAACTAAGATTCAAATCTGTCCCATTTCTGTCCAATAAGCGTAAGGTTCCAAAAGAACTCTATTTTGCTAATCTTACCGCAATCAAAATCAAGAACCACTTCGGTAATAATATTTCATCAAATTGTACAACGCCCCCTATCTCGACCCATACTATGCTTTTCGAACCAGCTACTCCCGAGGAGGTATACGTCACTATAATGGCACTAAAGAACAAAAACAGCACAGGCATGGATGAAATACCATCGAAAGTCCTTAAAAATGTCGCGAGCGAAGTCGCCAGCCCACTATGCGATCTAATAAACCTATCAGTTAGTACCGGTTTATTTCCCACGGCCTTAAAAACAGCTAAGGTAGTACCAATTCATAAACGGGGTCCGAAAAATGACCAATCAAACTATCGACCTGTGACGGTTCTCAGCGTCTTTTCAAAAATATTTGAAAGAATCCTAGTAAGTAGACTGTGGAAGTTCCTGGATATGTTTCGAATAGTAAACACCAACCAACATGGCTTTCGCAAGAATAAGTCAACAGAGACGGCCACAATTAGCTTAATAGAGATAGTGAGCAAGAACATCGACTGCGGTAGACATGTGGCGGGACCGTTCTACGATTTTAGCTGTGCATTCGACACGGTAAATGTGGACTTTGTGCGCGTTAAACTGTATCATATGGGTGTCCTCGGAAACATACTAGATCTGATCATGAGTTTTTTATCCAACAGAAAGATGAACGTAAATGTAAGCAAAAGCAAATCTAAAACATATGTTATATCTAAGGGTGTGGTCCAGGGTTCGACCCTGGGCCCTGTGCTATTTCTTTTGTTTGTTAACGACCTTGTCAATAATATTGCAGATGGATATGTGATCAATTACGCGGATGACACAAATATAATAATTGTTGCTGATAATCAGGAAGATCCCTTAAAAAAAATGATATCGCCAACAAAGAACTGACAGAATGGTGCCATAAAAACGGCTTAATATTAAATGGGGACAAAACAGTAAAAAATCAATTCTATAATAGAAAAGCTCCCAAATATGCCATTCAGGACGCATCCGTCAGCACTAAATTTCTAGGTACATTCATAGATGAAAGGCTTTCATACGATGAACCAATTGATCACATATCCACGAAGCTGAACAGGGCATATTATGCTATTCTCAAGTTGAGGGGAAAATTTTCTATACATGCATTAGTGCATATATACTATGCGTTAATATACCCTCATCTATCATATAACATATTAGCGTGGGGAAGTTCAGATATAACACGTCTCATTGTCAATCAGAAGAGAATTCTAAGACTGATAATTGGATTGAAGAAGAGAGAGTCTTGTCGTACTGCATTCAGGAGAAGTAGATTTTTTACTATAACTTGTATAGATATATATATACAAATGCGCAATATTCGTACATCAAAATCCAGGAAAATTCCCTTGAAATGGAGAATATCATGAACATAATACACGGCACCGTAATGAAATAAGGCCCTCTCGTCATAACAGTACTTATTACGAGAGGACAGTGATGCATTCAGGCATAGCAGTATACAATAGGATCCCCTATGATAAAAGGAAATCCAAATCCTTAAAAATATTCAAAACACTGATGAAGGAAGACCTAATTAACGGATGCTTTTATAGCCTATCTGAATATTTGCAAGAGTAGGATGTTTTCTGTAGTCTTACTGATCATGGTCATGATCATGATTATTATTTCTATTATGTGTTGTATTTTTATGTTGTATTTTAGAATTTTTAGTATTTTTAGTATTTTTAGTATTATTTTAGTATTATTTTAGTATTATTATTAGTAATTCTAATGTTAACTGTCACATCCACTAGCAGATGTAAATACACTGTACACGTGGCGACGTGATTAAAGAATTAATGAAATAAATAAATAAATAATTAAAAAAAAAAATAACTTCTAGTCATAAAAATCAACTTAACAGTGCTTTGATATATGACATAATGATGTGTTTTTTGACTAGTAGTACAAATATCTATCATGTCCATGCTTATATTTTTTTTGATGTTATTGTTTTTTTCGTCTTGTTAATCAATTTATTTCTTAAATTTCTCTTTTTTTGTCAATGTATTGTTTTTGAATGGTAACTAGATTAATTCTGCAAATTTAAAAAAAAGTATTAGAAATTTAAATCACATTTTGTAATTATTTTGCACATGTAAATATATTGAAAATTTTATACCGTTGAAAGCAGAAAATGAAGTTCTATCAAAATAAAAAATAAAAAATATAGGTTGTCGTTTAAAGCAAATATCAATCACGTTATACCATTAGGTATAAGCAAATGACGCAACAAGATGAAAATAGTGTTATAGATAAAATCATATTACCTATGATATACCGGCAACTTTTCAACTTTATATGCATTAATTTAAATAGAATTATTGTGGAATATAGAGCTTTTGCATAGTTTTTAAGTAGCGGGCACAGTTTAGCTCTATTGAATTTGTTTAGTCCGGCGAATTAGAATAAATAGTTTAGTTGACACGTTTTAACGTTATTGAATAATAAATCATCGAACCTGTAGCTGTAGCAGCAAACATTACAACACTCTATCGAATTTTTTTTTGAAGAAAATAAATTTTAACGAAGTTATTGAATTTATGCGTCACTTTCTTTTCGTGCAGTATACAGTGTGTTCAATAAAAAGAGCCCGAGACTGTAGCGACTTTATTTGTTATTTAATCATCAATAAACCTTATATATTATTAAATGGGACAGTATTAGCTACTAGTTAGTGAAAAAAATAATTGTAGACACCTTCATTTATTTGTAGTGACGTCACCGTACTTTTTATTTAAATGGCTCGGTATATTTATTTGTTGTATTCTAGTACAGCAGTTTATGTTATTTTCACGGACAGACTGTATGTATACGTGATAATTTTAATATGTGTGAATTAATAAAATAGTTTTAAAACATCACATTTCAAGATTTACTGCAATTTGTTACAATTAACTATTTCATTATTAATAATGTTAGTTACATTTTATTTGTAAGTATACCGTGGTGTAAAATTGAACGTATTTTTCTCAGTTGTAATTCCCTCGACGATTGCTCCAGAAAAAGGATTTCCGGGAAATAACGTAGAGCTACTGTCCGGTCTGCGCAATTAAAATCACTCGTCCACCCCCATTACTCTTGCTTTATTATAAAATCCGCCCACAATTGCACCTTTACTTGCGACAAACAGCCGGACTAACTTGCCTCTTAGTGGCCGATAATTGCGAATTACATTCCACCCAACCGTTACAAACACAGACGGATATAAAGTAGAACAGATTCTTAGAAAACAAAACAAATTTTACAGCCATGTATAAGTTAACTTCCTTAATAACAACTCTTAAAATTAATTTTACTTATTTTGTTCCTATAGTGCCATCTTCAAACTAACACTAAATATGAACTATTAGCCGTTACTTTGTGGAACATCGTAAATGAATTATAAACATTATATCTCGTAACCCCCTACATGAGAACTCCAAAACTATAAGCAGAAACTCTCTACGGTCTGCAGACTCCTCGTACGAATTATTAGCAAGAAGAATAAGCAAGAATATTAAATTTGACAACACTGTTCTTCTTCCTCAGGACTACTCTTATTTTCGAAACAGCCGCTGTGAATTATTGGTTCGTTGTACAGGGTGGCCCAATTTGGATGTTTCTATAGGGGATCTCGGTAACTAGAAGAGATAGAGAAAATCGGATGGCGTATACTCGATCTCTTTTTACAAGGCCAACTCAATGGTGAAAACAAAAATTGGCTATCGTCTTTTGTTTTCAAGTTATGGCCAAAAACTCATTATTTTCCATTTTCGATTTTTATCAATATTTCATTAATTTGTCATTTTATTAAGATACGAGTTGCATGTTCTTGAGACACTTTTCTACGGTGAATTGAATGAGTTTTACAGAATTTTGATATCTTCGTTAATAACCAAGTTACAATACAAAGTTGTGTTTTTTTAAATAGAAGTCTTAGTTGGCTTTAGCCTTAATAAATAGGTTATTTTTTTCTCTTTTCGATGATGTATCACATATGGATGTTATAACTGCATTTTTGTTGAAATCTATTAAATTTATATAGCCAATTTTTGTTTTCACCGTTCAGGTGGTCTCAAAAAATGAGATCGAGGATACGCCATTCGATTTTCTCTATCTCTTCTAGTTACTGAGATCCCCTATAGAAACATCCAAATTGGGCCACCCTGTACAGTTGAACTATATTCTGTGATTTTTCATCTGAGAGTGTCTTCTTCTCCCTATGCTTATTGTCCCTGGGATCTTTCCCTGCATTGTTACTTGCAGTAAATGGTACTTTCTCCCCTCATTATATGTTCCAGATACTTCAGCTTCCTGTTCTTTATTGTTGTTATGATTTCTTTTTCTATTTGCATTTTGCTCATCACTTCCACGTTTGTGGCTCGTTTGGTTTGACCCACGATATTTTAGAGTTCTTCTATATATCCACAGTTCGAAAGCTTAAAATTTTTTGACGTCTGCTTGTTATTGTTTCCATGTCTCCATCCCGTAGAATACCACTGAAAGTACATGACATCGTATCGTTCTTGTTTTCAGCTCTAGACTTAGATCTCTTCCGCATAACACTTCTCATTTTTATTATTAGTGCCGTTTCTTTCTTTATTCTCGCTCGTATTTCTACTGATCAGCCGTTATTTTTATTTATGATTGTGCCCAGGTAGTTGTATCTGTCTACCCTTTCTATTGGTTCGTCGTGCACATGCAGACTTTCGTTCCTCTCTGCAGCCTTAATTCTTAACATAAATTTAGTTCGAGATAAACCGTATTCTTCACTTTCTTCTACTACTTTGTCAAGTATTGTTTGTAGATCTTGTAGGTTAGCTGCTACAGTTAGCAGTTGGTTTAAATATTTGGATGGCATGGATTGTTTCCTCTTTTGTTATTCTATTACATTACATTCGTCTTTAAATAGTTCTTTGATATGTTTGTCATTCTTCTACTTTTCTTTGACATCAATAATTATCGTTTCGTCTTTATTCATAAGTATGCTCGGTTGTTTGCGTTTTTGCGTACCCGTTAGTTCTTTTACTTTTCTACGTATATTTAAGGTGTCGTGTTTTCATTGAAGTTTTTCTATTTATTTGCACATAATTTGAACCATTCCTATTTTGCTGTTCTGATTTTGTTGTGAATTTCTTTCTAGGTTTTCTTATATTCGTTGGTGTTGTTCTTATTGCTTCGGCGGATATTCATGATATTCATCTCTGTTGTCATTCAGCTTTCATTTGGCAGTTGTGGTTGTTTGGTAAGAATTGACCTGCTGGTTTTTATCAGTGTATTTTTGATGCTCTTCCATCTGTTGTCTATATATTTTGTAAAAGACCAGCATGGTGTTCATAACCGTTCCATAACCCAAATGCGTTGGGCAAAAAAATAAGTTAGAAAAACATGAACATTAGTCAGCTCACACGGTAAGTGTCCAAATGGAAATCCTTAGAAGACAAGCTTTGAAAAAACCCATACATGATTAAATAATTCAACAGAGTGAAACTAAAAGGAATCTAAACAGAAAAGGTTTAAAAACACTTTTGCAGTATACTTTTTGATAAAGGAAGATGTTACGGCAACCAATGCCTGTCGACCACCACTGGCCTGCACCCCCTCTTAAGCGCCCCGACGGGGAGTTGGAGCGGGGTGGATCTTCACGAAGAATATTGTTATCAGTCTTGTTTTTGTACCAGTCAGTAGAATACCATTTTGGGTTCGCTGGACAAACTTTCAATAAATGCTGTTTGCTTAAGTTATAAAGTTTCATTTCCCACGTCTAACAGTAGAAGTAGCCCATACAACTAAATATGAAAAACTGGTTGAAAGCATTCTTGATAAGTTGAGTGACAATTTTAAAATATTGAGAAAATCTTAAAGTGATAGCTCAAGTTACATCAGCAAGGACACTGCATCTGGAATTACTGGTATGCATGGGTGAAGTTTTGAAAAAGGAGTTGAAGAAAACGTTAAAAATCAATAAATTCTCTGTTTTGGCAGATGATAGCACTTCTATTAGAAATGAAATTAAACTTAGTATAATGTTTAGAATTGTAAAAATGGAGGGCCCACGAAAAAGTTCTTGGAAATAAAAAAAATCCGAATGGAAAAGCAGAAACTATTGCATATGCTATCGAAAAAGAGCTAACTGATCTTGATTTATATTATGAGAATATTATTGCATTTGGATTTGATGGTGCTTCTAATATGGCTGAAAATGTTGTAGGTGTAAGAAGAACATATCAGAAAAAGCAAAGAAAGATGTTCTTTCTATACACTGTTAAGCGCCTATCTTATCGCTGGCAACAGCTTCCTGCAGAAATAGAAACAAGAAAGTTGAACAGTTCTATCACATTGTAAAAGATATAACAAGCTATTCAGTAAATCGTATAAAAAAGAAAATAGTTTGCACGAAATCCAAGAACTAATCAGTGGTCACATTTTTATGATACCAGAATTCAATAAAGTGAGATGGTTTTCTCACTACAGGATAGTGAACGAAATCGTTTGGAGTATAAAAACAATTTTGATAGCTTGTGAGCACATTAACAAAGAAGAAGCAGACCTTGCATCATTGGCAGGAGATATTTTATTAGAAATAAGAAATGCAAGCTTTATCCTCACCTGCTATCTGATGAACGAAATACTTTATGCACTTTCTTACCTCAGCAAGGCTTTGCAAAGGAAGAATTTGAGTTTTGCAAAAGTCATCCCTTTGATTACTACTACAAAGTTGCATTTAAAAGATATTGCGAAGCAGTGTGAATGCAATTATAGTAATTTGCAAAAAAATGTTTGATGCAATATAATGGACATTGGATCTGAAGGGTACCTGATTGATGATGAAGATCCAAGGAAAACATTTGCAAGTATGAAGCAATACTGCGAAAATGTAATTAAATAAATTGAAGACAGATTTAATGACAAATCAATATATACTGTGGTACTTGCAAGTAAATTTGAGACCCATCAGTCATTATACAGGGTGTATCAGCCAAATGGAATAAATTCAATAATAAATAAATGGGGGCGTGTTCGAACCGTGGCCAGTACCAACTTTCTTATTTTAAATGCAACACCTGGTATATTATTCAATTTTTTGTTTCTTCAGAAAATTCTAGACATATTTCATGTACAATGTCCTAAAGTATAAATTGCTGTTCCCTATGCAAAAACGAGCATTAAGACTGGTTGCTGACAACAAGTGCACAGACTCCTGTCGGGGGGTTCTTAAGAGGCTGGGAGTACTTACTCTACCCTCACTATATATTTATGAATCATTAAAGTACATTCACGGAAATCCCCACCTATTTAAAAAATTTCAAAGTGCTCAAAACTACAGCACGAGAAATTCAGACAAGCTTGTGTACCCAATACACTCATCTTCATTGCTGGAGAAAGGTAGCGAATACCAATGTCTAAAGATGCTGAATTGCCTCCCTGCAGAGATAAAGGAAATGTCAAGGGACAAATTTAAAAATACAATAAAAAAAATCCTAATTGAGGCTGAGTTGTACGAAATTAACGAATTCTCTCAGGACGTTTTCACCACACATCATTAGATTTTATATGGCGCTTTGTTGCTGCACTTATTTTAACATGGTTTATGGTGTTTGTATCTTTTATTACCCTGTTTGTCTCCACTGTTGATTCGCTTTTGTTTAACAGTGGGCAGTTTTATTATTATGTTTTATAATCTAATTGTATATTTTTGTATTACCACCTAAGAATTTTGTGAATTATTTTTGACACACTATTGACCTGTGCTCTGTGAATTGTATCTGTATTTTTCCACTCTGCACCAAGTAAAAATTAAATTAAATTAAATACAGACTGACTTTACGGCTTTTCCTAGACTGATTTTTATTATATTTATTTGAATATTTTGATATTGTTATTGAGTTTTCTGCAACTCTATTTACAATTTCAGAACACTGTCCAAAGTATATATTCCTAATTGATTGAATAAGAAAAAAACTGATTTGTTTCAGACTATTATGATATTATGATTGCACAGTCTAGAAAATATTGCATGAGGCTTTGTGGCAGTTTCTGAAATCTTCTTTGTGTGTATTTATTTGTATATTTTCATTGTAAGTATAATCAAAGTAAATTTTCCGGAATTTGAATAACTATTCTGCAATTTTTTTGGTACACTTTTGTTAAATGTTTTAGATGCATTAGAGAAATAGTTGAATAAATTTTGACAGAATTTTAATGCAATTTTAATAAATTTTATCATCTACTCATAGTTTTAGGGTTACCTTAAAGGAAATTCTATTGCAAAATATATTTTCAATAACTTTTCCGGATGTTGAATAAATATTCTGCTATTTTTTTGTTACACTTCAGAAATGTTTGTTTCACTTTTATATCGTATTTGTGTATTTACTGTGTATTTTTATCTATATTATATTGTATGAATTATACTGACTTATGTAAACCTGTAAATGGTGTTAGCATTAATAAAAAATTATTATTATTATTATACCTATTTTCAACTGTTTCGGAAATATTAAATATTGTATACAAAACTAAACCCCTCGACTTAGCTGACTTAAGAAGACGAATAATGCTTGCGAATAGATCGGTCACGCCTGAGATGTTGAGTAACGTTAGAAGAAATTTCTATTTAATATTAGGATGTTGCCAAGACGTTCACGGCGAGCATTTTGAACATCTCCTCCATTGAAATTTATTGTTTTTTTTTTGTTTTTTTACATTATCAAGAAATAAACAGTATTACTTATTAGTTTTTGAGTGTGTTGTAACGAATTTCTGTAATCAAATAATTTTCTTTTTTTAATGTTCATTTTTGCAATAAATCTGAAAACACTTAATATTTCCGAAACAGTTGAAGATAGGTATAGGACATTATACATGAAATATGTCTAGAAATTTCTGAAGAATCCAAAAATTGAATAATATACCAGGTGTTGTATTTAAAATAAGAAAGTTGGTATTGGCCACGGTCACATGACACACCCTGTATAAAAAGTTTTTGTTGAAAAAAATGCGCAACTAAAAATAACAATCGACGTGTCCGCGCGTTTTTTCGAACACGCCCCCATTTATTTATTATTGAATTTATTCCATTTGGCTGATACACAGTGTATAATGTAAAAGAGACTTAAGTCAGAAAGTTTTGTGACAATGTCTGACTCTTAACGCAGAAGCTGTAGGTGCAAATCTGAAATCTTTTTTTTTAAACTATTTAACAAGTCTATGCAAGAAAGCAAATCATATACAGCAGACAAAAGCTCTGCGTCAAAAATATTGGAAGCTGAGATGGGATATTATGAGTTACAAAAGCTCGGTGAAATCCTTCTTCTTATTCCTATCACAACAGCCTCAGTAGAAAGATTGTTTATTTCAATGAACAGAATACTGAGCAAGACACGAAATATAATACTACCAGGAACAGTAATTGTATTGTATTTTTGAAGAATCCAGTATACTTATATGCTGTTAAGAAACCTCGACGTATACAATTTCTTTGGAGTTTTAAGAATTAAAACGTTATACATTATACATTTAAACATTATAAATTATACATTACTGTGATTATGTTTTTTATATGAATATTGTAACTACTTTTTTGGTAAATGAAACTATTCCTTAACCAACAAAATCATGTTGTTTTATCTTTTTACCTTCTTGAATAAAATTGGTCTACACTCGAATGTAGGCACAGTCATGCTCACATAAATCTAGTACAAAAAATTTGACATTTATGTATAAAATTGCTATTGTAACCTAATTTCTTGTACTAGATTTATGTGAGCATGACTGTACAGATGCCCTCCCCCTCCCGATACTTTCGAAATGCCCCCTCGGGTTTAAATTATCTGAAGGAAACCCTGATTATAGACCTGGTGGCAAGCGTATCAGGTTGCCGACCGCTTTTATTCACCATAAAACCGTGTAACTGTGTTTCAGTTTTAACAACAGTTTTTATTGAAATTATGCGTTAAATCCTCATTTCCTGTATTCTAGACGTTTTAGTTTCCTCGGAACCAAATCGAGATCGTTTAGGATTTGCTGGGATAAGGCTTAATTGTGTGGCTTGCCTCTATCCGCGCCAGTCCAAAAAAATTGCCATCTACTTCCTCGAAGCGGGTTGGAATGGAGCGGAGATTACGCGTAATGTGGGAGTAGAATGTAACCGCAAAAAGAGCTGTTTTTCAGCTAGCGAACCGTTTAGAGACGAAACGCTGCACATAATTTAAAATTAGACCACCGCACAGACCTCACTATTTAAAATCAGGCCAACTTTAATCCAGCCAACTTTAGCACACATAAATTGGTTCGATAGTTTGAACAGGGCAGCGATAGATAACAACATGCGCGGATATCGGGCCTAATTAATGGCGTGGCGCCGGGAATAAATCTTCCATTTTATTATCGAAATATAATTGATATTCGCGGATTAAATCCCGAGTTTCATTAATTAACAGCGGACCATGAATTGTTTTCCAGCAGGCACACTGTCGGGATCAATGTATACGCATTTTCATTAACATTAATGCCCAGAAAATTAGATAAATTATCCCGGCCGGCGGCGATTATGCGTGTCGTTATATGCGAGCCGATGGCAGTGGGGATTTTTCGAAACCAAACAACAATATTCATCACAGAAGCGGGACGATATTATTTCCACCAATAAATCAATTCGCAAATTGAATTGACTAATTCATACAGGAATTGTTTATAGTTGGTTTTGCAATTATATCATGGTAAATTAATACATTTTAATGTTGCCACAATTAGCAACTGATATTTCCTCAAATATTTTTTGTGATTATAAATACTGTGGTAATATTTAAGAAAATTGCTGGTATTAGTTTTAATACCTCCAGAATACTGAATGACAAATAAAATATATTAATTTAGATAAAGAAATTTGAATAAATAGAGCACTGCAAAGAAATAATAAAGTATTCAGTAGAAATATGTATACTGTTTTAGTTTCTTGGTTGAAAAACAAAGTAAGCAGTCTGTGCTAAATTTCAATTTCAAAACCTGAATATTGGATTACAAAGGGCTTCTGTGCTCCCTCCTGCCATTAATAGAGAGAAAGCGTGGAAAGAGGCGCTAATAGAAAAAGAAACGTTAAAAACTCACCGCTCGGCACACTGTGTAAATCTTCATTGTGTGTTTGCATGCGGAGCTTGTATGCATTGTTTATTTATTTATGTTTAGAAAGAGAGTCGCGCAAGGGCAAATATTTGGTACGCATCGCGCTTCTCTGAGGCATACAACCCCCGGCTGCAGAAGCCACCGGACTTCTCCACCCCCAAACGATCGAGTCTCGCTACGATAGTGGAGGCGGCAATACCGGAAGCTTTACGTCGTGATTTTCAATGAAGCCGCGATATCTTAGTTTTATTCAATCGATCGCTTTAAACTTTATCTCTTATTGATACGCCCCTTGCGCCCATACCTTAAAGTTTCATGCGGGAGTTAAGGGAGCAGCGGATCGCAATTTGGGGCTCTAAACCCGGCAGACTTATTAGGAATACTTTTGGTGAGTCATTGAACCATTGTTCTCTACATAATTTTACCAGATTAATACATACATCAATCAGTAATTTGGCAAATTAGAGCGTCATTCATTGTTAATTATCTGCATTCCGCCGGGGCAAATTATATGCAGCGCACATTGTATGCATATATGTGCACATGCATGAATGTATATTCTACCGGCGAAACCCGATTTCGGGACAAACTAGTTTTGCCTAGGACCTCTCGGTTCAGCCGCAACGAGATGGGATGAATTAGTGTAGTCTAGGCCATACTAGTTTATCTTACAATCAACACATGGCTGCCAGGAATAACTGATTTGTCCTTGAACAGCTCGTTAGGATGCATGTAAAAAGTGCATTCTGAATGCTACCGCGGCATATCAGGGTACCCCAAAATGTCGAAAATGTGTTATTTCAAAATACACATTTAGGCGAATTTGGCCATTTTTTTTAAATTGTTTATTTTATTGTAAGTACATATTGTTACAATCGTCAATATAGATTTGCTGTGCTTTCTCGTCCTAACGTTTTGCCGGCCACGTCATGTTTTTGATTATCTTGGTGAAGTTCTTCAGGTCTGCAAATGTTTTGGTAGGAATTTATTTATTCTATTGATCATGTGGATAGCTGTGGCATTTTTCTTTAGAAGTTTGTTTATATGATCGTCCCATTTTAGTTTGCTTGTTATGGTTAGTCCTAGGTATTTTACTTTTCTAGTTTCTTTTATCTCTGTCTCCTTTAAGGTAGGTTTTATGCTGTGTACTTGTGTTTTGTGCCCGAAAATCATGAATTCTGTTTTATTTTTATTGATTGTGAGTGAGTTTTCGGAGCACCATGTGTCTATTTTTGTTAGGTCGTCGTTGATTGGTTTTTGTAGTTCACTTTCGGTGATGTGTGCGTGAATGATGCATATGTCATCTGCATACATTTTACTTTCCCAGTTAGTTGTGCTTTGTCAATGTCGTTTGTGTATATTATATATAGGGTGGATGGGATGATACCTCCTTGTGGGGTCGGTTTTCTAAATATATTTCGATTAGAGATGTTGTTATATTGTGTGTTTTAATTTGTTTCAGTTTAGTTATCATTATTTTCCTGTCGATGGTATCGAAGGCTTTTTTCATGTTAATGAATGTGGCTGAAACGTATTTGTTGTGTCTTAGTTTTTCTTGTATTGATGATATTAGGTCGCATACTGCTGTGGTTGTACCGGATCTCTTTTGGTAAGCGTATTGATGATGGTTAATTATTTCGTATTCGGTCAGGTGGTTTTCTAGATGTATTTTTACTACAGTATCTATGATTTTGCATAATACGGAGGTTAGGGCTATTGGTCGATAATTTTCTGGTTCACTTGTGTCTCTTTTTTTGTAGATCGGTATAATTACTGTAGTTTTGAGATATTCTGGGTATTTTCCAGTTTCTAGTATCATGTTTGTTAGATTAGTTAGGATGGGGGATGGGATTGTTTCATTTTGTTTTATGATGTTGTTCGTAATTAGGTCAGAGCCTGGTGCTTTGTTGTTTTTGAGTTTTCTGATTATGTTGATGATTTGTTCTTCTGTTGTTGTTATTGCTGTGAAGTCGTTGATTTCGTTGATAGGGGTGTTTGGTAGTGAGCAAGGTGTGTGTATAAGGTTGTGTCTTACTTGGTTTCTTTATTTTTTTTGCAAGTTCTTCACCTATCGTCCCAAAATACTGATTTATTCGGCGATTTCTATATTGTTTGTTGTCATTGTGTTATTGTTTTTTTTAAATTTCTTTGATGTCAGAATTCTTGTTTTGTTTATTGCTTGTTAGTTGTTGTATGATTTTCCATGTTTTCTCTGGGTTATATTCTAGGTGAGTTAGTTTGTTTCTGTAATGATTGGTCTTGGTTTTTTTATTTGCGGAGAAGGTCTTCTATTTTTGTTTCCTGTATTTTTCTTCTAGCTGTTTGTTGTTATGTGAGTTTCTGTGCTTTCGGTATAGTTTATTTCTTTGTTTGATGTTTTTTAGTATACATTGGTTGATCCATGGCGGGTCGTTTCTTATTGTTATGGTGGTTGTAGTTTGGCAATTTTGTATTATTTGTTGCATAGTTTTAGAGAGTTGTTCAAACGATGTGATGTTGATATTCGTTAGGTCTTTTACAGAGGATTTTATTTTGTAGTGGTTGGTGTGTATTTTTGTATTTGTTCTGTCGTCTGTTGTTTTATGAATTTGTTTTATTGTGGTTAGCAATGGATAGAGATCGGATTTGTTAGTGGGTAGTATTTTGACTCGCGGATGTTTGAAGCTTATATTGGTTATTGCGTGATCTATTATGGTGTTTTCGCCTTTGTGGTTTATGTGAGTATAGTATTGTTAATAACAATATAATAATAATAAGTTACTTTTATTCTGTAGGACCTTGCGGTATAGAATGGGTCAATACAAATCAATACGAATATGATAAAATACAACAAACATTGCTACATAGAAACAAAAATAAACATTAAAATAAAATTAAATTAAATAGTACAAATCCTGGTTACATCAAAATACACCTATAAGCAGCACCCCCTAATCAATTAATATGTTCCTCAACAGAATAATAACCTCTCTGAATGAGAAAGGCCCTAAGGTGAAGTTTGAAACTCCGCAGTGTTGAGCATTTCATAATTTCCGATGGAATCTTTTCGAAACATTTAATACTCATGTAGAATGCCGATTTTGCCCTATGGCACTTCTGTATCGCGGAGCTCTGAAACCGTCTTTACTTCTGGTATTTTGAAAGTGAATATCTCGGTTTTTCGTGAGTTTTGCTTTATTTATGTATACGAATGTACATGCCTCGAAAATGTATAATCCTGGAAGGGTGTGTATGTGTAGGTCTTTGAACGACCCCCGACACGAGAAGTCGGGCCTGGCACCTAGTATAGCCCTGATTATTTTTTTTTTAGCCACAAAAACCTCACGTGAATGTGAGGAAGAACCCCATATCATGACTGCATATCTGAGACGTGATGCGACTTGCGCATGATAAAACTTAATTAGTAGTTCCGTTTCTAATACCTGCCGAAGGGATCTTATCAAGTAACTAAACGAACTCAGCCTAGCTACTAAATAGTCACAATGACATTTGAAAGATAGACCGCTATCTATATTCAGTCCCAGGAATTTTAAGTTCTCACATTTAGCTAAGTTTTGATATTTTAATACGATATTTATGTCAGAAACATTTTTATTTTGGTATGAATGAAACACTAAATAACTCGTCTTTGAAACGTTCAAAAATAACCTGTTACTTTCAAGCCAGTTTAGAAGGCTGGTCAGGCTCTCGTTATAATCGACCTCTATGTCTGCGAATGACTCCCCAGTCACCAGCAATCATGTGTCATCAGCATAAAGTGTTGACGACACATGAGCCGATAGGTGGCGCCACGAGTTCCCCATATCGTTCACATATATTAAAAATAAAATGGGTCCTAATATGGAGCCCTGCGGAACCCCCATCATAACGTCCAGAGTAGAGGAGTTTGGTTGCCCTTTGTTGGTGGTTACGGACACGAACCGGCATCTATCGCTCAGAAAACTAGCTACCCACGAATGGGCATTTCCTCGGATGCCGTATTTGAAAAGTTTATCCAGAAGAATCTGGTGATTAACACAGTCAAATGCTCGGCTCAAATCACAGAATACTGCTGTAGGGTGTTTCTTCCCTACCACAGACGAAATTAGATTCTCAAAAAATGCCATGAGTGCTGTAGAGGTGGATTTATTTAATCTAAATCCGTGCTGATTATTACTGGGCAGGTTGTGAGAGTTAATAAATGAGTTTAATCTCTCGAGAAAACAGTACTCTATAATTTTGCTGAAACTACTGGCTATGGTCACTGGACGATAATTAGAGGCCATGGTTTTGTCGTTCTTTTTATGGACGGGCACAACTCGACTGATTTTCAAACGTGCAGGAAATATGCCCGACTCAAAAGACAGATTTATTATATGTTTCAATGGGCCAGCAATTATTGGAGCGACCCGTCTCAACAGGTAAGGAGGCACGTTGTCCGGACCGGCGGACTTTTTATTATTTAGCCTATTTACAATTATATTGAATACCTCCTTTTCAGTGAGTGGTAGCAGGAAGATAGAATGGCTATTGAAGGTAATGAAACTAGTATCAACTGCGGTAGAAGGAATATTATTTGTGATGTCTAAAACTGACTGTAGAAAATATCTGTTAAGATATTGGGCGATTTCTTTGGGGTCACTGAATTCCGACTCTTCTTCTTTTAGTTTGTGTATTACGCCATTTTTACTCTTCATTGTTAAATTATTAGTTATATCCCAGGCCGTCTTAGTTGCATTTCTGGACTTTACTATCATATCTTTATAATGTTTGCGTTTAGTCTCACTGATTAATTTAAGATGATTACATTTAACCAGGTTGTAAGTATGATCAAGGCCGCCGGCGCTACTTTTTTTTAGAAAAAACAGCTCCTTCAGATTTTTTCTAGATTGCCTTATGTTATCATCAACCCAGCCTCTATTGCCGAACTTTGACACCCTCCGCCCGACTAATGGGAAATTCCTATCCATAAGAAACAGGAATCTACTCATGAACAAATCGAATGAAGCATCAACACTATTGGCAGCATATACCACGTCCCAAGACTCAGCAGCCAAATCGCTACAGAATTGAGACGCATTGTCGTTACTAAAATTTCTCTGTTTGCGGTAGCTCGTTTGACTCGTTACCTCGTAGGCATACATAACTAACACGGTCCTATGATCGGAAATACAATTGTCTATTACATTCACACTCACGCATTCAAAACTAGAAAACACATGATCGAGACTGTACTGGTTTCTCGTTGGTACATATGCGACTCGTTAAATTATATTCGCTCATTAAATTTTTAATAGTGCCAAAATCCGAATGGTCTCTGACGGGGTCAAGATTCAGATCTCCGCATACCAGAAGATTACTGTTGGCCTTAAAAGTACTTAGGAGACAGCTTAGATTGCTTGTGAAAATCTTAATATCGCCATCCCTGCCCGGGTTACGGTAAAAACAAACAATAATTATGGGTTTACCTTCATTGATCCAAGACACGCCACAAACTTCGATATTATCCTATATAGTTTTCCTATATTATTTAGTATTTTGTAGCCTTTTTGTTTTAGTGTTGTTCTGTAGTTTTGTGTGATTTCATTTTTCACTGCTAAGTTAATGTTTGTGTCTCCGATAATTATGTGTTGTTTTTTGGTGTTGATGATATTATTTATCATTGTTCTTTCTAGTGTGTCGTATGTTCCGTGTGGGGGTTTGAATATGGCTGTTATATTTAGTTGTTATTTGAATATCTTGATTGTTATGAATTCTACGTATTTTATTGTTTTTATTTGCTGTGTTTTATATTGGATGTCAGCTCTTACATATATTGCTATGCCTCCTCCTCTTTTTTCTCTTCTTGAATGGAATTCTACATTATAGTTTTTTATATTGTATAAGCTTTCAGTGTTTGGTTTTAGCCATGTTTCTGTTATTATTATTATGTTTGGGTTATTAATTTGTTCTGGTATCAGTTCTAGTTCTTGTAGTTTGTTGTTTAGTGACCTAATGCTGTGTGTATAGATGTTGAATGTGTTGTCTTGTGAGTTTGTATTTTTAATATTATTTTGTGTACGTTGATTTTGTGCTTTCTGGTCGTTGTTCGCTCTTATGTTGTTGTTCTTTCTATTCTTGTCATATCTTCTGTTGTTGCTGGTGCATTTGGTGGTTTGGTGTCTAAAAAAGTTCTTTTGAAGTTAAATCTTTCGTAACGAGTTCCGCATGGCCAGAAGTTGCTATTATATATTTCGTCTTTGTGTGTAAGTGGTTCTCCAACTTGGAAGTATTTAGTGTTGTATGCAGTTGAGTACTTTGTTAACGATATTTTGCTGCTAGGTAATTTGGTTTTGTTTAGAATGTATTCGTTTATGTCCGTGTCTGTTGTGTTTTTGTTTATGCTTTAATTTAAAAAAAAAAACAGAATGGCCGGCGTGCGTGACGAACACAGTGGATCCGTACCCGGAAAATAAAAAGAGTGTAAAACACCAGAAATACAGAGGAAAATTAGCAAACCGCAGACATAGTGATTGGAAGAAGTGTGAGAATTAAAAATTATCAAACTTCAAAGTGGAAACTACGTAGATGTGCTCGTAGAACAAGTAAAAGGAAAAGAGGCGAGATTGGTCAGCTTGTCAGATGATCCGTGGCCGACATTTTAAGTGCGCGAAGTATTAGAAAGTGCGCGCAATTCAAATAGTGAAAATATCAAATAGCGAAGAGAGAATAAATAGAAAAAGTGAGTGACAACTGGAATATATGAATAATAAACGACAGAGGGGAGAAAGGGCAAGATCAAATAGTGTGACAAGTATAAAGGACTATATAAAAAGGAAACGCATTAAAGAAGAACCAGGAGACTTCAACAAGTGGGAAAATGAGCAGATAGAGTTACAAAAAGCAGTGAAAGTTGAAAAATCAATAACAAACCATAAGAAACAAGTGAAGACAAATACAAATCCCAAAACCAAAAAAAAAGAAGAAATAAGAGAAATGGAGGAGATATTAAGAAAACTCGATGAATTAAAAATACACCCGAAAATCAAATTCAACAGGAAGTTGCAAGAATAATTCGCTAAACAAAACCTGGTATTCCGGAAAACAAATTAGAATGGGAAAATATGACAAAAGTTTGGAAGACGGAAAGGAGATAATTTGAGATCAGAATAAAAAGACTGGAAGATAAACTAGAATACCAGGACAAATAAACAGGAAGAAACAATATAGTTATCACAGGAGCAAACATACAAGGAAACCAAATTGAACAGCAAGTAGAACAATTAATAAACAGCAAGCTAAATTTGGGGGTATTCATAAAGAGCGGCCACTATATCAGGAACAAGGAAAATAAGAGCATGGTAAAGATAGAGATGAACACATGGGCAGAGAAAAGTGAAGTAATGAAGAAAAAATGTATGATGGTAGGAACGGGCATATGCATAGAAAGTGATCTAACATACCAAGAGAGAATGATACAGAACCAACTAAGAGATATAGCGGGAGAGGAGAGAGCAAAAGGAAAGAAAGCAAAAGTGTGGTATTACAAAAAAATAATAGAAGGAGAGAGATATGACTGGGACGCAGGAAAACAGGAAATTGCAAAAAACTGAATAGGATGATAGAGGACAGACTAAAGAGCACAACAACATAAGCAATGAAAAGGGTAATGAATATGGAAATAGAGACAAAAAATAAAGAAAAGATAAAACAAATATGAAAGACTTGGAACATGGAATATCAGAGGAATAAAAGGAAAAGAAGTGGAATTAGCTAGTGAATTTGAGACGGCTAAATTAGGGATACTAATAATAATAATAATAATAATAATAATATATTTATTCCCATAAAACATATGCTAAAGTACAATGTATTGGATGTGTCACAAATAGAAATATATGGCATTTATTGGGTAAGAGCGGAGGTTTTGGCAATGTCGTCGCTCAGGAACTCTTCCAGCTCGTAGAAGCATTTATTCCCTAGGTATTGCTTTAGTGTAAACTTAAACTTCTTTTTATGCATTTGTTTCCAGGTCTGAGGCAGGTGGTTATAGATTTTAATGGGTTGTGTTAGAACCGACGATGTTGCGAAGGAGTGCCTTTGTGCAGGCAGTCGAATGTTAGATGCTCTTGTGTCGTAGTTATGTTCTGTTTGATGTGAGTTATATAGCCCAAGGTTGTTGTGGACAAATTGGGCTGCTTCTAAGATGTATAGTGATGTAAGGGTGAGGATTCCATGGCGCTTGAAGTATGGTCGACATGAGTCATAGGGGCGGGCCCCATATAGAACTCTGACGAGCCTTTTTTGTATTATGAAGAGTTGTCTTAGGATGGTTTTGTTTGCGGATCCCCAGAAAACGATACCATATGTTAGGCGTGATTGGCAGTGTGCCATATATACGCTTCGGGATGCCTCGTGGCTAATAAGCGAAACTGAGGATTTTAGTAGATAGGTGTAACTGGTTAGTGTTGGAAAAAGCGATGCAATGTGAGTATTCCATTTTAGGTCTCTTTGTATCGTTACACCTAGGAATTTAATAGAGTCCGCGAAGGTGATGTCTGTTCCTTCGTATGTTATTGCCATATCACTTGGCGGCGCTCTGAAGTGTATGGCGTTTGTTTTGGTTGCGTTAATTTTTAGGTGGTTGGCTGTGAGCCAACTACCTACTGCTGTCAGGGTATCAGTGGCTTCTTCGGTCAGTTTGGTCGCTGATGAATTTGTAGAGCATATAGTTGTATCGTCGGCGAATAGGATTGTCCTTTTTGGTTGTAGTATTGGAAGAGCAGCTAGGTCGTTGATATAGAGGAGAAACATTAGTGGACCGAGGATGCTGCCTTGTGGTAGGCCTGTTTTGATGCAGTGTCTGTCAGAGGTGTAAGTTCTCTGGTATCTTTTTATATCACTATATTGCTGTCGATTTGTTAAGTAAGACTTCAGTAGGTCGTGGCAATTACCTCGGAGGCCCAACTTATACGCTTTATTTAAGAATATGTCGTGTGATACACAATCGAAAGCCTTAGTAAGGTCTAAGTAGATGGCCAGTACCTTGTTGTTTATGTCGAGATTGCTGATGACGTAATGGAGCATGTCGTAGATGGCATGTATCGTCGAAGAGTTCTTGCGGAAACCGTACTGTTGTGAGCATAGTAAGTTGAATTTAGTTGTGAATGATGTAAGTTTATCGAATATGATGGATTCGAAGATTTTTGAAAATACTGGAACGATAGATATAGGTCTATAGTTGGACACGTCACTTTTATTTCCCTTTTTGTGTACGGGTATTACTTTGCCGATTTTTAACCGGTCGGGGAAAATGCCATCTGTAAGGCATTTGTTTATAATAGCAGTTAGTGGTTGCAGAAGTGGTTTCCTCGTTTCTTTCAGGACAAAAGTGTTCACATCATCGCAGTCGAAACCGTGCTTCGTCTTTAGGTTGTTTATTGCAGAGTCAATGTCTTCCTCGGTGCACGGTGTGAGGAAAATTGAATGGGGGAGTGTGTCTATTTGGCATGTGTTATAGTGCTCGTTAGATTGTTGCAGAGTCTCTCCAATATTGGTGAAGTGGTTTATTAATGTGTTGGCAATCTTTTGCGGGTCGGTAATGGCCTGGTCGTCAACCTGCAGAGTCTCTATTTGGTTGGCTGTATTTTTTTTGTGGATGTTTGTATTTAGTGTATTTAAGAGGTTCCATAGGGTTTTTTTGTTTATTGTCTGAGTTTGCTATTTGATTGGAGTAATACGTTTTTTTGTCCTGTAGTAGTTTTTGTTTGTAGGTTTTTTTTAGATTTTTGTATCTGCTTAGTATTTCGTGGCTCGGGCGACGCTGATACCATTGGTGCCAGAAGTTTATTTCATGTTTCATGCTCTTATGTTCTTGTGTGAACCATGGGAGTTTCCCGGTCTTTGCAACTACTCTTCTGTGTACGGTTGGGCAGTGTGTGTTGTATAAAGAGAGATATGTGTCGTAAAATTGTTCAAATGATTCCTGTATATTTGTAGGAGTAGTGGTCCATTCTTGGTCTTTTAGGGCTTCGTTCAGTAGGTGTATGTTATTGGGTGTGATATCCCGTCGGGTTATATATTTGGTTTCTGTTTTCTGAGCAGTTTCATGAAGTTTGATCAGTTGTGCATAATGATCGGATATGTCTAGGTTTTGGACCTCGGCTTCATAAGTGGTAACATTTGTAATCATATTGTCAATGCAGCGTTCGTTTTGTACGGTGTATCTCGTTACCGCGCTTATTGTAATTGACAAGTTGTAGGATCTAATTAAGTTAGTTAGTTCCTTGGTGGTCGTGTTTTGGGTGTCAAGGAAGTTGACGTTAAAGTCTCCCCCGAGTATACACTTTGTCGATGTTAATGCTATTTTGTCTAGTGTCTGTTCCAGTGTCCTGAAGAATATTTCCAAATTGCCCGCTGGTGGCCTGTATATCGATATACAGTTTAGTTTGGTATCTTTCGTTGTCAATCTTACTGCGGCGATTTCGATGTGGTTTTCTTGCGATAGGTTTGTGATTACATCCAGTGATTCCGCCTGGTATCGATTGTGGACAAGAATGGCTGAGCCTCCGTGTTTACTTGTTTTCCTCTTGTATAGTGCGATGAGTTTGAAATTTGTTATGTGTGGAAATATCTCGAATTCTGTCACCCAGTGTTCTGTAATCATAAGGACTGCTATATTTAGCGCTTGTATGGATGCTTCTAGGATTTCCACTTTGTTTTTAATACACTGCATATTTTGGTGTAATATATTGGTGGAGTAGTTGGCTTCTACTGCTGAGTTAAAAAACTATTATTGTATTGTTGGTTGATTTTAAAGTTAAAGCGCTTGAAGCCTGTGCCGGTCGGCCAGAATTCGGGTGCATATACTTCATCGATGAGGGCTATATTTGCTCCTACCCGGAAGCATTTATTTTGGGTTTGTTTAGTTTGTAGTTCTAGTACCTCAAACTCAGCGTTTTGTAGTTTCTTATTTTGAAGAAATGTTAACAATATATCAGTTGTGACAGACCTTTTGACTCTGTAGATGTAGAGCCATACTTTGCGCTGGACGCCGCAGAAACCTTCTTCGCTCCCGGTATCAGCGTTCCCTATGTTTTTCTGTTTTGGTTGTGTTGTCCTTTTGGGGCGTTGTGTATTATTCTTTACTTGGGATGAACCAGCCGGGGTAATATTTGTGTTGCTTTCGGAGGAGCCTATGTTGTTTGTTTTTCGGTGTTTTTTCTCTTGGTATGCTATCTCCGTGTTTTTCTGTTTTTTTTCCTCTCCGTTTATCTTCTTCTCCCAGGAGTTCATTGCGCTTGTAGGCTCGCTCTGGTCTTGCGCGCTTGACTCTTGATTTGTTTTATTTCTCAGTCTTTCGCTGTATGTCTCTATCATGTCTCTCGTGCTGGGTTGGTTGCTTGTTTCGTTATCCGAAATGTTTATGCCTGTGTCTGCTATTTTTATATATTGCTCAGTTAGCTGTTTGTTGTCATTTTTTTGGTTTTTGTTTATTTGGTTATATTCTTCATTTATGAGTGTTGGTGGTTTTGTTCCTTTTGCTATGTTTTGTATTGTTTCTTTCAGTTTTCTATTTTCTGTAATTAGTGCATTTACTTTTTCTTGTAGGGGTGTTAATTCTTCTCTGATTGTGTTTCTTATTAATTGCTCTATATCTTTGAGGTTTGTTATTGTGGTTTTTGTATTTTCCTCTTGTATTTGATCTTTGTTGTGGATTTCTGTTTTGTATGTTAGTTCTGTCTTATTTGAGGTTATGTTTTCGGATTTACCTTCGCATTTCCAGTTGTTTATGGTTCCATCCTTCCGTAGGTTTGTGAGGGTTTCTGCAGTTACTCCTACACAGGTCGGATGGTAGATCTTCAAACATTTTCCATCACTGCACTGTATTGCGTCTTTATTTCTGTTGATAACCATGCCGCATATAACGCAATAATAACCGAAACAAAGAAAATAGGGAAAGAAGAAGAAGAATTAGCCAAGGAGCACCTGTTAATATATAGTGGAGTGCAAGAAAATGAGAGAGCAAGAGCAGGGATAGGATGCATAATACATAAAGACATCAAAAACACAGTGAACAAGTGGGAAGCAGTAACAGAGAGAATATTAATAGTGGAATTAATAAAAGGAAGTGAAGTAACAACAATAATAGCAGTGTATGGACCAGATGCAAACGAAAAAGCAGGAAATTAAGAAGAATTTTGGGAAAAGCTAGATAGAGTAGTGGAAACAGCAAAAGGATCAATATACAGGGTGTTAATACTAAGTTGTAACACCCGAAAATGGCAGTTAGAACCCATTGAAACAAGCAACTTTTCTTGGTTAAATTTTTTGAATTGGAGCCCAAGTTCATAGTTATTGGCGATATTTTGTTTTTCGAAAAATCGTCATTGGTCCCTTATTTTTAGAAATATTTAAAAAATACAAATACATTCAGCATGCGCTATTAGTTCTCTAATACATTTGTATTTACAATTGTTTTCAATTTTATCAAATAACAAAATGGCGACCGAAGAAAAATTTCGAAACAAGATATTTTGAAAATCACTCGATTGATTTTTGAAAATGAAACATTTATGAAATCCTTAAACTATATTATAACATTTGTCTGAAACATTTTTTTTTATCTGTCCAAAAAAGTTATTATTCAAATTGAATTACAAGATAAATTTCGTTTATCGCAACAATCGTTTAAAACAAAGTAGGCTAACATTAAGTTAGGCCATTAAACAAGTTGAGGCACGTGTTTTCTAGTTTGTACGTTCAAATTTAAATACATTTTGCTCTTGTTCTTCAGAAATTTCTGCTTCATCTTGAAAAGTTTCTAACGCGTTTATCATTTGTGTACGTATTTTGCATAATGTGTGAATAAAAATGCATAATTATCCAAACGGACAAATGTTATGGATTTTAAAAATGTTTTATTTTCAAAAATCGATCGATTGGTTTTCAAAATATCTTGATTAGAAATTTTTGATTGGTCGCCATTTTGTTATTTGATAAAATAAAAAATAATTGTAAATACAAATGTTTTAGAGAACCGAAAGCGCATGTTGAACGTTTTTGTATTTTTTAAATGTTCCTTAAAATAAGGGAGGAATGACGATATTTCGAAAAACAAAAGAACGCCAATAACTATGAACTTGGGCTCCAATTTAAAAAAAGTAACTAAGAAAAGTTGTTTGTTTCAATGAGTTTTAACTCCCACTTTCAGGTGTTACAACTTAGTATTAACACCCTGTATATATTGTGACGTTATTACTATGTGCGTTTCTTTATTTAGCTTATAAATTTCACTTACCTTTACTGGTCAGCTGTATCAATATGAAATCTAGTTCTTTAAATTTAGTGATTTGACTAGAATTTTAGTTGTTGTTGTTGTTCGCCAGCAATAATTGCAAATTTTTAAAAGTTTTAAAACTTAACCTCACTTTTTGTTTATTTTATTAACACCTGTGTGTTACTCTTTTTCACTCTTTCTCAGGGTTCAAGTGAGATTAATTAAACTAAATAGAGAGCATTATGGGCTTATAATTGATTTTTATTCATGAATAAGAAAATTGTAACGAAATTTAAATAAATATGACAGGTAAACAAAATGCAAATAAAATGATATAAACAAACAAAACAATAGAAAACAACAAAAATATAACTTAAACTTATACAAATAATTAAGAAACAATAAATCAAACCTAAATGTTAAACCCACAGAAAATGTTTTGGTATCAATAAATAGAGAATATTATTAAAAAATTAAAGATAAATTATGTTCAACATTTTTATTTGAAATATATTGATTAAACCGTTTTTTTTTTGTTTTTAAATATGAGTTGCCATATATTTTGAAACAATGAACAATTGCAGTCTAATAAATTTCTTATTTGTTGATATTATGAAGGGGATTACTGCTTTTTATAGTTAATATGAATAATTTGGAAACGATGGCAACTTATTTGTGAGGAGTCGACCGTTTGCGCGCACGGCAAGGTGACAGGCTCGCGTGGGGTCGCCAGTCATTTTGTTGAATTGCCAATAAAAACAGATTTATCCAGCTTATAATGTAAAATACTATTACAGATACACTGTAAAACGTCATAATTCTATATTTTTAATGGAATTACATATTTTTTGTATGACTGAGTAATATACAGAACAGTTTTCTACAATAGTGCGAAATAAACCTATTCCTAAAATGAGTGGTTTGTCAGTTATTTTTAACATTCCTTGATTGTAATTTTTTTTTCAGCATTTTATTTTTTCCGTGCAGCGGATTATTGCAGGCAATATTCATGTATTTGATGTTTTTTGCCATTATAAATCGCATTGCATTTCTAAGTTTCTTTGGTTTAGAGCTTTTCGAATAGCAAATATTTTAATTGTAATGTGAACTAATGCACAAATCAAGAAATTATTTAATTATTCTATACACATGGCAAGTGTGACTGAAAAAGTCTTTAAACATGCAGAAAAATTATTGAAACTTATTCCTATATAAAATTGAAATAATATTAATTAAAATGATTGGGTATATAACGCACACTTTGAGTTTAAAAGACTTATTTATATTGTCTGCGACATGTTAAGACACAATGTATTCATCGGGCAGATGAATAATATTCATCAGACAATATAAAAAAAAACTCAAACGGTGCGTTATTTACCGAATTATAATAATGGAGTTTAAACAAGTATCCACCAAATCTATATATGTGTCTATCAAGAGAAATGCTTGTAGAATGAACATTTATTCCATTTACAGTTACACATCTGCAGAACACTTAATACATACCTATAATAACATAATATTGATGATAGATTGATAGATATATGATATAGGATGTGATACATGATATCATCGGCTTACAAGTGAAATAAACTAAGTCAATTTGTGGCTGTTTTGGTTAAGTTTTATTTTGATGGTTTACTAAATTGTAACAAATCTTAGGCTCAGTCGGGGTATAGTAAAGGGTTCTGTAGCCTTACTTCCAAATTCTTAACTCATTAAACGACTGAGTAGGAAAGGTAACAGCAGAATATAAAACTTTAATTACAGTGTCTCACATTTTATAGTTTTTGACTAAAGTGATTTCACTCGTTAGCCGACGATATATGGAATGGGCATGGCCTTCGTCTTTCTATTTATTCTTATTATTTCGAAATATTTTAATTATTTTGAAAGCTTCCTACATCGTGAAGATATTGTTTGACTAGACTTGGTTTGTACTATAAGAAAGACAACAAAATTATGTATTTAACAGTGCTTTGAATATTACTAGAGTTTCAATAGGGAAGCAGCACTCTAAGGAAAACAATTTTCGCTTGTTATTTCCCTATGTTCTGCGGCAAATCGATCACTCGGTTATATGGGTATGTGTGTGTGCATGTGTATATTTATATACACATATATCATGAGTGAGCCGACTGAATAATTAGCACAGGATTCAATTCATTATTGCGCACACATGTAATACACGATTGTAATTCAAGTTCCGCGGAATTGTTCCGGTCGTATGTAATTTGGAGGGAGATTATGCAAACGGCGGAAAACGCAAGGGTGGATGAAAATTCGATTTTCCCTAATACTACGTGGTATGTTACATATTCACCGTAATGATTAAAAAAGTGAAAATGTTAGGGTTTCTGGAACACTTTATGCAATACCCACGTTTCAAAGAGTTAAAACCGGTGATAAAGAAAATGCATTTCCAAATAGGAATTTTATACTGTCAGTTGATATATTACTTAAGCACTATGAGAATACAAATTTCTATAGTAGACAAAACACTTACAAAATACTTAAAAGTGAATTGAAATTGTATTAAGTATTATTTGAACATTTGTCAATATTGTATAATAATTTCAAAAATATTGCTTATATAATATTTCTTTTTTCTACGAAAGTGTTGAAAGACACGTTTTCTGTCATAAAATTTAACCTTGAAAGTTGGTATTTGTTACAAGGAGTGCAGAAAGTACTTTCCGCACTTATATGAGTGCGGAAAGTACTTTCCGCACTCACTTTCCGCACTCCAATACCTCTCTTTTGATTTTTGAGGCAATAAATCGGACGAAACTGTGGATGCAATGGCGGCAAGTTCCGGCGGAGTGTTTGTTATATCGTCACTATCGGAATCCATTATTGATATTCTTCTACTTCCAGTATTAATGTATAAATTTCGAGTCTCGATTTGGTGACAAGCGATTTATAAATTTTCTGACGTTTAAATTAATGACAATGACATTTATTTTAAATTAATGATTAAATTTACATTAATCTTTAGTTTTCTACACTTTCGTAGAAAAAATAGTATGTAACACTCTTGCGGAAATGGCCATTGCAAAACTCGTATGAATGGAGCACTCGCTGGCGCTCGTGCTCCAACTTTCATACTCGTTTTGCAATGAACCCCTTTCCGCACTCTTATTACAATATACTATTCTTTTAAATGAAATTCAATATTTTTGGTAAATTTTCTGAACCAATAATATTACTTCAAACCTGACCACGAGGCTCCTGTTATCCAATCATATCATTATTACAGTGAATATCACACTCTCTCAAGTGACATTTGAAAGCCAATATTGTTGTCAGAATTTCGAACTTTGCCCTATCAGCATTCTATTTTGAGATCATTTTTATTACTAGCAAAATTACCGCTAATTCGCACCTAACCCATTTTCTCGATTTGATGTCACTATCATTATCATACAGGCACTTCTTTAAAATCAATCATTAGGACATTTATTTCGATTACTCGCTCTAGGAAAAGGGCTAAAGTCGACTAAAATACTAGACTGGTATAATTTCATAGCGTTACATACATTCTATTATAAAGGTAAGGGCCTAATTCAATTCGTATTAGCATTATTTTAAAATCGAGCAATATTCTTTCGAATACCACTCATGCATCTAATATTGCCTGGATCAGTTTTGTTCGTACATTTTTGCGATTGAAATCGTCACGAAATTTTTGACACATTTATGTTATTACATATGATCATTTTCTACCTGACTAACTGCCATGGTATAATAAATGGTGTTCTCGTCAACAATAACACAGGCCAACCACCAAGAAACTTTTTGTGTGTGTTAACCTAATTATTGTCGTTTTAAGTATGCTTATTCCATAAATAACATTAAAAATGCCATATCACCCACCATTTGTTCACATTTCAACATTTTCTCTGCAAAGCTAGGTGATAGCTGGGTAATAGTTATAGCTAGGTTTATAGCTATTTGATAGCTAGTTATAGTGATGGAAAAGCGTTATCCGGCACGTTGGAACACCAACATGATGGGAGATTTGTGTTGGTCACTTCACTGAGAGAGAGTCACCAATCGGCGCATAGAAGAAAAAACTATATCAGGAGCTTTAAAGAAAAGAGACAAAGAAAATATACATCAATGGACATGTAAAGCCTTTGAAGAATGTAATGTTAAGAATATAAAGCCATCTTCTATGTTTAAATAAAGTCCTATTGGTATTTTAAAAGTCGCTTAGTTTTCATATTTATTGCATATTTTACATATTTTCCCATATCTTACTAGGTCTTTGTGACAAAACTATGGGTGATGGAATCGATCAGAGTTCAGATACGGGTTTAGCACCCAAAAAGCTTTAAAAATCAGCTATCAAGATTTAAAAAGTTTTTTGAAACCTTGTTTTGGTTGGCCTGTGTAATTACACTGCTCAACATTTGAACTGGTGCACTTATATAATATGCAGTAAAATAAAAATAATAAAATAAAAAAATACTTATGCGTTTGGCATGACTTCCTATATGGCTAGGGCAGTGTTTCGGAATGCAAACAAATGCCGATCGAATAACATTTGCGAAACAATTGTTGTTTATCTGTCATCGTTGCAGTTACTGAGCTTGCGGACGCTTATACTTTACCAAGTTTTAAGAGAATTTTTGCGAATATCTCGAATTTTAATTCATAGTGGTTGACTGCATTTTAAAGATGCTATTGAGGCGTTTAAGTATTGAAGGGACGAGCCAAGCCAGGGGAATGCTTATGACTGGTGCATCGCTAAGAACTGCTGCTGCCCATTTCAATGTGAGCCACAATGTGTTCAGAAGAGTTCTAATGCGTTTTAATGATGCTGGATATATCGCACATAGGCACAGCGGAGGGCGAAATCGCAGTACAACAGTCAGGGAGGACCGGTTTAATACGATTCAGACTCGAAGGAATAGATTTTCTACTGCAATAACACTCTAAATTCAGTTATTGAATGCAACAGGTACTCAAGTATCCACTCAAACAGTTAGAAGAAGGCTCCATGCGGTAAATTTAAGGTCCAGATCTTCTAAAAAATGTCCATTGTTGACCAGAGCCCACAAAAGTAGAAGGCTAGAGTGGGCACACCAACATGCAAATTGGAGTGTTGAAGATTGGGGTCGTTGTTTATTCAGTGACGAGACCAGAGTGCGTTTCCATAGCTCAGATGGAAGAGTGAAAGTTTGGAGAAGCAGAGGAGAATGCTATATTGGGAACCACGTGACTTACCATCAAGATTATGGAGACGGTTCAATTACCGTTTGGGGAGGTATTTCTGCGACTCGTCGTACAGAATTGGTTATGCTTGGAAATGCTACAATGAATAGTCTCAGGTATCTCAATAAGGTATTAGAACCTGTAGTGTTGCCATTTGATAATGAAATAGGCGATGGTTTCGTGTTTGTTGACGATAATGGGCGTCCTCATAGAACAAGGCAAATCAATGCATTTTTTGAAGAGAACCATATTACGCACATGGATTGGCCAGCGAACTCTCCAGATCTTAATCCCATAGAGAACGTATGGGATTACCTAAAAAGGTTGATAAGGTCACGAGGAGTGGATCCAAACAATCACTTCAGCTACGAACTGCTGTTTTGGAGGAATGGCTAAATTTTCCTCAGCATTACATTCGGGATTTGATTTCCAGCATGCCAAGACGTTGCCAAGAGGTCATAAGAGCTAGAGGAGGTCCCACGCATAATTAATCTTTAAGTATTTGTTTATCATTTCTTTCCAGATCAAACTTTTCAGTAATACTAAAATGAAGATTTTGTTATTTTTCAATTAAAACTATTGAGATTGGTTATTTAAATTTTATTCTTTTAATTATTCGCCTTAAAAGTGTTTCCTGAACCATATACTATCAATTAACCAATAAGGTGTTGTTCAAAAAGTAGTCAATTGTTTTTTATATATATGTTCTTGTAAGTTCAAATGTTGAGCAGTGTATTTACTAAATATGTAAATATAACGAATTTTACTCACAACGATGAAAATGCAGTGATTGCAGGCCGAAGACCGAAGATTGGAATTAAAATGTCGAATAATGACGACATAACCAAAGAATGAGGATGGAAATGAGTTTGAACAAAATCGTGTAAGGTACAATTAGAGGGCAAGAGTAGGAATATGGTACATTATTCCTCTCATTTAGATAGAGGATCGTGAGAAAGATGAGGAACAGGTAACCGAGATGTAAAAGGTAAAACTACATATTCTTGCCAAATCCGAAACAGAAGGAAACGAAAAGAAGCAGTAATTTCAGAATGGGGCATATAGTATACTGTTTTATAGTAGTGTAACGGGAGGTCAAACCAAACAGCGCTGGCCCCTAGTCCGTGGCAGATCTTCAATGATCAAGGGGTGCTCAGAATGATGAACGATGAACAATACCCACGATGAACAATACAGAAATCCAACCAAAAGTGAAAACGAATGATAAAGCATCTCTTAAAATAGGTACATGGAACGCCCGAAGTATGTTTATGTCTGGAAAAATCCACAACACAATCAAAGAAATGGAAAGGTTAAACGTTAATGTCCTTGGAATTAGTGAGATGAGATGGATGGGGAACGGGAAGAAGAAGATAAAGGAGTCGACGATTTATTTTTCTGTCAATGATTTGACAGGCCACTCAAATGGGGTCGAAATAATACTAGACGAAAAGACGAATAACTCAGTTCTAAACTATGTAACGTACTCAGACAGAGCAATGCTACTGCAACTAAAAGCATAGTCAAAGAAAATTAACGTCATATAAGTCTAAGCACCGACAGCAGAAAACCCGCAAGAAGAAATCAACTATTTCTATTCACAATTACAACTACTAAAATCGTACATCAAGAAAAACGAAATTACCATAATTATGGGAGACTTTAATCGTCTTTAATGCGAAAGTTGGTAAGGGAAGGGCCAGAGATGTGGTAGGAAACTATGGACTCGACGACCGAAATGAGAGAGGGGATCTACTGGTACATTTATGCCAAGAAGCGAGCATTACTATTTGTAATACTTGGCTCCAATTACCTCCAAGACGCCTTTATACTTGGACATCGCCCCAACACCAACCTGACCACATAGTATGAAACCAAATAAACTTCATACTAGTAGATAGAATATATATATATATATATATATATATATATATATATATATATATACAGTGTCCTGCAACAGTGTGTCGGGCTTTCCTAGCGCCTTTCCTGTGAAAGATAGAAAAAAATGTATCGTAAAAGAGAAAAAAAAGTTATTGGTTTTAAAATCTTTATGCCGTAAAATTATTTTCAAACATACTGGGTGTCCCAATTTTGCGGAATAACAAAAATATACATTTTTTAAATGGAACACCCTAAATTTATTCAGGTTTTCTGATGACATTTTTCAACCTCGACAATGTTGTCTATTTAGGTTTGGATAATGTTACAGTGTTACCAATTTACAATTTTTTTCTCCAAATATCATGCATAAGCAAGCTCAAGTTTAAAAAATCATAGCGACCTCATTTTTTTAAGGTAAAAATAAGTTTTAGCAATAATCTCAGTGTGGTTAATAAGTAACCTTTTTGTAATGAGAAATTGAAATTTAATAATACAGGGTGTCCAGAAAAAAATGCCAAACTTTGCAAATTTCAAAGTGGTATAAGCCATTTTTTTTAATGGAATGCCACCTATTTTATGTCATTATTCGATAGGTCTTTTACTTCTCTTCGATTTGATGGGGCACATCTTATGTCTGAACCCCATAGTTGTTGAGATATTCAATATTTTTCACAAAAGTAACCATTTAATTACATTTCTATGCACTGAAGTAGGTCATGCTGAGACAAAACAACTGTCAAAATGTAAGTAAGAATCAATGTGAGTTGAACAAAAACATTTTAAACATTACTGTAGTATTGTTTATTTTTTGTATTAATAATTTTGTTATCTCTCATGGTTTGGGAATAAAATAATGAATCGTATCACAGAAGTACTATCTACTATTTTTCTATTTTCTGTCATCTCACATTGATTCTTACTTACATTTTGACAGTTGTTTTGTCTCAGCATAATGAGACGCTGAATACAGCTAAGTAATAAAATATAGGGTATACTATTTCAAAATGTCAAGTTATGGCCTTTCAAAATTTACCAAAATTTATGTGTCACAGCAAGATGATACCCCAATGCAATAAACGGTCTTGCAGCCAAAAGATACTTAAATCAGTTGTTTAGACACAGCCAAATTCCCAACCTGATATTCCAAGTGCCCTGCGATTTTTTGAATAAGTGCCTGCAAATGCATAAAAAACTTAATAACTTATGAACGGTAAGCAAAAATTTCAAAAACAAAACGGATTTATAAAGCCTAAAAAGGGGAAAAATCAAACATGCAAAGTTAGGGGGCGTTCCATTTAAAAAAAACAACTTTAATATTTTTAGGACTTTTGGAACACTCTGTATAATATTAAATTAATTTTAAAAAGTAACCAAAAGGTACCCCGATATATCCCAGAAGTTAAACTTTTTTAAAGTCACGTATTTTGGGTACAATATTCCGTGCCGTATAGCGTGAGAAACCCTGTAGAGTTGATTTATTATTTGGTAGTTTTAGCACCTTTAACAAAAAGAGCTCAAATTTCATTTTCTTGATTACCTGCTGCAATAGCAGCTCCTAGACCAGTTTCTTCATTAGTCCATTCTTCCACTTTAGAACCTAACAACTGATGTTTATTTATTAATTCGTTTTAATTTATCTTAAAGTTTAAATTTAATATTATTATTATTATTATTTATTGGTGGAATAACTATATTTATAGCAGGATGAGGAACTAATTTTAAATTTGATTTAAAAAAAAATGCCTTATCAACTTTGACTCAATTTGGGTCAACTTTGAGTTAATTCGGTTAAATTCGACAATTAAAAAGGGATGAGCAACATTCCAGAATCTTTTTATAGTACCTACCTCTTGTACTTAATACGATCCAAACAAATCAACTTGGGGTTAATTTTCATTAAAATCTGAAATCCGAAAACTTTCAAGCGGACAGATGCATACGTAAAAGCTGAAAGTAAAGCACTGTGCGTTATACTGTAACTGTGGATGTGGAAGAGGCACTTCGTCTATCCATTAATACTTCAAAATTCGAGAAATCACTGCATGAAACAACTAAATATTTCAATACATGATTAATATATTTTCGTTGCGAGGAAATGATCCTTCTCATCTGCCCATAGTAAATTTGTAATATAAAATATTGTTTCTACGACTATACTTACCTGGAACAGCAAACGTAATAAGCGTCGTCGCCAAGAGAGGCAGCACTTAATAGTCATTCAATTACTATATATGAACATTTTACGTTTTAGGCAAATATTGAGTCATACTGGTCGTAATAATAATTTCACTTATATACTATACCGTTGTTTCTTATTTTGATTTCTGCATGGATTTCGATATAATCGAAAAATAAAACATTTAGTAAACATGAATTATTTATACCGCGGCGGAATATCGAGAGTACTTAATATCTGTTTTCTGATACCGGTGCGAAAGTACTATTTTCGCTACGGATATGCGGCGCGAAAATTGAATTTCTCTGACTGGTCACGAAAACATTTACACATTTTTTTCTACAATTTTTTTTAGTAGTAAAAACAATATGATTTATACAACAGCTAATGTGATACTGTAGCTATTAATTTTAAATGTCCGGGATGAGCTGGCAACAAAGTTATTATTTAATTTTTAATATATCGTTTCTCTATTTTGTGGGCTTCTCAGCAGTGCTGAATATTTATTTATATAACACGTAATAATATCTGGCAGGTCGCCACATTATTTTATAACTTTAATTTCCACAGGTTTGAATGCGACCTCCAGCGGTGGAAATCCCCGGATTAACAGCAGTTTTACATTTATCGCTTTCAATCCAATGGTGTCCAGCTAATTGTAACGAGTTCCGTTTTAACACCTGTGCGCCGCCCCGTGGGCTGATAAAAATGCAAACGTGGACACGTTGGACATGAAAACTTAATGGTGAAATGCAATGTGTGCGAAAAACACCACGTGCAACCTTCACACGTACCCTGATTTAATGCGTGGATGTTGATTTTTCGCTAGTGAATTGAAACCTGCTGCTTTCCGTGTGAGTGCACGACATTACGTCGGTGTTTATGCCATCATGGAATGCGATATAATTGTATGAAAGTTGATATTTGTGCTGCCGCTGCGAGTATATTACATTGTGGGATTTTGGGTTTATATGGAGTTGCAGTTTTGTCGAGTGTATGTTATTAGTTGTGCTTGGACCACACATTACACATATATCTATATTACAGAGTTCATATTTCTGTACAGCAGCAGAAAGTATTACAGCAAATAATATAGAAGTGTACATGGATTGAGTTTACAAAGGAAAAACTTTTTTTTTATTTTTAGTTGCTTATTTTTTTTATTATTTACGAATATATGTTCTCGTTCTTAACACCCCAAGATTATCATAAATGTTGAAAATTTAACAACTAAAAGAACTTGAAAAATTATTTAAATGCAAAGATTTATGCACTCTCAAATATAACAATTTTAAATTTGTAAAATTAGATTGTGCATTTGGGAATTAGGTACGCGGATAACTGGAGACCGATTTCAACCTAATCGGATCTCGTCAGTCCAGTGAGTCCGAAGTTATAATTTCCAAATAAACATTTGTATTTATTAGGTGGCCCTGGGCATTTAAGGTGAGAGAGGCACGTGAGCTCCATCTTCCGTTTGCAAAATGAATTAAGGAGATGCCTATCTCCTCGAGGCTTGTGAGCCTGTTCACGCAATATTTCTCTTGTATTAAATTTTTAGATCATAACAGTCGTGCTTGCTGTAGCAATATTTAAAAGTGTACGGATCCATCCTGATTTGAATTAAAGGGTTTCCCAATAGAAACGACATATTATTAAAATTAAATTAAATACAAAGTATTTGAGACAAAAGCAAAACTTTTTCTTTATTTCATAGTACAACTTATGACAATTATGTTTTGAATAACACATTATTTAAATATCCATCTCGGCTTCGTTTGCAGGATCGAATCCGATGAATAAAATTTTATTTATTTTCCATTAATGCAGCGTTCGATGTTCAATTTCAAAGCGTCTTCAATTCGAGTGTTAGTGGCATAAATCAAGTACTTTAAATAACTCAACAAGACAAAATCCAAAGGTGTTACATCATAACTTCTTGGAGGCCAATTAACATTTCTATTTCTGGAATTTACGACTCACCAAACTTTTCTCTCAGTAACTCCATAGTCCACTGAAAAGGAGAAAGCTCGCCAGAGACGTGCCCTGGTGGAACAAAGAGCTGGGCCGGCTGCGCAAAGTGGCCCGCAAAGCTTTTAATAGTGCCAAAAGGACCGGAAACTGGAACGCCTACAAAACGGCACTAACAGATTACAACAAGGCACTGAGAAAGTCCAAAAGAACCACCTGGCGGGACTTCTACGAGGGGATCGAAGGAACGGCCCCAGCAGCAAGGCTCCAGAAGGTGCTTGCAAAGGACCACTCAAATGAGATAGGACTCCTAAAAACTAGACAAGGTGACTACACCAAGAACCCTGAAGAAAGCTTAAATGTTCTGCTGGAGACACACTTTCCAGGGTCCTCGAGAACAACAACGGTCGTGGAAGGAAGACGGGATAGCTCCCGCTCCACCAGAGACAATAAAAAAATGGCCGGGAAGATATTCACTGACCAGAGGGTGGTATGGGCTGTCTCAAGCTTTAAACCCTTCAAATCGCCAGGCCCTGATGGCGTCTTTCCAGCCATGCTGGAAAGGGGAAGTGATCTCCTAGCTCCAAGCCTGGCTGAGATTTTCAGAGCTAGTTTTAGGCTAGCATATATACCTAGAGGATGGAAAGAGGCGAGGGCGATATTTATCCCAAAAAATTGGCGCAGACCCCCTGAAGAGGCGAAGTCTTACCGCCCTATCAGCCTCACATCCTTTTTCCTAAAAAGCATGGAAAAGATTGTGGACTACCACATACGCAGCGGGGCGCTTAAAAGAGCCCCGCTTCATAAGCACCAAAATGCTTATCAACCAGGCAAATCAACAGGGACGGCTCTTCATGAGCTGGCAACTCTGATTGAGGCGTCACTGGAGAACAAAGAGGTTGCCCTGGGGCTATTTGTGGACATAGAGGGAGCGTTCGACAACGCCTCTGTTCATAAGAAAGGCAGCCACAGAGAAGGGAATTGATGTTCCCACTATAAGGTGGATAGAAGAAATGTTGAAGGACCGAGAAATTACCGCCAGACTGGGGGGAACATCGCAAACGGTAACATCGGCAAAGGGCTGCCCCCAAGGAGGGGTACTATCGCCCCTGCTGTGGTGCCTAGTAGTAGATGGTCTCCTTTCAGGACTGACGGCCGAGGGCTTTAACACTGTCGGCTACGCGGATGACATAGCCATAATAATAAGGGGTAAGTTTGAAAGTACGACTATGGACCGTGCCCAGAGGGCAATGAACATCATTAACTGTTGGTGCACGAGTGAGGGCTTCAGTGTCAACCCGAACAAGACAGTAATGGTTCCGTTCACAAAGAGAAGGAAGCTCAAACTGATAGCTCCCGCTCTGAACGGAGTAAAACTGGTATTCTCGGAAGAGGTAAAGTATCTAGGGGTAACCCTGGATAAAAAACTCACGTGGAACCAACATCTAAGCAAATCTCTTACCAAGGCAACGAGGGCATTCTGGGTATGCCGTAAACTCTTTGGTAAGAACTGGGGTTTAAAACCGAAAATGGTGCTATGGCTGTACCAAGCGGTTATAAGACCCATTGTCACGTACGGCTCGCTAATATGGTGGCCTAAGACAAACGAAAGGAGAACACAGGACGCACTACAAAGGCTACAAAGACTCGCGTGCCTGGGTATCACAGGAGCCAGATACACAACTCCAACCGCGGCAATGGAAGTCCTACTGGACCTACTTCCACTGCACATACAGGTGGCAAAAGAAGGTCTAGCCAGTGCTCTAAGACTAAGGCACACGCAGCGTAACAAAGGGCACATGGCTATACTGGAGCAGGCGAGGTGTGAACATCGGTCATACCCCAGCGACTCCATGCCAACCATCCACGATCCGGGCAAAGCTTTCGAAGTGGTAGTAACTGACCGCCAAAGCAGCGTCCTAAAAATTGGTCAACTTGAGGAACAAACGTCCGTCTGGTACACCAACGCATCTAAAACGTCGGAGGGTTCCGGTATTGGAATATATATCGTTAAACACAGAGAGTCCGTATCACTGGGAAGGAGCCCCACTATCCTACAGGCCTAACTCATAGCCATTGATAGGTGCGCACAAATATGCCTGAACAGGAAGCTGAAAGGCAAGAGCATCTGCATTCTCACGGACAGCCAAGCAGCACTATGGAAGCTAAAAGCGTACACGCTTGAGTCCAGAGTGGCTTGGCTGACCAAGCAAACCCTAAACCAACTGGCGAAATGAAACAGGTTAACCCTGGCCTGGTTGCCCGGACACCAGGGGATTGAGGGTAATGAGGTAGCCGATGCACTCGCTAAGAACGGTGCGCAGGCCCCCTTTACGGGCCCGGAGCCCACGTGTGGGCTTACAAAGGCTCATAACAGGTGGGTGGTGCGAAATTGGGAGTTTGAGCAAAAACTGGGCTGGTGGCGGAAAACGCCACGACAAAGACAGTCAAAACACCTCATCGAATATTCGAAGGAAAGGACGAAAGAAATCCTACATCTCTCCAAAAAAGAGATTAGAGTCGTAACGGGAGTACTCACCGGACACTGCCCGGTTAAAAACCACCTGTGTAACATAAAGTAGGTTAAAGATGCCTTCTGTAGATTGTGTGGAACGGAACCTGAAACGGCCGAGCACATAATGTGTAAGTGTGAGGAATTAGATCACATAAGGCTTGCCACCCTGGGTGCTTCTACGCTATCAACCGAGGAGCTAAAGAGCAAGTCTCTTAGGAAGCTCATAGACTTCACCCGTGAGGTTGACTTCCTAAGATCGGAGTAGAGCAGGGTGAGCACAAAAGATCTTCCAGGTCGCAGTGCAGGATGGCCTAGCTGGCCTATCGCCCCCGAAATACAAATACCAAATACCAACTCCATAGTGGCATTGGCAATATGTGGTCTTGCACCATCTTGTTGGAAAAACATGTGTTGCAAATTAATTTCACCCAACTTTGGCCACAAAAAACCGTAAATATTGATCCATAAAGCTCACCAGTCACTGTTACTGCATCTCCATTTGTATCTTAAAAAAAATGTAGTCCGATGATGTCACCATGCCATAAACCACACCAAACAGTTACTTTTTCTAGATAAAAAGACTTCTTATAAATTTGGTGTTAATTATTTTCACACCAAAAACGACAGTTGTGTTTGTTAACGAAGCCATTTAAATAAAAATTGGCTTCATCTGAAAAGCAAAAAATCAGGATCCATTTCAGAGCCGTATCAGCAAACACACGACGCTTATGATGGTGAAGTGGTTTAAGTTCTTGAGTAAATACAATCTTATACGGATGCAAACCCAAATATTTTCTCAAAATACGCCAAGTTGTCATTCTTGAAAGACCAAGTTGTTGAGAACCTCGAATAATCGACTGATTTGCATCTGCTGTAATACTGGCACTTACAGCGTTAATATTCTCTTGGTTGCTTGCGTTTCGCTGTCTTATTTTTGTTCTAGTATCGTGTAAAGTGAAATTTTGTAACGGTCCGGAAACGCCTTCGACAGAAACTGCCTTTTAATAATTAATTGGCGCACCGACCTCCACTGTAGGCGACCGTACTCACACTTTTTTTTGTTGTGGTGACGTGTTTCCTATATGTGTGTGATTTTTAAAATCGCCGGCGAGACGCCACCATAAAGACAGAAACCTGTCGCCTTCCTGATAGTGCGAACGTGCAGAGGTCCCGTTTTAACTGGTATACCACCATCCGGTTTCCGGGATAATAAACGGGGACTCATTTAACCACCCTTGAGGGGATTGAGGCACCGAGCACAAGGCAAGGTACTATCGATACGCTCACAACATCCGAGTAAGTACTTAAACCCGACATTTTTTTTCCTTTTCGTAAAGCCACGTGTCCGGCCATTGTTACTAAGGCCATGTGCTTTGCAGGCGTTTTTCTGGGTAAGGGCTAAGTAACCCAGCCAGCCAGGTTCTTTTCTAAGGGGGTAGCGAGCATCCGGCCAGAGTGGTTCTGAGGTTTGGAATCCAGCGATGGCGTTTTCGACGATCGCGGCCGCCGCCCGTCCTAAGAACCAGAGCCCGCCAGCGAAGTCACGCAGACGAGGAACACAGGCCAGATCTTGATATTTATTTTTTTGTTCTCATTTGAATTTAATTCCATTTGATATATCGTTTATTTCTTTTGTGTAAAATTTGCGTTACGTGTTTCGTGCCGTACGTGTTTTGCGCTTGTGTAAGAGAAAGGTCGCTCCATCGGCCCTTTGAATCGCGCGATAACGAGCTCGCGATATTCGGCCGAATATGGTGAACCCTGCGTGATAGGGTTGCGGACGGAGGTATTTTTTCAGGAAGCGTAGGCACGGTATCCTGCCGTTTGTGTAAATAATCGCCGATATTTTACACCACAAAATTCACACCTGTTATTTTTTGTTCCCCCCACGTTTTCTCGATCGGGCATTCTTTTCAGTTTTCAGTTCTTATTCTCACTGCGAGATTTAAATCTGGTGGTGTTGGCGCCAAATGGTCAGCGTTGTGACAGTTCGTGATTTCTGAACTTCGCTGACTGTCTGCCGTCCACCCACGCAGGTAGGGTGGAGCCACCCTTTGCGACGAAGTAGCAACGAGGTTAAAATTACGTGGAGCCTTTTTAACCCCCCCACTCTCTGACACCGAGAGCCTGGCCCTCGTCACTACTTCGAAGGGACCCTCCACTCGCTCCACGGCCTAACGCGCTGATTGCCCTTCAGGTACGTCACAATTTGTTTTGAATTTTTCAACGATTCGACGTATACCAAGCACAGAAAGTCGATTATGTGGACCGAAATCTTCACGAAGATCACGTTGGGTTTGAATATATGAATGATTATTTTGATAAAAAATTTGGATAATAACCAAACGATCTTGAAGCGTGTATTTTGCCATGGTCAATTGTCAATCTATACTAAGAACAAATAACAGCTGGTGAGCATTCTACAATTTTAGATATGGTGGCTATGATGTTTTAAAAACATATGGTTTCTAATGGGAGGCCCGTTATTTAAATGTTACAATTTATACACTCTCGGATGTAACAATTTAAAAGTTATTATAGATGATTTTTACTAACTCTTCATGCTAATGGATACATAAAAAAAATTGAGCTCTCTTCCTCTTGAAAAACATTCGTTGTAAATACTGCAAAGGACAAGTGTGTCACCCTCGTATAGTAAGCGACAAATAATTACGCCTTATCCTGCATATCCAGGAGCACAATAATAGGATTGAACACTTTCGTTTTCAAGGATAACATTATGGATTTCCAGTGCTACTATCTGCTGACATGCGGTTTGCAATTACCAATCTTCGCTAGATAAGTTAAGCTATCCACTACACAAGTGAAAATTAATTTGCCTGTAATACGTACTATGTGCTACAAAAAAATCAAGGACAACTCCTACAAGAGATTTTAGCATTATTATATAGGATTGAATGAGGCGAGTCTTCAAACTATTTTGACAGATACAAAATACGTCTTTCAAATTAATTAATATGTTTTCCCTTGTAATATCAGACACATTCACATTTTAATATTCATTCAATCATAAAGTGAATTTGCTAATTACTTCCACATACAACTGGAATGTGCATTTGGGAATTATAACTTCTGGACTGACGAGATCCGATAAGGTTGAAACAGGTCTCCAGTTGTCCGCGGAAGTAATTCCCAAATTCATATTCAAATTTTATATTTTTTAAATCGTTACTGTTACTGTACTCTGTTAGCTTGCACGGTATCAAGCTCGCTCGCATTGGCTCGCTCGCTCTTTAACTCTGCGCTTGCATATAAAGTTCTAAATAACCGTCTATTAATGTAAATAATTATAGCATTAAAGAAAGTATTAACAAAGTAACAAAACAGATTTAGTAGTATCCAAGAATTATTAAATCGAAGAAAGTTTACAAATGCATAAGATGACGCAATATCTCTTTTGGCAGTGATTTCGATAGATCAACCAAATCAACGTCTGTTTTTACAAGAAAGAGTAGCTATTTTGAATATTACCAAACCTTATCTTTATTGCAAGCATGCAAGCCGCCAAAAAGAGCAGAGAAATAATCGACTATGAAAATACAAACCAAAATTTAGATATACAAATTACAGATCATGCCTTTGATTAATTTTTCTGTAAAAAATTTCTTGAGAACATCTTAATCCGTACAATGTAAAGGCAAGCATTATACAACTTTTAATAGAATAGAATAGAATATTGTGTTAACATGTCACTACTGGCCAAGTGAACAAATAGGCCAGTAGTTACATGTTAACACGTTATACATGAAGCTGATGTGATCGCCAATTATGTAGAAAAAAATATAAAATATAGCAAATACAAATGACACTTGCTTAAGATAAAATACATACATATACAGACACAATTGTTTAAGAATCCCTCATTAATTCAATATTATTTAATTACATGCACTTCATGAATTAGATCTTATGGAAGTATGGATATAAATAAGACTCAGAGATAGAATTTTCATTTGCTAAAAGGCATTTATTTAAGGTAAAGTAATTTAGTTATACTGAAGATGGACCCATAGGTGTTGAAACGTACATTCAATATAATTAATGTTTTACAAAATATGTATTTTATTTTTACTGCGTGGAGTGTACATACAGTCGTGTACAAATATGTGTTGTACACATATAATTGGCTGTGGCAAGTCGTGTTTAAAAATGTGTTGTACAGAAATGGGTAGTTGGCTGTAAATTTTGTCAATGGTAGATACATTTCAGAACTGTCAAAGTGATAACTAACACAGACAAAAAGTATTATTGTTGTCTTATTTTTATGAAAATCAATTACTCTACATCTTGTATCACTGTATCATTAATTAAATAGATATAAATCTAATCTTTAAAAATATTTGTATGTACAACACTTTTTTTGAAGTTTGTGAATTTAAGTTACATTCACACAGCAGATATGCCATACAACACGTTAATGTCTGTATACGTCTGTATATATTATTTCTTATATAACGAAAGGAGAGAAATAATATGTTAATGAAAAGGTTAAACAACAAAGGATAAAAAAGTGAAACAAGAGATAGAAGAGTTTCTAACAAGAGAACTAAAAGTAGAAATAAAAATAAAAAGCGCATACAAAATAGACAAAGACCTAAATCAAGACATGGCACTAGAAAAAGTGGAAACTTATGAAAGGAAACAGCAAATCATGAAATCCAAGAGTAATATAAAGCATACTAGACTATACATAGAAAATTATTTAACGCTGGAAAAAAGAAAACTGCAGAGAGAAATTAGAAACATAGCGAAGGAAACAAAAAGACAAACGAAATGAAGTAAGAATGGGCTACAGAAAAATACTTGTTAATGGAACAGAATACAGATGGAATAAAGGGGGAAAAGGAATGGAACTAATAGAAGGTGCCAAAACGGTAAAAAAAAACAAATCCGAAAACCAAGACAGAAGAGAAACAACGGCAACACATAGGACATAAATATGGAAAACTACGAAAAAATAGATGATATATAAAAAAACATAAAACCAGAACATAATAGCTATAACAACATAAAAAGTTTTAAAAAATTAAAAAAAGGAGGAAGAGAAATATTAGACAAAAAAACAGAATTAAAGAAAAGAAAAATGACAATAGGGTCATGGAACATAGAGGCTATATGGCTATATGGGAAAAGAAGCAGAACTGGTGGAAGACATGAGAAAACATAAAATGGAAATACTAGGAGTTACAGAAACAAAAATGAAAAGACACGGAATAAAAAATATACATGGAGGATACTGGTTGATATGGACAACAGTAGATGAAAAGGAAAGAGCAAATGGAGGAGTAGGAATTATAATAACACCGGAAAGGATAAAAGATGTAAAAAAAGAAAAACATATAAAAGAAAGAATAACGATCATAGAAATAGAACTAGTCGAGGATGAAACATGGACACTAATAATAGGATACGGACCGAACAAAGAAATGTTGTTGAAAGAAGATGCAAAGAAAGAAGAGATAGACATATTTTTTGAAAATATACAAAAGGAAGTAGATGAAGGAAAAGAACACAGAACACGGATAATAGGAGATCTAAAGGAGAGGAAGACATTTTAGATTGTCTGTTGTAAGACGTGTTTAAGGTGCCAAAATCGCGGAATATAAGAGATAATGGGAAAAGAAGGAGACAAAATCAGAAACAACAATAGAGAAAGGATATTACAATTATGCGTTAAAAACCACCTTGTGATAACAAATACAAAATTCAAACAAAAACGTACAGAAGTACACAACGGAACAGCCAAGCAGAAACGAAATATCGATAATAGACAACGACCTATTTAATAGAAACAGCTGGAACTAAATAATAAATGTAAGAGTTACAAGGCAAGCTGTAATAGAAAGTGACCACCACCTACAAAAAATGGACATGAGTTGGAAGAAATTGCAAAAAACAGATAAGCGGAGGATAAAAGTTAAAGAAAAGATAAAAGCCTACAGATTAAGAGAAAAACAAACACAAGAGAAATACAAAGAAATACTACGAAATAAATTCACAGAGAGTGAAATAAAGCTAAACATGCAAGGAAAATGTGAAACATTCAAAAGAAGTGTACTAGAAGCGGCGAAGGAGACCTGCGGAACAACAAAAATTGGAAACAGTGAAATGAAAAAGACAAACTGGTGGACAGAGGAAGTCAAAAAGGAGATAAAAGACAAAAAACAGAAATGAAAAAGATACCTACAAACAAAAAAAAATGAATATTATGAATAATACAAAGAAAATAGAAACAAAAGGATAATTCAATAATAAAAGAAGCAAAACAAAAATCATGGACGAAATTTGATGTAAGAATGAATGAGAACTTTGGGGAGAAACAGAAACTATTCCACGGAACACTAAAGGAACTAAAAAAAAAAAAGAAAACACAACATGATGAACATAAATGATAAAAATGGAACAATTATCACGAATGAAGACCAGACAATGGAAAGATTTAGACAACATTTAAAAGAATTAACCGAACGGGATGAAGAAGATAACGTAACACAAGAATAGGAGGAACAGTCGCAAAAAAGGCAAAAGAGAAAAATTAAGGGAATTAAAAAAGAAGTACACGAAGCAATAAACATCTAAAAAAACGGCACCAGGAACAGACGATATAACCCCGGAGATTATGATATAGATTGGAGAAGAGGGAATAACACAAATAACGAAACTAATAAATGCCATAATAAGCGACGGGGAAACATCCAGAGAATGGAATAATAGCTATTTAAGGTATAAGTGAACAAAGTCGAATTTTATCCACGACAAGACAGTTAAGCGCAAGAGGCAAAACCGAGTGGGATAATGTTTTCAAGTGGATAATATTGCTTTATTCACATGTATCATACAATATTTTTTTCAATTCAACGAATTGTCAGTTGTCAGGTGACAACGAAAATTTCAAGGATAGTGCGAATCTACCTATTTTTTTACTTTATTTACGTTGTCAATGGTTATAGTGAATAAAGTGAAAATGTAAACATTTTATTTACCCATTCGATTAAAGTGTAGTTTTAACGATGAGTACAATATATATAATGAGTATTTTAATCACGCGAATTAGAAGAAAGAATAATTCTACCAATACATAGGAAAGGGGATAAAAGAATATGCGAAATTTACAGAGGAATCACACTAATATGTATACCACGGAAGATAATGACCAGGGTACTAGCGGAAAGGATGCCAGATATACTAAAAACAACAATAGAGGACTTCCAGTGTGGATTCAGAAGAGGAAGTACGCAAGACAAAATCTTCATACTTAGACAACTAAGCGAGAAACTAATTAAGAGCCCTGTTCTTCTTATATACATATGCTTCGTATATCTCGAAAAAGCATTCGACAGGATAAGGAGAGAGGACATATGGAACGAACTAGCTGAAAGAAAAATTGAGGAGGAAATAATAAATGTAATTAAATATACAGTATGTCCCCGGATTGAGTTTACAAGAGGAAACACTTTTTTTTTTATTTTACGCCAAAACGTCAAAGGAATAAGATTTTTTGCTTGTCCTGAAACCTGCAAATCTCTAATCAAAACTTAATTATTGTGACTCAGTGAAAAGAAAAGTTCATTTTTCTTTTGATTTCGGACTTTCTCTGCTTTTTAAATCCCATCACATTGGCTGTTTTATTTTTTTGACGATGTCACTTTGACAAATGAGTTTACGCAAGTTAAATAACAAAACTGTTTGTGAATAATATAACATTAATAAACAGCAACTCAAAGAAACAGCTTGAAGATAAAAAAGTCATTTTTAACAAAAACAATCATTATTCAATTAACCGTGTGGTGTGCGTTGGTTACCACGAGATAATAGGTCCATATTTTTTTTATAACAGCGTTAATCAGCACACATATTTAGTAATGTTAGAAAATTTTCTTAGCGATGGGCTTCATGCTTTAGAAATTAATTTCAGACGTACAATGTTTTTTCAGCAGGATGGTGTCCTGCACATTATTCTCGCATTGTTACTAACTGGTTAAATGGTAAATTTGGAGATCTGTGGATTGGAAGAAATGGTGCAGTATTGTGGCCTGCCAGAAGTCCCGATTTAACAATTTTCGATTTTTATTTGTGGGGACGTTTAAAGCAAATTGTGTATATGGATAACCTACCTAATAATGCCGAAGAATTATAAAATCGAATAAGAGACGCCGTGGCATCATTGTCCATCGAAGAAATTCAAAGAAGTTTCAAAGAGCTTCGTAGAATTGTGCACAGAATTGGGTGGGGAGTTAATTGAATAATGATTGTTCTTGTTAAAAATGACTTTTTTATCTTAAAGCTGTTTCTTTGAGTTGCTGTTTATTAAATTTATGTTTATTATTATTATCACAAACATTTTTGTTATTTTACTTGCGTAAACTCATTTGTCAAAGTGACATCGTCAAAAAAATAAAACGGCCAATGTGATGGGATTTAAAAAGCAGAGAAAGTCCGAAATCAAACGAAAAATGAACTTTTCTTTCCACTGAGTCAGAATAATTAAGTTTTAATTAGAGATTTGCTGGTTTCAGGACAAGCAAAAAATCTTATTCCTTTGCAGTTTTGGTGTTTAATAAAAAAAATAAAAGTTTTTCCTCTTGTAAACTCAATCCGGGGAGATACTGTATGTTTAGAGAAAACATAAATATTGTGAGAACAAACAATGAGGAATCACAAGAATTCGAAACGTAGAAACGAGCAAAACAAGGATGCATGCTAAGCGCTTTGCTTTTCGTAATTATATTGAATAAGGCGATGAAGAACGCAAAGCAACAGATGAAAATGCTAAAGATTGGATGATGGAAAATGGAGATAACAAAAATAGCAGAACTACTTTTCGCGGATTACATAGCAATAAATTTAGAATTAGAAGAAGAACTGCAATACAACATGGACATAATTGAGAGATTAAGAAAATAAACATGAAAATAAATTACGAAAAGACATGACAATTGCCTAAGAGAAAAAGAAACAAAAAATATACAAGGAAAACAATCGAACAAGGAGAACATACAGATATGTAGGAACAATCATACAGAGCAATGGCAAATTAGATAGTGAAATAGAATATTAAATATGAAAAATAGCAAAACTATAACATGGTAAAAAACACCTTTTTTAGTATAGAGGAGATAGTTGGAGACACAAAAACAGAAATAGTCAAAAAGGTAATTAAACCAACGCTAACTTACAGCAGCGAAACAGGGACGATGACAGGAACACAAATAAAAAGAAGAAATACCGTGGAGATGAGATTCCTAAGAAAAATAGAAAACAAAACAAGAAGAGACAGGATAAGAAACGACATGCACAGGAAAAACTTAAAAATAAAACCAATACTGAAAAAACTAACAGAAGGCCAAATGAGGTGGTATGGACACATGATAATTGAAAAAGAGAAATCGAAATAAAAATACAAGGTACAAAAATTAAACATGTAGAACAATACAGATATTTAGAAACAATCATACAGGGCAATGGCAAATTAGACAATGAAATAATAGTACATAAAATAGGAAAAACAGCAAAACTATATAACTTGCTTAAAGACACCTCTTTTAGTAAGAAGGAGATATCAAGAGACACAAAACCAGAAATAGTCAAAAGAGTAATTAGACCAACGCTAACTTACAGCAGCAAAACATGGACGATGACACAAAAACAAATAAAAAAGGTAAATGCCATGGAGATGAGATTCGTAAGAAAAATACACTCAGATGCAAAGAAATCGGGTCATTGGGTTATTGTTTGCAAAAGAACCATATTTTTTTTTTAAATTTTGATGTTGGTATAGTCCTTAGAATATTTTTTTTTGTGTTTTACAATCAAAGAGACCGTCAGGATGTAAAAAGAAGAAACATATGGTACTTATTATTTATTTACTGGACATTAAAAAGCGAAAACGAGAAAGTACGAATACACGAAAAAAATGCATTTCTGCAAAATAAACTTAACAGAGAATAATAAATGAAAATGACAGTTAATCGAAAACAAACATATCAAAACCCAGTAGGCACCTTGATCCTCTATGCATAACGCCGAATGAGCAATAGGTAGTGAAGAACGCATAGCTTTAAATGTTATTTTCGCTTATTAAATAAACTAATAAGTATCATATGTTGTTTTTTTCTACATCCTGATGGTCTCTTTGATTGTAAAACACTAAAACTTTCATTCTAAGGACTATGCCAACATCGAAATTTAAAAAAATGGGTTTTTTGCAAACAACGACCCAATGACCCGGTTTCTTTGCATCTGAGTGTAGAAAACAAAACAAGAAGAGACAGGATAATGCTCCCTTAATCACGAGAGTGCTAATTGTAGCGAGCAGAGAGATTTTAAATGTATTAATTGTATAAATAAGAATAGGTCATTGGGTCTAAAACTTGATATAAATCACCACAGTTATGATTCTAAGTGTTCATGTCTTGCAAGGATAACAAACGCTATCAGGAACAAAACTGATTATGGGGGCAACAAATAGCAATTAAATGAAGGTCTGGTTCTATTAAATATACAGGGTATGCTATGTCACAAGGACGAGCTGTATGATTATATTAGAAGCTACAAATTACCGCTAGTCGTTCTAACAGAAACGCACATTACTAGAGATGTGACTGATGCAGAGGTATCCTTTGAGGACTATGTTTCAATTGTCTGTAAATCGCATAGTAAACATACTGGGGGCGTGATGATAGTTATTCATAAGATCATAGACTACGAAGTCATAGCTAACCTTGAAATCATGAATGCAGTTTGGATATTAGGTGTCAAAATTTCTGACTATGAGCTGTGGGCAATCTATAGGTCCCCGTCGGGTAGTATTCCGTGGTTTCTTTCTGAACTAGAAACTGTTATTAGCACATACATGAAGCGCTCAAGGAAAACGGTTATACTGGGTGACTTTAATATTGATGTGAGTAGATCAGATTTCGCTGACTCTCAACTACTCCTCAATTTAATGACAAATCATGGGAATGTTCAGCTGGTAAACCAGTTTACAAGAGTTACTCAGTATTCGAAAACTAAAATCGATCTTGTCTTTTCAAACATTGATAACCTAAAAGTATCAGTCGAAGCGATTCCAAAAAATTCTGAGCACTTCAATATTAGAGTGAGACGGTTTGCAACGAATGGTCTCGTGGAGATGGGGACCTCGGTAACTTCTAGAAATTTAAATAAAATAAATCTGAGCTTTTTTCAAGCCGACTTAAAACTACTTGACTGGGCCATGGATGAAAACGATGTTTTAAAGGTATTCTATCGTAATATTATCAGTACATTAGATGTCCATGCGCCTATCAGGTCCTATAAATATGCGCCTCATGGGAATCGTTGGTACAATCAGGAAATTAGAGAGCTTTGTTGGCAGCGGGATAAGTTGTTTGTAACAGCACGGTTATCAAAATCAGCGGATACGTGGGAAAACTACAGAGTAAGCCGCAATGCAGTTACAGCAGCTATTAAATTCAAAAAGAAGGCCTACTTTTCACAATTAATTGAAAGCAACAAGAATAAGCCTAAACAGATGTGGAAAGCTTTACAAACAGTAATCTGTAAGAAAAGAGGAACTACAATTTTAAAAATGTCGTTCAACGGTCTAGTGGAGACTGACGTCAAAACTATAGCCCATCATTTTAATTGTTATACTATAAATAGTATCAGAGAACTGGTTACTCTAAGCAATTTTAGTAATAGCATCGGGGTAATTACTGATAATTCACCCCAAAATGAATTCAAACTTGCACAAGTCAATGGTCCCATCATAAGTGCAGCAATTGCACGGTTAAATAGTCAGTCATCTATTGATGATATAAATATGGCAGTTTTTAAAGCTGGGGGCAGATTCTGATTGAGAAATTATGTCACGTGGTAAACTATTGTCTAGAAAAGAAATGTTGTCCGACTCAGTGGAAAAAGTCATTTGTAGTGCCGGTACCTAAATCGAAGAATTCAATTAAAGCGGAGGACCATCGTCCTATTAATATGGTTCCTCTGTTGGAGAAAGTTCTGGAGAGAGTGGTATATGATCAACTAATTCAATTTATCGATGAGCATAAAATACTTACGCAAAACCAGTCGGGTTTCCGTCATCACCACTCATGTGAAACGGCCCTACAGTTGGTGATAAATCGATGGAAAACTGTCTTGGACAATCCTTTGAAGAAGAAAGTAATAATTGCGGTGTTTGTGGACTTTAAGCGAGCTTTTGAAGTTATCAATAGAAAAGTTTTGCTATACAAACTGCACAGTATAGGCATAGCTGTAACAACGCTCAGTTGGTTTGAGGATTACTTGTCTAATCGTAAACAAGCAACCAGCATTGGTAGAGTTGAGTCTGATGAAGTAGTAACAGAGTACGGGGTACCTCAAGGTACGATATTAGGACCGCTACTATTTACTTTATATATTAATGACATTACTGAAATATGTCAGGAGGAAGGGGAATCAATCAATCTATTTGCTGATGATACTTTATTGATAGTTGAGCACGATAACGTGACTGAGGGGGTTATTAGAATTAATAGATTGCTGACAAAGTTCGAAGGCTGGATTGACAAAAATCACCTTATTGTGAATACTGCGAAAACTAAAGTCATGATTCTGGGGGACGGCAATAGTAATGGCCGGGACCGGGTGTGTTTGCTGGGCGAAGCGCTTGAATATGTTACGGAATTCAAATATTTGGGGCTAACAATTGATATGAAACTAAACTTCAAAAGTCATTGTAAATTATTATTGCAGGAACTATCAGACAAGAGCAGATACTTTCATAGAATTTGTCAGGCTCTGGACCGGCGGAATACACTAGTGGTGTACACATCCATTATTGGCCCTCTTTTTAGTTACTGTCCGACGATCCTATTTTATGTAAACAATATGGAATTGGATAAGTTACAGGTTATCCATAATAAATGTCTTCGTTCCATACTTCAGTGTGACAGGTATGCAAATGTTAAAGATATGTTAGCTGAGTTGCAATTGTTTTCGGTTAGGCAAACACTATATTTTATGAATATGTGTTTTATATATTAATTGGTTAATGGCGGGCTACCTGAGTATCTCAGGGATGCAATTACCATGAATAGCGATATTCACAATTACTCCACAAGAGCAAGCCATCTTATACATGTGGCCACCGCACGCAAGCAGACTACATACCAGTCATTATTCTATGAAGGACTAGTCAAATTCAACGAGATAAATCCGCGAATTAAAGATGCCACAAATATTCTGCATTTTAAGAAATTACTTAGAGAATATCTACTAGGGAATTCTGGATGTGGCCTGTAGTTGTGTGTGCACTCAGTTGTGGGGAGGGGTGCTCTTTTGGTAACTTATTAGTGGGTAGTGTCAATGGTTTTATTTTTTGATTGATTGTGTAAGTGATATGTATGTATACATTTAATAAATAAATAAAAAAAATAAGGATCGAGATGCACAGGAAAAACTTAAAAATAAAACTAATACCGGAAAATAACAGAGGGCCAAATGAGGTGGTGTGGACACATGAGACGAATAAGAGAAGAAAGAAACACTAAGAAAATATACGAGACAAGAGCAACAGGAAAACAACAGAGAGGAAGACCGAGAAAACAGCGCAATAAAAGATGAGGCAACAAGAAGGGAAACACGTGGGAAGAAATAAAGGAATTAACAAAAGATAGGAGGAAGTGAAGAGAATGTTATAAAAATTAATAATGTAGGTCTTACACCGAAAGGTAGATAGGCCAAGGAAATGACAAAATAAATACTATATGTTACAATTTCGAAATATTATCATTTATAAAAATGAGAATATAGGAATATATAGGAATATATGGAATATAGTTACGCATGTATTAATAACTGACAATGCTGATAATACAACGGTTGTATTTTCAGGATAATATCACGAACATATGTCGGACAAATGTCACAATTTATGGTTAAGCACAAATCGCTGCGACGATCGTTGCGATGGTGTTATTTATCAGTTGCGCCCACAATCTAGTCGGCCGCTGATAAAAACATAACCCGAAATGTTGAGTGTTTCAACTACAAGTAAAATAGTAAAATGTGGTAATAAATGTGGCTTGCTCTTTGAAAGATGAAGTGATCTAAATAAATATAGGTATTTAAACTGTATATTTAGCTTCTTGTTTATTCTGCTTTACTAGATGACTCAATCAATTAATTATATTCCTTTATTAAATATAATTCGTGGTGTTCTCAAAAATTGATAATGATTTTAGAAATACAACTTATTTCAACTCCAAACTTTAGAAAATGCATTTTCGTCGTTGGGGTTGAAATTCGTTGTATTTATAAAATCATTATCGATAATGAGAACACCACTTGTTATATTACCCCTGGAAATATGTTGTCTTCTTTTATAATTACGTCATAATTATCATTTTCATGTATGTTTAATTACTTGTTGATTAAAGATGGGTAAATGTTTTAATGGCATTATAATTACGGATGTACCTAATTAGTTTATTATACAAAAAAACCTTTTCTTTGCTGTGTAAATTTCGTTTTAATATATATTGTACATTAATTATGTTCGTGTCACATTTTAATTTGCCTAATTAGGTCGTAATGAGCTCATGTTTTAAATTGGAATATAAGACCATGGCCTTCATCCTGAATGACCTTCAAAGGTGATATTTGTAAGGCCTCCGTTTGTATCGGCGACCGCTTCCCTGTCGGTCTAATTAAATGTGTATGCCGGGAAATTCGTAAGCCAATCGCCCATTAATTAGAGGCTTTCATTAATGAGGGAGGAAACAACGAAAATTGCATTACAGGAATCAAATTGGAGACGCGAATCCCCACACGGCTCGTGAGAGCAGAAGATTGAAAGCCGTGCGGGTTTTTACCAGGTCTTTTTGCCGTTATTATAAATTAATTAGAAAAACGTCCGGATGCTTTTATAATGCGCCGCCGTCAGAGGCTTTATCTTGTCGCCGTAAAAAAATTAATTGGGAAAGTTCCTCTCCATAATTTCAAGTATTTCATAGTTGAATGGACTAATCCGCTCTTTGCGGGGTCCACTTTTTTCCTCTGTTGGCCAAGATTCCCGCGCAACCTCTGAAAGCCCCCGAAGGATAAGGAACGATCACTTCGATTAATGTGCGTCGAAATTGCTTTGTTAATTAATTTTTTCGCTCCTGCCAGGGGATGTTAAGAAAACACACGCTATACTCATATATATTTATTCAGACTTGTCGGTCTAAACCGATAAATAAACTCTTTTTTGCGTTAAATATAGACATCTTTAAAACGTAACTTATTTAATATATCAATACGTATATTCATGTTGAAGATTTCGACCGGAATTAAATGTAGGTTTCCTGCTGCAGGGGCGGCTTTGCGGCGGCGCCCGTGTTTCCCGACGCGTGATGAGAGTCTCTCTCTCTTGTGAGAAGCCAATCTCTGAAGTCGCTCGGGCGAGGCGCATAAATCCCTCATTCGGATTTTCATACGCAATTTAGCCGCTATATATTCATAGTTGATTTCCGAGCCGATAAGTGCCGGATTTCGGATGTTACAGGCTGAATGCGACAGACGGGGAGTTTTCATGCAATTGCATGTATGTAATCATCGGTATTTTTCCGACAACATGTCTTCATTAATTACTCAAATGATTAAACAAATATTTGACTGCATATTTTATATATTCATAAGCAATTAGAAATAATAATAGGTAGAGTAATTACATAATTAAATTAATTACATACTACATTAAGCAAATAATAAATACGTGAACAAATTTGATACAACGCTATATAATACAAGGTGTACCTAAATGATTGTTGTTATGTAATCACTTCAATACAATTGTGCCGCCTTTCAAATTTGTATACCGTACTATTTGAGAACTGTCACTGTCAACCATACCTGTCAACTGTCAGACAACATAATAACAGTAGATTGTTAAAATGTACACTGATCAGAAGAACACTTTTATTGTTGAGGCTTACATTCGTAATGGACAATTTGAGAATGGATTTATTCAATTCCAGAGTGCGTTCGGGAATTTCAACAGAAGTTCCCTGACCACCAATTTGAATACTCGGTTTTGTCAATACATATTTCACGAATAGTGCACCGTTTTAGGGAAACTGGTAGTGTTCAGAAAGGGAAATCGTCTGGCAAACCATCAGTATTAGTAGAGGTTGCTGCAGATGTTCGTGAACGACTCGAAGTAAGCCCTCAAAAATGAATTCGTAAATTGGCTATGCAAGCTGAAATTCCCTCGAGCACCTGCCATAGAATTGTGAGAAAGAGGTTGAATGTACACCCTTATAGGGTCTCAGCGGTGCAAGAATTGTTGCCAGTGGATGCCCAGAGTCATTGCCGATGGTTTATGGAAAATTTAAATAACAATCGATTGCTCGATTTAATATTTTTCAGTGATGGGGCTTGGTTCCACCTATGAAGATATGTTAATTCACAAAACTATAGGTGCTGGCATGCTGAAAACCCTTAATTTTATGTGGATGCACCACTACATCCTCAGAAGGTTGGAATTTGGTTGGCTGTGTCTTGCCGTAAAATAATTGGGCCTATATTCTTTCATGGCACAATAAACGGTGAGAGATATCGGCAACAAATTGTCCAGTCTTTCATAGACCAATTAGATGATAAAGAATTGCAGAAAGGATATTTCCAACAAGATGGTGCATAAGCTCATACAGCCACAGCAACGTTAGCCCATCCCCTAGAATTTATTAATGATAGACTAATTAGTCAAGGAATATTGCCTCCACGCTGTTCAGATCTAACTCCACTGGACTACTCCTTTTTTGCATATTTAAAACATAAAGTTTTTCAAAGAAGACTGCATACGTTGGAAGAGTTAATGGCAGAAATCGTAAATGATTGCCCAAACATAACTCCTCAAATGCTAATCAATGTTTTCAACAATAAAAGAAGACGAATGCAAATGTCTTTACAAGCAAATAGTGCACATTTTCAATATCTGCTTTGATTATATATTTCACTTATTAATTATTTTTTCTTAATTTTTACTTCTTCTTATATTTTCGTTTATTTAAAAAATTACTTTGACTACTTTAATAACTATATGTGATTCTTTTATTATCTGCTAGTCCTCAATTTTCAACAGTAAACATGTTATAACATTGTTAGATTTAAAGCGGAGCAATTATTAGATTTGTATCAGCTCGTTTATTTCATTAATTCCTGCATGATTTTAGGGTTACAGCTTGTTTGTGCCGTGGAGTATCTGCCCCACTTGAAGATGTTGCCTGTGAGGACTTTATTTTCATGCATATCGGGTTATTTTATGTACATTATGTACACACAATTTAAGATGTCCTCAATTTTAAAAGTGAGGTTATGTAAGTAATGTACATTTAAACTCGTGGGCCCTTAATTAATTCTTCATTGTAGTCTTTTCATGTGCTTGGAAGCAACAAATGTTGCTGAAACTAATAATAATTTAGTACAAGAGTAGTTAAATATCAAGGTGACGCAATTGAAATTTGAATTGCATGAAGATAGCTTTTATTGCCACCTTCATGAGTAAAGAGGGAAATGTCTCGTGCGTCTTTAAATAATTCTTCATTGTTTTCTTTTCATGTGTTTGAAAGCCGCAAATATTGCTCAAACTATTTAACGAAATAATAATTTCGTATTTCAGCAGTAAAGTATCAAATTCCACTAAGAAATTCTAATAGAAATTAGAATATCATGAAGAACCTAGTCAACGACGTGGAAAACGCAGCGAGATTTCTTAAGTACGAAGAAGCCGTGGAGTTCAAAAACAAAGCGAGGAGGATCTTGTTAAAAACTTTGAGCAAACCATGTAATGGCAGCGCCAGTAAAGTGAAATTAGTGAAAGAGTTAAACAACAAAGATTGTGTATATTTAAAGGCGGATAAAGGGAACGCGCTTGTAATATTGGACAAGGAAGTATACAGGGTCCGTCATTTCACCTCCCGTCTTCTGTAGCTCAGTTACTAATTAAGTTAGCATTTTGATATTTTGCAGACTTTACTTGCATTCTATGGCGTATTTTAGGAAAATATTTTTGATTATACAGGGTGTACCAAAAAAGTGTGACGTCATGTTGATGTGTATTTTTAAATTGCATGGTATACTTTTTCTTGTTTATTTGGATGCCCTTTATGGATGCCTACATACCTATGAAATTTTCTTAAAATAGGTTCAGTGCTTTTAGCACGAAAAAATAAAAAATGAAAAAAATCAGTTTTGCACCATTGGTTAAGAAAATTAATAAAAGATAAAAATATGCCTTGTTAAAAAAACCATACAAGGTACTCATTAAATAAGGTCTGATAGTTGCGTTAACTAAGTTTTATTGATATGCATTATACAGAGTGTCCAAAATTTAGTGTCAAACTTTTCAAACTTTAAAGCACTTTATTTTTCTTATTTTAAATTGGAGCCCCTGTATAGTTTCATGTCATTCAATGTGGAACACATTGAAAGTTATGTGCAGAAAACTCGATTTATCAACTATTCCAATAGCCACTTTAATGAATAAAACTCGAAGGTGACTTTGAAAAACAACATGACATTGACACAACATGTTTTGTAGTTACAATTAATATCTCGAAAGTATTAAAGGTTTCACAGATCTTCGTATAAACCTATTACACATCGTAAAATTATTAAATTTTGTATAAAAAATAGTTTTAGTAATAAAATTTCATAAAAACATAACATAGCTATACATTTCTAAAATTAATTAATTGCCAGAGCTTATGTTCCATCTGTATTCCGCCCTCTTGAAGGCACAAACGAAGACGAGCATGAAATGACATTGCCACTCTTCTTAACAGGTTGAATGTAATATTTTGAAATGCGAATATGAAAGTCATATCCACATTTGTCAATATAGGTCATAATATTTGTCATATTATGAAAATCATATTTTCCATGACAAAAAGTAATTTTGGTATCTAGGGTACAAAGACCTTAGCTAAAAGTTTTAAACTTTTATATTACTACAGTTAACAATGGCTCTTATCACTTTGTTAAACTTTAATGTCAATAAATTGTTTTTCAAACCCACCTTCGATTTTGATTAATTAAAATGGAAATTGGAATTGTTGACAAAACGAGTTTTCTGCAAATATCTTTGAATGTGTTAGGAATTGAGATAGGGTTATAATTAGGAAAAATGTTTGTCTTTTTAATCTGCATGGAATTACATAAAAATATACTGGGGTTCAAATTTAAAATAAGAAAAATAAAGTGCTTAAAATTTTAAAAGTTTGAGACTAAATTTTGGACACTCTGTATAATGCATATCAATAAAACTTGGTTAACACAACTGTCAGACCTTATTTAATGAGTACCTTGTATTGATTTATTAACGAGGCACTATTTTTATCCCTTATTAATTTTCTTAACCAATGGTGCAAAACTGATTTTTTTCAGTTTTTATTTTTTTGTGCTAATGTTACTAAACCGATGTCAATACAATTTAAGTTTTATGTAGGCATCCATAAAGGGAACCCAAATAAGCAATAAAAAATATACCATGCAATCTAAAAATATACATCATGATGACGTCACACTTTTTTGGGACACCCTGCATAATCAAAAATATTTTCGTGAAATACGCCCCAGAATGCAAGTAAAGCCTGCAAAATATCAAAATCCTAACTCAACTAGTAACTGAGCTATATACTGAGTTTCATGAATTTGTATTTATTTTTCTTATTTTTCTCTTGATAGCGGTCGTAAGACTGAAATAATTGTAGAGTTTTGCTGTTAAAAAAAAGTGAAACTTAACCAAGCGCATTATTTATATTAATACCTTATACACATATGTCCAAAACTCAATATCAACGGAATTACTAGCGATTCACTTTTCAGAAAATAACTGTTAGTAGGCCAATATTTTGATTGATTGTAACAATTGTTTCGTAATATAATGGAATACTGCCCCTCTAAAAGTACACGAAGAATAGCCACTCGAGTTGTTGTTAGTCCAATGAAAGTCTCAAGAACACAATTTTTGTATGTACGGTTGGATGTCGAGAGCTGACAATGACTGATCGCGCCGATCTGCTCAATACTGTGCAACACGTGTTGACTGTTGTCGTTGTTTGATCGCACACGAACATATTTTTGGACATAATCTATTTACAGATGAAGCCACCATTATGTGAAATCAAAAATAATTACTACAATCATTTAAAATATTGTGCTGCCAAGATTTATTTTTCTGAAAATCGCTTCCATCTGTCCAATACTGTGAAACACGTGTTGACTATTGTTGTTGTTTGAACGCATAAGAACGTCTTTGTGGACAAAATCTATAGACAGATGAAGCCACCTGTAGGTCAACTAAGAAACAATTGCAACAATCAATAACAATATTGTGCTACCAAGATTTATCAAGTTTTTGAAAAATAAATCGATTATATTTCCTTTAATATTTTTTGATATATTATTTTTGAGAGTTTTGAACATACGTGTATAACATATTTAAGACAAATTGCCTCAGGAATTTAGCAATTAGCAATGTCAATGTGCAATGTGTTTGCTTAAGCAATGTCTATTCGAATCGCGCGACACCCTGTATAATATAGTCCTATTAACCATTTATAACGTACCTACCAAACGGTTTTATTCTGAACATCGTTAATTAACTACACACGAAACTCATTGCAATGCTCTTTGATGTGTTTTAAAAGCAATTACATGCTTATGCACCTAAAAAGTTCACTAACAGCTTCTCTTATGCAAATGCATCCGCACGGTACATTGCCTGTTGAGGTTGTGTATCTTTAGCACCGTGGTTTTAAATTGCATTACAAGCTTGTTATTGCTAATGAGGCGTTTACAGGGAAGTTGCATTTAAACCGGCATTGAATTTAAACATGCAATACACTTTTCCCAATGATCAATATAAATGAAGTTAAGGTGTTATCCATAATAGTGAATTCAAGATGTATAAACATTGAATACGTAAGTAAATAATTTTAAATATATACATATAAAATAACAAAAATACTTATTTAAGAATTGATTTTACTTTCTATCACCAAAATTAGTACCCCCATAAAAATAATTTTCACACATTTTAATTCTTCCCCACACTAAGAAATTACATAAACACTAAATCATTTATACAGGGTGTATCAGCCAAATGGAATAAATTCAATAATAAATAAATGGGGGCGTGTTCGAAAAAAACGCTCAGACACGCTGATTGTTATTTTTAGTTGCGCATTTTTTTCATCAAAAACTTTTTATACAGGGTGTGTCATCTGACCGTGGCCAATACCAACTTTCTTATTTTAAATGCAACACCTGGTATATTATTCAATTTTTGGATTCTTCAGAAAATTCTAGACATATTTTATGTACAATGTCCTATACCTATCTTCAACTGTTTCGGAAATATTAAGTGTTTTCAGATTTACCGAATATTTCCAAATCGGTGGATAGGGAGGCGAAGATCGATGGAATGGCCAGCACGATCCCCTGATCTGACGTCATTAGACTTCTTCTTATGGGGATATGTCAAAAGTATTGTATACAAAACTAAACCCCTCGACTTAGCTGACTTAAGAAGATGAATAATGCTTGCGATTAGATCGGTCACGCCTGAGATGTTGAGTAACGTTAGAAGAAATTTCTACTTAAGATTAGGATGTTGCCATGACGTTCACGGCGAGCATTTTGAACATCTCCTCCATTGAAATTTATTGTTTTTTTTTTTGTTTTTTTACATTATCAAGAAATAAACAGTATTACTTATTAGTTTTTGAGTGTGTTGTAACGAATTTCTGTAATCAAATAATTTTCTTATTTTAATGTTAATTTTTGCAATAAATCTGAAAACACTTAATATTTCCGAAACAGTTGAAGATAGGTATAGGACATTGTACATGAAATATGTCTAGAATTTCCTGAAGAATCAAAAAATTGAATAATATACCAGGTGTTGCATTTAAAATAAGAAAGTTGGTATTGGTCACGGTCACATGACACACCCTGTATAAAAAGTTTTTGTTGAAAAAAATGCGCAACTAAAAATAACAATCGACATGTCCGAGCGTTTTTTCGAACACGCCCCCATTTATTTATTATCGAATTTATTCCATTTGGCTGATACACAGTGTATACACTATTACTTTGAACACTTAACAAATACTAAATTACAATTATATTTATAAATTATATTTAATCATTTTGTAACAAACTTGACTCCAATTTTGTATTTAACCAAATTAATTTATTGTATTTTTCGTAGATGCCTCTGATGATGGTTACATACATAACTGAAACTAGTCAGGCGAAATAAAATAAATAAATCATAAAAGAAATTAGATATTTACTCAAATGCGGAATATTAATAAAACATTGTCAGATGATATTACCAATAATCAATGAAATTACGTTTGCCATTTTTTCCACAACTTTTTCTATATATTTGTTTATATACCTATATTTCGAGCGCTTATCATCAGTACCATATCAGTTGACATTTATTATGACATTTTTATGACATTTATTATGAATGTATATGTACTTTAAACTTTAATTTTGAAAGTGTTTTGATACTTTGATAAATTTTTAAAAAGAATTATTTAAAGGAGACAGATCATTATTAAGTAACCAAGGCTAAAATTTTTTCATATAAATAGCTTCGAAAAGGTTTAAATTTGTATCTGTATAATGTTTTAATAATATAAAATCTACAAAATTAAAAATTGTGTCCTGTTTTAAAATATTGTGCCGTAACTGCAAATTTGTCAGTACTATGAAATTTTGTGTGGTGTAAATGCTCTAAAAACCTTTTATTTATGTTTCGTTTTGTTTGTCAGATATAACATTTTTTACATAATCCTTGTCTAACACATTTGGTAATTTTACTTTTAACTTGTTATTATTAGAGAAGGCTGGTGTTAATTTAAAAAGATGGGAAAGAATTTTCCCAATATTAATAAAAGGTTATTTTGCAAAAAAAAATAGTATTATTGTTTCGTTTTATAAATTTTTGTGTGATCTGGTTAGATAAATTATAAGCCTTCTTAGATTTATGGCAAATTTTTGAAATTAAAGTTTTACTGTAACCGTTAATTTTTGCTACATGTCCAATATAATTTAATTCTGTATTGAAATTTTGTACTGATAATTGAAATTTAAATAATCTATGTATTAAAAAATAGAACGCCGATTGTTTATATTTATAGAAAGTCATAGAGCTGGAATTTATACAGTTGTCTGTATGACAGTCTTTTCTGTAAATATCAAAATCTAATTTATTTTCAATTCTTGTTATTCTAATATCGAAAAATGGAAGGCTATTGTCAATTTCTTCTTCATATGTTCGTTTATTGATTTAAATTCGGAATTTAGAATTGAACGAAAACTCTCAATATAAAAATTACAATCTACAATAGCAAAAACATCATCCACAAATCTAAGCCAAACTTTGTGAAATTTTGGATATTTTCTATTATATTATTTTAAAAATAAATTAAAAATAAATTTGGTATAAATAGATAAAGAGGGTTACAAATAGCTGTGCCAAATGTCTGTTTATGGAATTGTAGTAGTAGTGACTGTATTTGTTAGGGATATTATCCCTAACTGGCTATCGACCAACGTGGGTCCTTCTGTTTATAAAATATATTGTTAAATATAAAAATATTTTGTTCCATGCATAATTTTGTTAATTTTAAGTATTCTTCAATTTTTTTCTTGATTACTGAATTAAATTTTAGAAAAAGATTCTAAAAATCGAAATGTTTCAATTATAGGAACGTTTGAAAATAAAGCTATTAAGAAAATAAATCAAAAGAAATATTTTTTTCTGAATTTAGTTCAATATCTTTCAAATCATATTAACAATGATGTAAATTATATAATATGTGCTAATAATACTCCTATGGACTTGGTTTATAAGTATTCACCATTGATGTTTATAGATAAAGAACCATCTTTTTCGATGTATAATTATACTTAAAGCGCTAGACGTCTATCATTTAAATTTGACAATTTAAAGAAAACGTTGGTTATTGCAGCTAATTATTAATTTATCTAACAGTAACCAATGTAATGAAGTTATAAACGTGCAAATATATTGTTAATATTTTTCAATTTTGTAAAACTGCCTTTTGTATTTTTACTGGCTATTTTGCCTTTTTAATTGCCCTTTTCAGCTTTTTATACTGCCTTTCTTGTCTTTTTACTGCCTGTTTTGCCTTTTTAACTGTCTTTTTCAGCTTTTTATACTACCTTTCTTCTGACTATGTTTCATTTTTTTATTTAACGCCTAACTTCCGGGATCTGATAATTACTTTTCGAATAATGACACTTTTTTTAAATGGTGACCCATAATTTTTGTTCTGTCAAAATGACACCTTAAATGTAAACATTTTTTTTTCTACCATGGAAAATTAAAAACCAAATTCATATTAGTAGCAGAGATATGTCAAACTCTGGAGAATCAAATTAAATTGCTGTTAAAAATGTTATCATTTGCAGCCCAATTTACAAATTTTGAACAGGTTGATCCTGATCTACCTAATATCGCCTTGTATGTCTGAACCTTCGCGTCCTGGTCGTATCTTCTATACAATTAGGTTTCTAGAAAGTCAATGTCAGTCCAGGATCCAAGATCCTCAAAACTTAAAAAATAATGTAACTAATGTAAAAAATATGTTCTTATGTTAAATTAAATAATGCAACTTTTTTTTATTGACTTGTCATACCCTATTATTGGCCTTAAGTGACTAATAAATTATGTTTATATTTATGTTTATGTTTTACCACTTCATTAATTTTTATGGGGTTTAACGAATTCAACGAAAAATGCATGAATAAGTAAACAAGTAATTGATTATACAGTGTGTATCTGTGAATACCTGACATACGAAAATTAACATTGGGACATTAATAAGGAATTAAATGGTGATGTTGAGTTGAATTCAGTCAGCAAACTCTAAAAATAACACCAATCTAACAGTATATACATTTCATTGATTCAATTACCTACTGTTTCATTTGTGACAATCACATTTTTAGACACGGCAATAGTTTTTGTTTACATAATTTATCTATGTTAATTTTGCTATATTTGGTAGTCACAAATTCACACTGTACAAAAAAACTCATTTTTACATAATACTGATTGTCTTTAATAAACCCGATAATTGGTAGCGTTATATTATATAAAAAGGTGCCATTCAAGAAACTTCAATGACTCTAAAACCAGTGTAACTGATACATTTCTCGTGATATCTAGATACAGATATAGATACTTTAGAAAAAAATTGTATCTTGATACATATCTAGATACAAATTTGAAAATGTATCTAGCTATAGATATAGATACATTTGAAAAGTATCTAGATGCTTCTAGATACATTTTAGTTACATGGAAAACCAAATCAATTTTTTTTTTCTTTTTACATACGCATTTTACATACTAAACCGGCCAATATTGGTAACATTTAATATATTTACTACAATTTCAATTAATCTGTTAATATTCATTAATATTCAAAAATATTCAATATAACTCAAATTATCAATTTCCCAGCACAACTTAGTCACAAATTAGAAAATGTATCCAGCTATAGATATAAATACATTTGAAAAATATCTAGAGGCTTCTAGATACATTTAAAATATTTCAGATACATGGAAAATCAAACCAAATATTGTTTTCATTTTACATACGCATTTACATGCAAATGCAAATGCTCATAAATATTTAATAAAATGTGCTAAACTAAATAAATGTTTTATCGTCAGCTTATAGTTATTGCTATACTCGTCCAGTCCTGACAATGACTTGTCGATCCATATGCATGAATTCGACATAAGTTTCTAATTTCATTTCGTTCATTCATTCATTCATTCATATTACATTTAGCTTAAGCACATGATCCAGCATTAAAAAAGGCGATTGTTTATTCGAAAAAGCATGTGTCATTGTCAGCTTTCGTCGGGCTACTATACGTAATAGATACAAGAAAAATACACAATGAAATAAAAAATTACTGACTCAAACTTAAATTAAATACGAGAAAATTAATCGGTAAAAATTTGACAACATAATAATGCTCGCATTATTCATTATTCATTATAATAATGAATTAATAGCGTATTATATGTAATTAACCCATTCGCTAAAGATTTTATAGGTCTCTCCTGTTCAAAATATATTTTTTTGTCGATACTACCAAATAACTGACCCACACACGGTTCATGTTGGGTCACGAAAAGTATTTATATACTTTCCCAAATGTTAAAGATAAATTATTATAAAATTCCTACCATGCTCGTAAATTAAAATTACCTTTGTGCATATTTTTATATACACAATATATCTATGAGAATTATAGAATAGTGCACAGTTGAAAAGTAATAAAAAGGTTAAATTCAGTTTTAATCAGTGTAATTCATATTATGGTCAAGTTAAATTTCAATATTTAAAATAGAATTACATTACAAAATTAAATATTGATATAAATATTATTTTATTTGTACATTCATGTTTACACATATATGGTTTGCAAAGTCATCAATTATAGGGTATGTTCAAATTGGACATTTAATTAATATAATATATAATAATAACCACAGCATTTTTTTGTAACTGGGACTAATTTTTCCATTTATATTGTTGTTTTTATAAAATGATCAATAATGTTTTATAATACAGAGGTCAACACAGAGTATATAATAGTTATTCAATGAATTGCAGTCACTCACATGTACACAGTAAACTAATTAATTGTAATAAATTATGAACACACTAATAGGACTAATACGCTAGTCAATTAGCGATTAAACATGCACCACTTTCCCGGCCCTTCTACTATTGTGTACATAATTCATGAATTAATTTGAAATGCCGGTGAAAATAACTTGCATCATCCTTGTGGTGTAGTAAGTTAAGGCTCCGGCCAATTAGTTGAATGTATGTACGCTTACTGAAAACAAGAGTCGCCCTAATGTAAATTGTTAATGCATTCATAAAACTAATAACAACAATAAACTAACATGGATCGTCCTTGTAATGGAGTAAGTTAAGTCTCCGATTATTTAGCCGAATATATTTACACAATTACTGATAGAACATGAGCCGCCCGGAGGATCCACCTTTATGTAAATAATTATGGATTAATTTAAAATACCAGTAAAATAACATTATGATTTATGAACTGATATTCATCAGTTTACATGAACTGATGATTCGTAGTTGAAGATAAAATTATTATCCTGTGGTATATTAAAATTGTTCAATATCGTTTTTCACTTTAATTTTTTCCAGCAAATTTCAGTCATGTTTAATAAACTTTTATTTATTACTCGAAAAATTTTAATAATATTTACCAGAATTTCAAATTTACTGTCAAACATTCAATAATTACTATCAAACTGCAATCATAACTGTAAGATTTTCGATTATTTCCAACAAAATTTAGTCATATTTAACAAAATTGTACGTATTACTGGCCAATATTGGCAATATTGGTCATTATTGGTAATTATTTATTATATTTACCACAATTTCAATTAATCTGTTAATATTCAATAATGTTCAAAAATATTCAATAATAACTGCTAAAATTTCAATCATAACTCAAATTATTAATTTCCCAACACAATTATTTAACAAAATTTTGTCGGAGATACTATTTTGTGTCATATTCTACTTATTGACAAACTGATTTAGTAACTGAAAATTTCAATAATACCTAATTATTTCAGCAGGTTGTTTCATTACAATGTTATAATTATATTCATAATTATATGTAACATTATAACACTATATTAAATTACAATTAAGTGTATGGTTTTATCTGTAAATTACCGTTATATTTTTAAAGTTGTTATATTCAGTACTTATTGGTAAATAATATAGGTATTTTTATTTGATTTTATTATTTATTTCTTTCACCTGACTAGTTTCGGCTACGAACAACCATCATCAGAGGCATATCTACGAAGAATACAATAAATTAATTAGGTTAAATATAAAATTAGAGTCAAGTATGTTACAAAATGTTTAAATATGAATTAAAATAATATTTGTGCAATATGTATACCGTTATATTTTCGAACGGTTGGATAAGTATTCGAGTATTATAATAATTGTATAAAATGCTGACATACAATATACTCAAATACAAATTAATAAAAGCCCCAAAATAGCTATTTTTATTACACAAACATAAAATGAAGGTTTTTCGAACGAATCGCTGTTGAGTTCGAATTAACTTCATTTAGGTACGTGTGACAAATACAATCGTCCGCAAATGGTTGCTATGACAACTTTTACGGGTGAGGTTGAAAATAGGGTATTTTGCGGACTCAGTTGAAGTCGAGAAATCGTAATTTGGCAGAGCGAATACCAAAATAGTTACTTTTGTTACAAGTACTGACATGCTCACATAACTGCATAAATCTAGTACACATGTATTTATATGGCTATATGGATTTGCTTTTATATCTAAATTTCTTGTACTATATATTATATAGATTTGATTTTATATCTAAATTTCTTGTACTAGATTTATGTGAGAATGACTGTACCTAACATGTTTTTATTTCGGACGAGGCGTAGCCGAGTTTGGAATAGCAGACGAGTCCGAAGAAACTTAATTTAGGTACGTGTTACAAACAACATTTTTTGTTCTATATGCTCCCAAAAATGTATTCAAACCTTTCATTATGTATGACAAATGTCATCAGAGCAAATTTTTCTGTGATCTTTGGATATTAATTATCATGCCACCAAAGTAACCACATTGTTTCAAACCATGGCAACTTCTTTGTATTGAGTCCGGAAAAGACTCATTTCAGGGACTTAAATGAGTCCGTAAAATGGCTATTTTTGGGAGCACGTATACAGAAACATTTTTATTAAGTCTGCATGTATATTCTGACATTGAATTTGCTCAATTTGAAATAACAAAGAAAAATAACGAAAATTCTATAACACACTAATTATAAACCTTTACAACCAAACACAAATCAATAATTTTCGTTTCATTTTCATAATTCGTACTAATAGACTATAAAAGGTTTTTATTAAGTCTGCATGTATATTTCGACATTCAATTTGCTAAATTTGAAATAACAAAGAAAAATGACGAAAATTCTGCTCACACTAATTAGAAACCTTTAGAACCAAATTCAAATCAATAATTTTCGTTTCATTTTCATAATTCGTACAAATAGACTATAAAAGGTTGAAAATAATATATAATATAAAAACACTGCAATTGATTCATCTCGCAGAAATTAGATTATTACTTCAGTTGTATAAAAAGTAAATATAGTTTTACATTACAACAAATAATCAAATAATCAAAAATTATCCTATGAAATGAATTTCGAAATGAGTAGCATTCGCAAAAAAATTTTGTGGGTTTAATAGTAATTGAATAGTTGGGTCGAAAAACGATAACATTAGAAAAACATAGCTTTTAGTAAGGCCTAATAAATTTGCTTGCTGGATAATTGCTTGCTTTGATTAACGTGAACTGGAACAGATCCAATTTTACACTTAAAAGAGAGGATATACAAAATAGCAAAACAGTTACTTCTCTGTTTCATTTCTAGTATGGTTGAAATGTTTTTTTTAACTCAAGTAGATAGGCTACACCGCTTGTAGACCAATTTCCTATAAGGATTTACATAATGGTCTTAAATTACTGTCTTTCGTAACAATGAGAAATATGATGGAATTGTCATACGATCAATTTGAAAGAATTTTACGACTGGAGCTAAAAATGTACAGATTTTGAGGATTTTGTTTGAAAATCTGTTCAAAATTAAAAACTCTTCAAATGTATCAAATTTTCAATTGAAATTGTTAAGATTTATCAAGTTTTCAACTGCATCTACGAAAATCAGTTAATATACATATTCTTGCTTTTAGTAAGGCCAAATAAATCTGCTTGCTGGATAATTGCTTGCTTTGATTGACGTGAACTGGAACAGATCCAATTTTACACTTAAAAGAGAGGATATACAAAATAGCAAAAAAGTTACTTCTCTGTTTCATTTACAATAGGCTTCAAATGTTATTTTTTGTTTCAACTCAAGTAGATAGGCTACACTTCTTCTAGACCAATTTCACATAAGGATTTATATAGGAGTTTTAATTTACTGTATTCCGTAGCAATAAGAAATATAATAGTATTTTCATATGATAAATTTGAAATAATATCATAACTGGAGCTAAAAATATACAGATTTTGACGATTTTGTTTGAAAATCTGTTAAATTTTAAAACTCTTCAATATTTACAATTGAAAATGTTAAGATTTATCTAGTTTTCAACTGCGTCTAGGAAAATCAGCTAACAAACATATTCTTGCTTATAGTAAGGCCAAATAAATCTGCTTGCTGGATAATTGCTTGCTTTGATTGACGTGAACTGGAACAGATCCAATTTTACGCTAAAAAGAGAGGATATACAAAATAGCATAGAAGTTACTTCTCTGTTTCGTTTCCAATATGCTTAAAATGTTATTTTTTGTTTCAACTCAAGTAGATAGGCTACACCGCTTCTAGACCAATTTCCCTTAACGATTTACATAGGGGTCTTAATTTACTGTTTTCCGTAGCAATGACAAATATGATAGAATTGTCATACCAATTTCCCATAAGGATTTACATTGGGGTCTTAATTTACTGTTTTCCGTAGCAATAAGAAATATGATAGTATTGACATATGATAAATTTTAAAGAATATCATAACTGGAGCCTAAAATGAACAGAGTTTGAGGATTTTGTTTGAAAATTTGTTAAAATTTTAAAAGTCTTCAAATGTATTAAATTTTTAATTGAAATTGTTAAGATTTATCAAGTTCTCAACTGCATCTAGGAAAATCACTTAATAATCATATTCTTGCTTTTAGTAAGGCCAAATAAATCCGCTTGCTGGATAATTGCTTGCTTTGATTGACGTGAACTGGAACAGATCCAATTTCACACTTAAAAGAGAGAATATACAAAATAACAAGAAAGTTACTTCTCTGTTTCATTTCCAATATGCTTGAATTGTTATTTTTTGTTTCAACTCAAGTAGATGGGCTACACCGCTTCTAGACCAATTTGTCATAAGGATTTACATAGGGGTTTTAATTTACTGTTTTCCGTAAATATAAGAAATATGATAGAATTCTCATACTATAAATTTGAAAGAATTTCACAACTGGAGCTAAACATGTACATATTTTGACGATTGAAAGTATTACATTTTCAATTGACATTGTTAAGATTTATCAAGTTTTCAACTGCATCTAGGAAAATCAGCCAATAGCTCCCACCTATTATGATTTGGACTATTTTAATCAAGAATTTAAAAAATGGACAGTTTGCTTTTGTTTTTTTCCAAGCTGGAGTTAATTTATTTTAGTAATTTTCACAGCTAGTACAGTTGATAATATTTTGAAAATAATATTAATAAATAAATAATAATAATAATTTATTATTTATAATTTTTACCATTACAGTTTTAGTAAAATATCAATAAATAATAATTTATCATCACACTATTAAATAACATTTAAATATTTAGACAGATAGTTTGACAGTTGCAGTAATATAACAATAAATAATAATTTATTATAACACACTGATAATGGGGCCACATATATTATAACGAATATAAAATATGCTTAACGGTGTTTATGGATTTAAATATAAATTATAATAATATTTGTTATAGTGTGTATAAATTATTTAGTGTTTATGTAAGTTGTTAGTGTGGGGAACAATTAAAATGTATGAAAACTATTTTAATGGGGGTATTAATTTAGGTAATTGAAACTAAAATCAATAATTTAATAAGTGGTTCAGTAAAATAAGTATTTTATATGTTTATATAAAATATGTGTATATATATATATATATATATTTCGTTTAACACGAAATATAAATCGCAATAGGGTTAATCAAGAAGATCGTTAATAAATGGCGTAAAGACTTGATATGTCAAAATCTGTTAAAATTATTGCTACTTGTTGTTGATATTAAAGGACATGTATTATCCTAGGTATCTCAAATTGTTGAATATATTTTCTTAATTTTTTTTTGTTTAAAATGAAAATTTCATGATTTTTAAACGAATTTTTGCATGTTTAGTTGATTTATTTGATTTAGAAATCATATAGTTGATTATAGAAATTTCTTGATTTGGAATTTGTTTAGTTGATTTAGTTGATTTAGAAAACTTGTACATGGTTAATTTTAGAAATGTAGCTGATTTAGAAAGTTTGTATATTGAATATATATATATATATATATATATATATATATATATATATATATATATATATATGTGTATATTGTATATTGAAAATATGTATGTGATTTGATTTTAGAAATTTTGTTGATTAAGTTTCCAAAAGAGTTATGTATTCATTGAACGTGTTTGTGTTATTAATAATTAGCTTTTCTAAATTGTCAGAAAGATATTTGCTAGTATGCCACTAAGTGGTGAGCCTATAGGTAGTCCATCGTTCATTTTATAAAACTAGTTAGTAAAAAAACAAAACTTTTGTTATATTTTGAATTTAATTATATTGAGAATATAACTCATACGTAAAACGTGACGTCATAACAATGCAGTTTCTATAGTTACGCAAGTATTAATAACTGAGAATGTTGATAATACCACGGTTGTATTTTCAGGATAATACCACGAACAAATGTCGGTCGCTGTCACAATTTTTGGTTAAACACAAATCGCAGCGACGATCGTTGCGATGGTACTATTAATCGGTTGCGCCCACAATCTAGTCGGCCGATGATAAAAACATAACCCGAAATGTCAGTGTGTCTCAAGTACAAGTAAAATAGTAAATTGTGGTAATAAATGTGGTTTGCTGCTTGAAAGATGAAGTGATCTAAATAAATATAGGTATTTAAACTGTATATTTAGCTTCTTGTTTATTCTGCTTTACTAGATGACTCAATCAATTCATTATATTCTCTTCCTAAATATAAGTCGTGGTGTTCTCAAAAATCGATAATGATTTAAAAAATACAACTTATTTCAACCCCAATCTTTGAAAATGCACCTCGCCCTTCGGGCTCGGTGCATTTTCGTCGTTGGGGTTGAAATTCGTTGTATTTATAAAATCATTATCGATAATGAGAACACCACTTGTTATATTACCCCTGAAAATGTCTGTACTTTTTGTTTGATTTAGTATGTGTTTATATAATTATATTGTGTGTGTGTATAAGTATATCATTAATTGGTATATTTGTTTAACAATTTGTGATGTCGAATGAGGCTAAAGGGAATTTTGTAGGTAATTTTATGTTGTTTATGTGTTGAATAAGTTTGTTTCGGTTACTAATTGTGTTATGGTTTGTAATTTATGGCATTTAATTTGTAATTTTAGCTTAAGAATGCGGAAGCTTATTATATATTCTAAATATATACATACAAAATTATTGAAACACTTATTTAAAAATTGATTTGACTTTCTATCCCCAAAATCAATACCAGCACAAAAATAATTATTACACATTTTAATCATATAAAATCATTTATATACACTATACATTGAACACATAACAAATACTATTATAATTTATATTTAAATATTTTGTAACAAACTTTACTTTAATTTTATATTTAACCCAATTAAATTATTGTATTCTTCGTAGATAGGCCTCTGATGATGGTTGTTTATAACCGAAACTAGTCAGGCGATAGAAATAAATCATAAAACAAAATAAAAATAAATATTAGTTACCAGTAAGTGCTGAATATAACAACCTCAAATTATAATGTTGTTGCAACATTTTATTCGTTAAAATTCACTACTCCAGTTTCGAAATATGACATAGTGCTTTTTGGAGAATAAAATGTTGTAAAACATTGTAATTGAATGTATAATTATTAATATTGATTAGCACGTGGTCACGGTCAAAATGATCTCAATGATTAATCTTATAATTGTGTGGATATGTATAGGAATATATTATTTTAAAATGATATCTACAGTTTCTCTTTGCAATATTGTGGGGTAATAGAAATATTGAAGCAATCTGTCAACCTCAGAAAATATTAAATTTCCGATCCGTAATGCCTTTGATCATCCGCGTTTAGCTTTAAAGAAACCCGCAAAACCCTCCAGATCTTGTAGCGTATGTTTTCCCACGGCCTAAAGCCCGGAACAGTGAGAGCGACAGTGTTTAAACCCCATCCCCTAGTCTCGAGACTCGCGCCAAGAATAAAAAACTAATGCCGCATAAGGACTTGCTCCTTATTGTGTCAACTGCGAGTCCGGCGACGGGAGATAACGAGATTTAAGGGCTCCACACTTTCACCAACTACATAAATCTCTATACAAAGCGTCTCGCCATCCTCGACGGGTTGTTGGGTTTTGCAACATCCCACTCCACACAGCATGTCACCTTCCTCATGATACGACAGTGGACGTATCAAAAGAAAAGATAACAGTGATAATAAATTTATCCTGTAACAGGATTTATGATAAATGTATTCTGCTATGATATGAGATATGCGATATGCAATATATTTAATCAATTAATTAACTACACAAAACTTAAATTGTAAATTAAGAATAATTAGTAGAAGAATCATTGATTTATCTTTTTTAATGGATAATTAAAGGTATGCTTTTTTTTGCAAAAAAGTACAAATTAAATTATTTACAAAAAATAAAACAAGCTGAGTCTTAGCTGAGCACCAACTAATATTTTTGTAAACACATTTAGTACCTCTTGACACATTTAGAAGATCTCTTACTGGTAATTGAATCGACCGGCATCATATTTAGTACATTCCTTCCCATGTAAAATATGCTGAAAAGTTGAGTACACCTCATTTACAATCAGCTTAATGATATGATGCTTATAGAATGAAGGAATAATGAGAAAAATATGAGTACTAATATGATATTATGAACGAGGTAGGATACGAATGATGTATTGCTGTGAAACCAGCATGATGATACAGAATTTAGGTAGTGAAGCAAATAGATAATCAACAAAGATAATGGAGGTCACGTAACACATAATATCACAAAGAACTAATAATTTAAATAGATTACAGCAACCAGGGCCGTACTTAAGGTTTGGAGGCCCCGGGCATAAATATGGAGTGGGGCCTCCAGTAAATAAATAAGAAAATAAAGAATTTAAAAAAAAATTAAAAAAATATACAAGAAGTAGGGCCTCCTCAATACCCCCCCCCCCCCCAACAAAATGTATGCTTCAATCTTGATTTTTTTAAACTACACTCAGATGCAAAAAAAACTGGGTCATTGGGTCGTTGTTAGCAAAAAAAATCATTTTTTTAAAAATTTAATAGTATAGTCCTTAGAATGAAAGTTTTAGTGTTTTACAATCAAGGATGTAGATTCTTCACTACCTATTGCTCATTCGGCATTATGCATGGAGGATCAAGGTGGCTACTGGGTTTTGACTTGTTTGTTTTCGATTGTCATTTTCATTATTATTCTCTGTTAAGTTTATTTTGCAGAAATGCATTTTTTTTCGTGTATACGTACATTATCGCTTTCGCTTATTAATGTTCATTAAATAAATAATAAGTACAATATGTTGCTTCTTTCTACATCCTGACGATCTATTTGATTGTAAAACACCAAAAATTTAATTCTAAAGATTATACCAATATATAATATATACTAATAAATTTAAAAAAAAAGGTTCTTCTGCAAACAATAACCCAATGACCCGGTTTTTTTCATATGAGTGTAGCACAAGATCATTTAAAAATTCGTATTCTTATTCTAGTCGTATCTGTTGATACCAAATAGTATTACGATGAGCGCGTAGCGCTTGAAGTATACATATATAGAGAAATATACAGGGTCCTGCAACAGTGCGTCGAGCTTTCCTAGCGCGTTTCTCGTGAAAGATAGAAAAAATTTTTCGTACAAAAACTTAGTAGTCTAAAAATCTTTATTTTCAAATATACAGGGTGTCCCAAATTTTTAGAATAAGATAAACAAACTTTTTTTTAAAGGAACACCCTGTATTTATTCAAGGTTTCTGATGACATTTTTCAACCTCTACAATGTTGTCTATTTAGTTTTGGATTATGTTACAGTAATGCCAATTTACCTGTTTTTTTGAAGGTAAGAATAAGTATTAGCAATATTCTCAGTGTGGTTAATAAGCAACATGATGGTAATGAGCAATTTGAATTTAGTAATACAGGGTGTTCAGAAAAGAATGTCAAACTTTACAAATTTCAAAGCGGTATAACCCATTTTTTTTAAACATAATGCCTACTATTTTATGTCATTATTCGATAGGTATTTTTCTTCTCTTCAATTTTATTGTGCATATCTTATGTCTGAACTCCATAGTTGTTGAGATATTCAATATTTTTCACAAAAGTCACCATTTAATTACATTTCTATGCACTGAAATAAGTCATGCTGAGACGAAACATCTGTCAAAATGTAAGTAAGAATCAATGTGAGATGAACGAAAATGGTAAAATAGTAGATAGTACTTCTGCAATACGATTAATTATTTTATTCCAAAACCATGAGAGATAACAAAATTATTAATACAAAAGAGAAACGGTTCTACAGCAATGTTCAAAATGTTTTTGTTCATCTCACATTGATTCTTACTTACATTTTGGCAGTTGATTTGTCTCAGCATGACCTACTTCATTGCATAGAAATGTAATTAAATGGTTACTTTTGTAAAAAATATTGAATATCTCAACAACTATGGGGTTCAGACATAAGATATGCACCATCAAATTAAAGAGAAGAAAAAGTCATACCGAATAATGACATAAAATATGGGACATTCCATTAAAAAAAAATGGGTTATACCACTTTGAAATTTGCAAAGTTTGGCATTTTTTTCTGGGCACCCTGTATTACTAAATTCAAATTTCTCATTACAAAAAGGTTGTTTATTAACCACACTGTGATTATTGCTAAAACTTATTCATATCTTAAAAAAATGAGGTCGTTACGACTTTTTAAAATTTAGCTTGCTTATGCATGATATTTTGAAAAAAAAATTGTAAGTTGGTTACATTGTAACATAATCCAAAACTAAATAGACAAAATTGTAGAGGTTGAAATGTGTCATCAGAAAACATGAATAAATACAGGGTGTTCTATTGAAAAAAATGTCTGATTTTGTTATTCCGCAAAATTGGGACACCCTGTATGTTTGAACATAAACTTACAGCATAAATATTTTTAAACTAATAACTTTTTGTACGATACATTTTTTTCTATCTCTCACGGGAAAAGCGGAAATGCGGAAGTTGTGGAAAAAAAAGTAAACGTAATTTCATTGATTATTCCGAAAATTATTAAGGTTACTTAGTTAATATCAACTATTTTTTTTTATAAAAGATAATTTTATTTGGATGTTATGGTGTTATGATCCAATTTCGATATGCGTGGCAACATAATATGTATTTTCTATTACTTTTAATCAGTAACTTGGTACACTTGCGCACATTACATTGCGAATTTCAAACAAATTTACTTTGTACTTCAAACATAAAATGATCATACTTTTTCGCTGTGCAATTATAATCATAGCAAATCATGAAATAGATTATTGCATCATGTGGTTAAAGAAAGAAGTTAAAACATGTGACAGATAAAAGTTAAATATTATGCTTCTCTTTTAAGTAAACCTTAAGTTTAAGTTTTTATCCATAAATTACAAGTTATATATAAGGTGGTTATATAATTATTTAGTACTTACTGGTAAAAGCATTATTTTTATTTTATTTTATGATTTATTTATTTTATTTCGTCTGACTAGTTTTGGTTATATATAACCTTCATCAGAAGTATTATTTAAAACTTCAAATTAGACATATCGTCGGCTTGGTGTTATAAGGTTGCATGTAACATTTTTCAGGTCTATAGCTTTACAGGGCTATATGTTTTCAAAGCGAGACTTTTCAACTTGTTGGAAGGTGAAACTCGGATTATTAAGAATCTGAGATAAAAAAATATCTACTTACAGTGCACAATACCTCATTTTCTATAATAACATATTTAAAGTCGTTATTACCAAATTTACAAATTTGCACATACAACCTTGTAACATTAAGCCGACGATATTTCAAATTTTAAAATTGCATTCCAAATGAATTCAAGATATATGAACATCGAATACATGCATCCGATGATGTTCATATATATAACTGAAACTAGTCAGGCTAAAATAAAAATCACAAAATTAAATTAAAATATATTTTTTTCCAATTCGCTTTATTAAAATGCTCATTATGTATATTGAATCTCATTATTAAAAGAACACTTTAATTGAAAGGGTGAATAAATGTATACATTTTCACTTCATTCACTATAACCATTGACAAAGCGAATAAAGTAAAAAATACGTAAATACGCACTATCGTTGAAATTTTCGTTGTCCCCTGACGGTTGGGTGTTCACACAAATTCTTCAATTGTGATAACGAATTGAAAAAAATCTTGTATGATACACGTGAATAAAGCAATTTTATCCACTCGAAAACATTATTGCACTCGGCTTCGCCTCTTGCGCTAAACTGTTTTTTGGTGGATAAAATTCGACTTTATTCATTTATACCATACATAGCTATTTTACCAATAAGTACTAAATAATAATATTGGAACCTTAATTATATTTCTCCTTTACCCTAGAGTTTTGTGACAATTGTACACAGCAAAAACATAACTGCTTTAATTAGCTTCAACAGTTATTGAAATAGTTTTTAAATATTTATCAAATGCAAAATTTATTTTCATTTAATACACGTTAGAATAGTTTCATAGATTTTATTTTGTCAATATTATAATAGCAATTATTATTATTACATAATAAGAGACTAAGTTGCAACAGTCAATTACGGAGATTGGAAAAGTTGTCATAATTTAACCTTCCAGTAGTCGCGCACGGTCTCTGAGACCGGGCCAATACAAAATTTTATATTACTAATGAAATATAAATCGCTGATTTCTTAAACTAACAGTACCTTCCTAGAATAAACCCATAAATCTGTAGTGTGACCGTGAACGCCGCAGTGCGTGTAGTTAATAAATAAACCATAATCCCGGTCTGTGAGACCGGCGCGACTAACGGCGTAATTTTAATTTTTATATAAAATCTTCTCAAATAAAAGGAAACTTGTATATTATTAACATAAATTATGTCCAAATAATATGTTTATTATTTATATAACAGTTCGAACAATATGGTCATATGAAAGTGAACAGGAACGTCTGCAAAAATTGGTAGAAGAAAATTTAAATCATCGTGAAGAAAGATATTTGCAGCCAAATGGTAATATTTTAATATTATAAATGATATTATATTTGGAAAAATAATCGGAAAATAACATTTTCATGCTTAATTTGCAAAAAAATCCTGTTCTTAGAGCACTTAACAGCTGTCTACCAAGTATGCCAACAAAGTGCTTTATCAGCAGACAATTGAGTTCAAGCTACGTTAGTTTATTCAATAGGATGTAATTATCATAAAAACACTTATTGTTAATTTTTTATTTCACTGTTTTATTTAATTACGAATTTTTATATTTGGTTGAAATAATTTTTTATTGTTTTTAATGTAACTCTTAAATAATAATTTTCTTTCGTTTTTAATTTACCAGTTGGTAGTTTATTTATTAACCCTTCCTGTGTTAATTACTTTAATTTGATTTTATTGCTGCTTTTGCTAAAAAAAAATCCGGTCTGAGAGACCGGCGCGACTACTCAAGTTACATATTTTAGCGCGACTACTGGAAGGTTAAAGGTCAATAAAATTCTATTGAATATTAATTTTAATCATCTCTGCATCTGGAATTTCATAACGAATTATTTGTGAATACAACTAATTATTGTCGAACATTTTAGTAGTATCGAAAATTACTGCATAATTTTTACAAATATTGCCATAATATATTTTATACTTTAGATATATTTTAGGGGATACGTTCAAATCCCGACAAATATAATCCCGACAATCATAATCCCGACCATCAAAATCCCGACAAATCAAAATCCCGAGAAGTTAGAATCCCGGCATAATCCCAACATATCTGAATCCCGACAAATCAAAATTCAATTCAGGTAAAATTCACCAACAAAACTTCGTTTCTACGTATTCTGCGTATTCCTAGAAATCGTTTGTTTCAATTTATTACTGGCAGGCCAGGTAAACTGATATTATCTACGACTAATTTATAATGTAAGTATTATACTTGAGATTTTTGCAGTATAATGCTAGACATTAATCCGTTAGGGAATAATGACTAGGGATTAATGACTATTAATCGCTAGTCCAATCACAAAATTTCTCAAATTAAATAATACCATGGAAACAATATACACAAACTCAAAAGTGTCACTGCGAAACGTGTAGTGTTTGTGTATTTGTATTGAAATGGATGAAATTGAAGAGTTTTTACTGGTACACCGCTAGAAATTGTACAACTTGCTACAGCAGTAGAAAATTGTGATATACCAAGGGAAACAGGGAAATACCAAGAGAATGTAATAATAGCTATTTAAGGTATAAGTGAATAAAGTCGAATTTTATCCACGACAAAACAGTTTAGCACAAGGGTCGATGCCGAGTGCGATAATGTTTTCGAGTGGATAAAATTACTTTATTCACGTATATCATACAAGATATTTTCCAATTCGTTATTGAAGAATTTGCGTGAACACACAAACAACATCTACCTTGATATCGGAAACATCGACTTCCATTTACAATAAGAGGTACGCAACCTTCAACAAATGGCGTCTTCGTAAGAACGCAAAATCATTTTCCGAAAATGTTCTACTAGCCTATTTAGTCGAATACAGAGTAGAGTATTAATAACTATTAATAACTTGTTTAAAATACCTACAAATCGAAATCATGAAAACTTCGTTAGAAGAGCTGGTATTGGTCTTATCTATATGGTTGAAGAATTGCAAAAGGAGCAGCAACACGTTGAAAATTTAATCGATGCTTACTCCGTGGTCAACCGAAAATTACAAAAAAAAAAAACAGCGGATATTGAAAGGGAACAAAGAATTCGAACCGTAAAAGAAAATCGTGAACACTTAAATGTAATTGATTATCTTCGAGGCATTGCTCATAATTTAGCAATATAAAGTTAAATAAAATTATTTTATTGACTAATAAACCTGATTGTAAAAGTCTGACCTTTATTATTTTCCTTATTATTATTATTAATCTCAGAACCTCTAAATTTTCTAAAATTTATTTTACTTTGTTAGGATTTTAAATGTCAAGATACTGATTTGTCGGGATTTTCATCTGTCGGGATTCTGATTTGGGTATTTCAAATTTCGTCGTGATTATTTATATATATATATATATATATATATATATATCTACCTTGGGCTATCGACCCCATGGGGTCTTTTCGCCTCGGGATTATAAGAAGTCGTAATTTTGATTGTCGGAATATCAACCCAAACCTATATTTTAGATATGATATAAGATTATTTTTTGTGTTTTAAAACCTCGAATGCAAAAACGTATAATTTATGGTTTTTTATAACATTTATTTCTAACAGATAGTATGCAGCATAAGATTGTCTTAAAGCATACCAACAAATTAAATTATTACTTAAATAATAATAATTATTAAATTATTAATTCATTTCATTCTATTTCAACTTACATTTATGGGTAAATCAAGATTGAAGATACACTTCCGGACAAAATTAAGGGACCACCTAATATACTTGAAATAACTTTTCCAATTTACAAGTGTTTTGAACAGACTTTTCACATGTCATATATTGACATTTATTAACCATTATTCAAATAGTGTGCCATGAAACAATTAACAAAATCAGAACATTTTCTGCTAGGAAACGAAGAGTCAATAAAAAGCTCTAACTGTTTCACCTTTTTAACTCTTTTAATTAATAAAGCGTGCTTTAACTTTCAAAAACTGGTAAATTTGTTTGCATTAAGTTAATTAAATATGCCTAGACGCCACTGCAAAATTAAGGGACTAAAAGAGATTTAAGGGATTAAATTAAGAAGTATTCCCAATGATTGTTCTTCTTCATGAAGGATATTCACGAAGAGAAGTTGCTGGAATTCTAAATACCAACAAATCTGTGGTACAGATGGCCGCAGCACGGTTCAGAGGGATTGGCAGTTTCAAAAGAAGATGCGAACAAGGTGCTGAAAGAAAAAAAAACAACACGCAGAGAAGATCGAAGATCGTTTTATCGAACTTCAGGGTTTAAGAAACCGGTTTGTAACATACAGCATCTACTGAATTAAAAAAATGATCTTCGATCAGCCACTGGAATAAAAATGTCAACCAAAATAGTAAGAAGAAGACTGAATGAAGTCAATTTGTCTGCAAGAAAACCAGCAACTGGTCCAATTCTCACAGCTACGCACAAAAGAAATTGCGTAAACTTTTGTCAAAATCATCAAATTTAGAACGAAGGGCAGTGGAACTCGTTTTATTTTCGGATGAGTTCAGTTTCCTCCTAAACAAGAATGATCGACGTATTCGTGTCTTACGAAGACCATGTAAGCGATTTGCACCATGTACCATTTGAGAATTTTACAAATATGGTGAGGGTCTGTAATGATTTGGGGTGGGATACAATTTAAAGGTCGTACAGAATTGGTTTTGATACGAAATTGGTCGCTAACAGCAAGAAGATATCCAGACAAGATTATTGTCCCCATGTTCAACAATTTGCCATAAATTTCGGCAATGGATTCATTTTTACACAAGACAATGCCAAACCTCATACAGCTAGCATTGTCACAACTGCGTTGAGAGATGCAAATATCCAATATTTGGAGTGGCCTTCCAAAAGCCCTGACCTCAATCCTATTGAGCATCTCTGGGATCAATTGGGCAAAAAAATTAAAAACGATCCGAGACCGCCAGTCACTCTTGAAGAGCTCTCTAACATGCTTGTTCATGAATGAGACCAGATACTCCAAGAAATAATGCAAACCTTTAATATCAAGCATACCGAGAAGATTAGAAGCTTGTATAACCAATAATGTTACTGTTTATTACAAAATATGATTTCAGTTCATAAGAAGACCCTTGGTATTTTAGTCTAATTTTAAACTTTATCTCTTCAAGACCATAAAAGTAAAGTTTGCTAATTTTAACTGATCTTGAGTCAACTAAACTGTAAGGAAACACTTGGATTTATATATTTATTCGTTTCATTAAATTTTGTTATCTGTTATTATCGTAAATTTCGTATATGATTATACTTGAGTCAACCAAGTGTTTATAATTCCTATGAGTATACTTGTGCCCACCTACCCACCCTCCAATTTTACACGAATAATGATCAATCCTTGATCTGTAATTATTTTTAAAAATTATTAATATAAGGATGATTGATAATGAATGAAACATGTATCAAAAGCTGTTGTTATTGCAGGAAATTGTAGTTCCAATGCTTTACATTGCAGGAAATTTTGATGAAGGAATAAGTGGGTGGTCACACTTTAACCATTCTATAAGTTGATCCTGCAAAAATAGGAATCATCACGTTGTTGCTACGAAATCATGATCAAACAGGATGGTTCAAATTTGTGTTATAAATAAATGTAAAATTTATGCTCAAATGAAGAATTTTTGAGATCCTGGGCTGGACTCGACTTCCAGTATGATGATTTAAAATTGCAGTTGCAGTTGGTTCTTATAAATTATTAGTTTAATCTTCCAGATAATTTATGTTTATGTCAATAATGGGATTATTTATTTTGCTGTCTGTTGTCTGCTCACTCTTCAATTATACACGAATAATGATCAATATTTGATCTCCATTGGTTTTCAAAAATGATTAAAATTCAGGTGATTATTAATGATTGAGACATCTACTTAAAGCTGTTGTCACTGCAGGAAATTGTAGTTCCAAGGCATTACATTGCAGTAAATTTTGATGGGGGTGGGTTAGTGGGCACACTATAACCATCCTCGATCTTGATCCGGCAACACAAGGAATCATCACATTATTGCTACGAAATCATGATCAAACTGCATGAATAAATTTTGTGTTCTAAATAAATGTACAATTTAGGCTCAAAAGTAGGATTTTGGAAAAAAATGTACTTGTGGTCACATCCTTAACTTGACTTCCAGTATTTTGATTAAAACTGCATTTACAGTTGGTTTTAATAAATCATTAGTTTAATCATAAAGAGATTTCATATTTTTGTATCAGTAGAGGGATGATTTCTATTGCTGTAGGTTATTAGGGGATGATTATACTTGTGAAGACCAACCCACCCTAGAATTTTACACGAATAATGATCAATATTTGATCTCTAATTGTTTTCAAAAATGAATAAAGTCCAGATGATTATTAATGGTTGAGACATCAACCTAAATATGTTGTCACTGCAGCAAATTGTAGTTTCAATGTTTCACATTGCAGAAAATTTTGATGGGGGGTGGGTTAGTAAGCACACTATAACCATTCTTGATCTTCATCCGGCAACACTAGGAATCATTACATTATTGCTACGAAATCATGATCAAACTGCATGAATAAAATTTGTGTTCTAAATAAATGTACAATTTAGGCTCAAAAGTAGGATTTTGGAAATAAATGTACTTGTGGTCACATCCTTAACTTGACTTCCAGTATTTTGATTAAAACTGCATTTACAGTTGGTTTTAATAAATCATTAGTTTAATCATCCAGAGATTTAATATTTTTGTATCAGTAGAGGGATGATTTCTATTGCTGTAGGTTATTAGGGGATGATTATACTTGTGAAGACCAACCCACCCTAGAATTTTACACGAATAATGATCAATATTTGATCTCTAATTGTTTTCAAAAATGAATAAAGTTCAAATGATTATTAATGATTGAGGCATCAACCTAAATATGTTGTCACTGCAGGAAATTGTAGTTCCAATGTTTCACATTGCAGAAAATTTTGATGGGGGTGGGTTAGTAGGCACACTATAACCATTCTTGATCTTGATCCGGCAACACTAGGAATCATCACATTATTGCTACGGAATCATGATCCAACTGCTTGATTAAAATTTGTGTTCTAAATAAATGTACAATTTAAGCTCAAAAGTAGAATTTTTGAGATAAATGTACTTGTGGTCACATCCTTGACCTGACTCAAGTATTTTGATTAGAACTTCATTTACAGTTGGTTTTAATAAATCATTAGTTTAATCATCCGGAGATTTCATGTTTTTGTGTCAGTAGAGGGATTATTTCTATTGCTGTAGGTTATTTGGGGATGATAATACTTGTAATCGTTATCGTATTAAATTTATTTTTAATTTTACTAGAGGTCCCTAAATTTTGCCCTGAAGTGTATTAAAAGTTTGTTATCTCCACCAAGTTTTCAGTTTTTAATTGCCAAATACAAATATATTTTCTGAATTAGGAAAATGTTTTTATAAGGGATTAACTATAAAAACATTTTCCTAATTCAGAAAATATATTTGTATCCGACATATGCAGATTATTTTTACGTAAATAATTATTTCTTTGGAACGGTTATTTAATTAATTTAAAATCTGAAAATTTAATATTTGCACACTTTACATTACAAAAATATAAGTTTCTCTAATATGATCCATCTACTAATTAAGAAGTTATTAGTTACATTTCATACTATTACGATATACTGTGTATAATAAATAATATCATAGATAAGAAACATATTTAAAAAATAGGTAGGGAATGATTTATTCAAAAGTATTTGAAATAACTATAGATATCAAACATATATATAATGAATGATAGATGAAAACTGAAATTAAATAAAGCTATCGATAAAATGGTGGTAATGTTACATAGTTCTAATGTGAATGTTTTTAAAGAAGTGTTGAAATAAGTATGTTAAATATTAATAACAGCTTTTTATTGCCAGATATTATCTACAATAATGTACACATGTATACAAACACGGATAATTTTAGTTGGTTTAGGGTTGCAAGAACGGCACTCTATACTACACTGGATATTATCAGCAAATAATGATATTCTAGTAGGGTATACAAAAGTTATCCCATACCGTACAGAAATGGTGATGCTTATATTAGTTACAGTTATCGTACAGAGGATATTTTTACATGGGATCCATTTATCCAATAAATTGTTAATATTTCGTAAATGTAATGATGATCGGCAGTTTGATTCAAAAGATGTTTGATTTTATTACACGTAAAAGTTAGTTATTAGAAGGTTAAATTCTCTGGATGTTTGTGCAGACTTTTGAATTAAATAAATTCCAGAGCCAACGCTAAGCGATCCCAATCTGCACTTTGCATCCTGTGACTTTATGCAACGTAAACATCCGGTTCATTTATGAAATTTTTCCGCGCTCGGAAAATATTTTCGGAGGAGGCAGCGCAAGGGTGATGGGTGGCGATGGGAGGATCGATTCCAGACGCCTTGTGTTTGTCCGACTCCCCGCCGTCGCATGATTTCGCCCCGAAATTCGCCTTGTTATTCCGGTAGTCACCGCCGTCCGGGCGTCGGTTGTGGCGTCGGGAAACGAGAGGCGCCGCCGCGTCCCGCATTAAATCTCGTAAAGGTACACTCAACAGTCGCGCAATCAATAAAATCTCAATATATATATATTTATAATATTATTAGTAATAATAATTCAAACACGCTTTATAAAATAAAACATCTATAGCAACAATACGTACTTTCTCTCTCTCTCTCTCGCACGATAATCTCTCTTTTTTGATTCGTAATTACCATTAATTATTATACAAAATGGGAAGAAATGAACGATTAAGTTTCGCATGCTGCGCGCCGCCCCCCAGATGGTCACGAGAGTTACTCGAGTCACCAGAGGGCCGGAAGCGTCGCGACGCAGAGGACGACGGCAATGGGCCACGACGGATGCGTCGCCTCTGCCCCGTCGGCCTGCGACGTCAGCGTCCTGAAATTCGAGGTGTTCGTGAAGATGCTCACGCCGGCTTTGTTCCTTGTCGCCGCTCTCACCACGTACTCCGTGTCGTGCTTCAACTCACGAAGTGGGTAACTGTTATCTGAAACAAGAAAATTTATCATTTAATTGGCCAATTTTTATCTATTGGCGTGATCAATTCTAGTTCACGCAATTACAATATTATGCCACAGCAAACAGAAGACTTCCTACATTAGATTCTCCCCCATGGCAGTATTAAAATCATTCTCTACCTTAAAATAGTTGATACAGTGGGCCAGAAATGTATCTAACATCCAACTATATTTCCCACCGCATGTCAAGTAATATTAAACTTAGATCCAGTCGCCAATCTCTTAGAATTTCTACTAGATATAGTAGATTGAGACCCCCTTTTAGAGGGTAAAATTTCCGTCTAGTAGGATAGTAGAATATCTGGTGAATAGGTAATTTTTTTAGTGTTTTCGCTTTAACAACAAAAATTCTTGAAATTCTTGTCTGAGGTTTAAAACGTTATAATATCAATGATCGATGCAACAAAATTTATACATGTACCTACCCTATTCGTGTTATGGTGAGTGTTCTAAGCGAAATTTGCAGTTGTCAAGTTGAATTTAAGACTTGGCCAAAATCCCTTAGAATGTGAGCGCGTGTACCACAGGAAAATCTTGCACCGGATAGTTCGCGCCTAAAACGGCATTGCCCTCTTCTTTCTTATGGTGCCATCTCCTAACGGAGGTTAGCAATCATCATAGCGATCCTAATTTTTGAAACTGCAGCTCTAAACAGTTCTACCGAAGTTTTCCCGTACCATTCCCGGAGGTTTTTCAACCACGATGTTCTGCGGCGCCCTACGGATCTATTTCCCTGTATCTTTCCTTGCATAATTAGTTGGAGAGTTGAGTATCTCTCTCCCCGGGAAATATGCCCCAAATACTGGAGTTTCCTTGTTTTGATGGTAAGTAAAAGTTCTCTTTCTTTGTGCATTCTTCGCAGTACATCTTCATTGGTTATATGGTCTGTCCAGGATATCTTGAGCATGCGACGGTAAAGCCACATTTCGAATGACTCGATCTTTTTAATATTGTTTTTATTGAGCGTCCATGCCTCCATACCATACAGCAAAGTTGAGAAGATATAGCATCGCACCATTCGCATTCGCAGGGCTAGGTCGATGTTTCTATCTACGAACAATTTCTTCATTTTCACGAATGTTGCTCTTGCTATTTCTATCCTCTTACTGATCTCGATGGTTTGATCGTTATTGTCCCCTATTCGTGTTCCCAAGTACTGATAGCTTCTCACTCTTTCTATTATGGTATTATCTATTGTGACGGCTGGGATATTATTGTCGTTGTTCTTTCTAAATACCATAATTTTAGTTTTATTTAAATTCATACTTAGTCCGTAGGATTGGCTAACAGTATTTATATCTAGAAGCATTCTCTGAAGATCTTGGATGTTTGTTGTTATTATCGCGGTATCGTCTGCGTATCGAATGTTATTGATAGTTTGCCCATTTATAACTATTCCCCCGGAGTCTTCGTTGATGGCTTCCTTAAATATGCATTCGGAGTACATATTGAATAGAGTTGGTGATAGTATGCAGCCTTGTCGAACTCCTCGACAGATTTCTAATTCCCCAGAGTCCTGTCCCTCAACATTTATTTGGGCTTTCTGATTCCAGTACAAGTTTTTTATTATTCTGATGTCATCGTAGTCAAGGCCTTTCTGTTGTGCTATTTCCATTAACTGTTCGTGTCTCACTTTATCGAAGGCTTTCGCGTAGTCGATAAATCCGATGTAAAGGTCGACGTTCATGTCTAGGCATCGTTGTATTATGACATTCATGCTAAATAGCGCCTCTCTTGTACTTAAGTTCTTACGAAATCCAAACTGTGTCTCGCTGATATCCGCTTCTAGTTTCTTGTATATGCGACTATGAATAACTTTTAAAAACACTTTTAAGGTATGGCTCATCAGGCTAACAGTTCTAAAGTCGGAGCACTCTCTTGCGTTTTGCTTTTTTGGTATCGGAATGAAGGTTGACTTCAGCCATTCTTGTGGTATAATTCCGGTCTTGTAAATGGTATTATATAGACTTACTAGGATATTCAACTTGTCTTCATCAATAAGTTTGAGGAGGTCTACTGGTATCTCATCTGGACCTATCGCCTTCCTATCTTTTGAGTTTTTAATAGCGTGGCTTACCTCTTCGGCAGTTATTAAAGGTCCTGTCGTAGTTTCTTCTATATTTATTTCATTTCTAGTGTCATCAAATAGTTGTTGTACGTATTCCTCCCACCTTTTGATTTTTTTCTCTATGTCCACTATAATGTTTCCGTTCAAATCTTTTATTAGACCATTTTGTTTTTTCCTTCCTATGCCTGTAAACTCTTTGACCTTTTTATGTAGATTAAATGAGTCATATCTCTGTTCTAATGCTTCTATCTCTTCACACTTTTTTCTAATGAAAGTCCCTTTGGCCACTCTAATTTTTCGTCTTATATGTTGTTGAATATCTTTATATGTAGTCCTATCCTGTCCTTTGTATTTTCTTCTATTTTCCATTAGTATTAAGATTTCATCAGTCATCCATTGCTCTTTGGGAAACCGAGTACTGCTTTTTAGTTCATTCTTACTTCCATTCAGCAAGGCACCTTTTAGGTTTTTCCATGTCTCATTTACGTCACTGTCCTCTACGTCTCCCTGTATGAGTCGGCTGAGATTTTCGTTAATATTTGTCTTTACACTTTGTCTGATTTGATCTTCTCGGAGCATAGTTGTATTTAATTTAAGTTTTGGATACTTTCTTTGGACCTTCTTTAGCTTAACTTTTAGGATGGCTATAATAGGGTTATGATCGGAATATACATCTGCCCCTGGATACGCTTTTACTGAGCTAATAGCATTTTTATATCTTTTGTTGATTAGGATGTAATCTATTTGATTCCGTACTATTTTATCTGTTGTGTGAGCTGGTGATGTCCAAGTGTATAATCTTCGTTTTGGTAGTTTAAACCAGGTGTTTGTAATGATCATGTTTCTAATCTGAGAGAACTCAATGAGTTTTTCGCCTCTCTCATTTCTCTCCCCCAGCCCATATGGGCCCACGCATTCATCTACACTTTCATTCATTAACCGAGGTAAAGTCAAGCCGGTTCGAGACCAAACTGCGCAATTCACAAGAAATAAATCTGACAAGCTGACCAATCCTAAACGCCTAAACAAGCAAACGCACTAAAATCCAAACGAGTCAAATCTCAAACTGGTCACAAACAGAATTTAGGTGCCAGGAGTGCAGACATCAGCGGAGGAATAAAAGCACAGGCTCCGTATGGCGCGGTGCTTTCTCCCAAAGCATCTGCTGGCTGGCACGAAGGTAGTCACCCTTCCGAGAACTTGGAAATAATTTTCGGCGCTCTCATAAAGCCAGGCAAGGTCCATTGATAAATTTCAATCAGATCCCGAAACGGTCACTACTGCATATTGAATGAAAATAAACATTCCATTATTTATTGTTATGATATATGATATAAAATCATTGTTAAGCACTACTCTTTTTTTTTAATTTTTTTTTATTATTTATTTCTGCAAAGATACAATCTGTTCAATAATTGAACAATAATTAACATTCTATGTCATTGTTAGGGTGTAGAGTTAGAATCTATCACTCAAGTTTAAGATACTATGTCTGCTAAGTCTGTTATAATTCGTTGCACTATTGCCAAGCAGACCTACGGCAAGATGATTTGGGTGTTGGGTCAGACGTTCCAAATATTTTTTACTGTACTTTCTTATTTCTTCTTTCACCGGGTTTATATGAAGGTCGTTCTAGATGTATTTGTTTCGTATATAAAATGGGATATTAAATATGATCTTTAGGGCTTTAGACTGGAACCGTTCTAGAATCTCAAGGTTTGATGTGCTGGCTGTTCCCCAGAGTTCGATGCCACAGGTCCATATTGGTTAAATTAAGGTTTTGTAAATCAGTATTTTATTTTCAGCTGAGAGCTGAGAGTTATTTCCAATGAGACAGTAGTATTTCCAGATATTGTGATCGAGTTGCTTGCGTTTAGTCCAAACGTGAGTTCTCCACGTCAGTCTACGGTCCAAGTGCATACCTAAGTATTTATGTGCGTGCTTTTCGATTCATTGACTTTTATTCTCCAATTCTTAAGCCATTTTTCGAGCAGATATTCTTGTGTGTACTGGGAGGCCATCTCTGGTGTTTCGTCGGTCGCCATTATTTGAGTGTCATCAGCAAATGTCCCTATTGAGGTGTGCGGATGTGTCAAGAGATCAGCGGTATATATCAAATACAGTTTTGGACCTTGGACGCTTCTATGTGGTACGCTAGCTTTGACATGGTGTAGTTTGGAGAGGGAGTTTTGAAATTTAATTTCGAAGAATATGTTTTCTAGGTATGATTTAAGTAGGATATAGTAGGAATGTGGTAATACTTTTTTAAGTTTATATAATAGGCCTATGGGCCAGACTTTGTCAAAGGCCTGACTCACATCAAGGAAAACAGCTGAGCAGTATTTCTTCTCTTCAAATGTCTGTGTTATTGTGTATACAACTCTATGCGCTTGTTCCACCGTTGAATGTCATTCTTGAAAGCCAAATTGGTGGTCGGGGATATGCTTTCTTGGGAGTGGATTTAGTCTGGTCAGAAGTATTTTTTCGAAGAGCTTTGATAGGATTGGTAGCAGGTTAATGGGCCCATATGATTTTACATCATTAGGTGGTTTACCAGGTTTTAGGATTATAATTATTTGTGCTATTTTCCATACCCTAGGAAAGTATCAATTTCTCAGTATACCGTTGTATGTGGCAACGATTTTCATTAAGTCTTTCTGTGGTAGTTCTTTTAATATCTGTGCCGTTATTAGGTCGAATCCGGGTGTTTTTTTTTTAATTTCTAGGTTCGTTATTGCTGCTTTTATCTATTTGGGTGACATTGCTTTAATTGGAGGAGACATTTGGAAATGTGTTTCCAGGTATTCTTCTATTATTTGATCTTCAGAAGGTTCTACTTCAGAGGAAAATGGTTGGAATATTTTAGCAAAGTGGTCAGCAAACACGTTGGCCTTTTCATCGTTACTTCTAGCCCAACTACCATATTCCCTTCTAATTGGGGGAATTGGTTCTTTATGTTGTTTCAGTCTCCTTGTGGCCTTCCATAGAGAGTGATCAGTGTTTTTCGAGGGTGATAGTTCTTTAAGATAGTTCTCTATGATTCCATTTTTGTATCCTATTATTACCCTCTTTAGTTCTTGCAATGCCTTATTAAACCTATTTTTGTCTGCTAGATAGCGCCTTCTTTGCCATGTCTTTCTCAGTTCCCTTCGTTCTTCTATTTTGTTTGATGAGAGGGTATTCATTTTGGATTGTAGCATTTGGTTTCAGCACAGGCGTTGATTGCCATGTAGTTTTCTGGATTTATTTTGTTAGACTTACCACCGCTTCTTCTATATCTTCAGGAGTTTTGTACTGAATAATGGGTGTCATGCGATCTTGCAGTAGCTCTTTGAATTTTCTTCAGTTTCTGTTGCCAAGTGTTGTTGGAGTTTTTTCAAATATTATCTTGGTACTTATGGTCATAATGACAGGCGAATGGTCTGATGATAGATCGTAACAAGATTCAATATGTAAGTAGTTCTGTGCTATCCCCTTAGTTATGAAAAAGTCTAGTAGGTCCGGGATTTTATTCCTGTCTATTGGCCAATAGGTGGGTTCTCCAGTTGATATGCTTTGCAAATTATTACTTATTATTGAGTGGTCGAGTTGCCTGCCTCGAGGCAGTGTTAGTCGGGATCCCCAGTGTGTGTTCTTTGCATTCCAGTCTCCTCCAGCTATAAATGTCGGGCCAAGTGTGTTGAAATACGTATCAAATTCCTGGCTGATGTGATATCTTGGGGGGTTATATATTGCTGATATGGTAGTTGGTCCATTTAGTTCGACTACAATGCTGGTTGCCTGTATGCTAGCTGTTATATGTTTATATATTTCATGGTGCTTTATTGTTTTTCTTATTATAAAAGCGGTGCTCCCATGTGCCTCATTATATGGATGGTTGGTTGTATATACCATGTAGTCTTTTATTTTGATATAGTTTTTTTAATGTTTTTCTAGTTTCTGATATTAGCATGATATCTATTTTGTATGTTTTCAAGAATATTTCGAGTTCTTGCCTACGTACAGGCAAGCTGTTTACGTTCCACGTTGAAATTCGTAGGAATGTATTTATTTTATTTATTGCAGGCTATTGTTTTAATTAGGTCAAACATTCGATCTAACATTTTGTCCATTACCTTCTCCATTGTCTTTTAAAACTGGCTTAGCATTTTGTTCATGGCTGTCAGTATATTTATTTCTTCTTGTGTTTGCTTTTTTTGTGAAGTGTTTCTTATTAGCTCTGCATATGATTCACCGTTTGAGGTTGTTTGGCGGTCAGTAGATCTTTCGCTATCCCTTTCTCAATTTTGTTCTGTGATGTGTGGTCTAATTTTCTCGTTCGAATGAAATCTTTGCTCTTTATACTCCTGGTATGTTTTGCATCCCCTGTAACTAGCAGGGTGGGCTTCGTTGCAGTTAGCGCAAACTGCTGGTGTTCTTGTTTTTCGCATCTGCTGGTGGGGTGATCGTCTCCACATTTCACCCATCTATATGTGCGCCTTCATAAGTTTTTGTGGGCCCAAATCTTTGGCATCGCTGATATTGTAGTACTTCTTTCTTTTTGTATGGTGCTTCAAACGTCACTATATGATTGTTTAATTCTTTGAGGTCGGAGATATGTTCGTTGTTGTTATGGGGTTCCAGATCTAAATAAAACATTGGTAATGGCTCTTTGGTTGTTCTGTGTCGTGCATTTATAATATTTCTAACTTTATGTCCTTGGGCATTCAATTCTTCTGTTATTATTTATGAGAGAGAGTTTTTTTTTAATATATTCATTTGCTAAGCCATTCGATGTTATTAGGTAATTGATTTTCTCGTTGTAAAAACTGTATCAGGGGTCTTCACCGAAACACCCAAGGAATATATGCAGAAATTTTCCTCCTTATTGTACGAAACTAAACTATTGTATGCCCAGTTAACCTCATTCAATGCTAGACAATGTCATTTATTTAAAGCGCGTACAGATATAAAATTGTTTTTTAACAAATTTAATGAATAAAATTAAAATCAAGGTGATCTATGAAATATTGAAGACGATGGCACTGAAGTGAACAAACGCATTTTGGGATTGATAAATATAAAAAACCCAATTTATCTACATGAAACCAATACTCTAAAAAAATCATTGGGCTGGGATTTTTAATGAATAATAAAATTATTCATTTAAATCAGTTGAAAAACTTAAATGCGGAAACTTATTTGGAACTTTTGATAAATAAGGTAGGTACTGCTTTCGAGGAAGTTGGTAGAGAAAATCCGAAGATCTGAATTTGACATATTTTATTTTTTGAAATCATTAAATCAGACTTTGATTATTGATTGCCAAGCCATCTGACTTTCTCTCTATTAATATGAAAAAAAAATATTAAAATTAAAAGTTCAATGTGGTTTTATGCTTAAAGCAGGTGTTTTACGATTTTTTTTCCTACGAAAATATGCAGTTTTAAATTATCTTTTTTAATATTGTAATTATCTTTAACTTTTTTTAAACATTTTTCAAATATCTATCAAAATTATTCATAAAATACAAAAATATTATAAGAATAATCACCCACTTCCTTTTGTTGTTTATTTTAAACGAATCCGGTGTGTAGCTAATTTCTAGACATTAATTTTAATTAAAATATTTAATATAACACCGGTAATGGGACATAATTCATATTATATTATCATTTAATAGTAATACCTATTACATAAATACTTACTTTAAATTCGTAGGTACGTTACGCATTTATTACCATATCTTAATAAAATATTACATATGATAACTATAATAATAAATAGGGCCCTAATATACGTAAAGAATTTTGTTTAAACTTAACATAATGTTTTATTTATTTGTATCGCCTGAGTTTCGGTTTACTTTGAAAAACCATCTTTAAATTCAATTTAAAGATTAGAATATACAGGGTGTCCAAGATAAATATTGCATGGGGATCTCGGAAACGGTAAAAGTTACAAAGGCGGTTAAATCACAAAAAGTTTCACAATTTAGTGTTTAGTAATGTTCTATGCAGGAAACCACAAATTTCCGCTTACTTCCGGAGATATTCGACAAAATTCGAAATTTAGCGATTTTGTTTTTAATTTTTTCTGAAGTTATTTGAAAAGGTATAAAAAACAAAAGGCGCTTTCTCATTTCTACATTTTTATCTCTACAAAATAGGCTTTACACATTTTCAGTACAACGTTTCGTTTCGAAGAAACCATCATCAACTTTATATTTGGCCCGTAAAAAAATGTACACTCAGTATTAAATACCTTGTTAATACATTTTCCTATAGTAGGCCATTAAATAATGACGATAATAAAATTATTATCTAATTTTAGCCCAGAATAGATATCAAAATAGTAACTAAAAATGATTTAGCAAAAATAGTTGTTAAACATTACATTATAGATAATTAGAACAACACTTTTTTTTTACTGTGATGTGAGAATTGTACTGTTTATTTAATGGCGACGAAGACAAAAATAGTTATCTAATTGCACTCACAATAGTTACCTAAATAATAACTACAAATAATTTATCAAGAATAGTTGTTAAACATTGAAACATTGTACTTTTATAGAACCACACTTATTAATTTTTTACTGTGGTATGAGAATTCTTCTTCTTATTTAATGGCGATGAAGACAACAATTGTTACCTAATTTTTACCCAGAATGGGTACCAAAAGAGTAACTAAAAACAAATTAGCAATAATAGTTTTTAAACATTGAAACATTATAGTTACTGAAAACCACACTTATTATTTATTTACTATGGCATGAGAATTGTTCTGTTCATTTAATTATTTTAAAATCTTAAAATTTGGTGATAAATTTGATCTTCAACGCCTGGTACATCAAAATGTTCTAAATGCAATATAACAAACCCTTTTTTTCTGAATAACGACATGAGAAACCATACTGTGATATAAATCATTGAATTCGTAATAGGAAATACTATTTAATACAGGATGTACTTTATTTACGGGCCATATAAAAATATAAAGTTGATGATGGTTTTTCGAAACGAAACATTGAACTGAAAATTTATAAACACTGTCTTGTAGAGCTTAAAAAGTGGCAATGATAAAGTGCCTTTTGGATTTTTATACCTTCTCAAATAACTTCGAAATGTAAAAAACACGAAACAGCAAGATTTCGGATTTTGTCAAATATCTCCGGAAGTAAGCGGAAGTTTCTAGTTCTCTCAACAGAATATTACTGACCACTAAATTGCGCAGCTTTTGAACAATCTAACCGCCTTTGTAACGTTTACGAGATCTCCATGCTGTTGATCCTTACCTTGGACACCCTGTATACACACATTAAAATACATATGCCTATGTAGATGTTTTTTTTTAAATAACCCGAAACTAGTCAGGCGATACAAATAAATAATGAAATGAAATAAAAATAAATACCAGTAAGTACTCAATACAACAACCTTAAATATAAATAACTGGTAATTATGGATAAAATCTTAAATATAATTAACTTTTGTAACATTACTTGAAACATCCATATATGTATAAGCTTCCCCAACACCAGCCGAATAGCATAAATAATTAAGTAGTAAAATATAAATTTCGTATAAAACTTTTTATAGTTTCGCAACTATTCTGAACAACACGTACGCAATAATTACACGGCTACTAATGGAATTAGATATCGTTAATAACCGGAAAAAGACAAATCTAAGATGTAACCTACTTTGGCACAAAATCGTTTGAGCATCTCGTCTAAAGTTATTACCATCAATTTAACCTTTTTGCACTGATATAAACACAGGAGTACACAAATCTCTCGGTTTTACGACGTAAATAAAAATAACTTTGTTAAACACATATAAACTTATATAACCTGGCTATACGGTAACAATTAAGAAGAAGAATTCACACATAATCATTGCTGACAATGCAGATTTATATTGTAGTATTTCTACAACATAAAGATAAAATAATACTAGCTGTGCTGATGTAAAACCGATACCAATAGAAATTCTTCCAGTGCTTGTTGAAGAATGAAGTTCTACGATTGAATAATTCTTTCTACTTTATCCACATAGTGTTTATTTGCACGTTCAAATGAAATAAGTTAGCTGCCAACTACACCAATCTCACGCAGTTTGTTGTCAACACTAGGAAACACAATTGTATCAGTTACTCTGCTTATTAAACTATACTCGACATTCTCTTAAAGCAAAAAGAGAACTTATACAACCATTACAAAACCCGTAATACACATGGAAGTGTCGAAACTCTAAATTTCAACAGATTCACCCCTCTTTAAAATTTAAGACATGTTTCTTTGAACTTCTTAATTCTAAATAATCTAAACTACCACCTCCTAAAATATTTACTACAATCCGTAAATACACTACTATCGGTTTCATAAGTTTTGACCCCTGGGTATGAAATGTAATTGAAACAAAAGAACGGAGTCATTTTTTTTAAATACAGAAAATTTTCACGTATATAAATACGTAATAATAACGCATTAATATTGTAATGTGATTATGCAGCTCGTTAATTTGTTATTGCGGAAAGTCTTCCAAAAAGGCATTTCACACATATTGTCACTGCGCTTTAACTTAACTTAACTTGTTGCTGTTACAATATTATGTAACCAAATTAAAAACACAATAAAAGGAATGCAGTAACCCTCAAATGATGTAAAAATTTGGCATAAATTCTATTCAACTTATTTATTAATAATGTTTTTGTAATGTCGTGCTAAGTTCGTTAATATCAATCAAATCGTTCCATTTTTTCGAACATTATGAAGAAGATTAACTCAGAAAACAATTAAATTATGTAGTTTGAATAACACACGTTAGATATTAATGCAATTTAAAACAATATTGTCGGCGCGTAGTAAATAGAGACGAGAGATGGTATCGCCGCGCCGTACTCATATTGCGCCAGAGCGGCGCAAATTTCTGGATGAAACGCTGTTCAATTCAAATCGAATTATAATCTGTTACGTTCACGCCACTTGTTATATTATTAACAATAATTTTTCATATAATTTAACGTCAAACTCGAACATTGGGCGATATTTTACGGATTGTAATAATACCAAAACGCGCAAGCCTATCATTGTGGCTCAACTATGTATGCCGGCGACAGCCTCTCAGCTCTGTTGCCTTCTGCGTCCCTACATCCCGCACTGCATTTGCATTGGTCCTCTTCTAAACTTTAATTGTTGCTGTAGTAATTCTATTTTTAATAATAATTTTACGTTTTTAAGTAAACTACGACCGATTTACGTATTACAATGCAATGGCACAATAGTTTATTTAACATTCCCGGCCGTTGCGAACTTATTTTCCGGCAATAACTCTGCAATTTAATGGAAAAGTATAAACAAATATCACTTGAAAAAAATTAAATACCTCGGCAACAGTCCTACAAACATTGACAAAAAATTACAGATTTTTGCTTCAACGAGTTTCACGAAAAATAAATTCCTAAAGTTAATTCCCTAAATTACAGAAAAAATCCGTACTTTTTTGCACACAATATTCGATACAGAAATAACAGTTATAGCAAAAATTATGAAATTAAAATAGGCTATTGAATTTACGTAATGATTTATGCTATTTGGATAAGTAGTTTCGGTTTTATGTACGTTCAAACACAGGGGTCAAAACTTTTGAAATCGATAGTAGGTGGGGTAACACACTCTTATAAGTTTTTCGTTATCTTAAGATGTTCTTCATAGTGAACAAATTTGCAATAAAATATCAATATGTTCTTTCATAAAATTAAAAAAATATAAAGTCATTCTATAGTTTATAATTATGACAAAACAAGTTATTAAAATGTTATTATAGACGTTTTCCGTTATTTACCCAAATTGTTATCGGCATGGATAACAACAACGCTAGATGGAAGTTTGTAGGCTTCTGTACTCATTTATTATTTCGTCTTTTATATAGGTTATAAAACGTAATGGACTTAGGCATATTCCCTGTGTTAGTCCTCTATACGTTTTGAATGGCTGTGAGCGTTTTTTCCGGTATATCACCATGTTTGTATATGTTTCAGATATTTGCTTCATTACTTTTATTGTCTTGTCATTTACTGCTTTGTCCCCTAGAATTTTACATAATTTTTCCATTTTAACACTGTCGAAAGCTTTCTCTAAATCGATGAATCGCAAACATACCTTCATTTCTGTACTCTGGTTTTCTCTATTATCTGTTGTATAGAGAAGATATGGTCTTATATACTTCGTCCTTTTCTGAACCTACTTTGCGATTCCTCTAGTCTTGGTTCTATATGATTTTCCTGATTTTTGTTGTCTATAATGCACACATATATTTTCATCATCGTGTTCGTTAGCATTATCCTTCGATAGTTCGTGCATTCCATTTTGTTTCCCTTTTTGTAGATTGGTACTATGAGTGCTTCTTGCCTTTCTTTTGGAATTGTTTCGTCAATCCATGCTTTGTTGTATATTTCTGGCGGTAGTTCTGTACCTTTTGTTCTCATCTTTTTCATCATTTCTGCGGTAATTTTGACCCGGCCTGGTGCTTTGCCTTTTCTTGTTTCTTAGTACTTCAGTTAGTTATTCTATCGTTATTTCTTCTTCCGTTTCCTCTTGCCTTGTTGGGTTTTGTTGTGTGATATCTGTCGTCAGTTATGTTCTTTTTAAGAGCCCTTCAAAATATTCCCTCCATCTCTCGATAATTTTTCTTTCAACTGGTAACTGTTCCCCATTCTTGTTTTTTTTATCTGGTTTGAGCTGTACACCTTTTCTTTTCTGTGTGCTTTGTGTACATTGTAGAAGAGTTTTGGATTTCTTTACTGTCAGTCTCCATGTTTTCTACAAATTCTGTCCATGTCTTTCGTTTTGCTTCTATTACTAGTTCTTGTACTCTCTTCCTATTTGCTTTGTATATTTTGCATTTGTTTTCTGTTTTTTGCGTTAGGTATTGTCCCCAGGCTATTTTCTTAATTTTTGTTGCGTCTCCGATTTCTCTCGTTCACCATGCTGTTTGTTTCTTTTCCACATTCCTCTTTTTGCTCACGGCACGTATTGGTTTTATTGTTCGTTGTATGATATATTTAATAGTGTCCCACATTTCTTCCGTGCTGTCGTTTTGGATTTTTTTCTTCTTGATTTGTTCCTTGATCATTTCTACGTATGACTTGCTTATTTCTTCGTATCTTAGTTCATATGCTTTTATCTGTTCCTAATGTATGTTATCTTCTGGGTTTGTTTTAGTTACTTTTTCTCCATCTTCTGCGTGATTTATTGTTGCTATGCCCAGGTAGTGGTCACTTCCAATTTCTGGGCCCCTTCTTACTTTGGTATTTGTTATTGATTTTCGATTTTGTTCTTTGACTAATATGTAATCGATGATTGATCTTTCATTTCTGCTCTTTTTCCTCTCTTGTATATTTATGTATCTCCTTATATTTGAAGAAGGTGTTCGTTATTATCATGTTTTGTGTTATACAAAAATCGAGCAGCCTTTCTCCATTGCCGTTTCTTTTTACATCTCCATGACTTTCTATTATTCTATTATACCGCGCTTTTTTTTTCTTTCTGAACATAGGGTATGTAAATGCCATATGTTTAGTTTTAAAACGACGGAATCAATTCAATATATAGGCAACCAAACTTACTAACGTGCGTAACTCAATTATTTAAAAATATTGACAAATTCATAACGTATTTAATAAAACGTGTAATAATAATGTCTAATAAATTTAATAAAAAGATACAATTAGTGCACTAGTACCTATGGGGCATTAGTATACAGACTATGTTGGTTTATTTTTGTGCATTATCCTGAGAGACCAATACCATCAATCGGAGCAATTTGTAATATAATCACCAAATTTAATAGTACAGGATGCATCTCCGGTAGTCATCATAAAATAACTAGGAGATGCCACGTATTGACTGAAGAAATGAAATTAAACGTGTTATGTTATGCTGAAGAAGAACCAATACCTTCAATTACACAAATGAGCTACTACTTAGGAATTTCCCGATTTTCAATCCGAAAAGTTTTAAAGGAGTTTAGGTATAAATCATACAAGTTTCGAAGCCATCAATACCTGAGCGAAGAGGATAAAATTAGGAGAACAAATTTTTGTGAAGAAATGTATAACACACTAAACACCAATGAACAGTTTTTAGAAAATATTGTGTTTACGGACGAAGCATCTTTTAGTTTTAAATGGAGAAGTTAATTCACAAAATTATCGGTCAGTAAAATTTCATTATTCCTTTGATTTACTCCATAATATTCTTTACAGATATTGGGCCCGCTCGAATCCACATATTCAAAATTTAATTCGTCATCAAGTACAAGAAAGAGTTAATGTGTGGGCAGGCATAATAAATAATAGGCTCATTGGACCAATTTTTATTGATGGCAATTTAGATACAAATAAATTACTTAGACTTGTAAGAAACCAAGTCATTCCTGAAATTGAACCACTAAATATTGATAATATTTGGTTATAGATGGATGGTGTCCCAGCTCATTCAGCTAGAATTGTTACCAAGTATTTAAATAATGTGTTTGGTGAACTTTGGATCGGGAAATTTTGTTCAATAGCCTGGCCTACGCGGTCACCAGACCTATCCGTTAATGATTTCTTTCTCTGGTGATATCTACATAATGTCATTTATAATCATGTACAAATTCAATCAAGTGAGGAATTAAGAGAACGAATAATTAGAGCTTGCCAAGAGTTGAATGAAAACTTTATGCGAAATGCAGTGCATGAATTTCATCATAGACTTGCTTATTGTTTGGAACAGGGTGGCGACCATTTCGAATATTTGCTATAATTATGTTATTGCTTTATATTTTTTATTGTGTTTATGGTTTTGTTAATTGTTCAACATATATTATCAAGAATTATTTCCATTGTCAATTAAAATAAACCTTTACTCGCTATTGCCATTTTTAAATACTTTCTTGCTTTGAATACATTTTATGTCAACTGTTTTGACGAATTTTTCATTATTTTTAAATAATTGAGTTACGCACGCAAGTAAATGTGGTGGCATATTATATTGAATTGATTCCGTCGTTTTAAAACTGAACATACGGAATTTACATACCCTTTGTACAGAGATTAAAAAAACGCGCAGTATACTTTATCTCTTTGTCCCTCTCTGCCGTAGTAGTTTCCCACTATATAGATTGCTCCATTTGCAATTTGCAAGTGTTAGTTTCTTTGTTGTTTCTTGTATCGTCTTTATTTGGACCATATACGGTTATTATGGTTCTTCTTACACCCTTAGTAGTCTTTAATTCTACTGTGAGGATTCTTTTGGACCAGGCTTTCCAGTTTTCTATTTCGTGTTCTTTTCTTTTGTGTCCAATACATCCCACCCCTCCTCCCCGCAGCTCTTTTGTCCTTTTCTACTCCACTATATATCATGACGTGTCCTGATCCCATCCTTATGCTTCCATTTCCTTTTTTTGTTTCTGTGATTGCAATCACATCAGCTTAGAGCTGTTCGAACTCATCCTCTAATTCTTTCTCTTTCTCTTTCAGGCTTCTTATATTCCATGTCTCCAGTTTCCATGCCCATCCATTTTTTTTGTGTTTCATTCTTTCTGTGTCCCCTTTATTATTTATTAATATTTTGCTAGTTCCATTTCATACTTTATTTATGTCTATTTATTACTTTGTGCCCTTCGTCTTTCTCTTCTCTTGCTATATTTTTCAGTTTTTTTTGTATTTCTAGCTTTTTGGGGTTAGGTCATTATCTATGATTATGTCGGAGTTTCTTAGCTAATTTTGGTTTTTCAAGACCTTTACTTTGTCTTCCCAATTTGCCATTTCTACCACGATGAAAGCTTTCTCCATCTGTTTTAATTTGAGTTTGTATTCCCAGTTTGTCTCTGAATAGCTCCTATGCTGCTTTGTTTATATCCTGCGTATTTGTTGTTAATAGTTTAATTATTATATTAAGCTTCTTCTCATTTTTTTTCTATATGCTCCAATCTCTCTTCCAGTTCTTTATCTGTTTGCTTTAGGTATTGGTTTTATTCTTTGATCTCATTCATTACGTTGCTATACATGCTTTGGTCTTCCCTTATATTTTTTTATCTCCGTCATCATGTAGCGCATCCATTTTTTTGAGTTCTTCGTCCATTTTTCTCTCTCCCTAATTTTTTTTCTGTTATCTTTGATTGTGTTATGTTTTAGGTTTCGCATTCTGGGCTGCTTTCCTCCCTCTTCGTTTTACTGTCTTCTATATTTTCTTTCTTTCCTGTATGTTCGGTTCTAATTGCTTCCATCTGGGCCATTCAGTTTGGCATTTTATCGCATTCTTTCGTTTATTACCTATCGTTTGCTTACCTATGTATGCGAGTGCATAGTTTTCTTTCTCACCGCTTCTAAGCAGCTCAAAACTTATCTCGTTTTGACTGTCGCATTTTATCTCACTATCGCGATGAGCAAAAACTCTCGCTTGGTTTCGCCATTCCTTTAACTTGTTACACTCTTGTGTCTTTCCCGGTGATTTATCTTTATTGTTCTTACCTCTTTTTTGTTGTCTGGTGTCCGAGATCTGGTACTGTTACTGTATATTTGTTTTGTGAAATTATTCTGCGCCGTATCGCTATTGTGTTTTGTTCCTTGCTTGTCTCTTAGCTTCTTACTACGTTAAACCATTTTGTATTAGAGTTTTGTTGGTGCTGCAGTTCCAGGTTTATTTTCATCTTCCTCTATTTCTCTGTTGTCTGATTTTACACTCCCATATTCTTTTAACTTGTCTGGTCTCTGGCATTCATGTTAAAAGTCCAAACCATTTAAGTTTATTCTTCTCAATTTCTTGTAGTACTGGGTTTACTCCTAGTTCTGCTCTTGTGTCGTTATTTCCTATTCTGTCCACTATTGTAATACCTTTTATTCTCCTCAGGTACTTCATCTCTATTTTTTGGATCTTACTTTTTTGCTTATTTGTTAATACCCACGATTCGCTGCCGTAAATGAGTATTGGTCTGAATTTTGTCTTGAACATTGTAATTTTTTGTTTTTGTCGATACTTATATTCTCCCAATAAACGCGTTATTCAGTGCATGATACAACTTTGTGGCTTTATCTATTCTTTTATTTATGTCCGTTTCGTTATTCCCTTTACTATTTATTGTGACTCCCAGGTACTTGAATTCATCTACTTCTTCCAATCTTGTACTGTTTATCTCGATCTTAATTTGATTTCCTTCTTGTGTTATCCCCATTATTTTTGTTTTTGTTACATTTATTTTTATGTTGCACTGAGATAAGACTTATTTCCATGTTGTAATTTTCTTGTTCGTTTTCCGTTGGTGTCAGTAATGTTGTCGTCAGCGAATGCACATTCCGAAATCAGTACCTCTTTTATGTTTTTATACCCAATCGATAGTGACTGAGACATGACTTATTTCCATGTTGTAAAACTTTTCTCTAGTTATTTTTCCGTTGGTGCCAATAATGTTGTCGTCAGCGAATTCACATTCCGAAATCAGTACCTCTTTCATGTTTTTATTCCCAATCGATAGTTTTTTGATTTTCTCTCTGCATTTCCTTGTTATTCCGTCCATTATAATGATGAAGAGAATTATGCTCAGTACTCCTCCCTGCCTCAGTCACTCTTTTGTGGTGAACTCTTCTGACTGGGTGTTATTTGTCCTAATAAAATTTTCGGATATTGTATACAAACTTTTGATGGCTTTTATCAATTTCTGTGTAATCTCTCTTTTATGTAGACTTTCCCACACTCTCTTTATGGGTACTCTATCAAAGGCCTTTTCTAGGTTGATGAAGGCCAGGTAGGCCTCTTTATTCATGGTTCATATTTTTTTAATAATCTGGTTTAGGGTGAATATGTGATCTTGGGCACTATGTTCCTTTCTGAAGCCACTTTGCGAGTCAGGAATTTGGTTGGCGATTTTATTTCTTAGTTTTGTTTCAAGTACACTTTCATATATTTTTCCCGCTACACTTAGGAGGGTTATGCCTCTATAGTTTTGGCAATCTGTCTTGTCTTCTTTTTTTAATATTGATAGTATTACCCCTACTTCCCTGTCTTGTGGGACTCTTCCTTCCTCCCATGCTTTCTTGAATATTTCAGCTTTTCTTTCCACGTTCTTTATCAATTCAGGAATAATACCATCATGTTCACTTGCCTTGCCTCCTTTAAGGGTCTTTATTGCCAATTTGATTTCGTCGAGTTTTATTTCTTCTTCTTGGTCATCGATTGTTCTTTCATAGTTTATTGGGGTAACTACAATATTTTCGTCTGCTTCTATGTCTAGGAGTTTTTTAAAATATTTGCGCCATCTGTCCATCGTTTGTTCTTCAGTCTGAAATAATTTTCCTGTCTTATCTTTGATCGTTATCTGTTTTATTTGTTTGTCTTTGCGTATTTGCATACGTTCTTGATCACTTTGTAGAATAGTTTTTGGTTGCTGTTACAGTCTTCTTTCATTTTTGTTCCGAAAACTTCCCACGTTCTCTTCTTTTCCTTTTCCACCATTTCTTTAGTTTTTCTTCCCTTTTTTTATTCTTCATGGGATGTTTTTTTTTTATTTCCAGGTATTCCTTAAATGTTTTCCTCTTCCGCTTCACTTGTTTTTTTTTTATTTCCTCTGTTCACATTTTGGTTTGTTTTCTTCTTAGGTCTATCCATGATCCATGTTGTTCCGCATGTATATTTGGCTGCCGTTATTAGTACGTTCTTAAAGATTTGCCACATATCTTCTAATTCTATTGGTTTTGTCCGCCGCATCGTTTCCATCTTTTCTAGAATATTCCGTATTCTCTCTTGCTACTACTTTGTTCCTCAGCTTAAACGTTTTAATTGTGTCGAATATTATGTTGCTCTTGTCCGTTTATTTATTTCTGTTGTGTTGCGTCTCCATCTACCATTTTGCCCACTAACAGATAGTGGTCGCTGCCTATCTCAGCCCCTCTACTCACTCTAACGTCTTTGACCAGTTGCCTTCTATTTTTCGATATTAGGATGTTGTCTTTGATTGATTTTTCCGATCTACTTCGTACCTCTCTTGTGTATTTGTGGATGTCTTTAGGTATGTTGTATGTATTTGTTATTATAGGATTTTTTTTTTTTATTGTATTCAATGATTCGTTGCTCATTATTATTTCTTGTGTTTTCTCCCAGCGTTCCTAGTATGTTTTCCACCGGTCGCCGTGATTTGTCTACTCTGCTGTTGAGGTCTCCAGCTACTATTAGTGTTTGTTTAACATTTTCGGTTATTACTGTCAGTTCTTCCCAAAATTTGTCCTTTATGTCTGATCTTTCATCCTTATTTGGTCCATACACCATAAGAAATGTTAATGTATCATTTTGATTTATTTCAAATTCTACCTCCAATAGTCCTTCAGTTATACTTATGAATTTTCTGACCTTCTTTATCCAATTTCTATGTACTATTGCTCCAACCCCACCTCTGGACCTTTCTCCCTGCTTAACTCCACTATATATAAAGGTGTGGTCTTCATCAAGATTTACTATGCCTGTTCCCTTTTTCTTCGTTTCAGTTACTGCCAGTATATCAAGTTTTGCATCTAGAATCTCACTTATTAGTTCCCGTTTTTTACTATTTGTAACGGTCCGGAAACGTCTTTGGCAGAAACTGCATTTTAATAATTAATTGGCGCATAGACCTGCACTGTAGACGACCGTACTCGCACCTTTTTTTGTTGTGGTGACGCGTTTCCCATATGTGTGCGATTTTTAAAATCGCCGGCGAGACGCCACCATAGAGGCAGAAATCAGTTGCCTTGCGTGCCGTACGGAAGTGCCAGAAGAACCGTTTTAATAGGTGTACCACCATCCGGTTTCCGGGATAATAAACGGGGACTCAGTTAACCACCCTTGAGGGGATTGAGGCACCAGGTACAGGGCAAGGAACTATCCATACGCTCATAACATCCGAGTAAGTAATTAAGCCCGATATTTTTTTCCTTTTCGTAAAGCCACGTGTCCGGCCATTGTTACTAAGGCCATGTGCTTTGCAGGCGTTTTGTTACGCGGTAAGCGCTAAGCAGCTCAGCCAGCCAGTTCTAGGCTAGAGGCAGCGATCATCCTGCTCTGAGGTTTGGAATCCAGCGACGGCGTCCTCGACGATCGCGGCCGCCGCCCGTCCGAAAAACCCGAGTCCGCCAGCGGAGTCACGCAGACGAGGAAACACAGGCCAGATACAGATGTTGATACCTATTTGTTTGTGTTCTCAATTGAGCCAGACCTTTATGTTTGATTTTTGGTCTCAATTGAATTTAATTCCATATTGACATATCGTTTATTTCTTTTGCGTAAAATTTGCGTTACGTGTTTCGTGCCGTACGTGTTTTGCGCTTGTGTAAGAGAAAGGTCGCTCCGTCGGCCCTTTGAATCGCGCGATAAGGAGCTCGCGATATTCGGCCGAATATAGTGAGCCCTGCGTGAAAGGGTTGCGTACGGAGGTATTTATTTCAGGAAGCGTAGGCACGGTGTCCTGTCGTTTTTGTGAATAAACGCCGATATTTTACACTACAAAATTCACACCTGTTATTTTTTGTTCCCCCCACGTTTTCTCGATCGGGCATTTATTTTAGTTTTCAGTTATTACTCTCACTGCGAGATTTAAATCTGGTGGAGTTGGCGCCATATGGTCAGCGTTGTGACAGTTCGTGATTTCTGAACTTCGCTGACTCTCTGCCGTCCACCCACGCAGGTAGGGTGGAGCCACCCTTTGCGACGAAGTAGAGATGAGGTTAAAATTACGCGGAACCTTTTTTTAACCCCCCCACTCTCTGACACCGAGAGCCTGGCCCTCGTCACTGCTTCGAAGGGACCCTCCACTCGCTCCACGGCCCAACGCGCTGATTGCCCTTCAGGTACGTCACATTCCTTGTCGCATTCCTCGTCACATTCCTCGCACATTCCATGACGCTAGCCTTCAATTTCCTTTCTTTGATTTATATACCCATTGTTCATTTGGCGTTTTTAGTTGTTTCCGAGATTCTATCGAACCTTATAATAACTGAAAATAAGTATTGTGTGGCATATTCATATTTATTGGTTATTTTTTCTCTGCTACTATTTCAATTGCCAATTGTTATCAAATAATTTTCATCCGATAAACGTTGCATTGTTTTTAGAACACGCTCACGCTAGATACGTCTGGAACATAATTTATTAGCGGATTTTGGTTTTGCATTTAATCAAAGGGATGCCGGCAACAAAATAATTAATGTGAGGTGTCAAAGGATCATGCATTTAATATTTTCGCAAAAAAAGTCGCAACGTTGATCACCCTGCGGGGTTATTACGTAATGGATATCCTTTGAAAAGCCGCGGATTTCTTTTGCTCGGTTTAATTTTCATTTGGCGATGGAGTTGGTGGTGGGGTTGAAATAAGTAGAGAGCGTGGGAAGGTGGGAAGGTGCACGCCGGCGGACGTCTCTTTGAATGGCGCCACGATGCGACGGACGGGTATAATGCCCCGCTCCTTCAGAGCCCGCCGCTGCTTTTGTGGTCAGGATGAGAAAAAAATGAATATTCATGTGGCGGGGGTGGCGGTCCCTGATTGACATTGATATTATCAAGGCAGATACGGCCGTTGGGGACGGAGAAGAAATTAATTACGGCCCTGGCATCGCGGAAATGAACTTGTCGCCTACACGCTCACACTCACGCACAGGAGGGTTAACGTGCAAAAAAAAAAACGTGATGCAAATTCAGGGTCCGCCCGTCCGATATCTAATGGGATGCAGACTGTGTACACTTCATCGTGTACCGGCTCCGGCATTTAACGATATTTTAATAAAGCAATTAATTTTAATAAATTTGAATATTCTCATGCATAATGTAATGTTTTGTTTGCGCCCGAAAGTTTTAATGCCCCAGAACTTACATTTCATTTACTCCTGCAGTGGCGAGAGGGGCAGGCAGCCACCCCCATGATTGCAGCCATTCAGAATTTCCGGGCCCGCTGTCCGCTCGCGACGTTTAATCAAATGCAAATTTAGGCGCGAGGATATGCAAAAAATGTTTACGCTGCCGCTGGAAGTGATGGCGAAAGGCGATGGGCGAGGGAGGAAGTCGGCTAGACAGCGGCCGGCCGCAATTAGAGCCCGAAACGTGCGCGATCCCGCAAACAATGCCCCTAGTTACCCCAATTAACTTCAATATTGCAGCCCAGGGAGGGTAATTAAAGCCGTGACTTTGTTACTTTCGGCGATCATTTAAGACGCGTTCAGAATAAGCAATCGTATTGCTCGCAATCAACAGGCGATATACACATTTCCTTATAGTTTACAAAAAATAATTATTATTATATACAGAGAGCGCATAACGTATTAAAACCTGGATTTATTTTGTCCCCTGTATAAATTTTTGAACAATGCTTCAACAGGTCAAAGTAACTTTTTTAAATATTTTCAAAAAAAAATCTTCGTTTTGCAGTTATCGACGTCAGAGCCATTTTTTTCAAATGACAGCCTATATTTTTTATTATTGATTTTGATAGTACTTTTTATTATGATTTCAACATGACATTTTCAATATGTAACTTTTGAAAAAAATGAGAGAAACTGAGTCAAAGTAAAACTATTAAATTATTATTTCCATGTGCAGAATGCATCAAGTTACCATTCAAAACAACGTGAGTTAAAACAAAATTAGGAAAACAGGCTTGGATTTTAAATATTGGAATAAAACAAAATTGATCAACCTGAAAAAGATTCTTATTACAATATCAGCTACTATTACAAAAATTAGAACAGAAAAACCAAAATATATTTTTATCGAGACAAAAATAATAATGACTTGTTTTAAGATAAGTTTTAAAATAATATGAAGTCACAAAATTAATTAAAATAACGACAAAATATTGGTTAGGGAAAAAAAGCAAGTTCGATGTTCAAATTGTTGGCCATTTTGTTCTTTGTAGTATATGTATAAAGATATTGTATGCATGGGCCTGTCACATGCGGCAGTGTGCCATGAGCTACCATAGAGTACGCAACGATCCAAATATAAGTAATAGTTTAAATGGGTATACCTGGCTATTTAACAGTTCCCCTAACTTTGTAGGTAGACACTACAAATTGGCGACGAGTAATTAAATTCTTAAGTACCGAAAGTGAAGTGAAAAGAAGAGAACAAGAATTTGACGAACCACGTTTTTAAAAATGGCCGACGGCCGTGAACAGGACCAGGTGCAGACAGTGAAATTCACGAACACGATTGGAATTCAAGTGGAATTCAATCCCAAAATTCATGATTTCTCTGTGTATAAAAGTCGAATTGAACAGTTTTTTGTGGCAAATGCAATTAGTGACGACGCGATTAAGCGTGCAATTGTGATTAATGGGCTTACAGAGGAAGCTTATAAACTATTGGAAAATCTGGTGATACCAGAAATGCCCGATAAATGTTCATACAGTCTAATTATAAGAGAATTAGAATCATATTATACACGTGCAAAATCTGTGTTCGCTGAAAGAAGACGTTTTTATCAAGCGAAAAAAGCGAGCACCGAATCAATTCAAGAATGGGCGGCAAGATTAAAAAGTTTGACCGTGGATTGTAAGTTCGGCGTACAGCTGCAAGAGGTTCTGCGGGACAAATTCATTGTTGCCTTGGATTGTAAGAAAATAAGAAAACGTTTGTTTCTAGAAAACGAAAATATTACGTGGAAAAGAGCGTTAGAAATTGCACTAGGAGAAGAGTCTGCGCAGGACGACTATGGAATAAAAATGGAGCCAGTAGAGGCCATGGAGATGCATCGGTTGAAGCTACGTCATCATCGAGGATAATCGGCCAACACTTCGCGCACCATGGATGGATAAAGGACGCCGGCGCGGAAGGATCGAGCAGTCGAAAAAAATGCACACGGTGATCATAATTGCACTGTATGTGGACGTACAAACCATTCAACGGACAAGTGTAGGTATCGTGAGTACAATTGCAAAAAGTGCGGCAAGAAAGGTCATCTGATTTATGTTTGTAAACAGAAAACACCTGTTCACTATATGAATGCGGAACAGGTAGACCGAAGCACATCTGGAGCGTCATTGTTTAGTTTAAAAAGCCAAAACGGCGCACCAATTATGATAAATGTTGCACTAAACAATATACCGCTGCAGATGGAGCTAGATTCAGGTGCGGCCGCTTCTGTAATTTCACAAGATGTATGGTTGCAAAAATTTAAAACACACCCGATGACTGAAACTAACACTTTTTTCATAAATTATACTGGCGGAAGTATCCGACCACTGGGAAAGGCATCTATGACCATCAAATTCAAAAATAAAACAAAACTAATTAATATTTTTATAATAAAAAGTGGCGGTCCACCCTTGTTAGGACGCGACTTTATGGAGATTTTCAATTTTGGTTTTAAAGAATTAAACTTTATGAAGAAAGATAACAGTTTCACAAAGAATATTATAAAAAAGTTTCCGTCTTTATTTAACGATAAATTGGGCACACTTAACAATTTTAAATTTAAATTAAATATGGCAGAAAACGCTTTACCAAAGTTTCATAAACCGAGAGCCTTACCATACTCTCTAAAAAATAAAGTAAACGAGGAAATAGATAGATTAATTAATGCAGGTATTATATCACCCATTAAAAATAGTGAATGGGGAACCCTGATTGTTCCAATTTTAAAGAAAGACAATTCTGTAAGGATATGTGGTGATTATAAGGTCACTATAAACCCACACATCGTTTTAGATCGGCATCCCTTACCAAGGATAGATGACTTATTCACGAAATTGCAAGGAGGTGTATGTTTTTCTAAGATAGACCTAACTCACGCTTATCAGCAAGTATTGCTGGATGATACTTCGAGGAAATTCACGGCAATTTCCACACATAGAGGTACATTCGTCTACAACCGATTGCCCTTTGGTATTAGTTCAGCCCCCTCGCAATTTCAGCGTATTATGGACGACCTATTAGGAAATTTTGATGGAGTATGTGTATTTTTGGACGATATTGTGGTCACCGGTAAAACGAAACAAGAACATTTCGACCGTTTACACAACGTTTTGAATATTTTACAAAACTCCGGTATGTCGGTCAAAACCGACAAATGTCATTTCCTTCAAGATAGCATTTCATATTTAGGGTTTACAATTGATAAACATGGATTACATAAATCACCAGAAAGACTAAAAGCAATTATCGATATGCCTGAACCCAAGAATGTTTCTGAATTACGTTCATTCCTGGGAATGATCAATTACTATCACCGTTTTATTCCAAATATGCCTGATGTATTACACCCCCTTTATGATTTAATTAAGAAAAACGGCAGGTGGAATTGGACAGAATCATGTAAAACAGCGTTCAAGGCTGTAAGAAAAATATTAATGTCTGATCAATTTTTAGTACATTATAATCCAAGTTTGCAGTTAAATTTAACGGTAGATGCATCGCAATTTGGACTGGGTGCGATTATTTCACATGTGTACGATTCCGGTGTCGAGCGGCCCATCGCTTACACATCGCGAACTTTGTCATCTGCAGAGAAAAGTTACTCCCAGATAGACAAAGAAGCGTTAGCTATAGTTTATGGAATAAGGAAATTTTACCAATATTTGTTTGGTCGAAAATTTAATCTATATACGGATCATAAACCCTTAGTATCTATTTTTGGTCCAAAGCACGGAATCCCAACCATGGCAGCTAATCGTATGCAGCGATACGCATTGTTTCTAAGTGCTTTTAACTATGATATTAAATATGTCACCTCTCAAAGGAATTGTGCTGATTTTTTATCACGGTTACCACTAAAAAAAGATGATAATGAAATTAATATTATTGATGAAGGCGCAGGAATAAATTACCTTAATCAAGCTGACTTACCATTAAACGTAAATGACATAAAAATTGAAACAGAAAACGATGAAATTTTAAAACAAATAAAAATATTTATAGCTAAATGCTGGCCACAAAATGCGTCACCCGAATTAAAGGCATATTCAAATAGAAAAAATGAACTTAGTGTTGAAAATGATATTATACTATGGGGATATAGGGTAGTTGTTCCATTAAAACTGCAACAGTTGGTACTGAAAGAACTTCACAATACCCACCAGGGAATAGTTAAATGTAAATCATTGGCTAGGTCTTATGTTTGGTGGCCATCATTAAATAAAGACATAGAAAATATGTGCAATTCATGTAAAATTTGTCAACAGTTCCGAAAGAACCCCGAGAGAATGCCCTTGCAGGGTTGGCCTATCCCAAGTGCTGTTTGGGAAAGGATACATATAGATTTTCTCGGACCATTTCACAATAAAAATATTTTAGTCATCACGGATGCTTATTCGAAGTGGCCAGAGATATTTGTCTTGAACAATATTACGTCACAAACCACTATAGTAAAGTTGCGAGAAGTGTTTGCAAGGTTTGGTATTCCAAAAGTGTTAGTTTCAGACAACGGAAAACAATTAGTTTCTAAGGAATTCAGAAGTTTTCTTGAAATGAATAATGTACAATTTTTAACTTCACCACCATACCACCCAGCATCAAATGGTGCTGCAGAAAACAGTGTTAATACAATTAAACAATTTTTGCTGAAAGAAATTAAAGGTTGTGGAAAAATAGATTTTGAACGTGCTATATGCAGATTTTTGATAAACTATAGAAATACAGAACACTGCTCTACTGGAGAGTCACCGGCACGTATGATGTTGGGCAGACCATTACGAACCAGGCTTGATTTTACTAAACCAAATGATATTATTAGAAAAAATAAGGACTCAACAACAATTTTAAATACTATTAAATCCAGCCAGGTACGTAATCGTAGAAATTTTAAGGGTAAAAGACATATAAATATCAAATTAGGTAAATATGTTTTGGTGAAAGATTACCGACCCATAAAACCCCAATGGTTAAGAGGAAAAATTGTAAAACTTCAAGGTAAATGTATAGTGTATGTCAAGGTAGAAGATTGTAAAAATTTATGGAAACGGCACATCAACCAAATTTTGGAAGTGAACGAAAATCGAGATGATAGTGAAGTTATAGGTGCTAAAGAAGACGATAGTGAATGTGAAATCTCAACAAACATCAATGATAGAGATAGCGACTGCGAAACGCCTTTTGCAAATATTGAATCTGAAATGGATGTAAATACGGATAAGTCAACTGAAAATGACAATGTAACAGCATCCACCTCGGATTCGCCTGGGGAAGCACCAGAAACACCAACACGCCCTAAGCGACGACGTGCACCCCCAGATAGATTAGGATTCTGATTAAGTTGTTTTTTTATTATTATGTATATTTACGTTGTAATTTTAAGGGAGGATAATGTAGTATATGTATAAAGATATTGTATGCATGGGCTTGTTTTTTTATTATTATGTATATTTGCGTTGTAATTTTAAGGGAGGATAATGTAGTATATGTATAAAGATATTGTATGCATGGGCCTGTCACATGCGGCAGTGTGCCATGAGCTACCATAGAGTACGCAACGATCCAAATATAAGTAATAGTTTAAATGGGTATACCTGGCTATTTAACAGTTCCCCTAACTTTGTAGGTAGACACTACCAAAGTGTGCCAATCGATGACGAAAGCCGCACAGACATTGAGGAGAACTTCTGGCTGTATTTGTCTCATTTCGACTTGGATCCGTTCTTTCAATTGTTCAATTGTGGTTGGCCGATTAAAGCATACTTTACTTGTGATGTAACCCCATAAGAAAAAATCTAAAGGGTTCAGGTCAGGGAACGCGCTGGCCATCCAACAAAACCGATTCTACCAATCCACCTGCCTTGGAAGACTTCGTTGAGATAATCGCGTACCATTCGACTATAATGAGGTGGAGCCCCATCTTGTTGGCATTATAGGTTCTAACATTCCAACATTCCAACTTAAATAAGTTGGAATGTCGGGATCGTGTTCATTTGGGAATAGAACCGCCAAAGCTGGAACGAAGTAATCTCTGAATAGCTCCAAATATGTTTGGCCTGTCAACGAAACATCAATGAAGAAGGGCCCAATTATAATATCACCTACTAATCCTGCCAAAACGTTTAATTTTTCCAGAAATTGGGCTTCCATCGTCCACTGAGGGTTGCGCTCGGACCAATAGCGACAATTTTGTTTATTCACCGTTCCATTCAAATAAAAAGTTGCTTCATGAAATAAAATACTGGTAGCAAACTCTTCATCGACGTTACAGAGATTCAGCATTTGTTCGCAAAACTGAAGCCTTCGATCAAAATCATCTTCGTTCAGTTCGTGAACTGAATTTAGTTTGTAAGGATGCCATTTCTGCCGTTTCAACAATTTCAAAACCGATGTTTGTGAAAGCTCACTGTTTGCCGCAACATTTCTGGAGGGAATATGAGGGTTTTCTTGTAACTCTAACAGCACGTTTAGCTTAACATCTTCCAGAACTGATGGTCGTCCACTTTTCAGGTGATGTCTAATATGCCCCAACTGCTCATACTTTCTTATGAGTGCACTAACAGGCGTCCTAAGAAGAGGTTCTTGAACAGGATATTTATTATTAAAATAAATGCACACTTCTTCATAGGTACGTATTCTATCGCCACAACCTTCTCCCGGGCGGCAGCGCGCCAGGGCCTCTTACTGAGGGGTGAAGTACTGACTCTGGCTGATCGCACACCCTCTCTGAAACGGAAGTAGTCGGCTATTACGAAAGAGTCTGGTATATGCGGTGTTGGTATTGGGAAAGTATTAATATCGATGGTTCAACACTAGTGAGTAGTATACGCGGGTTTCATTTGCACCTGCAAAGGTCAAGAATGAGCATGTGTCTGTATACTTGAGCCGTACTTCGAGGGTTGTTTAAGCTTAGATGGTACTTCATACTGATGTAGTTGGTGTTATAGTGTGTAGTGTTGGGTTATTGTTGCATCATTCTGATGAAAGGAACTAATGCGAGGTGAGTTTTCCGATTTCAAAGAGGCTCTGTGGTCTTGGGCCGTGCTTCGAGGGTTACTTAAGCACAGGTGGTACTTCTTACTGTTGTTGTTGGTATTATTGTGAATGGCTGTTGTTGCGTGGCTATCATTCAAGAACGCGCATGAGTTCGAAACATTCCTAGGGCGCTCTTTGGGGGTTGCCTAGTAGTTCACTTTTTTCTTCGAGTGCTTCGAGGGTTGCTTAAGCGAAGGTGGTACTTCATACTGTTGTTGTTGGTATTATGGTGTAGTGTTGGGTTATTGTTGCATCGTTCTTGCTGATGCTGGAACAATTGCGAGGTGCGTTTGCTGCATTCAAAGAGGCCCTTTGGTCTTTAACACTTTCCCGGGCGGCAGCGCGCCAGGGCCCCTTACGGAGGGGTGAAGTACCGACTCTGGCTGATCGCAAACCCTCTCTGAAACGAAGGTAGTCGGCTATTACGAAAGAGTCTGGTATATGCAGTGCTCTCGGTGGGAAAGTATTAAGATCGATAGGTCAACACTGGTGAGTAATATACGCGGGTTTCATTTGCACCTGCAAAGGTCAAGAATGAGTATGTGTCCGTATACTTGAGCCGTGCTTCGAGGGTTGCTTGAGCGTAGGTGGTACTTCATACTGTTGTTGTTGGTATTATGGTGTGGTGTTGGGTTATTATTGCATCGTTCTTGCTAATGCGGGAACCAATGCCATGTGCGTCTCCTGCTTTCAAAGAGGCTTTTTGATCTTGGGTAGTGCTTCGAGGGTTACTTAACTACAGGTGGTACTTCATACTGTTGTTGTTGGTATTATTTTGTATGGTTATTGTTGTCTGGCCAACATTCAAGAATTCGCACTAGCTCGAAACATACCTGGACAGCTCTTCGGGGGTGGCCTGGGAGTTCACTTTGTTCTTCGAGTGATTAGAGGGTTCCTTAGCGTAGATGGTACTTCATACTGTTGTTGTTGTTTTTATTGTGTATGGTGTTAGGTTATTGTTGCAACGTTCTTGCTGATGCGGGAACAAATGCGAGGTACGTTTGCTGCGTCAAAGAGGTTCTCTGGTCTTTAACATTTTCCCGGGCAGCAGCGCGCCAGAGCCCCTTACGGACGGGTGTAGTAACGATTCTGGCTGATCGCAAACCCTTTCTGAAACGGAGGTATTCGGCTATTACGAAAAAGTCAAGTATATCCAGTGCTGTCTTTGGGATGAACGAACGAACTCTGCAGCGAACGTGAAGATGTAGCTGGTATTTGGTTTGATTACATGTCAAATCTTCTCTTACCGAATATTACAGTCTAAGATATTTTTTATCACCGCCAACTATGAGTAAACGTGCGTTAAATGTGCGTTCCATACCATTGGTAATAATTTTGCAAAGTTGTATCTATACCATGAAGACATTGCTTGAAAGTCACCAAATGAAATTTGCAGTGTTCTGCAGGACTATATTACCAACAATATAGATAACAAGGTTAAGGAGTTGTATTTTTTTCCCGATAACTGCGCAGGGCAGAATAAAAATTATACACTAATATGATTTTTGATGGCCTTAGAACACAGCAAGAAATTTTATAAGATTCATCAATGTTTTCCAATACGGGGACATTTTTTTCTGCCCTGTGACAGGAAATTTGCGTTAGCACCAGAGGCGCGGCTGCCTGCAAGTTTTAGAGGGTGCGCATGTTTTTTATTTTTATTATACTACTGTTGTTATATTTTTTAGTAGGTGATTTCCTTCTTCAACCTATTATTTATTTAAAATATTTTTATGATTGATATGAAAAAAGCATTATGGATGCCTTTGTAGTAGTAGTGACTGTATTTGTTAGGGATATTATCCCTAACTGGCTATCGACCAACGGGGGTCCTTCTGCCGTGTGTTTTGTGTAAGTGTGTGTATTGAGTTAGGGCTTGTTACTCTAGAAATTCGCCCCCGATCTCTAGAGCGCCGTTAATGAGCTCCCAACGGCGAATGGCAAAAGTTTCTCAGTACAAATGTACTACCTGTACTGGGGCTCGAACCCAGGTCTTCGTGCATGCTAAGCAAGCGTTCTAACCTGTCAGCCAAACTAGCGGTTTTGATGCCTTTGTATTTTTTGAAAAATCCTATAATTGACATTTTAGGGAGCTATATTTTGGTTAACAATATTTTAGTTTTCGAACGAAAAATAATTTTATTAAAGTGAAAATTTGGAAAGAAATAAGTTGAGAAATATATATTACGGTGTTACATATGTGAATTTATGTTTGGCTTTTTCAAAAAGAGGTGCTAAGTAATAGGTGCGTTGACACACATTTGGGACTTCCTGATATCAGGGTCGGGTCGATACCAGCGTACGCAGAATTCTCGCTGGTGTCAAACTGAGCCAGTTGATGGTGAGTCCTATCTGTTGAGATCCTGGGTAAGGGTACACGAATGTGTAAGAAAGCACGGGATCTCTAACTAAATAAGTATATCTTTATTTGCTGCCGATTACATGGTCGCCCCACTTGCCACTCCCTCACACGCTCCCTCTGCCGCACGTTTTCCGCAGTATCCAGTGGCGTGGCGTCCAAGTATCCAGTGGCGTTCTCCACAGTCCTCCCCTGTTAAAAAAAATCAATTAGTGTTGCAGTCCGCCCATCTTCGTGGGGGTTTCCCGGCGTTGGCTCTGGCTGACCGGCGGAGCGGCTCCTGAACAACTTCTTCTTCTTCTGATTCTTCTTCAACTGCATCTGAAACCTTTTCAACGTTGTCAGAAACGTCGTCGGAATTGTCTTCGAGTGGTTCGATGGTACTTCCTGGTCGCAACTCTACTGCTGCGGGCATTTCGAGTTCAAAATCTTCCAACAACAGATTTCCACCGGAGCTGTCGGTGATGATGAAGTTAAATCTTTTCTTCATTTGATTTGCGTGGGTGTTGATAACACGTTCTCCGGAAGGTGTTTCGGCGAGAACGGAGTAATTGACTGCGCCAGATCTGCCGATTACGGTTCCAGGCACCCATTTCCACTTATCATTGCTGTACATTTTAATAAGAACTTCATCGTCAACAGAAAAGTATTTCCATTTGGCCTTATGATGAGCGTTGAACTGACATTCCATGGCCTTATTGCGAATTGGTGGTTGATGTCGTTGCGGATGCAGTAAATCGAGTTTGGTTTTCATGACTCGGCCGGACATGACGTGGAATGGCGATTTTCCTCCCATGGCGTAGGATGGCGTGTAGCGATAGCAAAGTAGAAATTTACGAAGTACTTGGTCGATGTTGTATTGTCCTCCCGACAGCTTATTTAGCCCCGTTTTAAGCAGGTCGACGAAACGCTCAGCCCGGCCATTCGATTGAGGATGATACGGTGCCGTTCTGAGGTGTTCGATGCCGTTCTCTTTGCAGAACTTCGTGAATTCATTGGACACGAATTGGGGGCCGTTGTCTGATACGATGGTATCAACCAGACCGTGTCGTGAAAAAGTTTCTTCAAGTCGATCGATTGTTTTCGCGGTTGTTGTTGTTGTCATCTTGAAAACTTCCGGCCAATTGCTAAAAGCGTCGACGATCACCAAATAATAGACACCATCTACCGGGCCGGCAAAGTCGATGTGGATGCGCGACCATGGGGCTTTAGGAGTCTGCCAGGCTTGCAGAGTACATTTAGTTGGCGATTTGGCGACAGTTGCACACACGTCACAGCTGCTGACTACGGTTTCGATGTTCTTGTCGATTGAGGGCCAGTAGACTTTACTTCTGCCGAGAAGTTTCATGCGAGCCATTCCTGGGTATCCTTGATGCAGTTCGTCGAGGATTTGATTGCGGAAGCGTTTCGGTATGACGATGCGGTGGCCGAAGAATAAGCACTTATCGATTATTGAGATGTTGTTACGGTGCATGAAGAACGCCGCGACTTCAGGCTTCAGATTCTTCTGAGTACAGGGCCAGCCGTCGTTGCAGAGCTGCAAAACCTTTTGAAGGACATCGTCGTTGACTGTCTCCTCTTGAATTGTGTCGAATGTGATTGGAAGTTGTCTCGCCGTGTCTATACCGAAACATTGCATGGAAGCGTCTTCTTGGCGAATACTGGCAATCGCGACGTCACCAGAAGCGTTGTAGTCTAAATGCTCGTTTTTATCTTTTACCGTGGTTGCGATAACAATATCCTCGCCAGGCCTTTCATGAGACTCAATGAGCCGCGATATGAAGTCAGCGTGGGCAAAGCTCTTTGTGTCGATATATTTGATCGTAAAGTCATAGGCGAGTAACACAAGAGCATACCGTTGAAGGCGGCTGGCGGTAAAGACTGGAATCCCTTCTTTTGAACCGAAAATAGAGAGTAATGGCTTGTGGTCTGTCCGAAGCTCAAACTTTCGTCCGTAAATATAGCGATGAAACCTCTTAAGTGCAAACACCAGCGCCAAGGCCTCTCTTTGAACTTGCGGGTAGTTTTCCTCCGCACTGCTGAACGATGATGCGGCGTGCATGATTGGTCGCTCAGTTCCATCAGGCATTTTGTGTAAGATTACAGCACCCATTCCGTAGCTTGATGCATCGGCCGCCTCAACGATTGGTTTGCTAGGATCATAGTGCGTAAGTGCAAGGTCAGAAGCTAACACTGTTTTCAATGCCTCGAACGATTGCTGATGCTGTGGCTGCCACTGGAATTTCCGGTCTTTACACAAAAGCTCATCGAGTGGACCACGAAGCTCCTTGATACCGTCGATGAATTTCCCATACCAGGTAACGGCGCCTAGGAAGGATTGAAGCTGTTGAACATTTATTGGTGCTGGGATAGCTCGAAGAGTAGATATCTTTTCCGGGTCCGGTTTCGAGCCGTTTTTGTCGATGCGTAGGCCGAGGAACGTGAGCGACTGTTGTTCGAAAGAACATTTCTCAATTTTCAAATGGAAACCGTAGTCTTCGATACGATGCAATGCCCCGAATACATTGTCATGCTCTTCTATGGTTCTTCCCCCAATAATGAAATCGTCGATGTAGGGAAAGGTTCCTGGTACGCCGCTCATCATAGTTTCAACCAGTTGCTGAAATAAGCCTGGGGCTGTCTTGATACCAGGTTGAAGTCTGTTGACTTGGAACAGTCCGCAGTGAGTGTTGATAGCCGTCAGTTTTTTTGCTTCGTCGTCGAGTTCAACCTGAAGGAAGGCATCCGATAGGTCGATTTTGCTGAAGAATCTGTATTGTGATAGCTTCGAATTGATGTCTTCAGGTGTCGGTAGCGGATATTTGTTAGGCTCGATAGAGTCGTTTAAGCCAGTCGAGTAGTCAGCACAGATTCGAATACGATTATTACTTTATTTAACAACGACGATTGGGGCCGCATAATCAGAGTACTCGATTGAACTAATCACGCCCATCAGCTGAAGGCGTTTTAGTTCGGCTTCGATTGGACCAGCTGCTGCAAACGGGACGGGTCTGGCCTTGCGGAAGACTGGTACTGCGCCAGGTTTGAGCGTGAGAGATGCTTTCATCTTGTTGCATAGACCCAGTTTCGCTCTAAAAAGTGTCGGAAACTTCGTTTTGATTTCGGAGATCAAAGAACTGCTGTGGGTCGCGTCGATTTTGTTGCAAATACTGGCAAAAGGCACGCTCCATAGATCTAGTGCTTCTATCCAGTCACTGCCTAGCACGTTCAAATTAGAAAAAGCAACGTAACACTCACCGACGTTGTTGCGGCCAGAAAGATTTATGCGATACTTGAACTTCCCGAGGAGCTTAACTGGATCCCCACTAGCGCTGACTGCTCGTTCCTCGCATGGAACGAGTTTAGGTGAACCAATTTTTCGGTAGTTCGCCTCAGAAATGATGGTCCAGTCGGAGCCTGAGTCCAGTTGTAGTTTCAACTTTGTGTCGTCGATCGCGGGCTCGACGTACTTCCGAGTGGATTTCGCAGTCGATTCGACTTTGAGACTTTGTTTTTGTGGATTGCGCCTGCTGTTACGAATCGCAGCTGCAAGGATTCGATCCTTTTCTACCGCTGCTTGTTTGCAGCAACCAGTTTTGTGGCCAACGACGTTACAAGTATTGCACTTAAGAGATCTGAAGGGACAATCGCGCTGGAAATGCTCACCTTCGCAGAAACTACATGGCCTCGGAGGCTTGGAGTTGCTGAGTGGGCGGGCATTTTTCCGAGACGAATCATCCGGTTGTCTGTTGTTCCAAGGCTTCTTTTGCACAGACATGAGTTCGGGAGCTGGTGGTGATTGTCTCATAATCATCGACTTCTCTAGTCTGAGCGCTCCAAGTTGAGTCGCTATGTTAATTGCGTCTTGCAGTTTCAACTTTGCGATGGTTTCTGGGTCGTCAGCGGCCTCGCGTCTTTTCTCAGTTTCGTCTAGTTTGAGTAAAAGTTTCTCTAGCGTTGAGGCGTGCTGTGGTTTGTTAATGCCCTGAATGAACATCAACACTTTAAAATCATCCGCTGAACACTTCGCGATGTCGAATTTTTCGCACATCAGATTGATTCGAGCGCCGTATGCGTCAAAGTCTTCTCCGGACTCCATCTCCACCTTGAGACATTTGTAGCGAAGCGCAAACTGTGACTCCTTGCGGCCGAAAAGTCGCTTGAGCTCCTTGACGGCATCGGCAAAAGCAATATTTGCCTTTGTTAGAGGGAGGGTCGTGTTGGCGAACTTAATGTAGTCTTGGTAGCATAATTTTTCGGTTAGCATGTTCACTTTCTGACCGTCGGTCATCGCGGCAGCTTCTCCAGTGAATATTGTCTCGTAACGTGAAAACCAAAGCTCAAACGCCGAGTTTTCGTCAGGGTTGTATTCAAATTTTTCCATGCGGCTGGAGAGTCCGTTATATAGGGAGACCCGCGGTGCGACAGCCGCTGGACTGTCTCGTTGCCCTAAAGCTCGCATCATGGCCTGGTTCTGTTCCATCATCAAAGCCATCTGTTGCGATTGAGCAGTCATCGCTGATAGGAATGCCTGAATGTTGTCCATTGTTTTAGCTCCCTCACAAATTGCTAGCACGAGTCGCTAATAATTCAGTTTATAACCTCACTTAAGAAAAACACTCTTGAGTTCACAATCCCTCCGCGAATTTAGATGAGTTTGTTGCGCGAATTCGAAATAATCCTCGTCGCCACTGTTGAGATCCTGGGTAAGGGTACACGAATGTGTAAGAAAGCACGGGATCTCTAACTAAATAAGTATATCTTTATTTGCTGCCGATTACATGGTCGCCCCACTTGCCACTGCCTCACACGCTCCCTCTGCCGCACGTTTTCCGCAGTATCCAGTGGCGTGGCGTCCAAGTATCCAGTGGCGTTCTCCACACTATCCTATGATGACTATGTGGTTTAAGTAACAATACGAATAAAAGATATAATGATCGCCGTCCGCTGATAGCAAAGGAACTGTTAAAAGCCGCGGAAAATATATCAGATGATGAGTTCGATGCGGTTCCCATTCTACCCGAGGTAGATGGTTTTACTGATGAAGAGGATCTGGATGATGACTTGATCATCGGGGATGACATATCTAAAGAATTCGTAGACACCTACGAAATACATGGGACACACCAGTATGACACAAGTACACGTCACAATACTAAAGATTGTGACGGCGTGGAAAATACTGTACCTTCTACAAGCACCTCTGGAAGAGGAAAACACACTCTGCTAATTAAAAATTTTCTACTAAAAGAAAAAGAAATACAAGTAAGGCAGAAAATTATCCGCCACCATAATGGACTAAAAAATGCGATATGGAAAACCCATCGGTGCATATCAATAAGGAATCTGTCTGCAAAGAAGATGTAGTGAACCGTGTTGCTAGTAAAACTCCCTTCGAAGTATTTTCTTTGTTTTTCGATTCTAATGTAATTCTGAAAAATTGTCGAATTTTCCAAATAAATACGCCTGTGACAATAACAGGCATGATTTTTGTTTACTGAAACCGATTTAAGGCACTTTATTGGTATCTTGCTTCTATCTGGGTACCATACGCTTACAGCAGTCAAAATGTATTGGTCGAAAGAAGACGATAAAAGTGTACCACTAATCAGAAACTGCATGAGTCGCAACTGATTTTTCAGCATCAAACCAACATTTATTTGGATGATAATGATAATTTGAATGAGAGTGATACATTTTCCAAACTTCGTCCAATATTTGACATAATCAGCAAGAACAAATTACGGTTTGGAATATTTGCCTATAATTTATCAATAGACGAGGAAATGGTTCCTTATTGTGGACGACATAGTGCTAAAATGTTTATAAAAAATAACCCTATACGATTCGGTTTCAAACTCTGGTGCCTTTGTTCTTTACAAAAGTGGTGAATACTCGAAAGCAGTTCCGTCGCCAGTTTAATTTTGAAAGAAGGACAGTTTCCAACACGGAAAACAATTATTATGAGATTGTTGCAAGGCTTTCATATTTGGGGAAACGTTGTCTTCAAATTTAATGGGGGCGTGCGTATAGTAAGAACACCTAAATTGTCAGACAAGCTATATGAGATCATTGGCATCAAGACTTTAATGTGCTTTGCAAGTTTCCAAAAATAGTTTACGAAGAATTCTGCATTCCGATTTGCACGTTCACCCTAAACAAATTCAAGTCGTTCACAAGTAAAAAGATTTGGATAAACCGGCTCGTCTTGCTTCCTGCAGGCGGTTTTTGCAAGTTTTAGATAACGATTAATAACAGATACATTTCTTACTCTCATTAGATGAGCCGTAATTTTAGAAGAATTTGTTTTCGATGGATATATTGATTCTAATAAAAGTCAGGACAGCGACCTCCAATACTATATTGCAGCTATCGGTATGGATCACTCAAATATGTATTTTTTGCACTACTAGTTTAATAACACATCATTATGGCATGTATTAAAGCATTGTGAAGTTGATTTTTATGATTAGTAAGTTGTAGTGCACTGGTAGTTAATAAAGTGTTCCATTTTTAGCAAGGTAAAAAAAGTATATGTTCATTCGAGAATCGAAAACCGAGAATCCGACAACCGACAACCGTCAACCGAGAAACGACAACCGACAACCGCAAACTTAACTGGTCGAATTCTCGTGTTTCGGTTTCTCGATTTAGCAGCCTTAGCCGGCAAGAACAGAGGGTATCAAGCGCACTTTCCATTGAATTGATGTGATGACAGATGTATGTTGTATTTTAATATTTAGTTTTTAATTATTGTAAATGTTCAAGCAGTGCAAAACATAGTATATTGGCTATAGTGGTATACTTCACAACCTTGGTACGTAATATATTATTTTTTACCTGGACTGATTGAGAAATCGTAGTGTTGCCACTGCTTGATTTCCCTGGGTCTGAATTCGACCCTGTAGCCTATGGTGGCCATTGTCCGGGGCATTTTCTCCACATCGCTGGGTCCTTGAATGCCGATGTCCAGCAGGTCAGCATTGGCGCCTCTCAGCTCTATGAAGTCGGGAGCTAGAGGTCTGACTCCTTGCTGCAGCATGAAGTTCTTCTCCAAAGTACCCATTTTATTCTTCGCCACGCACATGTAATTCCCGAAGACTGTTGCGTCCTTGACGTGGATCTGTAATAAAATAAAGGTCTGGAGTTAAATTTCGTCCTCTGTATAAGCTACTGTTTCTCAAAGTGAATTTGAATTATTTGAAGTATTCAAGGAGGCGTTAGGTATGATTGCGTGTGTGAAAGGCGACTTGCTTTGACACAATGCTGACTACATAAATAATAAGATTGGATTAATCACGACATGTACAGACAAATAGCCTGAACCACACTTGTTAACGTGCAACAGACTAACTATCCCTTGAAAATTAACCTTCCAGTAGTCGCGCACGGTCTCTGAGACCGGGCCGATACAAAATTTTATATTACTAATGAAGTATAAATCGCTGACTTCTTAAACTAATAGTACCTTCCTAGAATAAACCCATAAATCTGTAGTGTGACCGTGAACGCCGCAGTGCGTGTAGTTAATAAATAAACAATAATCCCGGTCTGTGAGACCGGCGCGACTAACGGCGTAATTTTAATTTTTATATAAAATCTTCTCAAATAAAAGGTAACCAGTTTATTATTAACATAAATTATGTTCAAATAATATTTTTATTATTTATATAACAGTGCGAACAATATGGTCATATGAAAGTGAACAGGAGCGTCTGCAAAAATTGGTAGAAGAAAATTTAAATCGTGGCGAAGAAAGATATTTGCAGCCAAATGGTAATATTTTAATATTATAAATGATATTGTATTTGGAAAAATAATCGGAAAATAAGATTTTTGTGCTTAATTTGCAAAAAAATCCTGTTCTTAGAGCACTTAACAGCTGTCTACCAAGTATGCCAGCAAAGTACTTTATCAGCAGACAATTGAGTTCAAGCTACGTTTGTTTATTCAATTGGATGTAATTATCATGAAACCACTTATTGTTAATTTTTTATTTCACTGTTTTTTTTAATTGCAAATTTTTATATTTGGTTGAAATAATTTTTTTTTTTTTAATGTAACACTTAAATAATAATTTTCTTTCGTTTTTCATTTACCAGTTGGTAGTTTATTTATTAACCCTTCCTGTGTTAATTACTTTAATTTGATTTTTTTGCTAATTTTGCTAAAAATAATCCCGGTCTGAGAGACCGGCGCGACTACTCATGTTACATATTTTAGCGCGACTACTGGAAGGTTAAAATTTCCGCGTTGACCGGGCGATGGGCATCAAATAGTTGGATTACTTCTTGAACTATTGTAAAGTTCAGTTATTATTTTGTGTTTTTTTTTTTTCAATTTTCGTCTGCTACAGGGTGTTTCATATTATGATGAAAGGATTAGGATGTCCGTCTATCTATTGATTTTGCATAAGAAAAAAATAGTGTGTTTGTGGATTCCGTTGAGAAATCACGATGGAGAAAAACAAACATTAATTTAATTGTGGGTGAAATTGGGCAAAAGGTTCTACTAAATATTAAATATGTTAAGAACGGCTTCTGAGGATGAATTGGTTCGTGAAGTTTCGTCATGGCAGGGAATGATTTGGAAGATGATGAACACAGCGGGAGATTTTTGATTATGAATGCCTAGGATCGCCAACTTTATGCCCAGGACGAATAGAATTTACAAAATTAATTCCAGAGAAATTCCGAAAGTAATCATAATGCAACAATTGCACTTCTTAAGGCCTTGGCTATTTTCGAGCAGTTCTTGCATAATAAACATAATTTGGCGGCACGATTATTAGTTTTCCTGAAATTTTTCTTTCGATGGTTGAGTGCATTGAATCGCACTCCATTTCCGTATGCTCTATTTCCAAATATTTCTGTATAGTGCTAATATTATTTTCAATTGAAAAATTCAAAAAGGCATTTGATAAAGTAGAGTTGCAATTTTGCCGGGGTGGGGGTAAATTAATTAACAAAGAACGCAAAACGCAAAATATACAGGGTGTCTCCTAAAAAAGTACAGTTTCGATTCTGTGCCCCGCAACCATCACTATAAAGAATGATAATAAATTTATTTTAAAAATCAATAGTAGTAAAACTTAAGTGGTAAAAAAATTACAAATAATGGACGATTTTAGCTCTCCTTCCCCCTCGAGCCAAAGAAATATACCCATCCTTTGAATGTAGGTCGAAAATTGTAAAATTATGGACCATCAAATTTTGTCTTACAATACAGGGTGTTAAAAAAATAACGTAAAATATTTAAGGAGGTAGTAGTAGTAAGAACCACAACAAAGAAAAAAGTCTTGATAAACATAAGTCCTTAAAGTAATGGTTTCGGAGATATGGAAGATTATTCTTATTTAGCTCCTCTTTTTATTTTGCTAAAACTTGCATTTTCTTATCATAGTTCGCTGACGTTTTGTGAAATAAACATTTAGTATTTGACAGTTGTTGTTAATGCACCAGTCTTTATTAATATGGCTGTTTACTCTAATGCAGAATTAGCCGACATGTATATCACGTATGGTCGTGCTAATGGAATGCCACTGAAGCATGACGTCATTATGTAGAAGCTTAATCAAATCGCCTGATTTCTTCCCTTCGTATGTTTGGACGAATTTACCTGAGATTTTGTGATTAGTCTATGGTAAAAATTACTTAGTACTGCATCTAAAAATGAACCAGAAGTACCAACAAATCCGAGCCAATGAGGGTGTTTTAGAAACAGTTCGAATCTCCTTCAGACAAAGATGTCGTGCCTGGTTGGAAATGGAACTGGACAGCTTCTGTAACTCTGTTCTTTGTTTTTGCTAGAAGCTCCCTTTTTTGTTTGCACACAATCAATGAGTAATAAATAAATGCAGCTAGGTAAATAAATGTTTCAAACAAGAATAATCTTCTTATCTCCGAAGCTGCTACTTTGAGGACCCGTGTTTATCAAGACTTTTTATTTATTGTGGTTCATACTACTACCCCTTAAATATTTCACACTTTTTTTTAACACCCTTATAACGCAGATACATTAGATTGGGGACATTACAAAACTGATTGCAGATCCATTGTGAAAACTATGTTTGGTGACTCTTTTTCCTTTTCATCTCGAGCTTAATTTTTTTATGATGTGAATCTTATAAATTTCTCTTTATCTACTTACCGGAAGTATTTGGAAACATGGTTTTAAGAATTATTTAACTTAAAAACTACTTTACAAAAGTATAACTCAAGAATAATTCTAGAACCACGTCAAAGATTCAATGAGGGATGGACTTAACGCAGATTTCAGACTGTTCTTGACAACTCGGACTTATGCACTTTTCACTTTATGATTTTTTTGTGGCGTCATCTAAGAATCCGTACCGCAGAGAAAGCGAACGCATTTGCACAACATCTGGCGAAGGTATTTACTCCACACCCTGCAGGTAACGCAGAACAGGATGTCAGAATTGCAGACTATCTGGAGACCCCCTATCAACTAGACTTCCCAATAGAACCATTCAAGATAAAAGAAGTAAAGGCCGTATTAAACAAATACATAAATACCAAAAAGGTGCCTGGATATAACCTAATTGCAGGAAGAGTTCTACAAGAAAATAGGAAAAAATTGCAAATATGTATAACGCATATATTCATTGCAGTACTGAGAGTGGGATATTTTCCTAGCCAGTGAAAGGTAGAACAAATTATAATGCTACCAAAGCCCGGAAAACATCCTACGGACATAACATCATATAGACCAATAAGTCTACTTCTAGTACTTTCAAAAGTATTGGAAACACTTATATTGAAAAAATTAGAACCAATACTTGAAGATAGAAATTTAATTCCCAATCACCAGTTCGGATTTAGAAATCTGCATGGAGCTACTAAACAAGTTTACCGAATCGTAAAAAAGGTTTGCGTTTCTTGATATACGACGTTTCTTTGTCAAGCATTTGACAATACAGATCTAAAAGACATCAATACCCGGTGTACCACAGGGCAGTGTTTAAGGCCCCATATTATACCTATTGTACACCGCAGACCTACCCATCACCATTATCACTACAGTGGCAACGTTGGCAGACGACACCGCTATACTGGCATCCCATCGATACCCAGCAAAGGCCTCAAGGAACCTACAGATAAATCTACACTAAATATAACAGTGGCTCAAAACATGGAGAATCAAAGTCAAGGAGAACAAATCAGTGCATGTAACCTTTACTGCCAGAAGAGAAACTTGTCCACCAGTTATTATAAATAATACTTAAATTCCGCAAAAAGAAGAGGTCAAATATCTCGGACTACATATAGACCGCTGTCTAACATGGCAAAAATATATATTCGCCAAAAGAAAACCAATGGGGATCAGACTGAGCCGAATGTATTGGTTATTACGTAGAAAGTCGCAAATGCCACTGGAAATACTACTCTACAAAGCAATACTGAGACCTATGTGGTGGTACGGAATACAGCTGTGGGGAACTGCCAGCAACTCTTATCTTGAAATTCTGCAGAGGTTTCAAAATAAAGTACTACACCTATTAGTGGATGCACCTTGGTATGTACCCAACTACGTCAACGAGTGAGACCTGCAAGTTGCTTCAATTAAAAAAAATATAGAAAAACACCTCGAAAATTACCGAAGCAGATTAGTCATTCACCCAAATAGACTTGCACAGAACTTAATAAACAGCACAGGTAAGATGAGAAGACTCGAGAGATTCAAGCCAACAGATGTAACCACCAGGTTCGGCTAGCATCATTTAAATATCCATGCATCCATAACCAATTTTATCAATACTAAGAAAGATAGTTATTAATGGATAACTCTCTACATGACACGAACTAAAAACACTAAATTTATTCATTGTTATTTGTAAATATTAATGAATTCAAATTTAAAAAAAAACAACATATCCAAATAGTGGAAAGAGCTATTTCCTACGCTACTGAAAAATGTGAGGACTCGATATTTTGATACAAAAAAGAGGAAGGAGGAGATTCCGAAAATGTATGCCAGGAGAAATGGCCCAAGACGCTGGAACATTGCCAGAAGAGTTGCAGAGAGCAATATTAGAATGTCTTGATTGATTTTGCGGAGGCCATCGTTACAGGGCAATGGATGACATTCTCATAACATTTGATGTTGTTCCGCCTAAAACTCTGCTTACGTCAGCAGAAGAAGAACTCCGTGGTATAGTTCTGACAAAAATCCATGATGAGTTTTCTGCAGAGGACATTATTTTGGAGATTTTAAAACTGAGGCGCCACTCGGAAGCCGAGAGCATTTCTTTCCAAGAAGCGGTCCAATGGACTACCTTGGAGCTTCTGAAATTCATTGTAAAATGAGACTATTCTGAGTCTGTTCCGAGTCTAGCGCTGTGTCTAAGATTTTTTTTTTCAAGTATTTGTGCTTCGGTGGCTTCTTTTAAAAGAAGTTTCTCAAGATTAAAGTTGAAAAAAGCATACTTAAGATCAACAATATTGGCCAACAGATAGGAGCAAACTACCTGATACCATTGATTTCTGTGTGGTGAGGGGTATCTCTAACAACTATCTAAAAATTGAATCATACTTAGACCTATTCTCTGACCACCTACCATCATTAACCTAAGCTCACAAATTCAGAAAAAGCAGCTGGTACCAACTCTAACAAATACAAGAACTAACTGGGAGTACATTCGAGAACTCGTCGATGAGAAACAATCACTACAGTTAAGGCTAAAAAATGACGATGAAGTAGATGAAGCAGTTGAGCACCTCATCTGCTCGATACAGACGGCTGCCTGGAACGCCAGTCCTACACTCCCACCTACCGAAAAGACTGCAAACTGCCCAGGAATTGTTAAGAGGATGATTGCTTCAAAGCGAAGCCTCAGAAATAAATGGCAAGAAACTCGTGACGCAAACGACAAATATCGATTTAATAGAGCAGCAAGAGAGCTGAAAGAGCTTCTTCAAAACCTGCGAAATCAGTCACTTCAAGATTATATTGGGAACCTTTCGGCTACAGAGACTACCGGATACTCTCTCTAGAAGGCCACTAAATATATTAAGCAGCCTCAACAATCGATACCATTGATTCGCAAAGCAAATGGCACCTTGGCAAGAACCTGTAAGGAAAAAGCACAAGTATTTGCCAAGCACTTAGAAGAGGTATTCCAACCTTTCCCCACAGAAATCGGTGAGGAGGAGGAAAACGAAATGTACCAATTTCTAAACTCACCATATCAAATGTCACTCCCAACAAAACCGATCACAGTCAATAAAACCACTAACTACATCCTCCACAATGTTGACCCCAAGAAATCCCCTGGGTACGACCTCATCACAGGCAAAGTACTAAGGCAACTACCTTTGAAAGCTGTAAAAATCATCACCTATATCTTTAACGCCATGTTGCGATTGGGCTACTTCCTGTCCCAATGGAAAGTTGCTCAAATATTACTCAATGCAAAGCCAGCTCCGGACGAAGCTGCCTCATACAGACCTATTAGCCTCCTTCCTTTGCTCTCAAAAGTATTTGAGAAACTACTGCTTGTAAGATTGCGACCTATTTTATTGGAAAATTGTTTAATCCCGGACTACCAATTCGGTTTCCGACAACAACACACCACTGTAGAACAAGTAAATCGTGTAGTCAACAAAATAAATTATGCCCTCGAAGAAAAGACGTTCTGCTCCGCTGCCTTCCTCGACATCACCCAAGCCTTCGAAAAAGTATAGCATGTTGATCTTTGCTACAAACTTAAAAATAATCTCCCCCATAGCTTCTCTCAGATACTTAAATCGTACCTAACTGATAGATTTTTCCAAGTAAAATATCAACAAGAACATACTTCTTGAATTCCCATAACGTCTGGTGTCCCTCAGGGAAGTGTACTTGGACCGATGCTTTATCTACAGTTTACTGCAGATCTCCCAACAACAAGGCAAGTTACAGTTGCTAAATTTGCAGATGACAGTGCAGTCTTAGCAACTTACTCCAACCCACAGACTGCCTCGCTGATTCTGCAATCAAACCTAGATCAGATCCAGAACTGGCTCAAGAGATGGCGAATCAAGGCCAACGAAACCAAATCCACGCATGTTATTTTTACCATGCGCAGGGACACATGTCCACCGGTATCATTAAATAATGGTGTGCTACCCCAAGCTGAAAATGCCAAGTACCTCGGACTATACCTTGATCGTCGCCTAACGTGGACCAAGAATATCTGGATAAAACGGAATCAATTAGGTCTGAAATTTTCCAAATTGTACTGGCTAATGGGTAGAAACTCTAGACTAACTATTGATAGTAAGCTGCAGATGTATAAAGCCATCCTCAAGCCCATATGGACTTATGGGATTCAACTATGGTGCTCCGTCAACAATTCGAATATAGAAATAATGCAGCGCTTACAATCAAAACCGCTAAGAATAATCGCCAACGCTCCCTGGTACATCACCAATGAAACCATCCATAGAGACCTCCATATGAACTACGTGAAGGAAGAGATTCGAAAGTGCAGCACTAAACACTGGGAGAGACTAGTAAATCACCCGAACGTCTTGGCAATTAAGCTCCTCCACAGAACCAGCCAAGTTAAGAGACTCAAAAGGCTTAGCCTATGGACCTTCCTCATCGCTTCTAAGTGCAGTTTTCATTTCTCATACCAGTGTATTAGTTTAAACTATCAATATGTAAGCAAATAGGTAATTCTTCACGGTGTCTGCCACTGCAGCTGGGCAGCTTACCCTTCATGTTAGTTGCATAAATTTTACTTATTGTACAAGGTACAGTCTTGGACTCTAAGAATGTCACCGTCGGTAAGAGCCAGAGGTTCGCCATCTCTGTCTTGTCTAGAGACGAATCCGCACTCGGAGCAATTCGGCGTTCAGTGACGTCCTACTCAGGTAGAATTTTGACAAATCGCGTAACTATAGTATAGGGTTTTGCGGTGTGCAAATTACCTTCGTTTGGTCATTCAACAGGTTAACGAGCGGATTATTATTGCGTTTGTAAATCTCTACGGCTTCCAAAATATTAAGCTGCGTGCCTTTGATAGAGTTATGTAATTTTTTTTAAATTTCAAAATTTTAATAAAAATCAATTTGTGGAAATACATGTTTACAATTTAAACTATGGTTTGCGAATGCACTACAATTTTGATTAAATCTGAAGGCGCCAAAATGTTCGGCATATCGTTTTTTGAAACTACGGAAACATGCCATTTCAGAAACTCCAGAATAATTTAAGCGATGAATTTTGTCTATTACATTGCAACGGTAGTATAATAAGTTGTAATTTAAAGAAATTATATTTAGTATTATATTACACTTTAGAATGGTCGCGGGGCTGAAACAATTGTGGAGGAATCTATTAAAATTAGTGAAACTCATCCAAGTGTTTAATTTAATTTAATTTAATTTTTTTATGTCATCCACGTGATGAGTAGTGATTGTGTGTATTTTTGGAAGGGATTACCCCCAACTGGCACATAGATAGGAAGAAGTAAAGCATTCAAACAAAGTTGATATAAAACATGTAGGTTTTAAGTCAAACTGAAATTTATTTTCTTCCGGTTTACGTTAAATCTCAAGTTTTCCAGGTACATTCCTTTCACTCCGGGTTTGTTTTCGGTTCTTCTAAAAATTTCGATTTAATTCCGGTCCGTTTCCGGTTCACATTCGGTTCGGGTTCGCTTTCGTCTCGAATAATAACGCTAAAATGTAGTCTAACTAGAAATGACAATATTTTCAATGATAACTACAAAATTCAATTAGTTTATTTTAATGATATAAAAAATCACTCGCAGGTATAGAGGTAATATTTAATTGTAAATTGCAAACGTTTCAGTGAAAATAGTGAATGTTTCATTGAATGAAAACGAATATTTGTTAGTGCAAATTTACACAAAATATAGTTTTTAAGTATACTACATACAAATCAGGAACTAACTTTGCAATTAATAAGTCTTAAGAAATTTCATAAAATAATAATCAGGGCTTCGAACCGATGCTTTATTCGTTTTGGTTTTCGTTCCCGTTCAATAAAAAAAAAAAACACATATCGGTTCGGTTCCGGTTTTCGTTCCGACAGACTTTTTCAGTTAATTTATAGAATTTAATGTTAAAATTGAATACATTTTGTAAAATTGTTGTAAATCTGATATTTACACTAGAAAATTCAAAGTCAGAAAATTTTAATGTTTGACAAATCGTTTAAGGTGCAAATTTATAAAATTATTGCGTATAAAGATAACTTTTAGTTAAAATTTGGAGAATTCATGGTTTTAATGACTATACTGAAGAAAGCGGTAAGATTTAAAAAAACAACAATAACCTTTTCAAGACAAGTTCCAATTATTTACCCTAAACTTTTTAAGTGTTTCTACAGCTTTGTATATTATATCAAGTATCTGTCGATTAAACTATCAAACATAATAAAATTATAAGGGAATTAAAAAAAAAACTATATTTTTGTTAGTATTTCATGCATATAACCAGTTATGTTTGATTATAATTTGTTATTTTTATTTTTACGTACTTACTGGTATTAATAATTATCCATTAATTTATATTGTTTATTTATTTCTTTCACCCAACTAGTGTCGGTTTATTTTCATTCGGCCATCATACTGTTTTTTTATGTTTTTTGTTTTTACATTATACTTTTAAATTATTATTTGCCTTTGGAGTCAAATAGTAAACTAAAAAAAAATCATTTGGTACATAACTCATGATATCATACAGGGTGATCGATATTTACAAACAGCGCCATTTGTTCATTTTTTAAATGGAAAACCCTATACAGGTTGTCCCTGGAGAAAGGTAACACCCTAAATATTTACGAAAATAATGTTTTCTTCGCGAAATCGTTCAAACACGTCAACTTTGTTTGGAGTAGGGTCGAGTGGTAGCTCATTTGAAAGCTTATCTAATTTGCAAGACAACGGTATATTAACTTTTAAAATCAAGAAATTAATTTTATAAATTGAGCAAAGTATAAAATAAACATTTCATTTCAGCAAAAATATTTTTTTTATATTTTGTTTAATAACCCCGTGGTTGACCGTTCCCAGAGCGAGAATAAATATTGTAATAAAATTCAAAAACTAAACGAAAACATGAAACCCACAAAAGTGAATAAACATTAGAATATTAAATTAGAATGTTACCTTTTTAGAAAACATAATAATACCAGAGGAGTTCCCTTTTCTCATCCACCCAGCCATGAAAACAATATGCTATCGCCACAATTTTCTTATGTCACAATTTTATGACATTTTATGGTGCCATCTCCAAGTTTTGTCCAATCACGTAAGATTTATCATTTTTATATGAGTTTAAAGAGACGAAAATTAGTGATTTGCAACACACATAAGCGTGTTGTTTAAATGAACAAACTTGCGAGGCGAATTTGACCACTTTATCTCAAGATAAAATGATAACATTTTGTATATCACAATTTTATGACATTTTATGGTGCCATCTCCAAGTTTTGTCCAATCACGTAAGATTTATCATTTTTATATCAGTTTAAAGAGACGAAAATGAGTGATTTGCAACACACATAAGCGTGTTGTTTAAATGAACAAACTTGCGAGGCGAATTTGACCACTTTATCTCAAGATAAAATGATAACATTTTGTATATCCTCTAACTCCTTGCTTTCATATCTAGGTAGATAACATAAAAAAAACTCTCCCTGTACAAGATTTAAATTATTTTTCCAATAATCCGTCGTGATTTAAATTTCTGGCAAATATTTAATTATATCAGTCAAAATTGTCAGGTGATTCAAAAAAACTTTCATCAAAGTTGGCATTGAAAAAAGGATAGATATAAAAGGTATGTCTTCGCATACAGTGTCAAATGTGACAGATTTGGCAGAGTTCGAATTTGTGCATGTGAAATCTTGTTGATTTAAACGCTATAGTTTTCAGCGATCACCTAAAACGCTGCAGTTGGAAATGTACTTCAGAAATGGTAGAAAAATTGATGGGCAGTGGGTCTATTCGATACGTAATGCATTTGAAGATAGTTCAAACTAACTAATTCCTGTCAAATTTTCATTTATTTTGGTCAATATCTAATTATTTCTGTCAAGTTTGTAATTGTGGACATGGGTACAAGATTAGCGTAAGTCGAAAAAATGAGTTTCGAGAAAAACGCGTCCAAGGTTCAAAACTTAATAAAAGTCGTAATATAGCAATTAGAGACATCTTTTTTTTGCAATTTGTATGAACAGTAGCTATATATTTTTTAACAGACTTATAAATAAGGGTACAAATATTCTAATAAACAAATTTGCTTAAAAATCGCATAAATCGACTTACGCTGTTCTTGCACCCAGCTCCTCAATTATGTCGGTCCACATATCAATTAATTGTACTAAAACTGTAATTAATAATTTATATTAAGATATCAATTGATATGGTGAGATTTTTATTATTTTTGTTATATTTCAATGATCCCTGTCAAAATTTCAATTAATTTTAACATAAAAATACTTTGTGTCAAATTATCAATTATGTTTGATAAAATTTCTATTATATATATCTTTCAAGATCTAAATTATTTTAGTAGTAGAAATGTTGTCCCTTGTATATTTCTAGACTGTTCTCAATTAAAACAAAAATAGACTGGGGTAACTACTTTGATTTTCAACGGCTCATGTATATTTTTCAATTCGTTTGTCATTTACTCCGTCATAAATAGACAGTTGCAATGTATGGAAGTTACCATATTGTTGACGAATTTCAACAAATTTTCATCATTGCTGTCAATTTCATGAACTGTTGTCATAAGGTCATCACGAACAATTACTTTTTCGTCAGCTTAAATTTCATCATCTTCATCTTCTTCAATGTTTTCGTTAAGATGATCCGATTTATCGCATAATAACTGAACTATCCTAATTACGTCAACTAACATCAACTACGTAAAAAATCAACTTATCACAAATGTTACTTTATTTAGTGATTGTAGAAAAAATATATTAAGCTTTTCAAAACATGCAAACAGATAATTTACTTCAACCATTGCCTATTGAGTTTGAAATAATGCAGAAATTGTTTGGAAGAATAACATTTTCTGAAAAGTTAATAATAAAATATATTTCCATGTGTCCAACTTTCTGGCGGACACTGTATATAAATCAATGATGTAGACAAAAAATATTTTTCTTTTATGGGATGCATACATAATAGCAGACCCAGGCCCCTCCAGGTAAATTTTAGGGAGCCGGTCACTTAGCCGGCTCAATAACAACACTGAACGCCGAACCGCTCCGAATGCCCCCCCATCCCGCGCATTCGTCGAAACAAGGACGGCGAACCGCCGGGTCCCACAGCCAGTGACATTCTTAGAGTCCATGACTGTACATATTGTAAAAGTATCAAAGGTTGTAAATAAAAAATAAAAAAAAGATCAACAATGAGCCAAGCACGACTTACACATCTTTCCATATTGTCCATTGAAATGGAGATTAAATTTTGATAATGTGATCGAATATTTTAGCAAAATAAAGTCACGTAAACACGTTTAGTAATTGTTGTTTTATTTTGGGGGTGCTCAATAGAAAACCGCCCCGGGTGCCAAACCATACTACGCCGCCCCTGTTAGCACCCCCACCATGGGTGGTCAGGGGTTGGGGAGGGATCTCAAAATGTTTAAGAAGCACTGGAATAGACGGTGCGATGAAATGCATTGAAAGCAGCTGCCTCTAAATCAACAAAAGCACCTGCGCTTTATTTGCGATGTCGCGACGTCGCGTCGGACGAAACGCAATTTGGTCGCGGCACCGGCGCCTCGGTGGCGTGCATTTGCTTTTATGTGGACTCGGCCGGGAACATTGGGGGCTGGGGGGACTGCCCCCCTCAACAAAACCGTGCCTCTGCCCCCTTCGTAGGATGAATTGACCGTACGCTTCAGCGCGGCCCCTAAATTTTTTATCACTTAAGTGGTCTCTGAGAGATACGTCGATATTGTACGGAGCTTGCGATATTTCAAAAGCGAGCGAGCTTCTGGTCGTCGTGTGAAATATACGCGCTTACGATCCGCCGGTCCCATTGAAAAACGCGTGCATTCGATGCGGCTCATAAATAAAGGTTACGGCTTATTCCGTTTGCAAGGGAAGGGATGGGAGGACGATTTTTAACCCCCAAAGCCGAACCGACAAACAGACGGTAAAAAAGGGCAAACAAACGTTTCCAATTTGTAGCGTCAATGTTGCGACCGCGCGTACACGAGCCGAAAAAAAATCGGAGATGGAACCTTTGAAATCGTTATTCTCTCTGTCATGGATTGTTTACAAGAGAAACATCCAACTCCAATTTGAACGCTTCGTTATTATTCAAAACTGAAGTATACAGCGACCCACTCCATCATTTAATGAAAAATACGATAAACAACAAATTACTTAATTACATTGTTAAATGAGATCACCCTTGGTGAATTTTAATATGAGAGAAATGTTAATGCAAACGCCTGAAGCTTTATCATTTCATATTCAGAACGATATCCGAGGGGCGAGTTTGTGATCGTTCCCTTGCTTGGAACTCTCCGCCGAAACTTTTTCCCACCGGCCGCTATTTCACAAAGTACCCAAACCTTTCTCCGGAGTGCCGAGAAGGGGGCCGCAAAAAATCCATCCACGTCCCACCCGGTGCGTCCCTGTCCTTGTAGCACCGGAGAGATGCCCGGAAATTAGAAGCGATTACATTAAGGACGGTGATTAGAAATGGGCCATTAGCGTGCCCCCCTCCCCCGAGCAGCCATCGTGGAATTCCGGCGGTCGCATTTAAAACTGATACCTGTGACCCTTACCAAATAGTAGCGATGATTAATATAATGCCAACGGGTATGTTATATTAATGCGAAAGAGAATTCCATCAAAGCCTGCCGACGAATATGAAGAGATAACGACGCGTTGTAAATTAACGCAATCGCGGAATTCGCGAACTTTTTATACACTGATTGGCCCAATTCGACGACGGCCCCCTTGCTTCCTCCGTAACGATGGCCATTATTTATTTACAAGGAAAAGTGAAAGTCGAAAGTGTATCAACACACTTTCCTCCAGGGCGCGACGTCTCCAGACGCTCCCCTGCATAATAATAAATTCATATCGAGGCTCTCAATTTAACCGCCTCCGTGTCTCCACAGAATTAATAAAACATCGACGCGTTATACGCGTTGCTGATTAATAAACCCTCAGCATTAAAACGCAATCAATTACCAGCCCTACATCAAACTCCCACATGGAACGCGATTATGTTGATTGAACTGTCTTCCGTTCCGATATTAAAATAAACGGAGCGCAAATGTAAATATGGTAATCACCAAATTATTACGTTCGGGCTTCATCGTGCAAATTAGGAGCGCTTTGGACGTCGATTTTTTAAACACAATATTCATAATTGCCGTGAAGCAGAATCCAACTATTTTATTCTATTTATTCTATTTCTATTTCTATTTATAAAAAGAAAAACCCACTCTTCGTCATGAACAGCTGACCAATTTGGACTGCTACCGTACTAATGGGATTGGAGCTAGTATTGTTCTGAAGCATTTAACAGCAGTAATGCTGTTACTTCTTGCTTATTTTTTTTTTACGCTACTTGATTTTATGTTTTCGCTTATTTGTTGTATGCGTTTATTGCATTTCATGTTTGCTCCAACTGACACTTTCATCCTTCCTTCCCTGTAGTTCCTGTGTATTCTTACATAGTTTCTGTTTCTTTTGTTGTACTTGGATTGTCTTTATTTGTTATAAGTTTAATATTGCTCCTGATCAGTCAATTTTTTATTTTGTGTAATAGTATCAGGTTATGTAGCTTTATGTAAAAGCTTTATGCTCGTTTCTTTTGCTTATTTCAAGATCATTGTGGTAGGTGTTAAGTGTGGTAAGTCTACTCTGATTTTTCTAAACTGGCGTGCACGTCATCAAAATATTAATCATAATAATGATGGCACAATTTTACAAGGTTGCAAGCTGTCCTGGGTATTTAAAAATGGCTGCAATCAGCTGTTGCACCCGTGCAATCTTGTGCGCGGTTCGTATCAAATTCGACGACTTCTCTGCCGTTTTTCGTACAGATATCAATCCTGTGGTTATGGATTAACATCTACAATGGCAAAATGTGCATTGTAATAATCGATCAAATGTAACAAGTTAAACGTCAAAGAAGTTTAGTTTGATTATAATATCCTTAAGGATATTATAATCAATGGTTATACCCACATGTATGAGCATGTGTTAGTGAAAAAGATTTGGCATCGTTGCCGAAAAAATATCACAGGCGCCAACATAACATGATTTATTACATGATTAGCAGGCGAAAATTGAGTCCGCGATTAATACACCGATTACCTATTTATAATCACCGGTGATCAGTGTTATGTAACAAATAATCCTCAGATTAATTTCGATTCTTAAACTATTGTTATGCATATTCTCGAAAACAATCACGTTGGTACGAAAAAACCTCATCACACAGCTGTTTGATAACGTGAACGCCAGTTTAGAAAAAATAGAGTATAGTATCAGGTTATGTAGCTTTATGTTTTGCTTTATGCTCGTTTCTTTTGCGTGTTTTAAGTAAGACCATTGTAGTAGGTGTTAAGAGGACTTGTCCATCCCGACAAATCTCGACCTGAGGGTCATCGGAAGGAGACGAGGTACGAAATTAGAAAGAGAAGGGCGTGGAGAAGATGGAGAGACAAGGAAAGAAGAGGGCGGCCTGGTAGCGCGACGGCGGGCTCTGTGGTCTGTTTTGTCGGCATTTTTGATATTCACGAAATAAATAACGGAAACCATCGCCGCGCCGCCGTATCGATCTTTTTGTTTCGTTCGCGATTTTTATTGTTAATTGTTTTAACGAACATAAATACTCGGTAAATTGACATATGATAAGTCAATATAAAACAAAACAAATTCGCTTTTTTTATATGTAAATTAACGTTTTTAATAAACCTAATATACTTATAGGTATTATTACTACATTCGCATTCAAAAATTTATTAATAAAAATATTAGCATAAAAGAAAACGAAAAATAAAATAAATATAAACTGTACAATAATAAAAAATATATATAAACTCAATATAAAATATAATAAATTGACTTTTAAAAAAATGTTATTTAACGTTTTAAATAAACATAATACGATTATTATATACATATGACATATGATATGATAAGTCAATATAAAACAAAACAAATTCACTTTTGTTATATGTAAATTAACGTTTTAAATAAACCTAATTACTTATAGGTATTATTACTACATTCACATTCAAAAATTTATTAATAACAATAGTGGCATTAAAGAAAACGAAAAATAAAATAAATATAAACTGTACAATAATAAAAACAATATATAAACTCAATATAAAATAAAACAAATTTACTTTTTTTAACATGTAATTTAACGTTTTAAATAAACATAATATACTTATAGGTATTATTAAAATATTTACATTCAAAAATATATTAATAAAAATATTGGCATAAAAGAAAATGAAATATAAAAATAAATATAAACCCTACAATAATAAAAAAAAATTTATAAACTCTGCAATAATATCAAAAAAATAAGGTTATTCTAGAATTTCAATGTTGTCAAGTTCTTCAGTTCCAATGGTAATTTTGCCAGCCTGGCTGATAACTGCTTTTCTTGCGTTTTCAATAGCTTTGATATTGTTACAATATTGTTGTTTTTTGAATCTAGGATCCAATAATGTAGGTTCCGCAATTAAGGGGGAACGCACTTACTCATTTCTTATGGAGTTTTTAACGATTTTTCATGAGACATTGAGCGACAATGAGGCTCGATTTAATAAATTAAAAATATCCATTACCAACCTGAAGTATCTGAGAAGTTCCCTATTGAAGCCGATTTTTGAAAAAAATATTTTTTGGCATGAAAAAAAAATGTTGAAAATTGTGAATTATTAACTGTATTTCTACATGCTATTTCAACGTTTCAAACTATTAAATTAACAAAAACGCTCTATAGGGAACACCGCAGATCTATTATCTACAAATACATATAATTAACAGCAAAATTGACAATGCCATTTTCCTGTAATATCTCATGAAAAACCTCGGTAATTTGAGGTCGCGTTACTAGGCATTCGGAAGACGCGCCTACAATTGTCCCTCTCGCACGGTTCGCACTACAATCGACAACGATCGGCTCTTGAACATCCTTACCTCGAACTTTCATTACAATATTATGGGCTGGCAGCGGTACTATTGCGGTTAAACATTTTTTGTGACATTGCTGAAATCATATAGCATATAGTGTAGGGATATTCGGATATTCGAAACTCGAAACTACTACACAAATTAATATATCTTATGTGATATTAGCGAAGTAATTGTTTTTATAGTTTAATTTAATTTATAAATAATAAAAATATATCGCGATATTAACGCTACCACCATTAAAACAAATGTTAATAAATCTATTTCAGCGATCATTTTCTTTTTAGAAATCTCTACTAAATTCTAAAACAAATTAACATATCATAAATTTAAGTTACTCAAGTTATTCAAGAAACCGTAAAATGTATTTCAGATTAGTCTATTGTTATTTAGAAAGTGTAATTCAGATTAGTTAATTGTAATTCAGATAGCGTTCAATGTATTTCAGATAGCGTCAAATATATTTCAGAAAACGTAAAATGAATTTCATGAGAGTGATACTTTTTTAGTGTAGATGTGAAAATATTTTCACATCTAGAGAAGAAAATTAACACGTAAAATTAAATGGAAACATACATTCATTTCTATGGAAACGACTTTTCAAACATTAATTTCAGTAATTTGCATTGTGACTGTGACAGTTGATTTTGAATTAAATTGAACTTGAAAATTTTCAACTTGAAAGTACTCTAATATCTAATATTTTATAAACTGCAATATCGTAGAAAAAAATAGCATTTCTTACTCGAGATAAAATGCGTTTTTTTTTTTCATTTGTGGACTTTCGCCACAAAAAAGGGTGTTTTCTGAATTACAATTGACTGATTTGAATTACATTTGATGCTTTCTGAAATACAATTGACCAATCTGTATTACATTTAATGCTTTCCGAATTACAATTGAAAAAGGTGTAAGTGAATAGGGTTTTTTTTAAATACATCTAAAATCAATTATTTAAACAAAAATCATCAGTCAGTTTTTACCAGGGTAAATGTGATTTAAATCAATTCATTTGCATCATGATATAAATTATTATAACAATATTTTTTTTTTTAATAAATCGGTTGATTTTGTTTTGTCACATTGAAGCGTGATCAAATTTTGTAATCATGCGAAAAAAAGGGACCTGTTTTGGCATCCCATGAACAAGAATTGATGATTCAAAACCATTCCATGTACCATGTGATGGACAAAAAATGTGATGGACTCTATAGTTACATTATATTTTGAATTATTCACCTATTGGAATGCATAAACAGTGTTAAAGCAATGATTAATTTAAAAAAAATCAATTTTGATTTAAATCAATGATTTATATAAAAAAAAAACAATTGATACACAAACCCTGGTTGTTAGTATTCAAAATGTAAATGGAAAAAATATATTTATAATATCTCTACCTTATTTTCGCAAGCAATACTTTTCTGCTTCTTCTCCAAGAACACAGAGATAATTTGGATATCTTTCCCATATTCACTACACAATAAATCACAATTCTCAAGTAACACAATTCTGCAAATAGTGCGCCAGGGAGTTATGTAACTCGCCCATATGAAGCTCCACGATACACCATCGGACCACGTCAGCAGTTCACCTAACGCAGAGCATATGGCCTGCTAGCGAATATCCTTTGTGTGGGACACCCTGTACATACCGGGTGTATATTTCAAAACGAGCCAAGTTTAAACATTAGAATGCAAGTTAACTTGATTTAAGAAAAAAAAACACTTGATTGATTTTTCGAGGGGGAAATTTAAAAACAACTTTTTAAAGTCAAATAAATTTTGAGTGTCACCCCCTCCTCCATACCCACCACCACTTTAAAATTTCAAATGGCACCGACACCTTGCAATACCTCATTTTAAAGCTTTAAAAACCTAATCTAGAGGCGTGAAATTAAATATGTTCGTCCACACGTTTTGGAAAAAATATAAATCTGAAAAATTCCAAAACAATTACATTGAACGAAGTTCCTTTCTATGCAACAAAAAAACATATATTTTCAGATATTTAAAATTCAAGTAACATGGTTTTTAACATCTACCTCAAAAACTGATTCGACTTGTTTTTTTTTTTTGTTTCATTGAATACATAATACATAATACATTCGATACATTCGTTCGATATAATTTTTTTCCTAAAGTTATGGACAAAAATCTATTTTTATCACGCCTCTACATGTGTTCTTTTAAGCTTTAAAATGAGGTATCGCAAGGTGGTGGTGCCTTTTGAAACTTCAAAGTGGGGGTGGCTAGGCAGGAGTGGGTAATATCAGAGCCGAAAATCGAAAATATGAATTGATTATTTAATTCACATTACTTAGTTATTAATTTAGTAAAGTCAGATTCCCCATCTGCCACAGTGTGCGGCTCGGTGATAATTCCTATGTAGGAAGGCGGCCGCCGCTTTATCCGTTTGTCGGTGAAATGCCGCCGCCTTCGAAGCCCCCCCACCCCAGATTTAGTAAAAAAAAGTAAGGCGGTATTTACCGAAAAATACGATGCCCTCCGAGTGTCATAGCTATTACAACATTCCCAATAAAGTGTAAACATAACGTCGCTCTAAGCGAATTATTATTCATCTGACTGACTATAGGATCTCTAAAGCAAGTAATTGATATGCATTGTGCACAAGTGAGGTAGAGATGAAAAATATTATATTTTAAATTTTGTACTACGTCCGATGCACGTCTGGATGTGTTGGAAACATTATTCAATAATTGAAAAGTCGCCAGCAAAAATAAAGTGCGTTCCCCCTTAAGAGATTTTCATTCAAATTAATAATTTTTTTATTAACCTGTTCTACTAATATATCCAGCATAGTTTTATTGATACAAGGAACATTAATTGTATGTTTTGTATTTATTATATTATATTTATTGTTTATAGAAAATTTATGTATTTATTCTTACTATTTATTTCCAAAATTTATTAAGCCAGCAATAGTCGCTCAAAAATTATCTATAATTCGGCGTCATATCAGTAAACGAAAAATTTTTTTTTTTCAAAAATATAAGGACACACAATCTTTAATCTAACTTTAGGTGATGTGCATACAAAAATTGAAAATTATAATTTTAAAACTGTTCGAGTAATAGCGATTCTGCCAAACCATGTTTTTGGCCTGTACTGGCAAGGTGTACAAATCCTCTTAAGTGTGGTAAGTTATGGAAATTTTTATGTATTTTATTTATACGCACGAGCCTCATTGGGACGGTAAAAGCACATAATTGCCTAGGAGTCAAGTTAGGTGATAACATGAATTCTTAATTAATTCGGGGCTAATTTCAACTTTATTGTCCATATGAAGCCATTTGGGCTTATCACATTTTTATAATGAATATGTTCCTAAAAACATTTACAGTGTATTCCCTCACTTCTCTTGTCTCTCTAGGTGTGACTAAAATGACAATTATTCTAAAAGCACTGCAAAACGGTGCAGAGCGTGGTGCTTAAAATTTATGTCCGAAGAAATTACTCTTCTCCTCGGCGTTGCTCTTTATTGTGTCAACTGAGAGTCCAGTGCATCGAGATAACGAGATTTAGAGAGCCGTACGTCTAACTGCTACAAATATGCTACTGCAGAGCAGCGCAATTCCACGAATGTTTATTTTTAGATGAAATGCATTTGGTAACATAAGTTACACCACGATAAAGTCTAACGTAAACGTAACGGTTGTGCATCAAGGGTGCATATGAAACTCATATAATGGCAGTCGATTTGTAACTGTTTAATACTGGAATTGTTATTATGATTAGATATGTAATAGGAAATAAATATATAATAAATGTGTCATTTTGAGGATCTCTTTATAATTTTTAAAATGATGAAATTTCTAAAATCACAATCGGTGGTATTATCATGATTCTGCGCGAAGAAGTAATTTTCATATTTTGTAGGATTGAACTTTAAAAGGCTTTGCGCGTAATTATTAATTTGCGGAAGAGTTTAAATAAGCTCTTTATAATATATAGGGTGTTAATTTGAACAGTTGCCACCGACTTTTTTCATAGAACTAGTGATGACTTTTCAAAATTACTGAAAACCGTTTGGGTGGTTCGGAGGGGGAACTAAAATGGCGTAGGTAGTGTCGACCCCCTATCCACCCTTTAAGTTACAGCCACCTTCATCTAAAACATATAAATGGCACCCCCTACTTGTGATGAATTGTTGAAAAGCTATTGAAAAAAGCTTTTAAGTCATTATTAATACAATACGATTTGGTCAACTAGTTTTGGAATTAAGTGCAAATAAAGTGCAAAAGTGTTCAATTAATTAAATTCAAATTACATGTTAAAGTAAATGTTGGAAATGGTTTTTCTAAACCAAAATATGGCCTGTGTTGAAACTCTTGGCGAATTTTCTTAAAGATTTGTTTAGTAATAGCTCGAAATTTTTGTGCTATTCTTTCTTGTAATTGTTCAATAGTGTCTGGCTGTGTTCTATAAACTACAGACTTTAAATGACCCCATAAAAAATACCTAGAGGTGTTAGATCTGATGGTCTGGTAGGCCATTTGATATGCCCTCTTCCTCCAATCCACTGATTTGGATAGTGACGCTCTAACCATGCTCTAACTGGAAGTACATAGTGACGAGGTGCACCATCTTGTTAAAAATGTAATGTATTTTCAGTAAGTCCATAATTTATTCATTTCCATGAACATGTTTCCATGTTCATCTGTTTGGTTTTAAACCTCCAGAAGTACGAGAAGCTGAACGAATTCATCCAGCGAATTATCATATTTCGCTGTTAAAGTTTTCATCAATTTCAACAGCGACTGTTTTTAAGGGGTAACTTGAAATCTGTAGTTTATAAAACATAAATGAAAATGAACCGAATACTATTGAACAATTACGAGAAAGAATAACACAAGAATGTTGAGCTATTACTAGACAAGGCTTCAAAAAGTACGCGAAGAGTTTGAAACGGGACTGTATTTTTGTTTAGAAAGCAATGGAAGCCACTATCAACATTTACTTTAACATATTATTTGAATTAGAACATGGACACTTTTGCATTTTATTTGTACTTGATTCCAAAATTAGTTCACTAAATCGTATTGTATTAATAATGAATGAAAAGCATTTTTTAATAGCTTTCCAACGATGTATCACAAGTAGGGCGGTGATATTTAATATTTTTAGATGGAGGTGGCTGTGACCTAAAGGGTGGGTAGGGGGTCGACACTACCTACGCCATTTTGGTTCCCCCTCCGAACCACTCAAACGGTTTTAAGTAATTTTAAAAATAATCATTAGTTCTACGAAAAAAGTCGGTGGTAACTTTTCAAATTGACACCCTGTATAATAAATCATGTTTTATTGTACTTATTTTCTGTGCCGGTGCAATGTGTGTTAATTATCAGTGTTTATTTTAGACATATCTTCGAGAGGGCTTTGCCATACCCTGACAATTAAGTAAAAATGTGTCTCTGCATATCAGAAAATCTGTATTGCCATTGTGAGCCGTACTGTAATTAGAGACAACAGTTGTACGCGATCTTGTTTATAATTTTCTATTTTCTAGAATGGTAAAAAACGGTTAAAATGAAAATTCTGTCTTTCAAAAACTCAGTGGTGCATTGGAATTAACTGACACACAAACATGTGCGCTTATATTTGCTAATGCCATTTGACGGTAATAAACATTTATAACTTATTATTCTGTTCTTGATAAATGTATTCCACGCCGGAAAAGGTAGAAATGGTAAGTGAATTTATGTTTCTTGTTACTCGTTTTGTGGTTTTATAACGCGTCAAGTTTAATGATTTTTATAGTTGCCATTGATTTTGTTAAGCGGCAGTTTCGATTTCTCCTGTTTTCCTGGATTGGAAATTTGGAAAATCGATAGTACATGTGGATGCACTTTTTTTTCTACCATTAACTTTGATGCACTCCAGCACTAAGTTAATCAGGTAATAAAATAATTGAACTTAAAGAATTTACTATGCAAATCTATGTATATGCTGCGTTGAGCAAGTCACAACCCGATCGGTATATACATTTCATAGCTTACATTCAGGAAAAAAATATCCCCTATTAGTTCCCAATTGATTTTTTCTTTATAAACTTTTTTACGGATTCGACAAACTTTAAATATTTTTTGTTTGTTTATAATTCTGTCATTAATTTCGGAATGATGTTTTAGATTTCTCCATATACCTAAGTATATGGGTATGTTTTGTTGTCGTGAAAATTTTCGAACTCCAGAATTCAACAGAAATATCCGTATTGAAAGCCACTGGGTCCATTAGTACTATGTTTGAAAAATATCTGTCTTCGCTACTAAATGAATATAATAAATTTATGGGCACAATAAGTCAAATAGTGCTCATGATAATTGAATAAAATTTGGATATTTAGATTTAGATTTTTCAAATAATATCTAGATTTGAAAAGGTTTAGAAAAAAAATCGCAACAGGAAGTGGGCGGTTACTTTTATCATTTATTTTGCAATATTTTCGAAAATATTAAAGATATTTAAAAAAATATTTTAATAAATGTTAAATCTTAAACTGCATTTTTCTGTAAGAAAAAAAATTTCATAGCACTCTTGCTTTGCAGGCAAAATTACGTTGATATTTAATTACTATTATAATTCATGTTAATATAGAAAAGTCATGTGCTGCCTCACCAGACCATCAGATTTTTGTAATAGGGACAGTACCTCTCCAACGTATGAACATCATTATTTTGAACTGACAAGTTATGAATTTAAGAGTCACCTTATGATCATTTATCTTTTTTGTGTTTGAAACATAAACATGCGATCTTATATCCAGAATATTAAAATGAAAAGGACATTAGACCAATATTTTGGTCTCCCAGCAGTAGATGCTAGTAAAAAGCCAAGAAAGGAATTGCTTGTGTCATCAACAATTCAACCTAAAAAATTTGAAAATGTTAAATCATCCAAAAACATAAGCGCCACTACATGAACGCTGGGTACAGAAGTATATTTGACTGGAATATAACGAAGAAAGTAGAGGTGTATTTTGTACATTATGTCGAAATTTCATCAAAAGTGATGCAAAATTGTTGCAAAAGCTGCAAAGTTTAAACATCATTTAAGAATGCTTTGGAAAAAAGGCAAGTTAAAAATACATGAACATTCGTCAGCTCGAACGGTAAGTGTCCAAACCCTCAGAAGACAAGCTTTGAAAAACCCCACACATGCTCAAATAATTCAACAGAGTGAAAATAAAAGGAATATAAACAGAAAATTCACTTCTGCGGGCCTTGTACTTTTTGATATAGAAATAAGTGGCCCTTACAACTAAATATGAAAAACCGGTTGAAAGCCTTCTTGATAAGTTGAGTAACGATTTTCAAATATGCAGAAAATCCAAAGTGATAGATCAAATTACAGCAGCAAGGATATTGCATCTGAACTACTGGTATGTAAGGGTGAAGTTTTGAAAGAGGAGTTGAAGAAAATGTTAAAAAACAAGAAGTTCTCTGTTTTGGCAGATGAAAGCACGTCTTTAAGAAATTAAATTGAACTTAGTATAATGTTCTGAATTGTAGAAAATGGAGTACCCACGAAAAAGTTCTTGGAAATAATAAAAATCCCAAATGGAAAAGCAGAAACAATTGCAGATGCTATCGATAAATAGCTAACTGATCTTGATTTAAATTATGAGAAATTTATTGCCTTTGAATTTGATGGTACTTCTAGTATGGCTAGAAATGTTGGAGGTGTAAGAAGAAAACTTTATGAAAGAGAAAACCAAGATATTCTTCATATACACTGTTGAGCGCATATCTTATCGCTGGCAGTAGCTTCCTGCAAAAATAGAAATCAGAAAGTCGAACGGTGTTTTCACATTGTAAATAACATAATAAGCTATTCAGTAAATCGCCTATAAAAGAAAATAGTTTTGCAGAAATTCAAGCACTAATCAGTGATCCTATTTCCAAGATACCAGAATTCATTGAAGTAAAATGGTTATCTCATTACAGGATAGTGAACGCTATCTTTAGGAGTATAAAATCAATTTTGATAACTTGTGAGCACATTCACAAAGAAGGAGCAGACCTTGCATCATTGGCAGGAGGTATTTTATTAGAAATAAGAAATGCAAGCTTTATCCTCACATACCACCTGATGAACGAAATACTTAGTGCACTTTCTTACCTCAGCAATGCTTTGCAAAGAAAGGATTTGAGTTTAGTGAAAGTGATACCATTGATTACTACTACAAAGTTGAATTTAAAAGATATTGCAAAGGAGTGTGAATGAAAATATAGAGATTTGCAAAAAAAATGTTTGATGCAAGATAATGGACATTAGATCTGAAATGTACTTGATTGATGATGAAGATCCAAGGAAAACATTTGCAAGTATGAAGGAACACTGCGAAAATGCAATTAAAGTAATTGAATATAGATTTATTGACAAATCAATAGATACTGTGGTATCTGCAAAAAAATTTGAGACCTATCAGTCATTATATAATTTAAAAGAAACTGAAGTCAGAATGATTTGTGACAACTTTACGATTTTCAACGCAGAAGCTGTACGTGCAGATCTGAAATCTTAACGCATGTTAAAAGAATAATCCGCTCTGCACTCTACTCAACCGATGAATTCTGTGCCGCAAAACTATCTAAAGTGTAACAATATACAGGGTGTCTACGCTAAACAGTTCGTTAAAAGTTTACGGGGTTGCCGCTGTACTAAAATTTTCAAAAAAATCCTCGTCACACAGTTAAATCAGCTATCCTCATGTGAAATATTTTAAACTTTCTATCACTTCCGGTTCCACCGGAAGTAGCACCAACTTTCTTATTTTAAATGGAACACCCCATATATTATTATATTTTTGACTTCCTCGCTTAAATTGGAACATATTTTGTAAGAACGTATGTACACTTATCTCTTTTAGTTTTCAAGAAAAAAAAATGTTTTCTAAAATTTTGACCTCTAAAAGGTAGCCTGAAATCTGTCTATAACTCCTCTTAGGAATAAGATAAAATTATGAGTGAAATTTCTAATTATACCTAGAGGGTGCCTCTATGAGTAAAATAATTCAAAACTGTCAATTTTGATAATAAGTGTTTATAAAATGTCAATATCTAAGTGCCCCCTTAAATATCTCGTAATTCATTTTTTTTTTAATGGAATGACACATTTTTTATTGCATAGCACGATTGGGAGAAAAATGTACTACAAAAAAGTATAATACAACCATACTCCTAAAGCAAGTATTTTTTGAATTATTTCGAAGATTACTTTTTCGTCGCATTTCTGCAGGGTATAATTTCGCATGTCATGTGCGCATGTGCACTTTAGTAGGCATGGGATATGCTATTGTTCTGTCGCTATTGTAATGCAAACTGTCAAATAATAAAACCACTTAGAATAAAGTATTACAGAAATCAAAATCAACAAAATGAATCATTACACAAATCAACAAGTTATCCATTTATTCTTTATACATGGTAACTGCGATAGAATTGTTGCTCGAACATGTGGAGTATTCAATTAAACTTACCCACATTTGCTGCCTATGAATAAAACAAGATTTAGAAGATTGGAATCAAAATTTGTTCAATTTGGACAAGTGAATGCAATAAGACATCGACAAAAGCCTGTTATGGAAAATAAAGAAGTGCAAAAAATAGTTATGGCCTATTTTCAAGTTAATCCACAAGCATCTATCCGCTGTGCTCAAGAGGATTTAGGCGTTGATAAATCTTCAGTACAGAAATTTTTGAAAAAACATGGCATGCACAATTTCAAATTTAGTGTGGTGCAAGAACTGTATTTGGATGATGCTGTTCAGAGGATACATTTATGCGAATTTTTATTGGTGAAACAGCAAGAAAATAATCAGTTTTTGAATAATGTGTTATGGACCGATGAAGCAAAATTTTCTCGTGAAGGAATTTTTAACAGAAGAAATAATCATTTATGGGCAAACGAAAATCCACATGCAATAAGAATTAGGAATTTTCAAAATAAATTCAATTTTAATGTATTTTGCATTTTGATGGACAATCGTGTAAAATATTTTATATACGACGAAAATTTAACTGGTGAGAGATATTTAAACATTCTAAGGACTGTGGTAGAAGACTTTTTAGATGAACTACATCTGAACATAAGAAGAGTATGTTGGTATCAATGCGATGGGGCCCCGGCTCATTGCTCCCAGGAGGTATCACACCAACTAACTGATATGTTCGAGGATAGATGGATCAGGAGGTTAGGACCATGGAACTGGCCTGCAAGATCTCCTGATATTACTCCTCTTGATTTTTATCTTTGGGGACATATAAAAAATAAAGTTTACGCAACCGTTGTGAATACACGTGAAGAATTGGAAGCGCGGGTTAGAGCAGCATTCGCGGAATTAAACCCCGCAGAAATACAACGAGCAACAACAAACGACGTCGCCTCATGTCTGCAGCAGTGTTTGAATGTTAATGGCCAACATTTCGAACAATTATTGTAATTGAAAAATAAACTTGTTTTAGGAGTATGATTGTCGGCAAATGTAGATAAGTTGTATTTAATACTCTACATGTTAGAGCAACAATTCTATTGCAGTTGCCATGTATAAAGAATAAATTGATAATTTGTTGATTTGTGTAATGATTCATTTTGTTGATTTTGTTTTCTGTAATACTTTATTCTAAATAGTTTAATTATTTGACAGTTGCATTACAATGGCGATAAAACAAAAGCATATCACATGCCTACTAAAGTGCACTTGTGACATGCAAAATTATACCCTGCAGAAATGCGACGAAAAAGTAATCCTCGAAATATTTCAAAAAATACTTGCGCTAGGAGTATGGTTGTATTATACTTTTTTATAGTAAATTTTTCTCCCTATCGTGCTATGCAATAAAAAATGGGTCATTCCATTAAAAAAAAATTAATTACAGGATATTTAAGAGGGCACTTAGATATTGACATTTTATGAACACTTATTATCAAAATTGACAGTTTCCAATTATGTCACTCATAGAGGCATCCTCTATCTATAATTATAAATTTAATTCATAATTTTATCTTATTCCTAAGAGAAGTTATAGACAGGTTTCAGGCCACCTTTTAGAGGTCAAAATTTTAGAAAACATTTTATTTCTTGAAAACTAGAAGAGATAAGTGTACATACGTTCTTACAAAATATGTTCCAATTTAAGCGAGGAATTCAAAAATATAATAATATATGGGGTGTTCCATTTAAAATAAGAAAGTTGGTGCTACTTCCGGTGGAACCGGAAGTGATAGAAACTTGAAAATATTTCACATGAGGACAACTGATTCAATCGTGTAACGAGGATTTTTTTGAAATTTTTAGTACAACGGCAACCCCGTAAACTTTTAACGAACGGTTTAGCGTAGACACCCTGTATATAAACCTGACATATGTAAAAAAAATGTAAGGTTTTTTTTTTCTAACATGCAAATAAATATTATTATTATTATTATTATTACTTATATGCTGTTATGCTTACATGCCCTATAAGAAACCGCGATGTATACAATTTCTTTGAAGTTTTAATAATTAAAACGTTATACATTATTGATTAATACAATATACATTATACATTACTATAATTATGTTTTTTATATGAAAATTGCAACTACTTTTTTTATATTTGGTATATGAAACTGTTTTTTAACCAACAAAAATATGTTGTTTTATCTTTTTGCCTTCTTAAATAAAATTGGTCTACATTTGAATCTATAGGTACAGATGCCCCCCACCCCCCTAAAATACCAACCTGGGGATTATATTATCTGAAAGACCGTGTTAATGATGTGTACTAAATGTGCATAAATATTGTTGGAATAAATTGTGTAAAATTCAGTCGTTAAAACTGAAGTGAATACAAAGTTGCTTGAAGTAAAAAAATCAGCAAGTCTAGCCATAAATAATAATAAAGTAATAAATCGGAAATATGAAACTCTTGTACAACACGTCCTTACAGTACAAGACACTCAAAACTTTATTGAAGCGTCTTACTTGTAAAATGGACTTGTGGGGGTGGTTGTGGACCCGGGCATCCTTGAGGATGTGTTTCTTCCAGAACCAGTCGAACGTTGGCAGAGGCTCCGCCAGGACCTCGCATGTCAAGTTGACGTCTCCTCCGATGAAGCCCCAGGCCTCCTCCTCCTTGGCCCATACCGGATGACGGGGAACAGGCTTGTCTGCAAAAACCATGGCACTTCATTAGACATTAACGAAGTCATTAGAGCGTGGACACGCCCGAAATTCGGCCCCGCCGCTGTGTATTAACCCCTCGCGTACAGTAAACCCCAACTTCTTGCTTTACTGCCCGGTTAATAGCTTTAGTGCGGGGGCGTACGTGCCGAGGCATCACACGAGAGGACGGCAATCGATACAAATACGAGAAGCATGCCCCCCGCGCTTATCGTGTAAATCGCCCAAGCTCTTCTGAAACTACGGAGGAATGCCGCAAATTAAAAACCCGGGGGGCCCTCCGCGATGCCCTCGTGGAAGAATCCGGATAAGGAATTCATGGCTCCAAATGATGCCGTAAATTCCGCTCAGTTTTTACGTGGGGGCTCTGTCCGCCCTGTTTTTAATATGTAAATCGTGAGCGGGACGCTCTATATACGCTAGTTTTTATTAACAATAAAGCACGCGGATTTTGTCATTCGAGCGGATTAACGCCAACCCGTCCTGAGCCAAATTGGAATTGCCGGAATTCTATCGGCACCAGCCGTTTTTTAATGCACATTTTTCCACATGAAAAATAACACCCGCAATTCAATATAATGACTTTTTTGCCCCACACACGAAATCTATTGTTTATCACAACGGTTTTTTCAGTCACGTCAGAAAGAAAAATTACACGCTAAATAACGAAAAACATAATTTATAATGAGCCTTGGATGGATTCGTTAATCGGAGATAACAAGGATTTCACGCCAACTCAGCGATAAAATGATCCATTTTCCGATTGTCGCCCTGCAGCAGCCGCGCGTTCGTTAACACTAATAATCCTGGCGATTATGATTTCGGCACCCCAACTCCACCATCCGCTAACGATCTCCCCTGGGCCCCTGGGGGAAAAATTTAATTTTCCCCGTTGTCATCATCATGCCGTTCTATCCAGGAAAAGCGGATGAGGGAAGAGATCTAGTCGGCCGCCCCGGCAGTTCGGCGCGGCAGTTCGTAATCCGCGGAGATTTATTAATAAAGATGGGACTGGCATTAATTTTATTTCGATACATCCGACATTGAGAGGGGCATTGAAAGGGCATCGATAAAGGGAAGCCCCGGCCTGTAATATAACGAGATATATCTCCTCTCTGAGGCCGAGTCGCTGTATAAATGGAAACGTTCTCCGATCGCGGACGGGGACGTAAAAGTTTTATAGCCGCACTCTCCCCGTTCCCGGAGGATGCGGGAGATTAATCGGGGAAATTTCCAATCGTTAAAGGAGGGAATGACTTGAAATGCAACCACATTCAATTAACGTCTTATTGAGTGAACCGTATTGCCCGGAAAATATAAATCCATCAATATCAGGCCGTTACCTAACACAATGTATCTTCAAAATGTTGTTCCGTGTTAAATATAGCGATTTGTTATTATAAAACTTACGGTTTCATTTCAGCGCTTACAATGACGGTATAATAATAATAATTTAAATATCACAACTTTACCAATTACGGAATTGGATCTGAAATATTAATTTTATACAGTGTGTCCGCGGATTGAAATGCGACAGGAAAAACCTTTATTTTTGATAAATTCTTCATCAAAATATACACTCAGATTAAAAAAAGTCATAGGGTCGTTGTTGGCAAAAAAAACTATTTTTTTAAATTTTGATATTGGTATAGTCCTTAGAATGAAAGTTTTTGTGTTTTGCAGTCAAAGAGACCATCAGGATGTAGAAAAAAACAACATATGAAACTTATCAGTTTATTTAATAAGCGAAAATAATATTTAAAGCTATGCGTTCTTCACCCATTGCCCATTGCCCATTGCTCATTCGGCATTATGCAAAGAGGATCTAGGTGGACAAAATTACAACTCTACTTTATCACATTCCCTTTTGAATTTTTCAATTGAAAGTAATATTTGCATTGTACAGAAATATTTAGAAAAAGAGCATATGCAAAAGGAGATCGATTCAATGCACTCAACCATCGAAGAAAAATTTCAGGAAAATTAATAAATGTGCCGGAAAATTATGTTTATTATGCAAAAAATGCTAGAAAGCAGCCAAGACCTTAAGAAGTGTGCAAGTATTGCATAATTATAATTACTTTCAGAAGTTTTCTGGAATTAATTTTGTAAATTCTATTCATCCAGGGCATAAAGTTAGCGATCCTACCGTTCAGAAAATAAGGACGTCGAAACACAATGCACGAGGATCTATTGAATACAAACTTCGACCCTCTTATCAATTACAACTTTTGCCAGCCTGAATCAATAAAAAATTGTCAATGATACCTATTCAAAATTTACCACGGCTGTATCGTGAAAAATTACAAATTAAGCGAGAAAAGTTTGACCACTTACAATCGTAAAAAGGCAGCATGGAACAGGATTAGCATAGTTTTTATGATTGTCTTGAACATGAGTAACATTTTGTGTATTATAGTTTTAAGGATTGATATTATTGTATTTCGTATATATATATATATATATACCTAGTTACATATAATATTTCGGTGTTCTGTGTTTCGGTTTTGTTTGTATTTTTATTTATTTAATCAGCCATCTTTCTACCTTTCGGTTTAAGGCTTTCTTTTACATTATAGTATTTACATTTACACTTATTCTGTTTGATAGTATTCCCTCCACTTCTTCCTATCTTTTGTCCGTTCCTTTAGCTCCTCCCAGGAACTCCCCTTTCTCTTCGCCTCTTCTCTTATTGTGTTATTCCACTCTTTTCTTGGTCTTCCTCTTTGATTTCTCCCTGTTGCTCTTGCCTCATATACTCTCTTGGTAATTCTTTCCTGGTTCGTTCTGCAGATATGTCCAAACCATCTCATTTGTCCTTCTTTTATTTTATCATTGATTGGTCTTATCATTAGGTTATTTCTGTATGTCTCGTTTCTTATTGTGTCCATTCTGGTCCTATTTTCAATTTTTTTGCTTTCCTGTCATAGTCCACGATTCGCTGCTATACGTAAGTGTTGGCCTTATAACTTTTTTGACGATTTCTATTTTTGTGTTGCTTGCTATTTCTTTCCTCTTGAAAAATATATTTTTCAGCATTTTAAAATGTTTGCCCTGTTTTGCTTTGTCGTCTATTTCTTTTTTTTATTTTTCCGTTACTTTCTATTGTAGTCCCTAGATATCTGTAGTGTTCAACTTGATCTAATTTCCTTCCTTGTAACTATATTTCGTGTTTTTCCTTCTCCTTAGTTATTATCATGGTCTTCCATTTGTCAAGGTTTATCCTCATGTTAAGTTCTTTGTGCAATATTTCCATGTTGTGTTGAAGGTCCTCCTCTGTTTCTGCAATTATAGCCATGTCGTCAGCGAATAACAACTCTGCTAGCCGTATTCTTTCCATATTCCAGAATCCGATCTGTAGCGGCCTCATTATTTTTATATTTGCTTTTTTCATTGCCTTATCCAGTACTATTGTAAATGGCAATGGGATCAGCACGCATCCCTGTTTTAGTACTTTTTTTGTGGCGAATGTTCTTGATACTTCAATGTTTGTTCTTACTTTGTTTTTGTTTTCACTATACATGCTTTTTATTACATTTATCATTGCCTTTTCCGCTCCTCTCTCTTTTAGTTCTTTCCAAATGTATTCTCTGTTAATCCTGTCGATTGCCTTTTCCAGGTCCACAAAGCATATGTGGATTTTTCTGTTATTTTTTATTAGTTTCTCGCTTATTTGTCTTAATAAGAATATCTGGTCTTGAGTGCCTCTCCCTCTTCTGAACCCCCACTGATTATCTTTTATTGTTTCTTCTAGTTTGTTTCTTATTTCTTAGATTCTTGTCAGGATCTTGCTCGGTATGCTTGTTAATGTAATTCCTCTGTAATTTGTGCAGTTTCTTTTGTCTCCTGTTTTTATAAATAGGTTTTGTTTGTAAATAAATATTTAAAAAATAAAAAAATATTGTTGTCTTTTTTGGAAATATTGAAGTGGCAATCCAACTCGAAAAATTTTAACCAATCAAAGTACAGAATTTTTGAAATTTGGACCAATGAAATTAATTTGTATTGAAAAACCGCTAGTAGTTTTTTCAAAGTGAAAAAAAATATGTCAAAATTAAATGTCAGGAATTGTCAAATTTAATATCAACTACATACACGTACTGTGATGAATACAAATTTGCTCGATGGATTGTCAAGCCGAATTCAACTCGTGCTCTAACTTTTTCCTTCAAAATTTGTCATTTAAGACATTCGCGGCTTTTGCTTTTGGAAAATTACACTCGCCTCCTTCGTCGATTCGTGTAATTTTCATTGCCAAAGCAACTCATGTCTGAAATGACAAATTTTGTCGGAAAAGAATAGACTACGTTGTTAAATTATTGTTGTAAATCGCACGAGTCCTAAAATAATGACGATTTTAAAACTGATTTTTGCGTAAGTCCATTAATTTTGCTTAAAGAAAATAAAATTGGTTACTGCTTTATTTAAAGTCTAAATCTAAACAAACTTAATTTTAAAGAAACGTTGAATGCAGCAACGATATTTTCGTTTTGAAAATATTTTTCCGTCTCTTGTGAAATTTCCTTTTTTGGACCCAAGCAATTTTCATATAACGCCGACGATATGCAAGGATTGATTTGTTTTAATTGAATCTGTTATCATTTTGGCACTGCCGCATTTTTTAACGGTTTTGCTCGAAGCGCCCGAAATTTACACGTATTTTCCATTTCTTATGGAACAATCAAATATATAATGTAAACCCAGCTTTAATTTAAGATAGCGCTTCATGTGCGCGACGGAGGAATTAAGATAAAAAAATTCGTCGTCTCGGACTCGCACTCCTCTTTGTTTATGGAGGTAATGAACATTCCCATTTTGTAATACACCACAGCGAGTGGCGGGTCTTCTCCCTGTTCCGCGTGCCATCCACAGGCGTGATGGGCGCCAGGGACGTAATTGAAAATGACTGGAGTGCATCGTTAAAGACGCATAAAAGAAATACCTCGGCCATGTTCTCCTAATTTCGCTGGGATTTATGGTGCCACATGCCCCTGCTGGGAGATCCGCGTCTTCCTAAATTTTTACGCGGCCCCGAATTTATCACCGCAATTCACCGCTCGTCATTTAATTATAACTGTGTGGAATTCATAAATTAGCTTCGGCCGGATTTGGGGACTTTTTATGCGGGGATTTGCGTGAGCAATTGGGGATTGCGGCCCGTTCCTCGCTATGAAATGATATTTCGTTGCGGAATTGTATACCGTCATTATTTTATCTAAATCTGTATTTTACGTTATTACCTTCGCGTTTAATTCCGTTCCGTGGATTAAATTTTTGCACGCTCTGCTCGCGATGTATAAAGTGTGTTTAAACACGAAGGCAGCGATTTGCGGATTCCCACGCCCTGTCACACTTATCATTCCGGTGTCTCGCGCGGATATAATTATTACTGCATTTCTTACACCGAAGCGTCGCTGCGACGTCCTTCGCGGTGTCCCCCTTGAGTGACTCTGGCAAAGAGGGATGTACGAGTAATCCTTGTGGTTTAGCAGACCCGAGAAATCCCACAAAGAAAATTCGTTTTTTCCATATGCGCGGGACAAAAAGGGGCCAGGTCGCTCCCGCAGTGTGTAACTCGATTCTGACGGAGACAAAAGGATCTCCCCCAGCCCCCACTGTTTTGAATATCTGCAACACTTACTCATACCCCCCACACACACATACAGCATCCCCCCACCATCACAGCATCGGATTACGCCGACACGTAATAATCCCGACGCTTATCTCGCCGTGTAATTATTGCGAGTAATTAACGAGCGGCAATTAATTAAAAGTGCACGTAGCGTTAATTGTATGCGCCCGTATATATTACCCAAATCTCACACTGAAACACATGCCAGCGTTAGTCGTTCGTTCCTCCGGCGCAGTTCCTGATAGTTGATAATTTGAATAATCCAAAACACACAGTTCCGACACAGTATCACGTAATGCGTATTTATTCAGGCGATTTTTATTCTCCCCTAATTGAAAGCTGCCACCGCCCGATTCCGAGTAAATTAGTTGCGAGCGGAATTAATTACGTGCTATTAAACCGTTGAAAGTTTAATTGTCGCCGGTTACTCCTATTGATATATTCCTATAAGTTTGGCCCGCTTTAATGGTCTCTACGTAAGAGCTTAATTAACGAAAAGAGGAACTCCCCTGGCTATAAATAGCATAAGCACACGTCGTAAAGATAATACGTACGTGCGCCTGTAAAACTGAAACTTCCAGGTAGAAATAGCTCCATGTAATCTTCGGGTAGAAAACCAATCTGAAATTAACTGCAACATATTCGCCCATAGTGAAAGTGCCAAAATTTAAACTATTATTGACATTTCGGTGTCATCCGCTTCTGGTGCATCTTGATCGCTGAAGATTCGCAACCACTACACCAAACTATCCTATCCCCAGCCATATGGAACGATAGGCCTACACTTCTATGCCAATTCCAGTTCTGTGACGAATGTTTGGTAACCATGATAACTTGATAACTAAAGCACGGACAAATATGCACGCAAAATTAAAGAAATATGCACCAACGTTTGAGATATATGCCAATATATGCAAATATATTTAATTAAAATTACGTTTAAAAATTAAAAATACTTTATTTATATTACATATACACGGTGAGTTTTTTCGGATGTTTAGTATGGGGATCTCGGAAACTGGCAGAGATATAGGGACGATTAAATGGGGAAAGAAATGCAGTTTTATGAGCTCAATTCTATGAGCTTTTTGGTTTTCGGATAAATTGCATGGCTAAATAGATATCTCGAAAAAAAATATTTTTTTGTTATTTTGTTCGGTGCATATGGCTCTGTTATTATTGACTTTAGAATAAATGTATAAACGAAAAAGTTATAGATAATTATATGCTTAATTCTACAGTCTAACCAATTATTTTATTTAAACTATAATTTTTGAGTTATGACACAAGCTTTTGTTTCTTTCTAATGGAAACCATAGTCGGCCATGACTTTATAAAAGAGGCCTTTTTTATAAAGTCATGGCCGACTATGGTTTCCATTAGAAAGAAACAAAAGCTTGTGTCATAACTCAAAAATTATAGTTTAAATAAAATAATTGGTAATAATTCAACGATTCTTATGATATACCATATTACATAAATATTTTTATAAATATTTAAATAGGGTCTTCCGCGACTTTTCAAAAACCTTGAAACTGAACTCTAGACACATTAAAAACATCCTTGGCACTAATTTTTGTGCTGAGACAAATCGCTGTAATTAGCAAACACGATTTTAAAATTAACGGCGTTTGAAAAAGTCCCGAAACCCGCCATGTTGCTGTGACGTCACAACGCACGTGGCGCTCAGCTGTAGCATTGCTTACAATGGAGCGACAGAAAGAAAACGTCGGTTTTACGAAAAAAAGGACGAATAAGTATTGCATTGTGCCTGGATGTGATAGCAGCAGTAAATGCGAACCAAATAAGTTGTTTATAAACGTCCCAACAGGGGATATACGGAAAAGGGGGTTACAACAAGTCCGAAGTGATTCCGCGAGTGTCACTTTGACGTCTCACTATTTTTGTGAAGACCATTTTAATGTAAGTACATAATTTTTCAATAAATTATCGACGAAATTCGATAAATATATATAATTAACTATCATCATTAGTAATGGGTATTCAAGGGGATTTCCGATTATATATATACATTTGTAATAACATAACCTCAAAATAGTTTTGTGGGTTCCATTCTAAAACAATACCTTCCATATCATTATTACTTTTATAAAGTACTGTGAGATTTTGTACAATATGTTCTTACACAAACGTTTAGTTAAAACTAAAAAACATGTTGAAACAATATTTGTAGCAAACTGTTTATTTTATAAATTTGATTAGATGATTAATAATTACAAATTTTGAAATCAGCATTACTAATTCGTATGAGATGTAGGATATATTGCAAAGTTTAAACAGTATTTTATTTGTTCTTACAGCTGGAAGAGGATTTGGAAAATTATATGCGACTCCACGCGTTTCGGCTACGTTGAAAAATTCACTTTTTGAGAAAAAGTCGGGAACCATTAACACGTGAACTTCTATCAGATTATCTGGCTGTCCCTTTACTAACCCATAAGAACTTATTTTATGTCAGACTAAGTCGTATTAATCCACGATTCCTATCCCTTATGCACTGACTCCCGATCGCCAACATGCGCAAAGACGTCACAGTGCCGCTCGGCCAATAACAGCGTTTCGTCGGTCACGTGACAAAATGTGTAAGTTTTACGATATTGTATGGTGTTTGTTGATAATTTACAATGAAAACAAAACGTTTTCTCTGTGGGATGTTTAATTATAGGTTATAAACTTTACGTTAAGACACAAAAAGGTTATATTATTTTTTTTTCAGGAAGACCCTATTATGGCCGTTTTTTTTTTTCAGTTTCGAGCTATTTGAAGTAGTAAGGTATAGAAACAATTGATAGATACAAACGACAATTATTGAGGTGGCCGATCTCCCGATCTGTCTGTTTTTGATTTTTATTTACGGAGAATGGTAAACGATAGGGTGTATCAAACATCGTACGTCACAGTAGATGACCTTAGAGAAACTGTACTACAAGTTTTTCCTAATATTGATGGATGCTCTGTTAGAAAAGCAACAAATTCTGTTTTAAAAAGGTGTGCATTATTCATAATGGTGAACCTTTTGAACATATTTAGTCTTAAATAGTTTCCAATTACGCTTTTTTGGTACCACTTTAGTTACGTTCTAATATGTTTGTATTGTTTCTCAATTTATCGTCTGTCATTCCCTGTTTAGTAGTTTTGTACTTTGTAGTTTTGTTTTATCAGAAATTATTTTTATATAAAATTGTAACTCCAACGGAGTATACAAAAATAATAATAGTGTTTATAAAATCGAAATGAAAATAAAAATTTTAATCACTAACTTGAATTTAATTATTTAACTCGATGCGCATCTATCAATTGTTTCTATAGTGTACTTCTTGAATAGTTCGAAATTGAAAAGTAAAAAATAACCACAATTTAAATATTTATAAAAATAACTATATCAAGTGGTACATCATTAGAATAGTTGAAAAAGAACCTTTTTATAAAGTGATGACCAACTATGATTTCAATTAGAAAAAAACTTAACTTTGTGTCATAACTCAAAAATTATAGCATATATAAAATAATCGGTAAGACTGTATTATTAAGCACATAAACACGTACAACTTTTTCCTTTACGCATTTTTTTCTAAAATCAATAATAACAGATACATAGGCACCGAACCAAATAACAAAAAATATTTTTTTTCGAGATATCTAGTTAGCCATGCAATTTTTCCAAAAAACAAAATGCTCATGAAATTGAACTAGTAAAACTGCAATTATTTCCCTATTTAATCGTTCCTCTATCTCCGCTAGTTTTCGACATCCCCATACTGAACATCCGAAAAAACTCACCCTGTATATGAAAATAAATTGTTTATCATTCAACTTTTAAATTAAAAATATTAATTATTAAATATCTTTCCAAATTTTTCCATACTGAAAGAGCGCCTCCTATCCCTTAAGATGCTTTTGTATGAACAAAAATTTCGTTCCACATCAACGGAAGTTATTGGAGCAAATTTAAAACATGCAACTATTGAAGGATCCATTTCAAGAGGTAGATTTTCGTCAAATTCTCGTTTTATAATATTTGACATTATTTTTAGTATCAGAAAACCTTTCAATTTTCAATAACACTTCTTTAAGGTTTTCTTTAATACGATTGCCGGGCCCACCAGCCATCTCATTCAATTTGCCACTTAAATCTTTTACGAGATGATAAATCAATAGCTATTGCAGCGACCTCCAGAATTTGTTCAAATATAAGAACAAACACAAATTGTTACATGTTTTATTGAGTTACGGGTCTAGCCATTTTGCTGTTGCATTAGATATTCTGTAAAATGTTCTAAAATTGTTGGATATGTTAATTTAACTGCCTTAATAGCATACATATAATTTACCATAATTCTTAATTCATCTTTTGTTCTACTATCATCGGCCATAACAGCAAAATAATATGCATTAATAGTTTATTTTACAAACATATTCAACAAGTAATTAGTGTTACTGTCTACAATTCCATTTAGATACACATCATGGCACAATGATGTGTATAATTTTTGGGAAGATAATATTGACTGGAAAAGAGGAGGATGTTTTCCATGTAATTTGAGTGCGTATAATTTAAATCTACCACCATAATTGCGCTATCGCGTCCAGTTTCTTTTTATGTCGCATGGATGGCGCTACTGTAAAGTAATTTGACGGAAACCCATGTACTCTCTATCTTCATAATAATAGTGCTTAAATATGTCAAGTAGATCGTGTGTTACTAAGTCAAGCTATTTCTGCTTTGTTTGAGGTAAATATTTGGTTGGAAAATATGGATATGCAATAACAGAACCGTTAAAATATGCATATTTAGATTACATTGGTATTGTCATTGTTTTGCAATAGTTGCAGATCTAGTTTATACAAGTGGTCGAATGGCGAGAGGAATTATTTCGACTTTTCAGTTCCAGTAATATGGAGAGAGCAAAGTAATCACCAACCCAATTGTTATTTTTGTTGATAAAAAGTTGTTGGGATCAATATGAAAAATTGAACAAGTGTGCAATATGCAAATGTTCCATCTGTTTCAAAACCAGTTCAACGATTACCAAATGATCCATTGCCAGTCGTTCCTGGTACTACGAGCAGTAATTTGAAATTATCTTTCAATGACATTGTTCCCAGCAGTGGTAGATTTTATGAATGCTATTTAATGACTCAAGCTGAACATAATGATCTAGTTCGTGATTTACATTTATCAAAGCAAGACGCAGAATTATAGACTTCACGTATACAACAATGGAAACATCTTGCAATTGGGACAAAAGTAACAGTTTACAGAGAAAGAAGCTTGGAATTGGCTGCATATTTTGAGAAGAAAAACACTATTCTCTACTGTAACGACATCCAAGGTTTATTTCAAAAAATGAACCATCCATATGAAAAATATGAATGGAGAATATTCATTGGCAGCTCTATGTACAGTTTAAAGGCTCTTCTTTTACATAATGGGAATAAAAAACCATCCGTACCAATTGCTCATGCTGTTAATACTAAGGAAAATTACGAATCAATGACTCAAATTTTAACTTTACTTAAATACGAAAATCATAAATGGAAGCTATGTGGTGATTTAAAGGTATATTATTGAATGTTCTATGTATATCGTAAATTCCAAGTTTTAATTCAATCATATCTATTTAGGTCATTGGTTTGTTAACTGGCATGCAAGGACGTTTCACAAAATTTTGTTGTTTCCTTTGTTTATGGGATAGTCGAGCTACAAGTCATCATTACACCAGAACAGATTGGCTACAAAGAATAGTACAAAGTACTCTCCTTGAAAACAAAACATTTAAATTAATCCATAAATTGATCCTAACGACTTTCTACTTCCACCACTGGATACAAAATTAGGTCTTTTCAAAAACTTTGTCAAGGGTCTGAATAAATATGGTGTTGCTTTTAAACATGTGTTAGTAGTTTTTCCTGCAATTTCTTTTCTTCTTCTTTGGTTCTATTACTCCACCAGGGAGTGTAGGGCATCTTTCGATGTTTCTGTGACTGATGTACCAATAAAATATTGTCACCATTTTACTGTCTTCCTCCTGCAACTACTCCTCTTCTTCTTCGCAGCGTTGATCCACCATTTCTTTCCACCTGCTTTTATTTTGTGCAATGTGTTTTGCCTGGTTCCATGTTATATTTCGGCGATCAAGATCTTTCCTTACGGTTCTTCTCCATATCGTCTGTGGTCGACCTCGTTTCCTTTTTCCCCACATATTAAAATCTAGTGACTGCCTGCTTAGATCTCCCACTGGTTTCCTTAGTGTATGGCCAATTCATCTCCATTTTTTTCTTTTTAATAGTGGTCTTTATTGGAATTTGGTTTGTCTGTTCCCACAAGTCTATGTTTGATATTGTGTTTGGCCAGTATATTCTTAGGATTCCTCTTAGGGCTTTGATTACAAATGTTTGTAATTCTCTTTCTTGTGATTTATTTATGGCCCAAGTCTCCGACCCGTATAATAGCACACTCACTATATTCGTGTTGAAAATTCTAATTTTAGTAGTTTTTGATATTTCATTTGAGCGCCATATTTTCCGCAGCATGATAAATGCGTTTTGAGCTTTTTCTATTCTGGTATTTACATCTTCCTAGCAATTTCCCTTTGCCTCTATTACGCTGCCCAGGTATGTGAAGTTGCTAACGTTTTCTATGCTGGCTCTTTCTATATTAATGATTGATTCATTTGTGGGATTTGGCCTCATTGTTTTTGTCTTTGCAGTATTTATTTCCAAACCGATTTTTTTTTGCTGTGTGATTCAATAGATTCAGTTTTTCTTGTAGATTAGTTCTATGTTCTGTGATTAGGACTATGTCGTCGGCATACTCAAGATCTTCAAGTTTTTGGCCGAATCTCCACTGCAACCCTTATTTATTGTCAGTAATATGCTCTAAAGTCCAATCGATCATTATGAGGAACAACAAGCGTGACAGGATGTCACCCCTTAGACAGCCCTGTCTGACACCTGTCTCAACATTAAATTTTTCTAAGAGAGTACCGGAGTGTTCCATTCTAGCATAATAGTTTTCGTATAATAGTTTGATTAGCCGAATATATTTCGCGGGCAGTCCATATTTTCCTAGGATGACCCACATATTTCCTCTATCTACCGTATCAAAGGCCCTTTTAAAATCGATAAAGCTTATATGTATTTCTTTATTCCATTCATTTACCATTTTCATCTAGTATTATTCTTAAGGTTTTGCAACTTTGCAAATTGCAACTTTGCAACTTTGCATTTTAGGCATGCACATTTGAACTTTTTTCCACAAAACCTGGGTGCGGTGAGTGATGTACAAGGACAACGTGCTCATCAAGTTTTAATGAAAATTGAGAGAAATTATCAAGGATTTAGGGACAAAAGTATGCTGGGAGATTATTACTGGATACGTGAAACTGATCCAGATAATTACAAACGATGTTCAAACACTGCCATGTACATTCGAAATTTCATTTATTTTTGAATAAATTAATGACTTTTTATTAAAAAACATACAAAAACTATGATATTTTATATCTCTCAATCCTGACCTGATGAAAAAAAAAACAGTTACAGATTCGAATTCAGCGCACCAAATTACCTTCAAAACACATTTGGTTGCTCCAGTCCAAAACCTTGAATACCAGTGTTATTTATGTGGAAGTAAATGAAGAGGACAGCTAAAAAAATATGTTCGGATACGAACACACGCCAAAGCTTTGATCTTTTGAACTATTAATGTTCACTTAATCTGACGGTGAAAGACGAGCAGAGATCGGTTTCTATGTCGCCCATTGAATGGGTATCTTGGAGAGCAATCGAATCCGTACTAATTACAGAGCAACCACATTGTACAATTCGGTCACTTCAGTGTCGCCTAGCGAATTGGGGCTTATATAGAAACCCCTTATTTCCCGTTTACAGTATTCAAACTTTTAGATCTCCAGTATACAATCTAAATAGCAACTAATTTAAATCATTTTGAACACATTTCATTTAGTCAGTCCCCTTTTCGGTGGCACTGTCGCTATTCCCCACACCTTTGCTTAAATCTCGAGCCCTTGTTACGAGCGGTCCTTACATGTTTGCTCTATCGGATTGAGCACCGGACACGGAGATTGCCACTCTCACCTGTCGGCCCCCACTCGAGCTGGAGGAAGACGGCAATTAGGGTCCCGCATTGGGCGGGGTGTGGGGCGGCGGCAGGAATCCGGGCCCCCGTAATCTGGCTCAGCGAAACAACACTTAAACCGCTCCGCGACGATCGCACAATGCCCAAGCTAAACGCCTGAATATTCCTCCGAATTGTTCGCCCCCCCCTGGGGGACGTCGCCATGACTACCCTCGTCTTCAGGTGGGTGATGCATGTGCGCGAATTAACATCACAATGGGACGAGAGATCCGCGCGCTAATGGATGCGTTAATGTCCTCCACCCAGCATTCGGCGCCTACGCGATTTCCTCACTTCGTTTAACCTGATTCGAACCTAATTTAACACTAATCCGCAGTGATAACCTTTTGGAAATCAAATCCTGCTGGGCTGCGCGACGTCGAAACTTTCGGATGGGAATTGTTGCGGAATAACGTAGATGCTGCTTTCGGATAACAAGTTGCTGGAGCGGGCCGGTGCGTAGTTTAGTCTCCCCCTAATAATTATTGAGTTTGCAAACAGATATGTATACTTTATTCTTGGGGAAGTATGCGGGTACATAAAGTATGGATAGTTCAATTAAGAATTTATATAATTACCTCCGTATCAGATCATTGAATTGTTATTTTGCATACATATAAAATGTTGTAACGTTTAATAAGGTGAATCATCTCTTATTTATTTATTTATTATTCATAGATTAAAGAGCATTTTAACGATACAATTAAAAAACGAAAAAGGAAAGATTATAACAGTATAACAGTAATAGCAGTTTATGGCCCAAATGAAAATGCAAAATGCGAAGTGAAGGAGAAATTTTGGGAAGAGATGAACATAGTAGTAGAAGAAGCCAAAGAAACCATATATATATATATATATATATATATATATATATATATATATAAATATTGAGCTGCAGGTCAAACTGGCATCCGTTCCGTATTAGTACAGTTTGGCATTGATATACATGGTGTATATCACGCGTATATTACAAATACAAAAAAGTACATCGTTGACATCCGGTATTGTTAGCGTTGAACGTGGCATCCGTACGATATATTCTATACATGTATAAACCAAGTAACATCCGTATATAGTTATGTGCGGCCGAAGCGGCTTCCACGACAGTGTTGCCAAATATCAGGATCACTTTAATTCGGCGCCTTAAAAACGAACCAATATCTGCAGGCCTCACTGTATAAAAGGTTTAGCGCAAATTATAGATCTACAGAGTTTTTCTATTGATTTTCACTATTTATCAATTGTGTTTCACTGCAAATGACTTTCACGTCAAATTTCTGCGAAATGCTACCAATAGGGAAATATATCAGCAATAAATTATTATAAATTAAAGGAATTTATTCAAAAATACATATTCATACATAGACACATATCTTGATTTTGGTTAAGTAATCTGGTAAAAAAATGTAACATAAAACATAAATTGAATCTCATTTCTTTAAAACTACTTTACTTTTTTGTTTGTAGTTATTGCAAACATATATTTTTATTACCGGCCATGTTTTGTTATGAAATATGTCGCGGTGTTTTTCGATTAACTCCATAACTTCGCGTTTTTTTTTGGTGGAATATGTTTTTTAATATGTGTTTTGAAATAGTTTATTGTCAATTCTTTTTGTTGTGTCGTCCATCCTACTAAGGTGCGCTTTTTACCTTTCTTGACTGTTGTTTTGTCGAGATTTAGATCATTATTTTCATTATTTTCAATAATGTTCTCAACTGATTGCTCTAGCGCCAATGTATCATCGTCAGGGATATAAGTGTCATTCTGTTCGTCATCACTTTCTTCGTGCGCAATAATGTCTTCACCAATCTCAATATCATTTAAACACATGCCTTTGTACTTCTCGATTGAACCACTTTTAGCAAGAAGCAAGAGTTTACTTACTTTGGCTGTTTGATATACATCGTCCGGCAGGCGATAAAATTCGGCGTGTGTCTTGGCAGTGTGTCCCATGAAAGTTGCTAGTTGCTCAAGATCATTTTTCTCCATTTTTAAAATTTGCATAATAGTTGCTAGATGTTTTCTTAATTTGGTTGATGTTAGCAATGATGCTATATTAGTATCGCCCAGTGCAAGTTTTGCGTGTTTACGTAAAACTGCTGTGCCCGTTATTGGGTTTTGAGTTTTAGGCAATCCAAAAAGGTAGACATTATTTAAGAGATCAAAATTATTTCTTAAATTTAAAGAAAATTTAATTGCTTCCACAGTGTTCTTGTCAAATAGAACGGGAACACCTCGCCCTCTCTTTCCTCTTATTACCACGCGTTTAAGCGAGTTATATAAAATTATTTCAGACTGAGTTAAAGGTTTTTCAAATTCGGATGATGATGCAGTCTCGTAGTTTATAAGAAATGCGGATAAGGTCATACGTTGTAGTTCTCCCACTCTACGTTTGTTAAAAATTATAACACTGCAAAATCTTCCATGTAGTAGGTCACGATAAGCTTTAATATCACTCGAATTAACTAATAAGCGTGTTCTGGCTTCAAGCATCAGACGTTTGAGATATTTTTCAAATTTCTGCAAAGTAAGCATATTAATAGTATTTTTCACAGTATTTTGAGTATAATACAAGTGTGCAACATATGGGCTGTTTTTATTATGCACTTTGCAAAAACAAGTAATTCGTTATAAAAAGTTGTAGAGTCTGAGAAAATAATGCTAAACTAAGAAAATTACTTATAACATACAAGGTGTCCTGATTTTTTTTCCGCAATTTTTGTACAGGTAGAAACGTCATTCTGATAAAAAATCATATAATTGGTGGCGCTTGTTTCGAACATTTGATTAATGTTAATTAGTAATATTGAAATTATTTATATCTTCTAAAGGATTCAAATATATATATATATATATGTTCATATGATTTTTTTCAGAATCAGAATGACGTTTACTACTTGTAATTTTTTTTTTGCTGTATACAGGGTGCTTAGAAAAAAAATCTAAAATTCAGCAAATATTTGACAAACTTGATTTTTATTGTATCTTTGTATCTTTATCTTTATCTTTATATTGTATCTTTATCTTAAATTTCTGTAACTGCCTAAAAAATTAACAAAAGAAGGCTAGTATAAATACTTACTATTAAGTTTTCGGCGAAGGGTACTAGCGTCGGTTTGTTAAACTTGTTGATTGCCAAATTTTGGCCGGCTTCACTGGATACCTCGTGTTTTTCTCTATGGCTTCTTATATATCTTCTACCAACTTCGCATATAATTCTGTCTTTCTTTGCCACCATCGAAACGTCATCAGCTCGCATCATACTCAAAAGACCACTAACCCTTAGAGGATCATTGGGGCCAAAATGACCAACCATAATTGTTTGCCCTTCGATGTGTGCATTAAAACGTTTTGTCGGGTCAAGATTAAAATAACACTTCTTTGCATGTCTGCGCAAACTTTTACGCGAGTAGTAGCCTCGGCAAAACTTACATGCTATGTAATTCATGTCATCCTGATTTTTCATTGACACCGGCACGATATTGGAAGTGCAAAAATCACCTTCCCGACGCAGTTTATCAACCAGCTTAATACGTTTTTTCGAATTTTTAGTCCAAACCCATAAATTCTTGCACTGCGAACTCATCGGCATGATTACGTTCTAAATGTCGGGAAAAGTTACCTACATCTTGGTCACAAAATAGGCAACTGTGTTTCCTTCTTACCCGTTGACTTTTTCCGTTTGTCTGTTTTTTTGTAGCTACAATATTATTAGAAACCAGAGGTTCCATTAATGGTATTTCCGGAGAAAACCGTTCAATTTCTGAAAGGGACTTATCCAAATCACCAGATAATAAACAAGGAGGAGTAATGTCTGGCATTTCGAAATCACTACTCTCTTCACCGCTGTCAGGGCAATAGTCTGTCCCCGAATCCTCATCGCTCGCAAAAATTTCTAGAAGTTTAAGTCAACCTTTCAGAATATTTTTAAAATAATCGAGATTTAGAAGTAAAGTACTTGACCCGCATTTTTCAATTGCAGAAACCATAATGTTAAAACTAAGCTAGAGCGGCGCTCCCATATTACCAAAACTGAGCTCTAGAACACTTTATGCACCATGCATATACGTGATCAAAAGTCATCACATGTTAAGCAAAAATCAGTGAAAGTGATTTAGCTGTCGATGTGAGATTTTGGCAATTTCTAACAAAGTTCTACTGTCTTAGCGATATATCTGTAAATATGCCTCCCTTAATTTCTTTCTAGTAACTTTCAACAAAAAAATCTCTTAAAAGTTCCATTATTTTAAATGATACGAGAAATACATATTTTTCACAAAGCTAAGTTTACACAATACTTAGTATCAAGTTTTATTTTTTAAGTGGGAACATATTTTTTTTATAATTATTTAAAAACACTGGATTAGTTCTTATTTTGACTCTTTTTAAGGATCCATACATATCGATATGAATGATAAAAAAGTCGCTAAAAATAAGAAAATATTGATAAAAATCAAAAACAATTTTTATTTCAATATTTTTGGGTGACCATGACAAACATAATGTAACAATCTCAATGTCAGACAATTAAATGTACAGCAAAATTAGTAAGTCAAAAAAAGGAGATAATTTGGCAAAAGGTCTGATTCGTGTCAAATATTTTACGTGCAAAACCATACTATCAGGAATTGAAAAAACTACGCATAATTTTGAGTTTGAGTTAATATAATATTGAAGAAAAATGCCGATCGTGCACGTACAAAACAATCAAAACATTTCAATTATCTCAGATGTTTACATTTTTTACTTACTTAGTCTTGTACTCATAGTATATATATGGTTTCTATATATATTCTTTGGCTTATATATAAGCCAAAGAAACCATATATATATATATATATATATATATATATATATATATATATATATGTAACAACCACTTTTATGTGATTGGTCCTTAATTTAATTAATAAAAGAAAGAGCTGATGATCGATGAATTCACAATGGAGAGGGCATTATTAAGGCAAGCCGGCGCAAGTTGGCGGGGCGTGCGCCAGACAGAGGCAGCGGGTTAAAAAATGAGAAAAAAAGGGACGCTTCTGGGGGATGAACTCGGAGCGGGAACAGACTCGGGGGCGCAAAAGGATTAGGATGGATCTGATAATACGTTCTCGGTGAATGTATGTATATGTGTGTGATATATTGGTGTTTAATAATTGTATTAATTCGAGTATGGCAATAATTAAGGTCTGTGCTAAATTTTATATCTTGCCGGAATATACCCAGAAAGGATTGTGGAGCTCCGATGTTATGCGTGCCGATATTAAAGAGAGTGCAAGATGATTGTTGAAGCCGCACGGGGGTGCCCTTACAATCAAGCGCCAAATTATAATAGATTGTTGAAGCCGCACGGGGGTGCTCTTACAATCATGCGCTAAATTATAATAGATTGTTGAAGCCGCACGGGGGTGCCCTTACAATCATGCGCTAAATTATAATAGATTGTTGAAGCCGCACGGGGGTGCCCTTACAATCATGCGCTAAATTATAATAGATTGTTGAAGCCGCACGGGGGTGCCCTTACAATAAAGCACCAAATTTTAATAGATTGTTGAAGCCGCACGGGGTGCCCTTACAATCATGAGCCAAATTATAATAGATTGTTGAAGACGCACGGGGGTGCCCTTACAATCATGCCAAATTATAATAGATTGTTGCAGTAGCATAAAGATGCTCTTCCAATCATGGGAAGTAAAACCAATAGCGCCAGATTATAATTAATAAGCGTTAAGTCTAGAAATAAATATGGGTATGAATGAACATGCGGAAACTGTATGCGCCTCGATATAATGCGCAATGTGTACACATATTAAGGAAATCAGTTACAATTAATTAGACATTAGATTTGAGAGTAGTTAGTTGTAGTTGTAGAACCTGTATACCTAAGTAGAAAACCGTATATTAGTATTGAGTTTAACAAAAATTGTACTGTTTTCAAATACGCTATTACCGTCCGACTAAGAACGTATTACGAATGCCTGTTGGAATAAATGGCGCCAAAATTAGAATGGGTTTTGTGATTGAATGTGTGTTTTAAATGAATATGGGATTAATTAAAAGTATTGGCCCAGGTGAATCATCAAATTCAGTAAAATGGTTAAGTTTTGTAATTCTGCAATCCACTGCGATGACAACAGAAATCGTAGCATTCTAGGCAGGGGGTTGTGAAGGGCGGAAAGCCCCCTGGTATTGGTGTATTAAAAAGCTTTATTATTTATATGAACACGTGACCCAGCAATGGAATGCGAAATCAGGGGATCCTGTCTGATTGGGCCATCTTGAAAAGTCACATGGTGGTAATGTAGACCCAATAAGTAAGTGACGCATGAGTAAATAGAATATGTATACGCCTATATTATTATATGATTAGAGAACAATTGAAAATGGCGAAAAATTTGTACGCACTTACTACTATATATATATTTGTATATATATATATATCTCCTGCTATATATATATATATATATATATATATATATATATATATATATATATATATATATATATATATATAGCAGGAGACTTTAATATAAGAGTAGGTTAAAGAAGCAATGTAAGCGAAGTAGTAATTGGTCATTACGGAGAAGCAATAAGGAATGATAACGGGAGAAAAATTATAGATATTTGCCAACTACACGGATTAATCTTAACGAACACCTTCTGCCAGCACAAGGAAATACATAAATACGCAAGAATGCAACCCAATAGAAATAAAAAATCATGTATAGACTACAAAATAGTACAAAAAGAAAATCGAAAAGCAATAACCGATGTGAGAGTAAAAAGAGGAACAGAGACATACAGTGACCACTTCCTAGTAGTCGCGCAAATCAAAGAAGAAATAACAAAAGGGAAAATATACAAAAGAGTAAACATACATCAATACAAACCGCATACAAACTTAGAAATAAGGAGAAAGAAAATAATTATAAAAATATTGTATACAGAGAGCTAGACGAGAAATAGAAAATCGTAAAAGAAACTGAGCCAGATAAAAAATGGAAGAAATTCAGAGAGACGCAAATAAATTCCGCAATTGAAGTTTGCCAAAGATGTAATACAAACAATAGAAGTAGTCAGACCGCGTGGTGGAGCTTTGAAATCATAAAAAGTGAGAATAAAAAAAAAATCGAATGGAAAAAATAGTTACAACTGAACACACCTGATCAATACGAAGTATATAAAGAGAAAACAATATAGTACACGAAATGATAAGAGCCAACGAAAAATCATGGATGGAATTTGGAAACATAATGGAAATAAACAGCAAAGAAAACCTAAAACTATTTTATAAGATACTAAACTTATTTAGAAAAGAAAAAGCAGCCAAAGAAACATATATTAAAAACAAGGAAAAAGAAATAATAACGAACGACAAAGAGATATTGAAAAGGTGCCGAGAATATTTCTAAGAACTATTAGGCACAGAAAAACCAAGCAGAGAGGAAACAGAACAGAGAAAAGACAACAAATCAGAAAAGGTAGTCACAGAAGAAGCATCAGAAATCACAATAAAATAACTCAAAGAAGTAATCAGGAATTAAAAAAAAAGAAAGACACCTGGAAAAGACAAAATTACCTCGGAAATGATAAAATATATATGGGTAAAACCGCCAAAGAGGTTCTACTATATACAGGGTGGTCACTGTTACGACGCCCACCATTAGGATCTATTAAACGGAAATATATACAGAGTTGGTCAAATAGGATAAAAGTTTCCCATTTTTGCGCATTTCTATATACAGAAACGAAATCCGGGATATCTAGCACAGTTCCAAAAATATCGCCGATATGCTGAAAAATTGCAATTTTCTTTTTCTCTTATTCTTATTCTTATTCTTATTCTGTTTTACTTTTGAAGAAAAATTTACGAAGCTTGGCACTCTTACATTTTTCGACGTGAGCTTTCTGATGACAGTGCCAAACATTTTCTGCGCCAACTAGATGCCCAAGTTTTCATAAGTAAGTTTTGATTTTTTTATGGCCGCAATATTGGATTTTAATAGCACTCAAAAGAGCGGAAAAGTCCGATTTCAACCATGTATCACACATGGGTAATCTGACAATATTTACCACCAAAAATAGATAATTTAAAAATTTGTTGCAAAAATCAAGCTGCTCAAAATATCAAGTTGCCATGAAATAGCAAATAAAAATTTTGCATTTCTTCATACAAAGAAAATATCTTTGATCAGTAAAAATGGCAAGATATTATCCTCAACATGAAAAAATTTACATGTACATTCTCTATGTGAGGAATTACAGAAATGTGACAGTCACATCTAGAATTTATGGTGAATTGTATTCCGAAAGAAGACAGCCAGATCCAACAACTTTTCGGCGTTTGTGGAATCGCCTTTATCAGTATGGTACATTCCAAAATCGGAGAGTTTGCAATGTGATTGAGACTGTTATTGAAGTAAATATATTAGCGCTAATACATATTAAACCCGAAGGCTTTATTCCATGGCAACTTGATTTTTACAGCAGTCCACAGTAGTTTGATTTTTGCAACAAATCTTTAAATTATCGACTTTTGGTGGTAAATAATGTTAGATTACCCATGTGTTATACAGGGCTCAAATCGGATTTTTTTTCGCTGTTTTGAATGCACGGTTCCTGAAATATCGCTGAAAAACTGAAAAAGTGCACCTCAAACAAAAATAATAGTATATTGTTTCACGTGGAAAAGTGAGACTTTTCATGGCGCGCCTGAGTTTGCATACGGAAGGCAAACCATGAAAAGTCACTTCGCCTCCAAGTGTTTTCATACTATACTATGTTTATACTATGTTTTCTTTAAACGTACTGCAAAATACGAAAACTCGTAATTTTGATATATAATTTTTACAAATAAATTTAATATGAAAGAATGCATCGTACGGTGTTTTTGTTTTCTTGACAAAAACTATTTCAGCATTTGACAGTAACAGTAATATTTTTTGTTGAAGAAAGCATTTATTGATTTAATTTATTATTAGTGAAAGCAGTATATCTACCAGAAAATAGGAAAAAAATTGCAAGACCCTGATATATTTAATTGTTATATGATGAAATTTAGAGTATTGCTTCGCGTTGTTTATATAATGTTGCCATGACAACACTTTCCCTTGCGCCGACTGGGAAAGGAAGAGTAAAACTTCCGCTGGCGGAAATGTAACATTTTTCCAGTCAAGTGAGTTAAATAATGACATCATTTTCTGACGTTTGAAGTAAAATAGTATATTATTCAACGAGCGCGTAATGATGACTATTGCCCACGAAGATGAAATTTCAGCACGAGGCGCGCAGCGGCGAGTGCTGTAATCATCTGAGAGGGTAATAGCCATTGCGCGCGAGTCGAATACTATACTTTATCTACAACAATTTTAATAATGCACCAAAATTGTGAATTTATTTTTTATGGGCACTGTAATTAATTGTAACATTCTTGCAATTATGAAAATTAATGACTGGAGTTGAATTTCCAACGAAATCATAATTCTTGTGGATGGTTGTATTTGTGCTACTGCTACTTATGGTTGAGCTTGTGCTAGTACAAGGCTTGTTACTTTTGCTAATCTCTTTTTCTATAGCATTTCCTCTGGATAACTTGCTGCTTATATCGTCCTCTATATATCCCTCAGCTACAGTAGTGGATTTCCATCCACCGAGCTTTTTTTGCCGCAGTGATATCACCGCCTCAGTAGATACAAATCGTTGCAGAAGACCTTCTTTGTGAATGGCCTGTATATAATTCAGGATCTTTCATATTTAGATATGTAGCTATCTGTTTTCCTGTTGCTGATATCTTATTAATGCCTACTTTTTGAGCAGAACATTTCCCATTCTGATAATTAAAAAAAAAGAGCTGCACTTGGCAGTCGGTGGTCGCATGTTAGGGTATGTTTTGCAAATTTCGTAAAATTCACCGGACGCAGTAAATGACCTTGTAGTCTTAGTTTTTGTAAAGAGAATGTTTACTATAAGCACTTCATTTTAGTCTCGTATATCTTCATTTTTTATAGCACGCAACTCATTGCATCTGCAAACTGCCATTAGTCCCATGATAAATGTTACCTATGCAAAATACAGTTTTGTTAGAGAACATTGAAATAATGATTTTGAAAATACAAACCATTGTTAAAAGAAATGAGTTGTTCGGAGCCTCGGTGATAAATTTGTTTACTTCTTCCAGCATCAAAACTTTGGCTTTTTTGGGCGATGACCCTCAGCTTGATGCTTTAAGAGGCCTCTTTACCCAAACGCGGTATAGGGAATTGCATGTAAATCAACTCCCAGATAATTCATGAACGGGTCAACATAATTACAATCGGAGACCTGATTTAGAAAGTTTAGACATTTATCTACATTAGTGCTGTTTAATTTTTAAGAGATAATAACATGGTGATTTATTATGTCGATTAAAAGAATGGCATGTTTAGCCGATTTGTTAAATTTTTTCTGTATTTATTTAATCAAGACAGGGTACATATAATGGAAATTCCCTCGGGGTATTTGTAGCTAATGTTGTTGGGAACGACCTTCTTTTTTTTTGTTCCGATATCTTAAATTATAATGGAGTATTATTGGCGACAAATAAATGCAATTTGGCGACAGTAATGTGCTGCCGCCAACATGTAAACAGTAGTACTAGACGTAAGCCCCTCCTGTCCGTTTGTCGCATGTTATGCATCTCTCTCTCTAAGGCCGGGCGCGCTCTGAGATTATTTGTTGCACATTTTAGACGTGAAAATAAAGGGTACCGCGGTGCCGGGGGAGCGGGGTACCGCTCGTAACTGTTGTAGCCGATGGATGCTGGTCTAAACGGTCATACCGGAAAAACTACAGTGCCTTGTCAAGAGTAGCAGCAATAGTGGGCCAGAAATTTGGTCAAGTGCTATTCATAGGTGTCAAAAATAAATATTGTAGTTTTTGCACTAGATTCAAGAACGCTGACGATGGTATTCCTTCGCATGTGTGCTTCAAAAACTTTGAGGGAAGCTCAACTAGTATGGAAGCCGATATTATCGTCTCAGGTTTTCGTACCAGTGAGTCAATTTATGGCATAAAATACAATAAACTTATAGCCGAAGGAGATAGCAGTACGTATAAAAAAAAATTTAGATGCCAAACCGTATAAAAATATTTCGGTGGAAAAAATTGAGTGCCGAAATCAGCTTTTGCGTAATTTTTGCAATAAATTACACTCCTTGGGATCAGAGACCAAATATCCTATAAAATTATGGAGGATTTTAAATAAAAATACAATGCGCATGAGAAACGCTGTAGTAGGTGCCATAGCACAAAATAAAACCCTTGAAAGTGGTATTACTTCGCTAAGAAGCGATATAGATAATATTATACCACACGTATTTGGAAGACACAATCATTGTAAAATTTATTTTTGCAAGCAATTTTTGGATTGGAATTGGAATTGCAATTGGAAGAACCAATTTTTTTTTAAGAAATAAAAAACAACGAAGAATTTTATTCTAAATTATTGCAATGTTTTCACGGGCTTCGAGTGAACGTCAGATCTCTGATTGAAGATGTGGACAGCAATGTTGTAGAACATTTTAAATCAATTGTAGCCAAATTTATTGGAGGAAAGCGAATAAATTTTTCTTTGAGGGGATCTTACAAAGCCAGGGGTGAAGCAGCCGTAGTTTCATTCAACACAGGAAAGCCGCATTTTTATTTTTATAAATCATCTTTTAACAAAAGCCCACGGAAGTTGATAAAGCGCCTCGAAGACGGAAGAAAGAAAAAAAACAATAGCCGCAAAAAATCGATTGAGGACAAAAAGCTCTATATTTAAAAAAACCTATTTTTAAATCTAAAACTAACGACAAGGATTATGGTTCGACTTGTGAACAACCAGATTTATCAATAGAAGAATTTGAAGGTGAGAAAGCCCGCTTCCTACAAGCTCTCAGAGAAAGTGCCGAAAATCGCGATGTAATAGAAAGAGCAACCATTTTGCAAGCTGGGAGTGGTCAGTGGATAGAATATAGAAGAAAGATTTTGACTGCCTCTCATTTTTTCAATATCTGCAATAGGCGATTGACAACCAGCTGTAGAAATCTCGTAAAAAAAATAATTTACACCGACAGTGCGATACATTCCGAATCTTTAAAGCATGGTCGCACTTTTGAGTCGGCAACAAAAATGCAGTTAGCTCGCCAAAAATGTGTAAACATCGATGATTGTGGCTTATTTATATCTAAAGACCATCCTTATTTAGGCGCACCGCCCGATGGTTTGATAGGAAGTAATATGACTGTCGAAATAAAATGTCCATTTTCTGCATTTAAAATGGACCCTATCAACGCAATTGAAAATAAAAAAAATACATTTTGGAACATAAAAAATGAGTTGTGCTCTGTAAATACACACCACTCCTGGTATTACCAAATTCAGGGACAAATGGTTGCTTCTGGAAGACGCGGATGTCTCTTCGCAGTATGGACAGGTGATGAGTATCCGATGAAAGTAGAATACATACGTCGTGATAATCATTTTTGGAACACCAAAATGTTGCCCATGTTAAAATTTTTTTATACAAATTGTATGTTACCTGAATTGGTGGATCCTCGTCATACGAGAAATTTGCAAATCCGGGATCCACCAGAAATTATTGAGGCACAACAAAAACTTATGGAGAAAAGAAAGAAAAATAAATAATTTCGAATTTGTAATAAACAATTTTTAATTTAAACAATTTATTTTTACTTTATTATTTATGATTCATTTATTTTTCTCCTTTTCTTTCGTAATATGAATATGTTGTAGACCATATCATTGGTATACAGGAGAAAGTGGTCAAGTCTAAAATTTAAAGATTTTAATTTTTTTAACATCAATCTATCTAAAACATATAAAACATACTTATCTTTTCACGAGACACTTATTAAATCCATTTTCTAATAAATTCGTATTTTTTCTGTAAATTTGAAATTGACCAAGTCCAGTTTCAAATAAAATGTACAGGAGAGAAAAAATTAACTTTAAATTAAGAATAATAGATTTGGACACTTTCTCCTGTATAACGATATATTCCATATACAGTATATCTCAGTGACTACCAGAAATAGCAAAATTAACATTGGTGAATTATGTATCAACTATTGCAATGTGTATCTAAACATGTGATTGTCACAAATTTAATGCAGGTAGTTGAATTTATCAAATTTACCTTACTGTCAGGTTGGTGATATTTTTAGAATTTGCTGACTCAATACAACCATTTAATTATCAATATTCCATTAAATAATTATGTCATATGAAAATTATTTGACAGAAGTAAATTTCCGCTTGTTTTAAATACTTTGTTTTGGTTGTTTTGGACACTCAAAAACATGGCAATAGTTGATCTTTATATAATTTCCCAATGTTAATTTTGCTATGTCTGGCAGACACTGAGCCACACTTTATGTAAAATTATTCTACCATACTTTCTAGGTATCTTCGAGTTTCCATAGCTTGAAAGTGATGTCGTTTTATCGTTTCTTTTCTATTTGTTTATCATTTCAATTTTTATTTTTATTTCAATTTTTTATTATTTTTTTTCATTTTGCAACATTTTGGTATTACAATTTCCGAATCAGAAGTTGATGACCAACCACGCCACGTGTAGTTTTTTGTCCAATTTAGCAACACCCTGTATACCTATTCAAGAAATAGTAGTTAATGTTATTGTTCATATATATGTTACTAGTTATTTGTTGTGTATATAATTTAATTACATACTTCAATATTTCGGTGCTTCAAATAAATTAGACTTTATATTGTCTACTATTTTTGTCATTATTACATATCCTGTGTACTCGTATTTCCTATATAACCTGATATAATTTTACTCATTACTATTGTATTAAAATTATTAATTCGCTAATTGTTTTACTTAGATTTACTTCATACAACGTTTGGCGCAAAAATAACGAAAAATACGAAAAGTCAAAGATCCCATTCGGCTTGTCGCGGTTGAGACGAACGATTATAAAGTGATAGTCTTCAAATCTAGCGTTTCACATGCTGTACCCCCACTGTCTCTTTCGGCGTCTATCCGACCCAAACCATGACGCCCACCCGGCATCGGAGATCTCTTTTCTACAAATCGCGCTCTCTCTACACTCTGATCTCCGGTGACTAAAGAGGCCTCTTAAGAATGACTGCAACTTCATATAATTTTCCAGATGAATATTGTGGTAAATATTCAGTGTGCTTCTTAGCATAGCGTAAAAAGCCCATAAAGACGACGACTTGTATGTTTTTGCCAATTCGGTGAAGAAAACCAGGATGACTTTTTCAGAAAACGAAGACGTTTTATTCTTTGTTTGGCAAATCATGAAGTTCTTATATGCATTTTTCACCTGCTCCAATATCTCTAGGGGCGTTAAAGAGATTTCACCTTCATCGGACATGTCTCAATGGAATTAACACGATAAAAGAACTTCGACACGCAAAACACAAGTAACATTGACAGTGACAGCGATTGTTTGTCATGGAATAATATTATTCAATTATGCTGTCGAATAACGCGATTTGGATAACGTTCTTCATGAAGTCGCCTAGCTGCTAATGCAAAGTGCATGTCACACATTGCTCTTCAATAACAATTAAAATTACATCGCCTTAACAAATAAATGTTAAACAATTCAAATACGCTACTACACCCGTTTCTACAAACACCCATATTTCCCAATGGAAGTTTTATTTAACCTTATGAAACTTGTAAATTGATTAAAAGGAGAAAATTGTATGCTGGAGCTAATATTGTATTATAAATAGAAAATAAATAATGTTTGTATTATAACATATTGTAATGAAATTGCGGCTTACACGGTTACTTGGGATTAAGCAAAGACGTGATGGGATAAATCTTCAATTCTCGTTGTAATGTGCGTGTAACATCCCCTTCACAACATTAACAGCGGTTTTCATATTATATGGGGGTTCCACTTCTCTCCGAGCAGGAAATACAAAGCTTGTTAATTAAACAAAGCACGCCCACCGCAAATTGATTATTGAGTGTACCTCTAGCTACGCTTTCAATATTTGACACTTGACCGATGAGGCTTCCGAGCGTACAATACACGAATTTATAATTAATTGAGAAGTGCTTGTCATTGGATTATCTCTTCACCCCACGTATACCTAAACATCTGACGACCACCATAAAACTGGGCCTATTTACTAGCCCACCAAAGGCACTCTCCGTGGCAGTTGCTGACCCCTAATATTCCAAAAGTAACTGGCCTGTTTCGCAAACAAATTCTAACGGGGTGGTAATTAATGCGCCACCGCCCGCCGAGTGATGGGGCTGGGAAATTAAATAAGGCAATAATATTTCCCGTCCGCGTGATCGGCGATAAATTTTGCGGGGGCGGGGGCGCATAAATCCACAGGCAACAGTTGTTGCACGTCGACGCCGCCCCACCCGCCCCCTGCAAAATGCCTATTCTGCGCGGGACAAAGACGGATGTGCGAGAGGGTACGCGCTCGTATGCACGTAGGCATTAATTTCGGCCCCTAGCACTTTAATGAGCTAATTGTAAGTTGCGCAATTAACCGGCGTGCGGGTGATGGATGCGAAGATGGACGCCAGCCGGACCGAAACCTAGCTCCAAAACGGCCGGCACACGAAATTAATCGTCACCAGGTGGTCGCGGTCAAAAATTGACAGAATTAATCAGTCAATTAATCCGATATATAATAATCAACGCGCGGATTTATAAGCATAAAAAATTACAAAATTACCGCTTAAAGATGCATAAAAATCTTAGAAAATAAGCATATAAAATAGCATAAAGATTAGAATAAGCCCAAAAACGCAGAAAAAGCATGAAAAAGCATATTTTATTTTTTATGAAAATACAGAAAAACAAAACAAAACATAATTTTATTAACAAAAACGCACTATAGGTAGATAAAAGTAATGTTTTAATAACGTAGGTTTTGGTGATTAATATTAATAACAATAATAATTAATAACAAATAATGATTACTGCTCATTTTTAAATGAACTAATAATTAAATGTTCTTCTCAATTTAACGGAATATTCCATTCTCCTATCACTGAGCAGATTTTTTAAGTGTGAAAAGCTTCTTTCCACATCCACAATTGTAATCAGTGCATATTTAAATTTGGGAACAATTGTAATATCTATTAGCAAATCTTCCACGAAATCACCTTTTAAAACTGTTGATATTTTTTGTAACTCGCCAAACCCTTAATTTTTTGACAAACCTGCATCACATTTTTAGTTTAATAATCTCTCCTCTAGATCCCGTACGTTTGAGACGTCGTTCCTAAAATCTTCAACTATTTGAACCGCATCTACCAAAGTTGTGTCCTTTGCTTGGAGTTTATCAATCGCTTTGCTTACGAAACTGTAGATGGTTTTTAGGAATGCAAAATTTTGTACAACCCTCCTATCTTTAAGAACTTTGTGGCATTCTTTAATTGCCTCTGACCCTTTTTAGGGAAATTCTAATACTAGCTCCTTAAATGAATCGAAACGGTCGGCATAATAGCAGGCAGCATCTATCCACGTACCCCATCTAGTTATAACCGGTGCCGGAGAAAGATGTACATTTGGAAATTTTCCCTAAACATTTCAACCCTCAGTGGAGCTTTTAGGAAAATTTTCATTCCGGTTTTAATCAAATCATTGACCAGGGGAAATTGCACTCTAATCGTTTCAGCAACTCGATTAAAACCATGTGCCAAACGGGTGCAATGCATTATTTGCTCATAAAATACTTTTAAATTAGAATATGCCTGCAACAGATATGCAGCGGCATCAGAAACCATCAATAATAATTTATCATTTGGTACGGGGTTTGGCAAAAAAAAAGTGTTAATCCATCGTGAGCGAATTTGGCAACGGTATTACCATTTGTTTTTTCTAACTTGTAACGGTCCCGAAATAGCGTTGGCCGAAACGGCATTTTAATAATTAGTTGGCGTATAGACCTGCACGATAGGCAACCGTGGTCGCATTTTTTTGTTGTGGTGACGCGTTTCCCCGTGAGCGATTTTTAAAATTCGCCGGCGGAGCGCCGCCATGAGGCAGAACTCAATTGACTCGTGTCCAGTACAGATCGTGCCAGAAGGACCGTTGAGCTAAGGTTTCATCCATCCGGTTTACGGGAATAATCAACGGTTCTCAGCTAACCACCCTTGAGGGGGATTGAGGCACCGAGTACGGGGCAGAGAACACGCTCATGACACCTGAGTAAGTAGTTATTTCTTTTCCTCTTCGTGAAGCCACGTGTCCGGCCATTTTGATTAAGGCCATGTGCTTCCAGGCGTTTGGCTACGGGCTGAGCAGCTCGGCCAAAACCACTCTTGGCTGGAGGCCGCGGACCAAGCCCAGGCGTCCTCGACGGAAACCGCCGACATCCCGGGGCTGAACCCAGCCAACGGCGAGACCATCCGGAACACAGGCCAGATAAACCAGATCTCAATATATATAATTCTTTTTTTGTGTGCTCGATTGAGCCACTTTTGCTGTTTATTCTTTTGTGTATAAACTGCGTTTGCGTGTTTCGTGTCGTACGTGTTTTGCGCTGTGTACGAGAAAGGTTTCTCCCTCGGCCCTTTCAATCGCGCGATTAGGAGCTTATTTTATTCGGCCGAATAGAGTAAACCCTGCGCGAAAGGGTGGCGTTCGGAGGTATTTGTTTTCAGGAGCGCGGACACGGTGTCCATCGTTTTGTGTGTGAATAAACGCCGATATTACACTACAAACTCACACCTGTTATTTTTTGTTCCCCCACGTTTTCTCTTATTTCAGTTACAGTTTCCTATTCTCACTGCGAGATTTAAACCTGGTGGTGTTGGCGCCAAGCGGTCAGCGGTGTGACAGTTCGTGATTTCTGAACTTCGCTGACTGTCTGCCGTCCACCCACGCAGGTAGGGTGGAGCCACCCTTTGCGACGAAGTAGCAACGAGGTAAAATTACGTGGAGCCTTTCTTTAACCCCCCCACTCTCTGACACCGAGAGCCTGGCCCTCGTTACTACTTCGAAGGGACCCTCCACTCGCTCCACGGCCTAACGCGCCGACTGCCTTTCAGGTACGTCACAAACTGCTTGTAACTAATTAAAAATGCATTGGTGGAGTCTTCGTTTAATATTCCAATCATTAAATGGGCGATGTACCGACCACATGAATCAGTAGTTTCATCTACACAGAACCATATATAATTGTTGCCAATTATCTTTTTTATTTCCTCAACAGTGTGTTTATATACTTGCTTGACATCGTTTTTGCGAATGGTTGATTCGGCAGGAATATGTCTACCGGTGAATTTTTGTAAAACAGATTTAAACATACTATTATCTAGTTGTTTTAACGGAATGTTAAATGATAACATCGTATTGCATAAATCAAACTTAAAATTCTCTTTCATTCTGCGTAGAAGAACTCACAAAAGACTCGAAAATAGTTTGCTGGGTACTCAGGGTACTGCTTGAAGATTTGTGTTTCTTTTAAATTTTCCAGGTGAACTGTTGTTTTGATATGTAGTGTTAAGTTAAATTTTTTCTCGCAATTAATCTACAACATAATACATGCTTGCACCTAGGCCAATAGCAACACAAAATAAAACCTACCGGTTTGATACAAGCCCTGCAAATTAATTTACCGTTCTCATATTTTACTTCAGAATGTCCACGGATCCATTCATCGACGGAAGGTTTTACTTTCGGTTTTTTATACAAGAAACTTATAAACACGTAATACACACAAGGCACAAGCCCAACGCACTGAAGATTGAGATAAATTGGACTGAATTGATAGCACACTTGCCCCGGATGCGTTCTGTGCACGATAAAATAGGGTAATCTCCAAAACAATCAAGCTTTGTTTGCCAAATATCACATACGCACGCTAGCTTTATTGATGATTTTGTGATAACCAAGCACTTTAGACGTAACAGAGTAATATTAATAATGAATTCTCATTACAATAATGTGCAACAAAATATATTCCTAGCTAATATAAATAATATGCTATAAAATTGATAAATAAGCAAATTAGCACAAAAAATGGTTAAATATGCACAAAAAATGCATTAAAGCAATTATAAGAATAAAAACTGAAAATATGCATAAAAGCACAACAAAAAAATTGTCACGTTACTTCATTTGCTGAAATTCGTATAGATACGAGGTCATTTTGGTTGCTATTAAAACTGATGTATAGCATAATACCTAGAAATCTGCGCCTTGATAATAATTTAGCCGCCAAAGGCTAAGCTATTTTTTTTAAGTTTTGTGAAAGAACTACGTTTAAAAGCAGTCAATCTTAAGACAAAATAGTAAATATGAAGTACATATCTATTATATTATTTTCATGCCTTTAACATTATCATTTTATTGAAAATACCCATTGTATGCGAGTCAATACAAAACTGACGAAACACAGGAGATCGGTAGTGCCTGACGTAACAATGTTAGTATATTTTTCATTTGATGAGCCGATCTTGGCCAAGTATCCTCAGTAACAGTGAATGCTGAATGCATTAAGATATTCCAAGTAATGAAGTTTCAATAATATCTGGTGCTATTATTTCGAAGTCATGTTTAAAGTAACTCAGGTTTATTGTAATATTGTAAGTTTCGAAGTATAGTACCGTTTTAATAATTTGAATTTGCTAATTTTCTTATATATTATAATATTGTGATTAATTTGAATGATTTGTAACAGTAATTTATTTTGATAATTTGGTAGTTATTTTCATTTCACATCAGTGTGTTTAGAAATTTTATTAGAATCAGTTCTTTTTTTCTGCAGCCTGCAGACCACCTAGGTTGTAATAGTTCTTTATTGTGTACGAAAAAGTTGTTAAGAGGTGTTTTAGACTAAATAGAACTTTGTTTCAATTCTACTAGGCAAAATACCAAGCAGAACCACGACATCATAACCTTTTTCAAGTTTAGAAGAAAAGAGCCACAGAACACTGACGATTTGTCGACAGTAAAGGATTAGGAAGTTAATATTGAGGCAAAAAAAGGTTTCATCGCCAATTACCCCAACTTTGGAGCCGTTGCCGAGTACCTCAGCGTATTGGAATATTGAAGAGACACAATACCATAACCGACAAAATACTTCCACAATATCAATTTTGCCGACTACTTCAGCAGGTGGGAAAGGTGAAGAATTAGACACTCGACTCGGGTCCATCACAGCCAGTAATCGAGTTAAATTGGACCGTATTACCCGAAGAAAGTGATGAAGCTTTAAAAGCAAAGAGTTTAAAAATGCCACTATATTAGGATAAAAGTTAGGCTTAAGTGTAATTTGCGTAATTTGGAAATTATTTAACGAATTTGGATTGCTTTGTACCTTTGCGTTGCTTTAATATTACAAGCGTTAATGAAAGAAATACGTTTTATTATCATATGCAAAATTTGTCCTAACGTAAGTTTCACTGCAACGTATCAAAATACGTGGTATTAATGGTAAGATTTAAATTATCACTAAATTTTCTCTATAGAGGAGCCTAATATACTATTCGACAGCGACGGAAAAATAATCATAGAAGTAGAACAAACTGGAAATATGGAAAAATAAAGTTGATCAACTTTCTGAGGATGAGAGACTAACCTTGAAAATATAGAAGGTGAATTGGTACCGGATATAAGAAAATACCAAGTGTTATACGCACTGAAGCTTCTTAGAAACAGAAAGCGCCAGGCCCAGACCAAATGCCAGCAGAAATGCTTAAATTGATAGAGGAAGCCCCCCTGTATATTCTAGTAGAACTATTCAATATTACAAGACAGGAATTATACCGAATGAATGGCTGTTCAGCTTCTGTAACTCTTGCAAAGAACGCGAATGCTGAGCGTTGTTGTGATCATATTATTTTCAATATTTGCAAAAAATAAATATTTTGTTGAATAAGTTTGTGAGTAAAATTTGTTTCTAATATTTTTAACTTAAATTTACCAAGACATGAGGATGTATTCAGTTGAACCTATGTTTTGAAAGAAAACTGTTTAAATTCTTATTTAAATGTTAATAAAACAGGTTTTCACAAAATGAAATGAATAAATATGTCCATTTGGCTATGCATTTTGTATTTAATGTTGTTGAAGTTTAAAGGTGACGAGTACCACATCTTTGTAATAACGACATAACATGGCATTTTTGTTTTTCTTAAAGCTTTGTATGGGTGATTCGGTTAAGGATTATTTATTTTGAATGAGTGAGAGGCAATAGACTAAATCTCAGTTATTATCTTCAATTACCTTTAATCTATAATTGGTTTCTAATGCTGCTATTGTGTCCACAATGAGAAAAGAAAAACATTTTAACCTGAGAATAAACTAATCGAAAACTGTGAAACCGTGACGTAGATTATTTGCCTTGAATATTTTGCATTTAGTCTATAACCAAAATTCTCGAATCACGAGGCCGCCAATGCAACCATTGACAAAAAAATGGCCAAAACAATAGATAAATAAAGCCCAATATTCATGGTAAAAGTCAATATACAGAGTGGTTGGTATGAAGCCAAAATGTTAAAAATAGTCGGAATTCCAATAAACTCAGAATGCATGTACAACTTAAATTTCAAACTGAAGCCATACAACACACAAATATAGCTATTATACCGGGTGATCAATGTTAAATGTGAAATTATCTTCAACTTAACTAAAACTGGTAGATGTCCGTGAAACCCCAAAACAGACTCTAAAACACAACGTCGATCTTTTCAAGCCAAATTCTATCAAGACTACAAATGGTTGGAATACAGTATTAAAAATGATAAAATTTACTATTATTATTTTCGTCACTTTGGTAATACATTACAAAGCCAAAATGAGAAATTTTCTAAATCGGGATATTGTAAATGGAAAAAGAGTTCAGAATATTTATTGAAGCATGAAAAATCTCATAATCATCGCAATGCTGCCAAAAAGCACATCATGTACCGGGATCTCGACAGCATGCAAATGTTCAAGAGATGTTGATAAGTCAGCATAACTCTGAAATTCAAGCCAACAGGGAATACATAATTAAAATTATTGATATTATTTTATTTCTAAGCAAACAGGCTATTGCATTCAAAGGTCATCGTGAGAACAAAACTTGTGATAACAAGGGAAATTTTCTAGAGTTATGCAACTTGCTCGCAAAATATGATGAAAATGTCGCGAATGATTTAAAGAAAAAGTCTCACTTAAGTCATGATATCCCAAACGAACTTATCTGTATGGCATCCGATATTCTGTCCAATTCTTAATGCACATTGCTAATAGTAAGCAAGATCATATCTTGCTATTCTTAATATTTTGTGTTACTTAGCAATATTTTCTATAACGATAAATAGAAAATATTGCTAAGTAACACAAAATATTAAGAATAGCAAGATATGATCTTGCTTACTATTAACAATGTGCATAGAGAATTGGACAGATTGTAATGCGAAAGATAGTTCAGGCAATTGAAGAATGTGGATTCTTTTCCCTCATGATTGATGAAGCTCGATGTTACAAAAGCGAACAAATTGTAGTTCGATATTCCAAAGGATTAGAAATAGAAGAACGTTTTTTTCGGTTTTGTACATTTCTCTGCTCTCAGAGATGCATCTGGTCTTTATTCTTTAATAATTAAACGTCTGAATACTTTACAACTAAGTGTTCCAATTATAGCTTAATCTTACGATGGTGCTAGTGTCATGGCTGGAAAAAATGAAGGACTTCAAGCGAAAATAAGAGCTACCAATCCGCAAGCAATTTACACATATTATTTGGCGCACAGAGTGAATTTAATTGTAGTTGATACGTGCAAATCAGTATCAGGATCAACAAAGGGTTCAATGTTTTTTCATATTTATCTTCTCATCATTTAGGCCAGTATAAATGAACACATACAGGGTTTTTGTGGTACTAAAACATCAACAAGAGAAGATTCATATTTTTGGAATCTAAATAAATATTAATTATCATTGAAAAATATTTCTCCTAAAAAGCACCTTGCATCAAAAACGTAGAATGCAGTGACATAGCATTTTGATAAATAAAAATTCTAAAGAAATAATTAGTATTCCGAATTATTTTTGCTACTGATACATGTTATAAGTTTTTATCAAACCCGGAAATAAAATTTGATATACCTAACTGAAATCTAAAGAATATGAAAAAAACATTAAAATTTTAATCGTTGCAAAAGTTGCAGAAGACAAAAAATACTTATAAACTGTAAATAATTCAGTAATATAAAACTTACATGCAATAATTGAATCTCATCGATATCATGCGTGACTTAAAAAAAATGGCAGTATTTCCATTTTCATCATTTGATAAAACGAGATTTAGTAGATAAATAATAATCACTCGGTATATCTGATGGATACTAATAAGGTTTTTAAACAAGCACAAATTAATGTCGTGAAAAAGTTTTTAACAGCAAAAATAACATTGGTGAATTATTTTAGGATTAACTATTGCTGTTGAAATGAAACACAAATGAAGCAGAAAGTAGTTAAATGTATTAAATTTAAATACATTACTTTCACATTACTATTATTGTTAGATTTTACTGACTCAATACAACTATCACCATTTAATTATCTGTAGTAATAACCCAATAGTAAGGTACAGTTTATTTAAGTTCAATTAGAGTTTTCGAAAGCACATTGCTTTGCAACAACCCGACGCCGAAAGCGGAGGGTTTTTAAGTGAAAACTATCCATGGGTAGTAATCAGCCTAATGTTATTTTGATTGGATATTGTCGCACACGTGACTACAGATACACGAATTTGATTGGATTTATACTTCAGCAAACACCTCTTAGCAAACGTCATAAACATTTGTTTATCTACAAGTGAAATAAAATGTTCTTGAATGCGCTAGTGAATTAATATTTATTTATATAACAAGTGAGCTAAGGGGATGTTTTTGAAAAACATCCTTAGCTCACGTGTTTCATACAATATTTTATTCAATTTTGTCGAAATACGTTTAGTAGTTACAGATTCAATTTTTATAATATCAAGTCTGTGAAAAGTCTCCACATTTATTGTCACATCATAATTTAAAAAGGCCGATTGCAATGTTTTTACATCAGAAGGGGAATTTTGAAACATGCCCGCAACGGTACAATGAAATAGTAGACTCTACTTAGTAGTAGGAAAAATGGAATTCTTGCAAAGCCTGAAGAACTACTTATTTTTCTTGTGAAATATGGAGATGAAGAGTTTATCGAAATCCAATAGTTGCTATTTAAATTATGCTCACCGTATCGGTTTCAATAAGTTGTGAAAGATCAGTAAACTTAAACTGATTATATGTTATTTAAGAGCTTCATTGGCCCATCAAGATTATCGGATCTTGCTATTTTGAGTGAAGAACGAGAAAAAACAGAAAAAAAAAATTTTGCTCATACCATGCGAGCAAAAATTACTATCATCAATGTTTGCTCATCATCAACGTTTGCGTTTGCAAAGCCATACAGCTTAGCTTAAAATTCATCAGTTTCGCACGTCAAGTGTTAGACACAATTTAAACCTCGATTTGGTTAGATATATCGTCCCCATATAATTGTGATCTAAACCGAGCCCTACGTTTTTCAGCCCAAGCCCTCTTGGATTAAAAAAATTTTGGTCGCACGGTATAATCGATCAATTAGCATCTATAAACGCACGTAAAGTACATTTCTAGATATTTACTATTTGTACTTATTCTAATGTCCCTCATATTGACGTAAGCCTTACATTGCTAATTTTATGTTGAAATTAATAAAAGATATAATCCTTCGTGTTTGATTTATTGATGTAATTTGACAAGGGCGCACATTTTTGCTATGCCCTGGGTAAAACTTTAAAATTTGTATTACTCCATTATTTGTAGGCATTGTATAGAACAATAATTGATTTGCATTTATTGCAGTTCCAGTTTAAGAACTAATTTAGCCGTTGTGAAAAACTTTGTTTTGGAAGAACCAAATTTTACGTTAATTATAAATTGAGTGGTTGTGAATGTAGTTTAACCATACCAAATTTAAAACTAATAATCTAATAAAATTGCCAGTGCAAAATGAAACAATAAATAGCCACTAATTTATTCAGGTTGAGTGGTATGTCCGAGGATAATTTCGTATACTATTTTTGTTATACCTAAAATTAAACTTAAAATTTGATGAAGGTGTGTTGACAACAGAGACACAAGAGTATAGAGCATTAAATGCTGTCAAATCAATCGTCGCTAATGTTAAAGTCGTGTGATCGATTGTTTATATCATTACTTAAATATTTCGTGATATTTTACAGTCATGCGACACAATTAACAATATATTTTTTGTAGTTCGGTTTGGTGAATGATGCAAGATGCTCAGGCCTTCCCCTTGCAGGCGCACGCATCATTTACTAATGGCACTCGTCAATGTAACATGATACCCGGTTTACACGCCGAACGGCCGTAGACAAATATGTCGCCTACGCGTAATTTTGCATTTTTATTTACCACGGAGTAAATATAAGTTTTTAAAACCACCGGTTTTAATGATGAACTTCACAGTGCTTTGTTGCATGACATAATGTGTTTTTTCACTAATAGTACAAGAACTATTTTACAGATTCAAATGAGCTGTCACTCAACCCTTACTCCAATTTTATAACATTAGGCTTAGCTCTACTGAGCCAAGGGGGTTACACAATTGAAGATCAATTGCCTGCCAAAAGGCCTTTAATTAAAAATTGACGTAGATCAGAGATTAACTGAAAAAAATATATATTCCTAGATATTTAAGGTGTTTGCTATCTCCCGGGACACACTGTATAAAAAATAACGGAAATATTTTCATTTCTATTGTCGTGTTAAATTCGCCGGGGATATTAAATAACCACAGAATAAAAATTATTCCCCAGCACATTTGAGCAGGCGTCACTGTTTACCAATTCCTCTCAAAATTATTAGTCCTCTCCCGAGCTCATAGCTTCCACGCGCTGAAAGAAATCACCACAGCACGAAAACCATCCCTCAGTGTGCGCATAGCTGTTTTCGAATAATATTTATCCGACGACGGGGCGTCGCGACGCGCCGCTCCGCTCTCATTTAGGAGCGGCTGAGCTGGTTTTTATTGCGAGCCGGATATTTATCTGCGATGACAAACATTGTTTCGCAGATAAATGGGAGGCTCCGCATTAAATCCGCACTCCGAAAACAGCAGGCAGCGTGCCAATTCCTGCAGGAAGGGTCGCAGTGCACGGGCTGGTTTCCGCAATTTCGCCGCGATGTGCATCTCGTCTCCTGCAGCAGTAAAAGGTGAGTTATCGCTCATTTGCAGCCCCGAGGGATGAACGCGAATGTTTAAGGGATGCATGTTTGATGGCAGCAGGAATTGAAAAGGTCTTGCGAGTCTCTACTGCACCTTTAAACTAATGAAATTTTGTTGAGTGATGGTTGGTACGATTGTGCGTCTTCATTTTTTTCATGTTAATGCCTTGTCTATAAATTAATAAACAATATTTAATACATTTGAAGGTTGTTTTGTCTATAAATGTATCAACAATGTTTCATAAGGTAAGGTTACCGTACTCAATATATTCGACTGTCAGCGATATAATTGTAACAATATATGTAGTACTGTAAGAATTGTTTGCAATATATTTAGCAGTATCGCCGGTAAATATGTTTGTTTGTAGCTTTATCAATGTTGTAAATCATAATATTAACAAGGAAACAAATTAATCCCATTACTGTTTCCTACGGCATTCCAATTATGTTGTCCTTTGTTTCCCTGTATGTATTAGTGCTGACACCGACCATTTATTTCAACAATTTGATTTGAATTTAAAGCCGCGTCCACATCAACATGTCACACTATAACCATGTAATACAACAAATGAGGAGCTAAATTTCACAAGGATTATTATCAATTTTCCCAGAATTGGAGAAAAGAACTGTTTTGTGATTGCGGCAAAACTGTATAACCAAAATAAAATTTGTAAAGTGGTAAATGTAATACAAACTTTTATAAAGCCATATGAAAAAAATTGAAATTGAGTTCATTTACACATTATTATTATTGACTAATTAATTTGGATAATTGTTGCTTTTGAAAAAAAAATCCATTTGATTCAAAAGATATGGATAAAATTCTTTTTGAAATAATTGTAATGTACCAAAGCGTTATATTTTATTGCAAATTAGAAGTAAAAACTATATTATTATCAAAAATTGTATTTTTAAGAAATAGTAACATTATTTTAACTACATATTATACAAAAACACCACCGTCATATTCATTACAATCACTGAGGTTCATCGTCCTCGTGGCTGGTGGCTGGGTTTAACATTGGTTCATCCTATAGTAATTCTTTAAAAAACTTAAGTTTTTCATCTTGCTGCCAATTTTCATCGTAGAATAAGAGTAATGTTTTAAGATTTTTCAATTTCTCTTCCTTTACTTGGGACTTTCAGTACCTTTTCATTGATATTCAAGTCTTTTAAAACTAAACCTTTTTTGTTAGACTCTCAAAACTTTTCAATAAGTCATCGTTCCTAAAATATTGTTTCATTTTTATTTTTACAACTCCATTATTGTATTTTCTAAATATAATTCTTTTCATGTCTTTTATACCTTTAAACTTTTTTAAGCTTGTATCAAGGGCTTTAAAATATTTGATTGTCCAATCAATTCCTAGCTTCTTTTCACAGTTCCAACTTCTTTATAAATTTCTATGTACTCTTCAGCATTCAGTATTACTTCTATTCTCCTAAGACCCGATCTGCGGGCAGAAAAGAGTGCCCTCAAACCGGAAATGAAGCTTTAATTTCTTTTAATGACTCAGAACTTTTTGACAGCCAAAGTGACAGAGCATACATTACATATGAATTTTTACTTTGCCCAGCGCATCCGTCTGCAAATAGTCGTAACACTTTGCAATTATCGAAAAATTTATGCGATTTAAGAAATGTGTAATGGCAGAACTTCATTAAATCCTCTACCGGCTTGGCTTTCATTCCAGGTGTAGAAAAATGAAGATGAAGTCGCGACATCCGTAATACAAAAATTATAAAAAGGAAGCTGCCTTGAGTAATATGCTTCTCCCACAGGCAGTTTGGGCAGATTCTGAACTTGGTGTATGTCAAAACAAAATACTTCACTGTTTTCCTCATTGCTAATCATTAATAAATTAAATTGTTTTGCTCTTAATTTGTGAATTCCTAACTCTGTCATCACCTTAAACTTTTTGCAATTCAGTGCAATTCTTTAGTTCATTTTTCTTTTTAAAACAGAAACTTCAAACATCCGATGCTGGTGACCCGAAACCCATATTAAAATTGGTAAAAAATATTTTATGAAAAAATCCGTATTTTACCTTGTATTGTTCTTCAACTGAAATATCGTACAATTTCCACAATCTTCTTTTATTTATATTGGCGGGCAAATACAAACTTTTCGATTTATTGCAGTTGTAAGACTTCGGTTTTCCCAATATTTAATAATTAGGTATATTTTACTTGTAATCATAAATTCTTGTAATTTATGATATTTGTTTTGGCTCGTGGTTTGTCTATTTTACTTTTATTTTGTGTGATCGTATAATGGCAGTACTTCTTTACGTTATGTTTGATATTAAATCATTATCGTGACGACTCAAACTTCTTTTAGAGGTAATGCGTGTGTTAGTAACAATAATATTAATAAAATAAAGACAAAGAATTCTGGATTAAGTGTAATTTATTCACTTTAAAGGATTTTGCACCAATAATTAAACATCACTTGAATTTAATTACTTTCATTATTGACTCAAAAAGTGTTAGTTAGTTTTGGATAAAAGATGTACTTAACGTCAATGACTTTCACACATTGCTCAATTCTACGTGCCCGCAAAACGGCTCAATGCATGTCATCACTTCATGAAATATGTCACTGTTTGTGCCTTCCAATGTCATTTTTCATTTTATCCGTACATCAGTTGGAAATCTTTAGTAACGTCAATGACTTCACACACTGATCAATTCTACGTGCCCGCAAAACTGCCCAACGCATGTCACCACTTCATGAAATATGTCACTGTTTGTGCCTTCCAATGTCATTTTTCATCTATTACTTCAGGATTCAATAACTAGGTTTTGATAGATACCATTTTGTTAAATACGTCCTGTAAATTATTCGTATGACTGATATTAATGAATTTGCAATAAGATTAAATAATGTTTTGCCACTTTAGCGAAGAGATATTATTTAGGTTATATTTTACTAATTTATACTTATTCCCTGAAGAGTATTATCCTTTCTATACTTCATTCTAAATTTATAATGACAGTATTTTATTAAATAAGAAATTCAAATGATATTATTTATTTCGTTATAATTGATATTTTTAGACGAATTGTTTATCATGTCTACTAAGGTAAACACAATTGGAGATAGTAGCATTCCCCTGTCTGAACGCGAATGACACCGGAAAGATTACCTCATTAAAATCCACGACATCGCTCAAAGCGTATGCCAGAAATTAATAAAGCTTTCGAATAACCCACGTGTGTGTAACCGGGACGATTACCTCATTAACATCCACGACATCGCTCATAGCGTATGCCAGAAATTAACAAAGCTTTCGAACAACCCACGTATGTGTAACCGGAACGATTACCTCATTAACATCCACGACATCGCTCATAGCGTATGCCAGAAATTAACAAAGCTTTCGAACAACCCACGTATGTGTAACCGGAACGATTACCTCATTAACATCCACGACATCGCTCATAGCGTATGCCAGAAATTAACAAAGCTTTCGAACAACCCACGGATGTGTAACCGGAACGATTACCTCATTAACTTCCACGACATCGCTCATAGCGTATGCCAGAAATTAACAAAGCTTTCGAACAACCCACGTATGTGTAACCGGAACGATTTTATATATACTTCACGGGTATTTGTTTTTGGTACTTTGGTAGGGATGTACCGATTATTGATACTCAATTTCGAAATAATCAATACCATCCTGAACACAGTCTCTTTCAAAATAAATCGAATAATACTCTTTGTAATGATATTCGCGGATACTATTAACGAAGATAATAACGGACTGACGCCACGCTAATCTGGAACCAACTAAACTTTTCGTATGCAAAGCGATGCTATTTGTATTAAAATTTTGCCCACTCAGCGATGTGGGATTCCCCGTAACATTATTTCTAATTTCGGTGATCTCACATGGGCCCTATAGCAAGGTTATTGACCTAAAATACTAAATTGTTATGATTTGTCATCGGACGGCTCGGGCGCCTGTGTTTTGTTTATAAAATTGCGTCACCACCCATCGAACGCGTCTTAATAAGTGATTATAAAAGTTCTCGTAATTTCGCTTGCAATCGATTCAAATTGAATTCATATTTAATCAAATCACTTATAAATCCCCCAACTGATCACCCCCTTCCTATTCTAACACAATACTTGGCTTTTACGTGTGTTTTTCAATGTTTATACCTGAGTATGAAATTGTTTCAATTCTATCACCAACCGTTTCAATTAATATCAGTCATTTGTCGTAATAATATATATAAATTAATTCATACAAAATATGTGCATTTCGATCCCTTACACAGTTAACTTTTGCATGAAGTTTACCAATAAACTTTTTAACCTCCTCTCTCTTTTCATTATTCTGTAATGAACGCCTATCTAATCCTCTTCTATCTTTTATGTTGTATCTAAATTTTATATTTTTTGTAATTGTATGTAACCATTATAAAGAAATTCCAAATCATTTTAAAAGCATTTTTTGGCCCATTCTGTAGGTTTTACTATTTTCAGTAACCATACGGTATATTGCTGACATAACGCGTTTTTGATTTCGGCAATGGGGCTTATATGCCCGTGCCTGTGCCTCTTTGGATTCGAAACTTTACAGAAATATGATCATTTTCTATCTTTTTTTGTTCAAATATTTGAATTGGAGCCCAAGTTAATTGTTATTGGCGTTCTTTTGTTTTTCGAAAAATTGTCATTACTCTCTTATTTTAAGGCATATTTAAAAAATACAAAAACGCTCAACATGCGCTTTCGGTTCTTTAAAACATTTGTATTTACAATTATTTTCTATTTTATTCAATAACAAAATGGCGACCGATCAAAAATTTCAAAGCAAGATAGTTTGAAAACAAATCGATCGGTTTTTGAAAATAAAACATTTATAAAATCCTTCAACTATCTTATAACATTTGTCTATAACATTTTTTCGATCTGTCCAAAAAAGTTTTTATTCAAATTGAAATGCAAGATAAATTTGAACAAACTGTTAACATTCATCTTGTAATTTAATTTGAATAAAAACTTTATTTGGACAGATCGAAAAACATGTTTAAGACAAATGTCATAATATAATTTAAGGATTTCATAAATGTTTTATATTCAAAAATCAATTTAGTGGTTTTCAAAATATCTTGCTTCGAAATTCTTGATCGGTCGCCATTTTGTTATTTGATAAAATAGAAATTTATTGTAAATATAAATGTTTTAGACAACCGAAAGCGCATGCTGAACGTTTTTGTATTTTTCAATTATTCCTTAAAGTAAGGGTGTAATGAAGATTTTTCGAAAAACAAAAGAACGCCAATAACTATGAACTTGGGCTCCAATTCAAAAATTTGAACTTAGAAAAGTTGTTTGTTTCAATGAGTTCTAACTGTAATTTTCGGGTGTTACAACTTAGTATTAACACCCTGTATATGTAGACCCATTATGTGTGCAGGGACGTTCAAAATTTTCTAAGTTAGGTAAATGATCCACATATCTATAACATAAGAGGTAATATCAGAAAAGTAGGGCTATAAATAAAATTATACGAATATTACTTATATGCAATATAGGTAATATTATCGCATTTTCAAGCAATTATCGCTTTCTCCTTTTTAGAAGTTTTCTTCTGCCTTTTTCGGCTACCTTCATTAAATTCACTCACTAAAACACCTTGTATATCCATTTTATTTTGATAAAAATACTTTCGAGTAACGCAAACGAGCTAATTTTCGTTACTAATAAGTAACAAAAAAATAGAATTCTTTTTGAAACGAACTTTATAGGATAATAATCCTTTTGAAAAAGTTGTAATGTTTTGACATTTATTTTAGATGGGATAGATTTTTTTTAACAGTTTCATCTTCAGTATATTAATTATGTAGTATTCTAGCCCCTAGTGCCACCTATAAGTCTTTAGCTAAATTTAATGGATAATATTCTTTTTGAAATTTAGCTACTCAAATGTTAAACCCATTTTTGCATTTTGTCATACAACTCGTTTTACTACGTATTGTGTGTTATCGCTTTGTTTACGATAAAGATCAAATGGAGGGTTCAAAGCAACAACCAACCAACTCCAATAAAGTAAAAGCTGAGAAAAATTAGTAAAATATAAAAAATTACAAACTACATGTTTTATTTATGACAGTTTAATAACAAACAAAAATTATGGCATGCAACACATTCTTACTTAAATTTTAGCATAAGCAAAGTTAAATTTAAATATAATTCAGTTTTTTAAATTTATTAACCTTTTTTTTAATGGAGTTGGTTGTTTGTTGCGCTAAACTTTCTCAACAACCTGGGCTTCTTTTTTTTTGTGCTACTATTATTATTTTAAAACAACTGTTTAATGTTTTTAAAACATGTAGTTTTGAAATAAAAAACAGTGTTCTAATTGAGGTCAAATTTAATATTGGATTATTACAAAACCAATCACACTTTACACACGGTAGTACTGAAGACCATGGCTATATTGAAAAAAAAAGGTTCAATGTTACAAGTAAAAAATTTCATCGGTTTCTAAATCGACATCATTATCTTCATATTCTACTCCCCTCATTATTGTAGCAACCTCAACAGGTAGATTCTTAAAGTACTAGTGGCGGACTGGGAGGATAAATGGCAAAAGAGACTACATGTCTTGTTTTTTTTGCTGCCGTAACAGGACTACGAGGGTAAAGTGGACATTGCTGTACTTCAAGAAGTACTTCAAGATGGTAAATGTATTCTTTTCTGAAAAGAGTACTAAGTACGAAAAAGCACGAGTATGAAATAAGTATTAATCTACTAAAAATACCAAAATGAATCTATTTGCATGTGGGGTGTTGTTGAAATCTCTAGGGCGAAATGCACGCACTTATAATACTTTAAGAAGGGATAAGTATCTCTACAAAATTAGGGTTCTGAGAAGATAAGGAGATAACTTCTTGGGTCGTTAATAACTGTCATCTTAATAGTTTTTTGGACACTTGAAAAGGTCACCAAGAGCCTGCTTATATTGACACCAAACATTTAATTTTAAGTCAAAAATAAAAGTATTTAAAATAAATATTGTCTCAGTTTCCTTATAGTCTTATTACGGTAAGGGAAATTGAAGGAAACCCGTTTTCCAATGTTAAGTCCCTATGTTCCGCGATAACAAAATCTCTCGTCACGACAACGAAAACGGAATTGGCTGCGTCAAGCGTCTATTTATTTTTAAATAAAAGTGAACTTAGAATGTAAGAAATGTTTCATCTACCTTTTTTTGGCTAATAAGCTTACAGTAATTTTAATAAGACTGAAATTTGGTCACATAAATTACAAAACTTGTAAAAGGTTTTAGTGAATTTAATTAAATAATTATCACATTTTTAAGTAATTATTCCCTGATATTAAGAGGCCTATTTACTTCAGCTAGTATACGGCATTATATATAAGTGACAGCTAAATAATTCATGAACGGGTTAATATAATTACAATCGTGGAACTGATATAGAAAGTTTTGAGATTTATCTACAATTAGACAACATAGTTTTAAGAAATAAATTAAAGTTTACTTATTTCAGATCACCTAATCTGATTTATGTGCAGACAAGTATACTCCATTATAATTCAAGATATTGGAACAAAAATAAAGTTCGCAACAACATTAGCTCCAAATAAACCGAGGGAATTTTCATTATATGTACAATGTCATAATTAAATAAATACAGAAGAAAATTTCACAAATCGGCTAAACATGCTATTCTTTTAATCAACATAATAAATCACCATTTTATTATTTCTTAAAACTACTCGGCTCAATTGTACATAAATGTCTAAACTTTCTAAATCAGGTCTCCGATTGTTATGTTAATCCGTGCATCTTGGCTGTCGTTTACATGCAATTAGTTATACCGTCTTTGGGTAAAGAGGCCTCTTAAAATATATAATATAATAATAATAATAACAATAATGATAATAATAATCCCTACTACTCCTCTACCTATGGCGCAGTTGGTTACTGTCATTATTTGAAAGAGAATTCTGACGCAATTACATAATATAATGTATCGGAAATAAAGTGTTGACTCATGAATTAGCAGGCATCGAAAAAAAAAACTCGCGCTGTTCAAGGTCCGTGCAGTTAGCCCTTTGAAGAAGGGCTAACTCTAAGAACTTTTAATTAATATATATTTTTTATGCAAATATTTAATGCTTAATTAGTGCTTATTTGTGCCGTTTATCCAAGAATTTGTGCTTCTTTAGTTTAGCCGCATACATTTGATGTATGTTCGGGCGGGGCTATCTTCGCGCACCCCCACAGTGAAATTTCGATATATTTTTTGTTATAATTAGTGCTTAATTAGTGCTAATTTGTGCCGTTAATTTAAGAATTTGTGCGTAATTAATAAAAGAGTTATTCATGTCTAGCCAAACCGCTCCAGCCCCCCCCCCCCTCCCGCTATGATATTTTTTTATGCCAATATTTAGTGCTAATTTGTGCCGTAAATTTCAGAATTTGTGCGTAATTTATTAAGGAGTTATTCATGTCTAAAGAAACCGCCCCGGACCCTGCAAAAAAAACCTACAATTTAGGTAGTAGGAATATGTTGATGATTATTTTTCTGTATAAGCTGTCTTTTTACTTCAAACATGCTTTTTAATACTTCCTAATTGCTTATTATTTTTTAAATTCAATTTTATTCAGTTTAAAACATTTTTGTATTAAAATTTTCGATTCAGAATTTCGCCTATTTGTACACCCTGTATATGAAACGTATATGAAATGGTGGATATGGTTAATATACTGGGTTGAAGTGAGCGGAACCCTTTGCTGGCGACCAGAATCTATTGAGGTATAATAAATTAATAGCGATAACATTTCACCCAGTATATAAACCATATACTATATCCACCTTTTCAATATGCAATAGGCGAAACATTCATTTTCACGAGAAAATCAAAAGGTGACGTTAAATAAATGTTACTTTCATGTTGGCATGTCCCATTTAATTGATTTTTATGGCACGCTGTGTTTATTTTGATAAGATATGTGTTCATTTTTCAGAAAATCCCAAACAATCAAATATTGAGAAAAAAATATAAGGGGCGAAAAATATGTAAAATGAGACGCTGAATATGACTAAGTAATAAAATATAAGGTGTGCCATTTAAAAAAATCAAGTTCAAATTTTACCAAAACGTATTCGCCACAGCAAGGTCATGCCACAATACAAGTGGACGGTCTTGCTGCTAAAAGATACCCCAGGCAGTTGTTTAAACACAGACAAAGTTTCAACCTAACGCCCCATAACCAAGTGCCCTGTGATTTTTATTGCCTGCAAAAACATTAAAATTTAGAAGAAAAAAAAAACTTCTGAAGGGTTTAAGAGAATTACAAACACCAAACCAATTTATACAGCCAAGAAAGGACAAATTAAAATATGCAAAGTTATACAAGGGCGCCATTAAAAAAACTAGGTTAAAGGCTGCTCTGCAAAAATGGTACACCCTGTATAGTGCCAAATAATATTATTAACTGCACTTTAGCCTCCCATTTGCAGTGTCATTTGGTTCATTTTGATATCATTATAGGTGTAGGTGCAATCGGGATTTAACATATTAATGACACCCTGTATATTCTTTTTCGCGTTTTTTCAGCCAAAAACTTCAAATATCTCAAAAAGTATGCATTTAAAAAAATGGTCATACAAATGATATTTAGAGCTAAATTTCTATAAAAAAATCTCCAATTAAAATTTTCGATTTAAAAAAAAAACGTAGCCGACGAAAACTATGCGAGATTGTTCGAGACATTTCCGCAATTTCTGTGTTTCACCTGTTATTTGTGATTTAATAAATCTAACAACTGATATTTTGTTTTTAAAATATGAATTTTCGGCGTAATCTGTGATTAATTGAAAAATATACTGGGACCGCCAAAAGTCGACATCACATGGAGAACTTTTATATTATTGGTTTTTCAAAAAGGTACGGTTTTTACGACATTTATTTGTATTTGTCTAAAAACCTTATTAGCCCGTATCGATGTACCGAGTGATTTTTACTTACCAAGAAAATATCGTTTTTCAAAATGATGAAATCCGAAATGTAATAATTTACTGAAATTGCGTGAGATTTCAATGAGATTTTTTTATTGCGTGTTAGTTTTATATTACTGAATCATTTAAAGTTCATAAGTTTGTTGTTGTTTTCTGTAATTTTCGCAAAAAATGGATTTAAAATGTATTTTTAAAATTTTTAAGATTTCACTTACCAAAACTTAGTTTCAATTGTTGCAAAAGTTACAGACAACAAAAAACCTTATGACTTTCAAACGATTTAGTAATTTAAAACCAACAAGCAATAAACAAATATCATTTAAATGTCGCCTGATTTCCGAAAATGAGCACTAATTCGATTTTCATAATTTAAAAAAATTAAATAAGCTAACTTTAAGTGGGCACTCAACCTATTTGAAGGACAAATTGTCGAAATTTTATATTTAACGGCACAAATTTACTCGAATTAAGCACTAAATATTGGCATCAAAAAATTAAAAATTCATAAGGAATGGGGGGTTTGGAGCCCCCATTCCTGAAATCTTTTATTAATTATGCACAAATTCTGAAATTAACGGCACAAATTAGCACTAATGAAGCACTAAATATTAGCATATTTTTTTAAATTAATTTAAAGTAGGGGGGTGGGGCTAATTTCACGGACCTCGCTGTTCATCGTAATATTATTTGTAGCCGCCGCAAAATAAAACACATCATTGCTCGCAAGCAGTACAAATTAAACTCATTAAACATCTTATTGTTTTGCTAAAGCGCGCGCAAAATTCGTTAGTAAGGACTGCAAAATATATTACAAAGCACTTTTAAATCGAATCCTGGCGGATTTATCAACAACCAGAGACCAGTTTTCGCGCCAAAATCCCGCTCTTAAGCAGACTTATAAAGTGCATGACAGGTTATACAACATTATTGCAATTGTAAGTGTAGATGCGCCTTAATGCAATGAATATTACATTTATATAACCGAAATATGCCTACTACGATTTTTGTATGCAAAGAGCTTCATGTTGCAATTCCGGAAACCTCCAGCATTTCGAATAATACAGACGTTTGCTATTTCCGTATGTGGCGTGACTTTGCTTAATTTCAAAATGCTGATTCATCCGGCGTTGTTTCAGCTTCATTTACTTGACATTTCGCCGTGCTGCAGATTCATTCGCACATAAGGTGTGACTTTGCTTATATGTAAAATGCCGACTAGTTTGGTATTTTTACAATATTTACTTATATTTTCTAGATGTCTCTTTAAGTAAACTGGTTTGCACATATGATTTATAAAATAACTCATCCGGTATTAATATTGGCTTGCATATAAATGTTTTGGTCGAGGCACTGATTCACGCACATGTAATATATAATATTTTATATTTAATATGCAGACGCGTATAATTTTAATAAATGATTACATTTTCAATACTTGGCATTTCCTCGGTCCCGTAGCGGTGTAATTGTGGAGAAATCCTCCCTTGCAAGTCGCCAGTCGGCGGAGACGTGAAATTAATTCCTTGTACGCCATGCCGCCCCTGGGCACAACCATTAATGTTAATTCACCGGAGCGACTTACAAATTGTCAACTAATGACGCCGTGCGATTTATAAAAATCTAAAAGCGATTTATACCCGCCAGGTGCACCCCGCACCCCCGGGACCGCTCAATTTATCAAATTCAGATTCGCAAATTACGCCGGGGCGGCGATAATTCCGCAAGCGGGGGCGGCAGCGGGCGGCCGAACAATTACGCCTGCCTGACGTGTTGCTGCGCTGATTTATTCGAGTAGGCCAGGCCAGACATTAATCTTGACACGGGGCGAGCGAGGCGTCGATAATGCATATGCACACAGCATCTCAAGCTTCAGAACCCACAACGTACGTCACGATTCATATAGAGATAGAATGTTGAATTGTAAATGTTTATATCACTCTCGACTGGAATATTTTCTTCCATACACTTCGCAACTCCATGAAAATATATCTTAACATAGGTTATGAATACAGAAATATAACAGATATAAATTGATTAAGGTTGGGATTATCATGGACAAAATCAAGCGAATTCGGCACTTACCCGTTCACACCCAGCGCGTTTATAAATCAATTAAATGCATTATATTATACATCAAATTAATTATAAATGTTCGAGAATTGTATGTAACTATATAAGTTAGGACGCATTTGTGTGTGTAAGGTGCCAACATATACGGCTTGATATTTAATTAAATGAGTAATAAAAAGACCAATATTTAAAATTTAAAAAAATGAGTACGACAAAATTACAGTTATATTAAGTAAATTAGTGCCAGAATCATGTGCGACTTCGCGACGCCAACGAAGCCCTTAGTAAATATAAGAGACGCGTATGAACACGAAAAAGGCGTGGCAAGCCAAAGTATTCCAGAGAGGCACCACATATGGGCACTTTCAGGTAGATATGTGCCCAGGCAGTTCAGTGTAAAAAAACACCAGATCTCCAGTTTAAATTTCCATTCGCGACCACCGTGCAATAGACGCGAGAGTTTTAACTGTAGGCAGGCGCGGGGAGAATTTGAAGTAACGTCCGTGAGATTATTTAAACTCAAAACGAAGACAGAAGAGGATTAGTCGGTGTTCGATCGAGAAGACACGCGTACGAGAATTAATGTCGATCATATGTGTTACGTCGGTCCGCGAGATAACATAGTTTTCAAGTAAATTTATAAATCATGCGTTACCCAGTTACGGTAATTCTCCGCCAGAAAATACAAATCAACGTAGTTGTACCTAAAAACACGCAGAATTATAGGTACGAGGCATAATAACATTGCAAAACAACCAGGGCAATATTCACAAGTCAGTTGCAGTATCAATTCACGGGAGTGTTATTTTATCCAAGAAACCACCAAAGTATCAGCCATTCACCTATGAATATCCTGCTAGGGAACAAATGTAGACGGAGGAGTCGCTTTGGTGTTCGAACAATTAGACGAAGCAGTTACAAATGCAGCTGACGCATTAGATATAGCGCAACCCCCAGACAAATGTAATTGTGGAATCGCTTCCTGCACTGCTTCAAATTGACAGAAAGTAGTGTGTTCAATACACCACAAATAATAGTAAATTATCAACCATTCACCCATATCCTATCAGAGAACAAAAGTAGACGGACGAGTCACTTTCATGTTCGAACAATTAGACCAAGCAGTTACAAATGTAGTCGACGCATTAGATATAGCGCAACCCCTAAACAAATGTAATTGTGGAATCGCTTCCTGCACTGCTTCAAATTGACAGAAAGTAGTGTGTTCAATACACCACAAATAATAGTAAATTATCAACCATTCACCCATATCCTATCAGAGAACAAAAGTAGACGGACGAGTCACTTTCGTGTTCGAACAAGTAGACGAAGCAGTTACAAATGTAGTTGACGCATTAGATATAGCGCAACCCCCAAACAAATGTAATTGTGGAATCGCCTCCTGTACTGCTTCAAATTGACAGAAAGTAGTGTGTTCAATACACCACAAATAATAGTAAATTATCAACCATTCACCCATATCCTATCAGAGAACAAAAGTAGACGGACGAGTCGCTTTCGTGTTCGAACAATTAAACGAAGCAGGAGCGCAACCCCCAGACAAATGTAATTGTGGAATCGCCTCCTGCACGTCAGCCTCATACGTATATGAGCCAGTGATTTCGTGAATAAAGTCAATTACAATGCTAGAATCACGCCGAACCCTCCCAACAACCGGCGGGTCGAAAATCGCGAATCCACGCTGTTGTAATATTAATAACAATCGTAAAAGGTCCAAGGCTGCCAGTATGAATAACTTGCACGAGTAATCATAATTCAGACAAACACGTATTTAACATAATAATTGGCATCGTCATTTTGGTTCGTAAAATGGCAAAGCACATCGCATAATATCAAGTTTGATTATTAAAAGTCATTAAAATCTAATAGGGAAACAAGACACAGATCGTACTCATTTGAAACACAGATAATATAATATAATGTCAAGGATAGAAAACAAATCACATGTGGAATTATTAACATCTTATATGGTACTTCATGAATAAACGTAGAGAAAATGAGGCATGAATTACTGGTCAATATAAGTATTAAATTGCTCCAAATGTTAATAATGATAAACTATAACAATACATAAACCTTTCCGATTGAGGTAGCAGGAACTGTTATTTGACACAACTTGTAACATGTCTGACGGTGGTGACTACTTGTCATATGGGTGCTTGCTCGGGTCGTGGGTAGAATCACTAATTTACCTCAATCAACGTAGACAATGGGGCACCAATAATCACATTATGGTGTGAACACCAACACAATCATGTGATTCGGGAAGATCGCGAGATACCTTTAGTAAGCATGCATACTTTATTGAGGATATTTCAACATCTTTGCATAGTGCTATATTTGAGCATATCACTTTCCCGTAGTTAAATGGAATGAAAGAGCATGGTGGTAAATGATCTGACAAACGAGAAATGTATGTGCATGTATAACAATTTCACCGTCAATAAACCTCACAGTCACAATCATTTTCGAAGTAGTAATTAAGAAAATAATAAATAAAAAGATATTCTACACGCCCTCATAAGGTAAATGAATCACAAAAAAATATTCTGCATGCCCTCATAAGGTTAATGAATTATAGAAAATAAATTAATTCACATCATTATCGTCAACCTGTGTTTTATTTCCCTGTCTGTTACAATTTCAGCGTGTCTATAATTGAATAAATAAAACAAATCCATAAATCTGGGCTTTCTTATACTAACCTTCGATTTACATTTGCTAACACATTACCAATAGCGACGTACCTCGAAGGTAATCACGGTAGTTAACTAAACGTCACGACGTGTAAGTACTAAATACGATCACAAATCACGAGCCAAAAATAATCAAGAAATTATATAATAATTTCACAATAAAAAATACAACGATAAATATAAGTCTTAACGGATTGTTACATGTGTTTAGTTTTATGGTAATAAATTGATGAAAAACGTTATTTTTGTACGACATTATTTTCAAAGTTAAGACGAGAAATGTAAGTTAAACCAAGGGTTATGTAAACATACAAGCGTTGTGCAGAGGTAACGTCGTAATTAGAACCAAATTTACATTCCGATGTGCATGCTGGATGTGAACGCAATAACTGGGGCAAATTAAATTGTAACGGCCATATTTGAAATTGAAGTTGTAGAATACTGTAGTAAATGGCTAGTTTCCAATGGATTCTTGTTCAGCCATTGTGTCCTAGGTGTCCTAGGTGTCAGCCATTGTGTCCAAATTATATAAATTAAATTTAATATTTAATTAATATATTAATTAATATTTAAATAATACATTTTTAAATACTCCGGCAACTGTCCTAGAAATATTGACAAAAAATTACAAATTTTTGCTACGACGGGTTTTATGAAAAATAATCTCCTAAGGTTGTGTTTTTCTAAATTACAGGAAAAATCCGTACTTTTTTGCACACAATATTCGATACAGAAAAAACGGTTATTGCAAAAATTATGAAATTAAAATTCATTACTTAGAAATGTGTGTTCTTGCGATATATTTTTAATTTACGCTATTTGGATAAGTAGTTTCGGTTTTATGTACGTTCAAACACGGGGGTCGAAACTTTTGAAACCGATAGTAGGGATTAGTATTTGATTTGCATTTGCTTCTGCTCAGCTTTTATAATATAAGGAGGATCCCGGCACTTTAATTTTTTTCTCGCCTGTTTAAAATTATTTCTGGCGTAATACAGTTTCGATAATATCGTATCAGTTTCGGTAACATGCTCGTTTCCCATAGTTCGTCATCCCTATATATTTTCTTCACAAATAAATCATTATTATCACCAGTATATACTATGAAATAGCATAATTTGGCTTTTGTCAACGCTAATTGACCCTGAACCAATAATAATTCCAATGAAAACAACCTGGAATATAATAAATAGTAGTCTAGGAAAGTCAGTAACCAGAAATACACAAATTACTATTAACCCGTTATGTACCAGCGTCCTATTTATAGGACAGTACGAGAAATGTTTTTTGTTTCGGGCATTAAATAATTTTAAAATTCTATACAACTTGAGCAGTACATTGTTTATACTTTAATAAACTCTTCAGATTTTTTTTCTTCAAATACTCTATAATAACAAATGAATAAAAAAATATTGACTATATTACTTTTTTACTTGATATGTTTCATAATAAATATTTACTAGCATGCATTGCAAATCAATCGTGTCATTTCAGTGATTATATTTTTCTCATTGGAAAATGTTATCATGTAATAAAGTGCTTGTATCATAGATATTTGCTATACGTGTATAACTGCCGGGCTAATATGGCTGTCCTATAAATATGACGCAGGTTCTTGCCGATATCGAAAGGTGTAAAGACCGAGTACCTACCGTATTCTATTCGGTCATGACTCGTGACACCGAAATAACGCGTGAAACCACCGATGTCAAAAACTGCCGGGAGTAGAATCAGGGCCCAAATGGGTAAAACTTTCAGATCAGTTTATACGGATATTTCTTGTGCATATAACAGTTTTTCATAATTTTGTTCGTGTTTGTGTTCCGAAACATATTCACGGTAAGTACCATTTATTTTTTATTTTTTCAATTCATAGTTTTTTGTTTTTTTTGTCAAGCAGATGTATCGAAAAGCATTGTCATTACAAGAGATGGAGGATATAATAAATGATCCTAACTTTATGACAGCCGAAGACATCGATATAGTAGTTCTTTCCCCAGGTCATGATTCATTGACAGATGAAGACGAAGCAAATGATAATATTTTAGGAACAGTGGAAGTAAATGACGTACCAGGCGAACTTGAAGTGCAATACAATTTACGTGATCATTCTGAACCGCCTCACCCCTGCGAAACCAATGTTATAAGTGTTGCTGGACCTTCATATATTCAAAATATAAATATTGATGCAAGCAGATCGAAAAAAAGACGTTACCTTACTGACGATATGTTCAAGTGGGAAAAAGTGTCACCCGTTTATACTAAACTCCCACCAATGGATTCGTCAACCAGTACGAATGCTGAAAATGTGAAAATACGCCTCGCAGGAAAATGTACCGTTGAAGTTTTCGAAGAATTTTTTACGGAGGATGTGACGGAGTATATTGTCAAGGAAAGCGTGAGATGTGCAGGAACTAAAAATAATCCAAGTTTCAAAATGTCGCCTGCTAAGGTCAGAGCATTTATCGGCATGCTTCTATTTTCTGGATATCATCAAGTGCCATCCGAAAAACATTACTGGAGTGATCAAGTAGATCTTGGTGTTGACATTGTAAAAAAAGTCTGTCAAGAATTGAATATTTAAAATTAAAACAGTTCATTCATTTTGCTGATAATGCACATATAGACAAGAAGGACAAAGGTTTCAAAGTTAGACCTATATTCAAAATGATTAACGAGGAATTTAAAAAATATGGAATATTTGAAAAAGAATTATCAGTTGATGAAATGATAATAAAGTACTTTGGACATCACGGACTAAAACAATTCATACGTGGGAAGCCTATTCGTCTCGGATACAAATTATCGACTCTTTGCGGCAAAAGTGGATATTGTTATAAATTTTACTTATATATCGACAAAACTATCGCCACTAATGATTGCGAAGACTTAACTTTAGGGTCAAGAGTAGTACTAGATATGTTAGACTGCGTTTCTCATCCTGCTGGTCACTGCATATACTTCGATAATCTATTCACTAGTAGAGACCTTCTAATTTATTTACAGAAATTGGGATTTCGTGCGACTGGAACTTTGAGAGAGAACAGATTATCCAAGTGTCCCAAAAAAGACTGTAAAAGCCTTGGCAAACAACCTCGAGGATCATTTGATTATCAATTTGATACAAATGGAGAAATACTTGTCGCTAAATGGAATAATAACAATTGCGATACTATAGCCTCCAATTTTGATACAATAAATCCACTGTTTCAAGCCAGTAGATGGGATAGAAAGGCTGGAGAAAAACGACCCATACCACAACCACGTTTGCTAAGAAATTATAATTCGTACATGGGAGGGGTAGATCAATATGATTGGTTGGTTGGAAAATATGCGACTCAAATTAGAGCAAAGAAATGGTACTGGCCCCTATTTACTAGAGTGATTGATATGGCGGTAGTAAATTCATGGCTTATATATAAACTTGTAAATACATCAGACATTAGCCTTTTAGAATTTCACCGATCTATAGCAGTGAGATATATGAAATTGAGCCAGAAGCTTTCTCTTGGTAGACCGCTAACATCTGCATCTAAAGTCTTCATCGATGTAAGATATGACAACAAAGGACACTTTATATCCATGAACTGGTGACCCTATGCAATCAAATGATGCAACGAATAGAACAGTGGTGCAGAGAAAATAAACCAGCTTTAAATCCAAAAAACTACTGTAATACAATTCTCAATAAGAAACAATAAACTAAATGGATAAAGCATGTTAGTAAAATGAAACCATATATCAGTACCAATCATAACACAGTTAAAATTTCTAGGAGTACAACTAGACAATAACTTAAAATGGGCTGATCACATCATCTACATCACAAAAAAACTAAACATATCTCATTATGCACTCCTTCAGCTTAAAAAATGCGCAAACAAAAGCAGTCTCATAAAATATTACAATGCACACGTAAAAAGCCATCTGGAATACCAAACAATTGTATGGGGAGCCACAACTAGCCTCAATGAGTTACTAATTGTACAATAGAAGACTGTAAGACTGATTTCAAACAAACAATGGACAGAACACTGCAAACCTCTCTTTAAGGATCTACATATTATGACAGTATACTCTCTTTACCTTTATAACTTGGCAATATACATGTTCAAAAATGTATATAAATGTAAAACAAATGGCTGTATAAGTACTGCGATACCAACACGTTACTCCTCCAATTTGTGTCTGCCCACATATAAAACAACACTCTATAAAAATTCATCTAACTATATGGGGATAGTTGTGTACAACAAATTAATTACATACTATAATGAAATATAGTCGAAACATAGATTAAAGAGTGCAATGAAAGAATATTTTTTAAGCACACCACTGTATAACATCCAAGAGTTTTTAACATCATTTTAATTGAGACATATACTTACAAAATGGCTAATGTATCTGTATAAGTACTGAAATACCTGATTTTCTATATGTTATTCTAAAATAACAATGTAATACTCTATTTAGAGTCATAATACAAATAAATGATGAAATGAAATGAAAAACCTGAAAATAGAGAAGGGTAAATATCGCTTTGCATAAATAGTTCTGAAAATAATTTTACTTGATGATAATAATTGTGATTTTTTGTCAATTTCATTGTGTCATCGACCAATTCATCGCAAAATTCATCAATTTTGACCAATTTTTCAACGCCATTTACGTGACGATAAATTTCAAAGCAGGAGGACGTAATTTTGACTACAGGTGGAGGAATTCAAAAATATACTAATATATGGGGTGTTCCATTTAAAATAAGAAAGTCGGTGCTACTTCCGGCAGAACCGGAAGTGATAGAAAATTGAAAATATTTTACATGAGGATAACTGATTTAACCGTGAGACGAGTTTTTTTTTTTTAATTTTAGTACAACGGCAACCCCGTAAACTTTTAACGAACGGGTTAGCGTAGACACCCTGTATATACCGGGTGATTCAAGTTCTATTACCATGGGTTTTTTAGGCATTTGGAGTTGCCCAAAAAATATGAAAATTTGGATTTATATAGGTCTGATACTAATCTACGGAAAGGTAGTTCGGGCAAAATTCTCTATCGTTATTTTTACTGTTTTATTTTATGCATAGAACTCATTTATGAAATCAAAAATTAACGAAAATAATTAGATTTCAAATTAAAGCATTTTTACATTACTGAACAACTTTCCTCGGTATGATTTATGATTTTGTAAGTCAAGAGCCCTACAAAGCATTGACGCGCCGGTGCGGTTGGAACGTTTTATGACTTTTTATGATTCCGCCAGTCGCCCGTGGGTTGAACGGGCCTTGTAGGACGGATAGGGTACGGCCCTATCATAAAACCCATAAAATCCATTATAGGGACTATTACTGGTAGCAGCCCTCATATTTTACTATTTAGTAATAAATCTTACTGTTGCAATATCAAAATTCATTTAGTTCAATAATTGGTGCAGTTTTTTACTTGGATTACACTGAAATGTTTGGAATAGCATTAAAGTATGTTCGGACAAAAACTATATAAATAAAATTACGAATTCTTCGTGAAATAACGTATAAACTACCGGATAGTTAATTTTTTTTATCGTCAGATTGGGCTTCATCAATATCTAAACATGTGTACTTATTTTGGATTTTTTATTTCAATTAGAAGTCGCTATTTTTGGCCTGGTAATAAAACTTGAATTACCCGGTATATGTATATGTACATATTTACTTCAATACATTTCTACCAATAAATAAATAAATTATATCACTGATGTTTTATAAATAAATAAAACGCTTAAAATCTCTGTATTGTATTTATTGGCGCATTTACAGCAATTGCCGAAAATATTTTATTTAATACCCGCATACTACTTGAAAGCCAAAACATTACGTATGGAATTCCTATAAAGTTGAAAGCTTGGAGAAATACAATTCCCATTGATATCAAGGGGCGATCAATCACTTCCCTCCTCGCTTTATTAACTATACATGAAGTCTCGAGGAAGACGCTGCTGTACGCTTCACGTTTAATTAATTACCTTCCGCCCGTTGGCAAGGCTTCGTTATTTTTCCTAAAGACGCGCGCTTATTGCCCCTAATTCACGAGCAGAGAGCGGAGAGGGAGATAAAGCGGGAAAAAACAGGCACTTTTAAAATGTACGTAGCTCATAAATAAATTCCCACCTCGCTGCCTCCGTCTCTCTTTTCCTCACCCACCTGTTTACCGCCCCCGATGTTTTGGGGTGGCCGCGACGCGTGAACGTGAGCGTAACCACCACCGGCTCACTGAGGAAGCCGGAAAATTATGCATCAGGGGGTTGGAAGGGGGACTACAGCACGCGAAACTTGTGAACATTTAATGGGGGGCGGTGGGACTGGCAGAGTTCGCGACATTACCAGAGACATGTCCAACACAAATACACAACTTAAAGTTGCTCCACGGAGCGCCGTTTTTGAGAAGCATGCGGTATGATAAGTCACACACAAACAGAGGTTTGGAGCGGCGCGCCGCGGCGGCTGCAAATTGCTCGATTTTTATCTGGCAAAGTGCACGCTTTATGGAGAACAAATTTCCCTTACCGCTGTCTCGTCTTGTGTTTATCATCAAAGAGGAGAAGCCGATTTATCGCACCGCCTTCTTCTATTCAGAACCGTTTAGGCACAGAATACTTGTGGGAGCGCAATAAAGCAAAATAAGACGTGGCGCGTGCGGCAATAAAAATATTGATAACGAGGGCATAAATTCGGCCCCGACCTTTTTACTACCACCCCTTCCTTTTCATTTGCGGACGAGTTGCTTAGGCGAAATCCGCGCACTCCGGGGGCGCTCATGTTTCCAAGAATAAAACCTCTCATATTTATCGAACCGCTTTTTCGGCCCCGGAATAAATTACTTCGCCATGAGGAGACGGCTTTGACGCGGCGCCGAGTTGACATACTTCCCTTTTTTCAGCATGTACATGTTCCGTTCCGTGCCAATAAATACGTTCGATAAATGGGAATTGTTGCAAATTGTTCTCGATGAGCGAGCCAAGAAAATCGCGTTTGTACGAAGGATTCAACCGGAAGCGCCAACGTTTCGTACCAGCAACAATACTCATGCCAAATTTATTTCCAGTCAACAAAAAAATTATTCGTAAGGACAAATCAGTGTCAATACTGATACAATTACAGATTACAAGAAAGCGAAATAAAAAGGAGCATAAAATATGAAATGTGACTATCAATGCACATTTATACAATGGTGCGAAATGTACATCAAAATTGAAATAACAATAGAATAGGCATTTAGGAACTATGGTATCTATACTTCACTTTTTTATTGCTAAGTAGAAGATAAAATCACATAATACAAACAGTTATGGTAAATACATCATAATACATTCTCGGTGCATTATAAAGGTCAGAAAGAGAAACCACATTTTGTTAATAGAAAATATTAGACAAAGAAATGGAACACATTTTTTTTCCGAAATGTTTGTTAACATAAGTACACATTTATACAGTCGATACAATGTAAAAAAACTCCACTCATCGTCACAAACACTTGACCAATTTAGACTTCTTCCGGGTTAATGGGATTGGAGCTGGTATTATTTTGAAGCATTTGACAGCAGTAATGCTGTTAGTTCTTGCTTAAATTTTTTGACGCTTCTTGATTTTATGTTTTCGCTTAATTTGTTGTATGCGTTGATTGCATTTCCTGTTAGGTCCAACTGATATTTCCTTCTGTGGTTTCTGTGTGTTCTTATACAAGGTCCGTCATTTCAGCTCCCGTCTTCAATAGCTCAGTTACTAATTGAGTTAGGATTTTGATATTTTGCAGACTTTAGTTGCTTTCTAGCGTGTATTTCAGGAAAATATTTTTTATTATACAAGGTGTCCCAAAAAAGTGTGACGTCATCATGATGTATATTTTTAGATTGCATGGTATATTTTTTGTTACTTACTTGGATGCCTCTTATAGATGACTACATACCCATAATATTTTATTGAAATCGGTTTCGTGACATTAGCACAAAAAAATAAAAACTGAAAAAAAAACAGTTTTGCACCATTGGTTAAGAAAAGTAATAACGGATAAAAATGGTGCCTCGTTAATAAAACCATACAAGGTACTCATTAAATTAGGTCTGAAAGTTGCGTTAATCAAGTTTTATTGATATGCATTATACAAAGTGTTCAAAATTTAGTGTCAAACTTTTCAAACTTTAAAGCACATTATTTTTCTTATTTGAAATTCGAATCCCAGTATATTTTTATGTAATTCCATGCGGAATTGAAAGATAAACATTTTACCTAATTGCAACCCTATCTCAATTCCTAACACATTAACAGATATTTGCAGAAAAGTCGTCTTATCAACAATTCCGACGGCCATTTTAATTAATCAAAATCGAAGGTGGGTTTGAAAAACAATTTTTTGACATTAAAGTTTACCAAAGTGACAAGAGCCAATATTGACTGTAGTAATATAAAAGTTTAAAACTCTTTTAGCTAAGGTCTTTATACCCAAGATACCAAAATTATTTTTTGTCATGGAAAATATGATTTTCATAATATGACAAATATTATGACCTATATTGACAAACGTGAATATGACTTTCATATTCGCATTTCAAAATATTACATTCAACCTGTTACGAAGAGTGGCAATGTAATTTCATACTCGTCTTCGTTGTGCCTTCAAGAGGGCGAAAGACATATCGAACATAAGTGCTAGCAATTAATTATTTTTAGAAATGCACAGTTATGTTATGTTTTTATGAAATTTAATTACTAAAACAATTTTTTATACTAAACTTAATACTTTTACGATGTTTAATAGGTTTAGATCAAGATCTGTGAAAGCTTTAATACTTTCGAGATATTAATTGTAACTACAAAACATGTAATGTCAATAAATTGTTTTTCAAAGTCACCTTGGAGTTTTATTCATTAAAATGGCTATTGGAATAGTTGATAAATCGAGTTTTCTGCACATAACTTTTAATGTGTTAAAATTGTGATCGAGTTGTTATTAGGAAAAATGTTTGCCTTTTAATTCCACATGGAATGACATAAAAATATACAGGGGCTCCAATTTAAAATAAGAAATATAAAGTGCTTTAAAGTTTGAAAAGTTTGACACTAAATTTTGGACACTCTGTATAATGCATATCAATAAAACTTGGTTAGCGCAATTGTCAGACCTTCAGACCTTATTTAATGAGTATCTTGTATGGTTTTATTAACAAAGCATATTTTTCTCTCTTATTTATTTTCTTAACCAATGGTGCAAAACCGATTTTTTTCAGTTCTTATTTTTTTGTGCTAAAATCACTGAACCGATTTTAATAAAATTTCATGGGTATTCAGGTCTATAAAGGGCACCCAAATAATCAACAAAAAATATACCATGCAATTTAAAAATACACATCATCATGACGTAACACTTTTTTGGGACACCCTGTATATTCAAAAATATTTTCCTAAAATGCGCCCCAGAATGCAATAGAAGACGGTAGGTGAAATGACGGACCCTGTATAGTTTCTGTTTCTTGTGTTGAACTTTATTTGTTGTAAGTTTAATATTGCTCCTGATCGGTTATGTAGCTTTATGTTTTTTGCTTTGCGCTCGTTTCTTTTGCGTGTTTTAATACCATTGTGGTATATGTTACGTGTAGTAAGTTATGGAGGATTTCAAGTATTTCATTTTGTTGTCTTTGTATTTTAAGTTTTTCTGCGTGGAATTGCTTCATATATGTATTAGGTAGTTCATGTTGGCGCTGAATAGTGAGTGGTATATTGTTTTCTTTAGGTATTGTGGTATGCAGGTTATGATTTTATTTAGCATATAGAGAGTTGTTACGTTTTTTACTATTAGTTTGTTAATATGCTCGTTCAAAGTCAATTTGTTGCAGACGGTAAGGCCTAGATAGATTATTTGTGTTGTTTCTGTTAGCTTGGTCTTGTTTTGTGTTATGTTTAATTGGATGCTTTATCTAATAGGGCTGAATATCATGTAATTTGTTTTGGTCTCATTTATTGTAAGTGTGTTTTAGTGCACCAGTTGCTAGTTATTTGTAGGTCTTCGTTTACTGTCTTTGTATTTTCGTAAATTCTTTATGTGCATGTATCAGACATACGTCATCTGCATACGTGATCATGTATCCTATAATACTCTCATTTAGCAAGTCGTTTATGTATTTAATATATAAAATGGAAGGGAATGTGCCTCCCTGTGGTAAACCGTATTCGCTTAAATATATGTATCTTGTTGTACCGTCGATTTGTTTTACTTGAGGTCTATTTTGTAGGTAGGATTCAATTAAGGATATGAGGATATCCTCTAAGTTTATGTTCTTAAGTTTTGTTATCAATGCTTTTCTGTCAACCGTAACGAATGCCATTTTCATGTCAATAAATGTTAGTATGACATTATTGTTTCTTTTTAGTCTAATAGTAAGTTCCAGGAGAAAGTCGGTTGTTGCTGCTATTGTTCCAATCTTGCTCTGACAGGCGGCATATTACTGCTTGCGTAATATATTTTGTTCATTGAGATGTGCTTCGAGCCTGTTTTTTATGACTTTTTCAATTATTTTTGTTATTGCAGAAGTTAGGGCAATGAGTCTGTAATTTCCCGGTTTTAGTCGGTCACCATTTTTGTGTATTGGTCTAATAATGGTTTTCTTGAGGTATTCTGGATAAATCGCTTCTTGGAACATTGTTTCGGCGCTATTCCACAGCGTCGAACCCCAAATCTGTTTTAAAATGTATTCTCGGTATTTGGCTTTTATTGCAGCAGACACATTTGTATTAAGATTGAAAAGACGAGTTATTGGAGTGGCTATTAGCTGCCCATTATATTCACCGAGAAGTGCTTGAGTAAATTACGGTGCGCATAAAGATCAATAGGCACCTTAAGCTGTTTATTGAGCAAGGATTGCCACTTCGGCGAATATAATTAGCGACCGGGAAATCCAAAATATATTTATTGCATCGCATTAGGAATCCTCAGAAATTCCAGATAGAGGAATTACCCAAGGATTCTAAGAACCAAGTGTGGAAACATGGTTTACCAAAACGAAATGCCGCACCTATCAGGGACCATCTTCAAGCCACCCCTCGCGGTGCATAATTCAAATTGCGCCCCACCCCAGTAACTCAAAAATTAGTTGTAAGCGGGCAAAGTCGACAAGAGTTCAATTCGTTACCTTCACCGGTATACATCGTTGTGTATTTATTATTGTTACATATTAATTATAGTCCACGTTATTTCCAAACCTACGAATTTTAATTACCTTTTCATTTACATTGGCGATACAACTCACCTGGTCCTTCGATTACGTAACAAACATATTGGTGACGAGTTTACTTATTACAGGTGCAATTATTTCATTGTTTTGTTTTAAAATATTGTTTGTTATTAGGTCAAAGTCTGGCGCTTTCATGTTTTTTAGGTTGTTTATTATTGTAGAAATTTCCTTTTCACTTATATTTATAATTTCATTTATTGTATTTGTGCTTGACTGTTGTGCTTGCCGATTTAGTATTGTTTGGACGTGAAGGGTTGGTTTCTTGTGTTGATCTGCTAGTTTCTTCCCGACCGTTGCGAAGTAGTAATTGTCTGCTATTTATTTCTTGTCAGTGGTTGTTGAGTTGTCATGTGTTTCAATTTGGCTTATTTTCGAATGTTGTGTTTTTTTGTCTTTTGGTAAGTGAGTTTATGGTTCTCCATGTTTTATCTGGGTTAGTTTTCAGTTTTTTTACTTTGTTTGAATAGTATCCTTTTTATGTTTTTTTCAGAAGTTCGTTTACCTTTTTCTTCTATTTTTGATATTTATTTTTTTCTGTTTGTGCATCGTTTAGGTTTTTTCGTGTTTTCGGTGTGCGTTATGTTCTTTGTCTCTTCCTTTGATGTTTGATATTATTTATTTTGTTATCCAGAGATAATTTTCTCTTCTCTTGATTTCTGTTTCCTTTTGGCATTTATAGATTATTGTTTGCATTGTAGAAGATAGTTCATCAAAGTTATTGGTAGTATTATTAATTAAATTGAAACTATGTGTGGATACTACTTAGTGAAACATTATGATTAGGTTAAAAACTTTAACCAAGTGTTTTATTTAACCTGGAAGTATTCTTTAAAAAAAAAAAAAAATCTAAATATTTTTTTATTTCATTGTGCTTTTGTTTGTATGTGTGGTACTTTCCATTAGGTGTGTCTGTGTGGGAAGTTATTAGGATCGGGTAGTGATCAGAGATGTTTGATGGTAGTATCCTTATTGTAGTTTTGTTTGTGTTTATATTCGTTTAAACGTGATCAATGATGGAGTTTTCGCCACGTGGATTTATACGAGTCTAGTCCTTTTTCCTTCTTTTGTTAAGCAATTTATATCCCTTCTCTGTTAGATTATTTTAGATATATGTTTGTAGTCTCTGGTTATGTCATTTATTCTTGCAATGTCTATATTTAAGTCTCCTATTATTATGTGATATTTTTTTTTTAATATTTATTATATGGTGTTTGAGTTTTTCTTTCAATATTGTATATGTTACATGAGGGGGTTTATGTATGGTCGTTAAATGTATTTACTGGACGGTAAGTTTTATTGTGAACATTTCTACATCGTCAACTATTCTCTTTTGTTTTACTGCATACCCAATATCTTCCCTGATATACAGGGTCCGTCATTTCACCTCCCGTCTTCTGTAGCTCAATTAATAATTGAGTTAGGATTTTGATATTTTGCAGACTTTACTTGCATTCTGTGGCGTATTTTAGGAAAATATTTTTGATTATACAAGGTGTCCCAAAAAAGTGTGACGTCATGATGATGTGTATTTTTAAATTGCATGGTATATATTTTTTTGTTTATTTGGGTGCCCTTTATGGATGCCTATATACCTATGAAATTTTATGCAAATCGGTTCAGTGATTTTAGCACAAAAAAATAAAAACTGAAAACAATCTGTTTTGCACCATTGGTTAAGAAAATTAATAAGAGATAAAAGTATGCCTTGTTAATAAAACCATACAAGGTACTCGTTAAATAAGGTCTGATAGTTGCGTTAACCAAGTTTTTTTGATATGCATTTAACAGAGTGTCCAAAATCTAGTGTCAAACTATTCAAACTTTAAAGCACTTTATTGTCCTTATTTTAAATTGGAGCCCCTATATATTTTTATGTCATTCCATGTGGAATTAAAAGACAAACATTTTTCCTAATTACAGCTCTATCGCAATTCCGAACACATTGAAAGTTATGTGCAGAAAACTCGATTTATCAACTATTCCAATAGCCATTTTAATTAATCAAAATCGAAGGTGGGTTGGAAAAACAATTTATTGACATTTAAGTTTAACAAAGTGACAAGAGCCATTGTTGACTGTAGTAATATAAAAGTTTGTGACTTTTTTAGCAAAGGTCTTTATACCCAAGATAGCAACATTACTTTTTGTCATGGAAAATATGATATTCATAATATGACAAATATTATGACCTATATTGACAACTGATTTAGTAACTGAGCTATTGAAGACGGGAGGTGAAATGACGAACCCTGTATATTGCTATGCCTCCTTTTTTGTCGATTCTAGAATGGAATTGTGCTTTGTATTGATCGAGTTGGTGACAGTTTTATATATTTCTTGTTAACCATGTTTCAGCTAGGGCTATTATATGGGAGTGATTGTGGTGGCTTGGTATTAGCTCTATTTCTTCTGTTTTATTTTCTAAGGATCTTACATTATGTAAAAAGATCCTGAGTGCAGGTTCGGTTCCACTCTTGGACTTATAGTTGGGTGTTTTTTTGACTGGGTAGTCTGTTTGTTGTTTTCTGTTTGTTTAGTTGGTTAAAAAAAAAAAGTTGTTTGTAATCTAATCTGAATCTTGCATACCCAATTCCGTTCGGCTAGAAATATGAGTCATAAGCGATTTCCTTCAGGTGAAGCGGTAAACCGATCTGATACATAAGGTATTATTTTTTATGTCTACTGCATTTCTTTTCTTAAAGTCCCATCTCCTATCGAAGGTTGGAAATCATCATGGCAATCCTAACTTTATTAACAACTATTCTATATAGTTGGCTTGATGTTAATCCAAACAGAATCTTCAATTTCTGAGCCAGGAAATCCTTCTTCTTCTTATGGTTCTGTTCCCCTTTATTTTCCTTCCATAATCAGTCGCAGCAACCTGTAGCGTTTCCCCCTCATTATATGACCGAGATATTGCAGTTTACGCTTTTTAATGGTGTTTATAAGTTCCTCTTCTTTATCAAGTCTTTGTAGCACCTCAATATTTGTAACTCGGTCCACTCACGATATCTTTAGAATTCTTCTATAACACCATATTTCGAATGATACTAATTTATTCATATCAGTCTGTTTCAATGTCCACGTCTCCACTCCGTATAACAATGTAGAAAATATGTAGCAACGTAGCATTCGCAGCCTTAGTTCTAATTTGATGTCACGGCTGCAAAATAGTTTCTTCATTTTAATAAATGCAGCTCTCGCAATTTCTATACGAGATTTTACTTCTTTACCTTGTTCTGGGTTTTGAGTGTGACCAGCGTTCCACGGTACTTATGCTGCTTTACCTTTTCCACTCGTTTTCCAGATATATACTGATTTTCGTTACCAATGGGGTTTTTGGTGATGTTCATGAATATTGATTTTGTTATATTCATTTTTAGACCGTAGTTGTTGCAAGCAGTCTTGAGGTTTTCTACTACGTGTTGAAAATCTGGTACGCTATCTGTAAATATTACTGTATCGTCCGCAAATCTCAGGTTATTGACAACTTCGCCGTTTATCACAATGCCTTCTGAGATGTGTTCCATGCATTCTTGAAAAATAGCCTCACTATAAACGTTAAACAGTATAGGTGATAAAACGCAGCCTTGGTGAACTCCACTGAGAATGTCTATTTGATCCGTTAGTTCATCGCCAACTTTAACCCTGATCTTTTGGTTCCAACAGAGATGGATATCTTGGCTTATAATTCAAATATCTTGGTTGTCGATGTATTTCTTCTTCAAGATGTCTATTAGCTTTGCATGTTAAATGCTTTTTCAAAGTCAATAAAACACGAATATACGTTTTTATTCATAACTAGGCATCGCTGCATCAAAACATTTGTACCAAATAATGCTTCACTAGTGCCCACTTCATTCCAATTGAATTTACTATGATATTATCTTCAGTTTCCTTGAGTTTCTTTATTATATATTGTTTTACGTCATCCTTCGTTGTTCCGTATTTTAGTTTTGTTAGACATGGCCCTATTTTTTGTTTTATACGTCTTTTCCGCTTAGTTTGCTATTTTCTTCTATTCTGGATGTTTCTTCGTTCTTTTTGAATTTTTCAGGTTGTTGTGAATTCCTTGTTTTGATGTATTTTTTCTGCCTTTCTTCTCTAAGCCACTTCTCATTTTTTTTCTCTTGGGCAGGTGGTATCTCTTCTGCATACGCTAGGTTGTCAATTCGCTTCAGGGAATTTGCATATGTTATTACTATTTCTCGTATGCTAAATGAGTTGCCTGCTGAATTTTCGTCTATGATTGGTTGTCTAGCGCTATTTTCAATGGTTATTATCATTGCATTATCTTCTCTCTTATTTATGGTGTAATTTTTAATTAGTTTTGGGTGTTCTTATGTTGAGTGATTAGTTGTATAAGTTTTCGTTTTGAGTCTAAAATTTTCCTGTTATAGCTGGATTATTTTTTTCTATCAGTAGTGTATTATTTATGGTTAATTCCTTGTTTAGTTGTTTTAGATTGTTACATGCTTCGAGTGGAAAGTCAAAACCTTCTATTCCTTTGAACTTTTCTGCAATCCATACACATCCAGAGCATCCGGGATCCAACACTCAGAAATAGATCTAATGCATTGTTGTCGATGTTTACGCAGCTTATGTGGAATTCCTCGGAGCATATTCCCTCATACACAAGTATTTTGTCAGTAGGTTTTTTTTTTTTTATATATTCCGCACTTTTTGACGTTGCCTCCTGAAGGCGCGATTATAGTTTTTACTAAATAAAAAATATATTGCCAGACGAACAATACTACTTGATCTTGAGTTCGATTCAAGTCGTATATTTGGTTGCGTTTGATGCATAAACGTTTATAGAAAATACGCAACCAAATATACGACTTGAGTCGAACTCAAGCTTAAGTACGGACTATAGATACGGACCTAAGTATGGTAAAATAGTTCATGAGAATAATACCAGTAAGGCAAAAAGATATATCAAACGAAAGATGGAAACATTAGTTCGGTTGTACCTGTATTTCAATTATTTTTTTCTACTCCCTTAATATAAAGTAGGCTCGTTCGTCCCTCATACAAGGGAGGAATGTTCTACTTTTCCTCCCACGGGAGGCAAACAACTTTGCCTCTCGTGGATAATACTTAGAATAGAAACATTATATGGGCCGTTCATTTTGAAAGTGACTTAAGTCCATTTATCTTTAATTTGAAATACTTAAGTTTTTGCGGTTTTACAAAATTAAAAATATACGTAAGATATATGGTTGACTTGCAATGTTAAATCGCATTTAAGGAATTTAATTTTATACATCCTATTAAAAAGTCGCTATTATTAAGTGTATAATATGACCTTGCTTACGTTAAAAGGACTTAGGTCACTTTCAAAATAAAAATTTGTTTTGTTACAAAAAGTGAAAGAGCTTAAGTCCCGTTACATATAGCTTAAAAAATAGAAAAAAAAACATTTAAATTATATTTTTAGATAATAGAAATAAATTTAGTAACAAGTTATTCGTTAACATTCTCAGTATGCGGGAGTGATTTGAAGTAGTTATGGTGTTCCGGAGGTATATACCGCAAAAAGTCCATCATGTGTCGGTATTTTAGTGATGTGATGCTTCTTATACTTTTATATAACGATGGCAATACAATATTCCCAAATTTTTCAGGTCTACCCCGACGTGGAAATAAATCAAGAATTTTAAATTCTGCGTTCTCATCCATGGTTCTTTTGTATAAAATTTTATATGGTTCATTTCTTAAAAATCGCATCCAGCAAATTTGAAGCCAGTTTATTTTTTCTCCGTTGGTAATTTTGGATCTTTTGTAAACTGCTTCTTCCAAGAGTCTTGTTGATATAAAATCCTCTTGTTTCGTTTGATTTAGTATGAAAGTATTACCTTTTCTACATTTTTTAATTATATTATAATAATCTTGTGGCACATACAATAACTGATTTCTTCTTAACGACATTTTTATAACGCCAAAATCTCTGTCATTAGGTAAAAATGAATGCCCTGATATTAAAAATTTGTGGTCTATGATTTCCACATCATTTCCCATCGATAGAATTTTTAACCACATTAAAGATATTTTGATGTTTCTGTTTTGTCCTCCACACATGTCATTATATGCAATGATGTGTTTTTCACCTTTCATGGTTTTTAGGTGTCTCAAGAGGCATGAAGCCACTTCTTGGGAACCTCTAGAAGCTTTTGTTTCATCCCAAACGTACATGTATACATTATCGTTGTGGAATTTGTGTATGCCTAAATTTAAAATATACATATTACATTTATACTAAGCTACTGAAGTAGTTAACTTTGGGAATGGTAACGCTTTCTGCAAATCGAATGAAAAGCCAAAATAATGAGATGGATTACTTGATACTCGCTCTTGATCTTGTTTTAACGCATTTCTAGCCGATTCTGCTAGCTTCAAATGAATATCATGTTCTTCCACAAGTTTTTTCTGTTCTTCATGGTTTTCTGATGCTTTGACTTTAATGTTTAATAGATCACATCTTTGACATGTGTCTTTGCGTGGTTGGTGGAAATGTAGATTTAAATCCATTTTGATAATTTTTCTGTAAGTCCATTCATTGACTGCTTTTAAATTATTTGCTTCACAGTGAAGCTCATAAAAATTAAACATTTTTTTTATAGTCAGTTCAGGATGAAGATATTTTCTGTCGGGATTATGGTCCCTAGTATAATGGGATTAAAATTTCGGGAAACTGTTAATATGGTTTTGAACAATCATATTTGCTTCATCACATATTTTTCTCGACGATCCAGGCAAACGCCCACGTAAATCGTTGCCAACGTTTTTAGATTTTAATACACGTTTCAATCGTCCTTCGCTTATTTGAAAAGTATCTAAAAAGATTTTTTTACAAACAGCAACTTTGCCTGCTTTAGAATTTAACCAATACGTAAAACTCTCATTTCTACATGAACCTTTTCCGTTTCTCTGACGTCTTCTTTTTACAACACTGCGTCCGGTCGCTTCGTATAGCAATATATTTTGCTTATTAAAGTCTCCTAAGTTCCAAAACATTTCGAAAATACGTTTTCTTTCTGTTTCATTTAAATTTTTCAAGCAGTCTTTTCGGCATTGGCAATCTTCATTTTGAAAAACTTTGGCAGGAATAATTTTTCCCGATTGTGTATCGTATCTTTTCCCTGAATTCCGTTTAATTTTACGAATTTTCTGAATATAAGTACCACTTCTGTGTTCTCTGTATCCTTCTTTGAAGGTGCTGTTTTGTAAATTCTCATTCTCAATTACTTCCTCTTCCTCTGTTGAAGAATGAACTTCTAAAATTCTCCTTCTTTTTTTAAATCTGTTGTATGAGTTTAATTCCTCTTCACTTTCAGAATCAAGAAATCTTGTTATTTTATCCTTTCCCATGAGTTTAATAATTTCTTTAAATTAAATATTATTTTTTAAATTTCAATTTAATATCAAAACGTAATTTAAATTACCATCATCACTGCTTTCAACATTTTGGGCCGCACTTTTTGACATGGTCAATAAAAAGTGGACTTAGGTCACTTTAAAAATTAGGATTTTCAGTATTTATATTATTTTGAAAATTGTACGTGATATAAAATTTTCAAATGTACTAAGTACGTTTCAATACCGATTTATTTTTTTGACAGTTCAGCATAAATTATAAATGTCACAAGTGCCAACTTGATAAAAGATGAAAATGGACTTAAGCCACTTTCAAAATAAACGGCTCATATATCTGTAATAATAGTGTATGGTTCTCTTTTATTGATAGCGCTGAAGTTTACATGACCCGAGGCTGTAATAGTATTCACAACTGTGGTGTATATACATACTATTTTTTCACTACTAGAATAATTACAATAATTTAAAATTAAATATTAAAATACAACAAACATTACATCAATTTACATCTGTCATTGCATCAATCAAAATTTGACATTCATGTATTCAACGAATATAGTGAAAATGCGGCGTGCTATGGCCGGATAATTATACTTAGCACGCCAGAACTGCAAAAGATTCCCCGAAAGACGAAACCTTGAAAAACTACATACCTCGTTGCAAAGTATGTATTCACATTTATTTTAGTCAGCTCAAAACGTTAAACATAACCTCATACGAACCACGAACCCGATTTGATAACCCCATTCAATACATTACGTATTTTAGTCAACCGGACCACAACGGTAACCGTAATCCATTCAACATGGGACAATAGCCTCGTACTATTTTTATTTATAAAAATTCGTACGTTCCTTGTATACTTTGATTTTTAACAATATACTTATTCTAAATATTATATTTTGACATTTTGTTTTTTATATGCCATGCAAAAGAAATATTTATACAAAACACTGTGAAAGTTCGTGGAAAAAATCATATGTATTACTCGGGAGTAAAGTACCATTTCCTCAATGAGCAAATATCCGCGGTAGCAAATAATGCACGTGGCTCCCTTTTACTACATAAAGCTATTAATTGTATCCTTGCCTGGTCGAATAATGGTACCTTTACTTAAATAAATTTCTGAAAATATCTAGTTTAAAATAAATAATTAAAGTTGTGGTTGCTATCGCTTAGGGGTTGAGGGGTGTATGTCTGAAAATTATACCTCTAAATGACAATTTAAAAATAAAAGTCACCTGTCCGAGCATCTTTTTCAAATATATTTCTGAACGATTTTATTGATATTATCCGTTACCTTTGGAACTCCTTTCATACTGAACGAAATGTGATTTTGTTGCAGATGTGGAGAATATTTTTCGGTCAATTTTAATTGTTTTTTTAAAATATGTTTTCATGAATTCAAAGCCCATATTAGAAAATAATTATCTGCATTTGCAAGAAACGCAGTTTCTAAACCAATTTAACACGCCATTATTAATCAATGCACAAGTGAAAACGCTGTAATGTACAGAAAGCTCAATTAATATTTATATCAATCATCGTAACATCGATGTTCTCGCTCAGCTGAAATTGACAGACTACATAATGACCGGTGTTATTTATTAATTTACTCACAATGCATCGAAAAAACGGCCAATGCCATTTGTAAATGTCAATTATTCACGGTGAATCGAACAATGTGCAGGAATAAATATTTAAACAACAACTAAATTGTGATGAAAGTTATGCGTATTTTATGAGTATGCATTGAACAGATTTGCACTTTATAGGAATATAATTTAACCTTTTGACCGGAGGTTTTTGTATGTAAATGAAATACATATTATTCTGTGCAAGGGCTAATTTACACATATTATTATCCGTTTATATATATATTTATATATATATATATTATTTACATATATATATATATATATATATATATATATATATATATATATATATATATATATATATTGTGATGGTATTTGTAGTATTTATTTAGATTAATTAGAATAGATTTATTGTTATTATTATATAAGTTTTAGATAGAATTATAATCTTCAGGGCACAAGCTAACAAAAATTATTGTAAATATTGTAAATGTGAATATGAACAAGTATGCACAAATGTACAAAGCAATCCGCGAATGAAGGTTGTTGATTGGTTACCACGGGTGACAGGCGACTTCGTGCATAGACGCTTGGGGATTTGAATAATGGAAAGTCGAAAATAATCAAAAAAGAGTTTGACGAGGGGGAGAGACGCGTGTGGATCGCGGGTGGAGATGTTGCGATTCTAATACGAATACATTACAAAATATTAACGGGGTTTCAACGATTGGACATATTGCTGGAAGAAGACAGTCAACCAGGAGAGGAATTCAACGAGATAGGAGCCGTGACGGAGATACTCAAAAATCAGGACTTCAAGCCGCTCAACTTCGCACACAAAAGTAGATGTTTACTTTTGTGGGAATCAACAACGGATCAGACGGAAAGCAGGGACAACAGGACGACGTAATCAAGGAACCACAAGAAGATAACTGCAAGTAGAAAGTTTGCGTAAAGTGCAAGAGTCATATTATCACATAAGTTGGCTTGTGTATATAGGATTTATTTTGTTAATGTTGGTCATAGTTTATTATGTATTTAATAATTTTGTTTTCTATTGTTTTTGATTGGTTTGTTAGTTCAGTTTATATTAGATGTTTTAATATTTGGTTATTTTCAATTCATTAAAGTATTTGAACAAAACTCTATTTAGTTATGATTGAACCTACTATTGAACCTGAGATAAGAGAAAGAACAAAAGTTACAAAACAAGTAAATGCTTAAATACTCAACACTAATAAAATAGGCAGAGGCAATATAAAAACGTAACATTTGGAGCCCAACGTGGGGCAACGAAATCGTAACAATATATATATATATATATATATATATATATATATATATATATATATATATATATATATATATATATATATCTACATCGGTTTTTATTGATTAAGGAAACATTACATTATTCTTTGGTATTATAACAACTATATTTTGTTATCATTTTATAAGGACTCCAATAATTCACCTTTACTGATGCTGAATAGCCACTGTGTTTCAAAATTTACAATCAGACTTACTCTACTCAAAAATGAACTAAATCGACTTGCGAGCAAAATGTTGCAATTTCTGCCTTTTAAATTAATTGGCACGCCGAAATAAATAATGTAACTTAATTCTTATTAGCGTCTTGTAGGTAATATGAATATCATTTATGGAGAGGTTTCAAATATGCAAGTGAATTGATTAAATTCAGATTGGAAAACGGAATTAAAATTTTCCTTAGAGTCAATGGCTTATGCACTTGTTCCGTTGATCTTATTCGCTTTAACGGTCATAATAAAAATCCTTTCAGAGATAGAATCCGCCAAGCGAAGTCCCCTGACGATATAATAACGATGTAAAGGAGTAATAGATTAGAATAGTTCCGGGCAGACGGGCAAAGTTTTATTTAAATCAGGACCGTAAAGGATTAAAGCGGGAATAGTTTTACGACTTGTACCTCTATAAAAATATAAATCTTTTAGGTTTTTAGTGCTGAGCAGCGGAACGAATTCGTTACGAGTCTAACAAACACCACTGAGTTTATTTTTCAAGAAAATAAATGAAATAGCGGACGAAATATGAACGGTGCTTTCGAGCACTTCAATTTGTGATATTTTGTAATGCACACGTTAAGAATTCTTATACGGATTATAGAACATTCAGAAAACAATAACCCAAATTATACACCCAGATGCAAAAAAAACCGGGTCATTGGGTCGTTGTTTGCAAAAAACCCATTTTTAAAAAAAAATTATGTTGGTATAGTGCTTAGAATGAAAGTTTTAGTGTTTTACAATCAAAGAGACCATCAGGATGTAGAAAAAAACAACATATGATACTTATCAGTTTATTTAATAAGCGAAAATAACATTTATAGGTATGCGTTATTCACTACCTATTGCTCATTCGGCATTATGCATAAAGGTTCTAGGTGGCTACTGGGTTTTGACTTGTTTGTTTTCGATTAACTGTCATTTTCATGATTAATCTCTGTTAAGTTTATTTTGCAGAAATGCATTTTATTTCGTGTATACGTACATTATCGTTTTAGCTTATTAATGTTCATTAAATAAAAATTATGTACCATATGTAGCTTCTTTCTATATCCTGACGGTCTCTTTGATTGTAAAACACTAAATATTTTATTCTAAGGACTATACCAACATCAAAATTTAAAAAAAATTGGTTCTTTTGCGAACAATGACCCGATGACCCGTTTTTTGTATCTGAGTGTATATTCATGTAGTTAAGTAATCGAATTTTTGGTTTTTCCGACCCGTACACTCATAAATTCAAGAAATTGTTGGGTTTTTTTCCCCAGAATATGGTTATTTGGTAAGTCAATTTATGGAGGAAATACTTTTTCTACTCCCTAGGGTATATTTGTTAATTCCGCAACACTAAACTGTACGGATATAAGCCACTTTCTAGTATCGCGTGTGAATATAGACTTTGCCAGATTAGAAAAAATAACAAGCATATAAAATTATTGTACTATAAGCAGGCGATCTAGTAACGTTTGCACAATGGCAACGGAGACTGGAACAAGTCACATCAGACATAAAATCTACAATCATTGTAATTTTTACATTAGAACATTTTTAGTTAATAAATAATTAAATCTGTTAACTTTCACATGCCCGTCGTAGAAAAAGTCAACTGTATAATGCGTGTGGATATAAGCCCATATCGCACTTGACACTAGGGCTACTTAAGTTCGGGCCAGAAACATGTCTTCGTGCGATATATGGGCGATATAGGCATGACTTGTTATTCAAAGTACTATTATACTGCAATCGTGGAAATTAGTTGCATGAAACCAATACGAATTAAAAACCCATATGCTTCCCTGGACTGTGGATTGAATTTTAAAAGGTGCATTTGAAAACATTACAGCATTTAGGTCACATTATGGACTCTTTATTCTCATTATTAAGAACGTCACTCCGCCAATTGCCTGTTCTTTTAAGCACTCAAGATAAGAAATGCAGGAAAGGCCTAAGCATTATTATTCTCTCAGCATGATTTTATTTTAATATGGACGAGGGTGGGTGATATGTACTTAGAATGCATATGCACATATGCTTAGTACACACACTCTGCCCTGTGATTTTTTTATAATACCTATTGTCTCTTTACTATCTCCTTATCAGTATGTGAAGAAACTACCAGTTTGATGAAAATCTCCGATTTTCAGATTTCCTTAAAAATATCTGATATGGTCCACCATGTAATTTTTCTTTCATGTAATGGAAACTATTTCATTGGAAAAAGGAGTGAGGTTATTTTGCTAATAATTGAAATGTCACAAAAAAAAACAGTTATTAGTGTTGAAAATATCTAGTGAATGTGTTCGTAGTTCGTATCTTGTCTTCTAATAGTTTTCCCCTATGGTTTTCTTTCATTTTATCAAGATTTGTCGAATTGAGGTAACTGTTAAAAATAAAATTTCTAGTAATATATTTCTTCTTTAAATCAGTATTACCAATGCTCCGGAAAATCAAAGCAAAATACACTGGTCGGTACCAAACGCAGTTCTGATATATTTCTAATGGTTAGAGACCGGATTCTAAGCTTAATGCTTTTGTAAATATCTAAAGCATTAAGAAATGAATTAAATTTACATCCGATTTGGAAATAAACGGATCATTTAAGATTTTTTTTAGGTTTTTTTTGTTTTTTTTGCAATGTTGTGCTTATTTTACACTTTTGCGCTTATTTAGAGCTTTGATCAGCTGATTCTCGATTGAAACGAAATTTAATTATCGTAGTGATTATAATTTGTACATGTATCAACACTTATGCATACTGCACAGTTTTATATTTAGTGCGAGTTTTTTCAAAAATTTGATGGTTTTCAAACGTTAAATACTTTGAAAACATTTGTGGTGAAAATTGTGGGTAATTTTTAGAGCAGCATACTCCCTCCTTTGCTAATTTTAAATATGCGATTATAACACATACCAACAATTTACCACACATAAGTGTGGTAAATTGTTTTCAAAAAAACTAATATTTTAGAATATGTTTTTTTAAGTAATATGCACCTACCTATATTTAAGATATTTTTGTATTTTTTTTTCATAAACATTTATTTTTAAATTTAAAATGAAATGTACTTTTATAAAAAATAAATGCTTTAAATTGAATTCATTGATCTATCTATAACTCGACGCTCTTTCAGTCAATGCTTTCTTCAACTGTCCTGTGTTTTGGACAAAATAATAAATGACATATCCATAATCTACGTTACGTTTATAATCTAAGATAAAAAATATATGTTAAAAATAATCATGGGTTTGGGTTTTTGCAAATTTTTTGTGCTTTTTTTATGTAAATGTATGCTTTTATTGCGTATGTTAATGCTTGTTTTTTTTCAAAAATATGTGCCTTCTTAAGTGCTTTTTTCATGTTTTTTAATGCTTTTTATCCGGTCTTTACTAATGGTCACTCATGTTAATAAAATTTGTACTTATCTTTTTCATAATATTTCTGAAATAATTCTACATTATTTAGTTATACATATTTTTAATTCGTTGACCCTGACGATATGTTTTCTTTCTTCCGTTAATATAATGTTCTACTTTTCCTCCCAAGGGGGGCAAATAAATTGAAACATTAAATAGTTATGATAATAGTGCATGGTTTTATTTTATTGATAGCGCCGAGGCACACATGACTCGAAGCTATAATAGCATATACCATCGTGGTGTATATACTCGCTTATTCACTACCAGAACAATTGAATCACTTATTTCAGAAACAACTCAAGTCACACATAACTAGTTTTAAAATAATAAAAAAACATTAATTATCACGGTGAAGTTTTTTTGGAGAATTCGGTTACGTGATATGACATAGAACAGGAAGCTAGCTAACAAATAACAGTCAGGTATTTCAAAAAGGGCCAGAAATTTAAATATCACTTGGACTTTATTGTTTCTGCATTAAATAAAATAAAACTATGTAATTTTCCAACATTTTATTAGAAAAACAAGACTAACTTTATTAGGTGATGAAAAATTTACACAGGTGTTCCCCTTTTTCTACCTAAAATATTTCTTAAAAAGATTTGAATTTCTTCAGTTAGGTCGAGAAACTTGTGAGATTTCTTGATATATGCCACTTTCTTCACAGAAAATTAAACTTTTCTGTTGGGAATTGCAAGATCTTCTGCAAAATCAATCGTCATCACTCCTGGCAATTTCAGAGGAAAAGTATTTTGGATAAATCCTTCAGTATGCTCTTTGCCTACAATATCACTTTTTTCCACTTTCGGCACTGAACAAGAAGTAACGAAATTGCGCGATATTGAAGCGTATTTGTGCGTTTCTGGCCAATGATTTATTTGATGTTTCGACTGAAAATACATATATTTTACAGTATTTGGTATACAAATTCGTGAGATATTTTATATGTGCGGAAGCTACTACTAGATGAAGTTAGTTTTAGCGGAAGAGCTTAAGATTATCTCAACATATCCTATTAATGTATGGACTCCGTCTGTTTTCTTCAACTTCCGCATTAATGCACCAAAATATCTATCACATGGCAAAAATGAATGCAAAGGAAAATGAGTTGAATGCAGACTCAACCCAACTCACGAACTAAGGTTTTTTTCTGCTCTCAGTTGATATTTTCAGAGCGTCTAATACACCTTTAGTATATTAGAATATGGCTATTTTTACGCTCATTCGATAATCTATATCTTTTAAGCGCCATCCTGGATATAACTGAAATATGACCAAAAGTGGACTTAGGGAGTTTCTTAAGCGTAACTTACTCGTTCACAACTGTGGCTTGATAACTTACAACATGATGTGTTTTCGATTTTTTTAATTTGCTTGCCTATTGGGTGCTCTCTCCATATTTACCATGTAATACATGTTATAATAATTAACAAAGAACCGTCAGATCATCTAATATTAATGGTTACAGTACATAATAGTTATTTACGATATAATTATCGTATCGTATCGTATTCGTATCGTATCGTATTGCGGAATAAAATATCTGCAAGAAAGAAAAATAATCCAGTAAACACAATCGTGGGTCTAAAGAACTGCACTGCAATGGCTCCACCTAAATATGCGTGGCTATACATAGGCAATTGTATGAACACGGTAACAACACAGGTAATCGAAGATCACATTAGAACATATTTCCCCGACATAACAATAAAAGAGATCAGTGCTCTAGATACAAAAAGCACAAACAAATCCTTCAAACTCGGGGCCAATTTCAGCGACCTACACACACTTGGCCCGCTCGAGTAAAGGTTAGGCGATTCAACTTCCCAAGAAACGAAATTAGAGGAGCAAATTTTCCGAAACAATCGGCAAAACAAAAACCAACGTAGAAGAATATAGGAGGATGGCACAACTAAATGCATGTACAATAAACACACGATCCGTCAATAGTGGTCGCAATCGCGAGCAAATTGGTGTAATACACCAAAATGTACAGTCGATAGGGAACAGCATTGACTCAATACAGGTGATGACAAATGAAAATAGAGAATGCGCATTTTTATGCTTAACCGAACACTGGAAGTCGAAGGGACAGCTAAGTAGCCACTCTATCCTCAACTACACTCTAAGATCAGCATTCTGCCGAGAAGAGGGAGAGCACGGGGGAACGGCGATATTCTGCAGGGAGGGCATCAGGAGTATGGAGAGAGCTGACCTGACTTTGCTTGCGGAAAAGAAAACTTTTGAAGTGGCGGCTATTGAGTGCGTAATTGGGAAAGTGAAGCACATAGTTGTATCTATGTATCGGTCGGAAGGCCAGGTAAATGTATTTTTAGATAAATTGGATAACATGTTAGATGTAATATCGACAGAAGTATGCTATGTTATTTTGGCGGGCGACTTTAACATTGATATCAAATGTAGCGACAATGATACGAACAACTTTCTGGCGTTACTAGGCTCTTATTGTTTCTACCCATCGATCGAGAAATACACGAGGGTAACAGCAACATCTAAGTCAGCCATAGATAATATTTTTACAAACATTGACAGGTCTCATGTCCTCGACTACCAAATATCAGATCATTATGCGCAAAGGGTCGTGTTTGGTGGCTCGAGGCCAACTGTGGGTGACCTGGTGCAGGGACGCGGATTTAGTGTTGATAACAAAATACGTTTTAGGGAAGCATTAGCGGAACAGGAATGGTCTGATCTACATAACATTCCTAAAAACCAAGTAGACGAACAGTGGGCTACATTCATGAACAGAATAATTTTGCTGTTCAATGAACGCTTCCCTAAAACTACAAAGCGAAGATCCTTAGCTGGATTTAACATATATAACGACCCTCAGGTGACAGAGGCCAGGCAGACATTGGAATTACTGCACACATTGAGCAATTACGGCGGTAAATTTAAGAGCGTATATAAAGAAAGTCGAAAAGAATACAGACTCCTCTTAACCAGAATAAGGAAACATAGGTACGATAACAAAATCCAGAATTCTGACAATAAATCGAAAGCAGTGTGGCATGTGGTGTCTGAAATTAAAGGTAAAAAGGAAGGATCAATAAATACTCAAAGTGACTGCGATAACCAAAGAGTCGCAGATGACTTCAGCCTCTTTTTAAAACACGCAGCAAATGACTTAATAAAGACACTGCCTGAGGTACCATTTGCATGTAATATAGAGAGAGAGAACTCTTCGATGTATGTAAATGATGTTACTTGCCAGGAAATAATTGACATAATAATGAATCTTAAAAATAAGATGAGCAGTGGGTACGATGAGATCCCCACGGGAATAATTAGGTTATGTGCAGAAGAATTCTCAGAACCACTAACCGATATCATTAACAACTCGTTAAAGGCGGGAATATTTCCAAAACCACTTGAATTTGCAATTGTAAAACCGATCCACAAAAAGGGAGATCCGGAAGATATGAACAACTATAGGCCGATAAGCCTGTTGTCATCTTTTTCAAAGATATTTGAGGCCGCAATGAGCAGGAGGCTGGTAAGCTATTTTAATAAATGTAACCACTTTAATACATCACAACATGGATACATGAAGGGGAGATCGATTGAAACGGCGGTGCAGTCGTTCACGAATAGTATACTAAAGGCATTTGAGGGAAATGATTATGTCATGGGAATCTTTCTGGATCTCTCAAAGGCCTATGATTGCATTGACCATGACATTCTCCTAGAGAAGCTGGAGAGGTATGGGGTGAGAGATCGGGCTCTGATGTGGATACGGTCCTATCTAGCAGACAGAAAACAAATGGTGAAATGTCAACAGAACAATACGGAATATACGTCTCAAGCCGAAACAATTGTTAGAGGGGTGCCCCAGGGTAGCGTACTGGGCCCAATGTTTTTTGTTATATATCTGAATGATATGACACATATGATTCTAAGCCTAAATAAAAAAATAGTTAAATATGCAGATGACACAAACTTACTGCTGACAGGTGAGACATATGAAGGAATGATCAGACAGGGGGAAGATTTATACGAGAAGGTTGGACAATGGCTGATCAAAAACAAACTTGTAATAAACCAAAGTAAAACAAGTGTAATCAACTTTAAAACTGATCATTCAAAACAAGAAACTCCCGGTAATGTGAATATTAATAATACAGAAGTGGTGTGCTCCAGAAGCACTAAGTTCCTGGGTATACATATAGATTCAAACTTGAAATGGAAGACACACGTGGAACAACTGCGCGGCCAACTCAGCAGAGTGGTATATACACTAAGAGTGATACAACAATATACAGACTGCGCTACTCTGAGATTAGTATACTTCGCCAATTTTCAGTCGTTGCTAAGATTTGGAATTATTATGTGGGGCCAGAGTTCCAATGCAAGCCAAGTTTTCAGGATGCAAAAGCGAGCGCTGCGCATCATAGCCTGCCTGTCCATAAAAAAACTCCTGTCGCGGAGTATTCATGTCTAACGGAGTACTGACTCTGGTGGGCCTCTACATTCAGGAAGTACTTTTGTGTATGGCAAAACACAGACATCTATTCGACAAATTCACCAAACGCCTTGGACACAACACGCGCTCACATAACTTTAACTTCCCTGCTCACAGACTGACTATGTCGGAGAGAGAATGTATATACGCCGCTATCAAGTTCTACTCAAACTTGCCGGGACACATAAAAGAGTCCCTAGATAACACCAAGGTGTTCAAGGATAAATTATTTAATTTTCTAGTAGAATTAGAACCATACACGATTGAGGAGTTCCTGTTGTGGGCTGCTGATCGGGATGCACGGAAAGTGGTTCAAGGGCTTGACGTGATTTAAGATTTGTTTTTGTACTCTCGATCGTTTCATTTTGGGAATTTGTACCCAAAATGTTTTAAATTGTATGCATGACACCATTTCCTGGATTTATGTAATTATTTATGTAAACATATAGGGAATAAAGGTATCTATCTATCTATCTATCTATTATATCATGATACAATATTGCAACATTATCAAATGGGACGGCAAGCAGAGTGTGAATTAAATATCCTAATATTAAATCACTTTGCGAATATAGCATGATGTTTTATCTTATATAAATTATTAGCTATTTAAAATGTGAATTAATTTTTCCTTAACCGAATTAGCTGGTTATTAAGTTTTTTCTGTCCGTTTTGTGTTCTGTCAGTTAATGTTCTGTCAGAAATTAGTTATGAAGAAAGCATTGATTCTGATGTAGAAGCAACACCAAATGTTGGTCTTGCAACATTAGTAGGTACCACTACAATCATGCGAGAAGAACGACGAAGTATTGCAATTTTTTGTAAAGTATTTAATATTTATGTTTATTGTTTGGAAGGAAAATCAGGTGTCAAAAAACGTTAGTAGTAACGTATACGTTACGTTATTTAGTTCCGTTATGAAAACACAAACCTTACATCAATTTCTGACGTTATGAAACGTTAAATTTTTCATAACTGTCAGGCACAGAGTTATGTAATGTAGTTATGTAAAGACATTACATAACTGCAGTTCCCACCTAGCTTCAAAGTTCTTGTAGGCTACAGCGTGTCTATTTTTATTACTTTTAATATAATTTTATAATTGAATTACATTTTAAAACCTTCATTATGTGAAATAAATTTAATTGTGTTAATTTTGAATCAGGAATTAGAGTATCACTATAAGTAGATTTTCTATACCGAGTGTTTATTTGAAAACTAGCCAGTCTCAAAAACTTTAAATTCAAGTTATCTGGATTAAAAAAAAAAAAAACACGGTTTAATTGGAGGGCAAAGTTTAAAAACGGGGTTAAATATATTTTAAGTGTTACCTTGCGATACCTAATTTTAAAGCTTAAAAGCTTAGTTTTGTACTGTTGAGATTAAAAACCATGTTAATTGAATTTAAAATAATTTGAAACTTGAAATTACACCGTTGCCTTGTGATACATCGTTTGAAAGTTTAAAATACATACATACATATTCAAGAACTGAAACTGCAACATATTTTCTCTGGTACGTTTCCAAAAAAACCGTTTTTTTTAAATAAATCTATTTAATTTTTTTTATATATATTATTTAAAAAAATTCGTTTCCTTTGAAAATGTACTGACGGAATAGTGTATTAAAATACCAGTTGCAAAGGCATCTATTCAAGCACGAATTTGAAATTCCGAAACGAGCTGCGTAGCAGCGAGTTGAGGAACAAATGAGTGCTTGGAGGACCTTCTGCAACGAGTGTTTTATATATTTGTTTCTATTTTGCCGCATCATACTATTTTATAAATTAAAAAATGAAAATTTTAAATCTAGGGGATTTTGCGGTGGTAGGTGACATTTATGTGGCGTAAATTTAGGCGGTTGAGAAAAAAAAAATTGAAACGTCAGATTTTATTTTCGCAATTTTGCGTTGTTTGAAAATGTATACTAAAGATGTATGTCAGTTGACAGTTCAACGTCAACCGTCAACGCTACCACTACCTACATCAATGCAGTAAATTTTACTAGTCTATTCGAGCACACCAACCGCTTATTCTAACACTCAAATGACATCATTTGGGTGCTGGAATCGACTTATTCTAAACGCAAAAGAGAAAAATATATTTTCGTTACACCTCTTGATTATATGTGTTTTATGCTTTCAAAATATGGTTCACAAGGCAGGGGTGTAATTTAAAATATCAAAATGGGGTCGCTAGGGGGAAGGCTGTAATTTTTCAAATTCAAATAACATGGATTTTAATCTCTACATTACTACATTATCTCCTACCTTTTATCTTTTAATTTATATGTTTATCTTTTATTGTCTTTTATCTTTTTACCATTCTTTTTGGGCCATTTTAAGTTTAAGCGCAGTGTTGGCTAGGGAGAAGTGGGTAAGTCATAAAATTTATGTAATCTATTTTTCAAACTTCCTCCTACAATTAAAATTCGACGTGTTTTTTCTGTTAATCAAGATAATTTGGATTCAAAAAATATTCAGACTGACTACTTTTTAAATAAACACCGGTATATATATACACTGTGAATCAGCCAAATGGAATAAATTCGATAATAAATAAATGGGGGCGTGTTCGAAAAAACGCTAGGACACGTCGATTGTTATTTTTAGTTGCGCATTTTTTTCAACAAAAACTTTTTATACAGGGTGTGTCATGTGACCGTGGCCAATACCAACTTTCTTATTTTAAATACAACACCTGGTATATTATTCAATTTTTTGATTCTTCAGAAAATTATAAACATATTTCATGTACAATGTCCTATATCTTCAACTGTTTCGGAAATATTAAGTGTTTTCAGATTTATTGCAAAAATTAACATTAAAAAAAGAAAATTATTTGATTACAGAAATTCGTTACAACACACTCAAAAACTAATAAGTAATACTGTTTATTTCTTGATAATGTAAAAAAACAAAAAAAAACAATAAATTTCAATGGAGGAGATGTTCAAAATGCTCGCCGTGAACGTCTTGGCAACATCCTAATCTTAAATGCAGGCAGACAACAATTTCCTAAGGCCAGGCGTTTTAAACAAAAGTAAACAAAAGTATTTATAGCTTTTGTTTATTTCATATCCGTAAAGAGGTAAAAAGGAACGCTGAAATGGTTTTTGTAATACTTTCTCATTATCAAGACCTAAATGGGAAATAATTATTGAATGTGTTGTAGCGAATTTCTGTAATCAAATAATTTTCTTTTTTAATGTTAATTTTTGCAATAAATCTGAAAACACTTAATATTTCCGAAACAGTTGAAGATAGGTATAGGACATTGTGCATGAAATATATCTAGAATTTTCTGAAGAATCCAAAAATTGAATAATATACCTGGTGTTGCATTTAAAATAAGAAAGTTGGTATTGGCCACGGTCACATGACACACCCTGTATAAAAAGTTTTTGTTGAAAAAATGCGCAACTAAAAATAACAATCGACGTGTCCGAGCGTTTTTTCGAACATTTATTTATTATTGAATTTATTCCATTTGGCTGATACACCCTGTATATATATACAGGGTGTCTCTTAATTATGTGGAAATGGCTTAACCACAGATTACTGGGATCAAAAGAAGACGATGTAACAAAACTTATCTATATACAAATGCGTTTGGTTTAGCCTGTATTCAGCATCAAAGTTAATTTAAAAAATACAAAATTTGCCTATAAAAAGAGAACGTTTACATTGATTTGGATGTTGTTTGGTATGACACTTTATACGCGTATAACTCATATTTTGACATAATATTGTTATTATCAGTAGACCGGTTGTGTATAAAACAAGTGAGGACCAACATTAATACATTCATATTTTTTAATGACAAAGCAAATAAATTTGAAAAAATCAAATCGGACGCAGGCATTCATTATTAAGTTTTTTTAGTATCTCTATAGTTTTTGATATCTGTTACAGTTTCGACACAAAAAAATAAAATATGAGTGACTGCGTACACTCGTTTGGAAGCAAATCATCAGTGAACAGAATTTTCTGGTTAAAAAGTATATGTCCAGCTCTTTTTTCCTGAATAAAACGGCAAAACGCAAAACGTAGGTCATAATCAGGTGCTAAAAGCTCTTGCACTATTTGGATATCGTATGGATACAATTGCTATAATTTCCAAAATTTCTTCCTCGTTATTAGGGCTCCTAAAATCCTAAAACCAGCAAAATATCTATTTTATCGGCGTAAGTGTACTTTATATTCATTATTGTGAATAAACCATCATCAACCCGGTAACTAGATTACATTTGTTTCCGAACAAGTGTAGGGTAGTCACTCATAATTTATTTTTTTGTGCCGAAACAGTAACAGATATCAAAAACTATAAAGATACAAAAAAACTTAATAGTGAATGCCTGCGTCCGATATGATTTTTTAAAAATTTATTTGCTTATGTCATTAAAAAATATCAATGTATTAATGTTGGGCCTCACTTGTACACAAGTTTATACACAAACTGATAATAACAATATTATGTCAAAATATGAGTTATACCCGTATAAAGTGTCATACCAAACAACATCCAAATAAATGGAAACGTTCTCTTTTTATAAGCAAATTTTGTGTTTTTTTAATTAACTTTGAAGCTGAATACTGGCTTTACCAAACGCATTTGTATATAGATAAGTTTTGTTAAATCGTCTTTTTTTGATCCCAGTAATCTCCGGTTAAGTCAGTTCCACATAATTTAGACACACCCTGTATATATATATATATATATATATATATATATATATATATATATATATATATATATATATATATATATATATATATATATATACATACGGTGTCCCAAATAGAGTAGGCTACCATGGGTATCTTTCTTATTATTACAGGAAAAATCCCGATAATTTTTTTTTTAAATGCCGATTTTTTTTAATTACACTATTTTTTTATATTAAATTAGTTTTAAATATAACATTTCAGGCTACTTGGCAATGTTGTGCAGTTTTGAGCGTTGAACCATATACCGGTGAAAACTTTGGATTTTATTATAAAAAAAGAAAGAAAATTGTAACTTTATTTTAACTGAAATAATTTGGAAATTGTAACATTATAAAGACATTTTTTAGACAAAAATTACTTGACTTTATTAAACACACTCAAACATGTTGTCAAAATAAAAGTGAGGGGTTCTGAGGTACTTAAAACATCTTCCTTATTTTAATTGGATGGCATATTGGATGTTTACATGGTTAAACATAATAGAGAGAATTGATATTTATATTTAAATTTACCTTTATATTTATATTTAAGGACATATGGATATTTCACCTAAATTAGGAGATAATGGTGAACCCATTGAGAGATCATGTTTTTTTATATAAAAATCATAAAATTAATTGAAATATATTTTTATAAATACATGAATTCAATAAATTATAATGACCAATATTATTGTAATTTATTTCATGATGTTTATACACTAAAACTGGTCTACCAATGGTTTCAACATTATCTCCTTTCTTAGCTTAAATATACAACACGTTAATAACAATAGTTTCAACGCTCTTACAGGTGGTAGTACAGATCAAAACAAGAAACAAATTATAATAAACACAGGTTCAACAGTCAATTGTTTTCTAAATATTAAATTTTAAATTTTAATTACAACTCTTCTAAAATTGTTTGCTACATATTAATGTCAACAGGACAACATTTCCTTTCAATTTTTTTATTAAGTTAGATTAATTTAAATTTTTTCTTCATTTAAATGCACTTTTCTACGTTCCAAGGCCACTGGCAACGCGTGCTGTAGAAGGCTGAAGGAGATAAACTGAATCCATGTCCCCTGGGCCGTGTGTATACATGTGTTTCGGTTTTAAGGTGTCGACGCCGAGTAATAAAAATGAGGTGTCAGTAAGAGCCCTTAATGAGGTACGATTCCACTTTTTGCAAGAGGAGCGATAGACGACTTTCGATTGGTCTTCTGACATACGACCCATTCAAGTTTGTGTAGATGACCGAATTGATCATGAATGTGCAATAAACCAAATAGAGATTTTTTTGGACATACAACCTATTGCAGTTACCACGGCGATATGGGGTTCGTACATGAACTGCCTTCCCGGTCTCTTCGGCTCTCTCTCTTCGCCTGATGGCTTGGATATCAAATACCGCATGGGCCGGGAATATATCATTTCCTGTGCTATCCACACAATATCCTATTACAAATTGTGTATAATTATTCGTAATGCATACGATAGGCATTATCCAAATTGAGCAATGTAGGCTGTGTGAAGAGGACGAGGAATCGGCCCTCCACGTCCTATCCGAATGCTTGGCGGTAAGCGCCCTGAGGCAGAGGTACTTTGGAAACCCTTTCGTGGTACCAAAGACAATCAGCAGCTTTACACCCGAAGTGATTCAGGACATTTTTAAAGGTTAAAGGAACAGGACTCATGGATGAAAGCTGAGTCCACAGGGGAAGCACAAAAGGACTACAGAGGCCAAAGTGCCAAAAATAGAAAAAAAAGTGTATAATTACCTAAGCGCGGAATTATAAGCATAAAAAATTACAAAGTATGCGCTTAAAAATGCATAAAAATCTTAAAAAATAAGCATATAAAATAGCATAAAGTTTGGAATAAGCACAAAAACGCAGAAAAAGCATGAAAAGGCATATTTTATTTTTTATGAAAATACAGAAAACAAAACAAAACATAAGTTTATTAACAAGAACGCACTATAGGTAGATAAAAGTAATATTTTAATAACATAGGCTATGGTGATTAATATTAATAACAATAATAATTAATAACAAATAATGATTACTGCTCATTTTTAAATGAACTAATAATTAAATGTTTTTCTAAATTTTCAACGGAAAATCCCTTTCTTATATCACTGAGCACATTTTTTAAGTGTGAAAAGTTTCTCCCCACATATGCATATTTAAATTTGGGAACAATTGTAATATTTATCAGCTAATCTTCCTCGAAATCTTCTTTTAAAACTGTTGATATTTTTTGTAACTCGCCAAACCCTTCATTTTTTGACAAAACTGCATCACATTTTTTTTTAATAATCTCTCCGATAGATCCTCGTACGTTTGAGACGTCGTTCCTAAAATATTCAACTATTTTAACCTCATCTACCAAAGTAGTGTCCTTTGCGTGGAGTTTATCAATCGCTTTGCTTACGAAACTGTAGTTGGTTTTTAGGAATGCTAAATTTTGTACAACCCTCCTATCTTTAAGATTTTTGTGGCATTCTTTAATTGCCTCTGACACATTTTTGGGAAACTCTAACACAAGCTCCTTAAATGAATCGAAATGGTCGGCATAATAGCAGGCAGCATCTACCCACGTACCCCATCTAGTTATAACCGGTGCCGGAGGAAGAGGTACATTTGGCATTCTTTCCCTAAACATTTCAACCCTGAGTGGAGCTTTTAGGAAAATTTTCTTCCCGGTTTTTATCAAATCATTGACCTGGGGAAATTGCTGTCTAATCGTTTCAGCAACTCGATTAAAACCATGTGCCAAACAGGTGCAATGCATTAATTGCTCATAAAATTCTTTTAAATTAGAATATGCCTTCAACATATATGCCGCGGCATCAGAAAGCATCAATAATAATTTATCATTTGGTACGGGGTTGGCAAAAAAAAGTGTTTATCTATCGTGAATGAATTTGGCAACGGTATTGCCATTTGTTTTTTCTAACTGATTTGATTAAAAATGCATTGGTGGAGTTTTCGTTTAATATTCCAATCATTAAATGGGCGATGTGCCGACCACGTGAATCAGTAGTTTCATCTACACAGAACCATATGTAATTGTTGCCAATTATCTTTCTTATTTCCTCAAAAGTGTGTTAATATACTTGCTCGACATAGTATTATCGAATGGTTGATTCGGCAGGAATATGTCTGCCTGTGTATTTTTGTAAAAAATATTTAAACATACTATTATCCAGTTTTTTTAACGGAATGTTAAAAGATACCATCGTATTGCATAAATCAAAATAAAATTCCTTTTCAATCTGTGTAGAAGAACTCGCAAAAGACTAGGAAATAGTTTGCTGGGTACTCAGGGTACTGCTAGCAGATTTGTGTTTATTTTAAATTTTCCAGGTGAACTGTTGTTTTGATATGTTGTGTTATGTTAAATTTTTTCTCGCAGTTAATCTACAACATAACACATGCTTGTACCTAGGCCAATAGCAACACAAAATAAAACTTACCGGTTTGATGCAAGCCCTGCAAATTAATTTGCCGTTCTCATATTTTAATTCAGAATGTGCACGTATCCATTCATCGACGGAAGGTTTTACTTTCGGCATTTTATACAAGAAACGTATAAACACGTAATACACACAAGGCACAAGAACAGCGCACTGAAGATTGAGATAAATTGGACTGAATTGATAGCCCACTTGCCCCAGATGCGTTCTGTGCACGTAAAAATAGGGTAATCCTCGAAATAATGAAGCTTTGTTTACCAAATATCAAGTACGCACGCTCGCTTTGTTGATGATTTTGTGATAACCAAGCACTCTAGACGTAACGGAGTAATATTAATACTGAATTCTCATTACAATAATGTGCAACAAAATATATTCCTAGCTATTATAAATAATATGCTATAAAATTGAGAAATAAGCAAATAAGCACAAAAAATAAAGAAAAACGCACAAAAAATGCATTAAAGCAATAATAAGCTTAAAAACTGAAAATATGCATAAAAGCACAAAAAAAAAAATTGTCATGTTACTTTATTTGCTGAAAATAGTATAGATACGAGGTCATTTTGGTCGGCTATTAAAACTGATGTATAGCATAATATCTAGAAATCCGCGTCTTGATAATTACTATTCTACTAATTATAACTTACTAATTGTAGTGAAATATTTTATATTTTAAAGGATTCTAGTCATATTGTTTTAGTTTTATTTTTTGTACATTATCAATATACTGTACCACTGGAATACATTTCCATCCTAACAATGCAACAAACTCAGCGATTTTTTATAATTATTACTGATTATTTTAAAATAATTTAAGAATATTGGCTGTATTTTGGTGCCCCCGCCAACAGGTTATATGGAATAGAAATTAATTGTTGCGCGTTACATCAGTCACGGGAATAATTTAGTAATAAGTGAACTCATGCGGTCACAGGACGAGTGCGGCGAGGTCCAAAAACAAGCGGAATAAATAATCACTCGCTGCGGGCTTTCAACGCTCGATTGGCCGGCGAATAATTGATCGATCAATATCAATCACTGGTGATGGACGCGGATCGTCCAAACCGGATCGCGCGTGGAAATCGCAGGACAGAAGCAATTAATCGTCGGAACGCGACTAGTGATTAACTTTTAATAATAGCGTCCGTAATTAGGCAACTTTGGCCCTCCCGAAGCGCTATCTAGATGGATTTTCACCTGGAGAGTTTTCGTTTAATTAATAAATTAATATATAACACGCGACTTAATTCTAATTAAGGGCCCCTGCGTTATAATCAGAGCGGCGGGATCGCATCAAGATTGAAACTTTGAAGTCCAGTGGACACCCCTTGCATCCTCCGGACGACGTGCCACTACTGGGACAGCTTGACTTGTGCAAGAAGTTTGGCACTCTATCATCCTGAGACATCTGGACTAATAGTTTAATACTACGAGAGATGCAGAATATATACAAAATTGGAGTTAGGTAGCTGGAAATAAACAAAGTGCAAAAGCACTAAATTCCATCAACAGCAGAATTAGGTTATTAGAGTGGCGTCGGTATACGTTTCCTCTTGTTTTGTTTCGTAAAAATACACCCCATTAAAAGCACCGCCGGCGTTTCTTTAATTTCCGGTCTCTGAATTTCCAACCCCCTGGCTCTGGCCATTTTTCCGCACATTTTCCAGCCTTTGAATTCGTTAGGAGTCACGTTAGAATCCTACGGATAAGTAATGATCGCAGCCTGGCAATTCAATCAAATTAAATCAATCTGAGCCTAACCGAAATCGGGGGTTGCGTGTGGTTCTTGCAAAATCGGTGTGTATTCCCGGGAATGGAAGCGCGTGTGTATCGTTGACGTACCTCACCCCCTTAACCCGCTCCTGGCATATATAGAATACTAATTTATTTTCCCGGTGCGAATTGAACTGACGTCTGTTAACACGAGTACAATGCGTTTAATCATGGTGAGTTAGTGAGGCGGGGGTGCGTGATGTATAGACATCTGCGGCGGGTGCATCGCCCCCTATTTATCCGCCGCCGACCTTCTCTACATTTTATCGTATTTTTCATCTTAATAATATGCCAGCAAGTTGTTCTCCCACGCGTAACTCGATTTCCATCTTGACGACGCACAGTGGTTCAAAAACCTTAAAAGGTGGCCAAAAGTCGGATATTTTGTATTAATCAAATCTTTATTGACTATTGGTGTAGTCTTGCTGATAGTTATAAACCTCGGAAAAACAATAAGGGGGGTTCATATATTCCTATCAGCGCCCTTGAGCTCGCTCGCAACTAGCGCTTCACGGACCCTACATTCTGCTCGCTGTAAGCTGGAATAAACTGTTTATTAAAAATGTGCGTCATTCCCATGAAAGTGAACCGATTTTTACGTTTTAAAATGCAAACCCCTCCTGATGGTGAGTACTATAGAATCCATGAACTCAAAATTCAACACACATCCTGTTTATATTTATAATTGTTATCATCTATGATCGAATTTTTACACGTAGCAGACGGAAATTATTTTTTTTTAAGTGCAGAACTAATTTTTACCACCAGTTACCACGGTGATATTATTTTTCCAAGTTGGTATAAACCTTCGCAAACCCATATTAAAAAATTAGCTGCTACTAATTGCAACTTTGGATTTTATACAATTTTTTAAAACGCGGGTCGCGAGAAGCTGGGTAAAACCTTAAACATCGCCTTGCAACGCGTTGCAAGTGTTGACGTTGACAAGTGGTATATTCATAGTTCTAATCATGTCAGACAGTGTATTCGGTATACGAGAGTTCAAATTAACTCGAAGAGAAATATTTGAAATGGTTAAGACTCATATATCATCAAAAAATCTGAACGAGATTTTAACAATAATTGAAAATAATCTGTCAATTCGTCGAGGACATGATTTCAAATTGCCAGATACCATAAAAGCAAAAAAGCAAACATTACTTTCGAAAATGAGAAAAAAATGGCAGGAATCTAATCGAATTGAAGTAAAATTCTTCGAAAAAAACGTCGACTGGCTTGATGAGATTTTTATTGACACTGCATCGGCCAACATACACCAACAGGAGACCGTGGATTCAGGAGATAAAGGTCGACCATTTGCAATGTTTTCAGAATCAAGTAGCAGGACGAAACGACGAAAAACAGAAAAAAATACGCCACGACCACAGTACGGAGGAATTGGGATACGCTACACAAATGAACCTGCGCGCTCAAGGAAAATTAGACGCAGGTAAAGTCATCGAGGACGTTGTTCTAGGAAGTCCTTCAAAGCTTCGAAATACAGACGATCCCTCGAGCAATCACACGAAGTGCCTTTCACAGGTGAAGCAGCTCTTGCAATATTAATTTATAATAACTTATCAAAGAGCCAATATTCAGGAATACGTTCTGCTAGCATTGCAAATAATTCTAAATTGTTTCCCTCCTATCACGAAGTTCTTGCTGCCAAAACAAATTGTTATCCGACAAAATCAGAAAGGAAAATATCAGAAACTAGTGCCGAGGTGAATTTGCAAGCTCTATTAAATCACACTGTTGAACGTATTTTCTTGAAACAGCCACACATTATTGAAAGCTTCGCTCGTGATAAAGTTAATGAAGTCATTCTAATTTGTAAATGGGGCTGTGATGGGACTTCAGGTCAAAGCAAATTTAAACAAAAATTTCAAAATGATGATGGGTGCAAAACTGATGAATACATTTTTTTTACATCTTTAGTGCCTCTGCAAATTGTATCTAATTGTAAAAGTGATGAAAAAATATTTTTTTGGCAAAATCCCCGTCCCTCGTCACCTAGATTTTGCCGACCACTCAGAATTGAATTTGAGCATGAAACGGTAGAACACACAAAAAAAGTAGTTGACAATATTAGGCAACAGGAAAAACATCTTCAAAATTTCGAAACCACAATAAATGGAAAGGAAATTCAAATTTCGTTTTCATTAGGTTTAACTATGATTGATGGAAAAATTTGCAATGCGCTAACCGACATTTCCTCTGCTCAACGATGCCACCTTTGTCTTTGTACTTCCAGCTAATTTAATCAAATAGACGATATTTAAAAAAAAACAATCAATGAAGATCATTTGCAGTTTGGTATGTCGATCTTACATGCATGGATTCGTTTTTTTGAGTGCCTTTTACACGTGTCTTACAAAATTAATTTACGAAAGTGGCAGGTTCGAGAAAAGGACGACAAAAACAATGTTGAAACACGCAAAAAGACAATACAAACTGCTTTTCGTATGCAAATGGGGCTCTTAGTAGACCAACCAAAACAAGGCTATGGGAGTTCAAACGACGGAAACACTGCCAGACGTTTTTTTCAAGATTCAAAAATATCTGCTTCAATAACTGGGATAGACGAAGACATAATTAAACGTTTTCATGTAATTTTACAAACAATTTCGAGTGGTTGCGAAATAGATATTGAGAAATTTCATGAGTATGCAATAGCTACAGCGCGCAAATTTGTGGCATTGTTCCCCTGGTATTATATGCCAACAACAGTCCACAAAATTCTCATTCATGGCCCTGAAATAATACGGCATTCACTTCTTCCGATTGGACTTATGTCTGAAGAGGCACAGGAGTCGTGTAACAAATTAATAAAAAAGTTCCGAACTGATTTTTCACGTAAAAGTAATAGAAAACAAACGATGGAAGATGTATTTTTGCGGCTTTTAGTAATGTGTGACCCTTTCATTTCAACTTTTCACAAAATTCCAACGAAAAAAATCAAGTCGTTGTCAGCGGAAGCTATTCAGATGTTAAATTTGCCGAATAAAGTACAAAAACTTGAAGCAGAACTTGATCCTGAAACTGACTCTGGTGATAGCGAATGATGTGTTGTGTACATAATAATAAAATATATTTCAATTACTTCAATTGTACTTACCGTTAAATTATATTTATTATTTTTTATAATATTGCTTGACTAGTTTCAATTTACTATCATCGTCAGAGGCGAATAGATAATTTACGAATAAATAATTCCAGTAATTTTTGATATCTCTCTATCATAGTTTAGATTTAAGTATAATGTGTCATACAAATATTATCTTTATTGTAAATATTGTATATTGTTATAAATCTATTTAGTATTTAAGAAGACGCTCAACATTTTTCCTCCAGTATTATTTGATTACTAAAGATGATCGCTTTGCTGGCGAAATGTGCATTTAGTGTAATAAATGTTAATGTGAAAAAGGTGCTTTTTTATTCTGATTACAATTATTTCACAGGCTCCCAAATATTTGATTACTCTAATTGTCTCTATTTGATGTGTATTTTTTAGTATGAAACCCATATATTAATAAAATATATAGGTATATATAGGTTCTTGTTATAATAACGCAGAAATAAAATTGTATTAATAAGACAAATATTTTCAAATAACGATTTTGTAATTTATATGTATTTTTTTAAGGATTTGCAGTTCACCTAATTTAATCATAAAAAACCTAATGTTAGTGATTTTCTGGGAAGTTTCTACGATTTTTGCGATTATTTTTTTTCTCAATTAGATTCCACATTTATAATCCCTGAATATTGAAATTCTTCGTAAAAAAATTTAAAAAAAAAAAACCTCCATATTTGTTCCTCCACTTTGTTTTTGGAAAATTCAATTCCATGTTCGTAATCAGCGATCCAAAAAACCTCTATATTATGAAATTTTTCCGAATCGAACCAATTTTCACAAACATGTCCGCCATATTGGATACGTCATTTTGTTTTTTGGAAAATTCGATTCCAGATTCATAATCAGCGACCCAAAACACCCTTATTTTATGAAATTTTTCCGAATCGAACCGTTTTTCACAAACATGTCCGCCATATTGGATTCACCATTTTGTTTTTGGAAAATTCGATTCCATTTTCATAATCAGCGACCCAATAAACCCTTATATTATGAAACTTTTCCGAATCGAACCAATTTTCACAAATATGTCCGCCATATTAGATACGCCATTTTGTTTTTTGGAAAATTCAATTTCAGATTTGTAATCAGCGACTAAAATAATCCTTTATGACAAATTTTTGTAGACATAGAATCAGATCTTCGTATTTTGACCACCTTTTAGCGTTTTTGAACCACTGTGCGACGCCGTTATCAAATATAACACACAGACAATAATCAAACAGTTTACTTATTAATTTTCTACCTTTAAGATTATATTGTATTGTTTTGTATAAAAAATTTATAGGGTAAACCGTACAAATATTGCCCACTTAGGCCCTTTTCAGTACGCAAAATTCTATTGAGAGCGCAATTCCTAGAATAAAACCTAATCGAATAATGAGCAAGATGCAAAAGTAATAAAAGACCCCAAAATTACAGAAATACAAACAAGCAAACGGCGAATTGGCACGTGGAATATCCGAAGTATCAAAATCCTAGAAAGAACTGGAACAAGAATTTGAAAGGGCGAATCTAGATGTATTGGTAATGACTGAAACTAAAAGGAAAGGTACAGAAACGATTCTAATAGACAATAAACATAGAATAATTTTTAGCGGAGTGACACAAGAAAGCAGAGCACCAGCAGGAACTGCATGTATAATACATAACCGATTAGAGAAAAAAATGGAAGATTGGGAAGCAATAAATGAACGAATACTAGTAATCAAACTAAGAAATACGTGGAACAACAACTTAGTAACAATAATAGGAGCGTATGGGCCTAACGAAAACGACACCAAATCAAAGAAAGATACGTTCTGGAAACAATTAACAGATGTAACTGAAAGAGCGAAAGGATAAATATACGTAGCAGGTGATTTCAATGGACATGTTCGACGAAAAGATAGAAAGTACACGGAAGTTCTAGGAAAGCACGGAGAAAGGCATAGAAATGGCAATGGCAAAAGACTTATAGATTATTATACAGAACAGGATTTAGTAATCAAACACATTTTTCGAGCATAAAAAATTCATAAGTACACTAGAGAACAGCACAGCCGATCGGAGAAGTCCATTATTGACTACATCATAACAGAAAGGATAAATAAAACCAAGTAAAATACGTTAGAGTCAAAAGAGGGTTTGAGATTGACAGCGACCATTACCTACTAGTGGCAGAAATAGAAAGGAAACATCCTAAAGCCAACGAAGATATAAAAGGAAGAGTAACAACAGCAGAACTCATAAAAGCATTCAAACTTGAATCGGAGAAAGTGGCAAGAGTCTATATGGAAGAAACAAGGCCATGAGTAAAATACCAAAATCGGAACTGCTCACATTAGATGAGGCGTGGGAAGCAATAAAAACAACGATACTATAGGCTGCAAAGACAGTGTGTGGAACATATAAACAAAACAACTATAAGAAACAAACAGCATGGTGGACAGAAGAGATAAAGCAGCAGATTAAGGTCAAGAAGGCGAGATGGGAAAAATATTTGCATACAAGAACATCGACCAGATATGAGGCCTACAAAACCCAACGAACAAAAGTGAAACAGATGAACTGGAAGAAAAGCAGAAAGTGTGGGAAAACTTTGGTGTAAAGATGGAAGAAAATGCTAAAAGCAAACCAGAAGATATTTTATAGTATGCTGAAAAGTCTCAGGAAAGGTAAACAGGAAGAGCTCATAAGAATAAGCGACGACGAAGGCATGTTATTGAGGACAGAAGAAGAAACGATGGAGCGATGGAAAACGTACTTCGATAAGTTACTAAATCAGGATTATGAACCATTCACAAACACAGGCAATACCAATCAGAAATATAACAAGAATGGATATAATATCAGAGGAAGAAGTAAAGGACGCTATTGAAGAAATCAAGGCAGGAAATGCTGCAGGCATTGACAGATTCACAGGGGAAATGATTAAGAACATAGGAGGTGAGGAAAGAAGGCGATTAAATGCGTTCATTAACAGAGTATGGAGAGAAGAACAAATACCAAGAAAGTGGACAGTGGGAATGACTGTGCCAATCTTGTGAGTGTGAAAATTATAGAGGCATTACACTAATACGAACGACAATGAAGATGTACGAGAAAATTGTAGAAAATCGAATTAGAAAAACAGTAGAAACCAAATTGTCCGAAGACCGAGCGAATTCAGAGCTGGGAGAAGTGTGCATAACCACATATTTACTCTGAAAACCATAAGTAATAGGACTTTGGAAAAGCAGAATACTTTACACATTGCGTTTTTAGACATGGAAAAGGCCTCTGATAGAAATCCCCGCGATAGGATCTGGGAAGGTTTACGAGATATGGAAATACCTGAAAAACTACTCAAAGTAAGCCAACGCATATATAAAGAAACAAGAAATGTTGTCATAACAAGAAATAGAAAATCTAATGAGTTTATAAAAAAGCAGGGAGTAAGGCAGGGAGTTAGTTTGAGCCCCTTGCTGTTCATAGTTTATATGGACCAAATAATAAAAGACGCCTGCAAGGAAAAAAACCCAGCAAACATCGGATATAGAAATCTAAGAAGAGTGCAAATACATCAATGCGTATTCGCCGATAACCTGGCAATAATGGGAAACAATCAGGATGAACTGAAGAATAACCTAGAAATATGGAATCGGACACTGAAAAAATACGGAATGAGAATAAATCTGAAGAAAACAAAAGTTATGGCACAATCAAGAGAACCTATACAGATTTACATAAAGATAGACAACACACCAATGGAGCAACTTAAAGAATACAAATACCTAGGGGTCATCTTAAATGACAAAGGACAACAAGAAACGGACAATAATAACCGAATTAGCAGTGCCAATAAACTATTCTACACTCTAAGCAAATACATAACAGGGAAGCAGGAAATGAAGAAAAAAACGAAAATTTAAGTGTACAAGTCAGTCTTCAGGCCAGTCCTAACATATGGAAGTGAGACGTGGGTACTTAATGAGAAACAAAAAAGCAAGATACGAGCGGTAGAAATAAAATACCTAGAAGAGTATATGGAATCACCCTAAGAGACAGAATCAGAAGCGAGAAAATCAGGAAAAAACTAGATATTAAGGGCATAGAGGAGTACATAGAAGAAAGATATCTAGGTTGGTGGGGGCACATGCACAGAATGAGGGCGAGTAGGCAAGCAAGAGAAGTGTAGGACGCGAAAATGCAAAGAAGAAGAAGAAGAGGACGACCAGCGAGAACTTTCGAAGACACGGTAGAAAACATGCTCAGAAAAAAGGACACCTCGAAACAAGAAGCGATCCAAATGACAAGAGACAGAAAGACGTGGAAGCAATTCATAAAACAGTGAAACAGCATGAAATATTATTATATTATGTTATAGAAATACACATTATGTTACATGCCCACACCCAGCATGGGTAGAAAGGTTTATTAAATATATATATATATATATAATAATGAGAAAGAAATCTTAAATAATCTATTTTTATCTGTTTTCTATAAACACATTTTTTTCATTCTTGTTTTAATATAAATGTGGATAAAACTACAGTAATTGGCCAGTTTTTCTAGTTATTGGCCACATAATTTACAGCAGTTTTCCCCAGTTATTGGTATATTTTTAAAAGCCAAAAATTATGTTTCTAACTACTTTCTCCAAATAAAATTCAGAAAAAAAAAAGTTTTCAAGTTTTTTTGTTGTACCATTATGGTGCCTAATTTTTTTTTTAAATAATAATGCATAATAAATTATTTCACAATAATTATTAATATTTCAATTAATGTTTATTAATATTTATTTGAGGCGAGTGTGGTGAAACGGTCAGAGTGTCGGCCTTTCACGCGGCGGACCCGCGTTCGATCCCGGGCTCCGGTAAAAATATCTAGAAATCCGCTCGTCTCCTTTCAGAAGGCAATGGCAAACCACTGAGAGTAATCTGCCCAGGATAGTTTCCCCAAAACCAGTCGTTCGCAGCCGACGTTAAACTGTAGGTGCCATACGTCACTGTAACTACGATACAGACACTCATACACTGACGTATGCGGGGAAATCGCCTACGCTCGAGGGATCGAGTACGGCACTCCGAGAAGAAGAATATTTATTTATAACAGACATGACAATTAGATATAACTTTTTTGTCTACATGGGTCACAACTTAATAAAGGTTCGTTGATTTGTTTATTTGACGAATTAATTTTAAATACACATAAAATATGGTAAGTGCGTTGACATGTACCACATTTAATGCCAAATGTATCAAAATAAATATTTTTTACGCATTAAAAACATAGGCCTCTGTACATTTTTGCGTTTTCAGATTTATATTCGTAAGAATCCATTTCAGATGTACCATTGAAGTAGTTAGAATTAGATAACTGAATAATTATTAAATTCAAGTATTCTAAAAATATAGGCCTATATTAAAATCAGAATAAAATAAAACGTACATTCTATGTCCGTTAAATTAGTTTATCTATTTTGCATTCATAGTTTATAACGGTACTACACCGATATGGGTTATATAACAGACGAGGTTGAGACATTGTAAAATCGAGGTATAGCCGAATCAACAGAGTCTGTTATATCCTTATCGGCCGTATGTTGTTTTATAGTTTTCGAGATACTAAAATAAAAAGGATTAAATTTTTCGAAAATATTTTCATAAATCATAATGACATATTTCAAGTATGCCGTGATGGTTGTGTAGTAACGCTTGTGAAAACCAACATGAATAAATGAACAAAATATCAGGTAAAAGTGGTGAAGGTGTTTTTCCTGAATGTTATCAAGATATTCTGGATGAAGCGGCTGCAGCGAGTCGAGAGTTTCTGCCTAAAAATCGATACGAAAAATTATTTAAAAAAAATCCGAATGAAGAAAAAGCAGGAAAGTTGAAGGTGCTAACGAAGACATTTTACTGTGCTATGTAATCTCACTGTCAACAAATTTTGCCCCAAATAGTTTATGTCAATGCTTAAAACCTGCTTGAAGTTGTATGAAAATGTTGCCATTTCAAGGTAAAATTCACACTGAAAGTGAAATATTTATTAAGGAAATTAATGATTTATAGGTATGGAAAAGTATTCACACGTAAAATTCATACTGAACGTGTAATATCTATTATGGAAATTAATGATTTATAGGTATAGAAAAGTATTGACCTTTATAAAACGAAAATCGGAGTCTTGCAAACCCAAGAAGGAAAAAGAGTTAACAGAGGAACAAATTCGATTGTTTTTATGGAACCAGCAGATGAAGTTTTTCTATTGGCGAAAAAATGTGATTTTGTAAATTAGTATATACCTACCAACATTTTGGATATATTTGTATTTTTTCCCTAAACACATATTTTTAAATTTAAAATTAAATGTACTTTTATAAAAAAAAAATGCTTTAAATTGAATTCATTGTTCTACCTATAACTCGGCGCTCTTTCAGTCAATGATTCCTTCAATTGTCCTGTGTTATGGACAAAGAAATAAAAAGCACATCTATAATCTAGGTTACTTTTATAATCTAAGATAAAATAGAAACTTTTAAAATAAACTTTTTTTAAATTTTGTTTGGGTTTTTGCATTTTTTTGGGTTTTTTATATCTAAATTTATGCTTTTTTGCGTATATTATTATTTTTCAAAAAAGATGTGCTTTTTGACGATCTTTTTTTATGTTTTTTTAATGTTTTTATCCGGTCTTTAGTGATGACTAAAGTTGCTCCTAAAATAAAAGCCCTACCCTGGTTCGATTTTTAGCAACTTTGTATTATACAGGCAGATTTGATACAAAAGTGCGTCGTTTTCCTGAACCAGGGCATAGTTTTTTACCCTGCGATAGGTTTTTCGGGGTAATAGAGAAGAAAAAACGTCGTATCCATCGAATTTATTTACCCCAAGAGTATATGGAGATTGTCAAGTCATCTTCCCGAAAATTTTATGTCATTCCTGTTACCCAATCTATGGTATTTAACTACACTGATCATTTGACTTTTTTTTTAATCCGTCCTCAAAATCTGAAACAAACGAAAAGTTTGCAATTTCCTCCAATCGTGTATTTAAGTTCACCAAAAATACAGGTGGGGTTGCCAGTACCGCCGATGCTGCTGTAACACATTTTGTATTGTTGAAAAATGCTGCAAACCCTACATTAACTAACGTGACAAAGGCTTATTGACATAAGTTACCTTTGAAAGATTTGAAGTATAAAAACTTAATGCAGCTGGCCAATGAATGTGTAGGCAAAAGTGATATGCACTTTTACATGTCTCTTAAATCGGACAAATCTTTAGAAAACCAAGGTTCGGCGGTTAGTGAGTCCGATAATAACTTTGATGTAGAATAAATATACATCGACTATAACGTTTATTTTTTTAAATTTGAATGTATTTTTGGTTATATTCTTACTTAAAGTACTATGTAGAATAATAAAAAATAAGTTTTATACGAAAGTATTGTATTTTTGTTACTTATCCCTTTCTTGCACCTTATTATATAACAAAGAGTAGAAAGAAGTTAACATATACCTGTCTTGCATCACAACACTTTTTTTCCTAAATATCTAGTCCATTTCTGCGATTAACTTTATCTCATATATGTATACAAAAATATTAAGCTTTTCCATCTCGACCTGGATTAACATTCAAATTAACATTAACATTAACTCTCCTGTAAAATCCAAAAAATGTTACATATCCCCTTCTTGCATCAGAGTCTTCAATTGTGCTCTCAAGAAGAATTTGTAAAAATATGAATGGAATGGATCTACAGCCCTATTAATAAATGCAGCATTCTAAAGCCATTGCAGCTCTATCATCCTTTACAGGTGAATATTGGATTTACGTGTAGGCACAATGAGGAATCCCCAGGTCCATTCGTACTGTTTTGCTAGGAATATTGAATTTATAGCGTAAATTACATTCCAACATAAAAATGCCGCTGTTTGAGGCACACATATGTATGTACTCAGGGGAAAAAACAATATCCACTGAACTATTGTATAAAGAAACGTCATTGTCATTTTAATTGCTCCCATGTGCGTAATCTGAAAATCTCAGGAAAATATGGTAGCATTTCAATTTTTATCTGTTCTTGTTTATTGTAGGCATTTCATTATCTGCCATTATTTTCTGAACAATCTGTAAGAACCAATATTACATTTTCTATAATATTATTTGAAAATATTCTCATTATAAAAAAATATTGCAGACAGGAGGTATTAAAACGACAACGAATGTAAGATGTAAGATACGATTTCTTGTAGCAAATTTTGCTCGCAGAGCCCATAAATAAGTAAGATGTGGAATTTAAAAACTCCGCAACAAATCACGCATACGCTGCAAAATTACCGAGCCTGAGTTATGTAGTTATCACTGGGCGTCCGGTGTTGCAATAAATTGTGAAATTATTGTGGAATTTTATCGCAGTTAGAAAACCGAGGGAACACTTGCATTCGCCAGAGGGAACGAGGCGTAAATCTCTGAGGAAATGCGCGCTTTTTGCAGCCGCTTACTGCTGCCATTCCTCGTATTTCCGGTGCTGTAATTGCGGGCAATTCGCCGTAATTTCATGCAGAGCTTTATTAAGCCACTCAAGAACAACGGTCGTTGCAAAAATGTATATGGGTTTGGGGTTACTTACGTTCCACTTTGAGCTCTATGCGCTGCTCCTTGATATCGCCGGTGTTTGTCTGGGTCGCCTTGCATATGTAAGTCTTGCTGTCCGCCCTGGTGACGTTCTTTATGGCCAATCCATCACCAATTATTTCGAACTTGGGCTCTGGAAGGGAACATCAATCATTATTAATAGTGCTGTCGGATCGGAGAAAGAAAGCGTGAGCGCCATGTCCTCCACCTCCAACATGAGCCCGTACCGGAGTGAATGTTTTTCGTGATTTGTTATGGTATTGACGTGGGGGAGAAAGGCAAAAACGCCACGTAATTAACCGAAAACCTCAGAACTCAGTGCCTAAATGATTGTATTCAGGGCGCAAGCCGCAAATCCCTTTCACGGGTTTGATATCGCGGTTTGTGAGTACTCTCTTCTCTCACTTGCTATTTTGAAAACGCCAGAACGTTATAAATCAGATATAAAGTCCCTATTTTCCGCCTGGCAATTCACTCTGCGCCCCCTCTATATAAAGTTTTAAACGCATTTAAAACGGCGCTTACATTCCCGACGTTTATTTCCAATCTGGCCACGTACAAAATGATCCGTAAACATCATTTCAGCGTTTGATGAAGGTTGGGGCGCTCGGGGGCGACAGCCGGAAATTCACAATCAAATATATTAAAACCCATCTAGCCCCACATATTCATACAATTTTTCTCCCTTGTAAAATCCACGAAATAAAACCTGCTTTTTGACAATAATCGAGCAGGTGATCTCCAATTAACGCTATCTGTAAAGCACCGGCAAGGATAAATTGCCGCCAGTCTGGATTGCTGGAGTTAAGCGGGTGTGGGAGGGTACTTAAGCGGAATTAGAATGACCGGAATGGATATTAAATTTTTATCATAATAACCGTCTCCCAGCAGCCTGCACGCTATTTATTAGATCTATAACTTAATGTTAACCATTAGGAAATTTAGTAGAGAGGCGGCCAGACCGGCCTGAATTTTAATTAAAATATTTCTGCGGGGGAAATAATTTTTAATGTGTGATAACGGTAGGATTAATGCCCCCTCGATGGGGGATGTTAAAATATATAGAGATTTATGGAGGATTATTGCACGTTGGATGAGTTTCTTTTGCATTTAAAAACTGATGCTTGTCATACATAGATTATGTGTATTACTGGACCGTAATCGAAAAGTATAGCTCTGGCAGCAACACAATTATGGAAGTATACTTTAGAATTAATATAAAGATTTACAAAAAAAGTAACAAACATTAATAAAAAATAAAGTAGTTCAAAATTTCAGTAATTTTTTCATCAAAATTATTTCAAACATTTAACTGACATATTTCTCAATGTAAGTTCGATAAAATTAGTTACAAGTAGTATAATTTACTATAATTCAAGGGTGATCTTTTCTTCCACACGTAAAGTTGCAGACGGTTATCTGCCAGTGTTAAGTACCCATATGGAGATTTTAAACGCATAGGGAAATCAGTAATAATCTCGCATTGGGTATCTTTAACTGGTAGATAAGTAAATGAAGTATTCATGGTATCAATGCTTGGTTGGCTATCTATTGTATCTATGACAAGCACATGTTATTTCTTATATATTGTATAAATAAAATTATAAGGGCGGAAAGACACCTCCTGGGGTCGATAGCCTTAATAAAGATCGTTATTTATATAAAATTATAAGGGATGTATTATACACAAAAGAATAGAACACGAAATACAAATCTATAAAGCCCGATCGGAAAGAATCCTCACAGTAGAACTAAAGACCACTAAGGGTGTAAGAAGAACCATAATAACCTTATATGGTCCAAATGAACACGATATAAGAAACAACAAAGAAATATTTTGGGAAGAACTAACACTAGCAAAGGAAATGGTAAATGGAGCAATCTATATAGTGGGAGACTACAAAGGTAGAGTGGGACAAAGAGATAGACAAGTAGTCAAGGATAGGTAAAAAGAAACGGCAATGGAGAAAGGCTACTCGATTTTTGTATAACACAAAACATGATTATAACAAACACCTTCTTCAAACATAGGGAGATACATAAACACACAAGGGAGGTAAAGATCAGAAATGAAAGATTAATCATTGATTATATATTAGTCGAAGGAAATAGAAAATCAATAACAGATACCAAAGTAAGATGAGGCCCAGAAAAAGGGAGTGATCACTACCTGATCATAGCAACATTAAAGCACGCAGAAGATGAGGAAAAAGTAACTAAAACAAACCCAGAAGATAACAAACAGTATGAAGAGATAAAAACATATAAACTAAAAAAGATGGAAGTAAGGAATACGAAGAAATGATCAAGAAATAAATAGAAAAAAAGAACAAAAACTCCAAAACAGCAGCAGGAAGAAATGTGCGACATACTTAAACATATCAAGCTACGAATCATAAGAACAATATGTGGCGTGAGCAAAAATAGGAATGTGGAAAAGAAACAAACAGCATGGTAAACGAGAGAAATCGGAGACGCAACAGAAATGAAGAAAAAAGTCTGGGAACAATACCTAACGCAAAAAACCTAAAACAAATACAAAATATACAAAGAAAATAGGAAGGGAGTGAATGAACTAATAATAAAAGCAAAACAATAGGCAAGGACAGAATTTGGAGAAAAAATGGAGAGTGACAGTAAAGAAAACCAAAAACTTTTCTACAAAGTACTCAAAGCACACAAAAAAAGGTATATAACTCAAACCAAATAAAAAACAAGTTCTCCTTTCTTGTTAACAGTTAACAGATGAAAGAAAAATTATGGAGATATGGAGGGAATATTTTGAAGAGTTCTTGGAAAGAACAGAAATAATGACAGAAATCACCCAACAAAACCCACCAAGATAGTAGGAAACGAAAGAAGAAATAACGATAGAAGAACTAACTGAAGTACTAAGAAACCAAAAAATGGGCAAAGCACCAGGGCCGGACTAAATCACTGCAGACATGATGAAAAAGATGGGAACAAAAGTAACAGAACTACTGCTAGTATTATACAATAAAGCACGGAATGACGAAACAATTCCAAAAGAATGGCAAAAAGCACTCATAGAACCTTTTTACAAAAATAGAGACAGACACCGAACACGGTGATGAAAATATTCGAGTGCGTGAAAGACAAAAAAATCAGGAAAATCGTACAAGAAAGATTAGAGGACGATCTATATTCTCTCTACCCCTAGTAGTTTCATCAGTCTCTATCTTCTCAATACAACAGATAATAGAGAAAACCAGAGTACAGTAAAAAAGGCATGTTTGAGATTCACCAATTTAGAGAAAGCTTTAGGGGACAAAGGAGTAAAGGACAAGACAGTAAAAGTAATAAAGCATATATACAGGGTGAGTCAATAGGACGGGCAGGCTCATCTACATCGTTAATGATATCGAAATGAACCATACGGCACTGCAAACTAGAGGCCAAAGCGCAGCTTGTAAAATTATTTTTCCATATACAGGGTGTTCCATTTTTGCAGGGCAGCCTGGACCTGTTTTTTTAAATGGCACCCCTGTATACATTTTCATATTTGAATTTGCCCTTTTTAGGGATTTACAAATCCGTTTAGTTTTTGCAATTCGCTTTAACCGTGCACAAGTTGTTTATGTTTTTCTAAAATTTAATGCATTTACAAGCACTTAATAAAAAAATCGCAGTGCACTTGTTTTCAAGGATATCGGGTTGGGACTTTGCCAGAATCTAAACATCTGTCTGGGGTATCTTCTGGCGGCAAGATCGTTAATTTGCATTGTGGCATCAACTTTCTGAGGGACATTAATTTTGGTAAATTTTGAAGGGCCATAACTTTTTCAAATGGCACACCCTACATTTCAATACTTAGTCGTATAGAGCATCTTATTTTACATCAGTTTTGTCCCTTATATTTTTTCTTAAAAGTTCATAGTTTGAGAAATAATATGGATTTTCTGAGAAATGAACCCTGATCTCATCGATATAAACTTAGCGTGCATTGAATATCAATTGTTTCAGTCATATTAACGTCAAAGTGACTGTAACGGTCCGGATTTGCCTCCGACGGAAACTGTCTTGATTATTAATTGAGCGCACGAACCTCCAACGTAGGCAACCGTTACGCACACGTTTTTTAAACGTGACGTGTTTCCGTTATGCGTGTGATTTCTAAATCGTCGGCGAGGCGCCGCCATGAGAGAGAAGCTGGTCACCTTCCCTAGAGTGCAGACGTGTCACGAGGTCATAGTTTTTCTGTGGTCTATCGACAACCGGTTTCCGGGATTTAAAACGTGTCCTCCTTTAACCACCCTAAGAGGGATTAACGGCACCAGGCACAAGGCAAGGGAGGGTACTGTACGACTCAACTCTACACGCTCAAAACATCAGAGTAAGTGAATAAACCCGACATCTTTTTTCGTAAAGACACGTGTCCGGCCATTGTTAATAAGGCCATGTGCTTTACAGGCGTTTTTTGGGTAAGGGCTGAAGTAACCCAGCCAGCCAGGTTCTTGGCTAGGGGCAACGACCATCCTGCCAGAGTTGTTCTGAGGACTGGAATTTAGCGACGGCGTTCCCGACGATTGCCGGCCGCCGAACGTTCAAGAACCGAGCCCAGAATCGCAAGTGGAGTCGCCACGAGGAACACAGGCCCGATCTATACATTTTTTTTTGTTCTCATTTATTGTTTTAATCTCATTTTGATATATCGTATTTTTCTTTTGTGTAAAATTTGCGTTGTGTGTTTCGTGCCGTACGTGTTTTGCGTTTTTGTAAGAAAAAGGTGGCTCCGACGGCCCTTCGCATCGCGCGTTACGTATTCGCGGGATTCGGCCGAATCTGGTGGAGGCGGCGCGATAGAGTTGCGGGCGGAGGTATTTCTTTCAGGAAGCGTAGGCACGGTGTCTTGTCTTTTGTGGGAATAAACGCAGATATTTTACACCACAAAATTCACACCTGTTATTTTTTGTTCCCCCCACGTTTTCTCAATCGGGCATCCTTTTCAGGTTAACTTCCTATTCTCATTGCGAGATTTAAATCTGGTGGTGTGGGCGCCAGATGGTCAGCCGTTGCGACAGTTCGTAATTTCTGAACTTGGCTGACTGTCTGCCGTCAACCCAAGCAGATAGGGTAAAACCCCCCTTTGTGACGAAGCAGTGGCGAGGTTAAAATTACGTGGAGCCTTTTTTAACAAAAATAATTTTACAAACTGCACTTTGGCATCCCGTTTGCAGTGTATTTTGGTTCATTTCGATATCATTAACGGTGTAGGTGTAATCGAGCCTGCCCGTCCTATTGACTCACCGTGTATATATTGTAGCTGAAACAATTATGTGAACCAATTTATGAGAAAATGTGAAAATTAAATCCTGATAAATACATGTAAACTATCATTGCCATGATAGTAAACAACTGAAACTTATAATTTTACGTCACTTTTCAAGTTTCATTATTAATTGCATATTGAAATAGCTTATCAATAGGAACTTAGCGACAAAAGTCAGTTTTTACTGTTCGCCTAAATATTTTCACGTTCTTCTTCGGTGAAATTTAACGTTTTCTCGAGGAGTGCCGACATGGTTTAATAACATGTAAGGACCTAATCCATATTAATATTAAATTCCATAATTAGACGAGTAGAAACAAAAAGGCGTAAATAATTGTCTCATGCCGTCGGCACGCGGGACACAGATCATGCGGGCCAGGCGAGGTCATCCATATCGGTACGCATGAGAATATGTTGACCTATAATTTTATAATATGATTTTATGGGAGAAACACTGGAAGTTTTTTACTTCACTATACATAAGCGAGCAATATGCGTAATTCGATGACTCATATGGGATTGCGTCACTTTTCGGCGGAACACTGATTTGCATTGTTATCAGGGTGAGGAGTGTAAATTGTGGAACCGTATAAATATGACTGCTGAAATTAAATAAGCGCTCATATCTGAATGCTTAACATTTCTGATGATTAATATGATACGGCAGGTCACGGTGAACAACTGGTACCTCATTATTGATTCATGGACGCCTTCTGGTATACGAAGAGGTTTAATCCGCAGAAATCAGACACTGCCCATATACGGGGTATCTTTCAGAAAAAATTCTCTCAAAAAAAAAAACAAAATAATAATAAATAAGAGCAGTTAGAATTTCCACGCGCCGCAGCTCGTTCCGCTGCTCTACGAAGACTGAAATTTTGAGCATTGATTCCTCAGGTGAATATATTACACAAGTTTATCAAATGTACATTATACTAACCAATTCAAAAGTAAAATATTAATATTACGATAACCTTTCTAGGGATATTACCGCGCATTGCCGCTGGTAGTAATGAGCGAAGTTTAATAAAGGTATAAAATGTGGGTTCCTTACGCCGAAAGCTGCTGAGTTTCATAACTTATCTGCATTTCATACTTTGTTCTGGCAATATATTTGTGCTGCTACGTGAATATTGTAAAATTCCTTCCTTTCCTCATCGCAAACATTTGATATATTGTGGCTTCATTAATCAAAAACGTAAAATATAGTTTTTATTCGGGTAGTTTTATAATAATAAGATAAGGTTTTCTAAAGCCGATTGCAGATTTATTTGCAATCGGTATTTAAATAAAAAGTTGCGTCAGGGGAACATAACTTAATTATTTCAATATAAATATTTCAATGATATTCAGGGTAATTAAACGCTATAAATAAACTTTCTCAGCACTCCGGTATTTAAGTAATCTCAACATTATGAATGAATCAATTAAATGTATGCATGTGCTTAAGAAAATTACAAGTAAAATAGAACTTACTAAACTATAATCAATTTTGAATAACATTACATCTTAAAGTTTTTACGATCACATGGCTGAGATTATTGGTTGACACAAATGCTAATAATATCACTCGATGATGACATACATTAAAGTTCATAATTTAAAGTATTTTACTGTGTGAATGCATATGTGTGATTCATTACTATCTATAAGGTGGAGTTGAAATGCATTGGTAGACACAAATCTTAATGAATTTATATGCAGTGATGACATGTATCAAATAACCTTCTCGGCACAATTTGAATATTTTTGTACGTGAAATCGCTAATATCACTTTGTAATTCGATCAGTAGTATTAGTAATTTACTCTTAACTCAGTTTACAAAAAAATAAATCATTCAAAGTCAAATAATGTAATAAAGATTCAATAATTATTAAATTAAATCAATTCAAAATTTTGTCTAAATATTAACTATTTAACTTTAAAATGTTGGAGAAGTGCATAATGTGCCCAAGCTGTGCAGCCAATAGTTAAAATGAGAAACATTAAATAAATATAGGTAAATAAATAAATAACGTGCAATTTGAATAATAAAACTGTCTTTTATTTACCTGTCGCTTGCATAATCTTTTTAAAGGAATACATCACATCCAATCCATATGTGTGTGTTTTACTTGCTTACAAAAATTACTAACAGACACATTACCCATAAAACGAACCAAATTTGAGTTTTCACGATTTTGATCAATTTCAAAATCAAACAAAACATAAATTACTACCACTAAATCACAAGCCAAACAGATTATAAGAATTTGTAAATCACGAGACGACAAATATTACAAATTATAATAATTTGTAAAACACAAACCATGTAAATATTGCATATTATGATAATGTGTACAACACCTGGGTTCGAACCGTTACACTTTGATAGGCACATGTTGTTTTTTATATATTGTATAGATATAAAATATTAAAACACAGAAAAATTAAGTATAAAAACTTTTACTTTGATGACTGATAACTATTTGTCAGTTGGTTCAGTTACGTTAATAACTAATAATATAAATGTTACGCCAGTTACATACTGGTACTTATAATATTTAACTCCTAGTTTATACGAACAGCAAATTTCACCCAGATGAGCGGGCAAATTCGCCGAAATTGCAAATCAAAAAATCACGAAAACAGTAAAAGTTCTGCAAATTTCAGAATCGGTTTATATTATATTATATTATATAATTTAAAAAAGTGTAATATTAATGATTTACTTTTAGAATACATTTATGTGGTTGTACAGATCATGTGAGAAGAATATCTTTTTGATACCGTTTTTAATCACAAATCTACTTTTTATATATTTCCATGGATACCTTTATTTAAGGCTATTCTGGATTCTCTGCATACTAATCTCGTGGTCTTGATAATCAATTCCGTACTAGCTGACTTGCACTACACCACAAAAGTATACGCAACCGATATGTATACTTTTATAAAAAAATCATCATGTTTAGAAACAGAATTCATTATATTTTTTTAAAATAGTTTGTGTTGTTATTACAAAATTCTAATAACACATCATTTCCTCCATTGAGGCTGTTACGTATAGTAAAAACTGACGCAGTTTAGTTTTAACTGTGTTTATTTCTCTAAATATGAGCCTGAGTTTATATTTGTATTTGAAGTCAACATTGAAATGGGTGCTAGTTCTCTAGGAGTGTTTGGACAATTTTAAATGTCAATGTAATTTAGCAGTCCGCGCGAAAACTATATCTACTTCAGTGCAGTGCAATGTATATAGTAGTGACTGTATTTGTTAGGGATATTATCCCTAACTGGCTATCGACCAACGGGGGTCCTTCTGCCGCAATGTATATATTAAATGCAACTTTGCACATTAATTTTGTAGTCATGTGGAAAAATTTAAGTAATTGAAATTAAGTATGAAAAGTGTCGTTTTGCATTGGTTTTACTCTCACAAAGCCCTCGGAAGATTATGCGTACTTACTTTAAATCAATCTAAGTTGCACGAATCACTCAATCATTTCAGCCAATTTATGGTGCTGTTAGGTTATATCGATCTTAGAATATATGTACATAAGGCCATTAAAATAATTATGTACGGTACAAATTAGGACCATAATAATTTTGTAGTGAGTATGTATTGTTTGTTGCCATATTTCCTACCCCTGGAAATATTTATCCCAGCTTCATTAAAACATGAAGCAATTAACCAAATTACTGTTTCTGTGAGAAGTTTTAGTAACCAAATTCTCCATGCGGCCATTTTATGATTACAAATTAATATCCGTGCACTTTTGCAAGCCAACAGGTAAAGCATACGCTGTGTCCACTTGAAAACGTGGACCGAATGCCGCTGTTTAGATTACGAGCATTAAATTTTATACAGTACTTGTTGAAATAGTTATCCTGAGGGGCGGCAGCCGCAATCGAATCTGAACTGCACGTCCGGGTCCGTGCCCGCTTTATGGGGGCGGTGATTCCGCATTCGGGACGTGCCCTAAGGACTCTGGATGTACCTACGGACGGCATTAATCGGATGTATTTCTAGGGATCGGGGGGAGCTAATTAGGTCGGATTCGGGAAGGTCACAGCTGCGGACTCCGATTACTTTTTTCGGTCACGTCACAGGTCGTTATTAAAAATCGATGCCGCAGACATTAGGACAATACCGATGAAAAGTAGAGCGAATTTGATAAATAATTGATTTTGTGGCGTACAAAATATGGAATATATTACAGTGACATTATCTATTGTTAAGTTAGCTGTTAGAGTTTAGTTTAATTTTAGTTTTATTTAGTTTAATTATCAGTACTACTATAAAAAAATATATTTTATTTCGATTACCTTTATGTGTTTATTATAATGTTTGAAATAAATTATAACTTCCGCGTAAAAATATGCTGATTAAACATAACACGTACACTATATTATATTCCTTTAAGAATTTAGATTTAAACCTAAAACTAAACCTGTAATTTTTAAATACAGACACATTATTTTTAAGCTGCATACTGGTACAAGAATATGCAAAAGAGTATGTATGTAAGCGGTATGCGCATTAATTCCTGAACGAGCTTGATTCATTTAGCGCCAGACGATTTTAATCCTGTTAATTCTTGCAAGTCGCAAATTTTCCGCTTGTACAAACTTGCATGCTTACTGCATCACATCAATACGGACGCACACATGCAACCTCCATTCATCCATTGTCGTTTGTTGAAAATCGTAACAAAATAGAACAAATTAATATAAATTAATATTATGTGATATTTAATAATTATGTGATATTTATAAAAGTGTCTGCGATTTGGTGGAAATACAGTGATAGACCACAGAAAACCGAACAATAGAAATAAGTTAAGCTAATTTTATATACCTATGGTTTTTGATTTGATTTAATAATAATTTTATTCAATTTTCACGTTTTAACCCTTTCATAGGCGATGGGAATTATTAATCCCACCTTATGTAATCAATTTTATGGGCAGCTCTGCGCCACTCTGTTAGCAACATAACCTCTGCTAATCTCAATGTGACCATTATTGAAGTGTGACAGAAGGAGTTAAGACTGCCGTCCTGTTTCTGTGATAATATTTTATTCCGCATGTGGCGCTAAATCCGCGTTCTCCTTCCTTAAAATTCTCCTGATACCCCTGACACACTACTACACAGATATGTACTTCATGCAAGCGCTGTGTTTTGAATGGTGGAGGGGAGACAAGACCTAAAAAACCTCGCGTACGGCTATGCATCAGCGGTTCGACTCGGCGTTTTTTATGTTCGGCGCGTTTTTTTTTTTTAGCTAGACGACGTAGAATAATAAGATTATACGTGCTGTGTCTGTATACCTAGCAAAGTCGAGAGGCTGCCGATATATTGCAATTTTACTTTATAGAAAATATTACTGGAAATTATATTTAAACAAATCGCTGCTAAATATTGAATAGAATTAATAGTTTCTATAAAATGTTATGTGGGTGTAATAATTTATAAATACGCACAATTATAAAATATCTTAGTATTTTTCTACGACCTAGAACTATATAAAATATTATTACTTTATCTCCACATATTACACTAGTGAAGGTAAGTGCTATTATTTCATATAATTTTTTATTATAATGTAGACCATTTTTTGTTTGTTTAATATTTAGAGCAAGTTATAAATATTAGTTCATAAACATGCGAACAAACCTGGTGTAAAGTTAACATAGTCTTTTTATTATTTTGTTACATATTTTGCGTTTGCAAACAGTGATACTTTTTTAGACATACACTTATTTTGTCATTATGCCCACTGGAAAAAAGAGTGAGTCTTCGAAACGTACTACTCGGGTAAAATCGATTAAACATTCCTGGAAAATCAGAAAACAAAATGCAAATTGGTCCAACTTTTTAAACATGTAATAATGTGTTTTAACTAACGCACAAAATGCATATAAAAAATGTGCCATAGATTGTGGAAATGTTGACCGTGATAATATACCATTTATAACAGTGTATTTGGATGGCGGCTGGAGCAAGCGAAGTTATGGTCACAATTATGATGCATATTCAGGAACAGTATGTGTTATTTTATTATTTAATGAAGAAACATATTATTCAATCGACTAATTAATAGTATATTATTTTACGTGGAGAAGTGAGACTTTTCATGGCGCACCTGAGTTTGCGCGCGCGCAATAGAAGTGCAAGCCATGCAAGTCCAAGCCATGAAATGTTACTTTGTCTCCAAGTAAAATATACTATTTTTTCTCTAACCGTATTGCAAAATACGAAAAATCGTGGGGGCGGGGGGGTGATTTTTTAAAACGCAAAAAGCAAAATATACAGGGTGTCTCGTAAAAACGCTGCTGGCCAATAACTCCATAACTTCCTAACTATTTATTGCCCGATTTCAATAAAACAAAAACAAAATTAAAGGTCGCCACATATTCTACAAAGGGGCCCTATTTTTTTTTTTTTTTTGTAAAATCATCTTTTATTTCAGCGGTAGTCTGCTAGATTTTGCAAAAAAAGAATAGGGCTCCTTTGTAGACATGTAAAGCAATTTAGTTTTGTTTTCGTTTTATTGAAATCGGCCAATAAATAAATGAGTTATCCCTAGTGGCGTTTTTTAGCAGACACCCTGTATAATATTATATAACATTTTTTTCTAACAACATGAAATATAATGTCATATTTACAAATATAATAAATACGAGGCATGTTTTTAAAGTACCGTTTTGTATTTTAGCCGGTTCAGCGCTACTACCAAATACAGATATTGCCGAAATATATAAGCTGATAACTTCAAAATAGCGAATAAACGATCACCCCGAAAAAAAGCCCAATCTTTCAAAAGTCGGGACATTTTTGAAACGTCGCGGGACGCGGGACAAATTTCTAAAAATCGGGACTGTCCCGCCAAAATCGGGACGTCTGGTCACCTTAGGTATATGGGAAATAAGAAAAGCTCCCAGCGTTGACTGAATTTTACGTGCAAAACACTCGCTAGCAGCGTGCACCTCCCGTGACGATACCGGTGGTGGGGTGTGTATAAAAGGTGGCCTGAATGTGATCGACCGACCGGGTCAAGAGTGGGGACTCAAAAATTAATTATTAATGAATCTGGGGAGATGTTCATCTCTGTTATTTTTGCAAATGACAAAAAAATAAAAATATTTTCAGTTTGTTCGATTTTTTCTCTATACAGTGATATAAATTTCATAGCGAAAAACAAATATTTTAAATGTTGTATATAGGTTAATAAATATAAATATTGCAAAAAAAGGAAAACAAAATATGTCACTTTATAAATAAATATATCATTAATGATTCCTGAAAATTTCATGTTTCTAAATAATGTAGTTTTCCTAATGAACATCTCCCCAGTTTCACACTACGAAAACCGCAGTCTTAACTGACCAATTTTAGCAATATTTAATATACGTTTCATGATTTTTCTTACAAATTTGAAACCGTTACTATATGATGCACTATTTAATTTGCCACAAAGTCCAAATTATTTTACGATGTGTATACAGAACATGATTTTGATGGTAGGAAGTATAATTCCCACTGCCCATATTTATACATATTTTCTTCTATAGTACATGGCGATTATTAAATAAAAAGTGGGACATAACGGATCCAAAACAAGCAGAAGCTGTAATGCAGTACCTATATAGTCTTCCTGATAATGAAATCGATTCTGAAAATGATCAAGACGACAAAGCAGAAGAAGAATTGCAGAGTTTGGAGATTCTTCTAAAATTTAGAGTTCCAGTTCCAATACTCAAATTAGTCCTATTGATGCTCAAGAAAATCTTATTACAGCAGTTTCTCCTCTATTGCATAATGTTCACAATGATGATGATGGTGCGTATAAAGAGGAATTTCTCGATAATGAAGAATGGAGTAGGAATACGGAGCAATTTGATAATGCAGTTGTAGATGTGCAAAAAGAATCTCATTCTACTACAGATTTTGACATAAATACCATAGAAATAAATTATTTTAATTACATATTCGGAGAAGACATACTTCAAATAATAATTAGCGAGACCAACACTTATGCAGTTCGGAACATGACAAGGAGAAGTAATAAAAATTTTGAACCTGGGCCTTCAAATAATTGGGAGGATATCAGTATGGATATACTACAAGCATTATTTGTCATGCTTATTATTATGGAAATTCACGTTTTACCACAGTTATCGCGTTATTGGTCTACTGATCCATATATGAATGTTTCGCACGTTTCCCAACTTATGACTTCCAAGCGCTATAAAAAAAAAATGAAAATTTGTACCTCAATAACAACAGGCATGCAGTTCCAAGAGGGAAACAAGGATATGATAAACTCCACAAAGTCTGACCTTTGATTGAGAAGCTTTCAGTTGATAAATGGATGGATAACAAACCTGTACATTTTTATCATATTTTTTTTTCCAAAACATACTACTACTATAGATCGCAAGAAAAGGGATGGATCAAAAGAAAATATTTCTTGTCCGAGAGTTGTAGAATTGTACAATCAAATCATGGGCGGAGTTGACAGATTCGATCAACTCTATGAGCGTTATTCAATTGTCAGAAGGTCAATCAAATGGTGGCATAGAATATTATACGAGGGTCGTTCAATAAGTAATGCCCCATATTTTTTTTCTTAGAAACTATTTATTCAAAACTGTTAAATTTTGGTGACAATATAGCTACATGTTTCTTCTACACGTACTATTTTTCAACATAGTCTCCATGAACTTGTACGGTCTTACGCCAGCGTGAAACGCCAGCCTGTATTCCCTGCCGGTACCAACTCTTGACCTGTGCGGGAAACCATGTTTTCACCGCTTGAATTACGCTCTCATCATCATCGAAGTGTCTTCCACGCAAACCGTCTTTAAGAGGTCCGAAGAGATGGAAGTCTGACGGTGCCAGATCTGGGCTGTATGGTGGATGGGGCAATGTTGTCCAACCCAATTTGGTGAGGTGTTCCCGGGTTCTGAGACTTGTGTGCCGGCGTGCATTATCGTGCAGGATCAAAATTTCAGCCGGATTCTTGTCATGCGTAACACGCCGGAAACGTTTCTTGAGTTTGTCCAAGGTCTTCACGTATGCTTCGGAATTTATGGTTGTCCTTCTTGGCATCTCATCAACAAGAATGATTGCAATCGCTTTGCAATTGCAATTGCTTTCTCTGCAATCAAGAACTTAATCACTGCTCGCTGTTTGTAACGTGGATCACTAACAGATGCTACTTTGAAAATTCACTACAGCTCTGCCATCTTTTGGAATCATTTGAAACTTCGGCCACCGGGAGGAGAAACACTGAACTTGAAGTACCTAGAAGTGCAACTTTCAGTTAATGCTCATTGTGGAGAAAAAAAATATGGGGCATTACTTATTGAACGACCCTCGTACTATTTACTTGATATTTTGATGAAGATAACCAAACGTAGCAAGATCGATCAGTTAACATTTCGCGTAAATCTGGCACGACAGTTGATTTCTGGATGCTCATCAAGAAAACGAACATTCAAATCTATCCCATTTCTGTGTGAGGTTCCAAAAGAAATAAGACTGGTAAACGTGGGTAAGCATTTACCAAAACAACAGTTGAATTATCGAAGATGTAGATTGTGCAGCACAAAAAAAGACGAAAAAAAAACTAAATACATCTGCACACAGTGTAATGTTCCGTTATGTATACATCCTTGTTTTGCTAAATTTCATGGCCAATAATAAATAGTTAACAAAATTTTGTTATTATTCCGCCTAGTAAAAAAATATAATTTTGTCACGTGGGCGGTGGGAAGTATTCTTCACACTACCCCTATAGGTAAGGGGCAAGGCGCAAAAATAAAAATCAGTTCATAACATTAAACAATTAACCCATAACAGTCTCCTTGAAGCAAAACCATTATTTTTTCTTAAAAAATCCTGCCCATTAAAGAGTTAAAAAAATCTAATGAAATATGTTTCTAAACATGATGATGACATGATGAAGTCCTGCCCATTTAAGGGTTAAACTGACTTTATTATATCCATAACAACTTCTTTCAAACTGATTAATAGTTATTTAAGCATTAAGAGAGGTAAGTATCTTTTACCAGTCGAGGTCGTGTTTGCGCCCGAGCGACAGCGAGGGCTAGCAATAAAGACCGAGACTGGTTAAAACTTACCTCTCAAATTGCTTATAACTGTTTTTCCACTCCTGAAGTTGGTTTAATTGTTTGTGTTTGATTAATTTATTTTCGCAACATGAACAAAATGTCATTACGGCAAAGTGTAAATGTCAGAAATTGTATTCATTCAGTTGTAATATGAATTCCAATGAAAGTAAACAAGAAATGGCAATTGAAGAAGCTGCAGATGCTGCCTGTTCCTTCCTACTGCTGGAGAAGTCGAAGGGGTGTTATAAAAAATGTTTTAAAGACTGGTACCAGAGAAGGAACGCTAATGAAATTATCTTACTTACTTCCCTGAGGGAAGTAAGTGATTACTTACTTCCCGTTGCTCATAGTAACCAAAGCTTTATCGGTAAGTGAGACTTACTTCCACTAAATCAATGTTATAACATTGTACTTACCATGCAGGGAGTGGAAAAAAACTTATTAAAGTGAGTAGGGAACGCTTGATATTTTTTAGGATAATTTTAATTCATTTCAATTTATTCTAAATTTTATTTATTCAGATTTTTTGAATATTTAACATTTGTTTCGGAAAATGTCTGAACAGAAAAAGAAAAAACTTTCTAGACATCAAAACCTTCTTAAAAATAGAAAACGCTAAGTAGATTTGGACAAAAATTATGGAAAAATTACGCATTTTTTGGAATAAAAAATTCACGATTCACTGTAATTGCCAGTATATAGACGGAGAATTCAGTTCCGTCAGCAAGCAGAGACGAAATTTTTGAAAACCTCATTTTTCCCGTTACTACTACTGAAACTGTACAAACTGTACAAATGAAACAGAGCAAATATAAGAATACTTGTATACCTGTTCTTGACAATCCAGGTTTATGGTCAAATGCATGTTCTTCTTCTAAAATTCAAAGTTTAGTAGAAAACGGTCCTAGTCTTCACCGAAACGAACTCAATGATTATCCTAGAGACAAATCAGGCTGAAAATTTTGTTCCATGCATTTTATACGTATTTTACAAAACTCAGAAAAAAAAAATGAGATTGGCTTCTATACTCAAAATAAAAAACTTGGCGTTTTGTGTTTCTGTTGCAAAATATTTAACCTCTCAATTTCATTAAAAATGACTAAATTAAGTGATGAAAACGGCTGTAGTGATTGGAAACATATAGGCCAACATTTTAATCATCATGAAAAAAGCAATTTACACTTCGAATATTTAAATAAAAAATGGTCCGATTTACTTAGTTGTCTGAAATCTATTACAACCATTCATTATGCTACTCAAATAGTATTGAACTTGGAGACTAAATATGGGAACGCCGTTGTTGAAAGGATTTTTTACACTATACAGTTTCTGTCTCAACATAACTTAACATTTCGCAATAGTGATAATAACCATTTAAAAAAAAAACAGAAACTTTCTAAAATGCATAGAAATGCTAAATTTGATCCTATAATGCTGAGCATACTAAAAGAGTGCAAATGCACAACGACATCAAAATGCCTCATTATCTCGGAGACAAAATCCAAAATGAAATAATCAATTTGATAGGTAATAATCTTAAACGGCATGTTTTAAATATTGTAACACAGTTAAAATATTTTTCTATTATAATAGATTGCACCCCCGATAGTGGGGGTGCAATTGCACCAAGAGCAAATCTCAGTGTGCATTTGATTTGTAAATATAAATACAAATCAAACGGACTTTTGTGTTCAAGAATTTTTTTAAAACTTTCTGTCCAATAACAGATACAACAGAGGAAGGGTGAACAACTTTTTTTGTTAACAACACTGAAACAAAATGGTTTAAATATTAATGATTTACGCGGACAAGGTTACGACAATGGGACAAATTAGGAAAGCATAATGGTTTGCAAAAAAAAACTCATAATGTAAATTCAAGACCGTTTTTTGTCCCTTGTTGTAATGACAGTTTAAATCCAGTTGTGAACGATGCTGCAAAATCCAATATTTTAATTATTTTATTATTTTATTTATTTAATCAGCCACCTTTCTGGTTAAAGGTCCTCCTCTGTATCTGCAATTAAAGCCATGTCGTCAGCGAATAATAACTCTGCTAGCCGTATTCTTTCCATTATCCAGAATCCGATCTGTAGCGGCCTCATATTTTTTTTTGCTTTTCTCATTGCCTTGTCCAGTACTATTGTAAATAGCAATGGGCTTAGCACGCATCCTTGTTTTAGTCCATTTTTTGTGGCGAATGTTCTTGATTCTTCATTGTTTGTTCTTGCTTTGTTGTTACTATACATGTTTTTTATTACATTTATCATTGCCTCTTCCGCTCCTCTCTCTTCTAGTTCTTTCCAAATGTCCTCTCTGACAATCCTGTCGAATGCCTTTTCCAGGTCCATAAAGCAAATGTGGATTTTTCTGTTCTTTTTTATTAGTTTCTCGCTCATTTGGCTTTATATGAAGATCTTGTCTTGACTGCCTCTCCCTCTTCTGACCCCCCAACCCCTTATTATTTTCTATTGTTTCTTCTAGTTTGTTTCTTATCCTTATTTCTAAGATTCTTGCCCGGATCTTGCTCGGTATGCTTCTTAAAGTAATTCCTCTGTAATTTGTGCAGTTTCTTTTATCTCCTTTTTTATAAATAGGGAGTATTATTCCCGTGTTCCATTCTCTTGGTGTTTTTTTGTTCTTTATTATTTCTTTCAGTAGTTCTGTTAACTGTGTTATTCCTTGCTCTCCCGTGTACTTCAACATTTCTGCTGTTACTTTGTCTACTCCTAGCGCCTTTCCGTTTTTTAGTTTTCATATTGCATCTTTAACTTCTTTTTCTTTTATCTTCTCCATCTTCACCTTATTCAACTTATCTTGTTTTTCTTCCTTACCTTCTTGTGGTTCATTCTCTTCTGTTTCCTCTTTGGTAAGCTCTTCGAACAGCCAACAGCAGAAACGGAGTAGCAATAATAATGACATCATCAATAGCAAAAAGCTTAATGGGATATAACGCCATCAATGACAGGCTGATATCCGTCAAAATACACTCGAAACCTGTTAACTTAAATATAATCCAAGTATACGCACCTACCAGCGCCTCAAACGAGGAAGAAATTGAACAGTTTTACGGAGAACTTGAAACAACACTACAGAAAATCCCAAATAGAGAAATAACTATTATAATAGGAGATTTTAATGCGAAGGTTGGAGATACAAACGAAGATAACCACTTAAGACATATCGTAGGAAAATACGGTATAGGGACGAGAAATAAAAGGGGAGAAATGCTATTAAACTTTTGTGCGGGTAATGAACTAACAATAGCGAACACAGTGCATCAACAACACATTCGACGATTATATACCTGGCAATCGCCGGGCGACCGATGTAGAAACCAGATAGACTACATACTGATACGCACTCGATGGAGAACGTCTATACGAAACACAAAAACCCTCCCTGGAGCAGAATGTGGCAGCGATCATAAACTTCTCACAGCTCGCTTCAAACTAAAACTGAAGGTACCACAAACAAGAACAACAGCACCCAGGCCACAAATTAGTAATGAAAAAATATTCGAAGAAAAGCTGCGGACTAAACTCGACAATCCACCTACTCAACAAGAAGCATTAACACCTGATAAAATATGGCAATTCACCAAAATGGCCATCGAAGAAACGATTAAAGAAACCAAAGAGAAACAAACAACAGAAAAGCGCCAATACTGGATAACGGATCAAACTATGGAAATAGTACAAGCAAGAAGAGATCTAAGGGCAAGTGGTATAGATACAAAACAAAAACAGATCAAATTGTCCGAACTCAGCAGAACTATACAACGATGTTGCAGAAAGGATAAAAACACACACCTATTAAGAATCTGCAGCGAAGCACAGGGGCACGCTGAAAATAATAACACAAAAGACCTTTATAAATTAGTAAAATCAATAAACAAACGACACATGCCTCGATCATGGACCATCGAAAATAATGAAGGCGAAAAAGTAACAAACATAGACGAAGCACTGGAAGTATGGAAAGAATACTGTGAAGAACTATTCGATGATCATGGAAAAACAGACAACTATAAACAACAAGATATGAAGGAAGAACCAACTATCCTAAAAGAGGAAATAAGGAATGCCATAAAAAAACTCAAGCCCCTAAAATCTCCAGGAGCAGATAACATCACGACCGAAATCATTAAAGCAATGTGAGAAAGCGGTGTCCACATACTTCATAAAATATGCAACGGAATATGGGCAACAGGACAATGGCCTGATGACTGGGTAGAATCGGTATTCATACCATTACACAAAAAAGGTTCCAAAGAGAAATGCGAGAACTATCGGATGATTGCACTAATGTCACATGCCAGCAAGATCCTCCTCAAAATTATTAATGAAAGACTAAAACCATTCCTGTTATGGCAAATACCACCACAACAAGCTGGATTTGTCAAAGGAAGAGGCACTCGTGAACAAATTTCCAACCTAAGAAGGATCATTGAGAAAGCCCGAGAAATCAATAAACCAATTTACATGTGCTTCGTTGACTATCGTAAAGCCTTTGACAGTATGAAATGGGAAAAACTTTGGACCATACTACGCGAAATGGGAGTCCCTCATCATCTAACCTCATTAATACAACAACTATACAAAAATAGTAAGGCAAGAGTACGAATAGATAAACTCCTCTCAAATCCATGCAACATCAAAAAAGGAGCGAGACAAGGATGTATACTCTCGCCAATCCTCTTCAATATATACACAGAATATATAATGAGAAGAGTTCTTGAAAATTGGAATGGAGGTATAGTTATAGGAGGAACACCCATAAACAACCTGCGATATGCCGACGACACTGTCCTGCTAGCATCAACTGCAGAAGAACTCACAGGCCTGGTGCAGAAATTGAAAACAGAAAGTGAGAGCTATGAACTGGAAATCAACATGAGCAAAACAAAAATCATGTTCATAGACCGAGGCAACAACAATAATACAGACATAACACATATAGATGGATACGAGGTCGTCAGCCAATATATATATACCTAGGAGCACTCATTACAAACGATGGTGCCTCCACAAAAGAAATAAACAGAAGATGTGAAATGGCCAGACGAACCACAAGAGAACTTCAAAGAACATGGATGGATAGTGATATAACCCTAAACACTAAAAAACAAATAATAAAAACACTGGTATTCCCAGTACTACTATATGGCTCTGAATCATGGACTATTAAAAAACAGGATAGACGAAAAATTGATGCATGTGAGATGTGGTGCTGGAGGCGAATACTACGTGTCCCATGGACAGCTCACAGAACTAACGTATCTATTAATAAAGAAATAAATGAACCCCAGCGACTGTCACAGATTGTCTATACTAGAATCCTAAAATTTTTCGGCCACATCAATAGAAGAGATGATAACAACCTAGAAAAGCTGGTGATACAGGGGAAATTGGAAGGAAAAAGACCAAGAGGAAGATCGCCGATGAGGTGGACCGACACTATCAAGGCAACAACCAACAACACAATAACACAAGCAACAAGAGATTCCGGGAACAGGGAAAGATGGAGGGATATTGTACGAAGAGCGACAGCAAAAGAGTAAACCACAATCACGACCTCTCTGAAAAGAGAGAAAACGAAGAAGAAGAAGAAGCTCTTCGAAATATTGTTGCCATCTTTCCATGATTGTATCTTCATTTGTAATTATTCTTCCGTCTTTGTCTTTTATATTCATCATGTCGTGCTCTTTTCTTTGATTTAGTTATTATAATGTTCCGTAAAATAGTTTTTGATTTTCTCTGCAGTTATCATTCATTGTTTTTTCTAAATTGTGCCCATGATTTTTGTTTTGCTTATTTTACTTGTTGTATTACTTCGTTTCTTTTTTCTTTGTATTCTTCATAGTCCTCTCTTCTATTGGTCTGCAAGTATTTCCTCCTTTTATACTTTTTGTCTTTAATTTTGTTCTTTAGTTCCTCTGTTCACCATTCTGTTTTCTTCACTTTTTTGTTTGATATTTTTGTTGTTCCACCGCACTCCCTTGCAGCATCCATTATAATATTTTTAAATGCCTCCCATTCCCTTTCTATGTCCAGTCTTTTTTCTTTCTCTCTTTCTTTGAACTTTCTTTGTAATATATACCGATATATTTTTATGTTTGTGTTTCTTTTAGTTTGTAAGATCTTATGTTCTCTTTCACTTTTTTCTGCTTTTGTCTAGTCTTAGTTTATTTTTCCATTGCATGTCCATTCTTAGCAAGTGGTGGTCACGTCCGATTGCTGCTTGTCTTGATACCTTTATGTCCTTTATTTTGCTCCAGTTAGTGTTTTTTTATTAGGACGTAGTCAATTATGGATCTCTCATTTATAGGTGGTTGAGTTCTTGTGAATTTATGTATATCTTTGTGTTGTGGTTAAATGCAGGACAATGCATTGTTGTGCTGACGACAACAAGAATGCAATACTGCAAGCACGCAAGGTTGCACGTATTGGATCCGATCACTACGCAATGAACCTACACGGCTATCACAGTAGATAAAAATACCTAGCATAAGATAGATAGTGGATAGATAGTGTAGATAGTGTGATCAAACCATCGAGGCTACGGATCAGCACCAACACAACGATGGCACGAACCGAGTCCAAAGAAGAAGTCTTCATGGTCCAGGGAGGCAACAGCATCGTAAATCAGCAGGAGGGTGTCAACTTCCACAGCATATGAGCGATAGCAGCCATCGCACTGACCATCATGTTAGTTATATACGTACTAACCCGGATCCTGAGAAGACAGCTCGAGTAGAAAATACGGAAGGAAATCACGCGCAGCCAGGAGCTCGTTGATTTAAGAAACGTAGTATAGACTAAGATTAGTTTTACGAAATATGACAAAACTCGAAAATTATAGAATCATACTACAACAAGTCAAAGATTTTAAAAGTAATATTAGTAAAAATAATCAAGAAAGACGTAAAAGTAGTAAGTTAACAAATGAAAAACTAAAACAATTAGAAGATATTGTAGTACTATTCAATAATTTAAAACTTAATACTAGTGTAGAAGAATATACCGCAGACATTATACAATTTGTGAAAAGTATAGAAGAATTAATCAGTACAGTTAAGAAGAATTTAGAATTAAGGTTAAATAAACTAGACAATATGGCAAATTTCGATTTAAAAACCGCGGTAAGCCTTATGCCAACTATGGACGGCAAAGAAGAGACAACGAAAAAATTGTTGGACGCTTAAAACTATACGAACACTTGATTAAGGAAGAAGATAAAAAAATGTTGATTGCATTTGTTTTGAAAACTCGTTTGTCTCAAAACGCAAAGGTGCGATTATCAAAAAAATATGACTCCATTGAAGCGCTCACAAAAGACTTTCAAAATAATGTTGTTACAAAGAGATCAGCCACTACACTGTCAAATCAATTACATCTTGCACGACAATACAATAAAACGGTAAGTCAGTTTCGGTTTCAAATAGAACAAATGTTGAGTGACTTAACATTGGCACAATCGGGAGATAACGAAGATTTATTAATCGCATTACAACCAGTGAACGAGAAAATAGCAATCAATTCTTTTTGCAATGGGCTAAGAGATAATGTTATAAGAACTATAGTAAAGGCACGTAATTGCAACACCATAAAAGAAGCCATCAGTTTGGCGGTAGATGAGGAGCAGAACAATCAGAATGAAAGTTCGAAGGTATTTCATTTCGCGAAGCGAATGAGTTACCACCACCCTCAAGATAACAGAAATACGGCAAGCAGACATCCACCAAATAAAAATAGGATTTATCATAAACAATTCACCACAAGAAATGACAACACTCAGCGAAACAGTTATCAGCGGAATAATTACCAAGGAAACAGCTTTCAAAGGAGCAAAGCATCAACACAATGGCAGAAAGGAGCAGTTCGGGGAGACAACCGACACCATGGCAACAGAAAACAGTTATTTCTTGCATCAAGAGAGAGCGACTGTACCGAGAAAGATAAATCAACGACTACAGCATCGAGAAATCGGCTTTTTTGAGAATAACAGGCAGTCGGCAATATTTCATATGGACCGTAAAAATTACATACGAATGCAGTACAGAGGTAGAAATTTGTTATTTTTATTAGACACGGGAGCGTCTATTAGCGTAATATTTGCAAACTCAGCGGTTTGCCGCGAAGCAGTTAACAACAATAATAGAATAACTATGAAAGGAATTGCAGGTACCACCGAATCGAAAGGTTCAGTGAGGATACCATTAAAAATTAAAAATCATTTAATTAACCACAAATTTTTCATCCTAAATGATATAGAATGTAAAATGAACGGAATAATTGGTTCCGATTTCTTTTCAAAATTTAGAGCAACTATTAATTTTGATAAATATGTGTTTTCATTTTGGGATCATTCACAAAACATAATAACACCGCTAGAGTACAAAGAGTACAAAGTACAATACAAAGAGAATAGATTGTTTGCCGACGCGACAACTAATTCTAAACGATTTTCACAACCTACCGACTGGAGGTCATGCAGGGATAAACAGGATGTACGCGAATATTAAAAGATATTACTTTTGTGAAAAATTCAAAACTGACATATCGAAGTTTGTAGCAAAGTGTGATGAATGTCAACGATTTAAACACTCCATTACTCACAAAGGACCACTAACTGTTACTACCACAGCAGCATCAGCATTTAATAAAATTTATTTAGATCTTGTCGGACCTTTACAACAAGACAATGAGGACAATAAATATATTTTAACGTTGCAATGCGAATTAACAAAATTCATGGAAGCATATCCCATTGTCAATGAAGAGTCTGAAACAGTGGCAAGATCATTTGTCAACAATTTTATTTTGAAGTTTGGAATACCTAAAGATATCGTTACGGACCAAGGTACCGAATTTTTAGGGGAAGTTTTAAAAAAATCAGCAAAGATTTTGGGGATTAATCAACTTAATTCTACAGCATATCACCACCAAACTCCAGGAGCATTGGAGAACACGCATAAACATTTGGGAGCATACTTGCGTATGCAGACAAACAAATTTTCAAATACATGGAGTTCATGGGTACCGTTTTGGTGTTTCTCATTCAACAATTCTGTACACTCCGAGACTAAGTACACTCCGTTTGAGTTATTGTTTGGGAGAAAGTGTAACCTATCAAATAATATATTAGAAACAGTGGATCCATTATATAATTTTCAAGACTATCCTAACGAACTCAAGTTTAGATTACAGACAGCATGGAACGATGCTAAAGACAATTTAATAAAATCTAAAACTATGAGGAAATATAAGTTAGACAAAAATAGTTCTATTGTTAGTTATAAGTTTATAGATAAGGTATTATTAAAAAGTGAAGGTAAAAACAAACTAGAACCAGTATACAATGGACCCTTTAAAGTGATTAGTGAAAAGACACCGAATGTGACATTAAAAATTGTGAAAAAACAAGTGTTAGTTCTTAAGAATAGATTAAAGAAGTATGTATGATTAATGTAATAGTAAGTAGTATTAACTTAGAATTAATTAGTACTAAGACATGGATAATCATTAAGTAGTCTTAAGAAAAAATGTAAGTAATAATTCAATTTTTTCTTCCTTAACGGGGAAGGTGTGGTGGAATGCAGGACAATGCAGGTCAAGGCATTGTTGTGCTGACGACAATAAGAATGCAATACTGCAAGCACGCAAGGTTGCACGTATTGCATCCGATCACTACGCAAGGAACCTACATGGCCATCACAGTAGATATAAATACCTAGCATAAGATAGATAGTAGATAGATAGTGCAGAGAGATCATGTCACTCTATTATTCATGTCACTCTAGCTGTACACTGTCACGCTGACCATTTAGTAAATAAACATGTACTACTACCCGTAAGTGTCTAATTGATCCCACTGCACCGAGATCAGGAATCACCACCGTGATACATCGAAACCCCGTCTGATCTCACAAGGCGATCCAAGCGACCCTACGCATAATTCACTTATTCTTTCACCATTATTGTTTCAGGTATATTCTCCTTCTTTCCCAGGATTTCATTTAGTAATACGTTCTGATTTCCAACTCTTCCATTTAAGTCTCCCATTATTATTACGTTTTCGCTTCTCTCATCTATTTCTATATGTAGGTTCTCGTAGAACTTTTTTTCTCTCTTTGCATCTTCGTTTACTCCATATGCTATAATTAATGTCCATGTCTCGTCTTCCGTCAAGTTCATTTCTATAGTAATCATCCTCTCGTTTATATGTCTTTACTTTATCATGTCTTCTATTCTTTCCGGTGCTATTATTATTCCTACCCCTCCGCTTGCTCTTTCATTTTCTTCTACTCATGTCCATATGAGCCAGTACCCTGTATGGATTCTCTGGATTCCTTTACCTTTCCGTTTTGTTTCTGTTATTCCCGGCATTTTTATTTTCTGTTTTTCCATTTCTTCTACTAATTCTTCTTCTTTACCTTTAATGCTTCGTATATTCCATGTGCCCATTCTTAGTTTGGTATGTTTTTCTTGATCAATTTTTATTTTATTCATGTGTGTTATTCCTTTTTCGTTGACTTTGCTATGGTCCTTTTCGTCTTTCTTGTTATATCTTAGTTTTTTTATCTAGTCGTATCAATTTGTTTGACTCCTTTCTGTGTTATATCCTATTTGTATTGTACGTCGTTTATTTTTATCTTCTGATATCCCACTTTGACTAATTTTCCTTTATTGCTTTGCTCCTTCGCAATGCTTCTCAGTTCTTTTTGTATTTCCCTCTTATTTCTTGTTAAATCGTTATCGATATATACCATGCTATTTTTAATGTTACGTTTTGTTTTCATTATATAGATTTTGTGTTCGAAGGACTCAACTTCAGCTATTATCATCTACGTGTTCTTTCCTCTGTTCATCAAGTCAAAGGAGTGACTTGCCTCAGGGCCCAAGAAAGGCATTACTACTTATAATTAAAAATTAAAACACCGAAAACAAAACATGTGTATGGGATACTCAAAAGCCCAGACAGATCAAATTTAGTTTCAAGAAGAACTTATAATTGTCGTCCAGGTAGTTTCAAAAAGTGAGGTTAAGTACTCCATAACACATCTGTTTCTTTTTCAGTGGGCTACCCTGTATAAAATAATGCGAACCTGAAACGTTCAACTAATTTCTATATTTAAACGAAATTTCTTAAATACCTTAATTATCCTGCTTAGTTACGTTTCAATTATTGACAATGTCTTATTATAGAAGTAGAGTGCTCTTGTATTGTCTTGCTACAACGAGTCAATAGTGCTATTTAATAAACGTAGCTAATTCAGCCCTGAAGTTTTATCGTTCATGTAATTAGCATAACGCGGCTTCTATTTGGAGCAGCTCTCCTCCACAGTACGAACTTAATTTCAAATCCCCCTCTAATTCTATTTAAATAAATCTCTGGCGTTATCAACTTACCCGCATTTCTCCCGTTCATTTCTCCGGCCGGAATTTTTACCCCTTCAGGTGTCGGGAGGAATCAATTAAAACTTTCGCCTCCAACGTCCCTTGGGAACACTCCAGACCTCTCTCATTCCTCAGATCGCTAGAATAGTTCTTGTGCGGATTCGAGTTACAATTGAAATATTTTATCGTTTCTATTCGATTTTAAACAAAGCATTTATTTCACCATTATTACATTCCGCATTACTAATTTCTTTAAATATGCATTTTAACCAAATCAGGTGTACTGCACATAAAAAAAAACGTTAACAGTAACGTGTATGTTAGTTGACAGCACCACATTCAAATGTCAATGCATTTGTGATATTATTGCATTTGACATTTGAATAAGATGCTCTAAACTAATGTGATTAACGTTTTTTTTAATAAGCAATACAACTGAATAATTGGACTCTGAGTACAGCACTTGAAATTAAAATTTTAATAAGATCTGGATCAGTAATTGTAATGTGGCTGAGACGAGGGTATAAATATTGATGTTTTGCGCTCCTAGTCAAGAAACACATTGTCATGCCATGTATCAAAGCTCTGTGAAATTTATTTCTTATAACTAGAGGTTATAATATTTACCTTTACTACCTAGGTAAAAAAAAACGAGGCTACGCCTATCCTATGGCCGCCATCCGGCTAAGTACCTCCCACAGGCCTTCACGGTTGCAACAACCCAATCCTGACAGCCGACCCCTGACAACGTAAATGCGTAGCTGTGCATCTACTCTACGGGTTCGACACGGGCATCGACATGCTGCGGAAAGAACAGACTGATATTTGTTGTATTTTAATATTTAATTTTAAATGATTGTAATTGTTCTAGTACTACAAAAATAGTATACAGGATGTCCAAGATAAGGACAACAGTATGGGGATCTCGGAAACCGTAAAAGTTACAAAGGCAGTTAAATTACAAAAAAAGTTGCGCAATTTTCTCAAACGAATACTACATACCACTAATTATTCTGTTGGGAAACCTAGAAATATCCGCTTACTTCCGGAGATATTCGATAAAGTCCGAAATATTGCGAATTTGTTTTAATTTTTAATTTAAAGTTGTTTGAAATTGTATAAGAAAATGAAATGCACTTTCTCGTCGTCACATGTTTAGCTCTACAAGACAGCTTTTACAAATGTCCAGTAAAACGTTTCGTTTTGAAGAAACCATCATCAACTAGATTTTTTTATATAACCCGTAAAATATCCTGTATTAGAATTCCTATTACGAATTAAACTATTTTTATCACAGTATGGTTTCTCATGTTTATATTAAAAAAAGGCTTGTTAATACAAACGTCAAACATTTTCTTGTAGTAGGCGTTGAAATGTTTGCGATGAAGCAACAAAATATTATCTAATTTTAACCCAGAATAGATATCAAAATAGCAACTATAAATGATTTAGCAAAAATAGTTGATAAACATTGAAACATAGCTATTTAGAGTCACACTTATTATTTTGTTTACTGAAATATGATAGTTGTTGTCATTTAATGACAATGAAGGAAAAAATTGATACATAACTTTAATCCAGAATATATACCAAAATTGTAACAAAAATAATTTAAGATGAATAGTTGTTAAACATTGATACATTGTAGTTATTTAAAACCACACTTATTATTTTTTACTGTGATGAGAGAATTCTTCTGTTGATTTAATTGCGACGAAGACAAAAATTAATGCATAATTTTAACCCAGAATATTCAACAAATTAGTAACAACAAATAAATTAGCAAGAACACTTGTTAAACATTGAAACATTATAGTTTTATAGAACCACACTTATTATTTTTTAACTCTGGCATGAGCATTATTCTGTTCATTTAGAGACGACGAAAACAACAACTATTACCTAATTTTAACCCAGTATAGGTACCAAAATAATTACTAAAAACAATTTAGGAAGAATAGTTGTTAAACATTGAAACATTGTAGTTATTTAGAACCACTTATTGTTTTTACTGTGATGTGAGAATTCTTCTGTTGATTTAATTGCGATGAAGACAAAAATTATTGCCTAATTTTAACCCAGAATATTCAACAGAATAGTAACAACAAATAAATTAGCAAGAATACTTGTTAAACATTGAAACATTATAGTTATTTAGAACCACACTTATTATTTTTTAACTCTGGCATGAGCATTATTCTCTTCATTTAATGATGACTAAGACAACAATTATTACCTAATTTTAACCCAGTATAGGTACCAAAATAGTTACAAAAAACAATTTAGCCAGAATCGTTGTTAAACATTGAAACATTGTAGTTATTGAGAACTACATATTATTTTTTCACTGTGGTATTACGAGAATTGTTCTGTTCATTTAATTACCTTCACATCTTAAATTACGTCATAAATTTTATTTCGTCACTCATTTCAATGATTACTACACCGAAATGTTCGAAAAGTATTTGATAAAAGCCGTTTTTTCCGAATAAAAACATGAGAAACCATATAAATCGTTGAATTAGTAATAGAAAATGCTATTTAATACAGGGTGTACTTTATTTACGGGCCATATAAAAATATAAAGTTAATGATGGTTTCTTAGAAACGAAACGTTGTACTGCAAATTTATAAACGCTGTCTTGCAGAGCTAAAAAAGTGGCAGTGAGAAAGTGCATTTTGTTTTTTTAATACCTTTTCAAATAACTTTTGAAAAACATTAAAATGCTCCGGAATTTAGCGGACTCTTGGTTTTCTCAACCGAATAATAGTAACCACAAAATTGCTCAACTTTTTTGGTGATTAAGGCCTCGTTTACATTTGGAAAGTTTACTGGCGGAAAGTACTAACCTTTTTACGTTTTCCTGATTACACATCGTTAGTTTACTGGCGGCAAGTACTTTCCACCAGTAAACTTTCCAAATGTAAACGAGGCTTTAACCGCCTTTGTAACTTTTACGATTTGCGAGTTACCCATGCTGTTGATCCTTATCTTGGACACCCTGTATACACCACGGTTGTAAATATTATTACAGCCTTGGGTCATGAATTGCTCAGAGCAAGCGCCTCGCGATTCAATGAACCGCGGCTATAAAAGAATACATCACAACCTTTTTGAATAATACTCTATTTCAATGAGTAAGTTGTAACAAACTTAAAAAGTATGATTTTAGTATTACTCACTGACCATAATATCTTTAATTCATTTGTTTCCTTTTAAAATTATCCAGTATGTAAAAAAATGTACAGTATTTTCATTATTTGGTGAAAACTACATATTATAAACGCTATAATATTATGAAATATAGTACATATACCGGGTGTACATTTCAAAACCAGCCAATCTCAACAACTTTTTAATGCAAGCTAATTAATTTTAAAAAAACACGTCGATTGATTTATGGGGGGGGGGAGTTTAAAACTGCATCAAAAACTGGTTCGACTATTTTTTGTTCAACTTAACTTGCATTCAAAAGTTATTGAAACTGACTAGTTTTGAAATGTACACTCGGTATAATTTCTAAAAACAAGAAAACTAAGCTGTGCATGACATTTTTGTTTTGCAGTTTCATGCAGTTTTCATAATACATTGAAGCTTTGGTGGCAGTTTCGGGACACCCTATATATAGTTCCTTTGGTTTTTTGTAACGAGTTTGAGGTGTATTTCTTATACATTCCCTTTTCATTTGCCGCTTTAATAAATATTAACTGCGGATGTTCATCAACTATAAAAATTATTTGTGTATCACTACCCTCCATTAATAAAATAGACAATGTCTTTTCTGTAGTGCATTTTATATACAATAAGTTACAATTATTTCGAAGGAACAAAGAATAATACATTATTTTCTTAAGTACTTCTAAGCGATTTCTTTGAAGTAGCAGTAAAGGAGTATTTATTAAGGCTTTCGATCTTTTCGTTTCCTGTTTACATTTTGATCAAAGTAAATAATTTCGAACACGCAATTTCCATTGCATTATTGGACTCAGGAGTTCACTCATTCTCTTTTTTTTCTGTATAAGGTGGTTCTAAATGTGAATGCTGACATATCACAGTCACTGACCTAATTCCACACAAAACTTGTCCTGAATGATAGTTTTTACTTCGTGGATTAACACGTTTTAAGGTCACACTTTCATCCAGCTTTTGCTTTAATTATTGTTTTCGTATGGTGGCAATGACCGATTTTGCTGGTTGCACATGCGAGCTTGGAATTAGACGGGCGAGTGGAAAAAAAGGAGGGAGGTAATGCGGGAAAGCCGGACTGGCGTACGTCTAGCTATCAAGTTGCAGTTAAAACCCGTCGCTCTGGTTTCCCCAGGATTGATTTCCTGGATGGAATTAAAGTTTAAATTCGAGCCGAAAAGCATTACGCGCCCCATCGCATACCGCCCCCATCGATAAATTGGCTGATTGTAATTTGATTAGCAGACCAAGAACGAACACATAAATAACGCTGGTTAACATTGTCGATATGGATGTAACGTAAACGGATCCTCATAGTACCAATCCATGCAGAGTGCTTTAAATCGTGCGAGGCTATGCATAGACGTAATAACCTAATCAGCAATTGTAACTCGTTAAAAATTAGTTGCAAGTAGAGAATAAATAGAACTTTATTATATATATATATATATATATATATATATATATATATATATATATATATATATATATATATATATATATATATAAATATATATATATATATATATATATATATATATATATATATATATATATATATATATATATATATATATATACCGGGCTTTTTTTTCCTTATTACACATATGATGGACAATGTATAACTGGTTGCCTGCATCTACCCGCAAAGAATTTCCTATGTGTAATTCTAAAAAAAAAAAAACAACTCATTAGCGGGTCGGTGCACGCAACCTGTCAATTTTGGCATATGTTACACATAGAGGTTATGTTTTTATTCAAGGCAATACACGACAGGGTTTTTGAAGACACGCAGAGTATTCGTAATGTATTGTGGATTTATGCCATTGCATGCAGTACGTATACGGCCTTTCAATTCATCTACGTTATGTATTTGTACGTCATTAAAAATTTTACTTTTCAGGTAACCCCAAAGAAAATAATCATTTGTTGACATATCAGCTGATCTTGATACATTACGAATACTCTCGTGTATTGTCTTGAATAAAAACGTAACCTCTCTGTGTAACATATGCCAAAATTGACAGGTTGCTTGCACCGACGTCGCTAATGAGTTGACTATTTTTTTTTTAGAATTACACATAGGAAATTCCTTGCGGGCAGATGCAGGCAACCAGTTATACATTGTCAATCATATGTGTAAAAACGAAAAAAAAGCCCGGTATATATATATATATATATATATATATACAGGGTGTATCAGCCAAATGGAATAAATTCAATAATAAGTAAATGGGGGCGTGTTCGAAAAAACGCTCGGACACGTCGATTGTTATTTTTAGTTGCGCATTTTTTTCAACAAAAACTTTTTATACAGGGTGTGTCATGTGACCGTGGCCAATATCAACTTTCTTATTTTAAATGCAACACCTGGTATATTATTCAATTTTTGGATTCTTCAGAAAATTCTAGACATATTTCATGTACAATGTCCTATACCTATCTTCAACTGTTTCGGAAATATTAAGTGTTTTCAGATTTATAATATTCAACCGAATATTTCCAAATCGGTGGATAGGGAGGCGAGGATCGATGGAATGGCCAGCACGATCCCCTGATCTGACGTCATTAGACTTCTTCTTATGGGGATATGTCAAAAGTATTGTATACAAAACTAAACCCCTCGACTTAGCTGACTTAAGAAGACGAATAATGCTTGCGATTAGATCGGTCACGCCTGAGATGTTGAGTAACGTTAGAAGAAATTTCTATTTAAGATTAGGATGTTGCCAAGACGTTCACGGCGAGCATTTTGAACATCTCCTCCATTGAAATTTATTGTTTTTTTTTGTTTTTTTACATTATCAAGAAATAAACAGTATTACTTATTAGTTTTTTAGTGTGTTGTAACGAATTTCTGTAATCAAATAATTTTCTTTTTTTAATGTTAATTTTTGCAATAAATCTGAAAACACTTAATATTTCCGAAACAGTTGAAGATAGGTATAGGACATTGTACATGAAATATGTCTAGAATTTTCTGAAGAAACCAAAAATTGAATAATATACCAGGTGTTGCATTTAAAATAAGAAAGTTGGTATTGGCCACGGTCACATGACACACCCTGTATAAAAAGTTTTTGTTGAAAATAATGCGCAACTAAAAATAACAATCGACATGTCCGAGCGTTTTCTCGAACACGCCCCCATTTATTTATTATCGAATTTATTCCATTTGGCTGATACACAGTGTATATACAGGGTGGAAACTTTAACTGGAATAAAATTCATAACGTCGATATAGGCGATTTTTGCAAAAAATCCCGAAACACGCTAAGTATTGTTTTTTCTTGCCCTCATTTCTATGTATATGCTGCTTGTTTATCTGTTCCCGGAAGAGCGCAGCCACCTCTGACTTTTTTTTTCAAATGGAAAGGTATGTCAAGTGACACCTCGTTTGAAAGGTCTCTGCGCAAGTAATACAACACACTATTTATTTCTTGAATATTTACAAATCCCACGTGATAAAAAAAAACCACTTTTATAACTTGAATACTATTTAATGCAACAAATGTTCAAATTCTATTATTATCACTAGTAACTAAGCAACGCAGTTCGATAGCATCAAAACACATGTCAAAAACATACAACTTTACTCCGAAACATGTTCAACGTAAAAGTGGTTTTCTTCTTTTTATCACGTGGGCTTTGTAAATATTCAAGAAATAAATAGTGTGTTGTATTACTTGCGAAGAGACCTTTCAATCGAGGTGTCACTTGACATACATTTCCATTTGAAAAAAAAAAGTCGGAGGTGGCTGGGCTCTTCCGGGAACAGATAAACAAGCAGCATATACATAGAAATGAGGGCAAGAAAAAACAATACTTAGCGTGTTTCGGGATTTTTTGCAAAAATCGCCTATATCGCAGTTATGAATTTTATTCCAGTTAAAGTTTCCACCCTGTATATACATATATATATATATATATATATATACAGGGTCCGTCATTTCACCTCCCGTCTTCTGTAGCTCAGTTTCTAATTGAGTTAGGATTTTGATATTTTGCAGACTTTACTTGCATTCTGTGGCGTATTTTAGGAAAATATTTTTGATTATACAAGGTGTCCCAAAAAAGTGTGACGTCATGATGATGTGTATTTTTAAATTGCATGGTATATTTTTTGTTGTTTATTTGGGTGCCCTTTATGGATGCCTACATACCTATGAAATTTTATTAAAATCGGTTCAGTGATTTTAGCACAAAAAAATAAAAACTGAAAAAAATCAGTTTTGCACCATTGGTTAAGAAAATTAATAAGAGATAAAAATATGCCTTGTTAATAAAACCATACTAGGTTCTCATTAAATAAGGTCTGATAGTTGCGTTAACCAAGTTTTTTTGATATGCTTGATACAGAGTGCCCAAAATTTAGTGTCAAACTTTTCAAACTTTAAAGCACTTTATTTTCATTATTTTAAATTGGAGCCCCTGTATATTTTTATGTCATTCCATGTGGAATATAAAGACAAACATTTTTCCTAATTACAACTCTATCGCAATTCCTAACACATTGAAAGTTATGTGCAGAAAACTCGATTTATCAACTATTCTAATAGCCATTTTAATGAATAAAATTTGAAGGTGACTTTGAAAAACAATTTATTGTATAATGCATATCAATAAAACTTGGTTAACGCAACTGTCAGGCCTTATTTAATGAGTACCTTGTATGGTTCTATTAACGAGGCACTATTTTTATCCCTTATTAATTTTCTTTACCAATGGTGCAAAACTGTTTTTTTTCAGTTTTTATATTTTTGTGCTAATGTCACTAACCCGATTTCAATAAAATGTTATGGGTATGTAGGCATCTATAAAAGGCACCCAAATAAGTAACAAAAAATATACTATGCAATCTAAAAATATATATCATGATGACGTCACACGTTTTTGGGACACCTTGTATAATCAAAAATATTTTCCTGAAATACACCCTTGAAAGCAACTGAAGTCTGCAAAATATCAAAATCCTAACTTAATTAGTAACTGAGCTATTGAAGACGGGAGGTGAAATGACGGACCCTGTATATATGGCGATGAAGTAAGTTTATAAATTTCGGCAAGTGTGTAAAAATGTACCAATCGAAATCTGAGTATACGTCTGTATCAAGAGCTGAGCTAAGCGGTAAAGATAGAAAAATATATAAACAACGAATTTGTCTTACATGAATAAATAAATAAAACATGAAAGCAATTACTAATACTTTCTAAATATCATTTTTAAATTAAAATTTTATATATGAATGTTCAAAGCAAGTTAGCTCCGTCTTGAAATTTCTTTGTTTTATGCTTGTTAACACTATAACGCTTTGATCTGATGCTCCTATATAAAACTCGTAACATTTTACAATCTGCTATACACAGAATTGTACTTTGTAAGTTAAATAATAATTCTAACCGTATATTTCGCAGTTATCGAGCCCGTACAGTAAAAGTAGTAGATTGCAGAAAGTAAAAGATTTGCAACAATGGCAATTTGTAAAAAATATGCAATAAATAAATGACTACTGAAATATTTGTTGTTTTAAAGTAGGAATGATTTATTTAAATTTATTACTGACTTACACAACCTTAAAATCTTTATATATATTTACTCTATTTTATCGTAAAAGTAATTTGTATGCGGAGCCAGCTGATACTTTTAATTTTAATTGAATTATATATACGTTTTATATTCATATAAGATTTAACGAATATAATACCATATTTTACTCTTAGGAACACATGAAACTGCAGCTTGTATTTACATTATATCATTGTACTATCTCAGCTCATGACAAACATTTCTATATATACACTACTCAAAACAATTAACGCATATTGATGGAAATGGATTTAAGTAAGCTTAGATTGAAATAAAAACAAAACACAGTTTATGCATTTATCTGTCTAAGAATATTGTTGCACTAATAATCAAAATCATTAATTTGATAGTGTTTAGAAAAATAATTTCTTTTAAATGTCCAAATAACAAACTGTGCGGTTCTACTTTAAATTCGAAATTTCGTCGGTTCTGTGTTCTAAAACTACGTATAAAATAAAGTAAAACAATAATAGACGCAATACAAGACATTTAACAGATGGTGAAGCTCAATCTGCAGTTCTTCTTCTCCGGGAAGGGCTGACACAAGTGAGAGTGGCTCAAATTTTAAATGTGGCCCAATCCTCCATTAGTAGGGTGTACCAACGTTTCCGAGAAACTCATGGATATTCCAGACGCCGAGGACAAGGACGACTAAGGGCCACAAATCCAATAGAAGACCGTTTCATAACACTTTCTGCTTGCAGAAATAGAACAGTTACCGCTAGATTCTTACAAGACTCATTACACCAAGTGCACAATACAAGAATTTCAGATCAAACAGTTAGAAACCGACTACATGAAATCCATTTAAATGCTAGATGTCCAGCAACGGGCCCTCGTTTAACCAGGGAACATCGAGTACGGCGACTTGCTTTTGCAAGAGAACATGTGGTTTGGATTCACCAGCAATGGGCGAATATTTTGTTCTCGGATGAGTCGAGATTCACTCTTTCATCCAACGATCGACGTCACAGAGTGTGGAGAACTCCAGAGACTCGATTTTCCCAATGCAATATCCACCAATTGGATGCCTTTGGTGGGGGCGGAATCATGGTTTGGGGAGCAATCAACTCACAAGTACGTACAGAGTTACATGTGTTTCATAACGGAACTTTAAATGCAGACAGGTATATCCGAGATGTTTTAGAACAACATGTCATGCCTTTTGCTCCATTCATTGGCCATGATTTTCTGTTAATGCATGACAATGCCCGCCCACACACCGCACAAATAGTGCAACAGTATCTCCAGAGGGTTAATATCGAAGCAATAGACTGGCCAGCAAGATCACCCGACTTAAATCCTATAGAGCACATGTGGGACAATCTTGGCAGACGACTAAGAAGTAGGCTAAATGTACCACAAACTCTAAACGAGTTATCTGAAGCACTTGTGGAAGAATGGAATAACATTCCTCAGCAGCTAGTGGAAAATTTAATTCTCAGCATGGAAAGGCGTTGTAGGGCAGTAATATGAGCCAGAGGAGGGAACACCGAGTATTAAAACTATAATTCTAAACAGATACCAGTAATTTTGAAAAATTTGTTTTATGATATTTTGAGTATTTTTTGTTAACTTCAAATATCTGTTCCTAATTTTCTTTAAATTTTATCAACATTATCTTAAATTTTGTTATTCTTTGAACCACTAACATAATAAATTGAAAAATATAAAAAATAAATTAAAAAGTCATGTTTTTTTGGATTATGCGATAATTGTTTTGAGTAGTGTATTTGTTGGTGCTCTCAACAATAAGTCTTACACAGGTCATACATATTTCGGATTGAACACAAATTTGAAATCAGTAAATAAAAGTAAAAGTATAAAATTCTCTGCACATATATAAAATATTCTACTTAAAAAATGTAAGAAATATAAAATATAAAATATAAAATACAGGCCATAGAGAATAAATGATAATACACAACAACAGTGATATAATACATTATAAACAGTTACACCTAGAAACTAAAATTTACAAAACAGCGTCGTTCATGAAGTATTCATCAAATGAATAAAAAGCAGAATTAGTTTGATACTTCTTACACCAGTATTTAAACTGAATAATAGGCAATTGCTGTATATTACGTTCCAATACATTAAAAATATTGATGCTGTAGTATCTAGTGCCTGTTTTTGCCTTTGATAGGCAAAATTTTTCAGTACGAATATCATTTCTGGCGCGAGTTTCATACGAATGATAGTCTTTATTACAAGAGTATGTACACCTGTACAAATGATACATTGAAATTTAATGAACAAAAGACATTCTAAAATATACAAACATGGTGCTGTGAGAATTTGTACGCTTTTAAATTTTTCTCTACAATCAGCTCTGTATTCAAGACCTGCCACTATCCGAATAGCTCGTCTTTGTAATCTAAATATATCGCTCATTATAGCCGAGTGTCCCCTTAAAATGATACCATATTTAATACGTGATTGCATAAAAGCGTAATAAACCTTAATTAACATTTTAGAATGTATTGCTCGTGTTAGATTTTTTAAAAGATACACAGTTTTTGTTAGGCTCTGTTCTAATTTGGCCCCATGTGCTTCCCATGTTAGATGTGAATCTAGAATGACACCCAAAAATTGGTTAGACATATTTTGTTTCGGCAAATTTTGTTTTAGTGAAAATGTAAGTTCAACAGTCTTATAAGTATTTAGTTTTAGTTTATTACACTCGAACCAGCTATACATTCGTTTCATTGCTAAATGTGACTGTACTCTGACATATGTGCTCTCATCTTTTACAGAGTTGCTGTTGCAATGTTATTATTTTCCACGGAGCTCTGACTCTATGGATTTTGCTTCATTCCATTATGTTTTTTGTATCGCACAAATACAGTGTGTTTCACTTGGAATGGTAACACCTCAGATGTATCATCTGCATACAAAACTGTTAGCAAGTTTGGACCTTGCATTGATATATCGTTGATGTATATAAGGAAGATTAGTGGACCCAAGATCGACCCTTGAGGTACGCCATGTACTATTTTAAGTTCCTCTGATGCACAATTATTTACGACTACCTTCTGACTTCTATTTGTCATGTATGACATTAATAATTTACAGCTCTCTGAACTAAAATTGTAAAAATACAATTATCTCAAAAGAATTGAGTGTGTAACTCAGTCAAATGCTTTACTTAAGGCTTGTAGGTGAGTGGTCACAATTTCACCATTTTCAAAAGCATCGATTACAAAATTTACAAAGGCATTGATCGCTGTTGTTGTTGATCTGCCCTGCCTAAAACCACACTGTGAGTCTGTCAATATATGGTTTTATTCTACGAAAACTGTTATTTGTTCAGATAGGATTGATTCAAATATTTTTAAGAGTATGGGAAGTATGCAAATTGGGCGGTAATTATTTTTATCTTTCTTGTTTCCTTTTTTATGTATTGGAATACACTTGGCTACTTTTAAGTTATCTGGAAAGATTCCTGTTCTTATTGACCTGTTAATAAGGTAGGTGATAGGACATATTAAATCAATGATGACTTTAATTAAGTCAATGTTAAGGCCGTATATGTCTTTACTTTTTTTTGTTTTTAAGTTTAAATATAGTGTCTCGTACTTTAACACTGGACACCTGTTTAAAATGTAAATACTGTGAAATATTTTCCGCAGAAGAGCCTATCATACTATGTATCGGATCTTGCTCACAGTCCAGTATTGAATCAATTACCGTTTCTGCAATTGTTGAAAAATACTTATTGAATTCATTTGGGATTATTTCAATGTTCTCCTTTCTATTGGTATTATTATGCGCCTTGGATTTTATTACCTCTCAGACTGCCTTTGAGCAGTTGGAGGATGAATTTATATAATACACATTTGCATTTCGTTGTTCTTGTATAATGCGCTGCTTATATTATTTTTTTTGTTGAGTATATTGAGTTTTAGCATGATCACTTCTTACTTTGTTTTTTATGTCACAGAGCAAGTGTAAATTTTCTCTCATTTTTTTAAACTCAGGACTAAACACTAAATATTGCCTGTGTTATTGCGTATATTTTTCATGCGTTCTTGAAATGCCATTGAACACGAATAACTGATTCTATCAATGCAGATAGACCATGCTAAATTAATATCAATTTTATCATTCATAACATCCATCCACTCACAGCAGCCCAGGATATTATACATGTTAATTTTCCCTGATTTTGTAATTGGCCTAACAATTGTTTTAATTTCGTTTTGTGTGTGGTCAATTTCGGTGCACATTCCAAAATGATCCGACATTCCTATATTAATTACTTTAGCCTGGTTTGTATCCAAGCTGTTATATTTGTTTAAGAATATATTATCTAAACACGAGTCTAACCTAGTTGCCCGTGTAGCCTTATGCAGACCATAGCAAACATGTTGCATAGTTGTATGGCTCTTCTGTCTGCTGAGTTAAAATGAACTGATTGAAAATGATTTGAACTGCTTATAACAAAATTTTTAACCCTATGACGCAGAAAGTTATATACGTTGTTTTACGTTTTAAAGTCACTTAACATTAAACGAATATGATACAATATTTTACTCTTAGAAACACATGAAACTTCAACTTGTATTTATATTCTATCAATGTATCATCTCAGCTTATGACTAATTTTTGAACTGCTTATAACAAAATATAAAGCCTTATGACGCAGAAAATTATATTCTTACATTTTAAATATTTCAGAAAAACATTAAGAGTCAATTATACAGTGTGGTAATTAAGTAGCGGATAAATTCGGTAACTCCGTTAATGTGTATGAGAGAGAAAAAATCTGAAAGGGAGATAGCGATATAAATAACTGCGCATATTAAAATATTTTTTTCGGATTTAAAAAAACAAAATTTTAAAAGTTATGACCTCAATAATGTTTTTTTTAATGACAACCTACATTTTGCATTTTTTATTTCGGTAGAGCTTATTAATCTGTTTTCAACCATACAATATTTTGAATAGGTTAGATAAGAAAAAAATCAAGAAAAACGGCCTCAAAGTTAAAAAAAGAAAGTTAACGATTGGACTGTTAAAATCGTTGTTATTCTGGTTGAAAACAAACAAAAAAATATTAACGCTTCGACAATTACAGTAAATGTTCAAACTGGTGACCTTACACCATCTGCAATACCCAAACGGTAAAAAAATGCATTCACCACGTTTTGAAGCATTCGTTATTAACCTACACTCATGCCGAATTATTTCTTTAAGGTCCTCTATAGTCTATACCATGTTTTTCAAGTGCCCCCATAGAATAATAAACTAATGGCGTTAGATCAGGGGATATAGACGGCCATTCTACTGGAACCCTTCTTCCTATCCAGGTTTACTTTTTTAACTATAAGGCCGTTTTTTTTTTAAAAAAAATCTCTTGTAAGCTATTAAAAATGATATATAGTTGATTATTTTTTGACGTTTCTCAAAACCAATGATATATTTCGATTTTTGTCATATTGATACTTCTGTACCAATCCCGTCATTATTATACTGGGAATATTCTCTAGAGATTATTATAGTGGGAATAATCTCGGTAGCTAGGTTCACTCTTGTCAATCAAAATATTTGTCAAATTATTAATTTATCAATCATATTAAAGTGTCATACAAAATGAATAAAAGTCGCTTTAGCTGCGTTTCGCATACTGAAATTGATAAAGAAATACTAGAAAGCAAAAAACGTCAAAAAATAATCTAATCAAATATAACTCGAGAGTTCGATAAATTAGAAAATAATTTGACAGATTATGTCTCAAACTTGTTGCCATTTGGCAATAGTCACTCGAGCCCTTCGGGCTCTCGTGACTATTGCCTGGCAACAAGTTTTCGACAATCTGTCAAATTATTTTCAATTTATTCTCACTCTCTTGTTATATTATTACTGAAAACAGATTAAATACTCTACCGAAATAAAAATAAAAAATGTAGGGTGTCATTTCAAAAAAAACATTAATGACGTCATAACTTTTAAAATTTTGTTTTTTTTAATCTGAAAAACATATTTTCATAAGTGCAGTTATTTATATCGCTACCTCCCTTTTAGATTTTTTCTCTTTCATATACATTAACGGAGTTACCAAATTTATCCGCTACTTAATTTCCACACTGTATAACATAATATAATGTAAAATGTATTATTTGCACAGTTTAAATTATAAATATTTATAAAATATATTTGTAGGTACTATTTAAAATAGCGCACATTAATAATATAACATACTCAGCAGCGTGTCGAATTGTGTCTATTTTCACATGAGAGATTAAAATTTGGTACAAACCAAATATCAAGAATAGGATTTCATTCAAAATTACATTTGGTAATTTTATGGTATAGAAATGATTATTTAAAAAAAAAACAGGAGTGTGAATTAGTTATTATCCTCGAATAGGATCTCTTATATATACAACATAAATCAATTACGCTACATTGGGAAAAGCAGTAGGAATCACGATTTATTTATTTTAGTTATTTCTTTGCCTTTCTACCATGCTGTGGAGGGCATACATTATTAATTTTTATAATAGTCTCTCCACTTCCTCCTATCTTGTGTTAATTTCTTTATTTCTTCCCATGTGTTCCCTTTTTTGTTACCTCTTCTTTTATTGCGTTGTTCCAGTCTTTTGACGGTCTTCCTGTTTGTTGTTTTTATGTTGCTCTTGTCTCGTATATTTTCTTAGTGTTTATTTCTTCTCTCATTCGTCTCATATGTCCTTACCACATCATTTGGATTTCTGTTATTTTTTCTTATAGTGGTTTTATTTTTAAGTTTGTCCTGCGACGCGCAGGACAAACTTAAAAATAAAACCAATAAAACGAGACGCTCGTTCCTTATCCTGTCTCTTCTTGTTTTGTTTTCTGTTTATCTTAGGAATCTCATCTCCACGGCTATTTTTTTAAATTTGTTTCATGTCATCGTCATTGTTTCGCTGCTGTAAATTAGCGTTGGTCTAATTACTTTTTTGACTATTTCTTTTTTTTTTGTGTCTCTAGATATCTCCATCTTTGTGTTTCCCCGCTGCTTCTTGATAAAAAAACGTGTTTTTCAATATGTTATATAGTTTTGCTGTTTTTTGTATTTTATCTTATATTTCATTATCTAATTTACCATTGCTCTGTATAATTGTTCATCAATATCTGTATTGTTCTACTTGTTCGATTTTTCCTTGTAGTTTTAATTCGTGTTTCTTTATCTCTCTGGCAATTATTACGTTTTTTGTATTTTTGTAGTTTATTTTCATGTTTATTTTCTGAATCTCTTTCTCAATTATTTCCATATTGTATTGCAGTTACTTTAGTTTAGTTTTGTTTAATTTATTAAATATATGAAGATACATATTCTTCCTCTGTTTCTGCAATTATTGCCTTGTCATCCGTGAATTGCAGTTCTGCTATATTTATTATCTCCATTTTCCAGTATCCAATTTTTGGCATTTTTATTTTTTGCTTTGCTTTCTTCATCACCTTATCCAATACAATTATGAAAGGCAAACCGCTTCGCATGCTTCCTTGTTTTACTCTTTTCTTCGTTTCGAATTCTTTTGATTCCTCATTGTTGGTTCTCACAATATTTCTGTTTTCTCTGTACATGTATTTTATTACATTTATTATTTCCTCCTCTATCCTCTCCTTATCCTTATCCTGTCAAATGCCTTTTTGAGGTCTACGAAGCATATGTGCATTTCTCTGTTCTTCTTAATTAGTTTCTCGCTTAGTTGTCTGAGTATGAAGATTTGGTCTTGCGTACTTCTCCCTCTTCTGAATTCGCACTGGCTGCCCTCTATTGTTTTTTCTAGTTTGTCTCGCATCCTTTTTTCGGGTACCCAGGTCATTATCTTATTTGGTATACTTGTTCGTGTGATTCCTCTGTAATTTTCGCATATTCTTTTATCTCCTTTCTCTTGTATTGGTAGAACTATTCCTTTATTCCATTCTCTTGGTGTTTCCCCGCTGCTTATTATGTCATTTATCAGATTCGTTATTTATGTTAGTCCCTCTTCTTCCATGTGTTTCATCATCTCCGGCGTTATATTGTCTGTTCCTGGTACTTTCCCGTTTTTTAGTTTTTTTATTGCTTCTTGTACTTTTTCTATTTTATTTTGTTTAATGTTTTCTTGCCTTTCTCGCGACTTTCCCCCCCATTATTTTGTTACGTTATCAATTTCATCCTGCTCGGTTAATTCTTTGAAATATTGTCTCCATCTTTCCATTATCATGTTTTCATAAGTGATGATTGTTCCATATTTATCTTTCATGTTCACCATGTTTTTTTTTATTTAGTTGCATTAGTATTCCGTAGAATAGTTTTTGATACTGCCCAAAATTCTCATTCATTTTTTCATTACATTTCGTTCATGACTTGCTGCGACATGACATGACTGTTTTGCTTCTTTTATTATTGAATTCGTTTTGGTTTTCTTTTCTTTGTATTTTTCATAATCTTCTATTTTTTTTTAGGTATCTTTTCCATTTCACTTTTTTGTCTTTTATCTCCTTTTTGAGTTCCTCTGTCCACCAGTTTGTCTTGTTCATTTCCCTGTTTCCAATTTTTGTTGTTCCGCAGGTCTCCCTTGCCGCTTCTAGTATATTTTTTGTGAATGTTTCCCATTTTTTTTTCTATGTTTAGCTTCAATTTGCTTTCGCCGATTTTATTTTGTAGTATCTCTTTGTATTTCTCTTGTGTTTGTGTGTCTCTTATGCTGTATGCTTCTACCTTTTCTTTAACTTTAATCATCCTCTATGCTGTTTTTTTTTTGTATTTTCTTCCAACTCCTGTCCATTTTTAGTAGCTGGTGGTCACTTCCTATTTCAGCTTGCCTTGTAACTCTTACATTCAATATTTTGTTCTATCTGTTTCTATTAACACGTTGACTGCCACGGCCAATTCACAATAACGGGCACCGGACGCCACTGTATAAAACTAAAAAAAAATTAATCGAATTTTGTTCATTAAACATTTTTAGGTATTTGCCTTCGATTTCGATTGATTTTTTTACAAAAAACGCCCACGCGAGTTATCTCGTGATGGGCGTCTCGGAATGGAGTTCTGCTTTGGGCGCCCAAGCACGAGATAACTCGTGGTCACATCATGCGCGCGCCTTTCCATGTTTGCTATATTATAATGCACGTCTAGTGCCGTGTCTAGTACGTCTGGAGCTTCATTAGTGTACACATGTGCATCTTACCAGGCGTAGATTGCGATTTTATAATAGTTTTGTTTGGTCTATAAGAAAATGTCTAGTAAACGACGCTTGACTCACGAACAACTGCAACGTTATGCGGAGATGAGTGACTCGGAATGGGATGATTTTCTTCAAGAACATCCAGTTGACGATCAAGATTACGAGGTTTCAAGCAGCGAAGAAAGTTCAAGCGAGAGCGACGAAAATGAGGCACCTGCTTCACAAAACGCGGTTTTTGATTTGGAGCCTGATCACGAATTAGCAAACGAAGAATGGTGCGACGTAGAAGATGACCCACCACGGTTTATTTTTTCTGAACAAAACATTGGATTGAATCTTGAAGAACCACTGACCATCGAATATCTGGTAAACTTATTTTTCTCTGATAAGTTTATAGATCTTTTAGTCCAACAAACAAATTTATATGCCGCCCAAGAAATAAAAAATAATCCACTTACAAATTCCTCTCGGTTGACTAGATGGGTTGACACTAACGCAAACGAAATGAGAGTGTTTCTTGGTCTTCTTCTTCATATGGGTCCATGTGCGCTACCCTCAATTGAGCATTATTGGTCCCAAAACATTATGTATAAAATGCCATTTTGGGGATCGGTAATGAGTAGAAACCGATATCAGTTACTTCTGCGTGTTTTGCACTTTGCTGACAATTCAAATAGTATTAGAGAAGATCCATTGTTCAAAGTCAGACCAGTATTGGACCATTTCAACAAACTAATGAAAGAGAATTATGTTCCTGATAAAAATTTATGCATTGATGAGTCAATGGTCTTAAGGCGCGGCCGACTATTTTTTCGGCAATATATAAAAAACAAAAAACATAAATATGGAGTAAAACTATATGAATTATGTGAATCGAAAGGAATGGTACTGAAAATAAAAATATATTGCGGCAAATCAGAAACCACTCACAATGATTTGGGACATGCTGCAGGGATAGTCTTGCATTTGATGGAAAATTATCTAGATAAGGGATACGTTCTCTATACTGACAATTTTTATAATTCAGTAGCCCTTACCAATGAAATGACATCCCGAAAAACTTATATCTGCGGCACTTTACGTAATAATCGAAAAAAAAATCCAAAATTTGTGGTCTCAAAAATACTGAAAAAAGGCGAGTGTGTGTGGCGCAGAAAAAAATCGGTTGTCGTCTGCAAATGGAAAGACAAGCGTGAGGTGTTAACAATTTCAAACATGCATAAAGTGGAAATGCTGGAAGTCCGTAATAGAAATGGAAGAGAGTCCCGAAAACCAAATATAATCAAAGATTACAACGCTGGAATGTCTGGCATAGACCAATCCGACCAAATGCTCAGCTACTATAGCGCCCTAAGGAAAACAATTAGATGGCCGAAAAAATTTGCATTGCACATATTCGAAATATACATCCATAATGCATACCTGCTTTACCGCCAAATTACAGGTGACACTATGAAATAATTGAAATTTCGAGAGCATTTTGTATGCGCACTTATTGGTAATAAAATGCCAAAAACTAATAAAACCCCACCAGAAAATTTTCATCATTTAGTAAGCATACCAGCATCAGAGAAAAAGCAACGCCCAACAAGAGCATGTCGCGTCTGCACTGCAAACAAAATTCGACGAGAAACCAGATATTTCTGTGCTGCATGTGCTGTAAATCCACATTTATGTGTAGAACAATGTTTTAAAAAATATCACGAAAATTAAATATATTCCAAACATAATTTTATATTGTTTGTATGCTCTCTCCTTCTTTTTGTAATGAAACTTTCATTTTGTAACTTTTCTGAGACGAAATAAAAAAAATCAAATTGTGACGCCTTTGGTGTATTTTCTTACCTTTTACAGGCGCCCCGCAATTGTAATATGCATGGAAAAACCACGAACTAACTCGTGACAGGCACCGATGTAAAGTCTTTCCAAACCGAGTTAACTCGTGGTGGGCGTCTGGAAACACTTAGCCGACCACGAGTTATCTCGGGCTTGGCAGTCAACGTGTAATTAGGTGGTAGTCAATTATCGATCTTTCGTTTCTGCTTGGCTGTTCCCTTGTGCACTTGTGTATGTTTTTGTGTTTTAATTCTGTATTTGTTATCACGAGGTTGATTTCAATGCATAATTGTATTATTCTTTCCCCATTGTTGTTTTTATTTTTTTCTCCTTCTTTTCCCATTATCTCTTCTATTCCGCTATTTTGGCATCCTATTCTTCCGTTTAGATCTCCCACTATCATTACGTGTTCTGTTTCTTTATGTACTTCCCTTTGTATGTTTTCAAAGAGTATGTCTTTCTCATCTTTCTTTGCGTCTTCGTTATTATTATTATCATCAACAACAAAGTAGGAGTATAAGAATGGTACTCACTTAACTGAATAATAAAAAAAATACATTTTTTTCAATTACTTAAATGGTACGTCATATTCATACGTTTATAATTTTTGTATAATGATTAGATTGAAAATATATCAACGTTATCTAACTGAAGATAAAATTGGGTTATTAAAAAATAATTATGTGAAAATGAATTAGATCTGGAGTGTCTATTTAGACTCTATCTAGCTGCAATTCTGTACTAGGTACAGGTACACGCAATACTTATAACTATGGATTACCAGTTAAGTAATTTACATCACATACGTTCTAACGTCGAACAATATAATTACTAATAATTTATACCAAAATGAATCCACATTATACAGTCCCTAATTTTTCAGTAACATATACGGATCTGGAGCGGAAAATTTATATTTATTAACGGTTTGAAGCATTGCTGTAATTTTCATTAACAGAACCTGCCACTCATCACAAAAATCTGCTTAACTCACTTATTACAGGCTCAGGAGCTAATTGAGAGGCCTATCATTAAACATGACTTCGTCCCCCCTGCCGCCTGATTACAGGCAGGGGGCGTAATTGAATCCTAGGAATCCTGAATCGACCCCCACCCCATCCAGGCTCGCGGTGGCCGCGCAATTAATTAATGTTCACGGGCGGCTTGGTAATAATTTTATAAGCGGACGCTCCCCGTATCAGCAGTCGGCTAATTGGAATCCTCTCTCATACTTTGCAGAGAGAGTAAAATCTCTATAACAGTCCCGCGATGCCATTAATTAATCGTGCACATTGTTTACTAATTAACTAGAAAGGCGATCATGCGCCACACTGCGGCGAGATTCATAGAACTATGCACAGTGTTATGAGTTATGATCATACCTATGGCTACCGGGACAAAATTATAAAAATGAAAGTTACAAAAACTGTCTTCACTTAAATCGAAAAGCAACTATTTATATCGGGCATTTAGGAAGGTTGCTGTTTATTTTAGCAAAAAATTAAAAAAAATCCTGCTCTTTAGAGTTTTTAAAACTCTAAGATATATATGTGCCATGTTCACTAAGGTTAGCAGAAACGAAGTATACTTTAAAAATAAAATTCAAAGGATAAATTTTAAAAATACTGTTTTTTTTATAATTTGTTATTTAAATATTATTTTTTTAAATATGACAAAAAATGTCATATGTAAATAAAATATGTCATATGTGGTTCTTCAAAGTCTACATTATTATTTTAAACCAAATGCCCCTGTCCCAAGCAACCCCTTGGAAAATTTTCAATTTTGAAACTTATGTAACGCTCTTGGTAACCCTTTGTAAAACACGCTAAACCACCGCTAAACCCCGGTTTAAATGTTTTTGAATAACACTGATAGTTTCATCAGACCACCTTATATCATCAATTCAAATAAAATAAATTACACATCATCAGATATGCTTGCAAACATAATTAAACTTTTAGAAAATTAATTTAGATTATGAAATAGGTATACAGGGTGATTTTTTTACTCTGTGGCAGATAAAACTCAATACCCCTTAAACTCCAAGTACCCACAATTGTGCAGTCCATATTCAAAGTCACTTTAAAGGTCATCATGGATATGGGAACGCCAGACTCCTGATTCATATGTTTGTGCGATGCGTATGATACGTCAAATTCATGAGTCTGCATTGTTTTTTGTCGAGAACACATTGAACACAGACGTGCTAAGTGCTAGTTAATTCAGTGCCATGGCGACAAAAAGTAAGTATTTTTATTTTCAATTATTGGCTTAGCTTATTACTCCAGATTATAGATTACGTTTGTTGATTAGTTTTACTTTCATTGTAAAATTTAAAACAAGTAGATTGAGGTTACGTTACCATGTAATTGAGAACATAATTTGATTTTCACAATTGTGAGCCCAGGAGCCTACTTGTTTCGTTTGTCCGACATAGTCAACAAAAAATATTTTTAACTCTGCAGAAACCAGTGGTAAGATTGATTTGGAGCATTTCGCAAACAACCCCGAAGAGCTCTACATGTTGTTGGGCGAGATTGGATCAGATTTTGATGTCGATGAGGAACAAGACGACTGCCTTTGGGAAGCAGATGGCCAAGAAAATTACGTAGGCGAAAGTGATACTGCAATAATTGATGACAAAAAATGAAGAATTGCCAGAAAATGAAGACGAAAGTAAAGAAGAAACTTGGAGTAGCGATGATGAAATACCTCTGTCAACAATGTTTCGTTGAATAAGAGGTTCCTTCCAGAGTCTGACCACATTATCAGATACCGATTCTGTTCAAGGCGAAGTTGTCACTACATGGAAATGTTTTTCTTAATATTTGAATTATGAGTTTTTTAAACTTGGTAGTCAATGCACCGCCCAGTACTATGTACAGCAAAATTGAAAGTCGATTGTTGTAACTGCCCAAGAGATAAAAAAGTTTTTTGGTTTACACGCTCTCACGGGCTGCTTAAAATTACCGAAAATTCATATGTACTGAGATTCAAAATATCAATGTCCGATGGTTGCAAATATTATGCCTTGCGACAGATTTTATGCGTTAAGGGTCAATTTTCACGTGGTTGACAATCTTAGCTTTTCTGATGAAGAGCATAAAAATAACACATTGCGGAAGGTTCAGCCTATGATTGATGTAGTGAGAAATCGATGTCATGTTATTATCAGAAAGCAGTATTCAGCATTTTCTGTTGATGAGCAAATGATACCATTCTTAGATAGATCATCAGTGGGTCAATATATAAAGAATAAACCTAGGCCGGTAGGACTTGAAAATTTTGTCGTAACTACATCTGATGGCACAGTTTTGGATTTTGAAATATATAAGGTCTAACCACCCCACTTATAAAAAGAGGATTAGGACCATCGGTAATCATTAGTCTCACAGACTTTACCTGAAAATAGTTTATTTTTATTTTTTGACCGATATTTCTCAACTTTAGGTCTAATGAATAAATCGAGCTATTTAAAAATTTATGGAACTGGCACTATTACGGGTAACAGAATAAAAGGATTAAATTTCAAGAAAGATACGGAAATGACAAGAGGGGAATCTGAAGAAAATATAAGCAGTGATAAAAAAATTGCCTAACAAAATGGAAGGACCACAAAACTGCGCTGATGATTTCAACAGCTTTTGGTAAAAAGCCTGAGTGTCTTGTAAAAAGATGGGATAAGACACAAAAACAGCGGGTAGAAGTAACTTGCCCTAGATTAGTGAACATGTACAATCGACGGATGGGTGAAGTGGACATCTGCGATCAGGTGATAGAATATTATCGCACATTCTTTAGAACGAGAAAATGGACATTTAAAGTAATATTGCATCTCTTTGATCTATCCATTGTAAACAGTTGGATGGAATACAAGCGAGATTGTAAAAATACTAAAACCAAATCTATGAAACTTCTTGATTTAGGACTTAAGCTTGCGGAATACTTGACTGCTGGGTCCAAGAAAAGATTAACTGAAGACGAGGCAGATACCGGAGATGAAGAACAACGGATTGCAGCGGAAACCGAAAGAAAAAAAAGAAAATCGCCCGCAGCTTTGCCATGCAAAGATAAGCGTTACGACGGGATTGAGCATTGACCTATTGCCGATGACCTCAAAAATCCCGTTAGCTGCCGAATGGAAAATTGTACAAGTCGATCAAGACTTCGCTGTAAGAAGTGTAACGTCTACTTATGTTTTGGCAATCATCAGAATTGTTTTCTGAACTTTCATTGTAATAAATAATTTAATGTCACATTTGTGACTATGACTATTTGACTCCCAAGACACACAATTGTGACTATCCTTAAAAACCCAGTAAAAATTCTCTAAAAAATAATCCAAAAATTCAGTCAAGTTTTCAAACCATTTAATCGCGAAAAAGTTGACCAGTAACTTTCAATTCAACTTTTAAAAATTCAGGAGTCTAAGGGATACAGTTTCTTTTCGATAACTCTTTATGGTGTAGAGACAAGTTTTTAAAGTATATAAACTAAGTATTTCTTATAGATAATATTAACTATTAAGTATACAGGGTGTTTCAGACCACCCTAGAATCCCAGGTTTTTTTTAGATAATTGTTTGTCTTAGAGGTACAGGGAAAAAATGAAAAAAAAAAAACATAAGCTTGCCTGAAACATACAATAGAGGTAGTTTCAATTTCCTGAAGTTACCGGAAGTTAAGTATTTCAAATAGAAACAACTTTTATAAGAAACGTTATTTTGTAAACCATATTCTTAATGAACCAAATATTAATGTTTCAGACAGTCAGTCATGCCATTTTCTCGAAAGTATGACGTCATAGATATTCAAGATAAAAATAGCATGACATAAGCTTACAATAAAGAATTTAATAGTGATAGTTTCGATTCTTGGAAAATACCGGAAGTAGGCGTTTTTATTACTCATTAGGGAAAATATGGATTGCCCTGTACATTAACATTTGATTACGCTATATATGAACATTTGCCAATTTCTATACATTAATCTACACCAAATAATATTTTTACGAACTGTTTTTGAAATTATAAACAGCAATTCATGTTTCATTTTGATCTTTAGGTACTTTCAACACCTTAAGAAAGCGATTTTATTGGATATTTTCATAATTGCTATATATTATATTATCATTTGGACAGTCCTATATGCAAGTTTAAACAATCATTAAATAATGTCTGACCGATTAGAATTTTTTTGTCTCTCTAGAAACATGTTCCGTTACACTGTGATGAGAGGATTATGGTTAGATGAAGATTTTATTGTGAGAATTGCCCAAATCAGTTAATGTACCTAAATGTTTACTGTTTTTTCATAGATTATAAAAAATATACATAGATTAAATTGCAATCAAATAATTCCATACATTTTTTTATTCAGCGCAGTATAGTATTTTTATATTGGACAACTAAATTGCTAAACTTTGCTAAAGTATACAAGAATATACCTACAATTGAACTACAATTTAATGCAATTTTGTTGTGTTCATTTTTTTCCAAATGAGGGTAGTAACTAGATATTTTCAATTACTTATAACGTTTTAAAAAAATATTGTTGCAAAATGCAATAATACGAAGTATGCGTTTTCAAAATATCCTGTAGAAATACCATAACGCTCGATTTCTCCAACAAATCTTAAGATGCGTCTTATTGAAGTACGTCTAATTTATGAGTAGGTCTTAATCTTATGTTCCGTTGCACCAAACAAATAGTTTAATTACGTTTGGCAACGTTGCGATTTCAAGGAATTTTGACATACCGTCTATCAAACTTGCCATTATATTTGATGACATTGCGGGCATATGATAATCATCTGCAATATCCGCAGCATCTACATCAAACTTATTTAGAGCCATGATTGCTAGCAAATCAATAGCCATATTTCGCATTAGTTGCAATTGTTTACGGACAGTACTAATTACATTGAATTTTATGTTAGAATCCGAATCTTTAGACGTCATTTTTGACATCTTGAAATGTAAGACATTCTTACGATTTTATGAAGCGATTAATGGTTGGTGCAATACTTTAAGAACGTCTTATTTTTAATATCGATTTTAACTAGTTAAGTATCGTTGGAGAAACCGGGCGTAAGTGAATTAAAATTGCCTGATATTTTACGATAGCTTGCTGCATAGCAACGAGTGTTAATTTGTCAGTTAAAAAATTATGAGAATGGTGTTTTTTTTGACAAATTAACACGAGTCTGTCTATGCAGCACGCTAGACTTAAATATCCTAAATTTTAATTCATAAATGGTATTTGTGCTAAGCTTGTAGTCCAGATTTTAACATCATATCGAGCATGAATGGGACATTATAGGAAGGCGAATCGTCGAAAGGGAAGTCGCACCTGCTTCACTTGCAGATCTTGATAGGGCGTTGAGTGAAGAATGATTTTTTGCAAGGGACACTGAGAAACTTATATTATAGATTACCAAGAAGAATGCAAGCTGTTATTATTGCCAGAGATGCAATGGCACTACTAGTTGTTATTTAGTTTATTTTTCAAGTAAAACAAAAATGGACTAATGTTTTCTCCTTTTTGTATACTTGTTGCTGTTTATTATTTATTTATAATAAATTCAATACTTTATTTTCTATTTTATACTTAAAATGAAGATTCTAGCATTAAAACAGAAAAAATAGTTGCCAATAAATATTTAGACATGCGTTAATTTTATTGAGCAGTGTATATGCTAATATTCTAACTACCAAAATTAACAAGATCGATTATAACTTCACATCATATTGTTTGCACACATTCGATTACATAGTGCTATTGAATCCACGCCTTGGTTTCTTTCGGGCCATTTTATTGCTAGAAGCTAGATAGTAGCAATGTAAGTGACATGCTAAGCATATCGTGGAGACTCATATTGTAATCAAATCACTGAAATTACAACTAGAATATAAATTTATCTGCAAATCCCCCAGGGCAATATATTAATCTTTATAGACATTTTAATAACACATGTTGGCGTGCGCGATAATCCGGCAGGTTCCATTTCCGGTAATGGATGGTCGCGTTCGAATCCATCCCCATCCCGTTCACCCTTCAGACCCCACCGAGCTGATTAATGGTATTTACCAGCTTAGACGTGCACTAATTAACAGTTGAACAATCGACATGGCCCTATGATTATAATGCATTTGTCGGCTCCTCTTACCGTTGATCATGGACTTATGTTCGAGGCATTCGTGTGAGGAAGTTTTCCATGGTTTTATCTCCCTCCAGTTGTTTTATGCAGATGTAAACTGAACTAATGTTCCACCCACCGCCAGCCAGAAGCGCGCGTTCCGCATTTCCGAGCTAATTTTCTGCGAGTCGGGGTTGCGCCCACGCCGAGATATTCATACAAATTATACCTTCGGTTAATGTACGGTTCTCGAGGAGTCACGAAATGAACACACCCTGGTCTATTTGTGGGTTAGTGTTGTTAAATATGCTGCATGGATTTATTTGACGGCGGTGATATGGGCAGATAGATTTTCTTTTATTTGGAAAATATGTGAGATGACATGGCAACCACCTAAACAGATTTAAATAAAATCCATCGAGTTCTATAAATCGGTATTGAATATCTCAGATTATTCCTGCGAGAATTGACTATTTTGGTTAATTGTTATGAATTTGTATGTGAATGGTACAAGCCGGATCATGGGAAACAAAACAAAAAATAATGAAGGCAAAAGGGAACCTGAAGGGCACCAAGATATATATAGACAACGACTTAACACAAGAAGAAAGATATGGGCATAAAGAAATCAGGAATATAGCAAGAGAAGAGAAATCGCAAGGGAACAAAAGCAAGATAGGATACCGAAAAATAACAATCAACGGAGAGGAGTACAGATGGAATAAAGAAGCAAAGGGAATGAAATCAACGGCGGTCTCAAAAAACTTTAAAATACAACTTAAGAAAAAGAAAAGAATCACTAAGGAAAGACACGGCGAGGAAACGGTTATAGACAGGAGAAAGACATAATTAAAATAGGAATATGGAACGAAAGAAGTATAAAAGGAAAGGAGGAAGAAATAGTAGAAGAAACGAAAACACAGTAACTTGACTATCTAGGAATAACCAAGACAAAAATGAAAAGAAGGGGAATAAAAGAACTCAAAGACGGATACAGGCTATACAGGGCAGAAGTAGAATATAATAAAAGAGGAGCAGAGGGAGTAGAACTAATAGAAAATCCGGATAAAATAAACAATATAATAAATGAGACATATGGAGACGGAAGAACACTAAGAGTAGAAGTTAAAACAGAGCAAAATAATACACGGAACATAATTGTGGTATACGCACCAATTGAAAACGACAAAAAGGAAGAAAAAGACCAATTTTAAGAGAACCTACAAAAAGAAATAGACGAAGGGAGCACAATAGTGATGGGGGATATGAATGGAAGAGTGGGAAAAGAAAACAAAGGCAAATAAAAGTATATGGGAACATATGGAGATGAGAACAGAAACGAAAATGGGTAAAGAATAATAGAATAATGCATACAAAATCACCTCATTATATCAAACACAAAATTTATGCACAAAGACATACACTAATTCACAAGAGAGGTTAAATCATGAAAAGAGAAATCAATAATCGAATACTTTCCGGTAAACGCCGAAGAATGGAAAAAAGTTAAAGATGTTGAGGTAACAAGACAACGGAAATCGGGAGCGACCACTACCTGGTAAAAATGGAAATCAACATAGGAGTAAAAGACCCAAAAAGCAAGGAAACAGAGAGGAAGATAATAAAATAAAAATCCACAGCTAAAAACTAAACGAGGAAGAAACGCGAAGCAAATACAAAAAAAAGATAGAGAATAGTTACAGACAAACAAACAAAGCAGAATGAGTAGAGAAGAAACGGCAGAAGTTCAAGAAAATCATAAGTGACGCAGCCAAATAAAGTTGCGGAACAAGCACAATTTCCAATAAACAGATGAAGAAAAATAAATGGTGGTCGGAAGAGATAAAACAAATAGTAAAGGCAAAAAGAGATAAATGGAAAACCTACTTAAGAACAGGAAAAGATAAAGATTATAGGAGATATAAAACATCAAGCAAAGAAACGAAACGCAAAATCAAGATAGCAAAGCAACAAACATGGGAAGAGTTCGGAAAGAGAATAAAGGAAACGTTCACAGAAAACCAGAAGATGTTCACAGCACAATAAAACAAATGAGGAACAAAAAAAATTTACATAAAATATAAAAATGCAATTACAATAACAGAACAAAAGAAGATCATGAAAAGGTGGAAAAAAAGTACTTTAGTGAAATGACAGGAACAATGCACGAACGGAAAGAAGAAAAAACAGACAACAGAACCAATATGGAAATCAGAAGGATATCAATGGAGGATATGGAGATAGCAATCAAAAAAGCAAAACTAGGAAAGGCTCCATCCACAGACGATATCACAGCGGAAATGATGAAATGGGAGATAAAGGGAAAGAGGAATTCCTGTATATTCTTAATGAAATAAAATTAAAAAATAATACCGGACGAATGGAACAAACGAATCATACTACTCATCCCCAAAAAGAGAGAAACAAAAATATGCGACGACTACAGAGGAATTACACTCACAAGCATACCAGGGAAACTATTTACAAGGATATTAGAGACAAGACTGAAAGAAAAAGTGGACCCTCTATTGGGAGAAGAACAACACGGGTTCAGGAGAAATAGAAGTATACAGGACCTGATACACATAATGAGACAACTAATAGACGAGACGATCAGAATAGGAAAATACCTACACATATGCTTCATAGACCTGAAAAAATCATTTGACAGAGTCATAAGAGAGGACATATAGAATATGTTAGAAAAAAGAGAGGTAGAAAGAGATATGATAAACATAATAAAAGAGCTGTACAATTACAACAGAAACAAGGTGAGAATAGGAACAAACGAATCAGAGAAGTTAAAGACCGAAATTGGACTAAACAAGGTTGCATTTTAAGCCCTTTACTCTTCGCATCATTCATAGATGAAGCAATTAAGACAAGCAAAGAAAGAGCAGCAAACACGATTATAAGATATAGGAAACTGGAAATGATAAAAATACAAATACTTATGTTCGCAGACGACATGATAATAATAGTAGACTCAGAAGAAAAACTCCAACGTAACTTTAATATATACGAAGAAGAACTGAAAAAGATAAATTTGGAAATAAACAACAGCAAAACTAAAACAATGGTAATAGCGTCAAAAGAAAACAAACACAAAATAGAGCTAGAAGGAAAACAACTAAAACAGGTGAATCAATACAACTACCTTGGAACAATAATAGAAAAAAACGGAAATATAGACCAAGAAGTAGAATAAAGAAAAGGAAAAGCAGGAAGGATCAACAACACAAAAAAAACACGTTTCTAGAGAAAAAATAAATTACTAAAGAAATAAAAACTGAGGTATACAAAACAAATGTAAGCCCCTCTCTAATATATGGAAGTGAATCATGAACAATTACGGAAAGAAACAAAAGCAAGATCAACGCAACGGAAATGAGATTCCTAAGGAAGATAGAGGGAATTACAAAAAAAGATAGAGTGAGGAACACAGAAGTAAGGAAACGGCTCAACATAAAGCCAATAACAACAATAATAGATGAAAGACCTGTGTTGGCTAGGACATATACACAGGTTAGAAGATAATAGAATATCAAAAAGGATACATGAAGTAAAAATACAAGGCAAAAATAAAGTAGGAAGACCGAGGAATGGATGGAATGAACAAACGCACCAAGGAGCGGATAGAAGAGGAATAGAATGGAATGAAATAAGAAAATTAAATAAAATGTAATATAAATGTAATTGAGCAGTAAGACACCCGAAAGTGTAAAAGGACGAAGGATAAATAAAATAAATAATTGGTTATGTATTTATGAATCCTTAAATGTACTCATACCTCTTGCATCCACAGTTTTAGTAGTAGTAAATGTATTTTTTAGGGATATTATCCCTAACTTGCTATCAATCATATTCGCCAAGTTTGTGAAGACCAGCATTGTTGACCGACCGCCGGACTGTATACCGAGGCGTGTAGCACCAAGGCGGGTGGTCAATAATCGTCTCACAAGTGACGTGTATATACTATATTTTTCCACTCCATACATGGTATGTACACTCTTGTGACATTGATTTGATGAAAGTAAGGCCCTCTTACCGATAAAGGTTTGGTTACTATGAACAACGGGATGTAAGTAAACACTTACCTCCTTCAGGGAAGTTAGTAAAAAGTTTTCTGTAGCGTTCTTTCTCTGGCGCCATTCATTAAAACACTTAGACGCATTTTGATAACGCCCATTCGACTTCTCCGGCAGTAGGAAGGAACAGACAGCATCTGCAGCCTCTTCAATTGTCATTTCTTGTTTATTTGCACTGTAATTTATGTTACAACTGAACGAATGCCATTTCTGACACTCACACTTTGTTTGAGAAATAGTTTTAGCGACCAAAGCGGTACGGATATTTTCAAGTTGCGAAAATAAATTAAACAAAAAGAAACAATTAAACTAACTTCAGGAGTGGAAAAACAGTTATAAGCTATTCGAGAGGTAAGTTTTGACCAGTCTCGGACTTTATTGCTAGCCCTCGGTTAGGCTCGGGTGCAAAGTCGACCTCGACTGGTAAACAATACTTACCTCCCTTAATGCTTAAATAACTGTTTCACTGCTGGCAGAAAAGCTTCCAAATATATAAATATTTAATATGGCATTTATTGGACATGGTAATTTATTAAGCAATTTATGACATGTCATTAATTAATGAAGTCAAATTATAATGAACTAATGAATTGATGTAGTTGGACACAGGAATGTGTATCTCTAAATTATATGGTACTTATGTAGTGTGGCACTGATTAGTCAATGCAGTAGTCGGACAAAGTATAGTTTTACTGATTGACTTTTATAGTAAACTGGCACTGACATTATTGTTGACTTTGTTTAATAATATTCAAGGAGCTAGTGAAAAAACATTCACACAATCAATATCAGTCAATCATGGTATGTTAACCCTACAGTACACACGTGGAATAAAATCACATCATTGCACACCTTGAGTCTAATAGGCCTTTTCTTCAGAATTAGAAAATTACACACATTTTTAGTTAAACAAATTAGTGCAAACAATGCATTTGGAAATATTTTGCCCACGAGAAATGTTCACTATATTTCATTTCGGCAGCTGTCCAACTAAGTTGTAGATGGACTTTTGTCTATCTGTTTCATACGCCATTTCGCAAACGTCAGGTTCCCCTGACATCATATTGAATGGAACTGTCGAATCATGATTAGTGATGGAACCGGGAAAATTCATATTTGCAATTGGTAGCTGAACTTTCTAAATATGACTTAAGACGTGAGTACTCGTAATTTAAACAAAAAGTAAGTGACGAATTTAAAATTACTAAATTTATAACAAGATACAAATATTCACATAAAATGAAATAAAAGGAAAAGGGGAAAATATATACATTTATACATTTATCATATTACAAAACAAATTTAAATGGATCTGTCTAAAGGTCCGTGAAGTTAGGCTAACTTCACGCAGTCTACCCCCCCCCCCCCCCAACTGTGAAAATTTCGATTTTTTTGTTCTAATATTTAGATCTCAATTAGTGCTAATCAGAATTTGAGTGTATTTAATAAGAGCGTTATTCATGACTAACCAAACCGCTCCACCCCCCACCCCATCCCCCAGTATGAATTTTCAAATTTTTTTTATGGCAATATCTAGTGCTTAATTTGTGCTAATTTGTACCGTTAATTTCAGAATTTGTGCGTAATTTATTAAGGAGTTATTCATGTCTAACAAAACCGTCCCAGACCCTGCAAAACACCCTGCAATTTAGGTAGTAGGAATATGTTGATGATTATTTTTCTTTGTATTACGATTTTGGACTCCCCTATTTCCTCTATTTAGACACCCCTGTATATGAAATATATATGAAATGGTGGATATGGTTTATATACTGGGTGAAAGTGAGCGGAACCCTTTGCTGGCGACCAGAATCTATTGAGGAATAATAAATTAATAGCGATAACATTTCACCCAGTACATAAACCATATACCTTATTCACCTTTTCAATATGCAATATGCGAAACATTCATTTTCACGAGAAAATTAAACGTTCAATAAATGTTAGTTAGACGTTGGCATGTCATAGCTAATTGATTTTTATGGCATGCTGTGTTTATTTTGATGAGATATATGTTCATTTTTCAGATAATCAGAATTATCTCACAATCAATTTTTGAAAAAATATATAAGGGGCAAAAAATATGTAAAATGAGACGCTGAATAAGACTAATTAATGAAATATAAGGTGTGCTATTAAAACAATTAAGTTATGGCTCTTCAAATTTTACCAAAATGTATGCGTCACAGCAAGGTAATGCCACAATACAAGTAGTCTTGCTGCCAAAAGATACCCCAGGCAGTTGTTTTAACATAGGCCAAGTTCCAAACCTAACATTCCTCTTCTACCTAACATTCCAAAACCAAGTTTCGTGCGATTTTTATTGCCTGCAAACACATTAATATTCACAAGAAAATAAACTTCTGAAGGGTTAAAGAAAATTACAAACACTAAACGGATTTATACAGCCTAAGAAAGGACAAATTAAAATATGCAAAGTTATACAGGGGAGCCATTAAAAAAACTAGGTTAAAGGCTGCTCTGCAAAAATGGTACACCCTGTATAGTGCCAAATAATATTATAAACTGCATTTTGGCCTCCCATTTGCAGTGCCGTTTGGTTTATTTTGATATCATTACAGGTGTAGGTGCAATCGAGATTTATCATATTAATGACACCCTGTATATTATTTTTTAAGTTTTTCTGTCAAAGACTTCAAATATCTCAAAAAGTATGCATTTAAAAAAATGGTCAAACAAATGTTATTTAGAATTGAATTTAGTAGAAATTTAATATTTGAGAAAAAAAATCGAACCCGAAGAAAACTATTCGAAATTGTTCAAGAATTATTCTGTTTTTCTACTGTTATTTGTGATTAAATAAATCAAACAACTGATATACTGTTTTAAAAATATGAATTTTCGGCGTAACCCGTGATTCATTGAAAAATATACAGGGATAAGGGGACAGAAGACATCCCCTTATCTTCTATCAATATATAAAACAAATTTGAATGGAACTTTCTAATCGTGACTTCCGATGGAACTGGGAAAATTCGTATTTGCAATTGGTGTACGAACTTTCAAAGCGTGACTTCTGCTTAAAATGGGGAGGACACCAAACAATTTTTCACAATATTTAAATGATAGAAAAAGGGAAATAATGAAAGAGTAGTAAAACGAAATAGTTGGGAATCATATACCGTGACATTTTTTAACTCTGAACATAGTCAATACGATGTCCCTATGTTCAATTTAAAAAAACACATGTCAACAATTTGCCAGTATTAGCTATGCAACCAATTATACCAAAAACCTGACAAAAAATCTGTCGATTCTGTCGAAAATGATATTGAAGAACTAAAAGATCGGATAAGATATGCTCGCAATGTGCTTGATCCCAATTTAGAGATGATGTTCAAGGTTTTTTACAATAGGCGGGCATATTGTCTATGACGTGAAGGTGTCAATTTCGAATATTTATTAAAATAACGTATCATTCCTTACCTGTTCCTGTTACCTGATAATTATTTCTTCTAATTCGTTTGTGGTGTTTATACTCAACCCATCCGTGGTTGTTAACTTTAGAAATAATATTAAAAATTGTTCCCATTGAAGGAATTGGCCATCGGGATAAGTGACCGAATAAACATCATACACATTTCTTATGCTCTGATTTGCATGGTATAAATGTATTATTTGTACATTTCTTTCTGTTGAATACATTTCTTTGATATATTTTAGCACAATAATAGTTCAAACAACTTGACAATACTATTTATTTTGATTACTTATCAAATAGTTATTTGGACGTTATCTTGATCCCTTGATAACATCCACGCATTGACCTGTGTTTTTGTTTTAAATTGAAGATAGGGACGTTGTATTGACTATGTTTAGAGATAAAAAAATGTCCCAATATAAAACTCTTTTCAATAAATTCGCAAATAATAATAAAACAAATTAGAATTAAACCTTCTATCGGAACCTCCGATGAAATTAGGAAAATTAATATTAAAGTTGTAAAAAGAAACTAATTCTATTTTCTAATTATTGTAAGTGCGTCAGAAAATGCGGTATCAATACAAAAATCGTTCGAGGATTTTTTTACTTTTCCGAGCTATATCTGCAGGGAGCGCTATGGTTTTATATTTGAAAAGGACCCTGTATATTGTACATATAGTGTTGATAAAAATCGGTATTTTCTTACATTATCGTAATTTAAACTTTATAGTCCATACTTGTACATATTTTTCAATCTTATTTTCTGAGAGGAATGACAACTACAATTCCCAAATACGTTGCGCCCCAGTAAGATAAACGCCTGATCAATGTCGTTTACCCTTGATGCAATTTCGTGAGGGAACACACATATCCCAAACACGTACAAATGCCACATAGACACTGTACAAACGCCTACAAAGATTCTATATGTAGTTATAAAGGCACTTACCATAGAGTTCTCCTTTCTCGACGCTCCACGTGACGATCGGCTTATCACCATCGCCCCCTTTCACCTCGCACCTGAGCGTCACGTTGGTGCCCTCCCTGCCTGTCTGGATCGGCGATGTGTCCATGAACGTCAATGGAACTGCAATATAAAAGAAGGGGGGTTCAGGTCACCTTGAGGACTCAATAAATTCGGAGTTTATTAGGGGTGGGAAGTGTTGGCGGCGCACTTCCTGTGAGTTGAGTGTTTATTAATGTTCCTGCAAGAGGAGCGAAACGTCGTGTTTTTTATGGGGGATGTTAATGTTAGTAGGTGAGCAAAGTAGGTCAGTGGGTGAGGATGGGCTAGAGGGGTGGCTTTATGTCTGCAAGTTTTGCTGTTGCTTGGGGTGTGAAACTCTTGTTCGGGATTATACAGATGTTTCAGCTCAACTTGTAATGTGTTGAATAACGTTTTCTTTAAATAAATTCTCGTCTAGCGCATTTTATTCTTGCGGCCTCGGAACTATATATAAAATCTGACAGCCACCAGTATTCTTATAATTATATTTAGTTTTACAACTGTGAAGTAACTCAAATAATGCGGATAGAATATTACAAAGACACCATAAAGTTACTAGAAAATCGGTGCCGACATGCACAATTTTCTCACACTTTTCATCTTAATGATAATCCTCTAACTTTTCCCAAACGTTTCAACGCTGCCAAAAAGATTGTAACATGTTTTTACTTTTTATGTAAATAAAAGTAAATAAAAAAAATAAAAATCTTTTTAGTTGTTCGATGTAAACTGCAGCGTCTGCTTCCTCTCAAGTCGCTATCACCCCCCCCCCCCCTCCCCCAATAATTTTACTACAAAAAACATATTTTATTTCGATTACCTTTTATGTGTTTATTATAATGTATTATACAGGTGTAATGACGGCTGAAGGTAGTGCTTGCAAGCGTTGTAAATATCCGGTGTCTGATGGTGTTACTTGTGCGCTTTGTGGGAGTAGTTACCATAACAGATGTGGGTGACATAGTGAAATCTGCACAAGTGTCCAACGAGGGCTTGTTTGTCTGCTGTGAGAGAATAAACGGTCCCGAAGTCTTGGCACCTAACCTACAACTAATGGATGCCGAAAGTTCTTTTTATGATGTGGATGCCCCCGCCGTTGACTAGGTTAGTGTCCTGAAGAGAGATAATATGTTTCTTAAAGTAATTCTGAACCATAAGAATATACTAATTGGTTCTCTGAACATGCATATCAAACTTCTTAATGAGGAAGCAAATAGAATAAAAATCTGCAATAGAGTGGAACCATTTAGCTCTGCAAATGTGCAGTTCAGAAAAGCAAATGTGAAGAAATCTTCCAAATGTAAAGTTTCTGAATGTGCCAGCGGCTGGGCCGCAAACAGCGCAAGCACGGAGATCGTTGCAGACAGGAATGCCACCGACATACCAATCACCGAAAGATCGTGCACTGGAGTGCAAAAAAGATCGTGCGAGCCACTCCATGGACTGGTATAAGAAACTTCTGAAGAAATGAGCGATAAGATAAGGCAGAAATGTGGTGCACAGCAGTGAGGAAAAAGACCTCAAACAAAGCGAGCAACAGGAACTCTAATAAAAGCCCGGCTATTATTGGTGTGACAACCAATGAAAACGAAGATCCCTTAAAAACGGCCCCTAAATGGGCTTTTATCTATGTTTCAAGACTCGATCTCTCCTCTAAAGCTGAGCACTCCTCCACCTCCAGCTGGAGGTGAACCACCTCCAGCATAAATTCCCGGAAGTAACTTGCGAGGAACAGGAATCAAAATTCCCACAATATTATAAATCTTTTAAAGTCTCAGTATATCTGCACAACTACAATGATGCGACTAACCCAGAGCTGTGGGCGAATGGTACTTACATCTTCAGATTTTTTCACAAGAGAACAGTAGAAAAATTACAGAGATAATACTTTTCCATCAAAATGTCAGATGTTTAGCAAATTGTGTAAATGAAATCACTTACTAAACCAATCTTCTAGAAAATTGCTGTATTATTGCAATAACGGAACACTGGCAATCGCATGCACAATGGCAATATATCAAGATTGGAAGATACAAGCTAATTTCGGCATCTTGTAGAGAAGGACAGCATGGTGGAGCTGCAATCTACGTTTCTGAGGCGATCACATCAGGTTTAGTCATACTCATATCCCAACAATCTCAGCGACAATATCCCAACAATCTCAGTGAAATTAGGATCTTTGAATGTGCCAGTACTGAGACAGTAGTCAACCATGAAACAATTGTTATAGTGTGCATTTATCGTCCACCAGACAAAAAAAAAACATTTTTGCAGTTCCTAGACAAATTAGGCTCGGTTCGGGGCAACCTTTTCGATCGCAAATTACCCTTCTTTGTTATAGGTGATTTTAACAGTGACATTCTAAAGCTGAGAAAAGAGTAAACTCTTTGTTAACCTTATTTTGTCTTTTGGTTTTAAATTACTAATCAAAGAACCTACTAGAGTTACTCAGTCAGCGCCAAGCTGTCTTGACAATGTCATTACAAACTGTTCTACCAAAGTCCCGGTCAGAATCCTTAACACCAGTATATCGGATCACTACGCCCAGGTTATAGTACACAATACAAGGTGTGAAAGTTAACCAGAACACTCTTATGCAAATACCAGATTATTCTCTCGCCATGCCCTGTCAGTATTTTCCTCTGACATGACGGGGGAAACCTCTGACCTCTGACCTCGAAGCTTTGAAGGCTACAAGTTTCATTTAACTTAAATCCTTAGAGATAGTTAAATGTAATACTGTTTATCAATAAGGCGATGTTAACTTAAAGATGCGCAGGTTCATGAATATTTTTTTGCTGTACTTTGACCAACATAATCCAGTAAAACGTCGGAAAATGAAACCATAAAGGTTTAATTTTCAATTTACCACAGAGGACATGCGCGAATGTAAAAATTTATTAAATTGGCTAGAAGTAATGGTAGCACATCGGCCAGATTATAGAGATTTACTTGCAGTGACAAGAGATAATTTCAGTAATCTTCTTAAAAGCGCTCGTAACGAATTTTATTAAAAAAAATATAGTTAACTCCAACAATAAAAGCCAGGCCAAGTGGAATGTCATTAGAGATATCACAGGTACTGATACCAAAAGAATCCTGCCGGATAAAGAGCCTCTCCAAGTTTTAGCTAATAATCTTTCAACAGTTTTCACTACTAGTGTAAATAGCATCGCGCCTAACATACCTAATGAACCATTTCAGTGCAATATAAATATAAATATGTCAACGTTCTATCTTTTCCCCGTAGATGAAGTTAAACTCAAATCAGTAATCATGAAAATGAGCAACAAACGCAGTAGCGAGTATGACAACATCTCTATCTGTGTAATTAAGAGATGAATTGAATCAATCGTCACTCCGCTATGTCACCTAATACAAACTTCTTTCTGTGATGGAATTTTCCCGGAGAATTTTAAACTTGCCTGCATTAAACATTTACATAAAAAAGGAGACTCAAATAATGATGATAATTATCGCCAAATTAGCCTATTAACACCCTTCTCAAAGATCTTTGAGAAGGTCGTATGTAATAGACTAAATAGTTTTCTGCTGAAGCATCAGATTTTCAGTAAATCTCAACATGTTTTCCTTAAGGGGAAGAGCATAGATACAGTTTTGTTTGGATACATCACGACGCTTCTAACTGCGCTCAATGCCAATAAATTGGTCTGCGGCGTATTTCTTGACCTGTCCAAAGCTTTTGATTGCATTGATCATAACATTCTACTGAAGAAGCTTGAAGCACACGGTGTTAGGGGCATTGCGAATCATTGACTCCGTAGCTACCTGTGCAACCGAAGGCAATTCGTGCAACTTGATAAAGACGGTGCTACGGCCCGATCCAAGATAATGTGCTGCAACAGAGGTTAATACCACAAGGAAGTATTCTGGGACCGCTTTTGTTCGTAATATTTCTAATAGACTTACACAACACATGTGAAAGACACGAAATCATCTCCTATGCGGATGATACAAATCTACTAATCAAAGGTCGATATTTTGTACAATTAGTAAATAGGGGGAATGATCTTTTCAAGGGAGTAAAAGATTGGTTTATAAAAATAAACTTGCTTTTAAACAATAAGAAAACAGATTGTATTCTTTTTAAATTTTCCGAACATGTCGTTACACCATCAAATATTAGCTTGGATCAGAACAATGTCAAATTAAGTTCTAGTTGCTAATTCCTAGGGATCATTTTAGACGATAAACTTAAATTCAGAGATCATATAAATTATCTTCATGCTAGGCTCAGTAAGGTTTTATATTTCATAAGAGTTCTGTCGAGGTACAGCAAAAATTCTATCGCGGGGACTGCTTACTACTCGAACTTCTATTCCACACTCAAATATGGCACCATTTTCTGGGGTTCCTCACCTAATATACAGAAGCTATTTAAACTGCAAAAGCGAGTCATTTGAATTATTTTTCGCAGGGACTATTTTAGCTCTTGCAGGACGGTCTTTAGAGAGAATAATCTGCTCACATTACCCGCCATATACATATACGAATGCATTAAATTTCTAACCAAACATAGGGGTGAATTTCCTGAAATGTTTCCAAAACATGCATTGATTTCACTTTTCCTCTTCACAGAACAACGGCATTAGAAAAAGGGCCTTACTATATGTGTCTGAAAATTAAAGGGATGTGTCAAGAGGGATGTTTTTGCTCTTCTATGTGCGTTGGAGCCATACAGCTTGCATGAGTATTTCTCAGAAAGACTCTGATGGGCCTTTTCTGCTACTGTAAATTATGACGCAAATTTCTTCCATATATATATTGTGCATATGTATGTTGAAATAAAGTTTGTTTATTATTTTTATTATTAAATAAATTATAACTTCGGCGTAAAAATATGCTGATTAAACATAACACGTACCCTATATTACATTCCTTTAAAAATTTAGATTTAAACCTAAAATTAATCCTGTAGTTTTCAAATACAGAAACATTATTTTAAGCTGCATACTGATACAAGAATATGCAAAAGACTATTTATATAAGCGATACGCGCATTAATTCCTGAATGAGATAAATTCATTTAGCGCCAGTCGATTTTATTCCAGTTAAATATTGTAAGTCGCAAATTTTCCGCCTGTACAAACTTGCATGCTTACTGCATCATATAAATACAGACGCACACATTCAACCTCCATTCATCCATTGTCGTTTGTTAAAAATCGAATCAAATTAGAACAAATTAATATAAATTAATATCATATGTGATATTTAATATTTATATGATATTTTTAAATGTGTCTGCGATTTGATAGAAATACAGCGACAGACGACAGTAAACCGAACAATAGAAATAAGGTAAGCTAATTTATATACCTATTGTTTTTGATTTGATATAATAATTACTTCAATTCAATTTTGACGTTTTAAACTGACTTTAATATATCCATAACAACTTGTTTCAAACTGATTAAAAACTTAATTAAATTAAAGTGAGTAGGAAACGCTTGGTATTTTTAGGATAATTTTAATTCATTTCAATTTATTCTAAATTTTATTAAAATTTGAATATTTAACATTTGTTTCAGAAGATGTCTAAAGAGAAAACAAACAATCTGGCCATCAAAACTTTCTTACAAAAAGAAAACGCGAAGATTTTGAGAAATAATATGGAATTTTTTTGGAATATGAAGACAAGATTCGCAGACTGAAGACTGTGACCGTGCCCACTATAATTGCCAGTATACAGGCGGAAAATCCAGTTTCGTCAACAATCAGAGACGAAATTTATAAAGATCTCAATTTTACCGTTGCTACTACCATTGATCATAATAGCCTTGGGGTATTATATTATAAGGGTATTATAATCAATGCTACTACTGATCCAACAGTACAAATTGAACTTAGCAAAGATGAGTATACTTGTATACCTGTTCCTGGCGATCCCATTTTATGGTCAAATGCATTTTCTTCTTCTCAAATTCAAAGTTTAGAAGAAAACGGACTTAATCTTTACCGAAGTGAACTTAATGATTATCCTAGAGACAAATCTGGTAGAAAATTGTCTTCCATGCATTTTATACGTATTTTACAAAATTCAGAAAAAAATAACAAGATTCTAGCTTCCATACTCGAAATAAAAAAAAATCGGTATTTTGTTTTTGATGCAAAATAATCAACATTTCAAATTAATTAAAAATGACTAAATTACGTGATGAAAACGGTTTTAGTGATTGGAAACAATTAGGCAAACAATTGAAGCTTCATGAAAGAAGCAATTTACACTTCAAAACTTTATAAAAATTGTCCGATTTACTTAGTCATTTGAAATCTAATACAATCTTTCATTTTGCTACTCAAATAGTATTAAACTTGGAAACTAAATGTTGGAACGCCGTTGTTGAAAGAATTGTTTACACTATCCAGTTTCTGTCTCAACAAAACTTAGCATTTCGCGGTAGTGATAATAAATTATTTGAAAAAAACGGAAACTTTGTAAAATGCATAGAAATGGTAGCTAAATTTGATCCTATAATGGCTGATCACACTAAAGAATGCAAATGCACAACAACATTGAAATGCTTCATTATCTCGGAGACAAAATCCAAAATGAAATAATCAATTTGATAGGGAACAATCTTACACGGCATATTTTAAATAATGTTACACAGTCAAAATATGTTTCTATTATACTTCATTGCATCTCCGATAGTAGTCACCAAGAGCAAATCTCAGTTTGCTTTCGATTCGTAAATCTAAATACAAATCAAACGGACTTTTGTGTCCTAGATTTTTTTTTAACTTCTGTCTAATAACGGATACAACAGGGGAAGGGTTAATAACGTTTTGGTTAACAACACTAGAACAAAATGGTTTAGGTATTAATGATTTACGCGAACAAAGTTGGCACAATGGGGCAAATATGCGAGGTAAGCATAATAGTTTGCAAAATAAAGATTCTTGATATTAATTCAAGAGCATTGTTTGTCCCTTGTTGTAATGACAGTTTATATCTAGTTGTGAATGATGCTGCAAAATCCAATATTTTTGTGTACATTTTTTTTTTCAACAGTTAAGACATGCATAATTTTTTCTCATCTAATCATCCTAAACTAATCGATCTGAAAGGTATAGACGTTAACGAGTTTGACAAGTAATCGACGAGTCAACTGATAACTTTCTTAGGAAAAGGCACTCAAAACTATGGTTCGATGCTACTTGTTAAGAGGTTAGAACCGAATGTCTACCACTTTCAAGAAAGAATAAATTAATTGAATATAATACTGCACGTAAAACATACCGAAAGATCATTAAATAGAAAAGAAACGAATATGAAGACACCGCTCTATTTAGGAAATATTTCGAGGCTGAAGCAAAACCATGGTTACTTATACCCAAAGTCAAAACTTGGGAAAGTTTCATATAAACACAAGAATGGGAGCTCTACTTTAACAGGTTGCTCAATGAAACCAGCACCACCCATCCAATCAAAGAAACTCAAACAATGGGTAGTGAGCAGTTAAACCGAGAAATCACAGAAGAAGAAATCCTACAATCCATCATCTCACTAAAAAGGGGCAAAGTGGCCGGGCTTGACAAGGTATCCAATGAACAAATAGCTATAGTATATCCGATTCTTTCAGACTGGTGGTTAACCATGCTGAAGTCGACGTTTCAATTAGGAAAAATCCCACAATCCTGGAAATACACGAAAATTAAAACACTTTTTAAAGGGAAAGGTAATCCTAAAGAGGATATAGAGCATAAAGCTCAATCGTATAGAGCAAATAAGAGGAGCATAGCTCTCCTGTCCACTAAGTTCAAACTTCTAACAAAGATCTTTAGTAATAAAATTACAGAGCACATCAACAGTCTTCCGCCAAATGAACAGTACGGATTCCAGAAAAACAGAAGTTGTGAAGATGCAATTATTGTGTTAATTACGGAAATCAAGTCAGCACTATCCAGTCCAAAGGGCTCACTCTATGCCGCCTTCATAGACTTCAAGAAGACTTTCGATCTGGTGAACACGAATATTCTATGCACAAAACTGCTAAACATCGGCATAAAAGGTAAAGTTTTTAACCTCATACTCTACATGATGGATACCAATTTTATTAGAATAGATAACGGGAAGGAAATAAGATATGGATGAAATAATGAAGAGCATGAAAACAGAAATAATAAAAGCAAACGTAGGATACAAAAAGATGCAAATGGTTAAAATATCAGAAGGAGCATACGCCGATGATGTGGTAGTGATAGCAGAACGTGAGAGGAACCTGCAACATAACATGAACGTATGAAATAAACACCTAGAGAAATATAACATGAAGATGAACTACAGCAAAACAAAAGTACTGATAATAGGAAAACGGAAAGAACACATAAATATACAGATAGGACAGAACCAGATTGACAAGTGGAGCAATTCAAATACCTTGGAGTAGAACTTACAGAAAACGGAAAAATGGAAGGAAAATTAAGCAACAGAATAATCAACACAATATAAACGTACTATGCCCTGAATAATATACTTACTAACAAGAAAGAGATAAGACAAAAATGAATAAATTCAAAACTATATACAGAACGATATTGACATATGGGAGCGAGACGTGGAAGCTAACACAGAGAGATAAAAGTAGATTACAGGCAATAGATATGAAATATCTGAGAAGAGTAACGAAAAAATACAGGATACGAAATAAAGACATCAGAGAGGTATTGTATATAGGATCAATAGAAACGTTTATAGAAAAGACGCAGCTCAACTGGTGGGGACATCTAATTAGGATGAAAAAAACGAATCAAACAAAACAAATCTAGGAAGCAAAAACAGGAAAGAAACGATGAAGAGGTAGACCTAGACAAGAATGGGACAATAAAATAGAATAAATAATAAACAGCAGAGGGAAGACAGTGAAACAAGCAAGAGAAATTGCACAGAACAGAAGAGAGTGGAAAGAATTTGCAAATTCATAACAAAACTGTAATGTAACTGTAGTAACATGTATAGCCCACACCGCAAGGTAAAGGGCCTTTTGATAATAATAATAATTACCTTAGAAATGCAAGAGTTGATAAGGCAATCTGTTAGAAATATTATTACTATTTAATACTATTTTTTGTTTGTTTTTAATTTGATATCTGCGTTTCATAAATCTTACTATATTAAATTATATTTGAATATATTATTTCATTGTACCTACATTTTTTGTAATTATTATTGCACTTTAAAATATGTACTCAATAAAAAATATTTCTTAAAATGTCAGTGTTTATTTCTCGCTAATAAAATTCGCGTAAAAATTACTCAATATTTACAACATGCAAAATTTTGAAAATTAACAATATATACTTTTGAATTGTAAATCGCGCGGGGGGTGGGGGTAAGAGTGACCTGTCCCAGGGCGCCAGATAGGCATTGCGCGACCCTGACTATTGTATATGTTTATTAAAATCACGGAGTTATCTTTTATATTGTGAATATTTCCTATTGTAGCATTTCTTTGACATAAATTCCATTAGATTTTCACTTCTGGGAACATATATTTCCACCCGGCTAACCCTTGGTGTTTACTTTCAGGGGAAACTACTGTAACTGCCGTTTTCAATGGGCCGATCTCGGCGTCGTTGTCGTATCGGCCGAGTTCAGATATCGTGGTTTGCCCTCACAGGAGTGTGTTACTTTGGAATTTGTTTAAGCATTCCCTTATCGACAGAATGCCAATGATTGCAGCAGTATTATGAGGCAAGATAAACGACACTTACATCTACACAGTTCCGACAAAGTACATGTTACAAAATATTTCATTACTGACTGTTAAGCCAGTACAGTGTTTATTCTAAGAATTCTCTCCTGTAATCCAAAGACTTTTTTATTTGTGCATTAAGGGATTAAACGAAGGCATTAATCCCAAAGCCGTAGAAAATAAGTTACGTACGCCATATTCCGCCGAGAGATTATTGAGCGTTATGTTTACATATTAATTTCGATTTTTAATTTGATAGTTGAAACGTCGTTGGAAATTCTCGTAGCAACAGCTGTAACTGCTGTCATATTGATATCTTTTTGATGTTAAATAAATTCATATCTGAGGTATTGAAAATCTGAGTATCAACCCACGGTCACACACATTCCACGCCTCGCACCCATTACCTGATCTGATGATTAAATATTGTAAGTAAATATTGTGAATTCATCTAATGTTACTGTTACTATTACCAACTAATTAAATGAACTACACGTGGTTCCGTTTATTCCCTCGTGGAGTAAAGTAGTTTAGTGTCGATTGTCAGATATATTCGGCGGAGGTTTATTCCCGGTCGGGAGAAAATAATATTATACAACTGTCATTATATATCCGCAGGAAGAAGTGCAGCCCCAGACTATCATGATTTGGAGAAGGAATATAAAAAGCAAATAAAAGAAAAAGGAACGAGGTATGTGGGAGCGCAGTTAATCCAGAATTGACTCCAGAGACCTAAATCGGGGACTATTTAGAAATCATAGGAGCTCCACATCCATCCAAATATCTATGCAAAGGCTGGAAACTCACTTCAAAGAATTATATAAAGAAGATATTATCCAAAACCCCACGAAAGATGTATATTCCTCTCAGGGAGGCTGGTGCGATATTTTCACAGAAGACGAAATACTAAGAGTGATCAGCAGGAATGCAAAAGAAAAAGCAGCCGGACCAGACAACATCTCGTATGAGCAAATAGCCCAGAGAGTGAATGTACTGCAAACAGAATGGTACATGCTATTAAACAGGTGCCTTCTGGAAGGTAGAATTCCTTATGCCTGGAAGGAAAGCAATGTAAAGGTAATATACAAGGGCAAAGGGAAAATAAATGACCCTAATAACTATAGGGGAATAGCGCTCCAGCGTGCTGGTTTTAAATGTTTGACGAAGTCATTGAATTAGAGAATATTCCCTCAAATTATAGATAATCTCCGTAATGAACAGTATGGATTTATGCCAGAGAAATCAACCCTTATGCCAATTGCAAAGTTTTTGAGGGATGTGAAATCAGAAATAGACAATAAAGGAGGATGCATGTATGCATGCTTTGTTGATTTCCTCAAAGCTTTTGACTCAATCAACAGAATAAAGCTGAAGCAGAATATGACAGAGGTTTTTGTGATCAGTAGTAAGGTAGTTGCACTAATTAGTAGCATTTTAGAAAACAACTACATACGTACTACGGCCGGGGCCTGTACATCGATGAAAATAAAGCAAACAAGGGGACTCCCTCAAGGAGATTCCCTGAGCGCAACTCTATTTTTAATCTATATAGGTGATCTCCAAAAGTTAACCATTGAAAACACTTCAAAACTCGAATTACATATGTATGCTGATAACTTGGTAATATACAGCTTTAAAAAATCGGATATTGACCCTGCACTGAAGAATCTATCCAAATTTTTGTAAAGAAAACAAGATGAAAGTCAATATAGAGAAAACTAAGGTCATGAAATTTTGAAATGGAGGCAGAGTGGCGAAAGGAGACTCATTCGAATATAATGGACCAGCAGTTGAAATTCCTAATAAATATTCCTACCTAGGAGTCACACTACAGACCACGCTACCGCTCACAGAGCACATAAAGGCGAGGAGAATGCAAGCAACCAGAGCCATAAATAGCCTATAAACCTGACTAAGCTATCAATTGAAAGTGCAAACCTCCTTTTCCATCGGAAAGTTAAACCTATAGCTACCTACGCTGTTAATGAAATTTCCCATCTACTAAAAGCCAAGGAATTACACGAATTAGACAAAATAAAAGGATACTTCATAAAACGATTAATGGGTATGCATTAAATGGAGTCAAATACACTGTGTCAACATATGGTAGAATGGGCAACACTGTCTGAGGATTTGAGGCCCACATGTGAACTGGATATAACACAATGGAGAATATACGAGAAGGAGAGAGAGCCAAAAAAACTGGAAATTTGTAGTAGACGATTATTCAGATGGGCCTGTATTCAATTCGGAGAACTGGAAGAAGTCCAACCAACTAAATCGCAGTAAATTAGCAAGAATGGTGGCTCATGGTTTCCACCATATTTTGTGCACCACGCAAACTTTTCATAGGTGTAACGAAATGTGTCAGTGTAAATTCTGCCTGAAAGCCTTTGAGGACAGATACCACGTGCTCAAGTACGGTAAAAAAGAACTATATGAGGGACTAATTGAGTAAAGAGAGGATAATTTCATTCGATTGTACTATATCGTGATATTAATATGTAAATCAATTTGTATATTTCTATGCGAAAATAAATTATTATTAAACAACTGGTCATTGTGGTATTTTCTTAAATAGATCACCTTATTTTTATTAAATACATTATTGAGTTAATTACATTAGATGTCGACAATAAGACTGGACGTCATGTCACGCCTATCAAGAATATACTAACCAAACTCAATTGCTTAGGAGCCTACATTGAATATTCATTCACTTTACATTTTCATACATTTCCACAATGACATCGACTTATGTTGCAAACTTATTGTGAGGACAGTAAGAACATCATACTAGGGATGACGACCTGTCAATTTAGTAGTAGGTAAACACGCCGAGTTTTTTTTATTTCAAGCATTGATATCTCGGAAATCATAAAACACAGAGATTCAGTTAAATGAAAAAAAAGTTATCATTTTAGGAGCTTATGCAAGATATGCATTAATTTTTTGAAAAAAAAAAACATTTTTGAGTAATAATAGAAACTTTTTTTTTAATGGCAGTTATATTTGACTTTAACATTTTTAAAAAGGTCATTTTTTTGTCTCTATAGCTATATAAGGTTTGAATGTAGTTACTTCTATAAATAAATGAGATGTAGGAATTTTCGTTACTTTCTGGCCTTATAGTTAGGTGATCTTATAGTAGACGATAGTTAATAGCCATGGCAAAATAAAAACGCCGTGTTATAAGTAGGTATAATAAAGAAATTATGTATTTAAAATAGGAGGCTCTGGCATTTTGACTTCATAATGACAAAACTATTATTATAACTTTCTTATTTATTTTACCATTTTGTGAATATGGTTCCCTAGTGACGTGTATATTTAACATGCCTATGCTTTGTGTGAAAATCATTATTGACGTCAATGTGTAATATAATTACACAAATATTTGGAACATGATTTATGAGGCATTGTATATTCATCGACTAACCATTTTTTACAACAATCATAATTTCAAATGTATGAAATAAAGTTACATTTTTTAATTTTTAAAACTGGTATTATTGTTCGCAACAATTGTTTGACTACACTGTGGCTTCTTCAGGCGTAGAAATGGTACCTTAAACTACGTACATAGAGCTTAAATAGTTTATTTATGGGGTGGGGGTGACCATTGACAAGTTTAAAAATGTCGAGAAGAGGTGAATAATTGACATACATTTCTAATTATGAATTTTCAACAAATAAAAGCTACATCAATCAATCTATCATAATTTTATTATTTCACACAAATGCCAATGTATCAACGCTTTCTTGAAATATTGGCAGTTTAATTTGAATACATTTAGGTAAATTTATCCCTTATTTATCAACAGATCTAAAACACTTTTTTCATTGTATTCAACATAAAGAGCAAATTAAGTATTTGTACTGTGCTCTTTGAATTTTTAAAGTTGGTGTTGCTAATGCTTAGGGGTTTGAGGGATAAGGTTAAAAAATGATGTCTGTGTGTCTAAGTGACAATTTAAAAATTTAAATAGACCTGTCCGAGCAATTTTTAAATATGTTGCTAAATAATTTTATTTATGTTACTGTATATTGATGTTTCTTCTTCTGCAGGTGCCTATCCGTTCCGGATGTTGGCTATCATATTGGCTATCTTTATTTTGTTCACAGCTGCCCAGAAGAGGCCTGTGGTTGTCGTGGAAAACCAACTCCTCAAGTTTTTAAGCTACGAGATTTGTCTTCTCCCAATGTTCCTTTTTCCTTCAAATTTTCCTTGTAGTTATGATTGATTGATGTTTACATGTCCATTAAGTTTGAACCTCCATGAATGTCCTTCCTTATATTCTCCTTATGATTTTTTTATTTTTTTTATATGATTCAATATAAAAAAAGAAAATGAGGTATTTGTACTGTGCTGTTTGAATTTTTAAAGTTAGAGTTGCTAATGCTTAAGGATTTCAGGAGTTATGGGTTGGATATTCATACCTCTAAATGACAACTTAAAAATTAAAATCGACTTATCCGAGCATTTTTGAAATATGTTGCTAAACGATTTTATTGATGTTACTGTCTATTACTGTTTACATACCCTTTACTTTTAAAACTCCCTGTATATCCTTCCTTATAATTGAAGTGCAAATCTTAATTACAAATGTTATCAATACACGTTTATATATTATATATATATACAGGGTCCTGCAACAGTGCGTCGGGCTTTCCTAGCGCGTTTCCCGTGAAAGATAGAAACAAATGTATCGTACAAAAAGTTAGTGGTTTAAAAAACTTTATGCTGAAAAATTATTTTAAAATACACAGGCTGTTCCAATTTTGCGGAATAACAATAACAAACATTTTTTTAAATCGAACACCTTGTATTTATTCAAGGTTTCTGATGACATTTTTCAACCTCTACATATTTCTCTATTTTGTTTTGGATTATGTTACAGTGTTGCCAATTTACAATTTTCTCAACTTTAAAAAATCGTAGCGACCTCGTTTTTTGAAGGTAAGAATATATGTTCATATGTATGTTTTCACGGACGAAATGTGCTTGAACATGTTCCGGGTCTTTGAACTTCCGTGTATTGTTTTGTGTTGTTCTCTCCTAACACTCGAGAAGAATCCACCAGAAGATGGCAAATGCGATTTTGCCGAAACGTCGTGAAAAAGGTCCTTTTCAGGACACACAAAACAATACACGGAAGTTCAAAGACCCGGAACATGTTCAAACATATATATATATATATATATATATATATATATATATATATATATATATATATATATATATATATATATATACAGGGCAAGTCAATAGGACGGGCAGGCTCGATTACACCTACACGTTTAATGATATCGAAATGAACGAAACGGCACTGCAAACTAGTGGCCAAAGTACAGCTTGTAAAATTATTTTGCCATATACAGGGTGTTCCATTTTTGCAGGGCAGCCTTCGACCTGTTTTTTTTAAATGGCACCCCGTGTATAAATTAACATATTTGACTTTGCCTTTTTTTGGGCTTTATAAATCCGATTAGTTTTTGCAATTCGCTTTAATCGTTCTAAAGTTGTTCACGTTTTTCTAAAAATTAATGCGTTTTCAGGCACTTATTAAAAAAATCGCAGGAGAAAGAGACTATACAAGAAAGTAAGACGGTTAAGCTGATTCGATGTTACCGTATTTACCGAATACTTTTGACAGAATAATAATTTTATTAACTGTTTTGTTTGTTTGTTTGTTTGACAGAAAAGAAACAAATGCTCCAGATCTATTTTTAATATTTAAACTATGTAGTCGTTTACTCACAGAAATAGATTTAGCTAAATGGTATTTCAAAATTATATCATATTTAGCAAGCAATAGTACAATTTTTAAAAAGTTGCGGAGGTCCAAATTTCGTTGTCCAGATAGTAGCACGATTCAAACTATTTGCCCCTATAACTTAAGCCTCGTCTTCCAAGAAGTTTAATAATATTTAATATTCTATCAAAGATTTGTTAATTTTACATAAAAAAAAATCTCTTTAAGTTTTATCTGTTGGGATCATAATAATTTATCAACACAAGAATTATTTTCAAACAAAAAGGAAGCATTAGAACATATTGTATGTATCTGTGATACATGGTATTCATAATTGCGTTGATATATGTTTCCAATAGGACATGCCATTGGTAAAGATACTTTTGTCAGATATATTACCAAAATCTAAACATACCGTACAAAATAATGTATTCTGCTTCTTACTAAAACTTAGCTACTGCCGTGGGGGTTTGTTATTTGTTAAAAATATTTTTTGACAATTAAAATTGACATGGCTATTAAATACTTTTGGATGATAATCAAAAAAGTTTCTAAGTTCATGTGGTTGAGGTTTCTGAAAATAGTCACAGTCGTTCATTTGTATTTTTTGAACTAATATATGTCTGCTTCATGTCTGCTTCAGAATCTTTATCAATTTCGTGTATTGTTGTTGATTTATTAGTTAAAGATGAGTAGGATGATGGTGCTGTGAATGCACTTTCTCAGTTTTGTATGGAATAACTGCATCCAGCCACAGGGATTTCGGAAGGGCATGAAACCAATGGTTGCTTATTAAAAATTGAATCAAGTTTTATACACCTTTTCACCTCTTCTGCTAAGTGTGCCTTCTTCTTTCCGCGCTCCCTCTCGGTACCACCAATCTTTCGCTTTATATTTTTAGGCCTCCAAATGTATAGCTATTTGTTATTCAGACGGTCTATGATTATTAAGTGATAGTAAGTGTATTTTAATTTTTTAACTATTTATTTAGTTTATTAAAGAATATTTTGGCTTTCACAGCAGAATGATAAATATGTTTAGTTATTGTCAGAGTAACATGATCCGAAAAAAAAAATTACGGTGCCACTCCGAAACTATTAGTCAAAATATAAAAATATTTACATCGAGATTATTGTTTTATATAGTGTGATTGCATATGAGTAGTTAGTCTATGGGGATTCCAACCCAGGCTAGGTTAGTTTTCGATTAATTTAATCCGCGGTTTTTATTGGCGGATTAATCAATTACCGCGGGCAGTAACAATGGGTTGATTGCGGAAATCGCGAGTAATTTAATCACAATTGCAGGATAACAATGGAATAATTGCAGATGCATTACTTTAATTACAGGTGCATTACTGCAATTACAGGTACTTTAATTGCAGGTTAATTGACGATCCGCGCATTTAATTGGCAGTCTAATCACCGCGAGCGGTAACAATAGATTGATTGGGAGTAATTTAATCACAATTGCAGGATAACAATGGAATAATTACATCAATTGTAGGTACTTTAACTACAGGTTAATTGACGATCTGCGAATTTAATTGGCAGTCTAATCACCGCGGATCAAATTGATATCATAGTTTGCAGGACTGAGGATCGCCACACAGTCGCCGCCCCTCGACCCCGCCGCCCCCGACCTCGCCGCCCCCAGACCACCCACGAGGCCAGAGGCCGCCGCCCCCGCGCCGCCCCCCGCGCCGCCCCCACCCGCCCCCCGGGCACCGTGGTCCACTGTCACACCACCCCCGATGCGGTCGTGCGGCGCGCGACTTGAACCAGCGATAAGGCCGGGGTCAGCCGAAGGGTCGCCCCACCCGCGGTATGTAATGCGATACGGCAGGAAGTAATCACTCAAACCGGCAGGCCATAAGTATGATAAACTTAAGTTAATGAGCGTCAAAGGTCGCATTCCCCCGTTATCGTACGAGCCAGTTACCAGCCAGAACATCGTCGCGCGAGACTGGCCATAAAAACATTTCCCCCGATTTTAAGGGCCGATAGAAAAAAGTCGTATTTAATATAGGCGAGATTAGATATTTAACTGCGGAGATCAACGGATGTCAATTATATCAATAGCGTAATTAGACAGGATGTATTTACCTTAAATTAATTAACTACAAAAAGCTACAGGTACACAAACAGCCTTTCTGTGCTGGGAGGTAAAAAACGCCATATTTATCCGCCAATAATTAGGTTTTATACGTATGCAATATAGATAAGGAATATGCAAGACAGGGGACAGACACATTGTAGGATTTATGTGTATACACTAGTAGTTGACCTGAGCCCTGAGGCTTGCAGAACGTAACTCCACGGTTTCAAATTAACAATTGCAAGAAATTACCCAGAGTCTAAGTAAATGCATATACACTTTAAATAAACGCCGATACAATCAAATCAACTTCGAACTACTTAGCAATTCGTTGTTTTATTAATCAGCCGAGCATAAACTAAATTGATTACACCTGTTCATAGACAATAAATTATACTATCGCAACATAAATTTATTTACAATTAATTAAAACGAATTAAAAGGACAGCGATGGCAACATACTAATAGACAAAAACGCAATAAAGAACACATGGAAGCCGTATATCGAACAACTATTCCAAGACGAAAGACCAGAAATTCAGCATATACAGCCAGAAACAGGCCCAAGCATTCTGAAAGACGAAGTACGAAATGCCATAAAACAAGTTAAGACGGTAAAAGTCCAGGACCAGGCGGATTCCACGCGGAATTTCTAAAACTACTAGACGACGAAGGAATTAAATGGCTAACCGACATCCTTAATAATATCTATAACACAGGTGTAATACCACAACAGTGGTTGGAATCAGAATTCGTAACACTCCCAAAAAGACAGCGGCAAAAAGATGCGATGAATATAGAACAATAAGCCTAATGAGCCACCTATTGAAAGTGTTTCTAAAAATAATACATAAAAGAATATACAATAAAGTGGAAGGACAACTGGGACCCACACAATTTGGATTTAGAGCCGCATTCGGGACAAGGGAAGCTCTCTTTAGTGTTCAAGTATTGGTACAGAGATGCAGAGACATGAATTGTGATGTATACGCGTGTTTCGTTGATTACAAAAGGTCTTTGACAGAGTCCAACACCAAAAACTGACACAAATTCTGGAAAATACAGGAATAGACGACAAAGACCTCAGAATAATTACAAATCTATACTGGAACCAAACGGCAAGCGTAAGAATCGGAGACGATAGCACAGAAAGAATAAAAAAATTACGCGGTGGGAGGCAGGGATGTGTACTGTCTCCTCGGCTATTTAACATCTATTCTGAAGTCATATTTCGGGAAGCCCTAGTAAAAACACAAGAAGGAATTTGTTTAAACGGGAAACGTATAAACAACATCAGATACGCAGATGATACCATGATCATGGCCGACAACATAGAAGACTTACAACTAATAATGAATAGCTTAATAAGCACTAGCCACTGACATGGGCCAGATATCAACATAGACAAGACCAAATGCATGATTATAAGTAAGAACAACCCACAACACCACCAACAGCAACTGGAGCTGGAGCAGGGGAACATCGAACGAGTTAAAAAATATGTATATCTAGGCACCGTTATTAATGAGCAATGGGGCCAGACACAGGAAATAAAAAAGCAGGATTGAAAACAGCGAAAATATATTCATTAAAATGACCACAGCCTTTAAAAGTCGTGATGTAACTATTGATGCCAAAATGAGACTCTTACGCTGCTCCGTATTCTCTGTGTTATTTTATGGAATGGAAGCTTGGACGCTCACGGTTGCTAACACAAAATGCTAACGACACCCCTCAGCCAACAGAGCAAAAGAATAGAAATAAACTCAATAAAATTCAAATAAAAATATTAAATTCAATATAAACACAATAAACAATCCTACTTTTTCACCAAAAATAAAATTAAATCACAATTACCTAGCGCTAAAGATAAACTGCAGCGTCTATGCAAAACGGACTAACTGCAAATATTGTGAAGCAAAATATTGTGGGGTAGAAATATATAGAAGAAACCTGCCGAGCCATAAAAATTAGAATAAAAGAACACCTATGCTTCTAAAACAGCTCAAATTTTGGTCGCCACTTACCACAACCACATTTTCGACCACAACGCAGATATAAAACTCTTACATAACATACACTATTAGAAGCGTGCACAAAATTGATAAAATGCTAAATATAGATCTTAATGGCTAAACGAACAAACATAATTAAATTCCAGCTGATAACACGGGAGTAATATGATACGCGTTGTGAGCGCAAACTATAAACATGACAATTTTCATCATTATGAATATAAGAAACTGCCTGGAAATTAAGCCAGACATGATAAATATGGCAATTTTATCATTGCGAGGGTCATAAATTCAATACTAATAGGCAGATGCAGTCGAAAATTGAGGATTAGGTATCGGGAAAATATGTCAGGCGGTAAACGGAGCAGAGCGATTTATGGATGGCAGATGCTAACCAGACATGGCCGCGGTAATTTAATAGGAGTGGAAACCATCCATCACCTGACACATATGGGCAATAAAAACTGTACCCTTCACTGATAATTTAATCAGCCCAGGAAGATATAAATACGGCAAAAAGCCATTAACATGTCATTTGCCCATAGTGTAATTCGAGCAGCCATAACGACGCATAAAAACTATACCCTTAGCCGGTAAAATAATCGGCCCAGGAAGCTATAACTTAGATAAGACATCGTAAAAATATGAATTCCACCTCGTTCACTGACATATTTATGTCCGTTATATATGGGCACCTGACATGCTCCCAGACAGGCTCAGCAAGTCGAGACGTGTTTACCCCCACCACCACCACCGAAGCTTACTTAAACGCGAGGATTCTAGACACCGCTCCATTTCCAACGACACAGTTTCGGCGAGTAGAGTTATCTCACAGTCTGCGAGTGTGCTACAACAAAGTGTTCCTTAATTTAAGCTTACCGTCCAACATACAGCTATAATCCGGCGCCCACCCAGTTTCGAATAGGTAAGTGATCATTTATATTAAATTAAGTAAACGCGGACCCCCGTTTAAATAAAATTATTCGTGTAGCTGTGTAAACTTAATCAATTTGAATGCATTATCCTGGATATATAGCAGTTGCCTCACATCGTAATTTAATGCAGCTTTTGAATCAGCATGAATTAATAGATTGTATTTTATTGCTCACAGATATGGACTTCGTAAGTAAGCTGAATAAGATTGGGGCCAAAGAGCCAAAAGCTTTCATCAAAATCGGTGAGCTGCAGCAGGACGCACGCTATCGCATCATCGAAGGCAGGAAAATAACCACCAAATTTGGCAGGGAATACTATTCCTACCGAAGCGCTTCAACAACATCAGCAGCGATGAGTTTGGGGAGGCGGTCGCACGAGGCCTCTACATCAGCAGGGGATCGAACAATGGACTGTCGTTTGAGAGTGATGAAGAGAGATCTGCGAACTAGGACGCTGTTGCTAAAGCATAAAATCGAGGAGGTTAAAAGGATGGTCGAGATGCGCGAACTCACGAAACAAATGGCAACGCTAAAATTTTGTGATTAAAATCAAATATTTCTGTATATATCTAACTAACCAACACAATAAATAAAGAAATAATAAGAATAATATATACTTATTTCAACACTAAATTATCTATCCTATATTGCAAGAGAGAGAGAGAGAGAGAGAGAGAGAGAGAGAGCGCGAGAGAGCTAGGAGGTTAAGAGGAAAACACATGACAACACAGTAAAAGTATTAAAAAATAAGTCCTGCATTTATCGAATGCGTTAGCCTATTAGCGGCAGTGTAAAGACAGGGGCTATTATAATGATGTGAAAAATGAGCACGCCCGATGTGATGGATAATAGGTTCGCATAAACAAGCACTTCGAGTACAAATAATGTTAGAGGGCATTTACATGTATAGTGATGCTGTATTGTCAACATTTGAATGTTTCAAACAAATGACTCTAATGAAGTGTTTTATCAACCTACAATAAATAGAGAAATAATACGATTTATTACTCATGCATATCCTCGAGTAGCTAGGAAACTGGATCTGTAATTCGAGCCTGCTTAATTACAGTATTAACTCTAATCGCCCGCTAGGTCATAGGTGCATTGATTTGTACACCTGTCAGAACTTGTAGCTGGCAGGGCGCTCCTCCCCACCACATGAGTTTCGGGGGGCTATCTTTAAGCTTGATTTCTGCATACATTAGGGTAGTTCTCAGGCAGCAACGACGAAGCATGCATCCACCCAAGAGCACTAACACTCGCAGTCCTCCGCATATTAAGAGAAGTAAGTACACCGCTTCTAGCCAAATAATTATGAATAATTCATATATTTTATTGCTCCCAGATATGGACTGCGTAAGTAGCCTGAATAAGATTGGGATGGTAAAAGCTTTAATCAAAATCAGCGCGCTGCAGCAGGATTTATTATTAAAAATAGTATTGTATATGTTTGCATGATTTTTCTTTATTTAATATGTTCTGTTCTCTCTATACACTATGGAGGGGTGAATAAAAATAAAGTTTTACATTGCATTATTATTTTTTATTACCATATAAAATATCAACTACATACTCGTGACGGAGTGGCGGAGGGGCTTCGGGAGGAGCGGAGGGGCGGAAGGGCTGGTTGTGTTGGTGGAGGAGCGGAGGGGCTTCGGGAGAAGCGGAGGGGCGGAAGGGCTGGTTGTGTTGGTGGAGGAGCGGAGGGGCTTCGGGAGAAGCGGAGGGGCGGAAGGGCTGGTTGTGTTGGTGGAGGAGCGGAGGGGCTTCGGGACGGTACGGAGGATATATATACCACCACCAACAGGTGTATCACGGGTATCTCACAGGTGTCTCACAGCTGTCTCACAGCTGTCTCACAGGTGTCTCACAGGTGTCTCACAGCTGTCTCAGAGGTGTCTTACAGCTGTCTCACAGCGTATCACATGTGAATCACAGCGTCTCACATGTGAATCACAGCGTCTCACACGTTACTACATTTTAAGAATATAAAGGGCCGGGGTGCTTCGTGAGGGGCGGAGGGGCTGGTGTAGTGTACGGAGGGGCGGAGGGGCTGGTTGTGTTGGTGGAGGAGCGGAGGGGCTTCGGGAGAAGCGGAGGGGCGGAAGGGCTGGTTGTGTTGGTGGAGGAGCGGAGGGGCTTCGGGAGAAGCGGAGGGGCGGAGGGGCTGGTAATGTTGGTGGTAGCGGAGGGGCTTCAGGAGGGTCCGCATACTAGCGAACTGATTGTATTGGGTAGCAATTTGCTGTGTCTAGTGAAGCTCGGCTCGAATCCAGCACCCCTGTCCATTGATCCATATTGATCACCTCGAGCGATTGTTGCTGCTTGACGACCTTCATCGTACCAAACCTCTCACACCGCGGATGAGACTCTAGCTCACCTCCTCCTTTTAACGTTTGCTGGTCATTACAGGTTCTCCCTGATCCATTCAAAGCATCCTTTTCGGTCGTAGGTTGTCTCATCGTGGCATTTGTTTGATGTTTAGTTTCATGCCGTTTGAGATTATCGCTTCTTGTAAATGTTCTCTCACAGTGCAAACACTTCAATAATCTGGCAGAATTAGTAGTCTTGTGTCTTTTCAATCCACGCAGCCACCGGAAAGAAGACTCACATCTATTACACTTATACATGCTGATGGATCGAATGCAACTGATATCTCTGTGCCAGTCTCTCTTATATATATATATATATATATATATATATATATATCCTCCGTACCGTCCCGAAGCCCCTCCGCTACCACCAACATCACCAGCCCCTCCGCCCCTCCGCTTCTCCCGAAGCCCCTCCGCTCCTCCACCAACGCAACCAGCCCTTCCGCCCCTCCGCTTCTCCCGAAGCCCCTCCGCTCCTCCACCAACACAACCAGCCCCTCCGCCCCTCCGTACACTACACCAGCCCCTCCGCCCCTCACGAAGCACCCCGGCCCTTTATATTCTTAAAATGTAGTAACGTGTGAGACGCTGTGATTCACATGTGAGACGCTGTGATTCACATGTGATACGCTGTGAGACAGCTGTAAGACACCTCTGAGACAGCTGTGAGACACCTGTGAGACACCTGTGAGACAGCTGTGAGACAGCTGTGAGACACCTGTGAGATACCCGTGATACACCTGTTGGTGGTGGTATATATATCCTCCGTACCGTCCCGAAGCCCCTCCGCTCCTCCACCAACACAACCAGCCCTTCCGCCCCTCCGCTTCTCCCGAAGCCCCTCCGCTCCTCCACCAACACAACCAGCCCTTCCGCCCCTCCGCTTCTCCCGAAGCCCCTCCGCTCCTCCACCAACACAACCAGCCCTTCCGCCCCTCCGCTCCTCCCGAAGCCCCTCCGCCACTCCGTCACGAGTATGTAGTTGATATTTTATATGGTAATAAAAAATAATAATGCAATGTAAAACTTTATTTTTATTCACCCCTCCATAGTGTATAGAGAGAACAGAACATATTAAATAAAGAAAAATCATGCAAACATATACAATACTATTTTTAATAATAAATCCTGCTGCAGCGCGCTGATTTTGATTAAAGCTTTTACCATCCCAATCTTATTCAGGCTACTTACGCAGTCCATATCTGGGAGCAATAAAATATATGAATTATTCATAATTATTTGGCTAGAAGCGGTGTACTTACTTCTCTTAATATGCGGAGGACTGCGAGTGTTAGTGCTCTTGGGTGGATGCATGCTTCGTCGTTGCTGCCTGAGAACTACCCTAATGTATGCAGAAATCAAGCTTAAAGATAGCCCCCCGAAACTCATGTGGTGGGGAGGAGCGCCCTGCCAGCTACAAGTTCTGACAGGTGTACAAATCAATGCACCTATGACCTAGCGGGCGATTAGAGTTAATACTGTAATTAAGCAGGCTCGAATTACAGATCCAGTTTCCTAGCTACTCGAGGATATGCATGAGTAATAAATCGTATTATTTCTCTATTTATTGTAGGTTGATAAAACACTTCATTAGAGTCATTTGTTTGAAACATTCAAATGTTGACAATACAGCATCACTATACATGTAAATGCCCTCTAACATTATTTGTACTCGAAGTGCTTGTTTATGCGAACCTATTATCCATCACATCGGGCGTGCTCATTTTTCACATCATTATAATAGCCCCTGTCTTTACACTGCCGCTAATAGGCTAACGCATTCGATAAATGCAGGACTTATTTTTTAATACTTTTACTGTGTTGTCATGTGTTTTCCTCTTAACCTCCTAGTTCTCTCGCGCTCTCTCTCTCTCTCTCTCTCTCTCTCTCTTGCAATATAGGATAGATAATTTAGTGTTGAAATAAGTATATATTATTCTTATTATTTCTTTATTTATTGTGTTGGTTAGTTAGATATATACAGAAATATTTGATTTTAATCACAAAATTTTAGCGTTGCCATTTGTTTCGTGAGTTCGCGCATCTCGACCATCCTTTTAACCTCCTCGATTTTATGCTTTAGCAACAGCGTCCTAGTTCGCAGATCTCTCTTCATCACTCTCAAACGACAGTCCATTGTTCGATCCCCTGCTGATGTAGAGGCCTCGTGCGACCGCCTCCCCAAACTCATCGCTGCTGATGTTGTTGAAGCGCTTCGGTAGGAATAGTATTCCCTGCTCAAGGTCGACCGTTTGCTTCTCGCCAAATTTGGTGGTTATTTTCCTGCCTTCGATGATGCGATAGCGTGCGTCCTGCTGCAGCTCACCGATTTTGATGAAAGCTTTTGGCTCTTTGGCCCCAATCTTATTCAGCTTACTTACGAAGTCCATATCTGTGAGCAATAAAATACAATCTATTAATTCATGCTGATTCAAAAGCTGCATTAAATTACGATGTGAGGCAACTGCTATATATCCAGGATAATGCATTCAAATTGATTAAGTTTACACAGCTACACGAATAATTTTATTTAAACGGGGGTCCGCGTTTACTTAATTTAATATAAATGATCACTTACCTATTCGAAACTGGGTGGGCGCCGGATTATAGCTGTATGTTGGACGGTAAGCTTAAATTAAGGAACACTTTGTTGTAGCACACTCGCAGACTGTGAGATAACTCTACTCGCCGAAACTGTGTCGTTGGAAATGGAGCGGTGTCTAGAATCCTCGCGTTTAAGTAAGCTTCGGTGGTGGTGGTGGGGGTAAACACGTCTCGACTTGCTGAGCCTGTCTGGGAGCATGTCAGGTGCCCATATATAACGGACATAAATATGTCAGTGAACGAGGTGGAATTCATATTTTTACGATGTCTTATCTAAGTTATAGCTTCCTGGGCCGATTATTTTACCGGCTAAGGGTATAGTTTTTATGCGTCGTTATGGCTGCTCGAATTACACTATGGGCAAATGACATGTTAATGGCTTTTTGCCGTATTTATATCTTCCTGGGCTGATTAAATTATCAGTGAAGGGTACAGTTTTTATTGCCCATATGTGTCAGGTGATGGATGGTTTCCACTCCTATTAAATTACCGCGGCCATGTCTGGTTAGCATCTGCCATCCATAAATCGCTCTGCTCCGTTTACCGCCTGACATATTTTCCCGATACCTAATCCTCAATTTTCGACTGCATCTGCCTATTAGTATTGAATTTATGACCCTCGCAATGATAAAATTGCCATATTTATCATGTCTGGCTTAATTTCCAGGCAGTTTCTTATATTCATAATGATGAAAATTGTCATGTTTATAGTTTGCGCTCACAACGCGTATCATATTACTCCCGTGTTATCAGCTGGAATTTAATTATGTTTGTTCGTTTAGCCATTAAGATCTATATTTAGCATTTTATCAATTTTGTGCACGCTTCTAATAGTGTATGTTATGTAAGAGTTTTATATCTGCGTTGTGGTCGAAAATGTGGTTGTGGTAAGTGGCGACCAAAATTTGAGCTGTTTTAGAAGCATAGGTGTTCTTTTATTCTAATTTTTATGGCTCGGCAGGTTTCTTCTATATATTTCTACCCCACAATATTTTGCTTCACAATATTTGCAGTTAGTCCGTTTTGCATAGACGCTGCAGTTTATCTTTAGCGCTAGGTAATTGTGATTTAATTTTATTTTTGGTGAAAAAGTAGGATTGTTTATTGTGTTTATATTGAATTTAATATTTTTATTTGAATTTTATTGAGATTATTTCTATTCTTTTGCTCTGTTGGCTGAGGGGTGTCGTTAGCATTTTGTGTTAGCAACCGTGAGCGTCCAAGCTTCCATTCCATAAAATAACACAGAGAATACGGAGCAGCGTAAGAGTCTCATTTTGGCATCAATAGTTACATCACGACTTTTAAAGGCTGTGGTCATTTTAATGAATATATTTTCGCTGTTTTCAATCCTGCTTTTTTATTTCCTGTGTCTGGCCCCATTGCTCATTAATAACGGTGCCTAGATATACATATTTTTTAACTCGTTCGATGTTCCCCTGCTCCAGCTCCAGTTGCTGTTGGTGGTGTTGTGGGTTGTTCTTACTTATAATCATGCATTTGGTCTTGTCTATGTTGATATCTGGCCCATGTCAGTGGCTAGTGCTTATTAAGCTATTCATTATTAGTTGTAAGTCTTCTATGTTGTCGGCCATGATCATGGTATCATCTGCGTATCTGATGTTGTTTATACGTTTCCCGTTTAAACAAATTCCTTCTTGTGTATTTACTAGGGCTTCCCGAAATATGACTTCAGAATAGATGTTAAATAGCCGAGGAGACAGTACACATCCCTGCCTCCCACCGCGTAATTTTTTTATTCTTTTTGTGCTATCGTCTCCGATTCTTACGCTTGCCGTTTGGTTCCAGTATAGATTTGTAATTATTCTGAGGTCTTTGTCGTCTATTCCTGTATTTTCCAGAATTTGTGTCAGTTTTTGGTGTTGGACTCTGTCAAAGACCTTTTGTAATCAACGAAACACGCGTATACATCACAATTCATGTCTCTGCATCTCTGTACCAATACTTGAACACTAAAGAGAGCTTCCCTTGTCCCGAATGCGGCTCTAAATCCAAATTGTGTGGGTCCCAGTTGTCCTTCCACTTTATTGTATATTCTTTTATGTATTATTTTTAGAAACACTTTCAATAGGTGGCTCATTAGGCTTATTGTTCTATATTCATCGCATCTTTTTGCCGCTGTCTTTTTGGGAGTGTTACGAATTCTGATTCCAACCACTGTTGTGGTATTACACCTGTGTTATAGATATTATTAAGGATGTCGGTTAGCCATTTAATTCCTTCGTCGTCTAGTAGTTTTAGAAATTCCGCGTGGAATCCGCCTGGTCCTGGACTTTTACCGTCTTAACTTGTTTTATGGCATTTCGTACTTCGTCTTTCAGAATGCTTGGGCCTGTTTCTGGCTGTATATGCTGAATTTCTGGTCTTTCGTCTTGGAATAGTTGTTCGATATACGGCTTCCATGTGTTCTTTATTGCGTTTTTGTCTATTAGTATGTTGCCATCGCTGTCCTTTTAATTCGTTTTAATTAATTGTAAATAAATTTATGTTGCGATAGTATAATTTATTGTCTATGAACAGGTGTAATCAATCTAGTTTATGCTCGGCTGATTAATAAAACAACGAATTGCTAAGTAGTTCGAAGTTAATTTGATTGTATCGGCGTTTATTTAAAGTGTATATGCATTTACTTAGACTCTGGGTAATTTCTTGCAATTGTTACTTTGAAACCGTGGAGTTACGTTCTGCAATCCTCAGGGCTCAGGTCAACTACTAGTGTATACACATAAATCCTACAATGTGTCTGTCCCCTGTCTTGCATATTCCTTATCTATATTGCATACGTATAAAACCTAATTATTGGCGGATAAATATGGGGTTTTTTACCTCCCAGCACAGAAAGGCTGTTTGTGTACCTGTAGCTTTTTGTAGTTAATTAATTTAAGGTAAATACATCCTGTCTAATTACGCTATTGATATAATTGACATCCGTTGATCTCCGCAGTTAAATATCTAATCTCGCCTATATTAAATACGACTTTTTTCTATCGGCCCTTAAAATCGGGGGAAATGTTTTTATGGCCAGTCTCGCGCGAAGATGTTCTGGCTGGTGACTGGCTCGTACGATAACGGGGGAATGCGACCTTTGACGCTCATTAACTTAAGTTTATCATACTTATGGCCTGCCGGTTTGAGTGATTACTTCCTGCCGTATCGCATTACATACCGCGGGTGGGGCGACCCTTCGGCTGACCCCGGCCTTATCGCTGGTTCAAGTCGCGCGCCGCACGACCGCATCGGGGGTGGTGTGACAGTGGACCACGGTGCCCGGGGGGCGGGTGGGGGCGGCGCGGGGGGCGGCGCGGGGGCGGCGGCCTCTGGCCTCGTGGGTGGTCTGGGGGCGGCGAGGTCGGGGGCGGCGGGGTCGAGGGGCGGCGACTGTGTGGCGATCCTCAGTCCTGCAAACTATGATATCAATTTGATCCGCGGTGATTAGACTGCCAATTAAATTCGCAGATCGTCAATTAACCTGTAGTTAAAGTACCTACAATTGATGTAATTATTCCATTGTTATCCTGCAATTGTGATTAAATTACTCCCAATCAATCTATTGTTACCGCTCGCGGTGATTAGACTGCCAATTAAATGCGCGGATCGTCAATTAACCTGCAATTAAAGTACCTGTAATTGCAGTAATGCACCTGTAATTAAAGTAATGCATCTGCAATTATTCCATTGTTATCCTGCAATTGTGATTAAATTACTCGCGATTTCCGCAATCAACCCATTGTTACTGCCCGCGGTAATTGATTAATCCGCCAATAAAAACCGCGGATTAAATTAATCGAAAACTAACCTAGCCTGGGTTGGAATCCCCATAGACTAACTACTCATATGTAAAAACAAATATGGTTTTTGCACAAATCAAGAAGAAGACAGACAATCAGACTGTAGCCTTAAAGACAAAAAAGGAAGCCAAATTGATCCAAAAATAATCACATTTTATAGAATTTAACTACAGCATCCCTCCAAGAATTATATTAGAAGTAGGTATTATTTAGCACGAATTTCAAAATTTCTACTTGTCTGTCTAATTGAAATTTTTCCAGCAACAATATTTTTGAGGACATGATGCATTTGAGGTTTTATTATCATGTTGGCTTCCTCTGTAAGGCCTTAACCCTTAAAATACTTTTTTTAAGGTAAATTTTCATATAATCCTAACTCAATCTAACAATATTGTATTTATTACAGTATTTTAAGTTTTGTATTTATGTACTAATAATTAGTAATTATTAATATCTAATTAACAGCCACCAATTAAAATTAATATAAAATTTAAAATAACTACCGCCATAAATTATTCTATTTAAAGGGACATGTATGTAGGGGTTGCCTGTTCATTGCTGAAGACATTGAAAAAAAAATTGCACGTGGTAGGAAAAATAAATAATGAATAAAATATGTTATTTCAGTAAACGTAGGGACGTATAATCTAGCACAAATGGAGGACCATCTCTCACTAAACGTCTGGTGGAACCGACTTGATGCCGACTATTACCTGAATACCAAGAGAAACTGCCTTTGAGCTAGCTAGTTACTCGCATATAGTAGTCATAAAGCCGAATCATCCGCTCAGAGCAATGCGAGACCCGATGACCTATGCTAGGGCTAGAACATTTCTCTCTGCTAGGACACATTCCGCAAAATAATTTGTAATGGGAATAGGGTAACATGATATCTGCTTATCATATCTGCTTACACGAATACAGTATCAGCTGAGCATGAAAACAGGCAGCACCATCCCAAAACCGCAAAGAAAATGATCGGACTACTACACCGGCGCCTCACGACTAATTCCAACCGGCACACAGGGAAAACTCCCGGATTCCCACCGGCCCCATCCGCCCTTGTTTCGATATCTCACTTACGTTAAAATGGTCAATAGGTGGTGGGCGATTAAAATTGACCAGCTATGTGAAATATATATCATAAAAGTTCAAGATAATTGACAACTGCATACTTTTTGTAAGAATTACAGAGAAATGTCATAGATTTAACACATCTTGTAAAACAACTATTACTCTTGACCGAATTTCGAATATTTAATTTTATAAGTTGTAGGTATATTTTCTCAGTTCAAAAACAGACAGCAACTTTTCGATTCTAGTGTGTAGTTGCGAACCGAACAAAATAAATTAGTTACATGTGGCCTGAGACTCAGTAATGTGAACGTTATAGAAAAAAATGTTTGATACCCTCCAGAACAAAACTGGCACGATCTTCGCTGCACAATTCAGTAGCATTCGATTCCCTCTTAATAAATCATCGTCAGCCATTTCCGGTTAATGTTTCTGCGGCCGAGGCATTCTTTCAATTCGACTTAACTTTCGTGAATAATTCAACTTCCGGAAAGGCCCCCGCCCCACCACTGAATAATGCACCGAGCGCAAGCTGCACACCACACGGCATATATAATTGAGAGAGCCCTGCTGCAATATTAACCCGCTCGGCATGCATAAAACGGCCAACTTACTGGACAAGTCCATTCCATATTCCCTCCAGAGACTTTATCCGATTGGGGTTTTTCCGGTCCACCCTGCAAGAGCTTATTAATATGTTCTGGTTTTAATTCGGAAATGGGCAATTGTCGTCACACTGAAGCTCGCAATCGATAATTGCGTCGAAAACAATAACAGAAATGTTGATTACTAATGTAAAAACGTTATACATGGTCGTTGCGGATATTGCGCGTCATGTATTATATATAAATCAACTTTTATTGTCAATATTTCGACGCGAACAAATTCGGGCTGGTTTAAATATTGGGCCGAGGCGATTGCAAATCCCGTTGGAAATTGATTCGGTTTATCGACTCGTTATTTATTGCAGCGAATTAATGTGCAGAGCGACTGTTACTTATCAGATTAAATGTGAATCATTCCAAAAACCTCATAGGATACCTTTTCCCAAAATATACCCCAATTAACCCATACTTATAAACTATACCGAGTGTCTGGGATAAGGGGCGAACATAGAAATTTAATATGTAATATAATAAAATTAAATAATTCTCAAAAATTAAGTGAAGAATCAAATTTTAGCATTAGCGACGTTTGTTCCTCAAAATATGTCCCTATTGTTTCGTGTGATGTGGAACGAATATTTTCATGTTATAAAAACATGCTTGCCGACAACTGAAGAAAAATTTTATTTAATAATTTGTCATATTATGTAATTGTCAAATGCAATTAAAATAATTTATAATTAGACAAAAAACTGTATTTTTTGTATTAGAATAATTAGATTAATTTAATAGTGTATGTATCGTGTTTTGTAATATGTAAATATTTGTATTGCGTGATGAAATTGAGTGCCAATAAATAGATATAAAATGGCAATTTGTGATTTTCTTGCATATTTAAGTTCATATTTTCAACATTTGTAGTGCATATAAGTGCATATTTTGAACATTTTTAGTGCATATTTGCCTGCATATTTTGGGATTTGTTTAGTGCATAACTATCCTAAGCCTAATAACACTCTAAAATATCAAACCAGCATATAAAAAAAATCATGAATTATTGTTTCTATTTTTTAAAAAGATGAGACATGGTTACCTACCACAGCACAAGCATATACATATATGTTACTTCAAATAGAAACATAACCACATTTCGTAATTCATCAGCAGATAAGTATGTAGTTGCAATCTGCATCACGTCCACTTTTTACCGAAAGTTTTAAAAGTTAAAAAAAGTTATTTAGAAAGTTTAAATTCTATAATCCGACGGTAACAGTACGGCGATTAATTTTTAGATGACGCCACAAAATCAAAAGGTGAAAAGTGCGCAAGTTCTAGTTGTCAAGAGCAGTCTGAAATCTACGTAAGTCTATCGCTCATTGAATCTTTAACGTGTTTCTACAAATATTCTTGAGTAATTCTATTGTAAAGTAGTTTTTAAGTGAAATAATTCTTCAAACCTTATTGCCAAATACCTCCGGTAAGTAGATAAAGTGCAAATAATATTTAGATAAGATTTAGTTATTATCTATGGTTTGTAATATAAGTCTTGTAAAATTTAGCAGGATTTAGGCATTTTTCATATTATACTCGAATGGAGTTACGCGCATTTCGTTTCAAAATAAATGGCTAACGGCACTTTGAATTTTTATTTAAACATTTTTTTAAATACCTTTAACCCTATTTTTATTTTTAGAATGGACCAGAATGTAATAGGTTTTAAAATATTTAGCAGAGTAAGAATCAGAAATGAGAACAATGATTCGATCGCTCAAGCACCGCCCCAAAACTATCCAAAACTTGATGTAAGCAAACAGGTAAAAAAAACCGAGCTCTGTATTGCAATGGAAAATTTACAGCAGGAGTGTCTTTAGGCCCATGAAGTTCTTAAAGAAAATATTGATCCTAACTTAATATGCAATAAAGATTTTGCGACCCAAATTATAGAACATGGGAAGAAAATATAACAAGTTTACTGTCCCAAGGAAGAAAAAATCCATGAAAGTTCGATGTTCATGTGCAGATAGAAAATCTAAAACGAAGAAGTCTATTGAATGCTATAACATAAATGTAGTAGAAAAACCGACGAATTTTCAAAAATTCTGGATATTCTCTTGGGAGGACAAAAATAGTTTATGTTATGGAAAGAGCAACAACATCAGATATTATAAGGGCGAGAAACAGAAAATTTGAAGGTAAAAGCCGAAGGGCAGTATCTTATACTATCATTATGGATAAGAAAAATGAGAGAATCAGGGTGTGAAAAACTATGTTTTGCAACACTTTTGGGTGTATCCATGATGACAGTTATAGATTGGCCTTACCAAGGTTTAAATCCGTCAGAAACTAAGAAGCCTTCTACTGCAAATGCAGACTAAGAGGCAAAATGTTGACGAAATAACGTTAAAGAATAATGAAAGAAAATGTACAATTGCAGAATTTCTTAATAGCTTGCCGAAGTAACAGTCTCACTATTGCCGAAAATAATCTTCTAAACTCTATTTTAAACTCTAAACTGAGCTCTTTACACTCCACAAATATTCGTGGTGTAAAGAAAAGGAAATTACAGCAGTCAGTTTGACAATGTTTAGGTATATTTTTGACGAAATTAATGTGTCCCTTTTTATCCTTAAATAGGACGAATGTGACATTTGCGTGAGGTGCCGAACAAACAATATTTCAGAGAAAATTTATAAGATATACAGTCATGCTCACATAAATCTAGTACAAGAAATAATGTTACAATAGCAATTTTATATGGCAATGTCAAATTGTTTGTACTAAATTTAAGTGGGCATGATTTTACATCATAAAAAAATGAAGTTAGAGATGAAACGGAAAACGACAAACACAGTTTTCACAATGGATTTGCAATCAGTTTTTTTATCTCCCCTATCTAACGTATCTGCTTTATATTATAAGACGAAATTGATCGTCCATAATTTTACAATTTTCGACCAACATTCATAGGAATAGTACTGTTTTCTGTGGCACGAGGGGGAAGGAGAGCTAAAATCCGACTGCTTTCCATTATTTCTAATTTTTTGACCACTAAAGTTTTACCTGCTATTGATTTTGAAAATAAACCCAATATTATTCATTATAGTGATGGTTCCGGTGCACAGAATCGCAACTCTACTTTGCCAAATGCCCTTTTTAATTTTTCAATTGAAAATAATATTGGCATTGTACAGAAATATTTGAAAAAAGGGCATACGCAAATGGAGTGCGTTTGAATGACAGAAAAATTTCAGGAAGAGTAATAAACGTGCCGGCAAATTATGTTTATTATGCAAAAACTGCTTGAAAGCAGACAAGGCCTTACGAAATGCAATACTTACATCATGATTACTTTCGGAATTTTTCAGGAATTAATTTTGTAAATACTATTCGTCCTGGGCATAACGTTGGCCTACCGTTTAGGATATAAGAGCGTTGAAATACAATGCATAAGGATCTATTGAATATAAACTTCGACACTTTCATCAGTTTCAACTTTTGCCGGTCAGATTCAATAAAAAATTGTCAATGATACCTATGAAAAATTTACCACGGTATCGTGAAAAATTAAAAGTTAAGCGAGAAAAGTTAGACCACCTTCAATCGTTGAAAGGTACCATGGCACAGGACTATCATAGTTTTTATGATAGTCTTGAAGATGAGTAACATTTTGTTTATTTTAGTTTTAGGTATTGATATTATTGTATTGCGTTTACATGCCTTTTTACATATAATATTTCTGTGTTTTTGTTTTGTTTGTAAATAAATATAAAAAAAGTATAATAAATCCAACTCGAAGAGTTTTAATCTACCAAATAACAGAATTTTTCAAATTTGGACCAATGAAATTAGTTTGTACTGAAAAACCACTAGTGGTTTTTTCAAAGTGAAAAAACTTATGTCAAAATGAAATGTTAAGAAATCTCAAATTTAATTAATTTAATTTCAACTACATACACGTACTGTGATAAATAAAAATTTGCTCAATGGATTGTCAAGCCTAATTCAACTCGTGGTCTATTTTTTTCCTGAAAAATTTGTCATGCACATTCGTAGCTATTGCTTTTAGAGAATTGCAGTCGTCTCCTTTGTCGACTCGTGTAATTTTCGTTGCCAAAGCTACTCTTGTCTGAAATGACAAATTTTGTCGGAAAAAATTAGACCGCCTTGTTAACTTATTGTTGTAAATTGCACAAGTCTACAAATAATGACGATTTTAAAAGTGATTGTTGCGTAAGTCCACTTATTTTGTTTAAATTAAATTTTAAAAAAATACTGCTTTATTTAAAGTCTAAATGTAAACAAAGTTGATTTCAAAAAAACCTTCCATGCAGCAACGATATTTTCGTTTTGAAACGTTGTTTTCGTCCCCTGTCAAATTTTACTTTTTGGACTTAGGCAATTTTCATATGACGCCGTCGATAAGTTAAATTTAGAAAATAATTATAATAATAAAATTAGTTGCATATTTAAGTTAAATCAGTTTTGTACTTCTACCTTTTTAACAGAGACCTTATAGTTTTTGAAAAAAAAGTGCCAAAGAAGCAAAACAAACTATGCAATAAACTACCCTCTTTTTGTTTCATAAAACTATCAGATTATACATAATTTTTATGTTTTAATTATTAAGTAATGACTCATGTGGTGAAAGCATCAGATTTTTAGTTTAAATTTAAGTATTGCTTTGTAACTATATGTGCTGCGCATAAAAATAACTGCTTACCATAGGTAGCATGAAAAATATGAGTATGTGTTTTGTGCTATTTATTTGCAGTATTATATTTCATGTTTTAAATTCGGCTTTGAGCAAACTTAACATCAAATAAGCAAGTACACTTGTTTCGCGCTCGGTGCACTTCCCACTTAGTACAGCGTTAAATTCAAAAGGTGCACGAGTCTTAGTTTCAGCGTTGTGTATCTGACAGCCGCTTACCCTGACGATGAAGTTGGATAAACAAATGGGAAAGAGGAGAGGCTCTCTGCAGCAAACACCGAGAATTAAATTCGTCTGATAACTAGTCCGGTCGCTTTTGTTGCTCTCAAGCCATGATGACACCTCTTTATATCCACTGACGGCTGCAATAAAGCAGAATTAAAGTCGGAGAGCTACGACAGTACAGGCCAATTGAACTCGTATTTTATCATTATACATACTCGTATATATATATATATACAGGGTGGCCCACTTATCCCCGCTCGGACCATTGCTGCTTGGAAAAAATTAAGGAAAATATCTGAAGTTTTTGGACACTTGATGTGCTACTTCTTTAAAATAGCACATTCCACCTATCAGGATATGTTAATTCTCGAAACTATAGGTGCTGAAACCCCTCATCTTTTTGTGGAAGCACCACTATATCCTCAGACAGTTGAAATTTGGTTGGCTGTATCTCGCCGCAGAACAATTGGGCCTATATTCTTTCATGATAATAAATGGTGAGAGATATCGGCAACAAATTGTCCTGAATTTCATAGACCAATTAGACGCTGAAAAATTTCGGAACGGATATTTCCAACAAAATTTAGCAACAGCTCATACAGCCAGAGCAACGTTAGCCTAATTGCAAGATTTTTTTGATAATAGACTAATTAGTCAAGGGCTATGGGCGCCAGGCTCTCCAGATCTAACTCCATTGGACTACTCAATTTTTGGATATTTAAAAGATAGAGTTTTCCAAAGAAGACTGCATACATTGGAAGAGATAATGGCAGAAATCGTAAATGTTTGCCGAACCATAACTCCTTTAATGTTAATCAACATTTTCAACAATAAAAGAAGATGCGTGCAAATGTGATTACAAGCATATGGTACACATTTTCACCATCTGCTTTGATTATATATTTTATTTAATAATTATGGTTTCAGAATCTATACTTCTTTTTATGTTTTCCTTTATTAAATAATTTACTTTGATTACATTAAGAACTATATGTGAGGTGCTCAGAAGAGTAGTGGATCAAGACCATTTTTCTAAATTTCGTCGATAACACACTCACAGTACACATTAGTACGTTCTACGTTCAGTAGAAAAATGATTCAAGTCACAAATTTATTTCGTATGCTGTTTATCAAGTCGTCCTCCTTGTGCACTGACAAGAAGCTTATGTCGTTCAGTGTAGTAATGGTTTATGTCCAATTCAGTATAATAGTGGATTTATGTCCAGTATGTCCTAACCTATAAAATCTGCGTGTTGATATGTTCAACAATGGATTTGTCAACATCATCTCAAGAACCTTATCAATCAAGTGGATCGGAATATAAAAATAGTAATGATAGTACATGCAATACTTCCGGTGGTAAGAAATATAATTGTAAATTTTAGGTTCATGTGTCGGTTACTAAATTTATATGTTATCCTACAATACAACGAAAAATGTATGTTGTTACAGATGATGATCAACTTCCGATAAATAAGATAAGAAGCAACACTTTATATGAGACAACTGCACAAACTGCGACAGAGCCTATAGAGTCTAAAAAAGGAAAACAACGGTTAGTTAACAAGTCTATTTGGAAAGTAAATATACGAAAGCATAGCCGAAATACTGGACAAGACTATATTACACAATCAGGAAAAAATGTTCCTTCTAAAGCCTTTTCCAATAAACCTAGTAATTGCAGACAGGGCTGCGTCCAAAAAATTGCAGAGTATCAACGAAGAGCCATTTTTGAATCTTTTTGGAAACTGGCTGATTATTCCCGTCAAAATGGGTTTATCAGAGGACTAGTAAAAGTCAACACAGTGAAAAGAAAACGTGTTAGAGATGGCTCATATTCGGAAAAGCATGCGTACTTTGAATATGCTTTTAGAGTAGATAAGACCACACACCGTGTGTGCAAGAAATATTATGCAGAAAAGTTGCAAATTAGTACCGGTAGACTGTATAGGTGTATCTCTAAAGACGAAATGACTGCGGTGACTGATCAACGTGGTATGAATCCTAGAAAAAAGCTATACGATTTAAAAATTGTGAAGCATATCAATTCATTTTCCGCGTACCAAAGTCATTATTCTCGAAAAGGTAATCCCAAGAAAATATTTAAATGAAAATTTAACTATAAATAAAATTACGAATTGTACACCGAACAATGTGTCGCCGAAGGAATTGATGCATAGAAAACAAATTCTATTAACATATATTTACAAAAAAATCAATTTAAGTTTAAATCCTCCTGCTAAAGATATATGCCGAATATGTGACCCACTGCAGATGAAAATAGCTGTAGAACAGGATGAAACCAAGAAGAAGGCTCTAGTAACCGAATAAACATTACACCTTGCTAAAGCCGAACAAGCACGAACATGTCTTTATGAGGATCAAATAACTGCTTACAATGAAAAGTACGTAGCAACATTCGATCTTCAAAAAGCGCTTCCGTTTCCTAAGCTATCTACATCAGTAGCATAGTATAAAAAAATCTATATGTTTAAAATCTAGGAATCCATTCTTCTAATGAACAAACGAAATTCATGTATATGTACGATGAAACAGAAGGTGGGCGTGCATCTCAAGATGTAGCATCATGTCTTGTAAAGCATTTACATGAAAATGCTCCTAGTCATAAATATATTGTTTTGTACTCTGATTCTTGCATTGGTCAGGACCGGAACTTTAAATTATCACTGTCTTTACTAAAATCAGTGCAAGATTCTCAAATGGCTGTTGAAACTATTGATCACAAATTCCTGGTGTCAGGACACACGTATTTGCCAAATGACGCAGATCTTGGCGTTATTGAAAGGGCAAGTCGTAAGAATACACATATTTACTCCCCTCAACACTGGATGGATATTGCACTGACTGCTGAAATGCAGGATCCAAAATCTATAGTTTTTGAAATGAAAAGAGAAGATTTTTTTCTACAAAAAACTTGGAATCAGCAATACAAAATCGAAAAAAACCTGTTGATGGATACGCATTCAGTTGGCTAAATATCCGTAGGTTAAGATTTGAGAAGACATCTCCGACTTCATTCAAATTGAATAGACTTTGAATGAAGCTGTTGATTTTGATGAGGTAAATCTTAGTAAAACTGTGTGTGGTCGACCAAGAACTTCACTTAACATAGAACAAGAGCAATTGTATCCAACAAGGCGAATTGTGGCAGACTCAAAAAAATAGCACATGATGGATTTACTGCCCTATATACCGCCAATATACCGTACATATTTCAAAAACCTACCTATCGCATCCAAAAAAAGATAAAATTGCTTTGACAATACATAAGATAACAATGATGAAGATGATGAGCCTTTCTATGACTAGAGGAAATTAGCTTCCTTCAGAGTAGCAGTGGTTTAAGTTCACTTTCTTTACTTTATTTGTGAAAAAAAATTAGTTTTCTTTAGAATTGTTAACTTTTTGCTGTACAATAATAAAGTATCAAGTTTATAATTAGCGAATTTGTTTGTAATTTTTGTCTACATGTTGTTGCATATTAATAAAGTAAAAACTTCTTTAAGGCTTGATGACTAAACAAATAATTTTATGGATTTGGTTCATTTCTCCTTTGAGCACCCCATGTGATTGTTTTATTGTCTGCTAGTCCTCAATTTGCCATAGTAAAGCATTTTGTAACATTGTCAGATTTAAAGCAGTGCAATTATTTGATTTGTCGCAGCTCGTTTATTTCATTAATTCCTGAATGATTTTCAGTTTACAGCTTGTTTGTGCCGTCGAGTAATCTGCCCCACTTGGGGATGTTGCCTGCGAGGACTTTATTTTCCTGCATATCTGGTTATTTTTATGTACACACAATTGAAGAATGCCCTCGATTTTAAAAGTAAGGTTATGTAAATAATGTACATATAAACTCGTGGGCCCTCAAGTAATTCTACATTGTAGTCTTTTTATGTAATTGGAAGCCACAAATATTGCTGAAACTAATAATAATTTTGTATTTGAGTAGTTCAATATCAAATGACACAATAGAAATTTGAATTGTATGAAGATAGCTTTTATTGCCATCTTCATGAGTAATGAGTGAAATGTCTCGTGCGTCTTTAAATAATTCTTCATTGTTGTCTTTTCATGTGTTTGGAAGCCTCAAATATTGCTGAAACTAATAATAATTTAGTATTTTAACAGTCTAATATCAAATTCCACAAAGAAATCCCAATAGAAATTAGAATAGCATGAAGATAATTTTGATTGATTCATTTGGGTGGGCCGAAAACGACTGAAAAAAAATTACTTTTAAAATCGAGGTAGGGCTAGTACGGAAAAGTTGTATACTGAAAAAATTAACTCGCACATTAAAAGTAAGAACGATAAAAAAATACCCGGGCCATTGGGGCTCCAAAACATCAATATTCTATATTTATTATTATTTATATTAATACATAGTTAAACAACTTGGAAATTCATACTAATTAATTTCACTGCGTTCATGATGCGAAGTACTGCTTTTGGTGCTCAAATTTTGGCAATTCCTTTCTTGCGTTAATCTTAGCGCGTATATAGCTTGACACACATTTCAACTGCCTGGGTGTGACAAGGAAAATTGTTAAATTTCACACACATTTTTGTTTACTATTTGGTTCTGTGACCGTGCAGTTAAACCAGTCTATGGGGTCAAAATAGTCCTCTTGATTAAAATTTATTTTAGGTATTTTAAAAATGCGTTTTGTTATATCAGTTTTACTGGCTTCCAGGATTCCTTTTACAGCTAGCTCGCTAATGTGGTGTCATTCATCTGTCAACATCGCTATTAAGAGGTTCTCGGGGTGTGCAAAATACGCATTGTTTTGTATTACATTATCAATAATGATAATAATAATAATAATAATAATAATAATAATAATAATAATAATAATAATCCGTACTACTACACATGATCTTCAGATGACTCGGGAAATCTCTTGATACCTGAATTGTTTTCCATACCTATCCAGCACCACATCCAAATTGTGGTTGTGTTTTAATCTCAAACCACATTCGAGCATAAACTTATATTACAGATTCATTCAGTAGCTGCAAATTCTCGGAACGATGATTCGTTGATAAATATAATCTTAGGATCCGGTTTGTGGTCGTTAACCACCTTGAGTGTACCATTTTGCCTGGACCCTTGCTGGCTAAACTACGTTCAATCCCCGATCGCTCGACAAATATCAAACAAATATTTTTTTATCTGTACTTAGGTCGTTTGCATTTACCAGGGGAAAATGGTACCGGTTTTGATTGGTTTAAATTAAACGGGTTCCATTTTGTTGCAATTAGGCAGTAGAAAACAGATTTGTCCTGAATAAGTATAAGGATCTTTCGTGTGGCCATCTAATTTTTGTAATGAATGCTTTAAAGGTAATTCGTTAACATGCAACAAACACATGCTCCTCTGTAGGTGGTTTATTAAAACATGTTTCTAGCAATTGAATTACCCCACCTTTCCAACGTGTGTTAACATTTGTTCCATCGCATCCTATGACCATTAGTTACGAATTATAAGTTTCTATGTAACTTATAATTCCTCTAGCAATATCTGTCGCTCTTGAACGCGTAAGAGATAGATGCCCAAAACAAAACTTCTTCCCGGTTCTTCCACTAAAGCTACATGTTCTTCAGTTTTTATAATTCGGCGATTGTTTTCCTGAATCATATGGTAATTTCTTCCATCTCAATAGAGACTTTAAGCGTAACTTTATTTGCATCTTGCAGTTTACATCTATTTTTATCTACCCCCTTGCGAATTTTATTTTTGTCGACGACCAATGCTGCATCGCCCTTTGAAATGTTATTTGCATCTTCTAAAACCGCATTGGCAATTCTTGCTACATTTCGACAAGAAACAGCTGTCAAATCCGCTACTTTTTCAATTTGTGTCAGCAAAAGGTTTTTGACAGAATTTTCTGTTTCTATTTTTGTCGCTTTTCAAGAGGGTAAGTCCACGAAACATCTGGATCATTTCAAATTGGACTCCTGAAGTATCACTATCTCTATTGTATATGTCAGCTTTACCACAAGAGGTTCCACTGGAACCGGCTGTAGGCTCTTGAAAACCTGAATTGAATCCAGAGGTTTTCTAAGTCTTGCAATTTTCAGTTGACTCTCTTTTTTAAAGTTGTTGAGACCACTTTATCTACATTACTAATAGCAATTTTACTTTCTTCTCCTTGATCTATTATAAAACTCTATTCTAGTTCAGGTATCATTTTCTTCTCGCAGTTGTATGATGTTATATCTAACCATTTACAGGAACAAATGTCAAACAGACGTTTAGCATCTTTTTTAAAGGTTTCAAGCTGATTTATTCTTTTTATGGGCTTAATGACCGTTTGATATTTTTGATTATATTGCACAATCATTTTAGCAATTGTTTTGCCGCCTATAGTGGGAAGCGAGGCTTTATTCCAAACATCAACTATTTTTTGTGCAACAATATTTGCAACTGCTATTGTTTCTGACTGTTTGCTTCCTTCTGCTTTTAATCTTAATCGCACACTTTGGAACTGTCTTATCACATACTCGTACGATGGCAAAATATTCGTATGTTTGGGTAAAATGTTTTTCTCAGTTCCGAATAAATACATACTAACTTTGGCATGAGTTTGCTTTGACATTGTTACTCAAATTATGTAAATAAAACACGCGAATTCGTCAATTTATGCACTTTTGTTAGATTGAACAGTAAAAAATAAGCGACCAACACGGCTGATAGAAATTAACTCGCTCAATGAGATGAGCTCATTGCATGCGTGCATATACGTAATATGTAAAAACATAACTATACCAACAATTGTTGCAGATTAGGTACGAAATTTAAAATTACAATTTTCTCAAGCGTCCTAGCTAAACGTCAAGATATAATATTTGCGCACAAGCCCTGATTATTATTTATTGATTTAAAATTTTCACACTTTGGACCCCTGGGGCCCGGGTAAATATGTTTTAATACTGCCCACTATTAGTAGAAGATTAAACAATTACAAGTCACAACTCTTCCAAACTAGCCCCTATTGAAATTCCAAAAAAAATAAAAATTCTGCCTACCCTAATATTCATGTCTAATGAGTGTAAATGAAATTGCCTCTTTCAAAAATTGAGCTATTTTAACTGGAGCGGAACAAAAATATTTTACATGGTGACGTAATTACAAGCATTTAGATACACCTTGTATAACCCAACGATCGTCTAATAGAACACGTAAGAGCAGGCGAGATAAAGATTTCTTCATGTTTAAATTCGATGGGTGGGCAATGAATATTAATGGAAGAAAAGTTGCAGGTAAACAATTCTAAGTCGGCGTTTTTTTTATCTTAATGTATCCATCTGAATGTATCTAAAACAAGTATTTAAAATATATTGTAATACATGTAACAGGAGATTGGCGTGCAATTTAATCAATTTTCGTTTAAATCATCGAACAACAAGCAGTTGGCTGGGTTCAATTATCCTGTTGGGATTTAGGACGACATTTATAGAAGTCGTTTCAGCGTATAAACGTGTGATTACTCAATAAAAATAGACTGGCGATGGGGGTGTTTGGGGGGCACCAGTCGTGGATTTATTGGCGGCCCTCGGAGATTACACCCTCGTGCTGCGGTTTATTACCACGCCGCGCTGAATTTAATGAAGTGCGCGCGGCCTACGGTCGGTCCGCGTGTTTAGTTTCGCCATTTACGATCCTCCCTCCTTCTCCGCCACTAAGACGTGGGGTGAAATGGCGAAGTATTGTCACGTCGCGCCGAGCGATTTTCGAAAGTTTTAATTATATTAACGCCGGGAAAGAAGTTTTTCCGCTATTCCACTTAATTCCGGTCGTTATAGTTATTGGGTCTGATCGGGTCCGTCCCCCTTACACTTCGGGGGCGAATAGATTAATCGGTCTCACGGCGTAGGCTAGCACAGGAGAATCTTCGGAGATCACGATCCGCCCGCCCACCAGAGCCACTGTATTTTTATATTTTTTAATAAAAACCCGAACTGTGCGCCTTATGAGAAAGGGCCTCGCCGCACATGGACACGCTGCCGTAGGATTGCATCCGAACCGAGTATTATACATTCAGTGTGTTCCACTTCTACCATCTCATTTTGCACACGGCGCCTCAACCGAATAATCTCATATTCAGGTCTTACAGGCCGCTCTCTCATAACATCCCACCGAATTCCGAGGCGCTGTACTCTCGCAATTATCGCCACGACTGGCGTTATTACCTCCTGCCCACCTACACAATTGTTTACTGCAATAATTGAAACGGCCCACTCGCCACGCTTCCACACGAAACTTCCTGCAGCTGAATATGCATGGAACGGTGAACGTGTCCAATAAGCACGAGGCCAATTTCGAAAATATTAAAACCGGCGCCGGAAGTGGAAACACGAAAAACTCGCGTAGAAGACGCGCATTACGTGTAATCGAGTTTTTCCCGGAGCCGGAAACTGTTCTTTGGCTCTCGCAAATTTCATCACTGAAAACGTGCAAAAGGAATGGATGCGTAGTTTAACTCGACCTCACATTACCAAGAGCGTTGTATAATATTATATAGCAGCCCGTATTACAAGAAAACCTCATTTTATCAATGCGAAGAAAGTATGTAGTTGATAAACTATGTTCTCGTTTATTTGATGGAAGCCACTGAAAATGTGAAAGTGTAGTCTATGTCAAGTGAGGGTGACCCTATCATTACAAGTACTCTGCGTTTAATTATATTATAATATAGATAATGGACTCAGAAAACGGAAAACAATATGACGGGACAAAAAGGGCACAAACTGACAAAGGTAAAAAAAGGAATAAACAAAAACGGTACAGTCAAAAGAGAATAAAGCAGAGACAATATATATATATATATATATATATATATATATATATATATATATATATATATATGACTCTGAACTCTATATGAATAAAAACAAGGGACTGGAGAGCATAATGGGAATACACAGAGATACAAAGATTAAGAACATTGGAAGATGACTTATTGATTTCTGAATATTAAATGATCTAACAATATTGAATACCAAATTTGCACACACGGAAATACACAAATACACAAGAGAGGAAAGAAACAGAAACGAGAAGTCCATAATAGACTACTTTTTAAGAAACAAAGCACAAGTGAAGGAAGTAATAAATATTAAAGTCTAAAGAGGTAGCAAAATTGACAGTGACTTGACATCTTCTAACAGCACGAATAAAAACAAGAAGGGATACAAAACAGACACAGAAAACAGTCGATAAGGAAGTAAGAAGAGAGAAATTTAGAATATACAAGCTAGATGACAAACAAATAAAGGAAAACTACCAGGAATCAATACAAGAACTAATAAGAAGCACTCAAAAAAGCAAAAAAACTAAAGTAGAAGATTTATGGGTCAATTTCAAACATATAGTAAGAGAGGCAACAAAACACGCCTGTAGAAAAATTAAAAGTACACCATACAAAAAACAAACAAGCTGGTGGACAAAGAAGTGAAGGAAGAAGTTAGGAAAAATAAACAAAAATGGAAAATATACCTAAGCACAAAAAACGAAGAAGGCTACGAAATATACAAGCAGCAAAGAAAGAGAGTAAAAGCAATAATAAGAAAGGAAAAAGACAGAAAATGGAAGGATTTCGGAAACAAATTAGAGGAACATTTTAAAATAAATTTAAAAAATATTCCGCGGAACACTGAAAAGCTGCAGAAAGGAAAAATAAGCAAACCTCAAGCTACTCAAAAATAAACATGGTATACTAATGAAAGAGGATAAAGAAATCATGAACAGATGGAAAGAGCACTTCCAAGAGCTTCTGTCTGGAAAAGAGACACAAGAGAAAACCATTGAAGGAAATAAAAACGAAGAGGAACAAGAAAATAGTAACGAAACAGAAGAAGAAGAGGCATCTATAACAGAAGAAGAGTTAAAACACGCACTATAGAAGTTAAAGAACGGAAAAGCCTCAGGTCACGACAAAATCAAATCTGAACAGCTATAATACATAGGAAAGGATGGGAAACAACTACTATTACAGTTAACAAATAGAATATGGGAAACAGGAAAAATACCAGCAGACTGGCAAAAAGCAGTGATCTTCCCAATACATAAAAAAGGAGACAGTAGAAATTGCAACAACTTTAGGGGAATATCCCTGCTGTGCACAGGGGCAAAACTGTATTAATCAGTACTATAGAACAAACTAAGAAAGGAAATTGAAAAAACCATGGATAAATCACAAAGTGGATTCATGAAAGGACATTTAACACAAGACCATATCTTCACAATTAAAAAGATGACAGAAAAAATATTAAGACAAAACAACCAACTATACATGATATTCGTGGACTTAGAAAAGACATTTGATAGAGTCCCAAGCGCCAAAGTGTGGGAAATACTTGAAGAAAGGAAGATAAAAGTGCATTTAATAAAAGCATTCAAAAGTATGTATGAAACCACAGAAAACTACGTAAGGACAAATAATTCAACATCTAAGAGTTTCTCAACCACACAAGGCCTTCAACAAGGGGGCGCTTTAAGAACTCTGCTCTTTATTATATTCCTAAACAACATAATGAAAAACATTAAGGATAGCACCAAGAAGGTATAAATAGGATACTATAAAATGAAAAGAATAGTGATAGCAGAATGTGCTTTTGCTGATGACTTAGACATGCTTGCCAAAAGCGAAGAACACCTGCAACACAATATAAGCATATGGAAGGAGGAACTGAAAAAACACAACATGGTAATTCACATAAACAAAATAAAAGTAATGGTAATAACAAGAGAGGAAACAAAAGCAAAAATACTAATAAATTTGGAAAGGAGAGAACAAGTTGAAACTTTTAAATATTTAGGTACAATAATACATAATAAAGGAACCATAGAAAATGAAATAAATAACAGAATCATGGCCGTAAATAAAACCTACTATGCAATGAACTAGTACATTCTAAATGGTAGAAGAATCTCCAAAAACACGAATATGACATTCTTCAACACAATTTATAGACCAACACTCTTATACTCTTAAGCGAAACCTGGGCAACAAATGAAATGACAATGAACAAAATACAAACAACCGAAATGACATATTTAAAAAAAGTTGAAGGAGTCACGAGATTAGACAGGGTAAGAAACGAACAGATCAGGGAAAACCTACAAATACAAAGTGTGCAAACATTAATACAGAAACGACAACTTGGATGGTTCGGGCATCTGATAAGAATGCCAGAAGACAGAAAAACAAAAATAGTATGGACATCAAAAGACGAAAAGAAAAGACGAATGAGAAGAAAAGAGAAATACCAAGGAAAACATGGGAAAACAACATAGAAGAAATCCTAAGAAGAAACGACCTCAATCAACAAGAAGCAAGAAAAAAGGCTACAAATAGAAAGAGATGGAAAAACTTCGTAGACAACATTAATTAGTGATGCATTAATCTCCACACCCGAAACGGTATAGGAGATGTAAATTGATTATATATATATATATATATATATATATATATATATATATATATATATATATATATAATATATAATTATATAATTTATATAATTTCGGTAAGTTTTATTTTTAAATTAAATACCTATACAAGCACGAATTATGTTAGCAAAAATTACTTGAAATAACTACGAATTAAAAAAAATTAACTGATTTCATTTGTTTTGGGAATTGTCAAAACAATATGACAGTTTAAAGCATATGAAAGAAAAATAACGATTCTTATAATTTGTGATACTTAAATCGATCAAGTAAAAGCAGTATTTTTTTATTAGAAACGGTAATTTTTATAAACGAGTACCTAATAACTCCAATACAAAGTATACCTGTTTTTAGGATAGCGATACCTAACAATTTGGAGAAAAAAAGTGGGATACAAAAAGAAAATATAGAAAAGATAACGAACAGCGGTGAAGAAAACTGCCAAAATTTGATAATTTTCTTTTAAAAGGAATGTTCCTTTTATATTGACATTTCTTTCCTAATTATTTAACGATGTAATAGATATTAATACATCGTTAAATAATCAGGAAAGAAATGTAAATTGCAGCATTGATGTTGATTCTGCAGTTATAATTATAAATGACGAACAATTTGTTGTTTTTTTACAATTTGAATAAAAATTATTGCTACAGAAAATGAATTACATAGAACCTCCGATCTAGGTCACTGTCTAACTAATAAAATAAATATCACTGATGATATTAAAATATTTTTGGTCAATTGTAATGAATATGAAAATAAACCTCTAGGACCTTTCCCTAAGGATGAACAACAACAAAATAGACATTGCAGCGAATCTTACTATTCAACATTAACAAAGTATGGACCTGTGCAGCTTCGATGGTTGTGCTGTTCAAGATTATTAGATGCTGCATATTAGAAGCCATGTTGGTTTAAAAAAAATTATAATTGGCATTCATTGGTACGAGAATAGCAAAATTTGTCGGCCATAATAAAAAGTCACAGTTCTTCGACGTCAGACATAGGAGCAACTTCAGTATATGAAGTTTAGAAGAAACATTTCACCATCGACAAAAACCTCGAAGATGAAATTAGATATTAGGCAAATTTTTGGAATCTGGTTTTAAAACGACTATTTAATATTTTCATGTTATCTAAAAACTCATTGACTTTCCGTGGTAAAGAAGAAAACATAAATGATCAAAATAATTACAATGGAAACTTTTTGTCACAAGTTGAATTAATTAGTAAATATGATACAGTTATGAGACAAGTTTTAGAAATTCCTTCAAGATGCAAGGGACATTTGAGACCTACAATTAAAAATAAATTAATTGAGTGTCCTAGAAATAATTTAGAAAGAATTTTAATACCCAAACTCAATGTTTCTCCATTGTATGCCTTATTATTAGATACAATACAAGACATCTCGAAAAAGGATCAGTTGAGCATTATTATTATAAGGCATGGGCACATTGCAAGAGGTAACAATCAAAAAGCTATTAAGTTTGAAATCCAAGAAACCTTTCTAGGATTTTATATTATACATGATCAATCAGCTGAAGGTATAAAAGAACTAATACTAAATTATTTAAAAGAGAAAAATCTTTCTATTAGCAAACGTTATGGTCATGTATATGACGCTGCTAGTGTGATGAGTGGTATCTATAATGGCTTGCAAACGAATATAAAAAAAACTCAAAAAATGGAGAATGCAGTTCCAGTCACAATTTAAATTTATAAAATTGATACATGATGGAATACACGGTTGCAATTTTTTTTTTGTATAATACAAAATATATATTTATTCTTTGGAAAAAGTTTTAAGAGATGCTCATGTTGTCTCAAATTATTGGGTAATTTGAGATTTCTTTAAAAAAATTAAATCAATCTAGTTAGTCGGGCAGAATCACATCACTGACGTAAAACTATATTATGTTGATATACGTCGAGCATTGGTTGGAATTAATCTGAAAAGTAATAAAGAAAAAGATGAGAGAGAAGAGGCACGCACAGCACATGAAAAACCATTATGGATTTTTGATTTGATTTTATTTTGATGTGTGTTTTCCTGCATAAAATATTAGTTGATTTTAATTATGTTTCAAAAAATTTACAAAGAAAATATATTTGCGTTCATGAAACAGAGGAAAATCTGAAGAGAGCATTGTCATGTATGAAAACGTACAGAAACAGTTTTCAAGATATGTTAATGGAATCTCGAAAAATAGCAAGAAAGTGGGGTATTGTTCCAGAATTTCGTAATAAACGGGAAAAGAAGGCAAAACGTCATTTTGACAAATTTTCAACGCAACATAGATATAAATCTCGTGAAGAATATTTTAAATATATTCTATTGCATATTGGATATAATAATTCAGCAACTCAATACTCGATTCATTAGTATGAAAAATATTAAGGATCGTTTTAATTTTATAAAAACAAAATCCATTCTTAATTCTCCAGAATCAGAATTAATGGAAAAAATGTGACAGTTTACACAATACTTATTCCGAAATATTTTTTCCACAATTACCTATTCAGTATATGAATACTATACATTTATTAAAACCTGATCTTAAAGAAAATATGACTATTAAAGACTTTGGTAATCTATTATTGCAAAAATATGGTTCAGTAAAACGATTCCGGTAACAGTTGCTTCTGTGGAATCGACCTTCAGTAAACTAAAAACTATAAAAGATTACAGGAGAAATACTATTGGACAGTCGCGATTAAAACAGCTTGCATTACTTGCCATTGAACATCAAGAATTGTCGAAAATGGAGTTAAAATTAAAAAAAAATATTCTAGAGTCTTTTGCTCAAAACTATTTTTTTGTCAGTAATTGTGTAATGATAATCCATTTTCAACACGGAGTGATTAAAGAAACTTCAAAACTGACAGTAAAATTAAAGTTTCAGTTGTTCACTTTAATGGCTATGGCCATTTTTACATGTATTTATCATCATCTAATTTTTTAATTTTCTCTTTTACAGTAGTACATATATAGTAGATGTCAATGTAATTAGGTAGATTTTTGTATTTTAAACTTATGTTTGCTCTTGTACTTTTCCGTAAAATAATCGGGGAAGCAGAAAAATGCATAAATGTGGGTTTACATGTTAAATTCCTATGTATAACATATTAATTCAACCACTCCTATACAATACCAACTACACTATAGTCGACCCAAAAATCTAAGAATATTACGACTTTGACTTTTAAGTATTTTATGGGGGTTTTATTTGGTGTTGCCATAAAATCAGCGCTTATGCTGCCTTGTATAAAGACCCAAAGCCAGTATAAGCGCTGATTTTATGGCAACACCAAATAAAACCCCCATAAAATACTTAAAAGTCAAAGTCGTAATATTCTTAGATTTTTGGGTCGTCTATACCCACAACACTAACCACTTTGAGATACATTTATTTTTAAACACCTACCTGGAAGACAAATATTTTGTTGAAAAATCTCTATATCGAAAATAATCATTAGCTCAATACAAGTAAATGTAAGCATTGGAATTAACAAATGCCAAGTGATCTACTAATGCGACATAATAAAATGCTTTAACTACGAGTATAAATGTGGCTATAAAGCAATATAAATATTGCGTATACCTAGTGTGCAATATGCAATTCATTGATGTCATAATATCGTAATCATAATATCATAATATCATCATAATGTTATCATAAATACATTGATCAATTTTATTGATAATTTAATTTATAATAAAGAGTACATACAGAGAAATACAAATATTGCTCACAAAGTGTTTACCAGTCAATATATTGAGCAATGCAAGAGATAAAATAATATATGTAAATTTACAATCGATTTTAAATAAAACACCACTTGTAGAGCTTTTATGACGGCACTTACAATATTGCGTGTGACAAAACATTTGGATCATCTAGAAGCCTTCGATTGTTTTATCATACCCAATCATAATACAAAATGTTCAGTGACTTTTCACTAAAAACAAAATTATTCTTAATATGAGAAACATACTAGAAATAATACATAATATTTGATAGAATCATGCAAACTCATGGTGCTATTTTGATATACCTATATCCGCGATTTTACAAAATTTGCAAAATTTTCGGATATTTTTAAATTCTCCAAAAAAATACATTTTTTAATCTGTAGCAATATTGGAATTCTAAATAATCATATAACCATTGTATCAATATACAGGGTGTCCAAGATAAGAATCAACAGCAGAGGGATCTCGGAAACTTTTAAAGTTACAAAGGTGGTTAAATTACAAAAAAAGTTGCGCAATTTAGTGGCCAGTAACATTCTGTTGCGGAAATCAGATAGCTTACTTCTGGAGATATTTGACAAAATCCGAAATTTTGCGATATCATTTTTATACTTTTCTGAAGTTTGCAGTCTGAAGTCACAAGTTGCACATCATTAAAATAGTATTGACGAGTAGAACTCAAAAATAAAATAAAAAATGCAGGTTTAAATATAGACAATAAAAATGGGCTTATTTATTTTAATATATCTACAAGTAACAATAGGAATAATAATAAATTCTCGAAATTTTCGATTATTTAGTAAAAAAACCAAATTGTTTTAAATTTCAGTAACCATTGAATTTTTTTAAATTATTTTTATTGATTATTGTTCTACATATTATTGCACAACTTTTCTCCAATTTAAGCGACATCGTGTCTCTGGCCATTTCCGATATCCACATAGTGATAACCCTGTAAACTATACAGGGTGTCCTAAACAGAGTCGGATTGTAAGAGTATCTTTCTTCTTCTTGAAGCTAGACTGTAGCTGCTAGAGATATGGTTATATGGGCAATATTGTGCAGTTTTATATGCTGGATCAGATTATGATGAAAAATTTTCGGAGCGGTTTAGAAGTTATTCTAAATAAACTAAAAATCGCGCTTTTTAAAAAAGTCCGATACATTCATAATCATTAAAGATGCGGAAAAAAGTTTAAAAGAAAAGTTACTTGGTTCGATCGCACAAACTTGAGAATCAAATCAAAACAAAAGTCAAGATAGAGTTTCCGAGATATTAATAGCAACTTTCTTATTTTAAATAGCCGCCATATTTGATTGCTTTACGGCTAAATCGACATCGACAACAATGCCAAAATAAAAAATATGGAAATTATCAATTTCTATAAATTATTTTTATACCAAATGTAAAACAAATTAATAAAACGTAATACAACTAAGTAGCAAAATAACAAATTATAAAAAATGCTCAACATTCAGACTGGTATTGGATAAATGGCCAAAAATAAGCTAAACACAATTGACAGCGTTTCAATCGCTATCAACCGCCTTCTTGACTTTTGATTTGACTTGATTCTTAAGTTTGTGCAATCGAACCAAGTAACTTTTATTTTAAACTTATTTATTCATCTGTAATAATTATGGAAATAGCGTAATTTTCAGAAAATCGCAATTTTTAGTTTTTATTAAATAATTTCTAAACTGTTCGGACTTTTGAAAAAAATTCAACATAATCTGAACCTGTATACAAAACTGCAGAACATTGCCTATTTAACCAGATCTCTAGCTTTCAAAATAACAAAGATACCCTTGCAATCCTACTCTATTTAGAACACCCTGTATAAATCGTTCCAGCATGTACTACTTAATATTCATTAAATTATTTATTTATTCTTCAAAACAGTGACCTATATTTCGTCGTTGGCGCTGCCAGCTGCAGTTTTTTTAATTTAAAATTATTGTCGTAATGTATTTTTATAAGTAAAATGCACTCGTTTTAATGTCATTATTATTACCTACTGTAATAATCCCCCAGGACTGAGTCCGTTGAAAAGTTTGTGTCACGGTAAAAACCTGTGCATTCGGCGAGTGCATTGGAGCGAGTATCACTTAAATAATTCGAGGCGCGCCCCTCGCAAAAATCTCTAGCAAACATAATGTCGTATATTAACGTACAAAGTTATCCTGCAAAGATGTACAGTCACAGTAAAAACTACGACATATCCAACGCGAAACAAGGTCGTAAATATAAAGCGTCGTTTTGTGCCGCATAAAGCTCCACCTTACGAGACCCTATACCTGACACGTGGCCTTTTTTAATCCCCCTGTATAGGCGAGCTTGGTTTCCAAGGACAGCATCCTCGGCGTGCGCTGCAATTGCCCAGAACGCAATAAATCATCGCCAAAACACTCTTTCGTCTCCGTAATTACTCGACCTTCTGGTGGTGTGACGGATCGAGGATGCGCTATTCGACGAGACGAGCCCTACGTAAGAGAATTTAAAAAGTTTACAAGCATTTGTCTTACCGTGAACAAGTACCCTCGGGTATCTTGTAAACTAGGAAATTGTAAACTTCCTGGATGATGTTATCGATAGTGCATAATATGGGAACGCGAACAACAACAAAATTAACCTTAATTAACTAAAATTGTATATGTATATTGTATTGGTATATGGTATGGAGTATATGGTAAGTACTACGTGTAGATGTATTAAGCGATAGCATTTCTACGCGTTCATCGGTCAGACGTTTATAGTAATTGGATATATTGAGTTAGGGTCGTTACTGATTATTGTTTTATTTCGTTTTATATGTTTTATTATTGAGCTTAAATATTTTACCTTTCGTACTAATTTAATAACATAATTTATTATGTTACTATTGTCAGGGGTAATATAATAAGTGGTCTGCTTATTATAGGCAGTAGTATTTATAATTACTTACTAACGCAATTTATTATTCGTCCAACAGAATTCAAAGGCAAACACATGACGATGGCGATCCATCAGATTTTAGATAATGAATAATAACCAGACCTACCGAATTCGTCAAACAATTACTGAATGTGGATCTGGATCTGTGTGTGTGTGTGTATGTATGTATTGTATATTGAGTAAGAGCTGAATAAATTTTACTCTAAATATTTGGCCGGGGTATATCCATTTCGGCACACGATGGAGGTACAATACATAAAAACTACCCTTCTCGTCAAAAAGTAAAATAAGCCCCTATTTTAGATCTCTTAACTCGGCACAGAGGCTTCTTGGAAATTCTAAATTACTGACAAATAATTGTGGGAGGTGCGGAATTAGCAAATATTTAAGAATGAACTACCATTTATTACAAATGTCGACATTACGGAGAAACAATAAGGAATAATAACGGCAAAAGACTGATTGATGTTTGCCAACTACACGAATTAATCATAACGAACACCTTCTACCAGTACAAGGAAATAGATAAATACACAAGAGTCAACCTAATAGAAATAAAAAATCAAGTATAGATTACCTAATAGTACAACACGTTAATCGAAAGTGCTCTCCAGGTACGTCACAAAATTCTGCAATTTTATTTTGCGGTAGATGCAATACAAAGAATGGAGGAAGAAAGACAGCCTGGTGGTGCGATGAACTCAAAGAAAAAGTCAGAATCCAAAAAATAGAATGGAAAAAATATTAACAACTGAACCTAATCAATACGAAGTATATAAATAGAAAAGAAATATAGTAAAGGAAATTGTTAGAAGAGCCACAGAAAAATCATGGACGGAATTTTGAAACATAATGGAAACAAACAGCAAAGAAAACTATATATAAAAACTATTTTATAAGATACTTAAATCATTTAAAAAAGAAAAACTAGCCAAAGAAACATATATCAAAAACAACGAAAGGGAAATAATGACTAACGATGAAGAGATGATGAAAAGATGGCGAGAATATTTCCAAGAACTATTAGGCATAGGAAAACTACGCAGACAGGAAACAGAACAGGGAAAGAAAACAAATCAGAAAACGTAATCACAGAAGAAGCATTAGAAATCACAATGAAAGAACTCGAAGTAGTAATCAGATATTTAAAAAAAAACAAAAAAACACATGAAAAGGACAAAATAACATCGGAGATGATAAAGTATACGAGTAAAGCCGCCAAAGAGGTTCTATTACATATACTAAACACAAGCTGGGAACAAGAAAAATTACCAGAAGAATGGGGAGTGGCACTCATTGTGCCAATTTATAAAAAGGGGGATCATAAAGATTGCACTAACTATAGAGAAATTACGATACATAATACAATTGTCAATATATCCGAACAAATCTTGAAAAACAGACTAACAGTAATCACACAGCCACAATTAAGAGAAGTACAAAGTGGATTTAGACCCGGTCGAAGCACACAAGACCACATATTCACCATTAAGCAAATAATAGAAAAAATAAAACCACACAACAAAAAGTTACACCTGGCCTTCTAAGACATTGAAAATACGTTTGATAAAGTGCTAAGACCTAAAGTATGAAAAAGTATGGAAAATAAGGGTATTAGCAAGAAAATCATAAGAATAATCAGAAGTGAGTTTAGAATAAAGAAAGGATTCAGACAAGGTGGCAGCCTAAGCCCGACACTTTTCAATATATACAAGAATGAAATAATAAAGAAGTGTGAACAAAAATGTACAAAAATGTATATAGGATTCAGAAAACTAAGTAGTATAGAAATATTGGAAGGAGTGTTCGCGGACGATGTAGTTTTATATTTGGATGTACAAAAAAGTTGCAGAAATATATAAACATCTTACTGAAGAAGGAATGAAAATAAATATAGAAAAGACCAAAATAATGACAATAGAAAATGAAATATTAAACATAAAAATAAGAGAGAACAATTTAGAGCAGGTAATAGAACTTAAATAGTTGGGAGTACTCTTAGATGATACGGAAAAACAAGACATCGAGATTAATGAAAGAGTACAAAAAACAATTATCTTGAATGAAAAACAATTAAAAACAAATTTATAAATAAAAAGGAAATAATGAAACAAACAAAAATAAAGAGATTTAAATCAATTTACAGACCAATACTAACATAAGGTTGAGAATCCTGGACACTGACAAACAGACAAAAAAGTAATATACAAGCTACTGACATGAAGTTTCTTAGGAGGGTTCAAGGAGTATCAATAATGGGAAGTGAACAAATATGACAAGATCTATCGATACAGCCAATATTAATGTACATCGAACAAAGACAGCTCGCCTGGTAGGGACATATCCACAGAATGAAGGAAGAAAGACAAGTGAAACGAATATACGTAGCGAAAACGCAAGGGAAACGGAACCGGGGAAGACCAAACTAGACGTGGAACAACCAAAAGTAAGCTCCTACAGAAGAAGGGTAAAAAGTGGAAAGAAGCAGAAGAATTAGCAAGAAACAGAACAGTGTGGATAAAGTTCAGTACAAATTAAAATATAAAAGAGAATGTAGCACACACCCGACACCTAACAAGGTATAAGGAGTTATGGATTATGTATACAGTGTGTTTGATAAAACGGGCCAAAGAGTGTAGCGATTTCATCTGTTATTTAATTATCAACAAACCATATATATTATTAAATGGGACAGTATTAGCTACAAGTTGGTGAAAAAAAAAACTTTTTTAATTACCTTCATTAATTTGTAGTGATGTCACCGACAATTTTTTTTTAGGCTCGGTATAATTTTTTTGAATTTTTAGTAGGGTTATATTTATATTTAAAAAAAAACTGATTTGAGCTAGTAGGCTGTTAAATCCGAAATTAAATAACTAATTAGTATCACATCCTAGCAATTTAAAAAATAATATCTCTGTATAAATATCAGCCTTAAATTCGCACATCCTCATTTAAACACTGTTTTAATAACACATTCGATAAGCCCGGAGCAAAGTCCAAGTTATAATAACGCCGCGGATAATAATCCCTTTGTAGATGGTGCAATTCATAATATTACAATTTAATAAGCATAATCTGAGGAATTTTCTTCTTTGATGTCTTAAGTATTTTCATTGATGCCGTCCGCCTAATTTAATCATGTTCAACGAGCAGGCAAGTGGGAAGTGGAGGGCACGCTGGCTATTTGTAATGCGATCACATAACTAAGATAAACTTGCTAAGATGTTATATAGCATATTACGAGGTATGTCTTCTTAAATTTAATATGTACTATTGTAACTTACTTATTACATTTTCTTAGTATTATTTATTTGAAAATATCTTCGCAGGTACATAATAATGTACTAGGTTAAAACATAAATAATACGGTCCGATAATAAAAATAATTAAATAATAGGTTACGAAGGGATATAAGGCATATAAAAGCCACCTGTTACTGAAATCAATTAGTATAGAGATATACTTGTCCCAGATGCGCTAATTAATTTATAGACTATTGACAGAGATTCATGTCGCCACTGCGTAAAGAATGACGGGTTAGGAACCGTTTTCCTAATATATTAAATTACTGTTCAATATGTTACGTTAGTAACAAGATATTGGCATATTTTTACTATGTGAGAAAAGCAACTAAAAGAGGGGGGGGGGGCTTAGAAATAGGAAGATGAATAATATAATAATAATAATAATAAATTACACAGAATGAAACCATAGACGTATGGTAGAATATTGATATCTAATATACAAGGTGTATCTAAATGCTTGTAATTACGTCACCATGAAAAATATTTTTGTTCCGCTCCAGTAAAAATAGTTCTATTTATGACATAGACAACTTCATTTACACTCATTAGACATGAAAATGGCAATAAAAGTTATCTTCGTGCTATTCTAATGTCTACGTGAAATTTCATATTTGACTGCTCAAATACAAAATTGTTATTAGTTTCAGCAATATTTGTGGGTTCCAAACACATAAAAAGAAAACAATGTAGAATTATTTAAATACGCACGAGACATTTCACTCGTTACTCATGAACTGTACTCATGAAGATGGCACTGAAACCTTTTATCATGTAATTAAAATTTCTATTGTGCCTGTTGATATTTGACTATTCAAATACTAAATTTTTATTAGTTTCAGCAATATTTGTGGCTTCCAAGCACATGAAAAGGCTACAATGAAGAATTACTTAAGGGCCCATGAGTTTAAATGTACTTTATTTACATAACATTACTTTTAAAATCAAGGGCATTCTTAAATTGTGTGTACATAAAAAGTACCAGATATGCATGAAAATGAAGTCCTCACAGGCAACATCCCCAAGTAGGGTAGATTACTCCACAGCACAAACAAGCTAAAAACGACTGGATAAAAAACGACTGGATGACACAATAGACACACTTCAAATACTGACTGACAAAACAATGGACTGGTTCAACAAATGGAGACTCGAACCCAACCCCGCAAAATGCCAACTCCTTATTCCCAACCACAGAATCAATAACAACTCACCGACAATACATGTTAACGGAACAAACGTATACCCCACAACGACGATAAAATACTTAGGAATGACGATTGACAATAAGCACAAATTCGACAAACACTTACGGAACACAAAGACGGAAATACAAAAAACGAGCAAAACATTTTAGATACCTAACATACGGAGGAAGAGGGATATCCATTAGTACAGCAACCAAAATTTACAAATCCATCTGCAGGCCCATGATTGACTACGGCCAGATCATACTGAAAAATGTAAGAAACACCTGCAAACGAATTACGGACGTAACTGAACGGAAGACATTAAGACTTCTCACTAAATTAAGACATAAGGACAATCATCTTCATAACATATCAAACATAAATTTATACAAGATCACCAAAATCATACCCATCCAACAAAGACTAGACAAACTACGAAATAAATTTCAACAAAAACAGGACAATAGGACAACACTCGACGAATTGTGTATTAAAAGACAAAACAAACGCACTACAAAATTACATCCGACAAAAACGCTTCATGAATCATATTACACTTCATAACACTCTCTTCACACTATCAAAATAATCACTCATGAATCACATATAGGTAATGTTATATAATATAATATGCAGGGCCGGCTTAACAAATGTTGGCGCCCTAGGCGATTTTAAGGTGATGCCTCTTGAACCATTAGCTGCTAATGTCTAAAGTGAAGCAGGTATTGTAATAATAGGAATTTTTTATATTGATAAATTTCATTACAATTTTAAAAACAAAACAAAACATTGTAAAAAATAAAAACAACTTCTCACAGTACATAAATGTAAAATAATATTTAACATTGTTTCATTGAAATAAAAATCAAAACAAAATGAATAAATAATATTACTCAAATAAAAAACTTTGGCTTAAATACAGAAGGAATAAGAAGATTTATATCTAAATTCAAGACGAAAACCAATGTTCTCAATTATTTGATTAATAATTTTAGTTTATAGAAAAAATCCTAAAACTTGTTTTTTTTAAATGTACAGTTTTCACGCCCACTGTATTTACGAGTATGTACACAAAAAAATGTATAAGTTTGACTCTAATACATATGTATAGGCATATTATTATATGTATACTATACCTACTATATATTTTTTTCTAGATTTGGAATTTGCAAATGTTTCAATTGGTTATCACAGCACAAATAATTAACCATGTCTGAAGAGTTGCCAAGCCTGATAATTTTTCATGGGCCAGGGTACTTCTCAAATAATTTTTAATTTATTTTAAGACGTAAAACGATGTCACCAGAGGCATTTGTAAGGAAAAGTAGTTATAATCTTTTCTCTTGTATAAGTTTGATCATTTGTAGAACATTTGATTGCCCATCATACAGTCAATACCACCATATTTTCTTAAAACTGTTTAAAATATTTGCATTCTGCTGTAAATTAGGGACCAAGATCCGATGGGTATAATTTTATAAGCGCCTTTATTTTTTCTTCAATGATATTATCCTTACTTCTCCTAACCCCGTCAAAAACTCAAACATGCTTTCTCTATCAATATATGCAGTTTTACGACGCTTCAATTGTTGAATAAAGTTATCAATTACGACAGAAAATGTATTAATTCTCATATTATCAAGCCATTAAAATTCACATCATTAATAGGTTCTAAAAATTGGCGTTTCCTTTTACGATTTTTTTTTATTCGATGCAGTTGGATTAATTTTTTTCTGCTTCCTCATAAAGATTAAATTTAGATCTTATTCAATTAAAATAAATTAAATATTCAATTTAAGATATAAAAATTTGTTAAATTTAACCACTGTTAATCTATATTAACTATTTGCAGTGTTTTATATCAAGCATAGGAAATATTTTACGGTCCAAAATTGGAAATATTGTCCAAAATTCAGTAAGGAAACCAGTTTCTAATAAATGAAAATTAGAAAGAAATCCATATCCATTTCAGCGAGTGTTTGAGGTTTTTCAGTATTGTTGTTTGTTGTCTTCAAAGGCATCTCTAAAACAGGAATATCCAAAAAATTAGACGTTGCACGCATCTTCTCTGGCAGACCACCTCGTTGCCGACATAGTTTTTTGAAGCAGATAGTTATTTTCATTTTTATTTGCAAAACAGTTTTTTTAAATGTTCCATCTATGGGTTCCATATGTTCCATCTAGAAGCCCATAAATTATAAATTTCCTGTACCAACATGAAAAATGCAGTAGCTTCCAGATAACATTCAGCAGCAAATACACCAACTGAATTTAAAGAGTATACTGCACAAGGTACGTAATGTCTTAATTTATTATGAGCTTTTATTCTAGCTTGAAAGCCAGAGTATTGCCCAGACATATTACTGGTATTGTCATATGATTAACCTGTGCAATCCATAATTTTGATTTTCAGATCTTCTAGTTCTTTCATAATGGCAACTTCCATTTCATTGGCTTCATTTCCTACATTTGTCAAAAATGAATTAAATCTTTCCACTTGAGTTCCATCTGAATAAATATATCTTACTACAAAAGTTAACTCGTCTACCTTGACGACTCGACAATATCTGGTGTCGAGACAATTATTATGAAAACATATTTACTTGACTTAAATTCTGCGATAATTTAATTAGTAATTATGGAACTCATCAAAAAACTAAATTCATTGCATATATCTTCGAATAAATATGAAACGGCCTATGTTTGCATATTTTTGTATGTGCGTTTGATGTTGAATGAAAGGTGTTGAAATACAAACCAACTAATAGACCAATGTAATTGCCATTGTTCGGTTTCCCAAATACATCCCTTTCACCACGAAAAGCCAAAGTACAAGTGGACAAATACGTAACTGCTTCAACTATTCATTCAAGAACATATTTTAATGTTAATTAAATTATGTTATAATATTTTAATTCCAAAGAATATTATTTTTTAAGCGAAGTTCGTTCTTCCAATCTTTGAAGCCGGTATCAGTAAATGAAGTTTTATTTTTGTAAATAATTTGCATGGCATACATTAAATCATCCTGCTATTTTAGAAAAAACAAGCCATTCTCGTCTCTTTGTCTCTCCATTTATGGATTGGTGCAAAATATACGCTTTGAAGCATATCTCACCCCATCATAATATGATCTTTTAGAGATTTTAAAAACTAATTAATTATTATTTTGTTGTGGTGGATTTTGAATGATATAATCCACAAAATTATTATCGCTTCTCCACTTAGAAGGGTCTAACAAATCTCTGACTGAAATTGGTTGATTTTCTGTCAACGACAATGCAAAGTTCTCATTTTCAATTGTAGTCTTACTAACCAAACTTGGTAAGTTATAATTTTCATTGGTGCTTTCATGAGACGTTGAATGCAAATTTGTAAAATCGGAAACTATGCCCGATCCTGGTAATGAGGTGTCTGAGGCCTGCACTTTGGACTCCTCACTTTTCGAAAAGAAATGAAGTCATTTTAGGTACTTAGTCCAATAATTTGGCAGGTTGCTCATTTTTTTCCAACTTTTGTAATTTATTTTGATGCTCGAAATTGTGAGCGGGCCTCAGGAGCTCGAGCGCAATTTAATTGGAAAGAAACACGAATATAAAAATGAATTGGGCCAAATTTTGGCGCCCCTATTTACTTGGCGCCCCTAGGCGATCGCCTAGGTTGGCCTATTGGGTAAACCGGGCCTGATAATATGTAATGTAATGTATAATGTAACGTACGTATAATGTAATAGGCAAGGCGGAAAGACCCTATGGGGTCGATAGCCTAATAAAGATTGTTTATATATATCTAATAATTGCTCCGCTTTAAATCTGTTAATGTTACACAATGTTTTACTTTTGCAGGACTAGTGGACAATAAAACAATCATATACAGGTTTTAAAGTAATCAAAGTAAATTATTTAATATACAAAAACATAAAAATAAAAAAATAACCGATTTATTTAAAAAAATATCATAATGATTTAAATCGTGATGTAAATCAATTGATTTATATCACATTTACCCTGGTAAAAACTGACTGATAATTTATTTTCAAATAATTGATTTTTGATTTATTTTAAAAAAAACTTGATTTATTCCAACCCTACTTCAATTATCAATTCAATTATACTTCATTACAATTAAAAAATATGTAGCCTTTAATTGTAATTCAGAAAGCATAAAATGTAATTAAAATTATTCGATTGTAATTCAGAAAGCATCAAATGCAATTCAAATTAGTCAATTGTAGTTCAGAAAACACTAAATGTAATTCAGATTAGTCAATTGTATTTCAGAAAACATCAAATGTAATTGAGAAATTCAGATAAAAAAGAATTGTAATTCAGATTACCTACACCTTTTTCTAAATAATAACAGCTGGTACATAAGTTTTGGGAATTTTTTCGAATGCTTTACATGACATTGTAAAACTATTACATCTGGTCAACTATGGAGAAACATTTTGCTAAGAACCTTGTCAGTTTGTTTAACATTTCACATTTTCGACTGACCTTTGCAGAAAGGCGTTTTAAGTTGATATTCGAAAGTCCATCTACAACTTAGTTGGACAGCTGCCGAAATGAGATATAGTGAACATTTTTGGTGGGCAAAATATTTTAAAAAAACTCTGTATATCGGACAATTATTCGGGAATGTGAAGAGGGAATTCCGTGTGTAAACCTACCAAAAGCAGGCCGTCTACGGAAGTTAACAGAACTTCGGGTCAATTGACTAGCCGTGTAATCCTCCTTCATTTATATTTTTCACACCAGCAACCTATCTTCAGCTCTTCCTGGTTCATCGCCTCATTTACTGTATGTCTATAATAAGCATATTCGAGTAGCATGTTGCCAGGGTTGTCAAGTTGTTTGACGTTTCACATAATTGCCTAACATATTTGCGAACTGGCGTATAAAGTAGATATCCGAAAGTTCATCTACAACTTAGACAGGTGCTCTTCACATTCCCCAATTGTCCGATATACAGAGTTTTTGAAATATTTTGACTACAAAAAATATTCACTATATCTCGTTTCGGCAGCTGTCCAACTAAGTTGTGGATGGACTTTCGAATATCTACTTAAAATGCCATTTTGCAAACGTCAGACGAAAATGTAAAATGTCAAACAAATTTACAAGACCCCTTGCAATATGTTTCTCCATAGTTGACCAAATGTAACAGGTTTACTATGTCACGTAAAGCATACAAAAATATTCCCAATACTTTTGAAACAGGTGTTATTTCGGTTAGTTACCATAGAAGGTCAAAAAAAAAATTGATTAGACCAAATTGATTATTACTAAGTATGAACGGTCAGGGCCGTAAAAAAGTGGGTCAAATTTTTTGTCAAGTTTAAATTTGTTTTAGCTGAAGATGTTAAGAAATTATGCCACTTGCCTTATAGACTATCCATTTTCAATTTCTCCATTATTCTTGCTTTTTAAAAACACTAACTGAGGAGCCATTGCAAAATGTGGCTTTTTATTAAGTAACATGTAGGTATTTATGTCACAATAATAATGACATGTTACATGGTTTTTGTTTACACAGACGAATGACTTGATTACACAGCTCAATATTAGACAAATTCACTATAAGACTTGTCCCACTGTTATATTTTTGCACATTCGTGTTTTATAGCAGTCTCTGTTGATACATCTTGTAAGTTGAACATGACAATACTGTGGCTACTCTACAAGAAAACACAGTTCTGTTCGAGTTTATAACAGTTTTAATGCGGTAAGTAATAGTAATATTTTTCGCCAACAGATGTCATATGTTAAAATTACAGTTTGTACAATTATTAAACGTTTTTATACCTTTCATTTGATATTTTAAAATCCAAAGATTTACAATCCCTTTGATCCGATTCTTCAATGTCTGTATTTATTTGAAAATCTTCGTCATTAACCATTGTGAAAAATGAATACTGAAACTTCAAATTGTTTATTCGGTTTCTAACCACAGAACGTTTCTAACGAAATATATTCAATACACTCTGGCTATACGATGTACACCATTTTGTCATAAAAATAAAGATAATTAAATCAGAAACAACTCAAAATTTTGCTATCTTATTTGGTTTATGCGATTGTGCGAAAAACATTATACTCTACACGGTTGTTAAGTGCCTAACAGAATCTCGAAAATTGAAAAATCTCGACTTCGTCTCAATTTTTCAAACTTTTTCTCGATTCTGTTATAACGCACTTACCAACCAAATAGTGTAATATACTATTTTTTGCCGCGACCGCACATTTACGTCATTTTTCTATATAATTATAGTATATTTTGTAACAAGATATGATATCATTTTTTTTACGGCGAGTAGTGAAAAAAACGTATTTCATCTCGAGTAGGAAATGCTATTATTTCTAGGATATTGCAGTTAAAGATATTAATAGTAGCTTAAACCATGTACTTGGAGACCATCAAATGTGATAAATATTTTTGTAGAGGTCAAAAAGAGTGCGAAAAGAATATGGTACCAGATATGAAAAGTTGTGGGTTGTATAACGATATTATAAATTTTGTCAATAGACTAATTTATCATAGCTCTAGGCTTATTAAAAATATGAGAAATAATAATGCTGAAAATTATAATTCCGTGTTGGCGACATTTATTGGAGGAAAGAGAATAAATTACTTCAAGCCTATGAAATGAGATGTCATGCAGCAGCACTATCATTAAATTCGGGTGGACGTTTTCCATTCATCGTTACACTACACAAAGAATAACAAAAGTCCAGGAATATTCATGCAAAAGTTTCAAATAAGAAAGTAACAAGCTGTAAGCAGAAAAAGGTTATTTTCTAAAAAAAGCAAACCGGGATTGCAAAAGGAAATTAAATAATCGCACAGTGGAAGCCGATAAAGACGTTGGTCCAAATGTGCAGCTTGTGCAGATATAAGTGCAGATGAACTGAAGGACAGGTAGGCGCAGTTTTTCAAAAAATTATTTAAAAATAAAGACATTTTAAAAATCTGAAATTCTGCAACAGATCAATCAGCCTGCGCGTTATGGTTTGAGGAATGAAGAAAACGGATCACTGCGTCATCATTTGGAAAAATATGTCATGCGTCATCATTTTAAATTACGCAAAAATACAAATTGACGAAATACAATGAAATCGCTCTTCGGTAATAATTTTTACGCAAAAATTACGCAATATGGAATTGATAATGAACCCATTGCTCGACACGAATTTGAAAATTTGTGGTGCAGCATCGCCGCACCACAACACAGCAACTCCAATCTAACATCTTCGTCGACGCATCGAGACATCACCGTCGGTACACCACTTCGAGTACTTCCACATCAAGCGTATATTTTTCCTGTAAGTTTTTATCTTTTCTTGTTCAAAAGTTTTCTATTTTCGTTTACTGTGTAATTATTGATCTTGATAGTTTTATTAACAAATAAGTAGTGACGTATATAAAGATAGTTTCTTTCACAAGTAGAATAACAGTGTTTCCATAAATGACAAGTTTACTAATTTTTAATCACTCATGCTCTCTGTGATTTAAAAAAAAAAATTAATATATATATCACATATTTTCGTCTTTTTATATTTATATTTTTGCTATCTTTATCTAAATGGTATCACCCGTACCAACAACCATATCAACAACCGTAACAATAAATTCCGCAACGACAGCAATTTGAACTAATATATCATTCAACACAAGCAACCCCTCAAATTCCATTAAGAATTTTTTTAATTCATGTGATGCAGCAATCGATATTTGTTCTTCTGATGAAGAAGCTCGTTTACTCCTTTATTTAATAATCAGCCGTATTCAAGGTGAAACTGCCGATCGATTAAAAAATAACAAGTTTAAATTCTGGGCCGATCTTAAACAATTCCTATTATCAATTTACGCTCGCAACCGCTCATTTTCAATAATTCTAATTGAATTACAAAATTTGCCACAAGAGTCATCTGAATCTTTAATTTGACATGAATCACGAATTTCTAAATTACATTTTGAATTTTTAAATGTTCCATTTGCAGCAGATCTTAGAGATTTTATAAATCAACCAACTCTGACAAATTTTATAAACCGATTACATCAAGAATATCAGCTATTAGTAAGATCTAAAAGTCCAGATACTCTGGACACAGCTTTCAAAATTGCACGGGAAGTTGAAGGTGATGTGGAAACAATGAGCATAAAAAACCGTAATAAACTTTCTGGTGACATATGTAAGATGAATTCCCATTCTACTGATAATTGTCGTTTCAACGCAAAATTATCTCAAGAAGACCGAAATTCACATATCCCTAACAATTCCAATAATGTTTCTTGCAATTATTGCAAGAAACCAGGCCATCATATTAATGACTGTCGGAAAAGGTACTAGAATAATCAAATTCAATTGCAAGTACATCAAAATAACGATCAAAATTCTAAACTCTCGAATAATGATATTCATAAAAATTCCTACTCTTATTCAAGTAATAATAAAAAATTTAATCAACCTCCTAAATTGTCCTATAATTCCTTCACAAATTCTAGTCCTTGTCAGTTTAACGTTAAAAAATTTAAATCATATCGCAATCAACGAACTAAATTCCGATCTAATTCTATTAATTTCTCTAGTCATAACCCAATAAACTCCCCGTCTCACAATCTCAATAACTATACTAATAATAACTCAAGATCCTGTTTTTCCCAATAATTTGCTTATAATAAATAACTCAAATTCACAAAATTATAAATATCCAATCAAATTTTCATAAAAAATATAACATGTCCAATCTTTCCGCAACTCTTTTCCAAATCGAAATCATCGACAGTTTAACAATAATAATTCTAAATCATCTCAATATCGACAATCTCCATTCAGATTTAATCCTAATAACTACTTAAATCATAACTCAACAAACTCCTTGTCTCCAAAACCTAATTTAAATAGAAATTATCGTAATGAAAATGATAACTTTGCCACAAATGCAGTAAGCAATAATCTAAATATTAAGCATTCAAGAATTGCAAATATTCGCCCGTTTACTTAATCTGAAATTTTTAATGAATATCATAATTCATCGAATAGTGTTGATAATGCGAAGAAAGTAATTAATTTACAATATGAAATCGAAGTCATGTACGATGAAATAAATAATCTAAAAACCGAAATTAACCAAAATCAAACATATTTTCAAAATAAACTGCAAATATTTCAGTCTGAACAAAATCATTTAACAAACAAAATTATGGCAAATATAAATTATGAAAATCAATTATATTTAAACCAACAATTAAATCACTTTAATCAAGAACATAGCCAACAGCATGACATTTTAAAAGAATGTGAACTTAAATATTATAAATTAGAATCGGACTCAATAAAAAATCAACTAAATACTATAACTTAACAATCAGTAGACTCTACCAATAATTGTGATAAATTACCGCTAAGTTTTGAACAATACGATACACAACCACAATTTGGATTACCAAACTTAAATCATTTAAATACTATTAACGACCAGGTAACAATCAAAAATGAAATATTATAAACCTCTCAAAATTCCCTAAATTCGAAAATCAAATATAAAGTAGAGCACATTCCAGAGTCGAATGATAATAAATATTACTCTCGGAAGACAAATCAATCTACTATCAAATCGTTGATTGCTGATAATACCGCTTCAGATCATTTAAACTCTAACATGTCCCTGCCTGAGGCTGTGACAGGGTTCGATCAAATATCAGCAGTGTATTATTGTTAAATATACTAGACTGCAAGTTTTGCCATAATTTAGACTAAGATTATCGACAATTTTGTCTATAAGACCGCACTATTGTCAATCAGGCAGTTAGATTTGATAAACACATTGTTTAATTTAACCAAACTGACTTTACATTCAAGGAACCTCATAGTTAATTTTTTTAACTTGTGTGGGAGATTGTTTTTCCCCCTTTATTAGTATTATATATTATACTCCTAAATTATCTATTTGTTTTTGTTGTTATTTCATTTTACGTAATATGAACATGTATTGTTATGACCTTTATTATATATATTTATGCTATATTTTTAGTTTTGTGCTGTGTTCATGAAGTGATGTGTTTAATTTGTTTTTCCTTGTATGTTCTCATATTTATGTATTCCTTTATGCTTTGTCGTACTTATATTTTTTATATTAGTTTAGTTATACTTTTATTATAAAAAAATATATATATGAGCTGTTTTACATTCGTATATATTTTTTTCTCAATAAGGGCAGGAGTGTAATGTACATTACGAAGATGCCCGTTGCTTCAAGTTCTTTTTTTATTATAATTAGTTTCAAATATAATTCATATTAATTCATTTACTGGCATATTCGTATAGTTACAATATCATGTTATTGTTGGTCTGCGATTTCCACAAATTCATAAGATATCTAATCCTTAGGTAAATATTCAAGTTATAATTCTGTAATAGTCACGAAGTGCATTTTGAGCACTATCTGAAGAAATCCGGATTTAACGCAAACAACGTAATGTTCAATTTATGCGTGACATGGCAAAATCTCTGCCCCATATCCACTGATAGTAAATGATATATATTGTTGCGTTAAGACTTGTAAAAGTCTCTCGGTAGTTCTCTCTGTGGCAGAGCTCTATGTTCTGCAGTTCTTGTAATTCGACAGTCAACACTCGTCGTTACGCTGATCGAAAACCACTAGTGTTTGAATAAAACTTAACTGTATTAAAAACCATTTTACGTTGAAATAATTAATCTCTGTTCCAATTACCACTGAAACCTAAATCCACATATCTCCTACAAACCTCTCCTAGAATCTATCCGCCATCCTCATCAACGCAGTAGAATCTACGATTCCCGATCCAGAAGGTGACTAGGTGACAGGTAGAGAGGTGGGGTTTTACAGTATATTTAAATATAGAGATGTTTCTTAGTTTATGTTGTTTTTATTATTTTTATTATTTGTTTTTTGCCTGACTAGTTTCGGCTATTTGTAAGCCATCTTCAGAGGTCCTATTTTTTAAAGTACAAGTAGAATATATATAATATTAGATGAAAATTTTTCATAAATATTTTTAATAAATAATACCTTTGAAGATGGCTTATAAATAGCCGAAACTATTAAGGTGAAGAACAAATAATAAATATAATAAGAACAACATAAACCAAGGAACATCTTTATATTTAGATATACTACCAGTAATTTTCTAATAAAGAAGACAGAAAACAATAAAAATATAATAATAATAATAATAATAATAGCTACAAGGCCTCAGAGTTGATCGTTTTTTTTTTGTTATTGAAAATGCAGTTTAAGTAATTATGCAAGTAATAGTACTAGTCTGTGGAATAAGAAGAATCCTCGTTAATAAAAAGAAGTAATCGTCGGACATTAAGATTCTGGCATCGTGCCGTGTAATTGCGACTCCGGTCACAGCCTGAGAAATTTGCAAATTCACGTTTATAGAGGCAGGGAAAAGAAGTCCGCGGTTTTGTTCCTCCTTTGTGTGTTGCGAACTTTCAAGGGGGCGATAATGGTGCGAATTCCTACCCCTTGTAAAAACCGGGCGTAAATTTCACTAATCGCCGCCGGTTTTGTCGGGGAATAATGCAGGTTCGCCCTTTTTCCGCAGCACACTAGCTTTTTCAGTACGCCGAGTGCATCGCGGCCGTAAATCGGCCTTCAGGAGCCCCCCATGCGCCCCCAGGACGCAGATTACGCCACCCCCATCGTAATTAAGGGCTTTTTATCCTCCCCTGGGAAGCGCGCACGTCGAGCCTCGTCTTGAGCCGTACTCTCTGGCACATAATGCCCGTAAACAATACCTGCACTGTATAGTTCCCGAACTTTATCATAGTTTGAAAACCGGGATACTTTGCGGTGTAAATTATCGCCGGTAATTATACTGAACATAAATAAATGTTTAGCTTATCGGGTGGAGCGTCGTTATGCCACCAAGCTGACTCCTTTATGTGTTATAACCTACAGCCCGCGCACTAAGGATTAATTATTCTCATTCGCGCATTCACCAATCAAAACTATTTTGGGTAATTTGCCTTACCAAATTTAAACGATTGTTCAAATTAGTGAACGTACTCCATGTATTGATATAATATAACAGAATGCCACATTGCGTTATACGGGGTGAGTCATAATTAGATGTAAAAAATTTAACCAAAGCTTACTTGGGCCGATACAAAGCAATAAACTTAATACACCTTCGTACCAAAATGCTCCCTGAAAAATACCTTGAAAAACTGAAGGTGTACAGGATCGAAACAGGTTAGTTTCGATGGTTCGTTAGATGCAGGTAAGTTGGGTGCACAATTATGTATACTGATTATATTTCACACGGATTATTTGTTTCGTAGTTATTAATTATTTTCTGTGAGGAATTTTATTATTTTAAATAGATAAAATTGAATAAACATACATTTTAATTGAATAAACTTAATGTAATTTGAAAGTAATACAGGCTGTCTCAAAAAATATGTCCATCCTTTATACGTCTCAAACTACTAACCAATATTATTCCAAATACACAAACAACATTTTCCTGTGACAGTTATTTTTGAAGTTATAAGCGTATGAAGTTGCGTATTCATTTTCTCTTTTCTCTTTCTCTTTTTATTATATTTTTCCAAAAATTTCTGTATCAATTATTCAAAACGGTCCAAAGTTTAATAAAAAAAAAAGGTTGATATCATTTTTTGAACACAAATTTTGAGAAAACAATGGGAGAAAATTAAAAAAAAAATAAGAAAAGTCTAATACTTTTTCTGCGATATCGTACTCTATAGGCACTAATAATATAGGCTTATAAAGGATGAACCGCATTTTCGAGATATCCTGTGTCTCGAGACATCCTGTGTCATATCATATCACGATATGATATGAATATAGGGGGTGAATCGTTTAATGGAATTCAAAAAACAATATACAGGGTGTCCCACGCTTATGGACCATTAAATGGTTATGGAGTTAAATATCATCCAAACATTTCTGATTCCGTTCTCCTCAGGTAAAATATTTTAATCCTTCTACCGGAAGTAGCTATCGACTTTTGTTTTTTTTAAATGGAACATCATATATATTATTATGTTTCTGGCTTCCCCATTCAAATTGAAACATTTTTTGTAGCGATGTATGAATCTTACCGGAAGTAGCTATCAAATTTTTTATTTTAAATGGAACACCCTTTATATTATTGTTTCTGGCTTTCCCGTTTAATTTGAAACAACTTTTGTAGAGATATATGTAAACCTATCTTTTTTACTTCAAAGTATAAAAATTAGATTATTAAGAGTTAAAAATGAAATTCCAGATAAGTTTTCCATTTTTATATTTGTAAGAAAAATTGAAGCCAATGTTCAAAATGTCTTTTTAAGGTCAAAATCTTGGTATTTAATTCTAACCCCTTAAACTTTTAATAGTCCATGAGAGTGGGACATCCTGTATACATAAAAAAAATATATCTTTAAGATGTTTAAAACCGTTAAAGGCGTAAAGTGACGAAACATGTTTCATTGTACGCGTTGAATAGAGATGCACACATATGTCTACCTTTTATATTTTGCTCAGATTAATCGATTTGGAGTTATAAAATATTTTGTACAAATGTTAAATTTATAGCGTTATAAAATGTTAGTTTAAAGAGGGATCGGCTTTCTATTTTTTGACAGTCTGGAGGCAACATCGGAGAAGGTTCATGGAGATATTAAATAATCTCCACCGTTTCTAACAACACGAAAAAAAAATTATCAACAGCAATCATTAAAATGTGAAACTCGATTTTTCTCGAGAAAGGCAAGAATGACTCATAATTTTTATGTAAACAGTGTATAAGTTCATATGGTTTAGATGTTCTGCCTAGTTTAACCTCGAATATCTCGGAAACGCTTAATTTTTTCGAAGTTCAAATGATAGGTACACCTTTTTTATGACAATAAAGTTATTCACTGAAAAATGGTATATGAACTTAACCTATGGTTAGGAAAAAATCTTTTCCTATGGTTATTAAAAAATCCTAACCATAAAGTGTTTATGTAGCAATACCCATAGAAGAACCCCTGTTTCTACGGCACTGTGTACTCAGTTGATAGTAATTATTTGTGAATATGTTTATTGACCGTAGAAATTTTAATAAGAAAAGTGATTTGCCTAGAAGCATATTAAGGCCCTATATTTTGGAAACAAAATCGATTAGAAAAACAAAATTATATTTTCATTTAATTTTGTCATTCATGGTATACTGCTAGATTTATGCCACGAAGTTGTGGGACACCAGTAGTAACAATATTTTATTGGCAAAAATTTCAAAAGTTTAAGTGCAAAAGAACTATTTTTATTTAATCTTAAAGCGCGGAAGTATTGTCATTTTTTTAAAATACTTCTGCCTTGTTGAACAACGCATTTTATATACTTCAGATTTACATAGTGGTCTTTATCTTTATACTTAAATAAAAAAAATTATAATTTCTAATTTATGCCACATTATGCCACGATGTTATGAAAGTGATTTGGTGATTTGTTTCTTAAAAATGTGTGCATTTTTTACTAAATTCAGCAAAATATGTTAATGTAATATATGTTTTTTTTATGCAGGGTGTCCAAGATAAGGATCAACAGCATGGGGAACTCGGAAACCGTATAAATTACAAAGGCGGTTAATTTACAATAAAGTTGTGCAATTTGGTGGTCAGTAATATTCTATTGATAAAACCAGACATTTCCGGTTACTTTGGTATTAAAGTGTGAAAAGGTGAAAAGGTATTAAAAACAAAAGGCACTTTTTCATTGCCACATTCTTAGCTCTACAAGATAGCGTTTACAAATTTTCATTGCAACGTTTCGTTTCAAAGAAACTATCATCAACTTTACTTTTTATATGGCCCGTAAAAAACGTATGTAAATTACGTAAAAAATAAAGTAAGTAATTTTTCATCGTTAAAATTAATATTTTTATTTATTTAATCAATTGCCGATTTACGTATTAAAATAACCGTATTAAACGTATTAATACAACCTTTTTATGTATCTAGATATGAGTTGCCATGATTTTTCATGGCAATAATCAATAAAAATTGCAATACAATTAATGTGTTACTTATTGACATTCTGACGTATTGGGCTTTGATACTTAATAATAAAAATCTCGGCTCATTTTAAACAACAAAAATATAAATAAGAAAATTATTTAAAGTTATTGATGAATGAGATAGGTTCAGGTTCTGGTTCACTACGGTATATTCAAAAACAACAACATGGCAAGAGAAGGAAAATAAAAGAATTGAACGAAAGAAGAAAAAAGAAAACTTTACAGTTACTCAACAAGAGAAATAAGGTAAAAGAGTATGGAAAGGTAATAGGTATGAAAAAAAAAGAATACAAACATTTACATTTTATCAAATATAGCAGTAAATTCTGGAGAACTTAGTAAAAATGTTAGAAAGAGGAAAACACGTAAGAAAAATATTTGGCGAAGAAGATACAAGTTGAAGATTCAGAAAATTCACAGGCTGCTTCTATATACAGTAATGACACGAATGCTGTTGTTCTAACAAAAAAAACAAGTAGGAAATATTTTTGGCGAAGAAGAAACATGTGCCCAAATAGAAGTGGAAGATTCAGAGGTATCACAGATTGTTACTTTAAAAACCACCTATAGATAGTAACGTTATTCTGATATCAGGATTAATATTTTATATGCACTTCCAACATAAATGGTGTAATATAGGCATCATATGTATTACTTGTAAACGATGTCTCACAAGATATATTTACAAAGACAGAAATTATATGTAACACCGTTTATATGTAAAAATTGCTCCAAAAAGTTGTGATAACAAACTATAATAATGATATTTGTATTCTGTATTATTTTTTATAATTGAATTAATACCTATATATGTTCAGCAGTATGAAACAATGTCCGAGCAATGATGTGAGTGCTACTTAGTAACTATCAACCATATTAATTTGATACCTCGTTACTTTTACTACATATATAATGTATGCCAATAACTTGTAGAAAACACTGCCAGTAACTGGTTTATGTATTCCAATTACTGAACTTTATGGTAAGTATACAGGGTGTCTACGCTAAACAGTTCGTTAAAAGTTTACGGAGTTGCCGTTGTACTAAAAATTTAAAAAAAAATCCTCGTCACACGGTTGAATCAGTTATCCTCATGTGAAATATTTTCAACTTTCTATCACTTCCGGTTCCTCCGGAAGTAGCACCAACTTTCTTATTTTAAATGGAACACCCCATATATTATTATATATTTTACTTCCCCGCTTAAATTGGAACATAATTTGTAAGAACGTATGTACACTTATATCTTATAGTTTTTAAGAAAAAAAAATGTTTTCCAAAATTTTGACCTCTAAAAGGTAGCCTGAAATCTGTCTATAACTCCTCTTAGGAATAAGAAAAAAATAGGAGTGAAATTTCTAATTGTACCTAATTGTGATAATAAGTGTTTATAAAATGTCAATATCTAAGTGCCCCCTTAAATATCTCGTAATTCATTTTTTTTAATGGAATGACCCATTTTTTATTACATAGCACGACTGGGAAAAAAAATACTACAAAAAAGTATAATACAACCATACTCCTGCAAGTATTTTTTGAATTATTTCGAAGATTACTTTTTCGTCCTATTTCTGTAAGGTATAATTTCGCATGTCACAAGTGCACTTTAGTAGGCATGTGATATGCTTTTGTTTTGTCGCTATTGTAATGCAAACTGTCAAATAATAAAACCATTTAGAATAAAGTATTACAGAAATCAAAATCAACAAAATGAATCATCAAACAAAAGACATTTAATTACATTAACAAGTTGCCAGAAGCAAAACTGCCCCTTCGATATAAACATAAACATATTTAATAGGCAAATGTATGATTTTGTATTACAAATATTGTCAGAAGACCGACAAATTACATGTTAAACATAAAAAAGCAAAGTGTATAGATAATATTTGAAAATGCATACATAATTAAATAATATTAAATAAAATGAATGTAAAAACTTTAAAACTATGGTACTCCTACGTGATTTATAATCTAATACTATTATTGAATATAAGCAGTTGTAGCAATTAATAACATAATTTTCGGAGTAATATGTTATTGTTTCAGGTATTATAAGTCGTCAAAATTGTTGCTAATGTACTCTTCCGTCGAGTAGAATGATTTAGCATTGAGTTAAATTTTGATCTTAGACTTAAATTGTTTCGATGGTAGGTTACGAGTTTCCGATCGTAGCAGATTAAAAAATCTAATGCCGTGGTACATGGTACCAGTACGTGTTCTGGTAAGCCTTGACGTAGTAGGTATGAGGTTGTCCCTATACCTGGTGTTATGGTGATGAATATCGGAATGGGTCTCATGCAGGTGTGTGAGTTGTTTTACATGTAGTAGGCATTCTAGAATATATAAGGAGGGAAGAGTGAGAATTTTGAGGGCTGGGAAGTGCTGTCTACAGTCGTCTCGATAGGGCACATTTGCCACGATACGCAGAGTTCTCCGCTGTAGAGCGATAGCCCGTTTCATCGCTGAGGAGTAGCCCCTGATTTTAATTACATAGCTGAGCATAGACTGGCAAAGAGCATAATAGGCCGAGATAAGTATTTTTATGGAGACAACATTTCTCAAGTTTCGTAGGGCATAAATATTGGAGACCACTTTGGCCGATAGTTCCTTACCCTGGACATGACAGAGTAGACCAGGGTCTTCATGCAATCCTAAGAACTTAGTAGAATCAGCAAAATTCCAAGTGGTAGTGTCATAGCGTCTTAGAGTGAATACCATTTCAACTGTGTTTGTTGAGTTGAGGGAGAGCCGTTTGTCAAGGAGCCAATTCTGGGCATTCACCTGATTAGCTCCGTTTAGATCAGTGGTTCCCAAACTTAATATGCCCATGGACCCCTTCTGATAGTAAAAACCTGACCATGAACCCCCAAGTGAAATAACCCTAAATATTTAACTTTGATGCCTTCAATGGCAACTGGATGTAAAAATAAAATACAAATAAAATACAAATAAAACATTTTGATATATGAAGTAGAATTTATTGAAATTATAATTCTTGTTTTAAAATATAAAAACATACATTTTTTTAGTGAGACGGGTGAACTTGATGAGAACATATGAGTTTATTTATGTCTCTATGTTTGTGAGTAACATACGTAAGTCTCCACGAGCACTAATTTCTAATCGATTTCTTTTTTTCGTGATGAGGTTTATAACTGCACTAAATCCACGTTCTACTAAATAGGAAGATGGGAAAGGAATCAACAGCTTCTTTAGAGTGACCCTTTATGCAGGATATAAAATAGGCATCTGTTTTTGTAGCCAAAATTTGTGGTATCCTTGTTGAAACATTGGTTTCAGCCCTTCATTTATGGATAATTCAATAAGTTGCTCCTGTAGTAATATAGATTCATCTGAGTTTATGGATCTGCCTGCAAAAGGGTCTAACACCCAATCGGGGATAACCAAGTGAAGAATGTCTTCAAATCTTTGGTTGAAGTCAGAATGAAGAGCCGTTAAATTTTGACAATAAGCGAGCAAATCGTCATCTTGTTTTCGCAATTTTGAAAGATTTGGAAACTGAGAACATTCTCCTCTCCCCAAGTTTTGTTTGTATAGAAAAAGTTTTGCAACCAAGGCAGATATTATACTTTTAGTTTTGATTAAATTTAATTGATCACCTTGCAGTTTCAAATTGGTCTCGTTAAATTTGGCAAATAAATCAGTCATATAAGCTATGTCATTTTTTGAATTAATTAAATTGAGCCGCAAATCATTATCTTTACCTTCCAGGAATTACAAAACTAAATCAAAAAGTGCATAAAATCGATCCAAACATGCACTTTTTGATAACCAACGTACATCCGTGTTAAGTAGTAAACGGTTATATACTTCATCATTTTTCAAACAAAGTTGAGCAAATAATCTCTCATTTAAGGCATTTCTTTTGATTTTATTAACTGCTTTAATCACATAATGTAGTGAGCCATGCAGACGTTCACTAAGATTTTTGGCGACTAGGTGTTGTCGATGAATGACACAATGTACAGATAATATATTTGGTATAGCTTGTTTTAAGTATGCTAGAAAGCCTCGGTGTCGTCCTACAATTGCCGGCGCACCGTCAGTAGCAACGGAGATGATATTACTCAAAGGTATATCTTTTTCATCAAAAAATCTTTTTAATTCATTAAATATTGTTTCACCCCTCGTATCAGTTTCCTAACATTTCGCAAATAACATTTCTTGTGAAATTTTTTCTTCTTTTACAAATCTCACATAAGCTAAAAGTAAAGCTTCGTTTCCTGGCAACGTAGACTCGTCAAGCTGTATCGAGAATTCAGTTGTTTTTAGGTACTCACATAAAGAATTTTCTACGCACTGAGCCATTTCGTCAATCCTTCTTTGTACTGTATTATTGCTCAGAGGAATACTTCGCATAATATCGAAAGCAGCTTTATGGAGCATGGTGCTTATTACCTCACTTACAGCAGGTAGAATCAGTTCTTCGCCAATGGTGTGCGGTTTTCTTGACTTTGCAATCAGTAAAGAAATGTTATAAGAAGCACGCAATCCATCGTCATCTCGATCAGATGTTGTCGCTAATAGTTGTCGCAATGACGGTGTTTTCAAATATTTTTCTTTGACAGTTTTAAAGAAAGTCAAATCTTTATCTTTTTTGTCGCTATGGACTTTTATCAAATGTTCCTTAATCTTAGAAGGTTTCATTGATTCGTTTGATAAAGTTTTATTGGACAGAAGGCACATAGGTAATGTACTATTTCCTGGTAACGAGATGAAGCCGATTTTTTTGTCATTGGCGTGTATCTTTGCATTAGTTATAGCTTTGCGGTAGGATTTTCTGTAGTTGATAAAGGATGCTTTCAGTTCGATTGTATTATATTTGTCTGAGGCTTCTAAATGAAGTACAGAGTTGGTCTCATCCCATCAATTTCATCAGTGAACCAGGTATTTGCATTGTTAGAGTGTGGTTTGGAGGGTTTGGCGACAACGGCTTGTAGGAAAGAGTTAGATATTAGTTCAGTGAACTTGTTTGTTTTGACATTTGTTGCAAGCTCAGTGTTTAGAAAGCTCCAATCTGTTTGGGAGAGGAGATGGTTGAAGTTTGAAGTGCCCTGGTTAGTTATAGGTCTGTAGTGCTTAAGAGGTGCCTTTGGGGCTTCACTTACGAGGGTAAAATTGACTTCAATGCCGTCGTGGTCGGATAAGCTATGAAAAACTGGTGAGCATTCAATAAAATGGTTGGAAAATACGTTATCAATTCTGCTGTTGCTTCTAGTGTTGAAGTTTACATGTTCCTTGAGCCCATAGACTCCAAGCATATCGCGGGTTTCATTAGCTGCCCTGTCACGATTGTTTTCAAAATGTATGTTCCAGTCCCCTCCTATTAAAATGTAGTGGTCTTTCAATTTTATTTTGCCAAGTACTAGTTCAAGATTTATTATGAAAATGTTGAAATAACTGTCAGGCGTTTGATATAATACTAAAATGGCTAGGTTGTAGGTTGGAAGAAAAATAGCGGAGATCTCGCAAGCGATGGGAATCGAAAGTTTGTTAATGTTTTTTAGAGTCAAAAAAGTTAGTGTCAATAAGTAGGTAGTACCCTATTGGCCTATAAAAACGGATACCTGGTGTTGTAAACATTTCGTGTAATTATTTCTGCCTTTTGTAATATATGTGTTCGCCTTTCACAATTATTGTTTGTTTAGTGTTTGTGCGCTGGCGAACGTAACAGTTGAAGATGCCGTGTGTCACATACGGGCAGGTAAAATTCGCACCTTCGCCGGAGACGCGCGGGTACACACATCGATTCCAATTTAATGGCCCTTGAATGTTACCGTGTACTTGATTCTTTAAAAAGAATCCGCTGAATTTCTGCAATTTGCTGGCTGTAGCAAAGAGAAATCAACCGGAAAGTCGTGTTCTACTTATAGAGAATTAATATTGCACAACACATGTTCTTGCGAGTAAATGGAGTCTGTAAAGCATTCCGCTCTTTTTATTAATGCACCCGCCTGTGTAAAGTGGAGCAACTGCGCCGCGCTGTGTGCAATTTTAATTAAACGGCGGGCCGTTCAGGTCGTCCGCTTTCCAAACACGGGAAATAATAGTACAACTTCATTATAATCCGCATCTGGGTATTAACACTGCAAAGACTTTGGGGGAGGGGTTCGTTTATTCCGTACGAGCGCCTCCGCCATATATTACGTTTAGACGTCTGAGCGCATGATATTCACGACCCTATAATTCATTATTATATCGTATCATTTTTCCGCGCGCCATTGTAAATTATATTTATTATAAAATCCGAACATAGAGGGGGCGGGGGAGGTTTATGGGTCTCCGTGCATTCGTTCCCCTAGCCGCTTAAAAATTCACGAGGAACTCTCGTGGATCCACGGAAATATCATCAACTCAGAGGCGGCGAATCCTTGGGGGCACCGAGAGTCTACATTATTTTGCGGCCTTAAAGTGAGGTTTACGGCCCCGCGCCGTAACCTTGAGGGAGCGCAATAATTAATGCGCAGCAATGTTGGGGGGTGGGAGTACGCATCACCTGCTACGATTTCGGGCGCTCCCCGGAAAAACGGAAATTTCAGCATTGGGGAAAATTTTAATTTAATGCTCCAGAAAGTTCAAATCCTGCGTCCCTGCGGGCCCCACAACGCTGCCGCGATTTTCGCCGCCCCCAACAAATTTATCGCCAGCGCCCTCCTTTTTTTAATTCCTGAAAGGCAAATTTAAATGGAAATATTTCACGTCCGTCGGCCTACTGATTCGGGTTCGTGCAAACGCCGATGAATTAAGACCGTGAAATTAAGAATTTGTCTGCCTCGCTTGTGGTAGTTCGTATTTTGATTGTCGTTGGCAATGGCGGATTTAGGGGGGCACTGTGAGGGATATAGCCCAGGGGCGCAAAATCTAGGGGTGGCATATTTTTGAAAAAAATCCAGACGCACAAGTCACAATAAAAATAAAAATACAAATAAATAAATAATTGACGAACAAAAAAAGGCAAATACAAAAAGTGAAGCATCTAGCTACCTCTATCAACTTCAAAGATAAGAATCGACTTTTTTGTCAGTTTTATGCTGAGATATGTTATCTTCATTTAACGCGGTGGGCGCTGAAGGAATTTAGGGGGGTTTCTGGCCCTTGGTATATTTAGCGTTGAGGACCAGCCACCGCCCCCCGGGCAAAGACAGAGTTCCGTCAGAGCAAGAGTGTAAACCTAAAATCTACAGATCACATTCAAAATAACAATTGAATGTTGGCTCCACCGAATCAACATGGGATTCCCCGTACTGACCGATATATGTACATCGGCCCACTTCGAGAGCCTGGGGATTACCCCGCTTGCCCGGTTTGGTGTGCAAGGTGCCGGAGCGGGGACGCTCCGGCCTGCGTTCTGACTTCCCGACTGACACGCAACGAGTCAAGTATATTTGACCTATTGTTATTGAATTCTAATTAATTGCCATATTGTGATCATTATTGTAAATAAAGTTATGTTCATATTAAGTGGACCCGGTAATTAAAAATATATCGTTGGTGAAAGAACTGTTGGAATAGAGGTAAGTACTTACATATTATCTATTGTTATATTTGATGGGCTGCAATTTATGTACATATAGTTCCAAATATTTAATATTTTTGGTTTCATATAATTTGTTTTAATTTTTAATCGCCTGTAATATACAATGTGTCTTCGGATAGATGTCATAAGATTTTTTTATAGATACATTTACCAAAACTATAGGAATGATTATTTCATGTTTTGAAATTAAGCCCTGATCCTTGGTTTAATAAAAAAATTAACCCACATTTTGGATTTTGAGGCAATAGGAAATTGATGGTTCAGGTAAGATTTTATTTCTGAGCGGCAAAATATATTATTTATGACATACATACGGCAAAATATTATTATGAAATTATAAATGTAAAATATGTATACAAAATTTGAAAATTGCTTTTACACTTCTCTAACGTACATTTTTTGTAGAGCCGCAGATTTTATATTTGTATTCAAATACACGGGTACATGGATCACATGTACACGTGTACGTACAGCATAATTACACGTGTAATTAGTTACACGTGTAACTACACGTGTAATTATTCTCACGTATAATTACACGTGTAACAGCGAAGCGTTGTTCACTGCTTCCAGAAAACGTCGATATGTTAATATTTTTGAACCAGAATCGTTCTTTATTGTAAGAATTAAACGTTATTTTGATCGCCCCGCGAATTTAGCGTTGTTTTTCTACTGCGGGTAATTTAGTTACTTTTTAGTTACTTAGTAACTTATTTAGTTACATCAGAATCTTACGATATCCTAACTCTATGTACATATTTATTTTCCTAAGTATAAAATAAATTACTGAATGAAAAAACCGAGAATATTATAATTACACATGTAATTACATAATTATACGTGTAAAATAAATACACGTTTAATTATATTTACACGTGTAGAATAAATATACGTGTAATTATAATTACACATGTAAAATAAATTCACGTGTGATTACACGTGTAAAATACATAAACGTGTGTTTACACGTGTAAAATAAATACACGTGTAAATACTTCTATCCTAGGACACTCTGCATACTGGGCTATGTAGACCCAAATAGTGTTTGACGCTGCGCGCAATAAATTTTAACAAACTTTAAATATTTAATTTTGTTTTTAAATTCTGCGCTAACAACAACTTCTTGTTATTATTTTTCTTGTTTTATTTTTAAGATATGTTGGAATCAAAGAAAAAATGTAGACAATATAATGTCGAATATTTAAAATATGGTATTATTCAGTCACCCACAAACAAGACATTGCCAATGTGCCTGATTTGCCAGAAAGTTTTCTCAAATGAAGCCATGAAACCTTCACGGTTACAAGAACATTTGAGCCAAATACATCCTGCCATAGAAGATAAAAAATTATCTTACTTTCAAATGCTCAAAAATCAACATTCGAGACGTTCAACTTTAGCCGGTATGTTTTTAGCAGCATAAAAACAAGACAATGATGGGTAACGTGCATCTTACAATATTTCGTTGCTTATTGCTAAATCGGAAAAACCGCACACTATTAGAGAAGAATTAATACTGCCAGCTGTGAGTAATGTTCTCCGTACTGTACTTCACAAGTCACCTTCAGATATTATTAAAAAAAATCCTCTTGAGCAATAATACTGTACAGAGACGAATCGACGAAATGTCCAAAGATGTGGAGAGTTCTCTAACAGAATTTTTGAAGACCACCGAATTTTCTATACAGCTCGATGAGTCTACATTGCCTAATAATAAGGCATTACTTCTATCGTACGTTCGCTTCATAAGAGATGAGAACATTTGTCATGAACTATTATTCGCAAAAAACTGATATTTATGGAAAATCTGTATTTGACGTTTTGGAACAATATTTTAAAGAAAAAGATATCCCTCTGAATAATATAGTGTCCGTTGCTACTGATGGTACTCCGGCAATGGTTGGACGATACCGCTGGGTCATTGCATATTTAAAACAAGCTGTACCAAATGTAGCCGCCATGCATTGTGTGATTCACAGAAAACATTTAGTTGCAATAAACCTTAGTGATCGCTTTCATTGCTCGCTGCAGTACGTAATTACAGGGGTTAATAAAATCAGAAGCAATTCTCTTAACGATAGATTGTTTAGAAATCTTTGTGATAAAAACGACCAGGATTTTTATCGTTTACTGTTGCACACAGAAGTTCGATGTTTATCAAATGGTACTTGTCTGCAAAGATTTTATGAACTATTTGACTCAGTTATTACGTTTCTCAAAAATATAGATGATTCCTTAAAAGAAAATTTATTGAAATTCAAAAATGAAATAGTGTATTTAACAGATTTATTTAATAAATTTAACGAAACCAATCTGCAGCTAGAAGGAGATGATTTGAATTTAATTAAAGCTAAGGCAATAATTTCGGCATTCGTGTCAAAACTTGCATTATACCAATTAAATTTGGGTCGGAGACAATTCCATCAGTTTCAAAATCTTTCCTCGGTGAAAACAAGTGATGATGACATTTTGGTTTATTGCCAGCATTTAGAAACCCTTAAGGAAGATTTTTTTAATAGATTTCAAGATATCCTCAATATGATAATTCCGGACTGGGTCTTGGAACATTGCACAAACATTGAAACAGCAGAAGTATTTTTACAGGAGCAGCTCATAGAATTGTCAACAAACGAAAAATTAAAACTAATATTGAAACGTGGCTACCAAGCATTTTGGCTTCAAAGACAAATTCCAATTTTATATTCGACCTTATGGGGTGCATTAAAGAAGGTTTTTCTAGCATTTCCATCATCTTATTTAGCCGAAAGAGGATTTAGTGTAGTATCTAATATACTAACAAAAAAACGGAGCCGATTATCGATAGTAGATCGCGGTGACTTAAGGTTGCTTATGACAAAACTAGCACCCCATATAGACAAATTAGTGTCATTACATCTGTTGGGATGTTAGTATTTAAGAAGTATTTGGGTTTTTATGTGCAATGTTTTTGTGTGGTCAGCTGGCAGTGTACGCATGGAATGTGCACCAGTCCGAGCCACGCTGTATGCAAATGTACAGTGTCTTATAAATAAATGACGTTGTTTAAGAGTGTCGAATTATTATTACCCGAATTACTACATTGGCGACGAGGATTATGGCGAACATAGGCAAGGTTTCGGAGTTTGAAATCGGGGTAAAAAGCTGGAGCACCTACATTGCGCGGTTGGAACAATACTTCATTGCTAACAAGACCACAGATACGAGTAAGGTGCCAATTTTATTAACAGTCGTGGGCGATGAAACCTATGAACTCATGGTAAATTTAAGTGATCCCAAGAAACCTGCAGAAAAAAGTTACGACCAACTAGTAGAAATAATTATAAAACACTTGGAGCCGACCCCTTCAGAAATCGCTGAACGTTATAAATTTAGACTAAGGAAACAAGAAGAAAACGAAAGTATAGCAAATTATATTATAGCGCTTAAATCATTAGCAAAAACATGTATGTTTAAAACCACGCTGGAAGAGAATTTACGGGATCAGTTTGTGTATGGTCTCAACAGTGACGTGATTAAGCAAAGGCTATTTGCAGAAGTTAAATTAGAATACTCCCAAGCGGTTTCATTAGCTATGAACATGGAAAGAGCTGAAAAGGAGGTCCTGATGTTGGATAAGTCACATTCCATACATCGTGTCCAATATGGCGGAGTAACCGGAATCAGAAGCAGAAACGACGCAGGAAGAACGGCATCAAGGAGGGCGCCACCAACGAATCCGTCATCGAGGAACTGGAGGAGCGCAGGTCCGTCTTACAGCACATGCGCGAATTGCAAGAGTTGCGGACGCAGAAATCACGGCAGTAACGAATGTTATTTCAAAAACGGGGAATGTCTCAACTGCGGTAAGATAGGACATATAAAAACAATTTGTAAATTAAATACTAAAATGAACTCGACTTATTATGTACAAGACAGTGAAGCAAATTCAGAAGGAGAATGTTTATATAATCTTAAGGATTTCTCCGACCCATTAAAAATTCAAATGAAAATCGAAAATGCAAATTTGGAAATGGAGGTGGACACAGGATCGGAAATTTCTGTAATTGCGGAAGAGTTGTACCGAAAATATTTCTATAAATACGCAATTACTTGAAATGATTTAAAATTAAAATCATATACCGGAAGTAAAATACAAACAAATGGTTTTATCAGAGTGACGGGGAGTATAGGGGTCGATATTTTAACAACTTAAAACTATATATAGTACCCAACGGCGGCCCTCCCTTGTTAGGCAGGCAATGGTTTAAAAAATTAGGAATTACAAAAAATTACAAAAAATATGTAATGTAGTGGAACATAGAGTAGGCATCAAAGATACAACAATTAAAGAATTTCCGGATGTATTTAAGGTCGAATTAGGTACTTTAAAAAATTTCGAAGCAAAATTAATTATAAAGCAGGGCGCCGAACCGGTATTTTGCAGGGCTAGATCGCTCCAATTCGCCTTAAAAGAAAAAGTAGATTTAGAGGTTACAAGATTAGTGAAGGAAGGAATATTATCCCCGGTTGATTATAGCGATTGGGCTACCCCGATTGTACCCGTTTAAAAAAAAGATGGTTCAATTAGGCTTTGTGGTGATTTCAAAGTCACAATTAATCCGAAATTGCACATAAATAAATACCCAATACCCAAAATTGACGAAATATTTTCAAACTTGCGTGGCGGAAAATTATTTAGTAAAATAGATCTCTCACAGGCGTACGCACAAATTATGTTGGATAATGACTCAAAAAAAATTGCAACCATAAACACACACCGGGGACTTTTTCAGTACAATCGCCTACCTTATGGCGTTGCATCCGCTCCGGGAATTTTTCAGCAAGTCATTGATCTTCGAGTCTTGCAGGAATGCAAGGTATAGCAGTATTTTTGGATGACATCCTGGTGACGGGAAATAATGAACAGGAACATTTGGAGAGTTTACGCCTTGTTTTTAATAAATTAAGAACATTCGGGTTGAGAATCCGAATGGAAAAATGCAGTTTATTTCAAAAAGAGATCAGTTATTTGGGTTACACTATTAACCAACACGGGTTAAATACTAATAAAGATAAAGTTGAAGCAATAATGAATGCTAAAACTCCTTCAAATATTACGGAACTTAAAGCATTCCTAGGATTAATTAATTATTATGGAAAATTTATCCCGTGTTTGAGTACAAAACTGCACGTTTTGCACAAATTATTAAAAAAAGAAGTCGAGTGGAATTGGGACGAAAAATGTCAAATGGTGTTTGATGCGGTAAAAACAGAGTTAACATCCCCAAAAGTATAAGTACATTATGATCCAGAACTGCCATTGACATTAGCATGCGATGCGAGTTCGTACGGATTGGGTGCGGTAATTTCTCACATTTTTCCGAATGGAGAATGTAAGCCAATTGCGTACGCATCGCGCACACTTTCCAAAAGTGAGCTTGGCTATTCTCAAATTGATAAAGAGGCATTAGCCATCATATATAGTATAAAAAAGTTCCATCAATATCTGTACGGCAGAAATTTTACTTTGTTCACAGATCATAAACCCCTTTTATCAATATTCGGTAGTAAAAAGGGAATCCCTGCAATGGCAGCTAGTCGCCTGCAGAGATGGGCTATTTTATTGGCCGCTTATCAATTTGATATTAAATATATTAAGTCAGAAAAAAATGCAAATGCGGATTGCCTTTCAAGGTTGCCGCAATCTGAGAACAAAAATAGATCAGCCGATTGTGGACACGTTTATTATGTAAATGAATTTACCCCAATTAATTTTAAACAAATTGTGAAAGAAACTAGGAAAGATTTAACGTTACAAAAAATTTATGGATACTGTTTGCACGGATAGACAGCGAGGGAGGATAATTGTGATCCTGAAATAAAGCCATATTTTTTAAAAAGGGAGCAATTACACCTTGAATATGGTGCTATTTTGTGGGGATATAGAATAATCATTCCTTCCATTCTCAGAAAAAAAATATTGTCAGAATTACATAATACCCATCTAGTTGTCAATAAAATGAAATCCATTGCTAGATCGTATTTATGGTGGCCTGGGTTGGATAACGATGTAGAGTTACTGTGTAAAAATTGTAAAGTTTGTAACAATTTCAGGCCTGACCCAATTAAATCTCCAGCACAAAGCTGGCCTAAACCTGATAAACCATGGACTCGTGTACATATAGATTTTCTGGGACCATTGTTTGGATATAAATATTTAATTGTTACTGATACTTACACTAAATGGCTAGAGGTTTTTAAATTACAAAAAACGACGGCAGAAGTTACAATTAAATGTTTACGTTCCTTATTTTCGAGATTTGGCCTAATTGAAACTCTAGTTTCCGACAACGGTCCACCTTTTACTTCTTCCGAATTTGAATTGTTTTTAAGTAGAAACTGTATAATTCATAAATATAGCCCTCCTTACCACCTTGCGAGCAACGGAGCCGCCGAAATAAATGTTAAAACGATTAAAACATTCCTTAAAAAATCACATTTTAATAATAAGGATTTGGACTTGGTATTAGCCCAATTTCTGTTCAATTATCGAATAGCAAAACATTGTACCACAGGTGAAAGTCCGGCTAAATTAATGTTTGGTCGCGAATTGCGCACAAGGTTCGACTTCTTGTTCTTGACCAACGAATAAATTTGAAGCAAAGGACGAAACATTAATTAGCAATAAGAGACAGTTACGAGAATTCGATGTGGGCGAAAAAGTTTTAGTTAGAAGTTTTGAAAATCCGGCAGCTCCGGCTTGGCAGGAAGGAAAGGTAGAGAGTAGAGATGGTAGTGTAATGTATGATGTCACAGTTGGAAATGAAAATATTCTAAAGCGGCATTCCAATCAGATGCGATCTTTAAAACCAAAACGGTTTTCAATACCAGTTGAAAGTTCACATGAAAATGAAACAGAGCCAGCGAGCGAAATAGCAACAAGTGAAATGAGCGAATTAGATAACGCAGTTGTGAGCGGAGCTGGAGGCGCAGACGATAGTGCGATAAGTGAAGATGTTAGTGCGGGCATTCAAGATGCGCCACGATATTACCTTCGTAATCGTGAAAAGAAGTAGTTCGGTTTGAGGTTATTTGGAATTGAATTTTAGTTTACTTGATTAATGTTTAACATTTATGTTTAGTCTAAGGGGAAGGGTGTTGGGATGTTAGTATTTAAGAAGTATTTGGGTTTTTATGTGCAATGTTTTTGTGTGGTCAGCTGGCAGTGTACGCATGGAAATAAATAACGTGGTTTAAGAGTGTCGAATTATTATTACCCGAATTACTACAACATCAAGCTCAGCCCTCTCACAGGTGTAATTTTTTTATGTATATAGGTATGTGTATTTTTTTTTAAGACCTAATAAAGTATTTTAAAAAATGCGTCCTTGTTTTTTAATATATACGTAGTATAATAATGTTCACTAAGAGGGGCGCTCTTGAAATCTATATTGATTTTAAGTGAGATTTTATTTCTGAATGGGGGGCGGTGAGTAATTTGTTTTTTTCGAAAGGGGGCGGTGGGCTAAAAAAGGTTGGGGACCTCTGCTCTAGTTCATGAAAGAAGTTGTTTCATATATTTCACATTAGTTTGTATTATTATCAGAACAATTAAGATTTATTTGAGAACTTTTTTTATTATAACTACAATTGTGATGTAGTCAATAATGTAGTCCGTAATATAGTAAACTTCTTGATTGGTAAGTGTTGTCTTGCTGACTGCTGATAGGCCTATGTCTAAATACATATATTTTGAACTTTTTATATGCAGCAGGGGCGGGGGCAAGTAGTCGATAGCCCCTAGGCGGCAGAAGTATAAATTCGCCATTGGTCATTAGATGTATTACTGGTAAGAATTATTACCTTGAACTGTCAGTCGAAACATCTTGCTGGACGGTCCAGAGCTGCATGTGTAATTTCCACTGTCCTTGACAGTGACTTTATTGAAGTACAGTGACGTGCCATAAGATGCCACCTCCACTTTGGGATGCGTGTTAGCTCCAAGGGGTCCTTTGGCATTAGACCATGCTACTGGACTACCACCCTCATCTTTGCATGTCACCAAAAAGGTGGCGTCTGGGTAGCGTACGACGTTCTCGTGAGACAGGTGTATACCAGATGCATTCAAAACTGTAACAAAATAAATATATTATAACATAACATGATACAATACTGACACACTGAATTCCATAATAAAATTGTGTTTATATATTATTATACTTATATACAGGGTGTTAATACTAAGTTATAATACCCGACAATGGCAGTTAGAACTCACTGAAACAAACAACTTTTCTCAGTTTAATTTTTTGAATTAGTGCCCAAGTTCATAGATACTGGCGTTTTTTTTTTTTTTGAAAAATCGTCATTACTCATTAATTTTAATGAATATTTGAAAAATTTAAAAACTTTCAGTATTTGCTTTCGGTTCTCTAAATTATTTGTATTTACAATTATTTTCTATTTTATCAAGTAACAAAATAGCGACCGATCTAAAATTTTAACACAAGATTACATTTGAAAAACATACAATCGATTTTTGAAAATAAAACATTTATAAAATCCTTAAAGTATCTTATAACATTTGTATATATTTTTTTCGATCTGTCTTTAAAAAAATCATTGAATAAAGGGGCGGGAGGTTAAATTTTTCAAAAATTGAGATTTTTTAGTGGAAGAACATGTTATGTGATACTCTATCATGTCACGGACTTCCATGCTTAAAAACAAATTATTTCTTGAGATTGTGGAGTGGAAAAAGATGTTATGTTCCAACATTTTGTAAACTGTAAATGGATGAATATGCCATGTGAATGTAGATGTAGATAACACGTACTTCCACTCTTTCGCTATACAAAAATTCAACTGTAATAGTGGAAGAAACAATAAGCTTCATCGGATCATGCGCAGATATCACAGTAAAGAAACATAACCTATAAGTTTAGTGTTGTGTCTTTGTGTACATCGCTCAACGGTCTTGTAATTTGCAATAACTGAATAATAAGCGTATAGTTATTGATTTACATATCAGAAATGTTATCAAGAGGCCTAAAGATGTTGCTCCTGCTGAAAAAGGCAAAAGTTCAACCAGTTTTAGTAGACATGAAAATGTTTACTGATTAGAATTTTAAAAAAGTAGTTCTAGAATCTGAAATAAAGATAAACGGTAATAATATAAATAATTTCGAAACTCCCGACAGTTAGCAACACTATTAAAATATTACATTTAAAATAAAATAATGATTATGTATTATTATTTCATGATATAAGCAAAAAAGACGTTCGCTATTTTAAAGCCAGTCAGTTTCGAGGATACCCAAGTGCCCAAGTGCCCAAGTTCGAATTACTTGAATCAAACAACAAAATATTTATTCACAAGTCAGATTAGAGTCAACTTTATTAGTGTTTGGTTTCAAGAATGATATTATTTGTGCAAAAAGAAACATAGAATATACTCTTTTCCAGGTACTGAAGAATCATCTGTTGATGAGAGTGATGATGATGATGCGCCGATTCAGGATAATGGATATCAATTACGTTTGAGTAATGTGATCTATGCTCTAGTGATTACGAAACAGAGGACGAAGAAATTGCCGATTGACCAGAACTTGCTTCTCACACAGCTTCTGGTAGTAGTACCAAAATATGTAAAAATTCTGATTGTAAGCAAAGCACCAACACAAATCAAGGCTCATATCTGAACATGAGATAGTCCATTCCAATATTGCCACAAGCACCTTGCCAAAGAAAAAGAAAAAGGAATTTCCTGTAAAAGAATAAGTTAGTAGGAAGAGAGTGAACAATGAAAGCGAATGGGAAATGAAAAAGCAAGCGTTAGCGATTGAATGAGAGTGAATGGATCGGCCTATATTTCTTATAAGGAGACAGAAATGGAAGCGAAAAATATGGTTTCAACTGAACTTTGTGGTGAAAATTGTAGGTTAAAATGCAATAAAAAAATTAGCCTAGACGACAGAAAACGCGTACTTACTGAGTTTTTCAAGTTATAAGATATAAATTCGAAAAATGCTCTGCTCTTTGAGAGTATTCGATCGGTACCAGTTGATCGTCTACAGAAAAATGTAAAAAAGCCCAAAACTTGTTCCTACAAATATGCTGTCATATTAAACAATGTAGAACAAATTGTGTGCAATACGGCCTTCTGTACCTTACATCAAATAGGCAGAGGAAAAATTGACTTAATCTAATAAAACTAAAAAAAAATGCAAAGCTGCACCATCACAACATGTGAGGGTTCGTCACTCCAACAGACCTCATAACTTAAAAGACAACGTGGTGGAAGCAATAGTTGCGCATATAAAGAAGTTTACTTCAGAAGCATCCCATTATTCCCAAAACAGAAACCCTCATAAGCTATATTTTTGGCCAGTACATGTCGCGGATGTACCGTTTGTATATATTAAGCAGAGTGGAAAGCTGAAAAACAAGGCGATAAATTTCTAGTGAAAAAACCTTCCGACACATCAATTTTCAGGCCGAAATTTAACCTATCGTTTATGCAGCCAAAAAGTGACACTTATGACGCAGGCAATGCCAATGAAGAACATAAGGAAAATGCCGCGGCTGCATATTTGTATCAGAAGAACGATAGAGAAATAGCTCTACAGAATAACAAATTCTATTATATCACTGTAGATCTTCAGCAGACAATGCCATTGCCAAAGGCATTTTATTTACGCCAGTTGAGGTTTTATAATTTTGGTATTTACCTGGTCACAGTAGACGGGGACAAATCGTTTATGCAAACTTGGACAGAATACATTGCCTGAAATTGCTAGTTGCTTTTACAACTTTGTAAATAGTTGCAATGAAGTCAAAAATAAAGAAAATTTAATTATCTGGCCAACTATCGTTTTTATCTACTGAATTTTTTTGTAAGTTTTCGTCAAACTTCCAATTTTTTTATTTTTTTAAATTTAATAGCATTTGCAGGATTCATATTGAAAGCGGAATATGGACACCTTATTTCAACTATTCTTTCATCATCAATTACACCAGCAGGTGTAGCTCCCAAGAAGCACAAATCTTCATGAATATTAAAACCACATTCCTTTATATTTACATTTTCTTTGTTCGAAAGACAATCAAGAGCTATCTTTTCAATGTTTTTGCCATGATCAACTGAAGGTACATTTAAAATATATGAAGATTTGTACAATAGCTTTTGAACTAATTTACTGCAGCTAGTTTTGTTCCTTTTTTTGCATATTTCTCCAAAATTTGACGCAGTTAACAATTTTCTTCTTTCCTCCAACCATTCCCCAGAATCAGCTTGCAATATTGTTTTACGTTCAATTTCGATTCTTTCTGCTTTCGTTTTCGTCAGACGCCTTACGAATTTATCCATCTCTCCCTTTAAGTCGTTGTCAGACATATCTGGTCTTTGACAACTTTCCCCGTAGTTTGGATCAGTTTTTGTACCCCTGGCTGTGCTATTTTTGATTTAGTTTATGTATTCAAGCGTTTCACTGTAAGTCTTCTATTGTTTCTTCTAATATTTCTACGAATTTCCATTAATTTGGTGTATTTGCCAGGACTTTTATTATAACACAAAGTTTTATGAAGCATAGCAACGAGATGCATATGATCCGCGACTTGAATAATTAATCCGTTTACCACATACAAATTTTGCAACAATGGAATTAAACAGTTCTACACAATTACTATTAAAATTTTCTATCAAACTTCGGGCATTATTTGATAACTGTTTATTTATAAGCTCCAATCGAGAACATACTTCTTTGTGAAGAATTATCGAAGAAATATATATATTTTCTTCTTCTTTCTTTTTGCAGAAATATTCAGCACAATTTTTATGTTCACTAAAAATATGATATATAGAATTACATTTTATTTTTTGAATGTCTTCATAGTGATCTTCTTCATTTCTTCTAAAATTGATTGCACCAGTAATAGCATTGCGAAATCTCGCAATTCTACTATTTATTAATTTGCTTATTTTTATTTTAAACCTCGTATCCTGTGCAAGGCTTCTCAACTTGATACAAAAATTCCTCAATAAGTGGTTCGTGCTTTCTATTTTTTCTACCGAGATGTCGGGATACGGCCTAATTTCTATTTTTTTTTTTTAATGTGAACTGTCTCCATCTGCATTTAATTTATTGAACTTAATTCCGTATATTTGTAGGCTAACTTTAAAGCCTTTAGCCAAAATGTCTCTTTCCATGCTTGAAGAACTTTTTTCGTAATTTTTGAACAAATGTGTTCTACAGCGGTTTTATTTTTTGTTTGTGCCCTCGAGCAAATAGAACAAAACTTATTTTATATCCCTACGTATAAGACCTGTCCAAATTATTGTCCTACAATCGCAGCCACTCCAGAAAGAAAATAATATTTATTTCTGTATGATCGCTTCGACCAACATCTATCGGCGACGACTGAAATCAATGGGATTCCATGCGAGTCAACATTGCCATTTGCTTTCGCATATTCTGCTTCTTTCAGGGCAGCTTCCTCCATTTTCTTAATAGCATTGTCTTAATCTTAATAGTCTTCTGCCAGCCATCGTTCACATAGTTGTTGTATTTTTGATAGGTATTTGCTGACATGGATGGTACATTCAAGGAACCTAAAAATTCGGTCAAGTTCAAGTAACCACACCCTATATTCATTATTCCCGAAACTGCGGCTGTATTCACTACCATATGTTCCATGCCATAAGGCTCAAATTGCAAAATTCATTTTTCATTTTCATTCATTTTAAAAATGGAAACTAATCCGTTTCTCTTTTTAGAAATAAAATTCAAACTTATCAGAGAACATCCTAAATTAGGTGCATGGTTTGAAATTTGGCGAAGATTGTAAAAAAAAATCCACATCAATCAACCGTCTACCGATTATGCGAAATTCTGCATTCTCCATTTTTGTTTAGTTTGCGGGACGAAGGCTTAATTATTCTGAATGTTATAAAATGTATCATCCTTTAGTTCTTCGACATGTAATGGTTCTGGAGAAGTTTTGCAAAATCAGTATTGGCAATCTCAGATGTGATCGTGTCATTACAATTTTTCCCAGTTTCAATGCTAATTAAAAAAAATGCAATAATTCAAAACTATTTAATTTATCTCTTCGTATTTATTACATACCCGTCACAGATTTCAATATTTTCCCATAAATGATTAATCATATAGGGCAAATATTTTTTTTTACATTTATAAAGAGAAAAGAAATTATAATGTTGTTCAGTACCTAGTTTCCGACGTTCTGACTACTTATATGTAAGTAAGTGTCGCTGTTTGAGACATACTAACATTATTTTAATTGAAAAAGTTTTGACACCTGTATTTGAACTTCATACAAACTAAACTACTTATCCAAATAGCATTAATCCGAAATGTATCTCAAATGTACATATACATCTAAAGTGTCTATGTTATTTGACATTTTATTTTTGAACCTGGACGATCTAGGTGGTATTGTTTGCATGACAATCGTTATATTCTAGAACACAGAAGTATGTCGCAGCGAGTGACAAAAAAGAGTCACTTCGCTAACTTAGATTTTTACGAAAATGTCAACATTTGATTTGATATTTGACATTTGATGACATTTGACGACATTTGAAAAAGTATCTATTTTCCACAGCCGCCAAAAAAACACTGATATGAACGTATAGTACGTCGTACGTGCAATTATACTTCGCACACCCCGGTGCGCGAAATATTTACCATCTCGGGCTTTTAAATCGTTTTTATTCTATTTTTTTAATGCACAAATATATAAAAAGTATTGATAATGATTTATATTTTTACTAAATTAATATTCTTCTTGATTAAAAAAATTAATAGTATCAAGTTCATTTCAAACACGAGTGTCAAAACCGCTAGTGAATTATACTGAATTTCTTACCTATTAAAATTCTGTAAATTATTACATTTTTTACGTTTGGCACACAGAGGCAAGCGTTTTTTCTTTCCTCTTCTAGAATCCATGTTGATCTAGCCCCAGCTGTATATTTAAAATTTTAAAAACACTTTAACTTGTTAAACTCTTAGCGCGTGCTACTATTTGAACCACGTGCAGTGTGGTATATGGAATATGAAAAGAGAAGTGGGAATGGGAGTCAACGATTCCAGTACTGTATTAATCTGCCAGAGGCAGCAAATCTCGGCCTGACTATAACGGCGAAAGGTGGTTCTTCCTGGTTAATATAAAAAATATTTTTGATATAGCAATCGTCAAGAGGGAGGTTCAATCTAGGTCTCTATAGTGTTGGAATTTTCAATTTTGCAATTTAAATATTAAATATTTTTAATCAAAAATTGACTTATTTCCTCATTTTTGAGTACTCACAACTTTTTTTATTTCTACAAAATAACAATTCTAACACTAGGCGGACACGGATTGATATTTTATCATTCGGTGGCATTTCGAAGTTTGTTAATATCTTTATTGATGTCGGTGTAATAGGTATTCTTCCGATGCGCATTTCAGAGCATATTTCTGGCTGTGATGGATCCTCTTAGATAGTGGGAACTATATGGGACAAAAAAATTGAAAATATTCCTGTTCAGCTGCAAAATATTGAGGAATAATATCGTTTGTTTTATGAAGACTTGTTATCGAGATACGATAGAGTTCAACAAAAACCGACACAACAGAAAATAAGGAAGACCTAATAGTTCTTAAGAATTTTTTTTTTGTTCATTGTAATTTTAATATATTTTTAAATATTTTCTCACATCCTGCATTACTTATTAAACCGTCATGTAATGTGCAATTAACAGCTTGTCTAACAAAAACTAGCAAAAATTTGAGTTTTATATTATAGCCACTACAATGCCTCTATTTAGATGATTTATATAAAAATTTGTCACGTTGCTTGCACCACTAATAAAATTCGCAAAGAAATTACGTAAAATCCATTTTGCAACACTTTAATTAATTGTAACATACTGTGTTCATCTACTCGCCCCTTCAATTACAAGACAAATTTTAACAAACTGCAACAATCATTTAAAACAAAATAGGCTTGTTTCCAATAAACAAGAAAATTAAACAAGAGAAACAAACAAACAAACAAACAAACAAGAAAAATAAAACATTAAACAATTCCTTGCTCCAATTCAAAATTTTTAACTAAGTAAAGTTGTTTGTTTATATGAGTTCTAACTGTCATTTTCGGATATTACAACTTAGTATTGTTGTATTAACACCCTATTAAATACAATTAATAAAAATTTACAGTATGTACTCCATGTTTTACCTATAAACGAGGACCATCGATATTGAATTGAAAGGTATTCTTGTTTAATATCGAGTGTTGATAACTCTATATTACATACAATCCGCAACTGGGTGCCTGCATTTCTGCCCGCATCGCATAGCAAATATCCGAAATAATTTCAAGTATTTGAAACCCCCAAAGGCACTTCGAATATTTTCCATGAAAGCTGCGCAATTTATATCTGGTAATTGTACTGTGGTGTTAATTGTGCTTGCGATTATTAGCCCCTTTCATTTTACCACCGGGGGCACAGAGGGGATTCCCCGCACCTAGGGCAAAATGCAGGTGCCGCATGCGCTGCCGCCTCCGATCAATCCCCATCTGCGAAACGATCGCCGCCACCGTCGCCTCTAAGGATGACAAGTGTCCTCTGGCCCGCAGGATCTTCGAGGATGATATTCGCTTTAAGCGCTGACAAAAGTCATCCTTCATCCACTTAGTTTTATTCGTGCCCCGTGCGGCGACCGATTTTCCCTTTAAGTGAAGTATGAGCTTCCCCCTTGATATTTTGTATCTCATGTTTATTTAAAATGCGCCCGTCGCTTTGATCATACGCGTTTTATCTTTGGCATTTTTTGGGCTCTCTTATATTAGCCTGAAGATAAATTGCACGTCAGGTCCTGAGGAGATTAAAGAGGAATTGAGTTATGTCTGATCGTTACTTAGCTAATCGTTTTGTTTTACAATGAGATGTCAGCCGTAAATCAGTGTAAAAATTGAATTTGTTTTTTGTGTAAATACATTGTCCTCGGCAGACCTTGACATTTTACATAATCAATATAGAGGTCGTTATTTTTTTTATATAAACACATCGTATTTCGTAAGCAAAGTAAGGATTTTATTAAATTATAAACTCGGATGTTAGCCTGGAACCTCATTACCATAGCTGCCGAAAGAGAGTTCCCATAAATAACATTTTCAAGGATTTAAAAACACTTTCAGAAATTATTTACAATATACAGTAGCAGTTGGATTTAATAACTGTGCAATGTTTTAGTCTAAATATATTCTTATTAATAATGTATATTATGTATAATTACACTTGTTTTGTTTCATATATTTTATCAGTTTCCTGAAACGTGTTTCGGATTATTCAGCCATCTTCAAAGGATTATGTTTACAATTTGATTATTGGCTTGATTGATCACACATCTTATTAATTCAAATGAATCCCTGCTATAAAAAAATCATTGTCTTGGAAGAGCTCGTTTTGATTATTCATTATGTTTGTTCCTTCCATAATATAATTTTTGTTTAATCTATAACATGTTTAATCTATCTCCATTTTTTGAAAATTTAATGGGTGTGATATCTCCTTAATTGTGTCCTACTTCTATACAATGGCACGTTAATCCTGTTTGTCCACTTAAATTCTGTATCGCGTGTTTATGTTCATTGTACCTTGTTAATCCTCCCTGTTTGACCTATGTATATACCATCACAATGAATACAATTAATATGATATACTCCTGATTTATTTAATTTGTCCATGTTTTTTTTATTTAATTAGTGATTATAAATTTTCCGATATTATTTTTGTTAATTTCTAATGCTTTATTATTATCTTTCTTAAATTCTTTCCGTATTTTTACTTGTGTTTGTCATATATGGTTATGTAACATGTATTTTTCATTTATTCGGTAATTTCCTTATTATACAGGGTATCTCTAAATTATGTTTAAATGGCTTAACCACAGATTACTGGGATCAAAAGACGACGATTTAATAAAACTTATCTATATTCAAATGCGTTTGGTTTAGCCAGTATTTAGCTTCAAAGTTAATTTAAAAAATACAAAATTTACTTATAAAAAGAGAACGTTTACATTGAATTGGGTGTTGTTTGGTATAATACTTTATATGGGTATAACTCATATTTTGACATAATATTGTTATCAGTAGACCGGTTGTGTGTAAAACAAGTGAGGCCCAACATTAATACATTCATATTTTTAATGACAAGAGCAGATATATAAAAAAAAAAATCGGTCGCAGGCATTCATTATTTTTTTTAAGTTTAAAGTTTTTTTGTATCTTTATAGTTTTATATATATATATATATATATATATTATTATTATTATTATTATTATTATTATTATATTATTATTTATATGTTTATATATGAATTTAGAACTGATTGTTTTATATGTTGTGATCGGTGTGAGTCAGATGGAATTATTATATCTGTTGTTGTTGGTTTTCTATATATTGAGAAGTTTAATTTGCAGTTTTCAATTTTTGTTGTTAGGTGTAGACATTTAATTTTAACATTTTGTTCTTTTTCCATTGTGAATTGAATTTTTGTATTTATAGAGTTTAAGATTAATAAGAACGAATCTAGTAATATCTCTGTACCATTCCAAATGCAAAATATATCGTCCACATATCTGCACTAAAACATCACATATTTGCTTAATGCCTTACTTGTGTCCAAGAATAGTTTTTCTTCAAAATCCTTCATACATATTTCTGAAAACATGACAATGGTGATCCCGTGGCTAATCCTTCTTCTTGAATATAAAATTTGTTGTTAAATATGAATTAGTTTTGGTCTAGGCAAGGCGTGTACTAAAGTTATCACTTCTGCTATAATATATGTTGAGCTTTGTGTTTGAAAATTTTTATTGATTATTATTTTTAGTTCGGGTACTGCTTTAGATGTGAAAATACTCTTTTCATCGAAATACACTATTGTTGCATTTTTATTTATTTTAAGATTTACAGTTTTTTTTTCAATAAATTGTAATGAATTTTGATTGAATATTTTGATCTTCAATTTATAATTCTTTGAAGTGTTTTATTAATCATGCAGCAAATTTTATATATTGGAGCATTAATGTATGAGACAACTGGCCTTATTTTAATACTTTTTTTATGGATTTTGGGCATTCCATAAAATATGGGCGATGTTGGGTTCATGACTTTAAATTTGAATATTTAAATTTCAATGTATTTACCTATGGGTGAACATAATTTTACTCTAAACAATGCAAGTCTATTACCAGTCTACTATGCCCAATAAGAGACTATATGACGTGTTGATAGAATTTTAGCAGATTTCAACAAAAATGCAATTATAACATTCACATTGATATATCATTGAAATGAGAAAAAATATCTTATATATTAAGGCCAGAGCCAACTACGACTTCTATTAAAAAAAACAACTTCGTGTTAAGTTTGTTTATTAACGAATATATTAAAATTCTGTAAAACTCATACAATACACCATAAAAAGTGCCTCAAGAACGTGTAACTATTATTTTAATAAACTAATAAATAAATCAAATATTGATAAAAATCGAAAATGCATTTTTTTTAACCGTAACTGCAAAACAAAAGACGATAACCAATTTTTGTTTTCACAATTGAGTTGGTCTTGAAAAAATAGATCAACGTTACGCCATCCGATTTTTTTTATCTCTTCTTGTTACCATGGTCCCTAAGTTATAGAAACCTCCAAATTGGGCCACCCTGTACATCATCTGGTATACAAAGCGTGTTGGCGTTTAATATTCAAACCAATAATACACTATAATTTTTGAGCACTTTCGTTTTATTCGTAAATAAATTACTATACAGGGTGATTTTTTGAAAAGTATTCACCATGAATTTCCCGGAAACTGTATAATCACTGTATAATCACCTAACTGTCATGACCTAGTACTGGCAAGCGACCTACAACCAGAACACGAACATCCAAGGCTGAAAGGCTACGGCTGATGGCCAATTGAAGTATGGAGTACCACCACCTACCATCTATGGATAAAAATTATAATAAATGCTGATATTTCTTATGTACCTTACTTGAATAAATATGTTGTATATATAAGAGCGAAATTAAAAAATCCTGAAACACGTCAATTTTTAATTTGAGGGGGACATCTTTTGATATACTGTTGACATGTATGTCGGTACCTGTTGAAAATTTTAAACGGGATGTTTAAAACTTAAACAAAACAAAATTTAAACTTTAAGACACCTCATTTGAAAGGTCTTTATGTCAGTAATACAGCTGCGCAATATTTAAAAAAATAAATAAATCAACAGTCTGGACAACACTTCCTTCTGATGCTCCAAATAATATTTTTTGCAAAAATCGTAATTGGTCCTGATTTTTCTTGCTTTCTGCTTATTATTTATTTATTCCTTTGCCTTTCTACCTTTTGGTGTGAGCCATACATTATAATTTTTTATAATATTCTCTCCACTACCTCCTATCTTTTGTTAATTCCTTTATTTCCTCCTGGCTTCCCTTTTCTTGTTGCCTCTTCTTTTATTGCGCTGTTTCTGGTCTTCCTCTTTGTTGTTTTCTTGTTGCTCTTGTCTCGTATATTTTAGTGTTTCTTTCTTCTCTCATTCATCTCATGTGTCCATACCACCTCATTTGGCCTTCTGTTATTTTTTCCAGTATTGGTTTTATTTTTAAGTTTATTCTTTGCGTCTTGTTCCTTATCCTGTCTCTTCTTGTTTTGTTTTCTATTTTTATTAGGAATATCACCATGGCATTTATTCTTTTTATTTATTTTCCTGTCATCGACCATGTTTTTTTGAGAATTGAAGGTTTTGCGTATTGAATAAATTTAACTGTCCATAAACTGTTTCAAGTACGCAAGGATTTGACTTAACTTGAGGCTTTGTAAATAGGCATAAGTTACTCAAAACCATTTTTCTTTTTGGTAATTCTGCAAGCATATGCAAGCGAAACCATATTAGAAATATACCGGTGATTATGTTTAAAAAACCCAAAATTAATGATATGAACAGATGATTAGCTTTAGATATGTGCACCGTTTATAAATGCGAGTGTTGTGAATTCATTTAATAATATGGTCAACGAGGAAGAATTGTAGGTTTTCTACCGAACGGTAAAATTTCAATGGAAATTTTCGAGCCCGGCGCATGCACCAGACTATAAATATGCCTCATTGAGATTAACGAAATAACAATGAATCAATTTCTTTTACAAACCATAACATAAAATAATAATATTGCATGTAGTGGAACAATTTAATATTCAATATTACTTATTACGATATAATTAAATAATTAAATGAACATGTCCCGGCGCGTCCACCATATATAGACTGATAGATAGATATAGAGATAGATAGATAAATATTTATTTAAACAATAGACAAAATTTACATGATATTTGTCATGTCATTATAACATAATATTTTTATATGTATGTGGATCCTTCTAGAATTATGAAGTTGAAGCAGTAAATTAGGCTTTGAGGTATCAAGTAACTGAAAAAGTTGTCATAATGAACTAGTTTTGCCCTGTTTTGAAGAAGGAGGGAAGGGGTTCAGCTTTTATATCTCTCGTTTATTAAACTAAAAGATTACACTGATTAGCTTAAGATAACTTCAATGTATAGTTACTTATGACAGTAAGATTTTATGCTGAGTATCAGCACAACGTGTACATGTGAACACATTATAATGCTGCAATTTATTTTTAAATTATTAATTAATTAATCGTCGTTTTTATCGTGATTTTTATCGTGGACATATAAAAAGATAAAAATTTATTCATTCAGACATAGGTCTATCAGCAAGCAGCAAGACAACTCTTACCAATCTAGAAGTTTACTATATTATGGACTACATTATTGACCACATTATAATTGTAGTTATAATTAAAAAAAAGTTCTCAAAAAAAAAGTGGAACTGTTCTCAGTAATACAATCTAATGTGAAATGTTTAAAACATATATGATTACTGTAGAAATTGTTTGATAATAAAACAAACACCAAATTTGTTTTGTTTAGAAGCCATAAAGAAGGGCCGAAAGTACAAATCGTGAAAACTGTTTTGAAGAAGTTTTCGAAGTTTTGAAAAAAAATACATAAATTAAAAAATACAAATATTTTTTCAAACTTGAAAGAAGTGTGTCTAGATGTTGTGTATGTAATTGGAAATGTAGTCAGTACCGATAATTGCTTGTTGAATATGTTTGTAAAATAAACTATTGATACATATAATTTTGCTGTTAAGGCCGATGATTGTAGAACAGAAGATAAATTAAGAGTGATGGTAAATCACATTTATGCCATTAATACAGTTAAATTAACATATCCGGCAATGTTGGAATATTTTGAAAAATATTTGTTGCAACAGCAAAATGGTCGGACGCGTTGCTCAGTAAACAATGTACCATTTTGTGTTTGTTCTTGTATTTGAACCTATTCTTGAAGTCGTTTCGGGAATTCATCAATTACTTCAGAGTGAAAAGTTTGATTCTTCTAGAGCAGTGGTTCCCAAAGTGGTTCCTACAGACCCCCTGGGGTCCCTGTAACCTCCGAGGAGGTCTGTAGCAAATTAAAATGAATTTGGGGGTGCGTGGAGCACGTCGGGGGGTCGGCGAAAGGTTTAATGCAATGCAAAATACTTGTGACCCATTTTCATTTTATGAACGTTGAAATAAATATCATATTAGCAATAAATAAATAGGTAGCGATTTTTACGTCCGTTTTTACGTACTTATATAAGTATAGATAGGTACCAGTGATGGCTCGCGAATTCGCGCGTGGCATGCAGGGGTTCGGATAGTACTCGGTCGATATTAGCGTAAATCATCAGTGAACCTGGTCAGTAATTTAATTCTTTATTGTGCGTGATGTAAAGTGCATGCAACAAACTTTCATAGTTTTGAATAAAAGGCAATAGATTTTTTTGTTACGAAGATAGCATATATTAGGTAAGTATTTTTGAATACAATTGATAATAATTAATATCTTCTTGTGTATTACATTTATTGAAGGGTGCATTTGTATATCAATTAATACATTATATTATACATCAAATTAATCTTAAATGTTCAAGAACTGTATGTATAAGTTATAACTCATTTGTGTGTCTAGTTTTTTGGCAAAAAATTTCTGAAAATCGTTAAAAAAACGTTATTTTTGTCCGACATAATTTCTAAATGTTACAGGTTAGCACTTCAGGTTATAATAAACGAATTTATTGGAGTTTTACATGGACCAGTTTCGGCCGGGGCGCCTTCTTCAGCATGTCCAAATCTTTTTATTGTTCACATATCAAGTTATAACAATGGTTATGAAAAGTAACAGAGAAAATATGAATTAGTGTGAATATTGGAGCTTATAATTATAAAACTTACAGTCAATTGTACATGTACATGTACCAAGTGAGTGGGTGACATTCGCATGTTGTTGTTTGAGTTTGAGGTATTTGTGACGGTCAAGTTGATGTGATCACATGTATATCGTATTTCTTCTATTTGCGACCTACATGTGATCACATCAACTTGACCGTAACAAATACTCCAAACTCAAAACAACAAAAGATTTGGACATGTTGAAGAAGCACCGCCCCCCCTCGCCGAGTCTGGTCCATGTAAAACTCCAATAAATTCGTTTCTTATAACCCGAAGTGCTAACCTGCAATACTCTACAATCAGGATGGATTTTCATACTTTTCAATAATTTCTAAAGTTAAGACGGGAAATATAAGTTGCAATACATACATAATAAGGGTTATGCAGAGGTATGATTGTCATTTGAACCAAATTTACATTCAGATGTGCTTGCTGGATGTGAAGGCAATAACTGTTGCAAATAAAATTTTGATGGCCATATTTAATTTGTGTCGGTTATTAGTTTTGCTTACATGTTCACAATACTTACATGTTCACGTGTATACTTGTTATAAGAGACCGCCACCTGCCTGGTCAATGTTCGTTTTTTATTTTCTATATAAAATAAATAATATAGAAATCGTGATACAATCCTTAACCCTTAAGCAAATAATTTGTTTTATTTTCTAATATCTTAAATTTGGGTCATGTTTTACAGAGGACAAGATGAGTCAGCCGAAGAAAAAATGCAGACAATATAGCGTTGAATATTTAAAATATGGCTTCATCCCGTTACCAGGAAATAGTACATTACCTATGTGCCTTCTGTGCAATAAAACGTTATCAAATGAATCAATGAAACCTTCTAAGCTTAAGGAACATTTGATAAAAGTCCATAGCGCCAAAAAAGATAAAGATTTCACTTTATTTAAAACTGTCAAAGAAAAATATTTGAAAACACCGTCATTGCGACAACTATTAGCGACAACATCTGAGCGAGATGACGATGGATTGCGTGCTTCTTATAACATTTCTTTACTGATTGAAAAGTCCGGCAAACCGCACACCATTGGCGAAGAACTGATTCTACCTGCTGTAAGTGAGGTAATAAGCACCATGCTCCATAAACCTGCTTTCGATATTATACGAATAATTCCTCTGAGCAATAATACAGTACAAAGAAGGATTGACGAAATGGCTCAGTGCGTAGAAAATTCTTTATGTGAGTACCTAAAAACAACTGCATTCTCGATACAGCTTGACGAGTCTACGTTGCCAGGAAACGAAGCTTTACTTTTAGCTTATGTGAGATTTGTAAAAGAAGAAAAAATTTCACAAGAAATGTTATTTGCAAAATGTTTGGAAACTGATACGAGGGGTGAAACAATATTTAATGAATTAAACAGATTTTTTGATGAAAAAGATATACCTTTGAGTAATATCATCTCCGTTGCTACTGACGGTGCGCCGGCAATGGTAGGATGACACCGAGGCTCTCTAGCATACTTAAAACAAGCTATGCCAAATATATTATCTGTACATTGTGTCATTCATCGACAACACCTAGTCGCCAAAAATCTTAGTGAACGTCTGCTTGGCTCACTACATTATGTCATTAAACCAGTTAATAAAATCAAAAGAAATACCTTAAATGAGAGATTATTTGCTCAACTTTGTTTGAAAAATGATGAAGAATATAATCGTTTACTACTTAACACGGATGTACGGTGGTTATCAAAAAGTGCATGTTTGGATCGATTTTATGCACTTTTTGATTCAGTTTTGGAATTCCTGGAAGGTAAAGATAATGATTTGCGGCTCAATTTAATTCATTCAAAAAATGACATAGCTTATATGACTGATTTATTTGCCAAATTTAACGAAACTAATTTGAAACTGCAAGGTGATCAATTAAATTTAATCAAAACTAAAAGTATAATATCTGCCTTGGTTGCAAAACTTTTTCTATACAAACAAAACTTGGAGAGAGGAGAATGTTCTCAGTTTCCAAATCTTTCAAAATTGCAAAAAAAAAAATGACGATTTGCTCGCTTATTGTCAACATTTAACGGCTCTTCATTCTGACTTCAACCAAAGATTTGAAGACATTCTTCACTTGGTTATCCCCGATTGGGTGTTAGACCCTTTTGCAGGCAGATCCATAAACTCAGATGAATCTATATTACTACAGGAGCAACTTATTGAATTATCCACAAATGAAGAGCTGAAACCAATGTTTCAACAAAGATACCACAAATTTTGGCTACAAAAACAGATGCCTATTTTATATCCTGCATTATGGGTCACTCTAAAGAAGCTGTTGATTGCTTTCCCATCTTCCTATTTAGTTGAACGTGGATTTAGTGCAGTTATAAACCTCATCACGAAAAAAAGAAATCGATTAGAAATTAGTGCTCGTGGAGACTTACGTATGTTACTCACAAACATAGAGCCGGACATAAATAAACTCATATGTTCTCATCAAGTTCACCCGTCTCACTAAAAAAAAATTGTTTTTGTATTTTAAAACAAGAATTATAATTTCAATAAATTCTACTTTATATATCAAAATGTTTTATTTGTATTTTCTTTGTATTTTATTTTTACATCCAGTTGCCATTGAAGGCATCAAAGTTAAATATTTAGAGTTATTTCACTTGGGGGTTCATGGTCAGGTTTTTACTATCAGAAGGGGTCCATGGGCTTATTAAGTTTGGGAACCACTGATCTAGAGCTTCTCTTGGTATTAACACTTTAATTGTATCCTTTGAAACTCTTGGAAAAATGAACAACACCTTAATAAATTATATAAAAATAAATAAATTTTATCGATTAAGTAATAATTGTACGTCCTTAATCTTATTACTTAAATTATAGAATTAATTAACTATTAGAATTAATTATAGAATTAATAAGGGACAATGAACAACACCTTAATAAGTTATATAAAAATAATAAATTTTATTGTTAAAGTAATAATTGTACGTCCTTAATCTTATTACTTAAATTATAGAAATAATTAACCTTAATATGAGAAATATCACAGAAATAAATTTTAGTTCGAGCTGCAGTGAAACGAAAGAGATAAAACAGCGTCAAGAAATCGAAATCGTCCAAAAACATTACAATCGTTCTTGTAGTATGATGATAGTTCAATTGACAAAGTTAATTCTCGAAGTAATATTTATAAGATAAAATGTTCATAGAATTTAAAGTGACATTTTCCAAAAAAGGGTACCTACTGAAGCTTTGCACACTATGTCAAAGTGCTTCTTGGAGGTTGAACTTTTAAAGAGTTTTAGTACTCTTGATTGATTCATAATTTTTCTCTACCAATCAATTCTACATCTCCTGCTCTGGTTTCATCTGATTGGATTTATCGTTTTTTTTTTCAGTTCGTTCCATCTTCATACTACGTTTCTTTGGCTTTTTCGTGCTCATTTTTCATAAATGTTAAATTTTGTTCTTATACATTGTCTACTGATACGGTTGATAGATAGATTTCAGACTATTGCAGCGTTATATGTTAAATCGAGATAACATATCTCAGCATAAAATTGATAAAAAAATCGTTTCTAATCTTTGAGGTTGAAGGAAGTAGTCGATGCTATACTTATTGTATTTGCCTTTTATCGGTCGTCATTTATTTATTTATTTGTATACTTATTTTTTATTGTGACATATACTAATGTATCCCATTGAACACCGGATTATTTTCAAAACAGATCTGGTCATTCACAATTAAATGAAACCTACAATTTACGAAATATTTGTAGAATTTTTCTATTAAAAAAAAGGTGAAACTTAACCAAGTGCTTTATTTATACTAATTGAAATATGTTTCACCAAGTATTTACCACCGATTCATACAATCTTAACTTATTTTTTGTTGTCAAAATTAATATAAAACCATTCATTCACATCAGCTTTAAATAGCTAAATACGGATCAGAAAGTGTGATACTTTGTTTCTGAAGACAAAAACATTTCACCCGGAAAATATCAAACGTATCACCAGAAATATTCCATGTATTATAAATAATACTTCTGTGTATCAACATTAGTTGCAGGCCATTATTTTCCCTTCGTCCGTAATGGACTGTCGTCTTTGTATATTTACGGAGGCACAGAACCCAGTTACTTATCCTCCAGCCCACTCCTCCTTTGCGCTATCCTTCCCAAGGATTGCAGCGTGCGCGCCATATAAATCGCGGTGAATTATGTCGGTATTATGCGATATAATAATTATTTTCCTCCCGCTCGCGTTTCATTTCTTTCTGTGATTAAAAGTATAAATTACTGCAGACGGGGATCCGGCAGTTTTAAGTGACTCGCGCAGCGAGGCCGTATTTATGTTTAGCATTACTCGGTTAATGCTCAAACATATTTTGCCTTTTTATTGCCCAGCAGTGAGCACTGCTCGGAGGAGAAGTATTGCCCTGCTCGGATTCTACGAGCAGAATTTGTACAGGATAACTAATACAATAATAAGTAATGGCCAGATTAACGTCCCTTAAGGTTTACATTTGGCTCTCCCTCTCTTCTCTAATGATTATCTAACGCTAGATGCAGTTTAGTAATTATATTTTCTGGCTTCTCTACTGGAAAATATAGAAATTGCACTCATTTACAATAGCATTCAGCAGTGAAATCGATACCGGAATTAAATGATATAACATAATTTCAAATGGACTTATTTTTAACATGAAATATCCTACAAGAAAATTTAAAAAAAAATTAAGAGAAGCAATAAAATCAGCATAATCCATCATTCCGGAAAAGGAAATATTAAAATTTAAAATCATGAACCCAAAATCACCAATATATTATGGAATTCCCAAAATCCATAAACAATATATTCCAATAATGCCAGTTGCCTCATACATAAATGCTCCAACATATAAAATTTGCTGTATGATTAACAAAACACTACCGAAATTGATAAATTGTACATCAAAATATGCAATCAAAAATTCATTAGAATTTATTGAAAAAACGGTAAACCTTAAAATAAATTAAAATGCATCACCTGTCTAGACCAAAACTACTTCAGATTTAATAACACATTTTATATTCAAGAAGAAGGCCTAGCCATGGGATCACCAGTGTCTCCGATGTTTGCAGAAATATATATGAAGGATTTTGAAGAAAAATTATTCTTGGACAAAAATCAGGCAATAAGCAAAAATGTGATGTTTTTGAGCAGATATGTGGACGCTATATTTTGCATATGGAATGGTACATAGAGACGACTTGTTTCGTTCTTACTAATCTTAAACTCTATAAACACAAAAATTCAATTCACAATGGAAAAAGAACATAACGGTAAAATTAATTTTCTAGACCTAACAACAAAAATTGAAAACTGCAAGTTAAAATTCTCAATATATAGAAAACCAACTACAACAGATATAATCATTCTATCTGACTCATACCAATAACAACATATAAAGGAATCAGCTCTAAATTCATATATACACCGTTTAATAAATATACCAATCGAGAAAGATGATTTTAAAAAAGAATTAAATACAATATACCAAATTGGTATCACCAATGACTTTAATAAGAAATATATTGATAAAATATTTAAAAGAAAATTAAGGACAAATATAATTAAATTTAAATATAATGAGGAAATTACCGAAGAAAAAAAATTACATTACCATATGTGACAAACACAAGTAAAAAAACATGTAAAGAATTTAAGAAATATAAAATCAAAACATTAGAAATTAACAAAAATAATATCGGAAAATTTATTATCAATAATAAAATAGAAAACATAGACAAATGAAATAAATCAAGAGTATATCAAATTAATTGTAAACATTGTGATGGTATATACATAGATCAAAAACAGGGAGGAACTTTAAAATAAGCTACAATGAACATAAAAAGGCGATACAGAATTTAAGTGGACACACAGAATAAACGTGCCACTGTATAGAAACAGGACACCATTTAAAAGATATTAAACCCATTACATTTTCAGAAAAAGGAGATAGATTAAACATTTTAGAAGGGGTAGAGATCAAAAAGCTAATATGGAAAGAAAAACATAATGAATAATCAAAATGAGCTCTTCCAAGGCAACGATATTTTTTAGCAGGGATTCATTTAAAATGAATGTGTCAATGTGTTATCAATCAAGTCATCAATCAAGTCGTAAACATAATCCTTTGAAAATGGCTTAATAAGCCGAAACACGTGTCAGGTAACTGATAAAATATATCAAACAAAACAAGTGTAATTATACATAATATACATTTATAATTATAATTAAATGTTTCATCAAGATATTAGCAAGGAAAGTATTAATTTTAAAACAAATGTATTGTAATGTAATGTATTACACGTTCAGAAAAGGATTTTCCATGCTGCATGACTTCCCGCATTCGTTTCGCTTCACACGGAAAAAATCCTTAATGCCAAACCAGTTATGAAATGTACTTATTACGTGTGCGGGTTACATTCTTGTGTGAGGTAAAGTCGAACACGATTTGTCATATGGACATTTCTGGACGTGTAATGAACGATACGTTTTATTACACTTTATTATTTTTGTTCTTTATGTTTGCAGGTAGGTTGTTGAATAATAGAAGTCCAAAGGCCGAAGGAGTACGCCTGACTACATTCAGTCAAAATTGTGGAACATATACAGGGTGAGTTTTTTCCAATGTTTAGCATGGAGACCTCGGAAACTAGCGGGCATATAGGGACGATTAAATGGGGAAAGAATTGCCGTTTTTCGGGCTCAAATTTATGATCTCTTTGTTTTTTGGAAAAACATGCATGGCTAACTAGATATCTCAAAAATATATTATTTTGTTCGGTGCTTGTGGATGTTTAACTATTGATTTTAGAAAAAATATGTAAAGGAAAAAGTTATAGTTACGTGTTTAGTAATACAGTTTAATTGATTATTTTTATTTAAGCTAATTTTTTTTTATACAATAAAAAATGTGTACTTCCTTAATTTTATTTTATTTATTTACTTTTACGACCGGTTTCGATCAATCAATTGATCATCTTCAGGCAAAACTTAAAAGAACAACATATTACAATTTGTACATTAACAATTTTTAAAATTTAAAAAAAAACAAGACAATGAAATGAGATGTGTGATATTAATAAGTTACTTTTTTTTCATGAAAATAGATTACATAGATATGTGTATTAGCGGTTTAATATTTTTTGTCCAAAAGCATACAAATTAATTTACAATATGTGTCACACAACAGAGAAATACAGTTTTTAGTTTTTGACAAGTAAGGTTTTCCATTTTAAACAATTTCGTATACCCATTCTCATGATAATAAGATTCACCAGTCTCCACATGGCCATATCATGTTGTAACCTCAAATTTAATTTGTTTTTTTTGTCAATTTTGTTTCTGTATTATTTCAAGACAGGGCAATATTAGCCACACACAATACTTTGTAAATATTAAACCGCTAATACACTTATCTATGTAATCGATTCTCATGAAAAAAAAAAGTAACTTATTAGTATCACACATCTCATTTCAACATCGTCCTGTTTTTTTTTTTAATTTTAAAAATTGTTAGTGTACAAATTGTAATATGTTGTCCTCTTTAGTTTTGCCTGAAGATGATCAATTGATTAATCAAAACCGGTCGCAAAAGCAAATAAATAAAATAAAATTAAGGAAGTACACATTTTTTACTGAATAGTTTAAATAACCTTAATATGAGTAAAATACAAGATATATTTTTTTAGTTATGACAAAAACTTTTTTTCTAATGGAAACCATTGTCGGCCATCATTTTATAGGCATGCAAGCAGAGCTCATATATTACCAGGCAAGGTCATATGATATGTTATATATACTCGCCATAAGCGCATAATTCGCTTCTGCGCAATAACCACTGAGTCCCAGGAATTAGAAGCACCCCAAAAACACAGTCCATATTTTAACCTAGACTCAATTGTTGAAAGATAGAAGTTTTCATTTGCCTACATGTTAATAAGATTTAAGAATACTGAATGTGAAGCAGAATTTGTTTAAAGTGGTTACTAGAATGATTAGGCTAGACAACGTTCTCAGCGATGTGAAGGCCAAGAAACTTTCTCATTCAAGCGGATTTGAGTAAAATATTACCAAAAGTAATGTTGATGTTTAAATTATGTTGAATTTGTTTTGTGTGTAACCTGACATAAACTGATTTTTTTTATATATTCACGAGAAGTCTCAATAAGCCGAAACGCGTGTCAGAAAACTGATAGAATATATGAAACAAAAGTAGTGTAATTATACATAATATACATTTATAGTAATAATAAAATATTTCATCAAGATATTAGCAAGGAAAGTATTAATTTTAAAATAAATGTATTGTTCATTATACGTTCAGAAATGGATTTTTCCATGCTGCATAACTTTCAGTATTCGGATTCGCCTTACACGGAAAAATCCTTAGTTCCAAACCAGTTATAAAATGTACTTATACGTGTGCGCGTTACATTCACGTATGAGGCGAGGCGAACACGATGAGTCATGTAAGCACGAAGAAATCCATTTCTGGGCGTGTAATGAACGATATTTTTTATTATACATCATCTGCATACCTAATAATATTATCGGTGATGTAGTTTGTTAAATCGTTAATATATAAAGTGGCAAGTCTGAGACCAAGTATAGACCCTTGAGGGACGCCTATGCCAGAGAAGCAGTAGAAGATGCACCTTTTGAGCAATGATAAATCCTAATTTGATGTTTTTTGCTTTTGATGTAACTTCTAAACTAGTTTTAAACTTGTCTCTTTATTCCAGAATCATGAAGCTTAAAACAATCTCATACATAATGTCTAATACAATGTCAGGATCAATGCAGTCAAATGCACGACTGAGGTTGACGAAGATATAGACGAATGTTGTTGACCGGGCTCTAAATAGTCAATACTTGTTTTGTAGAAAGAGTGTAGTGCAGTGAGGGCTGAACATTTTTTGCGAAAACCGTGCTGTGCGTTTGACAGGATATTATACTTATTCAAATAACTTTCTGGTCTGTAGTACATACTTAGTTCATAAAGTTTATAAAATGCAGAAATCAAGGCGATAATGCGGTGGTTGCAAGAGTTTTGGCAGTAGTCGTTTTTGTGAATAGGAATAATTATCAAATGTTTCAACCTATTCGGAAATATACCCAAAACTAGTGACATATTTATGAAATGATCGGGGTTGTAATATGTATGGGTTATAATTTAAGTAGGAAGTTGGGGATTCTTTTGATACCATTTAGTTTCTTGATGTTTTATTAGTAATTATAATTATTATGACTGGGTAAATAATGGAGTTTAAACAAGTATCCGCCAAATCGATTTCCATGTTATTAATTATAAAATAGTTCATGCTCAAGAAGAGGTTTGAGAAACATCAACTGTATCTGAGTGACATTATCTACTATCGTGTAAAGACAGAAAGTGGCAAGTGTTGAAGAAGTGCCAATGGTTAATTCTTCAAATATAAATTGAAGATATTAGAAATGTCGCGTGTGTCTTCGATGCTTTGTTTTTCTTGTATTAGTACGTTTGTATGTGATTTCGCTTAATAATCGCCAGGATTTTTGGGCCATATTCCTTAAACTTAGTAAATATTTGATTCTGATAATATTCATGTTTTGTATATAGGACCATTTTGTGATGCTGTTTGTTGGATGCACTATACAGCGGTCTTAAATTGATTGATTTAGACTACTAAACTTCAAACGGAATCTCCCCCATCATAAATCAAATGAACACCTAAATTGATTGATTTAGACTACTAAACTTCAACCGGTATCTCCCAAAATAGGGTGAAGTCTTTGCAGTATATAGAGATTATGCAGATTTCTACTAGATAGCTTGATGTTTACATTAAATCATGATTTACGAGAGGGTAGTTTACTTATATCAAGCGGAAAGTGTATCTCGAAAATGTTAGTGAAGGTATCCTGCAACCGAATAAATATACTATTGAATTCGTGTAGTAAATAGACATCTTACCAATTTATTATCTGTAGTTCTAAATACCCTCATAACTATTGAACTCGTATACTAAATAGACATCTTCCCAATTTATTGTCTGTAGTTCTAAATGCCCTCATAACTATTGAACTCGTGTACTAAATAGACATCTTCCCAATTTATTATTTGTAGTTCAAAATGCCCTCATAACGCTAATAAATCATAGAAAATAAATCAATTCACATCGTAATAGTCAACCTGTATTTTATTTCCCTGTCTGTTACAATTACAGCGTTTATTATATAATTGAGTAAGTAAAACAAATCCATAAATCTGTGCTTTCATATACTAATCCATGATTTGCGTTCACTAACCAACACACTACGCAAAGCAAGGTACCTTAAAATTAATCACGATAGTTAATTAAACGTCACGACGAGAAAGTACTAATACAATCAAAATCACGAGCCAAAAATAATCAAGAAATTATACAGGGTGTCTCAGGAAAAATGTAACACCGTAAATATGTACGAAAATAATCGTATTTCGCAAAATCACTGAAATACGTCAAGTAATAATTCAAGGGGGACAAGTTTTGACAGGCAAAAGATCTTCAATTGTTCAACCCACTAGTCGCAGGGAAGGTAAACCCATTTGTTTTAAACTAGAGTTTGGGTCGAGTGACAGTTTATTTGAAAGCTTACCTAACTTGAACTACAGCGGTGTATTGAGTTTTAAAATCTGTCCGTTAGTTTTCAAGAAAATATTTTCTTAAGTTGAGCAAAGTGCAAAATAAACATGTCATTTCAGCAACAAAAGTACAGAGTAAGAAACTGTCACTTTGACAGTACTAAAATAATTTATTCCGTTGGAAAACGTTTTGATATTTTTATGGGGATTATTTTGATTTAAAACATTAACTGCAGCTCTCATTGTTGTTATAATAAAGGCTCACAACTTTAAAAGGCTCTTTTTTTTTCTTCAAGGCTTTAATGGAATAAACCACCTTAGTACTATCAAATTATTGATTTCTTACTCTGTAATTTTGTTGCTGCAATATCATATATATTTTGTAGTTTGCTCAAATTAAAAACCTCGACACCAAATGGCTAAAAGATGGATGGATTAAGTATGTACGTCAAATTAAAAAAAAAAGTTTTCTAAAACTGATTGACAGATTTAGTTTTCAAATGGTCTGTACTCGACCCTGACTCCAATTAAAAAAAAGAGTTTTCCTCCGCTGCGGTCAGCGGGTTAAACAATTGAAGATCATTTGCCGATCAAAAGTTATCCCCTTTGAATTAAAACTCGACGTGTTTCTGCGACTCTCTGAAAAAAAAACGTAGATAATAAGGTAGTACCATTCTCGTGGGACACCCTGTATAATAATTTCAAGATAAAAACGATAAATTCTATATTTAACGGATAGTTACAGTATGATATTAACTTTGTATTTGTATACATTGTCAAGAGTACGTTGTAATGCATAAATATATAAATAAAAATCACCTCCTGGAGGCCTATAGCATGTTAATAATAATGATAATGATAATAATAATAATAATAATAATAATAATAATAATAATAATAATACGTTTATTTCAGATGATTAATAATAATAAAATGAAATACATGTGACAAAATAGTAATAATAATAACAATAACAATAATATATATTTGGTGTTAGTACAAATAATAATGTTTACACAAGTCAGGTACATTTAGGGTACATAGGTATTATATAAATATAAAATTAAATAAACACTTAGATATAATAATTCTAGTAATGGTTTCTAAATAAAGGACGATCATAGACATGTTAAAATTTACGAATCAAGTATTTATAGATTAACTCCTAGGTAATTACGTTTATGAACTTTCTGCTTAGTAAGGATATAGATGGTATTCTTATTGTATATCCAAGCTAGTACACTGTGATGACCGGCTTGGGTCGCTTGGATCGCCATGTGAGATCCGACCGGATTCCGATGTATCACGGTGATGATTCCTGATCTCGGTGCAGTGGGATCAATTAGACACTTACGGGTAGTAGTACATGTTTATTTACTAAATGGTCAGCGTGACAGCGTACAGCTAGAGTGACACGAAAGTGTCACCTCTCTACACTATCTATATCCTATCATCTTATCCTAGGTATTTATATCTACTGTGATGGCCGTGTAGGTTCCTTGCGTAGTGGTCGTATGCAATACTGGTAACCTTGCGTGCTTGCAGTATTCTGTTATTGTTGTCGTCAGCACAACAATGCCTTGACCTGTATTTGTATTGCATTCCACCACACCTTCCCCGTTAATGAAGAAAAAATTTAATTATTACTTACATTTTTTCTTAAGACTACTTAATGATTATCCATGTCTTAGTACTAATTAATTCTTAGTTAATACTACTTACAATTACATTAATCATACATACTTCTTTAATCTATTCTTATGAACTAACACTTGTTTTTTCCCAATTTTTAATGTCACATTCGGTGTCTTTTCACTAATCACTTTAAAGGGTCCACTGTATACTGGTTCTAGTTTGTTTTTACCTTCACTTTTTAATAATACCTTATCATTAAACTTATAACTAACAATATAACTATTTTTGTCTAACTTATATTTCCTCATAGTTTAGATTTTATTAAATTGTCTTTAGCATCGTTCCATGCTGTCTGTAATCTAAACTTGAGTTCGTTAGGATAGTCTTGAAAATGATATAATGGATCCACTGTTTCTAATATATTATTTGGTAGGTTACACTTTCTCCCAAACAATAACTCAAACGGAGTGTACTTAGTCTCGGTGTGTACAGAATTGTTGAATGAGAAACACCAAAACGGTACCCATGAACTCCATGTATTTGAAAATTTGTTTGTCTGCATACGCAAGTATGCTCCCAAATGTTTACGCGTGTTCTCCAATGCTCCTAGAGTTTGGTGGTGATATGCTGTAGAATTAAGTTAATTAATCCCCTAAATCATTGCTGATTTTTTAAAAACTTCCCCTAAAAATTCGGTACCTTGGTCCGTAACGATATCTTTAGGTATTCCAGACTTCAAAATAAAATTGTTGACAAATGATCTTGCCCCTGTTTCAGACTCTTTATTGACAATGGGATATGCTTCCACGAATTTTGTTAATTCGCATTGCAACGTTAAAATATATTTATTGTCCTCATTGTCTTGATGTAAAGGTCCGACCAGAACTAAATAAATTTTATGAAATGCTGATGCTGCTGTGGTAGTAACAGTTAGTGGTTCTTTGTGAGTAATGGAGTGTTTAAATCGTTGACAATCATCACACTTTGCTACAAACTTCGATATGTCAGTTTTAAATTTTTCCCAAAAGTAATATCATTTAATATTCGCGTACATCCTGTTTATCCCTGCATGACCTCCAGTCGGTAGGATGTGTAAATCGTTTAAAATTAGTTGTCGCGTCTGCAAACAATCTATTCTCTTTGTATTGCTTATGATGCTAATTCTTATGTCAAAGCTTTTTAGTAAGGACGTATTTTTCCATAATAGGGCGATAAGACCTTCATTTGTCTTATTCTTTAAAATATACAAATGCGCAATCTTGTAATTTTTACAAATATTAGCCAACTCCCTCAGCTCTGCGTCTAGGGCTAGCGCTGATCGACAGATTGGCTGCATATAAACTATTTGCTTATTCGTGTCATACTTGACATTGAACATTCCTTTTGTTTGCTTACCACTTATTTCCTTAAAGTTGTCCTTGTTTACTTCTCGTAGTTCCACGGAATCACTAGGTCGCTTCAACAGTTCGACGATTCCTGGGTGGCCTGCCCTTTCCTCATCTCCGTCGTTGAATCTCCCTTTGGTTCCTGAACTTTTCTGTTCCGTTGCTTCAGTTTTGCTTCTTGTTATCGCAAAAATTTCTTTTGACATGTTCTCTAGATCCTCCGAATCTAACTTAATCCTTGACAGCGCGTCTGCTGTTACATTATCCTTTCCTTTTATGTAATCTATTTCGAAGTCGTATTCCTCCAAAACTAGACGAAATTTAGTTAATCTTGAAGACGGGTCTTTCATTCCGAATAGATAAATTAATGGCTTGTGGTCGGTGTAGATATTGAATTTTCTTCCGAATAGATACGGTCTGAAATGCTTCACTGCCCACACTATAGCTAATAGCTCCTTTTCTATGATTGCATAATTTACTTCTGCCTTGTTTAGTGCTCTACTCGCATATGCTACTGGTTTGTCATTAGAATTCGAAAGTACTGCTCCAACTGCATATCCTGAAGCATCTGTTCTTAATACAAATTTGTTGTTTTCTGACAAATCCGGATATTGTAATATAGGTGTGCTCATTAACGCTTGTTTGATTGCTTGAAATGCTTCTTGACAGTGTTCGTCCCACTGAAATTTAACTGTTTTTCGACTTAATCTATTTAGCGGTGCTGCGATCTCCGAAAATCTCGGTATAAACTTTCGATAGTAGTTTGCGAAAGCTATGAATCTTTTTGTTTCATCTGCTGTGGATGGTACTGGGTATTTTTCTACTGCACTTATCTTATTCGGATTAGGAGCTATGCCATCGGCTGTAATTATGTGTCCTAAATAGAGTATTTCCTTCTTTAAAAATTTACACTTATTTGGATATAGTTTTAAATTTACTTTCCGAAGTCTATCGAGGACTCTTGTTAAATTGATGTTGTGATTCTGTAAATTATTCCCAAAAACTATAAGATCGTCCAAATAAACAAAACAAGACTCATAATTTAAGCCAGGCATAGCTATTGTCATAATCCTGGAAAATGTGCTTGGACTAGTTTTTAAACCCATCGGCATTCTTGTCATTTGGTATTGACCTTTGTTCGTGGTAAACGCCGTATACTTTCTACTGCTATGATCGAGTGCCACTTGGTAATATCCTTGAGACAGATCCAGATGGGAGAAATATAGTGCTCCCGAAAGACAGTCTAATATCTCTGTAATGTTTGGTAGTGGAAATCGATCATCTTCTATCGCTTTGTTTAATAGTCTGTAATCGACTACCACTCTCCATTTGCGATTTCCATCAGAATCTATCTTTTTGGGTACTATTAATAGTGGCGAAGACCAACTGGATTTGCTGTCTTCTATGATGCCCTCCTTCAGCATTTTATCTATTTGTCTGTCAATCTCAGATTTTTGTGCGTGCGGCAATCGGTTCGGTTTCACGTATACCGATTGTGCATCTTTCTTCAAATTAATGTATGCTTTGTCGATCGTCGTTACGTTGACTTGATCATTCTCCATCATGAAAACGTCCGCATACTTAGCACAGATTTTGTGGATTGTATCTCTCTCTTCTTTATTTAGTTCATTTACATTGATCAAATCTAATAATTGACTTACTCGTTCCAGAGACTTTTCACTTTTCTCGAAATTATATATTTCGTAATCCGATAATTTCGTTGTTTCTGGTTCGAAATTTCTAATTCGTATTTCCTCGTCATTTGTGTTAAATATTCGCACAGGAATCATATCTGATATTGGCCTTGCCATACCTCCTGCTGTATATACTCCGTCAGCGATTTCGCTTGGAAAAACTATGCATTCGTCAGCACTTTTGACTTTAAAGTATTTAATAATTTCGCAACGCGGCGGTAACAATACGTCGTGTTTATAAATAGACTCTAGCGGTGCTATTATGTTTTGTGAATGATCCCAAAATGAAAACACATATTTATCAAAATTAATAGTTGCTCTAAATTTTGAAAAGAAATCGGAACCAATTATTCCGTTCATTTTACATTCTATATCATTTAGGATGAAAAATTTGTGGTTAATTAAATGATTTTTAATTTTTAATGGTATCCTCACTGAACCTTTCGATTCGGTGGTACCTGCAATTCCTTTCATAATTATTCTATTATTGTTGTTAACTGCTTCGCGGCAATGCACTGAGTTTGCAAATACTACGCTAATAGACGCTCCCGTGTCTAATAAAAATAACAAATTGCTACCTCTGTACTGCATTCGTATGTAATTTTTACCGTCCATATGAAATATTGCTGACTGCCTGTTATTCTCGAAAAAACAATTTCTCGATGCTGTAGTCGTCGAATTCTTTTTCTCGGTACAGTCGCTCTCTCTTGATGCAAGAAATAACTGTTTTCCGTTGCCATGGTGTCGGTTGTCTCCCCGAACTGCTCCTTTCTGCCATTGTGTTGATGCTTGGCTCCTTTGAAAGCTGTTTCCTTGGTAATTATTCCGCTGATAACTGTTTCGCTGAGTGTTGTAATTTCTTGAGGTGAATTGTTTATGATAATTCCCATTTTTATTTGGTGGTTGTCTGCTTGCCGTATTTCTGTTGTCTCGAGGGTGGTGGTAACTCATTCGCTTCGCGAAATGAAATACCTTCGAACTTTCATTCTGATTGTTCTGCTCATCGTCTACCGCCAAACTGATGGCTTCTTTTATGTTTTTGCAATTACGTGGCTTTACTATAGTTCTTATAACATTATCTTTTAGCCCATTGCAAAAAGAATTGATTGCTATTTTCTCGTTCACTGGTTGTAATGCGGTTAATAAATCTTCGTTATCTCCCGATTGTGCCAATGTTAAGTCACTCAACATTTGTTCTATTTGAAACCCAAACTGACTTACCGTTTTATTGTATTGTCGTGCAAGATGTAGTTGATTTGACAGCGTTGTGGCTGATCTCTTTGTAACAAAATTATTTTGAATGTCTTTTGTGAGCGCTTCAATGGAGTCATATTTTTTTGATAATCGCACCTTTGCGTTTTCAGACAAACGAGTTTTCAAAACAAATTCAATCAACAATTGTTTATCTTCTTCCTTAATCAATTGTTCGTATAGTTTTAAAGCGGCCAACAATTTTTTCGTTGTCTCTTCTTTGCCGTCCATAGTTGGCATAAGACTTACCGCGGTTTTTAAATCGAAATTTGCCATATTGTCTAGTTTATTTAACCTTAATTCTAAATTCTTCTTAACTGTACTGATTAATTCTGCTATACTTTTCACAAATTGCATAATGTCTGCGGTATATTCTTCTACACTAGTATTAAGTTTTAAATTATTGAATAGTACTACAATATCTTCTAATTGTTTCAGTTTTTCATTTGTTAAATTACTACTTTTACGTCTTTCTTGATTATGTTTACTAATATTACTTTTAAAATCTTTGACTTGTTGTAGTATGATTCTATAATTTTCGAGTTTTGTCATATTTCGTAAAACTAACCTTAGTCTATATTATGTTTCTTAAATCAACGAGCTCCTGGCTGCGCGTGATTTCCTTCCGTATCTTCTTCTCGAGCTGTCTTCTCAGGATCCGGGTTAGTACGTATATAACTAACATGATGGTCGGTGCGATGGCTGCTATCGCTCCTATGCTGTGGAAGTTGACACCCTCCTGCTGATTTACGATGCTGTTGCCTCCCTGGACCATGAAGACTTCTTCTTTGGACTCAGTTCCTCCCATCGTAGTGTTGGTGCTGATCCGTAGCCTCGATGGTTTGATCTATGCGATGTCAGAAGTTCACCGTCGAACGTTCGCCATTCGCCTCGTTTCATTTGCTTGAGGACCGAAGTGGTTAGGCCAACTCGCCATGCTATGTCCGAAATGGTTTGGCAGGATCGCCATGTGATGACCGGCTTAGGGTCGCTTGGATCGCCATGTGAGATCAGACCGGATTCCGATGTATCACGGTGACGATTCATTATCTCGGTGCAGTGGGATCAATTAGACACTTACGGGTAGTAGTACATGTTTATTTACTAAATGGTCAGCGTGACAGCGTACAGCTAGAGTGACACGAAAGTGTCACCTCTCTACACTATCTATATCCTATCTATCTTATCCTAGGTATTTATATCTACTGTGATGGCCGTGTAGGTTCCTTGAGTAGTGGTCGTATGCAATACTGGTAACCTTGCGTGCTTGCAGTATTCTGTTATTGTTGTCGTCAGCACAACAATGCCTTGACCTGTATTTGTATTGCATTCCACCACAACACAAATTTCTAGGACGTTATCTACGTAGCATGTATTCACTTTTATCACGGCAGTAAATTCATCAGTAAAAATAATAATAAAAAAAAGTATTTAGGAAATTATGTAAAAAAACATTATATTCGTAGATATTTACGGTGTATGCTTTATCTCTACAGTAAAAAGGCTGACCCTACTCAATTTGGAAAATAAGCATTTTCTGTTTAGTAACTACTGCGACTTTTTGAGCCTCTGTTCCTCTTACTTTCTCTAAAAAATATTTAATTGGTAAAACTATCAATGCCTAGGTTTTTCCTCGTACTAAAAGCTGCCTTTAACAACGAATACTGGCTCGCCATGGTTGAAGCTCTTTGATATATTATATTTTCTACAAAATATCCTAGCAAAACTCCTTCTGTGACCAGTACAATGCTTTATTTCTTGCACGTGTCTAATGAGTAAATCTAATGAGATATGTTCCTCCGTATTATAAATAAATAAAAATACTTAACAAAGACAATACTTTTCACGCAGTCCTTGATATATGTGTCAAAGTTTGCTAAATTGCAACCACAACATTACGAATATACGTCAATATAAATTTTACATTTTATTACTGCGAATGAAAATTTCAAAATATAGTGTATACAATGCGTGCTAACATTAAAAAGCCTCATGGCACAATGTACAACTTATTGTATAAGTTTTTTTGAATGGTGATGGATGGTAGGTGGTGAATGGTACTTCGTAATACATTTTATTTATTATATATAAACCACATTACTTCGTTAGTATGACATAAACTTATTTATTGTTTTGTTACTAGTTTCGACTACTTAAGACTCTGTTTGATAATGATTACTTCAGTAGTCGAAAGTAGTAACAAATCAATACAAAAATGAATGTGATTTTAACAAAGTAATGTGTTTTATTTATTATTGTATAAGTTACTATTCTTTTGACCTACAAAGTATTACTTTGGAAATTACCAGTAGTTGTGAAACGTCATATTTTTCGTAACTATTTAGAAAATGAAGTACTTTTTGCAAGTGGTTGTGAAATACGATATTTGTGCATGTTAGGAAATGCATTTTATTTTCTGAATTAAGCATGGGATGTGGAATTCCATCGGCGTCAGCCGAGATCAAACACATGCCCTGAATTAATATCTCCAGAAGCGCAATAATTGTATCATTCACTTTATACCAAAACATGCTGTGTGAGTTAACATATGCGCAATAATTGGATTATTCAATTGATAGCAAAACATACTGTATGAGCTAAAATAGCAACAGGAACAATAATTCTCGAAAAATTTGATAACAATCTGCTGATTTCAATTGCTTTATTCTTTGTAATAAAAAATTAACCTTGTTGAGAATTAATTTGGACAATTATAAAATTTTATCATGTGAAAGGAAAATGTATTTAAAAATATAATTCGTATAATTCGTATAATTTAAATTTAGAGAAAGACATTTGTATTATTGTAGCATTTGTATATTGTATTGTTATATGTGCGATTTCTCTTAAAACGTAATGACTCCTATTTCATTTCAATTAACTATACATATTTTTTGTTAAAATATGTAAAATCTGAAAATAACTCACCGCAGGCTAAAATAAATTATGGTAACATAAAACTTTCGACACTGGCAATCGCCAGAATAACAGTCAGATGATAATTATAAAAGGCAAAAATTGTGATTGTAAACATTTATAAATTTTACCGGTTTAAGGCTATTAAACATCTGTTTACATTCATAACATTTATCTGGTGGGTGAGCCATAATTGAAAGGTAAAGCTAAAATCGGTAAGGTACCGATTACCCTACCGATATGTCATTGCCAATGCTTGTGAAGAAATTGAAAACCAATTTTCAGCTGAAATTAATTTCAATGCACTCACCAAAGAAGTTGTGCAGCAAAATACATCTTCACGCATAGAGTCTTCATCAATTTCTAATTTGAATTTGAAAGATTGCATTACCAATTTTTGTTTTGACGGCGACAAAAAGCAGTTGTATGTATTGTGATGAAAAAAACAATCTTGATGAAAATAATTATGCAATTAGAATAATAACATTAAATATGTCTTTATTTCCTGGAACCGATAAAATCTTGAACATACCTCGGATGCAATGAATGACATAATAGCGTGAGATGTCTGAAACGAACATCTGCGGCTGTTATGACATTTATAACCTTCCTAGATATATTATTAGCTAAAATCTATTTTTACCATGGCATTACCATACACAATTATTGTTCGTTTTTAAAAAAATTGAAACATGTTTTTAACAAAACATTCAATAATTCTCGGGCTAAGTTAATGTTGATAATATTATTCTTCTTAAGGTGAAATGCCCGAATTCAAATGTAGACGGTTTTCCCGCATACATCAGTGCCTGTATCGTGGTTAGGGTTACGTATTCCACGTACAGGTTAACGTCGGCTGCAATTGGAATTGCAAAATTTACAAAACACTTTCAGATATAAGAAGCCGATTCCGATAGAAAATTTTGCGGTGATTTAAGAAACGTCACAAAACGATTTTCTACTGCCTTAATAGAAAGTACACACTTTCGTCCCTTATATGAGGGAGGAAAATTCTACTTTTCCTCCAATGGGAGGCAAACAACTTTGGCTCCCTCATATGCGAGAGGCAAACAATTTTGCCTCCCTAGAATAATACTTAGAATAGAAACATTAAATACCGGTAATAATAGTGTATTATTTTCTTCTTTTGATAGCGCTAAGGGTTACATGGCCCGAGGCAGTAATAGTATTCACAACCGTGGTGCATATACTATTTTTGCACTACTAGAATTATTGCAATGATTTGAAATTAAGTATTAAAATACAACAAACATATGTCACTACATCAATCAAAATTTGACATTGATGTATTCAATGAATGTAGTAAAAATGCAGCCAGCTAAAGCCGGCTAATTGTGCTACATATGCTTACCACGCGAAAACTACAAAAAGATTCCCCGAAAGACTAAAACTTGAACAGCTACATACCTCGTTGCAAAGTATGTATTCACATTTATTTCAGTCAGCTCAAAACGTTCAACATAATCTCCTACGAACCACGCACCCAGTTTAATAACCGTATTCAATCCATTACGTATTTTATTCAACCGGACCACAACTGTATATGTAATCAATTGAAACTTCAAACTTCAAACTCCTTTTATTAGACATAAATTACATGAGAGGTCAAGACAATATAAATTAGAAAACACTACATTTTATGCAGAAAATATTTCTGTACCGAATAGAAAGCATGCTTTTTTAAGTGTTCGCTAGGTTGCTTTACGAAACTGTGCATTTTCTGGTGCTGCCATTGTACTGGAAGATGATTCAGAATTTTTATCCCCACCGTTGTTGGATCTGCCAGGTGAATTCTATTTGATGAGACGACTAGAAGATGTTGCGATCTCATACCATATTCATGCCAGTACTCCTAGAAGGAAGATTGCGCCTAGTTTTCTACGTTCGTACGGCATGTTGTAGAATATTGACTGATGCCATCGTCAGTATACGTTCTTGGTGAAATAGCTGTCGAAAAGACGTCTTCTGTGGTACTTCCATTATCGCACGTATAGCTTTTTTTGCAAAATAAATACTTTTCGTAGAATGAGCTGAAAGCTTTTATTCCCCCAAGCTTTAATTCCATAAAACATCTGACTGTAGAAGATAGCATAGTGGGTAGTTATAGCTGCCTGGATGTTTACGATGTCCTTCATTCTTCTGATTGCGTAGATACTTGATGCCAATTTCATATACAAATTTGCTACGTGTACTTTCTATGTTAATCCACTGTCTAAATGTATTCCAAGAAACTTTGGCCAATCCTTGAATACTTAATGTAGCCTACTAGAGGTAAAAAGGAGTACATTTGTTTTGGTTGTATTAAGGCATGGCTCATTGGCATCGAACCATTCAGATACATTACCACTGGCATTACTTAGCTATTGTTGTGCTACCTCAGTATTTTTGTCTGATACCAGTAGATTTGTGTCGTCTGCGAACATGAATGTAAGGCATGTAAGATTCGTCGGCAGGTCGTTTAAGTATATGATAAATAGGATCGGCCCCAATATATCTTTATGGGACTCCTCACCGTATGTATTTTGGATTGCTCTTTTCTCTATTAAAATCAAAAATGTGTGCTCCATCTTCCAGGTAAGACGTCATAATCCGCAACGAAATGCCTTTGAATTCATAGAGGCCAAGATTTTCCTGAAGAATTGTATGTGACATGCAGTCAAATGCTTTACTCAAATCATAAAATTGGGCAAAACATAACTTATGGTCTTCCATTGCCTGGTAGATTATGTCTAGTAGATTCATTATTGCATCCGTTGTATTTAAGTTTCTCTGAAATCTGAATTGACTCTCTGCTATGTATTTGTTTTCTCCGAATAACCTTGTTATTTGTTTGAGGATTATCATTTCCAGAATTCTTGAGAAGGTTGGTAGCATCGATATGAGTCTGTAGTTGCTGGTTTCTGATCGGCCGTCTTGTTTTAATATTGGTACTACTCTAGCTATATTTAGTCTTTGGGGGAATATTCCAGTACTCATGGATGAGTTCGTAATTTCTGCTACACGTTCTGATATGGCATGTGCGGCATACTCTATTAATTTAGAATTAATTGAATAGATGTCCTTGGATGTTTTACTTTTGATGCTACCAATAGCACTTTCAATCTCAGAAGGTGTGGTTGGGTTGAAAAACATGGTGATCCTTTTGTTTTTACCTTTTGTACTGTCTGTTCCGTGCGTTTGTTTTGTATTGTTTCCACCAGATTGTTGCCAATACTACTGAAGAAATCATTGAAGTCGCTGCAATTTGGGGATCCATCAATGGTACATCTCTTCATGCCTCTGCCAGTTTTACAGTTATTGTTGGCCCATACTTCGTTTGATTTGTTTGACGATGCATTAATTTTATGAATTATGTTGTTTTGTTTCTCAAATTTAACATGGTTTAAGTACGATTCCTTATATTTTAGATAGATTTTGTTCATGTCTTCATCTTCCGTGTATTAATATGCATCGAAGATAAGTTCTACTGTTTCTTTCATATGCCTTGTTTCATTAGATATGTTTGCCCATGTTCTCGATTCGTTTCTAGTATGCTTTGGAGGAAAGACCTCTTCAAAATATAGGCAAAATGTTTTAATTGTCAGGCACAAAAAAATAATATTTATGCAAAACGCTGTGAAAGGTCGTAGAAAAAATCATATGTATTATACGGGAGCAAAGTGCCTTTCCTCCCTTAGATTTTGATACCCTCCGCTTCGGGTCAGGCATCAAATATCCGCGGGATGAAACTTTTTTTGGGATTTTTTATGGCAATACAGGATTCAAATTTCTGTTTTGCAGTCACCGGTAGGGTAAAACATATAGTTATTGGACAACATATAGTAATTGGACATTTCATATATAAACTTCAAAAATAAGATTTAAGTATGTGGTAATGCGCGGGAAATAGATGTTTGTTACTTGGCTTGTAGTGACCTTGATACAGCGTGTGCAGCAACGGTATATTTCTAAATGTTTTGCTAAGAATTGTAAATGAACAAAAAAATTGGTACGTACTCATTGTTTTATATAAACTAGCAATAAATACACGAATAAAATAATAATAATAATGTGCAGATCACACGTTGCACTTGTGTTTAGTTGATTTTTCTAAATTATATTGTAATAGCACGGTGTCCGATCAGTGTATTAAAATTATTCGTGATATTCTTTCATTGGACGCACGTTAAATAACTGTAAATTTTATATGTACGTTATTTATCTCTTGAAGATAAATAAAAATAGGAAAATAGAAGATAGGAAAATGGTTACATTATTCAGTTTTTTTAATTTATTTTTTATCAGCATTCTAGCCAGTTATTGGACGGATGTCCAATAACTGTGATTATAGTGTCCAATAATAAAAAACAATATTTTAATATTGAAACTATTCAACAATGCCAAAAACACGACAGTATGACAGAAATAAACTGGACCTTGCTATCCGTGATGTTGAAAATAAAACAGAATCCTACAGATCAGCTGAAAGAAAATATGGAATACCTAAATCCACGATTGAATTTAAAATTAAACACCCAGAACATAAAAGCACTTTTGGCCCTTAACCAATTCTTACTGAAAAAGAAGATAAGTTATTAGTAACGTAAGATGCATGCTCAATATTACTAGCTATTTATAAGTATTGTGTATTGTAGATGGGAGAAGGTTTTTCAGAAAAGCTAATGATTTAAAATCAAGTGTTGTAATAGGCCCAAATATACGCCCAGTATAATACGCATTTATGCAATAAAGTGACTCATATTTTAAAAATCATGAATACAACCAAATTATTAAATTAATTCATTTACAAATAATCCCAGGATGAAATGTGATAAATAGCCATCGCAAGTCGCGCCAGAGCGTCGCCAAATATCTCAAGAGCCGAAGCCTGCATATGCACGATTCTGGAAGATTCCATGTCGTGGTGTCACATAAACAATTTGGGTATCAGCGCCCCTTAGAAACGAGCAAGCGCCAGGTACGTAAAAATCACCTCGAATGGCAACTCTTTCAGTTAAGTGTAAAACTCTGCACTAAAAACGCATTAATACCACACGCACACTCAAGAATAATAACCACCATGATAACTAAGGGATGGGGGCGAATATTTAGCAGTAGATATGTGAGGGGAGTGGAGATTTGAAGCTGAAAAAAAACCTATTTAAGCACAAGCCACACACGAGCGAGATCAGTAAGTAAGAAAGTTGCGTCGGCCACGGGCAACGCGGTTTTGAGTATATAAATTCACGTCGGGTTATAATTAAATTAACGATTGCATATAACGTTGTAAAAAACGCAAAGTAGAGTAAAAATTTGAATAAATCGAAAAACGTACAATTCTAGGTACAGAGTAATTTAATGTTTTTATTATTAACGATAATATAAAGTTGTTAAACCAGTCTCATTATAAATTCACGGGAGTGCTTATTCCTTTCAATCAACCCTAAGTTACCTATAGATACCAAACACCGATTACCTATTCCTGTCAGTAAACAAAGGCGGCTCGTACGCTATTCGTGTTTACGAATCACTAGAGGAAGCAATAACAGGTGAAATTGACGCCCACCCGCGCACTTCGTTCACACACCTGTTACTGTGAAATCAAATTCCCGCACTAGATTCAAATTGACGGAAAATAGTGTATTTAACCAACCACAAGTTACCTAGAAAAGCCAAACACCGATTACCTATTCCTATCAGTAAACAAAGGCGGCTCGAACGCTATTCGTGTTTACGAATCACTAGAGGAAGCAATAACAGGTGTAATTGACGCCCACCCGCGCACTTCGTTCACACACCTGTTATTGTGGAATCACCTCCTCCACTAGAATCAAATCGTCGTCAGCATCGTAACATTTAAACATATAAACTCATCATACATCGCGCCCGCGATCGCAAACTAACGTGGCTGTATTCCCCATAACTATAACAACTAATCAAGGCATTCACTGTTACCCTCCGACATACATCATCATATTCAAATCAAAATAATTCATAAAAATGATGGCTTCTTCATTTAAAATCATAAATGAGCACATAACGTGCATTGTATTGGGCAGACTGATTTATAATTGTATAAATAAATAAGTTGGATTAAAAAGCTTAATAATTTAAAATCATAATATATACAAATAATGGTTTCTTGATTTCAAATCATAAAACAAGCACATAACGTATCTATTATTGGGCAGAGTAATTTAGAATCGTACAAATAAAATAGGCTGGATTAAATCTCAATAATTTGAAGACATAATGACAATTTGTGGTTAAATATCCTAAACAAGAAATAAATGGAATTATTAAAACCCCGTATAAATAGAGAGAATGATAAACGAGAGAATGAAGCTTGGTATAATCACAAGAGAAGTTATTAATATCCTCCAATGTTTCTAATAATAATATATTATAACATTACATAAACATTTCCGATTGAGGTAGCAGAACTGTTATTTGACACAACTTGTAACATGTCTGACGGTGATGACTACTTGTGACATTGGTGCTTGCTGTGGTCGTGAGTAGAATTACTAATTTACCTCAATCAACGTAAACAATGGGGCTCCAATAATTACATTATTTTGTGGATACCGACACAACCATGAAATTCGGGAAGATCGCGAGATACCATTAGTAATCATTCATGAATTATTGGGGATATTTCAACATCTTTAAATAGTTCTATTTTTGATCATATCACTTTCCCGTAGTTAAATGGAGTGAAAGGGCATGGTAATAAATGGTCTAATAAACTAGAGAAGCACGTGCATGTATAACAAACTCTCGTAAATAAACTTCGTAGTCATAACCATTTTCAAACTATCAATTGAATAAATAAGAGAATTTACAAATTCATTAGAAGGTCAACGAAATCTAGAAAATAAATCAACTCTTGTCATAATCGTCAACCTGTGTTTAATTTTCCTGTGTCTTACAATTTCAGCGTGTCTATTATTAAATAAACAAAACAAATCCTTAATTTGGTGCTTTCTTGTATTAATCCATTATTAGTGTATGTTAATTAACACATTACCAATAGCAAAGTACCTTGAGAGTAATCACGGTAGTTAAATTAAACGTCACGACGTGTAAGTACTAAATACGATCACAAATCACGAGCCATAAATAATTAAAACATTATATAATAAATCACAAGCCAAAAATAATCAAAACATTATATAATAAATCATGAGCCAAAATAATCAAGAAATTATACATTAATTTCACGATAAAAAGGACGAATAATAAAATAAATATAATAAAATAATATCGGAGCGTTACAGTGTTCAGATTTTTCTATACAAAAATCCTCGGCCGAATCCGTTCATATATAATCATCCTCGAAATGGATGGCTAAACGTAAGAATCAATACGTATTATTTAAGTACTTATGATGTAATAAGCATCAATTTTTATAGGCTTTTCTCAAAAGACATCAAGATATTTTACAGAGGACCAGGGAACCTATTACATCAGCTAGTGCTTGTGTTTCTGAGAAAGATATACGACATTGGTTCACAGAAATCGGTAACTATATTGAAGAATGAGGGTTAGAAAACGTAATTGCGGACCCTTCTAGAGTTTTTAATTGGGACGAATCAGGATTCCAAATTTGTCTCACAACGGGAGAAGTATTGGCACAAAAAGGGTCCAAAAATGTTTATACAATTGATAAGGGATCTTCAAAAGAAAACATTACTGTAATGTTTACGTTATCAGCCAATGGTGGCATTTGTGTACCAATGATCATATACTCTTACCAAAGACTACCCGAAAAAATAACAAAATCAATAAACCCCAAACGGGGCGTTGGCAGTAGCGATAAGGGTTGGATGACCTCAGAAACATTTTATGAATATATAGCTAATGTGTTTTATCTTCACCTAGTTGACAATAAAATCAAATTTCCAGTCATCCTTTTCTTAGATGGCCACAAAACGCATCTAAATTATGCTTTGAGCCGTCTTGGTAATGATTTGCAAATAGAGGTGATTGCTCTGTATCCCAATGCCACAAGAATTTTGCAGCCCTATGATGTTGCAGTTTTTAGACCACTTAAAGAAGATTGGCGTCGCAAAGTTTGGGAATGGAACGAAGAGCACCCTGGAGAATTGCTTAACAAAATTTATTTTGCCCCTCTTTTAGACAAAGCGATTCGATCAAGCTTAAAAACAGAAACACTGACAAATGGCTTCAAAGTATGTGGCCTATGCCCTTTTAATCCAAATCAAATGGATTATTTAAAATATCTTGGCGGAGCAGTGGATAAAGGTCCTCTAGATGATTCGCAATTGCCAAATTCTACAATGGCGTACAGCACATTTGCTGACATTGTAGGACAAGAGCAGATTGGCGCATTCAAAAGTTTAAGTTGCCATCTTCCCGATGATGTAAATGATGACTTTCTTGACCTTTTCAAAATTTGGAAACATAATGACAAAATGAAGTCCTAAGATAACCCCAATAAAAACATTTCCAAATCTAAAATTAATATAATTGAGAATATAGTGATCCAATCTATTCCCATACATGCTGAAGCTCAATCAATTGAGGAAGAAACTGTCGCAGTTTTGTCTGACCCTTCAAAAGATGTCGATCAATCCAGAGTACTCGGTGAAATAACTAATTCTCAGAAACCAAGCACCAGTAAATTTATTCAATCAAAATTGTTTGGCGATTTTTTTATTACTCCTGAAACCCCTAAAAGGAAAGGCAAAAGAAATGTAGAACGGTTTCCATTTGCCATTACATCAGAAAAATACCAAGAAATGTACGAGAAAAAACGTTAAATAAAACAAAACCAAGAAAAGGAAAAGGAAGAAAGGAAACGGAAGCGTGAAGATAAAAAAAATGTCGGAAAGCAAGAGGAAGAATAAGGCTAGCATATGTTTTGTTTATAATAATATAATAGACAATGGAGAAAGGCGATGTGATTATTGCAAAAAATATGTTCACCAAGAATGTGTACCGAAAAAACATAAACAGTATGTACCTGAGGACCAGGATGAACTATTTATGTGTTACTTATGTTACAAACTCCAGTATACCGACGAAGATATTTCCGACGAAAACATAGAAACATACTGTGGAAATGATACAGAAGTTGAAGAACTGTTTGACTTTTATCAGAAACATAAAGATAATTATTAATTATTGCACCATATTATTACTATTGCGTATTTTATATTGTTTGGTTTTGTTTGCTTCTTGAATAAATATGTTGTTTTAAAAAAGATCCTTAATTGTCACACTTGTCCAATTACTGTTTCATTCCTATCCAATAGCTATAAAAAATGTCCGATAACTGTATATTTTTGCATATTTGTGGTTTTGATCTATTTTATAATTAATTCTATTAAATTTAAATTTCAAAACATAATGTTAATACAGAAGTAATTTTACTTTCACAAAAGTAATTTTGCTAAAAGATATTTGAACTAATAGGAAGATGTGAACTTACAAAAAATATATATTCTTAACTGTCCAATAACTATATGTTTTACCCTATCACTTTTCTAACCTTTCTTTAACTGAGAACATGTTTTTGTGACTAGACAGTGAAAAAACTATGTAAAACGTCTAAAAAAATACATATGCATAGTAAAAACTTTCAGAAAAATGCATTTAAATTGAAGGGGCAGCACATTCATCAAAATTTGTCGACCAGTGTAATCAATTCAACATTTTTTGCACATCATGCATTTTGTATGATTGACTTCTGTGGCAACTCGTGCATAAATGCTGTATCGAATAATTTTCAATATCAAAAATATGCATTTGATCACATCATCCCCCGACTCGGGGCACGCGAGGAATGCACCCCATAGATCACCCCATCCCCCCGCCATACAACCCTGACCAACTCAATATTTAAACCGAAAAGCCGAAGCGCGACGTACGATTATAATTTATCAGCGGCGGTCTGTTTTTCCGACTGCAACCCCACCGCATAAATCCGTCGCCAACAGTGCAACCCCCCAAATTGCAAGCGATAAAGCTGTCCCCTCCCCATTTTTAGAGGGCGGGGGGTGATGGACGCGGTTTTTGCCGACTGTTGCGCACGGCGCTAATGAAATTTTTGTTGCGCTCGTACTTAATTGATGTGCATCGGAACCGTGGATTTTAATAACCCTGCTTGGGATGGGGGAGGGGGTGCAACCTCGCAGCCTAAATCCCCGATATGCTCGATGAAACACGTACGTTAATTGGCATTCGATGTTGGTGTTTTTGCGCTTTTTTCGATACCCTTGCGTGGAAATGAACATTGGATTCGATTAACGATAAATATTTTGGAATTCGAATAGTCTATCAACAAAGATTCAATTAAAATTGTATCAATAATATTTGGGACATACGGTGGACGGTAGAAATGATTGGACGCTAAAAGTAATATTAACTGCAACAGTACATAAACAAATATTGAATTGTTTGTTATATTTTTGCTTGAATTCATCAAGTGCGTTGTAATTTTAAAGGGATTGAATGCTGTATTTTTAGAGGTTTTCATTAGAATTCTTTGAATTGCAAATTAATTCATACATGTTGGAGCATATATATTTTTGCTTTGTGAATATTATCGTTGAGTCGATTATAAATTGTTTTGAATTTAATACTTATTTAAACAATGAATCACAAACTTAGAATACTAATAACGTAATAATTAGGCACTAATCGTTATCAGTGTTGCCATAAATTTCAAAATAATAATATATCGGTGCCATTTTTCGATCTGTAATTATCTGCAGATATAATTATCTAATATAATTAATTAAAGTGTAATTTCAATTTATACACAAAAAATGAATCTACTAAAAATAACTTCATTTTAAGTTAAAATATACACGCAGATTTTTATCAAGAGTTAATAACTAAAAATAAAAAATAAAAAGAATTTTTTTTAAAAAATATTTTTTTTTAAAGAATCAATAATAGTTGTTTGTTGTGAAATAAGAACAATTGAAGTGAGCGAGTAGATGAATGTGTTACCTTACAGTTTTTTTTAAATTGAGCTTTTTTGCTGGAAGAACATGTTATGTGCTACTCTATCATGTCACGGACTTCCTTGCTTAAATATATATTATTTCTTGAATTGTGGAATGGAATGGACTTAATCTAATAAATTAAAGGGTAATGTCAATTTATACACAAAATATAAATCTACTAGAATAACTTCATTGTAAGTTAAAAATATACACGCAGATTTTTATCAATAATAGTTAATAAATTTAAAAAAAAAAAACATTGAAAAAAATTAAAAAATAAATAATAATAGTTGTTTGCTGGAAAATAAGAACAATTGAAGGGGCGAGTGGATAAATGTGGTAACTTACAGTTTTTTAAAATTGAGATTTTTTTGCTGGAAGAACATGTGCTATCATGTCACGGACTTCCATGCTTATATATAAATTATTTATTAGAATTGTGGAATAGAATAAGATGTTATGTTCCAACATTTAGTAAACTGCAAATGAACGAATATGCTAAGTGCATGTAGATGTAGAAAATACGTACTTCCACTCCTTCGCTGTAAAAAGTTTCAACTATAATAGTGGAAGAATATGTTAAGCTTCATCTGAGCATGCGCAGATATCACAATAAAGAATCATAACCTATAAGTTAAGTGCTGTGTCTTTGTGTACATCGCTTAATGGTATTGTATTTTTCAATAATAGAATAATAAGTGTATAGTTATTGATTAAAGAAGCCAAAAGGTGTTGCTTTTGCTGAAAAAGTCAAAAGTTCAGCCAGTATTAGAAGACATGGACACGTTTACTGACGTGAATTTAAAAAAAAAAAGGTTCTAGAATCTGAAATAACGACAAATGGTAATAATATGAATAATTTTGAAACACCAAACGGTTAGTGACACTAATAAAATGTTACAATTAAAATAAAATAATGATTATGTATTATTATTTCATGATATAAGCAGAAAATTCCAAGACGCTCGCTATTTTAAAGCCGTCAGTTTTGAGGATACCCAATTGCCTAGTTTAATTGACCTGAATCAAACAACAAAATATTTATTCACAGGTGAGATTAGAGTCAACTTAATTAATGTTCGGTTTCAAGAATGATATTATTTATGCCAAAAGAAACATAGATCATACTGTTTTCCAGGTATTAGAGAATCATCTGGTGATGATAGTGATGATGATGAGTCGCTTCAGGATAATGGGTATCAACCACGTTTGAGTGACGAAAGGGACCTAAGCTCTAGTGATGAAAGGACCCACGACATACCTTGTTTTTGCTGAGAAACCGTTCTTATTAATAAATATATAAGTATTGCATTCCGGCCTAAACAATACGCAAACCAGGCCTGACTCGTGGGGGCTGCGGACCCATGAACGAGTCCGGAAGAATTATTTCGACAATGGGGACAATAAAGCCTTTAACTAAAGTGTAACAAAAGTTTACCAGTCGGGCGAAAATACCATCGATTCAGGGGAATATAAATTACTCGTAACCAGATAGCGGATGCACCACTGACCGACCGTGTCTGATTCCGAGGGTTTCAATAACCAAAAGTATAATATTACGGTTAATAGAATCACTAACTTAAATACCATAAAAATACCGCGAGGTACAACATGCACGCTTACCGAACATCTGTGAACAGGGCACATTTGGCCTGGATAACTCTCACCACGAAGGGAAATGATTTGTATCGGTAGCAAACACAAATCAGCCAGCAATTTCGAATGGCTTGAACATGTGGGAGAAATTATTGCGCAGGCATTGAACGAAAAGGCACTCAGCGAGGGCAAGAGGACCACCGGAGAACCGTCGGAAACGACAGTGTATGGGCCCTGGGCGCGGGGAGAAGGTGGAGGTAAACATATAAGAATATGCGAAAGCAGGGGGGGAGATCACTTGATTCCCGCGAGAGTGTGAACAGGGGCGCGATTAGCATAAACAATCAGGGAGATCGATAAATTCAATTAGGGCAGTATTGATGCAGGTAGATATTTTCGGGGAGATCGCGGAGTAATTAAAATCAACACCAAGGGCACGAGCTACTACGACGTCGGTACGGCTGTCCTATCGGCAAGAGAGAGAAACGGTTAAGAGAGTGAGTACTTGCGCAATTGATAATCGTGTAACGCGAATCAAAACCGCCAATTTCGAAGGGCACTGCGAAATATTTAGCAGGCAAGTCATTACGCGTGTCAAGTAAATTAATCCGGCAATCCGCCGGAAAATATCCTGTGACAGAATTACGAAAGAACAAAACGCCCAAACCGGCGAAAAGATATGTGGTTCTCTTCATAATAAGAGCGATATATGGGTTTCGCTACGCATTTTGAAACAGATGTGAGCGCTAGAAGCATTAATTTCATATCAATCTTACCCGTTGATGCGTTCGGATCGAACACATTCACCAATCACACACCATAATGTGTATGGTCCTCTTCGTAATAAGAACGATATAAGGGTTTCGCGACGCATTTTGAAACATATGTGCGCGCTAGAAGCATTAACTTCATATCAACCCTTGATGTGTTCGGATCGAACATATTAACCAATCACACATCACAACGTGCATGGTTCTCTTCGAAATATTGTCACGTATGATAAGTCTTACAACCCCAAACAAACCACCACCAATTACCGTAACCTATTATCCACCTGACATATGTTTGCACCTAAATTGGCGCAGAGGTATGGGAATATATTAAGAGCGATATGTAGGTTTCGTATTTTGAAACAGATGAGCGCACTCGAAGCTTCTTCAACCACATGTCAATTTTATCCTTGTAATCTGGTTACTATAACGGGACTATTTTACCAGCCGCTTTCATTGCCACGAAACTTCAAACAAACGTGCGAAGTGATGAAATCCTGCCCAAGTAATATACTCAATTATCACGTGTTTTAATTATTATTTACATTTCATTAGCAAGGGATTCGGGAAAGAGCTTAGTTCAGGAAGGTATTTAAACAGATATAAACTCAAGGGATTTCCCAGGTAACGGTCGCAACGGGAACTATAAATCGGTATCCGTGAAGGTCAATAATTATTTCAAAAATCAGCAAATATCATCATGTCATACTAAATCACTAAATACTTGTATTTAACGTTGCGTAGTTAATATCACTAATCAATCAGCCGAGTGAGTGATAGAACTAATAAGTCGTAATTGCATGACGGTGAAATAAAACAGCCCTCAGCATCGATAATATATGTAGTCAGTATTTGCATGTTTGAATTATTGAGCGTCCGAGAAATGACTGAATGCGAGTCAATATAGTTCTGAAGCATGAGCATGTGGATATTATAGATAAATCATTGAATCAAGATAATTCAGAAGCATGAGCATGCGTATAAAAGGGATATAATTCAGTGAATGTATCAAAGTCAAAATCAGGCAGAATCACCTCCGCTAGGTGAATCCAATTGTCAGAAAAACGAAGTAAAAATAAACTAAAAATAAAATGACAAATCAAAACGAAAGATAATATAATAAGAATAAAAAGAGTCAAACCAAAGGAGGGGTTTATATTTCATACACGTCAGACGAAAGGGTAAGGGTATGAGACCTTCTATGAGATCAGATATATGTACTTTAGCCAGACACAACTGACCATCGTGCACAAATCACCGATCGTAATTTACCTCATAATTATATGCATCTGAGACCAAATCACAACAAAAGAAAAGATAATAAAAATTAAAGAGTCAAAACCAAACGAGGGGCTTATGTTTCATACACGTCACACGAAAGGGTTAGGGTATGAGACTCGCTATGAGTTCAGATATATGTACTTTAGCCAGACACAACTGACTATCGTGCACAAATCACCGATCGTAATTTACCTCATGATTAGATGCATCCGACACCAAATCAAAACAAAAAGAAAGAAAAAATCAAAAGAGTCAGAAACAAACGAGGGGCTTATGTCTCATACACGTTAGACCAAAGGGTTAGGGTATGAGACTCGTTATGAGATCAGATATATGTACTTTAGCCAGACACAACTGACCATCGTGCACAAATTACCGATCGAAATTTACGTCATTATTATTTAGGTGTTATTGTTTGGTAAATGCATTGCAAAACTTTAATTAAGGGTAAACCGTCATTCTTAATTATTGGCATGTTATTTGCTGGGTAAATACATTTCAAAACTTTATCGGAGAATAAATCAAATCAAGTAAATAAAAGATAAAAACATAGATGAACGAACGCATGTGGAATGAATGACATAACTAAAACACCGTAAACAACAGGAACATGTCGCATGTACTAGTAATCAGTAGAATTTTAATTACAACGTTAACTCACGTCAAAATACTACGAAATATAGTCAGAAACCACGTAAAAATCATTACTCATTTCAAAACTTTAATTGAGAATAAATCGTCATTTTTAATTATTTGTGTGTTATTACTTATTAAATAAACCCTTAGTCACCACATAAATGTACAGCGTATTATTTTACCATAACCAAATGAAATATTCAGAAACCACGTAACAATCATTACTCATTTCAAAACTTTAATTGAGAATAAATCGTCATTCTTAAATATCTGTGTGTTATTACTTATTAAATAAACCTATAGTCACCACATAAATATACAGCGTATTATTTACCATAACCATATGAACCAAGCCGTACTTGCTAATTTGAAATGTAAAACCATACGAATTACCGAGTGAATAAATTACTGTATGATGATATTTGTGTATGCGTATAATTTGATATTTTCCCCATTACAGACACAATACTTGAACAATGAACCATCGATCTTGTCACTCTAACGATTCCATGAAGCAAACACAGGTGAAGTACAGCCACTTAGATTACGAGCCAAACTACGTTTATAAATTATTTACGATTTATAATGATACCCCAGTATTGTACCGTTACAGTGACAACGAAAAAATTGTCGATTCACCAGAACTTACCTCTCAAACAGCCTCTGGCAGTAGTACCAAAACAACTAAATATCCTGATTTTAATAGAAGCACCAACACAAATCAGGGCTTAAATCCTGAACATGAGATAGTCTATTCCAACAATACCACAAGCACCTTGCCAAAGAAAAAGAAAAAGGAATTTCCTATAAAAGAAAATGTTAGTAGGAAGAGGGTGAAAAATGATAGCGAATGGAAAAACAAAAAAAACAAGGGTTAGCAAGAGGGCGAGAGGCCCATATTTCTTATAAGGGAAAAAAATGAAACAAAAATACGGTTTCAACTGATCTTTGTGATGAAATATATAGGTTAAACTGCAATAAAAAAATTAGCCTAGAAGATTTAAATGCTCTTCGGGAGTTTTTGATTGGTACCTGTAGTTCGTCCACAGAAAAATGTTAAAAAGCCCAAAACTTGTTCCTATAAATATGCTGTCATATTAAATAATGTAGAACAAATTGTGTGCAAACCGGATTTCTGTAACCTTCAAATAGGTAGAAAAAAGTTAACTTAATTCAACAACAAAAAATAAAAAAGCGAAACTGCACCATCTCAAGATATGAGGGGTCGTCACTCCAGCAGATCATATAAGTTAAACGACAACGTGGTAGAAGCAATAATTGCGCATATAAAGAAGTTTCCTTCAGAAGCATCCCATTGTTCCTGAAACAGGAACCCTCATAAGCTCTATCTGTCGTCAGTATTAAACATGTCGCGGATGTACCGTTTGTATTTGGCAGAGTGCAGAGCTGAAAAACGAGGGGATACATTCCTAGTAAAAAAATCTTCCTACATATCAATTTTCAGGACGAAATTTAACCTGTCATTTATGCAGCCATAAAGTGACACTTATGACGCAGGCAATGCAAATGAAGAACATAAGGAAAATGCCGCGGCTGCATATTTGTATTAGAAGCACGATGGAGATATGGCTCAACAGAATTACAAATTCTGTTATATCACTACAGATCTTCAGCAGACAATGCCTTTGCCGAAACTCACATCAAAGGCGTTTTATCTACGCCAGTTGTGGTTTTATAATTTTGGTATTCACCTGGTCACAGTAGACGGGGACAAATCATTTATGCAAACTTGGACAGAAGACATTGCCGGACGAGGTAGCTCTGAAATTGCTTGTTATTTGTACGACTTTGTAAATAGTTGCAAGGAAGTCAAAAATAAAATAACATTAATTATCTGGTCAGACTCATGTCATGGCCAGAATAAAATTTTTAACATGGTTTGTATGTACCAATTGATGATATCGAAAGGCCTCTTCAAGAGTATAGATCATAAGTTTCCAGAGGTCCGTCACTCGTATCTGGATTCGGACAGAGATTTTGGACGAATCGAAAAGCTTTTAAGATGCCACGAAAAGATATATACGCTGTAGCAGTACCTTTATATCATAAAAGATGCCTGCAAGAAAATAGCCCAAGTGAATGACATGCATGCTCGCTTTAGGGAAATAGAAACTTTACCGGAGCAACTGAGAAAAATCTGTTAAATGGAATAGTGCTATTTAGAGCAATTAAGTGAATACGGGTTTATGAATTTGGTTCCTGTCTGTATAAAGAAATCTATGATCCATATACAACGTCTAACAAAGTATGTCTGTTGAAGAATACTAAACGGCCAACTGATAATGTTAACTGTGAGTTAAACCGAGTGAACACAGAGACAAAAGTGGGAACTATATTGGACCAAAAAAATTGAAAATATTCGTGTTCATCTGCATTATATTGAGGAAGAATATGGTTGGTTTTATGAAGACTTGTTATGAAGATACGAAAGGATTCAACAAAAACCAACACAATAGAAAAGAAGGAAGACCAAATAGTTTTGAGTATTTTTTTTTGTTCATTGTATTTTGAATAAATTTTATATATTTTCTCATATCCTACATTACTTATTCAACAGTTCTTTTTAAGATGTAATCTTTTTTTGCAATGAAGCATTACCACTTAGACGCTTTTCAATTTATATGTTTACAAATATATAAGAGCATATAAAGTGGAAGAATATGTTATTTGCAATAAATAATTTGTGTAACATAAACTAGCAAACATTGAATCTTTATATTATAGCCCCTACCTATGCCTGTATTTAGATTATTTATATAAAAAATTGTAAACTTGATTGCACCAGTAATACAAATTTCACAAAGAAATCACGTAAAATCCATTTTGTAACAATTTAGTTAATTGTAACATACCGTGTTCATCCGGTTGCCCCTTTAATTGTACTTTAATCCAACTAAATTTACATATAGACACAGTGATAATCATGCAAACTCGTCCAATCGTTACCTGCGGTTTTCGCCGGTAATTATTAAATCTAGCATTTAACCATTCCTCAGGTAATTTCAATCAATTCATTTTAAATCACCTTTTTATAATTTTAGAAATGTATCAATTTCTATCAAAAGCATCGCAATTTGCTTACCTGTAAATAAATATTGCAATATTTGGAGATAAGTCGATGGCCACACAGGAAGCACCCTGGATGAGTGACGGCGTTCAACGCCAGGTAAACTATAAATTCTCCAACCCTTGACGCAATGCGATACCCTCGTGTGAGTTCTCGATCCGATAACGCAACAAAATCTTAACCATGCTCTGCGATTAAGACTTAATCGGATACTGGGTTTGTGATATATCTATCTGCGCGAAATCGAATTCCGCGGAACGACATGCTGATAAGACACAACTCAAAAGGGCATCGTTGTACTTTTATTACATTTCATTCAAAATTGGGACCTTTTTCCCCACCTACTGAATTCATCGAGAAGAGATTAAGGAGCGAAGAAACAAATCGGGCCCATAAAACTGTTGCAACAAAGTTTAATGGTAGTGAAGCACCTCGTGTGACACCGACTCGCTAGCCGGAGGTAATTGGGAAAGCAACGACTGCTCGACTGAATAGAAAATACCGTTTTCTAAATCCGGAGATGCATCCCTACGACAACATTCAAGCATAGGCGGATTTAGGGGGGTGGGGGGCTATAAAGGCTATAGCCCGGGGCGTCAAATTCCAGGGGTGGCAAAATTTTGGAAAAATATCAAATGCGTAAGTTACAATAAGAAATAAATATACAAATACATAAATAAATGACGAACGAACAAATGAAACTTGAAGAAGTGAAGCATCCAACTACCTCCTTCAACTTCATGGATTAGAAACCACTGTTTCGTCAATTTTATGGAAAAATATGTTATCTCAATTTCATGTATCAAGTATTTAGCTACAATAGTCTGAGATCGATCTATCAACCGTATCAGTATTGTACGGATTTGTATGAGAGTACCTACAAAGTATAAGAAAAAAAAATTACATTTATAAAAATTGAGCACTAATGACAACGAAAGTAACTTACTATGAAGATAAAACGAAATGGAAATATAATAACGAAAAATCCAGTCAGATAAACCAGAGCAGGAGAAGTAGAATTGATTGGCCGAGAAAATTTCGGAATCAATACTTAGAATAATTGACAGATTAAGTAACGAAATAGAAAGAAGAAAAACAATATATGACAAGTCGTAAAATCGATTGAATTCTGACGTATGGAAACTTTAGGTGCTGTAATAGTGTTATTTATAGGTTAATAACACGCCAGACCTATCAAATGTTGCCACTCCATTTAGTCAATTTGAAAATTACAGATGAAAACTATTAAATCGTTAAAATTACTTTTCAAATTTGATCACTAACGTGGATTTTTGACCCACACACAACTACAGTCCAACTTTTGAAAATTCAGACTATACAGGGTGAGTCGGGAGGAACGGACAAAAATCCAGGAGTGTAGTGTACACGTGAAAATGATTTAAAAATACTCAAATGTTGTTATCCGATTTTCATTTGTTTTCAAGTGATACTTTCGAACAGTTTGTTGAAAAGTCGGATAAATACATTTTTATCCAGAGTTTTCTCATGTGGAAACCGTTGACGATATCTTTCAACAGCAGCTGTAGCACTCCCATTACAAAAACCATAGACAAACACCACATTTCCATATTCAAGATTTGAAACTATAACTTGAAAACAAATGAAGATCGGATAACAACATATGATTTTTTTTTAATATTTTCACGTGTACAATACACTCCTGCAGTTTGGTCCGTTTCTCTCGACTCACCCTGTATATAGAATATTCAGATCAAATTTCAGTTGTTAAAACTTAAGAATCGCTGTCTAAATTTTACATTTATTGACCAAATTGGTGAGTACTATGCATAATTTAAAAAAAATCGGTTGTTTAAGTTCTAATATTCGAATTGTCGATTAAATTTTGCGCCAATCTGCAAAATATAAATTTAAAATTTAAAAATAAACTTTACTTTTCACTAGTTCTGTTGTAATTTTAGAAAAAATGTGATAAGTATTTGCGCTTAAAATTAATCAAAATATTGACAGTCAAAATTTAACATTTGTATCCCAAATTAGTGAATCTCATGTAATATCGTAAAATATAAACAAATATTCGTAAAAAATCGTCAGGTGAAATCGTAAAATCGTAAAAACATTCAGGATAAAATTTGATGACTGAAGGCAGAATTTGATAATTCATACTAAATCTTATAATTACCGATGGAATTCTCTACCTGCCAACAAAATTTCACATATTTTATTAAAATATAGCAATAGCAGTGAAAAATTTTGAAGAAATTTGTAAATTACAGTTAAAAGCTATAAATTGTCTTAAAATATGACAATTTTTTATAAAATTTCAGTGTCGACCTTACCACCTTACCATTTTTTTTTTACAATTCGCGAATATGAATATTTTTCATTTATTGTAAAATTGCAAAATTACAGTTTAAAAGTTGTAATTCGTTAAAATTGCAAACTTTTCAAATTCGGCTATTAATTTGAGCGTTTTCGAATCAAACACAGCGCAAACATGGCAAGTTAACATCAAACTTGCAAAATTCAAATCAAATATGGTAAAATTCAGATCAAATATGAGACGTTGAAATTTAAAAATCATTGTACAAAACTATAAAAATTCTACATAATGTTGTCTAAAATTATGAATTCCATAACCAATGTTAACAGAGAAAATTCAGTTTTGAAAAGTTCACTTTAAATTGTTAATATCGTTGAGTGTCCAGTCATATTAGCCTGAAATCTTATACTAACGATTTATAAGTTCGAATTATCAATTATATTTTCCAGACTGACGTTTGTTTCTCACTAGTTCTGTTGAAATCTTAGGTGAAATATGGTATGTGTTCTTAAACTAATTCAAAATATAACATTTACCATCAAAATTTGTGAAATTCAGGTAATCATCATATCTCCTTTGCATTCTCTTAAAAATCTTAAAAAATTCGGTTCTTTAAATTCTAATATTCGAATTGTCAATTAAATTTAAGCCAGTCTGCAAAATATAAATTGAAAATTTAAAAATAAACTTTACGTTTCAGTAGTTCTGTTGTAATTTAAGAAAAAAATGTAAAAAGTATTTGGCTTACAATTAATCAAAGTATTGATAGTCAAAATTTAGCTTTTGTATCCCAAATTTGTGAATCTCATGTAATAGCGTAAAATTTAAACAAAAAATCGTAACAAATTGGGTGTAATCGTAAAATCGTAAAACCATTCAGGATAAATTTTGATGACTGCAGTCAGAGTTTGATATTTCATATTAAAACTTATAATGATCTTTGTTAACATTGGACGTGACAACAGACAATAGAATTTGTGAGTTTCTGTTAAAATTACCGATGGAATTCGCCACCTGCCAACAAAATTTCACATATTTTGTTAAAATTTTGGAATAGCAGTGAAAAATTTTGAAGAAATTTGTTAATTACAGTTAAAAACTATAAATTGTCTTAAAATATGGCAAAATTTTATAAAATTTTGGTTTCGACCTTACCAGCTTACCATTTTTTTTTACAATACGCGAATATGAATTTTTTCATTTATTGTTAAAATTTCAAAATTACAGTTTAAAAGTTGCAATTCGTTAAAATTGCAAACTTTTCAAATTCGGCTATTAATTTGAGCGATTTCGAATCAAAGACAGCCCAAACTTGGCAAGATAACATCAAACTTGCAAAATTCAAATAAATATGGTAAAATTCAGATCAAGTGTGAGACGTTGAATTTTAAAAATCATTGTACAAAACTATAATAATTTTACATAATGTTGTCCAAAATTTTGAATACTAAGTATTAACTAGGCTAACTATTAGCCTCAAATCTTATAATAACGATTTATAAGTTAGAATTATCAATTATATTTTGCAGACTGGCGTTTGTTTCTCACTGTTGAAATCTCAGGTGAAATATGATATGTGTCCTTAAACTAATTCAAAATATAACATTTACCATCAAAATTTGTGAAATTCAGGTAAAATCATCATATCTCCTTTGCATTCTCTTAAAAATTTTAAAAAAATCTGTTCTTTAAATTCTAATATTCGAATTGTCAATTAAACATTACGCCAGTCTGCAAAATATAAATTGAAAATTTAAAAATAAACTTTACTTTTCAGTAGTACTGTTGTAATTTTAGAAAAAAAAGAAATAAGTATTTGGCTTACAATTAATCCAAGTTTTGACAGTCAAAATTTAACTTTTGTATCCCAAATTTGTGAATCTCATGTAATAGCGTAAAATTTAAACAAAAGATCGTAACAAATTGGGTGAAATCGTAAAATCGTAAAACCATTCAGGATAAAATTTGATGACTGCAGTCAGAATTTGATAATTCATATTAAATCTTATAATTATTTTGTTAATATTGGACGTGACAACAGACAATAGAATATATGAGTTTCTGTTAAAATTACCGATGGTATTCCCCACCTGCCAATAAAATTTTACATATTTTGTTAAAATTTAGGAATAGCAGTGAAAACTTTTGAAGAAATTTGTACATTACAGAAAAAAGCTATAAATTGTCTTAAAATATGGCCAATTTTTATAAAATTTCAGGTTCGACCTTACCATTTTTTTACAATTCGTGAATATGAATATTTTACAATTATTGTTAAAATTTTAAAATTTAAGTCTAAAAGTTGTAATTCGTTAAAATTTGAAACTTTTCAAATTCGGTGATTAATTTGAGGTTTTTCGAATCAAAGACAGCCCAAATTTGCCTAGTTTAAATCAAACTTGCAAAATTCAAACCAATTATGGTAAAATTCAGATCAAATTTGATATATTAATTATTAAAAATCATTGTACAAAACAATCAAAACTCTACATAATGTTGTCCAATATTATGAATACCATTCTTTAACCAATGTTAACAGAGAAAATTCAGTTTTGAAATATTCACTTTAAATTGTTAAAATCGTTGATGGTCCAGTCATATTAGTCTAAAATCTTATAATAACGATTTATAAGTTCGAATTATCAATTATATTTTGCAGACTGACGATTGTTTCTCACTAGTTCTGTTGAAATCTTAGGTAAAATATGATATGTGTGCCTAAACTAATTCAAAATTTAACATTTGCCATCAGAATTTGTGAAATTCGTGTAAAATCATCAAATCTCCTTTACATTCTGGCAACTTATGTTAACATTCAGGATCAAATTTGATAAATGCAGTAATAATTTGATCATTCAGATTGAGTTTTATATTTATCGTTGTAACCTTTCCATGTCAATTCTATCAAATATTTTGCAGACTGGCATTCGCTTCTCACTGGTTCTGTTGGAAGTTTGGTTGAAATATGAACCCTGAGGCCCTTGTCGTCAAGGACGACCCACTCTTATCCTGTTAAACATTACAAATTTTGTGACCCCTTATGTATAATATCCCCAGGATATACTGTCGCTCTTAATATTCGACAATTTTGCCTAAAGATGGCTGAAAGATCAGCTGAAACTGATTGCAAATAATAATAAATAATTTCATTACGGAGGTATGATGTTTCAACAATAACATTAATATGAGAAACAATCAGAAATAGAAATACATCCTTTATAATAGATATGTTTTTCAGAATGATTACAATAGTATTTCGCATGTATTTGCTGGTTTAACTGCCAGTGATAATATATGTTTGATGCCAAGAAACAAAAAACAAAAAAAACGGATGAGAAAAACACTGGTAAACTGACTTTACTGGTCGTAATCGTAATAATATAAGGGGGGGTGAGCCTGAAACAGCCCTGTTTTGCCCCTGGAGTGTATACATTTTTTTTAAATTTGTGAATGGATTGGACATTGGGTCCAGGGTAGGAAGTTGCCGGTAGCCTCTAGGCGGCAGAAGTATAAATCCGCCACTGCATTCAAGACTAGATATTGAAAAATCAATCCCAAAATCACTGTAGTCTGTAGTTGTACACTGAATGGTCAAAGCGTATAGTGTATGTTCATATGTATACAGCAAATTTCGGGGGAATAATGTTGTGAATAATTAATTCAGTAACATGACATTTCTAGTTTAAATATGAATTTTGCGATCTGGAAGCAGCTTCCCATCAGAATTTAACATTTTTAGTAAATCTGTAGTTAGAAGTTGAAAGAATATTTAGTTTTTGTTTAAAATAACAAAAGTGCACATTTAATCACATTTTTTATTATGATTTTGTATCATAAAAGTACTGCCGAGTTGATGATAATTTGACGAAAATGGATTGATCCATTTACAGGAATTTGCAGGAATCCTGTTTTGGTGCAGCGGGATAAAATCACGAAACGCACTCTGCTGCACATTAGTTGCCTTAATTATTAACGAGCGGCCTTAAATTCAGGCGGATTTCCCCCTCGCATGCTGCCTGCGCTGCTTTCGTAAATAACATCGCCGCCTCCAGGGCATCACTTAATTTCCTTGCCGCGGATTGCCGCTGCCGCCCCTTCGCCAGGACCTTTATGTTATCCAGGTTTTTACGGACTCGGGGCATGCAAGCATAATGCTCACTTTAAAATATTAGTTTGCGGAGAGCGCGAATCCTGTGGGACGTGGGGGACGAATGGGGCGGCAGCGGTGCCGCCCCGAAGCACATATTGGATTATTATTACTGACCGTGGGGCGATATATCACGGCAGGAATTAGCAAAAAGCCGCGGCGAATTCCGCGCTTTAATATTTATGCGGCAGCGTCAGGACGGGGAATGTAATTTTTCACTTCGATGGAAATACAAATCAGAAATGCGTTGACAGTAATTAAAAGTGCACAGGTGAATTGGGAACCAGAATTGCATAAACGGCAAACATGCTGGCGATCAGAAGCTATATTTAACCGGTCATAATGATATTAAATTTGTAGTTGATGTACAGTCATGCTCACATAAATCTAGTTCAAGAAATTAGGTTACAATAGCAATTTTGATAGCAATGTCAATCTTTTTGTACTGGATTTATGTGAGCATGACTGTACATATCTCCGAAACCGTTACTTTGAGGACCCATGTTTATCATGACTTTTTTTTAATTGTGGTTCATACTACAACCCCCTTAAATATTTTGCACGTTTTTTAACAGCCTGTATAGTGGAGTGCTAAAGGACAAAACAGCTGCGGGGGGGGGGCTAGGTCTATGAGGAATTCAAAAGTATAATAATATATGGGGTGTTCAATTTAAAATATGAAAGTTGGTGCTATTTCCGGTGGAACCGGTGGAACCGGAAGTGATAGAAAGGTGAAAATATTTCACATGAGGATATCTGATTCTATCATGTGACGAGGATTTTTTTGAAATTTTTAGTACAACGGCAACCCCGTCAGCTTTTAACAAACGGTTTAGCGTAGACACCCTGTATACAGTAGAGAAACCTGGGCCCTATCAGGATATGAGAAAAGCAAACTACAGGCAATGGAAATAAAGGTTTTCAGAAGAGTAATGGAAGTAACAAAGATGGACAAGATAAGAAATACTGACATTAGGGAACTACAAAGAGAATCTTTGGATACTTTTATAGAGAGAAGACACATGAGCTGGTAGGATTATCTACAAAGGTTAGGAAAAGAAAGACCAGTCAAGAAAGTATGAGAAGCAAGAGGCGGATGACAAAGAGGGAGAGAGAGACCGAGCAAAACATGGGACCAAAACATGATCGAGATACTAAAGAAAAGAGTAAAACCTGGACGGAAGCAAGGGTACTTGCAAGAAACAGGAAAAAATGGATTAAATTTTCACATGAGATAGTTAAAACTAAACAAAAAATGTATCAAAATGTAAAAGATCCCTACACCATTATGTGGTAAAATGGAAAATGATTATATAAATATACAAGAGTTGAGTTCTTACATGGGACATGTCTCGGCTTGTGAGACATCTTCAGCCAGCTAGTACCATATCTATGTATTGGAAGATAATTGTGTTATACAATTATTTTCAAATAAAAACTTATTGCTAGGCTTGATATAGTGTTTGGTGATAGGTATGTTGTCTGTATGTGAATTTAATTTGTGTGTTATTTCATTTGGGATGATGAGTGTTATGTGGTGTGTATGTGTGTGTGTGTTTTATGTATATCCTCCTCAGGCCTACCGCTAAATTAAATATAAAATCTTTATAGTAAAAGAGACAATTTATTATTTTTGGTCCAAGTAACACCCTCCAGTAGGATTTTTAATTTTTTTGTTGTCAATTTTTGGAAAAAAAACTAAGGTATCACTAATGATACTTAAGGGGCCTTAAGCACATTAAAAAAAACATATTGAACTTATATTTTATTGGTGAAATTGCGCAAAACAGTTTCGGTCAACGCTGCAGCATAAAAAAAAACACATGGCAAAAGTGAGTTTTTTGCAGCCCGGATAGCGACATTCAATTGTGATTCTTGTTGATGTTTCATGAACTGCGGAAGATGCTTGTTCTCTTTCTTTCGAATCATTTTGTCGAGAATTGCCTCTACCTTTCTGCACTTTCTAATGGTCTGTGCTGTTTCCTCATCCTCACTGTCACTCGAATCTGAATTTTGCGGGTTTGCAGCAAGTCCTGACAATAAAAATGCTTTCGCAATTGAAAAATTTAAATCAAGGAAATATATTTTTTCTCTTTTTGTAACATTTGCACCTTCAGCATCTTCTCGATATTGTAGCCAGGCCGTTGCACTAAAGTCTACAAAATAGTAAATTGCACTTATGGTCCATTTCTTAGTACGACTGTTCAATCGGTAAATTGAAATAACTCGATCAAGCAAATCAATGCCTCCCATGTTTCCATTGTACGATTTTACAAGAGATGGACGATTTATTTCAATGTATTTGTTGTAAACTTTTGACCAGCGCTAGCACAATCCCACAGGTTCAGTTCCAAATTCCGAAGACCCGATATGCACTGGCTTGGAGTCGTACCGTTTAACCAAAGCTATTTTATTATCCTCAGTAACAAGCATATCTTGAGAACCACGGCCAGATTTTATCATTTGATTATCTGTTCTGAAACTCACTACCTTTGGGGTTTGATATTTCATGAGAGTGCCAGTGAGAGTAATCCCTCGAGCGAGAAGCGTGTCTATTAATGGTATTGACGTAAAAAATCTATCAGTAAAGACGGAACTGGTAAAGTATCCGCAAGTCTGAGAACCACCCTTCCTCCAACAACTAATTTTTCGGGAGTAGGTACCAATCAGGATTCCGTTGTTCTTCCCTTTCCTTTATACATGAGGAAGTCCAATGGAATTCCTTTTGCCGTCGTAATCACAAACTTCTTGAGACCAACAGGATGTGGTTTTCCACGAACAAATTGTCTCATTCTTACTTTACCATGAAAGGGGATCATTTGTTAATCCACTGAAATTTCATTTGTTCTTTTATTCTGTAGACACGCTTTTGGAATTCGGACTAACATTGGCCTTATTTTCCAAAATCTATCATTTTCCCGGGCTTCTTTCGCTACAGCATGGTCATCTACTATTTTTAAACTTCTAAGCGCAAAAAACTGATTTCTGGAAATGTTTTCACAATTAATTGGTACTCTAGTATCCATTTGCCAGTACATCCTCATTCGTGGTAGGTTGTAGATGTCAATTAACAGGATGCATGCAAAGAAAACTTTTAGCTTTGCCGCAGAAGTATCTAAAGACTTTCCGGTTTTATTTACTTCGTTCATGTAGGTCACAAGCGCCATGGATTCAAAGGAATCGTCATCGAGATATCTGCTTAAATAATTTATTGGATCCGGAATGTTATCAGGCAAAAGTTCAGCACGACCCGTTGGTGAATGTTTCGCAGCAATTCTGGGTACAAAAGCACTTCGCTTCCATCTCCTTTTCTTTGTGAACCAGCCAAGCAAGTGAACCAGCCGAGCAAGTGAACCAAAGGCTGCTCGTCATCTGAAGAAGAGACTGTACCTCTAATTTGCCTCTCCTCTGCTTCATTTTATTCGCCACTTTCTGTGGTACTGTTACCGTCACCATCAGTTTCAGCCGTTTGCTCTGGCAAACGAAATTGGTAAAATGGAGGAAGACAATTTTACCAATTTTGTCTTAATTTTCACTGTCATCATCAACTAGTATATCACCATCAAGATCAGAGTCATCGAAGTTCCAATTATCAACGATCTCTTGGAGTTCTTTCTCTAATAGAGCTAAAAAAACGAATGATGGACAATTCTATTGGCCCTTCTTGTGTCTAAAATAGGCATTTTTGAAGGTTTGCCTCTCTTATGTTTTTCTTCAATTTCGTGTAGGACACATGACGAACCTGGACGATCTTTTTTTTCATTTAATAGATCATCCATGGCGCATAGGGTGTCAGCAAGATCAACCTTGAATTGCAGCAAGCTTAACTGTTCCTTTTTTGATGTGCCACAGAAATTACAATCTCTTATGTATAAGAGCCAGCTCTTCACTACACATGAATCCATTAGGTGAAAATAGAATTTGTGATACCATTTTTTACTCCAAATGGTAGTTCGATATAGTGCTACAAGAGAATCAACCAAAGCTACCCCTCCCATAAACTGATTGTAGATAGTTACAGCATTAGGGCAGTCAACATAAATTCTGCTCTTGGTCTTAGGATCCCAGCGTTTGACTTGTGTTGCAGGATACGCCCCAACGAAGGAACTTAGCAAATGCACTGGTTTATTGTAGAACCACTTTATTACTACTAGTTTCATTTCATTTTCATTTCATCATTTATTTGTATTATGACTCTAAATAGAGTATTACATTGTCATTGTAGGATAACATACAACAAAAATCAGGTATTACAGTACTTATACAGATACAGTTCCACACCTTCTATAACTGCCCTCTTCTCTTCCACAGATCCTTGGCCCTTTTTTTTTCATGTCTTTATCACTTGAAAATTCGCATCCTTCAAAACGATTGGGACGTACTATGCCTAAACTATGAATATCACATTTATGAAATTCTATTTGTAACTGCAACCTGCTGAACCAATTATCAAAGTATATCTTGTGACACTTATGTGTTGGAATTATTTTGAGTAACCGCAAGACAAAATTTCCACTGACACCAACATCTGGAAGGTCAGGATCGTGATCTACACCACCACAGTAGAGCTCCCTGTTGTACACAATTCCATCAGACCCACATAACACGAAGGCTTTGAATCTTATTTTTTTAGGTTTTGCTTTTATATACTGCTTGTTGGAATGGTGACCCTTGTATGGTATCATTGGCTCATCCCCACAATTTTTTTCCCCATTAGGATTTTGTTGAAGTTTTTGACCACTTTGTCAATAAATGGGCGGATTTTGTATAATTTGTCATTGCTTTTAGCAAGATCAATGATGTTATTAAAATGTAATTTTGCTTTTATCTGCTCCCAGCGGTTTCTTGGCATAGTCTGTGCCTCTTTCGGCACATGTGTAGCTCGATTCCAAAACATTCTTGTACGAGGTAAGCCATAATTGGACTTCAGGAATGTAATTCCTATAAATCGTTCCAATTCTTCTACTGAGCATGAAAGAAGCCTATTCAAATCAGATTGAAGCGCATATAGGTTACTCTGTTCCACCATATGTTCCAATATGTCTCGATCAATAAACTTTTGAAAATAATATAAAGGGAGGCCAACTTCTTCAGGTCCATCCGGTAACTGTCCTTTCCACGGTAATACAGGTCGAATTTGACGTGCCTTCCCAGATATCCATTTTACTTCCGTCTTTTTCTTCTTGTTTTTTTTTGTATATTTCTGTGTGCAGAAATATCTGCCAGTGGTAAATCATCTTCAGTTTCCCATTCCATAGGATCTTCTTCACCAAAGTTATTTATGTTGGATGGATCGTTCACAAGGAAAATGGCATTCTCTTCATCACTATCGCTCAATAGCGGATCATCAGAGTCTTCAGGATTCTGTACGACTTTAGTGTATATTTTAGAATGTTTTCTTTGTGAAGTTTTTCCATAGAACATTGACGGATTGATAGTGAAAACACCCAAATCATCAAATGGTATGTCGCTCATTGTGGTTTCCTGTAACTTTGAAGTAACACACCTATTTTTGGTTGCGAGTATGTTAATAATAATAATAATAATAATAATAATAATATTTATTTGGTGTCAGTACAATAATGTTTACACAGGTCAGTAAGTACATATAAGGTACAAATATATAGTATAAGTGTATAGTCAAACAAATTTAAAGTTAGAACTAAAGTTATCAAATTTAAGTAATTAAAGTAGTGGTTATAAATAGGAGACGATTACAGACACGTTAAAATTAGCGAATGATGCAATTGCAGCATAGCTGCCTACGCAATTACGTCAATGAACTTACTGTTTAGACATTCGCCCAGACTGTAGAACCCTTTGTCCATAAAATAGGACTTTATTACATTTTTGAATTTTGCCAATGGTAGATCCTTGATGTCCTCTGGTATAAGATTAAACAGTTTCGGCCCATGCAAATTGATTCCGTTCTGCGACTTACTTAACCGTGTCCAGTTAGGGATGATTTGATTCTTAGATCTTGTGCCGTGATTGTGTCTATTGGAATGCATTTTATATGACCGTAGGTTTTTGTGGACATGTATAAGACATTCCAAGGCATATAGACACGGGAGTGTGAGAATTTTTAGTCTGGCAAAGGACTTTCGACAGTCAGCCCTGTAATCTAATGAATCTAGGACTCTCACAGCTCGGCGCTGCAGTCCAAAAAGTCTGGATAAAATGCTAGAGTGGCCCCACGATAAAATTCCATATTTGAGATGTATTTCACATAATGAGTGGTAGACTTTTTTTAATGCAAAGTTAGGAGTGGAATTCTTGAGAAGTCTTAGCAGATAGATTAGTTTGCATATTTTTTTAGTGATCTCATGTTCATGCGTCTGCCATGTCAACCTGGAATCCAGGTGAACACCAAGAAACCTCGCACTACTCAACTCAGTGTCATGTTTTAGAGAAAACATTACTGTAGTCGTCTTTTCAGGGTTTACAGTTAATCTGTTAGCTAAGAACCGGTCAGTAGCCCTACTTACGGCATCGCTATTCTTAAGAGTAACCGAAGGTTTATCGGCCGAGAAGCTTAAAAGTGTTGTGTCGTCCGCGAAGAGCGTCACAGTGATGTCCAGAAGTTGGTGAGGCAGATCATTCATGTAAATAATGAAAAGTAATGGGCCTAAAATTGAACCCTGAGGAACACCGCAGTTTAACACTACCTCGGGCGACAAACTATTGTTAAAAGCCACTTTTTGGCGTCTGTTAGTGAGATATGAGTTGATCATGCAGCAGCTGGTTGGATCAAAGTTGTAACAGTACAGCTTTCGCAGCACGACCTCGTGGGAGACACAATCAAACGCTTTCGTTAGGTCCATGAACGTAGCAAGAGAGTACTCTCCCGCTTCAAATCCCTCATAGACCAACTGGGTAAAATCGCTAATTGCGCCATCCGTCGACCTACCCCTGCGAAACCCATGCTGCTCGTTATTTAATAATTTGTTGGTTTCCAGGAAGCCGACCATCTGAGACAATAGTATTCGTTCGAGAACCTTAGAGAAAACAGGCAGTAATGAAATGGGCCTGTAATTGTTGGTGTCATTAGTGTTCCCTTTTTTATGCACTGGTATTACCACTGCTCTTTGAAGGCAGCACGGAAAGGTGTTTGATCTAATGCACAGGTTTATGAGAGTAGTTAGTGGACCTATTAGAGGGTTGACTATATATTTCAGCAGGTATGTGCGCAGACCGTAAATATCACGGCTATGAGATGGTTTCAATTTGTTTATAGTGTCCCTGACTGACACCGAGCTGACCTCTTCAAAAATGAGGTAGTCCTTGGCCGAGTCGGTATTTCCCTGGATGACAAACTCAATTGGATCAATATTGATTACAGCTAAAGTTTCCTTGAGATTATTGGCCATTTCACTAAAGAATGTATTCAATTGATTGGCATCAATGTCACAATCAATGCCCCGGTTAGTTTTTGGTGGCTTAACTAGTGACCAAATGACCCTTGGCTGATTGTGGGATTCTCTTATAATTTCAGTATTTGTCTTTATTCTGGCTTGCTTTAGTGCAAGGTTATATTTGTATTTGAAGTTGTTATATACTGCTTTAAGATCAGGGGGCCTAAGGCTAGATTCTCTTAGAAGGTGTAGTCTCTCACGCATTTGCCGAAGTTCATTGTTAAATCATTTCGGTTGTTTTTTACAATTTTTTTTTATTTTTTCTGGAAAGGACTCGAGAATATACCTTTCAATAATTTGAAGAAATTGTTGGAATTTTACTTCCACGCAGTTGTGGGGATTATCTACGAAGCTCCAATCAGCTGAAACCAGGAAATTAAAAAGTCTAAACCGACCATATTCCGTAAATGGTCTAACTGTCTTGACCACCGGTTTTCTAATGTTTGGTGGTAATTGGACAAGCGAATGAATGCCTATATGATCGGATAGACCGAGATCTGTTGGCATCGTGTGGAAATTCATACAGTCTATGTTTGTAAATACATTGTCCAAACAATTGTTCCCCCTAGTGTTGATTGTTACCCTGCCAGTTAGGCCGTAAGTGTTCATTAAGTCGCAAAGAGTTGTAGACCTAGCGTCGTTGGAGGAGAATTTGACAATAAAGTCTCCACCAATGGCAATATGGTTATTGAGATTCAGTCTGTCGAGCAGTTCGTTCATTCTATACATGAATTCATTAAAGTCCCCGAGGGGTGATCTATAAATTGTGATAATGGTGAGGTTACAGTGAGTGAGGAGTACAGCAGCTATCTCACAAACCTGCTCTTTGGAGAGACTGTTAATATGTGGTAATTCCTTGTAGGCTATGTGTGACGCGGTCATCTGTAATACTCCACCATGAGTAAGCTCGCTACGCGCAAAGTAAGAAGCAACTTGGTAGTTACTTGGTATGCTCACTTAGACATAGTGCATCATATTTGCAATTATTGACAATGAGGGAGGCCTCAAATTCATTGAGTTTATTCCTTAAACATTGGATGTTCAGGAATAGTAGGTTTACAATTATATTATTGGCGTTTGAAGCGCTATTTTCCCCCGGATTGTAGGCCCGGTCTTCGAAAAATATACCTCTCCAGATTGCTACCTTCTGGCCAGTGTTTCGGATCAGTGAGGATCTGGTGGTGTTTGAAGTCAGCTCCTACTTTGAATGCCGGGTATGGTGTGTTCATTTTTTCACTGGTGAATGCATTGGTATTTATTATATTTCTTACATGTTCCTTTACGTCTTCAATGGTGACATGGCTCCTGATGCGCTTGATGAAGAGCCAGGTTGTTTTTGGCTCTGCTTCCAGCTTGGATTCCTTTAGTCCACCGGTACCGATGACGACATTTTTCTTCTTATCTTTCGTTTCTCTCTTAGACATTTCAGTGTTAAACCCATCAGTGGGATTGGCATCCAATTTAACAGCTCCACTATAATCCATTTGCCCTGATGGCGTAGAAACAGTTATGGTTTGATTAATAAGTGCTGGCTCGATTGATGGCTGAGCGGGCGGGCGCGATTGTCGATTGTAGTGACGGACGCGTCGCTGCGGCTCTGTAAAGTAGTTGTGTGCGCAGGTGTCGCTGGTGTCGCAGTAAGCCGGCTTATCGACGGCGCGGTTCTCGTCTTCACGCGTGCCTCTTGTTTGTTTACATTTTTTGTTGTCGAATCGCTACTGGAGGATTTTGGCACGTTCGTTTTATTCACTTGTCGGAGAGATGAATTTTCCTGTTCTAATCGCGAGATCTTATCGTTCAGAAGCGAAATCATAACCTTTAGTTCCCCGAGACGATCTTTTAATCCCAGATATGCTTCAAGTTGAAAATCTATTTCCACAGTTCGGGAGTGGGCTGCATGGTATGGCGTCCGGTCCTGGCAACATAGAACCGCAGCACGTTTTCACCTTTTTCGTGCAGCTGATATGGTAGCAAGTTTTACAGATGATGCACCGTGTTCCAGATCTTGCAACTGATCTACAATAGCACGGGTTTAAGGCGTTATCATTAGGTTTCCCACTTTTGTTAGCACAATTACTCACAATCGCTGCAACACGACCGTCTTGAACGGCAGCCATGCTGCTATCAATAGCAATAATAATTAATTATAATAAACTAATAATTAATAGTAATTATTACCTCTCAAATGCACATACACAACAACTAAATCTACACCAAATCACTATTTTTTTTTAAATATAATTTTAAAGTCTTCAAAGATATCCTCTAGATGGCACAATGTGTATGACACTATAAAGCAATGATGTTACTTGAAAGTCACAGCCGGCCACAAAGGATATATAACTCGTATTTAAATAATAATAAGGAAAAATGTAGTATGTGACTTTAAAGTCACAAGGGGCGGTAGAGGGTTGAAGCACATTATCGTTTGAAGGGTGTTTTCTTGCTTGTCTGCGCGAGTACCGACCGCCAGGAAGTTCACAAAAGAGAAGACTGGGCACAATTTTACTGCAAATGTGACAACACATCTAACAAGGACTCTCTTCTCGTGTAAACGTCTTTAAAGAATCATTCAAGACTTTCTGTGGGAGTTTTCTTGAATTGAACCATAAACTTCAAACTAATTCCTTCGATTTTTTCGTACCCCATGATTTCGGCAGTTTGCGGCTAGCGACTAAAACCAGACAGAAACTTACGAACATATCTTTCAATTGAGGACATTGCAAGGCTCACAGCCAACGCCAAGGGGTGAAACATGCGCCTAGCCTTATAATCTGATTGACAGGCCTTGTGTAGATAGGCATGATATCCCTGCAAGCTAATCAGGTTGTTTAAATAATTGTAATAACTGCGTCATCAGTTTTGTAACTACGCATTCGTTATCACGTTCAATAATTGATGGGCACACGCGTTCGTGCTGACGCCGCAGTCAGTCCATTATTTACGAATATTTAGATTAAATTAGCCCTCACCAACCCTGTTATTGATCACGTATCGCGCAGAGGGACGGATGTCTTAATCGTGACTGACCGGCCACCTCATCCCGCCTGACAGAGCGTGTCGGCCCGATAATTTATTCATCGAGGCCTAATTTTAATCGCGCTCGATCAATTATTGACCCCTGCAAAAAGCTGTCGGGATTAACGGGCGCAAAGGGGATGCATAAATAAGGGCTCGGATCCTGCGGGATTACGGGATTACCTCTTATCGCCGCGTGATTCGTGCGATCGGTGCGTGAAACGTCTTCTGGTGCGTGCCACGCACGTGCCAGTTGTCCATCAACCTCCGCGGATATTGCCTGGCGAGAAGAGGACGCATCCGAAATTCGTAACTGCACATTACACTGCTTCCGTTTTCCAGCGTCGTTAATGCGCCACGCGGATCCCGCAGGATTTATTTATACCATCAGGCCACAAATCCTCATCCTGCTGCCTGGTACTCGATACGTGCATACACTATTGATATGCAGCACATTGTGCGCATTTTTCATCGGCATTAATGATTTAATAGCGCAATAGATTTTTCAATGTCCGCCTCGCCGCCGCGGCCCTAAAACACCCCCGACCCCCTCGCAGTTCGCCGCAGACTTCGGCTCCAGCCGAGGCGACATAATGGCGCTTCGAACGGTGGATTTACCGTCCCTTTAATGCCAAATTAGTCGCGATTAATTTTTCAGTGCATCATAAAGTTTTCAGCGGAAATTGGTCGACTATTACGACGCCAGGTGTGTAAACTATATGTCAACGGTGTACAATTTTACACAACTCACAGACTCAACAAACGACTTCATGATGACGCGGCAAAATTCAAAGCCCATTAAAATTATTTCCCAGATGCAAATTATGTTTTGTACTTCCGGAGCGATATTTCAATATTGACAGCCGTGGGCCAAATCGTTAATTTGTTGTGTAATATTTAAATATACCTAAACGCAGAATAAGAATTCATGACCCAAATATTTTATGAACAGAATAATTATGTAAATATATTGATTATATTACCATAAATACTGATTCAATTACTGCCTGATTGTAGGTACCTACAGTAAACGATGTAACTCTGTTCGAAGTGAGCTCAGCTATAATAAATATTGTACAGAAGTAAAAGTATGTATAATATGTAGAAATTTACATGCCGAAACTATCTCGTGTTCAAGTATAAATACTAGTAGCCCTATGTATAATTTTGACGTAAGTATGATTTTAAAATCTTACATGTACGTATACAGGGTGTCCTAAATAGTGTAGAATTGCATGGATATCTTTGTTATTTTGAAAGCTAAATATCTGGTTAAATGGGCATTGTCATGCAGTTTTGTATACTGGTACAGATTATGTTGAAAAATTTTCAAAAGTCCGAGCAGTTTAAAAATTATTCCAAAAAAACTAAAAATTGCAATTTTTTGAAAACTACGAAATTTCCATAATTATTAAAGATGCGGAAATAAGTTTAAACTAAAAGTTACTAAAAGTACGATTGCACGAACTTGAGAATCAGGTCAAAACAAAAGTCTAGATTAAGATTTCCGAGATATAAATAGCAACTTTCTTATTTTAAATGGCCGCCATATTTGATTTTACACGGCTAAATCGGCTTTTTTTCTCGTTTCAACGATGTATAAAATAAAATGTCAAAATATGTCAAAATATAAAATATGGGATATATCAATTGTTCCCATTTTTATTTTTATTCTATAAATTATTTTTAAAACAAATGTGAAACAAACAAAAAAACGCATTACAACTTAGTAGTAGAATAACAATAAATTATAAAAAATGCTCAAAATGCTGACTGTTATTGGCTAAATGGCCAAAAATAAGCACAATTGAGAGCGTTTTTGAATATTGCCAGTTACTTATTGCAATGTGTTGCGAATAACGCCTTTTATTGCCTCTGTCATTGCTTCACGAAGTTCATCTACATTATTGTAATTGATGTTACTTCCATAAATTTTGTTTTTTAAAGTACCCTACAAAATAAAAGTCAAAATACGTCAAGTATGCAGATTTGGCTAACCACTGAACAGTTGTATTAATCGCTATTACTTAGTTATTAAATAAGTAATAACATCTCTAGCATTGAGTGGAGAGGCATCACCTTACTGGTACTATATTTGATTAGAAGAATTTCCAAATGACGTTGTGCACTTAGAAATATTATAGCACCACGTAAATCATTTTCCAATATGCCACAAAATACATTAAAGCCGAACCACACTTGCATTTGCCTTGGAATTACTATGTGTGGATTGTCCTGAGCCCAATAATGTTCGTTAAGATGACTTAATAATCCACAATTAGAAAAGTAGGATGCATCTATCAATTAAATTGTATTTACAAAATCACCATTTTACGTAATTTTGTTGATTAACATTCTGCAAAAGGTTAATCTAGAGATGTTATCATTTGCTTGTAAAGTATGAGAAATATGCATTTTATAAGGGTAGAACTGGTACTTTTTAAAATTGTTGATCCTCTAGATTTAGATACGTTAACTTGATTTTCTATTTGCCGACTTGACATGTTGGGAGTAGGGAATTTAACGTTGTCAATTGTTTTTGGCCAATAACTGTTAGAATTTTGAACATTTTTTATAAATTATTGTTATTTTACTATTTAGTTGTATTACGTTTTTTTAAATTTTTTACATTTGTTTTAAAAATAATTAAAAATTTAAATTGGAATAAATAATATTTTTCATTTTCACACAGGTTTTTATACATTGTTGAAAAGAAGAAAAGACAGTCTATTTAGACGTATAAAAACCAAATATGGCGGCCTTTTAAAATAAGAAAAATTGTATTAATATCTCGGAAACCGCCATCTTGACTTTTGTTTTGACTTGATTCTCAGGTTTGTGCCATCGAACCAAGTAACTTTTATTTTAAACTTTTTTCCGCATGTTTAGTAATTATGAATATATCAGATGTTTTAGAAAATCGCCATTTTTAGTTGTTTTAGAATAATTTCTAAACTGCTCCGACTTTTGACATTCTTTTATCATAATCTGAACCAGCATATCAAACTGCACAATATTGCCTATTTAACCATATCTCTAGCTTTAAGAATAAGAAAGATACCCATGCAATCCCACTCTATTTAGGACACCCTGTATTTTGTTTTTTTTTTAATTTATCATCGTCGCAATTTCCCACGAAAGTTGTAGTTGCCGCTCTGTTAGTGATATTAGTGTTTCTGGAAAACGAGAAAATGAATATCTAGTAAATTTGTTTCAATTTTGTTGTAATTTTTGTTTAATTTTGTTTTGTAAATTTGTAAGATTTGTAAAATGTAATTATTAAATTAAATCTATTTAAAATTTTGATTAAATATAATTAATTGCTTGTATGGTTGTGGTATGTTGTGTTGTTGTGCTTCCTCAACTTTTAAATGTTGAAGAAGTGCATAATGTGCAAAATGAGAAACATTATATAAATATAATTAAATACATAACGTTAAATTTGAATAATAAATCTGTCCTTTATTTACCTGTCGCTTGCATAATCATACTAACAAAAATTACTAACAGACACATTACCCATAAAACGATCAAAAATTTTCAAATCACGAGCCAAACAAATATCAAATTATAAGAATTTGTAAACTACGAGCCTAACAAATATTGCAAATTAAAAGAATTTGTAAATTACGAGTCAAGCAAATATTACAAACACCTGGGTTTTCGAACTGTTGCAATCGGCAAAAAATTATAAATCTGATAATGTAGTAGGAAGCAAATTTTTAATAGACATCGACACAAAAAAATAATTAACTTTCGTTGCATTACTGAATCAGTTTGTCCAACATGACAAAAAGAAAACCCAGCCAACTCGGTTGCAAAAATATCGTGAATGTATATAATATTCTCCATTTACGATGTTTTTGCGTCAGGGGAGTGAATGAATATCTAGTAATTTTGTTGGTAGTGTTTCGGAAAAACTGAATTCCCCGATGGAACTTTATTTCAATTTGAAGTTATATTTTTTAAATAACATAGTTGCCAAATGTAAAGTTTAAATTATTAGAGGTGAAAATGTAACGGCACGAAACGGCACATCTGACAATGTGGTAGGAAGCAAATGTCGAATAGAAATTGTATAAATGTCTGTGAATCCGTGAATATATAATAATGATTTTTGTTTTGACCTACATAATGCAACAGGTGCTGAATGTTAAAAAAAATACCTTAACTATAGTTGGTTCTTACTGCAGGGAATGATTCTGTTGCGGGAAATTTTAAATATTTAATTTGATTTGGGTGTTTTTGGGTCAGTTCATACCACACAATTTTCATTGGTTAGTGAGAAATAATTTTTATTAAATAGTATATTTTACACCAACATTTTGAAGTATACTATTAGAGCCGAACAATTGTGTTCATAGTTTTTTACAGTTTTAAAATATTTTTTTTTTGCTTAAAAATACTTGTACTTTCCTCTCAAGGTGGAGTTTTTTATTGCATTTTGTTATGAATTTTACTACTGTGCTTTAATTTTTTATTGAAATATTTTATCTTTAAATATAATTTAACAAAGAGGAAGAAAGACCCCATATGTGGTCGATAGCCCAATAAAGATCGATTAAATATAATTTAACAAAATAAGAAAATTAATATTTTTAATATTTTTGAAAATAATACATAATCAAAACCACTAGATCAAACGTTAATGTTAATTAAAATGTTCGAACTGCGGTTCCATTACTTCTCGGCAATAATTTAAACGATTTTTAAAATATTTAATAGAAAATTTAATGATATAGTAGTAAAATTAGTAAAAAATTGCTATTAATACATACACTTTTTACTCACAGAAAACAGGATAGGTATTTTTGCAATATAAATTATGTGATTGTAAAAAGAATTAAGAGCTCTACAAAATTGTAAAAAAAAAATTTAATTCCATTTAAGAACAATATAACTGACGTCGTAAGTCAAAAATAACTGAGTGTCATAATATATGTAAGAGCGTCAGAAAATTGCGGAATAAATAACAGAAATCGATCTGTTGGAGGATTTTGTTATTTTTTCGTGCTATCTGGACAGGAGCACTTCGATTTTATATTTAAAAAATACCCTGTATATACCTGGTGACCCATTTAAGTGAAGACATCAAAATATATAAAAATAAGACACCGCCCCCCCACATTTCCTTTGAGGGTGCGGGGGGTAACTTTGAAATATTAAATAAGAACCCCCATTTTTTATTGCAGATTCGGATTCTACGACAAAACTACGACGTTTTAGACCGAAACTTTTTATAATATTTTCAGAGGGCGCTGCAATCGGCGAAAATTAGTCATGTTCGTTTTTCCAAGAAAATCCACGTATTTTATTACAAAATGCGGCAGCAATGAAAATATATCATTTACAAAAAAACTTTTTAAACAAAAATTGTTTCTGTTTGAAGTACCTATCCAACGATGCCTCACATGGCTTACGTTCTCAATTAAAATTCTGAAGTGGAGTGCAATTACGCCTACTTCTGGAACTTCCGGAAATTGAAATTACCTCTACTATATTCTTCAGCTAGGCCCATGTAATATATTTTTCCCTGAACTTCAAACGACAAAAAATAACGAACGAAAACACAATAACGGTTTAGATCGTAACATTTTAGAATCTTTTTAGAGGACACTGCAATCGACGAAAATGAGTTATGTTGATTTTTCAAGGAAAATCCACGTATATTATTACAAAATGAGGCAACAATGAAAATTTATCATTTACAAAAAAAAATCTTTTCAAACAAAAAATGTTTCTTTGAAATACCTATCCAACAAGGTCTAGGTTCTTAAATAAAATTCTGAAGTTGAGTGCAGTTACGCCTACTTCCGGGAACTTCCGGAAATTGTAATATACTTTTCCCTGAACCTCTAACGACAAAAAATAACGAACGAAAACACTATAACTGTTTAGATCGAAACTTTTTAGAATCTTTTTAGACGACGCTGCAATCGACGAAAATTAGTTATGTTTGTTTTTCAAGGAAAGTCCACGTATTTTATTACAAAATGAGGCGACAGTAAAAATTTATCATTTACAAACAAAAAACTTTTCAAACAAATATTGTGTGTTTCAAATACCTATCCAACGACATAAGGCCTAGGTTCTCAAATAAAATTCTGAAGTTGAGTGCAGTTACTCCTACTTCTGGAAACTTCCTGAAATCGAAACTACCTCTATTATATTCTTCAGGTAGGCTCATGTAATATATATTTTTCCTGAACCTCTAAAACGTCATATTACCGAAAAAAATGCCTGACACAAGTGGAATGGCACACCCTGTATGCAAATAACTTTAGAAAAACATAGAAACAAAGTTTCGGATTTTGTCGGAAGTAAGCGGAATTTTCTGGTTTCCTCAACAGAATATTACTGACCACTAAATTTCGCAACTTTTTTGTAATTTAATCGCCTTTATAGCTTTTTCGGTTTCTGAGATCCCCATGCTGTTGATCTTTATCTTGGACACCCTGTATATTGAAAAGTTATAAATTATAGAAGAAACTTATATTTAAGATAAACCTACTCGAAAAAGTGAGCATTCATAATATTATCCTCCCTGCCCATTTTCCCTCCATTTTCCACTGACAAAATACCAAATAGCATATCTCATATCTTTCTCTGGATTATTTCGGTAATATATTCTGATACAGCTTTTAAAATATTATATTTGTCCATTTTACAAAATTTGCAATCAATTATTTATTAATTCGTCATTGGCATAGTTCGTAGCCATGTCACATCAATTTTAAAAGCTTCCTTGATTAGGATAATTCATAGCACATTTCTTGTTCTTCTTCTATTTCCATCTTCTAGATATTCGAGTAGCCTGTTCTTAATCGATTTTGCCTGTTTAGATTTTCTGCCCTGTATGTTGTTTTATAAAACGGATAGGTAGTTGCTCCACCGTTTTCGAGGTTGCTTCTTTTTCCTGATGGTGATTTATCTCTTGAGATTTTGACGATTCGGCATTCTGACATTCTGCTAATGTATTTGTTCTACTCTGTTTTTCTCTCTAACACTCAATCATTGACATTGTTAATATTGCACATCCGGCTAATGTTTTTGTTTCTTTTTCGGTCTCTTAATGTTTTCCGACTATTCTGTGCATAACTTTCATCTCGTTTGTTTCTAAAATCTACTTCTTTTGAGATGTTTTGGGCCTTGTTTCTGATGTGTATGTTAGAATAGATACGATTGCGGCCTTATTAATGCGGACTTAGGTCTCTGTTGGCAGGCGTTTGTATCTCCATATTATGTGGTTGAGTTAGGCCACTGTTCTTATTTTGTACGGTTGGAGAAATAAGTTTTTGATTTACATGGAATCTTATGTACTTTTTTATACTGTTTTATCTTTTCAATGGTGTAATTTCCAGAATCCAAAACAACTTGTTTTCAGTTTTAAAAGGAAATTGAACATTAGTAAGAGGACCGGATCTGAATAGTATCCCCAACCGGTTTTAATAAGATGTGGTATATTATAACACTTGTAAGCGCTGAATACAATATTATAAATGAAAATACAAAATTATTTTCATTACGCTGCAAATAATGAGAATTCCATATTAAATTGATAAAACAAATTTTATGAAAATCAGTTGATATTTAGGTAAAAGGGCGCCAATTTGAATTTGAAAATTCTGATGTCATATTTGTATTGAACGACCTAATAAAATAAAACTTTGAGGAACCAAGCTTTAAAACAATTGAACTATTTGACCCAATTTTGATTTCCCATATTGTATCCGCCATTTCGAATTTAGAAAGTATGATGTCATATTTGGCTTGAACGACTGCAAAAATCTTGATTCACCTAGTTTGTTTTAAATCATACTGGGGTAATTATTGTTTACCAAATAGTCATGAAATTGATCCATTACTTACGAGAAGTTTACAGACTCCGAGTAAAGTAACACATTATAAAGACGAGTCTTAATTTAGATTTTTTGAAACCCCCTAATTATAATAAAAATTCAATATTCAATAATTTAATAAATTGAATGGCCAATTTTCTACCTTATTATATTTTACGTTTCTCTGTTTCTGAGGTAAATTTGTGACATGGGAACATCGCGTAAATAATTTAGTTCATTAATTCAAGATATGTACTATCACACGTTATGTATACTCGTAGAATCGTGTCTCATTAACATCCACACTTAAAATAACACTCCGATTGTATTTATGAAAATTTAACACTCCCGCAAGTATCAAGTACCACATAATCCGCCAAACCAACTCATTCCCTCCGAGCTCTTGGCATTCATTTGCTGTACTTTGGGTGGAAATGTGTATGTATGCAATTTGTGCGGGAGTGGTGCAGCAGCGGTAAGGGTTGGTGGGGTGGCGAAGGCCACGATATCCAGACGCGGGCCATCCACATACTCATACAATAAAACAAAACAAAATGAAATGCCACCCGGATATATGATGGCGTGGTGAAATGGGGATGTCTTCGGAGACATAATGAAGTGGACGTAAATTAAATGTTAGCGGCGCCTAGGCGGTAGTCCCTTGTGGATCCATGATTCTAAATTCCAAATTCCACATTCCATATTGTATAACGTTACTTTAAATAACATGGAAATCGTCGATAAATTATTCAGCTCGGCGTATTCACACTTATAGAAATACATATGTGGGCACCACTTGTTTGTGATATACTAAAATGATATTAACACATATTTCTTTAGACATCGAGGCGATATCTAAATAGTTAATCATTGGCATGATTCATATTTAATTTTAGATATCCGACTGAACATTGGACACGCAATAGCACTCGTGGCGAGTTGCTTCTAAGTTGCGTTATATATCGCAGTTCATTACATATTTTATAGTAATAGTAGTAGTGACTGTATTTGTTAGGGATATTATCCCTAACTGGCTATCGGCCAACTGGGGTCCGTCTGCCGTGTGATTTGTGTAAATGTGTATATTGAGTTTGGGCTTGTTACTCAAGAAATTTGCCCCGCATCTCTAGAGCGCCGTTATTGAGCTCCTAACGGCGAATGGCACTATTTTTTCAGTACAAATGTACTACCTATCCTGGGGCTCAAACCCAGGTCTTTGTGCACGCTAAGCAAGCGTTCTAACCTACGCTAACTTTCTAACCTACTTATGGTACGCCACAATAAAGGGGCGAGGTATGTAAACAGCGCACTAAAGAAAACGATAGTGAAGAAGATAGTGTGTCCTGTAAAGGAAACTATAGTTTAGATGTGTAAAGTCAAGTGTGTAAAGGAAACAAAGTTTCATCTGAAGTATATGGGTATCACTAAGAAAGAAATAAACGCAGTCAAAGGTATAAAAGGTCTACTGTGGTTCTGTAAAGAATGCAAAAATGAGGTTATGTTGTAGTGCAACCGAACTCAGGAGAGGACGCAATTTTGTTAGAATTGAAAGTAATAAAGAACAAGTTACGACCGGAAAATAACAAAATTAAGAAAACTTAGTGTGAAGTGATACAATAAAACTGCAAGAAAGGAAACGAAGCTGAAACGATAAATATTAATCCAAAAGAGGGGCATATAAAAAACTCGAATATGCTTATTATCGACATACAGTAAAGGAGGCGATGAACCCGGAAGAGCTGAAGATAAGTTGAAGGTGTGAAAAATATAAATGAATGAGGATTACACAGCTAGTCAATTGACCCGAAGAGCTGTTAACTTCCGTAGACGGCCTGCTTTTAGTATAGTACTTTAGAATAGTTGTCCGATATACGGAGTTTTTTTTAAATATTTTGCCCACCAAAAATGTTCACTATATCTCGTTTCAGCAGCTGTCCAACTAAGTTGTAGATGGACTTTCGAATATCAACTTAAAACGCCTTTTTGCAAAGGTAAGTCGAAAATGTGAAACAAACTGACAAGATCCTTAGAAACATGTTTCTCCATAGTTAATCAAATGTAGTAGGTTTACTTTTTTTAACTTAATTGCACAACAGGCCATGTAGACCCAGGGCGTTTAAGCAATCAGTTTTTCCTCCACACAACTCTCCAAAAACTTGTATATCATCCCCCTCCACTCCCTTCTGTAGTCGGCTCTCTTTTTCCAATCCCATACGCCCGTTAGCTTTTGTAGGTCTTCTTCCACTGACTGTAGCTATCTTTTTCTCAATCTTCCCTTTCTTCTTGCTCCCACTGGCCTCCTCCTTAGTATAATGTTCGGCATTCTCAGATATGTTATGCGCTCTACATGGCCTAGCCACCTGAACCTTTGGGCTTTTACATAGCTGATCATGTCAGGTTCTTTGTATAGCTCCAGTAGTTCCATATTTGTTCTTATTTCCTAGCCTTCCGGCGTGTTCTTCCCCCCAAAAAATCCTCTCAGTATTTTTCTTTCCCATCTTCTCAACTCTTCCTCTCGTGCTTTGTTTAAAACCCATGTTTCACACGCGTAAGTTACAGTAGCTTTTATTACTGATGCGTATATTCTTAATTTTGTACCCCTTGATACATACTTCGATTTCATGATCGCCCTCATGCTTCCATACTTCTGGTTTCATCTTGCCATCTGCGCCTTGATTTTGCTCTCTTCGATCTGCATCCCTAAGGCCCAGTTGTACGATCATGGATCATCCTTGACCTTGGTTCAGTTGCCTAGGATACCATTGTACTAACAATTGTATCCTAGGTAACTGAACCATGGTCAAAATGATCCACTATCGTACAACTGGGCCTAAGTAGCAGACTGTTTTTACCTTCTTAAAACTGTATTCTTCTCCCGTTAATGACTTCACCTTCAGTTCCTTATTGTCGTCCTTTTCTGTATTGCCCATCGTCATGTACTTGGTTTTCTGTGAGAATATTTCCAGTCCATAATATTTAGTCTCCTTTTCGAAACACTTTACTATTTTCGTCATCTCTCTCCTAAATTTTGATATCAGAACTATATCGTCCGCAAAAGCCACACATTGATGTTCCTTGTTAAATATCGTCCCGTTGGTATTTACTTTTGTCTTGCTAATGATCATTTCAAGTACTAGGTTGAATAGTACTGTTGAAAGGGGATTTCCTTGCCGGAGTCCTCTTTCTACCTTAAATTCTTCTGCTTCCCAATTGTTCCATACTACTTTGCCGGTCGTATTGCCTTGTGTCATCTTAATCAGTCTGATAAGTTTTTTTGGAATTTCCATCTGCTTAACCGCACTGTACATTTGGCTCCTATCGACTCTATCATAAGCTTGCCTGAAGTCTACAGACAAGACACTCTCATCGTGAAAATCTGGTCTGTCGTCTCTCTGTTTTCCCAGAAAATTGCCTGGTACTCCTCTAGCGTCGCTTCCGCATATTCATTCAGCCTTCCTCTCAGAATGTTTGCCAATATCTTATAGCATGTGTCCAATAATGCTATTCCTCTATAATTTTTACATTGCATTTTGTTACCTTTCTTACGCAATGGGATAATTAGCGCTTTTGGCCACTCGCTTGGCATATCCTCCTTTTCCCATACTGGTTCGATCAGTTGACAGATCTTATCCTGTAGTTTCTTGCCTTCTGACTTTAGCACCTCTGCACTTATTTCGTTCTCACCTGGGCTCTTGTTATTTTTCATTCCAGCGATAGCTCTTTTGACGTCATCTGCCGGTGGTTTACTGATGGTCACGTCATCTTCTTTGTAAAGTTTCTGTCCCAATGTTCCCACATATCGGCTCCCAAATAGTTTAACTATGTCACGTAAAACATTCAAAAACATTTCCAAAACTTATGTAACAGGTGTTATATAAAAGAAAAATAGAGAAACAATGGAAACAAATAGCATGTAACGTAACAGACGGTGAGGAGCAAGTATAATAGCAACCACAATACAAGGATGAATCAGCTCAGTAACAAAACACAGTACAAAAAATAACAATATTTATCTCCAGAACATACAAAGTATAGTATCAAACTTTAATGAGATGAAGTACTTTGTTTTATCAACAAAACCAGCTATAGTATGCCTTAGAAAGACGCACTTAACAGCATACATTGATTAGGCCAAACAGGAAGGAATTTCGTAACACGAATGAAAGAACATCGGAGAGCAATTCTACAAAACAAGGAGGACACGGGATTAGCGCATCATTGCATTGTGAATAATAATTTCTTCAGAAATGACAGCCTGCAGGTAATGCACACCGGACACAAAGGGAGACGGCTGGATTTACTCGAAATCCTAGAAATTCTAAAAGCGGTCACTAATGGGGATAATATTGTGAATGAACAGTTAATCTTTGATAATACGCCTTTGTTATGCGGCATCCGTTCGGAAAAACCTAGACTGTAATTCATTTATTGCCATGTTGTAAAATTTTTCTAGCTTAGTATATATTGCACATTTGTTAAATTTTAATTTTAGTATCTCTGTACTCTTGAGAATGGTCGTGAGGCCGAAACAATTGTAGAGGTTTATTCTATCAATACAGTGAAACTTTAACCAAGTGTTTGATTTAACCTAATCACAATGTTTCACCAAGTAGTATCCACACATAGTTTCAATTTAATTTAAGCATACATTGATGATTATGAATATGAAATAGCTAATTATGGACCAGTAAGAACTGATTCTACTTCAAGAAGGACAGGAGGGATATTAATTTATGTTAGAAATGATATAAAGTTTAAAAATCTAGACATTGTAATACATATAATGTGTTACTGGGCTGAAGTATTAGTGCTATGTATAAATTTAAACATAGTAACACTCTGTGTTGTATACAGATCTTCATCAACGTCAGAAGCAAGATTCCTGGATTTCTTCGCAAAATGGAGAGAGCAAAGATTTGAAAAGGGTCAAAGCTTTTCAGTAATGGAATACTTCAATATAAACTGGAATGCAGTAGAGACACATAGCAATAAACTGAAGATGATTGTAAATAATAGTGGATTAGTCCAATATGTAAGTGGAAGTACTCATGTGTGGTATCAGGAATCAAGGACTTGTATTGATCTAGTGATAGGAAATGTAAACGATATTAATTGTATTATTCGCAATACTCCGGCATTCAACAATCGTTCTCTAATAGAAATAAGTTCAAAAGATAATATGACAAACAACTTACAGAAATAAATAATACTGATTAGGGCAAGGTTAAATGAACTAGATAAATTCAAGTATAGCAATAATAGTATAAATTTCAACTATAAAATAGAAAATGTAAATGAAAAATTTGCAAAATTTCAACAAGAATTAATATTGCAAATTGACTTTCATGCCAAAAACATTCATAAAAATTTAACAAAACAGAATACCTTGGCTAAACAAATCCATTTTAGAACTGATGAAAATGCGTGATAGCTTGTTTACAAAGTTTATATTAACAAAATGTAACGATGAATGGACGGAATACAAGAGATACAGGAATCTGGTAGTAAATACAATATGGTCTGAAAAAGAAAAATATTATGAACAAAAAATAGATGGTAATACGGGTAACCCGGGAGAAATGTGGAAAACGTCAAAATAACTGATAGAAAATGATAAATCAGAATGCTACAAAGAAATCATATTTAACACCTGAAATATTGCCAAACGAAATTGTTCACAAATTCAATCAATATTTTGTTACTTGTATCGTTGACATAATTAACGGTATAACTAACCAACTTCCGAAAGTGACTAATGAAGTGACTATAGATAACTTTAAACTTATTAATACAAGCCAACTTAAAACAATAATAATCCAATTGCCAAACAAAAACAGTCCAAATGATATTAATGTGGAATTTTTAAAAACTGATTTTGCTAATTTGTGTGATCCATAAATAAACATTATTACCTCATCTCTTGAAACAGGCGTAGTATAAACTAAACTGAAGGTTTCAACCGTAGTTCTAATTAGGAAAATTTCAGGATCAAATAATGCCAACGATTTTAAATCAGTTAAAATGCTACAAGCAACTGCAAAGGTCATTGAAAAAATTGTTTACCTATTACACTTATTGCAATGCATTACAGGTAATAACATCCTATAACAGCATCAATCGGGTTATTGAGAGCATCATAGTTGTTAGGCATCCTTTGAATTTTTAGTAAATGAGTGGACTCAAAGCATAAACAAGAAAAAATGCACAACGATAATTTTTTAAGACTTTAAACGTGCGTTCAAAACCATATACTGGAATATATTAACAGAGAAACTAAAGCACATGGGTCTAAACAATGTAGTCATTAAATGGTTCAAAAGTTATCTCACTAATAACAGTAAACATGTAAAATGTGGGCTAGATATTTCATGCAATGAAGAAACACTATATGGGGTATTGCAAGGTAGTCTACTGGGACCACTACTATTTGTCATATATATATATATATATATATATATATATATATATATATATATATATATAACACAGGAGAAGCAATAAAACATTGTAAATATATGTTATTTGCAGATGACACTATTATGTATTTTGTAAGCAATAACCCCAAGGAAGTTAAATTAAAGGTTGAGGAAGATTTCAGTACCCTGACGGGCTATCTCAAAGCTAACAAGTTAAAAGTGAATATTGAAAGATGTAAAACAATGATACATGGCGCAAAGAATTATACTTGTGATCTGAATAAACATTTGTGAATTAATATAGTGATAAATAAATTAGAAATGGTGAAAAGGATGAAATACAGAAGGCTTCATAGTGGATAATGTATTGAAGTTCGACATGTATTGTGACTGGCTATATATTCAAGAAAATATCAAAGACGCTGAAGTTTCTAAGTAGGTGCGCTCGATATCTGTCAAAAGAGATAATAAAGAAAATATATATATCACTATAGTTCTCTCACATTTTTAATAAAGAAAATATATATATTTATATAATAAAGAAAATATATATCACTATAGTTCTCTCACATTTTTATTATAGAGCCACTGTACTTTATCTATAAAACAAAACGTGCTTAGATAGATTACAACTATTACAGAATTGGGCGTTGAGAATAATATTGAGACAGAATAGATACACAAAAATTGGGACTGGACTACATAGATGAAAGCGCAAATTTTTGTGCACAGAGTTAAACTAACACCTATTACATACGTTTTGGGAATTTTCTTTAATGCTTTTCGTGACATAGTAAAACTATTACATCTGGTCTACTAGGGCGAAACATGTTGCTAGGGATCTTGTCAATTGGTTTGACATTTCACATTTTCGTCTGACCTTTGCAGCCTAATTCAGAAGTTCAGAAGTAAACTTGAATTTTTTTAAACTAATATCTGGTTTTTAATCAAAGAACCACCATCTGTTGGATTAGGTTGCAAAGAAATAAATAATACTAGATTTGGGGTTAGGAATTTACAGTTGTATGGTTCGCGTGTCATCGCAGTCAATTTCAATGTCACGCAAACTACGCAACTCGCAAGATTTCAGCTCCGAAATTTATACTTTGAAACTAAAGCTTAAAATGCCACGCAAAGTAAAGCAATCATTTAAACAAATATCACGAGCATACATGGCATACATATACATGACTCTACATATGCTCTACATAATGTTACTTTATTATTTCTCATCTAAGGAGGTACACTCTTTCATATTGGGAATTAAATAGACATCACCCCCCTTTAATCCATTGCAAAAATAAGGGGCGAAATTAGCATGATCTCCAGAAATACGTAAAGAACAAATTTTAATTTCTTTAGATAAATTGTTTATCTGCAGTTCTAAGCAATCATTTTGCAAACGGTGATGATTAGTAGCCGATTTAATCCCAGTTCTAATTATCTCAATTGACTCTTTTAATGAATCTCTCAATTCTTCAGTCATTAATCCATATTTTGTACTATACCTCTTACTTGACAATTCGTGCAATTTTCCGCAAACAATTCTTCATAAATGGTAAATACATTCTACCTTACGAATGAAATAGTTTACTCCATATGGACGCTCAATGCATATTATCTTAAAAACGCAGCTATCCCCGTCTCCAATGAATTTAATGTAATTTAAATGGTGGATATCAAACTTTCTTTAAATCGTTCAACAATGAACTCCGATTCCATGGATGTTGAAGATTTCGGCCAATTTTTTGCACATTTGTGGCGTTTTGCATTTACTCTTCTTGTAGCAGCTCGTGAACAAATTGGGAAATATTTATTCTTCGTGGTGACATACAAAATGTTTTCCGTCTGCGCTCCAATTATACAAGCCTAAAAATTATATAAATTTTAAAACCTTGAATTTCTACATTTCAAACACTCAATTCACTTCTGAATTGTATAGATTATATAATTGTTGTGTCATTTAACAAACTTGTTATTGCATAGTCACAAGTGTAAAGTTTTTGTTACAATATTACTATTGTAACATTATCAATGTTATTGCATACTTGCATAAATAACAATTTCAAAATAAGAATGCATTATTAAACATCGTAAATGAAATTTTGATTATAAATGCAGTTTTTTTAATTTGTTTATTTTCAAAAATGTATTTGAATTATAATTTTAAACATTTGTACATTTGAATATCATCTCCGAGGAGAACTGTAGACCGGTTTCGACCTGGTGGGTCTCATCAGTCCTGTGCGTCCGGAGTTAGTTCCCAAATATACAATTTGCAGGGCTTAGAAACCAATCATAATATAATGAAGTACGAGAGAACCATACGAATGATACCTGTATATTTGATTTCAATAACAAATGGCGTTCATATGCTTCTCTAATACTTCAATAGACAAATGTGTAGGTAATTTACCATCACTATCATACTATCATTTCTAATTAAAAAAAGATTCCTGGGAAATGATATCTATTCAAATGATCAATTTTACAATTGCATCCAACTGTTATATTCCAAATTACACAAAGTTGTGCAATTTTAATACAATTCTTTAGTACTTTCTTGTACGCCAACGATAATAAAGTGTAAGAATTACTGTTTAAGTCAATTCTTCGCGTGCTCAATAATATGTTTATACTTATATGTAGTTAACGTAGTTCTATGCATCGCTGTCATTTATTTCTGGATTGATAAACTTTCATAACTATAATCAGTTTATTCATTTCGCAACAGAAAACGTAAATCAAATAAAAGCGAAAATAAAACCAATGTTCCGCTTCCAGTTTATAATTGAAACTGAGCTAACTTCAAAATTATAGCCAGATACTATTACCAAATTATGCATTCTGGCAAAAAGTATATCCTTTTACTTTGAATTGTGGGTGTTATACTAACAAGTGCAATTACCCGAAGCAGTCAATCCGAAGGGAGGTACACTCATGGACTGTAAGAATGTCACTGTCGCTAAGAGCCAGCGGTTCTCCATCATTGTCTCGTTGAGAACGGCAGAGACGAAGCTCCATTCGGACGAATTCGGCGTTCAGTCATCTGAGTGGCCGGCAATCTAAAATTTACCTGAAGGGGCTTTGGGTCCCTATTATCTATGCATCCCATAAATATAAAGTTTCTACTCAGGTAGAGTTTTGACAAATCGCTTAACTATTTATATAGTTTTGAAAAGCGGTGTGCAAATTACGTTAGTTTGCTCATTCGACTGGTTAACAAGCGGATTATTATTACGTTTATGAATTTCTACGGCTTCTAGAAGATTAAGCTGCGTGCCTTCGATACAGTTATGTAATATTTTTAAGATTTCGATTTGTGGAAATACATGTTTACAATTTAAACTATGGTTTGCGAATGCACTACAACTTTGATTAAATCTAAAGGCGCCAAAATGTTCGGCATATCGTTTTTTGAAACTACGGGAACATGCTAATTCAGAAACTCCAGAATAATTTAAGCGATCAATTTTGTTTACAGCATTGCATACAATATTTGCTAATTTATAGCAGGGTTTAAACGCAATTTGTTATAATCAATAATCAAAACACCTAAATATTTTGACGTCAAAGTAATTTAATTTCTAAATATGGTGATAATTTTTGATACAAATTCTGCCTTTTCTTGTAAACTCAGAACTGGAGTCATTTTCTATTCATAAATAAAATCTAAGTTAAATAATTAGTTAGAAAATATTTGTGTTGATTTAGATAAATGTAAAAGTGATTCGATTATTAATTACGTTAAATTAAACTGCCTTTATATATGACAAAGCCCATCTGTATATCAGAAAGAGCATAAGAAAATATTTTCGTCGTTTTTATTTATTCCTAACTAGTACTAGTTTGGGCTGTTATGCCATCATCATAGGCACAATTCTACAAAGATTAGAATAATGGTTAATACAAATATAAAATCTATTATTAATAATAGTGTATGTGTTGTGTTAATGTTAGTGTGTGAGTTAGCCTTATAAGGCTATACTCCTCTTATTTTCATAAAAGTAACCTATGATTTTTCATTTTTTGCATTTATTTTATTGCTGCAATTAGGTTTGCAGTTTGCGCATAAAGCCTAAAATTTGGGAATTTTGGTTTTATAGACAATCTTATATTCAAAATATAAAAAACTCCTGTTTTTGCTAATTTGTTCTGGTAATATCTTCTATTATTAATTATGTTAATAACAACTACATGTTTTGAATTACTTAATAAATTCTTTCTGAAACCACTAATAAAGTTGATAAGAAATAACTATTATGTATTATGATCGAAAAATGATATATTATTGCTTGAAAGTGAGAGCTGGCATTAACTTGAAAGCAATAATGCCACTTTTTGCTCGTATTACATACAAAATATTTGCTAAAATCACTTAAACAATTATTGAGTTCTTTTAAAAGAACGTTGATTTATTAGTTGCTATTGACGACGCGCATTTTTTAGTTTATATTGTGCGGCGAGCGAGAAAAATGAGTCTTAGATAAACGTCAAGTTTTCGTTGTCAGTATCGAGCAAAAAAGGTAACTTTATTTAGTGATTCTTGAAAAAAGATATTAAGCATTTCAAAACATGCAACCAGATGCTTGCGTACTTCGACGATTGCCTATTGAGTTTGAAATAGTGCATAAACTGTTTGGATGAATAACATTTACTGAAAAGTTAATAATAAAATATTTTTCCATGTGTCAAGTTTTGCCGGACACTGTATATAAATCAATGATGTAGACGTTTTTTTTTATGGGATGCATACATAGTAGCGGACCCAGAGCCCCTCCAGGTAAATTTTAGGGAGCCGGTCAGTTAGCGACAACACTGAACCAAACACTGAACGCCGAATAGATGCAACCCCGTTCTCAATGCGCTCGACGAGACAAGGACGGCGAACCGCCGCACAGTGTAGTATTTTGCGAATCTAGCGGGCCAAAATACATAAAAACAGTATGCAATATATGAATTATTATTCTCTCGAAATAGAGCTGACACACTAAATAAGACAATTACAAAATGTAACATCTGTAGGCAGCCACCCTTAGCGTCAATCTGCGGACAAAATAGGGTTTCTTCCTGCTCATTCCATAATCAGTCTCCTGTGGTTTGATACGCATTAAGTTCTACAGATCTTACTGCTATCGGATTAATTTGAGTTATCGTTTTCATCATGGATAATATACGTGAAGGTATGTAGTTTATATTTAGTGTATAAAAAAGCTTCTTTAACAATGAATATTTAAAGAATTACCGTTGAAATGGATTGGAAAAATTGTCTAAAATTAACTAGAAGTAGTGAATTCTTTAGACAGCCAAAATTTTTGTACACATTTGTACATCATGATTTGTTTTTTTAAATAATTTTAGAAGTCATACCAATTGTATACAACAAAATTTAAATGCAACAACATGCGTTTTTCCAAAATATCTGTATTTTTATAGGTATGCTACAAAGCGTATCAAGAAATGATTTTTTCGAAGTATTAAGAAATGAGGATAATAACAGCCGAAAATCTTCTGTTAAGCCGGAACATACACTTGTGAATTATCTGAAAATGAAATTCAACATGCACCACTGTTCTCAACGAATGTTTGAAGAATTGAACCGGATTACCCATTCATTTATGATTGGGTTCAATAAAAGATGGAAGACGTGCCATCGTAATAAGATTGTGTTCTTAAAAAAATATAATGATTGGTTGAATATCACGGTAACCATAAATGATCTCGATGCAACCAGTACAAGCGGTATACATAGTGTAAAAAAAGGTGGGCGGAGAAAATTAGATTTCAGCTCCAGTGGTTTGAAATCAAAAGCGAGAAAGGTGAAACCATTATTTACAGATCATACATTAAGCGAGTTAACTCTTGCTACAAATATAAAGCTGAGGCAATCTGGCAAAAGGGACGCTGCTTATATGCTGACGCAATTGGTTTCTAGTCCCAAAAGAGCAACTAAGGTCAAAAAAGCCTTTCACGGAGCAGCGCAACAAACACCCCAGTATTCATCTGATGAAGCGTTAGCTTTAATAACTGCAACAAAATTATCTTACCGGAAATATCAATTTATTAGAAAATCTGCAAATGGAAAAGGTCTGAAATTATACCCATCATAACAAATAAAAAGTGCCAAAATAAAGTGCTATCCACCTAACGCTGATTGCTTAATAAATGATTCATTGGCAGAAATTAAGTTGCAATCAATAGTTGATTTGACTATAAAACGACTTTGTATTGTGCAAGCCGAAGTTTTGAACAGTATTCTTGTTGAAAAAATGATAGTACCAATGACTTTGACAATGATATTCAAATGGGGATGCGATGGTAGTGGTGGACAAAGCCGGTACAAACAAAAGGCAAACTCAAATGAATTCGAAGATTCAAATATTTTAGCAACGGCATTGGTACCTTTGCAGTTATATGTTCTTGGAGAAACAAACCAAAAAAAACATATTATGGCAAAATCCACGCTCGTCGTCAACTTCGTACTGTAGACCTATAAGATTTAGATTTGCCAAGGAGACTGAACAATTAGTTCTAGATTTCAAATTTCAGAAATTTTGCCAACTTTGGTAGAATGCAATGGAATTATTCTTGAAGTCAAACATAAATTTGAAGAGACGATGGTTGATGGGAAAATATGCAACATTTTAGCGTCTAACAGAGCCACTCAAAAGTGCTATATTTGTCAAGCAACATCCAAAGACATGAATAATTTAAAAATAATTCGACGACGTATAAGCGATCCGCAGACATTTTCTTGAGGCTTATCCACATTACATGCCCAAATAAGACTTATGGAATGTGTCTTACATATTGCGTATAGGTTAGATATACAGAAATGGCAATGCCGTACACCTGAAGACAAATTAAAGATAGCCAATAGAAAGAAACTCATTATAGAGAAATTTAGGTCGGAAACTGGACTATTGCTAGACACTCCGAAACAAGGTGGAGGCAATACGAATGATGGTAATAGTGCTAGAAGATTTTTTAAAAATCCTGCCCTGGCTGCTAAAATAACAGGAGTCGATCAGTCTCAAATTGACCGATTTAATGTAATATTACGCACATTGACTTGTGGATATGAGATAAATATACCTGCATTTACAGAATACTGTGACGAGACCGCCACTTTATACATATCACTGTACAATTGGTATCCAATGCCCGTTACATTACACAAGATTTTGTTGCATGGGCCAGAAGTAATTCAGCACTTCATACTTCCTATCGGACAGATGTCTGAGGAGGCTCAGGAGTCTCGCCATAAAGAAATTCGAAAATATCGACTTGAATATTCAAGAAAAGTGTCAAGGACGACCACCAATACGGACATACTGCACAATCTTTTAATTTCTTCAGATCCGGTAATTACGTCTCTTATGCCAAAAGAAAAGCACAATGTAGCAGATATACATCCTTCTGTTCAAAAACTCCTTCAGTCTCCAAATATCCATGAGCAAGCTAAAGAGGAGGCACAAGGAAATTGCAGTAATGCTTCTACTAGTGAAGCCAGTGATTCTGAAGATTCTGGTAGTGGTAGTGGTGGAGACACAGTGTGAATTTATATAATTATGTCTTTTTTTCCATATATGGGTTAGTTATTTCACAGTTGTAAATAAATTGATATAATAGATTGCTATTTTAGTGTCATAATTAATTTTGTCCCGCTAGATATGTAAAATACTACACTGTGCGCCGTGTCCCAGCGACCAGTGACATGACTATACCTACTTCGGATTGACCGTGGTGGATACTGTGCGGTGGGGCAAGAGGATGGCCTACGCGGCAGACAGAGCGAAAGTATCGAGATTTTTGTGAAAATTGTCAATCGTACTTCTAATGAATAAGCCACATTTTTAATTGTATTTTAAATTTGAAAAAGGATACTAAGAGTTCTTTATAATATCTATAAATGTACCAAGCCCTATTTTTTAATTTTATATTTTTATTTTTTATTTTGCTACTCTTCTAAGTTTTTTTCGAAAATTAAATCAATATTAGAAAAAAAAGCTTGGTACTTTTCATGACAATTTGCCTCTGAACATGTTAACAAAATTTAAAGCAAATCCGGTTAGAAATAACGGCGATTTGTTGGAATTACGAAAACGCTACATTTTGTGCGATTGTGAAAACACCCTTAAGAGCTAAATTTTAAATTGTAATCAATAGACCTATTTTATTTGTTAGTAGTTTGTGGTCTCCTCAAAATTCTCATATATCCTGAGAAATTGAGACAAACAACCGAGAAAGTTCAATTCACAAACTGAATGTACATGTAGGTATGCATGTTAGTTTTGATTTATAATATTCTAGACAAGTTTGATTGACTCGTGGCACGTAGTGCATGTCTTCATTAAAACCCTCTCCGCTGAAATACCATTAAAACACGCCGGGTACTGAAAATTTCAGCCCCGCAATTTCCCATTATTAAATTCTGGAAGGAATGTGCTTAAAAGCCGCCGATCTTGTTCCTATTTTAAAAGTTAATAGCGTCGCTGTATGTGTGCATGCGTGTGCAGTGCGGAATAACAAAACCGAGGAGCGGACAAAAAGCGCCCCCTCGCGCCTGTATCTCATCCGGGCACGTAAACCATCTCAACGTAAGGGGGAGAGCAGCAATATTTTCCTATGTTATTGCATAACATTATAAAATCTATTTGGTGTGCGGTGTGTTGGAGCCGCGGCCCACATATTAGATTACCAGCATCTTGAATTCACGTCGCGCTCTCCGCTTAGGAGAGGGCAATTGTTTTTGTTTTATTTCCGCTCCTCGAGTCGGGTGTTTAACTTCCGTTTTAAGGTATCGTGCGGGAAGAAATCAATCGATGCATTAGCTGCCTTCGCCTCCTGCAAGAGCCCTCGGCGAAATTGCAGTTTTGTAATCAAACGTGCTCCCGCTCTCAGAGTTTCCTCGAGGATCGCTGCTGGGGACTTTTCGATGAAGAGACATCGTGAAGATAAAGTTGGCGCCATCGATGGCCGATGATAACATTTCGGAAAAACAAACTCTCCCGCGATAAATCATTATTTCAGTGTGTGCTTCGGAAAATTCCGCACGTGCGGCGATAAACAATTTAGCAACGGCCCGGGAATAATTCAGCACTCTTCCGGGTAGTTTATTTCAGTGAGTGTGAGAGGGGACGTTACAATAACATAAAATAAACATGGCCTGGAGGACAAGTAAAACATGTTTCAGTACCGGCTGAATTTTATATCGCCCAGTAAAACTTCCCTCGCTCGCACCCTTAATAAAAATAAACGCCCCCGGACAACGTGACGTTTTAATGAATCTCACACTGGGACAGGTGTAAATCACGTACATCCAGATTCTATTTACAATCGTAAATTACCGCGATATTCACACCACTCTTAAATTACACCAAAAACAAATCATATGTTGTCCGCTTCTAACAGTTTACAGTACCTCACGCCTGGCATGCATATATTTCCACAACGGAAACTAAATATTGCTGTCCACATCCAAATACATGCGTTTTTATCATTTGATAGAATAACATTATATATTGTCATACACATATTGGATAATAATGCGCATCGCTTCAGTCTTATTTACGACTAAATACTAGATAAAATGTTCATACGAACCCTAACAACTTAAAGTTCGGACGATACCCATTTTTACTATTACTTATAGACTATTTTGCTGAAAGTTGCTACTTACTTATTATATTTATGATCGCATACAAATGCATTATTAAGCACCACTTTAGCCAAAAATAAATATTATTTATCTATATTTACCTCTTTAAGAAGAGATAAATTAAAAACTGAACCAATTTTACCTGGCAACTTAATGTTCGGATGACTCCTTTTTACATTATTTTGGTGGTGAACACTGTTAAAATGATAGTTATTAATGTGATAAGTGTCGATGTACTGCTTTCTTTTATGTGTGTTCATGAAAATTAGTCGTGGTAAAGTAACCTCGAACCAAATTCGTCCAATTGTTATGAAACCCTACCACGATGGAAAAAGCATGAAGACAATCGGAGATAATTTGAATTTACCAAAGTCAACGGTAGGAGATATTTACCAGTGCTATGGAGTGTTATACCACCCAATTTATTAAAATGGTAAATCATAATATTTTGGTTCGGGCGTATGCGATCCGGCGGATGACGCAGTTTTGTTTATAAATTCAAGGCCAAGTTACCTCTCTTAGACCCTTTTGAAGGGAACAGACGCATTTGGAGCGCATTAAGTGAGTGTCACCAGGCGAAGCCGGCCGTGATGCATTACTAGCATAGTTTCAATAAGGTTTTATTGTTTAGTGTCCGTATGGATAAATTGAAGGTGAGTCATTGTATGGTTGTGGAGAGTTGAGGTTGATCCATCGGTGTCCCATTGTCCCAGATGATAACAAGGATGTTGGGTTGACCAATTATTACTCGGGTCAACAAATATAGTGACTCATTGTATGGTTGTGGAGAGTTGAGGTTGACCCATCGGTGTTCCATTGTCCCAGATGAAAACAATAGAACCAAGGATAATTGTTTCACCGTAATTAACCAAGGATGTTGGGTTGACCAATTATTACTCGGGTCAACAGAAATACAATTGTCTCACTGAGTTGTAAACTCACGATCATTTTCTAATTGTTACAGAATGACGGTCGTTGGAAGGAGCTAAAGAAGAGAGCGATTGCCATCTTTTATTATACGATTATATAACCTTTTATATTTTTGTATCATTAGTTTGTATTAAATAAATAAGTATCATTAATGCAAATCCCATTGTTTATTAATCGACGTCTTGACAATATAAATAATTACCTATCATAAGAATAAGACAGCAGAATTAGTATTGAAACTGTTTTTATGGATTTAAAATAGTCAGTATTAAGCTAAAGGTAATTCGTCGGCCTAAAAATATCTGAATTGGGTTAACAATATCAGAAGTGGCAAAAGTTGAGCTAACAGGAGATAGAGACAGATACAAAATTCGGGGTAAAAGTTCCGGCTAACCAAGTAAAATGATATACAGAAAGAGGAAGCAGCTTGAGAAAATATGTAAAAGTCAGTGAAAAGCCACTGTAAGTAAGATTTTTTTATTTTATTAAATCAGCCACCTTTCTATCTTTCGGTGTAAGGTTTTCTTTTACATCATATTATTTACATTTACATTTATTCAGTTTGCTAGTATTCTCTCCACTTCTTCCTACAATTTGCGCGTTACTTTAGCTTTTCCCAGGAACTCCCTTTTCTCCTCGCCTCTTCTCTTATTGTGTTATTCCTCTCTTTTCTTGGTCTTCCTCTATGATTTCTCCCTGTTGCTCTTGCCTCATATACTCTCTGGGTAATTCTTTCCTCGTTCATTCTGCAGATATGTTCAAACCATCTCATTTATCCTTCTTTTATTTTATCATTGATTGGTCTCATCTTTAGGTAATTTCTGTATTCTCGTTTCTTATTCTGTCCCTTCTGGTCTTATTTTCAATTTTTCTGAGAAATCTCATTTCCATCGCGTTAACACGTTCGCGGATAAGACAGCATATGCCGCACTATGTATATGGACAAAGCGGCATATGCCGTCTTAGTACCAGTGCTTCTAATAAATGCAAAGCGTGATATGCCGTCAATTTTCAATGGGTATTCATATGTATTGCAATTTACTGTCCCAGCAGAATTTGTTTTTTTCTGCATGTAGCTCAATAGCGAATTTTTAAATAAACAATCAATTAAATCATGTGTATGACTAACCAAATATTTTTTGATTGTTCTAAATTAGTTACAGTTCTACATCCGACAAAAAACATGCAATAAATTATTTGTGATGCTTTTTCATTTCAGTATGCCGTACAAGCAAAAATAAAACGATATCATTTATACGAAGTGTGTGGACTAATACATAGGCTAATATATTAGTGTTCGTGGATTTCTTTGTGAATATTATTTGTTGTTCTAAATTAGTGTTTATCGTATCAAAGTTTATGTTACATCTTTGGTAAGTACCTAACCTACATATTTTTTTTTTTATATGAAACTGTATTATCCTCATTTATTTGCCTCACTGTGCGGCAAAATAGTCCGCGAAGTATGTATGATTAACAGATTATATTATATTGATATATATATCCCCTTTTATCTCTATACCTTTTATCTCTATACTCTTTTATGGTATAGAGATGGATCCCAAAGAAGGAATTAGACTTCTACGATGGACGAAGTTAGTGTTTCATCAGCATCAGCATTGTACGACAAATCATATAGTTCTGAGAACGAGCCATATAAACTTCAAAACTTCAAACTTCAAACTTCTTTTATTGGACATGGATTACATGTGAGGTCAAGACAATATAAATTAGGAAAACACTACATTTTATGTAGAAAAATTCCTGTACTGAATAGAAAGCCTGCTCTTTTAAGTGTTCGCTAAGTTGCTTTTTGAAACTGTGCATTTTTTGGTGCTGCCATTGTACTGGAAGATGATTCAGAATTTTTATCCCCACCGATCTTGGATCTGTAAGGTGAAGTCTATTCGATGGGACGACTAGATGATGCTGCGACCTCGTCCCATATTCATGGACAGTACTCCTAGATGGAAGATTGTGCCTAGTTTTCCACGTTCGTACGGCATGTTGTAGAATATAGACTGATGCCATCGTCAGTATACCTTCTTGCTTAAATAGCTGTCGACAAGACGTCATCTGTGGTACTCCCATTATCGCACGTATAGCTTTTTTTTGCAAAATAAATACTTGGGATGCATGAGCTGAAAGTCCCCAAGCTTCAATTCCATAAGACATCCGACTGTAGAAGATAGCATAGTAGGTGGTTATAGCTGCCTGGATGTTTACGATGTCCTTCATTCTTCTGATTGCGTAGATACTTGATGCCAATTTCATACACAAATTTTCTACGTGTGCTTTCCATGTCAATCGACTGTCTAAATGTATTCCAAGGAATTTTGGCGAATCCTTGGATACTTGATGCAGCCTACTGGAGGTAAAAATGAGTACATTTGTTTTGGCTGTATTAAGGCAAAGCTCATTCGCACCGAACCATTCAGATGCATTGCCACTGGCTGTACTTAGCTTTTGTTGTGCTACTTCAGTATTTTTGTCTGATACCAGTAAAGTTGTGTCGTCAGCGAACATGAAAGTATGGCATTTAAGATTGGTGGGCAGGTCGTTTATGTATATGATAAAAAGTATCGGCCCCAGTATAGATCCTTGTGGGACTCCTCGCCGTATGTATTTTGGATTGCTCTTTTCTCCATTAAAATCAACAATTTGTGCTCTATCTTCTAGGTAAGACGTCATAAGCCGCAACGAAATGCCTTTGAATCCATAGTGGTCTAGTTTTTCCCGAAGGATTTTATGTGACATGCAATCGAATGCTTTACTCAAGTCACAAAATTGAGCAAAACATAACTTATGGTCTTCCATTGCCTGGTAGATGTTGTCTAGAAGATTCATTATTGCATCAGTTGTATTTAAGTTTCTCTGAAATCCGAATTGACTCTCTGTTATGTATTTGTTTTCTCCGAAGAACCTTGTTATTTGTTTGAGAATTATCAATTCGAGAATTTTTGAGAAGGTTGGTAATATTGATATGGGTCTGTAGTTGCTTCTTTCGGATCGACCGTCCTGTTTTAATATTGGTACTACTCTAGCTATTTTTAGTCTTTGGGGGAAGATTCCAGTACTCATGGATGAGTTCGTAATATCTGCTATAGGTTCTGATATTGCATGTGCGACATACTTTATTAATTTAGAATCAATTGAGTAGATGTCCTTCGATGTTTTACTTTTGATACTACCAATAGCACTTTCAATCTCAGCAGGTGTGGTTGGGTTGAAAAACATGGTGATGCCTTTTGTTTTTACCTTTAGCACTGTTTGTTCCGTTAGTTTGTTTTGTATTGTTTGCACCAGATTATTGCCAATACTGCAGAAGAAATCATTGAAGTCCCTACAATTTAGAAATCCATCGATGGTACATCTTTTCGTGCCTCTGCCAGTTTCACGGTTAATAGTTGTCCATAGTTCCTTTGATTTGTTTGATGATGCATTGATTTTATGAATTATGTTGTTTTGTTTCTCTATTTTAACATGGTTTAAGTATGATTCCTTATATTTTAGATAGATATTGTATATGTCTTCATCTTCCGTGTTTTTATATGCATCGAAAATAAGTTCTAATGTTTCTTTCATATGCCTTGTTTCATTAGATATGTTTGCCCATATTCTTGATTCATTTCTAGTATACTCTAGAGGAAAGGCCTCTTCAAAATATAGGCAAAATGTTTTGAGAAACTTATTAAATTTAATATTGGCATCATCTTCTGCGTATACTGATTTCCACTCCTCTTGTTTCAGTGAGAGGACAAATTTTTCCTTATTTTGCGTTGTATATTTTCGTGTTCTATTTCTAGTTGTTTTTTGGATTGCAGCTGTGTTATAAATATATAATATTTGAGCAATGTGGTCAGATATCGCAGTGTTAATTGTTCGTCCTTCCGAACATATGATATTCGTAAAGATATTATCTATGCATGTGTTTTTGGTTTTATTTATTTTAGTGGCTTCGAATATTTTTCTATCCAAGGAATATGATTTTAAAGTATTTAATAGGTCTGCTGAGTGTTTAGTATCCTCGCTAAGGTCTACATTGAAATCTCCAGCGATAACAATATTTATTTCTAAATCAAAATTCGTGAGAATGTAATCCAGGGCTTCACTAAGTATTACTAGATATGCTTCTAAGTTTGCACTTGGCGATCTGTATGACGAGATTATAATCAGGTTAAGTGGCTGTATATGAATTGCAGCTAATTCGCAGATTTTTTCCACAGACATCTCGTTTATGGTAGTAATTTTACTACAGCTTATACTATTGTGTGCTAAGATTCATACTCCACCGTGTATATATTGGGTTCTATTTAAAGTACTAATATTTGTAAAATCCTTTATATTGTATGTAGTGTAGTTTGAGTTATTTACCCAATGTTCACTGACACAGGCAATATCTATCTTTTCACTATGGAGTATGGTCTCAAACGCTGTTATTTTATTGGTTAGGCATTGCATATTTATGTGTAATACCTTCATTGATTTCATGTTTGCATGAGAAGCAGTATTGCGATTATGAACCATTTTCGAAGTTTGGCTGCAGTTCATTACGTTGCTTGGGTTTCTCACGAAAAAAATTGAAGCGTCTGACCGTAATTCCTGATGGCCATATTTCTGGCATTATTATTCTTTCAAGTAGATCGTAATCAGCTCCGATTTTGAAAGATGCGGTGCTGTAGCTTGGATTTGATTCTATTTTTTCTACGCTAAATTTGCGATTGGGAAACCGTTTTTCTAAGAACTCTGATATTTGTTCGGGGGTGGCGTCACGTTTCGCGCGTCCTATGTGTAGCCAAGCTTTTTGTGTAGCTGCGCTAAAATTGTCTGCTCCCCATGAAGCTGTACCTCTTATGCTTTGTTTAGCATTTTTTGTTAACTTAGCAGGTGTCTTGATTGATTGCAAGTTTTTTTCACGGCGCGGTTTGCGTACTACTTCAGTCCATTTTTCTGCAGGGCCAATGGAAGATTTCTCTTCGCCCGCGGATTCCAGCGGATATGCTGAACAGCTGCGATTTCGCGCGCTTTTATTTTGAGTGTCGCAATGTAAGTTGCCTGTAGGTTCGGAGTTCATCTTTCGCGATGAAGACGTTGCTGCAGAATTTATGTTAGGAGCATTTGAACTATTTGCACTATTTGACCTATCAAGCGCATTGCCAACCGCATCTGTTAGTTTTCCGTGTTTGTTTACTTCGCTTTTTTGATTATTTATAACCTCTGATCGAAGTTGAGAGTTGTCGAGCTCCAGGCGTGTTACCTTTTCGACAAGTAGGTAATTCGTGAGCTTTAATTGTTTGACTAAATCTTTTAGGTGATAGTATGCCTCCTTTGCAAAATCAGTCTCAGCAATGGCGTCATTTTCAGGATCTCCTGTCAGACCAACCCCGCAGCACGATTTTGCTCGCTTAACGCAACTAGGATGGTACAGCGTCGCACAAATACTACACTGAACTCCCGATTTAGCAGTGTTTCCACATGCACACAGTTTCTTGGTTACATCTAAGGTTTTAACAACACTTTTCGCACTATTTGTCTCACCATCACATGCCTCGCTAGGCATGGTGACACTCCTCCTATAGTTCTGATGATAGCTGTTAAGATCCGACTTACCATCAACACGGCGATGAGTGTAATGTCGCAACGGAACACTTCGAAAGTGAAGAGGAGAATATGCAACTAATTGAAAATGTAGATGTAGAAAGTGAAGAAATAGGTGATGCTGAATGGTATGAAGATGTTGCAGACATTTCAGATTTCAAGTTCGATGAATTCACTACTGGGGTAAAGATCGACTTTGATGAAAATCTTCCAACAAGTTCTGCGTGTTTTGACAAATTGTGAGACCGAGAAATTATGGAAATGATTCTTGCGTCTATGACTGAATATGCAACGATTTTGACAAACACCAAACGACCACATAGGAGATAAAGTAGATAAAAATGTATAACAAGCTTCACAATGAGTGAACTGAAAAATTTCCTGGCAATTTGCATTTTGCAAGGACAGAAAAACTTCCTTCAATTAGGAAAATCATTTCTATGGACCCGCTATACTATCTCCCACATTTTCACTATTCTCTATCAGATAGAAGGTTTGAAAAAATGCTAAGGTGTTTTAGTTGTTATGGCCAAAAAGTTTGTCCCACTGACAAACTTAGTAAAGTCAGTTGTTTGTTGAAGAAACTATTGGCAAATTTCCTGAACACTTATTATCCTCCAGAACAGTTGTCTTTAGACGAATCTCTACTACGTTTTCGTGACCGGCTCAGTTTCAAGCAATTCATATAAGGTAAACGTGCCAGGTATGGAATAAAATTTTACACCACGTTTGACGGGTATGTGCTAAACATGCAAATTTATAAAGGAACAACGGAACAGGAAAAAGGAAAATCAAAACTTGAGTAGCTTGTACTTTCTCTTATGGATCCCTATTTGGATTACGGGCAACATTTGTTTATAGACCATTTTTACAGTAGTGTTCATCTATCTAATGAGTTACTAAAGAGGGAAACACATTCTACAGTTACATTGCGATCCAATCGACGAGGAAATCCAAAATTTATCACAACATTCAAACTAAAGAAAGGAGAGCATAAATGGAGAAGAAAGGGTAATGTATATGTATCCGAATAGAAAGATAAGAGGGATGTTCTTTGTATTACCACCAAATACCAACCAAAGCTTTTGAAGGTAAAACATAGATGTGACCGAAAAATAATAAAGCCCGAAGAAATAGCTCGGAATAATGATTTTATGTCAGGTGTTGATCGAAGTGATCAAATGACAAGCTATTATTCATCCCCACGTAAATCAATCAAATGGTATAAGAAAGTCATTTTTCACCTTTTGGATGTAGCAATTTGGAATCCTTATTACATCGAAAAAAAGTACAACAGTAAGCTGATACTTCGGAGCTTCAGAGAGGAATTGGTAAAAGCGTTACTTGAAATACCGAAAAACATGAACGATGGTAGAAAACAGGTAAAAATTGGGCCTTTGCATGGAGGAAAACGCTCTAGAGTTGAATATATGCCTGGGCCTAGTAACGAAATGGATATTTCAGGTGAAATGCACTTTCCGGACAACATTCCACATCCTAAGGACCTCAACAAGTTCTATCACATGCGGTGCAAGCTGTGTGCAAGTAATTATTTGAGATAAGAAACTAAATACTTGTCTAAAACTTGCCCAAATAGACCCCCGCTATGTATTGAACCATGTGTTGAGTTGTCATCATACAAAATTATTGAAATACAGTTTTTTTGACACTTATTATTTTACAATGGCATTTGCCGCTTTGTCCCAAGATCATAGTAAATTTTTTTATGGGACAAGTTGAGAAATGCCGCTCGTCGTTTTATTTTTTGTTTAAAAATCATTCTGGAGAGTAATTGAACCTTACCTCCACAAATTATACTTACTTTTACCAATGTGCAAAAGAAAATGGTGCGGTTTTGCGAACCGTCCAATTACATAGATGTCCGCGAACGTGTTAATCCTATTTTGTTGCTTTCAGGTCATAGTCCATGATTCGCTGCTATACGTTAGTGTTGGTCTTATTACTTTTTTAACGATTTCTGTTTTTGTGTAGCTTGCTATTTCTTTCCAGTTGAAAAATGTATTTTTCAGCATATTAAAAATCTTTTCTGTTTTGCTTACTTTGTCGTCCATTTCTTTTTCTATTTTTCCATTACTCTCTATTATAGTCCATAGATATCTGTAGTGTTCAACTTGCACTAACTTCTTTCCTTATACCTTTATTTCGTGTTTTTTCTTCTCCTCAGTTATTATCAAGGTCTTTGTTTTGTCAAGGTTTACCCTCATGTTAATTTCCGCTAGTTCTTTGTACAATATTTCCATGTTGTGCTGAATGTCCTCCTCTGTTTCTGCAGTTATAGCCATTTCGTCAGCGAATAATAACTCTTCTGGCTTTATTCTTTCCATTTTCCATAATCTGATCTGTAAGGGCCTCATTTTTATTTTTTATTTTTCATTGCCATGTCCAGTACTAATGTAAATAGCAATGGGCTGAGCACGCATCCCTGTTTTAGTCCTTTTTTTGTGGCGAATGTCATTGATTCTTCATTGTATGTTCTTACTTTGTTTTTGTTTTCACTATTCATGTTTTTTATTACATTTATCGTTGCCTCTTCCGCTCCTCTCTCTTTCCAAATGTCCTCACTGTTAATCCTGTCGAATGCCTTTTCCAAGTCTAAAAAGCAAAAGTGGATTTTTCTGTTTGTTTTTAATAGTTTCTCGCTTATTTGTCTTAATATGAAGATCTGGTCTTGAGTGCCTCTCCCTCTTCTGAACCCCCACCCCCTTCTTTTCTTTTATCTTCTCCATCTTCACCTTATTCAACTTATCTTGTTTCTCTTCCTTACCTTCTTGTGGTTCGTTCTCTTCTGTTCCATCTTTGGTAAGCTGTTCGAAATATTGTCGCCATCTTTCCATGATTTTATCTTCGTTTGTAATTATTCTTCCGTCTTTATCTTTTAAAATCATCATGTTGTGCTCTTTTCTTTGTTTTAGTTATTTTAATGTTCCGTAAAATAGTTTTTGATTTTCTCTTCAGTTCTCATTCATTGTTTTTCCAAATTGTGTCCATGATTTTTGTTTTGCTTATTTTACTTGTTTTTTACATCGTTTCTTTTTTTTTGGTATTGTTCATAGTCCTTTCTTCTATTGGTCTGCAACTATTTCTTCCATTTATCCCTTTTGTCTTTAGTTTTGTTCTTTAGTTCATCTGTCCTCCATTATGTTTTCTTCACCTTTTTGTTTCCTATTTCGGTTGTTCCACCATACTCCCTTGCAGCATCCAGTATAATATTTTTAAATGCCTCTATTCCCTTTCTATGTCCAGTCTTTTTTCTTTCTCTTTTTCTTTAAACTTTCTTTGTATTATATACCGATCTTGTTCTTGTGTTTGTGTATCTTTTAGTTTGTAAGATCTTATCTTCTCTTTCACTTTTATTCTTCATTTGTCTGATCTTAGTTTATGTTTCCATTGCATGTCCATTCTTAGCAAGTGGTAGTCACTGATCTTGTGGCAACATGAAAAGTCAGTTGAGGAACAATTCTCAACGAAATGTAGATGCTTTGGAGCAGGCCATTATTCTAAAAATGCGGGAAAATAATGTAAATTAATATGAGCCAATTATGAGCTAATTATGAGCTCGTATTCGTTATAACTGCACACACTAACTCTACTAACCACAACATGAATTTACAGGGGGGCGTGTTGATCTATAAGATCTTTGGCACGTGCGTATGATCACTAGGGTGGACCTTATCTGTACCTGGTGATTTTTTTTTTCGTAATTTATTTCACGACGCCACCTAGCATTGTATCACTTGATGAAAAAATAATGTGTGAAAAGTTTGATATCGATCGGGCAACGAGAAGAAGTGGCACATTGATTTTGAAATTTTGATATTCCGACTTTGTATAGCGATTTTTTTTCTTCAGGATCCCTCCAAAATTCGTTGTGTTCGGTAAGAAAATAATATGTGAAAAATATCACGACTGAAAAATAACAGGAACAGCCACAAGCCCGCAAAAAAAATAAGAAACATGAAAACTTATATACAATAGAAAAATACTTACAATAAGTAAGTAACATATTTACAATTCTTTCGATAATGTACTTTTTTTGTATCTGGAAATAGCCGTCGATAGTCAGCAACGATTTGAAGTATACATTGCTTCTCCTTTTCGTTTTTAGTTAGAGCTTCATTATAATCCTGCAGGAGCAAAACTCCTCGTTCTGCAACATCATTAACAACCAGCCTTTTTACAATTTCTGCGCCTATCTTAAAACCTTTATAATTCTCCCATATAAGGATCTTTCTCAAGGAATTCCGTTGGCAATGAAAATCGTTCAAAACGTTTCAGAGATTCTTTAGAAATGAAGTTTTCAATCCCGTGATTTGTGTATTCGCCAACATATTTCAGTAGCATTGCACTGTCTCATTGTATTTATGACCTTGCACTATTCGCCTTCTTGTGTCAAAAATGACATTGCAGCTGTTTCCGGTACTAAATACTACAGATGGTTACACATTTTTTAACGCTGTTCGATTTGTTTTTTCATCAATTTTGGCTTACGCCTGAAGATTTTGCATATTGCAAATCTTGGCATGGTGCTTTTAAATCATTAGGGGCCAATGTCCTGCCTTGGCCCTTAATGTATAAATGGTCTGAAAAAATGCAGATTTCTGTAATTACAGCTTCTTCATCTCCCAAACTGTACTTGCAATAGAGCATGCAGGCATCTACGCATTGCATTCTTTACGCAATTTTTTTAATTGGTGCATTTTAATACCAAAATATAGTTATTTAAGCAACTATACCTTTTCAAGTTCAAATTGAGACCAATGAATTTCAAATTGAGACCAATCAATTTCAAATTGAGACCAATCATTTTCAAATTGAGACCAATCAATTTCAAATTGAGACCAATCAATTTCAAATTGAGACCAATCATTTTCAAATTGAGACCAATCAATTTCAAATTGAGACCAATCAATTTCAAATTGAGACCAATCAATTTCAAATTGAGACCAATCAATTTCAAATTGAGACCAATCAATTTCAAATTGAGACCAATCAATTTCAAATTGAGACTAAACAAAATCAAGTTGACACTAAACAATATCAAGTTGAGAGTCAACAAATAAAATTTAATATGACGCCATAATTAATTTATATGTATCGTAATAAAAATGCCACGCTACATAAAAAAGGCATAAGCAATACATCTCAACAAGTACGGTGTGTGCTGCTTATGATAATAATGAAGATTGTAAAACCCTTGCTAACACGATGGGCATAAACATAAATTCAGAAATAATCACTTACTTCGATCAAGTCCATCTAGAGAAATTTTGAACCCGATTGAGAATGCATAGCCTGTTATGGGTAAGTGTCAGGTATTGGAGGAATTTAGGTCCCATGCTTTGCTGTGATAAAAATAGGAACAATTTCTGCAAATAATCAATGCAAAGTTTGCTGAAGCATGTTACTCTTGCACATGCATGTAGTGTTAAATGTATTCACACAAATTTTGGACTTTCTCTACACATAGCGCAAAATGAAATTGCCATTATACCGTTTTGGAAGTTGTCCCAAACCTCATACATCATGTAATATTATTTATTTTCTTCTACACGTGAACATTAACTACCTTAATATTGCTATTTTTCTAAAGTAGAACAATCCTACTAATTAAAACATGTGTATAAATGTCCGTGATTAATTATACAGTTGCATTAATTAAATGCTATTCTTTGTCCACCACTTTTGTGTCATTTCGGTAATGCCGAGCGGTCAGGTGGCTACCTTATAAACCATTACTTGGATTCGCCAATTTAAGGCTCAGTAGTTAGCATCATCGGCGGCACACCACTGTTTGATTGGTAAGTTTTTTTTTATTTTTCCGTATTTTGACGTCAATAACGTAATTAATGTTACATTTCGATACCGTATGTTTAATATACGTCATTTCGGTGATGCTCTATGTGATTAGCTCCTGTTTAATAAAGAAAAACTAATGTAGTGATAAAACATGCTTTATAAGCCTGAACATTACCTCATTTTTATTCCCAAATATTATCGTAATAGAAAGTGGTCTCGTTCATTTTTCTATAGATTGTCATTTCGGTAATGGTCATTTCGGTAATGATTCCACATTACCGCAATGACGTATTCATTACCGAAATAACTGATTTTAATTTTCTGATGGTTTTCCCTTAAATTTTATTACAGCGGGTTAAAATTGAAAATGACAAAAGTAAAAAAAAGTTAGAAAATATAGAAATGCAAGTGAAAAACTGTATATAAATAAACCAAGAGTTAAAAAATTTCGGCAGAAAATGTCTGAAGCTAATTTATAGGAAAAACGGAGAAAAGACCGAGAACGATATCATAAGAAAAAATAACTGGAACTGATAATAAGTATAAAGAAATGTGACGCAAGAGAAAACCGTATTAAGCGGAAGAAGTGGAAAGTCGCAACAGCAACATACAGAAAAAAACAGATTTTGAAGGTAGACACAAGAGACTTGTTGAATCAAAATACATTATCATCATCGGCCAATGAAGAAATTCCAATAAATGTGAAACAATTAACGGGTAGTTCTAAAATAATGCGTGGTAGAAGGAAAGTACGGCGTGACCGAGCACAAGCATACAGACGTTTGTCTGTAAAATTTTTAAACTTAAAAAGGACGTAGCTAAATATAGAAAACGGTTGTAAAGACTGTCGACTCAAACGACAAATAATAAAAAAGTTGACACCAAACACTAAAGTCAACTGAATGACTAGAGGCTATAGAATACCAGCTCAAGTTAAAAAACGATTATTGTTTGGTGAAGTATTGGTACACTAGCTTGAGACTAATATAAGTAAAATAAATAATGAAAAGGAGAAGCAAATACTAAGAAAAGTAGTTAGCGGTGATATTTCTTCAAAATATTCTTATTGGTGAAGCAAAGACACAAACTAGTTACAAAATGCATACAAAGTTCCACGGCAGTGTTCAATTAACACAGTATGAAAGATAGAAAATAAACCAGAAATAAGGTCACAAAGCAAAAAAGACTGCTGTAAGATTCGCTGAAAAACCTTTACCTTTCATTTTTGGTATTACTATAGGCTTTTAAATAAAATAACGTACATTACCGAAATGACACTATGCATTACCGAAATGATATTACGCATTACCGAAATGACATTGTACATTACTGAAATGACTTCTTTAATTATAGAAATACCTGAAGGTTTTTCAATTTTGATCGCTGCTAACAACAGATATGCATACAATATGTACGTAAGTACAATATGCAACGTTTTTTATTTTAGAAAAAACATATTTTTGTTTTTGAAATAGATTTCACAAATTCTCCCAATACCTGACGCTTACCCTTATGAAATCTGATGTGAAATCAGATTTTGCGGTACAAATGCCATACATTTTGAATGGAAAAGACAGGAATAATATGACACAAACAGAGTTTAGCCTTCAAAGGTTGGAAAATATAACTAATGAAAACGTAAGAAAAAATAATGTTGTCAAGAATTGTGCGAGATTTGTGACAGGTTTCAAAAAATTTATTCCTGCTGGAAAAAATATGGAAGGCATGTAGTTTTAGTTTAGTAGTTTATTCCTTAGATTGTTTTATTCTTTGTTGTGTATTGTTAATATTTAACATTAGACGAATGACTAAATAATAATATAATAATATTTCGTTAATATACATATTCGTAATATTTTCAAATTGAAATTGTTTATTGTCAACTTAATTTTGATTCATCTCAATTTTAAATTAAAAATCTCATTTAGAAATTGTTCTCAATTTGAATTTGATAGTTTTCAATTTGAAATTTATTGTTTCCAATTTGAAATTGATTGATTCCAATTTGAAATTGATTGTTTCCAATTTGAAATTCATTGGTCTCAATTTGAATTTGTTACTTCCCAAAATAAAATTGATTCGTCTCATTTTGAACTTGAAAGGGTATAGACTTAATGATTGCGATTAATAATGTAGATAATAGTCGAGATTGTTAATCGCCATTAATATTCGTGTTATTAATTCGTGTTGATTTTAAATTATTAGCACTATGAAAACTGCTCACAAATGTATTTAATCTGCTACTTGCTTCTAATACTACTATCTAATAATACTACTTCCAACGCTAACAAATTTAAAACATATCGTATCATCATCGTATCGTATCATATCATATCATTTTAACGGTCGGTTTTTCGAAAAAAAAAACAACGGAAAAAAAATATTAAGAATAAGGTAAATATTTACACATTGTGCAATACACTGTATATATGATAACGTATGGTCCTAAAGTTTTTGGAAAAATGGTAATTGATTCGTTTTTATACCCAATGCCATTTAATCAAGTTTCCATGGAAACTGAAACGTCACAAGTAATCAAATTTGATTATGCCAACTTAGTTTTGCGAATCGATTGTAGCTAAATGTCTTTCAAATTAGATATCCGTAAAGGTATTTACAATCTAGTTGGACGAATACCTAAGCGTGATATTGTTACAATCTACCGAGAGCAAACTGTAGGGAAATCAACCATTTACAACACTATAAGGAATTGCGAAGAGGGTATACCATGCATTAATTTACCCAAAAGCGGTACACTAAGAATTTTGAGAGGAATAAGAAAAAGAAGACTGATGGAAGCAGCGAAAGAAAAAGTTGGAGTTTCTCAGAGAAAATTAGCCCGGAGATTTGGTATTTCGAAGACCACTGTGTTAGGAACAATTGATCGCACAAACTTAGTGTTTGCAAAGAGAAGAAAGGCACCAAAACTCACCGCAGACTAGTTAGAAAGAATTCTGCGTTGTTGTCGCGCATTAAGGCGCATAAACTTTGATAATAAATTAATTCTAATGGATGATGAGAAATATTTTACCATATCCCATTCATATATTAAAGGAAACGATGGGTTTTAGAACGACGAGATTAGAAAATACATCAGACAATGTTAAATTTAAAGGTAAATCGAAATTTGAGGATAACATTTTTGTGTGGTGTACTATTTCTGAAACAGGATTTATCTCACAGCAGTTGGTCATGTTCGAGGAAAAGCCTTAAACGCAGACCGTTATATTCAAAGACGTCTCACTAAATTACTTAATTTTTTAAATACACATCATGCCAACGATAATATAATGTTTTGGCCTGATCTAGCTTCATGCCATAATGCTGATGTTACCAGACAGTGGTTAAATGAAAATAACATAGACTTTGTACCTAAGTTGGACAATCCTCCTAATGTACTTCAGACTAGACCAATAGAAGAATTCTGGTCAATACTATCGAGGAAAGTGTACGATACAGGATGGAAAGTTACAAATGAAGATCAAATGCAACTAAATCCACTAGATCTTCCAAAAGATTAGCGAAATTGAACTTGAAGTTGTGCAAAGGAAGATGGGACTAGTCCGAAGAAAATGACGACTTATTGAGAATAATAGGCCACTATCCACAATGTAATTAGTAATTATTTTTTGTTATTGGTGTCGTTAATTATTGTAGCATTTGTTTTTCAAATTAAATGAGTTTGGAAAAAATTATTAGCATTTAAAAATTTTCCAAAAACTTTAGGACCATACGTTATATGTATAACCGGTAGGTATATTGAAAAATTCTCATGGAAAAATATGCAGTATTCGAAATGACAAATGTATTCGCATGGATAATATTTTTATTTCAAGGCATTTTCTTCACATTTGAAGGTCATCACGATGGTTTTATTGAAATAATTAGTTTTTGTTTAATATTCATATAAAGGAGAAAAATAAAAATCTAATAAAATATTAAAACATACAGTTTAATGGAATTTTTATAATTTTAAATTTTCAAGTTGGGTGTGCCACGTCTTCCCGTTGTTCAATCGATCTCAAATTTTGCACACATTATTTTTTCACTCAGTGTCATAATTTTAGGAGGCGTCCTAACAACAATTTCAAGGTCCAATAATAAGGTCCACCCTAATGAACACGTTTACATGCGCCCGGATCCTGTTGACCCAGGGTTCCAGGGTTCCTGGGTTGAGGTTCCAGGGCGTTCGCGACATGTTTTCAATCAAATATTCCGACAGGCCTATACCTTGTGCGAAAACAACTCTCAATGTTTGAAACAAATTCAAGACAGATGGTTGTGTTTTTAGTTATCACAAATAAAATAATAAAACCAAACATGTCTTAACACAAGAGATAAAACTAAATATCCTATGTTGTATAGAGTTGTATTGAGTTGTACAGATGGTTTGATATATCATACAATTCGGTGTACAAAACCTTGAAAGAATTCAATTATAAGCCGTACAAAATATCAAACCACCAAGTGCTTTTCGAGGAAGATATAGAAAAAAGGACAGATTTTTACGAAACAATTTTTAATTTGGTAAACGAAAATGTAGAAATTTTGAATAATACTTTTCACCGATGAAGCTACATTTACAATGAATGGCGAGGTCAACTCTCAGAATTTTCGGTTTGTATCCTACATTCATCCATAGCAAAATATTAAATTTCCTTTCCATTATTTATTTAGTTATTGGTCCCGTACAAATCCTCATGCCCAAAATATAACCCGTACACAGTACCCTCAAATAGTAAATGTCTGGGTTTGGAATAATTAATACGAGACTTTTTGCTCCATTTTTTATTGTTGGAAATCTCAGTGCAGCAAAATTTCTGGACTTGTTTCGACCACATAATTCCACCAATTGAGACGCTGAACGTTGATGAACCATGGTTTCAAATGGATGGTTCCCCAGCAGTTTCTACTAATGCCGTCAGGTATTTATTTGACAATACATTTGGAAGACGCTGGATTGGCAGGTTTGGCCCCATTGTATGGCCCCCAAGATCAGCTGTTTTCTCACCAAATTATTATTTTCTCTCGGGTTACCTGAAAAGTAAAATTTATAATGACATGCAAATGCATAACGTAGATGAATTGAAAGGCCGTATACGTACTGCATGTAATGGCATAAATCCAAAATATATTAGGAGTACTCTGCGTAGCTCCAAAGACCGCCTCGCGTATTGTCTTGAACGACATGGAGGGCATTTTGAAAACTTGCTGGGGCATTAGACTTCGCCCACACATTCCTTTTTATATTGTTTTGTTTACCGTTAGAATTGTTTGAATAAATTAATTTCTTCATTTAAAATTGAATTTTTGTGATTTCTTTATTGATAAAAACATAACCTCTCTGTGTATCGTAACTCAAAATTGACAGTGTATAATTGGTTGCCTACACCTACGCCGCTAATGAGTTGATTTTTTTTTTAGAATTTTTTAGATTTACACATAGGAACATTCTTTGCGGGTAGGTGCAGCGAACCAGTTATACATTGTGAATGTTATGTGCAATAAAGAAAAAAAAGCCCTGTATAATTGTGTTCAATGCAGCTATTCAAGCTGTGAAATACGTTACTTCATATGGAGAATACTATTCAGTGGATGTAATTTCAATGTCGCACTAAATTATATACATAACAATTACAGTTGCCGATTCGCTTCCCGTTTTCGTGCAGTTGCGGGTTTCGGATTCGGTTCCCATTTAACGGCAGCGTCGCCGTCGGAGTGTTGATCGAGTTTCCATCCTGGCACGTACGTCTTTGAATCGTGCTCGCCCCCGTACAAATGGGGGTGCACACAAATGCATTGCGCCCCCGGGGGCAGAGGGGCAGGGGGCGTTCCGCGGCGCGGTTGCGAGTTTAAAACGGTGTAATTGGATTTGTGCAGCGGTTGCAGGAAATATCCCCGCGGATGTTTTGCATATTCGGGCAATAAGGGCGCGCCTAGGCGGCATTAATAAAGCATCTCCTCCCCCCGCGGCGGATATCATCCGACCCCCCAATTGCCGCCCCCCAGGGACATTAAATCCGGTGGGGCCGGATAAATATTGGCACTGCACTTATAGATTCTTCGCGCCGCACGGCAATGATATTAATTTCGTCGATATTGGGGATGGTCGCCGCTGCGTTTTATTAGCCCCGCACCGCAAGGAGCCATTAAATGGGGCGCCCTCCAATTTGGGCTTTTACTGTCTCCCATGTATATATATAGACAGTTTCGACTTTTATGTAACAGGCATAATGTAGCTTTAATAATAAACTGAATTGAAATTTCCCCCCATCGTACATTCATAAACTTTTCTCTTTAATATATTAGAACAGGTAAACATATCCCTCGTAACTTATATTAATTCAGAATCCAAGCTTCCTCTTGAATAATAGTTAGTATATAACAAGCTTCCTGTACATAAATGTTCAATAAAATAAAAACTTTCAATACAAATATTAATTCAAACTATTAACAGTGAATAAATATTAAAATTTAATTTTAATATTAATAATAATAATATACTTCAGGAATTTCAAGAATATTTAATTAGAGGAAGCTTGAGTAGACGAACAGAAATTCATAACTATGTGGAAAACATTTTACAAATATGTAATTAACTTATATAATACATAAGTATTACAGATATTCCGCCTTATAAATGCATATAAATTCCCGAATTTATAATTATTATAACGCAGTAATTGCTAATAGCATAAATAATTAAGAGTTCACAATAGGGTGTCGCAGTTATTGTGCTTAAGGGTGATTTCGCAATCGCCCAAAATGTAGTGTTTTCGTAATTCCAACAAATCGCCGTTATTTCTGAATGGATTTGCTTTAAATTTCGTAAACATGTTCAGAGGTAATTTATGATGAATTGTACCAAGCTGTATTTTCTAATGTTGATTTAATTTTCGAAAAAACTTAAAAGAGTAGCAAAAAATAAAAATATTAAATTTAAAAATAGGGCTTGGTATAGTGTTTTTACTTGAAATTGAAAATCTACCTACGAAGGGTGTTTATGTTTTAATTTTATGACGGGTAATAGGAAGAGAACAGAGTCCAGAGCCGGCATCAGAAAATACAGATTCAGTGCCCCGTAGAAAATTAACATTAGTGATTCATTATCATTAAATTGTACTTTTCATTGTATTTTTAAGGGTACATATAATTAATTGTGTTTTACAAATGTAGTTATAACTTCATAGAAAATATATATACAGTATGATTCACGAAACAAATAACTTAAATTACCCATAACATTATTAACTTGCTCATTGCGTTAAAAAATTAACGACCTTAACATCATTTTTTTTTATCGTAATGTAACAAGCAAATATTATTCCGCACAACTTGATTCATGGCTTTCACTTTCACTTTGAATATTATTAATTAGATTTGGTACACTAAGCGTCCTATAATCGTTTTCAATTTTGATCACACGATCGATGCAGTTTTTCCAAATGGTACTTGAAATGTTGTTGCATTCTCGCTGAACATGTTGAATTGTTTCTTCACTCATTTTGGGATGTGCATTATTTTTCCGCAAATTTATTTTTAAAGTTGACCATATCAGCTCAATTGGATTGATGATACAGTAATAAGGTGGAAGGCGCAACACTTGGTGACCAAATTCTTCTGCCACCTTATCAACAACATACGTTTTTCTAAAATTATAGTTTTTTATAAGTTCTAATAATGTTTTTTTTCTTTGCCCTTAGGGGAATAACAATACCATTTTGAATGCAAAAATCCGCAATATCGCCTTTTTTGGAAGCGGCGGTTAGGATTTTATTAATTTGCTTTGAGTGGTAAGTTGCATTATCCATTACCATTATTGAGTTATTGGGTATGTAGGGCAATAATTGATTGCGAAGCCAATTTTCAAATAATTCGGCGTTCATATCCTGATGATAGTGTAACGAGCTTGATGCAATATTCTTGGCTGATAAGAGCAAACTATTTGACACAAAACCTGCGTCTCCTCCTGCATGCAGAATAACAATTATTTTCCTCTATTGCACGGTGCTCTAAGGTGACACTTATTTGTATTATCGACCCATTTCTTGGAAACGACGTCGTGAGTATCGAACCATGTTTCATCCAAATAAATTATCAATCTCCCTCCATTTCTATATTCGTTTATTTTAGATATATATATTCTAATCCCTCTTTTTGCATTCTCAGCGATTCCATGATGTGAATTCGTTTGTCTAACGTTGTATACTTAAAACCCTGACTAAGTAGGTATTTATAAAAAGTAGTTTCCTTATATGGAAAATCATTTCCAAGAGTTTCCAAAATAAATTGGACCGTGGGAACGTTACCTGATTTATAAGAATTGTAAATTATATTTTTGATCCTCTTGGCCATAGCATTGTCTATTTTGGTAAATTTCGAACTTATGCTTTTCCTTTCTAGCGCTCCTTTCGTAATTATTCTCCAAACCGTTGAATATGATATTCCTGTCAGAATGGAAATTCTTTGCAGTGGAGATGGATGATTCTAGCTTATAAGGGTATTATAAATATTTATTACTACCCTTTTAGTATCAGTTGAAAGAAAAACATGCTTTATTAATCCCTGATTTTCATTTTTGATAGTTGATGTGCATTTTAAGCTTTTGTTTCAAAATTTAAATTTTTGGAGCTAAAATCTTGCGAGATACGTAGTTTGTGTGACATTGAAATTGACTGGTATGACACGCTAACCGTACAACTGTTAATTCCCAACTCCAAATCTAGTATTATTTAGTTTTTTGCAACCTAAACCAACAGGTGGTGGTTCTTTGATTAAAAAACCGATATTAGTTCAAAATTGTTCATAAGTTTATAGTGGGGAAACGAATAAATTTTTCCGTCAAAGGAAGGTATGATAATCGGTGTCGAACAACGGCAATATCTCTTCATTTTTGGGAAGAATATATTTCAAATAATTTTAGAAATACTAATTTACCACTATCCAAGTGGTGAATTAGTATCTGTGTGTAGCTTAGTATTGTGTCCCACAACACAAAAATATTTATTTCCAAGAAAAAATACAGAATTCTTGAAAGAAGTAATAAATTACATTCCTTAAGAAGAAAAACAAATAGCTATAGACGATAAGGATTATGGAAATATAGAAAATGGTTTTAATGAAGAAGAAGTGAATAGTAAAAAGTAAAAAGACTTTATTTTTAAAAGATTTGAAAAAATATAAAACAACATAAGCCAAATAGAAGAAATAACCAGGCGCTAAGGTTATAATTTCAGCTGGATACAATACAGACACAATGCTTACTATGTCTAATTATGAAATTATGTGTAGCAGAAGAAAAAACACCGATCCCGCGAAAACTATTTTAAATTAATTTTCTGGTTGAGTTAATATTCAATAGTGCCAATATCATGAAGAACTGGCTAAAAAGGATAATGAAAAAAAAAATTAAAGAGCTACTCAACAAAAGATGAAGATGGTAAACTAGAAATAAAATACCCATATTCTTGCAGAAATGTGTCACCGGAAGAAAGCATCAACAAAAAGGTAGTGAAATATATCGATACAGTGGAAGGGACATATAGACTAAAGCGTACTACCAACTACTACTATCAAATCCATGGCCAACTGACGGTAACAAAATGAATATTTTGTTATTTCACAATTTGGACGCCGTAGGGTTCCATAGAATTAAAAAAAAATCTGATTTTTGGAAAAAAACGAATAAAAATTAACAAATTTCTATGTTAATTATTTATTTATTTTAATTTTACAAAAGCAGGTGACGCCTGTAGTCAGTCGTATACCACCGGTTGAGATCGTTGAAATAGAATAATAATTCAATAATATAGTTATAATTTTTAATAATGATTAAAAGGAAGACCCCCCGGTAGAAATTAGTCCACGTATGCATATTTAAACAAATTTTCCATTATATTTATGAAAACAGCCTGAGAGTGTAAAAATCCCACCAACCTTCTAGAATACCAATTATTGCAGAGTACTTTTAATTCAGTTTCGATTGAAATAATCAAATTATTATATGTAATATAACTCAATAAAAGAAACTACACTTGATGATAAGATTTTTAAAAGGACTGATGTTTAACCACGAAAGATGAAAATAATATAGGCTTCAGTAGGTACGTACCATATATTGAAATAGTCCATAAAAACCCCTGATAATAAATATCATTCTTGAGGAAGCGAGAAATCTTCGGTCAATCATTGGGCAGGCATAATAAAGATGCAGGATGGCAACGAGAGAAAGATATACATTGCTGTGCCAGGATCCTCAAAATCGACGAAAGCCGAAATGCGAAACACCCTTAAAATGGGGATCTCGTAACAGCACGAGCTATAGTCCATGTCAAATGTGTTGTCAGTTTTGCAGTAAAATTCGGACCGACCCTTTTTAAAATCCAGGCAAGGAGGGTCTTTCATCAATTATGAGCTTTATGGCATGAGCATGCGGCCCAGCCGGCCCGTGAGTACTTACAAAAATTCCATTGCGCCTATTTTCCATTAAATCGCAATAGACATCGATTTGCGGCTTTACCACTCCTCGCCTTGAAGCACATTATTGTTTAAAGCGTGTTTTCTTGCGTGCCCGCGCGACAACCGACCGCCTGGAAGTTCACAAAAGAGAAGGTTGGGCATAATTTTACAGCATAAGTGACAACACATTTGACATGGACAATAGAGAGTTAGTTCAATTAAACAAAATTGTCTTGAGACTAAGACCCATGACAATCAATGTTGCAAACATTGAATGATTTGCTTGCCACAAGCAATGTCAGTGTTATGCTCGATTTCATTAACGTAAATTAATATAGAAACCACGATACACCCTTACACAGTATGCCGATGCGCATCTAACATATATAGCTGGATGACGTCACGTGCGACGCTAAATTGTTCGTGACGCTTTTGTTCATGTCTGTTCTGCATGAATTTATAACGAATTGTAAATGTGAAATATTTATTTATTTTGCGTAAATGTTAATGTTAATCTTTATCGAACTAATTGAGAAATACGAGAGTTTTAGGCATTTCAAAATTAAAATAACACACAAAATCATTATTATGAAAATGAAGTAGAAAAAATATTTAGTTTTTATACAAGTTTTAATAAACATATTTCAGAAATACTATAAGATACAACATTGTGTAGTACTTATTTTCTACAATATAACAAAACAAGACATTATTCTATATACAGCGTGACCATTTCAATTTCAAAACTAGCCAGTATCAATTTTCAATTGAAGTCAACTTGATTTAAAAAAATACGTCGATTTATTTTTCGAGGAGAAAGTTTTAAAACATAAAATATAAATAAATAAAACATTAACACAAAATTTCAAATGAATTTTAAATATTACCTCCTCCACAATGGCCTAACCCCACCACACCCTACCCACCACCTTAGATTACCTTCACCGAGAATAGGTACTAAAATATAACTAAAACAAAATTTGCAAGAATAGTTGTTTAACATTGAAATATTATAGTTATTTAGAACAACACTTTTTGTTTTTTTACTGTGATATGAGAATTATTCTGATCATTTAATTTTCTTAAAATATCAAAATTAGGTAATACATTTTGTCTTCGTTGCTCATTTCAATACCTAACTGCATCAACATGTTCTAAATGTATTAACAAGCCTTTTTTTCTGTATAAAAACATGAAAAGCCATACTGTGATATAAATTGTTCAATTCATAATAAGAAATGCTATCTAGATAAAAAGAATATTTATTTGTGCTCCAAGTGCCCTAAGGCTTACACATGTCACAATAAAATATACATAATATATACAGGGTGTCTTCTAAAAACGCCGCTGACCATAACTCGTTTAGTTATTGGCCGATTTTAAAAAACAAAAACTAGATTACACGGCTTCACATGTTCTACAACGAGACCCTAATTTTTTTTTTTTTGCTAAATCAACTTTCATTTCAGCGATAGTCAACTATTGTTTTTTCAAATGGTTACATATATTTCCCTTTTTTTTTCTGGTTTAGATTATTTTTCTGAATGCAAAGATGTATAATAAGTTGGCCTTGATGGAATAATCGCTACAGAAAAAAAATAGAATGTTTAAATAGTTTTTCAAGTGTGGCGTGAAAAACAAGGCGAATACAAAGTGGAAAACAATATGTAATATTTTATTAGAATAATTCAAAATATGGATCAGAAAATATAAACGTATCTACAAAAGTTGCTCAAATTGACGGCCACTTTGTTGAATATATTGAATACATACACAACTGACATATTCTCTTTATTGGATAAGTTGCATTTAATATACAATTATGAGGTATTTCTTGTGTTTTCCACATTGTGTTTGCATTGTTTTTCACGCCATACTTGAAAAACTATTTGAACTTCTTTTTTGTCTGTAACGAATATTCCATCACTTGTTATACATCTTTGGATTCGGAAAAATAATCTCTACCAGAAAAACAATAAGAAAATATATGCAACCATCTGAAAAGTAAAAGTTGACTATCGCTGAAATTAAAAGTTAATTTTGCAAAAAACAAAAACAAAATTAGGGCACCATGTAGAACATGTGGAGCCATTTAAGCTAGCTTTTGTTTTTTTAAATCGACTTATAAATAAAGAAATTATGGCCAGCAGCGTTTTTTAGGAGACACCCTGTATATAAAAAATTAAATCAGTCGTATAAATTTAAATATGGAACAGATATAATATAATACATTATTTATTTATTTATTCCTTTGCCTATCTACTTTCCAGTGTAAGGCCTACAATATTAATATTTATAATATTCTCTCCACTTCCTCCTATTCTTCTTTTGTTAATTCTTTTATTCTTCCCACTTGTTCCCTTTTATTGTTGCCTTTTCTTTTGTTGCGCTGTTCAACTCTTTCTCTCTCTTCTTCTTTGTTGTTTACTTGTTGTTCTTGTTTCGTATATTTTCTTGGTATTTCTTTGTTCTCGCAAAATTTTGTATCCTCTTTTTCTTATGTATTGGTAGAATTATTCCTTTATTCCATTCTCTTGGTGTTTCCCCGCTGCTTATTATGTCATTTATTAGTTTCATTATTTATGTTATTCCTTTTTCTCCCATATGATTCATCATCTCCGGAGTTATATCGTCCGTTCCTGGTGCTCTCCCGTTTTTCAGTTTTTTTGTTGCGTTGTTGATTCTTGATAATTGTTCCATTTTTATCTTCTATATTCATCATGTTGTGTTCTTTTTTTGTTTTAATTGTTTTAGTGTTCTGTAGAAAAGTTTTTGGTTGTACCCAAAATTCTGATTCAATATTTCACCAAATTTCATCCATGACTTTTGTTTTGCTTGCTTTATTATTGAATTTGTTTCGTTTCTCTTTTATTTGTATTTTTCATAATCTTCTATTTTCCTTTGTTTGTAGGTATATTTTCTATTTCTTTTTTTTCTTCTTTTATCTCCTTTTTGACTTCCTCTGTCCACCAGTTTGTCTTTTGCATTTCCCTGTTTCCATTTTTTTCAAAGAAGATATTCGAAAATTTATCTACAACTTCGTTGGACAGCTGCTGAAACGAGATACAGTGAACAATTTTTTTGTGGGCCAATTTTTGTTGTTCCGCAGCTCTTCCTTGCCGCTTCTAGTATATTTCTTTTAAATGTTTTACATTAACATTAAAAAAAGAAAATTATTTGATTACAGAAATTCGTTACAACACACTCAAAAACTAATAAGTAATACTGTTTATTTCTTGATAATGTAAAAAAACAAAAAAAAACAATAAATTTCAATGGAGGAGATGTTCAAAATGCTCGCCGTGAACGTCTTGGCAACATCCTAATCTTAAATAGAAATTTCTTCTAACGTTACTCAACATCTCAGGCGTGACCGATCTAATCGCAAGCATTATTCGTCTTCTTAAGTCAGCTAAGTCGAGGGGTAATTTCCGAAACAGTTGAAGAGAGGTATAGGACATTGTATATGAAATATGTCTAGAATTTTCTGAAGAATCCAAAAATTGAATAATATACCAGGTGTTGCATTTAAAATAAGAAAGAAACACAAATATTTATTGTGCGAACAAGCGAACAATTTAGAACACAAATATTATTATAACCACATATATATTTTGTAAATAATAAAATGAACAGGTAAACAATAAAATCTAATAAGCAATTTATAAAATTTATTTGCCCTCTTCGTACCTTACAACAGATACCTATAACTTCTTTATTGCCACTGATTAAAAAGAATTGCCAAGTTGGTAAACCATTAAAACCTGCTTCTCTATAAATACTAGAGTATTATTCTCTAGAGACTAAACGAGTTTATAGCGAATTAAAGGACCGAATTGCGTGCGCGTTCAATAATGCATCACTGTTTATGTCAAAGAGAATGAATGGACCCCATTTCTAAACATACCCTTGTTGCATTACATAAATTGCAATAAAATTAATTGGGGGCATTTTCCTATTTTATAGCATTAATCTGCTGATTTTAAATGTATTAAATGTTAAGTGAATTCTATTTAATTTATTAATTTCACTAAGGCCAAGACAATAGAAAAATTGTCACTTTTACGATTGTTTTACAGGTCATTATGGTAGTAAGGTATTGAGATTGGATAAAATAGTGACAATGATCATAAACATATAAATACTAATGTAAACATATTTTACTTTCAAATAACTTTGCAGTTTATGATTTCACATTAGTTAATCTAAATTGTTTACCTGAGATAGTTGCATATATCGTTTACAACAATTAAAATTGACTCAGGTTAGGATCCATATAATTATTATAATTTTATTAATACTAATTGAAATCAGTGGTAAAATTGCCGCGAACAATGTAATTTTTAGATGGCTTGGCTCTGAAAACTATTAACTATAAAAACGACGCACAAAAAAAAGGGAACAATAATTTTTTTATACTTTTACATCTTGTGTCATTTTGTCTGATGTTAGCATAATATGTATCAGCAAATTCTAATTAAGAAAATAGTTTTAATACACGATTAGTCGCTGTGTACTGATTTTGATTGAGAATTGAGTATAATTTGATTGGCAAACTAGGACATTATTTACAATATTTACTTACAGATTGCACGATTAATTTTATTGTGCTGCATAATTCATGACCTTTATAATAACCCTTAATAGTGCATATTGCGGGCAAATTTATTTAACCGCAAATTGCACACTGTGCTGCATTCAGCGCTGCTGTTAGGCGTCAGCTAGCATTATCTGCATGGCCCGTATGGGTATCGTAATCATAAACCATTCAAGGGTTTATGGCTCCCCACAAATCATCGATGTACTTACACTCAAGAGGATATGCATGCATACCTGTCCTTTAATATTACCAATCTAAAACGCGATATTGCATGCAAACTGCATTGCTTATTGTTCGCATGATTTACATATAAGTGCAATACTCATTTTAATTTATATTCTTTTAATATACAATGTATCGATATATAAAATGAAACGACGAACCTTTACGTATAAAACATATCTTACGTGGCCTCCACATGACATCAGTATAGGATTTATTTATTTTGTGGCTCTATGCTATAAGTTACTGTTGTAGTAAGTAAAACTTGTTGTTTTGTTTAAATATTTGTAAAGCGAAATCATGATTTTATTAATATGATAAATTTAATTAACACATTAAAATGATTGTTTTAATATAGTTATTTCCTTAAGTGTATTATAACTATACGGTTTACCCTATATGACAAATTTATTATATATTTGTTTTATTGTTACTGCAAATACAAATCTAAATTAAAGAATTGCAGAAGCCTACAAAAATACACGGTGGCCCACTTATCTTCGCTCGGACCATTGCTGCTAGACTAATGCAAATTTGGAAAAACATCTGATTGGAAGTTATTGTACACTTGATATGTTTTACGTTTTAAAATTATTTTCGAGTATTTAGAGTGTACCATAAATCCAGGACCCAAAATTTGGTCCCGTTTTTAAGTTGGTCCCCCTGTATAATATTTAATTTTTAGAATCTGCTTTATGTGGGCTTCACAAATCAGATTTCTGTTTTAGGATCAGATGCAACGCTGCCAAGTTATTCATATTTTAATAAAATTTAACGAAAAATCATGGACGTGGAAAAAAATCAACAAAACCTTATTATAAGAGATTAATGAAAGAATCTGGGTATGCAAGAACCCAACCAATGTGCCAAAACATACACAATATTTTGAGTCACGTAGAATACACAGTGTTCTAAAACAACGATACAATTTTGCTGATTTCAAATGCATTATATTCTGAGTGCTCCTCTGATAAGCTATTCAATAGTAGCATATGGACTGTAATCAAATAATACATTTAAATAGGTAAATAACGATCAATCTCAATAAGTTTTAGCCATTAAAAATAGCACAATTCGATCGTGGTTTCAGAACACCCTGTGTATTCAACGTAACTCCAAATATTGTGTATGTTTAGGCACATTGCTTGGGTACTTGCATACCCAGATTCTTTTATTGATCTCTTATAATAAGGTTTTGTTGATTTTTTTCCAGGTCCATGAGTTTTCGTTAAATTAGATTAAAATGTGAATAACTTTGCAACGTGGCATCTGATCCCTAAACATAAAGATGATTTATGAAGTCCACATGAAGCAAATCCCAAAAATTAAAGAATTTACAGAGTTTACCATAAATCCGGGACACAACATTTGATCTCATTTTTAAATAGGACACCCTGTATATTCTTTAATTTTTGTAATCTGGTTCATGTGGGCTCCACAAATCAGTTTTATTTTTAGGGATCAGATGCGATCAAATTTTGTACGATCAAATTTTTCCATTTCCAAATGGCTAAAACATATCGATATTGATCGTTATTTACCTATTAAAAAGTATTATAAGATTATAATCTATATACTACGATTGAATAGCTTCTTGATATAGGGTGATATAGGGTGTTCCATTTGAAAAGAGTTTTAGTCATTTGAAAATAGCAAAATTGTATCGTTGTTTCAGAACACCCTGTGTATTCTACGTGACTCAAAATATTATGTATGTTTTGGCACATTTCTTAGGTACTTATATACGCAGATTCTTTCATTGGTCTCTTATAATAAGGTTTTGTTGAATTTTGTTGCAAAGTAATAAAAAATAAATATTGCTGCCACACATATCGAAATTGGATCATAACATCATAAAATGCAAATAAAATTATCTATTATAAGAAAAAAAAGGTGATATTAAGTACCTTCATTAATTGATATCAATAGATACGACTAGAATAAAAATGCGAATTTTTAAATGATGATCGAATTTTTCCATTTTCAAATGGCTAAAACATATCGAGATTGATCGTTATTTACCTACTAAAAAGTATTATTAGATTATAGTCCATTTGCTACGATTGAATAGCTCATTAGATGAGCACACTTATTTTGGACAATTATGGCCTGCAGTGTTATATCTTCTAGTGTCTAACGGCCAGATTATGAGAGCCTCTGATTTGATTAATATGCAGTTACATTTTATGTAAGCTAATAAAGTAGATAATAATAACGATTAAAATCAATATCTAAATATGAATTATTAGAAGTCACAAGTTTATTTCAAATGTCTGAATTATTTTACGTAATTTTTGACAACCTCAAACACCAACTGGCTGAAGTCTTGCTGAAAATGATGAATTACATAATTATTGTACAGTATGTCTCCGGATTGAGTTTACGAGAAGGATTTTTTTTAACTTTACATTTTAGTAAATATGTTACAAAAATTAAAATTCCCGCTTAACTCCCATTTCAGTTATTAAAACATTGATTTATTTATACAGGGTGTGGGCTAAATAAAAATAAAATAAATCTAATTTTCTAAAAAATCTAAAAAATAACATTATTTAAACAATCCCCCGCCATTTTGTTCACACATTTCAAGCCAGGTGTGGAACTCCTGAAAACAGTTTTGTTATCGATGCAAATGCTTCTCGTGGGCAATTTTTTTAATTTTCAGTATTATTTTCTGCATTTTCGGAATTGTTCGAATGATTATATTTTTCGATAATATTGTTAGATGTAATTTTAAATTCTTTGTGCTAATTGTAAATAAATAAGTGTCCAGATAAGATTTAAAAAAATTGATTTTGCCAACACTCTGTATAAATAAATCAAAGTTCCAATAACTGAACTGGTAGTTTCAGACCAAGCAGGAATTATAATTCCTATAACATATTTACGTCAAAGTAAAAATTTAAAAATATCCTTTTTGTAAACTCAATCCGGGGACATACTGTAATATGATTAAACAATTAAAGATTAATACGGTTATAATATTAAACAAACACTGGTGGAATTGGGATGCCCTCAGGAGCTTCCCTAAGACCGGTCAACCATACGCATGGTTGACCGGCTGGGGATCCCGGGGGCTGAAGGGTCCCCACACCGGCTACTTCTTGTATTAAAATATTTAATTTTTAAATTCTTTATTTATTTATTTATTTGCTGGAGGCCCCACTCCATAATTATGCCCGGGGCTTCCAAATCCTAAGTACGGCCCAGGATGCTCTAATCTATTTAAATTATTAGTTCTTTGTGATATTATTTGTTGCGGTACCTCCACTAATTTTGTTGAATAATATAAATACATTTTTCCATTATCTATTATGCTTCACTACCAATATTCTATATCATCATGCTGGTTTCACAGTAATACAGATTATCCATTATAGATATGAATTATCAAATTCAAGGTCGGCCAAAATGTCGCATTGTATAATAATTTTAACAGTGTACTTGTAAAAAACTAGTAACAAATATGTCATTGATGTCCACATATGTTTTGAAGTTATGAGACCTATTAGTTTTTAATAATTTAAGTTAGTTTAATAACAAGAAGTATGTTAGGTACCATTGCAATTTTTAGTTAATAAATTGTGAAAACGAGAAAGAAAGAAAAAAGTTTTAAATTCATTCAAAATTGTACAATTCGGCATCAGATTCTAACTCAGATTGTCCTAACGATATATTTTTTGGAGGGATGTTTTCTGTAGATGTTTTTTCCGTATACTTTGTCCAATCATCTTTGATGAGTTTTTCGCAATGATGGATACTATTTCGCCACATTTCCTGTGAAAATTTTGAAAGGGCTTCTTTTTATAAATGAAGAACATTAGCTTTGAAAAGGTTGGGCGTGAACATGTTTATTGTAATACTGTTTGGCAAACTGTTGTAGTAGTTCAATTGCATTATACTGGCAATGGTATGGTGGAAGCCTGAGAACCTGATGTCCATAACTGTCCAAAATATCGTCAATTACATATTTTCTCTTTTCTGTGTCTAATATAGGTTTAATCTTGTAACGGTCCGAAAACGGCTTTGGCAGAAACTGCATTTTAATAATTAATTGGCGCATGGACCTGCACTGTAGACAGCCGTGCTCGCACTTTTTTGTTGTGGTGACGCGTTTCCCCTGTGGGCGATTTATAAATTCGCCGGCGAGGAGCCGCCATGAGCAGACTTCAGCTGACTCGTGCCCAGTACGGTATGCCAGAAGAACCGTTGAGATAAGGTGTACCACCATCCGGTTTACGGGATAACCAACGGGGACTCAGTTAACCACCCTTGAGGGGATTGAGGCACCAAGTACAGGGCAAAGGACTAAAACGCTTATAACACCTGAGCGTTTTGTTACGGGCTAAGTAGCTCGGCCAAACCATTCTTGGCTGGAGGCCGCGATCATCCTGCGCTGAGGCCAGAATCGGGTGATCAGCGTCCACGACGCAAACCGCCGCCATTCAGGAGCTGTAGCCAGCCGCCAGCGACGACCACCAGGAACACAGGCCAGATACCCAGATATATATATATAGATATTGATACATTTTTTTTTTGTGGTCTCAATTGAGCCAGACCTCCGTTTAATTCCTTATTGACATATTGTGTATTCTTTTGTGTAAGAGTTGCGTTTACGTGTTTCGTGCCGTACGTGCTTTGCGCTTGTGTAAGAGAAAGGTCGCTCCGTCGGCCCTTTGAATCGCGCGATCAGGAGCTTGCTATATTCGGCCGAATAGAGTGAACCCTGCGCGAAAGGGTTGCGTGCGGAGGTATTTATTTCAGGAGCGCAGACACGGTGTCCGTCGTTTGTGTGAATAAACGCCGATATTTTACACTACAAAACTCACACCTGTTATTTTTTGTTCCCCCCACGTTTTCTCGATCGGGCATTTATTTCAGTTTCAGTTTTCTATTCTCACTGCGAGATTTAAATCTGGTGGTGTTGGCGCCAAATGGTCAGCGTTGTGACAGTTCGTGATTTCTGAACTTCGCTGACTGTCTGCCGTCCACCCACGCAGGTAGGGTGGAGCCACCCTTTGCGACGAAGTAGCAACGAGGTTAAAATTACGTGGAGCCTTTTTTTAACCCCCCCACTCTCTGACACCGAGAGCCTGGCCCTCGTCACTACTTCGAAGGGACCCTCCACTCGCTCCACGGCCTAACGCGCTGATTGCCCTTCAGGTACGTCACACGTTTTTGGAACCCAACGTATGGGGCAATAGCAACAATAGCAGCAATAGCAGCAATAGCAACAATAGCAACAATAGCTATCGTTGGTATCTTTATTTATTTAGCTCATCAACATCTTTTGAGGCTTAAGGGTTTTGTCAGCCCTTTGTAAATTTTTCTAGCCCTTCAGGATTTTGTTTTTCATTTTAAATAGACCTCATTTAATTAATTTTGCAGCCCTTTTTCAATTTTTGTTTTGGCCCTTTTTGCCCGTTAGAAAATTTTAGTGCCCTTTTTCAATTTTATGCGTTTTAGTAGTTTTGGCACTGATTTTCATTTTGACCCTTCAGCCCTTCGCGAAAACTTTTTGGCCCTTTGGTTTATTTTTGTGCCCTTTTTGATAGGGAATATATTTTTGTGGTAGGCCTTAAGTTTGCGCCAAGGAAACTGAACTGGGTGTTGGAAAATTTGACAGTATTTCAAATTTTTAATCGGCCTTCAGCATTTAGTATATTGAGAAAATTTGGGGTGGTTGTTTTGTCAGTTGTTGAGAATTTTTGGTGGATTTTGTAGGTAAAATAGTGTACACAAAAGAAAATATTTTGACTTTTACTTTAACGTTAACTTTTATTTTAAATATTGTGATTTGGAAATTTTTTTGGTTGGAAATTTTGATATTTCGACTTGAACTTGGATTTAAGTATTTTGAATTTTGAGAATTTTCTGGCCTGTGTCTAGTTATTTTTTTCGGCATAATTTCTACTATAGTGTAGAATAGTGTATTTTAATATTCGTTGGTTATAGATTTGTTGTTGTTTTTTATGGAAGCTAGTGAGATAGTGAACGGGCGACCACGGATCATACATATTTGGTTGATTGGTAGTTAGATTTTTGGGTATGATTTTGTGGGTTCGAGCTTACTACGGCTAGTATTTCTATTTTTGGTGCTATTAGTAGCTGGTTTTTGATAAATAAATTGAATATAACCGACGCATTTCGAAATGCTTTGTAATCTTCGTATTCTTACGGGGATTCCGTACTCTGGCGAGAATTGGCGTATCGCGTCGTGACGTAGCGATGACGCGATTTTAATGTGTTCCTTCTGGTTTTGTTCGGTGGCGTCTAAGGGAAATTATGCAGCTGTGTTCGATTCTTTTCCTAGGTAACCATCTTTTCACTTTTCTTTTATTGACTATCTAGTCATGTCCTTGGTGTCGATTCGTTGCAAACCACCTGAGCTTTGCGATTGCTCGTGGGTGCGGGAATCGATTGTTGTTAGTCGTAGACTATCCGTCTAGTTACGGGATTTTTTGATGACGATTCCTTAGAGACCACGACCATTCGTATGTTCATGGTGCGTTGCGATTCGCTATCTTTCCTTCTTCTTCATTTCGTAAGAGAGCTCGCAGTAGAGCGTGGGTGATTTAATTTTTTTCGTAGTTTGTGTGGATTCGGATCCAATGATTCCGAGATCCTGACGACGGCCATTATTTGTTCGCACTCGGCTCGTCTTTTTATACAGTATGTTTGTAGGTTTTGTAATTTGTTAGTTATCGCGTACTGTTTTGTTTCGCGTATTTGTATAACGTGAGTTAGTTATTTTTGTTCCGGCTACCCATAGCGGTGAGTCGATGATTTTACTCTACTATAGTTGGCGCGTATGCCGTTTTGACTTATTGTTTGTTCAACGAGTTAGTAAGTTAGTTTGTCTTACGGATACGTTGCTTAAACTTTTTTTGTTATCATTTTCATGTCGCGTTCAGCCCTTCTGGCGTTAATATTGTAACTTTTTCTAATTAATTGTAATAGTAATTTTGAATTCATGTCCTTATGACTTTTTTTGGTAATTTGCTAACGCTCATAAGCTGTCACAAATTTTGTAGCACAATCTTGTAGCCCATACTTTGTTATTTGGTAGTGATTGTATCGATGCTAGAACCTGTGGGATCGTGCATCGGGAGATCTGTTGTATTGGTTCTATGTAACCATCCGCTTGCGGGATTTTTGCGACAATCTTCTGAGGCACACCAACAGAGTTCAAAGTGCACCGGACTTTCAAAATTTTTCATCGCTTCTCGATTGGGTTTTTGTGATTTTGATTTTTGGTAAACTTTTTTTGATTTGTGGATCAATGGTTGTTGGACCTAGTTTCTGCTTGTATCAGGGGATTCGCCATTTGTTGGGTCATAGTGGTTAGTTTTTGGGACCAGCCGCATAGCCGGATTATAATGGCAATCTCGAAGCCTTTGGGTTTTTTTTTTTTTTTTGTACATGACTGTAGGGTGCCATACATGTTGACCAGTCAATTAACAGTTATTGTTGGAATAGAGGTAGTTAGTTGAGTCGACGCTCGAACACCTACGGTTAAGTGTGTTTTGGGTGTTGTCGTCGTATGTTCGGATAGGTCCTGCCACCGAAATGGGGGTGGTATTATGGCGACAACCGTATCTCGTTAGGAGGCTTATGTCCACTACGTATTGTGTGTTTTGAGTATGTCGAATTTTTGGTTGATAATTTTTAGTGTTATTCAGTTTAGTATTAGGATAGTTGTGACAAGCTATGAGTTGTGTTAGTTTTGTTAGTTTGATTGATTGTAATTAGTGGCTGTCACTTGTCTAAAACCATACGGTGTAAGTAAACTTTCATATTCTATGGGATCGTTCGTGTTCTGTCCTTGAGTGACATGCCGCATTGCGGAATTTTTCGACGACTCCCTAGTTTAGCTATTTAGCTTAGCCCTTTGGGGGATTTAATGAATATGGTTGTGGTTACGCATCGAGTGTGTCGGGACATTGTTACTCCCACTATTACTATCTCTCTTTCGTCATTTTTATGAGTTTATTTTTCTTTTTGGGGGTTTGAAAAAAAACATCCGCTTCCCGGAGTTTTTAATTTTGTTGGGGGGGAATTTGTAACGGTCCGAAAACGGCTTTGGCAGAAACTGCATTTTAATAATTAATTGGCGCATGGACCTGCACTGTAGACAGCCGTGCTCGCACTTTTTTGTTGTGGTGACGCGTTTCCCCTGTGGGCGATTTTTAAATTCGCCGGCGAGGAGCCGCCATGAGCAGACTTCAGCTGACTCGTGCCCAGTACGGTGTGCCAGAAGAACCGTTGAGATAATGTGTACCACCATTCGGTTTACGGGATAACCAACGGGGACTCAGTTAACCACCCTTGAGGGGATTGAGGCACCAAGTACAGGGCAAAGGACTAAAACGCACATAACACCTGAGCGTTTTGTTACGGGCTAAGTAGCTCGGCCAAACCATTCTTAGCTGGAGGCCGCGATCATCCTGCGCTGAGGCCAGAATCGGGTGATCAGCGTCCACGACGCAAACCGCCGCCATTCAGGAGCTGTAGCCAGCCGCCAGCGACGACCACCAGGAACACAGGCCAGATACCCAGAGATATATATATAGATATTGATACATTTTTTTTGTGGTCTCAATTGAGCCAGACCTCCGTTTAATTCCTTATTGACATATTGTGTATTCTTTTGTGTAAGAGTTGCGTTTACGTGTTTCGTGCCGTACGTGCTTTGCGCTTGTGTAAGAGAAAGTCGCTCCGTCGGCCCTTTGAATCGCGCGATCAGGAGCTTGCTATATTCGGCCGAATAGAGTGAACCCTGCGCGAAAGGATTGCGTGCGGAGGTATTTATTTCAGGAGCGCAGACACGGTGTCCGTCGTTTGTGTGAATAAACGCCGATATTTTACACTACAAAACTCACACCTGTTATTTTTTGTTCCCCCCACGTTTTCTCGATCGGGCATTTATTTCAGTTTCAGTTTTCTATTCTCACTGCGAGATTTAAATCTGGTGGTGTTGGCGCCAAATGGTCAGCGTTGTGACAGTTCGTGATTTCTGAACTTCGCTGACTGTCTGCCGTCCACCCACGCAGGTAGGGTGGAGCCACCCTTTGCGACGAAGTAGCAAAGAGGTTAAAATTACGTGGAGCCTTTTTTTAACCCCCCCACTCTCTGACACCGAGAGCCTGGCCCTCGTCACTACTTCGAAGGGACCCTCCACTCGCTCCACGGCCTAACGCGCTGATTGCCCTTCAGGTACGTCACAATCTGCTTCCATAGTTCTTTTTTAGGTTAACAATAACAACACTTGGTAAAGTTTCGCAAGTCTTATAGAATTTCTCTACAATTGTTTCGGCACTGCTGCCATTCTCAAGAGAGATAAACTGAATACAAATTCATATTGTGTAACCAAAATGATTAACGCGCTTAATTGATAATGGTGGTGGGATTGCTCATTCATTCATTACACGGCTTTCCTGGATGCCGTTAAATATTGGCGTATTTTCAAAGCACACCTGGTCGTTAAATATATTCCCCGTAGCTTTCTTGATTTCGAGGATTTCCAATAGATCTAATATTCTTCCTTTGTTGCCGTTATGGAGCAGCGATAATCCTTCCTTATGTACATAATGGTTATATTTGATACAATGGTCAGCAATCCCAGTGGACGCTTTATTGTCTAAATCTGATTTTTGGTGTTCTTTAAGTTTAAAAGTCTCTAAGTTTTTATTTAGTTGATGTTTGATTGAAATTGATATTGTCTCTCAAGAGGTATTCTTCCATTTCCCCTTTCCATGAATTTGAATTGATAGGATTATCAGCGCGCATGGAATGGTAGGGGGCATTGTCCATTATAACAACTACATGGACAAGGTAGCACATCAAATATCCAATAACTTCCAATCAGATGTTTTCCTAAATTTTCATCAGTCTAGCAGCAATGGTCCGAGCGAGGATAGGTGGGCCACCCTGTATGTACTAACAGATCGAAAGGAAAAAAAGCTACTTTGAAAGGATAAAACCTTAAACTTAATATAAAGAATATATATACATTCATAATAATTATAGAAGTATCACGCTGTATATAATATGAGAAACGTATTGTATTTCATTGACTTTGGGCAGCGTTGCACAAAGTGTAAACTAAATACTTTCATATATTTCTCATATTTTTTATCTTGGTTTGAAAGCTTGGGAATAAAACGAAATTTTATTTTCTTTCCTTAAAAGAACACAAGCAGTGAACTTTCATCTCCTATATTAAATTGTCTAAAGCGTGTCTTGCAAAGCGAAAATAGGAATCCATATGTAAAAGTGAAATAAAATACAAGGCAGGGAAATTTCCGCCACTTGGTGTTTTACGTTTATTTTAAAGAAATCCCCCGGTATAATAATTGAGATATTAGATTATTGGTTGGAATTGGTTAGTGAACGTTGTTCCAGTCTCACTATCAATATTTAATTGTGATATTCTTATTAATGATTGACATCATTGTTATTTTAATAATTATTTTGTTGCGTAAATAGGAAAAAAATGGTTACTGTCTTTAGTTATTCCAGATAATTGCGACCCAATTAACTTATATTTTAATAGTAGCATGTTATACTAATCCTGCTGATTACAACTATTGTACTAGAATAAGTTTTACTGTATTGGTTTGCATGGTTATGCCAGATATTTTGTTATAACATATTAATTTCAATATAAATTAATATTCTTGTGATTATGAGGAAGTTTCCAATATCTCTTCTCGTTGGTTAAATTAAATGTTCTTTAACTTGTTGCGTATAGATTCGGTGGAGTTATTTTGCCGTTGAACCCCGAAGCGTGGCCCTGCGAATTCGGATTACAATCAAGATAAAACATCATAAACCCCGGGAGATCTCTTTCCTCTGCGGAAAACCGCTCCACAGGTTAATAACGCAGCCGGCCCCGCTTTCCAGGCCTCCGCGCAATAACCACCCCCGCCCTTAGACAAATTGGCGCCTGCACTTACCGGATGCACACCGGGTCACCAGCCACCCGGACTTCCGGTACGTGAGAGTGGCTCCCCGCGGACTCCCGAAATCGCCGCCTTTCCGCCATGTTCCGGAGCAAGATTCCGGTCAACTACCCAGAATACTACCCAAGTCGCAAAATTTCCCATCCAATCCGGCGGAACGTATCAGTTCCGGTTGTTTATTTTTATCGCATTAAGCCCGGAACGGCGGAGCGCATTATTTATCACGCTCTAATTTTAATCGAATCTAGGCACTCATGAAGTAGCCCCCCTAAACAGGAAGGGAGGAATCCGTAATCCCGTTCATTATTTATAATTTCCGCGGCGGAATCCGATGAAATCCCGGACATTTTGTAAATATGATTAATAACTCTGTGAATGCAAAGTTTGCTGCATTGTTCTTATTAAAAAGAACACTTACACCTACTCTTCGTTGCCAATTAAGAAACTTATTGTACACTAGAGAATGCACGCATGACTAATTAGTATACACGTTCATTTATTTTCTACTGACAATACATTTACAACCGGCGCAGATTCGCGAAGTACTTGCGCGTGCTTTTACTATACAGGGTGGTGCATGGACAACGCACCATAGGGATTAGAATATTTTTTGTTATATTCTCAATTATTTAATGCATACAGGGTGAGTCAATAGGACGGGCAGGCTCGATTACACCTACACCGTTAATGATATTGAAATGAACCAAAATACACTGCAAACGGGAGGCCAAAGTACAGTTTGTAAAATTATTTTGTTATATACAAAGAGTGTTCCACTTTTGCAGGGCAGCCTTCGACCTAATTTTTCTAAATAGCACCCTCTGTATAAATTTACATATTTGAATTTGCGATTTTTTGGGCTTTATAAATCCGTTTAGTTCTTGCAATTCGCTTTAACCGTTCAGAAGTTGTTCACGTTTTTCAAAGAATTAATGCGTTTGCAGGCACTTATTAAAAAAATTGCAGGGCACTTAGATTCTGGGATATCAAGTTGGGACTTTGCCTAAGCCTAACAACAAAGTGTTTTAGCAAAAAAATTTAAGATAGTTCTTTTGTAGAGATAAAAAAAACTTGTCTAGTGCACTTCATTATTTAAATTCGAGATATAAATGATTTTGACTCATCCCAATCATGACTATTACAAAAATTTGTCTTGCTTTGCTGATGTCAATACGGTAATAAATAATGACAAGTGTAACGTATAAAGTAATTTTTGCAGGGCAAGGTATAAAAATTATGATTTTAATAGTTATTTATGATATAAGTGTTAAAAGTATGATTTTATTAGGTGAGAGCAGAAGTTTGCGATATGGGCGTAGCGAATGGAGCAACTCCACGAACAAAATAATCCTTTTAACACGTATATCATACACCCTGGCCGAATACCAGGTTCTCTTCTTACAAACAAACAAATTACAAAAACATATAATATATACGGCTGAGATAAAGAATCGAAAATAAATATAAATAATGGGATTTTATGAAGATATCAAAAACAGACATGGTATCACTGTTACAAGAAACTTAAAATTATGGGCAACTCAAGTTAACAAACTAGCAAACTGTAATAATAGAAAACTATTTCTACTACGATGCAGAAGATCTGGAATCCTACCAAGACATATAACTCAAAATTCAAAACATCTAACGTCCCTCCTAGATACATCGAATAAAAAATAACAGCATAGCATTACCAACTTCAATAAAAAGCTATCAGGAAAGATTCTAAACTTAGGCCCGTATCTATAGTCCGTACTTGAGCATAAGTACGACTCAAGTCGTATATTTGGTTGCGTATTTTCTATATACGTTTATGCACCAAACGCAACCAAATATACGACTTGAGTCGTACTCAAGTTAAAGTACGGATTATAGATACGGGCCTTAGAGATATAAATTGCACACGATGACATATTGCAAATCAAAAAGTCAATTACAAATATCATAGAGTTACGCAAGTCAGCACTACCAGTAAGTGTTTTTGAAAAATATAAATTATACATGAGATGTAGGTATTTATCTATTCAAAAATCTATAGAAGAAAAACTTAAAATACAATTCGCAACATTAAAAAAATAGCTCTAAGATCTACAATCAATGTTAGAAACGAGAAATGGCTTTTTAACTGTACTAACGTTAAGATATCACCTAATGTCCACACTTTACTTTCATTAGGTCCACAATATTGTTGTGAAGTACCCAAAATCAAAATAAACATTGGTCACATGTTAGCTGATATTGAATCTATCCTAGAACATGTCTCCGCTGACAAACAAAACTTACTCAGAGCAAAAGTTACGAACATTTTATCCAATAGAGTCCTTACACCATCCAACATAGTATTTTCAGAATCACAGAGGGAAACAAGTCTATTTTTAAAAAACCATCCCAATATTATGGTGACAAAAGCAGATAAAGGATCCGTCACTGTCATTATAACATCTGATTAATACAGAAGTAAGTCGTATAAACTACTGGATGATAAAACAACTTACAAAATTTAAAAAAAAGACCCAACACTAACCGCACAAACAAAGATCAATAAAGCGATAAAACAATAAATTACAAAAAAAATTATAGATGAAAATATAGGAAAACATCTCATGACGTACAATAACATTCCACCAAAATATTACGGTCTTCCAAAAATCCATAAAAAAGATATACTATTACGACCTATTATTTCGTCCATTAATGCACCGACATATAAACTTTCAAATTTCCTAGCCAAGATTTTACATGTAGCATTTTTTAACAGAACAAATTATAATGTAATAAACACTTTCAGTTTTTCTGCTGAATTTAATAATCTGAAACTACCTAAAGATCATGTGATTATATCATTATATGGTATCTCTCTTTTTACAAAAATACTAATGGACATAGTAACAGAGATAATACGTGACAACTTTGAAAGGATAACACCACACACAGATATTGATAAAGACATGTTCATTGAATTAATAACGCTCATATGCAAATATAGCTATTTCACTTATGAAGAAGTGACGTACGAACAAATTTTCGGTACTCCCATGGGCTCCCCTCTCAGTCCTATTTTGGCCACGATAGCAATGGATTACCTTCTGGATAATGTAATTATAATCTCACCTTATAAACCTTTTTTCACTAAAAAAAATGTAGACGATCTAATAATGGCAATCACATCATGTATGGTGCAAAATATAGTTGAATTTTTCAATAATTGGAATACAAACATAAAATTTACAATAGAACAAGAAGAAACTAACAAAATACTTTTCTTAGACACCCTTATAATAAGACAACCAGATAATTGTATAATCCTTGACTGGTATAAAAAAAAACCACAAACTCAGGTAGATATATCAATTACACATCCCATGCACCACTCAATGTTAAAGTAAATGTAATTTTAGCGCTTAAAAACAGGATAAACAAAATTTGTCACCCATCTTTCATAACAAAAAACCTAAAATTATTGTCAAAAATAATGATCCAGAACAGTTTCCCAAAACGACTTGTAAATAAAGTAATGTACCAGCAAGGAACCGATATAATGATCAATAAAAATATTCTATCAACAATCAATCAACCTGAAATGATTTACAAAAGACTTCCTTATATCGAGAACCTTTCACCATGCTAATTTCTACACTTAGTAATGATAACATTAAAATTGGACTCTATAACGTGAACACATTATATAATAAATATTTTACAAAATTAAAAGATAAATGTAAACAAGAACTACAATCAAATATAGTATTATATAAATATATAATCTACCCAATGGTTGAAATCTAGATTAACCCAACATAGAAGCGATTGTAAGCTCAACAAAAAGTCATGTGCTTTAGCTATACACTGCAATAATTTTAACCATAGACCTGATTTCAAAAACACTACTGTGGTAGATTATTGCAACTCTCAAAAAGGGAGACTTTTTCTAGAGATGTATCATATTAAAAAAGGCATCAAAAATAGCATGAATTTTAAATCTGATACCGACGGTCTCAGTAATATTTATTCGTTTTTAATAGATTTATCTAGGAATGACAAAATAACACAAAAATAAAGAAAAATTATTATCTAGACATATAATCTAGATATATGTTCTTAAAAACAAATTTAATTATAAAATATTTTTTCTGTCACGAAAGTTTAATGACAATCATTCATATACAACACAAATTAATTGTACGTTTTCATTTTAACTAATCTGATAATTACTTATATATGTATATACTGTTTTCTTTGATTGCTAAAATAATTAATAAAGGTTTTTAGTAACATCCCTCACGAAGGACACAACCATATGTCCAAAAGCTTGGAAGTTTAAACAATTGTAATTGTAATTGAGCAAATTACAAAAACATATAATATATACGGCTGAGATAAATAAATTTAATATATATATATATATATATACTTTAGCGCGACGCGCATTATTGTTATAACCGCTCAGACGAGGCTAAAAATTAGATATGGATAGTGATGAGGATGCAATTTTATAAGAGTCGGACATGGAGGAACCCATAGAGGATAGCGGCTCCGACACAAGCGTGGAAAGTTTCTCAAACTGCAGCCCAGATTCAGAAGATTCTGCTGATTTATTTTTTCGCCAGTGGCGTGAATTGCAGCCCAATCCACCTGTATCTTCTGTACATGTTACAGCTGGCGGTGACTGGAGTGAACTGGACTATTTTGAGCAGTTTTTTTTATGATAATCTGATAACTCATATAGTAGTTGAAACCAACCGTTATGAGGATCAGAAAAACAGAAGTGATAAGTGGTATCCAGTGACATCAGCAGAATTGAGAGTTTTCTTAGGTCTAATTATTCTCTAAAGCACTGTGAAAAAACAGAGCTATGACAATATTGGTCTAAATATCCTCTACTGGTAACACCATTCTTTTTCGAAACGCTTACCTAATAAAAGATTTGACGCAATTCATCAGAACCTTCATTTTTCAAACAATGAAGAGTATGATGAAGAAACACACCCGAATGCAAAACTAAACAAAATATGGCCCGTCTATGATTAATTGGTGAATATATTTCGCGATACATGTACCCACGAGAGGAACATAGCTTAGATGAGGGTCTTTTCTTGTATAAAGGAAGACTTGGTTGGATTCAATATATTCCCTTGAAAAGGGCTAGGTTTGGAAACAAGACCTACTTACTTTGTGAATTTTAAAAGTGGCTATGTTTGGAACTTTATTATATACACCGGTAAGATGACAAATCTTGATCAACAATATGAAAGTCTTCCGATCTCATCTCAAGTAGTTATGACACTTAAAAATGCACATCTGAATGAACGATATTGTCTTACAATGGACAACTTCTGTAACTCACCCCAGCTTGCTGACCTTCTCATTTCAAAGAAAACGGACGTATACGGTACCTTACGAATGACAAGAAAATAAGTTCCCCGGGAATTGAAAACTAAAAAACTAAAGAAAGAAGAAACAGTTGCATCCCAAAGAGGAAAGGTAGTCCTATTGAAATGGAATGAGAAAAAGGGCAGGTCGTTGATCTCAACCATTCATTCAATTTCTAGTTCAGAAGTGCAAATAAGAAAAGAAAAAAAGATCAAACCTAAGGTTGTGGTTGTTTAAAATGACACCATGGGAGGAGTAGTATTACTCCCTACCACGAAATTGTTAGATTTGTCATTATGGAACTCTTTTATAATATATCGCAAAAATTGAGGCACCAATTCAGCTTTAGTCTAGAGGTTTAACCTTATCCAGTCTATAATGGAGAATTATCACCAAACTGAGTTCACTGGTAAAAGAGGACGTCTTTCAACTAGTCTTTCGGTACTTCGCCTAACTGGCCATCATTTTTCAGACTATATTCCTGTTATGAAAAAGAAGGCACATCCTACACGACAATGTGGAGTATACTATAAGAAACGTGACGCTCGTGGTAAAAAAATTCATAGGGAAACAAGACATTGTTGCCCGGATTTCGACGTACCACAATGTGTTACCCCATGTTTTAAACTTTACCATAGTAACACTAAATTGTAACAACTTTATATCACTACGTTGAGAGTATATTTTATGGTTTTTTCCGTATTATACAGGGTGTCTCTAAATTATGTGGAAATGGCCTAACCACAGATTACTGGGATCAAAAGATGATGATTTAACAAAACTTATATACATGCAAATGCGTTTGCTTTAGCCGGTAATCAGCTTTAAAGTTAATTTAAAAAAAAAATTGCTTATAAAAAGAGAACGTTTACTTTGATTTGGATGTGGTTTGGTATGACACTTTATACGGGTATAACTCATATTTTGACATAATATTGTTATTATCAGTAGACCGGTTGTGTATAAAACAAGTGAGGCCAACATTAATACATTCATAGTTTTTAATGACTAATGCAAATTCATTATTAAGTTTTTTTTGTATCTTTATAGTTTTTGATATCTGTTACAGTTTCGGCACAAAAAATAAAATATGAGTGACTGCGCTACACTCGTTTGGAAACTGTAATAGATATCAAAAACTTTAAAGATACAAAAAAACTTAATAATGAATTCCTGCGTCCGATATGATTTTTTTAAATTTATTTGCTATTGTCATTAAAAAATATGAATGTATTAATGTTGGGCCGCACTTGTTTTATACACAACCGGTCTACTGATAATAACAATATTATGTCAAAATATGAGTTATACCCGTATAAAGTGTCATACCAAAAAACGTCCAAATCAATGTAAACTTTCTCTTTTTATAAACAATTTTTTTTTTAAATTAACTTTGAAGCTGAATACTGGCTAAACCAAACGTATTTGTATATAGATAAGTTTTGTTAAATCGTCTTCTTTTGATCCCAGTAATCTGTGGTAAAGCCATTTCCACATAATTTAGAGACACCCTGTATATTGTATTTATTTAGAATTTCATGACTTTTTATAGGCCCGAGTTAACTCGGATGAGCGCAAGAGGGTTGTTAAATCAATGTTTCTTTTTTCTGTATGTGAATTATTTTTTCATGTTTTATTTCACTAGGTATTCAAAAAACATAAAGTTCTACATAACTAATACATAAAATAAATTTAAAAAATTGAGCGACTTTTGCCAAATATATGGAACGTTTAGCGGTTAATTTTATGCTCATTTTACATATCTGGTGATTTAAGTTTATTGTCCAGGGCGAAAATTTCGATTTTCCAAAAAGATAAATTAGTTGTACTTTATATGTTTTTATATATTTTTTTTATTTTGCGCTTTCGTCAGTAATTTTGAAGTTTTGTGTGTCGACTGTTTGTCTGGTAATATTGTTGCGTATTGATACATTTGGAAGCATAATTAAAATTAATATTATTAAAATCGATATTTCGGCACTGGAAAGCATTGGTTTGCGAAGCGGCGAGGGTTATAAATCATAAATTATTCCTCTTTGTATTTGTAAGGACCGTTGTTTTCATAAATGTCTGAAGTACCTGAATTTTTTACTTCATGGTCTCCCATTAAGTAGAAAAGTAAATAAATCATAGAAAAATAAATTAGATTTGCGATTTACTTACAATCCAATACATTTTTTTAAATGCCAAATTTTTCAATTGGAGCCCAAGTTCATGAAGAGTTATTGGCATTTTTGTATTTGTAAGGACCGTTGTTTTCATAAATGTCTGAAGTACCTGAATTTTCTACTTCATGGTCTCCCATTAAGTAGAAAAGTAAATAAATCATAGAAAAATAAATTAGATTTGCGATTTACTTACAATCCAATACATTTTTTTAAATGCCAAATTTTTCAATTGGAGCCCAAGTTCATGAAGAGTTATTGGCTTTTTTTTTGTTTTTCGAAAAATGGTATTCTAAATATTATATTTTGACCAGCCATGCGTTCGACCACTGAAAAATTGGATTCAATTTTTAAGATTCAAGACCCGCGAAACCGATATCTAGGAAGGAAGGGGGAATCGAATTCAATATCGTGCCGGGCACTAATATAGGCAACCTTGCTACGACCACCGTGTGCTCAAAATATAACGCTAAAATATAAATTAGTTCTATAAATAGTAATACATGAAATCAAATAGAATGAGAGTAATCATTCAAAGTTCATAGATATTAATAATATAAGAACAAGAATTATAAAAAAGAAGAAATAGCAGTAAAATGTAGCAAAATAGATTTTTTTTTTAGTAACAATAATTACATCTAGGTACTTGTAATATTTCTTTGCCTGAAAAAATATACAGGGTGATTTTTTGAGGATTTTTTCTCAGATTATTAGGGCAGAATAAAAAACTCCCACAACACTTCAATTTTTAATTTTACAGGGACATCTTTTTACGTGATTACTGTTGACATGTGTGTCCGTTTCCCCCTCTCCTTCAATAAGCACCTGTCAAATATTTCAAATGGGATGACCCAACTTGTGACACATCATTTGAAAGGTCGTTATGTCACTAATTCAGCTGTGCACATTTTTTTTAAACACATTTTCATATTATTATTTATTTAAATAAATAATAAATATGTGCACAGCTGAATTACTGACATAAAGACCTTTAAAATTAGGTATCACTAGTTGGGGCATCGCGTTTGAAATTTTCGACCGGTGCTTAATGGAGGGGAGGGGAAACTGACGACCGACATGTCATCAATAAGTCAAAAGATGTACCCCTCAAAATTTACCTTCAAAAAGATCCCTTTGAAATCAATTACCATTGATGTGCTTCGGGAGTTTTTTTATTTGGCCCTGATCTGAGAAATCCATGTGGATACTTTTCGAAAAAACCCTGTATATGTGCCGCATGATTATAATTGGAGTTGTATTATCGAGAACTGCAATGCAAAACCTTATTGAGATTATATTATTCTTCCGTTTACCAGCAAAGAACGTTACACGAGAGTGGCACATTTTATTTTGCATGAGAAATTCAAAGTATAATAAATGTAATTGCTTTAAAGTAAGCAGTAGCGTAAGCGTGATGTAGTATGAGTTGCGTTTAAGAATATAGGCAATTAATTTTCTGTTTGGTTGTTTTTACCAATATCTGTTTATAGTTGGGTTATTCTATTTATTCTGTGTTTATAAGTTTCTTTGCTCTGATAAACGTCGGAGTGGTCAGAACATTTGGGTGAGTTTTCAGCGAGTGTAGATTTGAATATTGGCGGCAATCATGTTTAGTTTATAATGCTGCCGGTGTAGTTGCGGATTGAATGCACGTCGAACGGCTAGTACCGTAATATGCCACATAAAACCAAGAATCACTATTTCTGATCACTATTTCTTGTTTTCTGTCTATAGCGATTATATCGATATGTTGGGCCGAAACTCGTGATAACACCCACGCAATTCAAGTGGGTTCAAGTTTTCCAGATTTCAAGTTTTGGGTTTCAAGTGTTAACTTGAAGTTTTAATTATGTTTTTTGCCACGAGATTATTTCGCAGTTTAAAGCCTCACTTTAGCTTATGCTTCGAATCCCATATATGTATTTGTCAATGAACGATTATGCCTCATTAGGACCGTGCAAGTTGATGCTAGAAACACAGCAATAAATTAGTCGAAGCAAATCTGCCAGGTTCTACGCCCTAGTTTTCCTAGCTCCGCGCCAGTTTGTGATACCACTGGGCCCTAAGCTTGCAAGGGACCCCTAGAGAGTATTGGCAACTCAACATCGGACACCAACAGATGGGCTTAGATATATAATAAATTCATCTTGGGTCCGTGGAGGCCTCATGACGACCTCAGTCTCACGATCGTGTAATTTGAAGTTATTTAACTCGCTCACGTGCTCGGGCAAGTTTTTTCTATATAGATTCAATCCCAATATAAGCGGAAGCATTTAATTTAATTGCGGATATCTGGATCGAGGAAATCTGCCGTTCTTCAAGCGAGCTCGCTGAAAAAAGTGCATAGTCCGTCGTGAACTAATTCTAAGAGCCAGACTGCCAACATAACAAAACATTCGTTGTTGTTTCGCTCCTTGTCATGTTTTCTTTTCATAAAATAGTTTTGAACTGATTCAATGTAATAAAAGCTCACGTTGAATTGTTGTTGTCTATCGCAGTTTCTAGTTTATCCATTCCCGTTTTACTTATTTTGTCTAAACACTAAAATCGATCGCATTAAGATCCCGTGGATAAAGGCTTTTAATCCATTAATTATAGCGGCAGGCTTAAGTTTCTCAATTGCTATCTTAATTACAAGTGCAAATGTTTCTTTTGTAAGTACTTTCGTGGGATAATTTCTTCGAACTTCCTATACAGCTGATTTCTATACGTTCTTCTTAATTGCAGGTGCAAATGTTTCTTTTGTAAGTACTTCCGTAGGATAATTTCTTCTAACTTCCTATACAGCTGATTTCTATACGTTCTTCAAAGATGGAAATAGATTTGAAGGATACTTGTTGAAACTCCATTATTATGACTGGGTAAATAACGCACGTTTTTAGTTTAAAAAAAAAGTATTGTCTGCGACATGTTTCGACTCACAGTATCTTCATCGGGCAGATGATTAATGATCTTACAAATGTACTAGGGTCAAGTGGTGTAAAAATTAGACATACCAAATTTTGGGTAAAAATGAGACGGTCATTTATTTTTCAATAAACCCAATACTATTAGTACCCTAAAGTTACTAATTGCTAGGTATATATTGTATCATCTATATCCATATGTATGGGTAAATTACTATCATGACTAGGTTCCAATAATTAATTTAGTTCATCATGTTGTATTTTACATCTTAAAACTTTTAAAATGAAGCGTCAAACTCTTGTTGTCGTGCGGTATTGAGTCTTCGGGCGCGCTCGGATAATATCGCTTTGTGATGGCGTATTTCTAACGACCATTTTACCATGTCATGCGTTAGTGTACAGTTGAATGCAAGGTAGTGAACACGTGTTGGTTTTGTGGGGCAAATTTGAGACGGCTTTTGGGGTAAATATAAGACGACACGTGGGTTTAAATGAGACATAGTTATTAACTTAATTGTTTGTTCTTACCAGGGTGGAGCAGACCAAAATGAATTGAAATTATGTAAAAAAGGCAAAGTCTTATACTGAAGACGATTTGCAAAATGCGCTTATCTCAATAAAGCATAGTAGGTTATTATTAAGAATGGCTCCAATGAGATTTCGAATAGATACATCAAAATTAAGTCGAATTCTCAACAATAGAAATGTTTTATAACGTGGTCGAAAACAAGCTTTATCGAAGGAACAAGAAACCGATTTAACAGAAAAAATTACAGTCCTGGCTAAGTGGCGGTTTGCTCTTTCCAAAGAAGAAATCAAGTCGGTTGTTCAAATCTACGTTAACGACAATAATTTAACATCACTGTTTAAAGGTGGCAAACTCGGTGACGATTGGTTCCGCATGTTTTGCATGAGGAACCGACTGAGCCAGAAAATGATGGCAATTAGAAAAGTGCAGAAGAACAGCTACTACCGACCCCTTTATTATATTTGGTTTTTATGGCCGACTTGAAGAAACAATAAACCAGCTAAGTTTACAAGACAAACCATCACATATATTTAACTAAGATAAAACAAGTTTTAATTTGGTCCCCTGGAGAGTGAAGGGCGTTGCTGCTGTAGGTCAAAAAGTTCATTGATCCATCGAGGGTTCGGGAAAAGAAAATATAACTACCAATTCGTGAATTTTGGCGAGTGGGATATTACTACCACCCCTAATAATATATCAAGGGAAAAATCTATGGAGCAGATGGATAGGTACAAATGATTTAAAAGAGACTTGCTATGCTGTCTCATACAAAAGCTGGATGACAACTGCTGTCTTCAATAGTTGGTTCATTAAATTTTGTGAAAAGGTTCCAGAAAGGCCGCTCTTGATTTTAATGGATAGTCACGTGTCACACCTAGACAGAGGCACTATTGAATATGCCATAAAAATGAAATCACCTTATTTAAACAACCACCACATACCACGGATATTTTGCAACCTTTAGACAAGTGTTGCTTTGGACCACTCAAGCTGAAATGGAACCAGAAGCTTATCGAATGGCAGCGTTTAAATCAGAGAAAACTCTCAAAAAGTGAGTTTGCAGATATGATTTGTGCATTATGGAATGAAGGAATCACACAAGGAACTATAATAACGTTATTTGAATCCACTGGAATATTCCCTTGTAATAGGGAAAAATATTCATAGGGAAGATTAAATGAAGTCAAATTACAAAAATACAATGCAGGAGACAAAACCACAAATCCACTTGATATTTTTGATGAGTTAGATCAGCACGAAGAAGAGGGAGGAAATAATGAAGAAGAGATCCACAACGAAGTTAACAAAGAAAATGAGGAAACTAAATATAATATTAACGAAGATGAGAGAAGTGAAAATACTTTAATATTGCTAGTGCGTCTACTTCATTTGAAAATATTTTACTTAACAAAATCAACAAAACAAAGTCTAAAAATAAGCGAAGACGTAAAATAGTTTCTAATTGTGCTATACTGACGAGTTTAGAATATCTAAATCTAATTAAAGAAAAAGAAGCTCCACAAATAAAGAAAAAAGCACAAAGAAAAAAAGTGAAAGTAACTATCGATTCCTCATCAGAAAGTGAAACCGGAGATGTTGTTTATAACGATGAGAGTGATCTTGAAAATGTAACATTAGAAGATCTAGTAAAGGAAGATAATCTTTTGGATGCAGATATTTGTTCAAGTGAAATAAACAGTGGAGACTTTATTTTGGTCAAATTTCACACATAGAAGAAGCTGCTACATTACGTTGCACTTGTAGAAACGGTAGACGAAAGCGAGCTTGCTGTATCGTATTTACGTCGAAAAGGCAATAAGTTTATTTTTCTAGAAGGGACTGACAAATTCGAATTAGCTAGGGAAGATGTTGTCAATAAATTACCTGCTCCAATGCTTCATGGAGGGACTTCTAGAGTCTTCCAACAGCTGGTATTTGGAATAAATTTCGAAAAATATAATGTAAACTAAGTCACATTATTTGTATTACTATTTTAAGAGTAATTTTTAATTTGTATATTATTTTTGAAATGCTTTTCTGCTCAGAATTTTTGTTTTGTTGTTCTTTTCCAAGTTTATTCGCTAGAATAATATAATAAAAATATTCATGTAAATAATGTCTCATGTTTTTAACTAAAGTGTATCAATTTCACCCCTGTAATAATAATTAAGAAATGGGCTTACTTGTTCACCTGAAAACATATCGTCGGCTTAATGTTACAAGGTTGTATGTGCAAATTTGTAAATTTGGGAATAAGGATTTTAAATATGTTTGCTATATAAAAAAATGATAAATTTTCTACTGTCAATAGATATGTTTTTATCACAGGTTCCTAATGATAAAATTTTATTCTTCCAACAAGTTGAAAGGTCCCGCTTTGAAAACATATAGCCCTGCAAAGCTATAGAACTAAAAATTAAAACAATGTTACATGCAACCTTGTAACACCAAGCTGACGATATGCCTCATTTTTGCCCAAGCATGTTTCATTATTACCCAAAAAGCAGGTTAAAATGAGACACAGTAATTTTTTTTTTGCAGAAACATTTAAATGTGCTAAAATTATTTATAGTGTATTATTCCTTACACTAATATGCATATGATGCATATTTTTTAATCAAGTATTTCATAAATTAAAATGCTGAAAAATGAAAAGTTTTCAAAATTGTCTCATTTTTACACCACTTGACCCTACATTCTTAAAAATAGCTTAACACCTAACAGTTTTGTAGTGGAGAAAATAGAACAGTTTTTACCGTCTTAAATTTAAAAGTGGGGATTTGCCACTTCAGATTGTTCATCTAGTAAAATTCCCAGTTTATTGAAACGATTGATTTCCAGACTTTCTAATTAATTTAATTTATTACTTTTATCCATTGAATACCGGGCTTTTTTTCCTTATTACACATATGATGGACAATGTATAACTGGTTGCCTGCATCTACCCGCAAAGAATTTCCTAAGTGTAATTAAAAAAAAAAAACTCATTGGCGGCGTCGGTGCAAGCAACCTGTCAATTTTGGCATATGTTACACATAGAGGTTATGTTTTTATTCAATGCAATACACGACAGGGTTTTTGAAGACACGCAGAGTATTCGTAATGTATTGTGGATTTGTGCCTTTACATGCAGTACGTATACGGCCTTTCAATTCATCTACGTTATGTATTTGTACGACATTAAAAATTTTACTTTTCAATTAACGCCAAAGAAAATAATCATTTGTTGACATATCAGCTGATCTTGATACATTACGAATACTCTCGTGTATTGTCTTGAATAAAAACATAACCTCTCTGTGTAACATATGCCAAAATTGACAGGTTGCTTGCACCGACCGCTAATGAGTTGTTTTTTTTTTAGAATTACACATAGGAAATTCCTTGCGGGTAGATGCAGGCAACCAGTTATACATTGTCAAACATATGTGTAAAAACGAAAAAAAAGCCCGGTATATTCCTTTTTTAATATATTTTTATTTTATTATATTTTTCTTGCATTATAATTTTTTTTCTTTTATTTCTTTTTTATTATATTTTTATTTATTATATTTTTCTTGCATTATATGCTTCTTCATTATCACCAGTAACCTAAAATAATATAGGATGTGGCGAGACTAGTCTTCAAACGGCCATATATAATTTCCAGCCAATGCCTAACTAATTTACTCAAAATAAAACATGATAAGTTGAGAACCGATCTGGAACAAAATCAATATTTATTTCGCAGTAATGCCAATACTCTTAGGTGATTGAATTTAAATTCATTTAATATTACTATTAAATCAATTTAATACAACTATAACATTCGATGCTCACAATTTTTACCAACATAATTATGCAGAGACGTTGTTCTGATAAATACTTAATTCATGCTCTTTATACCCTTACCTACTCCCTACTTTTTGATTTCATCAACTTTTATTATAACGCTTTCTCGGTCTTCTCTGGAATATGATCCGCTTCCCACGCGCCCTACAGACTAAACATACTTGACTTTTTAACTCCCCATATCGCTCCAATGCGCGATCTCTTCATTTTAATTACGTTTAAAATATTTAACTTAATTTCATATTCCATTCCTTATTTTATAACTGCATTTGCATTGCATGTTTTATCAACCTCGATTCGTTAATTAAATTTTTTAGTAGAATATTTAACTGTATTGACTCTTAGGATCCTGCAAGCTCTTGGAACACCATATTTTATTGCAGCTTTTCTCTGACCCATACCATGTTTAACAGCGTCAATTGCTTTTATAATATTATCTTCAGTATATCGCTTTCGATAGAGAGAACCTTCACTAATTTCAGGCATTCAGGGTGTTCAAGATAAGGATCAACATCATGGGGATCTGGGAAACCGCAAAAGTTACAAAGATGGTTATATTAAAAAAAATCGCAATTTAGTGGGCAGTAATATGCTATTGAGAAAACTACGAAATGCCGCTTACTTCCGGAGATATTCGACAAAATCCGAAATTTTGCTATATCGTTTTTTTGTAAAAATGCGGCCGGAAACTTCAAAAATCGCCTTCGTCAATGCATCGCTGCTAGGGGTCTTCATCTTTCTCATGTCATCTTTAGGACTTTATGCATAAAATGGCATGATGTACAGACTAACATAAAATAAATTTTTACCAAATGTTGCATGTGTAAACAAGAAGAAATATAAGCTCACACACTAGATGAGCTGAGGGATAAAATTAGCCAAGCTTGTGCTGCAATTTCGCCGGAAATGTTACGATGTGTAAGGCAAAGTTTCTACGAGCGCTTGGGTTATTGCCTTGAAGTGCAAAAAGTTGGTCTCTTCGAGCATTTGATATAGCTAATAATTAATAGATATTATCTGTTATTATTTCTAAATCTATAAAAATATTAACAAAAGCTTGTTACAGGGCAGTCTTTCTGTTAAATTTAATTTTTAATCTTGTGACAATACAGATGTTTGTATTTTATAATTATTCATTCGTAATATTGTATTTGAAACATAATTGATAATGCAATAATAACAATGCGTGTGTTGTTTAGTGACATTAACGCCGTATGTACTTAGTTCTCTTAGACAATCTGGCTACATACTTACATTTTTCAATTACCTCATTAGTAAGTATCACATAATAGGCAGAGTTTAGCTGCGGAGGCAAACATTATAATGTTTCACGAAGTGGTGAGATGTGTTAAAAGAACTCAGCGCGCATAACCGTGAAGATACGGAATTTAATGTATACACGAAATCATTGATGTTATAAATTCCAAGCACATGCGGGTTGACGATGGACACAAAAACTGTAATTTTCTCTGCTATGGAAACCTGTGTCAACAGAATTACCCGGGCATAAACGTGAGTGTGCTTTGATATGCGAACGTCTAGCAACCTAAATCCCATAACAAAGTAACATTATTTAAATATGTAGTTATTTTTCAAGTTTTCTCTGAAAATCTATTAAAAAATATACTCAATCCATACATTTATGTTGCATTTTACTATTATTGCTATGTAAATAGCAATAATAATAATAATATATTACTATAATAATTAACACATTATTATTGGACAATAAAATTGTAAGAATTTAAGAAAAAAAAATGAAATTGGTGGGGTGGTATTACCCTCGAATTGAACGTCTGGTGACATTCTTTGTTCGATCAGTGAAATTGATCCATTGCGAGCGAAATATTAGAATCAGCACTGGCATACAATGCAATGGAAATGGAATGCAAATGGAATAGAATGTAAATGCATTTACAGACAAAACTGATTTTCATTCAATAGCTTGTGTCATGATGTTCCGTTCCAAAAACTTTGATCGATTTCTTGCACCAACCGGACTTTGCAGCGCTGTAACTCGGAGACTATTTGCAGCAATCACATATTTCGAACAGACTATTGTAGATTTTTTCAAGTTCTACAATTTTACATTTACGAAGATTCAAAAAAACGACTCATTCGGGAAGAAAACGGGGAAAAAACTGATTTTTGATAAATTTGACGACCTCTACCGTTCGAAATATCAACTATACCGTATCGCACTAAAGACAAGAAATGTATAAAATTTGATGTGTAATATTTCAATATTTATTTGATGTGCAATATTTACTTTTTGTGTACAACCAATAGAAAATGAGACAAGTCGAAAAATTTTCAAATAGCGGCACTTTCGGACCTTTTTGGTTTTAGACTAGTCTTATGTCCCTCAACACTTAAAAAAATATATATATCAAGTTCTATTTTTTCCGAGGAAAATCTACAATTTTACTGTACTAATATTACGTATTAACGAATCTGAAGCGACTTACTACTATATGTACAGTCACGGACTCTAAGAATGACGCGTCCATTCGTTAGAGCAGTCTGCTATCCTTGTCTGGTCCCACACGGAGGCCAGGTAAACAAGGATAGAAGACTACTCGGACGGACGGACGCGTTTTTCTTAGAGTCCGTGGCTGTACAACCACGGACTCTAAGAATGACGCGTCCGCTCGTCCCCCCCGGAAAATATCCATCGCCCCCTCTGGCAATTTAGTAAAAATGTGTATCAGTAATCAGTATCTGCGTATCAGTAAATCAGTATTACCATTGTCAGCCGTACTGTAATTAGAGACCACAGTTGTACACGATCATGTTTACTATTTTATATTTTCTAGAATTGTAACAACCGATAAAGTGAAAATTCTATTTTCTGAAAGCTCAGTGGTGCATTGGAATTAACGGATAAACAAACATGTGCGCTTATATTTGCTAATGCCATTTGACGGTTATAATCATTTATGACTTATTATTCTGTTCTTGATCAAATCTATACAACGCCAGGAAAGGTAGAAAAGGTAAAGTGATTTTATGATGTCTCTTTTAATTTCTTTTATGGTTTTAAAACGCGTCAAGTTGAATGACAGAGCAATGCAAATGCGCGTACGATGTTTATTTTTATAGTTTCCACTAATTTTGTAAATTCGAATTCTCCTGTTTTCCTGGATTAAAGCTACGGAAAATTGAAAATCGACAATACATGTGGATGCACTCTTTTTTTCTACCATGAAATGCACTAAGATGCAAAAATAGTGCACTCCAGCCTAAATTAATCAGGAAATCAAATAATTGAACATAAAGAATTAACTATGCAAATCTATGTATATGCTTCGTTGAGCAAATCCCCACTCTGTATATACATTTCATAGTTTACATAGAATTATTTAGGAAAAAATTAGACCAATTAGTACCCAATTGAGTTTTTCTTTATGAACTTGTTTTTGCGATTCGGCAAAATTGAAATATTTTTTGTTTGTTTATAATTCCATGCTTAATTTTGGAATGATGTTTTAGATTTCTCCATATACCAAAGTTTATGGAGAAGTTTGGTTTTCGTGAAAAATTTCGAACTCCAGAATTCAACGGAAATATCCGTATTGAGAGCCACTGGGTCCAATAATACTCTATTCGAAAATTGTCTGTCTACGCTTCTGTTTGAATTTGATAACTGTATGGGCACAATAAGCCAAAGAGTACTCTTGATAACAGAATAAAATTTGGAAATTTATATTTAGATTTTTCGACCAAAATCTAGATTTGAAGAGGTTTTGGAAAACAACCTGCAACTGGAAGTGGGCTTACCATTTTTTTGTTTTTGTCAATAATTTGGAAAATACTGCAGATATTTACAAAATATTTTAATAAAAGGTAAATATAAAACTGCATTTTTCTATAATAAACAAAATTTCAGAGCACTCTTGCTTTGTGGACAAAATTACGTTGATATTTAATTGTTATTATTATTTATGTTAATATAGAGAAAGTCATGTGCTGCCCCACGTCAGATTTTTGTATTACGTACCTCTCCAATATATGAAAGTATTGATTTTGAACTGACAAGTTATAAATTTAAGAATCACCTTATGATCATTTTTTTTGTAATGTTAGAAACAAACTTGCAATTTTTTTCCCAGAATATTGCAAACATACCGACTTGTCTATGGGAAGATTTTAATACCCCCTCTCAAACGCAGTAGGCGGAGTGAAACGTCAGGGGTGAATTATGTGGGGCAGATATCTCCAGTGCAATATTGTGCGTGCGCAACTAAGATGTGAGTGATTCACACACGCGCTAAAAACATAAAATCTGGTAACTTGTGTTGCCTATACTTAAGAGTCAATTGAAGTAAACAATTTCTTCATATCTGGAGAAGACCGAGTTGATTCTACATTTGATGAACCTGATTTGAGTAATTGTTTTCTTAACACAATAGGTATATACATTCATATAATAAATCCTTCGATTTCTTTTAGATTTTTATAATTTCCTAATTTTTGTCTTCTTCTGGGAAACTATATATTCATAAAAATGAATTCGTTCATAATTTAAATTTGTGATAATCCACTTGATCATAAATATATTATATACAGTGACCTCCAAAAAGTCGGTATCGTATTGGGCATTTTCATTATTATTGATTTACAAAAAAATGTATGGCATTAATTTGTGCTTGTATAAACACCATATTAGCGTCTATCAGATGTACCGAGTAATTTTTACTTACCCAGAAAATCTCGTTTTTCAAAATGATGAAAATTGAAATAATGCTAATTTTCGGAAATCGTGCGAGATATCATTAATATATTTTTACTACAAGTTAGTTTTAGATTACTGAAACATTTAAAGGACATGTTTTTTTGTTATCTGTAACTTTTGCAAAAATTAGGTTTTTAGTGTTTTTTCATATTTATCATCTCATCATTTTGGCCAGTATATATGAATACATACAGGGTTTTGTGGAACTAAAACATTAACAAGAGGAGATTTATATTTTTGGAAGCTATCCAAATAAATATTAATTATCATTGAGAAATATTTCACCTAAAAAGCACCTTGCATCAAAAACGTAGAAACTATGCAGTGACATAGCATTTTGATAAATAAAAATTCTAAAGAAATAATTAGTATTCCGAATTGTTTTTGTTACTGATACATGTTATAAGTTTTTATCAAACCCTAAAATAAAATTTGAGATTTAGTTTTCGTACCTAACTAAAATCTAAAAAATATGAAAAAAAAACATTAAAATTTTAATTGTGGCAAAAGTTGCAGAAGATAAAAAATACTTATGAACTGTAAATAATTCAGTAATCTAAAACTTAGAAGCAATAATAGAATCTCATCAATATCATGCGTGATTTAAAAAAATTGGCAGTATTTCCATTTTCATCATTTGATAAAACGTGATTTACTAGATAAATAATAATCACTATATGGGGTCGATAGCCCAATAAAGATCGATTATATATAATAATCACTCGGTATATCTGATGGAGGCGAATAAGGCTTTTAAACAAGCTCAAATTAATAACACTGGTGAATTATTTTACGATCAACTATTGCTGTTGAAATGAAATACAAATGAAGCAGGATGTAGTTAAATGTATTAAATATAAGTACATTACTTTCACATTGCTATAATTGTTAGATTTTACTGACTCAATGCAACTATCGCCATTTAATTATCTGTAGTAATAACTCAATAGTAAGGTATAGTTTATTTAAGTTCAATTAGAGTTTTCGAAAGCACAGTTTGCAACAACCCGACGCCGAAAGCGGAGGGTTTTTAAGTGAAAACTATCTTTGGGTAGTAATCAGTCTAATGTTATTTTGATTCGATATTGTCGCACACGTGACCACAGATACACAAATTTGATTGGATTTATACTTCAGCAAACACCTCTTACCAAACGTCATAAACATTTGTTTATCTACAGGTGAAATAAAATGTTCTTGAATCCGCTAGTGAATTAATATTTATTTATATAACAAGTGAGCTAAGGGGATGTCTTTGAAACACATCCTTAGCTCACGTGTTTCATACAATATTTTATTCAATTTTGTCGAAATACGTTTAGTAGTTACAGATTTAATTTTTATAATATCAAGTCGGTGAAAAGTCAGACATTTATTGTCACATCAAAATTTAAAAAGGCCGATTGTAATGTTTTTGCATCAGAACGGGAATTTTGAAACGGTACAATGAAATAGTAGACAACAGAACTTTACTTAGTAGTAGGAAAAACGTAATTCTTTCAAAGCCTGAAGAACTACTTATTTTTATTGTTAAATATAGAGATGAAGAGTTTTTCGAAATCTAATAGTTGCTATTCAAATTATGCTCACCGTATCGGTTTCAATAAGTTGTGAAAGATCAGTAAACTTAAACTGATTATATCTTATTTAAGAGCTTCATTGGCCCATCAAGATTATCGGATCTTGCTATTTTGAGTGAAGAACGAGAAAAAACAGAAAAAAATAAATTTTGCTCATACCGTGCGAGCAAATATTATTATCATCAACGTTTGCTTTGCAAAGCCATACAGCTTAGCTTAAAATTCGTCAGTTTGGCACGTCATGTGTTAGACACAATTTTAACCTAGATTTGGTTAGATATATCGTCCCCTTATAATTGTGATCTAAACCGAGCCCTGCGTTTTTCAGCCCAAGCCCTCTTGGATAAAAATAATTTTTGGTCGCACGGTATAATCGATCAATTAGCATCTATAAACGCGCGTAAAGTACATTTCTAGATATTTACTATTTGTACTTATTCTAATGTCCCTAATATTGCCGTAAGCCTTACATTGCAAATTTTATGTTGAAATTAATAAAAGATCTGTAATTGACAAGGGCGCACATTTTTGCTATGCTATGGGTAAAACTTTAAAATTTGTTTTACTCCATTATTTGTTGGCATTGTATAGAACAATAATTTATTTGCACTTATTGTAGTTGCAGCAAAAAATTAGTACTAATTTAGCCGTTATGAAGAATGTTGTTTTGGAAGAACCAAATTTTACGTTAATTATAAATTGAGTGTTTGTGAATGTAGTTTAACCATACCAAATTTACAACTAATAATCTAATGAAATTGCTCGTGCAAAATGAAACAATAGCCACTAATTTATTCAGGTTTAGTGGTATGTCGGAGGATAATTTCGTAAACTATTTTTGTTATACCTAAAATTAAATTTAAAATTTGATGTAGGTGTGTTGACAGCAGAGACACAAGAGTATAGAGCGTTAAATCCTGTCAAATCAATAGCCGCTTATGTTAAAGTCGTGTAATCGATTGTTTATTTATATCATTACTTAAATATTTCGTGACATTTTAGTTATGCAACACAATTAACAAGATATTTTCCGTAGTTCGGTTTGGTGAATGATGCAAGATGCTCAGGCCTTCCCCTTGCAAGCGCACGCATCATTTACTAATGGCACCCGCCAATGTAACATGATACCCGGTTTAGAAGCCGAACGACGTTTAGACAAATATGTCGCCTACGAGAATATTAACCCGCAAGTACTACTACCGGGTCCTCTGGTCCCGAGCAATCCTATTGGCTTGCAGAAATTAAAAATATTGATGTGGGGTGAGTGCCGCCTTTGCTATGCTCAAATATATCAATTGACTTTCGATTGGCGAAGAGAGCGCACGTCTAATAAGTTTTATTTTTCGTAGGCGACATTCTTGTCTACTGCTTTGACTCGGGTTTCAACACGCCCCTGACGCGCGTCGCTTTGCCAGATTCGTGCATTATCATATTTATTGTACATTATTGTTGTCAATATCTAAGCTAGGTTAGATGGGTTAGTTTTAAGGTCATATATCAAAGAAATTACTGCCCACAGTTACGTATTTAAGCACCCCCGAGAAATAGGACTACTTTATAGTGCCGCGCGCACCCATGTCTGGGACTGGCAGTAGACAAAAATGTATGTTTGCTCTTTTTTTAGATATACATGTTTGCGGGTCCTGAGGATCCGGTAGTAGCAAATTGTAGCAAATTTATAGCGTTTTGGGAAAAGTAATTTTTTTTTGTAATTAATGTATTGATATTAGTATGGTAAGTAATAATAGAAGCATTTAAAAAATATATTTATAAATAAAATTGTTGTAGGCTAATACCAGAGACAGCACCAGGCCTTTAACCGATGCTGAATTATTAGATATAATTAATGATGATGAATTTTGGTCTGATTGTATGGATGATGAGACCCCCACAAATATGGAACCAGCTCCAGGTGAAGCAGAAGGGAGAAGGGATGCTTCGGTGCAAATAGTAAATGCCAGGGATAAAACTGACTCGGAAGAAGAAGATTTAGAAATTGGAAGTGATCATGACTCCGAAAGCGATACAAAGTGGATTCCAGCAGATGATGAACATAATGAAGCTCAAGATTTGGCCGTAGAAGCAGATAGAATGAAGCCCCACAAGTAGAAAGCGAACAAGGTTCAGTTGAAGTGAGAACCAATCTTTTTACGGAAACAAAAACAAATATCTATGTCAAAGACTGCACCTTCGTGTACCTACTAAGACTCCAAGGCACAATATTGTTAATGTCCGGGCAGGTCTTACTGGTACTGCTCGCAAAAAAATACCCAAGACAGCACTTGAAGCTTGGAATGTATTGTTTACAGAAGAAATCATAAACTTAATTGTTCGGCATACAAACGAAACAATTGAATCCATGAAATGCTATAATAAATTTAAAGTAAAAAATAATTCTAGCCAAACGTGTTTACCAACTTTCGTAAAGAGTATTGACGCTTGCGAACTGCAAGCTCTTTTGGAGTTGTTATATCTTCAAGGAATTTTTAAATCCAACCATGAAGACCTAAGATCTCTTTGGGCAACAAGTCGCACAGGGAGAGATCTTTTCAGAAGTACGATGTCTTTGGCTCGTTTTTCATTATTACTTGTGTCTTCGTTTTGATGATCCTTCTACTAGATGTGAGCAAGTCAAGGAAAATAAGCTTGCTGCGTTTTTGAGAAATTTATCAGAAACTGCAGGGAGAACTATTCACCAGGGGTAAACTGCACTATAGATGAGATGTTAGTAACATTTCGACTCAATAACACATTATATGGTAAATGCAGAAGTCTATACTGGCAAAAACCCAAATTTAAAAATAAACCAAAGCGAAAAAGTGAAAATTAAATTGTCACTTCTAACTCAAGTAGTTCTTAGACTAACAGAGCACATAGCAGAAACCAACCGAAATGTTACCGCCGACAATTGGTTTTTATCAATTGAAGTAATTAACAAGCTTCAAAAACGTGGTATTTCTTATGCCGGGACTCTAAAGAAAAATTATGCCGAAATTCCGAAGCAGTTCATACCAAATTGCCAACGCACGGAACATTCATCTCTATTTGCTTTTACTGCTCAGAAAACTATGGTTTCGTATGTACCGAAAAAGGGTAAAGCAGTAATTTTGGTTTCTAGTATGCATCACAATAGTGACGTAGACCCAAATATAAAAAACAAGCCTGAAATAAACCTTTTCTATAATGGTACTAAAGCTGGGGTAGATGCGTTAGATGAAAAATGTCTTACATATTCTACATCAAGAGGAACCCGTCGTTGGCCCCTGGTTTTATTCCACCCCTGTCTTAACATTGATGGCGTCAACAGTCGTGTTTTGTTTCAAATTGCAATGGAAAATCAAACCATATGCAAATACAATTTCCTGAAACAACTGGGTCAAGAATTGTGCGCACCTTATATGAAACTCTGCATTTGCATGAATCATGTACCCAGAAAAAAATATTGTTTATGTGCTGATTTGCTTGGGGTTGTTATGGATGAAGCACCTAGGTCTCTCGAGCAGCCCTATAAATCCAGAAGACCTAGAAGTCGGATTTTCCGTTCTTCAAAGGACCGTAAAACGAATAACTTCTGTGCATCGTACAAAATACCGATATGCCTAAAATGTGCTCTTACAATTTGTCCAAATTGTGTTTAAGTTGTTTTGTGTGCTCAGCTTAATATATAGCCATGTTAGAGTCAAATTTTGTATACGACTTTTCAAAATAAAAAACAACCCTTTAGAATTTTTTTTAATGGGTCCGTGGGACCCAGTAGTAGTGCTTAAGAAACAATTTTTGGGTAGTAGTACTTGCGGGTTAAAATGAAAACGACATTAGACCATTATTTTGATCTCGCTGCGTAGATGCTTGAAAAAAGCCAAGGGAGGAAATGCTTGTGTCATCAACAATTCAACCTACAGAATGTTAAAATGTTAAATCATCCGAAAAACAACAACGCAACTACATTAAACGCTGGGAACAGAAGTATACTTGGCTAAAATATAGTGAAGAAAGTGAAGCTGCATTTTGTAGACTAGGCCGAAATTTCAAGAAAAGTGATGAAAAAGTGTTGCAAAAGACTAGTAGAATCTTCATAACCGTTCCATTTACATCATTTAAAATTGATTTGGGAAAAAAAGGCAAGCTATAAAGACATGAACATTCAGCTCAGTCAGCTCACATGGTAAGTTTCCAAATGGAAACCCTCAGAAGACAAGCTTGGAAAAAAACCCATACATGCTTAAATAATTCAACAGAGTGAAAATGAAAGATGAAATAATAATATCGACACAAAATTGTCGTTTAGAAGTTGGAAACTCTTAGAGCTACCATTCATAGCACAAACAACTAGTTATACATGGAATATTAAATCGGCCAATCAATTAGGAAAACCTCGATATGTTATTATAGGATTCCAAACAGGAAGAAAAGGTATTATTTCAAAAAATATTAGTAAATTTGATCATTGTAATCTTAAAGATATCAAGTATTATTTATAAACAGTGAGATATTCCCTTATGATAATTTGAACTTGGATTTTAATAAGGACAAATATTCATTAGTATATGAAATGTTTAATGATTATTAACCATCTTATTATTACAACAACAAAATGGTGAGCCCTGTCTTGAAAATGAACAATTTAAGTCCGCCGCTCCGCTAATTGTTATAACTTGCAATCGACAAGATGATACACTTAATTCTGGTAGTGCAGATGTGCGTATAGAATTCGAAACAATTACAAATGTACCTGCAAATACAACAATGTTTTGTCTTATCTTACATGATCGAATTGTTAAATATAATCCATCAACAAATATTATTTAAGTATAGTATAATATATATTTAAAAAATATAATTTGTACCCTCCCCCACCACTTTAGAAATTCCATTTAAGATAAATCAATATGTACAAATCTTCAGTATTCAACTAAACTATAAATAAAATAACATGTTACGAGCAATTATTTTATGCTTAATTATTAATCATTACAATTGTGATACAATTGAAACGGTCCAGAAATAGCGTTGGCAGAAACTGCACTTTAATAATTAATTGGCGTATAGACCTGCACGGTAGGCAACCGTGGGCGCATTTTTTTTGTGGTGGTGACGCGTTTCCCCTGTGGGCGATTTTTAAAATTCACCGGGCGAGGTGCCTCCATAGACACAGAATTCAGCTACCTTGCGTACAAGTACGAGTGTGCCAGAGGAACCGTCGAAACAGTGGTACTACCATCCGGTTTCCGGGAAAAGCGACGGAGACTCAGTTAACCACCCTTGAGGGGATTGGGGCACCGGTTACGGGGCAAGGAACCATACAAACGCTCATACCATCGGAGCGTTTGTTGCGGGCTGAGCATTTTGCTACGGGCTAAGCAGCGATTATCCTGCCTGAGGCCGGAGTCGAGGGATCGGCGTCTGCGACGCAGGCCATCGCCATCCAGGAGCTGAAGCCAGCCGTCAGCGACGAGACCATCAGGGAACACAGGCCAGAGTTTCCATTATATATATAGATTTTGATACCCTTTTTTTGTGTATGCTCAATTGAGCCATACCGTGATTTAATTTTTATTGTTTATTCTTTTGTGTAAGAGTTGCGTTTACGTGTTTCGTGTCGTACGTGCTTGCGCTTGTGTAAGAGAAAAGGTCGCTCCGTCGGCCCTTTCAATCGCGCGATTAGGAGCTTATTATATTCGGCCGAATAGAGTAAACCCTGCGCGAAAGGGTGGCGTTCGGAGGTATTTGTTTTCAGGAGCGCAGACACGGTGTCCGTCGTTTGTGTGTGTGAATAAACGCCGATATTACACTACAAACTCACACCTGTTATTTTTTGTTCCCCCCACGTTTTCTCATTCATTTCAGTTACAGTTTTCTATTCTCACTGCGAGATTTAAATCTGGTGGTGTTGGCGCCAAACGGTCAGCGTTGTGACAGTTCGTGATTTCTGAACTTCGCTGACTGTCTGTCGTCCACCCACGCAGGTAGGGTGGAGCCACCCGTTGCGACGAAGTAGCAACGAGGCAAAATTACGTGGAGCCTTTTTTTTAACCCCCTCACTCTCTGACACCGAGAGCCTGGCCCTCGTCACTACTTCGAAGGGACCCTCCACTCGCTCCACGGCCTAACGCGCCGACTGCCCTTCAGGTACGTCACACATGCAGTAATTTTTATAAAACCGAATACGAAAACTTATATACTACACGTCAGGAAATTTATCTAGAATGTTCGAAGCAATTAACAGAACGTATAGAAGACTTTGAAAGCGAAATGGACATAAATAATGCCTTATTAGATCAGATTTCTTCATACGAAAATGAATAATGTATTTGATAAATTTAAATAATACCCATGATCGTAATAAATTACTAAAAAATTATGTATTACTAGAAGCAACAATTCATTCCTTTAATAATACATTAACAAAAAGAGAAGAATTTTTACAGATAGCTTATAATATAATAGAAGAACTTAATAAAAACGTATCTAGTTTAAGAAGTTATACCGATTCATTAACATCTGATTTACATATGTTAGACAAAGATTTTAAAAATTGCGAACAGCGTTTAACAAATATATTAGACAAATTTATCGGTCAATCTATAAAACAGAATATATTGGAAGAAGACATCACAGATTGTGTTGAAAGGGAAGAATATTTAACTTAGAAAAAAATCAAATCAGCTAATAACTTAAATATTTGTCGAAAAAATAAACGAAAAAATTAAATGAATAATACAAGTGTGTTACTTTAAATTAATTGTATCAAAAAATTACAATTTTTGTACACGTGTATTTTATAATTATTTTAAATGTAGTGTAATTAACTATATAATTTGCATACAAATAGGAGTTTTTGTCAAAATAATAACCTTATTATATTTAACGTAACATATAATTATTTTTTCGCAACAATGTAAAATTTTAGATAGGAGAGAATAGGATTTTTTTTATCAAAGTGATGTGGCCTATAAATATTTTTTACAAGAATTCAGTAAATGTTTTTTTTTCAAGTATGTTTCTATACAATTACTTAAATAATACATTCACTTTTAACAAGTATAAAAAGTATACTAAATTTGAACACATTTATCAGTAATTTCCAACAACATGGTTAACTACCGAATTGAAGAATCTACATTACGGGCAAGATTTTGTCCGTTGACAACTCCGTCCAACTTTTCAAAAGGTAACTATTTTTTTCTTAATATTATTAAATAATTCTTTTTTTCTTAATATTATTAAATAACTATTTTTTGTCGAAATAAAACATTGTAAGGATATATAAATAACAAACCCTAACTCAATACACACATTTACACAAATCACACGGCAGAAGGACCCTAACATATACAAATAACGATCTGATTTTTTAGTTACAGTATCATAAAAAAAAAATAAAAAATTCCTCAAAACAAAGTATGTCTACGTCATTAGACACCACATTAAGAAAATTTATTTATCCCATGGTTAGTTTCGCAAATCCAATAGTTACCCAAGTGTATGAATTGGAAGATGAGGATAGGAGAAACGTAACTGCAATAGATGCATGGAGATTTAGAGAAAAAATTAAACTTATCGAAAAAGTGTTAAATCCTGTACTTTTTTTTAAATCAAATGCAAAACACAATTGAAACTAAAAAAATGATTTATTATTAATTCCAGTGAATTAAAAATATATATATATACTCTATTTGTTTTTTTGAAAAGTTTATGAATTCTGGTGAAAATAAATTAAATATACTCTTAATGGTTTTAATGATTTTTATTTCTTCCTATTATCCTAAATCCTAAATATTTAAACAACAAAACTGTTCAATGAAAATTAAATTTGAATTATTTTTCCGCCAAATAAGAGTCATCTAGTGGTGTGTGGATGAACCATAACACTTTTTTTTTCGCCAAAATTTGAATTTTCCCGCCAATTTTTTTTACGTTTTCCTGCCAATTTATTTCACGTTTTTCCCGTCAAAATTTGTATTTTCCCGCAAACATTTTTCACGTTTTATTCCCGCTAAAATTAGATTTTTTTTCCGCCAAAAAATCCTTCTGTTCATTGTCCACTCTTCTCCCGAAGAACCTTCTGGTCATTGTTCACCAATTGAAGAACTCAATTATACGAGGGGAATCATGGTCTCTCCTAATGGACATGTCATCCTCATCGAAATATACGAGGGACATATGAAAAGTGTCACGAGAGCCCGCCAGCTACACTACTGAATCTAAACTGAAAGTGTTTAAAAACATTTCTGCGGGGCTTGTACTTTTTGATAATAGAAGAAGTAGCTCATATAACTAAATATGAAATGCTGGTTAGAAGCCTTCTTAATAAGTTGAGTGACGATTTTAAAATATGGAAAAAATCTCAAAGTGATAGATGGAATTACAGCAGCAAGCACCCTGCATCTGAACTACTGGTATGTATGGGTGAAGTTTTGAGAGAGGAGTTTGTAAGGTGCCAACATATACGGCTTGATATTTAATTAAATGAGTAATAAAAAGACCAATATTTAAAATAAAAGATGAGTTCGACAAAATTACAGTTATATTAAGTAAATTAGTGCCAGAATCATTGACGACATCGCGGCGCCAACGAAGCCCATATTAAACGACGGAGATTCAAATTAACACGAAAAAGGCGTGGCAAAGCCAAAGTCTGCAGATACGCGTCGTCCAAATATTCCATAGCGGCATCACGTATGAGCACCACCCGTTAGATATGTGCCCAGGCAGTTAGCTTTAACAAAAACCAGATCCCTAGTGGAACTTTTCCATTCGAGACCACCGTGAGAGAGACGCGAGAATTTTAGCTGTATGTAGACGAGGGGAGAGGTATTAGGTAACGCCCGTGAGCGTTTATAAGCGAAACCAAAAACGGGCCGAGACGAGATGTGTTACGTCGGTCCGCGAGCTAACATATTCACGACAGTTTTCAAGTCAATTCATCAGTCACACGTTACCCAGTTACGATAATTCTCTGCCAGAAAATACAATACTAATCAACGCAGTTATACCTAAAACACGCAGAATTATAGGTACGAAACATAATAACATTGCAAAATAACCGGGGCAATATTCACAAGTCGGTTTCAGTATCAATTCACGGGAGTGTCATTTTATCCAATACACCACAAACAAACCACCAGAATCTTAACCCTTTACCTATATCCTGTAAGTGAACAAAAGTGGACAGAAGAGTCGCTTTCGTGTTCGACCAATTAGACGAAGCAGTTACAAATGTAGGTGACGCATTGTTACAGCGCACCCCCCAAAACAAATGTAACTGTGGAATCGCCTCCTGCACTGCTAAAAATTGACTGAAAGTAGCGTGTTCAATACACCACAAACAAACCACCAAAGTCTTAACCCTTTACCTATATCCTGTAAGTGAACAAAAGTGGACAGAAGAGTCGCTTTCGTGTTAGACCAATTAGACGAAGCAATTACAAATGTAGGTGACGCATTGTAACAGCGCACCCTCCAAAACAAATGTAACTGTGGAATCGCCTCCTGCACTGCTTCAAATTGACCGAAAGTAGTGTGTTCAATACACCACAAACAAACCACCAAAATCTTAACCCTTTACCTATATCCTGTAAGTGAACAAAAGTGGACAGAAGAGTCGCTTTCGTGTTCGACCAATTAGACGAAGCAGTTACAAATGTAGGTGACGCATTGTAACAGCGCACCCCCCAACACAAAGGTAACTGTGGAATCGCCTCCTGCGCGTCGGCGTCATACGTATATGAGCTAGAGATTTCGTGAATAAAATCACTTACAATGTTAGAGTCACGCCGAACCCTCTCAACAACCGTCGGATCGGAAATCGCGAATCCCCGCTGTTGTAATATCAATAACAATCGTAAAAAGTCCAAGGCAGCCAGTATGAATAACTGGCCCGAATAATCATAACTTAAACAAACACGTATTTTACGCAATAATTGGCATCGTCATTTTGGTTCATAAAAAGGCAAAGCACTTCGCATAATATCAAGTTAGATTATTAAAATTCAGTAAAACCTAATAGGAAAACAAGGCACAGATCGTACGCATTTAAAACACAGATAATATAATATAATGTCAAGGGTAGAAAACAAATCACATGTGGAATTATTAACTTCTTATATGGTACTTCATGAATGGTCGTAGAGAAAATAAGGCATGAGTTACTGTTCAATATAGATATTAAATTACTCCAAATGTTCCTAATGATAAACTATAACAATACATAAACCTTTCCGATTGAGGTAGCAGGAACTGTTATTTGACACAACTTGTAACATGTCTGACGGTGATGACTACTTGTGACATTGGTGCTTGCTGTGGTCATGTGTAGAATTACTAATGTACCTCGACCAACATAGACAATGGGGCTCCAATAATCACATAATGGTGCGAACACCGGCACGATCATGTGATTCGGGAAGATCGCGAGATACCTTTAGTAATCATGCATGCATTACTGAGGATATTTCAACTTCTTTAAATAGTTCTATTTTTGAGCATATCGATTTCCCGTAGATAAAGAGAATGAAAGAGCATGGTGGTAGACGATCTGAGAAACGGAGAGATGTATGTGCATGTATAACAATTTCACCTTCTATAAACTTTGCAGTCACATTCATTTTCGTAATAGTAATTGAATAAATAATAGAGAAAAAGATATTCTACACGCCCTCATAAGGTTAATGAATCACAGAAAATAAATCAATTCACATCATTATCGCAAACCTGTGTTTCATTTCCCTGTCTATTACAATTTCAGCGTGTCCATAATTGAATAAATAAAACAAATCCATAAATCTGTGCTTTTTTATACTAACCCATAATTTACCTTTTCTAACACATTACCAATTGCAACGTACCTCGAAGGTAATCACGGTAGTTAATTAAACGTCACGACGTGTAAGTACTTAATACGATCACAAATCACGAGCCAAAAATAATCAAGAAATTATGTAATAATTTCACGATCAAAATAGAAAGATAAATATAAGTCTTAACGGATTGTTATAAGTTGAAAAAAAAAACGTTGAAAAATGTAAAAAACCTAAGAGTTCTCTATTTTGGCAGATGAAAGCAATTCTTTTGGAAATGAAATTGAACTTAGTATAATGTTCATAATTGTAGAAAATCGAGGGCCTTTGAAAAAGTTCTTAGAAATAATAAAAATTCCTAATGGAAAAGCACAAACTATTACAGATGTTGTCGATAAGGAGCTAACTGATCTTGATTTAAATTATGAGAATATTATTGCCTATGCATTTTATGGTGCTTCTCATTCGGCTGGAAATGTTGGAGGTGTAAGAAGAAAACTTTCTGAAAAATCAAATATAGGTGTTCTTTATATACACTGTTAAGCACATATCTTATCGCTGGCAGCAGCTTCCTGCAGAAATAGAAACCAGAAAGTCAAACGGTTTTTTCACATTGTAAAAGACATAACAATATATTCAGTAAATCGCCTAAAAAGAAAATAGTTTGCATGAAATTCAAGCACTTATCAGTAATCCTATTTTCAAGATACCGGAATTCTCTTAATTGAGATGGTTATCTTACTACAGGATGGTGAACGCTATCTTTAGGAGTATAAAATCAATTTTGATAGCTTCTAAGCACATTCACAAAGAAGGAGCAGACCTTGCATCATTGGCAGAAGGTACTTTATTAGAAAGAAGAAATGCAAGCTATATCCTCACTTGCCATCTGATGAGCGAAATACTTAGTGAACGTTCGTGCCTCTGCAATGCTTTGCAATCTAAGGATTTGAGTTTAGTGATTGTCATTCCATTAATTACTACCACAAAGTTGTATTTATAAGATAAGCAGTGTGAATGATATTATAGTGATTTGCAAAAAAATGTTTGATGCAAGATAATGGACATTAGATTTGAAGGGTACCTGATTGATGATGAAGATCCAAGGAAAACATTTGCAACTATGAAGGAATACTGCGAAAATGTAATTAAAGAAATTGAAGATATTAAGTGACAAATCAATAGATATTGTGGTATTTGCATGTAAATTTGAGACCTATCAGTCATTATATATTTTAAAAGAAACAGAAGGCTGAAACTGAAGGTTTGTGAATTTTTCGATTCTCAACGCAGAAGCTGTACGTGCAGATCTGAAATCTTGTTTTTATTTTATAAAGTCTATGCATGAAAGCAAAAGATATTCAGCCCTGTGTCAAAAATATTGGAAGCTGACATGGGATATTATGAGTTACAAAGCTCTGTGAAATCGTTCTTGTCATTCATGTAACAACAGCCTCAGTAGAAAGGTCGTTCAGTTCAATGAATAGAATACTGAGCAAGGCACGAAATAGAATGCTACCAGGAACAGTAATGCATTGTATGGTGATAAGCCTTGAAGGAGCTGAAATTCCCACAGTGGAATTTTTTGAGAATACAGTACACTTCTATGCTGTTAAGAAACCTCGACGTATACGATTTCTTTGAAGTTTTCATAATTAAAACGTTACACATTATACAAAAAAACATTATACATTATACATTACTATAATTATGTTTTTTATATAATAAATTGTAACTACTTTTTTATATTTGGTAAATTAGACTGTTTTTTAACCAACAAAACATGTTGTTTTATCTTTCTACCGTCTTAACTAAATTTGGCCTCCACTTGAATCTATAGGTACAGATCCCCCGCCCCCCGGATTTTTTAAATGCTTCCCGGGGATTAAATTATCTGAAATAAACCCTGGTACTATACGTGTACGGTTCATTGTAAAATAGACTGCCCGTTAATAAATAATAAAATAAACGATAACAACTAAAAGGGTACATTTTTTTACCTTCCCATTTTCCTCTAGGCTTATTCATGTATCCTACCATGCGCAATATTTAAGCGTCCCCATCACAGTAACTGAGTGTATATAAAATATGCAGACTCGACACGCGAGGCAAAAAAGAAACCTGCTCTTTTAAAATTTTACCTCCGGGGGCATATGATTCGCGAGCAGATTTAATCGCTCCATTAATTTTAACGTGGGGTCGTCGTCATTGTCATAAAGCGTTAATCACTGAATGCTGAGCTCCATGCGTTTATTATTATTAAAGTGAATGAATTCCGATGAAATTAGGGATTGAAAAGCGGCGAAGTTGCAATATTCCGTGGGCGCGGAGTGAGCAAACACAATTGTTTAGGGCGCGGTTCGCAGCTATCCCACGAACAATGGGGGCCTGGAAAAAATAACTTGACGTCCGGCCTGGTAGTGCCCCTTTGTCCGATACACATGGGCGCACTATTAACTTTCCGTATTGATTCCGGCGGTTTTAATTAAACCTTAATTGTCTGAGTATTTATTTTGTATTGGGAGTGTGCGAAGCGGCCGGCCGGAAACACAAATACAACTCATATGTATAGGTACATACTCATACTAGTGGGTGAATCTAAACACACGAACTTGCAGACCCATTTACAATTAAAAGTAAAGTCATTATTATAAACGATAGAAATTAGAATACTTTCTATCAAATATTCTCAAACATTTACTTACATATTTCCATACAATAATGATGCAATGCGATGAAAAACATGTCTGATGGCTGCACCATTTCTTTTTGCTATATTTTTGTATCAATTGTTGGGACTAATCTACTATGAAAAAATCCTCAAAAGAATGAAATTAAAAAAAAAACTTCTGAAGTAATAATTAAAATTATTCCTTTTATTATCAAGTCTAAATATTTTAGGTTCAAATAAATAAATAATTAAATTTTAAATAATAAGGCCAATGCTTTATGAGAACTAAAATTGTCATGGAAATAGATTTGACGAATGCTTGTTAAAACTCCATTATTATGACATTATGGTAAATAACGCACGTTTTGAGTTTAAAAAAATATTGTATTGTCTGCGACATATTTCGACACACAGTGTATTCATCGAGCAGATGAATAATGATCTTACAAATGTACTGCATTCTTAAAAATAGCTTAACACCTAACAGTTTTGTAGTGGGAGGGGGGGGGGGGTATAATCTAAACACGGGAGAGGGAAAATAAGAACAGTTCTTACAGTTTTATATTTAAAAGTGGGGATTTGCTCACTTCAGTTTGTTCATTTAGCAAAATTCTCAGTTTATTGAAACGATTCATTTCCAGACTTTGTAATAAATTTAATTTAATACTTTTATCCATTGAATGAAGGATGCGGAAAAGATCATCAAATTTGTGCCCTTCCTCTAGAACAGTGATTCCGAACGGGGGCGGTACCGCCCCCCGGTGGGCGCTGAAGGGATTTAGGGGGGCGTTTCTGGCCCAAGTTATATTTAGGGGGCGTTGAGGACCAGCCGCCGCCCCCTGGGCAAAAACGAAGTTCCGTGTAAAACTGTGTAAACCTAACATCTACAGATCACATTCAAAAGAACAATTGAATGTTGGATCCACCGAATCAACATAGGATTCCCCGTACTGACCGATATCTGTACATCGGCCCACTTCGAGAGCCTGGGGATTACCCCGCTTGCCCGGTTTGGTGTGCAAGGTGCCGGAGCGGGGACGCTCCGGCCTGCATTCTGACTTCCCGACTGACACGCAACGAGTCAAGTATATTTGACCTATTGTTTTTGGATTGTAATTAATTGTTATATTGTGATCATTATTGTAAATAAGGTATTATTCATATTAAGTGGACTCGGTAATTAAAAATATATCGTTGGTGAAATAACTGTTGGAATAGAAGTAAGTACTTACATATTATTTATTGTTATATTTGATAGGCTGCAAATTATGTATATATAATTCCAAATATTTAATATTTTTGGTTTCATATAATTTGCTTTAATTTTTAATCGCCTGTAATATACAATGTGTCTTCGGATAAATGTTAAAAGATTTTTTTATAGATACATTAACCTAAACTATAGGAATGCTTATTTCATGTTTTGAAATCAAGCACTGATCCTTGGTTTAAAAAAAAATGTATTTACATTTTGGATTTTGAGTCAATAGGAAATTGATAGTTCAGTAAAGATTTTTTTCTAAGCGGTAGAAGATATTAGTTATGACATACATACGGCAAAATATTATTATTAAATTATAAATGCAAAATATGTATACAAAATTTAAAAATTGCTTTTACAATTCTCTAACGTACATTTTTTGTAGAGCCGTAGATTTTATATTTGTATTCAAATACACGGGTACACGGGTCATATGTATACGTGTACGTTCGGTATAATTACACGTATAATTAGTTACACGTGTAATTATTTACACATATAATTACACGTGTAACAGCGAAGCGTTGTTCACTGCTTCCAGAAAACGTCGATATGTTAATATTTTTGAACCAGAATCGTTCTTTATTGTAAGAACAAATCGTTATTTTGATTGCCGCGCGAATTTAGCGTTGTTTTTCTACTGCAGGTAATTTAGTTCCTTTTTTAGTTCCTTAGTAACTTATTTAATTACATCAGAATCTTACGATATCCTAAGTTCATGTACATATTTATTTTCCAATGTATAAAATAAATTACTGAATGAAAAAACAGAGAGTATTATAATTAAACATGTAATTACATAATTACACGTGTAGAATATATACACATGTTATTATAATTACACGTGCAAAATAAATACACGTGTGCTTACACGTGTTAAATAAATACACGTGTAATTTCTTCTATCCTAGGACACTCTGCATATTGGGCTATGTAGACTCAAATAGTGTTTGATGCTGCGCGCAAGAAGATTTAACTAACTTTAAATTCTTTAATTTTGTTTTAAAATTGGTTGGTTCTGCGCTAACAACAACTTCTTGTTATGATTTTTTTTGTTTTAGGTTTAAGATATGTCGCAATCAACGAAAAAATGTAGACAATACAATGTCGAATATTTAAAATATGGTATTATTCACCCACAAACAAGACATTGCCAATGTGCCTGATTTGCCAGATAGCTTTCTCAAATAAAGCTATGAAACCTTCACGATTACAAGAATATTTGAGCATAATACATCCTGCCATAAAAGATAAAAAATTATCTTACTTTCAAATACTCAAAAATCAACATTCGAGACGTCCAACTTTAGCCGGTATGTTTTCGGCAGCATCAAAACAAGACAATGATGGGTTACGTGCATCTTACAATATTTCCTTACTTATTGCTAAATCAGGAAAACCGCACACTATTGGAGAAGAATTAATACTGCCAGCTGTGAGTGAAGTTCTCTGTACTGTACTTCACAAGTCACCTTCAGATATTATTAAAAAAATCCCCTTGAGCAATAATACTGTACAGAGACGAATCGACGAAATGACCGAAGATGTGCATAGTTCTCTAACCGAATTTTTGAAGGCGACCGAATTTTCTATACAGCTCGATGAGTCTACATTGCCTAACAATGAGGCATTAATTCTATCGTACGTTCGCTTCATAAGAGATGAGAACATTTATCAGGAACTATTATTCGCAAAAAAAAATTGAAACTGATACTAAAGGAAAATCTGTATTTGATGTTTTGGAACAATATTTTAACGAAAAAGATATCCCTCTGAATAATATAGTGTCCGTTGCTACTGATGGTGCTCCGGCAATGGCTGGACGATACCGTGGGTTCATTGCATATTTAAAAAACTGTACCAAATGTAGTCGCTATGCATTGTGTGATCCACAGACAACATTTAGTTGCAAAAAACCTTAGTGATCGCCTTCATTGCTCGCTGCAGTAGGCAATTACAGGGGTTAATAGATTGTTTAGAAAGCTTTGTGATGAAAACGACCATGACTTTAATCGTTTACTGTTGCACACAGAAGTTTGATATTTGTCAAAGGGTACTTGTCTGCAAAGATTTCATGAACTATTTGACTCAGTTATAACGTTTCTCAAAAATAAAGATGATTCCTTAAAAGAAAATTTATTGAACTTTAAAAATGATATAGCGTATTTAACAGATTTATTTAATAAATTTAACGAAACCAATCTGCAGCTACAAGGAGATGATTTGAATTTAATTAAAGCTAAGGCAATAATTTCGACATTCGTGTCAAAACTTGCATTATACAAATTAAATTTGGGTCGGAGACAATTCCATCAGTTTCAAAATCTTTCCTCGGTGGAAACAAGTGATGATGACATTTTGGTTTATTCCCTGTATTTAGAAACCCTTAAAGAAGATTTTTTTAATAGATTTCAAGATATCCTCAATATGATAATTCCGGACTGGGTCTTGGAACCTTGCACAAACATTGAAACAGCAGAAGTATTTTTACAGGAGCAGCTCATAGAATTTTCAACAAACGAAGAATTAAAACTAAAATTGAAACATGGCTACCAACCATTTTGGCTTCAAAGACAAATTCCAATTTTATATCCGACTTTATGGGGTGTAGTAAAGATGTTTTTTTCTAGCATTTCCATCATCGTATTTAGTCGAAAGGGGATTTAGTGTAGAATCCAATCTACCAAAAAAAAACAGAACCGATTGTCAATAGTAGATCGCGGTGACTTAAGGTTACTCATGACAAAACTAGCACCCAATATAGACAACTTAGTGTCATTACATCAAGCTCAGCCCTCTCACTAGTGCTATTTTTCATGTATATAGGTATGTGTATTTTTTGTTAAGACCTAATCAAATATTTTTAAAAATGCGTCCTTGTTTTTAAATTTATACGTAGTATGATATAGTTCACCAAGGGGGGCGCTCTTGAAATGCTCTTTAAAAAGGTGGGAAACCTGTATTGATTTTAAGTGAGATTTTATTTCTGAATGGGGGGCGGTGAGTAATTTGTTTTTTCGAAAGGGGGTGGTAGGCTAAAAAGGTTGGGAACTCTGCTCTAGAAGATGGGTTGCATATGAGGACGATATTTTTTCCGTTAAATATGACTTCTTATGCTCCTTGATCCTTTCTTCGAATTTTCTTCCTGTTTGGCCGTCATAGACTTTGTTGCAGTTACCACACTTTAACAAATAGACGCCTGAGTTCGAGTTTTTTGCTGTTTTATCTTTGGCATTATTGATAAACTTGTTTAGGGAATTGACCGTTTTAAATGACACTATTTTACTCTATATGTCTAAATCTCTAGCTATATTAATCGAAGGTTTTCCATTTTAAGTTAAAGCTATAAAGTTCTTGTTTACTGTTTTTATGAACGGCTATATTTGTGATGTTGTGAACTATTTTAGTTTAGATTTGAGTAACTTATCTATTAAGTCAGGTGGGAAGCCATTATTTATCGCTATGATTTTAATCCTACTTAGTTCCGGGTCGAAGTCTGGTTTTGACACTGGTACATTTACGAGTCTATGTAGCATTAATTGATAAGTTACTAGTTTGGCAATAGGAGTAGAACGATTTAAAATTTACAGTTGTATCGGTATGCGTTGGCTGTGGAAAATATTGAATTCATGTTTGTTGTTGGTATGACTAATTGATAAATGTAGAAAATTAATAGATTGGTCCACTTCTTATTCCACTGTGAATTTTAAATTAGCATGAACCGTATTTAGATACTTATGGAATATTGACAATTGTCTTTCTGAGCCTTTGAAGCATACTGGAATATCATCTACATATCTGTACCAGTAGTTGCAATGTTTAAACAAGGTGTGTTTCGAAATTTCATTCTCCAAATTGTCCATAACAATTTCCTTTAATATAGGTCTCAATGGGTTCCCCATTGCTAGGCCTTCGATTTGCATGTAAAATTTATTATTAAATTGGCAGTAGTTTGGTTCGATGCAAATACTGAGAAGAGGCATAATTGCGTGTACAAAGACTGGATGATTACTGCCATTGACCATCAGCCGATTCTCATTGATCCGGATTACCTCCTTGGGGGGTATACCAGTAAACAAATTCGTATCGTCGAAAGATACTAACTTACAGTTTGGTGAAAAGGCGGTGTTTGATAGTTTTTTAATTAGTTCCGAGGAATTTCTCGTGCTGAATGTTGGTTTGAACTGTAGGTATTGTCTCAGTACTGGAATTAGGGCTTTAGCTACGTTTATATTAGGTGCATATGAGTGTATCGTATACAATGAGTCTCATATATGGTATATATGAGACGACCGGTCTAATCGGAATGTCTGATTTATGTAGCTTTAGCAAACCTTCATTTTTGGTGGTTTGGGATTCATTTGGATTAGTTTATATTTTTAATAATCTTTGAAAATTCCGGTAATATATTTTAGAGTTACCTTCAATTCTTTTTGGAACTTAGTTGTAGGGTGTTTTGTTAAATTTTCAAAATTATTACTTTCCATAAAGTGGCTGACTTTCTTTACATACGCTAGTCTATCAATCGCGATAACCGTGTTCCCATTATCCGCTTTTGTGAGAACTATATTATTCCTTTCTAATTTGAGTTGTATTGATTTAGCAGTTTTAACTTTTCCATTCTGGATTATGTAAACATTAGTTTGTTTTTGAATAATTCCCTTGAGTAGATATTTTGTATCCATATTATTTGATTATGTTTTTTCCGCCTACCTGCTCTGAAAGTTCATTTTTCGGTCCTAAATTTCGGGCGGAAAATGCGATTTAGAGGCTCTAGAGTCGCTAAATTTTTCAGAAATTTTCTGAAACAAGGCATCATACTTTCCATAAACAAATGTGACACTGACAGATATATTGTAACTACTCTCTAACTAAAAAGTGAATTAAGTCCAATGGATGTTAGCAGTGACAAAGAGTTGGCTTACACTACTCGATATAAGGGAAGTTGCCGTTGCCGCTTCCGCTAACCTAATTAATCAATAAATTCTTAGACTCGGTATGTACTCCAATATAACAAGCAAGGCGCGGATTTCTAGGTATTATGCTATAAATCAGTTTTTATAGCAGACCAAAATGACCTCGTATCTATACGAATTTCAGCAAATGAAGTAACGCGACAAATTTTTTCTTGTGCTTTTATGCATATTTTCAGTTTTTAAGCTTATACTTGCTTTAATGCATTTTTTGTGCATATTTCCTTATTTCTTGTGCATATTTGCTTCTTTCTCAATTTTTTTAGTATATTATTTATATTAGCTAGGAATATATTTTGTTGCGCATTATTGTAATGCGAATTCAGTATTAATATTGCTCCTTACGTCTAGAGTGCTTGATTATCACAAAATCATCAACAAAGCGACCGTGCGTTCGTGATATTTGGTAAACAAACCTTGATCATTTCGGGGATTACCCTATTTTTACGTGCACAGAACGCATCTGGGGCAAGTGTGCTATCAATTCAGTCCAATTTATCTCAATCTTCAGTGCGTTGTGCTTGTGCCTTGTGTGTATTACGTGTTTATAAGTTTTCTGCAGGGATAATATCACACCGGTAAGTTTTATTTTGTGTTGCTATTGGCCTAGGTACAAGCATGTATTAGGTTGTAGATTAACTTCGAGAAAAAAAATTAACATAACACAACATATCAAAACAACAGTTCATCTGAAAAATTTTAAAAAAATACAAATGTGCAAGCAGTACCCTGAGTACTCAGCAAACTATTTCCGAGTCTTTTGCGAGTTCTTCTACACAGAATGAAAAGGAATTTTACATTGATTTATGCAATACGATGGTATCTTCTAACATTCTGTTAAAAAAACTAGATAATAGTAGGTTTAAATCTTTTTTTACAAAAAATACACAGCCGGTAGACATATTCCTGTCGAATCAACCATTCGCAAAAACTATGTCGAACAAGTATATAAACACACTATTGAGGAAATAAAAAAAGATAATTGGCAACAATTACATATGGTTCTGTGTAGATGAAAATACTGTTTCATGTGGTCGGTGCATCGCCCATTTAATGATTGGAATATTAAACGAAGACACCACCACTGCATTTTTAAATAGTTCCAAGCAGTTCGAAAAAATAAATGGTAATACCGTTGCCAAATTCGTTCAGGATTGATTAACACTTTTTTTTTGCCAAACCCTGTACCAAATTATAAATTATTATTGGTGCTTTTTGATGCCGCTGCATATATGTTGAAGGCATATTCTAATTTAAAAGTATTTTATGAGCAATTAATGCATTGCACCTGTTTGACACTTGGTTTTAATCGAGTTGCTGAGACGATTAGGCTGCAATTTCCCCTGGTCAATGATTTGATAAAAAACGGGAAGAAAATTTTCCTTAAAGCTCCACTGAGGGTTGAAATGTTTATGGAAAGAATGCCAAATGTACCTCTTCCTCCGGCACCTGTTATAACTAGATGGGGTACGCGGCTAGATGCTGCCTGCTATTATGCCGACCATTTCATTAATTTAAGGAGCTTGTGTTAGAGTTTCCCGAAAATGTGTCAGAGGCAATTAAAGAATGCCAAAAAGTTCTTAAAGATAGGAGGGTTGTACAAAATTTAGCATTCCTAAAAACCAACTACAGTTTCGCAAGCAAAGCGATTGATAAACTCCAAGTAAAGCACACAACTTTGGTAGATGCGGTTCAAATAGTTGAAAATTTTAGGAACGACGCGACATCTCAAACGTACGGGGATCTATTGGAGAGAATATTAAAAAAAAATGTGATGCAGTTTTGTCAAAAAATGAAGGGTTTGGCGAGTTACAAAAAATATCAACAGTCTTAGGCCCAGTTTTACAATCGTGGAACATCCTTGTTCCTGGTACAATTACCTAGGATACAATTGTTTCAACAATTGTATCCTAGGTAATTGAACCAGGAACAAAGATGTTCCATGATTGTAAAACCGGCCCTTAAAGGGAGATTTCGTGGAAGATTTGCTGATAAATATTTCAATTGTTCCCAAATTTAAATATGCACCTATTACAAGTGTTGATGTGGAGAGAAGCTTTTCACACTTATAAAATGTGCTCAGTGATAAGAGAATGGAATTTTCTGTTGAAAAATTAGAAAAACATTTAATTATTATTTTATTTCAAAATGAGCAGTAATTATTATTTGTTATTAATTATTGTTGTTATTAATATTAATTACCAAAACCTATGTTATTAAAATATTACTTTTATCTACCTATAGTGCGTTCTTGTTAATAAAATTATGTTTTGTTTTGTTTTTCTGTATTTTCATAAAAAATAAAATATGCCTTATCATGCTTTTTCTGCGATTTTGTGCTTATTCTTATCTTTATGCTATTTCATATGCTTATTTTCTAAGATTTTTATACATTTTTAAGCGCTTATTTTGTAATATTTTATTTTTATAAATCCGTGCTTTGATCATTATTTATCTGCCCGATGAAGACACTGTGTCGAAATATTTCACAGACAATACAATTTTTTTTTTTAAACTCAAAACGTGCGTTATTTACCCAGTCATAACTAACATTGTGTTTAGTAATAATAATATCCAAATTTTTGCTCTCTTTTGAAATTTTATTCTCCTTTAAAACCTAGCTTAATTGTAGCACCAATTTATGCAACACCGTATTAATGTAACCTACATTAAATAAATAGTGCATGAATTGAATCGTTTCTTTACAAGTAATAATTCCTTCAATGAATTTGATAAAAAAATATCAATTGTAATAGAAACCAAGATATACGATGTGCAATTTTGCGGAATACAGTATGAATAGCCTGATTCGTCGATTTATTGCACGAACAAAGTTGCACATTCTTACACTACATTTTCTTGGCAAGCATTTGATCCTCACCCGAATCCACGCAATCCAGGTCATAGAGGAAGGTTCAACGGCACAATTGAGACACGAAAATGTATTACAACTGTAAAACTGCTCCGTAGAAAGCGTTTTCGATTTATAGCAGTTTTTCCGCCGCACCAAGCTCCGAACTAGGATAGAGATCGTGCCCCTGTGCGAGGAATACGCAATTGTAAGAACATCCAAGGAAGAAATATCTCACATAAATGTATTTATACGTACAAGTAAATGTACCTACATTGTTATGAATTTATTTTTTCAAATTTATATTTCTATTTTTTTAAACACAATAGCCCCATATAGATTGAGATATCCCCATCATCATGTATTCTTACACCATCCAGAATACAGAATTATAAAAATATAATATCTCCTTTTGTTATCAAGAAACATGACCTCAGGTACGTTAATGTGACAAAATTTATTATCTACTCTTAATTTCTTAATTTTTAATTACTCTTAATTTCACTTATTTCTTAGATTGCAGAACCTTGGCTCTCAAATTTATATAATTTTCTTTTTCAAAATTTAAACATTAATTTAATTTTGTTTAACTTTGTCAGTATTCATAAGAAACCTACGCAAAACTAAACTATATGTCGCTTACATTTTAACAAAACATATATTTCTTCCAAATTTTGATATAATAATACTACTACACTAAAGACTGACTTACTTTACCTGATAGTGCTGACCTGACCTGTTGATTTAAGATAATGTTTTGCCTAACTCCTAACCAACTCAATCCTCCATCGCAATGACTGGAAAAGCGAGTAGAGACGCCTTATGGAGCTATATTGAAACCATACCGGCGAGTAGACTTATTCTATAGGTGCCGATGCACAGTGCGTTGAATCACATGGTTTTGCGAACAAAAATTGAAAATACCTAATATTAACAAGTTAATTATCAAATCTATGTTTATGTTCAGTGGCATACCCAAAGGGCTACTATTATTCCCCAGGAGCCGATGTACTAATTTTTTTTGTTTTTTTTTTGAGATTTTGTTTTTTTTTCAAGTTTGTACACATTAATATACTTGTGATTATACGATTTTTCTGGGCCGAATTGTGTACATGCAATAAATTATAATGGAGGGATAGCAAGATTATTAAAATTAAACAATTTATCTCATCGCTTATTTTAGACATGAATGATATAATAATAAATAATTTGCTTACAAATTTATAGTGTGTAGAACATGGGCCATGTCTCTCCCTGATCACTTATATTTACCTTATCGAAATCATGAAGACCATATTCAGAAATGTTTGCTTCATCTTCAAGTGAATACATTTTCATTTCTTGGTTTATCTTTTGGGACTTTTTCGTGAAGATCCGTCTCAGATTGGAGATCAAAGGGTCCGTAATCATTAATAACGTATTCATCAAATCGGTGTTAGTGTTTACTCTTCAAAATTTTCTTGTATGGTATAAACGATTTCGACGTATCTGTTTATGTGTTGCTCTAAAGCATCTTCAGATAACTGCCCTATTGGCAAATCAAATGATCCTATAATGACGCATCCATGCACAAGAAGTTTGTATATACTGCTGGGAATATAATACGAATTGTACTATTGCAGATAAAAAGCTTTTGTTTCTTTTAAGAGAAGGCTAAAAGTATTAAGGTTTATTTTACGTCCGCTTGCAATGACTTTCAAAATTGTGGAATTTTTTTCTATTAGATGTTTATCAAAACCAGCAGTTTCACTGCTTACTTTTGGATTAGAAAAAAACGTTCTCGCGGTATTACCATCGTTAGTTGATCCAAATCCCGACTTCGGTTTGTCGACTAACAACCCCATCTGCGCTTTCAAGTCTTCTTGAATTTTTAGTTTCCTTTGCGAGAACATTTTTTTGTTTGCATCGCCTCTTACTTGCCATGACTTAAAAGGTAGTCGATAGGAAATATGGGGAGACACTCGAAGCTACGTATCCAACAGTGGAGGGTTGATAGGCCGATCTTATAATTTTCTTTCTGTGGAAGTTTTTGTTCCGTTTCAAGCTTATTCATTTCTACAGGTGTTGCACTATAAATATAACATCTGGAATTTGTTCCTTATTTGTTCATGCATTTGTTGAATTTGTTCCTAACAAAGTGTTGCATATATTTCCATCGACCATGGTGAACTAGAATTCAAAACAAATTTCCAATTTATAACCACCTGACGTGAAATAATTAAGAATATTATTTAAATTAGTCTTGATAACCTCGACACCTCGGGTAAAAGAGGGATGGATTATGATGATTATCTTGATAATATTTTCTTCTATTCTGATTAAATCTGATGTCTCCTTTAAAAGAAAATTATTAACCGACAATACAATGTCGATCCTGGTCTATTATTAGACCATATGTCCGCTCCGGATCCAATAGATACTAATGTTAATGGTACAAATGCTGTTACAAATGTGTACTTATCGGTACTTTCTTGATCTCCAAATTTTGTAGTTACTGTAGCCAGAACTCCCATCAAATCCCCACTTGCAAATTAATTTAGCAGTCGTGTCCTCCTCTAATGTCTAATTAAAGCTTTTATGCTGTCAACAGTTTTATAGAGTAACTCTTGAGCGTTTACTAAAGCTGAAGTTTCAGTTAATGTGATATTTTGAGGGAGAAGCTGCTTTCTAACTTGCTTTATAGCATAAAGACTAGGAATACAGTTTTTATGTAAATCATTGATGACTGATCGTAAAATTGTGTATTTCCTCTTCGAAAGATCTAAATCATAATAATGGGCTAAATCTTGACTTGGGGAGAAGCCTTTTCATTTATTCTTAATAGCGGAAGAGCGGGCAGATGAAGCTTCAGTTGAAAATCTAATTCTTCGGTCGAAGTAGTGTTGGTCATAGGTTCCACTCTTCGTTTCTTTGTTTTCAGGAAGCTGTCGTTAAACGCTTTCAAGGTCTTCCACGGGAGGTACTCGGATGTTCCACTGAGAGATTCATCAAATTGTTAATATCACGTGGTAATTTTTCCGAAGAAGTGAGCCACTGTTCATGTTTTGATGAAAATCATCCGCGTATTCTCGAACAACACTTCCATTTTTTGCTAATGTGCAGGCACAATAATGTAGAAAATGTCTTTAAGGCTTTAAGGCTCTAATGGTTCATGGTTCTGAACAAGTAAATAAATTGAAAGAGTTTTGAAAATAATTTACAACGTTTTTATTCTTGATATGGTTATTCTCTTGTTATTCTTGTTATTCTTGTTATTCTTGTTATTCTTGTGATAGTCTCACCCCTCGAAAACGGTCAAATCAATATGATGTAGAAGAAAAAAATCAGTTAAGCGTAAAGTATGATTTTAATACAACAATTTAAATAAACATTTGAAACATTATAAGTCATTAATAGTGTTGCAACCCAGGAAAAGTTCGGCCGAAAAGTTGGAAGAATTTATGGAACAGTTGCAAAAGTTCGCTAGTACCTTGGAAAATGGTGAAATGTTGGAAAAGTAGGAAATGTTGGCATTTGGGATTCCCGTAAGTTCCATTGTGAACTTCGTATTATCAACACCAGATATAGTTTTTTACAAAAGCCTTCCTACTAAAGCCGAGATCCACACAGGAGAGTATATGGCAAACATTATATCTACAGTAATTGATGAAATTATCCCGAAAAAGATTTTATCATATGTAACAGACAATGCAAGCAATAATAAAAGGGCTTGGCTACTACTTGCAGACAAATATGTCCATATGTCTTTTTACGGCTGTATTGCTCATTCTCTCAACCTCATTATTGGAGACATAATAAAGTTGGATAATATTCTCTGTTTAAAAAATCAACCAGGAAGAATGGTCTCACAAATCAAAGGCCACATTCTAGCAGCTTACTTTGCAAACATTCAAAACAAAAAACATATTTAGGTAGCTTTGAAGTTGCAAGTGAAAACCAGGTGGGCATCAGTGCTGCGCTACTTTAACAGTTTAATCAGCCACAGGTATTGTCTGCAAACTTTGGCGGTGAACGAACAAGTTGTCAAGCATCTTCAAAAAGATACGAAAATAATGCTATTGGATATTGATATTTTTTGGGTACAACTTGAAAACACCAGAGATCTCCTAGAACCCATTGGAAACTGGATAACCAAAATCGATGAAGACAAGCGAAGTGCATCAATAGTTTACGAAATATTTGCAGACCTGAAGCCAATTTTTAAGGAAAATGTACCAAAATGCCCTACAAGCAATGCGGAAGTAAAGCAAATTATGGATACGCTTTTTGATCGAAAAGACTTCTGTTTACATAAATTTCATCTAAGGCAAACATCCTGGATCCACGTTATCAAGGGCGTAGTTTATCACATAAGGAACATTTTGATGGACTTGAGTTTATCAGTAACATTGCAAAGCAGATGAACGATGTGGATGATGGAGTAGTAATGAACAACTTTGCAAAATACTAAGCAAAATATGGACTGTAGGTTAAAAATTTTTTTTGGAAATGAGCTCAGAAAGTGTATCCGATTGTCTGGTGGAATGGCATGTGTCTACATCCGCTCTGTCTACAGCTGCTTCTACCCTCTTGTCAATGAATAATCATCAGCCGCTACCGAGAGAAGTTTTAGTACATATAGCCGAATTCATACCAAAAGTAGAAATTGTTTAACAGCCATTAGAGCTGGAAAAAATGTTTATATCGGGCATAATTTGAAGCTGCTTACAAACGATACAACACACAAAGGGAAGACCACTAATAATGATCACGGTACCAAGATACTCTTACACAACATTGATCAAGTTTATCTGAGTAGCTATAATATCCATCACTAGCTTTTATCTGCCTATGACCGTCCCTAGGAAATGGTTCACAAGATAAAAATCGCATGTTCCTGCTACACGAAGTAAACCAACTTTATCAGAGGATAACGACGAACATAGCTCACTTGATGAAGAATATACTTCAAGTACTGGTAGCGATACTATCACTCTTCATTATGATACAAATACTTCTGTTAACAGTGGTTCATCCAATCACTCCGACTTTGATTAATTATAAACTTATCGTATATTTAAAAATTTCATCTATTAAACTGATTTGCCTTTATGCAGGGAACGAAGCAAACCAACTTTATCAGAGGAAAACATCGAACATAGTTCACCTGATAAAGAATATACTCTAAGTACTGATAGCGATACTATCACTCTTCATATTGATACAAATACTTCGGTTAACAGTGGTTCATACAATCACTCCGACTTCCATTGATTAAAAACTTATCGTACCTTTAAAAATTTGTTGTTTAAAACTGATTAGCCTTTTACAGGGTGTCCCTTTAATGCCTTTAAAGCCGAATTTCATTAAAACAAACATGATAAATTTAAAGAAGACTGCTACCCAAAGCTTTCAAGGCATTAAAAGGATACCCTATATAAATAAAAATGTTAAATCATATTCAATGGGTGATGTAGTGATCACATGATTTGCATCTCAATATTTACAACTGATACAATAAAACTCAACTTTTCCAAATTTTCCATCTTTTCCAAACTTCATCAACTTTCCTGAAAATTTCAACAACTTCATCTTTTCGTGAAAAGTTGCAACACTAGTCATTAATCATCAAATTACAAAACTATCAATCAAGTTTCATAAACAGGGTGAGTTTTTTCGGATGTTTAGTATGGTGATCTCAGAAACTAGCGGAGATAGAGGGACGATTAAATGGGGAAAGAATTGCAGTTTTACGAGCTCAATTTCATGAGCTTTTTGTTTTTATGAAAAATTGCATGCCTAACTAGATAACTCGAAAAAATATATTTTTTGTTATTTTGTTCGGAGCATATTGCTCTGTTATTATTACCTTTAGAAAAAATGTGTAAAGGAAAAAGTTATAGGAAATTATGTGCTTAATAATACAGTCTAACCGATTATGTTATTTAAGCTATAATTTTTGAGTTATGGCACAAACTTGTGTTTTTTCTAATGGAAACCATAGTCGGCCATGACTTTATAAGAAAGGCCTCTTGTCAACGATTCAAATGATATATTATATTACCTAGGTATTTTTAAAAATAATTAAATTATGGGATTTTTTTTTCTTTCCAGTTTCGAACTATTCGAAGTAGTACGCTATAGAAACAATTGATAGATACAAACGACAATTATAGAGGTGGCCGATCTCCCGATCATTCTGTTTTAGATTTTTATTTATGGGGAATGGTAAAAGATAGTGTGTATCAAACATCGTACGTCACAGTAGATGACCTTAGTGAAGCTGTACTTACAAGTTACAAGTTTTTGCTAATATTGGTGGACGCTCCTTTAGAAAAGCACAAATTCTGTTTTAAAAAGGTGTGCATTAATCATAATGGTGAACCTTATGAACATATTTAGTCTTAAATACTTTCCTAACTTTAATTACGTTGTTTTGGTACTACTTTAGTTAGGTTCTAATTTGCTTATATTGTTTCTCAATTTATCGTCTGTCATTTCCTGTTTAGTAGTTTTGTACTTATGTAATTTTGTTTTATCAGAAATAATTTTTATATTAAATTGTAACTCCAACGAAATAAACATTTTACACCAAAATAATTATGTTTATAATTTCGAAATGAAAAGAAAATTTTTAATTACTAACTTGAATTTTATTATTTAACGCGTTGCGCATCTATCAATTGTTTCCATAGCCTACTTTTTGAGTAGTTCGAAAATGAAAAGTAAAAAATAACGATATGTTAATTATTTATAAAAATATTATAAATATTAATATTATATATCAAGTGATATATCATTAGAATAGTTGAAAAAGCGCCTGTTTTATAAAGTCATGGCCAACTATTTTTTCCATTAGGAAAAACTCAACTCTGTCTCATAACTCAAAAATTATAGCTTTAATAAAATAATTGGTTGGATCGTATTATTAAGCACATAATTACATAAATAAAACTTTTTCCTTTACACATTTTTTTCTAAAGTCAATAATAACAGATCCATAGGCACCAAACCAAATAACAAAAAATATATTTTTTCGAGATATCTCGTTAGCCATGCAATTTTTTCAAAAAACAAAACGCTTATGAAATTGAACTCGTAAAACTGCAATTCTGCACCATTTAATCGTTTCTCAATCTCCGCTAGTTTCCGAGATCATCATACTAAACATCCGAAAAAACTCACCCTGTATAGAAGAAACTTTCAAAAACCTTTAATTTAAAAATATTTCAAGTATTATAATCTCTTCTTTCTAGCTTTGACAGCTGCAAACTCGGGAATCACATCTTCAAAATTAATACTTTGTGTTGCGTCGTGTTCGATCGTTAACATTGCGAGATTGTTTAGCTTCGTGTTGCTCATTGTAGACCGTAAGTAGTTATAGATTAATATAAATTTACTAAAGCCCATCTCGCACGAAGCAACAGATACGCAAATTATCATAAATAACGCACTAAAGTTATTTATGACGATAAGATTTGGAAGCGACTGTGTAAAATCCCATTCCAAGATATTTTCAAAAAGTTTAGGGATACTTAATCAGGTACTGTAACATTGTCTGCTTTCAAATGTCTTTAATGTCTTCTCAACCTTGGTATCTCTAGTATCTCTCTCTAGGAGGAGTTCTGCTTCTGATCCCTGATTTTGTTATCAAATCCGACCGGGTATCACCCCTAACTGGCTGCCACCCCACCCCCCCCACACACTGGTGGGAGGGGTGCAATGAAACAAATTTGAAAAATATGAGAGTAATACATTCTCAAACGAGTTTCTGCAAACATCTTTCAATGTGTTAGGAATGAAGATAGGGTTGTAATTAGGAACAATGATTGTCTTTAATTCCGCATGGACTTACATAAAAATATACCAGGGTTCCAATTTAAAATAAGAAAACTAAAGTGCTTTAAAGTTTGAAAAGTTTGACACTAAATTTTGGACCCTCTGTATAATGCATATCAATAAAACTTGGTTAACGCTACTGTCAGACCTTATTTGATGAGTACCTTGATAGTTTTATATACAAGGCATATTTTATCTCTTATTAATTCTCTTAACCAATGGTGCAAAACTGTTTTTTTCAGTTTTAATTTTGTTGTGCTAAAATCACTGCGATTTTAATAAAAATTTATGGGTATGTAGGCATCTATAAAGGGCATCTAAATAAGCAACAAAAAATATACCATGCAATTTAAAAATATACATTATCATGACGTCATACTTTTTTGGGACACCTTGTATAATCAAACATATTTTAATATTTTCTTCAAATACGCCCCAGAATTCAAGTAAAGTCTGCAAAATATCAATATTCTAACTCAATTAGTAATTTAGCTATAGTAGACGGGAAGTGAAATGACGGACGCTGTATATTAATAATATGATGCTATAACATTTTTAATATAAGTTAATGTTTACTATAATTAAACTGACTATTAGTGTCTCCGAAGAGTGGCAAAATGAGCATTTTTTTATATATAAAAACTAAACTGAAGATTAAATATTAAGTATGTCGATTCATTCAGATGGACAGAATTGAAATATCTGCGTTTTGCAGATATTTTAGCAAATCCCCGTGGAGTTGGAAGATTAGTGTAGAAGCGCAGTTATGCCCACCCGTTTGGGGCTTTGACTGGTTAAAAGCGCACCTATGGCCATACTTTGAAGTAATATAAATTTCCGAGCGCAGATCTGCCAAACCGCTTTTGAGTCTAGACGCAAGGATCATCTCCCATCGGTGCCTAGTTAAGGATGTTCTCGCTGAAAATGGGAAATCCATAGAAACATAATTTAACAATTTGCTAAATGACATTGATTAATAAATCAATTCTAATGTGAAATACACGTCGATACAAATTATGTAACAATTGATGGAGTAAATACAAAGTTTCAGCACAAAACTCGTTATGTCGCTAGAGCTGTGTATTTGCAATGAATTGCAATATTAAATTAATAGTTTGACATGTAAATTTATTGAGATATTGTGGGTGTACATGTGCCTAGTCATTTCACTGGATTTCACAGTGTTTGCCATTACAACAAAACATCCCTGGTTCGAGCTGGGCAGGCATACATACCCCACACAATTACTGGCATGTAATTGTGTTTGAGTAGAGCTCATATTTAGTCCGGAATGTCAATTGCACCAAGACATATCCGCACCAGGACAACACTGACAACGCCTTCATTATCCGGCCACGACGCATCGAGGCGAAAAACTGTGGGTTGGCAGGTTAAGTGAAACCCCTGTATAGCTGTGGCTTAATTTGCAGCATGGGGAACCTATTTGTAGTTTAAGCCGCCCCGGTTTAATTTCACCGGGCGAATTAAAAAGAAAACAACTACAAAGTGTTTAATGGGTGGATATAAAGTTTAATTAAAAGGGCAAAATAAAGGTAGCGCCGGCGCCGTTAAGATTCAGAATTAAGATTAAGATGCAAATTATTACCGCTTCCGGTCTATAAATAAATCCAATTTACAGCGACCAGATTAAGTAAATAATTCCCTACACTATGCGCGCAAATCTGCACCGCACGATTAATCAATTTGCAGAATGTGCGCCGCAAAAATCCCTCCTCTCTACGAGTATATATATATATATATATATATATATATATATATATATATATATATATATATATATATATATTATATACTAATATATATATATATATATATATATATATATATATATATATATATATATATATATATATATATATATATATATATATATATATATATATATTATGTGTGTGCATGTGTGTGTGCGTGTGTGTGTGTAATATAATACAGAGTGTACCGTATTAGTTCATAACAACTCCATAGTTGGGTTTAATGCCGAAGTTCGGGTTTGCATCAACAGTTTACAAGTTGTATCCATCTTAGGCCAAATCATCGTTCTGGAATGTAACACGCAAACTTTGTACATAAAATTGACAATATAATCATCCCCTCACTATATATTAGTTAATACCATTAATACTGATTATATTATGATGGTATCCGACACCACCAGGATCCGCCCGTAATTAACATGGAGTTTGTTCGATCGTCCCTCGCATCATTATCTCTCTCTTCTTGCACAGTGACGAAGGCGAATGCGGCGGTGAAGTAACCGCGGCAAGCGCGGGGGGAATTAAAACTCTGCCTAATAGCGCGTCACTAACAAAATTTTAATACTGCCGAAACTATTAAATTTAATTATGGCAACTTAATGTTCTGTGAGCACAATTAATATTCTTATCATGAGTACATTTCTTACAAAACGAAAGAAATAAATACAATTCTGCTTGGTTTTAGATACAATTGCACCATCAAACTACAGTGGCGGCTTTAGTGGGCGGGAGAAGGGGGGGGGAGGTCGCCACGGCTATCATGGTAGCTAGGGGTGTCATTGAAACAATATATTTGAAGCCGGAAGGCAGGAACACATTATCAAGATTTTTTTAACAATACTACGATATTTATGTGCTACGTTATTGCTACTTCATCAAAAACAAAATACAAACAATAAGTTTAATCGACTGTAAATGTATTTGAATGAAATTATGCTATTTGTTTTATTTCATTTAAGTAATACCTAACTAAATTGTAAGCGTCACCATTATAATAATGTTCAATATAATCGTAAAAACAAACCAAGAAAGGCAGTATTACACCAAGTTTAAACGTGAAACACAAATAGCCGTCTTATTTTCATAAGAAATACAACATATGCAATTTTAATAACACTGCATTCAGCATCATTTTGGGTTGACAGAAAGTTATTAACGTGTGTGTTTCAGCAGCTTAAAAAGTATCTGAACTTGTGCCATTGTGATTATAGGTTATCTCATAGCTTTTGGGAACATACTGCATACTCGTAATACTCGTACAGTAAATTCAAGGTAAGTATTTCATATTGATATTTCTTGGCGGCATGATTAAAATATTACATTATGCAAAACTAGGATTATTCCATGGTTTGCAAATAATAATACTATACTTTACTTACAACAATACATTTTTCCGTAAGATGAGAAAATCTCACAAACAAAAAAACCTCTTTCAATCGAATAGCAAATGCATTTTCTTTCTATGATATTATAATTTATAAAATAATTGGATTAGATAGAACAACATTTTAGATTTTTTGTGTGTTCATCTGGAAGATACTAAAACTATAATTATTTTTATGCTTGGTTGTGCTCATGTGGTTTACGAAATACATTTTTTAATAATTCTATAAGTTGAATTTAATGAAAATATTAAATCGAAACTGAAATGACCCTCGACATACCATGTTTTATTTAGCTAAACAACAAGTAGGTAAGACAGGTGTTATTTGCTGAAAAATCGTTCGTATTAATAATTAAATAAGTATCGCATTCCGGCGTAAAAATACGTAAACAGACTCGTGGGGGACCGCAGCCCCCTGAACCAGTCCGGGAGAATTCTATCAACAATGGGGACAATAAAAGCCATTAACTTAAGGGTAACAAGAGTTTACTAGTCGGGCGGAAATATCAACAGTTCATGGAAATATAAATTACTCGAGACCAGACAGGGGTTGAGCCACTGACCGACAGTGAGCAATTCCGGGGTGTTCCAAAACCGCAAGTATAACATTACGGCCCATAGAATCATTAACTTAAGTACCATAAAAACAGCGCCAGCTACATGCACGCGTACCGAAATTCTTGGAATAGGACCCATTTGGCCTGGATAACTCACACCACGAAGGGACATGATTTATATCGGCAGCAAACACAAATCCGCCAGCAAAAGATCGAGTGGCGTAAACATGTGGGAGAAATTATTGCGCAGGCATCGAAAAAGGCACTTAGCCAGGGCGAGTGGACCACCGTGGAAGATCGGGGAAGACAGTGTTTGGGCCCGGGGGATCGGGGAGAATGTGGAGGTAAACATATAAGAATCTGCGAAAGCAGAGGGGGAGGGTCACTTAGTGCTCGACGGCCGAGGGCACGAGACAAATCGCGAGAGTGTAAACGGAGGCGCAATTAGTATAAACAGTCAGGGAAATTGATAATTCAATTAGGGCAGTATTGAACCAGTTAGATATTTTCGGGGAGACCGCGAAGTAATTAAAACAACACCAAGCGCAAGGGCCACCACGACATCAGTACGGCTATCCAGTCGGCGAGAGATAGGAAGGGTTAATGAGTGAGTACTGACGCAATTGCTAATCGAGTAACGCGAATCAAACTGCCAATTTAGAAGGGCACTGCGAAATATTTAGCAGACAAGTCATTACGCGTGTCAAGTAAATTAATTCGGCAATCCGCCGGAAAATATCCTGTGACAAAATTACGAAAGAACAAAACGCCCAAACTGGCGCAAAGGTGTGTGATCCTCTTCGTAATGAGAGTGACATGTGGGTTTCGCGACGCACTTTGAAACAGAAGGGCGCGCTAGAAGCATACTACAAAATCGCTCTTACCCGTTGGTGTGTTCGGATCGAACACATTCATCAATCTCACACGATAACGTGTATGTTTCTCTTCGTAATTAGAGCGATATGTGGGTTTCGCGATGCACTTTGAAACATAAGGGCGCGCTAGAAGCATACTACAAAAATTGCTCTAACGCCTTGATGTATTCGGGTCGAATATATTAACCAATCACACCCCACAACGTGCATGGTTCTCTTCGTAATATTGTCACGTATGATAAGTCTTACAACTCCATATAAACCACCACCAATTACCGTACCCAATTATCCTCCTGACATATTTTTGAGCCTAAAATTGGCGCAGAGGTATGGGAATATATTAAAAGCGATATACAGGTTTCGTGACGCACTTTGAAACAGAAGGGCGCACTTGAAGCTCCTTCAACTGTGTGTCAATTTTATCCTTGTAATCTAGTTACCATAACGGGACTATTTTACCATCCGCTTTCATTGCCACGAAACTTCAAACAAACGTGCGAAGTGATGAAATCCTCCCTCCAAAACAACGTACTCGATTATCATGCATTTTAATTATTATTTATATTTCATTAGCAAGGGATTCGGGAAAGAACTTAGTTCAGGAAGGTATTTAAACAGATATATACTCAAGGGATTTCCCAGGTATCGGTCGCAACGGAAACTAAAAACCGGTATCCGTGAAGGTCAATAATTGTTACAAAATTCAGCAAATATCATCATGTCATACCAAATCACTAAATCCTTGTAATTAACGTTGCGTAGTTAATATCACTAATCAATCAGCCGAGTGAGTGATCAAACTAATAAGTTGTAATTGCATGACGGTAAAATGAAAACAGCCCTCAGCATCGATAATGCATGTGTTCAGTATTTGCGTATTTGAATTCTTGAGCGAGTGAGAAATGAATGAATGCGAGTCAGTATATTCCTGAAGCACGAGCATGTGAATATTATAGATAAATCATTGAATGAATCCAAGTCATAAGTCATGATCGGGTGAGAAATAAAGTTAATAAATACGAAACATAACGGCAATTAAGAATGAATGCGAATCAAGGGAATTCAAGCATGAGCATGCGTATAGAAGGGATATAAATCCGTGAATGAATCAAAGTCAAAATCATGCAGAATCAGATCCGCCAGGTGAATTCAATTGTCACAAAAACGAAGTAAAAACAAACTAAAAACAAATCAAAACAAAATAAAATAAAAGAAAAATAAAAAGAGTCAAAATCAAACGAGGGGCTTATGATTCATACACGTCAGACGTAATAGGGTTAGGGTATGAGACTCGCTATGAGATCAGATCTATGTACTTTTGCCAGACACAACTGACCATCGTGCACAAATCACCGATCGTAATTTACCTCACAATTAGATGCATCTCAGACCAAATAAAAAAAAAAAAAAAAAAAAAAAAAAAAAATGAGTCAAAAACAAACGACGGGCTTATGTCTCATACACGTCAGACGTAATAGGGTTAGGGTATGAGACTCGCTATGAGATCAGATATATGTACTTTAGTCAGACACAACTGACCATCGTGCACAAATCACCGATCGAAATTTACGTTATAATTATTTGGGTGTTATTGCTTGGTAAATGCATTGAAAAACTTTAATTGAGGGTAAATCGTCATCCTTAATAATTGGCATGTTATTTACTGAGAAATACACTTCTAAACTTTATCTGAGGATAAATCAAATCAAGTAAGTAAAAGATAAAAATATGGATGAACGAACGCATGTGGAATGAATGACATAACTAAAACACCGTAATTAGCAGGGACAGATCGCATGTACTAGTAACCAGTAGAATTTGAATTATTACGTTAATTCACGTCAGAATACCACGAAATATAATCAGAAACCACGTAAAAATCGTTAATTCATTTCAAAACTTTAATCAAGAATAAATCGTCATCCTTCATTATTTGTGTGTTATTACTTATTAAATAAACCCTTAGTCACCACATAAATGTAAAGCGTATTATTTTACCATAACCAAATGAAATAGTCAAAAACCACGTAAAAATCATTACTCATTTAAAAACTTTAATTGAGAATAAATCGTCATTGTTAATTATTTGTGTGTTATTACTTATTAAATAAAACCTTAGTCACCACATAAATGTAAAGCGTATTATTTACCATAACCAAATGAACCAAACCTTACTTGCTAAATTAAAATGTAAAACCATATGAATTACTGAATGAATAAATTACTGTATGATGATATTTGTGTATGCGTATAATTTGATATTTTCCCCGTAACAGACACAATACTTGAACAACGAACCATCGATCTTGTCACTATAACGATTCCATGAATCAAACACAGTTGAAATACTGTCACTTAGATTACGAGCCACTCTACGTTTATAAATTAATTACAATTTATAATGATACCCCGGTATTGTACCGTTACAATTCTATAAGTTGAATTTCATGAAAATATTAAATCGAAACCAATCAAAATGAACCGAAAAAGTACATTCTCATAGATTAATTATTAGGTAATGATTATTATTTGTTTATCGTATCTACAGAGCTCACTGTGGCATGTATGTCCTAATTGTTATATTTTAGTATATGTAATATTTAAGCTATGTTCAGTGTACACATTACACAAGACAAGATGTTCTATTGATATTGAATTAGTATATAAAAAGTTCAATCTCATATTGATAATTTAACGTTATAATTAAGAAAATTGTAGTTTCATTCAAAGAAATATTGTTTTGGTAGCTTTTATTTTCCGTTACATAAAGAATCAACGATGAATCGAAACAGACCCAGGGGATTCGAGCAAAGAAAAATTAAGAAAGCAAAAGAGGATATGGCTATATCTCTCTCGGATCTATTTACAAATATATGAAGGTTACTCCCTCAACATTAACTGAAGCAGATATAGAAGAACTATAAATCGCTGACATAATTAGGCTTGAATCAAAATGTAGCGATAATCAACAGAAAGTACAAGCAGCGCAGTCAAAGAAGACAGGTAGATGAACTAGTCGATGAAGAAGACATAATTAAGGAGACTGGTGCTAACTCTTCTAAGGAACATAAACATACAGAGGAACATGTAAAACTAAGTAGTAAAGATATAGAAGGCATCTCAAAGGCAGAAAAATATTTAGAAATTTATTCTGATATAGGCAATTTGCCAGATTCGATGCTCGTTGATATTAAAGTCAATCTGGCAAAGAAAGGTAGTGAACCATTTCAAAATAAAAATCAACCATTTAGTTCATCTGCTGTTGTAAGGCCTGGGGAAAAAACAAAGGAGGACAGTTAAAATCTAACCGCATCATGGTTCTACACTCTATTGCCAAATGGTGAACAAGTTTTAAGAAAATGGATGATTTACTCTAAGTCTAAAATCAGTTTGTTATGATTTTGCTGTAAATTGTTTGGACAAGAAAAACAAACCGAGTTTGTCAAGGGATTCAATACATGGTGGAAGTTAAATCCAAAAGTATCTCAACATGACGATTATGCTCATCACCTTTCATACTTAGAAAAATGGAAAACCATGCGAGTAAGATTAAAGCACGAAAACACAATTTATTGCACATTTCAAATAGCAATTGACGCAGGAAAAATTTTAAAACGGCTCTTGGACAAGACATTATTTATGGCTGATCAAAATCTTCCATTTCGTGGTCACAGAGAAAATCTGTTAGCAACGAATAAAGATTTCTTTTTTGAATTGGTTGAGTTATTATCCAAATATGACCCAATTTTAATAGAAAATTTATGTATCTAAGGATATTCAGAATGAGTTTTAGATAAGTTTGAGAATGAATTAGCCTTCTGGGAAATAAAATGAAAAACAAATTATCGTTGATGTCCAAAATGCAAAATATTTTCGAATTATGTTCGATAGCACTCCAGACATATCGCATACCTATTGATCAAATGAGCGAAGTGATCAGATATGTTCATATTGAAGATGGCAATGTTGAAGTTTGTGACGTGCCTGAAGGGCAATCAGCGCGTTAGGCCGTGGAGCGAGTGGAGGGTCCCTTCGAAGCAGCGACGAGGGCCGGCTCTCGGTGTCGGAGAGTGGGGGGGTTAAAAGAAAGGCTCCACGTAATTTTAACCTCGTCCCTACTTCGTCGCAAAGGGAGGCTCCACCCTACCTGCGTGGGTTGACGGGAGACAGTCAATGTAATTCAGAAATTACGAACTGTCGCAACGGCTGACCATCTGGCGCCCACACCACCAGATTTAAATCTCGCCGTGAGAATAGGAAGTTAAACTGAAAGAATGCCCGATTGAGAAAACGTGGGAGGAACAAAAAATAACAGGTGTGAATTTTGTGGTGTAAAATATCTGCGTTTATTTACACAAAAGACGGGACACCGTGCCTACGCTTCCTGAAATAAATTCCTCCGTCCGCAACCCTATCACGCAGGGTTCACTATATTCGGCCGAATACCGCGAACTCGTAATCGCGCGATTCAAAGGGCCGTCGGAGCTACCTTTTCCTTACAAAAGCGCAAAACACGTACGGCACGAAACACACAACGCAAATTTTACACAAAAGAAAAAAACAATATATCAAACAAAATTAAAGCGACAAATGAGAACAAAAAAAATATATAAAGATCTGGCCTGTGTTCCTCGTGTGTGACTTCGCTGGCGGGCTGGTTCTTATGACGGGCGGGCGGCCGGCGATCGTCGATCGTCGCTGGATTCAAATTTTCGGAATCACTCTGGCCGGATGTTCGTTGCCCCTTAGCCAAGAACCTGGCTAGCTAGGTTACTTAGCCCTTACTCAAAAAACGCTCTGATGTTGTGAGCGTATGGAGTTGAGTCGTATAGTACCCTCCCTTGCCTTGTACTTGGTGCCGACAATCCCTTTAAGGGTGGTTAAATGAGTTCACGTTTTATATCCCGGAAACCGGATGGTGATATACCAATGAAAACGGTGACCTCGTGGCACGTCCGCACTATAGGGAAGGTAACTAGTTTCGGAGATCATGGCGGCGCTTTGCCGACGATTTTAAAAATCACACGCATATAGGAAACACGTCACGTCTAAAAAAACGTGTGAGTATGGTTGCCTACGGTGGAGGTCTGTGCACGCAATTAATAATTAAAAGGCAGTTTCTGTCGGAGGCAAAACCAGACCGTTACAAGTTAACGAATCATTTCTTGCGTTCTTTAAATATCTGCGACTGCCTCTGAGCTTACGGACAATATTTTAAGGCAACTTAATGAAGATTAACTCGATATTACTTTATGTAGCGCTCAAGGGTATGATAACGCTGCAACAATGGTCGGAATTCAAGCCGGAAGAAAATCACGGATATTAATCCCAAAGCTATATTTGTGTCTTGTTCGAATCATTCATTGAATCTATGTGGAGTTCACTCATTTGGTAGCGTTCATTCAAGTATTATTTTGTTTTGAACCTTCGAAAGACTTTATTCATTATTTTCAGCAGCCACTCATCGATGGGAAATACTTATGGAAAATGTAGGGGTATTTGTGAACAGTGGCAGATTTAAGGGGGGGGCTATAGGGGCTATAGCCCAGGGCGGCAAAATTTAGGGGCGGCAATTTTACATAAACAAATACATAAAAATGTTAACAAGTTCAAAAATTAAAATAATATGTTTGAATGACGTTGAATGGAAATACAAGAAATCGCTTAAAATAATGCAGAATGCGTATCTGACTCCCCTCATATTTGAAAGAAAAAAGTTCGTTTAAGAAGCATGTAAAGTCACAAGCTGAGCAGTTTATCATTTGATGATGTCATCAGTGACTTTGATCTGACAAAGGCAAGAAGGAAAATATTTTAGGTTTAATATAATTTTTAATCTTTATAACTTGTTTCAAGAGATTAGATAATAAGCCTTTGTAAATTGTGCCTTTTAAAGGAACTTTTGTTATTTTTTACCAGAGTTTGCATTTTTGAGTTGTTATGAATAAAAATGATTTTGAGTTATAGATTTATTGTTTCACTATCTATATACTTCTTAATTGTATTTCAGTTTAACCCTCCAGGTATCCGAAAATCATATTAGGCACTGATATATAATATCTGGACTTATAAAGGGCCCAATATCTCAAATAGCTTAGGGCCTTATCAAGTCTAAATCCGGCCCTGATTGTTCCACAAGACAATTCTGATATAAAGTAATAAATCTCTGCCAGTTAGTTGAAACAAGGGGCCGATAATGTACCTGCTAAAATGTAAAAATAAAGTAAAATAAAAACAATAAGGCAAGAAATTAGGCTTTATTACACAGGGAGTTTTCCAAACTTGGGCCAACAATTAAAAGGGTTATTCCTTGGATTATTTAAGAATCTTTTGTGCTTTGATGTTTTTCTTTTATTAACAAATGCCTGTTAAATCTCGCAAGACAGATAGCGCGTATTCAAAAAAAAAAATCGATACACCTTACTTGTAAGCCTTCCTGGTAAATAATCGGTCCAGATATCCAAGTCAAACATTCAATGAAAACTGAGGTGAAAAACTGATGTTTTATTATACCGTGGGCGCAAAAAGTATTATCATCAACGTTTGCTTTGTGATTGTGAAAAGATAATAAATTCTTGAAATTCTTGAGAAATTTCCACTTTGGTACATCGGGTAAAATAATCAGTACCAGTTGTAGAAGAATCTACTACTGGTAGATTTCCACTTTGGTACATCGGGTAAATTAATCCGTACCAGTAGTAGAAGAATCTGAACCGATGTTTGCAGAAGCCACTGACAAAATGCAATGTGTTGATGAAAAGCAGCAGGAATAAGTGCCTAAATGCGTTAAATGTGATGTGGGTACAACAACTGAGATTTTAAAATATTCCATACAGTCCTCTTATTTACATTCAAAACATTTGCAATTATTTTTCTAATAGAAATATCTGGATTACCCTTTACTATGTTCAGTTGATGTTCCTGTACTTCTATCATTCTTAGTGGCATTAGTCTTCCTGACCCTCCATTATGTTTATTTGTGAATGTTTCATTCAGAGGTTGGTGAATACTTTCTATCAGGAACGGTTTGGAAATTGTTCGCAACCGTCTAATCCTTAACAAACTTTCATTATGCAGTCCATACATGAAATACATGTCTGTCAAAGTTTCTCAAAAAACGTTGTATTGAATATTTTCCATACAAAACCAAACAAAAATTGATTAAATTTGAAATAGAAGGAGATATATCGAGGGTAACAGCTTTTTTAAGATGGCCGCCGTTCCACAAGGAAATTTTGTTGGATCAATATCAATTTGGATACCTACTATGACCTTCCAATCAACCTCACACAATTGGCCGACCCTTCCGTTTTGCCACTTTCATGTACAATTTTACTGTAGGTACCACGACTGCGTTCAAATCTAGATGTTTGCTAAATTCTGATTTCATTGAGAGCAGCCCCAAATCAATTAATGTTTCTTATCCTATTGTTGTACGCAAATAGTTTATTATTAAATTTTTGAGAACTTGATAAAGACCTTGAAAAAAAAAACTCATATGATAATGGTCTACCAACAACAGAAGTTTTTGTGTATGAGTGTATCCATTTGTTTGGATTTTTGAAAGGATTGGAACAATCTCCAAAAACAATACTCAAACTTTGCAAAGTGCTACATGACAACGAACTACAAGATATACCCTTATGTTGGCATCGCACTGAAACTGTTTTGATGTTTAGCGGAAAGCTTCTCATCTGTCTTGAAAAGAATATAAACTGATACATGATCTACAATGGCCGAAGCACAATTAAGACAATTTTGACCATCGAATCGAAGCTAACCAAAAGATTGGGTTTTGATGATATATTCAATTTCAATCTAGTTCACAAACGATGTTTTTTTTAACATTTAACATTGGAATGTATTATTATCAGAACATTTTCAATTTAGTTGAGAACTTTTTGCGTTTTAACTATGATTCTTTATTATAGTCAATTTCACAGTATTATCTCAATATCTGTTATTGAATTAAGAATAATAAGAGGGGTGGGGGCATCCTAGGCGGTAAGTTACTGGTAGCCCCTAAGTTAATGTCTGTGAAGAGACTTGCAGAAACAAGATGGAGTGTACATTTTCACGTTGCGGAGCCAGTAAAGAATATTAAAAAAAAATGGTTTCTACGCTCGATCTCTTATGCGATCCCAACAAAGAAAATATAGATATAAGGAAAGCAGCATCAACACTCATACCTGTTTTAAGCAAATTCACATTGTTATGTTATTTGCCATTCTGGTGTGAAATTCTACATGAAGTAAATTTTACGCATATTTATTTACAGACTTCTGGTATTACCTTAGAGAAGTCCATTGTGAAAATTCGAGCTCTCAAAAATTTTCTTCTATCAGGACGGGAAAACATAGTGAAGAGGGCAATTGCTTATGCTACTAATATGTGCAATGATCTCAAAAAGTTTATTAAAAAAACATGGGAGAATAAAACGGAAAACAAGAAAGCCTGGCGCAAGATAGTGGTCTCACATTGGAAGAAGAAAATAAAATGGCTATGATCGAATGTCTTGATCGATTTTACAATTAACTCGAATATCAAATCGAGGCAATGAATGATATTATGTCAATTTTTGCAGTTATCCAACCCGACAATATATTATATGAATCTGAATAAAACCTCTACTTACTTGTTCCAAATTTGACAGAAACTTATTCTGAGTTTTCGAATGATGTAATTATAAACGAAATTTTACGCTGGCGGCGACACCTTCAGGCTACAATGGAAGAGGCTAAGAAGTGAAGAATTTTAGAAATGTGAAGGTTTATAGTGAAGTGTAACTTTTATGAATCTTTGCCAAATATATCCCTGTGTATGCGATTTCTTTTACCAATTTGTGTATCAGTTGGATATTGCGAAAGAAGTTTTTCACATACAAAATGTCACATACAACTTCGCCCCGGCCGTCAATTTAGTGGCGCAAACCGCAACTGTCAAACTGCCAGATGAAACCAACAGGCGATTTGTCAATTGACTGGTAAACACGCGAACCGGTAGTTAAAATTTTGGCGGCCGTGCAATCTATTTGAATACCCCTCTCTGGATGAGTCGGCGAGCGTTCCTGAATTTACGTGCTCAACAATGTTGCGAAACTTGGTCGTTTCTTTTATTTCACTGCCGATTCCGTCTTCGCGTCGTTTTCGCAGTCGCATTGAAATTTCCATCCTCCGAAATTACCGTGGGTCTTCGGCGGGAGCTTCCGGACGGGCCGCCCCCGGCAGAGAATACACTCTTAATTCACTTTCGCCCCCCTTTATATTCCCCGTCGATTTCGAGAACAATTAAATAAAATGGCGGCGAATTAAATCGAATTGCAGGGAACGTATAAATATATAATTCGATTCCCTGGGAAGGACGCGCGCTGTCCGCCCGGCAGCGCGCAATTGGATTAATAAGCTCCGAAATGATTCGCCGATGGGGCAAATTAAATTTCGCACAGCTCATTTGGACAAACATTTTATTAAATTGCTCCGAATGTTTGCAGAGAGTGGAGCGAGCACTGATTGAATGTCTGGTTACGTAGATCTTCGCTGGGGCCGGGATGCAGGGGGCTCATTATGAGCGGGTACGGGGGAGTGGAGGAAGAAGAGTTGAGCCGAAACAGGATTTAATAACGCGAAACATTGCGCCTGGCAAATTGCGTTGAAATTATGAGAAGAGCTTCTGTTTTTATAATGCGTTAAGTTCGCGTCGGCAGAGGCGCCCGGCCATCACAGCATCCCCCTCCGAAGACCCCCCGGGGCGCTAATGAAATTCAGGCCATCCCCCGGCACCTTAAACCTTCGCCCCCCGGGTCGATTCCGTCGATGGTAATTACATTTATTCGACGTCTAATTTGTGTTCTTTGATGACCGTAATTATTCCGAATTAAAATTTGATCTACGTGCTTTCGTTTGATGAACTTCCATTAATGCTTTTAGGAATTGATACTCTGCAAGGATAAACACTAAACGATTTAATTTTCAGATTGGATGACAACCCAAGGGCTAAAATCAAAAGAAAAACTCGAGTGGGTCACCCCCCATTCCACGACAATTATACGAAAGACAATAAAACCATTGATTACATCAGCGTTTTTCAAACTGTATTCCAGGAAACGTTGATAGGTACGAGAAAATGGAAACCCACAATTATTAACTTTTGATACATAATTAATCGGTTGTAAAAAACTATTGTTGACTGCAGGCATGTATATACGTCACGCAATAATTATTTCGGCGCCTCTTTATATTTGTTTTATAAACATTTTATAGTAGCGCCAAGTGTTTTTTTTTGTTCGTTTAACAACCGTTTTTGCACGGTTGCACAGTCTCCATTGCATCAATTACATTCATCACAACTTAAGAGAGACGCTGAGTAGTGAACATCAAACTAATTCACAAGAAGAGACAAACTTCCTTGGTCTACAAGTTGGTACGCTGCTTAGATGGGATGAACATATAATTTACATTGCTAAAAAACTAAATCAAACCTATTACATAATAAATCGTCTAAAGCTAACTATTAACCGCGACTTAACGACTTAACTTAACTGCTTGATAAAAATATGAGGAGCAGACTTCCAAAATGCATTTTGTCAAAAACTTCGAGATTTGAGTTAAAGATGGAATTCTGTTCTTAAAACTAAGGCGCGTCTGATAAGTTTACTCTCGACATTTCAAACGCATTTACGGCCGATCCCACCACCGTCTAATAAAACTTAGTTTGTGTAAACTTCATTTAATGTAAACGACAAAATTTATCCCAATTAAATATTATCCGTTTTACCACGAAATGTGTTGCGCAAGAAAACAGAGTTTAGTGAATCTTAGATTAACGAAAATTGAAGCGGGCAACACTGAAAAAGTTGGAGGAAAGTGAGAGTTACAGTTAGTCGGTCACACAGTAACACATGTAATCGCGTTATATAGAAAACATAGTATAAAACGTATTCGCCAAAGCATAAACAAGTAATAGAGTGCAAAAAAAACTGATGGGGCAAGTCTCCTAAAAAGTTAGATGCATGGGCATCGATTGCAAATGAGTTCAATTCTCAATCTACTGATATACCCCGAGACCCTGTAGGGCTGAGGAATTTGTGGGAGAATTTAAGAGAAAGGCAAAAAGCTTTTTAACCCAACAGACCATAGCAAGGGTGACAATAGGTATGTGTAACATAAATATCAACGTGCATATCATAGTAACAACAAATACAGTAACTTCTTTAATGTGCAAGTTATATGAACCCTAAATGCAACATCATCAAAGATGAGCGAGGCCAAGGACACCACACGCCTCTCCTGAGATGCGGCGTTATCTTTAGTATAAAATGAAACGTTGTATTAAATATAAGGCAGATAGAATAGAATAATAATAGCATAATAACGTATAATTATATAATAATTAATCTTAGAAGTAAGCGATATAAAGTGTACAATTTTAACTGTAATAAACTTTTTTTAACCAGATCTCGACACGGTCAACGTAAATGGCGCCGTCTTGGTAGGATTGTCGAAACGGAAAGACAAAAATCGCTAAATTCTGTTCCGATTCATCGGTTAATTCGACAAGATCTAAAAACATCAGACCACCATCGAGAGGAGTTGAAGAAAAGAAGAAAACTCATCGAGGGAAGATCGAAGAAGTCCAACATCGACACCTTCAGTACCCACCGACGAGAGGGATCGCCAGAAGAGCCCAACTTCGACTTTCAGGAACCCGCAGTTAAGAAAAGACATGAAAATCGCATTAGCAATGTAAGTTCGATCCTTAATTATTAAAATCCTTCCACACGAAGTTTGATTTTCTTTAATTAAAAATAAATAAATGTGAAAAAATAAATAATACTTAACTCTTAAATAATTAACGAGTATCAAAATTGATACAATCACAAACAGAATCTACAGAACCAGTTTGAATTCAAACAGTAATTCAGATAGTGACAGTGACAGTAACAGTTCAGATACAATGGCTATAAATCCACCTGTAAATGCACCCATAAACGTCCCAATATTACGATACCAAGGCGATAATATTCCAACATTTAACGGTAATCCAAAATAACTACAGAGATTTATTAACTCATGTGAACACTTTTTACAAAACTTTAAAAATGTTCAAAATGTACATGACCCCATTAATATATGCTTGCTTGATACGGTTTCTAGTAAATTGAGAGGTCGTGCTGCTGATTTAATTGGCACAAGAACAGAATTAAATAATTGGAAATTAATAAAAGATGCACTAAATCAAACATTTGCTGACTAAAGAAGTACAGATTGCCTTATTCAAGACCTAATTTCAATGAAACCATTTAAAAAATAAACTCCTATTCAATTTGGAATGCGAATACAAGATTCTAGAAATTTACTATTTTCTAAATTAAATACCACAATTCAAAATACACAAACGAAAATAATTAAAATTAGGTATTATGATGATTTCGCTTTAAAAACATTAGACACATAGACTGAGGAACCCTGATTCCCTAGAACAACCATTGGCTTATGTTACTGAAGATGAAAATTTTAAATATATTAACACAGGAAATAACTCGAATCTTAGACAATCTACTTACAAACCACAAAACCATGTTAACTAAAATTTTGTTAAACCAAATTTTAACCAAGTTAAAAATTTTCAACCAAATTTTAACTCTAATAAAAACATTCAAACAGTATTTAATCCAGTTAGAAATTTTCAACCTAATTTTCAAAATACATCTACGTCTAATTATCAACAAAGACCGAATTTTCAGAATTATCAACAAATACAGAATTTTCAGAATTATCAACAATAACCATACCAGAATAATTTTGGACTGAATCATAATACACAATTTGTACAAAAACCATAGTTTAATCAACCGAGTAACAGATTTTTCAATAATCAAAAACCATATACATTTAATGAAAGCCCTACAAACAGACAATATTCACAGAGAAGTTTCGTACCAGAACCAATGGATACAAGTTCCAATAATGTAAAAGTGAATAAGGTAATATCACAATTTGTAAACAATGATGAAAATTCCAATGATCCCAATTATCGCGAATTTTATTATTAAGCCTTATGTGGACCTAAAGTTCGTTTACATTTCAAATGATGATTAAAAAGAAACTAGTTATGTGAGATAAAAATTATCTATTTATTATTGAAGTACACAAATAGGGATTTTTTTTTTTTTTAAATTACATCATCCATATGTAATCCTTGAGTATTTTGACACTGCTGCAACCTGGAGCGGAAATTTTTAATGACGGCCTCACATGTGTTTCGTGAAATGTTTTGCTTTTCCTCTAGAATATTTTCCTTTAATTACTCTAGGGACACTGGGTTGCTGTTGAAAACTTTACTTTTAAGGTATCCCCAAAGAAACAAGTCCAGTGGGGATAAGTCCGGGCTACGAGGTAGCCAGTTAATGGCACCTCTTTTGGATATGACTTTTTGTCCAAAAATTTCGCGAACAGCATTTAATGAGTCGTTGGAAGTGTGGCATGTTGCCCCATCTTGCTGGAACCACTATCGTTGATTAAAACCAACGAAATCCTGTAGCGCTGGTGAAAAAAAGTTCTGTAGCATGGCAATATACCGCTCTGTATTCACTGTAACAGCATTTCCTCGGCAATCATAAAAAAAGTATGGACCAATAATGCCTCTTGCTGACAAAGCTGCCCATACAGTAACCTTGGCTGAATGCAGAGGTTTTTGATGCTTCAATTTAGGATTAGTGTCACTCCAGTACCTGCAATTTTGCCTATTCACATACCCATTTAGATGGAAGTGTGCCTCGTCTGAGAAAAAAATGTTGGTAAAGCTGGTGAACCTCCCTAACATTTCGTTTGCAAATTGGAGCCTGTGACCGTGATCTTGAGGCTTTAATTCCTATACCATTTGGATTTTGTACGGATGTAAATGTAAATCTTTGTGAAGAATACGAATCAAAGATGTTCTGGGTATACCTAAGGTGTTAGACCGCTTCCGAGTAGAGTCTACGATTTTCACGAATAGACGCTCTTACACGCTCGACGTTTTCGGGATCTCTTGATGTTCTAGGTCTGCCGGATCGTGGTTTATTCATTGTTGAACCTATCTCCTCGAACTTCTTTACCCATTTTCGAATCAATTGAATCGATGGAGCTTCATTTTCATGCCGTATGTTGTAATGAGCACAAAATTTTCGTTGCGCTAGAGTAAGAGAATCGTTGTTGCGGTAGTACTCGCGTATACAGAACGCACGTTGTTTATTGCTGAATGACGCCATAGTACTGAATTCCCATTGGCCGCTCTTGCGATTCGTAACCCCTCCGCCCCACCCCGCCGTCGATGCTCGTCGCAGCTACCGATTCAAATGTAAACGAACTTTTGGTCCACCCTGTATTTGACAGTGTAAATGGTTCAACAGTAAGTGGTGATAAACCTTTACGATGTGCCATAATCCAAGAAAGCCAGCATGTTGAATTTTATTCCGAAGCAATTCAAGTTTTGAAGACAATTAGATTTATTAGGCCACAAGGCGAATATGTTCCACCCTGCATTGCAAATTGGATAACTACATTAAAAGGTATGCAAATCATCTGGAACAAATTACACGCTAAGGGAATTAAATATCTTTGTCCGAGAAATTTGAATCAGGACCCCTTGAAATTTTTTTTGGTGGTGTCCGAAGTCATGGTTCTCGAAATATAAATCCAACACTTGCTGCCTTCAGAGCTTCTTATAAAGCTTTGATTATTAATAATCTTATGACTCGCCATTCTTCATTTGCAAATTGTGAGGAAGATGGTTGCAGAGGGGCACCAAATTCTGTACAAAACTTAATAACGATTAAAGTTCCTACGCCAACTGAGATAGTGTCCCCAAATGTCTCTGATGAGTTCACATTTATAAACAACCCCAGTTTGCTGGCGGACAATATAAATATGTACATATCAGGATATTTGGCCCGCAATATGTTGAGAAAATTACAAGGATGTAGTACATGTAAACAGGACCTGGTTTCCGATACGTTGGAACCCATTCACTCCTATATTGAATGTAGGCAATTTACACGTGGAAATTTGCTGCGACCCAACTCTAACTTCTTCAAATACGTTAATCAATGTTTGCAAATTATGCGGTTTTACATACCGAAGATTTGCACTCATTTTAATATAGTATCATTTTATAAACATAAAATTTCTTGTACAATTATTCCAAATTTTTGTCACTGTCATATTCACAATTTGGTTGACCTAATTTTTAGTCTTCTGATCCCATTTTATGTTGTGGTGTGGACACAGAACATCAACAACATACTGCAAGGAAAAGAACTTCATAAAATTAATGATCCTGTGAAAAAACAAGCATTAGTTAAATATCAAAAAAACAGATCGCGACATTTAGGCCTTGCAAAACCAAAACTGTCATACATTAGTTTCTCGTTAAATGTCTGCATTTGGTTATCTGTACAGGCATTATTATATATTTGGAGATTTTTGTAAAGAATTTTTTTAGTGTTGAGTTTTGTAGGATATATTTCCTTCAATTTGCATATGCATTGACAAGCGCATAATTTTATTAATAATTGGACGTGGTACATTGTGTAGTTATTTGTATTCTAAGTAACGAAAAGTATTGTTTTTCTTTACATTTTTTATTGTTTATTCACACTATTTTAAATGTATTCATTTATCATATAATTATTATTAACATTTATTAATATATTTAATGATTTGTTCATATATGCATATACTAGTGTCATGTACATTACAATAATGTTATACAATGCTACAATGCAAACAATACCCTAGGAAAATATGTGAACTAACGTTTCACTCATTTAAATCTCCTGCAATCGAAAAGACTGCAGCACTATCTTGAAGACATTGTTTGCATGGGAGCACATTATATGTATATTATAAGTAAAGAAAAGTATTGTTTTTCTTTACGTTTTTTATTGTTTATTCACACTATTTTAAATGTATTCATGTACCTATCATAATTATTATTATAAACATTTATTAATATATATCGTGACTTGTTTATATGTGCATATACTAGTGTTTTTTCTTGAGATAACTACTATTTGTTTATGTAATTATTGTGTAGCGGGAAAGTTTAATCAATTAATTTTATGAGTAGAGGTAGGATAGTTAGGCAATTTGCCCTTTTCTTATAAAAGGTGTGATTAAAGGCAGGCCCAACGCATTATCTGTTTACCATAGTAAACATTTAAAAAAACCTAAATTATTTTTTTTTATTTTGCCTTTTTCGCATAAATTCGAGGTTTTTGCCTTTTTCGGGTGCATTTTGCTTTTTTTACCTTTTTTATGCCTTTTTAGGTGGTTTGTACATTTTTTTATTTCGATTTTGGAATACTTGAAAAAAATTTTTTTTATTAAGATGTAATTAGAATGCTCCGGCAGCCAAACAACCCTTTCTATTTAAATAGGATCGTCCATCAACAGATGGAGATGTTCTACGATGTCAAGTTTGTGACAAAACTGTAAGTACCATATACTCTATCTATACATATGATATCTATTACGGTGGCCCATATTGTTGACTTTGGTTTTCTTACGCAATATTTCAATTTTTATTTTAGATTAATGCCACAAAATGATTTCATGTAACACAACATCTACAAACAGTATTGCATGTTGCTAATATCAAATTAATTTTTCAAATTTTTCAGAAATAATAAAGGTATATAAAATATTTAATGACAGCTAATCGGGAGTACATTCTTTTTCTTGTTTCAGGTCATGTTTTGATTCGATGCTTCCAATTCCAGGGCAGTATCAAAATCACAGCAAGCTTTCAACAACGCAAATGTATTAAATGTTCTGACCTACATACAAACATATTTTTCTTGGATACCGCAAAAAATCGAAAATTTGGAAAAGATTGGATTAAGCCTCATCGAATCCCTTAAAATCATCGATGATGCAATCATACTCACATCGGGTGCTCCGGGTCCAGCAGGAAAACTTATTAATGAAAAACTAAAAACAGTTTTGCAAAAAAATTCAGGTTTAGATGAAATAAGAAATATTTCAAAAATTTTAAATGGTACCGCTTCGTGTTCCGAAGTACTTGTATATAATAAACTCTCTCCAGACGAAATAAGTTCACTGAAATTTGCTCCTATAACATCATGTGATGCAGAAAGATCATTTTCCGTGTACAAACAAATTCTCAGTGACAGGAGAACTAAATTAACTCCAGATAACATAGAAAAATTACTTGTTACGCGATGGTTCAAAAATAAAAATGTATAACTATTATTAACAATTATTTATTTTTATTTAATAATTATTAATATTTTACATAGTCCCAATAAAAAGTTGATTATTTAAATATGTTTCATTTCTTACAGTTCTCTAGATGTGTTTTCAGTTTATCCTCGGCCATACCTTGGTATTGTGTTTTTGTGCACTATTTTTGCATTTCTTGCTTTTTTTTAATTTGCGTTTTTGGCCATCTTTTTTGCCTTTTTAGTCACTTTTTTTTGCCTTTTTGCCTACCTTTTTTGATGTTTTATTTTGCCTAACTATCCTATCTCTATAATGAGCTAAGTTGTATTGTTAGCTATAGATTTATATAAAATAAAGTGTTTTTAAATCAATTATCATCGACGTTTCGCACTACGATTGAAAGGTTCTTCAGGATGTTTAGATTATATAACACAAATAACTAACTATAATCTAAAATTTAAAAGAATCGGAAAATTTATTTATAAAGATTTTTATTCATTACAACAATTCAAGATTATAGTAAGTTATTTGTGTTATATAGTCTAAACATCCTGAAGAAGCCTTCAATCGAAGTGCGAAACGTCGATGAAAATCAATTAAAAACCACTATCAAATAAATCTATAGCTCCAATTCAACTTAACTTATTAAATTAATTGACTAAATTTCCCGCTATATTATAATTACATATACAGGGTCCGTCATTTCACCTCCCGTCTTCAATAGCTCAGTTACTAATTGAGTTAGGATTTTGATATTTTGCAGACTTCAGTTGCTTTCTAGGGTGTATTTCAGGAAAATATTTTTGATTATACAAGGTGTCCCAAAAAAGTGTGACGTCATCATGATATATATTTTTAGATTGCATAGTATATTTTTTGTTACTTATTTGGGTGCCTTTTATAGATGCCTACATACCCATAAAATTTTATTGAAATCGGGTTAGTGACATTAGCACAAAAAAATAAAAACTGAAAAAAACAGTTTTGCACCATTGGTTAAGAAAATAATAAGGGATAAAAATAGTGCCTCGTTAATAAAACCATACAAGGTACTCATTAAATAAGGTCTGATAGTTGCGTTAACCAAGTTTTATTGATATGCATTATACAGAGTGTCCTAAGTTTAGTGTCAAACTTTTCAAAATTTAAAGCACTTTATTTTTCTTATTTTAAATTGGAACCCCAGTATATTTTTATGTAATTCCTTGCGGAATTAAAAGACAAACATTTTTCCTAATTACAACCCTATCTCAATTCCTAACACATTCAAAGATATTTGCAGAAAACTCGTTTTATCAACAATTCCAATGGCCATTTTAATTAATCAAAATCTAAGATGGGTTGGAAAAACAATTTATTGACATTAAAGTTTAACAAAGTGACAAGAGCCATTGTTGACTGTAGTAATATAAAAGTTTAAAACTTTTTTAGCTAAGGTCTTTATATCCAAGATAGCAAAATTACTTTTTGTCATGGAAAATATGATATTCATAATATGACAAATATTATGACCTATATTGACAAATGTGGATATGACTTTCATATTCGCATTTCAAAATATTACATTCAACCTGTTACGAAGAGTGGCAATGTCATTTCATACTCGTCTTCGTTTGTGACTTCAAGAGGGCGGAAGACATATAGAACATAAGTTCTAGCAATTAATTAATTTTAGAAATGCACAGTTATGTTATGTTTTTATGAAATTTTATTACTAAAACTATTTTTTATACAAAACTTAATACTTTTACGATGTGTAATAGGTTTAGACGAAGATCTGTGTAACCTTTCGTACTTTCGAGATATTAATTGTAACTACAAAACATGTTATGTCAATAAATTGTTTTTCAAAGTCACCTTCAAATTTTATTCATTAAAATGGCTATTGGAATAGTTGATAAATCGAGTTTTCTGCACATAACTTTCAATGTGTTAGGAATTGCGATAGAGTTGTTATTAGGAAAAATGTTTGTCTTTAAATTCCACATGGAATGACATAAAAATATACAGGGGCTCCAATTTAAAATAAGGAAAATAAAGTGCTTTAAAGTTTGAAAAGTTTGACACTAAATTTTGGGCACTCTGTATAAAGCATATCAAAAAAACTTGGTTAACGCAACTATCGGACCTTATTTAATGAGTACCTTGTATGGTTTTATTAACAAGGCATATTATTATCTCTTATTAATTTTCTTAACCAATGGTGCAAAACTGATTTTTTTCAGTTTTTATTTTTTTGTGCTAAAATCACTGAACCGATTTTAATAAAATTTCATAAGTATGTAGGCATCCATAAAGGGCATCCAAATAAACAACAAAAAATATACCATGCAATTAAAAAATACACATCATCATGACGTCACACTTTTTTGGGACACCCTGTATAATCAAAAATATTTTCCTAAAATACGCCACAGAATGCAAGTAAAGTCTGCAAAATATCAAAATCCTAACTCAATTAGTAACTGAGCTACATAAGACGGGAGGTGAAATGACGGACCATGTATATATATTTATTTATTTATAAATCTCGCTTTTTTAATGATATAGCGCTATCTCGTAGATTTTGGCTACATTGCGCTATAGTGGCGCCATCTCGTGTGTTCTTTTGTTAAGAAAATGGTACTGACCTATCATGCATAGAGGGCGCAAACGCGACAAATGTTTTTTACAGAGAGTGGCCTATCTGAATATATATAATCTGTGGATTACCCATCAAATAGTTCTGTTGACGTTACCTTGGTTACTTGATAACATCCATGCATTGACCGGTGTTTGTTGATATTGAACATAGTGAAGTTGTATTGACTATGTTCAAAGTTTAAAAAATGTCATGGTGTATTTTTAAGGTTGTTATATTATTATTTACTACTTACTGGTAAACAAAAATTATTTTACTTTATTTTAATTTTATTTTATGATTTACCGATTTATTTTATTTCGCTTGACAAGTTTTGGTTATATATTTCTAATAAACTGCAACACTTCATTTATTAAAATAATTATTTTTGTGAAAGTTAAAATATTATCAATTCTATTATACATACTTAAACGTAACTGTCTTACAAGAACATATTCATAGTAACCTTTCATAGCGTTACACTTAGAAATTATATTTGGTTTATTTATGCATCAAAATTGAAACATTGGTGAAGAAGGTAATTAATTTTGAAATTTTGTAGAAATAAATTTTAAACATATATTTGTTTTTAATTTAACAATTGCATTCAATTTTGCAGTATAAAGCCTAAGCGATCGATAATTAAGTTCAAACAAAAACTAATCTGTAATCGATATTCACATCAGTTTTCGAAACGCTGTGACTTTTCAATGCGCGGCTTAATGAAAGCTTCGGCACGCGCTTTATTTGTTATTGCACGGAGTTAATCGCAAATGCGGAAATTAATCCCTAAAAATTGCATCCCTGGAACGCGCAACTGCATTACTAATTGATTCCCCGTACATCCGCAGAGCACTGCATGCAATTGTGGACATCTGTGACTCCCCAAAATGCAATTACGTAATCCACGCTTTGTAGGCTTTCATAAAACTGGTTTGATTAGCATTTAAACCAGAATTAGTGGAAATTTTCTGCGCTAGAATCACTTTTACACAATATACTAGGTGACATAAATATATGAAATGTCACTCAACATGTTTGTGAACTTTACCCATCGATATGTTTGTTGTGAATTATAACTGTCTACGATAAATGGTAAGCATTTATTGCAAAGCCCAGCACTTAATTCTAATGTGAACATGATTTAAAACTGTTCTCTTAGAGTCTTAAGTACTTATCTCTAAAAGCATAGAAAGAGATATTTTATTCAAGCGTATTAATCTCTATGATTACAAGAGCAAACTATAATTCTGAAAGCAGGAATACAAAAGACAGTGCATACATCCCCGCTAACGAGGCTAAATACCACATCACTCGTCTAAAAACGAGCCGAAATATTCCTCCCCACTAACCTCGATTCGCTTCCTATATTTGCGTTCTCCGCTCGCTCCAAGGTATTAATTAGCACTATAAATACTAATTACGTTATGATGGCATCAGACAGAACAGCCATACGTGTAATTAAGGAGGCGAATGTTGAGTTACGACAAAAATTCTAAAACCACTCGACCTTACTCGAATAAATATAACAAAATTGTAATAAGTGCCAACCCTATACAAATATGCTATGCACTATTAATCTAGTAGTTAATAACTATACTTTAGTAACATACAAAATAAATATTGCAACTTTAGGTGCAATGTGAAGAATATATTACATTTGGGTATAGTTTAATATTTAAAACGAGCTAACATCGTGCGGTCTTTATGTATAAAATGTATTATTAATAGGGTATTCACTATGTAGTTAACTAGCACCGTATCGTACATTAAATGAGGTTTACTTTCAAGACTTTATTCTCATTACATTGCATTTCCGCAGTACCTAAATATTTAATTATTTTAAATAATTAAAAAGATCATTATTCCGCACCGTATTTTTTCGTGTCTTTTACATTTACGCTGTTGTAAATATTACAACTCCTGTTTGATACGACCGAGTTGCACGGAATGTAATATTAATGACAATGTAGCAAAGAAAACCGTAACTTTAATGTTCGTTTCTTCTGTTAAACATTGTAATTAAAAATTTTAAGTGAAGGCCTCTTTGTCGAAATGCAGCCGTTATTCCGTGCCCGAAATAGGTTCTGTCAAATCACTGCAGCTTCCATTGTCTCAGGCGAAAAGTAATTTTCAGGAGACTTTCTTTGCGTGGGGATTAATAGATGAATTATTAATCTCCTAGAACTGTCGCTCGCAAGAACTCGTCTTGTACTTCTTTCGTTAGCACTTGCTTCGCAATTATTAAGTATTTGCAGAGGAAATTCTGTATTACTATAAGTAACAGTCGTATAATTATTATATTCAAATCAACAGAGAATACCAGACACAGTTTTGTTATAAATAAATGCACGTATAACATATTAATGTTGTTGGACTGAAATAACTATTAAAAAACTTTTTTCTTCGAGCGACATACAATTGACACATTATTTATTTAATCGTGCCGCCTATATTGTAGTACGCCATTTTGCTATATTATGTAAAAACTTCTATGACATAACATATCACAGAGGACTCATTTGTATAAATATCAGTATCATTTTGACAATACTAATGAACTTTCAATAACCCGAACTAAAAATATAAAGCCGAAGGTAGTTATATGGATGATATCGAGAATATGCACAGCTTTCCTACATCAATGACTCATCCTGCATAAAAAAAACTACAGAATACATAATTTCGATTTATTATTAGGGTCATTCCATTTCAAATCACACAATATAAACAAAAATTTTTGGTAAACATTTTTTATTTCCCTGGATTTTTTTTCATGTGTTCTCTATAGGTTGACAGTCGCAAAACACTGTTTGAAAAAACTTTATAAACCATAGTTTTTTTCTGGCAGCCATTGTTAAAATGACGGTTGGGTAAATATTAATGAAATACGTGCTTAGTGGAAAGTTTAATTGCCATACTATTTTAAAAGATATCAGAATAATTCAAAAAGCACTATGTTCAGTATGAAATGAACTTCGGGCATACATTTTAAATTTTTCTATCATGCAAGAAAGTCAGTCAAACTCTTTCTGTTAAGACTCGGAAAAACGTTATCAATCGTTACTTTTTAAGATCATATATTTTTTTGAAGGAATAGAGACTCACTAATAATATGTTACTTATGTGTTGAATACTTACATAACTACCTGCAGTATAAGTTTTATTACTGAGAAAGCACCTCATTTTTTCTAGAGCAGCTTCTCAAAAATAGCCGAAAGCGTTTTAACGTCAATCTTCTCAGGTCAACATCTAAAATGGGACTGAATGAAATCAAGTGAACATTTTATAGACTGTTCTAGAATGTTCATACATTTTTTAAATTTTCTCTACGATGCAAGAGAGGCAACCAAACTGTTTCTGTAAAAACTCTGAAAAAATGTATCAATCGTTATTTTCTAGACAATATTTTTTTATGAAGGAAAACATACTTACTAATAATATGTTAGTTTTGTGTTGAATACTTACATAACTATTTGCAGTATAAGTTTTAGTTCTGAGATTGCACTCGTTTGTTTTCTAGAGATTATCAAAAATGGCCGAAAGCCTTTTAACGTCAATTTTCTCAGGTCAATATCTGAAAAGGGACTGAATGAAATTAAGTGAACATTTTACAGAGTGTTCTCCATACATATAGGAATATCTCACGAAAAAAATATGACTGAGACTCAATTACATTTAGAGCAATAGAGCAGTGAAATTCAGTAAAAATGCTACCATTCTACACGCTCGTGTAGTGCCAAGTTAGCAAACAAGAAGCTATCACAGATATGTACCCATAAGTAACAATCAAATAAGATGTTTTGTTACTTCGAAACGCTCAAACTTGTATGATCATCAAACTTCAATAATTTTTACAAGTTTTAACCGTGTTGTTCGTATTGTAAGGGATCGAAATGCACATATTTTGTATGAATTAATTTATATATATTATTACGAAAAATGATATTAATTGAAACGGTTCGAAATAAAATTATAACAATTTCATACTCAGGTATAAACATTGAAAAACACACGTAAAAGCCAAGTATTGTGTTAGATTAGGAAGGGGGTGATCATTTGGGGGATTTAATAAGTAATCTAATTGAATATGAATTCAATTTGAATCGATTGCAGACGAAATTACGAGAACTTTTATAATCACTTATTAAGACGCGTTCGATGCGTGGTGACGCAATTTTATAAACAAAACACAAGCGCCCGAGCCGGCCGATGACAAATCATAACAATTTAGTATTTTTAGGTCAATAACCTTGCTATAGGGCCCATGTGAGATCACCGAAATTAGAAATAATGTTACGGGGAATCGCACAACAACGCTGAGTGGGCAAAATTTTAATATAAATAGCATCGCTTTGCATACGAAAAGTTTAGTTGGTTCCAGATCGGCGTGGCGTCCGTCCGATATTATCTTCATTAATAGTATCCGCGAAAATCATTACAAAGAGTATTATACGATTTATTTTTAAAGTGACTGTGTTCAGGATGGTATTGATTATTTCGAAATTGAGTAGCAATAATCGGTACATTCCTACCAAAGTACCAAAAACGATGACCCCGTGAAATATATATAAAATCGTTCCGGTTACACATACGTGGGATGTCCGAAAGCTTTATTAATTTCTGGCATGCGCTATGAGCGGTGTCGTGGATGTTAATGAGGTAATCGTTCTGGTTACACATACGTGGGATGTTCGAAAGCTTTATTAATTTCTGGCATACGCTATGAGCGGTGTCGTGGATGTTAATGAGTTAATCGTTCCGGTTACACATACGTGGGATGTTCGAAAGCTTTATTAATTTCTGGCATACTCAATGAGCGGTGTCGTGGATGTTAATGAGGTAATCGTTCCGGTTACACATACGTGGGATGTTCGAAAGCTTTATTAATTTCTGGCATACGCTATGAGCGGTGTCGTGGATGTTAATGAGGTAATCGTTCCGGTTACACATACGTGGAATGTCCGAAAGCTTTATTAATTTCTGGCATGCGCTATGAGCGGTGTCGTGGATGTTAATGAGTTAATCGTTCCGGTTACACATACGTGGGATATTCGAAAGCTTTATTAATTTCTGGCATACACTATGAGCGGTGTCGTGGATGTTAATGAGTTAATCGTTCCGGTTACACATACGTGGGATGTTCGAAAGCTTTGTTAATTTCTGGCATACGCTATGAGCGGTGTCGTGGATGTTAATGAGGTAATCGTTCCGGTTACACATACGTGGGTTGTTCAAAAGTTTTATTAATTTCTGGCATACGCTATGAGCGGTGTCGTGGATGTTAATGAGATAATAGTTCCGGTGTCATTCGCGTTTCGACAGGAGAATGCTACCATCTCTAATTGTGTTTACCTTAGTAGACATGAGTAACAATTCTCCTCACAAGTTAACAATTCTTCTAAACATATCAATTAAAATGTAGAATGGAAATGATAATACTCTTCAGGGGATAAGTATAAATTGTTAAAATATAACCTAAATAATATCTCTTCGATAAAGCGGCAAAACATTATTTAATTATGAATCATTAATCATATGGATTTGAATCAAAGTAAGATTTAGTTTAAATCGGAAATATTACAAAATTTTAACAAAAAAAGGGTTAAGTAAATGAAATCCATAAAATTATCAGAATTGCTTATTTAACGAATTTCATTCTAAATGTCAAGATGAAATCTAAAAACGATAATGTTCTCCAGGGAATAATTATGAAATATTAAGGTATAATTTACATAATAACTGGGCAATACTGTGGCAAATTATTGATTGTTTTGTGTAATGAGTAAAAACATTATTTAATCTTATTGCATATTGATTAATATCAGTCATACGAACAATTTACAGGACGTATTTAACAAAATTGTATCTATCAAAACCTTGTTAGTGAATCCTGAAGTAATAGATGAAAAATGACATTGGAAGGCACAAACGTGACATATTTCATGGAGTGGTGACATGTATTGAGCCGTTTTGCGGGCACGTAGAATTGAGCAATGAGTGATAGTCATTGACGTTACTAAAGATTTCCAACTGATGTACAGATAAAATGAAAAATGACATTGGAAGGCACAAACAGTGACATATTTCATGAAGTGATGACATGCATTGCGGGTACGTAGAATTGAGCAATGTGTGAAAGTCATTGACGTTAAGTACATCTTCTATCCAAAACTAACTAACACTTTTTGAGTCAATAAAGAAAGTCATTAAATTCAAGTTGATGTTTAATTATTGCTGCAAAATCCTTTAAAGTGAATAAATTACACTTAATCCATAATTCTTTGTCTATATTTTATTAATATTATTGTTACTAACACACGCATTACCTCTAAAAGAAGTTTGAGTCGTGACGATAATGACTTAATATCAAACATAACGTAAAGAAGTACTGCCATTATACGATCACACAAAATAAAAGTAAAATAGATAAATCACGAGCCAAGGCAAATATCATAAATTATAAGAATTTATGATTACAAGTAACTCTATTGGAACTCACAACAATGTCTGGTAGAACACTAAATATAACCATAAACTATAGAATATAACTGATAAACTATGCCGTGAAATTGAAATATCCTAATTATTAAATATTGGGGAAACCGAAGCCTTACAGTATATATGATCAGAAGTGGTGGCTTAGGAAAATTGAAGACAAAGGTAAATATAACAATGATGTTTTGGTGCATTTCTTTCACCCTTCTGGACCAAAAACTGCCTTTCAACTTTCTAAAATTGATAGCGGTTGGGTACCTGCAATGAAAATAGTACGAAAAGTGACTCCATTGGAACTCACAACAATCACAACAATGTCAGGTAGAACACTAAATATAACCATAAACTATAGAATATAACTGATAAACTATGCCGTGAAATTGAAATATCGTGTGTGTTTGACACTCTAATGAAAATTGCAGCTGGCAAGTAGTTACAACTGAAGTTTTAAATCTAAATACACAGAGAAACATTAATGTGTGTGTACTGTATGCAAGTGTAGAATAACAAATGTATCGTTAAGTTTATGTATTAAAACGCTTACCTATTGCTATCACTGCCCATTGTTATTTAGAAGTAGAAATATCATTTATTGTATGTAATTATTTAAACAGCATTCGACCAAATGCCAATTGTAATAATATCAAGCACCTGTTTGCTGTGCTAAGTTACTGCACGAGCGTGTAGAAAGTTAGTATTTTTACTGAAATTCACTGCTGTATTACTCTGAATGTAATTGAGTCTCAGTCATAATTTCTTTGTGAGATATTGCTATGTGTATAGAGAACAATCTGTAAAATGTTCACTAGATTTCATATAGTCCCTGTTTAGATATTTATCTGAGAAAATTGACGTTAAAAGGCTTTCGGCCATTTTTGGTAATCTCAAGAAAACAAAGGAGGGCAATCTCAGGACTAAAACTTATACTTCAAGTAGTTATGTAAGTATTCAACACAGAAATAACATATTATTAGTGAGTCTCATTTCCTTCATAAAAATTTATTGTCTAAAAAGTAACGATTGATATTTTTTTCCAAAGTTTTTACAGAAACAGTCAGACTGATTTTCTTACATCGTAGAAAAATCTAAAAAATATGTATGCCTGAAGTTCCTATCATGCTGAACACACTAGTTTTTGAATTGTTCTGATATATTTTAAAATAGCTCAACAATTAAACTTTCAATTATACAACTTATATTTAATGTCTATAAAGCATTTAAAATCCATTTTCTTTTTCCTTTTATTAAAAGTGCAAACGACGGAAAAGTATTGAAAGTAACTCATGTATTAGTTATTAATTTTTTTTATAAGCTATTAATAACCTCTACCATTAACGTTTTGATAATGTTGACGTTTTATCAATTATTTCAAGGTGCATTTTTCAATTGAACATTGAAGGGATTTTTTTGCATAAATTGATACGTTAATACGAAAAACATATATTGCATATCCATGGAAACGAATAATATTTCTCACATGAGTGAATTTAATTCACGTTAATTTTTAATTATTTAATTCATTATTGGAAATATTATAATTTTTGTTTTAAATTCAATCAACATTTTGTTAAGCATAATTCCGCAACCCAAAGAGCAAATCAAAAATATTTATATACATATACGGTACCTACGTATAGTCGACCCAAAAATCTAAGAATTATACGACTTTGACTTTTAAGTATTTTATGGGGGTTTTATTTGGTGTTGCCATAAAATCAGCGCTTATACTGGCTTGTATAAAGACCCAAAGCCAGTATAAGCGCTGATTTTATGGCAACACCAAATAAAACCCCCACAAAATACTTAAAAGTCGAAGTCGTAATATTCTTAGATTTTTGGGTCGACTATACCTACAGTTTTTTTACGTACTAAGATTCAAATACAATAAACAAAATTAAATCATCCTATGTGAAGCTCCAAAGTTACTTGTTCTTTTTTTTCAGGATTAAATATATTTTTCTTAACTTCGGGGTGGTAGTGTATTGATACATACAGGGTGTTCCATTTAAAAAAAAGTTTCTTTGAATAACTCAAAACCTGATTGTCAATTGTTTTTTTCTGATTATGTTATCTTAAGCAGCGGAAAAAAATACTATTACTTTGCTAATTTATCCGACTTTGTAACTTCAATAATAACAGAGTTAGCAACGGTGGACCTATAACTTTGAACACCCTGTATAAATATATCCCCCATCATTCTATTACCTTTTCAAAATTTCATGAAAATATATGAATCCATTTTCGCGATCGCCTTGTAATATTTAAACTCGCCTTGTGGGTATAGTAACTATTAGTAGGTGTTGTAAAAATTATGCATATTTCGCGAAACTATGTAGAATTTAAGTTTACATCAATAATAATTGTGGTCAGCTGAAATCGTAACATTAATATGGCGTTCTGAAGAACATTAATTAAGTTAATTAATTTTGTGGTAATATATTTTAAACGTCATGTCGATCGATTGGATTGCGTTGTTTTTTTTTTTGGACGATGGAAGAACAATTTTATATTTACCGACGGTGAAGAAGGCAACTGATGATTGTTCAAAATTATTTAAAACAATAGGATTGGAACAATTGATATTGTTAATCCGCGGGATTGAAACGTAACAACCGGGACAAAGCTCTGTGCAAAAATTGGACCAACCAATAATTAAGTTTAATATCTGAAATTTTTTGTTATGATGTCTACTTTTAAATCAAACGTGGCCTTTTGAAAACTGCAATATGGCTGATCCGTTATAGCGGCTTCAACACCGCCTCCTTGCGTAAATGTAAATATATTCATAAAGCACGAATCCTTTTATCAATTTAAATTCTATGAAATTGAGTGTAAGAGTTCTTATAAGATTGCGGAATAAGAATGTGAAGAAAAACTATAACAATTCAAAATGGCGGATTTGATACGGCAAACAAATTCGAAAGTATTATCTGAATCCGGTTAAAATTTGTATGCAGGTGTTTTTAAAGTCGGTGACTGTAAATATGACACCAAAATTGCATAATTCAAAATGGCGGATCCAATATGGCGTTCTTATGTTCAAGTTTTTTATTTCATATGAAATGAAATGTCACAAAATGACGTGCAAACTGTTTATTTGCAAGTTTTATGGTCGAAAAATATTGGATTCAAGATGGCGGCTAAAAAAATTAAATGTCAATCTAGTGAAACTTTGTGCTCGGATATTCTCGAAGTCGCTGAATTCAAATCTAACCACAAAATTACCAAATTTAAAATGGCTTGATCTAAAATACATTTTTTTTATTCGGTAATTAAAATGCTCACTGGTTTTAAATCTCTCGCCAATTGCATGGTACTGAAATTGCGAATTCAAGAGGACGAGATACACAAAGTATGTCATACATAATCTCAATATTTACAAGATATTTACAAGACATTTACAATATGTAGAACACAAAGGCGAGTAATGCATAATTGAGAGTAAATCAATTGCATCACAATGAAATTATAGTCTTTGGTACAATTTTTTAATGAAAAGTATCAGTGACTTGACAACACTGGTATTTAGATAGAAGCTACATGTTGATCTACAGTCCGGCATAATCACGATACAAAGCAGACGAAGTAAATTGAATCAGCTTTAATACATCATTCAGTATCACTGGACTTTAGATATTTTTTCAATCTTGGTGGCCTCATTGGATCCGCAAATTTTAATTTTGGTATTTTGACTTTAAATTAGTAATCAGAAAGTACCTAAACTTGTTACTAAACTGTTCCTAATTAATTTTGTGATATTTAATTTCATGTAAACCAGAAAACCTAAGGACGCCATCTAGGAACTGCCATTTTGAATTTTGAAACTTTGGTGTTCGATTTGCAGTCACCAATCTCGAAATACTCTGTATTCTAAATTTCACTGGAATTAGATCTTGTTTTTTTAATTTTTGGTTGAGGTCTTGAATACATTTTGAATTTTTGAATTTTTTTCTTCCGATCCTTATTCCACGATCTAAGAAGCACTTGTACACTGAATTTAATACAATTTACATCGATAAAAGGATGCGTGCTTATGAAAATATTTAGATGTATGTTAGGAGTCTTTATTTTGATTAAAGACTTAGATTATTAATTCGATCATACTGTATATTCAACGTGACTCCAAATATTGTGTATGTTTTATGTTATGTTTTATGTGTATGTTTTACCACATCGCTTGGGTACTTCCATACTCAGGCCATCCATATCCATACTTCCATACCATCAATTCTTTCATTGATCTCTTATAATAAGGTTTTGTAGAATTATTTTCCACGTCCTTGATTTTTCAAGGGCGTGGAAATTGGACGTGGACGTGTTAAATTTGATGAAAATGTGAATAACTTAGCAACGTTGCATCTGATCCCGAAAAATAAAGATGATTTGTGAAGCCCACATGAAGCGGATTCCAAAAATTTAAGAATATATAGGGTGTTATTAAAATTCCCATTTAAAAATGAGACCAAATGTTGTGCCCCTGATTTATGGTACACTCTGTATACTCGAAAATAATTTCAAAAAGTAGCACATCAAGTGTCTTATAATTTTCAACCAGATTTTTTCTAAATATTTATTAGTCTAGCAGCAATGGTCCGAGCGAGCATAGGTGGTCCACCCTGTATATAAATACATTAATAATATATAATAAATGATAGGATAATAATATATTAAATATTTATTTAATAAAAAAATAGATTTGTATATTTATACATGTAAACTGGTTACTAACTAATTAATTAATTAAATATTGCTGTTATATACAGGGCGATCCAATGGGACATTCGAATTCAGTACTGGTAGATGCGACACATAGAGGTGATTCGAAGTAAACTATATTTTATAGGTTTATCGTCGGTTATAACCAATATACAGGGTGGTTCATTAATATTGCCCATTTTTTCATAACTTACCAACCACTTTATAATTCTTTGTAATATTTGATACGTATGTTCATTATCCACTATAGTATCGATTAACATAATCAAAATCTTTTTCTAGGCCGGCTTTAAAAAATAAAATTAGTAAGTAGGTTTCGACTCAAAACAACACCCTGTATATCAATATTTTATAATTTAGTTTGAATATTTGGAAAGAGCAGAAAAAATTAAGCAAAACTGAATGTATCTGGTACTTCCGCATTATTACTTATTTACTTGAGTCAAATCTAGATATTTTGATATTGAGGTAGCCCAAAATATATATAAAAAAATTAAAAAAATCCATTCCTAAATGATAATTTTCTGGCTTTAATCAATAACATAATCAACTATTTCATATTCTCTTAATTTCTGGATCCCAACCTTAATGTAAAACGAGAGGACAGGTCCGTATTTAGGACAACATATTATTATCGATGACTATTTTTCATACACCCTGTATATGTAAAAAAATGATATAACATATGTTCATTGCGCTACATTTAAAAAAGAATAAACTGAAAAAATGCTCATTCCGAGAAAAGCATTACTTTATTTTAAATAACAATAAGGTTGCAAAAAATCTACATACTAAAGGTTGAACAAAACAGAAATTCAAAACAATAATTTTTATCCGCGTCTAATTATTTTTTCAGCTAGAGCATTATCATTTGTCGACTCTTCTGATGCATTCTTGATACATAATAGTAATAAAATGAAACAGCCTGTACGTATTGTTTAATTTACTAAATAATAATAATAATACTTTAGTAAAGTATTAAATAAATTAGGTTTGATACATAATCCAAAATTTAATAAATTAAACAATACGTACAGACTGCTTTATTTTATTATTACGTATCACGAATGCATCAGAAGATTCGAGAAAAGATCATGATCTAGGCTGAAAAAATAATTAGACGCGGATAAATTGTTGTTAAATCATCTTGTTAAAGATGTTTAACTACTAAAATATAGAGTTTTTGCAACGTTATTGTTACTTAAAATAAAGTTATGCTTTTGTCAGAATAGGTTTTTTTTTAATGTAGTGCAATGAACAAATGTTATAATCATTTTTATACATATACAGGGTGTTTGAAAGTTAATCATTGATAAGTCATAGAGAATGTAAAATAGTTAATTAGTTCATTGATTAAAATGGCTGGAAAATGATCATTTAGGAAAGTATTTTTTTAAATTTTGTGCCATCTTATTATCGAAACATCTGGATTTGACTCAAGTTAATAAGTAACAAAGTTGTATGCGGAAGTATCAAATACATTCATGTCTACTTAATTTTTTCTACCCTTTCCAAATATTCAAACAAAATTTTAAACTATTGATATGCAGGCTGTTTTGAGTCGAAACCTACTTATTATTTTTTTTAAGGCCGCACCTAGAATAAGACTTTCATTTATTATGTTAATCGGCACTACTGTTGACAAAGAACATACGTGCCAAATATTATAAAAAATTATAGGATGGTTCGTAAGTTATGATGAATTGAAAAAATCGGCAATATTAATGAATCACGCTGTATATTGGTTATAAAGAACGATAGACCCATAATATATAGTTTATTTAGAATCACCTCGCTGTGCCGCATCTATCATTACTGTATGCGCATTTATCAATGAATCACCCCGTATATATTCATTATTGATTAATAATTTATAAATTAATATATAATTGTTTAAAAATTAATAACAAATATTTATATAGTATTTTATTTTTATAATTAATTAAATGATTAATGTTAAATAAATATAAAAATTTAAAAAAAAAACGGTAGTTGCTATTAATTTATAAATTACTTATAAAAGTAAAATTTAATAATAAATTTATAATTATTAAATATATTTTTTATTGTTATATTTAGAGATATTCAATTAGTAATTTTGACGGAATTAATGGAAGTTAAAATTGAAGTTTTTTTTTTCAATTAATTAAAAATAAATATTAAGACATGTCAGATAGATGTAAATTTAATTTATTAATAACAAATAATATACATTATTATTATTTAATTAAAATATGAATTGATTTTTATTAATAATTTTTATAAGTAATTTATAAATTAATATTTTATAATTAGAATTTAGTAGTAGAGTATACTTATATACGAAAAATGATGTTTAGGTTATTAGTGATTTCATTAAATAAAATTAAATTTATATTATATTTGGAGGTAAATTCGGTTTGTTCAGGTTGAATCGCCAGATCCGATCAATCTAAAGTTCAATTTTTTCATTGAATAATGATTGGCTAAAAAATAACGCAAGGCTTACTGTCGTTGGCTACATATAGTAGAAGTGGGATAGTCTCGATAATACATTCGACGTTATAAATTTTATCGCCTTGAAAGTTTATATAGAAACCCACAGCACCTTCAATATGAATGAAATAATCCTCCATTTTAAATATTGTGCAAGATTTTATTTTCACATATCGTATATATTCTTCATATTATCTCGACTTTTCTACAACAGCCAATACGTTTCTGCTTACTATGTACGGCCTCGTGCTGGCTTCTTTTTAAAGGCAAGTTGTGTGCACACGTGAGATTAGCCTCTCTTTCTCTCCTCCGTGTTTGTGCGGAAGTAATACTCGTCTAGAAACGATCTCGCTTTTTAATTTATCGCCGTTGATATTCAGGACGTGGTGGGGCAACCTTTTCGCCAGCAGCCACAAGACCAACAAATCCGTGATTTATACACTCTGAAAATCGGAATATATTAGCTGAAGCCGTGATATCAGAAGGCCTCACGCGCTTAATAAAATGCACTGGAAATCACCAGACGTATATGTAGATATATGTAACTTGTTTGTCTCAAACACAGAAATATTGTAACATGTATAAAATGTCGGATAAACATTTGCTCAAATGTGTTAATTATTTAGTATTATCTAATACCTGTAGTCACAAAAGTGTAGTCACATGATTAAGTGCATGAATATTAAATTAATGTATTAAATGAAAAATACCAGTAAAATAAGCCTAAAAATCAAACAAAATACGAAAAATTACAAAACAGAAATGCAGAAATCAGGCAGTAGGTGGAACTTAGGTTCATGAAATATCAGAGGACTAAACGGAAAAGAAATAGAATTAGGAGATGAATTCCAAAAAACTGCACTCGTAATACAAACAATAAATGAAACAAAGAAATAAGGAAAAGGCAAATTCAAATTGTTAATATTAAAGTCACCACACAATATGACTAAATCTGTGACCATCTCAGCATAATTAAAAATTTCTCCCAATCGATACATAAAATCAAGTATGTTTCCCAAGGGAGGTCTATACACTGTGTATCAGCCAAATGGAATAAATTCGATAATAAATAAATGGGGGCGTGTTCGAAAAAACGCTCGCACACTTCGATTGTTATTTTCAGTTGCGCATTTTTTTCAACAAAAACTTTTTATACAGGGTGTGTCATGTGACCGTGGCCAATACCAACTTTCTTATTTTAAATGCAACACCTGGTATATTATTCAATTTTTGGATTTTTCAGAAAATTCTAGACATATTTTATGTACAATGTCCTATACCTATCTTCAACTGTTTCGGAAATATTAAGTGTTTTCATATTTATTGCAAAAATTAACATTAAAAAAAGAAAATTATTTGATTACAGAAATTCGTTACAACACACTCAAAAACTAATAAGTAATACTGTTTATTTCTTGATAATGAAAAAAAACAAAAAAAAACAATAAATTTCAATGGAGAAAATGCTCGCCGTGAACGTCTTGGCAACATCCCAATCTTAAATAGAAATTTCTTCTAACGTTACTCAACATCTCAGGCGTGACCGATCTAATCGCAAGCATTATTCGTCTTCTTAAGTCAGCTAAGTCGAGGGGTTTAGTTTTGTATACAATACTTTTGACATATCCCCATAAGAAGAAGTCTAATGACGTCAGATCAGGGGATCGTGCTGGCCATTCCATCGATCCTCGCCTCCCTATCCACCGATTTGGAAATATTCGGTTGAGGTAGTTCCGGACATTGATTTGGTAATGGGGCGGTGCTCCATCTTGCTGAAACCATATCATATTCGCTGGAACTTGTGGGTTTGCTGGATCAGGATATACGTTTGTCAAAGTTGGCACAACATTATTTTGGAGTAGTGCTAAATAATTATCACCATTTAAATTGCCATCAATGAAAAAGGGACCTAAGATATGTTCTCCAACAATTCCTGCACAAACATTAACCTTTACAGGGTATTGCGTATGTTCTTCTCTCATCCAGTGAGGATTTTCCGTCAACCAATAGCGGCAATTTTGACGATTAGCATGACCGTGAAGTGTAAAGGTGCACTCATCAGAAAACAAAACATGTTCTAATTGGCTCACATTGTTATCTAACATTGCCATCATTTGTTCACAAAAATACGTTCTCCTATCAAAATCGTCTTCCATGAGCTCCTGAGTTGGTATCATTTTATAGGGATGCATTTTAGTTTCTTTTAATGTTCGAAAAATCGATGAATGGCTAACATTGAACATTGTGGCTGCTTGTCGACTAGAAGTACGTGGGTTTTCCACAAACTCAAGCATAATATCCAATTTGGTATCATCACTTATTGCATTGGCAGCTGCTTTCTTTATCTGCCTTACATGTCCAAGCTCACGAAACTGCTTTTCTATTTTACTAATTGTCCCTTGGGATATAGGCGGCAAATTTGGAAATTTTTCATGAAATAAGCGAGCAACTTCCATTTGTGTCCGTGTGTTATCTCCATAACCAATCATCTGTAGAATTGTAATTTTGTGCATTTCTGTTAAATTCACCATTTTTCTGATATGCAGTTAACGAAATTCAAACGACTATAACACTGACAACTAAACTGTCATGCAAGCAGACAACAATTTCCTAAGGCCAGGCGTTTTAAACAAAAGTAAACAAAAGTATTTATAGCTTTTGTTTATTTCATATCCGTAAAAAGGTAAAAAGGAACGCTGAAACGGTTTTTGCTTACTTTCTCATTATCAAGACCTAAATGGGAAATAATTATTGAATGTGTTGTAGCGAATTTCTGTAATCAAATAATTTTCTTTTTTTAATGTTAATTTTTGCAATAAATCTGAAAATATATGTACGAGGGCTGTTTGACGGAAGAGTGACTTTTTAATGAAAACGTTATTTTTCTGTTCAAAATATATTTTATTTGTCAACATAACACCCTTTCAAGTGTACACACTTAGCCCGGCGAGTTTACAATTTTTTTAAACCTTCCAAAAAGTAATCTTTCGGAAAGTCTTCAAAATATGCATTTGTGTCGGTTATCTCCTCTTCATTTGCCTGAAATCTTTTTCCACACAGCCATTTTTTTAAATTTGGAAATAAGAAGAAATCACTGGGAGCCAGATCTGGCGAATATGGCGGATAAAGCAGTAATTCGTAATGCAATTCAGTCAATTTAGTTGTAGCAATTGCAGACGAATGAGCGGGCGCATTATCGTGATGGAACAACACTTTTTTTCTTCATCAAATGCGGTCGTTGTTTTTCAAGTTCGGCATCAATACATGTCTGCATAATCAGCATAATACTGGCCAGTTATGGTTTTTCCTTTTTGTAAACAATTAATAAAGATTACACCTTTAGAATCCCACAAAACTGTGGCCATGACCTTTTTGGTCGAAAAAAGTGTGTTTGCCTTTTTGGGAGCATATTCGCATGGAGAAATCCAGTATTTAGACTGTATTCTTGTTTCTGGAGTATAATGATGTATCCAAGTTTCATCTACTGCGACATATCGACGAAAAAAATCCTTTGAGTTACGTTGAAAACGGCAAAACATTCTTCTGAATTCTTAATGCGAGCGCGCATTTGATCACCATTAAGCAAACGCGGCAACCATCTCGCAGATAGCTTTTTCTTATTGAAATGTTCATGCAAAATATTGTATACCCGTTCGGTTGAGATGTTTACTTCATTAGCTATCTCACAAACTTTTATTCGACGATTGCCAATTACAAGGCCATAGAGTTTATTAACCATTTCTGGAGTAGTCACAGTAAATGATGGTTTCGGACGATCTGCATCAACCGTGCTCATATGGCCACTTTTAAAAGCAGAAACCACTTACAAATCATTCCATGGGACGGAGCAGATTCTGGATAATATTTACGTAACTTTTCCTCGGTTTCTTTAATTGTTTTTTCACGTAGAAAATAATGTTTAATCAACACTCGAATTTTTTTTTTTTTACATATTTACAAAACAACGAAAACAGTTTTCTTCAAATAAGTATAAAACATAATCTATCTGTCAGATTGGTGCCAAATTTTGACAGTAGACCTCCGAAAGACCTCAGGAGCTAGCAACATAATCATTATAACGAAAGTGTTACCAACCTTTGAAAAGTCACTCTTCCGTCAAACAGCCCTCGTATATGGTGATTATATATATTTTCTCATTGCTACATCTTAAAACTACGGCCGCGCATTAAATTTCCATCTCAACTGAGAGATTATATATATGATTAATTTCCGTGCTTCCGGTCTTCCACGCTTTGGCCTATTGTAGAAAAATATATCAATTTGAATCCTGTCAGTTTGATGTACTGTATATAGAAGTATAGAAAAGTTGCAGAAAAATATAAACATCTGGAATGAAGTACTTAATGAAGAAGGAATGAAAATAAATATAGAAAATACAAAAATAATGTTAATAGGAAATTAAAAATTAAACATAAAAATAGGAGAGGACAATTTAGAGCAGGTGAAAGAATTTGAATACTAGGAAGTACTCTTAGATGATACGGGAAAACAAAACATCGAGATTTATTAAAGTGTACAAAAACAATTATCTTATACTACAATATAAAAAACACAATTATAAATAAAAAAGAAATAACAAAACAAACAAAAATACAAAAATATTTAAATCAATTTACAGACCAACAATTACACACGGTTGCGAATCCTGGACGCTGACAAACCGATAGAAAAATAAAATACAAGCAACTGAAATGAAGTTCCTTAGGAGGGTCCTTATGAGGTCCTTAGGAGGAGTATTAATAATGGATAAAATAAGGAGTGAACAAATAAGACATGATCTATCAGTACAGCGAATATTAAAGTATATCGAACAGAGACAGCTCGGCTCGTGAAGCCATATCATAGAATGAAGGAAGAAGTACAAGTGAGACGAATGCACGAAGCGTAAACGCTAGGGAAACTGAACCGGGGAAGACCAAATCAGACGTGGGAACCAGATGTTCCCTTTTTTTATTATTGTGAAAACACAATATGTGTTACGTTTTAGTGAAAACACAATATTTGTTTAAACTTCCAAACATTAGGACATATGGTTGTGTCCTTTGTCAGGGATGTTACTGAAAACATGTATTAATTATGTTCGCAACCAAAGAAAACAATATGTAACACATATAGGTAGTTATGAGATTCGTTAAAATTAAAACTTACAAATGATTTGTGTCGTATATGAATGATCGTCAATAAAATTTTCGTGACAGAAAAAATAATTATAATTACATTTGTTTTTTAGAACATATATCTAAATTATATATCTATATAATAATTTATCTATATTTGTGGGTTATTTTGTCATTCCTAGAAAAATCTATTAAAAATGAATAAATATTACTAAGACCGTCGGTATCTGATTTAAAATTTATGCTATTATTTATATATTTTTAATATGATACATCTCATGAAAATGTGTCCCTTTTTGAGAGTTGCAATAATCTACCACAGTAGTGTTTTTGAAATCAGATCTATGGTCAAAATTATTGGAGTGTATAGCTGGTGCACATGATTTTTTTGTTGAGCTTACAATTGCTTTTATGTTGGGTTAATCTAGATTTCAACCATTGGGTGGATTAACCGTAATACGTAAGGTTACAATCACTGCATAGAATTTTGTATACTATATTTGATTGTAGTTCTTCTTTACATTTATCTTTTAATTTTGTGAAAAATGTATTATATATTGTGTTCACGTTATAGAGTCCAATTTTAATGTTGTCCTTGCTAAGTGTAGAAATTAGGCGTGGTGAGAGGTTCTCGATTTATGGAAGTTTTTTTGTAAATAATTTCTGGTTGATTGTTATTTGAAAAAATATTTGTATTGATCATTATATCGGTTCTCTGGTGGTATATTATTTTATTTACAAGTCGTTTAGGAAAACTGTTCTGGATCATTATTTTTGACAATAATTTTAGGTTTTTTGTTATGAAAGATGGGTGACAAATTTTATTTATCCTGTTTTTAAGCGCTAAAATTACATTTACTTTAACATTGAGCGGTGCATGGGATGTGTAATTGATATATCTACCTGAGTTTGTGGGTTTTTTATACCAGTCGAGGATTATACTATTATCTGGTTGTCTTATTATAAGGGTGTCTAAGAAAGGTATTTTGTTATTTTGTTGTTGTTCTATTGTAAATTTTATGTTTGTATTCCACTTATTGGAAAATTCAACTATATTTTGCACCATACATGATGGGATTGACATTATTAGATCGTCTGCATATTTTTTAATGAAAAAAGGTTTATAGGGTAAGCTTATATTTACATCATCTAGAAGGTAATCCATTGTTATCGTGGCTAAAATAAGACTAAGAGGGGAGCCCATGGGATTGCCGAAAATTTGTTCGTACGTCACATCTTCATAAGTGAAATTGTTATATTTGCATATGAGTGTTATTAATTCAATGAATGTGTCTTTATCAATATATGTGTGTGGTGTTATTCTTTCAAAGTTGTCACGTATTATCTCTGTTACTATGTCCATTGGTATTTTTGTAAAAAGAGAGATAACATCTAATGATATAATCACATGATCTTTAGGTAGTTTCGGATTATTAAATTCACCAGCAAAACTAAAAGTGTCGATTACATTATAATTTGTTCTGTTAAAAGAGCTACATGAAAAATCTTGGCTAAGAAATGTGAAAGTTAATATGTCGGTGCATTAATGGACGAAATAATAGGTCGTAATGGTATATCTTTTTTATGGATTTTTGGACCGTAATATTTAGGTGGAATGCTATTATACGTCATGAGATGTTTTCCTATATTTTCATCTATATATTTTTTTTGTTAATTAGTGTTTTTATTGCTTTGTTGATCTTTGTTTGTGCGGGTAGGGTTGTTTTTTTTTTTTTTTTAGTTTTTAAGTTGTTTTAATATCCGGTAGTTTATACGACTTACTTCTGTATTGATCAGATGTTATAATTACAGTGACGGATCCTTTGTCTGCTTTTGTCACCATAATATTGGAATGGTTTTTTAAAAATAGACTTGATTCCCTCTGTGATTCTTAAAATACTACGTTGGATGGTGTAAGGACTCTATTTGATAAAATGTTTGTAACTTTTGCTCTGAGTAAGTTTTGTTTGTCAGCGGGGACATGTTCTAGGCTAGATTCAATATCAGCTAACATGTGACCAATGTTTATTTTGATTTTGGGTACTTGATAACAATATTATGGACCTAATAAAAGTAAAGTGTGGACATTAGGTGGTATCTTAACGTTAGTACAGTTAAAAAGCCATTTCTCGTTTCTAACATTGATTGTAGATTTTAGAGCATTCCCTTTCAATGTTACGAATTTTATTTTAAGATTTTCTTCTATAGATTTTTGAATAGATAAGTACCTACATCTCATGTTTAATTTATAATTTTCAAAAACACTTACTGGTAGTGCTGACTTGCACAACTCTATGATATTTGTAATTGACTTTTTAATTTGCCAGATGTCATCGTGTGTAATTTGTATTTCCAAGTTCAGAATCTTTGTAAATAGCTTGTTATTGAAGTTAGTAATGCTATGTAGTAGTTTTTTATTAGATGTATCTAGGAGCGACGATAGATGTTTTGAATTTTGTGTGATATGTCTTGGTATGATTCCAGATCTTCTGCATCGTAGGAGAAATAGTTTTCTATTATTACGGTGTGCTAGTTTGTTAATTTGAGTTGCCCATAATTTCAGGTTTCTTGTACCAGTGATACCATGTGTGTTTTTGATATCTACATAAAACCCCATTATTTATATTTATTTTCAATTCTTTATGAGTCGTATATAATATTTGTTTTGTAATTTGTTCTCTCTCTTAGTAGAGAACCGGGTATTCGGCCAGGGTTACAATATTATTTTTTTTAGTTTTTTTTGGTTGCTGACTGATAATTAATAAATGATGTTTTCAGTAGCATCCCTGACGAAGGACACAACTATATGTCCGAAAGCTTGGAAGTTTAAACAAATATTGTAATTTTATTGACCCTGGCCTAATACCCAGTTCTCTACTAAAAGAGAGAACAAATTACAAAACATATAATAAATACGGCTGAGATAAGGAATTTAAAATAAATATTTATATATATATATATATACATCTACACCGTTAATGATATCGAAATGAACCAAAATACACTGCAAACGGGAGGCTAAACTGCAGTTTGTAAAAATATGTTGCCGTATACAGAGTATTCCATTTTTGCAGGGCAGCCTTCGACCTGTTTTTTTTAATAGCACCCCCTGTATAAATTTACATATTTGAATTTGCCCTTTTTTGGGCTTTATAAATCCGTTTAGTTTTGGCAATTCGCTTTAACCGTTCAGAAGTTGTTCACGTTTTTCTAAAAATTAATGCATTTGCAGGCACTTATTAAAAAAATCGCAGGCCACTTGGTTTCTGGGATATCAAGTTGCGACTTTGCCTGAGCCTAAACAACTGACTGAGGTATCTTCTGCCGGCAAGACCGCCTATCTGCATTGTGGCATCACCTTGCTGTGACACATTAATTTTGGTAAACTTTGAAGTGCCATAACTTAACTTTTTTAAGTGCACCACCCTACATTTCAGTACTTACTCCTATTCAGGGTCTCAGTTTACATCTTGTTTGCCCTTATATTTTTACTTAAAATTTGATAGTTTAAGATAAGTCTTATTTTCTTAAAAAAATGGCACAGATGTCATCGATATAAACTTACGGGGCCATGAACATCACATAATTCTATCATGTCAACGTCAAAGTGACATCTATTGTATGACACGTTTTATTTTTCGTAGCGCATTTTCTTCATATTTTTTTCTCATAATAAAATGGTGGATATGGTTTATGTTCACGGTGACAGTTTAAGTTTAATTTTAGGTATAACAAAAATAGTTTACGAAATTATCCTCCGACATACCACTTAACCTGAATAAATTAGTGGCTAGTTATTGTTTCATTTTGCACTGGCAATTTTATTAGATTATTAGTTGTAAATTTGGTATGGTTAAACTACATTCACAATCACTCAATTTATAATTAACGTAAATTTTGTTTCTTAAAAAACAAAGTTCTTCACAACGGCTAAATTAGTACTTAATTTTTACTGCAACTACAATAAGTGCAAATCAATTATTGTTCTATACAATGCCAACAAATAATGGAGTAAATAGAATTTTAAAGTGTTGCCCATGGCATAGCAAAAATGGGCGCAATGGTCAAATTAAATCAATAAATCAAACACGAAGGATTAGATCTTTTATTAATTTCAACATAAAATTTGTAATGTAAGGCTTACGGCAATGTTAGGAACATTAGAACAAGTACAAATAGTAAATAACTCGAAATGTACTTTACGTGCGTTTATAGATGCCAATTGATCGATTATACCGTGCTACCAAAATGTATTTTCATCCAAGAGGGCTTGGGCTGAAAATCGTAGACCTCGGTTTAGATCACAATTACAAGGGGACGATATATCTAACCAAATCTAGGTTAAAATTGTGTCTAACACATAACGTGCCAAACTGATAAATTTTAAGTTTAAGCCAAGCTGTATAGCTTTGCAAAGTTGATGATAATAATTTTTGCTCGCACGGTATCAGGTTTTTTTTTTGTTTTTTCTCGTTCTTCGCTCAAAATAGCAAGATCCGATCATCTTGATGGGCCAATGAAGCGCTTAAATAAGATATAATTAGTTTAAGTTTGCTGATCTTTCGCAACTTATTGAAACCGATACGGTGAGCATAATTTGAATAGCAACTGTTGGATTTAGAAAAACTCTACATCTCCATATTTAATAATAAAAATAAGTAGTTCTTCAGGCTTTAAAAGAATTGCGTCTTTCCTACTACCAAGTAAAGTTCTGCAGTCTACTATTCCATTGTACAGTTGCGGGCATATTTCAGAATACCCCTTCTGATACAAAAATATTACAATCGGCGTTTTTAAATTTTGATGGAACAATAAATGTCTGACTTTTCACCGACTTGATATTATAAAAATTAAATCTGTAACTACTAAACGTATTTCGACAAAATTGAATAAAATATTGTATTAAACACGTGAGCTAAGGATGTCTTCCAAACACATCCCCTCAACTCACTTATTATATAAATAATTATTAATTCACTAGCGGATTCAAGAACATTTTATTTCACTTGGAGACAAACAAATGTTTATGACGTTTGCTAAGAGGTGCTTGCTAAAGTATAAATCCAATCAAATTCGTGTATTTGTAGTCACGTGTGCGATAATATCCAATCAAAATAAAATTAGACTGATTACTACCCATGGATAGTTTTCACTTTAAAACTCTCCACTTTCGGCGTCGGGTTGTTGCAAAGCAATGTGCTTTCGAAAACTCTAATTGATCTTGTATAAACTGTACGTTACGATTGGGTTATTACTACTCATAATTAAATGGTGATAGTTGTATTGAGTCAGTAAAATATAACAATAATACGAGGGCTGTTTGACGGAAGAGTGACTTTTCAAAGGTTGGTAACACTTTCGCTATAATGATTATGTTGCTAGCTCCTGAGGTCTTTCGGAGGTCTACTGTCAAAATTTTGCACCAATCTGACAGATAGATTATGTTTGATACTTATTTGAAGAAAACTGTTTTCGTTGTTGTGTAAATATGGAGAAAAAATAATTTCGAGTGTTGATAAATCATTATTTTCTACGTGAAAAAACAATTAAAGAAACCGAGGAAAAGTTACGTAAATATTATCCAGAATCTGCTCCGTCCCATGGAATGATTTGTAAGTGGTTTCTGCTTTTAAAAGTGGCCATATGAGCACGGTTGATGCAGATCGTCCGAAACCATCATTTACTATAACTACTCCAGAAATGGTTAATAAACTCTATGGCCTTGTAATTGGCAATCGTCGAATAAAAGTTCGTGAGATAGCTAATGAAGTAAACATTTCAACCGAACGGGTATACAATATTTTGCATGAACATTTCAATAAGAAAAAGTTATCCGCGAAATGGTTGCCGCGTTTGCTTAATGGTGATCAAATGCGCGCTCGCATTAAGAATTCAGAAGAATGTTTGGCCGTCTTCAACGTAATTCAAAGGATTTTTTTCGCCGATATGTCACAGTAGATGAAACTTGGATCCATCCTAATACTCCAGAAACAAGAATACAGTCTAAATCATGGATTTCTCGATGCGAACATGCACCAAAAAGGCAAAAACACTTTTTTCGGTTAATAAGGTCATGGCCACAGTTTTTTGGGATTCTAAAGAGGTAATCTTTATTAATGGTTTACAAAAAAGAAAAACGATAACTGGCCAGTATTATGCTGATTATGCAGACACGTTTTGATGCCGAACTTGAAAAATAACGACCGCATTTGATGAAGAAAAAAGTGTTGTTCCATCACGATAATGCGCCCTCACATTCGTCTGCAATTGCTACAACTAAATTGGCTGAATTGCATTACGAATTATTGCTTTATCCACCATACTCGCCAGATCTGGCTCCCAGTGATTTCTTCTTATTTCCAAATTTTAAAAAATGGCTGGGTGGAAAAAGATTTTAGGCAAATGTAGAGGTGATAACCGAGACAAATGCATATTTTGAAGACTTTCCGAAAGATTACTTTTTGGAAGGTTTAAAAAAAACTGTAAACTCGCTGGGCTAAGTGTGTACAGTTAAAAGGGTGTTATGTTGAAAAATAAAATATTTTTTTAACAGAAAAATAACGTTTTCATTAAAAAGTCACTCTTCCGTCAAACAGCCCTCGTAGCAATGTGAAAGTAATGTACATAGATTTGATACATTCAACTACCTGCTGCTTCATTTGTGTTTCATTTCAACAGCAATAGTTGATCCTGAAATAATTCACCAATGTTATTTTGCTGTTAAAAACTCTTTTACGACATTTATTTGTGCTTGTTAAAAAACCTTATTAGTCTTCATCAGATATACCGAGTGATTATTATTTACCTGGTAAATCTTTTTTTTTTTCAAATGATGAAAATGGAAATACAGCCTTTTTTTTAAATCACGCATGATATTGATGAGATTCTATTACTGAATGTAAGTTTTAGATTACTCAATTATTTACAGTCCATAAGTTTTTTTTGTCTTCTGTAATTTTTTTTAAAATTTTTTAGATTTCAGTTACCAAAACTAAATCTCAATTATAATAATATAATAATATTATTATATTTTCGGGTTTGATAAAAACTTATAACATGTACCATCAGCAAAAACAATTCGGAATACTAATTATTTCTTTAGATTCATCAAAATGCTATGTCATTGCATAGTTTCTACGTTTTTGATGCAAGGTGCTTTATAGGAGAAATATTTTTCAATGATAATTAATATTTCTTTAAATAGCTTCCAAAAATATGAATCTACTCTTGTTAATGTTTTAGTTCCACAAAAACCTTGTATGTGTTCATTTACACTTGCCTAAATAAGGAGATGATGAAATATGATAAAACATTAAAAACCTAATTTTTGCATAAGTTACAGATAAAAAAAAAAACATGTCCTTTAAATGTTTCAGTAACCTAAAACTAACTTGCAGTAAAAATATATCAATGATATCTCGCGCGATTTCCGATAATTGGCATTATTTCAATTTTCATCATTTTGAAAAACGAGATTTTCTGGGTAAGTAAAAATTACTCGGTACATCTGATAGAGGCTAATACGGTTTTTAGACAAGCACAAATTAATGCCGTACATTTTTTAATGTTTTTGTAAATCAATAATAATGAAAATGCCCAATACGATACCGACTTCTTGCAGGTCACTGTATATAATATATTTATGATCAAGCGGATTATCACAAATTTTAATTATGAACGAATTCATTTTTATGAATAAATAGTTTCCCTGAAGAAGACAAAAATTAAGAAATTAGAAAAATCTAAACGAAATCGAAGGATTTATTATTTGTATGTATATACCTATTGTGTTAAGAAAACAATTACTCTAATCAGGTTCATCAAATGTAGAATCAACTCGGTCTTCTCCAGATATGAAGAAATGGTTTACTTCAATTGGCTCTTAAGTATAGGCAACACAAGTTACCAGATTTTACGTTTTTAGCGCGTGTGTGAATCACTCACACATCTAAGTTGCGCACGCACAATATTGCACTGGAGATATCTGCCCCACATAATTCACCCCTGACGTTTCACTCCGCCTACTGCGTTTGCGAGGGGGCGTTTAAGTCTTCCCGTAGACAATTCAGTATGTTTGCCGCCCTAGAATGCAAGTAAAGTCTGCAAAATGTCAAAATCGTAACTCAATTAGTAACTGAGCTGTAGAAGACGGGAAGTGAAATGACGGACCCTGTATATATAATGTATTAAATGAACAATAATGGTGAAGGGGCCGGGCACGATTTCCCGATTTGGCCATTATTTCGCGTACGTTTAATAAATTGATATTTTATGTAATTTTTATGCAATATTGAATTCAGTTGAATTATGAGTTGTAACTTTGGCCCTTGTTCATTGTTAACGATTGTAAAAAATGTTCTGCAAATTTTGAATAATGTGGGTACAAATTATTCGTGCGGCGAAAGTTTGCAAGTATGACGTGTCATCAATGTCTACTTGTCGTTAGGAACGCCTGTTGTGCGTAAGTGGCGGGTTGTGTAGGCATCGCGCGAAAAAAGTAGGTCTCGATTTGTAAGAGTCGTCGAGTTGAGGGGGGGCCTCCGGTGCTCGCAGCAGTTGGCAATAAAATTAACATAAAAAAGGAGCGGAAGCTAATACCGACGGCTCCATATTTCACCGGCAAAACGCAGAAATGTTGTGTTATGATTTAAATTTGAATAGGCGTGGGCGCGCGGAATTTTGCTGGGAGGCGCGCGTAAATCAGGGCGTCGTTGTTTCTGACGCTGAAATATTGTATAGATATTTAAGAGGGTGGGTGTTAGTGAAGCGAGCATCCGTATTACAAATCGACGGCGCATTTTTATATATGTGCCGTGGAATATAAACGACGCAATGATACCGAAAACTGCCGCCGATGCGCTGCTTGTGTTGGGGGTGGTAGGATCGCTGGGAGGCGAGGAACGAAAAATAGAGAGACGAGCCGCCCCCAAGGCTATATATCACACCATCGGACAACCTGACAGCGTCCTATATTATGACACCGTTTATAGAAATTGTTGAGATATTTTGATATATTACTCGTTATTTTTAGGCGACGTGTTACTTCGGCCTTCCGGCGAAAACGTGGAAACGAACCACCCCTCCAACACACACACACACACACACACACACACCCACATACAGCACCGATGGTATAGAAATGATGTTAGATATTTAGTAATGGGATACGATGCGACGTTTCATCCGCTCCGAAAAGAAAAACCGTGAATACAAGAATACAAGTGTGAAAATAATATTCGACACGCACGAATGGCACACAATAGGGCTAAGTATAAAACTATTCACAACAACACAATGCCATCCCAATTCGCCTACATAAATTTAATATTACACCCGCTATTTTTATACCTATCTTCCATAACCAATCGATTATTACCCGATCATCCATTGATCAAACTAATTAACAGTATGCACCAGAGATTAAAATATAGCCCGCATACATAAAGTGTTTGCTTCAAATCGCATTCATAACGGACGAATAAATATTTAATACCCCGGAAATAACCCAGCATTTAATTTAATTGTTGCCCATGCGGAAACATCGCGAGGATTCGAACGACGTACCTGCCTCAGCTGAAGAGTGTTTAATTCGATTGCTGGCCTTTCAGCTTAATTGCGCCGCAGAGGGAGAAACCTGCGAAAACAATAACCAAACTGCTTTTGCGGCTGACGATGGATTGAGCTCCATGGATTTGCCAAAAGTTTAGTGGACAGTTTAATTGTGTACTTACAGAAATACTGGGCCGGGCTGATACAAAGAAGTATTTAGAAACAACTGCTATACAAATAATTTCAATAAAATACACCAGTACTTGAAAATAGTAATTACGCAATGAACGAATAATTATTAATTTTTGTTATGGTTCATCCATTTTTGGATACCCGTTAATATACTATATATTATAATTGTTTGCTTCTTAATTGGTGTACTTACTGGTAGATATACCGGGCTTTTTTTTCCTTATTACACATATGATGGACAATGTATAACTGGTTGCCTGCATCTACCCGCAAGGAATTTCCTGTGTAATTCTAAAAAAAAAAAAATCATCTCATTAGCTGCGTCGGTGCAGGCAACCTGTCAATTTTGGCATATGTTACACACAGAGGTTAGGTTTGTATCAATAAAGGAATCAGAAATATTCCTTTATTAGTACAAACATAACCTAAAAGCGGCGTCGGTGCAGCCAGGTGTCAATTTTGGCATATGTTACACAGAGAGGTTATGTTTGTAACATAATGTGGTTATGTTACAAACATAACATACAAAATTTCCTATGTGTAATTGTAAAAAAAAAATCAACTCATTAGCGGCATCGGTGCAGGCAACTGTCATAACCTCATTATGTTATAAATATAACCTCTCTGTGTAACATATGCCAAAATTGACAGGTTGCTTGCACCGACGCCGCTAATGAGTTGATTTTTTTTTTTTTAGAATTACACATAGGAAATTCCTTGCTGGTAGATGCAGGCAACCAGTTATACATTGTCCATCACATGTGTAATAAGGAAAAAAAAGCCCGGTATATTGTGATGGTATTTATTAGTTAATTTTGTAGTTATTTAGGAATTTGGTTGATAGAAAAAAGGTAACTAAAACACTTGGGTTATGTTAACTTGATGAAACGGGTGAATTAAAAAGTTTTCTTCTTAATTAGAGTACTTACTGGTATATACTGGTATATGATTAGAGACCTGATTCTAAGTTTTGTGCTTTTTGTAAATATCTAAAGCATTAACAAATGAATTAAATTTACATCCGATTTGGAAATAAACGAATCATTTAACAATATTTTTTTGTGATTTTTTTTGCTTTTTTAGCAATGTGGTGCTTATTGTACACTTTTGTGCTTATTTAGAGCTTTTTTCAGATGAAACGAAATTTAATTATCGTAGTGATTATAATTTTAACATGTATCAACACTTAGCAAACTATACAGTTTTATATTCAGTGCGAGGCATTACTAATAAAAATAAACAATTTTCCAAACCCAGTGCTGGGTAAGTTTTTACTATGTTTATTGTTTATCTAAATAAATTTAAAATACAACTCAATACATTCATATCATTCGTGTCACAGAAGTTTAATATTTTTCTACTACAGTTCTACGCATTTTGATTGAGTTAATTAAATACAAAATTTTCCCAATGAACAAGCATTCACAATTTTGAACATTGTGCAATTAGTTTAGCTCCGTTTGTTACTCTGACAACGTCTCGATATTACGGTTACGTGATTTCTTGCATCATGCCTAACCAAAAAACCGCTGAACATGAGCTACTGTAGATGAGTGGATCAAAGAACACAAATTATTTGAAATTTGAAAATGACAAAATATTTTGCATAGTTTGTGTAAAGTCGGTACTTAAAATATTGTTTAATAATAATAATTAATTCACTACTTTGATTTGCAGTTTCAATGCAATAAAAATATGATATAATTCAACATGTGAAAACAATACTACACAAGCAACGCTTAGAAAAATTTAAAAATTAACCAAAAACACAAAAAACTACAGTAGAATCTGTTGAAATTATGTTATGCGTACAAAAATATAAGTCACATTAGCAATTTAAAAGGTTAAGATTCTACGCCGTATATAGGCCAGTGTATGAAAACACTGGCTGAGTAAACATTTTTTTATGAGGTACGCATGACGCGGAGAGTGCTCGATATTATAAGCAGTCACACTCCAGAATCATTTGAAAATAGACGTATTAAAACTCTGGCGTTTTATTTTTCTAAACCCATAATCCCAACAGAATCCATAGCATCAACTTCCGGCAACAATCAACACAAACAATTTAATTTTGATTTGTGTAAAACCATGCTTGAATCAACCATTCCCTCCAAAATTTACAAAATAATTCATTTAGGAAAATTTCTAGAATTTCTAGAAAAATATCGTAACAGAAACATACCAGATGAAAATACACTGCGCAAAAATTATGTTGAATCGGTATATCAACAAACTATGCTAGAAATTAAAAATATAATTGGCAACAATTGCATTTCATTCAGTGTGGATGAAACAACTGACTCTTGTGGGCGCTATGAGGCCTATTTTTTTAAAGGAGGCCTCAGCGACAAATGTCAGACGAAACGTTATTTAATCTGTTCTAAAGAATTAAACAAAACCAATAGTAACACAATTTCAAAATTTATTAATGAATCACTAACCAACATTTATTTACCGGAAGCAGTCCCAAGTCAGAAAAATTTATTAATGGTCACGGATGCAGCAACATACATGATAAAAGTTGCATCTAACATGATAATTTTCTATGAAAATATAATACATTGTACCTGCATAGCCCACGGACTAAATCGCATTGCTAATACTATCTGAATCGACTTTCCATTAATTAATGAATTTATAAAAGATGGAAAAATATATTTATGAAAGCTCCTCTAAGAGTGCAACTATTTAAAGAGTGAATGCTGCTGCAATATATTAACATTTAAAAAAAGTTAAGTTTGAATTTGAACCAACAACTAGCAGAGATAGCAAGAAGAAAATTACAAAAGAGTTTTAAACGAAAAAGAATTTAAAAAAAAGAGTTTATCAAGGTACATTATAGTATTCTGAGTTACTCAGAATACTATAATTCAATATATATCTATATATCTCAATTGCCTCATTGGAGAAGCAAGGAATGCCCTTAACGGATGCCATTAAGATTGTAAATAATTTTAAGGAAGCTCTTGTGGTATCCCGGGAAAAATTGGAGAGAAGATAATAGTAAAATTAATGAAGTTTAAAAAAAATATATTATGGTTTTTAAACGTTAAATAATTTTGGAAAAATTTAAGTGGTGAAAATGTGGGTGACTTTGAAAGCAGCATACCTATAGCTAATTTTAAATATGCGCCTTTAACAAGTGTAGATGATGAAAGAAGTGTCTCTGTCTATAAATATATTTTGAGCGATAGAAGACACAATTTAATCATGGAAAATTTGGACTAATATTTAATTGTAAATTGTCTTCAAAGAAACAAGTATTTTATAAAGTGATTTTGTAAATTAGTATTACCTCCCTATATTTGGGATATTTCTCTATTTTTTCGATACACATATATTTTTTAATTTAAAATGAAATATACTTTTATAAAAAATAAATGCTTTAAATTGAATTCATTGTTCTATCTATAACTCGCCGCTTTTTCAGTCAATGTTTTCTTCAACTGTCCTGCGTTTTGGACAAAATAAGAAAAGGCCCAAATTTACCATACTATTCTGTAGTTACTTTTATAATCTAAGGTAAAAATTAAATTTTAAAATAAACTTTTTTTAATTTTGTTTGGGTTTTTGCAAATTTTTGTGCTTTTTTTATGTAAATTTATGCTTGTTTTGTGTATGTTATCGCTTTTTTTTCAAATATATGTGCTTTTTTAAGTGCTTTTTTAATGTGTTTTTAATGCTTTGTATGCTGTCTTTAGTGATGATATTTATTAGTTAATTTTGTAGTTATTTCTTCAACTGGCCTGCGTTTTGGGCAAAATAATAAAAGGCACAAATTTACCATACTTCTCTGTAGTTACTTTTATAATCTAAGGTAAAAAATAAAATTTAAAATAAACATTTTTTAAATTTTGTTTGGGTTTTTGCAAATGTTGGTGCTTTTTTTATGTAAATTTATGCTTGTTTTGCGTATGTTATTGCTTTTTTTTCAAAAATATGTGCTTTTTTTAGTGCTTTTTTAATTTTTTTTAATGCTTTTTATGCTGTCTTTAGTGATGATATTTATTAGTTAATTTTGTAGTTATTTAGGAATTTTGTTGATAAAAAAAAGGTAACTTAAATACTTGGATGAAGTTAACTTGGTGAAACATGTTAATTAAAAAGTAAATATAACACTTGGTTGAAGGTTTGCGGAATTTATACATTCGGCAGTTAAGCCGAATTCGGAAATTCGGCAGTTAAGCCGAAGTCAGTTTGGGAAAACCGTGTACATAATGAATTTCGTATCTGTAGTAGTAGAATTAGTTTTAGTATTTAAGGCACATTTTGTAATTTTAATGTTAGTATAACGTGTACTCTTGAGAATGGCTTAACTGCCGAAACGATTATAGAGTGATGTATAAATTCCGAGAAACTTTAAGCAAGTGTTATATTTACCTTATAATTAACATGTTTCACGAAGTGGTAACCACAAATACATATAATTTAATTCGGTTGATAGTTTTATATAAATTAATAGAGTAGGAACAGGTTTAGTTAGTTGGTATTTATTCCATTAATTAGATAGTGCTTTTAAGTTAATACTGTAAATCATTAGGGCACAATTAATAATTAATAATGTAATGAATTATTAAAAATTCGTAATTACACTGAAAATCTGAAATATGATGTACAAGGACGTACAACATTTCATTTGAAGCGGAATATTGTCAGGATAATGAATATAGCATTACATTTTGGAGTGGACATTTGGATTTGCGAGAATTTGAAAAAGTAAATTAGAAATTATACATTATTGAATGATCACCAAGGCAACGATTACGAATTGTCGGATGATGCTTTAAATTTTTAAGTTGTGAAGAACGACAAACGAAAAATGAATAATAGAAAAGTGACTGCCTGGTCGGTGTTTATAAATATGACCGATGACACCAGACGCCGGAGTTTACATTCGTTCCCGATAAAGCTCACGTCTCAATGCGGAAGAAACGGAAGATAGTTTAGAAACAAACAGTATCGTTACGCCTATAATTGTTTCCGTTGTGGAAAGTAACAAACAAAAGTGCTACAAGTGTGTGTACGAACACATAAACCAACAATTTGAAAATAGTAATCATTTGGCATCCGATCAAATCTCCGCATCTGAGCGATAATTAGGGAAACCAAATTAAAAACAATTAGTTTCAATACACCGATATTTGTTTCCATAAGTAAAATAGACAAAACAGTTGAGGCAACGAACAATTTAGTGCGTACGCGAAGTCATTAAATTCCGAAACAGCTGATATATTCAAAGAGAGGTATTTGCAAGAGCTCGTGGCAGAAGAGGACTTGCTGAGAACGTCGCAGAAGAATTACTGAGGACATCTTCGTGGAGAGGAATAGGCACAGAGCATCGATGCAGGGAAGGCGCGCTGAGGACAACATCATCATAGAATTTTGCAGAACGTAGGAGCGAATTTCTCCTAATTTAATCGTTTGCAACCAGGAGGGCCAACCATCACTACACGTTGCCATTACACATAAAGTTCCGTGAATATAACTAAACTGCAAAGGTAGAAATGTACAAATTTATTTGACTCAGATCCATTAATTGTGCAATTTAGGCCCAGTTGTACGATCGTGGATCATCCTTGACCATAGTTCAGTTACCTAGGATACAATTGTTAATACAATGGCATCCTTAGAAACTGAACTACGATCAAGGATGAACCACAATTGTACAACTGGGCCCTAGAGTCAATAGGGACCTTTTTTAAATTAAATTAGAAGTTATAATTTTTTAGTAGTTGATTACATTTGTTTTCTTTTGTTTACGTGTTTCATATTGATTTCAGTGTTTATTTGTTTGTTTATATTTCATTTTAATTATAATAAACTTATTTAAATTTAATTTACCTATCGTCTATCTAATTTATTGGAACCTACTCGAGACCCAAAGATAAAGAGCGAACCCAATATAACAGAGCATTTTAACAACCGAAAGTGGGGTTCAATAGTAAAACATCACATTTTGGAACCCATAACGAGAGCAAATAATAAATAATAATCATTTTTGATAATATACAGGGTGTCCTAAATAGAGTAGGATTGCAATTGTATCTTTGTTGTTTTGAAAGCTAGAGATCTGGTTAAATGGGCAATGTCATGCAGTTTTGTATACTGGTTCAGATTATGTTGATAAATTATCAAAAGTCCGAGCAGTTTAGAATATATTCTCAAAAAATAAATATTGTAATTTTATAAAAACTACGATATTTCCATAATTATTAAAGATGCGGAAATAAGTTTAATATAAAAGTTACTTCGATTGCACAAAGATAAGAATCAAGTCAAAACAAAAGTGAAGATGGCGGTTTCCGAGATATTATTACCAACTTTCTTATTTTAAATGGCCGCCATATTTGATTTTTATATGGCTAAATCGACTTTTAAGCCAAACCTACGCCAAACAACCTATCCCAAAATAAAAAATGTGGGAAATATTAATTATTCCAATTTTTATTTTTATTTTATGAATTATTTTTTAAAACAAATGTTTTTTTTTTAAACGTAGTACAACTAAGTAGTAAAATAACACCAGCATATAAAACGGCACAATATTGCCTTTTTAACCATATCTCTAGCTATAAGAATAAGAAAGATACCCATGCAATCCCACTCTATTTAGGACATCCTGTATAGCATAGCATGTTTGGAGCCTGAACGTGAGGCTAAACCAATAGAATAATATAACAATATATAAAGATCTTTTGTTTTTATTACTTGAATCTTGACCTTACTAGCTAGTTTCGGCTGTATTTAGCCATCTTCAGAGGTTGATTCTACAATATATATTTAAATATCGAAATTATATTAAAAATAAGGTTGTGCTTTATGTGGTGTATGTATATTGTGTGTATGTGTATTTTAATTTAATTGTACTTACATTTTCAGTCTAATATATTTGATATTAGATTAGATTTTATATAAATGTTTTGACTTTTTAATAATTTCTTTATTTGTCAAATTTTAAAGTTGATGTTATTATTTGATGTTTCAATTTAGATTCTGTTATAATTATTTAAAAATAGCTATTTATACTATAAGTCAATAAAATGTTGTTTATTCACAAATATCATGCAAGTTTTTTTCCAATTTTGCAGAATTTTCATTTTTGTTTAATTATTAGGTAATTCATTTACATAAATGCTAATTGTAGTATTTATTAATTTGATGAACTCTTAAACCTGGAAAGTTGACTCTATTTTCGTCTGAGTCAAGTATAAAATGTAAATATCTTTATTTCGTAACCATCGTTACAGACATTACAGACGGTACAAGTATAGTGGAAGTTAAGTTGATTCTACTTTCGTCAGTGTCAAGTCCAGTTGAAGTTACAGGTCTTTCATTTGAATTAACATTTGTCAATCTTTTTCTTGACGGGGATATTTTTTCAGCAATTGATTCGTCAATATACTGTTCAGCCACTGTAAAAGACTCCCAGCCTCCGTGCCTTTTATTTATTCACTTGTATCATACAAGATTTTTTCAAATTTGTTATCAGAATTGAAGAATATGCGTGAACTGTCTCATCGTCAGGTGACAAACGAAAATTTCAAGGATAGTGTCTATTTACGTATTTTTTACTATACTCACGTTGTCAATAGTTGACGAGTCAATAGTGAATAAAGTGGAAATGTAAACATTTTATTCACCCATTCGATTAAAGTGTTGTTTTAAGGATGAAATTCAATATACCGGGTGATTCAGGTTTTATTACCAGGCCAATAATGGCGACTTCTAATTGAAATAAAAAATCCAAAATAAGTACACATGTTTAGATATTGATAAAGCCCAATCTGACGATAAAAAATATAATTTGAACCATCCGGTAGTTTATACATTATTTTACAAAGAATTCGTAATTTTTTTTATATAGTTTTTTCAGAACATACTTTAGCTATTCCAAGCATCCCGGTGTAATCTAAGTCAAAAAAATTGCACCAATTATTGAATTAAATGAAGTTTGATATTGCAACAGTAAGATTTATTACTAAATAGTAAAATATGACGGCTGCTTCCAGTAATAGTCCCTATAATGGATTTTATGGGTTTTATGATAGGGCCGTACCCAATCCGCCCTGCAAGGCCCGTTATACCCACGGGCGACTGGCGGAATCATAAAAAGTCATAAAACGTTCCAACCGCCCCTTCGCGGTCAATGCTTTTTAGGGCTGTTGACTTACATAATCATAAATCATACCGAGGAAAGTTGGTCAGTAGTGTAAAAAATGCTTTAATTTGAAATATAATCATTTTCGATAATTTTTGATTTCATAAATGGGTTCTATGAATAAAATAAAACAGTTTAGGGTAAAAATAACGATAGCGAATTTTGCCCGAAAAGAGTTTTTTTAAATTTTATAACCGTCTATAATTATATCGAAAAAGTCAAACCACCTTTCTGTGGATTAGTATCAGACCTATATAAATCCATTTTTTTATATTTTTTGGGCAACTCCAAATGCCTAAAAAAACCCATGGTAATAAAACTTGAATCACCCGGTACATAACGAGCATTTTAATAATGCGAATTGGAAAAAAAATATATAGTGGTTTGAAATTTAGTTCTGTTTGGCCGTTTAAACATATTGTGTTATGTTCTGTATTTATAAATTTAACTTTTTTATATACCTCTAATAAAATTTGTTTGGGTCCTTTTAAAGTGTTGTGTAATTATTTTGTATTGGTGTTTATGTCAAAGGTGTGGTTGTTGAAATGTAAATGCCTTCCAAAATTTAATATAGTTTTGTCTCTGATATGTTCTTTAATTATTGTTTTGATTGCTCTTCCTGTTTCTCCAATGTAATTTTCACCGCAATCTTTGCAGCTTAGTGCATAAACTGAATTTTTGTCCAGATTTTTATTGTGGTCTTTTGCATTGAGTAATTATGTTTTTAATGTGTTTTATAAATTTTAATTTTTGTTTGGTAAGTAAGTGAACAATATTGTAAATTGTTAGGGTTTTTTAGTGATTATTTATTCTTTTTTGATATATTGTTATAATTATTATAATTTCGTTTGAAATATTTGTTTTTTAAATTATTTTATCAATTGTTTTTAATTTAGGGATGTAATGAATTGCTCTTTTTTGATTTTGTTTATTTCATTTATTTCATCATTTTTGTTCAGTCGTGTAGTGAGCATTCTACTAATTAGCGAGTATAGTGAAGAGTATATGTGTGTTCTATGGTGGAATTAGTCTGCTGGGATAATTATGTCGTTGTGTCTAGGTTTTCTATATATTTTGAAGTTTAGTATGTTATTTGTTTCATATATGTTAATGTCTAGAAAGTTTATACAAACTTTTTTGTTTGGTTTCTATCGCTAAAAGTCTATATATTGCCGAGACTTTAATTTACTCGAAACATGAGTATTGACTGTAGTTTTTTTATGATATTCTCTTTAAACGGGTATATATTTTTTGCTTCTTGAATGAATTCATGGGAAAATTTATATTGGATATGAAAAATATACAATATAACGATGCGCGGCTCATTCTTGGGAGATGCTTATTTTCCAATATATTGTGTAAACACACCTCGCTCGATCGCGAATTGGAATTTTATCGCGACCTGGAGAGACTCGAAGAAACAAGATAACGAACCGGTTATTATTGGCGTACTTACGCAAATAGCACGAAAAGAAATATGTTTTTTGGAGAGAAAGTTTTAATCAAAGATACGGTGAGATATATATATATTAGCCCATGTTACTTTGTGCCGAAATAAAATTGCATGTAGTCATGCACGTAAATTTTGATTCTACAAAAAGGAAATGTTATTTAATGATATAAGAAATGTCATTCAATTTATTTACTTTATAAAAAGTATTTGTAGAGTGGATAACTTGGGTAAATAATCAGCAGTTTTATTCGCTAATGCATATACTAATTTATTAAAACGAGGCAATAGTTTTGATAAAATGATAATAACATCCATTTATTTTTAATTTTCTACTAATTATCCCCATATCATTACCTTAATGTTGATGAAAATAGTTATATTTAACCACAATCTAAAATCATCCAGTATTAATTCTACATTGAAATAGATTATCGTTTGTTAACGTATATCTTTCCTTCTTGTGGAATCAATATCATATTTAACTTCGTTTTCATAATTACACAATGATGCATATTACATCCCAAGACTACATTACGTCGGCGAAATTTGCTCAAGTCCACTTTTTACTGAAATTAGGTTTTTAGCGCCATCTATTAAGCATTACAAGTTCTATAATACGACGGTGACAGTACGGCGATAAATTGTTAGATGAAGCCACAAAATCATAAAGTGAAAAGTGCGCAAGTCCGAGTTGTCAAGCGCTGTCTGAAATCTGCGTAAGTCCATCCCTTATTGAATCTTTAACGTAGTTCTACAATTATTCTTGGGTTATTCTTTTGTAAAGTCGTTTTTAAGTGAAATAATTCATAAAACCTTGTTGCCAAATACCTCCGATAAGTAGATTAGGTTCAAATATTATTAGATTAGATTTAGTTGTTATTTATGGTTAGTATTAAAAGTCTCGTGAAATTTAGCAGGATTTAGGCATTTTTCATATTAAACTCGAATGGAGTTTCGCACATTTCGTTTCAAAATAAATGGCTAGCAGCATTTTTAATTTTTAATTATTTTTTTTAAATACCGTTAACTCTATTTTATTTTTAGAATGGACCAGAATGTAAGAGATTCTAAAATATTAAGCAGATTAAGAATCAGAAATGAAAACAATGATTCTATCGCTCAAGCACAGCCCCAAAACCATCCAAAGCTTGATGTAAGCAAACAGTTCCAAAAACCGAGTTCTGTATTGCAATAGAAAATTTACAGCTGGAGTGTCTTCAGGCCCATGAAATCCTTTAAAAAAATATTGATCCCAACTTAATATGCAATGAAGATTTTGCGACACAAATTATAGAACTTAACAACAGCAAAGAATTAGAGACTTTAATAGATGTAGATTGCCTAAATAACATAACTATTATTGAAGAACAAGAAACCATTTACATAGATATTGCCAGGGAAGATGTTACTTTAGACAAAATTGTGGAGTAAGTATAATTCTATAGCAAACTTAAGTGCCGTCTTTTATAAAAAAAAAACCCAAAATGAAAATGTCTCAGGTGAAGATTGGGTTGATAATCAAAACAGCCCAGAAGAGGAAGTCCAAAATGTTTTAGATAAAGATTGGCTTGTAAATGAATGCAGCGCAAAGGAAGAAGAAGATGTTGCTCCAAAATACAAGAACAAAACACCCAATAAGATAGAAACCATCGTGGAAGAAGAAGACAATTTTGATCCAAGAAATAAAAAACGCAAGCGAATGAAAAAGAGATTAAGTGACAGTGGAGTTTTGACTACAATAGAAAAAAAACGGGAATACGGTGGGTCGTACATAGGAAAAAAATATAACAAGTTTACTGTCCCAAGGAAGAAAAAAGCCATGAAGGTTCGATGTTCATGTGCAGAAAGAAAATCTAAAACGAAGACGTCTATTGAATGCTATAAAATAAATGAGGTAGAAAGACAGAAGATTTTTCAAAAATGTTAGAAATTCTCTTGGGAGGAAAAAAAGTTTATGTTATGGGAGATTACGGGAGAACAGCATCAGATATTATATGGGCGAGAAGCAGAAAATTTGAGGGTAAAAGCCGAAGGACAGTATCTTATACTGTCGGACGTACTGTCTTATACAGGATGGATTTTCACACATTTCAGTATCTTATACATTCTTCATGAATAAGAAAAATGAGAGAATCAGGGTATGCAAAACTATGTTTTGAGGCACCTTTGGTGTATCCATGAGGACAGATACAGATCGGCTTCACCAAGGTTTAAATCCATTAGAAACTAAGAAGCACTCTACTGCAAATGTAGAGACTAAAAGGCAAAATGTAAACGAAAGCACGATAAGGAATATTGAACGAAAATCTATAATTATAAAATTTCTTAATAGCTTGCCGAAGTTAGACTCCCACTTTTACTGAAAATCATCTATTTAACTCTATTTGGAAGCACGTTGGAAAAGCAAAACTCAGCTCTTTACACTCTACAAATATTCTTGGTGTAAAGAAAAGAAATTCACAGCAGTCAATATGACAATGTTTAAGTATATTTTTGACGAAATGAATGTGTCCCTTTTTATCAGTAAAGAGGACGAATGTGACATTTTTGTGGGGGTACCGAACAAACAATATTTCAGAGGAAATTTATATCATGCACATCATTAAAATATTAAGCTCGAGATGAAAAGGAAAACGACAAAGAGTAACCAAACAAAGTTTTCACAAAGGATTTGCAATCAGTTTTGTTATCTCCCCAATCAAATGTATCTGCGTTATATTGTAAGAAGGAATTGATTGTCCATAATTTAACAATTTTCAACCTACATTCAAAGGACGGCTACTATTTTCTGTGGCACGAGGGGGAAGGAGAGCTAAAATCCAACTGCTTTGCTTCCATTATTTGTAATTTTTTTACCACTCAAGTTTTACATAGTATTGATTTTTAAAATAAACCTAATATTATTCTTTATAGTGATAGTTGCGGTGCACAGAATCGCAACTCTACTTTGTCAAATGCCCTTTCGAATTTTTCGATTTAAAATAATATTTGCATTGTACAGAAATATTTGTAAAAAGGGCATACGGAAATGGAGTGCATTTCAATGTACTCAACCTTGGAAAGGAAAGAGAGGGAAAAGTAATAAACGTGCCGGCAAATTATGTTTTTTTATGAAAAAACTGCTAGAAAACAGCCAAGGCCTTACGAAGTGCAATACTTCATGAATTTTCTGGATTTTTTCTGGAATTCTGGATTTTTTTCTGGAATTATTCGTCCTGGGCATAAAGTTGGCGATACTACCGTTCAGAATATAAGGGAGTTGAAATACAATGCTGAAGGATTCATTTAATATAAACTTCGACACTCATCAATTTCAACTTTTGCCGAACAGATTCAATAAAAAATTGTCAATGATACCTCCTATGCAAAATTTACCACGGCTGTATCGTAAAAATATAAAAATTATGCGATCAAAGTTTGACCACCTTCAATCGTTAAAAGGCACCATGGATCAAGATTATCATTGTTTTTATGATAGTCTTCAACATTAGTAACATTTTGTGTATTTTAGTTTTAAGTATTGATATTATTATATTTCTTTTACATACCTATTTACATGTAATGTTTCTGTGTTATGTGTTTTGGTTTTATTTGTAAATAAAAATTTAAAAAAATGTAATTAATTTATAGTTGTCTTTTTTGGAAATATTGAAGTGACAATTCATCTCGAAAAATGTCAAACAATAAAATTACAGAATTTTTCAAATTTGGACTTATGAAATTAGTTTGTAGTGAAAAAATGTATGTAAAAATGAAAGCAAACATATCTACATACTTGTCTACTGGATGATTTTAATTAACTTGTGTTGCCTATAATTTAAAGTTGGTTCAAGTAAATATTTTCTTCATTTCTGGAGAAGACCGAGTTGATTCTTCATTTGATCAACATAATTCCAGTTTTTTTTTTCGGAACACAAGTATATACTTACATAATTAATAAAAATAATAAAATAATAAATCCTTGGATTATTTTTAGATTTTTTGAATTTCTCGAGGAAACTAATTCATCAAAATGAATTCGCACATAATTTAATTTTCTGATAATCCGCTTGATCATAAATATATTATATACAGTGACCGCCAAAAAGCCGGCATCGTATTGGGAATTTTCATTGTTTATGATTTAAAAAAAAAGGGCATTATATTGTGCTTATTTAAAAACCGCATTAGATTCTATCAGACGTACCGAGTGATTTTTACTTACCCAGAAAATATCGTTTTCAAAGTGATGAAAATCGAAATAGTGCTAATTTTCGGAAATCGCGCGAGAGATCATTGATATCTCTTTACTGCAAGTTAGTTTAAGACAATTGAATCATTTAAAGGCCAAGGTTTTTTTTTGTTATTAGTAAGTTTTGCAAAAAATGATTTTAAGGTTTTTTCATATTGCTCATTTCACCTCCTCATTTACTATTAAAATTACTATTTTAAATAATTAATTGTAGTAAATACCTTTTATAATAAATACATTTTAAAATTATAATATTTTTCTAAACAGCTAAAATTCAAAAATTTAAATGAGCATGTGCTTTTTGTAAACTATAAATGTGCCATAAATAATATAATTTATTTATATGGTAGTTTTTATTATAATTAAACATAAATTGATTGAATCTTGATCTTTCAGTGTCAATAAAAAGTATGGATACAGTTAAATATTCAGAAAACGGTGTATCTAAATTTTTTTAATTTTATTCACGGTTAATAGATATTTATATAACAAGTGAGTTAGGTTAAAAAATGCTTCACTCACATGTTCTATACAATAATTTATTCAATTTTGTTGAAAAACAGTTTTGTATTACTCATTCTAACGTTACGTTACAATGTTACAAATAGTTTTTTTTATAATATTAGGTCGGTAGACAGACAAACTGACATTTATTGTCAAATCAAAATTTAAAAAGTTTGATTGTAGTGTTTTTGCATCAGAAGGGGGGTTTCAAATAAAGCCTCGGAAGCAGTTGGAAAGTTGATGCCCTCGAAGTCAAAGGTATTCTATCAAGCTTGTTCTTCATTATGAGTGAAGTTTTTTTTAATTCATTAGTGGATTAAAAAAAATATATTTCATCTTTCACGCGAAGAACTACTCATTTCGCTTGCTGAGAAATTTAAAACGTTAGAATTGAATAAAAATTGTAAAAATTACACATTAACAGAAACCGAACACATTTTAATAAAAATTTTTTTTTTGTTTAAACAGGAAATATTTTGTTCATCAAAAGATGTTGAAATGGAGCACAACATCGTCTGCCGTCGCCACAGCGAACCATCTTATAAATTTTTTTAAGTTCATGTTTGCTTAAACTTATCATTCGTTATACATATAATGTTGTTGAAGGTGTTTAGGGTATTTGAAAAACCGTGTGTCGTTTTGTGTGTTTTTTGCTTCTGTGAGATATGAATTGTTTGCTGTGTTAAGCTTTTTATTGGTTTAAATAATAAAGTATCAGAGGTAATACCACAAGAACTCGCAAAATAGCAGGTGCAGGTTGTCGGTTGTCAGTTTGTCAATTTAAAGTTAGATTCACAAGCCCTCAATTAGTGATTAACGTAGTAGGTGCATAAAATGAGTATGTAAAACTAGTCCACAAATTTGAAAAAAATAAAAATTTACAATAGCACTATGTGTACTAATTTTGTGTACTAATTTTGAAATGTAGAGACTGGTACTTTTTACATTTAAAGTAAGGTATAATTAATCTAACCTAGTGACTGCGCTATTTTTCCAAATTTTATGTTTTGTTCTTCACTTTCTATTCAACCTATTTTATTTTGTTTCCTTGCCTCTGTTGTGTCTCAAAGCGAGGTTATTCTTTTCAAATTTGTTTTGCTCCGTTATTTGTTGGCATTGAATAGAATAACTGATTCGCATATATTGTAGTTGCAGAGAAAGTTAACGCAAAACTTTGCATCTTGAAAGCTTTTATTTTCGGCGATAATTAGTAATTTCGTGGTAAGTACTAATTTGGCTGTTGTGAAGTACTTTGCATATATATATATATATATATATATATATATATATATATATATATATATATATATATATAGAATATGGCGTTGTTTTCCATAGTTGTTAGAAAACTTATGTTTTTCTTTAATTAAAAGAAAATATATTAAAGAAAAACATAAGTTTTCTAACAACTATGGAAAACAACGCCATATTCTAAATATATTAGGTCAATAACATTTCACATAAGGGGTTTAATACTTTTTGTAATTTTGATAAATTTACACAACCGTTTTGAGAATAATTTTTGTGAAAAAACAGTAGTCATTCTTTTATCATAGTTCCACTGTTAGTGGATAACGGTAAACGAGTACTACGAAATTATTATATATATATATATATATATATATATATATGTATATATATATATATATATACATATATATATATATATATATATATATATATATATATACATATATATATATACATATATATATATATTTACATATATACAGGGTCCGTCATTTCACCTCCCGTCTTCAATAGCTCAGTTACTAATTGAGTTAGGATTTTGATATTTTGCAGACTTCAGTTGCTTTCTAGGCTGTATTTCAGGAAAATATTTTTGATTATACAAGGTGTCCCAAAAAAGTGTGACGTCATCATGATATATAATTTTAGATTGCATGGTATATTTTTTGTCACTTATTTGGGTGCCTTTTATAGATGCCTACATACCCATAATTTTTTTTTAAATCGGTTTAGTGACATTAGCACAAAAAAACAAAAACTGAAAAAAAAACAGTTTTGCACCATTGGTTAAGAAAATTAATAAGGGATAAAAATAGTGCCTCGTTAATAAAACCATACAAGGTACTCATTAAATAAGGTTTGACAGTTGCGTTAACCAAGTTTTATTGATATGCATTATACAGAGTGTCCAAAATTTAGTGTCAAACTTTTCAAAATTTAAAGCACTTTATTTTTCTTATTTTAAATTGGAACCCCAGTATATTTTTATGTAATTCCATGCGGAATTAAAAGACAAACATTTTTTCTAATTACAACCCTATCTCAATTCCTAACACATTCAAAGATATTTGCAGAAAACTCGTTTTATCAACAATTCCAATGGCCATTTTAATTATTCAATATCGAAGGTGGGTTGGAAAAACAATTTATTAACATTAAAGTTTTACAAAGTGACAAGAGCCATTGTTGACTGTAGTAATATAAAAGTTTAAAACTTTTTTAGCTAAGGTCTTTATATCCAAGATAGCAAAATTACTTTTGGTCATGGAAAATATGATATTCATAATATGACAAATATTATGATGTATATTGTCAAATGTGGATATGACTTTCATATTCGCATTTCAAAATATTACATTCAACCTGTTACGAAGAGTGGCAATGTCATTTCATACTCATCTTCGGTTGTGCCTTCAAGAGCGCGGAAGACATATAGAACATAAGTTCTAGCAATTAATTAATTTTAGAAATGCACAGTTATGTTTTTATGAAATTTTATTACTAAAACTATTTTTTATACAAAACTTAATATTTACTTTTACGATGTGTAATAGGTTTAGACGAAGATCTGTGAAACCTTTCATGCTTTCGAGATATTAATTGTAACTACAAAACATGTTATGTCAATAAATTGTTTTTCAAAGTCACCTTCAAATTTTATTCATTAAAATGGCTAATGGAATAGTTGATAAATCGAGTTTTCTGCACATAACTTTCAATGTGTTAGGAATTGCGATAGAGTTGTAATTAGGAAAAATGTTTGTCTTTTAATTCCACATGGAATGACATAAAAATATACAGGGGCTCCAATTTAAAATAAGGAAAATAAAGTGCTTTAAAGCTTGAAAAGTTTGACACTAAATTTTGGACACTCTGTATAATGCATATCAAAAAAACTTGGTTAACGCAACTATCAGACCTTAATTAATGAGTACCTTGTATGGTTTTATTAACAAAGCATAGTTTTCTCTCTTATTAATTTTCTTAACCAATGGTGCAAAACTGATTTTTTTTCAGTTTTTATTTTTTTGTGCTAAAATCACTGAACCGATTTAAATAAAATTTCATAGGTATGTAGGCATCCATAAAGGGCACCCAAATAAACAACAAAAAATATACCATGCAATTTAAAAATACACATCATCATGACGTCACACTTTTTTGGGACACCCTGTATATTCAAAAATATTTTCCTAAAATGCGCCCCAGAATGCAAAATATCAATTAAAGTCTGCAAAATATCAAAATCCTAACTCAATTACTAACTGAGCTATAGAAGACGGGAGGTGAAATGACGGACCCTGTATATATATATACACTGTGTATCAGCCAAATGGAATAAATTCGATAATAAGTAAATGGGGGCGTGTTCGAAAAAACGCTCGGACACGTCGATTGTTATTTTTAGTTGCGCATTTTTTTCGACAAAACCTTTTTATACAGGGTGTGTCATGTGACCGTGGCCAATACCAACTTTCATATTTTAAATGCAACACCTAGTATATTATTCAATTTTTGGATTCTTCAGAAAATTCTAGACATATTTCATGTACAATGTCCTATACCTATCTTCAACTGTTTCGGAAATATTAAGTGTTTTCAGATTTATTGCAAAAATTAACATTAAAAAAAGAAAATTATTTGATTACGGCGGGTAATTTATTTATTTATTATTATTATTTATTATTGAATTTATTCCATTTGGCTGATACACCCTGTATATATACCAAACTTTTACGTTAATTACTAATGTAGTGTCAATATAGTTCAACGATACCAAATTTACAATTAATAATGTAATAAAATAGCGAGTGCAAATTGAAACAATAAATAGCCACTAATTTATTCAATTCGAGTCATGTCTTGTAGGATAATTTCGTAAACTATTTTTATTATTGTATTATTTATTTGTCAAAGAAATTTTCCGCAGACGCTTTGGTGAATGATGCAGGATGTAAAGCCCGCACCCTCTGGAGCGCACCATCGTTGCATGCATCTTTTGCTAATGGAACCGAGCAATGTAACATAATACCCGGTTTACAGACCAAACGCCTATAGACAAAAATGTCGCCTACGATTTTTTCCTGCTAAATTTGTCATTTAAGACATTCGTAGCTTTTGCTTTTGGAATTTTCGCAACCAAAGCTACTCATATCTGAAATGAGTATCTGAAATTTTGTCGGAAAAAATTAGACCACCTTGTTAAATTATTGTTGTAAATTGCAGTCCAAAAGTCCAAAAATAATGACGATTTTAGATGTGATTTTTGAGTAAGTCCATTAATTTTGCTATAATTAAATTAAAATATATTTTATTACTGCTGTTTTTTTTTCATCTCCTGTCAAATTTACTTGTTTAGACTTACGCAATATTCATATGACGAGGACGAATAACTACAAAACTTTACGAAAAATTATAATTATTATATTAATTACTGTTTCCATAATAAATATTTTCTAATAGAAAAAATGCCTTAACTGATACTGACATAATTGATATAATATATTTTCAACACATTTCATAAACATTATATTTTTTTATTCTATTGAGTGAATCGTTTCACATTTATGGGTTGATAAAGTGTTAGATTTGACCAGTGACACCTCTATCTTGAACGAACGAGGCGCCCTTCGGTGTGACTTATGTCGCCTCAACCCCCAGAGGGCATTACCTGCGGGCACCAGAGTGATTATTAATACACCCCGAAGCGGTCCGACTCCGCGCCGATGAATTATTTAAACCATTAAGAAGTTTAGGCATCCACGAAGCCTGGCCAAAATTACACGATTTAATTTATACGGCCGGAGATGGAGTCCTGAGGGTATAAATATAAGATCCGCGCTGTTTGCCTTTTCTCTGGAGAGGAACGAGGCGCGAAATGCGGGGAGTTGTGCAGGCATTTAATTCCCGTTTTCTACTAGAATGCCTGGATAAACACCTACAGCCGGATTTGTGACGTAATCTCCGTTTGTGCAGAAACTGTGAGGCAACCGTTTTGGTGACGGCGCCGGGTAACATATATATTACCATACTTTGGCTCTATAGTACCGCAACTGAAACCCTATCTAATTTTGAAAACAAAACAAAGTAAAAGCAACTTGTGTAGCAGAAAACTTTTGCGTTTATCTAAAAATTATAATTTTACAAACATGACGCTGAATTTTATTTTTTCTCAAACAATTACAATTCTATATGTAATTTTTCAGATTTTGGATTTGCTTATGTAAGATTTAAATCGACTTACTCTATCATAGCGTAGGTATTTTTTTATTTGATGAGTCAGTTTTATTTTTATGTAGATACCTACGTTGCACTTGTATTTCAGAACAGGGGGTTGAATATTATTATATCTGTAATATTTTTTGATCGAATGTATTATTTGTCGGTGGGCTACTAAAATACATGTTGCAAATATAATAACTATGCGTTAAAATAATAATATTATTATTATTATTATTATTATAATCTTTCTTATTTTACCCTTTCGGGTGTCGAAGTGGTGTTATCTTTGTTTTGTGTATTTTCTTTTATCATTTGGTTCCACAGTTTCTTGTTTCTTGCTATTTCCTTCACTTGTGCATAGGTTATTGCCCTCTTATTTATTATGTTTCCAATATTTTGGTCCCATTTCTTTTTTGGTCTTCCGACTCTTCTCTTTCCTGTTATCGTTGTTTTTCATATCTTCTTTGTATTATTGTTGTCTTCTCTCTTGATTCCCAGCCATTGTAATTGTCTATTTACTATTTTTTTTATTGAGTTCTACCATTTCTAGTTCAATTCTGATGTCCACATTTCTCATTCTGTCTAGTTTTGTTACTCCGTATACTTTCTTCGGATATTTTATTTCAAGGGCTTGGATTTTGCTTATTTGTCTTTTGTATCCACGTTTCATGGCCGTATAGTAGGGTAGGTACAAATAGTACTTTGTACATTACAAGTTTTGTTTTTTGGGATACATATTTTTTTTTAGTATAATTTTGTTAATCGTGTAAAAGGTTATTGTCGTTGCTTGTATTCTGTTGTTTATTTCTGTTCCCATATTGCCTTTCCTTTCAATAATTTGTCGTAAGTATTTTATGTGTTCTACTTGTTCTACTTTCTCGTTATTGATTGTAATCTGTATTGCTTCTTTAGTTTCTCCTATCTTCATTACCTTTCTTTTTGATATATTTATTTTTAATCCAGCTTTTCCCACTTCAGTTTCCCATATGTTAATAGTTGTTTGCAAGTCGCTCTCATTTTGTGCGATGATTGCCACATCGTCTGCGAAAATATATTCAGTTATTGTTGTGTGTTTTAATTTGTTGTATCCCATCACTGTTTTCTTTGTCTTGGTTTTAATCTTCTTGATAATTTCATCCTGTGCTATTATGAATAAAATGGGGCTTAGTCACCCCCTTGTCTCATTCCATTTGTGGTTTTAAATTTCGTTGTGATCATGTCTAAATCGCCTACGCTCAAGGGATCGAGTACGGCACTCCGAGAAGAAGATCATGTCTCCTGTTCTGATACAATTTTCTGTGTTGTTATATATGTTTTTGATTGCCCTCCTCATTTTAGATCCTATTTGTCTATCATTTACTGTCTGCCACACAAATTTTCTTTCCATTTTATCAAGCGCTTTTTCCAAGTCTACAAAGCAGATATATATGTCTTTTTGGTGTTCTATGGTCTCATTTATTAGGTTTCTTATTGTAAATAGGTGGTCTATTATATAATATGCTTTCCTGAACCCACTTTGTGATGGTTCCATTTCATTTTCAAGTTTTTCTCTCATTATTGTTTATAGTACGTTCTCATATACTTTCTCAGCGGCAAATAGTAGAGATATTCCCCTATAGTAACTTCACCGCTGTCTGCAAATTTTTATGAAATATGAAATTATTTTGTAAGGAATATAAATTGTGTAGATAGCCGTTATAATTTTCAACTAATAATTGGCTGGTTCCATTAATCTTTAAATTTATGAAAATATTGGTATTTCCAATTAAAAGAATTATTGAAAATTTTGAAATTATTGTCAATTTTATTTACAATCGACATGATATAATTTTTATGACTATATTGTGGTTTAATTAGCTTTTTGCAAATTTTAATAAAATTTTCTGATTTGTATGAAACATATATGTAGTCAAATTTTGGTATTTATAATAAGAATTTCATAATTTCTAATGAACATTTTGTAATCTCTAATGAAAAGTTCGTAATTTCCACCTAAATTTATTTTCACAAAATTTTCTACAAATAACTATAAACATTTTAACAACTTAATACAAATTTTGAAAATACCAATGACATTTTGAATTTCATGGTAAAATTTTGGCAATTTGCAATTAAATTTTCATAATCGCTGCTTAAATGTTGTAATTTATAATACGAATGTTGAATATTTTACATTTTACAGTGTAATTTATAAATTAACAATAACATTTTCATGAAGTTATTGCAGCTTTGTAATTAAGAATGATGAATGATGAAAGTCATAACGAAAATTACATAATTCCAATAATACTTATTTATTATTTTATGATTGTTTTCTTATTCCATTGAAATATTGTATTCATAATAAAAACTTTGCAATTTTCACTACAATGTTCCAATTTTAATTCAACATTTACAAATTCTAAAATTTTTGTAATTTACAATTAATTCTCTATAATTTCTATTGAAATACTGAAATCCATCATCAAAATTTCGTAACATTCATCATATTGTTATTACTATTTATGGGGTTTTCAAAGAAATTTTTGTAATGTGTAGTTAAAATGCGAAAATTTCATAGTTTTTGTCAAATTAAAAAAATATTATCAACATTATATTTTTTTGCAAATTTCTATAAAATGGTTAATCCATTTGCAAGGAATATGACTTCTGGGGAAAGACGGTATAATTTCCAATAAAAAAAACTCGCAAGTTCCATTGATATTTACAATTTATGAAAAGTCTGGTAATTATATTAAAAAATTCTAATGAAAATTTTGTAATTTCCAATTCATTGCAATTTACAAGCGAGATATGTCAATGAGATTTTATTTTATGGTTTGATGAACTTGCAATTTGTAATAAAATATAAAAAATTGTCATTTGCAACGAAAACTTCATAATTTCTCTTTGTAATTTTGTACATAATTTTGTATTTTGCATTAAATTTTTTGCAAATTTCTGTCAGAATATTAATAAAATGAATAAAAACTCGCAGGTTCCATTGATATTTACAATTTATGGAAAGTCTGGTAATTACCAGACAATTTTAAAAATACTTATGAAAATTTTGTAATTTCCAATTCATTGCAATTTACAACTAATAAATTTTATAATTTCCACTAAATTCTATCATTCGTCATGATAACTTTGTTATTTCCATTGAGTTTCGGAATTTATAATATATATTTTTTATTTTCATGTATAAAATCAAATCAAATTAAGTTTCATGTTGATTTTCATTTAGTAAGTTTTTATAGTTTTTTTTTATGTGTATATTATGCAGGCTCTCCCGCTAATAAACAGTATTATTATTATTATTAACATAATTTTCAATATAAATTGTATAATTCAAATGGCAATTTTGTGTTTTGATTAATATTTTACAATTTAGATTACAATTTGTAGTGTAAACATTGGTAAAAGTAATAATGTTGAAAATTACTTCTCAATTTTTTAAATATATTTTTTCATGTTCAATAAATTTTCTCCAAGTATCTATGAACATTTTAACAACTTTGTGAGGCATATGCTTCCTGAATAAAACTCCGATAATTAAAAAAAATTGCAGGATCTAATTAAACTTTGTAATTTATAATGAAGATTTTGTAAATTATAATTAAATTATCTCAGTCAAAGCAGGACAAATTTTAATTACCTAATCTTTTTCATATTTTATTTAATATGATTGAAAGCAGTACTGAGCGCACACTTTAGGAACCTCTGTATTAATAAATAAATAAATATTATGAAAAACTTATGGTATTAAATTTTATATTGATTTTTTCTTTATGGGGTGTACTTTATCGTATTTATGTAATATTTTTATTTGATGTTCTTCACCCGACAAGTTTCGGATTTTATAAGCCATCCTCAGAGGTGTTATTATAAAAAAATAATATATTCAATATTAAATTATTTATTGTAAAGTATTTTTGATTTTTACATATTTGTCAAATTTTGAAGTATGATTATTATTTTGATTATATGGTATTATTGCAATTTTATATGAATGCAAAATGGGCCGGCAAATGTTCGTTCCCGGGCCGCTTGTATGTTAACTGCCCCGGTCAACTTTTGATTTTCTTATGGCCGCAATATTGAATTTTAATAGCATTTAAAAGAGCGAAAATTTCCGATTTTGAACCCTGTATTCCACTCTGCATATATATATATATATATATATATATATATATAAATATATATATATATATATATATATATATATATATATATATATATATATATATATATATATATATATATATAATCCTAATCATATATACCATGTCTGGTGTATGATACAGAACTTTGTATCATTCGTAGCTCTTAGCCAATAGTTTTAGATAAATATAAATTCAAATTACGGTAGTTAGTTATTTTTATTTTTTTACAATAAAATGATGGTTGTGAGTCCCCGTAATTATTTTAACGGCCAGCGCAGCGATCGAAATAACTGTCTTAATTACGGTGTATTTAAAACTAGAACAGGCATCGCCATTAATGCACGGCTTCTTTTGATAACACAGTTTATGGCAGCGTTTAGTGTTAAGGTTTATTTGCAGCCCTCCTGGATAACGGCGTTTAAATTGATATAGAAATCGAATCGTAATTGCCGGCAATCACGCACGCAACTCGAAAATTTAGGAGGCACATTAATGGTAGAAGAAGGAATATTTGCGTTCCTTTAGAATATAGTTGAGAATTTCCATATATAACTTGAAACAGCCATTAGAGAAAATATATGCTACAGAAATCTGTGACATTACGTTGATTAACATAAACTTTATAATGTATTTAATAGTAAAAGTTTTTTGTCAATTATTGCAAAAGGTATCAAGAAGATATAATTTCTATAGCAATCAGTGTCTAATATTTTATTAATCACACCTTTAAAGAAAACGTCCTTATCCATCTAATTTAGTTGATGTGAAAATTTTATATTTGATGTCTATAAGTAGCGCTGCATCGCAACTTATAGACATAAAAATATAGCTGTAAAAAAATACGATTGGCAAATTGCTCGTGATTAGCCGCCATGGATGTTAAAAAATCAAATATGTCATACACAAGTACTAAATATGACTTAAGTAGCGATTAATTTATGAAACTTACATTGTAAATTTCAACTAATTGTTTTTTTATCGTGAGAAAAAGATTGTACCCACATATCTTGCTGGAAAGTAATTTAATTCAAGAAAAGACATAATTCATAATTCAGAATAATAATTCATAATTTATTGGTGATAGTACAATAAGTTGTATACACAAGTCAATTCTACACTCGCCTTCAGCCTCATGGTAAATTCCCACTCATATGTTAAGAGTCACTTTCTATGTAATATACTATAACCGTTCTTTGTACTACGACTAACCACCGATCTCTATCTATACTCGTCATTGTTGGTTATAATTAGGGTTTGGATTTCTAGCAAATTTGCTTATTACACAAACATGAAAATACATTACGGAAAGACAAAAACCATGATAATTTCCAAAGAGAAAAAGAAGCACGAAATAAAAATACAACAAAAAAATTGAACAAGTAGAACAATACAGATATATATATATACAAACAACCATATAAATTAGATAATGAAATAGAAGATAAAATAGGAAAAACAGCAAAACTATAAAACATGTTAAAAAACACTTTTTTTAGCAAGAAGTAGGTATCAAGAGACACAGAAACAGAAATAGTCAAAAATGTAATTAGACCAACTCTAACTTACAGCAGCAAAACATGAACGATGACAGGAAAACAAATAAAAATAATAAATGCCATGGAGATGAGATTCCTAAGAAATTTAGAAAATAAAACAAGAAGAGACAGAATATGGAACGAGACCCACAGGAAAAACTTAAAAATAAAACATTGGCGGATGAGCAAAATTTTAGCGGCTCGGGAAATAATATTGGTCGCCCTTTTTTAATTTCCGGATATGGCTAAAATATACATTTGCAGGATGTAACGCATTTTTCCTTTAAAATTAAATAAAGCTTAGGTGTATTACTGATTTTTGAATCAGATTACATTTACTATCCAAAAAACATTCTTTTAGTTAAAAATGCCGGACTCCCAATCAAGTACATATATAGAAACATACAACAACAACAACAAAAAATAATAGTAAATCAAAGTTAAAAGTCTTTTGTTCGAAGTGTTATTATATAAAAACTTTACTCTTTTAACAATCTTTTAACAACTTTCTTTGCTGCATAAGCATAACTATAATTTTATCAGAGTCAATATTATATAAAATATCATTTTTAGAAGCCATTAACATAAAAGCATCGAAGTTGTTATTCGACATTGAATTCCACAATCTATTTTTAATGTATTTTAACTAGGAAAATCTTCTTTCACATTGCATTTCACAAGCATTTCCTAGTACAGAATATGCACTGAGTGCACTGAGTGCACTGTACACATTGTACTTTAGAATGACAGAATAACAGCAAATTGCACATTTACGACAAGATTTACATTTTTTATTGTTATCATCAAAACCACCTTCTCTTTCAAAATCATCGTTGTCTTCTTCATCGGTTTCATCTGTATCTATATCTGTAACATATATAACGATCTTCATTAAGGCTATCGACCCCATAAGGGGTCTTTCCGTCCATCATGTAAAATTACTCTGAAATTTGTTGATTACTCTCCGTATTTGTTGTTGCCGAAACTTTAAATTTATCCCAATTTTTCGCGAAACTAACCAATTCTTCTTGCAGATTTTCTTTTGTAATATTTGGGTAATAGTTTTCTAGCAGTTCACACATTTTTTTACTACTATTTGATGGTACTCTTTATTTAACTTCATCAAAATTTGTTATAGACAATAAGGCAATATCCTTATAAAGCTCACCATTAGTGTTAAATCTACAATCTATAGAATTTATAATATTATCTAAAATTCTATTATAGGTTTCAACCTGATAGTTATCTTTTATAGGATGATCTTCCGCCAATTCTCCAGCCATTTTCTTTCATTTTCTTATTCTCTTTTCGGCAAAGAAAATTGGTATGTTGATGTCGATTTCTTCACGGCTGTCAATTTCATCTTGTGCCCATGCGATGAACGTTTGCGTAGATGTTTCAATATCACTCATGTCGCGACTTACGGACTTCAATTCTGATGTACAATTCATAATCATTTCGTGGCATCATAGTAAGTCTAATCCGCTAGTTTGCAAATATTTTGAGACAGGACCAATAATTGAAAATAATTTTGTAAAACTTTGAGACGTACGTAGCATTTCATAATCTATAAATTGTGTAAGCAGGGTAGAGGCCTTCACACGGAAATCTGGTGGCATCTTTTCAGACAATTTTATATCGTGTAATGCTAATAATACATCGATGTAAAGAGTATTGGCGTGATTTTTGTGATTTCCAAATATGTTTTTCAAAGCTGCTACTTTTGCCCACCAACGAGTTTCTCCAAGTACTTGTAATTTCTTTTGTTTTGGCCTCTTAGGATGTGCTTTTTCAAATATTCGTTCTTTGGTCGGATTCTTTGAAAAAAATTGCAATGGAATTTAATAAGGTAAATAAAGACGCTGCATTTATAGTTATTTTGACGGTGTCGGACACAACTAGGTTCAGGATATGGCTGTAACACCACACATGTAATTGACTAGGCAAATTTTCAGACATCCATTTAGAGAAACCATTGTAAGCCCCTTTCATATTTGCTGCTCCACCAGTGGCATTAGAGACGCAATTTTTTAGTGGAATATTTAAAGATAAAATTATTTTTGAATGAGGTTAAACGTACCTTTCCCGCTAGAGTCTGTACAACTTACAATGGAAACCAGTCTTTCATAGATTTCACAACCCTAAACATACCTTATTACAATTGAACATTGATCTTGAACAGAAATATCCTGTGTAGTATCCAATTGTACAGAAAATATTTCAGCTTTTTGGATTTCTTCCTGAATGGATGTTTTGATCATTCTCTTATGATTTGTAATATTGAATTTACAGTTGTTTTAGATAATAAACTTACGAATGATCCTGATCTACGTTGTTGTCCTTGTGACGTGCCTGAAGGGCAATCAGCGCGTTAGGCCGTGGAGCGAGTGGAGGGTCCCTTCGAAGCAGTGACGAGGGCCAGGCTCTCGGTGTCAGAGAGTGGGGGGGGGGGTTAAAAAAGGCTCCACGTAATTTTAACCTCGTCCCTACTTCGTCGCAAAGGGAGGCTCCACCCTACCTGCGTGGGTTGACGGCAGACAGTCAGCGAAGTTCAGAAATCACGAACTGTCGCAACGGCTGACTATCTGGCGCCCACGCCACCAGATTTAAATCTCGCAGTGAGAATAAGAAGTTGAACTGAAAGGAATGCCCGATCGAGAAAACGTGGGGGGAACAAAAAATAACAGGTGTGAATTTTGTGGTATAAAATACCTGCGTTTATTCACACAAAAGACAGGACACCGTGCCTACGCTTCCTGAAATAAATACCTCCTCCCGCGACCTTATCACGCAGGGTTCCCTATATTCGGCCGAATATCGCGAACTCGCAATCGCGCGATGCTAAGGGCCGTTGGAGCCACCCTTTTCTTAAAAAGCGCAAAACACGTACGGCACGAAACACGTAACGCAAATTTTACACAAAAGAAAAAAACGATATATCAAAATGAAATTAAAGCGCCAATGAGAACAACAAAAAATATATATAAAGATCTGGCCTGCGTTCCTGGTCTGCGACCTTGCTGGCGGGCTGGACTTGGCTCCTAGGCGTGCGGCGGCCGATAAGCGTCGGGAACGCCGATCACTAGATTCCAGACCTCAGAGCAACTCTGGCAGGATGGTCGCTGCCCCTAGCCAAGACCTGGCTGGCTGGGTTACTTAGCCCTTACCCAGAAAAACGCTCAGAAGTTGTGAGCGTATGGAGTTGAATCGTTTAGTACCCTCCCTTGCCTTGTACTTGGTGCCTCAATCTCCTTAAGGGTGGTTAAATGAGTTCACGTTTTATATCCCGGAAACCGGATGGTGGTATATCAATGAAAACGGTGACCTCTGGCACTTCCGCACTATAGGGAAGGTAACTTGCTTCTGTCCTCATGGCGGCGTCTCGCGACGATTTTTAAAACGTCGTCGAGACGTCACGTCCAAAAAAAGTGTAGTATGGTCGCCTACGGTGGAGGTCTGTGCACGGAATTAATAACTAAAAGGCAGTTTCCGTCGAAGGCGATACCGGACCGTTACATCCTCTTTCATGGATATTCTTGCTTTTTTCGATGACATCATTTAAATGTTATTTTAAGTGTACATTGCGTTCTAAAATTGGCTATTGTTACCTAATTTCTTGTATAAAATTTATATGACTATGACTGTACATCATATTTACTTACTAACAATATTAATTCAAAAAAGTTACCTTGGTCCAATGTGCTATCAGCTAATGTATATGCAGCTTCATATTTCTTTCCTCTATAACTTAATCCGCGTTTTCCAATAAGTTTTATAATGTCTATAATCACTCCTAATACTCGTCGTGTTTTCTTTATTTGCTGCTGTCTGATATTTAATGTAGATGAAAGAAGCAAATTGGAAATGCCTTTTGATTCTTGCACATAAAGTATGCTCTAACGGAATGTGCATGTTTATCGCTTACTTCATGCTCCTCAATTCGTTGATAAGTGTGCGAAAAGTCATTCATACCAAGAACAAATCGATTTTCGTACTTTGCGTATACCAGACATACAGTACAAAACAACTTAAAAGTTTTTTTCATTGTATGTTAGAAAGTTCTTTACTGTGCCATTTATCAATATGGCATCTTATACAATAAAATTTGAATGCAAAAATTTGCGTTTTTCCAAAATATCTGTATTTTTATAGGTAGTGTTAAGAAATGAGAATAATAACAGCCGAACACCTTCTGTTAAGCTGGAACCTACACTTGTGTATTATTTGAAAATGAAATTCAACATGCACCACTGCTCTCAACGAATGTTTGAAGAAATGATGACCATAAATGAATGAATAATCCGTTTCAATTTTAAGAATTAAACCGGATTGTTCGTTCATGTATGGTTGAGTTCAATAAAAGATGGAGGACGTGCCATCGTAATAAGAATGTGTTCTTAAAAAAATATAATGATTGGTTGAATACCACGGTAACCATAAATGACCTCGATGCAACCAGTACAAGCGGTATACATAGTGTAAAAAAAGGTGGGCGGAGAAAATTAGGTTTCAGCTCCAGTGCTTTGAAATCAAACGCGAGAAAGGTGAAACCATTATTTACAGATCATACATTAGGCGAGTTAACTCTTGCTACAACTATTAAGATGAGGCAATCTGGCAAAAGGGACGCCGCTTATATGCTAATGCAATTAGTTTCTAGTCCCAAAAGAGCAAATAAGGTCAAAAAATCCTTTCATGGAGCAGCGCAACAAACACCCCAGTATTCATCTGATGAAGCGTTAGCTTTAATAACTGCAACAAAAATATCTTACCGGATATAACAAGTTACTAGAAAATCTGCAATTGGAAAAGGTCTGAAATTATACCCATCATATGAACAAATAAAAAGTGCCAAAATAAAGTTCTATCCACCTAACGATAATTGCCTAATAAATGATTCATTGGCAGAAATTAAATTGCAATCAATAGTTGATTTGACTATAAAACGATTTTTTGAAGTTTTGAATAGTATTTTTGTTGAAAAAATTACAGTACCAATGACTTTGACAATGATATTTAAATGGGGATGCGATGGTAGTGGTGGACAAAGCCGGTACAAACAAGAGGCAAACTCAAATGAATTCGAAGATTCAAATATTTTAGCAACGTCATTGGTACCTTTGCAGTTATGTGTTCTTGGATAAACAAACCAAAAAAACATATTATGGCGAAATCCACGCCCGTCGTCAACTTCCTACCGTAGAGATATAAGATTCAGATTTGCCAAGGAGACTGGACAATTAGTTCTAGATGAATTTATAAACCTGAGAAGGCAAATTTTAGAAATTTTTCGAAGTTGGGTAGAATACAATGGAATTATTCTTGAAGTCAAACATAAATTTGAAGAGACGATGGTTGATGGGGCAACATTTTAGCGTCCAACAGAGCCACTCAAAAGTGCTACATTTGTCAAGCAACATCCAAAGACATGAATAATTTAAAAATAATTCGACGACGTATAAGCGATCCACAGACATTTTCTTGGGGCTTTTCCACATTACATGCCCAAATAAGACTTATGAAATGTGTCTTATATATTGCGTAGAGGTTAGATATACAGAAATGGCAATGCCGTACACCTGAAGACAAAAAAATAAATATAGCCAATAGAAAGAAACTCATTATAAAGAAATTTAGGTCGGAAACATGACTATTGCTAGATACTCCGAAACAAGGTGGAGGCAATACGAATGATGGCAGCTGCTATGGCTGCTAATGTAACAGGAGTCGATCAGTCTCATTGACCTGTGGATATGAGATAAATATACCTGCATTTACAGAATACTGCGACGAGACCGCCACTTTATACATATCACTGTACAATTGGTATCCAATGCCTATTACATTACACAAGATTTTGTTGCATGGGCCGGAAGTAATTCAGCACTTCATACTTCCTATCGGACAAATGTCCGAGGAGGCGCAGGAGTCTCGTTATAAAGAAATTCGGAAATATCGACTTGAATATTCAAGAAAAGTGTCAAGGACGACCACCAATACCCACATACTGCACAGTTTTTTTATTTCTTCAGGCCCGGTAATTACGTCTCTAATGCCAAAAGAAAAGCATAATGTAGCAGATATACATCCTTCTGTTCAAAAACTCCTTCAGTCACCAAATATCTATGAGCAAGCTGAAGAGAAGGCGCAAGGAAATTGCAGTAATGCTTCTACTTGTGAAGCCAGTTATTCTGAAGATTCTGGTAGTGGTAGTAGTGGAGATAATGTGTGAATTTATGTAATTATGTGTTTTTTTCTATATATGGGTTAGTTATTTCACAGTTGTAAATAAACTGATAGAATAGATTGCTATTTAAGGGTCATGTTTAATTTTGATATGCAAAATACTGTCTGGTTCACCGGGTCTGCCTCTGAACAGCCGGTCCACCGGGAAATTTCCCGGCTCGTCTTATGGCCCATCCGCCCCTGGGTGGTACGGATACATAAGACGAATGAGAGAAGAAATAAACACAAAGAAAATATACGAGACAAGAGTAACAGAAAAAGAACAGAGAGGAAGACCGAGAAAACAGCGCAATAAAAGAAGAGGCAACAAGAAAAGGGAACACGTGGGAAGAAATAAAGGAATTAACAAAAGATAGGAGGAAGTGGAGAGAATATTATAAAAATTAATAATGTATGCCTTACACCGAAAGGTATATAGGCAAACGAATAAATAAATATATAAAATATTTTTTAAAGACTGTAGAGAAATCTCGGATTAATGGTTAGTTTAAAAATGCAAATCTACGATAACCGGTGGTTTTTTAGCTTTCATGTTATTATCCACCGCGTCGAAAAGAAATATCGAAATTTAGTGCTGACTAACGATCTTGAATTTATTGTTTAGTGGCACATCAGCTTGAAGTCGTTTGGTAACAAAGCCCAAGGAACAAATCGCTACTCCACAGCCCCCCAGCCGACTATTCACCGAAAGCATTGGGTTTTAATTAAAAAGAAACGCGACCCAATTCCCTGATTAAGCAATTACTCGGTGGCGTTCCGCCGCACTCGGAAAAATTGGAACGCATTCAGACGCAGAGCACGCAATTACAGGTGCAGACATCGATTTTCCATCAGGACCGCGAATTTTTATGGTCGCCATCGGTATGCCTACCGCCGCCAGCTTTAACTACAAAGTGATCAAATAAATCTTAGATAAGATGCGGCTATGAATAACAAAATCTGTGTCTAAGATTCATTCTAAAAATTTTAAACAAAACCTAACCGTTACTTTATGCGAAAATCAATAAAGCATAAAATCAGTAGTGCGGTATGTATAAGTTAATTAGGTCATAAATATCTGGCAAGAATGGGTTGCCATATCAGGAGTAGCAGTTTCAATAAAAACTATTATTGATTTTTTATTAAAAAAATATAAATTTAATTAGTCTACGTGGAATATGGACAACGGTGGAGTATTTTTTATTATTCCACTTTAAAATGCCACCGAAAATGCGCGAAAAACGGATTAGGAGGACGTCAAAGGCCCACGTTGTCGTTTCGCATGCGACGCACACGCGTAACCGACGCACCTTACTTATTTACGACGCGAGCGTCGCGACGCTACTACTTCGATTCTCAAATCGTGGCACGTGTGAGAAATCTTTGAATTTCAAAGTCCTCCCCTCTGGAGAGCGATCACATTAAACGCCCTTACTGTTTTGCGGAAGCGTCGCCAGTTAATGTCGCCATTTGCAGTTTATGTGTGAATTGTGAGCGGCATTTGCCTAAAACGTTTAAAAATACGCGAAGCTTGTTTTCTAAGTATCGCTCGTTATGTAACATCTAAATTTACAGATATTATTTATTTCCCAGATTTTACATCGCCACCCAAAAGATTGCAACTGAAGGTTTGCGAGATTTATATACTACATACATAACTATATTCGTAATTTAATAGCATTTAATAGTCGTACATACATGATAGTGTTAAAAAGTAAACACTGGGTTTCTTTTGTTACACAATTGATTTTGACAAATCGAAACAACTTATGTAGTTTTCAACTTTTTAGTGTTTTAAGCATAAATCAGCGAGTACTGATCGAATTATCGCTGAATTTTTTTACGTGCATGTAGCGTAATTTGTTAATAATATTGTTGTAATAATGAAAATACTTGGTAAAGTTTCACAAGTTTTATAGAATTGCTCTACAATTGTTTCGGCACTGCTGCCATTCTCCAGAGAGAGTTTTATCTCTCTTGAGAATGGCAGCAGTGCCGAAACAATTGAAGGGCAATTAGATAAAACTTGTGAAACTTTACCAAGTGTTTTCTTTATTAACCTAATCAAAATGTTTCACTAAGAAGTAACCACTTCCTCATACAATTTAATATTATTCTAATAGTATTATTTTATTTAAACTTGTATTTTCCCGATTTTGTGGGAAAGACGAGTAGGTAATAAATATCTCAATTATATAGATTTCTTCGTATTAATATGTATATACCGAAAAGTGACCCGTCAAACGCACCATAGCTCAGTCAAACCGAAAAATAGGTATGTTTATTTTGTTATTTTTTTCTGATTATTTTGCAGCAAAATCTTATTAAGTTTATTGCAATTTTTTTTAGGTATCTTTTTTATTTCTATTTTTGTCTTTCATCTCCTTTTTAACTTCCTCTGTCCACCAGTTTGTCATTTTCATTACCCTGTTTCAAATTTTTGTTGTTCCGCAGGTCTCCCTTTCCGCTTCAGGTATATTTATTTCATTTTTTTCCATTTTCCTTCTATCTTTAGCTTCATTTCGCTCTCTCTGAATTTATTGTGTAGTATCTCTTTGTATTTATCTTGTGTTTGTTTTTGTCTTAATCTGTAGGCTTCTATCTTTACTTTAACTTGTATCCTCCTCTTGTCTGTTTTTTGATATTTTGTTCCAACTCATGTCCATTTTTAGTAGGTGGTGGTCACTTTCTATTTCAGCTTGCATTGTAACTCTTATATTCATTATTTTGTTCCAGCTGTGTCTATTAATTAGGTGCTAGTCTAGTATCGATCTTTCGTTTCTGCATGGCTGTTCCCTTGTGTACTTGTGTATGTTTTTGTGTTAGAATTTTATAATTGTGATCACAAGATTGTTTTCAGTGCATCATTGTATTGTTCTTTCTACATTGTTGTTTTTAATTTCTTCTTCTTTTAACATTTTCTTTCTATTCCGCTATTTTGGCATCCTACTCTAATGTTTAGATCTCCCATTATCATTATGTGTTCTTTTCCTTCATCTAGTTCCCTTTGTATGTTTTCAAATAATGTGTCTTTGCCTTCTTTCTTTGCGTTTTCGTTCGGTCCGTATGCTACTATCAGTGTCCATGTTTCATCTTCGACTAGTTTGATTTCTATGGTCGTTATTCTTTCGTTTATATGTTTTTCTTTTATTATATATTTCATCTTTTCAGGTGTTATTATAATTCTTACTCCCCCTTTTGCTCTTTCCTTTTTATCTTCTTCTATCCATATTGTAATATTTATGATTTACTTTTAGAATATATTTAGGTGGTTGTACAGATCATGTGAGAAGAATATTTTATTGATTCAGTATTTTTATCACTAATCCACTTATTTATATATTTTCATGGATACCCTAATTCAAGGCAATTCTTGATTATTTTCGGCATACTAATCTCGTGGTCTTGCTAATCAATTCCGTACTAGCTGACCTGCACTACACCACAATATCAACCAGTATCCTCCATGTATATTTTCTGTTTTGTGTCCTTTCTTTTTTGTTCGTGTAATTCCTTGTGTTTCCCTTTTATATTTTCTATTATCTTCCACCAGTTCTGCCACTTTTTTTTTAATATTATCTAATAATAATATTATATAGAGAGTGACTGTTTTACTAATCAGATTAGTTTAAAAAGTAGTCCCATAAATAAATATATACTCTATTTTTATGTACAAAAAAAATCATAATTGATACCAATTTTAAAACCAATTGTATATTAGTTGATGTAAACATAAATTTACATTTTCTACAATTTTTAACTGAACAAAACAAAATATGATTTTATGCATCTATATGCATCTATCATGTTTAAATTAATAGCATTTGAATATACACACAGATGCAAAAAAAAACAGGTCATTGGGTCGTTGTTTGCAAAAAAGCCATTTTTTTTTAATTTTTAATGTTGGTATAGTTCTTAGAATGAAAGTTTTAGTGTTTTACAATTTAAGAGACCATCAGGATGTAGAAAAAAAATAACATATGATAGTTATCACTTTATTTAATAAGCGAAAATAACATTTAAAGGTATGCGTTCTTCACTACCTATTGCTCATTCAGTATTATGCATGAGGATCAAGGTGGCACTTCGATTAACTGTCATTTTCATTATTAATCTCTGTTAAGTTTATTTTGTAGAAATGCATTTTCCTTCGTGTATAGGTACAATATCGTTTTCGCTTATTACTGTTCATTAAATAAATAACAAGTATCATATGTTGCTTCTTCCTACATCCTGACCAACATCTGAATTAAAAAAAAAAAGTTGTTATGCAAACCATGGCCCAATGACCCGGGGCATTTTTGCATCTGAGTGTACATATGATATTTCTGCAGAATCTCGATTTTTCTAAACTGTCAGAAACAAAATACTATGTGAAATGTCTTTTTCAAAACTTAAATTTATTTAAAAAAAAAACAGATTACGATACTCATGGAAATTGTTAATGGCATGGAAATAGAAATTACATAACACCGACGCAGATAAAATCATTGAAATTTACATGCAACTAAGCAAGTATATTAATAATATGCTAAAGTATTTTTTTTTTATTTTAAGTAATTATTAGCAAATAAATAAGTACCTATTATGAAAAACATATATGGTTTTATTGCAATTGTATGTGAATGTAAAATATGCCGATGATGTTTTTTCCCGGACCGCTTCTTATGTTGCCCATGCTCTCCATTCACGATGTTTTTGCGTCAGGGGAGTCTAGGAATATCTAGTAATTTTGTTGGTAGTGTTTGGTAAATAACTGAATTCCCCAATGGAACTTGTCATTTTTTTAGGTTAAGTTGTTTTCAATTTTTGGTTATATTTTTTTAAATGACATTGTTGCCAGATGTAAAGTTTAAAGTATTAGAGATGAATATGGAAAGGCAGGAAATAAAATGAAAAATAATGCTAAAAACCATCAATGTATTGCAATTTGGACAAGAATTGTGTGGAGACTTAGGTATGCCAATTTGTATTAAATGCTGCCCTAAGTACTGCTGTGGTAAAATAAACAAGTTAAATTATTTTCCATTTTTCTCTTTTTCTACAACGATTTCCCTCATGTGACGCCAAGGTTTTCAATCAAGGTTTTCTTTAGCCTTCCTAAGCCTCATTTCCTTTTCACAGACTTGTCTCTAATGTACGTAGGTACCATTTTTTTCACAGTTCATTTCAATAATAATCTACAGATAGTATGTCTTTCCTTAATACACTGTAGATAGTTTCACACTGCCTCCATGGAACGACGATGTAATGAGTCGATCAACAAATTGCAATATATAATCGAAACCCTCACATAAATAAATATTCTTACTAATTTTGGTTAAATTGTTAAAAGAAACATTCTCTGAAAAACATCTTATGATTTTAAATAGTCAGTTTACCTGCATACGTATGTGCTATTTACTTGTCCTATATTATTTCGTCAAGCCAATCAGAACAATAATTTTCATCATCTGATTCTGTATCGGATTTACTCTGCAAAATAATAACGGGAGGTAAGCTTTCAAATGACAAATTTTCCATGTATTTTTTTTCCAATCGGCCAAAATAAGTTCTTTACATTGTCTACAATAATTTTGCCATATTTCTGGAGTACATTTGAAAATGGACTCAAGCCATAACTTCTCAACCTTATCGTTGGACATAGGTTGGGCATTTATGTCGTTGTTATAAGATGGTTTACAAAACCCTCATGCCATTTTCATAGGATTATATTGACAATGGTATAGGGGTATTCTAAGAACCTCATGTCCTGTTCCCGCAATGTCTCATCTAATAAATATTGTTTTTTCCAATTATTCCGAAAAAGTTTGATTAAATCCCACCATTGTTTCTTTGTAAATTTTGTGTTAAATTCAATACTATGGTTACGCAACCATTCTTGCACTTTGTCTTTTTTATTAGAAAATGTGGGTACTTTATCCAACTGCATGGAATGATCCATGACCGCCACATATTTTTCTTTCAAATTGGCCAAAGCAGGAATAAATTCAATAAACCAATTTTGAAAAAGGTTCTCTATCCATTGTCTTATGATAATCTCCGTCGTTGGTTTTTGAATTTAATAATAGACCGCATCCATTTAAAAACCTTCACGTTTAATTTTGGTAGGATTACTTTTAAATCTGTCTCGTGTATCCAACGACGAATTCACGAACCATTTGGGTAGATCCCGGTTTCGTCAAGATACACAAACGTTAGATATTCATTTATAATACAACGAGTGGAATCATGACTACTGATAATCGCGTGAGTTGGGACACGAAACATGTTGTCAAATATTAATTCCACGAGTCTCAAATACGAGTGGAATTGTTTGACAACATGTTGAGTGCATCAACTAATGCGATTATCAATAGTCACGATTACAAGAGTTGCGCTCATAAGATTATATCACGAATAAAAAATTTAATATTTCCCGTTTTTCTGCCGCATATTGAATGCCCTGTCTTGTATGATCCGAGCCAGTTGCTCCTGCATGCTGTTCTCGGACAAAATATAATTCCGAGAGTTGCAGAACTCGGTACATTGGGCCCAAATATACTTTTGAGACCTTACACTATTATATGGTTTGTAGTTTTGTATGTTTCATTCAATATTATTTAAGAATCACCGGAGCGCGACCTTTTGTCTAATTGTGACATTTCAGTTGACAGCATAGCACACCGGATGTGCAGAGCAACAAGTATGATTATCACGTGTTAGTCAATTCGAGTTCTGATTATCAGCTATTAGGTGGTCGCGAGGATAGGGAATAAAAGCATTATGAGTGATGTAATCAGAAGTAAAATCACAAGAGCGTCAAAAATAATCGAATACAGCTGACGTATGCGAAATGTGTTCTGAGAAATACGCCGAGTCCGTAGGACGAGGCGTATTTTCAGGAACACATTGAGCAGTAGTCGCTATATTCAGGTTATTTTTTATGCTCGAGTTATATTCGGACGACTATATACCGAATAATAAATGTAAATGCTAGAAATAATTTGTCAATTTGACTTTCGTGTATACATATTATGATTCACGACAACTTGATTCTTATCAACACCAAAATTAAATTAAATTCATAATTATGACTTATAAGAAATTGGTTTATTTTTGGTATGTAATATTAAAAGTACAATTATTATAAATTACTGAGCCACTGGAATTATTATTATCATTAGATAATTCAAGAGAAACTGACGAAGGATTATTGATAGGAGTATTTTCAATTTCCGATTGGATTGATTCACTTCTTAAATTTGAAATAAGATTTTTATGATGATTTTCACTAAGATTCAAATAAGATTGAATTGAAGCAGTATTGTTGTATCCAGTTATTTTTATTATTTCTTCAGCGTTAATACCCGTACTTGATAACTGACAAACTTTAGATGATCTGTTAGAATGATTTGTTATTTTTACAAGTTTGGTATTAATTCCGATGCTTTTAGCAGCACTTTTTGTCCATTTACTAATCTGATTGTATCCTAAGGGCATGTTTTTATACTTATAGCTATTTTCATGATTTTCCCAATCTTTATCTACTGTAAGAAACATGCAATAAGTTTTAATGTTAGTTGTCCGTTTAGAAAACATTTTCTATAGAAGTCGAACGGGGCACACGTCTATATTGTTTGAATTTGGGGTAATCCATTTGCTATCTGCAATTTTCTTATCACCTCCTTGTGCTGTTTTGGAGAAAATTGTGTTGTATTCCATCCGACCTATTGGCAAACTATAATTGTTTATTTTTTCTTTGAAATATTCTGTTAACCAAGCACTTGCTTGTCCTCTCCAAGCAAGTTCAACAGACGCAATAGGGTAAAACTTTCGCTGTAGACAATCGGGTGTATTTCCGTTAAAAGAATTTATAATTCTTGTCTGTTCTTCATGGGTTAAAGCCGACTAACTGCGTTTTCTTTTTTCGAAATTGCGTTGTAAAATTTTCCTCTTTGAATTGCGAGCATCTCTTGCTTTTTGAAATATAACGCTTTTGAAAGGATCTATAACTCGTTTGAATTTATTATAATAAGTAAGTTGAATATGCTTAGCTGTGAAATTCCAGAGTGTTTTCAATACTCCTTCTTTATAATCTTCACTATTAACTTTTCGCATGTTGTAAGCCTAGTCTTCCAAAATTTTACATAATTCTTCATCTTCTTTTATATCATAATATCTTTCTGAACACAAGTGATCAAATTGTCTTATAACATAACATTATATTCGCAATGTATTAATGGGTTTGGTGGATGTGACGGATTCTTCGATTTTATGAATCTCATCAGATCCAAATCGATGTATGTTGACCGCTTATTATATACTGAATGCAAGAAATATGATGTCATTTTGATTTTTGTGTAAAAATATTATGATTCACGGCAACTTGATTTTTATTAACACCTCATCGAAATACGCAAACTAAAATATGCACGAAGACCTGGGTTCGAGCCCTAGTACAGGTAGTACATTTGTACTGAGAAACTAGTGCCACTCGCCGTTGGGAGCTCATTAACGGCGCTCTAGAGATCGGGGGCGAATTTCTAGAGTAACAAGCCCTAACTCAATTCACACATTTACACAAAAATCACACGGCAGAAGGACCCACGTTTGTCTATAGCCAGTTAGGGATAATATCCCTAACAAATACAGTCACTACTACTATTCGAAACACGCCCTATGACAACCTGGTAATTAGTAATAAGCGCTGTAATACGAAGTGACTAAGGAAAATTCAATATTGTGATTGCTCCATTTAACTATGAAGTATATAGTCACTAGAATTTTTCAATTGTAAAAATTTTCCCAAAAAAGTAAGTTTGGCTGCAACGACATGCTTTTGTTCACATAAATTTTGCGACCATTACCTCCCTATGTTTGTAACCCATTGACTTAATAATTCTGAATAATGTTGTACATCCCCATTCAAATTCTAATATTTCTCGCGAATCTGCGAAATGTATATCCAAAGTAAAATAGTAGTTGTTTTCATTATATTGCCAAATTAGTCGTTGGATGTCTTTCCGAATAATAAAAATTGTAAAAACATTCGTTTTGTTGTGTTTGCTAGAGGATGCTACTTGTCAATTCAAGTGCGTCGGCTCACCTACAAAGTTTTTCAAATTTTAATAATAAATAATGCACTTCATTTTAACGTCCAGAAAACATATTCTCCAATCTCGAGATCAGTTCGTGCTGCTTCAAGTCCGGCTTGTCCTTAAACTGCCAGTAGCAGCAGTTAATTGATATTTTTTGTTGCAGTTATATAAATTTTTGGTATTTTGATTAATATTTTGACAGAAGTAAAAATTATTTCTGGGTTCGAATATGCAGTAAAAAGAAATAAATAATCTTTAAAAGCTAGTAGGGAAAAAATTATACAGGGTGATTCAAAATTGACGCTCGTCCTCTTGGAATTTGACCAAGTAGGCTGAAACAAATTGAAAATTAGGAGTGGAAAATTTGCCGTTTGTCCTTAGTTATAGAGTTAATGATCAAAATGTAAACAATAACTTTTAGTACGGCCACTACTCAAGATATGATTTTGATTGATTAATTTGATCAAATCTAGAGACATAACTATCAGATTTGACAATTAGTTGTGTAACATGATTCAATTAGGTTCATTTGATAAGTATTTCTCTTTTGTGTCTCGTATTTTGGGTATTACGGAATGATACTACAGTAATCGAGATTATGTCGATATGCTGAAAGCGTTAGGTGCATGCAATGACAATGCCACTGCTGCGGCTAGAGTATATGTAGAGAAGTTTCCAAATCGTCAGCACTCTGATGCAAAAACTATTAGATGGGCAGAACAAAGATTACTGGACACAGGTAATTTGAATCCTAGACAAAATCAGGCAGGACGTCGATCTAAGCTAAGCATCGATCAAGAACAGCAAATTCTTGAATTTGTTGAGGCGGAAACAAGTACAAGCCTTCGAATTATATCGTCCATAACTCATGCCCAAAAAGATACAATTCACAGATTGTTAAGGAGAAATGATTTGCATCCATTTAGGCCCCAAAAAGATCAAGTTTTGCATGACGGAGATAGAAAGCTTCGAATCAATTTTTGTAGATAGTTGCTTCATAGCGTAAACAATAATCTATATTTGATTGAAAAGATTCTGTGGAGTGATGAATCCACATTTACCGAGACAGGTATAATAAATACGCATAACCTGCATGAATAGAGGGATGAAAAAACCTACTTAATACGCCAACGATCTTCTCAAAGACGATGGTCAATTAACATTTGGGCTGGCTTATTAAATAATAATGTAATTGGTCCATACATTCTACCTAACCGACTTAATTCAGCATTGTATCTACAATTTTTAAATTATATTATTCCATTAGCAGGTAGATTAAATTATTGGTTCCAACATGATGGTGCACCGGCACATTATGGAATAAAAGTGAGAAATAATCTGAATATAAAATTCCCTGGGAGGTGGATTGGAAGAGGTGGGCTCATACCATGGCCTCCTAGATCGCCGGATCTGAATCCGCTGGATTACTTTTTCTGGGGCTATTTCAAAGAACAAGTTTACCGCGAACCTGTTCTGAATCCTGAAGATGTGGTAGCTCGGTTTCACGCTGCTGTGGCGTTAATACATGAAAATATGCTACAGTCAGTTCGTGCTTCCATGATAAATCGTGTGAATGTTTGCCTTGAAGTAGGAGGCGGCCTATTTGAACACATTTTGTGAAAAAAGATGTGGACAATATCTTGTTTTTAATATGATTAGCATTTAATAAAGTTTAGAGTTGAAAAGTTTTTTTTTCTTTTTTATCAATAACTCTATAACAATGGGCAAACAGAACATTTTCCACTCTTAATTTTCAATTTCTAGAAGGCCCCTGGATCAAATCCCATGAGGACAGGCCTCAATTTTGAGACACCCTGTATATCTGATAATGTGGTAGGAAGCAAATGTCTAGGTAGACATCGACACAAAAGTATAATTAACTTCCGTTGCATTATTGAATCAGTTTATCAAACATGACGAAAAGAAAACCCAGCCAACCCGGTTGCAAATAGATCGTGAATGTATAACCCCAAGGAATCCTTTTGTACAGTATTTATTAAAACTGTTGAAAATACATATTTTAAGTAGTAACCAATTTTGCTACATTTTCAGTGAACTCTGTAAATGTGACATTGGAGAACTCCGTCATGTTTTTTCTCGGTTATAGCGGGAACTCCAGGCTGAGACGATCATTCATCTTCGCTGCAGATAGGGCTATCACTTGACGTCTCCCCGCAAGGAAACAAATCGCGCCAAAATAATCGAGTCCCGAAGAGACTGCCGGCAAAAACGGGCGGCGGGGGATGTGGATGGGGGATGTGGATGGGGACTGGAATAGACACGCGAACGCGCACAACTGCTCAGATCATTATTTTGGGGGATGATTGATTCGGGACGCGCGCGCCTTGTGCGGAATGAAATATTAAATTCTGTCCAGACCGGACTTCAAAGGGTTGCTCGTTAAAAGCCGGGAGACAGGGCTTCTTGTGCGCCACGGCCCCCTTTAGAGGGGCCTATAATAGAGTCTTTGACATCCGCCGGAATGATTAGGCCCTCGTCGTCTTGATCTTTGGTCACGCGCCGCCGGCCCCGCCGCTGTCGACGTCTGCAAAACAGCCCCCACAACACAAACACAATTTTAATCCCCCGCTTTTTGCGAGTTGCGGGGCGCATTTATTACCGCCATAAATCATTAGCCCCGTGGATGCTGGTGGTGGGGGGTGTTAATGTAGCAGGGTGCGTGTGCCTAAACAGCTCGTACATAATGAGAGCGGCGCTTCATCTCGATGACGAGTGAGTGGGGGGGGGGGGGATGTGATTATCTCTGCAGCCCCCCCCCGCCCCCCTTTCAGACAAGCCGGGCATCACCGGAGTCCATTTCCGAAACGTGTTTCCTGGCCGGGGCCGCTGTGAAGTGACCCGAATAATTCGCCACACCGTGCGCTCCACACCGCAACACCAGTGCTCTGTTCCGAGCGAGTCTGTACACACAGATGACCACTTGACACGAGAGCCGCCCCCGCAACTACACAACAGCGAAACATCGGAAATTGCGCGCTTTTTCACTCCCCAGGCCCACTACGCGCTCGCGTTTACAACGCCGCCGCTATGCAAATTAGTCCGCCTGTTTTTCGCACCCTCAATCCCCCAATGACACGAATACAGTTACTAAAAGCAAAACAAGCTTAAAAATGCTAACGTTGATATAATTGGTAGGGTGGCTGTCTGATGATCAAGAATCGCCTATGGAACATCTCAAATTTGTTGCCTAAAACACAAATTGATTGATGAAGTAATTAAATTTTATAAGGTTTGGATTAAAATCAAGAAGAACGATTTACATGTTTGTTTGTTTTATTCCGTTGATATTATTTGCAATATGTTCATATATTAGGGAATTCTCTTTGTCGTTGTAGCAGGCATGTATTGGCGTAAAGTGCTTTTTAAGAGAAACCGAAAACTTGGTCATTTCATATTTTTACTCGTATAATTCCATTGTTTGTGCTTTTATACAGGATATACATATCCTATATAATTTCTCTAGTAATAATAATATGCGGCAGAATATGAGATATTATATTTCTATGTTTTTACCACACATTTTATTTTTATTAACACTGCAGGCTTTTACTTCGTGATACATTATGTATAAAAAAATAATGCAATTTTTACTTTGTAGTGATCACAGTTTATTGTAAAACGGTAACTATAGTTCCGACCGAACAGTCGGTCATTTTCAAAAATATAATCATTATATGGTTGAAACTGACCAACTGTTCGGTCGAAACTATAGACACCGTATTAAAATAATCTGCAAATACATATAAAGTAAAAATTGCACTATTTATATACAGGGTGAGTTTTTTCGGATGTTTAGTATGGAGATCTCGGAAACTAGCGAAAATAGAGAGACGATTAAATGCGGAAAGAATTGCAGTTTTACGAGCTCAATTTCATGAGATTTTTGTTTTTTGGAAAAATTGGATGACTAACTAGATATCTCGAAAAAATATATGTTCTGTTATGTTGTTCGGTGCCTATGGATCTGTTATTATTGACTTTAGAAAAAAAGTGTAAAGGAAAAAGATGTACGAAATGATGTGCTTAATAATAAAGTCTAATCGATTATTTCAGTTAAGCTTAAATTTTTGAGTTATCACACAAAGTTGAGTTTTTTCTAATGGAAACCATAGTTGGCCATGACTTTATAAAAAATGCCCCTTTTCAGCTAATCTAATGATATACCACTTGATATAGTTATTTTTATAAATAATTAAATTATAGTCATTTTTTAGTTTTCATTATCAAACTATTCAAGAAGTATTCTATGGAAACAATTGATAGATGCGCAACGCGTTAAATAATAAAATTCAAGTTGGTTATTAATATTTTTCTTTTCATTTCGAAATTATAAACATTATTATTTAGGTGCAAAATGTTTATTCCGTTGGAGTCACAATTTTATATAAAAATAATTTCTGATAAAAGAAAACTACATAAGTACAAAACTACTAAATAGGGAATGACAGACGATGAATTGAGAAACAATACAAGCACATTAGAACGTAACTAAAGTAGTACCAAAACAACGTAATTAAAGTTAGGAAAGTATTAAAGACTAAATATGTTCAGAAGGTTTATCATTATGATTAATGCACACCTTTTTAAAACAGAATTTGTTGCTTTTCTAACGGAGCGTTAATCAATATTAGCGAAAACTTGTAGTACACCTTCTCTAAGGTCATCTACTGTGACGTACGTTGTTTGATGCACCCTATCTTTTACCACAGATGACTTGTATATATGAAACAAAACAACCAAAATGATTATTATACTCAAACAGTGTCTAGTAAGGCTCCATTAATTTTTTTAATAAAATATAATTAAAGATTGTACTGTTTTCACTTTCTTGTATATTTAATTTATCGTTCGAGTAACAAAAAAATTGTATCTAATAATTGCAATTTAGCAAATCCTGATCGACGACCCACGTTCAAAATCGTTGCTTGTGAATTTCATGGTAGAAGAAATCGCTTATTCACGACAAGTACCGAGGCCACACGACATTTAGTGTAAGTACCGAAGTGCCTCCGCCTGCACGCGCCGGTAGACCAATTCTCATAAAAATGAACCGTATCGTAGGCAGCCCTCAGAACTTCTAATAATTATATTGCATGAGCTATCTGTATAAGTCGTCTTCGCTTTTACCATTCCCCATAAATAAAAATCTAAAACAGACAGATGGGAGATCGGCCACCTCGATAATTGTCGTATGTAACTATCAATTGTTTCTATAGCCTACTACTTCGAATAGTTCGAAACTGAAAAGAAAAAAAAGGCCATAATTTAATTATTTATAAAAATAACTATGTAATATGGTATATCATTAGAATTGTTGACGAGGGGAATTTTTTATAAAGTCGTGACCGACTATGGTTTCCATTAGAAAACCCACAAGTATGTGTCATAACTCAAAACTTAAAGCTTAAATCAAATAATCGGTTAGACTGTATTATTAGGCACATAATTACCTATAACTTTTTCATTTACACATTTTTCCTAATGTCAATAATAACAGAGCCATAGGCACCGAACAAAATAACAAAAAATATATTTTTTCGAGATATCTAGTTTGCTGTGCAATTTATCCAAAAAACAAAAACCTCATGAAATTGAGCTCGTAAAACTGCAATTCTTTCCCCATTTAATCGTCCCTCTATCTCCGCTAGTTTCTGAGATCCCCATACTAAACATCCGAAAAAACTCACCCTGTATATACATATTTTATTGTTATAGAATAATACTAAGAATACGAATAATTTATTTACGTGCTATTACATAACGTGTACACATGTCATAAAAATTAGAACACCCAAAATGTGAACACAATTAACATAAAGTCATAATACATCAATAAAGGTTTGATACTAACAAGGAAAGAAAAATACAAAACAAATGCTATAAGGTCGAGTGGTGTAAAAATGAGACATACCAAATTTTAGGTAAAAATGAGACGGTCATTTATTTTTTATTAAACCCAATACTATTAGTACCCTGAAGTTACTAATTGCTAGGTATATATTGTAAAATCTATATCCATATGTATGGGCAAATTACTATCATGTCTAGGCTCCATAATTAATTCAGTTCATCATGTTGTGTTTTACATCCTAAAAACTTTTAAAATGAAGTGTCAAACTTTTGTTGTCGTACGGTATTGGCTCATCGGGCGCGCTCGGATAATATCGCTTTGTGATGGCGTATTTCTAACGACCATTACCATGACCATATTTTACCATGCGTTAGTGTTCAGTTGAATGCAAAGTAGTGAACAGGAGTTAGTTTTGTGGGGCAAATTGAGACGGCTTTTGGGGTAAATATAAGACGACACGTGGGTTTAAATGAGGCATAGTTATTAACTTAATTGTTTGTTCTTACCAGGGTGGAACAGACCAAAATGACTAGAAATTATGTAAAAAAGGCGAAGTCTTATACAGAGGACGATTTGCAAAATACGCTTACCTCAATAAACCAGGGTAGGCTATCATTAAGAATAGCTGCAAAAAGTCGAATTATTAAATAAATCAAAATTAAGTCGAATTCTCAATAATAGAAATGTTTTAAAACGTAGCCGAAAACAAGCTTTATCGAAGGAACAAGAAACCGATTTAACAGAAAAAATTACAGTCATGGCTAAGTGGGGGTTTTGCGCTTTCCAAAGTAGAAATCAAGTCAGTTTTTCAAACCTACGTTAACAAAAATAATTTAACAACAGTGTTTAAAGGTGGAAAACCCGGAGATGATTGGTTGCGCATGTTTTACAAGAGGAACCGACTAAGCCAGAAAAATATGGAGGAATTAGAAAAGTGCAGAAGAACAGCTACTAGCCCTTTATTATATATGATTTTTATGACCGACTTGAAGAAACAATAAACCTGCTTAGTTTACAAGACAAACCATCACATATATTTAACTTAGATGAAACAAGTTTCAATTTGGACCCCGGGAGAGTGAAGGGCATTGCTGCTTTAGGTAAAACAATTCACAGATCCATCGAGGGTTCAGGAAAAGAAAATATAACTACCAAGGCGTGCATTTCGGCGAGTGGGATATTACTACCACCCCTAATTTTATTAAGGGCAAAATCTATGGAGCACATGCAAAGGTACAAATGATTTAAAAGATACTTGCTATGCTGTGTCAGATAAAGGCTTGATGACAACTGCTGTCTTCAATAGTTGGTTCATTAAATTTTGTGAAAAGGATCCACAAAGGCCGCTCTTTATTTTAATGGATGGTCACGTGTCATACCTAGATAGAGGCACTATTGAATATGCCATAAAAAATGAAATCACCTTATTTATACTACCACCACATACCACGGATATTTTGCAACCTTTGGACAGGTGTTGCTTTGGACCACTCAAGCTGAAATGGAACCAGATGCTTTTCGAATGGCAGCGTTTAAATCAGAGAAAGCTCACAAAATATAAGTTTGCAGATATGATTTGTGCATTATGGAATAAAATAATCACAAAAGCAACTATAATAATGTCGTTTGAATTCACAGGAATATTCCCTTGTAATAGGGAAAAATATTCAAAGGGAAGATTAAATGAAGTCAAATTACAAAAATACAATGCAGGAGACAAAAACACAAATCCAGTTGATATTTTTGATAAGTTAGATCAGCACGAAGAAGAGGGGGAAAATAATGAAGAAGACATCCACCACGAAGATAACAAAGAAAATGAGGAAACTAAATATAATATTAACGAAGATGAGAGAAGTGAAAATACATCAAAACATAATATTGCCAGTGTGTCTACTACATTTAAAAATATTTTGCTCAACAAAATCAATAAAACAAAGTCTGAAATAAAGCGAAGACGTAAAATAGATTATAATTGTGCTGTACTGACGAGTTTAGAATATCTAAATCGAATTAAAGAAAAAGAAGCTCCACAAATAGAGAAAAAAGCACCAAGAAAGAAAGTAAAAGTAACTATCGATTCCTCATCAGAAAGTGAAACCGGAGATGTTGTTTATAACGATGAGAGTGATCTTGAAAATGTAACATTAGAAGATCAAGTAAAGGAAGATAATATTTTGCATGAAGATATTTGTTCAAGTGAAATAAACATTGGAAACTTTATTTTGGTCAAATTTCACACACAGTAGAAGCTGCTACATTACGTTGCACTTGTAGAAACGGTAGACGGAAGAGAGCTTGCTGTATCGTATTTACGTCTAAAAGGCGATAAGTTTATTTCTCCAGAAGTACCTGCAAAATTCGAATTAGCTAGGGATGATGTTGTCATGAAATTACCTGCTCCAATGCTTCATGGAGGGACTTCTAGAGTCTCCCAACAGCTTGTATTTGGAATAAATTTCGAAAACTATAATGTAATAATAATAATAATAATCTTTATTCGATAGTACCAAGAAATGGAGTACATGAAATGGTAAACCGACATAGTCACCCGGCTTGAAACTATGGTCTGCTAATTCAGCTTAGCGCCCAAAAAGTCATTGATGTTGTATGGTTCGAGCGTGTACAAAATATTGAAAATGTCATTCTTGAAACTTGCAAGGTTGTGAGACCCGCGTATCCGAGGTGGTAGACTATTATAAAAACCCACACAGGCATAGAACGCACAACCCTCCGTAGACGTCAGGCTGTCTTTGGGAAACAGCAGTAAGCCGCACTGTCTTGAGGCACTTCTTGAAGACAAGGCCACAAATAGATGTCGATGTGTGTAGCAGAATTTCAATCACTCTGATATGTACAAGGCAGGTGCTGTCAGAATTTTCACTTGTTTAAATTTAGTTCTGCAGGATACTCCCAGCTTAAGATTGAGTATTATTCTGACAGCCCTTTTCTGTATTTTGAAGACTTCATCAATATAGTTGGATGATCCCCAGTGTTATATTCCATATCTCATCAGAGACACGAAGCTAGCATGGTATACATTTAATAGCACGTCCTTAGTGACCGTTTCTCTCAGCGATTTTAAACTGAAACATTGGCTGCTAAGTTTCTTGCACACAGCGGTAATATGCTCTCGCCATTTCAATTTGTCATCCATGAATAGGCCCAGGAACTTAACGGACTTGCTCAGTATAATTTGCCCGTCTTCCGTATACAGTCTGTTTATTGGGTTATTCGTGGTTCCGCTTGAAAATAGGATGTATGCTGTTTTACCATTATTGAGAACTAGTTTATTCATTGCACACCATCTATTTAACTCTCTAAGTGCCGATTTTAGTTTATTTGTGAGTTCATCGACAGTTTTCGCTGTCAGCAGTAGGTTAGTGTCATCTGCGTATGCCAGCACAAGGTTATTTGCGCATGTTCGTAGGTTGAATATATCATTCAGGTACACAACAAAGAGCAAGGGACCCAAGACACTGCCCTGCATGATGCCTCTTTTGATTTCAATTGAGTTCGATCGTACTTTCCCGGCTTTTGTAGTTACTTCCACAATCTGTTTTCTTCCACTGAGATAGGACTCAAACCACGCTAGCCCTACACCTCTCACGCCGTACTGTTCTAACTTACTCAGAAGTATAAGATGGTCAACACTATCGAAAGCGACCGAAAAATCTAGGAAGACTCCTACAGTTAGCAGCTTCTGTTCTAATCCATGAGAAATATGCTCGATGAATCGGTAAATAGCTAAGTCGATGCATTTTTTTGGCAGATAGCCATATTGTCGCTCACTGAGCAGGTTTTCATTTAACAGATAGCTCAGCAATCGATTCGCGATTAGAACCTCAAACAGCTTTGAGAATGAGGATAGCATTGTTATGGGCCTGTAATTGTTGATATTGGTTTTGTCGCCTTTTTTATGTAGCGGCTTGACTAGTCCACATTTAAATATATTGGGAAAGACGCCCACTTGTAGTGAGTCGTTGAACAGCACGGCCAGTGGTTGATTAACATAACCTACCACCCTCTTCAGCAAATTGTTTGACACATGGTCATGACCTGAACTGCGCTTGTTTTTCATCCCCCTCACGGCTTCCACAACTTCCTGTGGTGTGACTGGGAATAGATAATAACTCCTATCATGGCCTCTAAAGTTGTGGCTGTAAGGAACTGCTGGTAGCCTGTTCACCAGTTTTTGCGCTTTCTCAGCAAAGTGAATATTGAGTGCATCTGCACGGTCTTTTCCATCTTCCATGTCTACAAGCATTGAATCTCCTCCTACTTTTCCGGATAACTGTTTCACCACTCTCCATGCGGCAGATGTTTTGTTGTCTGCAAGCATTATTACGTTTCCATAATACTTCTGCTTCTCCCGTTTCAGCAGTAGATCATGTTGCCTTTTATACTGTTTCAATATGTCATTGCATTCTGGTACATAATTACTTAATACGCTTAGCAGCGCAATTATATCCCTGCAGCGATTGATGTCGGGCGTATTAAAATATAATTTTGCATTCAGTTTCCTTTTCGGAACCAGTGGGAACGCATTATAAAAATGATCTAAGATTATAGACATAAATTTTTGAAATTTCGAATCAATACAAGTTATCTCAAACAAGGAAGGCCAGCGTTCGTCCCTCAACAGACTGGCGAACGTATCTACTTGAGGATTTCCCATTAAAAATACATTTTCTTGAATTACGTATTTAGTTACAGTATTGCATACCTTAACTAGCTTAACTTAACTTAAACTAAGTCACATTATTTGCATTTGTATTTTAAGAGTTATTTTTAATTTGAATATAATTTTTCAAATGCTTTTCTGTTCAGAATTTATGTTTCGTTGTTCATTTCCAAGTTTTTTCGGTAGAATAATAAAAATATTTATGTAAATAATGTTTCATAATTTTACTTAAGTGTATCAATTTCACCCATCATAAATAAGAAATGAGCTTACTTGTTCACCTGAAAATATATGTCTCATTTTTGCCCTAGCATGTTTCATTATTACCCCAAAAGCAGGTTAAAAATGAGATACAGTATTTTTTTTTTTTTAAGAAACGTTTGAATATGCTTAAATTATTTATAGAGTATTATTCCTTACACAAATATGCACATGATGCATATTTTTCAATAAAGTATTTCGTAAATTAAAATGCTAAAAAAAGAAGAGTTTTCAAAATTGTCTCATTATTTACACCACTTGACCCTATATTTTAAAAACAGGTATCAATTGGAGGAGTATTTGGTTATGGTTTTGCATTGGTATTGGCAAGAAACTCCTAGCACGAGAAAAATGCGTTTTCTGTTAAAAATGTTTTCATATGTTGTTTGAAAGTGTTTTCAGGCATATATCGTACTCCAATAGGTAGAGAGTTAACCTTCCAGTAGTGGCGCTAAAATATGTAACATGAGTAGTCGCGCCGGTCTCTCAGACCGGTTTTTTTTTTTAGCAAAGTTAGCAAAAAAGTCAAATAAACGTAATTAACACAGGAAGGGTTAATAAGTAAACTACCAACTGGTAAATGAAAAACGAAAGAAAATTATTATTTAAGTGTTACATTGAAAATATTAAAAATTTATTTTAACCAAATATAAAAATTCTATAATAAAAAAACAGTGAAATAAAAAATTAACAATAAGTGTTTTTATGATAATAACATCCTATTGAATAAAAAACGTAGCTTGAACTCAATTGTCTGCTGATAAAGCACTTTGTTGGCATACTTGGCAGACAGCTGTTAAGTGCTCTAAGCACTGTTAGTTCAACTTTTAATAGTTTTTGTAGAAAAATTATATTTTTTCCAAAATATGTGTCAAATTTCATTAAAAAATATGCAACGGGATTTGCCGGGTGGTACGTCGGACCATGCTCCATAGGTATTTACATGTAAAAATTTAAATGTTTAAATATTGTCTTCCCTAATTATTTTAGAGAAAAACTATAAAGAACTCTTATGTAGAGCAAAAAATACTACGTCAATCTATGCTATTACTTAATATGTTTCATTATCCATAACCTAAAATTTTACCCAAATTGCAATATCCCATATTTAATTTTTAATTTAAGTTTCTTAAATATCACATTGTAACACTTTAAATGGATCACCCTGTATAATAAACAACAGTGTTCCATATATTATACTACATTTGATTACCAGCAACGATTATGAAATCTGCCGGCCGATTCTAAAAATATGGTTTGCGGAACTGATCATACAAGACAAGTTTTAATATAGAAGGACATTATTTAAAAAGGAAATGAAAAGGTACAGGCTTTAATCTAAAAATAAAATTATTGATAAACATGTTTTAGTTAATTGTAAACATTAAAACGGTATTTACTTAAAAAAACGTGCCTGGTATATCTCTGCAGTTTCTCTTCGTTACGTTAATGATTTAAAATTTAATAGAAACTCATTTGTACTATAATGTTTATATATTATAAACCTAACAGTTTTCGAAATATTTGCAAATAAGCGGAACACCTATCCATTGAATTTCTATTTTAGGTTGGCCAAGTTGAGCTGAATATCACTGCAAGTTCACGATTTTTCTTAAAATCTTATATATTAACTTTCAGGTCAGTTAGCCGTCTGTTCTGTAGATAGGACTAAGCCAGATACACACACACACACACCTAGATAAATAGACATACAGATAGATAGAAAGACGGATAGTCGAACAGACATATACACCCACCGATAGACTGACACCTCTTCTAAAACAAACTTTTCTGAACAAGAAATATCGAAATCGGACAATTCCGCAAAGATGTATGTTTCGAAAATTTTCATGCAATACTCTCATTTACAAAATAATTAAGGCAATGAGGGTTAATTAAAATTGAAAACTATTGATAATTTTGGTTAATTGTTTATTTGGATCATTACTACTGTTTTTTTTTAAATTTATTATAATTTGTAAGGAAAATTGTGTAAGTTTCAAGTCGGATGTTTATTGTAATAAGTATTAATATGTTTATCTACAACTATTAAGTAACATTTACATTACTTGTATATTTTTGACAAATAACGGCATGTGTTACTTTCATAAATTGAGTAATGATGACAGCATAATTGAATAATATTATTCCATGACAAACAATCGCTGTCACTGTCAATGTCACTTGTGTTTTGCTCTTCGAAGTTCTTCATCGTGTTAATTTCATTGAGACATGTCCGATGAAAGTGAAATCTCTTCAACGCCCCCAGAGATATTGGAGCTGGCAAAAATGCTACTGAAAAGTTGTTGTCGGAAAAATCGAAAGGTAAATATGATGCGGCATATAATAACTTCATGATTTGGCTCACGAAGAAAAAAATGACTTAGTTTTCTGAAACGTCCTCCTGGTTGACGGTGGTCATCGGAGGCGTCGTATTTACGGGCTTTTTTCTCTACGCTCAGAAGCACACTGAATATTTACCACAATATCCATCTGGAAAATGTATATTAAGTTGCAGTCATTTTTAACGCTCAGGGTCAATGGCCAAAAAAAGAAAAGTTTTTACGCCGGAAAAATTATGATTTCATTGGAAATTTAACACCAGTCATTAATTTCCATAATTGCAAGAATGTTACTATTATTTACAGTGCCCATAAAAATTAAATTCACATTTTAGGTGCATTATTAAAATAGTTGTAGATAAAGTATAGTATTCGACTCGCGCGCAATGGCTATTACCCACTCAGATGATTACAGAACTCGCCGCTGCGCGGCTCGTGCTGCAATTTCATCTTCGTGGGCAATAGCCATCATTACACGCTCGTTGAATAATATACTATTATTGAATATTGATCATAATATGTATCACATTTTTCCTGAAATTTTTCTTATGTGAAATATACATTGACTTATGGCATAAGTATGAAAATTTAATAAGGTTGTTTTGTCCGAACTTCCTTGACTTTTTGTCTCACCTTCGCATGGCCCCAGAAAATTTGTGGCCTACGCTGGCTGCGATCTAAACGGCCTCGCATATCTCGGAATAAATTCCCCCCTAAATACACATAAATAAAATCAATATGGTTGTATATTTACATTATCGTGCGACTGATATACGGCCGTTTTTGCACGCTCTCGCGTACACATATACGCACACAAACACATGTGCAAAAGAGCGAGAGCAAATGATATGTTCGCATGAAATACGAGCGGTTTTGTCAGTTTTTCGCTCGCGTTCTCCCTTTTTTCCGATTCGATAAAGCGTTTCCTTCATTACCCGCGGAAATTTGCAAAAATACTCGCACGAGCACAAAAAGGAGGCGCATTCATCATGCGGATGATGGGGACACCGGAAATCGCCCGGACGACGATGGGGTTAAACGCAACCCCACGTCGAATTTGTCCGCAGAGACAGACGTCGGCTCCATTGACTGATGTATTTTCGCTTCGAACCCATGTTTTGGACAGCTTCAGTCGCTTTGGCCCACGTGGGAATCAACTTGTTTTCAGGCAGTCAATTCAACACAATCTCTAATAAACACACAACAATGATATTAAAAAGGGATCATTATCAAATAAGTGGTGTGATTGGTTTTAACTGTAGTAATTTGGAATCATAACCAGCAGTGTTTATTTCAGGCATATATTCGGAGAAAATTTACCAATAACTTATATTTTATAACAATAGTTTTATAAATATTTAGGTTCAATAAACCTTTCTACCCTTGCTGGGTGTGGGCATGTAATATAATGTGTATTTCTATAACATAACATAATAATATTTCATGCTGTTTCACTGTTTTATGAATTGCTTCCACGTGTTTCTGTCTCCTGTCATCTGGATCGCTTCTTGTCTCGAGGTGTCCTTTTTTCAGAGTATGTTTTCTACCGCGTCTTCCCAAGTTCACGCTGGTCGTCCTCTTCTTCTTCTTCCTTGCATTTTCGCGTCCCACACTTCTCTTGCTTGCGTACTCGCCCTCATTCTGTCCAAGTGTCTTACCATTCTAGCTGTCTTTCTTCTATGTACTCCTCTATGCCCTTAATATCTAGTTCTTCCTGATTTTCTCGCTTCTAATTCTGTCTCTTGGGGTGACTCCATATACTCTTCTAAGGTATTTCATTTCTACCGCTCGTATCTTGCTTCTTTGTTTCTCATTAAGTACCCACGTCTCACTTCCATATGTTACGACTGGTCTAAAAACTGACTTGTACACTTTAATTTTCGTCTTTTTCTTTATTTCCTTCTTCCCTGTTATGTATTTGCTTAGAGTGTGGAATAGTTTATTGGCACTGCTAATTCGGTTATTAATGTCCATTTCTTGTTGTCCTTTGTCATTTAAGATGACCCCTAGGTATTTATATTCTTTAACTTGTTCTATTGGTGTGTTGTTTATCTTTATGTCCACCTGTACAGGCTCTCTTGATATTGCCATAACTTTTGTTTTCTTCAGATTAATCCTCATTCCGTATTTTTTCAGTGTCCGATTGAATATTTCTAGGTTCTTCTTCAGTTCATCTTGATTGTTTGCCTTTATTGCTAGGTCATCGACGAACGCGCATTGATGTATTTGCACTCTTCTTAGATTTCTATATCCGATGTTTGCTGGTTTTGTTTCCTTGCAGGCGTCTTTTATTATATGGTCCATATAAACTATGCATAGCAAGGGGCTCAAACTACCTCCCTGCCTTACTCCCTGCTATGCTATGAATTCATTAGATTTTCTATTGCTTGTTATGACAACATTTATTGTTTCTTTATATATGCTTTGGCTTACTTTGACTAGTTTTTCAGGTATGTCCATCTTTCGTAAACCCTTCCAGATCCTATCGCGGGGAAGTCTATCAAAGGCCTTTTCCGTATCTTAAAACGCAATGTGTAAAGTATTCTGCTTTTCCAAAGTCCTATTAATTATGGTTTTCAGAGTAAATATCTGGTCATGCACACTTCTCCCAGCTCTGAATCCGTTCTGTGCTTCGGACAGTTTGGTTTCTACTGTATTTCTAATTCTCTTTTCTACAATTTTCTCGTACATCTTCATTGTCGTTCCTATTAGTGTAATGCCTCTATAATTTTCACACTCTGTTTTCTTCCCAGCCTTGAAGTTTGGTACAATCATTCACATTGTCCACTCTCTTGGTATTTTGCTCTTCTCTCCATATTCCGTTAATGAACGCATGTAATCGCCTTCTTCCCTCACCTCCTATGTTCTTAATCATTTCCCCTGTGATTCTGTGGATGCCTGCAGCTTTTCCTGCCTTGAGTTCTTGGATAGCTTCCTCCACTTCTTCCTCTGATGTTATATCCATTGCTGATATATTTCTGATTGGTATTGTCTCTGTGTTTGTGTCTGGTTCATAATCCTGATTTAGTAGCTTATCGAAGTACGTTTTCCATCGCTCCATCGTTTCTTCTTATGTCCTCAATAACTTGCCTTTCCTTAGGCTTTTCAGCATACTATAAAATACCTTCTGGTTGCTTTTAGCATTTTCTTCCATCTTTATACCAAGTCTTCTCACACTTTCTGCTTTTCTTCCAGTATCACCTTATTCGATTTTGTTCGTTGGGTTTTGTAGGCCTCATATCTGGTCGATGTTCTCGTAAGCAAATATTTTCCTATCTCGCTTTCTTGACTTTGATCTGCTGCTTTATCTCTTCTGTCCACCATGCTGTTTGTTTCTTATAGTTGCTTTGTTTACATGTTGCACACACTGTTTTTGCAGTCTCTAGTATCGTTGTTTTTATTGCTTTCCACTCGTCATCTAATGTAAGCAGTTCCGATTTTGGTATTATACTCATGGCCTTGTTGCATTCTTCCAAATAGACTCTTGCCACTTTCTCCGATTTAAGTTTGAATGCCTTTATGAGTTCTGCTGTCGTTACTCTTCCTTTTATATCTTCGTTGGGTTTAGGATGTTACCTTTCTATTTCCGCCACTGGTAGGTAATGGTCGCTGTTAATTTCAAACCCTCTTTTGACTCTAACGTCTTTTACTTGGTTTTTATATTTCCTTTCTGTTATGATGTAGTCAATAATAGACTTCTCCGATCGGCTGTGCTGTTCTCTAGTATACTTATGAATTTCTTTATGCTCGAAAAATGTGTTTGTTATTACCAAATCCTGTTCTATTCAATAATCTATAAATCTTTTACCTTCTATGACTTTCTCCGTGCTTTCCTAGAACTTCCATGTACTTTCTACCTTTCCGTCCAACACGTCCATTGAAATCACCTGTTACATATATTTTTCCTTTCGCTCTTTCAGTTACATCTGTTAACTGCTTCCAGAACGTATCTTTGTTTGATTTGGTGTCGTCTTCGTTCAGCCCATACGCTCCTATTATTGTTACTAAGTTGTTGTTCCACTTATTTCTTAGTTTGATTACTAGTTTTCGTTCATTTATTGCTTCCCAATCTTCAAACTCTTTCTCTTATCGGTTACGTATAATACATGCAGTTCCTGCTGCTGCTCTGCTTTCTTGTGTCACTCCGCTAAAAATTATTCTATGTTAATTGTTTGTTAGAATCGTTTCTGTACCTTTTATTTTAGTTTCAGTTATTACCAATACATCTAGATTCGCCCTTTTAAATTCTTGTTCCAGTTCCTTCTCCTTTTTTTGATACTTCGGATATTCCACGTGTTAATTCGCCATTTGTTTGTTTGTATTCCTGTCATTTTGGGGTCCTTTTTTACTTTTGCTGTGCTCATTTTTTTGCTGTCCCTCTTGTGTAGTTGTTTGTTCGTTAGTTTTTTGGCATTTCTCTTATGGTTTGTGTTTTCTCATCCCATTGGTACCACTGGTCATTTGTCCATAACTTTTTGTATCCTTTTTTAAGTTTTAATTGCTTCTCTACAAAGTTGCATGAAAACCTAAACTGTTAAAAAAAGTGGATCTGAATCCTATATTGTTACTCTATTACAAGTAAGCTTAGAAACCAAAAATATTAAAATATTAAAACAAGTGTACTTGCAAAACCTGAATCTATGTTTCTGTAATTGGTCAGCTCAGCTACTTAAGATGAATATACAAGGTGTGGCTAGAGGATTATTTCCGCCCGGGAATTCCCGGGAATGTTTCAAGATATGTATTTCCCGTTTCCCGGGAAAAAAACCTAAAATTCCCGGGAATTATTACAAAGGTGTTTAATTTTAACACATTATTTCTTGGTATTACCTTTCAAATTTTTGATATTAATGTTACTAAACCAGTTAGTGCTACTAAGTCCAGTCAATCAATATAATCCTGACATCATTGAACTGGCTGTAGGCTCGTACCTTATGCCAGGGTTGGGAGCTCATAGCCAAGCCCAATGGCTTGGAGGCGAGACACCAAGACCCCACAAAATAAGTTATTAATTTATATTTATAATTTATAATATACAGGGTGTCCATGATAAGAATCAACATCATGTCGATCACGGAAATCGTAAATGTAACAAAGGCAGTTAAATTATAATAAAGTTGCGCAATTTAGTGGTCAGTAATATTCTGTCGATAAAACCAAAGAATTCAGCTTACTTCCAGAGATATTCGACAAAATCCGAAAATTTTCGATATCGATTTTATGATCTTCTGTAGTTATTAGAAAAACAATAACTATGTTATTTATAAAAAACAAAAGGCACTTTCTCATTACCCTTTTTTAACTCTAAAAGACAGCGTCTATAAATTTTCAGTACAACATTTCGTTTCGAAGAAACCATCGTCAACTTTACATAGCATTTACTACTGCGAATTCAACGATTTATACCACAGAATGGTTTTTCATGTTTTTATTCAGAAAAAAAGGCTTGTAAATACATTTTGAACATTTCGGTGTAGTAAGCGTTGAAATGGGCGACGAAGACAAAATTTATCACCTAATTTTAGGATTTTAGGATTTTAAGATAATTAAATGAACAGAACAATTCTCATACCACCACAGTAAAAAAATAATTAGTGTTGTTCTCAATAATCATAATTTTTCAATGTTTAACAACTATTCTTGCTACAATATTTTTAGTTACTATTTTGGTACCTATTCTAGAATTAAAATTTTATAATAATTGTGGTCTTCGTCGTCATTAAGTGAACAATTCTCATACCGCAGTAAAAAAAAATAATAAGTGTGGTTCTAAATAGCTAAATTGTTTCAATGTTTAACATCTATTCTTGCTAAATTATTTTTAGTTATTATTTTGGTACCTATTCTATGTTCAAATTAGATTTTTTTTTCTTCGTCGTCAAATAAATAATTACTTATTAATTAAATTATTCCTTATTATAAATAAACGCCTATATTTCAACGCCTACTACAAAAAAATGTTAGGAATGTATTAAGAAGGCTTTTTCTGAATAAAAATATGAGAAACAGTACTGCATTATAAATAGTTGCATTCGTAATTAGGAATGCTATCTAATACAGCGTATACAATTTTACAGGCTATATAAAAAATAAAAAAAGTTGATGATGATTTCTTCGATATGAAACGTTGTGCTGAAAATTTATAAACCCTGTCTTGTACAGCTAAAAAAGTGGTAATGAGAAAGCGCCTATAGTTTTCTTATACCTTTTCAAATAACTTCAGAAAAAAATAAAAATGAAATGGCAAGATTTCGGATTTCCGGAATATCTCAGAAGTGAGCAGAAATTTCTAGATTTCTCAAAAGAATATTACTCACCATTAAATTGCGCAATTTTTTAAAATTTGTAACATTTGTAACTTTTACGGTTATGTAAAACGACATTGTCACCATACTCGAAAGATATTCATTAATTAGTGATCCAAATAGAAATGGATGAATTGAATTAAATTCCCTCTCATTCCAATGCAAAATGTGTGCAATGCTCTTATTCCAGTCAATGAACAGAACAATTCTCAGATCACAGTAAAAAAATATAAGTGTGGTTCTAAATAGGTATAATGTTTCAATGTTTAACATCTATCCTTGCTAAATTATTTTTAGTTACTATTTTGTAACTAAAAGGCGCTGTGAGCGCGTCAAATTATCTGCCGAGCAGACGTGATGTGAACTTGATAACGGCGGATGCTATTTTAAATTTTTGGTTGATTCGCGACAACATAAAGACAAAATTTCAAGAAAGTTAGCAATATTTCTTTTGCTGGACATAAAATCAACTGCTACAGGAAATTTTCCTTAATGTTCAAATACGACAATTTATAATTCTGCTACTAAGATGTTTTGGCGACTATTAGATAAAGAAAGCAGCGGTAATGAGGATGAAAATTGATCAGATCCAGAAAATTATGAGGTACTACCTATTCCGGACTTGAACGGTAGATTGGATGATAAATAAAGCACTGAAAATAATAAGATTTGAAAAGACCATCGTCAATAATAAAAAAAAAAAAAAAAAAAAGAAATTATTATATGCTCTGATGACGATACAGCTTACTTCAACTGAAAGTGAAAGAGCATTCTCTGCTTTTTAAAATTTTTACAGACAAAAAGATCATTTATAAGCGATTCTCACTATAATTTTTTTAAGTTTTTTTTTTTGTTAATCAATAAAGTAGTATAATGTTACCTGATTTTGATATTTGATAGACAAAAAGATCATCTATAAGCGATTCTCGCTATACTTTTTTTAAGTTTTTTTTTTAATAATCAATAAAGTAGTATAGTGTTACCTGATTTTGATATTTGATAGACAAAAAGATCATCTATATGCGATTCTCGCTATCCTTTTTTAAAGTTTTTTTTTTTAATAATCAATAAAGTAGTATAATATTACCTGATTTTGATGTTAAGGTACAATTATACTTACTTTTAAAAAATCAGTTATTTTGTTTGGTATTTTCTTATTTGTTGTTGTCTCAAAACTAATCTCCTGACACTTGATTAAAAAATCGAAAAGAAAAGAGTAATATGTGTTTTATATATGTTTTTTGTATAGAAGGAGTTGCGGAACCGTCTTTTTTATGGTGCGCTCTCTCTCTCTCTCTCTCTCTCTCTCTCTCTCTCTCTCTCTCTCTCTCTCTCTCTTTCTCTCTCTTTGAATGCCTCGCATGGGCAGTATATAATATAATATGTTTTATTTTTGTTTCAGCGTTATTTGGGTCGTAAAACTCAAAATCCAAGTGAGTGTTACAATAAAACTTTGTGGTTTATGGTGTCAAATCATAATTTTGTTAGTAAAATCATATTATGTCGCTATAGATCTTCAACGAAGGTCGATTGACTGTGCCGAAGATGATGGAAGCACTTGGCATCATTATCAAACCCTGTAAATACGAATTTATGGTGTACAAATATAATTAATGAATAATAATTGCCGAGAAACAAGCGCAGGCTTCCAGTAAAGAAGGTTGTACTTCTTTACTGGAAGAAGAGAAACATACTGAAATATATGCCTTGGAGGATGCTGAGGGATTGTTGTATGGATCAGAAAAAGCCGATTAATAATTTGCGAGGGTCTGTATTAAAATGTGCAAGAGAAAATGCAAAAAATTTAGGTAAAAATACCTCGAACGCGTTTTTCTCAAAACAAGTTTTTTTTTTTTCAAGAAGGGTGACTTTTCTCGGGAAGAACTTAACCTATTTTTATGCAAGTTGGTGGGTTTTGTTTTTTATGTATCTCACAGGCACTGAACCTCCATAATTTGAAAGGGTCTAGATCCGGAGGAGAGGGGGTCAAAAACGGTAAAAAAATGGCTATTTTCGCTACTTTTTTTTCAAACTCGCGCTATTGAAAACGCAAACTCTCGCTCGTAAACTATTGTGGGAGTTTTAATTTTTATTTTAATAATTTTAAAATGACCGAATGAATAAATGCTTTTTTTTGCCTAATATGTACAATTGCACTTTTTACTATATTTTTATTTTGGTAATTAAACCACGTTTGTTAAATAGTTTCTTATCTGATTTTTTTTTTCATTTTCAATTTTTTTTTTAATTTTCCGGGATCCCCGGTTTTCCCTGAAAAAAGATTATATATTTCCCATTTCTCGGGAACAAAACATGTCCGAAAAAATTACCCTCCAGGTATGGCCACATAATTACCAGACTGGTCGATCTGCAACTATGAGCGCGTCGAGGTCAAATTATACACCACTGTGTCACGTGACATATCGTCTTTCTATTGCTGTCATCATCAAAGTTGTGAGCCTTTATGTTCTGCATCTCATATCTTCTGTATGCTGTGTCTGTGCTTCGTCGGAAAAGGCGGACGATGTCCAAAATAATAAGTCAAAAAAAAGGTAAAACTGTGAACCAACTTTATTACATTGTGATCTGAGTTGAGGAGAAAAAAGTCCTTATTTCTGCATCAGGATAACGCTCTGACCAACACTGCACTGTCAATCAAGGTGTTTTTATCTAATAAAGGGATTTCTTAGAAAATCCACACGATTCATCGGATTTCGGTACGTGGGACTTTTTTACCCTTCCTCAAGTTCACATCCCCACTGAAAGCAACCAGATTTGAGATAGTACAAGCTGTGAAACAAAAACCGACGAAGCTCATGAACATGCTTTCAGAAAATGATTTACAGCACTGCTATGACCAATGGAAAATCACTTGGAGCGGTGTAGGGATCATGCATTTTCTTGCGTTATTTCATGAGTTGTTTATTAAGATTTGGTAACAAATGGCAATTTTTAATTCCAAATAAGTATTAAAAGTGGATTTTATATATTTTTATTGCAATAAAATATATAAATAAAAATATAAAACATTATAAGTAAAGTATGTTCAAATACACGAAATAGTTCCACTATTTTCACTGCATATCAAAAAGTTGGTTTACTTACTTACTTACTTACTTACTACTTGTTTTCCAAAAACCTTTAACAATTAGATTTAACTATATACATTCCAAAAGGTTTTTCTAAAATCTTGAGGAGAAACAAGTCCTCATTTCTGAATCAGGATAACGCTCGGACCAACACTGCACTGTCTATCAAGGTGTTTCTGGCTAATTATATTTTTGAAGTCATTACATCTATGATAAAGTTACTTCACCCATACATAAATACAGAGAGAAAAATATATACAGTTTTTTTCAAACATAGCTCGAGAAACCTATCCAATACAGATGTTGGGATGTTGACTTTTAGCACTGAAAATATAAACTTTTTAAACTCAATTCAATGCTGGAATTAACCCAGAGATTTAATCTGCATTAATATTACATTATAATTATGAATTATTTATTTTGCTTTCGTAAGTATAATTCAATGTTTAATCTGATAAAATTTGTATATCACGATGCTTTGTATACCATCTTAAACCAATATCTATACACTTGGCATTCTAATTTTGATAATTATACATCTTAAAGGTATTTTTTTAACGACGGCTAAAAATTATAATATACAGGTCTCTTAAATGTGGCCTCATTATTAATATTAAATTTATTTCGAACGCGGGAAGAATAAAACATTTGCGAAGGGCGGAGTGCACCCGCGGGCTGGAGATAGCGCACTTCTGATACAAAATATTATTAAATTTGAAATGAAAATATGTGAAGAGGAAATTATATATTTACTTACTTTATGAATGCGTTACAATTTTGATGGCATGTGGCAAATTTTGTTACAAGTAGATGCTTGATTTAAATATTATCAAAATATATTACAATTATTTACCAACCATACCCGGGCAGTTATATTTATCAAACTTCTGTAAATATACCTAAATATAAAAGTGAAAAATTGTTAAATTGGCAGTAACATAACAATACCGTATGTGTTTATCGGTAAATTTTGGTTGTTTGCGAAAACATTGTTGGTTTAAAGCATAATTGTTTCAGTATAAAATTTAAAGAAGGAAACATATAAGGTGAAGTTTTTTTTTATACGATAAATTCCAGAGGTTTATTGATGGTAGTTATTTAATCATTTTTACCGTTTGTGTAATATCGTATTAAAGATTGTCAATCATTCCTACTTTGTAATAAATATTAAATGTGTTGACGAGTGCATATTAATGCTGTTAAGAGATGTAAGGATGTAATGATATTGTTTTCGCTTTAAAATTTAATTATTTGTGCCTTTAATACGCATATAATAAATATAATTGATCTAAAACGAAAATTTTAAACATTTATGACAATTTATACGCAAAGAAATTTATCGTTCATGAAAGTGCACAATGTGGAAATTAAGTAGCGGATAAATTCGGTAACTCCGTTAATTTGTATGAGAAAAAATCTAAAAGGGGGATGGCCTTATATAAATTACTGCGCATATAATTATTTTTTTTATATCTAAAAAAACAAAATTTTAAAAGTTATGATTATGTTTTTTTAACGACAACCTACATTTTTTATTTTTTATTTCGGTAGAGCTTTTTAATCTGTTTTCAACCATACAACATTTTGAATAGGAATAGGAATCAAGAAAATCAGCCTAAAAGTTTAATGAAAACAAGATTAATGAAATTAACAGACTAATCCTAGCTTTATGTGTTTAAAACAAACAAAAAGATATTAAGGCTTCGACAATAACCGTAAGTGTTCAAACTAATGACCCTGCACCATCTGGTAACACCCAAATGGTAATAAAATGCATTCACCACGTTTTGAAGTATTTGTTATTAACCTACACTCATGCCGAATTATTTCTTTAAGGTCCTCTATATATGTTTTTCAAGAGAAAAAACTCCAATGGCGCTAGGTCAGGGGACCTGGCCGAAAATTCCACTGGATCTCTTCTTCCAATCCATCTTTACTTTGTTAACTTTAAGGCCGTTTAAAAAATAAATGTTTAGAATAATATATGATCTTTGATTATGGTTCAGTTACCTAGGATACAATTAAATCGTTAAGAATTACAAGGAACTAACTGCCAAAATTTCAAAAAATTACATTTCTCTACAGTGGTCCTTTGATCATTATAAGCGAGGCATAAAAAAAGTTGAAAAGTCGATTGTACATACATATATATCATCCAATGAACTACGTTGAGCTGATAGCCAATGCCAAATCGAATATTACTATGAAAGTCGTGAAGACCAAAGACACAAAACATAACACATGGTAATCTCATTTATTTAAAAAGACTTCTTTGTGGGTAGAATCTTTTGGCAGAGCTATTCCAGAACAGATAAACAGAGTTTTGCACCAGCATCAATTATGGAGTACGAAATTACGAATATCTTCCTTCGGGAAACCTAAAGATATCAGTGAAGAGGAGTAGGTGGAGGAGTAGTACGGATTATTATTATTATTATTATTATTATTATTAGTGTATATTAGAGGACTTGAAAATCATACTTTCCATCTAAAGCAACCAGGAGCAAAACCTCAGGCATCAGATATTTTTAATCAGTTAAATTCTGCATATCTTGAAGGACAAGTACGAATCAACCAGCATAAAGTAAATGCTGTAAGAGACTTACTGAAGTATATTCCTGAAAAAAACAATTGAAGCCATGATTTTTTTGATAATTATTCAACATGGCCCACCACTAATGCTGAAGAAAACTAAATATTTTGTTACTCTTGTTTTGATTTTACTATTATAGTAGTTATAAAAATACTATATTACATTATAAAATTCGTTCTTAGTGTTAAATAGGCGTTCATCAAATATCATTTTGTTCTGATATGTTAGTTTGGTATAAAAAGGAACTAACTAAGCCTTATGTTTTCTTAATTATCACAGTTATTATGATAGCAATTAAAGCGTTATTTGTAAGGTACACCATTTATGTTATAAGTCACTACAGTGCAAACGAATATCGGTTAAAATTGTTAATACGCATGTAGTTCGTTTTTTTGAAATTGCCAAACATTTTATTTTCCTGGACTTAGTGCCTTTTAATTGTCACCGATTCAATTGTTAATATAATGCCATCCTTAGAAACTTGGACTGAACCACGATCAAAGAAAATCCACGTTGGTACAACTGGGCCTGAATGTCTAAAATTGTGTTGACAGAGATCCAGCTTAGTGGGTAGTAAATGATGCGAGTATAGATTTTTTACTATCATTAGATGAAATTTATCAGAACCTAGATAAAGATTTCTCTTTGACGAAAATAGTTATAAGTGATAAAACACGTTTTCTTAATAAGAGTGTATTTACGAGAAAACTTTTAAACGGAGAAGAACAACTAAGGAAATGTCTTATATGAGCCGTTTATTTTGAAAGTGGCTTAAGTCCATTTTTATCTTTTATCAAGTTGGCACTTGTGACATTTATAATTTATGCTGAACTGTCAAAAAAATAAATCGGTATTGAAATATACTTAGTACCTTTGAAAATTTTATATCACGCACATTTTCAAAATAATATAAATACTGAAAATCCTAATTTTTAAATTGACATGAGTCCACTTTTTATTGAAGATGTCAAAAAGTGCGGCCCAAAATGTTGAAAGCAGTGATGAAGGTAATTTAAATTACGTTTTGATATTAAATTGAAATTTAAAAGATAATATTTAATTTAAAGAAATTATTAAACCCATGGGAAAGGATAAAATAACAAGATTTCTTGATTCTGAAAGTGAAGAGGAATTAAACTCATACAACAGATTTTAAAAAAGAATGAGAATTTTAGAAGATCATTCTTCAACAGAGGAAGAGGAAGTAATTGAGAATGAGAATTTACAAAACAGCACCTTCAAAGAAGGATTCAGAGAACACAGAAGTGGTACTTATATTCAGAAAATTCGTAAAATTTAACGGAATTCAGGGAAAAGATACGATACACAATCGGGAAAAATTATTCCTGCCAAAGTTTTTCAAAATGAAGATTGCCTATGCCGAAAAGACTGCTTGAAAAATTCAAATGAAACAGAAAGAAAACGTATTTTCGAAATGTTTTGGAACTTAGGAGACTTTAATAAGCAAAATATATTGCTATACGAAGCGACCGGACGCAGTGGTGTAAAAAGAAGACGTTAGAGAAACGGAAAAGGTTCATGTAGAAATGAGAGTTTTACGTATTGGTTAAATTCTAAAACAGGCAAAGTTGCTGTTTGTAAAAAAATCTTTTTAGATACTTTTCAAATAAGCGAAGGACGATTGAAACGTGTATTAAAATCTAAAAACGTTGGCAACGATTTACGTGGGCGTTTGCCTGGATTGTCGAGAAAAATATGTGATGAAGCAAATATGATTGTTCAAAACCATATTAACAGTTTCCCGAAATTTGAATCCCATTATACTAGGGACCACAATCCCGACAGAAAATATCTTCATCCTGAACTGACTATAAAAAAAATGTTTAATTTTTATGAGCTTCACTGAAAAGAAAATAATTTAAAATCAGTTAATGAATAGACTTATAGAAAAACAGTCAAAAAGGATTTTAATCTACATTTCCACCAACCACGCATATACACATGTCAAAGATGTGATCTATCAAACATTAAAGTCAAAGCATCAGAAAACCATGAAGAACAGAAAAAACTTATGGAAGAACATGATATTCATTTGAAGCTAGCAGAATCGGCTAGAAATGCGTTAAAACAAGATCAAGAGCGAGTATCAAGTAATCCATCTCATTATTTTGGCTTTTCATTCGATTTGCAGAAAGCGTAACCATTTCCAAAGTTAACTACTTCAGTAGCTTATTATAAATGTAACATGTATATTTTAAATTTAGGCATACACAATTTCCACAACGATAATGTATACATGTACGTTTGGGATGAAACAAAAGCTTCTAGAGGTTCCCAAGGAGTGGCTTCATGCTTCTTGAGACAACTAAAAACCCTGAAAGGTGAAAAACACATCATTGCATGTAGTGACATGTGTGGAGGACAAAACAGAAACATCAAAATATCATTAGTGTGGTTAAAATTTCTATCGATGGGAAATGATGTGGAAATCATAGACCACAAATTTTTAATATCAGGGCATTCATTTTTACCTAATGACAGAGATTTTGACGTTATAGAAATGTCGTTAAAAAGAAATCAGTTATTGTATGTGCCACAAGATTATTATAATATAATTTAAAAATGTAGAAAAGGTAATACTTTCATACTAAATAAAATGAAACTAGAGAATTTTATATCAACAAGACTCTTGGAAGAAGCAGTTTACAAAAGATCCAAAAATACCAACGGAGGAAAAATAAACTGGCTTCAAATATGATGGATGCGATTTTTAAGAAATGAACCATATAAATTTTATACAAAACAACCATGGATGAGAACGCAGAATTTAAAATTCTTGATTTATTGCCACGTCGGGGTAGACCTAAAAAATGTGGGAATATTGTATTGCCATCGTTATATAAAAGTATAAGAAGCATCACATCACTAAAATACCGACACATGATGGACTTATTGCGGTATATACCTCCGGAACACCATAACTACTTCAAATCACTCCCGCATACTGAGAATGTTAACGAATAACTTGTTACTAAATTTATTTCTATTATCTAAAAATATATTTTAAATGTTTTTTTCTTCTATTTCTTAAGCTATATGTAACGGACTTAAGCTCTTTCACATTTTGTAACAAAACAAATTTTTATTTTAAAAGTTACCTAAGTCCTTTTAAGGTAAGCAAGGTCATATTATACACTTAATAATAGCGACTTTTTAATAGGATGTATAAAATTAAATCCCTTAAATGCGATTTAACATTGCAAGTCAACCATATATCTTACGTGTATTTTTAATTTTGTAAAAACGCAATACCTTAAGTATTTCAAATTGAAGATAAATGGACTTAAGTCACTTTCAAAATGAACGGCTCATATATTCTCCTTCGAAACAAAACATATTTTGTATTCCATGTCGACTTTTTGGCGGAATAACAAAAATGGCAACCAAAGGAATCAGTGATTGGAGCAATGTAAATAAGGTAATACATTCTCACGAAAATTCTCCTGCATACGCCAAGTGTCAAATTGCCCTGTTAAATAGAAAAAAAAACTCAAACCGACATTCTGTTTTGTACCACAAATAAAAAATGACACAGAGTATTGGAAAAATGTATTGCAAAAAGTCGTTATCGTTATAAAAAAATTGGCGTCCCGAGGTCTACCTTTTAGAGGAAATTTTTAGAAGTTTAAAAAATTGAAATTTCATGTTGTGCTTGGAGATCATGCCTGAAGTTGATCCTTTTATGGCGAGATACATATTGCAGCATGGAAACCCTAGCAGAGGAAAAACCTGTTATATGTATGTCTTTAACAATTGCGATGAATTCATTAAGTTAATGTATTTGACAGTTATAAGTAATATTGTCGGCGAGAATGAAAAATCAAAATTTTATTCAATTATTGTTGACGACGCCTGATATTTCTCACATTGACCAATTGTCATTCATCATTAGATATGTTAATAAAAACTTAAAACAGAAGGAACGTTTTATTGGATTTTTGCCAAACGTAGGACATAAATCCGAACATTTAGAAAATTCAGTAATTTCTAAACTTAGCAGCCATGGCATAGAACTAAAATATTGTCGAGGCCAATCATCCGACAATGCCAGCAACATGTTTGGCCGTTATACTGGCTTGCAAGCTAGGATAATGAAGCATAATCCACTTGCCCTATATGTACCTTGTGCAGCGTTTTGAAATATTACAACATTTGTATACCTTTTTCTCAGCATCTACTATGCGCTGGCAATTTTTGCTGTCAAAATATAAAGCCAATGCTAAGGTACCAAAACGTGTGAATATAACAAGGTGGTCCTCACGACACGATGCTTTAATGAGTGTATGTGCTAGCTGGAGTGAATACTTGGTTGCTTTAGATTCAATAGAAGAAAATGTATCTGAAATATCAGTTATTCGCGCCGAGGCAGGTGGAATTAAACGACAATTAAATCGTTTTGAAACAGTTTTTATGTGCGTATTTTGGGAGCCGATATTAGAGCGATTTTATAAAACTAATTTAAAACTACAAAGCATAAGCATCGATACAAGTGATGTGACACTTTTATACTCATCGTTGATAAATTTTGTACATTGTCTAAGGCATTAAGCTATATTTAATATGTATGTAAATAAATCTTAAAAATCGTATGAATATGAACGCTATCGCAAGCGTAAACTTTTGCCAGGAGAATCAAGAGAACATGAAATTATGTTAACTGGTAGAAAAAAATTGAAGGTAGTGTTTTGTACCATACTGGACAAAATAATGTTAGAATTGAAGCAGAGAAGTGCTGCTTATGGAAATATTTTCAGTAAATTTTGTTTTTTTTTTCAATGAAACATTGTTCACAAGAAACATTAATCCAAAAGGCTAATTATTTACAAGGATTTTATAAAACTGATTTTGAAATAACTTTTACAACAGGATGTATACATTTTTCTGAGCTGGTAAAAGGGTTTTACTTAAATGAATTGACTTATTATCATGAATGTGAAAAATTGGCAAACTGTATGTCCTAATGTTGACATCGCACTTCGTATATTTGTTTTGATGGAAGTTAGTGTTTGTTCGTCTGAACGTTCGGTTTCATTGTTAAAATGTATAAAATCGAATATACGATCTACTATGTGAGAAGACAGGCTGAATTCACTAGCAGTTTTAGCGATCGAAAGTGATCTTATGGTGGATATTGATTTCCAACCTATAACACAGGCCAACACAAAATTTGTGATTTGGATCTGTTAATTTTTTTGAAGTTTTGTTGGCAAATTTAATAAAGAATCAACATTTTTTTGATTCCATCACGCACATTTTTTTAATAAATTTATTAGGTCATAGGTATTTATGTCTTTTTAAATATTTGCGAATAAAAAGTAAATGACATTCTAAAAATTGCTACGCCTCTGAGATTAAATTGTGTACAAATAAATAGAATAGTATAGGGGAATTTCCTAATGTAAAATTTAATTGATGGGATTCCCCGATTTGCAGTCAGACCATCCACGAATGAGATATAAATAGACGTCTTTGTGTAACAAGCGCATTCATTAGTCTGTTTGCGTTCCATTTAGGCAGTCGTTGTTTAGTGTGTGTAGTGAGCTTTTTGCAGTTAAATTCGTGTTTTAAATGCCAAGACGTTGTCAAAATAATCCAGATACTTTTTTCTGTTTGTGGTTGTTTAGTGGTCAAGAAAGTTAGACGTAAAATTACATCACTGTTGAAAAATCAATAATACGCGTATTTTAAAGTAAAGATTGGTGATCAAGACAAACATTGGGCACCACATGTTGTATGTAAGATATGTGAAGAGGGTTTAAGGCATTGGAGTAATGGAACAAGGAAATCCCTACCCTTTGAAATACCAATGATTTGGCGAGAGCCAACAAATCACCATGATTTTGACTGTTATTTCTCTAAGTGCAATGTACGTGGGTATAACACAAAATTTTTAAAAAACGTCAATTATCCGAACCTCATATGTGCAAATTGCAAATTGACCGTGCCACATGATCCAGATGTGCCAATACCTAAGAAACTAACAAATTTAGAAGATGTTACAAGCAGTTCTGAACCTGAAGATGATAAAAACAACTGTACCGATGCCAGTGAAATATCAAGCGTTTCTAAGCAACCGCTGTTATTTTCGGAACTTAACGACTTAGTTAGAAACTTAAGTATTCCAAGGGATATTTCCAAAATTTTAGCATACAGGCTTCAAAGTAAAAATTTACTGGCAGAAGACGTTAAAATCTCGAATTTTAGGAAACGCGAGTCCGAAGATTTAGGCTGTTTTGAAAACAGTGGTTATCTAGTTTATTGCACTGACATTTCCAATCTGATGAACAAACTTGGGGGCACATACAATCCTGATTATTGGAGGCTTTTTATTGATTATACCAAAAGAAGCCTTGAAGTTGTTCTCTTCCACAATGGGACGTTTTTCTTCATTGGTACTGGTTGCCAATTCTGTGCAAATGACGAAAAGCTACGATAATATTGAAGTAATGCTTGAAATAATCAAATACAATTATCATAGTTGGAAAATTTGTGGGAAATTGAAAATTGAGGGACTTCTAGTAGGACAGCAGTCAGGGTATACAGAGTACCTATGTTTTTTGTGTTAGTGGAACAATCGAAGTAGACATCAACATTGGAAGAAAAATGATAAGAAAGATAAGAAAAGGAAGAAACTAAGTGCCCGTAGTTAATACGGGTACGCTGATTCTGAATGTGCATTTGGTTTGAGCCCATCACGTCAATTTTTTTCACAAAATTAAAAAACCTTGTCAGATATTTTGTACTAGAGCAAAGAAGTACCGTTATGATATTCCCTAAATTGCATTAAAATTATTTCTTTAATATACTTGATACGTCGATAGAAAATATTTTTGTATAATATTATGTTTACTACCACAACCAGTTACAAATTCTATAAAAACAGCCTACCAAGATTTATTCTGGCTTTAATAAAACAAAAACGGAAAATATATAGACAGTACTCATCGACAGGAGACAGAGACCTAAAGCCCAAATTAAACAAACTAAACAAGGACATACAAAAACTGACACACCAATACAGGACAGAAAAATGGCTTGAGGTTTGCCAGGAAATTGAAGCAGACAGAGGGAGAACCTACTGGACAAAAATAAAAAAAACTAACTAGATATAAGCAGAAAAACAACATTCAAAAGCTGACAGACGGACTGACAGAAAAATACACAGACATAGACATAGCCAACACATTTGCGGAACATTTTGAAAATGCTTTCACCCCTTCACAAAACCCAGTTTTCGACGACAGGACCTTTACGAACATTAATGACTGGTTCGAGGCTTATAAACGAACAGAGACAGACGACGTAATCCCTGACATAACAGATGACGAATATTACACAGTACTGCATAGGGGAAAAAATTCGGCCCCCGGACATGACGCACTAACAAAAGATCTACTAAGGCACTTACCGACAACAACACACGATCACATTGTTAAAATGTACAACCACTGCCTAAAAAACAGCACACACCCAATAATCTGGAAAGAGGGTATTATTATCACAATCCCCAAGACTGGACTAGATAAATCAAAACCAGAAAGCTATCGACCTATTACACTACTCCCAGTTTTGGGGAAAAACCTGGAGAAAATAATGCAGAACAGGATATGGAACCTCATAGAAGAAAAGATACCCAAATACCAATTCGGGTTCAAACCCGGACTGTCGACCATACACCCCCTTTACATTCTGACGAACAACATACAGACGACGTACTTACAAAACAGACATACCGCAGCACTATTCCTGGACATAAAAAAGGCTTTTGACACTGTATGGCACACAGGACTACTATACAAAATGCATACCCTACAAATACCTAGATCCCTCATCCTATTCATCCACAGCTTCCTGACAGACAGACAACTACGGATAAGAACAAACAATTCATACTCAAGATCATTTTCGCCAGAACAAGGTTTGCCACAGGGTTCCCCTCTCTCGCCCCTCCTGTACAACATATATTGCCATGACATATTAGGAACAGACAACAGGCAGACAGACTTAGAACAGTATATCATACAATACGCCGACGACACAGCATTAATAACACATAAAAAACGACTGGATGACACAATAGACACACTTCAAATACTGACTGACAAAACAATGGACTGGTTCAACAAATGGAGACTCGAACCCAACCCCGCAAAATGCCAACTCCTTATTCCCAACCACAGAATCAATAACAACTCACCGACAATACATGTTAACGGAACAAACGTATACCCCACAACGACGATAAAATACTTAGGAATGACGATTGACAATAAGCACAAATTCGACAAACACTTACGGAACACAAAGACGGAAATACAAAAACGAGCAAAACATTTTAGATGCCTAACATACGGAGGAAGAGGGATATCTATTAGTACAGCAACAAAAATTTACAAATCCATCTGCAGGCCCATGATTGACTACGGCCAGATCATACTAAAAAATGTAAGAAACACCTGCAAACGAATTACGGACGTAACTGAACGGAAGACATTAAGACTTATCACTAAATTAAGACATAAGGACAATCATCTTCATAACATATCAAACATAAATTTATACAAAATCACCAAAATCATACCCATCCAACAAAGACTAGACAAACTACGAAATAAATTTCAACAAAAACAGGACAATAGGACAATACTCGACGAATTGTGTATTAAAAGACAAAACAAACGCACTACAAAATTACATCCGACAAAAACGCTTCATGAATCATATTACACTTCATAACACTCTCTTCACACTATCAAAATAATCACTCATGAATCACATATGTAATGTAATGTATAATGTAACGTACGTATAATGTAATGTATTATGTTAGGCAAGGCGGAAAGACCCTATGGGGTCGATAGCCTAATAAAGATTGTTTATATATATATATATTATGTTTATTTCATTTCAATGACAACACTGTTTCATTTTCGCATCTGTCAAGGTCAACTTGATGCCATCGGCAGTTGTTTACGAAATAGTTAGTTAGCGTCAGTTGTTTGTAGCATCGAGTTGTGTTTTGTTTTCTGAGTGTTTAGTGCGTCACAATGTCATCAAGAAAGTGCAAATACAGTCCTAATATATTTTGTTCACGTAATTTAACGATAGCAAATCATCAACGAAACATAACAGAATTTATCAAGAATGCTTATCACGCTTACTTAGGTGTAAAACTTGATAATCAGGACAAACCTTGGGTTCCACACAAAGTGGAGTACTACTAAGAAAATGGACAAAAGCTACACGTAGCTCTTTACCCATTGGCATTCCTATGGTATGGAGGGAACAAAACAACCATGGAGACGACTGTTACTTTTGCTCCTGCGATGTCAAGGGTTTCAATTCGAAAAATAAACACACTATTCAGTATCCTGATTTACCGTCTGCTAAACAACCTATATTTCATGGACCAGGAATTCCCATTCCTCCACATTTTCTTCACACCATCCAACAGCAATCATCAGATGAAAGTTCAAACGAAAAAACCGATGAAGACGAATTCAATTCTGATATAGACCAACCTCAACAGTTTATCCAAGCTGAACTAAATGACTTAGTGAGAGACCTGGGCCTATCGAAGGATTCTGCACAAATCTTAGGATCACGACTGAAAGACAAAAATATGTTGGCTCCAGGAACCACATTTTCGTGGTATATGCATCGTGAAATAGAGTTCGCGGAATATTTCTCTCAAGAGGGTTCACTGGTGTATTGTAATAATATTCCTAAAGTAGTCATGAAACTGGGAGCTGACAATTGCGATTCCACATCATGGAGGTTATTTCTTGATTCTTCTAAGAGAAGTCCGAAGGGTGTCTTGTTGCACAATGGTAATACTTATGCCTCGGTGTCTGTTGCTCACTCCGTGCATATCAAAGAAACGTATGAGAATCTTGAGCTGTTGCTAAATACAATAAAGTATAGCGAATATTGTTGGCAACTTTGTGGAGACCTCAAAATAATATCCATGCTTTTGGGTCAGCAGTCTGGATTCACAAAGTATCCTTGTTTTGTGCGAGTGGGACAGTCGAGCACGAAATTTACATTACGGTAAGAAAGAATGGCAACTCAGAGAATGATTTGTATCGGGACCAAAAAATGTGCTGCGTGATGCATTAGTTGATCCAAAATTAGTTCTTTTGTCTCCCCTTCATATAAAGTTAGGATTGATGAAGCAGTTTGTCAAAACTTTAAATAAACAAGGTGACTGCTTTAAAAACCTGTGTGACAAATTTCTTGTACTTTCTGAAGCTAAACTTAAAGAAGGAATTTTTGTAGGCCCCGATATTCGAACCTTAAAATCGGACAGATTGTTCCAGAATACAATAACCCAGGATGAATCTGAAGCATGGAGTTATTTCGTAGAAGTCATAGACGGTTTCCTTAGAAACATCAAGTCTCCATACTGCAAAGAAATTTTAGCCAGCATGGTCGAAAATTTTAAAAAACTGGAATGCAATATTAGCGTCAAGCTTCATTTTCTGAATTCCCACGTTGACTCTTTTCCCGAAAATCTTGGAGCTGTCAGCGAGGAACAGGGAGAGAGGGAGAGAGAGAGAACAGGAAGACATAAAGAAGATGGAGAGACGTTACGAAGGAAGATGGAATATTAGAATGATGGCTGATTACTGCTGGACCTTGAAGAGGGACGCGCTCACAAAAATCCACAAAAAGAAAACTACAAAACGCAGTTTTGAGGGAAAAATAGAACGATTTTATTTAAAAAAAAAGATTGTCTAACGTAGATTATACTGCATTGTTTTTTTAATGAACAACTTAATTTTGCAGTGAAATTTTCTAGTAAATATAGTTTCTATAAATATTTTTTCAATATTTTGGCAGTTTCTAAGAAAAATTTCAAAAACACTTTTTCTGAAAATCTGACGTTCTGGAAAAAAACTAAGCACAGATTCGTGATCAGCACATCCCATTTACTATCACCTATTACACTTGAAACACTTTATCATGAAAAAAAAATGTAGGCCAGTGTAATCTCCAAAGGTCAAATACAAATTTTTATCCTTTAATAAAATTAAAGGAACGAATTTTTGTTGATGTTCAAATAAGGAGATTAACGATAGATGAAGAATTTGTTAATACCATGACCGAAACTGAGAAAGATGCATGGTTTTCATATGTTAATGTTATTGAAGGTTTTTTGGGAAACAACAAGGTTCCAACCTACAAGGAAATTGTGAAAAACATGCTATTTATGGAATTGGAATGTAATATGAGCATAAAAGTTCACTTTTTACACTCGCATCATGATTACTTCCCCGAAAATCTTGGTGATGTGGTAAGGAGCAAGGTAAGAGGTTCCACCAAGACATGAAAGAAATGGAACGCAGGTATCAAAGTCGGAGGAATGTTTCAGTGCTGGCTGATTACTGCTGGTCAATAAAAAGGGAGAATCCGGGCCTTGAATACAGAAAAAAATTCACCGAACGTAATTTTTCATTCAAGAGGGAAATATCTTCTGGAAAGAAAATAAATTAAAGATTGTTTAAGACTTTTTTCAATTTAGTTTATTATTTGTAATTTGTTTTTGTCTATGTATCAATAGAACTAGAGTTTATTTTGACTAAATGTTTCATTAATTTATTTTCAACATTGATAAAAAACCTTACGTGATAGGGCAAAATGACATTCGGATTTGAATTCAGCAGATCAAAATTATACAAAATCAGATGTCAGATCGAAATCAACTTTCAAAAAGTTAAAATTTGTTGGCCTATGTAGTTAATGACTGCATAAAAAAATCGCGGGGGAAACAATTTTGACAAGAAAAGATTAAATTTTACTCTTCTCTTTTCGGGGCGGAAACTTTAGTCCCACATGGGGTCGATAGCCTAATAAAGATTGTTTATATACAGGGTCCGTCATTTCACTTCCCGTCTTCAATAGCTCAGTTACTAATTGAGTTAGGATTTTGATATTTTGCAGTCTTCAGTTGCTTTCTAGGGTGTATTTCAGGAAAATATTTTTGATTATACAGGGTGTCCCAAAAAGTGTGATGTCATCATGATGTATATTTTTAGATTGCCTGGTATATTTTTTGTTACTTATTTGGGTGCCTCTTATAAATGCCTACATACCCATAAAATTTTATTGAAATCGGTTTAGTGACATTAGCAGAAAAAAATAAAAACTGAAAAAAATCAGTTTTGCACCATTGGTTAAGAAAATTAATAATGGACAAAAATAGTACCTCGTTATTAAAACCATACAAGGTAGTAATTAAATAAGGTCTGACAGTTGCGTGAATCAAGTTCTATTAATATGCATTATACAGAGTGTCCATAATTTAGTGTCAAACTTTTCAAACTTTAAAGCACTTTATTTTTCTTATTTTATATTGGAACCCCAGTATATTTTTATTTAATTCCATGCGGAATTAAAAGACAAACATTTTTCCTAATTACAACCGTATCTCAATTCCTAACACATTCAAAGATATTTGCAGAAAACTCGTTTTATCAACAATTCCAATGGCCATTTTAATTAATCAAAATCGAAGGTGGGTTTGAAAAACAATTTATTGACATTAAAGTTTAACAAAGTGACAAGGGCCACTGTTGACTGTAGTAATATAAAAGTTTAAAACTTTTTTAGCAAAGGTCTTTATACCCTAGATACCAAAATTCCATTACTTTTTGTCATGGAAAATATGATTTTCATAATAAGGCAAATATTATGACCTATATTGACAGATGTGGATATGACTTTCATATTCGCATTTCAAAATATTACATTCAACCTGTTACGAAGAGTAGCAATGTCATTTCATACTCGTCTTCGTTTGTGCCTTCAAGAGGGCGGAAGACATATAGAACATAAGTTCTAGCAATTCATTAATTTTAGAAATGCACAGTTATGTTATGTTTTTATGAAATTTTATTACTAAAACTATTTTTTATACAAAACTTAATACTTTTACGATGGGTAATTGGTTTAGACGAAGATCTGTGAAACCTTTAATACTTTCGAGATATTAATTGAAACTACAAAACATGTTATGTCAATAAATTGTTTTTCAAAGTCACCTTCGAGTTTTATTCATTAAAATGGCTATTGGAATAGTAGATAAATCGAGTTTTCTGCACATAACTTTAAATGTGTTAGGAATTGCGATAGCGTTGTAATTAGGAAAAATGTTTGTCTTTCAATTTCACATGGAATGACATAAAAATAAACAGGGGCTCCAATTTAAAATAAGAAATATAAAGTGCCTTAAAGATTGAAAAGTTTGACACTAAATTTTGGACACTCTGTATAATGTGTAACGGTCCAGAAACGTCTTTGGCAGAAACTGCATTTTAATAATTAATTGGCGCATAGACCTGCACTGTAGACGACCGTACTCGCACCTTTTTTTGTTGTGGTGACGCGTTTCCCATGTGTGCGATTTTTAAATTCGCCGGCGAGACGCCGCCATAGAGGCAGAATTCAGCTACCTTGCGTACAGTACGGAAGTGCCAGAAGAACCGTTGTAATAGGTGTACCACCATCCGGTTTCCGGGATAATAAACGGGGACTCAGTTAACCACCCTTGAGGGGATTGAGGCACCAGGTACAGGGCAAGGAACTATCCATACGCTCATAATATCTGAGTAAGTAATTAAGCCCGATATTTTTTTCCTTTTCGTGAAGCCACGTGTCCGGCCATTGTTACTAAGGCCATGTGCTTTGCAGGCGTTTTGTTACGGGGTAAGGGCTAAGTAGCTCAGCCAACCAGTTCTTGGCTGGAGGCAGCGATCATCCTGCTCTGAGGCCGGAATCGAGTGATCGGCGTCCACGACGCAAACCGCCGCCATCCAGGAGCTGAACCCAGCCGCCAGCGAAGACATACTAGGAACTCAGGCCAGATACAGATATAGATATTGATACCTATTTTTTTGTGTTCTCAATTGAGCCAGACCTTATGGTTGTTTGTTGGTCTCAATTGAATTGAATTCCATATTGACATATCGTTTATTTCTGTTGTGTAAAATTTGCGTTACGTGTTTTGCGCTTGTGTAAGAGAAAGGTCGCTCCGTCGGCCCTTTGAATCGCGCGATCAGGAGCTCGCAATATTCGGCCGAATAGGGTGAACCCTGCGTGAAAGGGTTGCGTACGGAGGTATTTATTTCAGGAGCGTAGACACGGTGTCCGTCGTTTGTGTGAATAAACGCCGATATTTTACACTACGAAATTCACACCTGTTATTTTTTGTCCCCCCCACGTTTTCTCGATCGGGCATTTATTTCAGTTTCAGTTTTTATTCTCACTGCGAGATTTAAATCTGGTGGTGTTGGCGCCAAATGGTCAGCGTTGTGACAGTTCGTGATTTCTGAACTTCGCTGACTGTCTGCCGTCCACCCACGCAGGTAGAGTGGAGCCACCCTTTGCGACGAAGTAGCGACGAGGTTAAAATTATGTGGAGCCTTTTTTAACCCCCCCACTCTCTGACACCGAGAGCCTGGCCCTCGTCACTGCTTCGAAGGGACCCTCCACTCGCTCCACGGCCTAACGCGCTGATTGCCCTTCAGGTACGTCACAAATGCATATCAATAAAACTTTGTTAACGCAACTATCAGACCTTATTTAATGAGTACCTTGTATGGTTTTATTAACAAGGCATACTCTTATCTCTTATTAATTTTCTTAACCAATGGTGCAAAACTGTTTTTTTTCAGTTTTTATTTCTTGTGCTAAAATCATTGAACCGATTTTTAAAATTTAATGGGTATGTAGGCATCCATAAAGGGCATCCAAATAAATAACAAAAAATATACCATGCAATTTGAAAATACATATCATCATGACGTCACACTTTTTTAGGACACCCTGTATAATCAAAAATATTTTCTTAAAATACGCCACAGAATGCAAGTAAAGTCTGCAAAATATTAAAATCCTAACTCAATTAGTAACTGAGCTACAGAAGACGGGAGCTGAAATGACGGACCCTGTATAATATTTGAAATCGATGTCATACGTTATTATATTCATATCAGTTATAGATATGATGGGCCAACTGTTAAACTAAAATGTAGCGAAATTGAAGTCAGCATCGAAATAGTTAAAAAGAGTTTAACAAGCAGGGAGTTTTTCGTGTGTAATTTATGCAGCTGTTTGCGAAACATTGTTAGAGCATTGCGTGTGAGCTTCATCGTGGCAATCGGGTGGGGAACAAAAACTAATAACACGAAAGCGAAAGTCGCCGCTGCAAACTTAAATTTCTTTGCTGATGAAAGACATGATGTGTACGTCGTAGCGATGGCCGTGGAGGCGCCCGTGGAGGCGGCGAGTAGGGCGCATAGCCGAGAATAAATAATCCCGCAACGCGACACTTGAATAAGAATATTCGCATTTAAGGCGCAGAAAGGAGCACAATAAATAACGCCCTGTTTTATACATTAAAATTTAACGTTATTTCGAAACTTCGCCCGAAGTTGCGCGTCGCGACCGTGGAACTTCCCAAACTCAACCCTCGCCCTCGCAGCCCGCCACCCCACTCCTGCCCATTCCACTAATGCGCGATACGTTTCGGAAACTTTTTATATTATTTCTTTATTAAATACGGGGCGCAACAACTACAGACAACTTTAATATGAGACACTTCTTCGGGATTTATATCGAAGCCCTCAGCAGACCGGCGGCCGCTCCTTCGCCTCTTTTTCGGCTACACAAAACAAGGAACAATGGAGGGATCCGCGCATAAATTAAAAAGAAGTTTCGGTCGACAGCTGGACGACAGGGCGGGCGCCACCGAAATCCGGAGACACTTCCCCTGGGGGTGAATTAATGACCCAACTTAGTCCTTGATATTATCCGAACCGATATATAACGAAAGTTCATTTCTGGTTATAAAAGAAAAGTTGAGAATTATTATGTTTCAGGATTTACTATAATTACTCTTCTTTCTCTCCTGGCCACCATTACTCACGGTTATACGAAATTATTGTATCTTTCTCGAGACTTGGAATATAAAACAGATTTTCGTGAAGATTTATATGAACTCCAGCTCCAGTTTTCTGCCGTGCCAGTTTCAAATACTCACATAAAAGTTATAATTAATTTTATAGATATTTTAAATAATTTCATATGGGCATAATTCATACAAGCTTGCTGGTGACTTTACGAGGGCTGTTTGACGGAAGAGTGACTTTTCAAAGGTTGGTAACACTTTCGTTATAATGATTATGTTGCTAGCTCCTGAGGTCTTTCGGAGGTCTACTGTCAAAATTTGGCACCAATCTGACAGATAGATTATGTTTTATACTTATTTGAAAGAAATTGTTTTCGTTGTTTTGTAAATATGTAAAAAAAAAAAATTCGAGTGTTGATTAAACATTATTTTCTACGTGAAAAAACAATTAAAGAAACCGAGGAAAAGTTACGTAAATATTATCCAGAATCTGCTCCGTCCCATGGAATGATTTGTAAGTGGTTTCTGCTTTTAAAAGTGGCCATATGAGCACGGTTGATGCAGATCGTCCGAAACCATCATTTACTGTGACTACTCCAGAAAAGGTTAATAAACTCTATGGCCTTGTAATTGGCAATCGTCTAATAAAAGTTTGTGAGATAGCTAATGAAGTAAACATCTCAACCGAACGGGTATACAATATTTTGCATGAACATTTCAATAAGAAAAAGCTATCCGCGAGATGGTTGCCGCGTTTGCTTAATGGTGATCAAATGCGCGCTCGCATTAAGAATTCAGAAGAATGTTTTGCCGTTTTCAACGTAACTCAAAGGATTTTTTTCGTCGATATGTCGCAGTAGATGAAACTTGGATACATTATTATACTCCAGAAACAAGAATACAGTCTAAATACTGGATTTCTCCATGCGAATTTGCTCCCAAAAAGGCAAACACACTTTTTTCGACCAATAAGGTCATGGCCACAGTTTTTTGGGATTCTAAAGGTGTAATCTTTATTAATTGTTTACAAAAAGGAAAAACCATAACTGGCCAGTATTATGCTGATTATGCAGACATGTATTGATGCCGAACTTGAAAAACAACGACCGCATTTGATGAAGAAAAAAGTGTTGTTCCATCACGATAATGCGCCCTCTCATTCGTCTGAAATTGCTACAACTAAATTGACTGAATTGCATTACGAATTACTGCTTTATCCGCCATATTCGCCAGATCTGGCTCCCAGTGATTTCTTCTTATTTCCAAATTTAAAAAAATGGCTGTGTGGAAAAAGATTTCAGGCAAATGAAGAGGAGATAACCGACACAAATGCATATTTTGAAGACTTTCCGAAAGATTACTTTTTGGAAGGTTTAAAAAAATTGTAAACTCGCCGGGCTAAGTGTGTACACTTGAAAGGGTGTTATGTTGACAAATAAAATATATTTTGAACAGAAAAATAACGTTTTCATTAAAAAGTCACTCTTCCGTCAAACAGCCCTCGTATTTGAGGGTCAATTTGAGGGTGTTTTTCAAAGTGAAGCAGCATCTTTTGCTGTTGATGATATTGTAATATTTAGATATACAGAGTGTCCTAAGTAGAGTAGGATTGCATGGGTATCTTTTTATTCTTAAAGCTAAATATCTGGTTAAATGGGCAATATTGTTCAGTTTTATATGCTGGTTCAGATTATGATAAAAAAATGTCAAAAGTCCGGGCAGTTTAGAAGTTATTGTAAAAAAACAAAAAAATCGAGATTTTCTGAAAACTCCGATATATTCATAATAAAGATGCGAAAAAAAGTTTAAAATAAAAGTTACTTGGTTCAATCGCACGAACTTGAAAATCAAGTCAATACAAAAGTCAAGATGGCGATTTCCGAGATATTAATAGCAACTTTCTAATTTTAAATAGCCGCAATATTTTATTTTTATACGTCTAAATATACTTTATTTTTCTCTTTTCGACGATGTATAACAACCTATATCAAAATGAAAATGTGGGAAACATTATTTATTCCAATTTTTATTTTTTGTTTTTTTAATTACTTTTAAAACAAATGTAAAAAAAAAACCTAATACAATTAAGTGATAAAATTACAATAAATTCTAAAAAAAAGTTCAAAATTCAGATAGTTATTGGATAAAAACAAATGACAGCGTTATAGTTCGCTAATCCGAACATTTCATCTCGGCAAATAGGAAGTCAAGTTAACGTATATAAATCTGGAGCATCAATAATTTTAAAAAAGCACAGGGTTCTCCCTTAAAAACTGCAGATTACTCACACTTTTCAAGTAAATAATAACATCCGTAACATTTTGCAGATAGTTAATCAACAAAATTACGGAAAATGGTGATTTCATAAAATATAAATAAAATAATTTTAAAATAAATCTAGGATAGATGCATCCTAATTTTCTAATTGTGGATTATTTAATCATCATAACGAATCTATTGGGCTCAGAACTATCCACTCATAGTTATTCCATGGCGAAACTAGTGCGCTTCGCTATAATGTTTTTTGTGGCAGATTGCGAAATAATTTACATGGTGCAATTATATTTCTAACTGCACAACGTCATTTGGAAATTCTTCAAAAAACCTTATAAGATTTGTTGGATGATTTACCTTTGGCACAAAATATTAAAATATACTACCAGTAAGATCTTTCATCTCATTGCTAGAGATATTATTACTTATTTAAATGGTCGTTTTAATAACAAAGTAATAGCGACTAATACATCTGTTCAGTGGCCAGCCAGATCTACATACTTGACGCCTCGTGACTTTTATTTGTAGGGTACTTTAAAAAACAAAACTTATGGAATTAACCACAATTATAATAATGTAGATTAACTTCGTTAAGCAATGACAGAGGCAATAAAAGGCGTAATTCACGACACATTGCTATAAGTAACTGGCAATATTCTAAAACGATGTCAATTTTGTTTAGCTTTTTTGGCCATTCAGCCATTAACAGTCAGCATTTTGAGCATTTTTATAATTTATTGTTATTTTACTACTTAGTTATATTACATTTTTGAAAAAAAAAAGTCACATTTGTTTTAAAAATAGTTTGTAGAATAAAAATAAATATTGGATCTATTGATATTTTCCATATATTTTATTTTGACATAAGTTGTTATACATCATAGAAAAGAGAAACAAAAGTCAATATAGACGTGTAAAAATCAAATATGGCGGCCATTTAAAATAAAAAAGTTCTTATTAATATCTCGGAAATCATCTTGACTTTTGTTTTTACTTGATGCTTCAGTTTGTGCGATCGAATCAAGTAACTTTTATGTTAAACTTATTTCCGCATCATTAATAATTATAGAAATATCAGAGTTTTTAGAAAAGACCGATTTTTAGTTTTTTTAGAATAATTTCTAAACTGCTTGGACTTTTGAAAGCTTTTCAACATAATCTGAACCAGCATTCAAAACTGTATGACATTGCCCATTTAACCAGATCTTTAGGTTTCAAAATAAGAAAACTACCCATGCACTCCTACACTATTTAGGACACCCTGTATAACTTTACATTGTTAACAGAAAATACTCTAGGGAAGACAAAATATTAAATAATATTTTGTTGATGCATCTATGAAGTATCTTGTAGTTTAGAATCTTATAGTATAGAATAAAAATAAAAATAACAGGAGATATTTCCCATATTTTTTTTTATATAGGCTGTTATACACCATTGAACAGAGAGAAAAAATCGATTTAGACGTATAAAAATCTTAATAATCTTGGTAATCGAGTATGATTGGCTCGCTGTTTTTCACTTAAAATCAGTATCCCTATAGACTTGGATGCTTCAGAAATGTATGGGTTTATGTGTATTTTTGTTGATAAAATTTTGATAAAATAAATTTATATTTAGAGGTCGCACAACCGAATTGAAATTTCGTAATCTTGCCAAACATGGACGGATACGTATTCAATGTTTTCTTCTTTTTTTAAATATTTTCTATAAAAATCTAAATAATTTTTTGTCTATATAAAAGAAAACAGGCAGTATAGAAGACAAAAACAAATCAAAAACAAACAAAAAACTTATGAAAAACATACGAAAAAAAAACACAAATAAGTAAATTACACGATGTATGTTTGTTATGTACTTCCTTAATTTTTCATAATATTCATTTATGTATCTAGGGTGTAAAGAGACTTATATGGCCCGAACCCTGATTCCCAGCTCGAGGCGAAGCCGAGTACTAGGAAAAGGATGTAGGGCTATACAAGCAAGTTATACCCGCGATACGTACACTATTTTATGCCCAGACGTTTTTATCTCTAATTAATTATAAAATAAGTACAAACATCATGCATACCGGTAAACGCAATTGAAGTACGTTGACGTTGCCGTCAGATGTTTATATCCTAAATATGCCGTCTAAAATTACAACTCGTGTAATAAATTCAAATAGTTGTCGTTGAACTACATCTAATCTATAAAATGTAAACATTAATAAATGTACTAACTGCATTATAAATATAAACATTCGAAAATACTTGGTTTCAGCTTCTTTTATAAATTCTGACGTTTATTTGATTTAACAAAATCTGACGTTGAAATATTATTTCCTTTATGGCCCTAGGTCGGTAAACAGGCACAACGGGCTATAAAGAGATGTTTAGCTTGAGGTGAGTCTGGCAATAATAGTTTGATTATTATATACCTGTGCATAAAATTCTTTATTTTTATCTAAAATAGCTAAAAATAAGGAATTTTATTAGATAAATAATGAAGAATATTACTAAAAGTTAAGGAAGTACATAACAAAAGTATAACGACATAAATAATACGTATATTAAGTCACTCATTAAATCTCGTTCTGAAAAGCTTTTTTAATGGTTTAACCTTGTAGAATTGGTAAAACTTTAACATTTTAGTGAAACTAGTACTATTGTATATAATTTTACTATACATTATCCTTCACCAGTTTGTTCTGCAAATTTTCAAGAAAATTCGATTTTGGCGCGCATATATATTAGATAAATAATATTTTAGTATATTGTCACAAAATGGGATTTTAAGGTTTAAGTGTAATATTTAATGTAACGATCATTAAAAAAATATATTAAAAAAATACACTCAGATGCAAACAAAAACGAGTCATTGGGTCGTTGTTTGCAAAAAAAACATTTTAAAAATTTTAATGTTGGTATAGTCCTTAGAATAAAAGTTTGAGTGTTTTACAAGCTAAGAGACCATCATGATGTACAAAAAAACAACATATGATACTTATCAGTTTATTTAATAAGCTAAAATAACATTTGAAGGTATGAGTTCTTCACTACCTATTGCTCATTCGGCATTATGCATAGAGGATCAAGGTGGCTACTGGGTTTTTACTTGTTTGTTTTCGATTAACTGTCATTTTCATTATTAATGTCTGTTAAGTTTATTTTGCAGAAATGCATTTTCTATCGTGTATACGTACATTATCGATTTCGCTTATTAATGTACATTAAATAAATAATAAGTACCATATGTTGCTTCTTTCTACATCCTGATGGTCTCTTTGATTGTAAAACATTAAAAAAATTATTCTAAGGACTATACGAACATCAAGATTTAAAAAAATGGTTCTTTTGCAAACAATTACCCAATGGCCCGGTTTTTTTTGCATCTGAGTGTAATAAACTTTCGTGCAAATGCTGTATGTATTATCAATGTTGATTCGAGTACATCCAATATCATGCTGACATTCATACTACTTCTTTTTTGTGTGTTTTAAACAAGCGTCGCAGTACAACTATATACAAGGTGTATCTAAATGATTGTTGTTACGTAATCACTTCAATCCAATTGTGCCGCCTTTCAAATTTGTATAGCGTACTATTTGATAACTGTCACTGTCAACCATACCTGTCAACTGTCATATAACATAATAACAGTAGTTTGTTAAAATGTACACTGATCAGAAGAACACTTTTATTGTTGAGGCTTACTTTCGTAATGCACGATTTGAATATTGAGAATGGATTTATTCCAGAGTGCGTTCGGGAATTACAACAAAAGTTCCCTGACCACCAATTTGATTATTTGGTTTTATCAATACATATTTCACGAATAGTGCACCATTTTTGGGAAACTGGTATTGTTCAGAAAGGGAAATCTTCAGGCAGACCCTCAGTATCAGGAGAGGTTGTCGCAGATGTTTGTGAACGAGTCGAGGTAAGCCCTCAACAATAAATTCGTAAATTGACTATGCAAGCTGGAATTCCCTCGAGCACCTGCCATAGACTTGTGAGAAAGAGGTTGAATTTACACCCTTATAGGGTCTCAGTGGTGCAAGAATTGTTTCCAGTGGATCCTCAACGCCAATTGAGTTATTGCCGATGATTTATGGAAAATTTAAATGACGATCGATTGCATGATTTAACATTTTTCAGTGATGAGGCTTGGTTCCACCTATCAGGATATGTTAATTCACAAAACTATAGGTGGTGGAATGCTGAAAACCCTCATCTTTTTATGAAAGCACCAGTACATCCTAAGAAGGTTATAATTTGGTTGGCTGTGTCTCGCCGCAGAATAATTGAGCCTATATTCCTTCATGATACAATAAACATTGAGAGATATCAGCAATAAATTGTCCAGTCTTTTATAGACCAATTAGATGATGAAGAATTGCGGAACGAATATTTCTAACAAAATGGTGCAACAGCTCGTACAGCCAGAGCAACGTTCCCCTATCTGCAAGAATTATTTGATAATTGACTAATTAGTCAAGGACTATGGCCGCGACGCTCTCCAAATCTGACTCCACTGGACTACTCAATTTTTGGATATTTAAAAGATAGAGTTTTCTAAAGAACACTGCATACGTTGGAAGAGTTAATGGCAGAAATCGTAAATGTTTGCCGAACCATAACTCCTCAAATGCTAATCAACATTTTCGACAATAAAAGAAGACCAGTGCAAATGTGTTTACAAGCAAATGGTACACATTTTCACCATCTGATTTGATTATATATTTTTTCCAGTCCCTACATGGTAAGTATACTGTTATGACATGGATTTGATGGTAGTAAGTCCCACTTACCGATAAAGGTTCGGTTACTATGAACAACGGGATATAATTAAACACTTACCTCCCTCAGGGAGGTAAGTGAAAAGTTTTCTGTAGCGTTATTTCTTTGGCACCACTCACTAAAACACTTATACGCATTTTGATAACGCCCTTTGGACTTCTCCGGCAGTAGGAAGGAACAGGCAGCATCTGCAGCCTCTTCAATTGCCATTTCTTGTTTATTTTCATTGGAATTCATTTTACAACTGAACGAATGCAATTTCTGACACTCACACCTTGTTTGACAAGTAGTCTTGGCTACTTGGGGATGTTGATTGTGAGGACTTTATTTTTTATCTGGTTAGTTTTATGTACACGTAGTTTAAGAATGCCCTCGATTTTCAAAACAAGGTTATATAAATAATGTACATTTAAACTCGTGGGCCCATAAGGAATCCTTCATAGTAGTCTTTGCTTGTGCTTGGAAGCCACAAATATTGCTGAAACTAATAATGATTTAGTATTTCAGTACTCAAATAACTGACACAATAGAAATTTGACTTGCATGAAGATTGCGTTTAATGCCATCTTCATGAGTAATGAGCGAATTGTCTTGTGGGTCTTTAAATAATTCTTCATTGTTGTCTTTTAGTGTGTTTGGAAGCCACAAATATTGCTGTTGAAACTAATATAAATTTCCTATTTGAGCAGTCAAATATGAAATTCCACAATATAAATTAGAATAGCATGAAGATCACTTTTATTGCCATATTCATGTCGAATGAGTGTAAATGAAGTTGCCTATGTCAAAAATAGAATATTTTACTGGAACGGAACAAAAATATTTAACATGGTGACGTAATTTCAAGCATTACACCTTGTACAATGTTGAGTCGCGCATCAAAAATGTTGTGAAACGTTCTCATAGACTGTGCAAGTTTTTTAACCCGATTATCGCGAAATTATTATATCCTTATTTATGTAAGTACAACAATGTCTACGCTCAAAACGAAATTATATTAATTCTTCTCTTCCAAGTTTCTCCGCCAATTCAACTGCGTGAAAGGTTACAGCGTTAACTTTTATGAAAGGACAATTCACCAGGATTAGCTGCGACGATTATTGTAGAATACTGACTCAATAATTATATATTCTATATACCACTTGCATGAATGGCAGCAATCACGCTTCAATGTCTGCTCCAATTCGGATCATTTGCAGAAGTGCAAATGAACGGGCGCTTCCACCTTCCTGGCAATAAATGTATCGTATAAATGAGTTCTTCCGACCCGTTTGTAATTCACAAGTCTCTAATGGACCCCAGCACATAAACACAACTGTCAAAATCAATACGGAAAGGATCATAAATTCATTAATTTGAATGCATTGTTATTGCCTAAGAATCAACTAACCTCCATGTATGCCTATCGACTATTCTGTACTCCTCAATAGGAACAAAGAAAGGTAAACGCTACACGTGTAGATTAAGTTAAGAGCTATGAATCTTGGAGGAGGGATGCGTGTGGCCCCTGAATATTCGACACCGTAATTAAGTAAATTGTCTCGGAGATATGGCACAGGGGCATTCGTCGTGATTAAATGCTTTACCTGTGCAGCTAATAGAGCTGAGGTGTACTATTCCACTCCATGCTCCAACGAGGAAGGTCGAAATTTATTGCTTTAACCTATATTCTCACACTTTTGCTCATATATCATACATTCAATGTAGTGAAGTTAAAATTAATTATGGTAATGTTATACATCCTTCTTTTTTACAGAAAGTTCTAACAACTTCAATTATAAATTATTATATATGTATATATATTTTTTGTGTGATAGTTAAATGTGCCACTCTTTTAACTTCAAGCACTTTGAAAAACTAAATTTGATCTGATGATGTTTTTGCTTCATTTTTCATGATATGCCATTTTTCACTTTCAATTGTCATTTACTCGAAAAATTTCTTATGTAACATTATGTAATATTTTTATACTGTCAGTTTGACAATGAAAAGATCTGTCAAAATAAAGAACAAAAACAGGGAGTTGTCATTAAAAAAACAATTGATGACATCATTACTTAAAAACAAATTATGGTTGAAGATCGACTGTCATGCAAAAATGTGTATTTTATCAAAGAAACTCGACGTGTTCGAGGATTTTTTTTTTAAATTTTTGATTTCGGTTTTAATGAATTTATTCCATAGTTTAGGAGCACACTGTATATTTCTGCAAACATCGGTGACACAGGTGATGCCATGGCTAGGCCTTCTTCTTGAATATAAAATTTGTTATTAAATCTGAAGTAGTTTTGGTCTAGACAGGTGTGTACTAAAGTTATCATTTCTGCTACATTATATGTTTAACTTTGTATTTGTAGATTTTGATTGATTATATTTTTTTTAGTTCGGGTACTGGCATAGATGTGAAATAGTTATTTACGTAACCTGTTATGAAAAGTGCGATATTGTTTGACGAGTGAAATATTTGCCAAATCGAGCGAAGCGAGTTTTGCAAATTCCACGAGTCAACCTATATCGCATATTTCATAACGTGTTACGTACAAAACTTTTTCTATTTTGCGTTTAGAATAAGTCGATTCTAGCACCCAAATGATGTCATTTGAGTGTTAGAATAAGCGGTTGGCGTGCTAGAATAGACTAGTAAAATGTACTGCATTGATGTTGGTAGTGGTAGCTTTGACCATTGACGTTGAACTGTCAATTGACATACGTCAAAAAAATAATTTCACAGAGAACAGCAAATTAATGAAAACGAAGTTTAATATAAATTATTACCGTGGAAAGTACAATTATTATACACATTAATAGTTACAAGCGATTTGTCTTGAGAATTTATAGTAACACCAATCACGAAATTTGAGATTTTTTGCTGTGTAACCTTGAGATGATCTTTTCAAAAGTGTCTGTAATTTATTGTACTTGGATATAACCACATCCATATATATGCTTAAACATGATCTCAGCATCGAATAGATTCTCTATAAAGTAGACAATTTATACTTTTGGCGTTGAAGATCAAAATAGGCAAGTAAAACATTTTCGGAAATTCCTTGTATGTTACTTTGCTAGCGCTACTCTTCAAATTTTTGAAATTTGTTTTTCCTACTGGGATTTGGACTTGTCAGGCAGTAGATTTTCTAAGGCTTTTTGTGCAATTTGCCCAATTTTCGGCGGCGTAAGTGATTAATTTTCTTCGGAATTCATTTTCAAACAACGCAAAATTGCGAAAATAAAATCTGACGTTTCAAAATATTTTTTTTCCACAGCCGCCTAAATTTACGCTACATAAATATCACCAACCACCGCAAAATCCCCTAGATTTAAAATTTAATTTTTTTAATTTATAAAATAGTATGATGCGGCAAAATAGAAAAAAAAGTAACAAACACTAGTTGCAGAAGGTCATTCAAGCCTTCTGCAACTATTATACCTTCTGAAGATCAGAAGATACCTTCTGCAACTGGTATTTTAATATACTATTATTTAATTCCCTCACAATTATTTAATCTACTATTTGAATAAGAACGTTCCTTACTATATCACAGAATCAGATCACCTTATACCTATTGTCTCTACTTAAACATAATTGCACTGACATGAACAAATTTGTCAGGAAACTAAAATAATTCACAAATTTAATAATTATGCCAAACAATATCCTCATACAGCGATTCAGAACTAACTTCTGATGTTAAAGACTCTTGTAATGTTGCCATGGGTAGTTTACTACCAAAAAAAGAGCTGCCAGAGCTGCAGTTATGTAATATAATTACATAGCCACGTTACATAACTCTTGAGTGACAGTTAGGAAAAATTTGACGTTTCATAACGTCAGATGTTGATGTAAAGTTTGTGTTTTCATAACGGACATCTTTACATCGAGAGATACCATTGTTGCATTTGTATTTATTTTTCAGTTTACCATTTTTTCAATTAATTCTAATGACTTTTTGATTGAATAATTTCATCTACTTACAATTTATCATTTTTGAAAGTGTTTGGTTCATCATACTGCAAATTTTATATGTTGGAGCATTAATGTATGAGACAACTAGTCGTATTGGAATATCTTCTTTATGGATTTTGAGCATTTCATAAAATATTGGTGATTTTGGGTTCATGATTTAAAATTTTTATATTTCCTTTTCCGGAATGATGGATTTTGTTGATTTCATTGCTTCCATTAAATATATTTTTTGAAATTTACTAGTACGATCTTGCATGATGATGTGGAAGTTGTTATCTTGAGCATGAACTTATTGACTTTATTTATGTATTCTTATTTTTTCACGATTATATTCATGATTATTAGTTTCATGATTATATTTCATGATTTCATAGTTAGAGAATCACCCGTATCTGCTTTACAAATTATTAAATTTCTGTTTCTGCATTTTGTTCTAATATTATTTATAGCTTTCCACCTCTATTATCTGTATTGCCTATTATCATTGATTCATCAAAAACGTTTTTTGATAATATTTGCAAAAGGAATTGTTTCTAAGTTTGAATTAACTTATATTCGATTGAGCGATAATTCGGTTTCTAATGCAAGTAATTCTAAATCTGGAATTTTATTTCTCGGTGTTACTAAATACTTTTAAGCGTTTTTTAAAAGTGCTTTATCTTGCCAATTAAAATCAATATTTGACCTTTGGAGTGCATTGTTGGGGTGTGCTTGACCTCGCGCCTTGTTTTTTTTTTGAAAATTTGTCGATAATAAAAGATGTTTTTTAAAATGCTCTCGTGTATTCTTCAAACTAGGAGAGTGCTACAAGTAGCCCAAACAACAATTTTCTAAAGCTTTCTAATAAAAAACCACAGCGTTCTGGGGTCATGGTGACCCCACAATGCAATACTTGTTTCATATAAAAATAAGTCAATATGATGGTAATCAGCGCGCTAAGTTTATAATTGTGTGTGCACTTTTGGTGTCAGCTCGATTATACTATAACCTAACTTTGTTTTACTTGCGTTTACAGGTTTGGTTTTTCTTTTTCTTTTCTTTCAACGAATTTTCGTTTTATTAATTTTAGCCAGAAATACATTGACATAATAAACGAAGCGTTGACCGATCCTGAGCTATACTCTGATTTTTCTAAACTGGCGTGCACGTCATCAAACAGCTGTGTGATGAGGTTTTTTCGTACCAACGTGATTGTTTTCGAGAATATGCATAACAATTGTTTAAGAATCGAAATTATTCTGAGGATCATTTGTTACATAACACTGATCACCGGTGGTTATAAATAGGTAATCGGTGTATTAACCGAGGACACAATTTTCGCCTGCCAATCATGTAATAAATCATGTTATATTGGCAGCGGTGATATTTTTTCGCCGACGATGCCACATCTTTTTCACTAACACATGCTCATACATGTGTGTATAACCAAACTTCTTTGACGTTTAACTTGTTACATTTGATCGATTATTACATAGCATATTTTGCCATTGTAGATGTTAATCCATAACCACAGGATGGATATATGTACGAAAAATGGCAGAGAAGTCGACGAATTTGATACGAACCACGCACTGTCGCACACATTTGCACGGGCGGAACCCATGATTAAATACCCAGGACAGCTGGCAACCTTATAAAATTGTGCCATCATTATTATGATTATTATTTTGATGACGTGCACGCCAGTTTAGAAAAATCAGAGTATACTAGCGCTTTTTGAAGACGATAGTTTTTGGGATGAAGCGCCGGAGCCGATGCAAGAGTATTTGTCATGTAAAGACAAAAGTGAAGAGGAGCGCATAACCGGTGATAAACATTCTTCCGATTCCGAATTTTAACAATCTGAGACTGAACATGAATGTGAGGAGTCTGAAAGTACCGACGGGAATACTCTCGGCTCCACTGCTAATTATTACGTTGGTAAAAATAAACGTATATGTATAAAGTGGTCCAAACATGTTCCCACAACAAGGACCAAGACTAAGTATATTGTTGTTCACTTACCGGGCCCCAAAACTGTTGCAAAAAATTTGTTGTTAAAAAACCGGTTGATACTTTTTTCGCTGTTCTTTGATGATGAAATCATAAACTTGATCGTAACACACACAAATATGAAGATCGAAAGTAAGATTCGGGGGCGAGAAAAATTAGAAAAATACAAAAAAATACTAAAAAAGAAGAGATTTTTGCGTTATTTGGACTTCTGTACGTGATGGGAGTATTTAGATCAGCCCATTTATCGCTTCATGACTTATGGAATTTTTCTTATGGGCTACCTATATTTGTGCCACAATGTGTAAAAGACGTTTTATTTTTCTCCTTGCAAATCTGAAATTTCATGACAGGAGCACACGAGTACAGAAAAATAGCAAGTTAGCTGCTATTTCAGAAATATGGGCTCGAGTACAGAAAAATAGCAAGTTAACTACTATTTCAGAAATATGGGCTCCATTCGTGAGAAACTATGAGAATGCTTATAGCATTAGTGAGTATGCCATCATCGATGAAATCCTATGCCCATTTAGAGGCCGCTGCAGTTTTGTTCAGTATATTCCAAGTAAACCCGCCAAGTATTGCATCAAAGTTTTTGGAATAAATTGCGCCGGGACATTTTATTTTTTGGGAGGAAAAATATATGGAGGGAAAGAGGGCGAGTACTAAGCAAAACATTTAGCACACGACGTTGTTATGCATCTCGCAAAACCAATACACAACACAGGAAGAAACTTGATAACTGACAATTGGTATACTCCATACCGTTGGGAGAAAGTCTACTTACAACAAAAATCACGCTCGTGGGAACTCTAAAGAGGAATAAAGCAGAAATCCCAAACGAATTCTCACCAAACAAAACACGCGTTCCTCAAATAACTTTGAAGGGTTTTAGGAACAAGGACAAACATGTTTCGTATGTCCCCAAAAAAGGAAAACCTGTAGTACAGTTGAGCATATTTTATGCTCGTGCAACGACCCTTGATCCAGAAAATAAAAACAACCCAGAAGATATCTCATTTTATAATATGACGAAAGGCGGTATTAACACGTTGGACACGCTTTGCTCTATATACAGCGTCCAAAGGGAGTCAGAGATGGCCGATGTTACTTTTATATCTACTGACAAACATAATAACCAAGGCGCGGATTTCTAGATATTATGCTATACTTCAGTTTTAATAGCAGACCAAAATGACCTCGTATCTATAAGAATTTCAGCAAATAAAGTAACGTGACAATTTTTTTATTGTGCTTTTATGCATATTTTCAGTTTTTAAGCTTATAATTGCTTTAATGCATTTTTTGTGCATATTTCATTATTTTTGTGCTTATTTGCTTGTTTCTCCATTTTATAGCATTTTATTTATATTACCTAGGAATATATTTTGTTGCAAATTATTCGAATTAGAATTCAGTTTTAATATTACTCCGTTACGTCCAGAGTGCTTGGTTATCACGAAATCATCAACAAAGCGAGCGTGCGTTCGTGATATTTAGTATACAAAGCTTGATTATTTCTGGGATTACCCTATTTTTACGTGCACAGAACGCATCTGGGGCAAGTGCGCTATCAATTCAGTCCAATTTATCTCAATATTCAGTGCGTTGTGCTTGTGCCTTGTGTGTATTACGTAATTATAAGTTTCCTTGTATAAAATGCCGAAAGTAAAACCTTCCGTCGATGAATGGATACGTGGACATTCTGAATTAAAATATGAGAACGGCAAATTAATTTGCAGGGCTTGTATCAAACCGGTAAGTTTTATTTTGTGTTGCTATTGGCCTAGGCACAAGCATGTATTATGTTGTAGATTAACTGCGAGAAAAAATTTAACATAACACAACATATCAAAGCAACAGTTCACCTGGAAAATTTAAAAAAACAAATCTGCAAGCAGTACCCTGAGTACCCATCAAACTATTTCCGAGTCTTTTGCGAGTTCTTCTACGCAGAATGAAACGGAATTTTACTTTGATTTATGCAATACGATGGTATTTTCTAACATTCCGTTAAAAAAACTACATAATAGTATGTTTAAATCTTTTTTACAAAAATACACCTGTAGACATATTCCTGCCGAATCAACCATTTGCAAAAACTACGTCGAGCAAGTATATAAACACACTATTGAGGAAATTAAAAAGATAATTGGCAACAATTACATATGGTTCTGTGTTGATGAAACTACTGATTCATGTGGTCGGTACATCGCCCATTTAATGACTGGAATATTTAACTAAGGCTCCACCAATGCATTTTTAATTAGATCCAAGCAGTTAGAAAAAACATATGGCAATACCGTTGCCAAATTCGTTCACGATGGATTAACACTTTTTTTGCCAAACCCCGTACCAAATGATAAATTATTATTGATGCTTTCTGATGCCGCTGCATATATGTTGAAGGCATATTCTAATTATATTTATTTACAGTTTCGTAAGCAAAGCGATTAATAAACTCCAAGCAAAGGACACAACTTTGATAGATGCGGTTCAAATAGTTGAAGATTTTAGGAACAACGTCTCAAACGTACGGGAATCTGTAGGAGAGATTATTAAAAAATGTGTTGAAGTTTTGTCAAAAAAATGAAGGGTTTGACGAGTTACAAAAATATCAACAGTTTTAAAAGGAGATTTTGTGGTAAATATTTCAATTGTTCCCAAATTCAAATATGCACCGATTACAAGTGTGGATGTGGAGAGAAGCTTTTCACACTTAAAAAATGTGCTCAGTGATAGGAGAATGGGATTTTCCGTTGAAAATTTAGAAAAACATTTAATTATTAGTTCATTTAAAAATGAGCAGTAATCATTATTTATTATTAATTATTATTGTTATAAATATTAATCACTAAAACCTATGTTATTAAAATATTACTTTTATCCACCTATAGTGCGTTCTTGTTAATAAAATTATGTTTTGTTTTGTTTTGTTCTGTATTATAATTAAAAAAATATGCCTTTTCATGCTTTTTCTGCGTTTTTGTGCTTATTCTAATCTTTATGCTATTTTATATGCTTGTTTTCTAAGATTTTTATGCATTTTTAAGCGCTTATTTTGTAAATTTTTATGCTTATAAATTCGCGCTGTGATAATAACTGTTAACGGCATGGTAATCTTCAATCAAGAAAATCAAAACAATCCGAGAGATAAAAAAACATGGGCAAAGATTATTTATCCGCGATATGAGTGAAGATTTAGCCAAAGCTCACATGTCAAGGCGCGCAGAATAGCCTCAAATTACATCAGCCGTGAGGCTCAGTATAAAACGTTGTAGTTTTCAGTCCCCAACATCAAAAAGACCTCGGCTTCAGCTAACTAAAACGACAAGAAAACGATGTAATACCTGTCCGCGAGCTAAAGATATCAAGACGTCTGACCAGTTTGTTCAAAATTCCTGTAAAAAGCATGTTTGGAAAGACCACTCTGTTATCATGTGTTAACATGACTTGTTACGAATCCTGTACCTCTGATATTTGAATAAACCATACGTAGTTACATGTAAAATTTGCAATTCCATTACCTATTAAAAAAAAACAACCTACTTATTTACATTATATTTTGGGGCTATGGTAACCCCTCAATGCAGAGTTTGCACCGGAAAATCAGTATGCATTCCGAAGGTCGAAGACGTAGGAATATTTTCTTCTCTTAGTGGTTTTAGTTTGTTTAATTTTCTCAGTTGGTTTATATAATGTTCATATGACTGCATTCTTACCATATCGTAAACATTCGACATGAAGTTGTCAAGTGGTATGTTATCTAGTCGTTTTGATAGTTCTATGTGTATAACTTTAAGATGTTTTCCTAGATTAAATTTTCTTGTGTACTACTTTCTATTCTCTGTAGCCAATATAATGTAGCTTTTTCCAATTATCTTTTAGCTTTTATTGACTTGTTTTTTTGTTTGAGCATTTGATTTTCATATAAGAAAGTATCACTTTACGAAACAATTTTGATAGTACACTTACAATCACAATAATTAAATTATTACATAATACGACTTATATAATTAAAGTACCTAATATTTTAATACAAATTAACGAAGAATAAAAATAATATGTTAAATTTCTCTATAATCGACCGTTATAGTCCTATGATTTTAGTCATATGTCACATACAAAAATATGTAATTTTCAATTATCTTTGACTCACATTCGAATATTGTTCACGTGGCCATTTTATTTAGAAATATTCATAAAACTAAAATAATGGCAAGAATCAACTTCCACCTTCTCTACACTCAGATGCAAAAAAAAACGGATCATTGGGCCATTGTTTGCAGAAGAACCATTTTTATCATATTTTGATGTTGGTATAGTCCTTAGAATAAATTTTTTAGTGTTTTACAATCAAAGAGACCATCAGGATGTAGAAACTAGCAACATATGGTACTTATTATTTATTTAATGAACATTAATAAACGAAAACGATAATGTACGTATACACGAAAGAAAATGCATTTCTGCAAAATAAACTTACCAGAGATTAATAATGAAAATGACAGTTAATCGAAAACAAACAAGTCAAAACCCAGTAGCCATATCTTTAAATGTAATTTTCGCTTATTAAATAAACTGATAGGTATCATATGTTGTTATTTTCTACATCCTGATGGTCTCTTTGATTGTAATACAGTAAAACTTTCATTCTAAGGACTATACGAACATAAAAATTTAAAAATAATTGGGTTATTTTCCAAACAACGGCCCCATGTCCCGTTTTTTGCATCTGAGTGTAGTTTGGTACTATTAAATATCAAGTTTCATTCCAAAATCCTTTCTAATTCTTAAGTTATCATGAACCCAAAATTCACAAACAGATTTTGTTTGTAAGTTATCATTTTGTGATATTATTAACATTATTGCTTCTGATTTCCTTCATATCCGAATAAATATTACACCAGCAGAAATTACCATCTGTCTCTGGGCGCAGTATGTTAGGAGGTCTCGCATGTGGACCGACGTGAAAGTTCAGCCCGAAATTTCGATCTTGTTAAGCCATAAAAGTTCATGGCCCGTGGAAATTTTCAGCGGTGAGCTATGCGGGATACGGTGTATTGCCCCGGAACGCATCCAGGAAACCAATCATAATTTTCCCGGGGAGATATCCCCAATGATAAGACGAGAAAGGTGCGTCGTTCACTTGTTTGGGAAATGAATCGTTGGTTATCTCTGCATGCTTTCCACGTTGAATATTCATATCGATACTATGTTGCTTCATGGTGCAGAAGAATTTCGGCCCGAGTGCTTAAATTGGCTGCATTTAGATTGCGAGATCATTACACCGAAGCAAAATGCGAATGGTAATATCCTTAACTTAACATGTACTACGAAGTAATCGCCATCGTTTGAAATATTGTGTTTATAACATTAACATTCTCTTCCGAGGATGAATTTTTTAGAGATTACATAAGACATGTTAATCGTTTAGGACAATAATATTAAATTGCCAAATAGACTAGATTATGGCCTATAATCCTATAATTTTATAAATTTTCATATAAAAAATGACTTGCAGGGAAATACAATTTACTAAAATACTTCATAATAAAATCTTATTTGCTTGGTTTATAAAATTTGCCAAACAAATGCAAAACACTTAAAAATATTAAATTTATAATGATCAAGTATCTTACCAGTTATGCAGATAAACAGCGTTGTAAAGAGGATCATCGGAAGCTCCATTCTCGAAACCTGAAAATTTAACAAGAGTTCAGTAAAAAGTCGTGTAACGTGTAGTCCCGTCGGCGTAGTCGGCTCCCGTAAAAGCAAACTTTTCCACTAATTTATAATTAAGCAACTCGTTTAATAAGCCAAACAACATGGCAAATTTGATTACCCATTTCATAGTCGTGTATCGCGAAAATTACACGGCGTAATTCAGAGAGTATATATTTAGGCAAATTACACTCTCCCCCATCGCTGTAGCACTGATACATTTAAACTCGAAACAGGTTAACTGCCCAAAAAGATAGACTAATTCAAAAGATGCATGAGTAAATATTTTCGTAAATATTAAATTATTTACAGATTTGTACATATAATGATGTAATTATAACAGTAGCTGAAATTTATAAAAATCAATTTCACATTGATGCTCGTAATAATACTGTAATAATAATGATGTAAATGAAACATTGAAATCATAAAATATGGTATTAAAAATATACGGTCAGATATTTTTCACGCATATTCAGGCCCAATTTCTAAGTCTGTAGTGTTACCAGGCCTCAAGTTTTCAACATGGGACATTTCAGCTTGTTGGAAGATTAAAATTGGATCATTAGGATAAAAACATATTTATTAACAGTGCAAAATATATAATTTTCTGATATAGCAAACATATTTAAAATCCTTATTCCCAAATTTACAAATTTGCACATACAACCTTGTAACATTAAGCTGACGATATATATATATATATATATATATATATATATATATATATATATATATATATATATATATATATATATATATATATATATATATATATATATATATATATATATATATATATATATATATATATATATATATATATATATATATATATATATATATATATATATATATATATATATTGTTGGGTTAACCCCAAACAATAGCCTCATTATATAACTATTGCACAATGTTAGGTAACATTGCGATTTGCTTATGTTGCACTATTCTCTTATAAATAGATAAGATGCATGCATGAATAATGAAGTCTTGCTCCATACGTTCTATTGTTAACTTCGATCCATTATAATTGTATTTTAGCGTGTAATAAAGTTTAATTTACCGTATTTAATTGCAATATACAATATTTGAACCTTTGGAACTATTCCCAAAAGTGAAGTGATATAGAAACAACAATTGCTTGCTGTTTCTATTACTAGTGGTCACAACTGATATAGAAATAACAATAGCTTGCTAATTCTATTAATTAATCGGCTAAGATATGTATAAATCACATTGGTGTCAGAAGAAGATAAATAAAAGCAAATAGTTGACGTAATCCGAAACATCCACCAAAACTCAACTGGAATTCAGGGCCGCAACAATATACAGGGTGTCTCAAAAATGCGCATGTGCTTTTGTCATTTGATTCAGGGGGTTAAAACAAATTGAAAATTAAGTGTGGAAAATTTTCCGTTTGTCCCTCGTTATACAGTTATTCATAAAAATGTAAACAATAACTATAAACATTTTTACGACCACTACTCAAAACAAAATTTTGTTTTATTCATTTTATCAAATATAAGACATAAGTGTCAGATTTGACAATTAGTTTGACAGATGTGGACAATATCTTGTTTTGTAATGTTAATAATTTTAATAAAGATTAACACATACAATGTCAAATTTTCTATTTTTTCCTCTCGAATTTCATTCATGTTCAACAAAATTTCATTAATCACTGTCAATATTTCAGTAATTACTATAAAATATGTTCGTTTCTGTGAAAATTTTTATTACTGATATATTTTTTAATATTTCTACCAAAAATTCAGTCCTTTTAAGGAATTACTGTATAATGTTAATTCGATTCTCATACAATTTCAATAATTGTAAAATTTTCAATTATTTCTATTAAAATTTAAATATTTACGAAATTTTCATTAATTACTGTCAACATATCAATAATTTGTGTACATTTGTTGTCTTTTCTACAAAAGTTTCAATAACTGTAATATTGTCAATTATGTCAACTAAAATTTCAATTATATTTAACAAATATTATTAATTACTGTCCTATTTTCAGTCATATTTAACAAAATATCATTAATTACTACTAAAATTTCAATTACCTCTACCTTCATTTCAATCATATTTATCAAAATTTTAATAATTACTGTTAAAATTTCAAGAATTACGGTATATATTTTTATGTAATTTCCGTGTAAGTTTCAATAACTGTATTTTTTTAAATTATTTCTATAGAAATTCCAATGATATTTAACAAAGTTTCATTAATTATTGTCAGAGTTTCAGTCATATTTCACAATAGATCATTATTCACTGTCAAAATTTTAACAATTACTGTAAACGTAAAATGATTATAAATTTCTCTTCAAATTTCAATAACTGTCAAATTTTCAATTATTTCTACTATAATTTCAATCATAGTTAACAAAATTTCATTAGTGACTCGCAATATTTCAATAATTACTGTAAAATATTTTAATTTCTGTGAAAATTTCAATTACCGACATATTTTCCATTATTTCTACCATTTTTTACTGTACAATTACTGTACAATGTTATTTCGGTTCTCATGAAATTTCAATAACTGTTAAAGTTTAATTATTTTTATTAAAAATTTTAATCATATTTAAGAAAATTTCATTATTTACTGTCAACGTATCAATAATTCGAGTACATGTTGGTCATTTCTATGAAAATTTCAATAACTGTGAAATTATCAATTATTTGTAGTAATATTCCAATCATATTTAACATAATTTCGTTAATTACTGTCATATTTTCAGTTATATTTAACAAAATATCACTAATTACTGCCAAAATTTCAATTACTGCGAATTTTCAATTAGCACTAACTTAATTTCAATCATATTCAACAAAATGTTATCAATTACTGTTAAAATTTTAATAATTACGGTAATGTTTTTGTAATTTCCGTATAAGTTTCAGTAACTGTATTTTTTTAATTATTTCTATAAAAATTTCAATTATATTTATCACAGTTTCATTAATTATTGTCAAATTTTCAGCCACATTTCACAAAAGATCATTATTTACTGTCAAAATTTCATTATTTCGTGCACATTTTTTATCATATATATATAAACATTCTTTATTCGGCTATCGACCCCATGGGGTCTTTCCGCCTTATTTTTTATCATTTCTCTGAAAATTTCAATAACTGTGAAATTATGAATTATTTTTTCTAAAATTTCAATCAAATTTAACCATATTTCGTTCGTTAATTACTATCATATTTTCAGTCATATGTAACAACATTTCATTAATTTCTGTCAAAATTTCAATAATTCGTGCACATTTTTTGTCACATCTGTGAAAAAAGCAACAACTGTTAAATTATCAATTATATCTTCTAAAATGTCATTCATATATGTATAACAAAATTGCGTTAATTACTGTCATAAGTTGAAATGTTATTTATTTTGTTATTTGTGACAATAACTCTATAACGAGGGACAAACGGAACATTTTTCACTCTTAATTTTCAATTTGTTTTAGGCCCGTGAGTAGAATCCCAAAAGCACGGGCGTCAATTTTGAGACACCCTGTATATATATTTTTTTGTGTATATAATAGTTATTTACGTGGCAAGCTTAGTAAATTAGCCTTTATGGGCGAGCTGGAAGGTTTGCAGGGCGAGCGACGTAGGAGCAAGCCCTGTAATGCGGCGAGCCCCAATAAAGGCTAATTGCAAGCGAGCCGCGTACAACATTTTATTTTCTCTTGCTGAAAATTCAAAAAAATCATTATCTTTTGACATATTCAGAAACATATACATAGTTACACATAGTTTGCTGTGGTGTAAATGGATTGACAATTGTCATTGTTTACAAATAGTAAAGCCGTCAATAGTGAATACAGACAGATATTGTGGCCAATTAATTATGGAATTTGATAGAGATGAAGAATTCGAAGGTGATTTTGATGCAAGTATTTGTGAAATTAAAGAAAATGTCGAAGCGGCGAATGTGTGCTTGATCCCAGAAAAATCCAGAGAAAGGTATCAGCAGCAATACAACTTATTTAACAACTGGAGGAAGAAAAAAGGCTTTAAGGGAGTTAATGAAGATTTAATTATGAGCTATATTTATGAAAAGTCAATTATTTACAAGCCATCATCATTGTGGGCATTTATGTCGATGTTGAAAGTACCTTATTAGTTTACGAAAATGTAGATATTGGAAAATTCACAAAAGTTACCTGTTTTTTGAAAAAGAAGTCATTAGGTTATAAACCGAATAAATCTGCAAATTTGGGAAGGCAAGACATTGATAAATTTATGAGAGAGGCTCCGGACGATAAGTACCAGATGATAAAAGTAGCAGGTAACACTTTACAGGCACCGTGCCTGTAAAGTCTCATTTACCGAGTCAATCAAGATGACAGTAAACAAACTATTACATGTAAAGAGAAAATAAAAGTATATAAAAAATATAAAAAAAACTTGTTACTTGTTCGGTGTAACACCCCCCGCCCCCCCCCCCAACAAAATAACAAAATAATGTTACTATAAAAAGATATTTTATTTTGATTATCTTTTATGTGTTTATTATATTGTTTTAAATACATTATAACTTCCGCGAACAATAAAATATGCTGATTAAACATAACTCGTACATTATATTACATTCCTTTCAAAATTTTGATTTGAACCTAAAATTTTTCCTGTAAATTTTAAATACAGAAACATTATTTTAAAGCTGCATATTGATACAAGAATATGTAAAAGAGTATATATGTAAGCGGTACGCGCATTAATTCCAGAACGAGCTAGACTCATTTAGCGCCAGTCGATTTTTTCCTGCTAATTCTTGCAAGTCGCAAATTTTCCGCCTGTTTAAACTTGCATGCTTACTGCGTCATATAAATACAAATGCACACATTCAACCTCCATGCATCCATTGTCGTTTGTTGAACATCGAATCAAATTAGAATAAAGTAATATAAATTAATATTATATGTGATATTTAATATTTATGTGATATTTTACAAAGTGTTGGCGATTTGGTGGAAATACAGCGACACACTACAAAAAAACGAACAATATAAATAAGGTAAGCTAATTTTATACACCTATTATTTTGGATTTGATTTAATAAATAAGTTAATTCAATTTTTACGTTTTAAACTGACTTTATTATATCCATAACAACTTTTTTTCAAACTGATCAAAAGCTTATTAAAGTGAGTAGAAAACGCTTCGAATTTTTTAGGATAATTTTAATTCATATCAATTTATTCTGAATTTTATTTATTCAGATTTTTGAATATTTACTATTTATTTCAGAAAATGTCTGAAGAGAAAGAAAAACTTTCTGACCATCAAAAGATTCTTAAAAAAAGAAGATGCGAAGAAGATTTGGAGAAAAATTATAGAAAAATTACGCATGTTTTTGGAATAAAATATCAAGATTTGCAGTTTACAGCTGTGCCTGAGTTCCGCCAACAAGCAGAGATGAAATTTTTGAAGACATCAATTTTCCCGTTGCCACTACTGATCCAACTGTACAAATTAAAACTTAGAAAAGGTGAGTATACTTGTATACCTGTTTCTGACGATCCAGGTTTAGTATAAAATGCATTTTCTTCTTTTGAAATTCAAACTTTAGTAGAAAACGGAACTAGTCTTTACCGAAACGAACTTAATAATTATCCTATAGACAAATATGGTAGAAAATTTTCTTCCATGCATTTTATACGTATTTTACAAATTTCAGAAAAAATAAACGAGATTGGTGCAAATTAAAAAAACTCGGTATTTTTTTGTGTATTTAACATTTCAAATTCCTTAAAGATGACCAAATTAAGTGATGAAAGCGGTTTTAGTGATTGGAAACATATAGGCGAATATTTTGTGACAGTTTGTGAGGATCCCTTTGAAGTAACGAAGAGGGCCGGGCTCTCGATGTCGGAGAGTAGGTAGGGTTAAAAAAAGGCTCCACGTAATTTAACCTCGTTGTTACTTCAATATAAGGGTCTCCTCCCTATCCGTATAGGTTGACGAAAGATAATCAGCGATACTCAAAACTACGAAAATATCGCAACAGCTGACTATCTAACGCCTACACCACCAGATTGAAAATTTCTCAAAGTGAGAATTGATATTGAATAAATAATTTAAAAAAAGTTAAATTTGAAATGAAGAAAAAGTGTTTAATAAAATTATTGAGAGGATTTGGGGTAATAAAAATCGGACTTTTGTGATTAAAATAATTGTGTTTATTCAAACACACATAAAATGGACACCGTGTCTCGCTGGTACCTGTAAGACATACCTACGCTCTGTAAATAAGTACACCACGTTAACTGCGTCATAACCGTCTTAACCAAACCTGGATCCAAATTCCGTAAACACGAATCGCGTAAGGTGAAGTACGCACGGAAATACCTATTTTACAACGGCGCAGGAACACGTTCAATACAATAAACGTCGCAATAGACAGATATATACACACAAAGAAAAATATAGAATTTAAATTGAAGCTACCAAAAAATATGAAATGAAATTAAAGTTAATAAAGTAAAATAAAATATATCATATTATGGCTTGTTTCGGACATTTCATCAGTCAGCTGCGACCTCACGAGCGCACCCACGCTCTGCCACCAAAAGTTATCGCCACGTGGAACGGCGCCTCGGCGTTCGATCGCCAACGACCTCAGAACTCTCAGAACTCCCAGAGTTCCTGCGTAAATGGGAACAGAGCTATGCCGATGCTAACCACTTGGGCTCTGCCCAAATCGTCTAAAACCACGGGACGCATTAGTAAGATCGCCACCCGCGTGTTTCGCAAAAAAATAAGACCCGTTCGCTCTAGTTACTTACTCTAGTGAGGTATTTTCTCGAGCGTATGCAATCGACTCTCATCCTTGTTTCAGTGTTTTAATCCTCCAGTGAAGATATTAGGACGCACACGATTAAATCCCGGAATCCAGTTTGCAGTAAAGTAACCACCAAATTTTTTGGCGCGCCTGCACAGTACACGTGACTGCTTGTCGAATCAAAGTGACCGTCGACACGCGATTCTCTGCTTGTACCGGGTCGTGGCGGAAACGGAAATTGTATTGGACATCCGGCCACGCGTCGTTGCCACACGTACTACCAACTTCCGAACCACAAAAAAACCATGTTCATTTAAGAACCGTTATAACTTTCAACCGCGTTTTTCATGAAGGTTTAGCTTCATGAAAAAAGCAATTTACACTTCGAAGATTTAAAAAAAAATGTCCGATTTACCTAGTCGTTGGAAATCTAGTACAACCATTTATTTTGCTACTCAAATCGTATTAAACGTGGAAACTAAATCTTGAAACTCCGTTGTTGAAACGATTTTTTATACCATCCAGTTTCTGTCTCAACAAAACTTAGCATTTCGCGGTAGTGATAAACACTCTAACATTCTAAAACGCATAGATATGATAGCTAAATTTTATCCCGTAATTTCTGAGCATACTAAAAGAGTGCAAATGCACAACAACATTAAAATGCTTCATTATCTCGGAGACATAATCCAAAATGAAATAGCCAATTTGATAGATAATAATCTTAAACGGCATATTTTAAATAATATTACACAGTCAAAATATTTATCTATAATCCTAGATTGCACCCCCGATAGTCGCCAAGAGCAAATCTCAGTTTGCATTCGATTCGTAAATCTGAATACAAATCAAACGGATTTTTGTATCCAAGTTTTTTTTTACAGCTTTCTGTCCAAATACGGATACAATAGGGCAAGGGTTAACAACTTTTTTGTTAACAACACTAGAACAAAATGGTTTAAGTATTATTGATTTACGCGGACAAGGTTACGACAATGGAGTAAATATGCAAGGAAAGCATAATGGGTTGCAAAAAAAATATTCTTGATATAAATTCAAGAGCATTTTTTGTCCCTTGTTGTAATCACAGTATAAATCTAGTTGTGAACGATGCTGTAAAATCCAATATGTATGTAATATTTTTTTCAACAGTTCAGGATATTTATAATTTTTGCTCTGACTCAATCAATCGATGGTCAGTTCTAAAAAAACACATATCGAATTTAACCGTGAAACCTCTGTTAGACACCAGATGGTCTAGCAGGATTGAGGCTATTACATCTTTAAGGTATCAACTGGGTGAAATATATTATGCTCTGTTTGAAATAGTTTGCGGGTGCGATAATTTATTCGGTAATAATGCAAAAATCTTAGCCACTGCTTCAGGGAAAAAAATAAAACGATTTATGTTTATTTGCACATTGCACAGAAAGGTTTTAATTATAATCAACTTATTCAAATAATTTTAATTTTTTGTGCGACATTTCAAAATTTTCTCAGCACTCAGAAAGTGAACAGTTGAAATTATGCACCGAATTAGAAGTATTTTAACAGACAAAGAAACAAATGAACGCGATATGAATGGTCTTGAATTATTGCATGAATTACAGTTTTTACAAAATTTTGGCCCAGAGATTACGTCTTTTCCAAACGAGACATTAAATTATATTAGTAAAATCAATTTAAATCAAGCATTTCCAAACACTACTGTAGCACTGCTTTACTGCACTGGTTTTGTGAACTATGCCTGTTTCTGTAGCTACTGCCGAACAATCTTTCTCAAAACTGAAACTTATTAAAAACTATTTAAGTCCCGTATCTATAGTCCATACTTGAGTTTGAGTTTGACTCAAGTCGTATATTTAGTTGCGTATTTTCTATAAACGTTTATGGACCAAACACAACCAAATGTACGACTTGAGTCGAACTCAAGCTCAAGTGCCGACTATAGATACGGGCCTAAGATCAATGTCATTCAATATTTGGCTATAATTTCTATTGAATCAGATTTATTAATTATCTTAAATATGCAAAAGTTGCTAGAGCAATTTGCTAGAAATAAGGCGCACAAAGTTACTCTTATTAATATATATATATATATATATTTTAATTTGATTTCTGCGTATCATAAATTTTATTATATTATATTATACTAGTGCCATTCGCCGTTGGGAGGTTATTAACGGCGCTCTAGAGATTGGAGGCGAATATCTCGAGTAAGAAGCCCAAACCCAATACACATATATGCACAAATTACACGGCGAAGGACCCCCGTTGGTCGACAGCCAGTTAGGGAAAATATCCCTAACAAATACAGTCACTACTTCTATATTATATATGAATGTATAATTTCATTGTATACTTGGCGTAACGATAGTTTGTTTTTATGACATTGACTTGCAATAAAATTTATAAGGGTGGGATTCTTCAACCACTTCAAGTTAGGTATCATAAAAGTCCAGGTATATAACTCGTCGACCAAAGGGCTCGCTATTTCTTCTCTCTTTGCACGAATTTTGCAGCTAGTCTGAATAGTAAAAGGCAATAATACGAGGGCTGTTTGACGGAAGAGTGACTTTTTAATGAAAACGTTATTTTTCTGTTCAAAATATATTTTATTTGTCAACATAACATCCTTTCAAGTGTACACACTTAGCCCGGCGAGTTTACAATTTTTTTAAACCTTCCAAAAAGTAATCTTTCGGAAAGTCTTCAAAATATGCATTTGTGTCGGTTATCTCCTCTTCATTTGCCTGAAATCTTTTTCCACACAGCCATTTTTTAAAATTTGGAAATAAGAAGAAATCACTGGGAGCCAGATCTGGCGAATATGGCGGATAAAGCAGTAATTCGTAATGCAATTCAGTCAATTTAGTTGTAGCAATTGCAGACGAATGAGAGGGCGCATTATCGTGATGGAACAACACTTTTTTTCTTCATCAAATGCGGTCGTTGTTTTTCAAGTTCGGCATCAATACATGTCTGCATAATCAGCATAATACTGGCCAGTTATGGTTTTTGCTTTTTGTAAACAATTACTAAAGATTACACCTTTAGAATCCCAAAAAACTCTGGCCATGACCTTATTGGTCGAAAAAAGTGTGTTTGCCTTTTTGGGAGCATATTCGCATGGAGAAATCCAGTATTTAGACTGTATTCTTGTTTCTGGAGTATAATGATGTATCCAAGTTTCATCTACTGCGACATATCGACGAAAAAAATCCTTTGAGTTACGTTGAAAACGGCCAAACATTCTTCTGAATTCTTAATGCGAACGCGCATTTGATCACCATTAAGCAAACGCGGCAACCATCTCGCGGATAGCTTTTTCTTATTGAAATGTTCATGCAAAATATTGTATACCCGTTCGGTTGAGATGTTTACTTCATTAACTATCTCACAAACTTTTATACGACGATTGCCAATTACAAGGCCATAGAGTTTATTAACCATTTCTGGAGTAGTCACAGTAAATGATGGTTTCGGACGATCTGCATCAACCGTGCTCATATGGCCACTTTTAAAAGCAGAAACCACTTACAAATCATTCCATGGGACGGAGCAGATTCTGGATAATATTTACGTAACTTTTCCTCGGTTTCTTTAATTGTTTTTTCACGTAGAAAATAATGTTTAATCAACACTCGAATTTTTTTTTTTTACATGTTTATAAAACCACGAAAACAGTTTCCTTCAAATAAGTATAAAACATAATCTATCTGTCAGATTGGTGCCAAATTTTGACAGTAGACCTCCGAAAGACCTCAGGAGCTAGCAACATAATCATTATAACGAAAGTGTTACAAACCTTTGAAAAGTCACTCTTCCGTCAAACAGCCCTCGTATATTCTCCGAAAAATTGTATAAAAAATGGTATTAATTTCTGTTTTTATATACACATTACGAGTATTTGAACTAATCTAAGTTAACTACAAACACGATTAAACTATTCAATGCTATTTATATTAAGGTCTTCTGTCTAATTTATATTGATTAAGTTCATTGATTAACAACCAGCATATTAAAGTCAAGAGCAACTGCTCTATTTTCATAATTAAATGGCATAAATTATAAATACTATAAATTCTCACATTACTACAGTTATTTAATCAACAATGAGATCCTCACTTAAATCAGAGTCATTATTACCACCATTATCACTATTATCATTTAATTGGATAATTAATTCCGGAACACTGTGAATTCTGTAGTTGTTTTCAATTCCTCGAACGTGGCGTATACAATTTTTCCAGCTCGTTATTGAAATGTTTTCCACTTCATCTTTAATAACTCTTAATGCTTCATTCGTAAATTTTTGATTGGTGTTGTTTGTTCGAATGTACGCTTTTAATGCACTCCATATCATCTCAATCGGAATTAGTACACAATGATATGGCGGTAACCATAATACATTGTGACCGTGATCCTCCGCTATTTTATCAATAACCTAATTTTTGTCATACGTTCTTTAAAACTTCCAGCAAGTGCTGTGTACGCCTCTTCGTAAAATAAATTATTGTTATCGAGAAAATCACAAATGTCAGCTTTTGTATTTCCTGCATTTGGTATTTTATTAATTTATTGAGAATGATAGCTTGCATTATCCATTACGATCACACTATTTGGTTTTAATTTTGGCAACAGTGTCTCGCGAAACCAAGCCTCGAACATATCTGCGCACATGTCGTCATGGTAAACCAAGGTGGAATCTTTCACATCTTTTGCTGGCAGAAGTAATGCTCAAAGATCAATCCATCTTCTGATCCGGCATGCAATATAATTATCCGCTTTCCTCGAGAAGGAGGAACATCCATGTTGCATTTGCTATTATTTGTCCAGCCTTCCTTGACAATATCATGACTATCATACCTAGTTTCATCTATGTAAACTATTGATTTATTTTCTTCTTGATATTTCATCATACTATTGAGATATTTATACTTGAACCTATGAACTATCTCCGACTCCATCAGCTTCTGTCTTCTGTCAATTGTTTGATATGCAAATCCAATGTTTCTGATAAAGTTACATAGAGATGTTTTTTCACAATAGGGTCTTCCGCGATTTTTCAAAAAGCTTGAAACTGTACTCTTGACACATTAAAATCATCATTGGCACTAATTTTTGTGTTGAGACAAATCGTTGTAATTAGCAAACACGATTTTAAAATTAACGGCGTTTGAAAAGGTCCCGAAATTCGGCCATGTTGCTGTGACGTCACTACCCACGTTGGCGCTCAGCTGTAGCATTGCTTACAATGGAGCGACAGAAAGAAAACGTCGGTTTTACGAAGAAAGGGACGAATAAGTATTGCATTGTGCCTGGATGTGATAGCAGCAGTAAATGCAAACCCAATAAGTTGTTTATAAACGTCCCAACAGGGGATATACGGAAAAAGAGGTTACAAGTCCGAAGTGATTCCGCGGTGTCCCACTATTTTTGTGAAGACCATGTTAATGTAAGTACATAATTTTCAATAAATTATCGACGAAATTCGATAAATATATATAATTAACTATCATCATTAGTAATGGGTATTCAAGGGGATTTCCGATTATATATATACATTAGTAATAACATAACCTCAAAATAGTTTTGTGGGTTTCATTCTAAAACAATACCTTACATATCATTATTACTTTTTGAAAGTTCTGTGAGATTTTGTACAATATGTTTTTACACAAACGTTTAGTTAAAACTGAAAAACATGTTTAAACAATATTTGTAGCAAACTGTTGATTTTAGAAATTTGTTTAGATGATAAATAATTACAAATTTTGAAATCAGCATTACCAATTCGTATGAGATGTAGTATATATTGCAAAATTTATACAGTATTTTATTTGTTCTTACAGCTGGAAGAGGATTTGGAAATTTATATGCGACTCCACGCATTTCGGCTACGTTGAAAAATTCACTTTTTGAGAAAAAGTCGGAAACCATTAACACGTTAACTTCTAGCAGATTATTTGGCTGTCCCTTTACTAACCAATCAGAACTTATTTTATGTCAGACTGGATTCTAAGTCGAAATAATCCACGATTCCTATCCTTTATGCACTGACTCCCGATCGTCAACATGCGTAATGACGTCACAGTGCCGCTCGGCCAATAACATCGTTCGTCGGTCACGTGACAAAATGTGTAAGTTTTACGATATTGTATGTTGTTTGCTGATAAGTTACAATAAAAACCAAGCGTTTTCTCTGTGGGATGTTTAATTACAGGTTATAAACTTTACGTTAAGACACAAAAAGGTTATATATATTTTTTTCAGGAAGACCCTACGTTAAGACACAAACAGGTTATATATTTTTTTTTCAGGAAGACCCTATTAATTGATAATTCTTCAGTTACCTTTTTATGTAACGAATCTATGGTGCAGACTTGGCCGTTGGCAATGAATTTATAAATTAGATTTCTAATGATGTGGGAATGACTTTCATGATTTTTTTTTAAATTCCACTATCGTTTCTTTTCTTTCTTTGACACAACCCATATTTCACTATGGCTCTAATTGAAGATACTGGCATTTTTGTTAAAATTGCTGTTTTACCGACTGCACCCCTTTCTCCTTCTTTTTCACGAATGGTGTTGAAATGACCCACGACAAACCATGTTTTATTTAGCTAAACAACGAGTAGATAAGACAGGTGTTATTTGCTGAAAAATCGTTCGTATTAATAATTAAATAAGTATCGCATTCCGGCGTAAAACTACGTAAACAGACTCGTGGGGGACCGCAGCCCCCTGAACCAGGCCGGGAGAATTCTATCAACAATGGGGACAATAAAAGCCATTAACTTGAGGGTAACACGATTTTACTAGTCGGGCGGAAATATCAACAGTTCATGGAAGTATAAATTACTCGAAACCAGACAGGGGATGTGCCACTGGCCGACATTGACCAATGCCGGGGGATCCAAAACCGAAAGTATAATATTACGGCCCATAGATTAATTAACTTAAGTACCATAAAAACAGCGCGAGCTACATGCACGCGTACCGAAATTCTTAGAACAGAGCCCATTTGGGCTGGATAACTCACACCACGAGGGGACATGATTTGTATCGGTAGCGAACACAAGCCGCCAGCAAAATATCGAGTGGCTTAAACATATGGGAGAAATTATTGCGCAGGCATCGAAAAAGGCACTTGCCCAGGAGGGCTAGACCACCGTAGAAGACCGGGGACGGCAGTATTAGGGCCCAAGGCTCGGGGAAAAGGGGGAGGTAAAACAGTTAGATTTTTGGGGAGACCGCGAAGTAATTAAAACAACACAAAGCAGGGGCCATCAAGACATCGGTACGGCTATCCAGTCGGCGAGAGATAGGAAGGGTTAATGAGTGAGTACTGACGCAATTGATAATCGAGTAACGCGAATCAAAACGCCTCTTTCGAAGGACACTGCGAAATATTCAGCAGAAAAGTCATTACGCGTGTAAAGTACATTAATTCGGCAAACCGCCGGAAGAATATCCGGTGACAAAATTACGAAAGAACAAAACAACCCCAAACAAACCACCATCAATTACCTCACCTAATTATCACTCTAGCAAGTCTTAGCGCCGAAGGCGTAGAGAAATGTGACTACCTTGAAAGCGATATACAGGTTTCGTGACGCCCTTTGAGGAGTTAATCTCCAAAAGAAGGGCGCATTTAGAAGCTCCTTCAACTGTATGTTAATTTCGTCCTTGTAATCTAGTTACCATAACGGGACTATTTTACCAACCGCTTTCATTGCCACGAAACTTCAAACAAACGTGCGAAGTGATGAGATCCTTCCTCCGAATCAACATACTCGATTATCATGCGTTTTAATTATTATTTATATTTCAATAGCCAGGGATTCGGGAAAGAGATAGGTCAGGAAGGTATTTAAACAGATATAAACTCAAGGGATTTCCCAGGTAGCGATCGCAACGGGAACTAAAAACCGGTATCCGTGAAGGTCAATAATTATTACAAAAATCAGCAAATATCATCATGTCATACCAAATCACTAAATCCTTGTAATTAACGTTGCGTAGTTATTATCACTAATACATCAGCCGAGTGAGTGATCGAACTAATAGGTCGTAATTGCATGACGGTAAAAATAAAACAGCCCTCAGCATCGATAATGCATGTGTTCAGTATTTGCATATTTGAATTCTTGAGCGATTGAGAAATGAATGAATGCGAGTCAGTATATTCCTGTAGCACGAGCATGTGAATATTATAGAAAAATCATTGAATGAATCAAAGTCCTAAGTCATGATCGGGTAAGAAATAAAGTTAATAAATACGAAACATAGCGGCAGTTAAGAATGAATGCGAATCAAGGAAATTCATGCATGAGCATGCGTAAGGAAGGTATATAAATCCGTGAATGAATCAAAATCAAAATTATGCAGAATCACATCCGCTAGGTGAATTCAATTATCACAAAAACCAAGTAAAAACAAACTAAAAATAAATGAAAATATTAAAAACAAAAGAAGACATAAAAAAAAATATATTAATTAAATAAAAATAAAAAGAGTCAAAAACAAACGAGGGGCTTATGTTTCATACACGTCAGACTAGTAGGGTTAGGGTATGAGACTCGCTATGAGATCAGATATATGTACTTTAGCCAGACACAACTGACCATCGTGCATAAATCACCGATCGTAATTTACCTCACAATTAGATGCATCTCAGACCAAATCAAAACAAAAACAAAAGAAAATAAAAATAAAAAGAGTCAAAAAGATGCATCTGTGACCAAATCAAAGCAAAAGAAAAAATAATATAAACAATAAAAAGAGTCAAAAACAAACGAGGGGCTTATGTTTCATACACGTCAGACTAGTAGGGTTAGGGTATGAGACTCGCTATGAGATCAGATATATGTACTTTAGCCAGACACAACTGACCATCGTGCATAAATCACCGATCGTAATTTACCTCACAATTAGATGCATCTCAGACCAAATCAAAACAAAAACAAAAGAAAATAAAAATAAAAAGAGTCAAAAAGATGCATCTGCGACCAAATCAAAGCAAAAGAAAAGATAATATAAACAATAAAAAAAGTTAATCACCAACAAAAGGGCTTATGTCTCATACACGTCAGACTAGTAGGGTTAGGGTATGAGACTCGCTATGAGATCAGATATATGTACTTTAGCCAGACACAACTGACCATCGTGCACAAATCACCGATCGAAATTTGCAATATAATTATTTGGGTGTTATTGCTTGGTAAATGCATTGCGAAACTGTTATTAAGGGTAAATCGTCACCCTTGATACTGGCATGTTATTTGCGGGGAAATGCACTGCTAAACTTTATCTGAGGATAAATTAAATCAAGTAAATAAAAGACAAAAACATTGATGAACGAACGCATGGGGAATGAATGACATAACCTAAACACCGTAATTAGCAGGGACAAATCGCATGTACTAGTAACCAGTAGAATTTGAATTATAACGTTAATTCACGCCAGAATACCACGAAATATAATCAGAAACCACGTAAAAATAGATAAATTCATTTCAAAACTATAATTCAAAATAAATCGTCATTCTTCATTATTTGTGTGTTATTACTTATTAAATAAACCCTTAGTCACCACATAAATGTAAAGCGTATTATTTTACCATAACCAAATGAAATAATCAGAAACCACGTAAAAATCATTACTCATTTCAAAACTTTAATTGAGAATAAATCGTCATTCTTCATTATTTGTGTGTTATTACTTATTAAATAAACCCTTAGTCACCACATAAATGTAAAGCGTATTATTTACCATAACCAAATGAACCAAACCTTACTTGCTAAATTAAAATGTAAAACCATATGAATTACTGAATGAATAAATTACTGTATGATGATATTTGTGTATGCGTATAATTTGATATTTTCCCCATAACAGACACAATACTTGAACAACGAACCATCGATCTTGTCACTATAACGATTCCATGAATCAAACACAGGTGAAGTACAGCCACTTAGATTACGAGCCACTCTACGTTTATAAATTAATTACAATTTATAATGATACCCCGGTATTGTACCGTTACAGTGTTATACACATTTATAATTATTTTCTTCGTATCCAAAGATAAATAATTGTTTTTTTAACCACTATTTGACTTTCATCTCCTTGGGTATTTTCCTCCTCGCTGACACTTATGTCAATTTCATCTTCTTCTTGGCTACTTTCGACCTCGACCTCGCTCTCACTCATTTCAGTCGTGTCGGACCACGGTCTCCACATGCTGATGTTCTGTTGTTTGGCTTTGGCTTGAATGTTGATGCACCAAAGAGTTGCCTGTGACTGAGTAATGCTCGCAAAATTTGTTCGACGAGAGAATTATTGGAAAAAAGGGTTTGCCTTTCGGCTCTCTCGGCTTTTGTGCCGGTCTACGAATCGACAAACAGCAGGCGGATAACTGGACTTTTATGATACCTCACTTGGAGTAGTTTAACAATCCCACCCTTATAATTTTTATTGCAAGTCAATGTCATAAAAACAAACTATCGTTGCGCCAACTATACCTACATTTTTTGTACTTATTATTGTACTTTAAAATATGAACTCAATAAAAAATATTTCTCAAAATGTCTCGTGTTTATTTCTAGGTTATAAAATCCGCGTAAAAATTACTCAATATTTACAAGTTGCAATTTTTTTAAAATTAACAATATATACTTTTGAATTGTAAATCATGGGGGGGGGGGCATAAGAGTGACTTTCCCCAGGGCGCCAGAAAGGCTTGGCGGGGCCCTGGTAATAATGTTGGTTAATCAGATAATAATTTTGGTAAATTGGACGAATTTTTGTAGATGCGTTGGAGTGCTAATTAAAATATTATATTAATTGTGTATCGTAATTATTTTATGCCAAAAGCATCGCTTTTGTTAAGAACACGAGAAAAATGGGCAATATTGAACACGATTTGTTCTCAAATTTAGCGAGACAACGGCGGCGATAAATCTAAATTTGAGACCGCGTAAAATTTGCGTCATTTGTTAAAAAAAAAATGAGCAACAGAAACTCCACGGGGGAGGGGGATTTACTAGCGCGCGATTAATCACCCTCGCTGTCCACGTTATACAATTTTTCCGCAAAAGCCGCGTCTTTCTATTTATATTATTGAGTCCGAGATGATACGGCCTGGGAATTCATATGCCTTTTTATACAGTAATCTGTGGGGGAGCGCGGATCAAGCGCACGCAATCAATCATCCTCACCTGAAACAAAATAATTATTCAGATTGATTGACGCCGTTCGAACATGTAATTAATAGATTGATCATTTTATGCGATTGCCCCGCTTGAGTCTCCGATTTATCATCCGGGAATTTCACGGCCGGTTGCCTGAAGGCGACTTTCCAATATTTCAATCGCAATTTGAATCGAATATGATGAAAAGGTGGCCGATAAAATACCTCCAGTTGGAATTACTCGTACGTCAGTGTATCTTTTTGAAGAAATTTAACTGAAAATCAACGTAAAATGCCTGCTGGCTGTTAGCTAGTTGCGGGAATTAAGATGTACTGTTACTGTTTGTGTGATGTCTGCACATGAAGTGCAGATTGCATACAGAATTTGTATTAAATAAATATTTAATACAAAAGCAAGGCAGATTAAATATCAAGTTACACTCGAAAGAATAACGTATAATAAGGGTTGTAATTGACCTATAATAACTCTCGACTGCAGATTTTACAATAATATTTCAAAGCGCTAATATTATTATTGATTTAAATGTGCGATATGTTTTGTGAGGTGATCAGGTGAAATCTGCGCGATGGCCTGCGGTAGTAAAGGCCCATTCCACGTCGGATTTTATGAACAGCGAGGCGATTTATGAAAGCTCCATTCGATTAAATCATTGCCGCTGGCCCTGCAAGCCCCTTCCTGCCTCTGCTAGTAGGTATCAACAAGTTCCCCGAGCTCCGACGTTTAACTCGGATAAAATCTGGGGCTTATGCTATTGTTAATTAATTCCGCCTATTAAGTGCGCAGCGCGGGTTCCAATCACCACATCTCTTCCTCCCAACCACCTTTTGTTACTTTCTCGCAATCGGATGGTGGTAATGAAAACACGGCCCTCGCAGGGTTCATCTTAAGTACGCTCTAAGGTGGAGTGCTCACAGTAAAGTTGAAGTTACTCCAACGCGACATCCAATTAAGTGGGGGCGGAAAACACGGTGGTCGGATCTGCCGCAGCCTGGCACCTTTTAAACTATATAACCGACATAAATCCAACCCCACGAGCTTCGAGTTAATAAATATATCGATTGGACCATCGCCCCTACCCTTTTAATTACCACAGAACGAAGAACATGTGGCGCTCACAGTGAATTAGACTTTATGTGCGTGCACAAAAATGTGTGCCGTGACTAGAGTGACTCTGATTTTTCCACCGTTTAGCGTTCTGTGCGTGGTCTGAGTTACATAATTAATTTCACACACGAAATCGAAGCCATTGGCCCGGTGTATTTATAGCTGTTAATGTGAAGCACGGAAATGTAAATCGCGTTGCGTTGCTTAAACGCGTTTACAGCTTATTAACACACCAACTTTGGATAAGTTTCGAGCGCAAACTTCCGTTTCCGTGCTGTTAATACTTTTAGACAAAATGCACTTCATGAAAATGAGGTAACCTATAAACTACAAGTATATATTATTCAGTGTGTTTCGCTATCCCTGGCAAAACTAAAGGCATGTAGTTGATAATAGTTATTTTTGTAATACCTATTCTTTAACAGTCGTTTAGCTGCATAGCAACGAACATTCTAAATTGCCATTTATATGCTATACCACAATTACGAACCCTAACAACTATATGTTCGGCCATTTCATAATTGAGGAGCTGGGTGCAAGAACAGAGTAAGTTGATTTATTCGGTTTTTGAGCATATTTGTTTATTAGAATATTTGTATCCTTATTTATAAATCTGTAAAAAAATATATAGCTACTGTTCATAGAAAAATATTAGAAAATATAGAAACTATTGCTATATTACAACTTTTATTAAGTTTTGAATCTTTCGACGCGTCTCTCGAAACTCATTATTTCGACTTATGCTATTCTTGCACCCATGTCCACAATTTCTGTTACCAGCAAATCACATTTATAATTATTTTTTTTCGTAAATTTTGGATCAGCAGTATTCTGGCTGCACTTTGGTGATAAAATATAATACGAATCACAATTTATGTTTGTCAAAAAACATTTTTGTTGCGCTAAAACCGATAATTACATGTTTAGCCAAAATATTATGCATTTTAGATACATCACGAAATAAAAATCTAGATAGCTTTGGATGCTGTTTTCACATTTAAGCAAGCAAGGCGTCTTGTTAACCTATGGCTTAGTGTGTTTGTCAACTTTGAGTGAACAGTTTGCTTAAAAATGGCTCGAGGTGTGACAACTCCCACAAAAAAGGTGAGGGATTTAATAATGAGCATGTTTGAACGGGGTAAAACATTGGACAAATTGCCAGAGACTTGCAATTATCAAAGTATATGGTTAATTACATCATATAATTATATGATAAAAACATTTTAGGAATAGTTTTGGCCCAAATATACGCCCAGTATAATACGCATTTACGCAATAAAGTGACTCATAATTTAAAAATCATGAATACAACAAAATTATTAAATTAATTCATTTACAAATAATACCAGGGTGAAATGTGAGAAATATCCATCGCAAGTCGCGCCTGAGCATCGCCCAATATCTCAAGAGCCGAGGCCTGCATATGCACGGTTCTGGAAGATTCCATGGCGTGGTGTCACATAAACAATTTGGGTATCAGCACCCCTTAGAAACGAGCAAGCGCCAGGCACGTAAAAATCACCTCGAATGGCAACGCTTTAAGTTAAGTGTAAAACTCTGCGCTAAAAACGCATTAATACCATACGCACACTCAAGATTAATAATCATCATGATAACTAAGAGATGGGGGCGAATATTTAGCAGTAGATATGTGAGGGGAGTGGAGATTTGAAGCTGAAAAAAACCTATTTAAGCACAAGCCACACACGAGCGAGATCAGTAAGACAGTTGCGTCGGCCACGGGCAACGCACACGACATTCTCGGTTTTGAGTATATATATTCACGTCGGTTTATAATTAAATTAACGATTGCATATAACGTTGTAAAAAAAACGCGAAGTAGAATAAAAATTTGAATAAATCGAAAAACGTACAATTCTAGGTACAGAGTAATTTAATTTTTTTATTATTAACGATAATATAAAGTTGTTAAACCAGTCTCATTATAAATTCACGGGAGTGCTTATTCCTTTCAATCGACCCTAAGTTACCTATAAAAGCCAAACACCGATTACCTATTCCTATCAGTAAACAAAGGCGGCTCGAACGCTATTCGTATTTACGAATCACTAGAGGAAGCAATAACAGGTGTAATTGACGCCCAGCCGCGCACTTCATTCACTCACCTGTTATTGTGGAATCACCTCCTCCACTTGAATCAAATCGTTGTCTGCATCATAACATTTAAACATATAAACTCATTATACATCGCGCCCGCGATCGCAAATTAACGTGGCAGTATTCACCATAACTATAACAACTAATCAAGGCATTCAGTGTTCCCCTCCGATATACATCATCATATTCAAATCAAAATAATTCATAAAAATGATGGCTTCTTCATTTTAAATCATAAATGAACACATAACGTGCATATTGTTGAGCAGTGTGATTTATAATTGTATAAATAAATAAGTTGGATTAAATCTTAATAATTTAAAAACATAAGGTATAATAATACTGGTTTCTTTATTTTAAATCATAAATGAACACATAACGTGCATATTGTTGGGCAGAGTGATTTATAATTGTATAAATAAATAAGTTGGATTAAATCTTAATAATTTAAAAACATAAGGTATATAAGGTATAAAAATACTGGTTTCTGTATTTCAAATCATAAATGAGCACACAGCGTGCATATTATTGGGCATAGTGATTTATAATTGTATAAATAAATAAGTTTGATTAAAAATCTTAATAATTTAAAATCATAATGTATACAAATAATGGTTTATTGATTTCAAATCATAAAACAAGTACATGACGTACCTATTATTAGGCAGAGTAATTAAGAACCGTACAAATAAAATAGGCTGGATTAAATATCAATAATTTGAAGACATAATGAAAATTTGTGGTTAAATATTGTAAACAAGAAATAAGTGGAATTATTAAAACCCCGTATAAACAGAGAGAATGATAAACGAGAGAATGAAGCTTGGTATAATCATAAAAGAAGTTATTAATAACCTCCAATGTTCCTAATAATAATATATTATAACATTACATAAACATTTCCGATTGAGGTAGCAGAACTGTTATTTGACACAATTTGTAACATGTCTGACGGTGATGACAACTTGTGACATTGGTGCTTGCTGTGGTCGTGGGTAGAATTATTAATTTACCTCAATCAACGTAAACAATGGGGCTCCAATAATTACATTATTGTGTGGACACCGACACAACCATGAAATTCGGGAAGATCGCGAGATACCTTTAGTAATCATTCATGAATTATTGGGGATATTTCAACATCTTTAAATAGTTCTATTTTTGATCATATCACTTTCCTGTAGTTGAATGGAGTGAAAGAGCATGGTAATAAATGGTCTAAGAGAAGCACGTGCATGTATACAAACTCTCGTAAATAAACTTCGTAGTAATAACCATTTTCAAACTATCAATTGAATAAATAAAAGAATTTACACGTTCATTATAAGGTTAACGAAATATATAAAATAAATCAATTCATGTCATAATCGTCAACCTGTGTTTTATTTTCCTGTATGTTGCAATTATATAAAGTAATTTACATCATCGTCAACCTGTGTTTTATTTCCCTGTGTCTTACAATTTCAGCGTGTCTATTATTAAATAAACAAAACAAATCCTTAAATTGGTGCTTTCTTGTATTAATCCATTATTAGTGTACGTTAATTAACACATTACCAATAGCAAAGTACCTTGAGAGGAATCACGGTAGTTAAATTAAACGTCACGACGTGTAAGTACTAAATACGATCGCAAATCACGAGCCAAAAATAATTAAAACATTATATAATAAATCAAGACCCAAAATAATCAAGAAATTATATAATAATTTCACGATAAAAACTTCGAATAATAAAATAAATATAATAAAATAATATCGGAGCGTTACAGTTTGTCATTCATCTTAATATATTGAAGTCCCGGCCACTTTTTATATTGTTCATTTTGGTAATTATTGAGGAATATTTATCCATCAAATAATAACAAAAATATTTATAATAAAAATATACATATGAAGTATCCATTGAAACTAGATATATTAACAATTTTCACTAAAGTTGATAAACTAGTAAATTACATGTTTATTAGTGGTAAGAGAGCCCGGCAAGGGTGGATACATTATACAAAAAAATTACAACTTTTTGGAAATCGGTTGTCAGTTTTCTCGCACATGAATACAATGTTAGACCTTTAATATAACTTAAAAATGTATCTTTAGTCGAAAATTTTCAATTATCCTCTATATTATGAATATTTTTCTTTCTCCTGGCATAGTGTCTCAAACCTCTCTATACAGGGTGTTATTACTAAGTTGTAACACCCGAAAATGGCAGTTAGAACTCATTGAAACAAGCAACTTTTCTCAGTTCAAATTTTTGAATTGGAGCCCAAGGGGACCGCGTGTAACACAGGAAATAAACGCGCCAGAAAGTTCGGCCACGGAATGGCAATTCCCAAACCAGGGGAAAAGCAAACCGGTCACACCTAAACCGGGTAACTCGCAAGAAACACATCTGGGCAAACGCGCTAGAACCCAAACGAGTGAAATCCCAAACTGGTCAAAAACAGAATTTAGGTACCAGGAGTGCAGATGTCAGCGGAGGTATAAATCCACACCGGACGAATGATGTTGGATATAAAATAATAATTAAAAGTGATAGCGTGACAATTTAGTAATACAAGTCATCAATTTTAATATTTCCAGTTAAGGAAACTATTAATTGTAATATGGATTTTTAACATTAATATAATTCTTGTAAGATATAAACGAACAACTCATTACTTTTATTATATATCGGAGCTTTAAATATTAAAGTATTACAATGAATAATTGGCAATTAAAGAGACGAAATATATTATACAATAATAGTAATTTCGTCTGGCTAGTTTAGGGGGCAAAACAGCTAGAGTGATTTAAAATCAAAGTAACCTGCTAGTTTTCCCTCTTAATGTTATCATTAAGAAGGAGACCCTGTAGTAAATTTGATTATATTAAGATGTTACATCACATAAATTTGCTTAATCTAAGTTATTTTATTTTGATTTAATTATTTTTATACCATATGGTTAATTTGGTTAATTAATTAGATAACCAACCATAGCTTATATTGTAATATTAACGTCTTCCCTACTAAAACAGCTGTCTAATCATTTCTAGGAACCTGTTTAGTTTTCAGTTTTACAGGATTTTTAAAATTCATCGTTATTTTATAAATAAGTCACTTAAAATATTAATAAACTGAAATACTTATTTATATAATAATATCTGCATCTTAAGGGATACGATACTCCTTGATTAATTTTCCATGTCCCAGTCGTTTGGCAATTAATTTGCAATTTGAAATTTTGAACTTGTCAATATAGTTAAATATAGTGTTAGTATCAGGGTTGATAAAAATCATGATTTTTCCAGAATTAATGATTTAAAAAAAAATGTTTTATTTAAATCATTATTTACCTAAATTATCTTGCTTTAAAGAAAATATTTTTAAATTGTTTTGTAAAGGTGTAAGTAAAATATTTTTCTTTTCTTCTATATTTGGTCCATAACATGGTACAGATACACAGACATTTTTTTAATTATCAATTCTTGTTTGTGGGATGCCAAAACATAAGTCGCTCGAAATCTTATAGACTACGCAGTAGTGCGATAAAATAAAATCAATGATTTACTAAAAAAATCATAGTAGTATTATTTAAATCGTGATATAAATTTAGTCATGCATTTTCTCAGAAACTGTGCATATTAGAAAAAAATGTATAATACTTTTATTCTCCATTTGTATTCCATTATAACCATTATAAATGGGGAATACCATTATAAAGGTATTCCCAAAGTTTGGCGAAAGCATTACCTAATACCCTGTATATAAATCCAGCGCGGAAAGACCGCTATGGTCGATAGTCTAATAAATAATGTACTACTATTACTATTAGTCCATACTCCATAGTTATCAAAACTAGTTTGTAAAGTCAAGTTAGTTTTAATATGCAAAATAGTATTCAATAATCGTTATATTCATATTCATATTGAGAGTTGAGTTAGAGCTGAAATTAATTTGGGGTCCTTAGAGTCCTTAGTCAAGAACATAAAAATGTTTTTGATTCTCTTTGCTCTACATCAATAAATAACATGAAGAGTGTATCAAAAATTCAAATTATAAACAATTATTATTTGTCACAAACGTGAAATATATGTCAAAATTTTGAATCAATTCTTTATGACAGTAGTATTATATTTAGAGTTAAAACAAATACACGGTTCAATGAAAATAGAGTTTGAAAAAATAGTAAAAACAAATAAATGTTGGCAATATAATGGTTTTAAATGTATTTCTATGAGAGGCTGTGGCTGAAAGAGTTAGTCCACTAGCTTGTCACGCCAAGGGTCATAGGTTCGAACCTCTTGTGCCCGAGAATTTATGAGTGAGTAAAATCCTGTACCAAAGTTACGTGACCTTGCAGAGGAAATAAACTCTCGATTCCTTGTACTGTTGGCCACATTAATTAACTATAGCGACAGAATTGGGCCGTGGATAAATAAACAAATAATTTACAATACTATAAATAATTCTACAAGATGGTTTAATGTTGTATTATGTTATATTTGTACAACAATGCAATATAGTATGAATATTCATACACTACTTGATTTTGTCACACATTAATCACGGCAGATTAGTGCCATCTACTCCCACATAGTAATATATTTCTTTATTTGTTATGGTGTACTTTAGTCCTAGAATAATATTACACTTCAAGGGTATTTTACAGCAAATAAATCTAAAGTACTGCAGTAAAATTACATTAATAGAGGAGGTAGGTACGGAAATTTCACCAAACATCTGTTACAGATTTTGGGACCTCTCCTAGGTCTCATAAAATTTATTAAATAATATAAAAATGGACCAGAATTTGTAAGTGTTTAGTTTCCATTTGACTACCAGTTGTAACGGTGCGAACCCAGGTGTTGTTCAAATTCTCATAATTTGTAATATTTGCTTATCTCGTGATTTACAAATTCTCATAATTTGTATTATTTATTTGGCTCGTGATTTACAAATTCTCATAATTTGTAATATTTATTTGGCTCGCGATTTACAAAATTTTCATAATTTGTAATATTTATTTGGCTCGTAATTTAGTGGTAGTACTTTACGTTATGTTTGATTTTTAAATCAAAATCGTGACAACTCAATTTGGTTCGTCTTATGGGTAATGTGTCTGTTAGTAATTTTTGTTATAAAGTAAAACACAGATATATGGATTTTATATGATTTATTCATTTTAAAAGGTTAAGCAAGCGACAGACAAATAAAAGACAGTTTTGTTACTCAAATTGGATATTATTTATTTAATTATATTTATTTAATGTTTCTCATTTTTAAATATTGGTTGTACAGCTGCGGCACATTATGCATCTCCTCAACATTTGAGGAAGCACACAAAATACCACAACCATAAAACCAATTAAATATATGTATCCAAAATTTGGAATAGATTTATTTAATAATTATTGAATATTTATTATATTCTTTGACTTTGTATGATTTATTTTATTTCGAAAACTGAGTGAAGAGTAAATAATTAATACTGCTGTTGGAATTACAAAGTGATATTAGCGACTTCACGTACCAAAATCTTCAAATTGTGCCGAGAAGGTTATTTGATCCATGTCATCACTGCATAGAAATTCACTACCACGGTGCCTACCAATGCATTTCAACGCCACCTTGTGGCACACACACCGCCCAGTATATTATAGTCTATTATTAAAGAAAGTTAAAACATACATCAAAAAGTTACTCGCCATGGTCGTGAACTAAGTACCTTTCGACTTTACTGTTCGACCACAACCTCTAACCACTTTGCTAAGTTACGTTTTCACAGTTTTTACATTCTCAAATACAGCCATTTTCTCAATTGTCAAGTGATTCGACTCTTTAAAATATTCTAGTGTTATTTTGCAATTTTGTGGAACTAAATTGAACCGTATTGATATTTTTATATTATAGAAAATAATCAAAATAATTATGAATCCTCAAATATTAGGTACTACAGACCTTCTAACTCATACGATCAAAAAATATTTGTAATTTCTTAAGCAACGTTTTTCAATACAGTGAACTTACAACTTAGAGCTCAAAATCCAATAAACTAACTATTTCATACAAAATATGATTTTTTTCATCAATTGTCTAAAATTAATCAACTTGATAAAATTTAAATATCATTTATAAATAAAACGAGTTACTCTGTGAGTATCACATAAATTAATTTATTTGTGACTATAGTTTCGGCTACTTAGTTAATCATCATTAAACAAAGTGTCAAACTAACGCACCTTAATTCAAACGCCACCACAATTCAAAATATTGAATATCATTGTTTCCACAAATTATTATTAATATTATTCTTTCTTATTTTTGAGTTACTATCTTTACAACTCATATATATATATATATATATATATATATATATATATCCTCAAATGGATATATATATATATATATATATATATATATATATATGATATTTTATACAAATCAATTTTATTACAAATATATTGATTCTTAACTATCATCAAAATTATATTGGAGATTGAAAACGTACAATCATACTATTCAACAGTACATACTTAATAAAATATTGCGTTCTGCCGTTGAGTCACTGTAAATGCTGTTTATATCAGCGGTGTATTGGTAACACGGTCCTGGCGACACCATAAATTTCTATTAAGGTGACGATATCCTCTGGTTCCTGTCATCCTGTTACAAATTTTGCTTAAGCGGCCTTGAGTAGCGCCCTGAGTTTGTCCGGCGCTGAACATTCTGCTCTAGACCCATCCTGGACATAGCCGCGTTCGATATTTTACGTTTCTATGAAATACGCAGTTTGTATATATCCATTCTGTTCAGTACGATGGTTTGCGTTTTGCCGAGTTTATAAAATGTGAAGTTTGCGTCTGAACATTCTGGGCATTTACGGTTTGCGGCTGGACTTTCTATGGTTAGCCAGGCACCCAGCCCAAGTACATAGTTATTGGCGTTCTTTTGTTTTTCGAAAAATCGTCCTTACTCCGTTATTTTAAGGAATATTTAAAAACTACAAAAAAGATCAGCATGCGCTTTTGGTTCTCTGAAACATTTGTATTTCCAATTATTTTCTATTTTATCAAATAACAAAATGGCGACCGATAAAAAATTTCAAAGCAAGATATTTTGAAAACCAACCTATCGATATTTGAAAAGAAAACATTTATGAAATCCTTGAACTATATTATAACATTTGTCTGAATTTTTTTTTTCGGTCTGTCCAAAAAGAATTTATATTCAAATTGAATTACTAGATAAATTTTAACAAACTGCTATAATCTTTCAAAATAAAGTAGGCTAACCTTAAGTTAGGCCATTAAAAAAGTTGAGGCGCGTGTTTTCAAGTTTGTACGTTCAAATTTAAATACGTTTTGATCTTGTTGTTCAGAAATTTCAGCTTCAATTTATCATTTGTGTGCGTATTTTGCATAATATGTGTATAAAAGTGCATAATTATCAAAACACTAAACTTTTAGATATGCTTTTAGTATTTGGAGAGGCAAGGCGTAATGGACGTACCTCGTAGAATTTATCGGAGAGGATATCCAAATCGTCAGCAATCAAGTTTCCGCATTTTTAGAAGAATATGTAGACGCTTTTCAGAGACTGGAAGTTTTCACCCAAGAATTGGTGGGAATTCCAATAGATTACGTTGATCCCCTGCATTTGAAGAAGCTGTTCTTAATATTATTGAAGATGAGCCATCGACGAGCACAATAGAAATCGCAAATAGATTAGGTGTAAATCACGTTACAGTTTGGCGAGTTCTGAAGGAACAAGGTCTCCGTCCATTTTCTAGACAAAACGTGCAAGTTTTGGGAGCTGAAGATTTCCAGCCAAGTTTGTTGTTTTGCCGTTGGTTTATTGAACGTTGCAATCTTCAGAGGCGTTTTGAAAAGTTTATTTTATTTACAGCGAAGCTTGTGTGACAAGGGACAAGGGCAACATTTATTCGTAAGCATCTACGACGTGTTTCAGTAAATGTATGGGCTCGAATCGTAGGGGAGTACGTTATTGGGCCCTACATTTTCCCAAACCGATTGAATGGTGAAAAATATTTTATTTCCTTAAGTAACGTTCTACCAGAGCTTCTGGTTGACTTACTGCTAAACATCAGACGAAGAGTGGTTTCAAAATGATCGAAAGAGCACCGGCTCACACAACTCGAGAAATCATAGCACTGCTAGTAGAGAATATCCGAATAAGTGGATTGGGAGACGAGGCCAGATGGAGACCTCTGTTTTTCACCAGAGATACCAGTAAACACCAAATTAGAACTGGTGGCAAGAAATGTAGCTGCAGCAGAAGATATAAAAGATAAGAAGCAGGCAGCTCTTGCAAGTGTCTCTTCTAATATTAAATCACGCTACCGGGCTTGCGTTGCTGCAAATGGTGGCCATTTTGAAAATCTAATTTAGTCCATCCCTTGTTGTATCATTGTTTGTTGTTTTATTTTTCTTGTTTGTGTGTTTCCAGTTTCTCTTGTATAATTTTCTTGTTTAATGGCAGTAAGCCTACTTTCTTTTAAATTATTATTGTAGTTTGTTAAAATTTATCTTGTAATTCAATTTGTATAAAAACTTTTTTGGACCGATCGAAAAATGTTACAGACAAATGTTATAAGATAGTTTAAGGATTTTATAATTTAAAAATCGATTGATTGGTTTTCAAAATATCTTGCTTTGAAAATTTTGATCGGTCGCCATTTTGTTATTTGATAAAATAGAAAATAATTGTGAATATAAATATTTGAGAGAACCGAAAGCGCATTGTGAACGTTTTTTGTATTTTTAAATATTCCTTAAAATAACGGAGTAAGGACGATTTTTCGAAAAACAAAAGAACGCCAATAACTATGTACTTGGGCTCCAATTCAAAAATTTGAACTGAGAAAAGTTGCTTGTTTCAATGAGTTCTAACTGCCATTTTCGGGTGTTACAACTTAGTATTAACACCCTGTATATGAAAATGTTGATACAATTACTGGGACTGGGAGGTATGATACGACACACAAGTTTGGAAATTACCCGAGAATAAAAAGGTTTTCATCACAGTTTTTAATTTATTGCAAAGAGTCTGTAATAAGTAGAATATTTATGAATTCATATTCACAAATAAATATTTTTGCCCATACTTTTTTTGCACTGATAGAGTGGCTCAATTTTCGACAATTTTGATCCATTTTTCTCCCGCTCGTGACATGAAATATAATGAATTGAAATAATTGATGCAAGCAGCATCATCTAACTCAAAATATGGTTCGTGTCTGTTTTCCCCTTCAAAATTAGTATCACTAAATATTATCTAGTTTATTTTCACACTTCTGTGTAATATTATCTTATTCGGATGGTATTGACCTTCTGCGGTTCGCTCTATATCAAAAACACTCATTTATTCAGTTCCACTGATTATCTTTGTTATTCTCTAATTTGACATTGCTATTATTTCTTATTCTGGTACTTCTGAGCTTTCTCCTCCTTTTTTTGTTCCTTACCTGTGATTTTGATATGGTCTAACTTCCTCTGATTTTTATTTTGACCAAATATTTTGCTCCTTTCAATGTGTCTCTCTCGATAATGATATTTGTTATATCCGTAGTGATAATTAAGATGGCAGTCCATAAAATCTCTCAGCCAATTGCAGGAAGCAGATAAATTAATCTTCTAGCTCTCAGGTTTATATTTGTATTGTTTTGCTTAAAAAATTGATACGCAAATTGTCTTGTTTGTCAAGGTGTAAGTTAAAAATAAAGATTAGCAGAAGTTGGAACGTATACCATCAATAGGTTTCATCAACCGAAAAAAAAAAACGTAAATTACCGATAATTAGCGAATTGACAAAATTAGGGGTCCGAATAATATTTTTTGCCCTAGTCCTTACTGGTTTAGTTTCGTTTACTCTCAAGAACGGCGCTTTTTACATCGGTAATTGGTGTCAAATGTCGGAATTCGTAACGAATCCTTTATACTCAACACACTTTTGCCAGCTATTTGGAAGCTTAAACATTGCCTCAGAAGGTTGGAATTTGGTTGATGTGTCTCGCCGTAGAATAATTGGGCCTATATTCTTTCATGACACAATAAACGGTCAGAAATATCAGCAAAAAATTGTCCAGCCTTTCATAGACCAATTAGATGATGAAGAATTGCAGAACGGATATTTCCAACAAAATGATGCAACAGCTCATACAGCCAGATCAACGTTAGCCTATCTGCCAGATATTTTTTTGACTAATTAGTCCTTGACTAATTAGTCAAGGACTATGGCCGCCACGCTCTCCAGATCTTACTCCACTGGACTACTCAATTTTTTGATATAAAAGATAAAGTTTTCCAACGAAGACTGCATACGTTGGAAAAGTTATTGGCAGAAATCGTAAATGTTTGCCAAACCATAACTCCTCAAATGCTAATCAACATTTTCAACAATAAAAGAAGACGAGTGCAAATGTATTTACAAGCAAATGGAACACATTTTCAACATCTGATTTGATTATATATTTTTTTTATTAATTATGTTTTCTAAATCTTTACTTCTTTTTATGTTTCCGTTTATTAAATAAATTACTTTGATTATTTTAATAACTATATATGATTGTATTATGGTCAGCTAATTGCAATAGTAAAACATTTTGTAACAATGTCAGATTTAAAGCGGAACAATTTTTAGATTTGTCGCAGTTCTTTTATTTCATTAATTCCTGCATGATTTTCAGTTTACAGCTTGTTTGTGCCGTGGAGTAATCTGCCTCACTTGGGGATTTGCCTGTGAGGACTTCATTTTCATGCATATCTGGTTATTTTTACGTACACACAGTTTAAGAATGACCTCGATTTTAAAAGTAAGGTTATGTAAATAATGTGCATTTAAACTCGTGGACCCGTAAGTAATTCTTAATTGTAGTCTTTTCATGTTCTTGGAAGCTACAAATAGTGCTGAAACTAATAATAATTTAGTATTTGAGTAGTTAAATATTAAAGTGATTGAAATTTGAATTGCATTCACAGGCATTATTGCAAGATAGCTTTTATTGCCATCTTTATGAGTAATAAGTGAAATGTCTCGTGCGTCTTTTAATAATTCTTCATTGTTGTCTTTTCATGTGTTTGGAAGCTACAAATATTGCTGAAACTAATAATAATGTCGTATTTCAGCAGTAAAATATCATATTCCACATTAGAAATTAGAATACCATGAAGATAATTTTGATTGCCATATTCATGTCTAATGAGTGTAAATGAAGTTGCCCATGTCAAAAGCGGAACTATTTTAACTGGAGCGGAAGAAACATATTTTACATGGTGACGCAATTATAAGAATTTAGATACATCATGTATAAGTAGATCGGCCATTAAAATAATATCGGCCGTTGCTAGCCTTAAACGGGATAGTAACGGATGCATTTTTTAACCGCTATTTTAATATGATATTTTAACCCTCACAAAACATGATGTAGGCCTTTTTATACGTATTCCTTGATTTTTTTTGCAATACTAATGTACGCGCTTGTCTTCCTTATTCTAAAATATCAGGAGGCAAGTTATAGTGATAAAAAACGTAGTAACGCATTTCATTTTTGTATCATGATTCATTATCGCATAGTAACGGCTTAATCCATCAACATTATCAATAAAATATATGCTACAATTCAGTTTTTTATTAGTATTTCGTACCAATCTTGTTTGTAGCCTGTTTAAAGTTTAAATTGAAACATCCCACAAAAAAGGTTATTTAGAATGCTAGTTGCTATATACAGGGTCCGTCATTTCACCTCCCGTCTTCAATAGCTCAGTTACTAATTGAGTTAGGATTTTGATATTTTGTAGGCTTTGCTTGCATTCTGAGACGTATTTTAGGAAAATATTTTTAATTTTACAGGGTGTCCCAAAAAAGTGTGACATCATGATGATGTGTATTTTTAAATTGCATGGTATATTTTTTGTTGCTTATTTGGGTGCCCCTTATGGATGCCTACATGCCCATGAAATTTTATTAAAATCGGTTCAGTGATTTTAGCACAAAAAAATAAAAACTGAAAAAAATCAGTTTTGCACCATTGGTTAAGAAAATTAATAAGGGATAAAAATAGTGCCTCCTTAATAAAACCTTACAAGGTACTTCTTAAATAAGGTCTGATAGTAGCGTTAACCAAGTTTTATTGATATGCATTATACAGAGTGTCCAAAATTTAGTGTCAAACTTTTCAAACTTTAAAGCACTTTATTTTTCTTATTTTAAATTGGAACCCTAGTATATTTTTATGCAATTCCATGCGGAATTAAAAGACAAACAGTTTTCCTAATTACAACCCTATCTCAATTCCTAACACATTAAAAGATATTTGCAGAAAACTTGTTTTATCAACAATTCCAATAGCCATTTTAATTAATCAAAATCGAAGGTGGGTTTGAAAAACAATTTATTGACATTAAAGTTTAACAAAGTGACAAGAGCCAATATTGACTGTAGTAATATAAAAGTTTAAAACTTTTTTAGGTAAGGTCTTTATACCCAAGATACCAAAATTATTTTATGTCATGGAAAATAGGATTTTCATAATATGACAAATATTATGACCTATATTGACAAATGTGGATATGACTTTCATATTCGCATTTCAAAATATTACATTCAACCTGTTACGAAGAGTGGCAATGTCATTTCATACTCGTCTTCGTTTATGCCTTCAAGAGGGCTGAAGACATAACGAACATAAATTCTAGCAATTAATTAATTTTAGAAATGCACAGTTATGTTATGTTTTCATGAAATTTTATTACAAAAACTATTTTTTATACAAAAGTTAATACTTTTACGATGTGTAATAGGTTTAGACGAAGATCTGTTAAACCTTTAATATTTTCGAGATATTAATTGTAACTACAAAACATGTTAAGGCAATAAATTGTTTTTCAAAGTCACCTTCGCGTTTAATTCATTAAAATGGCTGTTGGAATAGTTGATAAATCGAGTTTTGTGCACATAACTTTAAATGTGTTAAGAATTGCGATAGAGTTGTAATTAGGAAAAATGTTTGTCTTTTAATTTTACATGGAATGACACAAAAATATACAGGGGCTCCAATTTAAAATAAGAAAAATAAAGCGCTTTAAAGTTTGAAAAGTTTGACACTAAATTTTGGACACTCTGTATAATGCATATCAATAAAATTTTGTTAACGCAAATGTCAGACCTTATTTAATGAGTACCTTGTATGGTTTTATTAACAAAGCATATTTTTATCTTTTATTAATTTTCTTAACCAATGGTGCAAAACTGATTTTTTTCAGTTTTTATTTTTTTGTGCTAAAATCACTAACCCGATTTTAATAACATTTCATGGGTATGTAGGCATCCATAAAGGGCACTCAAATAAGTAACAAAAAATATACCATGCAATTTAAAAATACACATCATCATGACGTCACACTTTTTTTGGACACCCTGTATAATCAAAAATATTTTCCTAAAATACGTCTCAGAATGCAAGCAAAGTCTGCAAAATATCAAAATCCTAACTCAATTAGTAACTGAGCTATAGAAGACGGGAGGTGAAATGACGGACCCTGTATAAATGGAAGTGTATGATTAGGTATTACAAACATACATATTAAGATGGAACTTGTCAATGTATTTTTAAGTCCATCTTTATTTAGAAGTTATTGTCTATAAAATAGCACACATATGTGTGCAGTAGTAAACCGTAGTATATTTCCCTTACATTGGCTGAAAGTTTGTTGAAATTAAAATATGACATATGACACATTTATGACAATTTAGCATAGTGGCTTGGCCATTGTTGCAGGATGAAGATAAATTACCTACTTGCGTAAAAAAATGTCGTGAACTATAATTCTTCTCAGAGGAAATAATACCTACGAAAGTAATAAATTGTAACAGCAAATGAAAAATTATTTAATATAATGTTCATATAAAAGTTTATTTATTTAAGTTTATATATCATCTTTACATACGAACAGATCACAAAAATAAGAAATAATAGAGAGAATAAAGGATATGCATTTTAGTGCAATTTGAGTTTTAAGAACTACATAATAGCTACAAATTAATAGTGCCTAGTGTCTATAGTGTCTTATAATAGCTCGAACGCAGGTATTGTACAAATCCTCATAATTTATAATTTTTATTTAACTGCAATTCTTCATTACATGCAATTCAATACATTAAATTTATTTAGCTGCACATTACATGAATTCTTATAATTCAAGTAATATTTGAGTCTTGTTAAATTTTGGCATGCGATTTAGTGATAGTATTTTACGTTATGTTTTTCTTTTTAAATCATTATCGTCAAAACTTCATTTGGGTCGTTTTATTAGTGATGTGTATGTTAGTAATTTGTTAGTGAGTAAAACACAAATATATACAGGGTGGCCCTGCTATCCTCGCTCGGGCCATTGCTGCTAGACTAATGAAAATTGAGGAAATCTGATTGGAAGTTATCGGACACTTGATGTGCTACATTTTAAAATTATGTTCGAGGGTACAGAGTGTATTATATATCCAGGACACAATATTTGGTCTCATTTTTAATTGGAGCACCCTGTATATTCTTTTATTTTGTAATCATGTGGGCTCCATAAATCATTTTTATTTTTAGAGATCAGATGCAACGTTGCGAGTTAATTACATTTTGATCAAATCTAACGAAAAACTATGGACATGAAAAAAAAATCAACAAAACCTTATTATAAAATATCTATGAAAGAATCTGGGTATGCAAGTAACCAAGCAATGTGCCAAAATGCCAAAACATATACAATATTTGGAGTTATCGGACACGTTATTTTGGCAAAAATCAAACAATAACGCTATTATAGATAGATAGTTAGATAGAATTTACTTCTAAAAAGTTTGAACATACAAATTGGTTACAAATTGGGTTCGAACGAGAAAGAAACACGTCACAAAACAAATGTACAAGTACATACAAATTGCACTACACTAAATATTCACTAATGCTATATAGTTCCTTGGCACATAGGAAACTATGTAGCTGCTTCTTAAATAAATTGATGTTTCTTATACCTTTTACATCATCTGGCAATCGATTATAGAATGATATGCTGCTGTGATGCAGCCCTTTTTCGGTCAGGGTTAGACGGTGTTTTGGAATAATGTAATTCGATTTGTTTTTTGTATCATATTTATGATCTATTTCATTACCAATGAATAAATGTTTGTTTTTAAATAAGAATAAAATACACTCATGCACATATATTGCGTACAATGTGAGTAAATTATTTTGTTTGAATGTACCTCTACAGGATATTCCAAATTTTAGGTTATACGTTCTTCGTATGACTCTAATCTGTATTATAAATAATCGTCTGCATTCTGTACTGTGTCCCCAACAACGTATCTCAAACCGAACATTTGATATGAATATGTTAAAATACATAATTTTAAGTGATGAAAAGTCCAACAAATCCTTAATTGTATTCATAGCATAGCATATTCCGCTTAATTTGTGAGATAACGTTTCAATATGTTCGTCGAAACTGAGTAGTTCATCAAGCTTGATTCCGAAAAGTCTAACGGCTTTATCAGTATAATACCTATCACTATTGATTTCTATATATTCAGGCGTCGGAATAGCTGTGTTACTATTAAAAATGATACATTTAGTTTAGTTTTTAGTTAACATAAGTTTGTTTGATGTGAACCAATTATTTATTTTGCTGAGATATATATTTCAGTCAGTTGTAATATCTTGATAATTTGAGTCACTGATAATGACAGACGTATCACCAGCATATGTGATTATCAGATGATCTGAACCGGCAATGCTGTAAATTATGTCATTTGTGTAAATTCTAAACAGTAAAGGGCCCAAACTGCTCCCCTGCGGAACACCTTTCTCCATAACACAGGGATTTGACATATGTTCGACGCCATTTATATTTTTTTGACCTGAGAGTGGTGCTAAGTACGATTTAAACCATGCCTTGGATATCCCTCGCACCCCATATCGTTCGAGTTTTGTTAGAAGGGATTTATGGTCCACACTATCGAATGCTTTTGACAAATCAAGGAAAACTCCATACACTAGTTTCTTAGATTCAAGACTAGCTAAAATTGTGTTTATGCATTCATAAAGGGCTGTGTCTACTGATTTACCCGGCAGAAAACCGTGCTGATTTACATTAAAAAGTCCATTTGAAATGAAAAAAATTGAGAATCTCTTTGATACCAGCTGTTCCATGATTTTAGAAAAAGACGCTAAAAAAAGACGTAAAAACGCTTATTGGTCTATAGTTGTCCAGTTGATTAATGTCACTCTTTTTATGCAAAGGAGTGACAAGTGTTAAGTTTTTATGTGAAGGAATAACTCGGGGAAAACCCCTGAACTAAAAGATTTGTTAATAATGTACACTAATGGAGGGATCAAATAATCAGAGTTATCCAAAATTACTTGCATAGGTACGCCGTCAATTCCACGACTATGTTTATTTTTTATTTCGCAGATAGGATTAAATATTTCCAAATCACTAACTGGGAACAGAAAAGAGGATGTTCTATTTTCCGGAAACACAAGATCTTGACTAAGATCATTAAAATTTGTGTGTTGTAAAATCAATGTTTTTGCCATGTTAATAAAGAAATTATTGAAATAATTTGCCAAGTCATTTACATTATTAGCAGCGGGATATTTGTTGCCCACAAATTTACCACGTTCACAATTGATAATGCTCCACATTTCTTTAGATTTATCTTTTGCCCGACGAATTCGATTTGCATAGTAATTTTGTTTGTTCAAATTTAGGGTTTCTTTATATAGGTTAGACCCAACAATTTTATAGATTTACCTCTTAAATATAGAATAAAACTTTTGCATTAAACACAATAGGGCCGTTATTTATTAATTAACACCATCACATTCCCTAACCAAACTGTTTATAAAAGCTGCAAAAATGGTGGGAAGAAGAATGAAAATTCACAGAGTTACATAAATCTGTGCTATATTCAAATTTTATTGCCACAGTACACAAACATTGCATATGTGCCTTTTTGGTATACGGCAATATTGCCTAATTCGCACAGAAACCTTATTTTTAAAATAAAAAGTCACATTGTTTAATAACACTGGTATACAAGGTTTTGGACTGGAGCAACCAAATAGTGTTTTCACTGTTTCCACTTCTGTTTTTTTTTTCCATCAGGTCAGGTTTGCGAGATATAAAATATCATTGTTTTCGTAGATTTTTAATAAAAAATCGTTAATTTATTCAAAAATGAATAAAATTTCAAAACTAAATGGCAGTGTTTGAACATCGTTTGTATTTATCTGGGTCAGTTTCACGTATTAGAGTCCAGCAATAATCTCCCAGCATACTTTTGTCTCAAAATCCTTGATAATTTCTTTCAATTGTCAATAAATGTTGATGAGCACGTTCTACTTGTTCATCACTCACCGCACCCAGATTCTGTGGAAACAAGTTCAAATGTGAATGCAAACAATGCGTCTTGAGTGACATCCGTGCACCTAATACACAATATTTTTTTAATCATTTAGTAACAATTTGTCTGTAGTTCTCACTTTTCTTGTTTCCAAGGAAATCATCTACGATACCTTTGAAAGATTGCCAGGCTGCAGATTCTTTCTCTGATAAACATTGTGAGAAATAATCATGATTCAATAACTTCCTGATCTGAGGACCAACAAATATGCCTCCCCTAACAAATGTTTAACAACAGCACCATCTTTATTCAGAGCTTTCACAAAGTTTTTGAAATGACCTAGTTTTATATGCAGTGGTGGAAGTAGAACGTCATTTGGATCAATTAATTGATTATTTGAAATGTTTTGTTTTCCAGGAGAATACTCTGGTCTTTATGGCCAATCTGTTTTGGTGTTATGATGACTTGTAGCTCGGCTATCCCATTAACAAAGGAAACAACAAAATTTTGTGAAACCTTCTTGCATGCCAGTTAAAAAACAATGTCCTAAATAAATTTGATTTAATTAAAACTTGGAATTCACGATATACATAGAACATAGATCATTTACGATCTTTTGAGTAAAGTTAAAATTTGAGTCATTGATTCTTAATTTTCCTTAGTATTATCAAGACCGGATAAAAAGCATTAAAAAACATTAAAAAACACTTAAAAAAGCACATCTTTTTGACAAAAAGGCATTAATGTACGCAAAAAAGCATAAATTTACATTAAAATGCACAAATAAATTGCAAAAACCCAAACAAAATTAAAAAATTGTTAATTTTTTTTTTTTTATTTATCTTAGATTATTAAAGAAACCTAGATTAAGGACGCACCTTTTACTTATTTGTCTATAACACAGGACAGTTGAAGAAAGCATTAACTGAAAAAGCGTCGAGTTATAGATAGAACTATTAATTTAATTTTAAACATTTCTTTTTTTATAAAAGTACATTTAATTTAAATTTAGAAATATAGGTTTATGGAAAAAAATCCAAAAATATCCTAAATATAGGTAGGTACATACTAATTTACAAAATTACATTCTAAACTACTAGATTGTTTGAAAACAATTTACAAATAAATATTGCTCTATATTTTCTATGGTTAAATTGTGTCTTCTATCGCTCAAAATATATTTATAGACAGAAAAACGTCTTTCGACATCCACACTTATTATAATCGCATATTTAAAATTATCTATAGGTATACTTTCAAATTCACCCACATTTTTTTGTCAAAATTATTTAACGTTTGAAAACCTTCATTTAAAAAAATCTTCATTTAATTTTACTATTATCTTCTCTCCAATTTTTCCCCGGACACCACATATTGCTTCTCTAAAATTGTTGATAATCGCAATTGCATGCGTTAAGGGCATTCCTTGCTTCTCCAATGAGTTAATTGAATGACTCGCAATACTATGCCTTGTGCCTTGATAAACACTAAATTATGTTTTAATTCCTTTTCGTTTAAAATTCTTTTTCAATCTAATATTGCTCTGCTGGTTGTTGGTTTAATTTCAAAATTAACTTTTTTTAAATGTTCAAAATAATTTGCGTAATATATTGCAGCATCTAGCCACGTCCCCCATCGTGTCAGAACTGATTGTGGGGGAGTGGTGTATTTGGCATTCGCTCTTTAAATAGTTGCACTCTTAGAGGCTTTAATAAATATATTTTTCCCATATATTAATTAATAGATAGTTGATTCTGATAGTTTCAGCAATGCGATTTAGTCCGTTGGCTATGCAGGTTTAATTTATTAAATTTTAATGAATTATTTATTATTATTATACAATATTTTAAGACGAAATAACTTATCAACTTTACACAAATTCTGCAAATTATTTGGTTCACTTTCAAAATTTCAATTCTTTTTGTTTTTTAATCCAGTCGTCTGCAGTAGTTGTTTGTTTAGGCATAATGGAAAAAATTATGTATTAATGTTAACGAGACGTTGTAGGAGTAACGAATGGGGCTAAACTAATTGCACAATATTCAGAATTCCGAATGCTTGTTCATTGGGAAGACTTGGTACATAATTTAAATTAATCACTCAGCCCAAATGCGTAGAACTATAGTAGAAAAATAAAAACCTTCTGCGACACGAATGATATGAGTGTATTTCCTTGTATTTTAAATTTATTTAGATAAACAATTAACATAGTAAAAACTTACAAAGCACTAGGTTTGGAAAATTGTTAATTTTTATTAGTAATGCCTCGTCCCTCGCACTGAATATAAAACTATGCAGTATGCATAAGTGTTGATATATGTATAAATTATAATCACCACGATAATTAAATTTTGTTTCAATCCAGAATCAGCTGAAAAAAGCTCTAAATAAGCGCAAAAGTGTAAAATAAACACAACATTGCAAAAAAAGCAAAAAATCACAAAACAAATATGGTTAAATGGTCCGTGTATTTCCTAATCGGATGAAAATTTAATTCATTTGTCAATGCATGCTCTAATTATTAGCATGAGCAATTGGTACGGATGGTTTTTTATTCTCAGTCTGTAAAGGAAGAGCCTTTAAACTGTACATAGAGCCGTCAATGTATAATCTACATTTTTTTTTTCACATAGTTGGTTAATTTTTTGAAATAAAGCTTGAATGTCGTTACAGTAGAGAATAGTATTTTTCTTCTCAAAATATGCTGCAAATTCCAAGCTTATTTCTCTATAAACTGTTGCTTTTATCCCAACTGCAAGATGTTTCCATTGTTGCATACGTGAAGACAACAATTCTGCTTCATGCTTTGATACATGTAAATCACGAACTAGATAATTAAGTTGAGCTTGAGTCACTAAATGCCATTCATTAGACTCATACAAACTACCACTGCTGGGAACAATGTCATTGAAAGATGATTCGGAATCACTGCTTGTGGTGCCAGGAACGACTGGCAATGGATTATTTAGTAAACGTTGAACTGGTTTTGAAACAGATGGAACATTTGCGTATTACACACTTGTTCGATATTTTATATTGATGCCAACAACTTATGATAAACTGAAATAAAATCTGTTTGGTGATTACACTTAACTCTCTCCATATTACTGGAACAGAAAAGTCGAAATATTTCCTCTCGCCATTCGACCACTTGTATAAAATAGCTCTGCAACTATTGCAAAACAATACCGGTGTCCACGTTTTGTCTAAATTTCTGGTAGCAATACCAATGTAATGTAAATGTGCATATTTTAACAGTTCTGTTATTGCGTATCCTTTTTTTCCAACCATATATTTACCACAAACAAGGCAGAAATAGCTTGAATTAGTAATACACGATCTACTTGATATATTTAAGCACTATTATTATGAAAATAGAGAATAAATGTGGGTTTCCATCAAATTATTTTACAGTAGCGCTATCCATGTGACATAAAAAGAACTAGACCTGATAGCGCAATTCTGGTGGTAAATTTGAAATTTGCGCACCAAAATTACTTGGATAACATCCTCCTCTTTTCCAATCAATTTTTTGATATTAATTTGTAGGCCAGTGTTATTGTTTTATATATTTTCAATTTTTATTTCATGGATAGTGCTTTGTTATGTGGTAGCTTATAGTTTGCATAGTACACTTTGTTAGCGCATTGTATTTTCTCCAATACTTTCAATATTGTTTTCTCCTGTGTTTGTGATTGTTATTCCTAAATACGTGAATCGCTCAGTTTGTGCGAATTCGTGTTTTCCCAGTTTTATGTGTGTTGCTTATTTTTTTTTCCGATTTACATGATCATTTACATTTTTCTTTGTAGACCAGTGCAACCGTCGGTGTCTAATAATTATAGGATTTACCCTATGTAACATAATTAATTGATTAAAACGTCGATATTTTGAGTTCTCTCGGTTTCAGGGGTGTAGATGACACTTGCCTACACTCTCTTAGTGTTCTTGGTTAGTTTATTGCCTATTGTACACAGTGAAGAGCTGATCTATGTACTAATGTATTATCATGCTAGTCGCATGTTTTATGTTCGGCTGCGCGTTTCACTCATGGAGTAAATTAAATATAATAAATTGAGTTTTCCGAAACTGCAAAAAAAATGGTAATGTCACAGTTGATTTAATTTATGCAATTACTCAAGCACTGATGGGACAATCACAAAATAATTTATTGTCTACTTCATTGAAAGCCCAGTGTAATGCATATTTCCCTATTTCATGCCCCGCATTGTTGAATGTTTCGTGCACGTTTTCCTGCGTACGTCCTTTATCTGCGCTCGGCGGGTGGGGGGTGGGAATTGTTTATTATAATAACGCATATTACGTTCTCATTAATGTCCTCAAAGAAATATTAAATAGGAGATACGGGGATGCTTTGTGGAACGCGGGAGGAAGGCATAAATGTAATGCGAACGAAATTTATACGTTCCACCCGCACGCCACGTAACCTAATGCAAAAATAATTAATAATAAATTGCGGGGCAGGTTTTCGCGCTGGAGGGAGGCGGCGACGATTAAATGTAATCTATGGGAGTGTGCGATTGTTGTGCTCTAAATTAGTCGCCATTAACTTTTTCGTTGTGAAGCGGTGATTAACAATAGCGATTAAATTTCCTGCGATCACAAAAGGGGTGCTAGTGTTGGATCATACAAGGAGTTGGTTGGAAAAAGGCGTCGGTAAATAAAAGTAATGAAAAGCTCGCTCACGTGCTGTGTTCGAGAAGCGCTATCCAAAGCTCAGAACTTGTACGTCTTCATTGTGTCTGAGGTACGGGGATGTTGGGGTATTGGACGATGAGCACGTATAGAGTTTAAAACTAGGGCCCTGGCGGGGTGGCTAAGGTGAGCAGTGCTGGTAGGCGCGGGTGTGTTTGCTTTCACATAATTTACTTAAACAACCCCCTGCGCCGGTACTTTATTAAAAGAACAAACAAACGGTGTATTTTTATTAAGGGTAATTGCCCGTCTACATAAATATTCATTTGGCGAGCACGCACACGCCCCGGCACCGCACTTAGCCCCCTGCCATCCCCTGGCAAACACAGAAAACTTTAAAAGCCATGAATTCAATTCGCCCCCAATAAAAAGGGGGTGGAAGTTTTCAGCGGCCGTAAACACACCCGACCACCGGCACACCTCTGCAGGGGGGGCGCATTTATCCGATTAAGGTCGTTAGATGCGCGACGGGCGACTTCCTGGCGAGATTGATGGCCCTCCTCCATCGAACTTCTTCGCGCGCGCTTTGTCCGTCCGCCGGCGGGGAAACGAGGACGAAAACACGCCAGCTCGGACGGGGAATAATGAAAGTTTAATGAGGGAAACGTCACCTAGGCCCAGTTCAGTATAAATAACGAGGACTACTGCAGATTTCGAGGGCAGCAACTTTTATATGCTCCAACGCGCGGAGTGTCTCGCTAATGATGCCCAGAAGTGCCATCCACCTACTCAAAACAGTCCGAGATATTAAATCTCAATAGATCTTACACGGATATCATCCGAATAACCCCAACCCACAAAATATAAAATATGAACTATACTCTGATTTTTATAAACTGGCGTGCACGTCATCAAAATAATAATCACAATAATGACGACACAATTTTACAAGGTTGCCCGCTGTCCTGGGTATTTAAAAATGGCTGCAATTAGCTGTTGCGCCCATTCAATCTTGTGCGACAGTGCGCGGTTCGTATCAAATTCGTCGACTTCTCTGCCGTTTTTCGTACAGATATCAATCTTGTGGTTATGGTTTAACATCTACAATGGCAAAATATAAAAGAGTTTGCACCGTATTCGGGTCCAACACTGACAGCGACAAAAATCTTGAGGTTAGATTCGATTCCCGGCTGCAGGCAAAAGAAACGTGAAATATGTAACGAAGTCAAATGTAACAAGTTAAACGTCAAAGAAGTTTGGTTATGCACACATGTATGAGCATGTGTTAGTGAAAAAGATCTGGCATCGTCGCCGAAAAAATATCAGGTCGGCCAACATAACATGATTTATTACATGATTGGCAGGCGAAAATTGTGACCACTGTTAATACACCGATTACCTATTTATAACCACCGGTGATCAGTGTTATGTAACAAATGATCCTCAGAATAATTTCGATTCTTAAACTGTTGTTATGCATATTCTCGAAATCAATCACGTTGGTACGAAAAAACCTCATCGCACAGCTGATTGATGACGTGCACGCCAGTTTAGAAAAATCAGAGTATAACACTGTTTTTGTACATATAAATTTGAGCTTTTTATTCTGTGTAAGCTTAGAAAGATCAGGTTTATACTGAATTGTAAAAATGTTGCAAACGTTTTCACTACATTTTTAATTTTCAGTATTTAATTTTGCAGAAAAGGGCCACCAGTCAGTACGACCACGCGCTCCAAGGGGTACCCTTAATTACAGGTCAGTTCGACCACCACCTCTGCATCGAGGGATTATCAGAAGCTTGGAAGGGTCAGTGCGACCACCACCTCTGCATCGAGGGATTATCAGATTCTTGGAAGGGTCAGTGCGACCACAAATATACTCCGAAGGATTAAGGACTAAAAACAAGGTGTTTAAAAAATACATCTATTTATTATTCATACTGGCAAACATTTATAAGACATAATTTTTACAAACTCAAATGCATACAAATCATTGCTATTGTATGTATTCTTGAATTTTTAGCTGAACGAAATTTTGTATCTTTTTAGTAATACTTTCTAATTTTCTTACAGAACAATTTGCCGAATTTATTTTTATATACGTTTCTGATTGTAAGTTTTTTAATATTGCAGAAAATTAATTATATTAGGATGAGCCGAATAAACATTTGAATTAAAGTGCAAATGAAAGGAACAATTTGCCTTCAATTGCAAATTTGCAAATTTTCAATTGCAAATTTGAAAGGAACAATCTTGTGAGTCCTACAAGAATTGTTTATCCTGCACATACTGTCTGCAGTGCAAGCCAACATGCTTGGCGGAAAATTAGATTTCTCATCGATGTAGGTCTCCACACTATAATCGCAAAATTGTACTAATTTTTCATTATTGGGCATTATTGCGTACATTTCCGTTGAAATTATCACCAATTACGAGGGGTTCCAAAAGATGAAACACAAAAAATAATTTTAAAAAATTACCTATTTCCGAATTTGTATCCTTGTATTCCGTAACTAAATCTAAATTTTGTATCTTTCGGACCCAGGACTGACAAAGATTAAATCGGCATCCTATAATTTTTCCATGTGGCCACATAGTTATACAGGCCCTGTGAATGGCCTTTTCATAATCAACCAAAACTGTGTTTGGTTTAAAATCTGTGTTAAAACTGTCTTTGGTATCTAAAGTATTATATTTTTCAGTTAACAATTGAAATAATTTAATATAACTTGAGGTATTTCCGTTTGACAATAAACAAAACGCTACAGGGATGCTAATTGAAAATATTTCATACAAAATTGGAAAGTGCCGTCGATGTAGATCAGTGATTCCCAACGGGGGCGGCACCGCCCCCCGGTGGGCGCGGAAGGGATTTAGGGGGGAGTTTCTGGCCCAAGGTATATATAGGGGGCGTTGAGGACCAGCCGCCGCCCCCGGGCAAAAACGGAGTTCACTAATTTTGTAAAGCGTCAGTTTCGATTTCTCCTGCTTTCCTGTATTGAAAATATTGAAAATTGAAAATCGACAGTACATGTAGATGCTTTTTTTTTCTACAATCAATTTTGATGCACTCCAGCCCTAAATGAATCAGGAAATCAAATAATTGAACATGAAGAATTTACTATGCAAATCTGTGTATATGCTGTGTTCTACAAGTCACCACCCGATATATACATTTCATAGTTTACACCAGTGATTCCCAACGGGGGCGGAACCGCCCCCCGGTGGGCGCTGAACGGATTTAGGGGGGTGTTTCTGGCCCAAGGTATATTTAGGGGGCGTTGAGGACCAGCCGCCGCCCCCCGGGCAAAAACGGGGTTTCGTCGGAGCAAGAGTGTAAACCTGAAATCTACAGATCACATTCAAAAGAACAATTTAATGTTGGCTCCACCGAATCAACATGGGATTCCCCGTACTGACTTATATGTACATCGGCCCACTTCGAGAGCCTTGGGATTACCCCGCTTGCCCGGTTTGGTGTGCAAGGTGCCGGAGCGGGGACGCTCCGGCCTGCATTCTGACTTCCTGACTGACACGCAACGAGTCAAGTATATTTGACCTATTGTTTTTGGATTGTAATTAATTGCCATCTTGTGATCATTATTGTAAATAAAGTAATATTCATATTAAGTGGACCCGGTAATTAAAAATATATCGTTGGTGAAATAACTGTTGGAATAGAGGTCAGTTCTTACATATTATCTATTGTTATATTTGATGGGCTGCAATTTGTGTACATATAGTTCCATATATTTAATATTTTTGGTTTCATATAATTTGTTATAATTTTTAATCGCCTGTAATATACCATGTGTCTTCGGATAGATGTTATAAGATTTTTTTATAGATACATTAACCAAAACTATTGGAATGATTATTTCATGTTTTGAAATGAAGCCCTGATCCTGGGTTTAAAAAACAATTTAACCCACATTTTGGATTTTGAGTCAATAGGAAATTGATAATTCAGGAAAGATTTTTTTTCTAAGCGGTAAAATATATTAATTATGACATACATACGGCAAAATATAATTATTAAATTATAAATGCAAAATATGTATACAAAATTTGAAAATTGCTTTTACAATTCACTAACGTACATTTTTTTGTAGAGCCGCAGATTTTATATTTGTATTCAAATACACGGGTACACGAGTCACATGTACACGTGTACGTACGGCACAATTACACGTGTAATTACACGTGTAATTATTTACACGTATAATTCCACATGTAACAGCTAAGCGATGTTCACTGCTTCCAGAAAACATCGATATGTTAATATTTTTGAACCAGAATCGTTCTATATTGTAAGAATAAATCGTTATTTTGATCGTCGCGCGAAATGAGTGTTGTTTTTCTACTGCGGCTAATAGTTACATTTTTAGTTACTTAGTAACTTATTTAGTTACATCAGAATCTTACGATATCATGTTCTAAGTTTATGTACATATTTATTTTCCAAAGTATCAAATAAATTACTTAATGAAAAAACCGAGAGTATTATAATTACACATGTAATTACATAATTACACGTGTAAAATAAATACACGTTTAATTAAATTTACACGGAATAAATATAGAATAAATACACGTGTAACTATAATTACACGTGTAAAATAAATACACATGTAATTACTTCTATCCTGGGACACTGCATATTGGGCTATGTAGACCGAAATAGTGTTTGATGCTTCGCGCAAGAAATTTTAACTAACTTTTTAATTTTGTTTTTAAATTGGTTGGTTCTGCGCTAACAACAACTTCTTGTTATTATTTTTCTTGTTTTATTTTTAAGATATGTCGGAATCAAAGAAAAAAATGTAGACAATACAATGTAGAATAATTAAAATATGGTATTATTCAGTCACCCACAAACAAGACATTACCAATGTGCCTGATTTGCCAGAAAGTTTTCTCAAATGAAGCCATGAAACCTTCACGATTACAAGAAAATTTGAGCAAAATACATACTGGTATAAAAGATAAAAAATTATCTTACTTTCAAATGCTCAAAAATCAACATTCGAGACGTCCAACTTTAGCCGGTATGTTTTCAGCAGCATCATAACAAGACAATGATGGATTATGTGCATCTTACAATATTTCGTTGCTTATTGCTAAATCGGGAAAGCCGCACACTATTGGAGAATAATTAATACAGCCAGCTGTTAGTGAAGTTCTCCGTACTGTACTTCACAAGTCACCTTCTGATATTATTAAAAAAATCCCCTTGAGCAATAATTCTGTACAGAGACGAATCGACGAAATGTCCGAGGATGTGGAGAGTTCTCTAACCGAATTTTGAAGACGACCGAATTTTCTATACAGCTCGATGAGTCTACGTTGCCTAACAATGACGCATTACTTCTATAGTACGTTCGCTTCATAAGAGATGAGAACATTTGTCAAGAACTATTATTCGCAAAAAAAAATTAGAAACTGATACTAAAGGAAAATCTGTATTTGACGTTTTTTAATAATATTTTAAAGAAAAAGATATCCCTCTGAATAATATAGTGTCCGTTGCTGCTGATGGTGCTCCGGCAATGGTTGGACGATACCGCGGTTCATTGCTTATTTAAAAAAAGCTGTACCAAATGTAGTCGCCATGCATTGTGCGATTCACAGACAACATTTAGTTGCAAAAAACCTTAGTGATCGCCTTCATTGCTCGCTGCAGTGCGTACATACAGGGGTTAATAGAATCAGAAGCAATTCTCTTAACGATAGATTATTTAGAAAGCTTTGTGATGAAAACGACCAGGACTTTAATCGTTTAGTGTTGCACACAGAAGTTCGATGGTTGTCAAAGGGTACTTGTCTGCAAAGATTTTATGAACTATTTGACTCAGTTATAACGTTTCTTGAAAATAAAAATGATTCCTTAAAAGAAAATTTATTGAAATTTAAAAATGATATAGCGTATTTAACAGATTTATTTAATAAATTTAACGAAACGAATCTGCAGCTACAAGGAGATGATTTGAATTTAATTAAAGCTAAGGCAATAATTTCGGCATTCGTGTCAAAACTTGCATTATACAAATTAAATTTGGGTCGCAGACAATTCCATCAGTTTCAAAATCTTTCCTCGGTGAAAACAAGTGATGATGACATTTTGGTTTATTGCCAGCATTTAGAAACCCTTAAAGAAGATTTTTTTAATAGATTTCAAGATATCCTCAATATGATAATTCCGGACTGGGTCTTGGAACCTTGCACAAGCATTGAAACAGCAGAAGTATTTTTATATTTTAAGTACAAACGAAGAATTAAAACTAAAATTGAAACATGGCTACCAAGCATTTTGGCTTCAAAGACAAATTCCAATTTTATATCCGACCTTATGGGGTGCAGTAAAGAATTTTTTCTAACATTTCCATCACCGTATTTAGCCGAAAGAGGATTTAGTGTAGTATCCAATCTAACATAAAAACGGAGCCGATTGTCAATAGTAGATCGCGGTGACTTAAGGTTGCTCATGACAAAACTAGCACCCAATATAGACAAATTAGTGTCATTACATCAAGCTCAGCCCTCGCACTAGTGCTATTTTTTATGTATATAGGTATGTGTATTTTTTTGTTAAGACCTAATAAAATATATTTAAAAATGCGTCCTTGTTTTTAAATATATACGTAGTATAATATAGTTCTCCAAGAGGGGCGCTCTTGAAATGCTCTTTGAAAAGGTGGGAAACCTATATTGATTTTTAGTGAGATTTTATTTCTGAATGGGGGGCGGTGAGTAATTTGTTTTTTCGAAACGGGGCGGTAGCCTAAAAGAGGTACTGAAACCCGGGAATCTGAGTTTAATAGATTTTCGTCTTTAAAATCATAGGACAGTCAAATCAATTTCCCAGCAGCAACCGAACTCGATACAGAAAAAAAAAGGAATCGTACGGTAGGAACACAGAATTTTTTTTTTCTAGAATTTACAAATTAAAAAATGTAGAAGTTTGTAAAGAAATGTTTTTTTAAAAACCCTTGGTATCACATGTAGAGTAAACACTGCTCTTAAAAAATGTCATGGACGGGCTCAAATTTCCGACCAACGAGGTCTGAAATAAGCAGGAAAAAATAAGTTGCCCGAAGCCAAGGTTCAAGCTGTTGTTGATCATATCAACAAACTTCCAAAATACGTTTCACATTATCGAAGAGAGCAGACTAATGCTCAATTTTTACCTTATGGAATGACCACACAAAAAATATATGATATTTACACAAAAAGAAGAAGCGAAACCAATTAGTTTGATGTCTTGCACACAAATATTTTACACTAAATTTAATTTATAATTTAAATCTTTGAAAAAAGATACGTGCAATAAATGCGATACACTCAAAATTAAAATTTATAATGAAATGGATGAGGAACGAAAATATCAACTTCTTTAAGAACGTCAGAATAATTTAAAAATAGCGGAAGAAGCACAGAAAATGCACAATTACTTTATCGGACTCTCTTTTCGTAAATAACTACACAACGGCTAAATATTTGTTTAAATGATTTTCTTGCTCTGATCGAGAATTTATCGTTCTACAACTTCAGTTATGAGCACCTTTAACAAAAATCGAGTCGTTTGGAGTTATTTACGAAAAGAGAGCCCAAGAAAGGAATTGTGCGTCGGGCGCTGAATATTGGCTTCCGGCGTCTACACGGTGCAAACTATAGCTTTTGTGGCAAAACGTGTAATATAATTTTTTGTTTAAAATTTTGTTTCCATCAACTTTTTCAGATATGAAAATTTTCAGGCGGTACACCGTTAACGAGATAATTGCGAAGATTTACACAAGTTCGCCGTTTTGGGAGTGTTTTTTCAGAATTAAGGGATGAAGCCCCCACAAGGGGAGGGGAAACTCTGCGGATATTCGATTCTACAGTACTCAAAAGTATGTATACCAACTTGATATACTATATAATTTATTTCCACCTGGATTTACTGGATAATTTGATTTCCGGCCTCTATTCCGCGCGAACTATAGCTTTTGTGCCAAACCGTGTAATATAAATTTTGTACAAAATTTTGTTCCCATCAACCTTGCTTGATATAAAAAAGTTTCAGACGGTGTACTGTTTACGAGATATTTGCGAAAAATTATAAAAGTTCACCGTTTTGGGGGTGTTTTTACAATATTAAGGGATGAAGCCCCCACTGGGGGAGAAGAAACTCGACGGATATTCGATTCTAGGGTACTTAAGAGTAAGTATACCAAATTTTAAAACTATATAATTTATTTCCACCAATAAGTCAAACTTGACTAGACTATAAGTTTATTTGATAAACCCATTTTTATAGCCAGGAAAAATGGCGACTAATAATAAAAAAAAAACATTCTCAAATTCAATTTTGATATCGTTATAAATAAAATAATACGTACAAAATAAAACTGCTCCAATTTTTCTAGAGCTAAGTTAAAGGCCAGTGATGCATCTGCATTTATGTAGATATTCAATTTTTATGTAGATAATTTATTGTAAATTCTAAATCCGTAAAAGTACACATTAAATTTGACTAATTGATGCTTGCGCAATGACTTCATTATCATTTAATGAAAAAAAATATTAACTTATATGATATTTATTTTCACATCAATCAAAATTTTACATTGCCTTGTTTATTGAATATGGTGAAAATGAATGCTGAACAAGAAATGAGCGGTACACTGCCTCATTTTCGAAATACATCACAAAATTTAACTGAACCTAGTACCACAGAATTCTAAGATTTTGAAGAATTAATATCAGAAGAAATAACGACCGGCTTCTGGTTGCATTAGTTTCTTCGCTTGTGGGGTGCAAATTCTGGGACAATTCGGCATAATACATTTGCAAACATCAATAGAAAATTTTGTTTAATAGTCCTTCAACAAATGTAATTATTATTAAGGAATTGGAAAAAAAATAGATTATTTGTGTATAAATAGTAGCATTGAAGTAAAAATTTTCAGTAGTACAAATAAAGAGAAACAATTATCTCTATATTCATAACCTGTCAGTATCCTAATGGCTTTTAAAGTGAGAGAGAAGCAGATAGATGCCACCTACTAGTAAAACATTTTAATATCTAATTGCTTTCCTGTGTAAGGCGACAACGCGATGTCTGATAAATGTGTCTGATGATGAGTGGCCCCATTTTAACAAACCAAACAGTTAATGCAAATATATCAGTGAAAATAAAGTTGTTTTTGGTACTTATTCTGATACTGAGCGGGATAAATTGAGGCTTTTATTTTAAAAACAACACAAGTCCAAAAATGCACAAATCAGTTATTAACAATAAACGGCTCTCAAGACCAATGTCTATGTACAAACAAATCTGATTTCTCAACAAAAAAAAATACAAGTCACGTGTAACAGGCAAATGATTTTTTTTTCATTTGTCTGTTACACGTCTGTTACATCCTAACTTTCCCCCCGTTTTTTTCTCTTCTTTCACAGTTCTTATTTATTTTAAGTTTAAGTTTAAGTTTAAGTTATTATATTTTAAATCATTTAAAGTTTAAAAGAAGTGGAAATAAATACAAAAAATAGCCCGATTTATTTTCTAAGTACTTTGAGTATAACTTCCACTGCAACTTTTTTTAAATTTCCCACAAAACTGATATTTGGATATATGCATTTTTTAAAATAAACGCCTCAATTTGTCAAGAAAAAAATATTTTTAGATATTATATTGGCCAGTACTTCGTCATGTCAAGAGTAGGTTGCTTATTATTAGATGCCTATCCAAGTGCAATCTCAGAAATTTTGAGGTCTCAGAAGGTGATACATCGTGACATACATCATTGTATCGTGATATGGTGTTATTTATAATTATATTCCTGAGTGATACAATACACGGATTTGATTTATTCATATTAAGGTTGAGTCGATTACTTCAGAATCATTCAAAGACAAACTGTGAACCTTTTTAAACTGTAAAACAATCTTGAATTGGGTAGATTTGTTTGATATATTGGAATAATCCACAAATTATAATATTATAGCAATATTTTTGCAGGTTAAAATGTCGTCTATAAATATTACCGAAGAGAAAGGGCTTAGTATAGATTCGTGTAGGACCAAATGTACTATAAGTATAAATTCGCTCATAACTCACTCGTATGTACACACTCTTCCAATAGTTTAGATACCACTTCAGTTAAAAAATGACCCTTATTGAAATCAGCAATTGGCTTTATGGAAACGGCTCTCTCTGAGCTGTTTGGAGACACCAGGCGAGATATTTTGTAGACTTATTGGCAGGTCAAACAATCGCATTGCGGGAAAATTTGCCGCAATTTATAAGATGAATGTAATGTTATGGTATAGTTCCGTAGTCAATTCCAGAATTCAAGATTGGGTTCCCCACGATTCAGTTAAGAATTCATAATTTATTTGTGGACACCACAAGTTGAGAACGGCTCAAGAATATTGAATAAAATTTTAAAATAAAATTTTAAGAATAATGCAATGTTCATGAAATCATCGAAGACTGGAATTGGGTGTTTACTTTGTAACATGTTTTTATCAGAAACTATTGCAAATATTTAATTAATCCTTTAATAATAGTTATAGACAATCTTATCTGAAATTGTATATCTTTGGTAGAAAACAAAATATTCTCTCTCTATTCTCTATTCTCTCTATTAACAAATAATGCCCAATAAAATGACAAAAAATTAAAGACGACGAATTTATGTAAATGGTATTAACATATTAATGCAGAAATACTTATTTTTTCCTTTAAACAGTGGAGTTTTTAGTAGCATATTTATATTAATTTTACTATCTAGGAAAAATGCGTCTCGATTGTGTTGATTTTTGTTGGTTTTTGTGTTGAAAAAAAAAAGATAATTAATATATTTTTTATATTAAAAGAAAAGCAAACAAAGCATAAAATGTTAATGTTAAATTAAATATTTAAACTGCAGTCGAATTATTCTTGTCAATAATTTTAAAAGTTTTATAAGATTCAATAGCAAAATCAAAGATAGAATAGTAAAATTGCTATTATATACCACTTTTTAGAGGAAAGGAGGACAATCTTTGAAAAAAAAAATATATATATATATTGTGATGTTATTTTATAGGGTAACTAGGTATTAGTTTAGATAAGTTAATTAGGAGTTTGTTTTTGTTTTAGTTAGTTATTTATAGTAGTTTTAAGCATATTAGGTAGGATAAATTCGTATTTAGGGTTTATTAATTATTAAGAATAGGTTTAATTATATAGATTTGTAAATATAAGTAGAGCACAAATTAACATTAATAAATTGTAAAGAGGTATTTAACATGAATTAAGAGTGAAATCGCTGAAGCGACACAGAAATATGTACGACATTCCCACGGACGCGGAATGATACAAGGATTCTAAAATTGCCAATGAAACTGAAAATCGACACATAAATTCATGGGAAAATGGAAATTTGTATTTACACTTTCCAACGTTGTTATTTGTTGCCATGGAGAATGCGCGAATCCCGGGCACAGGCGACTTGGATATTCCAGTGATAAGCGACGAAAATCAAACGAGGAGCGTCGATATAAACATTTATAAACAAAGAGAATAGACGATCGCCTCCGAGGTTATATAAAGCCGAGACGCACATGTTTAGAGGACTTGTATTTCGATCCCGATACAACCACGTTGATTGCCACTGAGGTGGAAGAAAGTTTTGTTTTTACTCTATAATTGTTTCCGCAAGTGATGCGTTTCAAACAAATTTCATTTTGTGGAGTGAATAAACACAACCTAACAATTTTCTGACAGCTACCAAGAAGGACTGCAGCAAAAGATCATCAACGGATACTAGGGATCATTAAGAGAAGCTACAAGAGGACTTCTAGCCTACCAGCATCTGCCGAGAAGAATTCCGAAGGCATTTCCGGACTTCAAGCTGACCACTGCGAACAAGAGATTTGCATTCTTTGGTGAATCTTACAGAGGACATCGATTCTCCGCCATACATCGGAATACACACTGTTGCCTACAGTGAAACTGCAATTAAGAATTCGCAAGTACAATTATAAAATTTCTGTTACAAATACTCTTAGTAGGTTAATTTGTGCATTTAGGTTTGATTTATTGTTTATTAATTACTTGTATTAGTTTAAGTTATATATATTTTGTTGTCTATTGTTTTGCGTGTTTATATCATTGAATTTGCATTTTGTTTACCTGTCATATTTATCAAAAATTCGTTACAATTTTCTTATTCATTAATAAAAATCAATCAAAAGCCCTGAATACTCTCTATTTAGTTTAATTGATGCCACTTGAACCCTGAGAAAGAGTGAAAAAGAGTAACACGCAGGTGTTAATAAAATAAACAAAATGTGATGTTTAGTTTTAAAACTTTTATAAATTTGCAATTGTGCTGACGAACAACAACAACAACTACAATTCTAGTCAAATCACTAAATTAAAAGAACTAGATTTCATGTTTATTCAGTTGACCGAAAAAGCTAAGTGAAAATTATAACCTAAATAAAAAGAAAAGCACATTAGGGAACGTCATAATATGAAGCCCAACGTGTGGGGTTTTATATAAATAAATAACGTTACAATATATATATATATATATATATATATATATATATATATATATATATATATATATATATATATATATATATATATATATATATATATATATATATATATATACAGGGTCCGTCATTTCACCTCCCGTCTTCGATAGCTCAGTTACCAATTGAGTTAGGATTTTGATATTTTGCAAGCGTTAGTTGCATTCTAGGGCGTATTTCAGGAAAATATTTTTTATTATACAGGGTGTCCCAAAAAAGTGTGACGTCATGATGTTGTATATTTTTAAATTGCATTGTATATTTTTTGTTGCTTATTTGGGTGGCCTTTATGGATGCCTACAAACCCATCAAATTTTATTAAAATCGGTTCTGTGATTTTAGCACAAAATTATAAAAACTGAAAAAAAACAGTTTTTTAGCATTGGTTAAGAAAATTAATAACTGATAAAAATATGCCTTGTTGGGATGTGTTCGGAATTTCGATAGAGTTGTAATTAGGAAAAATGTTTGTCTTTTAATTCCACATGGAATGACATAAAAATATACAGGGGCTCCAATTTAAAATAAGAAAACTAAAGTGCTTTAAAATTTGAAAAGTTTGACACTAAATTTTGGACACTCTGTATAATGCATATCAATAAAACTTGGTTAACGCAACTGTCAGACCTTATTTAATGAGTACCGTGTATGGTTTTATTAACGAGGCACTATTTGAATCCCTTATTAATTTTCTTAACCAATTGTGCAAAACTGATTTTTTTCAGTTTTAATTTTTTTGTGCAAATATCACTAAACCGATTTCAATAAAATTTTATGGGTATGTAGGCATCCATAACGGGCACCCAAATAAGGAACAAAAAATATACCGTGCAATCTAAAAATATACAACATGATGACGTCACACTTTTTTGGGACACCCTGTATAATCAAAAATATTTTCCTAAAATACACCCCAGAATGTAAGTAAAGTCTGCAAAATATCAAAATCGTAACTCAATCAGTAACTGAGCTATAGAAGACGGGAGGTGAAATGACGGACCCTGTATATATATATATATATATATATATATATATATATATATATATATATATATATATATATATATGTAAAGATAATTACTGACTGTAAAGATAATTAAGAAAATTAAGAGCTCTACAAAAGTTATGAAATGAAACAGTTAAATTCCTTTTAAGAAAATGTCAATGACGATTTACTGACGACATATTTTTTTTAAGTGCGTCAGCAAATGCGGAATAAATAACGAAAATCGATCTATCTCCTGGTTCCATATTTAATAGAAAGATTATCATGTAGTTTATTTCTCTGCAAAAGACCTGATTTTTTGCTAGAATAACGTGTTAATATAATTAAGACAAACAAATGTTATAACACTGATAATATAATATTGATATTTTTTAATGCAAAGTTTTTGAATTTTATTCAATTAAATTACCTTTATAAAATTGTTTTATAAATTTTTGTTTTTTTTTATTTTTCCAGTACTTACTGGTAAATAAAATGTTGTTCTTGTATTATTCATTTATTTATTTATTCTTAACTTACATGTTCGCCTTTTTGGGCATCTTCAGAAGCTAATATATTAAAATATAAATAGTTATTTTATTAAATACCATTTCACAGTAACATTTCACAACAACATTAAACACTAGTAAAATAACTTTAAACATACATTATAACACTAACATAATTATACAAACGATATATTAATTATATATAATATAAACAACCATAATGTAAACTTAATATTATGAGATGTAAAATAACTATTTATATTTTGATATTTAAGCCTCTGAAGATGCCCAAAAAGGCGAAACTTGTATGGAAAGAATAAATAAATATTACAACAACAACATTTTATTTACCTGTAAGTACTGATAAAAAAAAAAACAATAAAAATGTTTCCCATCTCGTGCCGACTATTTGGCGGTCACTGTATAATGATACATTGTGCAAAAATTTGGTTATTTAAATTTATATTTAGAGATTGCCATGCGAATTAAAATTTCGTAACAAAAATGGACGCATCCGAATTTTTTTATTATACCTATTTTTTAAATTTACTTTTACATCTATGAAAAAGAAAATACGTATTACGGAAACAATAAGAGGAACTAATCAAAAACAAAATGAAAACAACGTATGAAATCACACATAAATCAAATATATAAAATATATATTAAGTTGAAAAGATATTTTAATGACCATGGTACAGGATTTATCCACTACACTGTATAAGAATTGCAGTAAGAACTTCAAAAATAATGCTGTCTACAGTCTTGATGAATATTTTAAGAGCAACTTCTGTGATACAATTAGTAATTAAACTTATCAAAAGTATATTGTATACCAGGTGATTTAAGTTTTATAACCAGGCCAAAAATGGCGACTTATAATTGAAATAAAAAATCCAAAATCAGTAAAAATGTTTAGATATTGATGAAGCCCAATCTGACGATAAAAAAAATAATTTTAACCATCCGGTAGTTTATACGTTATTTCTCAAAAAATTCGTAATTTTAATTATATAGTTTTTGTCAGAACATTCTTTAATGCAATTCCAAACATTCCTGTATAATCCAGGTCAAAAAAATTGCACCAATTATTGAATTAAATGAATTTTGATATTGTAGCAGTAAGATTTATTACTAAATAGTAAAATATGACGGCTGCTTCCAGTAATAGTCCCTATAATGGATTTTATGGGTTTTATGATAGGGCCGTACCCAATCCCTCAGCCTGCTGGGTGGATACCGACGCAAGGATTTCTTCAGGGCCGGAGCTCAATATTTGCTTAATCCCTCATTGTTATTTTGATCTGCATGCTATTAAAATTACATTTAAAGAAGATTATTTCCAATAATTTGGTGATTGATATTATTTTGTAAGCCGGGTTGTCTTACTATTAAGTTCATTACCGAGTTTGATCTTGAGCAGTGAACAGTGATTTGACAGTGATTTTTAAAATATGCCCTTTCAATATTCGTTCAATGAAAAAGTGGAAATGTTGCTAATTTATAGCGAATGTGGTAGAAACCCATTGGAAGCCACTAGAGTTTATTCAGAAAGATTTCCCGGTCCACATCCAACACGTAAGATTTTTGCCAGGTTAATTAAACAGTTAACCGAGACGGGAAGTTTTCATCATTAGAAGAAACGCTATAAAAATTTACCGACTGGCCACGAAGTAAATCAAGCTTTTGTTTTAAATATGGTGGAAAATGATCCTCAAGTAAGCACACGAAAGATAAGGGATGAGACCGGAATAAGCCAAAGTAGTGTGAGTTGTATTTTATCGAAACATAAATATCACGATTATCACATCGAGTTGCACCAACAACTTTACGGCCAAGATTTTGAAAATCGTGTTACTTTTTGCCGTTGGGCCGAAGAGATAATTCAAGTGGATCCCATTTTTTTTCGTAAAGTGTTGTTTACGGATGAATGCCAATTTAAGAATAGTGGACATGCGAATAAACACAACAGATTTGCGAAAAAACGTACTTTCAATAGTCCCATTGAACACTGGATTATTTTCTACAGATCTGGTCATTCACAATGTTCCCCGTGGCTTTCTTAGAAGAATGGAACTCCTGCAAATTCTGGAAATTAAGAAAGCAAGGGGAACATTGTGAATGACCAGACCTGTTTCGAAAATAATCCAGTGTTCAATGGGATTATTGAAAGTACGTCTTTTTGTAAATGTACCTTAATGTGTTAATAATGTTAGACTAGGAATTAGATTATAAATAGCGCATTTAATGAATTTGTATTCAGTCTTATTTTGCTCTTGATAATGGTCGCAAGACTGAAACAATTGTAGAGTTTTTTCTAATAAATTTTGTGAAACTTAACCAAGTGCTTTATTTATACTAATTTAAAGATGTTTCGCCAAGTATTAATGACCGATTCATACAATCTAAAATAAGTTAGTTTTTGAATTATATGAATTTATTACGGTCCTGCAAGGCCCGTTCAAGCCACGGGCGCTGGCTGAATCATAAAAAGTCATAAAACGTTCCAATCGCACCGGCGCGGTCAATGCTTTGTAGGGCTCTTGACTTACAAAATCATAAATCATACCGAGGAAAGTTTGTCAGTAATGTAAAAGATGCTTTAATTTGATCATTTTCGTTAATTTTTCATAAATGGGTTCTGTGAATAAAATAAAACAGTTTAGGGCAAAAATAACGACAGAGAATTTTGCCCGAAAAGATTTTTTTTAAATTTTATAACCGTCTATATAATTATATCGAAAAAGTCAAACTACCTTTCTGTTGTTCGTTATTTCTTAAAACTTCCAGTTCTCATTTTTGTGTCAAAACTATTGGAACAGTGTGTACCGAGCTCGTGATTTAATAGCCTGTTTATTAATAAACCGGAAAATTTAACACTTATATCTTCAGTAACTATTTTTACATCTATTCATACGACGCAAATAAATACCATCAATTAAATGTTATCCTCTAATTTAAGATCAAAGTTCGTAAACAACATTCAGCCAAGCTACTTAGTTCGTCATGCCATTATAAGAAATCCGATTCGTACATTAAACGCACATTGCTACGTGTAGTCGATGTGATACGCGGTTTTTCGCCTTTCTCCTCAGCCCTCGCATGTCTGGCCCTTACAAAAGTGTTTGCACGTTGGTGAGATGGTGTGTCCGTGTGTATGTGTGTTTGTCGGGAGAATGGGGTGAAATACCTTCAGATAGCGTCCGAGCGTGCGAGCCTCGGAGAGTGTTTTAGTGTTATCAATAAATAGAAATTCGATCTGCACGGGGTTGAAGCGCTAAGTGGTCCATGCCATGGGGTGCACATCCCTGGCAACAAGCGCGCGGTTACGGCGCAAAATGAAATTTTATGGAGATAACGAAAGTCACCCTTTTTACTCTTTGCTCCCTCTGAGCGTGATTTATATCGTTTTTATGAGTTTCGGCCACCGCTCGCCCGTAAAGGGATTGTCCCGGTGCGAGCGGGTTTATAAAGCTCGACACGTATGGTTTCATTAGGATTACGCTAAATTAAAAACAATGGAAAACCTCAAAGTTATCCCAAAAGAGAGATATTAACAGAATCACACATAATCAAGTACAAAGTTGGATCTGCACTTTATAGCAGGTATATAAAACCTGTAGTGAAATTTTGTTAACATCGAGATAACAGGTTTTGTCGATGTAAAATAACTACGTGAATAGAACATGGAAACGTGTATCTATTATGATACGAATATTAATAGGGGTGGTAATTTTAGGTAAATTCCGAATTACACACACTCTAGGCATCCAAGTGGGAGTGATACTACAATCCGATATGAATAATTCTTTAAAATCATTTACGGTTTATTTTCAATATTACAGTTTTCAATATACAGGGTGTTCTAAATAGAGTAGGATTGCATGGGTATCTTTCTTATGCTTAAAACTGTAAATCTGGTTAAATAGGCAATACTGTGCAGTTGTATATGCTGGTTCAGATTATATTGAAAAATATTCAAAAGTCCGAGCAGTTTAGAAGTTATTCTTAAAAAAAAATCGCGATTTTCTAAAAACTTTGATATAATCATACATATTAAAAATGCCGAAATAAGTTTCAAATGAAAGTTACTTGGTTCGATCGCATAAACTTGAGAATTAAGTCAAAACAAAAGTCAACATAGCGGTTTCCGATAAATTAATATTTTTTTAAATTTTAAATGGCCGCCATATTTGATTTTTATACATCTAAATAGACTTTATTTTCCTCTTTTCAAAGATGTATATCAAACTATGTCAACATAAAAATTATGGGAAATGTTTATTATTCCAATTATTATTTTTCCTTTATAAATTATATTTAAAACAAATGTAAAATAAATCATAAATACGTAATACAACTGAGTAGTAAAATAATAATAAATTATAAAAAATGCTCAAAATTCTGACAGTTATTGGCGAAAAACAATTGACTGTGATAAAGTTCGCTAATCCGAACATTTCAACTCGGCAAATAGAAAGTTAAGTTAACGTATCTAAATCTAGAGCATCAAGAATTTTAAAATGCACAAGTTTCACCCTTATAAATTGCAGATTTCTCACACTTTACAAGGATGATGACATCCGCAGATTAACATTTTGCAGAAGGTTAATCAACAAAATTTCTGAAAATGGTGAGTTTATAAATACAATTTTAAGGATAGATGCATCCTACTTTTGTAATTGTGGATTATTTAATCATCATAATGAATACTATTAGGCTCAGGACCATCCACACATAATGATTCCACGGCGAAACCAAGTGCGGTTCGGCTATAATGTTTTTTGTGGCAGATTGGGTAATAATTTACATAGTGCTATAATAGTATATAACGCCATTAGGCCGATATGTAGCAAATAACAGGCGCGGGTTGAACTTTGTAAACCGAGGCGAAGCGAAGCGGAGCGGAGCGCAGCCGAGGTTTATATTCAACCAAGCCTGTTATTTGCATATCGGCCGTATGTTGTTCGATACTTTTTGTAATACCTAAATTACAAAAACTGGTCAATTTATCAATATTAAATTTCAAAATTAATAAACTAGTTATCCAGGCGCAATTTGATACCATCGCAACATCAACGGTTCAAATACAAACAAACAAATTAAAGTGAAATTAGAAAAATAATGTCAGATGTGCAAAGTTCTTCGTTTTGTGGTATCCCCGAAGATGTACTAAATGAAGCAAATGCTGCCACAATCGATTTACTTCCCCAAAAAAGCAGCAGCAGGTATGAGAAAGAATATGAAGACTTTATTGCTCATAAATTTGCGTTGTCATTTAAATAACGTCCACGGCCGTTATTATAACGGCCGAGGCCTTTACGCTTGTCATATCGATCAAGCAGACAGTACTGATAAATGTCAATAACACAGAGGTATTACAAAAAAATTCTAACTGCACAACGTCATTTGTAATTTTTTTAAACAATTTTATAAGATTTATTGAATGATTTACCTTTGGCACAAAATATTGAAATATAGCACCACTAAGATGGCGCCCCTCCACTCAATGGTAAAGATGATATTACTTATTTAAATGGCCGTTTTAATAATAAAGTAATAGCGACTAATACATCTGTTCAGTGGTCAGCCTGATCTGCATACTTAACGCCTCTTGACTTTTATATGTAGGGAACTTTAAAAAACAAAATTTAAGGAGTAACTTCAATTATAATAATCTAGATGAACTTCGTGAAGCAATGACAGAGGCTATAAAAGGCGTCATTCGCAACATATTGCGATAAGTAACGGGCAATATTCTAAAACGCTGTCAATTGTATTTTGCATCTTTTTGACCATTTAGCCAGCATTTTAAGCATGTTTTATAATTTATTATTATTTTACTATTTATTTGCATTACATTTTTTTTTACATTGGTTTTAAAATTTGTTTAGAGAATAAAAATAAAAATTGGAACAATTGATATTAACCCATTTTTTTAAATTTAACATAAGTTGTTATACCTATGAATCCTGCATCCCGTATTATTTAAAAGATTTAAAAAAAGTCGATTTTAAAAGTAAAAATCACATGTGGTGGCCATTTAAAATAAAAAAGTTGCTATTAATATCTCGGAAGCCGCCCTCTTGACTTTTGTTTTGACTCAATTCTTAAATTTGTGCGATCGATTCTAGTAACTTTTATTTTAAACTTATTTCCGCATCTTTAATAATTATAGAAATATCGGAGTTTTTACAAAAGCACGACTTTTAGTTTCTTTAGAATAATTTCTAAACTGCTCCGACTTTTGAAAATGTTTCTACATAATCTGAACCAGCATACAAAACTGCATAACATTGCCTATTTAATGAGATCTCTAGCTTTCAAAATAAGAAAGATACCCATGCAATCCTACTCTATTTAGTACACCCTGTATAACTTTACATTGTTGTTCCTATTTCTATTATTTTGCCCTTATTATTATACCGGTTTTTTGTTTTCAAAGTGAAATATTTATTATATTCACTGTATTGCATATAAAATGGGTTTTGTTCTGTATTCCAATTCGTATTTTATGCTTTACCAACAATTTCGTATTTGTGACATGATTTGTGACGTGACGATTTACACTCTCTTTAGGAAGACTAAATATTAAATAATATTTTGTTTAGTCTTGTATGAAGTATCTTGTAGTTTTTTAATGTGAATTCAATTGTGTACGTATACACATGCTAGTATTTACTGTACATATATTGCTATCTTTATTGAATAACTCGGACGGAGGTCTATTTGCCCTAGATTATTAATAACGTCTATAAAATGTACAAAATTATCTCATTGAGAACTGCAGTCAATTTTGTATTCTTATACAGGGTGAGTCGGGAGTAACGTACCAAACTCCAGGAGTGTATTGTACACGTGAAAATAAATTTAAAGAACTGAAATGTTGTTATCCGATTGTCTTTTGTTTTCAAGTTATAACGTTTTGAACAGTTTGTTGAAAAGTCAGATAAATACGTTTTTATCCGGAGTTTTCTGATGTGGAAACCGTTGGCGATATCCTTCAACAGCAGCTGTAGCACACCCATTACAAAAACCATAGACAAGAACCATATTTGCATATTCAAGATTTGAAACTTTAACTTAAAAACAAATGAAAAACGGATAACAAGTTTAATTTTTTTTAAATTATTTTCACGTCTACGTTCACAATGCACTCCTGGAGTTTGGTCCATTCCTCCCGACTCACCCTGTATATTCATAAGCAATCTTTATTGGGCTATCGTAGGGCTATGGACCCCATGGGGTCTTTCCGCCTAGTCTAACATTACACTTTACTTTACCTTATACATTACATACATATTATATTATATTACATTACATATATGATTTATGAGTGATTGTTTTACTGAGTGAGTGTTATGAAGTGTAATATGATTCATGAAGCGCTTTTGTCGGATGTAATTTTGTAGTTCGTTTATCTTGCCTTTTAATACATAATTCGTCGAGTATTGTCCTATTGTCCTGTTTTTGTTTGTAGTTTGTCCAGTCTTTGTTGGATGGTTATGATTTTGGTGATGTTGTATAAATTTTTGTTTGATTGTATTCTTATTACATGAGATAATCTTTCATTCTTGGTTCATGAATATATTTTAAACCAGTAAAATTATTACTATTATTATTATTAATGCAAACGTTCGAAAATTTTACAGCCTTCGATGTCAATTATCTTTGTTATGTACCCCATTTACCCGAAATAGATTCCCGGGAAATCTATCTCTTTTGCAAGTACTAGTAGTACAATTTTTATTTGGCTCTGGACCTAAATGGTCTTTTCGCCGCCTCTCTGACAATTAAATATGAATCAAAGGTCGCAGAGTAGTCCTCCTGGGAGAGACGCGGCTTTACTCATTACAAAAGGGGGAAAATGAATTCGGACCTTGTTTATCTGCCCCCAGTTTTTCGATTTAGGTGTCACATGGGAGGTCATATTAAAAACCCTTTTAGGAAACCTTACACTCACGCCAATATGAATATGAGCAGATGTGCACATTTGGATTTCAACACCAACGCTAGGTTCGATGTCAATAGAACCCGCTCTTTCATAGTGCATTGTTAAACATTGGAACATTAGAGTTATTTAGAATCACTCTTATTCTTGTTTTAATAATAATTATAATGTAATAATATATTCATTGATGCCATCACAGAGCTAGTGTCGCATAAGGCACAGTATAAGATGCATATAATATAATAAAGTACAAGTATAAAAATATATCTACAAATGAAATGGCACAGAAGCACAAATAACATGAAATACAATTAGAAAAAACGTTACATAGTAGAAGAAGCTAAGTCAAAAGGCCATCATGGCTCACTATATCATCACTTATATCACTTTGATACTCCTCCCATGTAAAATATGTTTCATCAGTAAGTACTGTCTTCATTCTAAGTTTAAACTCCGTAAAATTCAGATCTCGAATTTACTAAACTCTTCAATGCGTTACATTTAAGAATTTGGGACCATAGTATCTAGAGGCGCTTTGGGTCCGAGTCAACCTATTATTTAGGGCATGTTGGTTTGCTGCCTAGTGTTGTGTTCATGTAAGTCTGAACAGACGGTAAGGTTTGACTTGTTTTTGTGTACACATAACAGACATTATAAAATAAACAGACAGGGCAATGTTAGAAGAGAAGGTTATATGTTTTAAAAGCATGTTTGCACTCATCCCTGTATCCAAGTCCGGACTGTCTTCATTCTAAGTTTAAACTCCCTAAAATTCAGATCTCGAACTGACCAAATTCTTCAATGCTTTACATTGAAGAATTTGGGACCATAGTATCTAGAGGCGCATTGGGTCCGAGTCAACCTATTATTTAGAGCATGGATGTTGGTTTGCTGCCTAGTGTTGTGTTCATGTAAGTCTGAACAAACAGTAAGGTTTGACAGACAGAGCAATGTCAGAAGATTAGATGTTTTAAAAACATGGCTGCACTCATCCCTGTATCCAAGTCCTGAAATTACTCTTAAGGCTCATCTTTGCAATGCAAATAATTGATGACCAATAACTGAATGGTCCTAGGCCAGCAAGCCGTAAGTTATATGGGACTGATAAACTGCAAAATAGGCTGTTCTTAGCACCGATCTAGAGACGTTATAAGCGAAGTATCCTAAGAAAAAAATTGAGCAATTCAGTTTAAAAGATAGTTTCTCTCCATGAGTGTTCCGCAGCATCTTCTCATCCACAAATACATCCAAATATTTAGTGTGTGCAGAGAATGCATTATCTTTTGTCAAAAGATTTTTTAATGTAAAGAGAATATTTACAGATGTATCTTCGTTTAACTTAAGCCTGTTTGTCAGAAACCACTCTTCGGACATTGCAAGTGAGGCAGTGTTTAAATTTACTGCACTTTGTAAGTATTTGTTACGTGTACAAATGGCAGAGTCATCAGCAAAACAACTTCCCTCACTCTCCGTGAATATATTCATAAAGTCGTTAGAATACTTTAGAAACAAAAGAGGAACCAGAATGGAACCGTGGGGAACTCCTGCAGTTGTTGGCCGAAAGGAAGAATAAATACCATTATAGTAGACACCTTCCTTTCTATTACTTAGGTATGACAGTACTAGTTTGCAGCTGAATGGTACCAATTATACATATACCGGGCTTTTTTTCTTTATTACACATAACATGGACAATGTATAACTATTTGCCTGCACCTACCCGCAATGAATGCTCCTATATGTAATTCTAAAAAATATCAACTCATTAGCGGCGTAGGTGTAGGCAACCAGTTATACAGTGTCAATTTTGGCATACGTTACAGAGAGAGGTTATGTTTTTTTCTATAAAGAAATCACAAAAATTCAGTTTTAAATAAGGAAATTAATTTATTCAAACAATTCTAACGGTAAACAAAACAACATAAAAAGTAAAGTTTGGTGTATCTAAGACGAAAAAGTGACAATGTGACAATTTGTGGTGCCAGAAAATTAATAGTTTAAGAAGCGTTTGGGACATGTTTTTAATTAAGTATCCTGGCCGACCTATACCTTGTGCGAAAACATGTCTCAATATTTGGAACAAATTCAAGACAGATGGTTGTGTTTTAAGTTATCACATAAATAATAATAAAACCAATCATGTCTTAACACAAGAGATGAAACTAAATATCGTATGTTGTATAGAGGAACGGCCTATAGAATCGATCTTAGATGTAGCTAGACGGTTTGATATATCATACAATTCGGTGTACAAAACCTTGAAAGAATTCAATTATAAGCCGTACAAAATATCAAACCACCAAGTGCTTTTCGAGGAAGATATAGAAAAAAGGACAGAATTTTGCGAAACAATGTTTAATTCGTTAATCGAAAATGCAGAAATTTTGAATAAAATAGTTTTCACCGATGAAGCTACATTTACAATGAATGGCGAGGTCAACTCTCAGAATTTTCGGTTTATATTCTATATTCATCCATTGAAAAATATTAAATTTCCTTTCCATTAATCCTTTAGTTATTAGTCCCGTACAAATCCTCATGCCCAAAATCTAACCCTCACTCAGTACCCTCAAAAAGTAAATGTCTGGGTTGGAATAATTAATACGAGACTTATTCGGCCATTTTTTATTGATGGAAATCTCAGTGCAGCAAAATTTCTGGACTTGTTGCGAGACCACATTATTCCATCAATTGAGACGCTGAACGTTGATGAACCTTGGTTCCAAATGGATGGATCTCTAGCATATTCTACTAATGCCGTCAGGAATTTATTTGACAATACATTTGAAAGACACTGGATTTGCAGGTTTTATGGCACATCCACACTTTACTTTTTATGTTGTTTTGTTTACCGTTAGAATTGTTTGAATAAATTCATTTCGTCATTTAATACTGAATTTTTGTGATTTCTTTATTGATAAAAACATAACCTATATGTGCACCGTATGCCAAAATTGACAGTGTACAACTGGTTGCCTTCACCTATACCGCTAATGAGTTTTTTTTTTCGAAGTGCACATAGGACCATTCCTTGCGTGTAGGTACAGGCAACTAGTTATACATTGTCAATGGTATGTGTAATAAAGAAAAAAAGCCCGGTATAACTTGTGTAATAGAATGTCATGCGGGACGCAATAGAAGGCTTTAGAAAGGTCTAGAAAACCGGCTGGTAAATATTCACCATCATCAAAGCATTGTAGAGAGTGTTCAACTAAGTTTAGTATTGCATCGTTTGTGGATTTTTTTTTTCTGAACCCAAATTGACCTTTGCAGAGTATTTTTTTTAGAATTACACATAGGAACATTCCTTACGGGTAGGTGCAGGCAACCAGTTATACATTGCCAATATTATGTGTAATAAAGAAAAAAAGCCCGGTATAACTTACACAATAAAATGTCATGTGGGACGCAATCGAAGGCTTTAGAAACGTCTAGGAAACTTGCTAGTAAATATTCACCATCATCAAAGCATTGTAGAGAGTGTTCAACTAAGTTTATTATTGCATCGTTTGTGGATTTTCCCTTTTCTGAACCCAAATTGACTTTTGCAGAGTAGGTTGTTTTCCTCGAAGAAAGAATATAATTGATTATAAATTATTCGTTCAAAAATTTTCAATAATATTGGTAACAGAACAAGAGGTCTAAAATTGTTACAACTGTTACTATCACCGGTATGATTTAGGCAAGCTATTTCTATTTAGACATTTTTAGGCAATCGGGAAAAATATTACCTTCAATGCACTTGTTAATAAGTTTTGTAATAGGTATAACTAAAATGTTTTATATACACTTTAGTAGTGCTACATTAATTCTCTAGATATCTTTACTTTCCGTAGGCTTTAGATTATGAATAACATTTCGGACTGTAACATAAGACACTGGTTGGAAAGAGAACAAACTGATACTTTCATAAACATTTAGGTACGATAATGGGCTTGTATTACTATTCGGAATATCACTAATAATTTCTTCTGCAATTGAAGTAAATAACACATTAAAGTTCTCCGGGCTTTTGCCTTGGGTTTCATGTTGATTTTCATTGTTTCGAACAGAGTTTATAAAACCCTATAATGCCTTGATAGTATTGGACGATGAGTTATTGTAGTCCTCGTTGGTTTTAATCTTATCGTGTTTGAGGGCCTCTTAATATTTCTCGCGATAGCTGCGTCGCCACATTTTGAGATCTGCGTCATCAGAACTACGGAGAAAGAGTTTATTGATGAGTTCAAGGCTTTGCCGTATGTATCTCAGATTGTCGTTAAACAATCGTACCGATTTATTCCCATATCTACTAGTTGTGGAATGATTTCATGAAAAGTCGACTCCATGCAGGATGTTACCGTATGCGTGAATGTTGAACATATAATGTTTCCATTTAAATTGGTGTCATCGAAGAAATCCCAGTTAAGTTGTTCAACTTGGTTAAAAAAAGAGTTTGTGTTAGCGGTCTTTTCAATTTTTTTATTGTATAACTATTATAAGGGTTCGGAATATTCATATTTTGTATAATAGTATATTAAAGTATAAGTGGATATCAAGGCCTTTCAAGCACGAACGTTTTTCAAAAAACCGACCCGTCGCTCCCCGCGCAGCGGGGAGCGGGGAGGTTTTTTGAATTGAGTGAGTGCTTGAAAGGCCAGATATCCACGCATACTTTACGCTATTTTTTATCATTGATGCCGTAAATTGGCCTAAACATTTGTAATTATAATTTCTATCTGATGTGCCGTCGATTTTGCGTACAGTTTTAGTATCGTTGCTAAGATACTGAATAAATAACTAGCTAACATGGCGGCTGATACCGCCATGTTATGGCGGTATCCATGGATACTTGTTTTGTATCCATGGAAACCTTTACAGGAAACGCGCGTTTTTGAAAGCCTGTTTTATGCACGCTACACGATGTTTTAAACAAGCAATATGATGCATCAATGATAAAAAGTAATTTAACATAAAACCACGAAAATGACTGATATTAATTGACACGGTTAGTAATTAATTTGAAACAATTTCATACTCAGGTATAAACAATGAAAAACACGCAAAAGCCAAGTATTGTGTTAGAATACGAAGGGATGATCATTTTGGGGATTTAATAAGTAATCTGATTAAATATGAATTCAATTTGAAGAGATTACAAAGGCAATTACGAGAACTTTTATAATCATTAATATAAAACGTGGTCGACGCGCGGTGACGCAATTAGATAAATAATCGCGGAAGAGGCCAGAGCAGGCCGATGACTAATCATAACAGTTTGGTAATTTTGTATCAGTAACCTTGCAATAGGGCACATGTTTGATCACCGGAATGAGAATTAATGTTACGGAGATTCACACAAATACGCTGACTCGGCAAAATTTTAATATAAATGGCATTGTTTTACATGTGAAAAGTTTAGTTGGTTTCAAATTCGCAAGGCGACCGGCCGTTATTATCTTCGTTAATAGTATGCGCGAATATCATTATAAAGAGTATTATCCGATTTATTTCAAAGTTACCGTGTTCGGAATCATATTAGTTGTTTCATAATTGAGTAGTAATAATCGGTACATTCCTACCAAAGTACCAAAAACAAATACCCCGTGAAGTATATATATATATATATATATATATATATATATATATATAATGTTTCCAGTTTCATATACGCGGGTCTTCGAGAGCTTCATTTATTTCTGGCATACGCTTGGAGCGATGTTGTGGAGGTTAATAAGGTAATCTTTCCGGATTCAAATACGTGGGTCTTCGGGAGCTTTATTAATATCTGGCATACGCTTTGAGCGATGTCGTGGAAGTTAGTAGGGTAATCTTTGCGGATTCAAATACGTGGGTCTTCAAGAGCTTCATTAATTTCTGGCATACGCTTTGAGCGATGTCGTGGAGGTTCATATGATAATATTTCCGGTTTCAAATGCGTGGGTCTTCGAAAGCTTTATTAATTTTTGGCATACGCTTTCAGCGATGTCGTGGAGGTTAATAGGGTAATCTTTCCGATTTCAAATACGTGGGTCTTGATAGCTTTATAAATTTCTGGCATACGCTTTGAGCGATGTCGTGGAGGTTAATAAGGTAATATTTCCGGTTTCAAATACGTGGGTCTTCGAGTGCTTTATTAATTTCTGGCATACGTTTTGAGCGATGTCGTGGAGGTTAATAAGGTAATCATTCCGGTTTTAAACACGTGGATCTTCGAGAGCTTTATTAATTTCTGGCATACGCTTTGAGCGATGACGTGAAGGTTGATAAGGTAATCTTTCCGGTTTCATTATCGTTCAGTTGGGAGGATGTTACGGTCTCCAAATATATTTACCGTAGTAGTAATCTCTGAACATAGGCCATGTTCAGTTTTAAAACGACAGTATCAATTGCAACCAGTTATGCAACAAACATTACATGCGCCTGCAACTCGATCATTTGAAATGTCAAAACTGTTGACAGAATATGTATTCAACGCAAGAATTATCCTGAGACACCAATCCCATCATTCCTGTTCAAATAGGAATCATCAACTGTTAATGCCGAAATAGTAACTCATTTGTGAAAGTGCCCTATTTCTTTCTTGCGTTGAATACATTTTTGGTCAATAGTTTTGACATTTCAAATGACAGTTACAAGTGCATGTAATTTTCGTTGCATGCAATTGTTATGCAACCAAAATTACATGCACGTTTAACTTGATCATTTGAAATGTCAAAACTATTGATAGAAAATGTATTCAATGCAAGAAAGTGTTTAAATAGGGCACTTTCACAAATGAGTTACTATTTCGAGATTAACAGTTGATGATTCCCATTTGAACCGGAATGATGGGATTGGTGTCTCAGGATAATTCTTGCGTTGAAAACATATTCTGTCAACAGTTTTGACATATCAAATGATCGAGTTGCAGGCGCATGTAATGTTGGTTGCATAACTGGTTGCAATTGATACTGTCGTTCTCAAGAGTACAGAGATTCCATTCTCAAGATTACCGAGATACAGTATCTCTGTACTCTTGAGAATGGTCGTGAGGCCGAAACAATTGTAGAAGTTTATTCTATCAATACAGTGAAACTTTAACCAAGTGTTTGATTTAACCTATTTATGGCAGTTTCTATGAAAAATTTCAAACACACTTTTCCTGAAAACCTGACGTGCTGAAAAAAACTAGGCACAGATTCGTGATCAGCACACCCCATTTACAATAGGGCACCTATTAAACTTGAAACACTTTTTCATGAAAAAAGAAATGTACCTAGGCCTGTGTTATTATTGCAAAATCCTTTAAAGTGAATAAATCACACTTAATCCATAAATATGTGTCTTTATTTTATAAATATTATTGTTACTAACCCACGCATTACCTCTAAAAGAAGTCAGAGTTGTCACGATAATGATTTAATATCAAACATAACGTAAAGTAGTTCTGCCTTTATACGATCACACAAAACAAAAATAATATAGATAAATCACGAGTCAATACAAATATTATAAATTATAAGAATTTATGATTACAAGTAAAATATACCTAATTATTAAATATTGGGGAAACCCAATACTTACACTATGGTATGAGAATTGATCTGTCCATTTAATCATCTTAAAATCATAATATTCAAATCTTGCAATGAGCAAGTGCCGTTTGTTTTTTTTATATCAAAGTATGAAGTTATTCAAATAACTTCAGAAACTGCCTTTGGAACTTTTATGGTTTCCGAGATCCCCATGCTGTTCATCTTTATCTTAGACACCGCTGATATAATTTTTTATTTAATAACTTATTTTATTTCATCAAGCAATTTTCTATTCGAGGACTTTTCAATTCGAGCAATTTTCCACTCGAGAAATTATTTTTCGCGCAATTTTCGCAACCCTGAAAATATATCAAGTTTTAATCACTTGAGTTGCTTGCTCCATCCAACTTAGCAAGTGGCATTGTGGTCTTCGAACAGCTTCCATGGAAAACAACAGGAGGCACGCCCAGGGTGCAAATTGATACGTCAAATTACGCGGAACTATCAGCTGTGCGGGGGTGGGCAAACCAGCCTAACGACGTCTGCTCTGCCGCATGCACATCGCAAACTCGTGTCTAATTGAAACATAAATAATGCAGCTATCCGTCCGTGTGCAGTAAACGACGGAGAATTAAATTTCCACGGAAAAAATAGGAGCCGCCGCTACCATTGCCACCCACACAGCCGCGATGTCCATTAAATATTTCTGAGCAATTAATCGCCGCCAGAGTTTTCTCGAAAAACGGATGCTTGGGGACGGCAAGAGGAAGGGGGAGTGTTGGGTGCAAGCACAATTTGCCACGATGATGAAAAATCAGTCGTGTGGATAAACCGTTCGTAAATCTTCATTGGTGGTAATTATAATCAGTAATAGGTAATCGCATTCGACGCTCCTGTATGAAGCTTGTGTACCTTTGATTACAATTATTGTAATAATATTGTACACAATCTCGTAATAACTACATAATAATCAATTAACAATCTCTGTTGTTTTCTGACGTCTCCATTACTGGTATTCAGCGATGTAACGACTTTATTATATCGATAACAACTTTTTCAAACTGATTAAAAACTTATTAAAGTGAGTAGAATACGCTGGTATTTTTTAGGATAATTTTAATTCATTTCATTTTATTCTGCATTTTATTTATTCAATTTTTTTGAATTTTTAACATTTGTGTTTCAGAAGATGTCTGAAGAGAAAAAGAAAAAACGTTGAGGCCATCAAGACCTTCTTAAAAAAGAAAACGCGAAGAAGAAATTAGGGAAAAATCACGCATATTTTAGGAATTAAAAATCAATATTCGCAATCTACAGTTGTGCCTCTGCCCACTGTAATTGCCAGTATAGAGACGGAGAATATAGTTCTGTCAACAAGCAGAGACGATATTTTTGAAGACCTCAATTTTCCCGTTGCTTCTACTGATCCTACTGTACAAATTGAACTTAGCAAAGATGAGTATACTTGTATACCTGTTCCTAACGATCCAAGTTTATAGTCAGATGCATTTTCTTGTTCTCACATTCAACGTTTAGTAGAAAACGGACCTAGTCTTTACTGAAACTAACTAAATTATTATCCTAGACACAAATCTGGTACAAAATTTTCTTCTAGGCATTTTATACGTATTTTACAAAATTCAGAATAAAATAAACGAGATTGGCTTCTATATTCAAAATTTAAAAAAACTCGGTATATTGTTTGTGTTGCAAAATTTTTAACACTTCAAATTCATTAAAAGTGACTAAATTAAGTGATCAAAACGGTTTTAGTGAGAGGAAACATATAGGCGAACATTTTAAGCTTCACAAAAAAAGCAATTTACACTTCAAAAATTTAAAAAAACCGTCCGATTTACTTGGTCGTTTGAAATCTAATACAACCATTCATTTTGCTACTCAAATAGTATTAAACTTGCAAACTAAATATTGCAGCGCCGTTATTGAAAGGATTTTTTGCACTATCCAGTTTCTGTATCACCAAAACTTAGCATTTCGTGGTAATGATAATGAACTATTTAAAAAAAACAACGGAAACTTTCTAAAATGCATAGAAATGATAACTGAATTTAATCCCTAAATGGCTGAGCATGCTAAAAGAGTGCAGATGCACAACAATATTAAAATGCCTCATTATCTCTGAGACAAAATCCAAAATGTAATAATCAATTTGATAGGTAATAATCTGAATCGGCATATTTTAAATAATATTACACAGTCAAAATATGTTTCTGTTATATTAGATTGCCCCCACCCCCCGATAGTAGTCACTAAGAGCAAATCTCAGTTTGCCTTCAAATCGTAAATCTAAATACAAGTTAAACGGACTTTTGTGTACTAGTATTTTTTTTTTAATTTTCTGTCTAATAATGAATACAACAGGGGAAGGGTTAACAACTTTTTTGTTAACAACACTAGAACAAAATGGTTTAAGTATTAATGATTTGCGCGGACAACGTTTCGATAATGGCGCAAATATGCGAGGAAACCATAATGGTTTGCAAAAAATGATTCTTGATATACATTCAAGAGCATTTTCTGTCCCTTGCTGCTTGTATATTTCGTAGTCTTCTGCATTTCTTCAGTTTTTATAGCTATTTGGGCTATATCAGACCTAAGAGGTTTTCAAATGTGTGCTGGGACATATGTGTCCCTATCGGAGCGAAATGGTTAAAGGTTTCACGGTTAAATTCGATACGAGTTCTTTTTTTAGAACTGACCATCGATTGATGCAGAGAAAAAAATATAAATATCCTGAAGTGTTGAAAAAAAATGTACACACAAAATATTAGATTTTGCACCATCATTCGCAACTAGATTTAAACTGTGATTACAACAAGGAGATAGAGAGTAAAAGCAATAATAAGGAAGTATGAAGACAGAAAATGAGAGTATTTCGGAACTAAATTAGAGGAACATTTTAAAGTAAATCAAAAACTATTCTACAGAACACTCAAAAGCTGCAGAAAGGAAAACGAAACAAACCTAAAGCTACTCAATGATAAACATGGTGTACTAATGAAAGAGGATAAAGAAATCATGAACACATGGAAAGAGCACTTCGAAGAGCTTCTGTCTGGAAAAGAGACAACCAATGAAGGAAATGAAAACGTAGAGGAACAAAAAAATAGTAACGAAACAGAAGTAGAAGAGGGATAACAGAAGAATAGTTAGAAAACGCACTAAAGAAGTTTAAGAACGGAAAAGCCCCTGGTCATCACAAATACAAATCTGAACAGCTGAAATACATAGAAAAGGATGGGAAACAACAACTACTACAGTTAACAAATAACATATAGGAAACAGGAAAAATACCAGCAGACAGGCAAAAAGCAGTGAATCTTTCCAATACATAAAAAAGGAGACTGTAGAAAATTTCAACAACTTTAGGGGAATATCCCTGCTGTACGCAGCGGCAAAACTGTATGAATCAATACTAAAGAACAAACTAAGAAAGGAATTTGTAAAAACAATGGAAAAGTCACAAAGTGGATTCATGAAAGGACATTCAACACAAGACCATATCTTCACAATTAAAAAGATGACAGAAAAAATATTAAGACAAAACAACAAACTATACATGAAATTCGTGGACTTAAAAAAGGCATTTGATAGAGTCCCAAAAGCCATAGTGTGGGAAATACTTGAAAAAAGGAAGATAAAAGTGCATTTAATAAAAGCAATCAAGAGTATGTATGAAACCACAGAAAACTACGTAAAGACAAATAATTCAACATCTTAGAATTTCACAACCACACAAGGCCTTCGACAAGGGGGCGCTTTAAGCCCTCTGCTCTTTATTATATTCCTAGACAACATATTGAAAAAAAATAAGGATATCACCAAGAAGGTAGCAATGGGATAGTATAAAATGAAAAGAATATTGATTGTAGAATGTGCTTTTGCTGATGACTTAGTTATGCTAGCCAAAAGCGAAGAAGACCTGCAACACAATATAAGCATATGGGAGCAGGAACTGAAAAAACACAACATGGTAATTAATATAAACAAAACAAAAGTAATGGTAGTAGCAAAATAGGAAACAAAAGCAAAAATACTAATAAATTTGAAACGGATAGAACAAGTTGAAACCTTCAAATATTTAGGTACAATAATACATAATAAAAGAACCATGGAAAACGAAATAAAAAACAGAATCATGGCCGCAAATAAAACCTACTATGCAATGAACAAGTACATCTAAACAATAGAAGAATCTCCAAAAACACGAAAACGACACTCTTCAAGACAATTTATAGACCAACACTCTTATATAGAAGCAAACCTGGACAACAAATGAAAAGACAATGAACAAAATACAAGCAACCGAAATAAGATACTCAAGAAAAGTTGTAGGAGTCACGAGATTAGACAGAGTAAGAAACGAACAGATCAGGAAAAACCTACAAATATAAAGTGTGCAAAAATTAATACAAAAACTACAACTAGGATGGTTCGGGCACCTGATAAGAATGCCAGAAGAGAGACAGACAGAAATAGTATGGACATCAAAAGACGAAAAGAAAAAGAAACAAGAGGAACACTAAGGAAAAGATGGGGAAACAACATAGAAGAGATCTTACGAAGAAACGACTTCGAACAACAAGAAGCAAGGAAAAAGGCTACAAAAAGGCCTTGAATAAAAACATAACCGCTCTGTGTAACATATGCCAATTGACAGGTTGCTTGCACCGACGCCGCTGAGTTATTTTTTTTTTTTTTAGAATTACACATTGGAAATTTCTTGCGGGTAGATGCAGGCAACCAGTTATACATTGTCAATCATATGTGTAATAACGAAAAAAAAGCCCGGTATATAATGTAGGAATTTGATTTTACATCGATTTCCATGGCGATATAATGTCTTGGGACATATGTGTCAAAATCGTAAAGTTTTCACATAATACGTCTTAGTCTTGTTTATCCCACAAGTATTGAAAAGTAACTTTTACTTCATAGATGAGCAGAGATCTGACACAAAATGAACTGGAGGAATATGCTGAAAATATTTCTGATATATCAGAGATATTTCTTCACACCTTCACGACAGTGAATGCGATGATTCAAATTATGAACCTGAAAAACTTCGGATGATACGACGTCTGATGGCAATAACAATGTTGAAGAGCTTCACTATATTGGTGCAGAAGATGAGGATAGTGATCGTTCATTGGACGAAGATGAAATAGGGCAAGAACAAGATAATGTGGTAAATAACAAACCAGAATTACCTGCAAATGATTTCATTTGGTCTTCGGTGAGCAATTCGTTTACACCAAGACTTAGTATACCTCTGGAAAGAACACCCAGCATTTTACTGAACATAAATACTGACTTCTCTGAATTAGATATATTTTTGAAACTTCAACCAAAGAGCCTTTTTATGTTCATTGCCCAATGCACAAACGAACTTACTGAAATTTTCGCACAACAGACAAAGAATTAATATATAAAAAAACAGATATGTATGAGATAATGACAGTTATTGGTGTAACTCTCTGGTGATGTCATCCAATAAAGTCTTTACATTTCCTCACTACTGATCTAATAATGAATCATTACAAAATAGTGTTATCCGGGCCACCATAGGAAGAGACCGATGTGTATTTTTACTCTCAGAAATGTATTATAATCACCTCAAAAACAAGAAAGAGCCTCAAAAACTTATTACATCGATGAGCTGCTATCGTGTTTGAAACATACTTTTTAAAACGCGAGGGAGGATGGAGCTTTTCAATCCATAGATGAAACGATGATGAAATTCAAAGGGTGGTCCGCTCTCAAACAGTATATATCCTTGAAGCCTGTCAAGAGAAGTATACAAATATGAAAACGCTGCGAATCCAAATCGGGTACATCTACGACATGAATATACAGGGTGTTAATACTAAGTTGTAACACCCGAAAATGGCAGTTAGAACTTAATGAAACAAACAACTTTTCTTAGTTAAAATTTTTGAATTTGGGCCTAAGTTCATAGTTATTGGCGTTCTTTTGTTTTTCGAAAAATCGTCATTACTCCCTTATTTTAAGAAATATTTAAAAAATACAAAAGCGTTCAGCATACGCTATCGGTTCTCTAAAACATTTGTATTTACAATTATTTTTTATTTTATCAAATAACAAAATGGCGACCGAAGAAAAATTTGGAAAAAAGATATTTTGAAAATCACTCGATTGATTTTTGAAAATAAAACATTTATGAAATCCTTAAACTATATTATAACATTTGTCTGAAACATTTTTGTCGATCTGTCCAAAAAAGTTATTATTCAAATTGAATTACAAGATAAATTTTAACAAACTGCAACAATCATTTAAAACAAAGTAGGCTAACCTTAAGTTAGGCCATTAAACAAGTTGAGGCACGTATTTTCTAGTTTGTACGTTCAAATTTAAATACTTTTTATCTTGTTCTTCAGAAATTTCTGCTTCATCTTGAAAAGTTTCTGTCACGTTTATCATTTGTGTGTCTATTTTGCATAATTTGTGTATAAAAATGCATATTATCAAAACAGACAAATGTTATAAGATAGTTCAAGGATTTTATAAATGTTTTATTTTCAAAAATCGATCGATTGGTTTTCAAAATATCTTGCTTAGAAATTTTTGATCGGTCGCCATTTTGTTATTTGATAAAATAGAAAATAATTGTAAATATAAATATTTGAGAGAACCGAAAGCGCATTTTTTAATATTCCTTAAAATAAGGGAGTAATGATGATTTTTCGAAAACAAAAAAACGCCAATAACTATGAACTTGGGCTCCAATTCAAAAAATTTAACTAAGAAAAGTTGTTTATTTCAATGAGTTCAAACTGCCATTTTCGAGTGTTATAACTTAGTATTAACACCCTGTATATGCAGGAAAATATGTTAATATAAAAGGCACTCTGGGTGAAAGAGTATCTAGTATCTTTTGAAGAAGTAGTTAGCACTATCAGGTAATGAAGAACTCAGTCTTTAATTTACATGGACTAGTTAGATAATGACCTAGGGGTCATCATCAGCAGAGTCCAAATCTTTAATTAAAGGAAAAATTTCATATATAAATTGTGTAACATTGTAATAAAATAGTTAAACTTACAGTTTAAAATGAGTGGCGACAAATCGAGTTATGTTTTTCAAAGACATCTTAAAGGTACTGTTGATGGATAGACAGAAAAAATCTATGATGTCGTAGTTTAGTAAAATTTAAAAATTAATTATATAGTTCAATTAAAAATTGACATAATAGTTAAATTTGAAAGTTTGAAGTGTATATTTCAATGAAGTTTTGCAAAAAGTGAAAATGAATTGTAATAATTACGTAAGCGAGAAGTGAATGTGTAGGTGTTTTGAAAATTTGCGACATAAAGTCTAGTTGTGTTGAATTCTTATGAGGCCAAAAAGTGAAATTTAATTTAAAGTTATATTGGCAAAATATTGAAAAAGGTTTTAAACAATTAGGTAGATTAGTTAAGAGTAACCATGTGTGTATGTAAAATTAGGTTATGTTGTTGTTCTGTAATTGAATAGAAGTAAGGTTAGTCATGAATCTAGGTGAAAAATATAAATAATATAAAGTACCCCATGCTTGATTACGTGATAAATATGTGTTGTTTTATTTTAACATCATATTGTATTCCAGATGATGGAATAATATTTTGTTGAAAAGTCACATTTGCATTGAGTAGTGGATTAAATAGTGATGTGATTGAAGTTGGCAATGAAATGAATGTGTCTATTTTATTCTATCAAGTTGCAAGCTCTGGGGTGCGCTTTACATATAATTGTTATGACTTAAAAATTAATTTAAAAAGAGGTGTGTTAAGTGATGTTTGTTCATTGAGACATGTATAATTGGGGTTATTTTTATATTTTATAATATTTTTGATCGTTAGAGCCTCGCATAACGTTAGCTTCCATCCCTTTCGTATTGGTTTTATTAGTTTGGCTTCTATCATTGTCACAAGTATGATTACAATCGTATAGATGTTTACCCAAGTTAGATGTTATAATATTTTAAAGGTGCTCTTTAGCTCTTGTAATATTTTTCCTACCGGTTCCTTTGATATAAATTGCATTGCAGCTGTTGCATTCTATTGAATATAGACCGTTATTATCTAATTCATTCTTATTCTTATCTGATTTATCATGTAATTCGTTTTCGAGTGAGAGTTGGTTTTTGAAACAAGGTACAATGTTTTTGTTTTTCAAGATATCAAAAATAGGCTTTAGCTGATGGCCTTGGTCAAAAATCAGTAAGTTTTCTCTTCATTAGTTGGGGTTTAACTATTTATAAGTTGAACTATTTTATTACAATGTTACACAATTTATATATGATTGTTTTCTTTAATACAAGATTTGGACTCTGCTGATGATGACCCCCAGGTCGAAACGAGTCCATGTAAATTAATGACTGAGATTTTCATTACCTGATAGAGCTAACTACTTCTTCAAACCTACTTAATCAGAATGGATCTAAACACATTTAAAATTAGTATCTATTATAAGGAATCCAGATGTATCAATTTGTTGTGATCGCCTTTTCACATCTGTAACTTTGGTCAATCCATTGCCTTTTGCATGTGTTGGAACGTATATGCAGAACGGGAAAAATACTCAAACGTTTCCAAACGAGAAAATGCAACGGGGTAATTCATGTTTTCGTAGCCCTTCCAAAGGTACTATTGCCACTAAATGGTAAGATATGAAAGAGGTAACAGTAATGAGTAACTGCCATTCAAACAAGATAGGAGTAACTTAACGAACACTAAAATATGGTACAATGAAAGATTATCCATGACCAGATATGGTGATATTTTTCAACAATTTTATGGGCGGAGTGGATTTAGCAGACCAAAAGATTACCTACCTACGATTTCAACAGAAAATCCACCAAGTATTTTATAGATTGATCATATCTGAAATTGTAAATTCCTCAATTATAGCTGGAGAGATTAGACATAAAACCATTCCGCTTCTGGATTATATAGTCCCGTTGGCGGAGGAAATGATAGATTTAGGAAAATCTCAGTCAACCGAATAGAAGAAACTCGCGAAAATGTGGCCCTATACCAAAGCGAGTCAGAAATATGGGAAATATTGGCGAACATTTGCCTATAGAAACTTCTTCAAGGCGTCGCTGTAGAAGATGCGCCTCCAACGGCATCGAAAAGCGCACGAAAACAATTTGTTTCTCTTGCAATTTTGCGCTGTGTAAAATGTGTTTTACGCCTCTCCATGTGGAAAAATAAATTTATGTTATACTTTTATTATAATTTATAATCTATAATTTTTTTATGTTATTTTTTTTATAAGTGCAATTCTTTATAATAAATATTTTAATATGGAATTTTCTTCTCCTTGTCATATGTACTGGTGGGACATAGGTGTTCCGCGCTTTTTTTTTTAACCGACGGTCAATTTTTTTTTTTTTTTTGTTACGGGTTATTTCTCAAGTTTTGAACAGAAATATATAGTCAAATGTTTTACATTTCTTTGAAAATAGTTCAGAGGTGAAAGGGTTAACGAATCAACTGGGAGAAATATATGATGAATTAAAAATCAGTTCAGTTATGAACATGACGACGAAACAATTGCGAGCGAAGAACTAAACTTTAAAGTTAACTGCTTCAATAGTGTATTAGATGTGACCATACAATCCGTACAAGAAAGGCTTCAATTATTATCATCTTATTCCAATACTTTTAATTTTTTCTATGACATTTCAAAATGTTCTCAGTACTCAGAAAGAGAGCAGTTGAAATTATGCACCGAATTAGAAAATATTTTATCAGACAAAGGCAGAAATGAACGCGATGTAAATGGTCTTGAATTATTGCAAAATTACAGTTTTTACAAAAATTTTGCACAGAGATTACGTCTTCTCCAAACGAGACATTAAATTATATTAGTAAAAACAATTTAAATCAAGCATTTCCAAACACTAGTGTAGCACTGCGTATTTTGTTAACTATGCCTGTTTCTGTAGCTACTGCGGAACGATCTTTCTCAAAACTGAAACTTATTAAAAACTATCTAAGATCATCAGAGTCTTAAGAACGTCTTCAAAATTTGGCTATCATTTCTATTGAATCAGATTTATTAGTTACTTTAGATATTCAAGAGTTGATAAAGCAATTTGCTAGAAATAAAGCGCGCAAAGTTACTCGTACTAATTAATAATATTTTTTAATTTGATATCTGCGTATCATAAATTATATTATATTATATTTGATTGTATTATTTCATTGTACCTACATTTTTTTGTAATTATTATTGCACTTTAAAATATGTACTCAATGAAAAATATTTTTTTTAAATGTAACGTGTTTATTTGTTGGTAATAAAATCCGCGTAAAAGTTACTCAGTATTTACAAATTGCAAAATTGTGAAAATTAACAATATGTACTTTTGAACTGTAAATCACGTGGGCGGGGGGCATAAAAGTAACTTGTCCCAGGGTGCCAGAAAGGTTTGGCGTGACCCTTGGGTAAGTAATAATTTAGGACAACGTACCATTGTTTACTATATGTCACACATATACACGACAACTTCACAAAATGTTATACATCTAATTATGATATTTCAGGAACGGCGCACTCAGTTTAATGATAATTTCGTGCACGTCCGCTATTTGTTTGCTTAATTCACGGTCAGGATATTACTCAATAAGTTGATAAGCCACCAAAAATAGACCATGCCAGTAAATTCCTGCATTTGCGTTCATGCTTGAGCTCCAATAGTTGTTATGTTGTGCAGAGGTCGGTTGTTAATCGACGATTAAACAAATCAGCCTGGCGATAAATCCGCGCCGTCGACACACACAGCAGCCAACTAATATGCATAACATCACAAGCCAGCCGGGGGCGTCGGTCGAATAAACCATGCACAGCTTGTAATTTTTAACAAAATTGTAATTAGTTGAGTACTATAGCTGGACGATGGAGCAGCAGCGACGCCCACTAATAAATTTCAGGAACTATACACAGGAACCATGGACCACGGAGGATGCATCCTTTATTTGTGAATCGGTAATGTATGTACGTAGAAGCTTTTTTTCGACAAACTCGTGACGTGATTCTCGAACCTCCTATAAAACACAAATGGACAGAAGAGCACGTTCCAGGAATTACTCTTACATGCAGGATTTTTTTCCACCAGATTATTGATAGTGCTGGCGTGTGCATAAAATTCCATTCAGGAGAGCATGCGGTTAAATGGTGGTGATGCCGCAAGAATTTCTTAAGAGCGCGGTTTTTCGGGCGTAAAAGTGTTTTTCAACTTAAACGCTGTTAATAATCACTTTCACGTTATATTTTCTGTACCATAAATTATCAAAATAAATACTACGTGTTGCTGTATAGTTATTTTTTCGATTATTTACGTTTTTCTATGAAATTTCATTAAATCTTCGATTTTTGCTGTTTTTCATCTTCATGGATTGTATTTGAAAATATTTGCACAATTTTAAAGCTTTACATGAATATAGACCTGATTCTACGTGTCACTGTATAATTTATGATGAATATTACCAATTGTTTACCATATTATTTAAATAATTTGATTCAGAGAAATTATATTTATTCATTCCAAAAATATATCCTGAAACCTTGTAAAATACTGTATCTAATAAGATATAGTACTTATTAATTAACACATGTTTTTATGGTTTTATTAATTATTTAAAATGTAACTAAATTGAATATCCCGCCGTGAATATAGTTAAAAATTTGCTCCTAGCAGTTCATATGTTCGCTACGAGATGGAGAAATGACATAATTGCTAAGCCATGTTGCCAACACTCCTATCAAGTGTGAATCAAGTGTAAAGGTCATTTTTTACCGCTGTTTTTCAGCTCTGTCGGGGCTCAGCCGTTTGAACGAACGCCGACATTATTTTGCGGACTTCGCATTTAAACCGCGAAATATCGTAATTCTTATAATTTTTAATGCAGGACATTCTAAATCTTTGCAACGCGAATGATGATTAAAAAAGTGATAAGGCCCATTAATTAAATCATCAATAATTGTTGCTCCATCACCATGGGCATTATCGTAAATGGTTTTTTTGTGCTATTTTCTGTAATAAGGAAATTAGTTTTTTATTTACTATTTTTCTAGCAGCCAAGAAAATTTATTTTTTTTGTCATTTTTTAAAGAGTTTAATCTCTTCGCATATTTTTTTATAACAGGGTTAACACATTCAATTTTTGAGATATCCTTCCCATATACACAAATCTCGAAATACGCAAAAGAACTACACAATGCACAAGTAAATTGTCACAGGAAGATTTAATTAATAGTCTAACTAAATATAAAAAATATAAAATATGCAATAATAATTGTCATAGGGAGGAATTAGTCATACACAAAATACAGACACAATAGTTGTCACCGGGTGAAAGTAAAAAATAGTCACGGGGGAGACAGAAGTTTATAAAACACACACACAACCAAAACGCACAATAACCAAAGCAGAAACAGACGAAGAAAGCACAACCATAATTGAATAGGATTTTCAAATTAACTACGCACCCGAATGTGAAGAAACCTAAATGAATCTATTTGCATGTGGGGTGTTGTTGAAATCTCTAGGGCGAAATGCACGCACTTATAATACTTTAAGAAGGGATAAGTATGTACACAAAATTTGGGTCCTGAGGAGATAAGGAGATAAGTTCTTGGGTCGTTTATAACTGCCATCTTTATACTACCTCTGTTCCATAATAAGTGAGCCATTTGAGTTTTCTTTCAAACTTATTGACACTTCATTATTTTTTTAATTTATATTTTGATATTCTTAATACACGCAAAACTTATTTTGTGAAAAATAAACATCGGTAATGGCTCACTTATTATGGAAAAAAATAAAAATCGGTAATGGCTCACTTATTATGGAAAAACTAAAAATCGGTAATGGCTCACTTATTATGGAACAGAGGTATTTTGGACAGTTGAAGAGGTCACCAAGAGCTTGCTTATATTGACATCAAACATTTGATTTGAAGTCAAAAATAAAAGTATTAAAAATAAATATGGTCTCAGTTTACTTATAGTTTTATTAGGGTGAAATTGAAGGAAACTCGTTTTCCAATGTTATTTCGCGATCAAATAATCCCTCGTCACAACAACGAAAATGAAATTGGCTATGTCAGGCATCTATTTATTTTAAAATAAAAGTGATCTTAAAGTGTAAGAAATGTTTCATATACCTTTTTTGGCTAATAAGCTTACAGTAATCTTAATAAGACTCAAATTTGGTCACATAAATTACAAAACTTGTAAAGGGATTTAGTGAATTTAAATAAATAAATATAACATTTTAAAGAAATTATTCCCTGATATTCAGAGGCCTCTTCACCCCAGCTAGTATACGGCATTATTAATAAGCGACAGCCAAATAATTTATGAACGGGTTAACATAATTACAATCGGAGAACTGATATAGAAAGTTTAGACATTTATCTACAATTAGACAAAGTTTTAAGAAATAAATTAAAAGTGACTTATTTCTGATCACCTAATCGGATTTATATGCAGACAAGAATACTCCATTATAATTCAAGATATAGGAACAAAAAAAAGAAGGTATTTCACAACAATATTAGCTCCAAAGAAACCGAGGGATTTCCATGTTATGTACCCTGTCTTAATTAAATAAATACAGAAGAAAATTTCACAAATCTGCTAAACAGCCATTCTTTTAATACACATAATAAATCACCGTTTTATTATTTCCTAAAACTACTCGGCTCAATTGTAGATAAATATCTGAAGTTTCTAAATCAGGTCTCCGATTGCAATTACGTTGACCCGTTCATAAATTATCTTGGCTGTCGTTTACATGCAATTCCACATACCGCCTTTGGGTAAAGACGGCTCTTAAAATATATAATATAATATAATATAATATAATAATAATAATAATAATAATAAGCCCTACTACTCGTCCACCTATGGCGTAATTGGTTACTGTCTTTGTTTGAAAGAGAATTGTTACCCAATTATATAATATAATGTATCGGAAATAAGTGTTTATGCTCATAAATTAGCACGCGTCGAAAAAAATCTCGCGCTGCTTCATCGTAAAATTATTTGTGGTCCGCCGCAAAAAAAGCTGGCTATACAAATTAAACACATGGCAACATGTTCAATTTTTTGCACGCAAATTTCGTTAGCAAGGAATGCAAAACATATTACAGAGCGCTTTTAAATCAAATCCTGGCGGATTTATCAACAACCAGAGGCCAGTTTTCGCGCCAAAACCCCTCTCTTAAGATGCAATAGCAATATATAAACGGTGTTACATAGACAAGCTAGATCAGGGTTTCTTTCAGATTATTTAATTCCTGGGGGGCATTTCGAAAGTCCGGGGGTGGGGCATCTATACGTATAGATTTAAGTGTAGACCAATTTTATTTAAGAAGGTAAAAAGATAAAACATGTTCTTGTTGGTAAAAAAACAGTTGAATTTACCTAATATAAAAAAGTAATTATAATTTTCATATAAAAACATAATTATAGTAATGTATAATGTTTTAATGTATAATGTATAACGTTTTAATTATTAAAACTTCATAGAAATCGTATACGTCGAGGTTTCTTAACAGCATATAAGTACTGTATTCTCCATAACTTCCTCTGTAGGAATTTCAGGTCCTTCAATGCGAATCACTGTACAATGCATTACTGTTCCTGGTAGCATTCTATTACGTGCCTTGCTCAGTATTCTGTTCATTGAACTGAACGATCTTTCTACTGAGGCTGTTGTTATAGGAATGACAAGAAGGATTTCACAGAGCTTTTGTAACTCATAATATCCCATGTCAGCTTCCAATATTTTTGGCCCAGGGCTTTCGTCTGCTGTATATGTTTTGCTTTCTTGCATAGACTAGATAAAATAATTACAAGTTTTCAGATCTGCACATACAGCTTCTGCGTTAAGAATCGAAACATTGTCACAAAACTTTCTGACTTCAGTTTCTTATAAATTATATAATGACTGATATGTCTCAAACTTACTTGTCAATACCACAGTATCTATTGATTTGTCATTAAATCTATCTTCAACATATCGAGGCTAGACTCACACGTGTTCCAAACGAACGCACTAAAATTTACGCTTTATACCCGAACGCCGCAGGCCCTGGTCCTCCAAAATCTGTATAGTGCTGAACCTAGTGCTTCCCACACAGTAGGGGGGTATTGTGACATTTCATATTTTATACGATTATTCCAAATTCGAACTTTTGTAGCATTACTGGTGTATTCTACCTGAGATCCATGTAGAAACGATTAATTACAACAAATAACAGTCTCCCACGCCAACCTTTACATCCGAAAACCGCGGAGGAGGATATAGAAACAGTTCGTCTCCATCCAAGACTTACGAGGACGAGGAATGGAAAAACCCAAGCGAACGCAAGAAACGTGGACGACGAACTAAAATTTCCAAGCCGAACAAAAAAGCAACCGGGAAGCCCGTTACAATAAAACAGCGATAAAAAAAGGTCAGTGCCATACCAACTCCTTGAACAAGTGCAAATAATCCAATTCAACCAACACCCACAAGTACTGGCATATCTTCGCCACTTGCTACACCACAACAAATAAACGTTAATGACCCTACACTAACAAGCAGTACTGGTACATATCAAGTACACCAACAAACTCAACAACAACAAAATCAACAATTTCAACAACAATCACAACAAACAACAACGCATAACACAAATCATACAGCAGCAATATATATATATATATATATATATATATATATATATATATATATATATATATATATATATACATATATACATATATAAATATATATATGTATATATATATATATATATATATATATATATATAAATATATATATATATAAATATATATATGTATATATATATATATATATATATATATATATATATATATATATCAAACTTTTACTTCAAAACTACGAAAGAAACTACCAGAACAGAACTGTCTTCCTACTGGAGCCAGAACAACTTAGGTTAAAGTGATACAATTATTAAAACACAACTAGGGTTCTTACTAAATTCGAATAAAAATATAGAAACAACTTTAGCACTACTTAACCACCTAACAAGAAACAACATAGTATCCAGCTATAAGGAACCCTCACTACACAAACCCCTTGAAAAAAGACTACCCCAACCCACCTACACATGTGTGTTGGCCGCCGTGGAACCCGAACCTTCAGACAGTGAAATAAGCCAGTAGCTAATAGCTAACCAAATTGAGCATCGATTCTGCAAACGCATCTCCAAAGCTTCTGGGAAGTCCACCCGTATGATTAGAATCATCACACATCATATGAGAAGCTACTACAATAAGGAACTTTTTTTTAAAACATGGACTATGTGGCTTATGAAAACCTAGCACCTGCACCGCTCCCAATCCCATGCGCGAAGTGCACTCAATTCACACACACTACGGACAAATGTACAACTCCCACATCGTGCCATAAATGCAATGGACCACATAACACCAACCAGTGCACATCTCTCCTCCCAGAAACCTGCACAACCTGTGGAGAAGAAGGTCATGCAGCCTGGAGCTCTAAATGTGCCAGAAGACCACGAGCATCCATCCCAGGAATTCCCAACACCAAGATCCAATCGGCCAACAGGAGGAACAAAGTTATACAAGACAACATCACCAAGAACAGCCGAATCCATTCATACATCACAATCCACGACCATGTTATTGATACATATATTACAAAAAATAACTCTACTAATAACCCAGATAGACAAGTATTACTCAAAAAAATGAGACAAAGATTCGTACAATCATACAATATAGACACTGTCGGATCATTCTCTGGCAACAGATTATTCTAGTCATGTTTGACCTTAAGCACCCCAACGCACCGCATGCCACGGTACTGGTTAATGACGTACAACTCTTTGTATCCCCTCCCATCAACCCACCACTCTCATCCACTTTGCCACACTAAAATGGCTTTAAGAATTATGTATGGCAACATCAATTCATTCTACAGTAAATCCACGACCGCATTTAATTACATAATCAAGAATGGTATTTACTGTGCAATGTTTGTTGAAACGAAATCTCCAAACCCAATATATTTTCGCAATTGGACCACCATACAAAAGCCGTCAAATATTCATAACGGAAACCAAAGAGGAGGTGCTATAGCCATGTCCAACCCGGCCATAAATATGAGAAAATCTAACCCTCCTAAAATAAATAATGATCAGAACGAATGCATCCACTTCACCCTTCCATTCTTAAACGACAAACTCCATATATTTCTGATATATGTTCATCCATTTAGACAAATAGACGACAGCGTTTTTATCAAAGCTTCTCTATACGATCATGCAATAATTATCGGCGATTTTAATGTAAACAAAACTAAAGCCAAGCATCTCCACACATTCCTAAATAACTCTAACTACGTAAGAATACACACTTCCCCAACTTTTATAATGCCAAATAACCCAAGCACCACTCCCGATGTCATGCTATGCATATCCACCATTGAACACCTCATCACTAACGTTCATTTGACCCCCTACTTAGGGTCAGACCATCTATCATTTGACTTCCAGATCAACTGCTCTACTACCCTACCCCTACACCCATGCGAATACATGATAGATTACAAGGCATGTAATATAGAAAAAGTCAATACACAACTAATACTATTTAGCGAAAATAACGATAACATAGACATCCAATTATTACCAACTTTTTCTCCAGTCTTTCCAAATCCATACAAGAAAACTGTCCAAAAAAACAAGTCAACTACTACAGCTACCCGCTACCACCATTCATTCTGAGGCTAATTAAGCACAAAAGACAACTGTACAGGAACTTTAGACTGACTGACGATGCAACGATCAAACGCAGATTCAACAGCCTCAACAAAATCATCCAAAACCTCATCAAATAATATAAAGAGGAAAAATAGACCACGACCTGCAATAATATCAACAGTCTTAAAGGGAAGACATTCTGGGATGAAACTATAAAACTATGCAAATACAAAAACAAAAACGTCCACTCAAAAGAAATAAGGGACCCCATAACAAACAAAATTACCGACAGTGATCAGGAAACTGCCAATATATTTGCCAGTCACTACAAACAATAATTCACCTTTTACCTCAACCCCAACTTCCAACAAATAAGACTAAATGAAGTCACTGAATAGAACAATAACAACTCCTTCAGACACCAGACAACATCAGAGGTCGAACTGATGACAAAACACGATTACTTCAATATTATCAACTCCGGTAAAAATACACCTCCAGGAATCGATAACATACCCCGACTGATCCTTAAACAACTACATGACTCCATTCGCACCTACATCATAAAAATACTAAATCACTGTCTCACAACACAATTTGTCCGTCAACAGTTTAAAACAGGGATAATAATTTGTATACATAAAACAGGCCTGAACACTTCATCTCCTTCAAGTTTTCGTTCTATAACTCTTTTATCTGTAATTGGCAAAATCTTAGAATCACATTTAAAATCCAAAATGTCACATCTCCTACAGCACTCAATCCCCTCATACAAATTCGGATTCACCCCACAAAAATCTACTGTACTCCCCCTTGCCATTCTAACATCCAACATACAGTCTGCGCACCTCCAAAGCCGAAAATCAGCTGCTCCATTTTTAGATATCAACAGAGCATTTGACTCAGTATGGCATAAAGGTCTCCTCTTTAAATGAAACAAATTAGGCACGCCACCATATTTAATTGCAATGATAGATGATATTTTATATAACCGCACCTTAAAAATTTAAGTCAGAAACTCCTTCTCCTTTGAAATCACGCCCAAAGAAGGGCTGCCTCAAGGCTCTCCCTTATCACCCTTGCTCTATAACCTATTTTGTCATGATATTTAATATAGCGATCGTAAGCAAAACTATTGTGTTTATTCACATGTCCACTATTCTTAAATTAGCATTCATCCGTAAACAACACTTTACGAAAAAAAATGGAATCCACTTGAATCATCTTTTCGGCCCAACGGCAAAAAGTAACACGATTTTCAAAATCTTGCCCGTAAAGTTGTTGGTGCAACTCGATGTGATAATCGTGATTCCGGCTTATTCCGGTCTCATCCCTTATCTTTCATGTGCTTACTTGAGGATCATTTTCCACCATATTTAAAACATTAGCTTGATTTACTTCGTGGCTGGTCGGTAAATTTTTATAGCTATTCTTCTTATGATGAAAACTTCCCGTCTCGTTTAACTGTTTAATTAACCTGGCAAAAAATTTACGTGTTGGATGTGGACCGGGAAATCTTTCAGAATAAACTCTAGTGGCTTCCAATGGGTTTCTACCACATTCGCTATAAATTAGCAACATTTCCACTTTTTCATTGAACGAATATTGAAAGGGCATATTTTAAAAATCACTGTCAAATCACTGTTCACTGCTCAAGATCAAACTCGGTAATGAACTTAATAGTATGACAACCCGGTTTACAAAATAATAACAATCACCAAATTATTGGAAATAATCTTCTTAAAATGTAAATTTAATAGCCTGCAGATCAAAATAACAATGAGGGATTAAGCAAATATTGAGCTCCGGCCCTAAAGAAATCCTTGCGTCGGTTTCCACCCAGCAGGCTGAGGGATTGGGTACGACCCTATCATAAAACCCATAAAATCCATTATAGGGACTACTGGAAGCAGCCGTCATATTTTAGTATTTAGTAATAAATCTTACTCTTGCAATATCAAAATTCAATTAATTCAATAATTGGTGCCATTTTTTTGACTTGGATTACATTGGAATGTTTGGAATAGCATTAAAATATGTTCTGACGGAAACTATATGAATAAAATTACGAATTCTGTGTGAAATAACGTATAAACTACCCGATGGTAAACATTTTTTTTTTATCGTCAGATTCGGCTTTATCAATATCTAAACATATGTACTTATTTTGGATTTTTTATTTCAATTAGAAGTCGCCATTTTTGGCCTGGTAATAAAACTTGAATCACCCGGTACATAGATTTGCATAGTAAATTATTTATGTTTAATATTTGATTTCCTGATTAATTTAGGGCTGGAGTGCTTCAAAATTAATAATAGAAATAATTGTGCGTAAATATGTACTGTCGATTTTCAATTTTCCATATTTTCAATCCAGGAAAACAGGAGAAATCTAAACTGCGCTTTACAAAATTAGTGGAAACTATAAAACATAAATATTGTAAGCGCATTTGCACTGCTCTGTCATTAAACTTGACGCGTTATAAAACCGTAAAACAAATAACAAGAAACATCACTTTACCATTTCTACCTTTTCTCGCGTTGAATACTTTTGATCATGAACAGAATAATAAGATATAAATGATTATAACCGTCAAATGGCATTAGCAAATATAAGCGCACATGTTTGTTATTTAGTAAATTCCAATGTACGACTGAGTTTTCGGAAAATGGAATTTTCATTTTAATCGTTTTTTTACTATTCTAGAAAATAGAAAATTGTAAACAAGATCGCGTACAACTGTTGTCTTTAATTGCGGAACGGCTGATAATGGCAATACTGATTTACTGATACGCAGAGATACATCATTTTTACTAAATTATCAGGAGGGGCGATGGGTTTTCTCCGGGGATGGGGGGCGATAAATTTTCTCCGGGGTGTGGGGGCAAAGCCCTCCTGAAGGTATGCTTGAAATAAAAACTGAGCTAGATGAAAATGAGTGGTCAAATTTTGGTGCAATAAATTTTCAATTTGTACAATGTACGTAATATAAAATTCGCCCATCAATTCGGTAAACATTTATAAACCCGACGTCACGTACCGATACAATGGCTCACGGGCGATATTTCTTCCCCTGTTTTGCAGGTTAAAGCTCGTTGTGCCAATTAAACGCAATTTACAACGCTCATTCTTTTCAGTCCCCGTGGCTGGCTTGGCAGCGTCGAGATAAATTAGCGCAGAGGGCTGTGATCCACTTCCACCCCTTGCCGCAGCAGCACCAAAATCCAGGTTTCTTGCAGTTTGCAGCTATGGGATATGGAAATGGTTAACTGAAGTGTTGAGCCTCGATAAACATTTTAAATTATTTCAGTTACTTATTTCAGCGACACGCTTTGATCGTGGGTTATTATTTGTATTTAAATATTCCGGTAGTTGCTGAAAGTATTAATTCCCTTAAGGACATTTATGGTGGAAATTGCTGGGAAAACGAAAATCCGTCCCGAATAAATCAATTAAAACTTTTCATTTGATCGGGACTCGCCTCGCAAACAAATAAATCAAAACGGTTATGAGAGATCCCCCTTTCTCCTCATCTCGCTCACACCGTCGTCATTCCAATCCCCTAGGACGGATCACATTGACGGAACTTTCATTTCATCAAACCTAAGCAAAGAGAGCGTTATAAGTTCCGCACAACTCTATCGCTGTTATTAGATCTATTTGCGATTCCGAAGACAACAATTTTCCGATTTCATCTCCGCCTCTTTTCCGGGTTTCCTCTTCTCCTGCTTTACTGCCGATGCATGCAGTTGCACGTAACCCACATCCCCTATCTTCTCCAGCCTGTGTAATCCATTAGCCGAATTTAGAGCCACCTACGGCCTTTATTCGAGGCTTTTATCGGCGAGCACCGCACGCCGCAATACACAACTTTATGGTGTCAATTAAGCGTTTGATGAATCGTCAAATGAAATCCCAATGCGGCGTTCGTAAACCGCTCGAAGGGTAAAAACTGCACCGTCGGTTTTGCGGCTTCCATAACGCCTATTGTGCCATCCTTTAAATCATATTTCTGGGTTTAATTGAAACAGCAGATTTTGTGTAACTCAATGGTTTCAATATAATGAGTTTAGCCATTGCCCGGCACATACAGAGTATCTCGCCATCTTTCAAAATTTAAATTAATTACAAATATTTATAATAAAAATAAGATCGAGATATAAACATAGCAAAATTCACATATCACACGCCTCTGATGATGGCTTGTTAAAAACTGAAACTAGTCAAAATAAAATAAATAAATAATAAAATAAAATAAAAATAACTCCACCATTAAGTACAAAATAATAATACCTTATATAAAATAACTGGTAACATATGGATAAAACCTTAACCTAAATTTATTTGTTTAATCCTTTGCGTTTCTACCTTTCGGTGTAAGGCATACATTATTAATTTTTATAACATTCTCTCCACTTCCTCCTATCTTTGGTCAATTCCTTTATTTCTTCCCATATGTTCCCTTTTCTTATTGCATCTTCATTTATTGGGCAGTTCCACTCTTTTCTCGGTGTTCCTCTTTATAGTTTTCCTATTGCTCTTGTCTCGTATAATTTCTTAGTATTTCTTTCTTCTCTCATTCGTCTGCCCATACCACCCATACCACCTCATGGTGCCCATACCACCTCATTTGGCCTTCTGTTATTTTTTTCCTGTATTGATTTTGTTTTTAAGTTTTTCTTGTGCGTCTCTTCCTTGTCATGTCTCTCTTGTTATGTTTTCTATTTTTCTTAGGAATCTCACCTCTATGGCATTTATTCTTTTTATATGTTTTCCTGTCATCGTCCATGTTTCGCTGCTGTAAGTTAGCGTTGGTCTAATTATATTTTTGACTATTTCTGTTTTTGGGTCTCTTAATATCTCCTTCTTGTTAACAAGGTATTGTTTAAGATGTTATATAGTTTTGCAGTTTTTCCTATTTTATCTTCTATTTCATTATCTAATTTACCATTGCTCTGTATGATTGTTTCTAAATATCTGTATTGTTCCTAAATATCTGTATTGTGTAATGGCTCACGTTGTACAGGACGCACGTCCTGCACCGACTGCGAATTACAAAACGACTAAAAGTGGTAAACAGTATGATACTTCGTCAAAACTGTGCGCCTGTGGTAACATAGCGAGATCTGGATCACGATGCTCCACCTGCAAGTGCTGTTATCATCCCAGCTGCACAAAGAGGGTGAAAACTTGTTGTGGAATTACGTTGCCGGAACCAGAGGTGAGTGTATCCAACTCTATTAGTCCGATCTCTATCGAAGACGTCTACTTCCAAGCAGAGGCATACGTAGGAATGAAAGAGCGGCTATGCGAATTAAGAACCGTTATTTCGCTCATGGACGAGAAAATCAAGAAGCTGGAAGAAGAAAATGCATCTCTACGTTTAGAGGTTAAAAATCCACATCAATTTACTCTAAATGAGGTGCCAAGTGAAAAAAAGGTAAACAAACCAAAAACGCGCGCAAATGCATCTGAGCCGTATACGCCGGCGCCGATTCCGATAATAATAGGGAACGCTGACACGCCGATAGATGTCTCCGCTGCTTGCACACCTGACACTTTATCTCACTTAACAGACCAACTTCTACCCGTGAACAAAACTCGCGCGCCATCAGTAACGACTCAGGAACCAGCCACAAAGCAAAAGGATGATGTAAAATGGACCCAAGTTATAGGCAGAAAGGAACGAAAACCTTTCTTAAGTAATACTGCCTCAAAGAAGGATACGAACAAGGCTGCGGATCACCTCACTCGAAACAGAAGAAAAACACTAAAAGGGACTGCGACCTGGGGAGATGATAATTTCTGTGCTGCGCCCCAGAAAGCGTGGATATATGTAGGCCGTGCTAAATTAGAGGCTACTTCGGATGAAATAATAAAATATTTGAAGAATCGTTTTCCAAATAACACCTTTAGCGTAGAAAAACTCGTTGGTCTGAGCACACTCACGTCATCTTTTAAAGTGGGCGCGGATTATGAAATGCTAGACGCACTGAAAGAACCCAATGTATGGCCCTCTGGAGCGGTGATCAGGCGATTCAATTTTTTTCGTGCAAGAGAGTATATAAAAACCTCAACATAACGGAAAATCACTCAGGAGATGAAATAACTTCTTTAATAAATAGAAACCATCAACCACAGTCAAATATTGTCGTCAATGAAGAACAGAATAATAGTCTAAAGACGAGAAACCGCATCTCGAAGAATTTAAGTGAAAAGGAAAATATTTCGAAAACAGCGCTTGTACTGCTGCACCAAAATATGTGTAGCGCAATGAATAAAATGTATGATTTGAAAGTAACTCTGGTTATGAAGAAGATAAATATAGCCTGCTTAACTGAAACGTGGGCTAGGGAGAACAACGCAAAGTATATCTGTACCGCAGGGTACACACCCATAAGTTCATATTTTAGAGAGGAGACCCAAGGTGGAGGCGTTACAATCCTAGCAGACGATAAATATCCTTGTAAAGAATTTATATTTGCCAAACAAAATTCCATTGAAAATAAAATTCCATTGAAAATGAAATCGAATGCGCGGGTTGCATCTTACAAATAGCGAGTAACAAAATTGGTATTGTAGCAGTCGACAGACCTCCAAGGGGCAAAACAGAAATATTTATACAACAGACGTCCATTGTCTTAAATGAACTACATAAATCATGTAAATCTATCATCCTGTGCGGAGATTTTAATATAGATATTTCTGAACATGAAAACTTTACTGACAAAAATTTATTACTTGACCTATTGGATTCTCACCACATATCAAGTGTCTTGAACGAACCAACACGAATCCAAATAACAACGAGAGGACTATTACAATCTCACCTAGACTATATAGCAACAGACATTCTGCAGAATAATTTCGCAGGAGAAAATATTAAGACCAACATATCGGACCACCTCGGGCAATTAATAAAAATACGAATATCGACCCAAGCAGAAGACCGCCACCATAATGCAGAATGGGTGTATAGGCAAGAGAGCGAAGAGAACTTACATAGATTTGTGGAGCAGTTAAATAAAATAAATTGGCACATTATTGAAACGGGCAAGGTGGAGTCGGCATATGAAATATTCATTAACGAATTTTTGTATGTACATAACATGACATGCCCTCCAAAAAGACACAGACATCTTCCTTCCATCTTCTAAATAGGCGGATCGCCTGTTCTTCGTCGATTTTGCCCGGTCCTTTTATTGTACGTTGAGGTTGTCGTTCCACCGTTTTCGTGGTCTTCCGGTACTCCTTTTCCCTGACGGCGATTTGTCTCTTGAGATTTTTACAATTCGGTCACCTGACATTCTGCTAATGTGTTCGTTCCACTCGGTTTTTCTTCCCAACACCCAATCGTTGACATTATTAATATTGCATATTCGTCTAATGTTTTCACTTCTCTCCCGGTCTCTCAATGTTTTGCCGGTTATTTTGCGAATTACTTTCATCTCTGTTGTTTCTAAGATCTGCTTAGTTTTACACGTTTCAGGTCTTGTTTCTGCTGTATATGTTAATATCGGTCTTATAGCTGCCTTATAGATGCGGGTTTTGGTTACTGTTTGTAGGTGTTTGTTTGTCCATATCGTGTCGTTCAGTTGGGCCGCTGTTCTTGCTGCTTTTGAACAGCGGCCCAACTGAACGACACGATATGGACAAACAAACACCTACAAACAGTAACCAAAACCCGCATCTATAAGGCAGCTATAAGACACAGACATAAAACACTTAAAAAAGAGTGGGTATCCCATCAAGTGGTTAAATCAGCAGAAGATTTGAAATCACTGTTCGATTTAATGAAAACCACCAAATCAATTGCAATTCGAGAACTCTATACCATAGAAAAGAAAAGACACAGACTATTGATTAAAAATCAAATAAAAATATTTTATGGCAATAGAATAGAACAAGCCGATAACAAATCAAAGGAAATTTGGAAAGTGGTACATGAGAGATTGGGAGCGGTCAGACAAAGGAACAGGATACATATTAAGGGACAAAGCGGGGAAGACATCAGCAATCCGAAGGAAGTAGCGGAAATGTTCTGCTATTACTTTGCTTCAGTAACTGAGTGCAAATCAGCGGAACATTTTAACAAAAATCTGTCAGTTTCCTGCACAGTAGGTCCAATGATACAACATAGTATATTCTTTAAACCGGTCGATAGAGAAAACGTCAAAAAAATAATAGGTGAACTAAATAATAAAACAAGTGCGGGAATTGATGGGGTGTCTTCTAAAACTATGAAACGGGTAGCAGACGCAATTCTAGATCCTCTGGTCTACTTAATAAACCTATCCATCAGTTCGGGAGTGTTCCCACCAAGTCTAAAAACAGCCCGTGTTATACCAATTTTTAAAAAAGGAGAACATAACGATAAAAACAACTATCGACCCGTATCAGTGCTAAACTCATTCTCAAATTTTTTTGAAAAAGTTATATCAAACCAATTATGGTCATACATAAATAAATTCAATCTACTGACCGATAACCAGCATGGCTTCCGACAACACCGTTCAACAGAAACTGCGTCATTCTGCCTGGGAGAGGAAATCAGCAAACAAGTGGATGCAGGGTTGGTAGTTGCAGCTGTATTCTATGATATCTCAAGAGCGTTCGACACCGTAGATATCAACTTCATGGCACGGAAGCTCGACACCATGGGAGTACGCGGGACAGCTCTCAACCTGATATCCTCTTTTTTAACAAATCGTCATATGTTGGTGGAAATTGACCGGAAAAAATCTACGGAGCAGGTAATAAAAAATGGGGTAGTTCAGGGTTCCACGCTTGGACCGCTCCTGTTCCTCATATATATTAATGATCTGTGTTCTGTAATTAAAAACGAACTCATGATTAATTTTGCTGACGACACCACAGTCATAGTAAAGGCCGAAACTCAACAGGAACTAGAAAATAAACTTCTAACTTTAAACGGCAACATCCAAGAGTGGTGCTGGAAAAATAAAATTTTATTAAATGTAGACAAATGCGTGACGCTACAATTCTACAACACAAAACCTCCGGCACAAACACTTAGCTCGTCATGGCATACTAAATTTCTTGGCTCATTTGTAGATGAGAAGATGTCGTGGACGGTACAGATTGATCATGTGGCAGGAAAACTAAACAGCGCTTACTATGCTCTAATGAAACTTAAGGCTACTCTGAGTACTAGCGACTTGATCAGTGTATACTATAGCCTGGCACATTCTCATCTGTCCTATAATATTATATCTTGGGGGAGAGCAATGAATGTGGACAGACTTTTTATTGCACAGAAAAGGATTATTAGGCTGATGTTTGGCGTTAGGTGCAGAGGATCATGTAGAGAGATATTTAGGAGCAGGAAAATCCTAACCTTAACAGGGCTATATATATTTAAATGCGCGCTGTACTCAGCACAAAATTATAATTCATTCGTGAAAAACTCCGATAAACACGAGTACAATACGCGAGGCCGAAATCGATTAAGAATACCAAAGCATAATAGCGCTCTTTATGAAAGATCACCAGCATACTCGTGTATTACAATATTTAACGCCCTACCTGTTCACCTGGCACAAATGGGCGACATTAGACTGTTCAAATTAAGGCTAAAAGAATACCTATTGAACAAGAGCTTTTACTCCTTAAAAGAGTTCATGAAGGAAGGAGGGGGAAATAACTCCTTATGATTGTGATGTGTTTCATATTTTATATATAGAAATGTATTTATGTTATGTATTATGTATTTGTATTTTGTATTTTGTATTTTGTAATTGTATTTTATATTTCGTATTTTGTGTGTGTATTCATATTTTATTTAACATGACTAATCACATCGATGTATCATATATCGCTACGTGAAATAAAGAATTGAATTGAAAAATTGAATTGTTCAACTTCTTCGATTTTTTTCCTTGTATTTTTAATTGGCGTTTATTTTTCTCTTTGGTAATTATCATGTTGTTTTTCTCTTTTCGTAGTTTATTTTGATGTTTATTTTCTCTTTCTCAATTTTTTTCATGTTGTGTTGCAGTTCTTCCTCCGTTTCTGCAATTATTGTCATATCATCCGCGAATAGTAGTTCTGCTATTTTTGAAATCTCCATTTTTCAGTATCCAATTTTTAGCTTTTTCATTTCGTGCTTTGCTTTCTTTATCGCCTTATCCAATACAATTCTGAGAAGAAAAGCTCTTAGCACGCATCCTTGATTTACTTTTTTTCGTTTCGAAATGTTTTGATTCCTCATTGTTTGTTTTCGCAATATCTCTGTTTTCTCTGTACATGTATTTTATTACATTTATTATTTGCTCCTCTATTCCTCTTGATGCTAGCTTCTTCCATATGTCCTCTCTCCTTATACAGGGTCCTGCAACAGTGCGTCGGGTTTTCCTAGCGCGTTTCCCGTAAGAGATAGAAAAAAAATGTTTCGTTCAAAAAGTTAATAGTTTAAAAATCTTTATGCCGTAATAATATTTTCAATTATACAGGGTATCCCAATTTTGCGGAATAACAAAAACAAAAACAAAATTAAATAGAACACCCTGTATTTATTCAGGTTTTCGGATGATATTTTTCAACCTCTACAGTGTTGTCTATATAGTTTTGAATTATGTTGCAGTGTTACCAATTAACTTTTTTTTTTCAAAATATCATGCATAAGCAAGCTCAACTTTAAAAAGTCGTAACAACCACATTTTTTTTAAGGTAAGAATAAGTTTTAGCAATAATCTTAGTGTGGTTAATAAGCAACCTTTTTGTAATGAGATATTTGAATTTAGTAATACAGGGTGTCCAGAAATAAATGCCTAACTTTGCAAATTTCAGAGCGATATAACCCAATTGTTTTAAATGGAATGCCCCCCATTTTATGTCATTATTCGATAGATTTTTTTCTTCTCTTCTCTTTCTGTTTCTGTTTTTTCTGTTTTTTTTGTTCGTCTTTTAATGTCCATACTATTTTTGTTTGTCTGTCTTCTGGCATTTTTATCAGGTGCCCTAACCATATTAGTTGTCGTTTCTGTATTAATTTTTCCACACTTTGTATTTGTACGTATTCTCTGATCTGTTTGTTTCTTACTCTGTCTAATCTCGTGACTCCTTCAACTTTTCTTAAGTATCTCATTTCGGTTGCTTTCATTGTGTTCATTTTCTTCTTATTTGTTGTCCAGGTTTCGCTTCCATATAAGAGTGTTGGTCTATACATTGTCTTGAAGCGTATCATTTTCGTATTTTTTTAGATTCTTCTATTGTTTAGAATGTACTTGTTCATTGCATAGTAGGTTTTATTTGCGGCCATGATTCTGTTATTAATTTCGATTTCCATGGTTCCTTTATTATGTATTATTGTATCTAAATATTTGAAGGTTTCAACTTGTTCTAGCCTTTTCAAATTTATTAGTATTTTTGCTTTTCTTTCCACTTTTGCTATTACCATTACTTTTGTTTTGTCTTCTTGGTGTTATACTTTTTTTTTTCATTATGTTGTCTAGGAATATAATAAAGAGCAGAGGACTTAAAGTGCCCCCTTGTCGTAGGCCTGTGTGGTTCTGAATTTCTCAGATGTTGAATTATTTGTCCTTACGTAGTTTTCTATGGTTTCATACATACTCTTGATTGCTTTTATTAAATGTACTTTTATCTTCTTTTCTTCATGTATTTCCCACACTTTGGCTCTTGGGAATCTAACAAATGCATTTTCTAAGTCCACGAATATCATGTATAGTTGGTTGTTTTGTCTTAATATTTTTTCTGTCATCTTTTTACTTGTGAATATATGGTCTTGTCTTGAATATCTTTCATGAATCTACTTTGTGACCTTTAAAATGTTTTTTCAATTTCCTTTCTTAGTTTGTTCTCTAGTATTAATTCATACAGTTTTGCCGCTGTGCACAGCAGGAATATTCCCCTAAAGTTGTTGCAATTTCTACGATCTCCTTTTTTTATGTATTGGGAAAATAACTGCTTTTTGCCAATCTGCTGGTACTTTTCCTGTTTCCCATATTCAATTTGTTAACTGTAGTAGTAATTGTTTTCCTTCCTTTCCTATGTATTTCAGCTGTTCAGATTTGATTTTGTCCTGACCTGGGGCTTTCCGTTCTTTGACTTCTTTAGTGCGTTTTCTAACTCTTGCTCTGTTATAGATCCCTCTTCTTCTTTCTGTTTAGTTACTATGTTCTTGTTCCTCTTCGTTTTCATGTTCTTCATTGGTTGTCTCTTTTCCGGGCAGAAGCTCTTGGAAGTGCTCTTTCCATCTGTTTGTGAGGCACGAAAAATGTTCCCTAGTAGTACTTCAGATACCTGTGTCCCTCCCCACCACCTTCCTACCTACCACCGTATCTTAGTAGGATATCGAATAGTTCCCCAGTAGATATTAGTTAAGAGTGGGTGTACAAAAATTAACTTTCAAGTAGTGCCCTGTGTGTGTTATTGTGTTATTGCATAATTCTGTAAGTACATTTACCTTAGTAGTGATTGAAATTACTAATTAACATAAAATACTGCGCCGCTAGTAGGACCGGGGATCCCACATATGTTGTGTTTATACACTGTATGAAATGGTGTGGATCAGAAGCAAGCATGGCACTGTCCATATGGGCATTTAAATTGAGCCACTACCTCTTAACTTTTGGCCAAGCATAGCTTATCTTTGAGATGCACCTGTAAATGCAGAAATTATTGAGTTGTCTGTGTGAAATGGTGTGGACCGGAAGCAGGCATGGCACAGTCCAAGTGGGCATTTAAATTGAGCCACTGCCTCCCAACTTTCGGCCGAGCGTGCGCTTATTTCAAAGGGGAGTTTGAGTACTCTTTGAGATGCACCTCGCAGTCAATAGTGAGTTGCCCATAGTAGAAATTATTAGCTATCTAGAAACTATTAACTGGTAACGGGAAAATATATTTTACTGAGCCTGGCTCATTAATATTTTCTCTGCGTTACAGAGCCGCCCCGCGACTGAATAACCATAGCTTCTGGCGCCATCCATAGGACCCTGCTGTAAGATTATTTATAATAATAATTACAAAAATGTAGAGAGAGCAGATTATACTGTGAACCGAAATTACCGCTTTTGCCTTATTTTCCTGACACAATTTTTTAAGTGGCCGTTCGATGTTCAAATCGAAAATAAATACGTGACATCTTCATGATTTCTGTATCCTCTTTCATTAGTAAGCATTATGTCATTTATTTGTTTCGTTTTTTTGTATTATTCCCTCCTCTCTCAAGTGTTTCATCATCTCCGGGGTTAAATCGTCTGTTCCTGCTGCTTTCCCGTTTTTTTAACTTTTTTATTGGTTCTCGTACTTCTTCGTTTTTAATTTTTGTCCAATTTTTTTTTGTTTTAGTTGCTTTAGTGTTCCGTAGAATAGTTTTGTGTTCTGCCCAAAATTACCAATCTGTTAATAAACATGATACCGTAGATATCATAACTATAAGATTAAGTAATATCGGTTCCAATCAAGACATGAACGAAGCAGCGAATTTTGTCTCCATGGAATTACTGCAGACAAAATCCCGGCAAAGATATCCGAACAAGAGAGCATATTTTCTAAAATGGTGCGATGTGTTCTTAATTGTAAGAATATTGCCATTAGAACATCAATATGACATTCAGTGCGGCATTTATAATTGCCGCACAATTTCGGCAATCACTCATCAACGAACAACTTTCTATACGATCGTAGAAGGATAGCATTAAAGTACATCATCGATTATGTTAGTTTGGGGCATCGCTGCATTGCTTGCAGCAAGAATGTGGTCATAGAATATAAGTTAATATTAGGAATGAATCGCCCCGTTTTCGATTAAGCTCTGAGATGCATCCAGTATCGAAAAGTGCCAGGATTAGGATTGCAATATCGAAGCAAAATTGCAATGCCGGCATTTCGGTATTTTGCTAACCCCAACAAGGTATTATTTCATTTCATTTAATTCCTTTAGCTACCATGAACAATGCACATATGAGCCGTTCATGGTACAAATGCCATAAAACAAAAAGTTGATAAATGCGAAGAAATAATGTAAATCGTTCTTAAAAATACCATTTATAATATAAATTGAAATAAATATTGTAGGATGCATAAATACAAATGTAGATTGCACGGAATATATAATTAACAAGAAAGAATAGCCTAGACATAATCAGTAATGTTGCAATTATTGTGTGACTGGTGGAATTAATCGATTTGACAAGTGAAAAAAGTAATAAAGTTAAATTGCCGCCGGCAAGTATCAACGCCTATATATTGTAGTCGTGTAGAAACAACTTACAGATTTCTTCAATAACTTGTTAATTACTACTTATCTGTATGACTTTTTTTCTTTACTTGTGCTGGCTACAGGCATCTGTTGACTATTTCTCTGTGGCTGTTTAGGAAGAATTGTTTTTTTATTGCGTTTGTCTATTAATGAATGCATTTATTTTGCAACCATGCATCGTCTGTAGTTTGCTGGATGTTCTCCACCACAGTGAACACATTTTGGTTGAGCATTTATTTATTAATCATAGTTTATTGTCAAGTGCTGTCCGGTACATCTGACAGCGCGGTCAAATCAAACAAATTATTTATTACAAAAAAAAAGTTTTTAATAATTTTTATTACAAAGCATACAAGAAAAGGGTGTAGAATGGGTTATGAAAACTGGAGAACGGCAGATGAAGTGGCAAAATGGTAGAAATACCGCAGTATATGTATAAATTGCAGAAGATCTATTAGCACTGTTTGGGAGTGATGTTGAAAAAGCTTAAAAAAAATTGACTACAAGAGTACTTGATCCTGCAGCAATTGGACTGTGACTGACTAATATATTTTATTTAAATTCTGATAAGACGGCTCTGAAAATTTTACTGTTATCATTTAGCGCTTTCTAGTGTATTTCAGTTGATTTATTGCAACGATTTACATTAGAGTACAGAGTTAATCAAAATGGCCTCTGAAATAAATTATTTATTTTTTAATTACAAAAAAACAATGGCGTTTAATGGTGTTAATCTTTAGTATTCAGGAAAGTAATTATAAATATAAAAGTTTATGCCTATACCATACTTATTTAAAAAAAATCAAAATGTTAAGATAATTGATTTGTGCAGTAAACGGCTTATATACAGCGCGTTTTTTTAATCTCTGAACATAGGCAATGTTCAGTTTTTAAACGACAGTACCAAATTCATTGCTGAAATGCATCGGTTATGCAACCAAATTTACTAGCACGTGTAAATAGATCATTTCAAATATCAACATAGTTTTGAAAAAAATTATTCAACGCAAGAGAGTACTTAAATATTTCAATTCAAATGGTACCGAGCTGGCAATAGCATACGGAGAAAGTACTCAAATATTCAAATTCAAATGGTAAAGAGCTGGCAATAATATACGGATTTTGAGAAATTTATTTTGGGTGCATTATCGTGGCAGACGAATTAATCAATCGAAACAATGTCTAATATAATCGCAAAATTTAATAGTAGTTACATGATACGTCACTATTGGTAATCATAAAAGAACTAGGAGATGCCATATTTCAACTGAAGAAATAAAATGAAATGTATTATGTTATGCCAAAGAAGAACCAATATCTTCCATTTGGCAAATGAGTTACTATTTCGGGATTACCGGTTGGTGATTGTTGATTGAACGGGATTAGTAGGATTGGTATCGCAGGATAATGTACTGAAATTAATCTCGCACAATCCGTATACCAGCCAGTTTGGTATCATTCCCCTATATAAACACTTTCTTGCGTTGAATACATTTTCTGTCAACAGTTTTGACATTTGAAATGACCGAGTTCTTGTAACGCGGCCTGTAATTTTGGTTGCATACCATTGAATTTTAGCAATGAATTTGTTACTGTCATTTTAAAACTAAACATAGAATATGTTCAGCGATAAAACACGCGCGGTATAAAATTTATCTACAGTGAATTTATCTTATTCTGAAACGTGCAAAACACCCATATGTTTGATGCTAGACTAACGTAATAATTAAATGACAGCAATGTATTAGAGCTAGCAGCGCGTTATGTCTTCATGGGGACCCCCATGTGTAAAAAATAATATCAATTAAAGTAATAAATATAATTTCCCGGTTGATCCGGATTTCAGGATAATATAATATTGATTTGCTGTAAGCAATGCAACGATGCCATAAATTTACATCATCTATGGGGTACTTAGTAATTTTTTCTACGATTGTATACATATAAGGTTTTCCTTTCGAAGGCCATTTTGTTTTGAAAATCGTATAGAAAACGAGTGATTTGCAGCAACTTTAATTGCCGCACTGAATGTCATATTGATGTTCAAATGTAAAATTTGTTTTATTCAAACAACATATGTTTCAATATAAACCTCACCATGCCTGGGAAAATGCTCAATTTGCCCATAGGATAACGCGACACTGATTAGAGCGTGTATTTTATATTTAAGCATGGGTTGTAATAGTATATTATATAACGAGAGTTGTAAGAAGCATATTACACACGAAGAGAAATTTCATCAGCTGTTTAATCACTTCCAGTCAGATTTTTTCCTCAATTTTTATTTGTCAAGCAGCAATGGTACAAGCGAGGATTGGTGGGCCACCCTGCATATATTACGTAACACTTGTGACTTTCATTACATAACACTATTACGTTATAACTGATTAACTAGCCATGAAGGCCGTATGTAATTAACAACTTAATAATAGGAGAGTAGAAAAAAACCATTATTAATAATAAAAAGCAAGTATCCTTGTGGAATGTCCAAATTTTATCTACTCCAGTAGCGGCACTTCAGAAGATAACAGCGATATGCAAATTTCGTTTAAGAAAACTTTTCTTTTCATTTCTTCTGCATTTTTGAGCGATTTAATAAAAAAGATTTAATTTCGCACGATCCGTCAATGTCCAAAGGGCAATAAGTGTCTCACATAAAAAGTCTTTAAACGTGATATACAATATATAAGTGATGAATGACATGCTGAATGAGGAGTTAAATTAATGAACGACGAAAATGATTGTTTAACAAGATCTGTACAGAAACAAATTGGAACCGGCTACAAAAGGCGTTTTGTATTTCCCCGCTTTGCGAATAAGAGCGTACAGTTCTGAAAAGATTTTCACAAAACCGATTTATTTCATTACACTTTGAATAAGACTGTGTTTTCTCTCCTCTTTGGACGTATACAGAGTGTCGCAGGATAAAGGTAACACCCTAAATATCTACGTTTTTTTTTTTCATAAAATCGCTGAAACACGCCAAATTTTAATTCGTGGGGGACAATTTTTGACAGGCTAATGATCTTCAATTGTTTAACCCCCTGGTCGTAGGGGAGGTATACCCTTTTTTAATCGGAGTAGGGTCAAGCTCATTTAAGAACTAACTTAATTTACAATATAACGGTATATATTTTCAGTATTTCATATATTAAGTTTTCAAGATATATATATTTTTTAAGTTGAGTAAAGTACAAAATTAACTTGTAATTTCAGCAACAAAAATGTTTCCAGCAACAAAAGTACAAAGTAAGAAACTGTCTGTTTGACAGTACTAAGATGGTTTATATCATAGGAAAGCATATTGATATTTTTATTAGAAGGCTTATTTTGATTTAAAAATTTGATCAATAAAATAAACCAACTTAGTACTGTCAAATTGATGGTTTCTTACTCTGTACCTTTGTTGCTGAATACATTTTTTCCTAGAATGTCATATTTAGACTGAAAACTTAATCTCATTCATATAGTCTTTAAAATGTATATCGTTTATCAGCTGCCCTATCCTAAGTAAAGGGTGGGCCAGATAAAAGTTTATTTTAAAAAATGCAATAAAATGAACAAAATTTACTTTCTGTTAATATTTCGAGCGGGAAAAAGCTGCCAGTGTCAAAATAACCTATGATTTAAAAAGAAACCACTAAATGGCTTATCCTTTACAGGCAATTAATGGCATATTTAATTAAAACATGAACAATTTTTGTCTAAATCCCTTTCACATTGCTTCATTTAACGTAGTTCTGTATATAATTTATTTACAAAACAAAGTTAGAATACTCCTACATAAATATGCGAGCTACTCCAAGTAACGAAAATATAAGCACTATTCATAAAATAATGCATATATCTACAAAACTTGAGCTGACACAAAAAAATAGTAATATATTTTCAGAATCAGCGGCATCGATTTAGGGTCAGGTCTGTGTAATTTACGCTTTATGGGTCTGCGCAAAGTCGTGCTCGAAAATCTGTGGCTGGTTTTGGAAGAATGTGTAGTCGAGTGGGTTCAGAACTGCTTCCAAGACTAATTTATGATAGATTTTGACCGATGTTTTGCCGACGTTTTCAGTCACAATTCAGTGACCCAATCATACACACTCCACCGAACCATAACTGACTCCGGCCAATGACCTCTTTTGACCCGTTAGAAGAGTTTAGAGGTTTCACTATGTAAACCAGTGATTCCCAGCGGGGGCGGTACCGCCCCCCGGTAGGTGCTGAAGGGATTTAGAGGGGCGTTTCTGGCCCAAGTTATATTTATGGGGCGTTCAGGACCAGCCGCCGCCCCCCGGGCAAAAACGGAGTTCCGTCAGAGCAAGAATGTAAAACTAAAATCTACAGATCACATTCAAAAGAACAATTAAATGTTGGCTCCACCGAATCAACATGGGATTCCCCGCACTGACCGATATCTGTACATCGACCCACTTCGAGAGCCTGGGGATTACCCCGCTTGCCCGGTTTGGTGTGCAAGGTGCCGGAGCGGGGACGCTCCGGCTTGCATTCTGACTTCCTGACTGGCACGTATCGAGTGAGATATATTCGACCTATTGTTTTTGGATTGTAATTAATTGTCATATTGTGATCATTTTTATAAATAAAGTAATATTCATATTAAGTGGACCCGCTAATTTAAAATATATAGTTGGTGAAATAACTGTTGCAATAGAGGTAAGTACTTCTATATTATCTATTGTTATATTTGATGGGCTGCAATTTATGTACATATAGTTCCAAATATTTAATATTTTTAATTTCATATAATTTGTTTTAATTTTTAATCGCCTGCAATATACAATGTGTCTTCTGATAGATTTTTTTATAGATACATTAACCAAAACTATAGGAATGATTATCTCATGTTTTGAAATTAAGCCCTTATCCTTGGTTTAAAAAAGAATTAACCCACATTTTGGATTTTGAATCAATAGGAAATTGATAGTTCAGGAAAGATTTTTTTCTAAGCGGTAAAATATATTAATTAATTATTAATTATATACGGCAAAATATTATTATTAAATTATAAATGCAAAATATGTATACAAAATTTGAAAATTGCTTTTACAATTCTCTAACGTACGTTTTTTGTAGAGCCGCACATTTTACATTTGTATACAAATACACGGGTACACGGGTCACATGTACACGTATACGTACGGCATAATTACACGTGTAATTAGTTACACGTATATTTACACGTATAATTATTTACTCGTATAATTACACGTGTCAGAGCAAAGCGTTGTTCACTGCATCCAGAAAACGTCGTTATGTTAATATTTTTGAACCAGAATCGTTCTTTATTGTAAGAATAAATCGTTATTTTGATCGTCGCGCGAATTTAGCGTGGTTTTTCTACTGCGGATAGTTTAGTTACTTTTTTAGTTACTTAGTAACTTATTTAGTTACATCAGAATCTTACGATATCCTAAGTTCATGTACATATTTATTTTCCAAAGTATAAAATAAATTACTGAATGAAAAAACCGACAGTATTATAAATAGACATTTAATTACATAATTACACGTGTAAAATAAATACACGTTTAATTATATTTACACGTGTAGAATAAATACACGTGTAATTATAATTACACGTGTAAAATTAATACACGTGTAAAATAAATACACGTGTAATTACTTCTATTCTTGGACACTCTGCATATTGGGCTATGTAGGCCCAAATAGTGTTTGATGCTGCGCGCAAGAAAGTTTAACTAACTTTAAATTTTTAATTTAGTTTTTAAATTGGTTGGTTCTGCGCTAACAACAACTTCTTGTTATTATTTTTCTTATTTTATTTTTAAGATATGACGGAATCAAAGAAAAAATGTAGGCATTACAATGTCGAATATTTAAAATATGGTATTATTCAGTCACCCACAAACAAGGCATTGCCAATGTGCCTGCTTTGCCAGAAAGTTTTCTCAAATAAAGCCATGAAACCTTCACGATTACAAGAAAATTTGATAAAAATACATCCTGCCATAAAAGATAAAAAATTATCTTACTTTCAAATGCTCAAAAATCAACATTCGAGACGTCCAACTTTAGCCGGTATGTTTTCAGCATCAAAACAAGACAATGATGGGTTACGTGCATCTTACAATATTTCGTTGCTTATTAGAGAAGAATTAATACTACCAGCTGTGAGTGAAGTTCTCCGTACTGTACTTCACGAGGCACCTTCAGATATTATTAAAAAAATCCCCTTGAGCAATAATACTGTACGGAGACGAATCGAAGAAATGTCTGAGGATGTGGATAGTTATCTAACCGAATTTTTGAAGACGACCGAATTTTCTATACAGCTCGATGAGTCTACATTGCCTAACAATGAGGCATTACTTCTATCGTACTTTCGCTTCATAAGAGATGAGAACATTTATCAAGAACTATTATTCGCAAAAAAATTAGACACTGATACTAAAGGAAAATCTGTATTTGGCGTTTTGGAACAATATTTTAAAGAAAATGATATCCCTCTGAATAATATAGTGTCGGTTGCTACTGATGGTGCTCCAGCAATGGTAGGACGATACCGCGGGTTCATTGCATATTTAAAAAAAGCTGTACCAAATGCAGTCGCCATGCATTGTGTGATTCACAGACAACATTTAGTTGCAAAAAACCTTAGTGATCGCCTTCATTGCTCGCTGCAGTATGTAATTACAGGGGTGAATAGAATCAGAAGCAATTCTCTTAACGATAGATTGTTTAGAAAGCTGTGTGATGAAAACGACCAGGACTTAAATCGTTTACTGTTGCACACAGAAGTTAGATGGTTGTCAAAAAGTACTTGTCTGCAAATATTTTATGAACTATTTGACACAGTTATAATGTTTCTCGAAAATAAAGATGATTACTTAAAAGAAAATTTATGGAAATTTAAAAATGATATAGCGTATTTAACAGATTTATTTAATAAATTTAACGAAACCAATCTGCAGCTACAAGGAGATGATTTGAATTGAATTAAAGCTAAGGCAATAATTTCGGCATTCGTGTCAAAACTTGCATTATACAAATTAAATTTGGGTCGGAGACAATTCCATCAATTTCAAAATCTTTTCTCGGTGAAAACAAGTGATCATGACATTTTGGTTTATTGCCAGCATTTAGAAACCCTTAAAGAAGATTTTTTTTAATAGATTTCAAGATATCCTCAATATGATAATTCCGGACTGGGTCTTGGAACCTTGCACAAACATTGAAACACTATAGGTATTTTTACAGGAGCAGCTCATAGAATTGTCAACAAACGAAGAATTAAAACAAAAATTGAAACATGGCCACCAAGCATTTTGGTTTCAAAGACAAATTCCAATTTTATATCCGACCTTATGGGGTGCAGTAAAGAAGTTTTTTTTAGCATTTCCATCATCGTATTTAGCCGAAAGAGGATTTAGTGTAGTATCCAATCGACTAACAAAAAAAACGGAGCCGATTGTCAATAGTAGATGGCGGTGACTTAAGGTTGCTCGTAACAAAACTAGCACCCAAAATAGACAAATTAGTGTCATTACATCAAGCTCAGCCCTCTCACTAGTACTATTTTTTTATGTATATAGGTATGTGTATTTTTTTGTTAAGACCTAATAAAATATTTTTTCAAATGCGTCCTTGTTTTTAAATATATACGTAGTATAATATAGTTCACCAAGAGGGGCGCCCTTGAAATGCTCTTTGAAAAGGTGGGAAACCAGTATTGATTTTAAGTGAGATTTTATTTCTGAATGGGGGGCGGTGAGTAATTTGTTTTTTCGAAAGGGGGCGGTAGGCTAAAATAGGTTTGGAACCTCTGATGTAAACGAACAAAAATATTATTACTTTGTTTATTATAGTATTTTCAGGACGCTGAAGATTTTCTCTTGCATTCAAGTTGTAATAGTATTTAGGTACCAACTAGGTATGTCCCCTTGTACATCATCGATTTCCAAATTCGTCAATATACAACATTTACAGACACCTGTGGCCCCTATTGTTAGTGCATTCTAAAATAATTCAAAAGTTATACCTTTAAACTGTAATTTAAACTGTATTACCTTCATCATCAAATATTGTTGAACGGAAGCCTTCGCCAAATATTATTCGCGTGTTTTAAGTGACTTCTGTCCTATGCCCTTCCTATGTTATGAAGTAATCAATGATTAGTCAATAATACAATTTGATATCAAACATAAATATAACGTAATACTCAACGACTACTTTCTCGCTGAGCTCAAACGTTTCAGAGTGATATAATAGTTAAGTCTTCCACGACGTAAATACCTGCTTCGAATTTTTAGAGTAAGCATAAAAATTGCTTTCCATTACTTGGTAGTTTTATAGGGTCTTTAATTAGTCTTCAATGGAGTCCTCATTTGATTTTAATATCCGACTTTATTAAGATTTTCCGTACTTTTATTCAAGTCATGGAACGAAGCCGCAATTCGTTACCCACGGCTAAAATTAGTGTGTGGCTTACTCCTCAAAGTTAGGAAAGCTCCATTCTACAAAGCAGCCAATCCTCGCCCTTTAATTACTTTGAAACTCTGACATCTTTAAGCGATTCTGCAGAGTCGTAACCTGTACAATGCCGTAAAAATTTTAGATTATGTTATTAATTAATAACTTAATCCGAAAAGCCGCTGCCTCGTCCCCAGGGCGAATGATGGTATTGAAACTTCGTTCGAAACCTGCTACAAATCAGGGAAGTAGGGAGTCATATTTTGCATTAATTTAATTTTGGAAATTGATTGATGATGTATATGTTTTAAAATAGGCTGTGACAAAATATTTATTTATTATTTTATTATTTCATTCAATAGTGGATTGTTGTTTCTTAATCTTATATCTACTTATAATAATTCTATTACCTAAGCGTACATTATTTGTACTTTATAAGGTAAGTAGGCTAATTAATTTAGTTAATTATTGATTATATATTTTCATCTCTGCTACATACGTATAATAATTATTTGTGGTATATTAATCGCAGTAGTTAAGGCATTATTGCTTAAAATTACCGAAAATTCATATGTACTGGGATTCATAATATTAGATGGTTCCGATGGTTGCAAATATTCGACAGATTTACACGACAGATTTTATTCGTTAAGGGTCAATTTTCACGTGGTTCACAATCTTAGCTTTTCTGATGAAGAGCAAAAAAATAACAGATGGTGGAAGGTTCAACCTATGATTGATGTAGTGAGAAATCGATGTCATGCTATTATCAGAAAGCAGAATTCAGCATTTTCTGTTGATGAGCAAATGATACTATTCTTGGGTTCAATGTGTAAAGAATAAACAAAGGTCGGTAGGACTTAAGAATTTTGCCGTAACTACATCTAAGCCCCTTAATAGCAGAAATATTTATGAATAACATCGAGATACAAATTTCTAAATCAACGGCTTTTAAGAACTGCCTATACTGGTATCGCTATGTGGATGATGTAATAGTGGCGTTTACAGGAACAAACAGACAACTAGATTCATTCCTTATTCTTTTAAACAACTTACATAAAAATATTCAGTTCACCATGGAGTTAGAAACAGATAACAAGATTAATTTTCTTGACTTAACAATATCAAAAATTAACAACAAACATGACTTCGCAATCTACAGGAAACCAACACACACTGACAACACCATCCACAATGACTCATTTCACCCAAAATCACAAAAAATGTCAGCATATAATTTCATGATACATAGATTACTAACCATCCCAATGACGGAACTCAATTATACACAAGAACTGAACATAATTAAACAAATTGCCGGAAAAAATGGATTTCACGAAAACCTCATTGATACCATATTAAAAGCTAGAATTAAACAACGAACTACAAACTTAATACACCCACGAGGAAAAAATAATAATCATAAGAAGTATGCCTCCATCACGTATTCAGGATCCTCATCCTTAAAAATTGCAAACATCCAGAAAAAGAAAAATGTGAAAGTCTCGTTTAAAACAAACAACAACCTAGGTAGGATAATAAAAAATAACAAAAGTCCAATTATCAAAACTGACCGCAGCGGGGTTTACATGTTGACGTGTGGGGACTGCCCAATGATTTACGTAGGGCAAACAGGTCGTGCCTTCTCAGAAAGGATCGAGGAACATCAAAAATGTTTCACTAATAATAAAAATTCTTCCACGTACGCGAACCACGAGGAAGGACATTCATTCGACCCCAAATTCCAAACACTCCATCAAGAAGAAAATGGAAGAAAACTTAACCACCTGGAAAGCCTGGAAATCAACAAAAGGAAATTAAGCGGCCTCCTACTTAACGACCAAACGGACGTCAATCATTCACCGCTCCTCAATATTTTTAAAACTTGTTAATAGCTACACCCCACCCCCATCAATACACTACTTAAGCAAATTGTACCCAGTTTATGTATCATTTCTTCACCTGAAGAAGCCACAGTGTAGCGAAACAATTGTCGTGAACAATAAAAAACAATTTAATTTTTTTTTTTAAGTGCGTAACTTTATTTCATACATTGGTAACTACATCTGATGGCACAGTTTTGGATTTTGAAACATCAAGGTCTAACCACCCCACTAATAAAAAGAGAGTTTGGATTAGGACCATCGGTGATCATTAGACTCTCACAGACTGCATGAAAATAGTTTTTTTATTTATTGACCGATATTTCTCAACTTTAGGTCTAATGAATGAATTGAGCAATTAAAAAATGTACGGAACTGGCACTATTATGGGCAACAGAATAAAATTATGAAATTTCATGAAAGATACGGAAATGAAAAGAGGGGAATCTGAAGAAATTATGCGCAGAGATAAAAAAAATGCCTAACAAAATGGAAGGACAACACAACTGTGCTGATGATTTCAACAGCTTTTGAAAAAGAGCCTGAGTATCTTGTAAAAAGATGGGATAAGACACAAAAACAGCGGGTAGAAGTGACTTGCCCTTGAGTAGTGAACATGTACAATCGACGGATGGGTGGAGTTGACATTTGCGATCAGATGATAGAATATTATCGAACATTCTTTAGAACGAGAAAATGGACATTCAAAGTAATATTGCATCTCTTTGATCTATCCATTTTAAACAGTTGGATGGAATATAAACGACATTGTAAAAATACGAAATTCAAACCTATGAAACTTCTCAATTTCCGACTTAAGCTTGCGGAATACTTGACTGCTGGGTCCAAGAAAAGATTAACTGAAGACGAGGCAGACACCGGAGATGAAGAAGAACGGATTGCAGTGGAAAATGAAAGAAAGAAAATAAAAACGCCTGCAGCTTTGCCATGCAAAGATAAGCGTTACGACAGGTTTGAGCATTGTCCTATTGCCGATGAAAAATCCTGTTAGCTGCCGAATGAAAAATTATACAAGTCGATCAAGAGTTCGCTGTAAGAAGTGTAATGTATACTTATGTTTTGGCAAGCATCAGAATTGTTTTCTGAAGTTCCATTGTAATAAATAATTTAATGTCACATTTGTGACTATGACTATTTGACTCCCAAGACACACAATTGTGACTATCCTTAAAAACCCAGTAAAAATCCTAAAAAAATTAATCCAAAAATTTAGTGACGTTTTCAAACCATTTAATCGCGAAAAAGTTGACCAGTAACTTTCAATTCAACTTTTAAAAATTCGGGAGTCTATGGAAAACTGTATAGCTATACGTTTACCCCTTTTTTGTCTCTACATGAAAATACGTTATTGTAGCCAGGCAGATTAAAATATTTTGTTTCTGATGAGTATAATCATGTTTCAGTCAACGCAACAATATTCAGAGTGTGTGTAGGAGTTAATTAATTGTTCTAATTCTTCCAATTTGTTTCTCATACTTCTAATATTTACATATATTATATTTAACAGTTCAAGATCAGAACAGTGCAACAGTTTTATAGTTCAAGAAACTGTTCCATTTGTTTTAACAATTTTAATCTAATTGTTCTTTAATTTGGCGAATTATTTTTTGGATTATCGGACAATTATCTCTTAGTGGGGGGTGATTTGGGTCATAATTGTTCTTGTATTTATAATTTGCCTCCTGACAGTTTGCACAAAATTCGATGCATGTATCCCTTGTACATTTACTCTTAGAGCGCCAGTTGCATCTTTCGTGTTCATTGCAGTCTTTACTTTATTTGAAAATTTAATTACAAATATGAAATACAATATTGAATGTAGGTTTTTAAAATACCCTTAGAACATTTCTATGGCATTATCTTGTAAATCGTTTAAATTTTCCGGTTCAATTGATAGTGTTACATGGTCTTCTCTAGATGCGAGTGTAGTGAGGGCCTGTTGACTATGGAACATGGTCGTGTAGGTCGTGTAGGAAATCATAATTGGTATAGGCCTAGTGGACAATGGGTAAATAATGCAAGATATAATAAATTCTTGATAAAATGTAGGCATATAATATTAATGTGGGGGAGATGAAATAAAGTTTCGTAAAATATTCGAAGTGTTTATTACGGAAACAATGCCACAATTAAAAGTTCATACACCAAAATTTCATGCTGTGAATATTATGAATTATTTAGCGGCATTCGGTCAGCCCTCGGGGCCCGCAAATTGCGAAGTTTATTAGTCGTTTTTGTGAGCGGCTGCCCTTAATACACCTATAAATTCCTTGTGTGTACGTTCACGAAACACGCACGCACAAACACACTAACACATATAAATACCTACATATTATATATACGGAGAGGATCTGCATCGATTTGGGACTGGAGGCGGCGGCCGTTCGCATAATGCCTATCCTCGGCCGATGGTTAAAGAAACGTTAATAATTGATGAATCGCTGTAGCACACAAAGCCGCTTCTGGGCTTGATCTAAAAATAAAATTTCACGCACCGCCACACGTTCTCCCCTGCCTCCATTACCCGTGGACGCGCGTAAATAATTCATCGGGATTCGGGAGCGAGCGCGTTGCAAGGTCCACCTAATAAATTCAGCCGCCAAGGAGAGAAACTTTGCGACGATTAAGGCTCCCACGGCGGCGTCTTCATGTCTGTGCCGCCCCCAGGAGCGTCCGAGGAGCTCCCGTTTGATGAATGAAAATGAGTATCGATCCGCGGGAAGCATCCCGGACCCTAACAATTTTATCCCGACAACGGGGGCGGATGAGGAAGGGCAGGAGGAGGACTGGGGGTGGTTCTGCCTCCTCGGGCCGGAAATCCGCATTTCACAATTACGTTTATTGGAACTGTGGCGGCGTGTTCGGGCCGCGGACGTCCCTTAGGTAAATGAAACTCATTTACTTAGGTCACGGTGGAGGAGCGCGCCGAGGCCCGACCTGGAGCCCTAATAATCTCAATCGAATTGTAACTTGTTGAAACTTAGGCTGCATTCAAGCTACCCCAACCCACCCACCAATGGCTCGTCCACAGAAGACGTGAAAGCACTAATTAAATCGTGATAAAATACCAATTGAAATAGCTATTGCTACAGATGGGAAAATACATTTTATACAATAGCCTCTTCAGATGCAAACCCCGCCAAGTAACTTCTAACTGTTTTCGAGAAAAACAAGAAAACTCCTCGGAAGGTAGCGTATACAATTTATGACGTAAGATGTATTTTTATTATGTCTATAATGGTTAATTGGCAGAAAATGGCTATTTTCAAAAATCTAGACGCATTAGGTGTAATAATATCAAAGATTCAAAAAATGACTTGCGTGTGAAATTGTTAAACACTTTTTGTAATTAAGAGAAAAAAACAAATTCGTAACATTTTGGGTTAGTTTATAACAGTGATTCCCAACGGAGGCGGTACCGGGCGGTGGGCGCTAACGGGATTTAGGGGAGTATTTCTGGCTCAAGGTATATTTAGGGGTTGTTGAGGACCAGCCGCTGCCCCCTGGACAAAAACGGAGTTCCGTCAGAGCAAGAGTGTAAACCTAAAATCTACAGATCACATTCAAAAGAACAATTGAATGTTGGCTCCACCGAATCAACATGGGATACCCCGTACTGACCGATATCTGTACATCGGCCCACTTCGAGAGCCTGGGGATTACCCCGCTTGCCCGGTTTGGTGTGCAAGGTGCCGGAGCGGGGACGCTCCGGCCTGCATTCTCACTTCCTGACTGACATGCAACGAGTCAGGTATATTTGACCTATTGTTTTTGGATTGTAATTAATTGTCATATTGTGATCATTATTGTAAATAAAGTAATATTCATATTAAGTGGACCCGGTAATTAAAAATATATCGTTGGTGAAATAACTGTTGGAATAGAGGTAAGTACTTACATATTATCTATTGTTATATTTGATGGGCTGCAATTTATGTACATATAGTTCCAAATATTTAATATTTTGGTTTCATATAATTTGTTTTAATTTTTAATCGCCTGTAATATACAATGTGTTTCGGATAGATGTTATAAAATTGTTTTATAGATACATTAACCAAGACTATAGGAATGATTATTTCATGTTTTGAAATTAAGCCCTGATCCTAGGTTTAAAAAAAAATTGAACCCACATTTTGGATTTTGAGTCAATAGGAAATTGATGGTTCAGGAAAGATTTTTTTTCTAACCGGTAAAATATATTAATTATGACATACATACGTCAAAATATTATTATTAAATTATAAATGCAAAATATGTATACGAAATTTGAAAATTGCTTTTACAATTCTCTAACGTACATTTTTTGTAGAGCCGCAGATTTTATTTTTGTATTCAAATACACGGATATACGGGTCACATGTACACGTGAACGTACGGCATAATTACACGTGTAATTAGTTACACGTATAATTACACGTATAATTACACGTATAATTACACGTGTAACGGCGAAGCGTTGTTCACTGCTTCCAGAAAACGTCGATATGTTAATATTTTTGAACCAGAATCGTTCTTTATTGTAAGAATTAATCGTTGTTTTGATCGCCGGGCGAATTTAGCGTTGTTTTTCTACTGCGGGTAATTTAGTTACTTTTTTTGTTACTTAGTAACTTATTTAGTTACATCAGAATCTTACGATATCCTAAGTTCATGTATGTACATATTTATTTTTCAAAGTATGAAATAAATTACTGAATGATAAAACCGAGAGTATTATAATTACACATATAATTACATAATTACACGTGTAAAATAAATACACGTTTAATTATATTTACACGTGTAGAATAAATACACGTGTAATTATAATTACACATGTAAAAAAAAATCACGTGTGATTACACGTGTAAAATAAATACACGTGTAATTACTTCTATCCTGGAACACTATGCATATTGGGTTATGTAGACCCAAATAGTGTTTAATGCTGCGCGCAAGAAATGTTAACTAACTTTAAATTTTTAATTTTGTTTTTAAATTGGTTGGTTCTGCGCTAACAACAACTTCTTGTTATAATTTTCTTGTTATATTTTTAAGATATGTCGGAATCAAAGAAAAAATGTAGACAATACCATGTCGAATATTTAAAATATGGTATTATTCAGTCACCCACAAACAAGACATTGTCAATGTGCCTGATTTGCCAGAAAGTTTTCTCAAATGAAGTAATGAAACCTTCACGATTACCAGAACATTCGAGCAAAATACATCCTGCCATAAAAGATAATTTTTTTTCTTACTTTCAAATGCTCAAAAATCAACATTCGGGACGTCCAACTCTAGCCGGTATGTTTTCAGCAGCATCAAAACAAGATAATGATGTGTTACGTGCATATTACAATATTTCGTTGCTTTTGCTAAATGGGAAAAAACGCACACTATTGGAGAAGAATTATTACTGCCAGCTGTGAGTGAAGTTCTTTGTACTGTACTTCACAAGTCACCTTCAGATATTATTAAAAAAAATCCCTTGAGCAATAATACTGTACAGAGACGAATCAACGAAATGTCCGAGGATGTGGAGAGTTCTCTAACCGAATTTTTGAAGACGACCGAATTTTCTATACAGCTCAATGAGTCTACAATACCTAACAATGAGGCATTACTTTTATCGTACGTTCGCTTCATAAGAGATGAGAACATTTGTCAAGAACTATTATTCTAAAAAAAAAAATAGAAACTGATACTATAGGAAAATATGTATTTGACGTTTTGGAACAATATTTTAAAGAAAAAGATATCCCTGTGAATAATATAGTGTCCGTTGCTACTGATGGTGCTCCAGCAATGGTTGGACGATACCGCGGGTTCATTGTATATTTAAAACAAGCTGTACCAAATGTAGTGGCCATGCATTGTCTGATTCACAGACAACATTTAGTTGCAAAAAACCTTAGTGATCGCCTTCATTGCTAACTGCAGTACGTAAATACAGGAGTTAATAGAATCAGAAGCAATTCTCTTAACGATAGATTGTTTAGAAAGCTTTGTGATGAAAACGACCAGGACTTTAATCGTTTACTGTTGCACACAGAAGTTCGTTGGTTGTCAAAGGGTACTTGCCTGCAAAGATTTTATGAACTATTTGACTCAGTTATAACGTTTCTCGAAAATAAAGATGATTCCTTAAAAGAAAATTTATTGAAATTTAAAAATGATATAGCGTATTTAACTTATTTATTTAATAAATTTAACGAAACCAATCTGTAGCTACAAGGAGATGACTTGAATTTAATTAAAGCTAAGGCAATAATTTCGGCATGCATGTCAAAACTTGCATTGTACAAATGACATTTGGGTCGGTGACAATTCCATCAGTTTTAAAATCTTTCCTCGGTGAAAATAAATGATGATGACATTTTGGTTTATTGCCATCATTTAGAAACCCTTAAAGAAGATTTTTTTAATAGATTTCAAGATATCCTCAATATGATAATTTCGGACTGAGTCTTGGAACCTTGCACAAACATTGAAACAGCAGAAATATTTGACAGGAGCAGCTCATAGAATTGTCAACAAACGAAGAATTAAAACTAAAATTGAAACATGGCTACCAAGCATTTTGGCTTCTAAGAGAAATTCCAATTTTGTATCCGACTTTATGGTTTGCAGTAAAGAAGTTTTCTCTAGCATTTCCATCATCGTATTCAGCCGAAAGAGGATTTAGTGTAGTATCCAATCTACTAACAAAAAAATGGAGCCGATTGTCAATAGTAGATCGCGGAGACTTAAGGTTGCTCATGACAAAACTGGCACCCAATATAGACATATTAGTGTCATTACATCAAGCTCAGTCCTCTCACTAGTGCTATTTTTTATGTATATAGGTATGTGTATTTTTTTGTTAAGACCTAATAAAATATTTTTAAAAATGCGTCCTTGTTTTTAAATATATACGTAGTATAATATAGTTCACCAAGAGGGGCGCTCTTGAAATGCTCTTTGAAAAGGTGGGATATCTATGTTGATTTTAAGTGAGATTTTATTTCTGAATGGGGCCGGTGAGTAATTTGTTGTTTGGAAAGGGGCGGTAGGCTAAAAATGGTTGGGAACCTCTGGTTTATACCCTAAAATCAGTGCGTATTCCAAGATCATTGTTTCAGCAGCAACTAGTGTCATCATTATCTTCTATGGGTATTTCTAATCCTGGTCAATAACCTCCCAATAAAATTGTAGATTTGGTGACGCCCTCCACTCATCTCTGTAATGTTTTAATAATAAATAATAAATACTCCAGTGGAGTATTGGTAAAATAAGAAGTAACGGAACGCATGGCGAGAGGAAATAAATAGTCCGCGACTTTCCACAAGCAGCTTCCTGAAAGTTTTTCAGAGATCATCTTATTTTAAGCAAACTATTGTTTTCCTTGTCAGATTTTATTTTTTTTTAATTGTTACTTAATAAAATATTAACAAACACAAAAAAAGAAATTCGAAAAAGATAAAAAGAAGAATCTTCAAGATATTATTATTTTTATGTAGTACACTTATAGTGTACTACAAAAACTCCCAAATAGGATCACACACAATTTCATGATTTGCCCCTGCTCTTTTAGTTTGCTGGTCAGTAGCGGATCGATAAGAACGCAACAAGGTTTTTACGTATAAAATTGGATTCCAAAATTCCAAGGGTGGTCCATGAAGACTAATAAACAATAAATTTGCAACGTGATCAATTAAAATGCGTGATCTTCTTTCCGTTAAAATTAAATTCATGCTGCTGAAACCACGCTCGCATTATGAAGATCTGCTAGCTATAATTTTAGAATTTTTTTTTAACGTTTCCAAATCGTCTGAAATGTTACGTCCACCACAATCCAAGTAATCTCTAAAGGCATTTAAATGTTTTCCCAAAGGTAAATTAAAGCATTGGCAGAGAAATTCAATTTATTTTTCTCCAAATTCCATATTAATTTCAGATGGCCATTCGGTTGGTTCAAGAATTCGCAATTCTTCAACAATGTCGGAACTGTCAGAAGTCAAAATTCCGTGTGAACCTGAACAATTTGCAGATGTAGTGTTCAGCCTATTCCTCATACTATTAATAATACTAATTAAAACTCGATTTCTGTAAATCAATTTTGCCATTTTAATATTCGTCAATGAAATTGAAGATAATTGCATTATTTCACAAGCAGAAACTGCTTCTAATGACTTGTTTCCTTTCTGAGGATCTTTTAAATATTCTAAATAAGTGATTGTGGGGCGAATCAATTTGTCTGTATTTACTATTGAAGTTTCTCTTTTTTGCAATGCTTCTGATAGAATGGATAACTCGAATAGAGCATCATACATTAAGCCAAATCTTGAATACATTGTTTCGATGATATTCTTTCAAATGCTTCTGATGGAATAGATAGCTCAAATAGAACATCATACATTAAGGCCAAATCTTGAATAAATTGTTTCGATAATATTCTTTTATATAATCCATTGAACATGGATTGTTCCGTTTTAGTGCAGTTGTTGTCTTTACTCGCATTTTCGAAATGATGACATAAAGATAACCAATTCTGCCAAACTGCTGCTACAGTCCTAAAGGAGCTAGCCACCCATCTGATGGTGAATATAAGTCCAATACGTTTAATTTCTACAACGAGAGCAGTTGCACATGTTTCAATTTCTCTTTGATTTTTCGGAGATTGACTACATAAGGAGTATAACTTGTCCATAAATATTAGAAAATGATTAACCCCATAACCTCAGAAATTGCATCTCCTACTAACAATTCGAGCCTATGGTTTAGACAAAGCCATGTAATTAGATTAAGATTTTTCTATGTTAGTCTTGTTCCTACTCCCGATGTTCTTCCTAACATAACACTGGCCCCATCGCTTGTAAATGAAATTGAATGGTGTTTCAAATAATTATCATCAAAACCATGTTTTCCAAACATTTTAAGAGAACCCCTGGTATGGTGTTAGCTGTTTGATCCTGCAATTTAATTAAATCAAGAAACAAGAAATGAGCATCTTTCATTTTAAGGTTTCGCATTTTAAATAAATAATAAGACCAGACTTTTTACTTAAACTGGTAGATTCATCTATGATAATAGATAAATTTCCCTGAACTTTTACTATTTGTTGACAAATTTTGGATTTCATTTGAATTCTTATATGATCAATTATTTCTGTAGCACTGAATCTAGATCGTAATTCGTAGATCCATTCATTTACTTGAAGTTTAAATAAATCAAAATGAGCAGAATATGGACATTCATGTTTAGCAATATAATAAGCAGTTCTAGAAACCTTACTAGTGCTACAACTTTCAGAATCTTTCAACTTATCTACAATAATTTCAAGTTTTTGCTAATCTGCTTCTTTTAAGATTCTCTCAGCTGTTGTATGTGAAAAACTTTTACAATGTTTGTAATTTTTTTTTTTCGCAAAGAAGTTAGTTGTGCGGCTTTATCATTTCCATACTTGAGTGCCTCCCCATTCTTTTGAGATGCTTACTCCATGCGTCTTTAAAGGTCCAAAATTTTAAATAGTCGAACAACTCAGACATCCTAATTTTCTGGAATCGCATTTTAGAAAAGCATTTTTTTTCTTTTCGAACCACAGTCTGCAGTCCAAATACTCGGCCAATTTATTAATGGGGATTCTGCTTATTTTTGAACATATTCTGTTGATGTTGATTGAATATCCATTTGTTTTTCGTTAGTTTCCGGCACTTGCACATTTTCTTCTTGTTGCGTTTTGAGTTTTTTTCCAAAGAAACTGTCCAAAGGGGGTTGTTTACGTTTTTCAGCGTATCATATTTTGTACATGTGTCTTTTCTAGGTGTATAAAGGTGCAGATTGATATCCTTGTGAAATACATTTCTGTAAATGGCTTTGCTTACTTTTGGTTCATTCCTTTCATCACAATTTTCAACATGAAGATTATACATAAAGCGAATAATTAATTTTGAGGAAAGATATCTTCAATTCAGATTGTAGTTCTTGTATAGTGTAATTCTTGTATAGTGTGATTGATACGCAGGAAATTCGCTGATATGATCACGCACTGATTGTCACATTCCATCGGGTGTCACCATATTTGCCGCTGGCTGTCTACCTCTGAGATCTTCTCTCGATGAAAAATCTCGAAGTTTTTGCAAGGCTCTCGTCATGCGGCCATCTGAGATTTTGAATGTCTTGAGAAAGTATGATTTGCACACTTTAACAGACTTTGATTTTATATGAATAAAGTAGGTGTTACTACAGCTTTTGCCTTATCTAGAATTTTTTCTTGGTCGTTTTTGTTTAATGTCATTGTTTTTACTAGACCACAGAGATAGGCGTTCTGACCAGAGAAGCTCCCTATTTTCCAGAAAGCATTAAATACTTTCATCCTATCTTCATAGGTAATACGTGGTATCTTGGAGCTTGTGAAAAGTTCGTATTAATAAAGAAAAAAAAACACCTTTTTCACAAAACACATTTATTTTATCTAAATGTACATTTCGATCGCTAGGCGACCATCTTCAGTAGAAATATTACTGCAAATATTACAGTAATATTTCTACTGAAGATGGTCGCCTAGCGATCGAAATGTACATTTAGATAAAATAAATGTGTTTTCTGAAAGAGGTGTTTTTTTTTAATCAAGGGTAATCTTATCAAAACATTTAAATCGGCAATAACAGTTCAAGTTAGTAAAATGTTTTCCATTTTTTCAACATATTTTCCTTTTCTACTGGTATACGGTAGTCCTAAATTGCTATTTCTTTTGCGTACATTTTCAAGGTGCTGTTCGGGTTGTCTGAATCGCTTCCTTCTTTTTTTCTTTTGATTCAAAATATTCTCTAAATCTTCTCGTTCTGTATCTTACGAAAAAAGTTGAGTGAGGTAGTAAATGTTAATGAATCAACGTCTAAATACCTGTTGTGCTTCCATTATTGTCATTTACCGGCAGTTCAAGTTCTGATTCCAATTTTTGATGAAGCTCCGATTCACTAGATTCACTTATTTATATTCACTTTTTGTGTAAGAATTACGTATAGTCGAATGGTTGAAAAGTAAAATGGTGTAAGTCTGACTTGCACCACTCTTTCACTAAATATGTTGTAAACTATGTTACCGACTTAATGTTTTGAGCGACATCTGTCACACAATAGTCGATTTATACAAATTGTGTATTGGTAACTATATTCCACATGTTGTCAACATGCGGAAACTATAATCAGCCGGTTTTCTCAGAAAAAGTGACTTACACCACTTTACTTTTCAGCGCCTCAATTGTAAGTGATCTTTTCTGTCTAGTGTTATCTCTTATTCTAGATCTCTTTGGTTTGTCAACAGTGCAATACTTATATATATATATATATATATATATATATATATATATATATATATATATATATATATATATATAGACATATGCACGGTCATTGTGAAGCCCTTTGAATATATTAACCGACATTGTGCAGCCCAAAAGTACGTTGTTTAGCCCGGTCCCGGGCTACACAGCGCATCGTTGTTTATTTCAATACCACACATGGTAGGAATATCATGTTATCGCAAATATACATTTTTGTGTGGGCGACATTAGGACATATTTACATATACAAGATACACCTTGTAGTTCATATTAGTGAACTCAGAGGGCGCGTCAGTAGATACTTATATACAGTGTATACCTATGCGCACATGGATGGAAACACTGCGTTATGTAGCCCGAGATCTGGCAACGCTGAAGTGTCACCTTGTGACTACTCGGTAGCTCATTCAAGGATATTTTCTTATATTTTGCCGCGGCAATGCACACTTCTCATTATTTCGATTTTATTTATTCTGCAAGAACCTGGCAAAAACGGAATGATGGAACGAAAGAGCTAATATAGTATCGTTAATCTGAGATCTGGCAGTACATTTCAATTTTTGTCAATCATTTCAAAAATATTAGATAAATGAAAAATACTTTAATAAAAGCAAAACGAGAATCTTCAAGTGAATATTTTTTTCAAAAATACTATAAACACACAAAAAAAATGTAAACTTTTTTTTTCCCTTAATATATATATATTTAAAACGAGACAAACATTGCTATTTATTTATTGCTATTTCATTCTCAGAACATAAAAATGTGCCTTTATGTTAAGTATCTCATAAATTAGATATTAAACATATAATAACAACAGCTATTAAAAGTAAAAGCATATCACGAATTTGGTACAACAAAATATGGTTTATTATATAAATACTACATAGGTATTAAACACACAGAAAAATTGAAGAAATCTTATTTACGAGTGAACACTATTACAGAGATTACACTATCAGGTAAAGTTAAAGTCGGTCTTTAGTTTACAAGGACTAGTTTAGACCGGGGGGTGATGTCGATCGTCCAAATCTTTATTCAACCCCAAGAAATTATAATAAGAATTGGTGATGGTACATTTCTGTTGTACCTGTAAATGTACTAATTCTTATTAAATTTTTTTGGTGTTGAATAAATATTTGGACGATGCTGATGACGACCCCCGGTCGAAACTAGTCCATGTAAACTAAAGACTGACTTTATCTATACCTGATAATGCTGACCTTCACTCATGAATTCACCTATAATCAGAATGGATCTATATACTTATTAAAACCTATTTATTTTTGTAGCAATTGTAAACGAAGGCTTTGATTTTGACCCAATTTTTTTCTTTGAATAATTGCTTGTGTTTTGCAAGGAGCTCTTCAACTTCTTTTTTCTTGGGGGGTTTTTCGATTGTATATGATTTCTAAAAAAATTAGTTATTATAAGTCTTTGCTCTTCGGTCCATCTGATTCTTTCGATTTTTGCCTTCTTATATTTATTTTTAAAAGTCGTATCTGTAAATTAAATAGATGAAAATGATTGAACACAAAATTATTAAATAAATAAATAATAGATAAATTATAGATTTATATATTAACTTTACGAAGATTAATTATCCCAATTTTTCCCAATCATCCCAACATAATTTATTTTATTACGCTACCTGAAGGTGTAGAAGAAGAGCAGGCAATTTCATCTTCTAGCTCAACGTCATTTTGTGGTCCACTCGCAAGAACATCCGTGTTTTCAAAATTATCGCCATCCATTCTAGATATATGCTGAATAGAATCGGAGTCTGAGTCTGAAACTGCAGCATCTGAAAACTCTATTTCGTCCAAGGATCTACCCTTATAAAGTGCAATATTTCCTTTATTTATCGCCATTAATAGTTTAGATACCTTTGCAGTTTGATAAACGTCTTGTGGCAATCTAAAAAATAATATAAAAATTCATTGTATTTTAATATTTGATTCACTTTCTTCTTATACTGAGAGTACTTTCTTGCGCATTAAGTGTAGTCAATATTTACCTATAGTATGTTTCATGAGTTTTTTTTGTATGACCCATGAATGCCGCAAACTGCTCTATTTCTGCCTCAGTTAGATTCATTACTTGCAATACAGTGGCTATTTGTTTTCTAAGCCGTGTTGAAGTAAACAAATCTGGATCCTTTACACCAGATCGATGCGCTATTTTTTTATTACATGATATCCACTCAACGAACTATTTTTAGTCGCTGGATTTCCAAACATGTATTCATTGGTATCCGATACACATTTATTTCTAGCATTTAACATTACACGAATAAATTTCTGAATATTCTTTGGAAACAATAAAGGGACTGGTTTCGAGCCTTTTCCTCCACTTATAATTCGTTTGAAGCTCTTAGTGAGAATCTTTTCACTTTCGGACAGTGTTTGTAAAAATTCTTCTTGCTGGCTAGGTGGGACCTCGGAGTTATAAGTTGTAACCTTTAAATATTGAACTTCGCCAATTCGTTTTCTATTGAGAAGTAATGTTAATGCTAAGACATTTTCAGAGAGTATTCTATAGTTCCTCTTAATTAGGTTTCCTTGTAAAATATTTTCACTTGCTTCCTCAGCTTCTTTTAATGCAAATTGTTGAAAGTGTATCACATCACTTGTTAGCGGCATCAATTTTTGCTTTTCCCAATGCTTTTCGTTTAAATCTTTTAATGCTAGACTAGACACTTCCGAATTCCAATTATTAATAATTAGGTTTCTAAGCCGTTTTATACATTTTAGTGCACTTTCGGGTTCGTCGCAAAGTAGAAAGCGACTCTTTTTAATAATTAATTTAGTCGCTATGTCGCAAACTTGTTTTAATGTTGTGCCCATATGCAAAGCTAAGCTGCTTGCTTTGTACGTTTTAGTTTGCTCATCATACCCACTTATGACTTTCGTAGCCGAAACTATGTTGTCAAAAAAATCAGGTTTTAATATGTCAACAAACCGTTTTACACCAGTCATTTCTCGTAGTATTATTAGAAGTCTTCCAAGTTCTATCATTTTATTAGATATGGTTGTTCTAATCTGAGGACGTTTATGTTTACGTAATATACTTTCAGCGTAACTACAAATAAGTACATCGTTCATTGCCACCTGTGACTTCTCATCCGCTCTCATAATTTTGAACACCTCTTCTTTTAGTCTTAAGGTGTTATAAAATTCACTGTATGCACCTGCACAAATTGTAAACATTTGTGACTCTGATAAATGATTTTTACGTTTAGATAAATCTTTATTCCCTGAACGTAATTTGCAGGAATTCCTATGCCTTCTTAAAAAATTTCGTTTGAAGTATCCGAAACAGTCTTGGCATACAACATATTGATCTTTTCCGTCTTCCTTATTTTGAGATGCAACCCTATCAACATTTCCATCATAAGATTCCCTAGGTCTTCTCACCGGACGCACTACATTCGTTTGATTACTGAGAAAATAATTTCCTTGTCTTCGAATAATGTTGAGTAAATTTTTCTTTTGGGATCTTTTAACGATAAAGCTAATAATTCTTTAACTGCACCTTCGCTGGCATGGTTTCGCTCTAAATGACGAGGAAAATGTGTTACTTCTTGAAAACAATAAGGGCATGCATTTTTCTTTGTCCACGGTCGTGCATTTCGATAATGCTCAATACCATCTAGAGGTTCCTGCAAATTTATTACATTATTTTATATCCGATAAACCAGATTTTTAATCCTGCAAGTAAATTGTTACAATATGTACTTGTACTTCTCTAGTAATGTAAGAGGTTTGAACATTTTTAGCAGTAATTACGAGATTCAACAACAAAAATTAAGAGAGAGTATCATATTATTTATTTTGGCAACTTACTTGTACTATTTTACCAAATTTCATAATAACTCCATCAATGTTCTTTTTTAAAGTACTTGTAATTTTGCAAGGCGTCTTATTTACGTTACAGTTGTTTATTGGTAGATTTAGATTATCTACGATATTGACAGAAATCTGAAATTATAACGTATTAAATATTGTTGTAAATACAAAACAAATTAAGTATTTACTTCTTTTATGCATGGAATTGGGAGATCTGATGTATGTGATTCTGGACTAACTGAATCTGAACAAATTGACATCACGTCATTCGGACCCGTTTCAATATATGTTAAAAGATTGAATGAAGTCCCATCCAAATTTTCACTATTGTGAATATCTGATTCATTTTCCTCCTAGAAAGTCAATAAGTTATAACAAGTTATTACAATCGTTGTTTCTGTCTCAGTAAAATATTTAATATTATTCATACAGTATTCTTACTGGTGATCGAATTTATGGTATGGTTGTGGCGACTGATAACAAATTTCGCAAGTATTGTTTCCAAAAGTGGTATCATGTTCGCCGTTAAATAAGTATTACAGATAGTTAATTACTTGATTTGACCTGAAACAGCGTATTATTTGTTTCAAATTCAATAGGCAATGCCGTTAATAGATCATGTCGGATTGAATATGATATAAAAAAATATTTCAAAATTGTAGAACTAAATTACAAATTTTATATAAAATAAATTGCAAAATCAAATTATATTTTAACTTACAAAACTGTTCCTCGATTGTAACAGTAAACACAGCTGTTGACAAAAAATAATGTCGAAAGATAATTTTCTAGAAGAAATGTATATATCACCCGAGCATACCACTGCGAGAATTTAAATTACGTACCGTTTGTAAATGTGATGAAGGCACATCTGACTGATATGATTCAGAAGTTTCATTTGATAAACAAGAGTAGTCAACATCTTGTGATGAATCTGCAACGCTTTCTGGACTGTCAAAATTATTTATGGCATAATTTATCTAAAAAAATGTTCTTATATGTATTATTATGTATTATTATATTCGGAAGAAAAATAGTTATTTGTAGGACTATTATCCGTTTCAGGTTTTGACAACCGTGTTTGAAACAGATCGGAGAAAAGAGTTTGAAACAAAAACAGGTTTTTTTTTGATTGATTTTTCCAAAAACTTTTCTGCGGAATTAATTTAGACTTAACAAGTGATTTGTATTTTCCTACAAAACCTTGTTTTTCAAAATTATAAAAATCAAAATAGTGCTAATTTTACGAAATCACCCAACGCAATTTTACGATCATATCAATGAGATTTTTTTATTGCATGTTAGGTTTAGATTACTGAATAATTTAAAGGTCATATCTTTTTGTTTTCTGTACCTTTTGCAAAATACATATACTGATTCACATGGGAAAATCGCAATTTTCTTATTTAAAATAAATGTACATTTCTTTACATTATTAACAAGAAATAATAAACTCACCTGTGTTTCTTCTCTTAAGTTATATTTCTTTGTTGGAGGAGAATTTTCTAAATAAAAGAAAATGTGTGTAGGTACTTTTAGAAAAATCTAAAAAGGTAATACATGAACTTTTTGCTAAAAGTGCGTATGAACATCAATTTGGTTGTTAACCTGTGTAGGACTTAGTTTCATAAATTTCGATACCCATAAGAAATAAATATGTTTTAAACTTCTAAAGTGTCGCTTTGATATTGTTTTAATTGAAGGGTCGGCCGGCATAACGTTATATGTAGCAAAAACATTGAACGGAGTAAATCGACAAAAAATTGCCCAGGTAACAACTAAGAACTAGACCTTCATGATTATACACCTATTTGCATACAAAGTATGCAAATGTTGCAAATTTGAAAATGCTGCAAAATCACGTTCCAGAAAAATGTTACTGACAACTTTGCCTGCTGACCCTTCTAACTAATTATATATCTAATGTAAAATGCGAAACAAGCGTAAATAGTAATTTTTATAGATAACCCTAAGTTAGATATGATCTAATTACTTACCTTTGTTCATATTCGCTAGATGCACTAACATTTTACCTCGACTCTCGTTCATTTTTATGCATTCACTTGAAACTACACCGCGCACGATGAGGGTATATTACGAATGAATATTGCGAATATTGTGCACAATCAGCATTTTACTCTAGCAACGCTGTCGGGCTGTACAACGTGCTAATAGTTTGTATTATATACAACTGGGCCACAGAAGAACCTATTCCTATATCGGGGATTCGCAGCGTACTATAATTATATAGAATAAAATAGATGTGAAAAAAGTTTCCCCTCATTTGATGCCTTTAATTTCACAGAGAAGTAGTTCTTAAAAATGAAATTCCCACAATTTTATACACAGCTAAAGTGCCGGGTGGAAGAACGACCTGTTTATATAGTGGGCCACACAAGATACCGTTTATAAGTATATATATATATATAATTGAATTTTTGTATACGTTGCTTTTTTTTAAATTATAAAATAGATTATGAAACGCCCTTACATCGCACATTTTTAAAGTCTTACATACCATATAATTAGTATGTTTGCATTCCGGAATTTCTGGCAAGGTATGTGCAGCATATCTGCAGAAAAATACAACGCACAATGATATCTGCTACAATTGTATAAAGAAAATAAACTTTCTAAATACATTAAACGTTTTCGCACTTGTCTTTTTGGGTTTCTGTCTGTTTTTGTTTTTTCCTGCTCTTATTTGGTGTTGTTTAGTCAATTTTGTTTCAAATAAATCCATTCTACACTGACAATAACAACTGGACTTTGTATCTAAATGACTGGTGCAGTTGGCGGGTTTTGAATTTAAACGTGATTTTTAAAGCATAAAAACAAAGCACTTGGCGAGTTTTGAAAGGAAATGGTCATTCCAATATGTGGAAGATGCATTAAACTACCAACTACTGGTAATAACTCATTTTATGTATATTTGTGACTTGTGGCGGGTTTTGCATCTATACGACACTATATAGCAACTAATTCACGTTTTGCAAAATATGATGAAAGTATCATAATAATGTCAAAACATTTCCTTGATATCTTCAATAACAGCTAGTTATGTAGAAACCAAATTCGCAATTATATATTTTTTCTCGGTGTGTGCAAGCCAGGAGTCATGACGTATTTCTTGGGAGCCAACAATAAAAACTTAACTTTGGAGGCCACAAGAACTTTCTACAATATCGGTATTACAGTATACCTTATTTATTTGTATACTGTGGAAGATATGAGTTTCGCAGTGTTGCGAAGGGAGAAAGTTTTGCATTGCCTTTGCGAATGCGATTGCGTGCAAACTTTGAATCGGCCTCCTTTCACCTCCACTTTGTATCCATATTTAAGATTTTAGTTTTAGTTCTATTAAAAATAATGAATAATAATTGAGGCATTTATTTTAAAAACAACACAAGTCCAAAAATGCACAAAACGAGTTATTAACAGTAAACGGCTCTGAAGACATATGTCTATGCACTAACAAACCCGTTTTCTCGAAACACAATACAAGTCGCGTGTAACAAGCCAATGAAAATATAGCAATTCTTTCAAAATGACACACATCCATGTGTTTTATTTCTTCAGTGTCAATATCTAAACAAAAAGCAAGAAGAATCATCATCAAAACTGAAGAATTTTAAGGATTTAATGGGTTTCTTAGAGGAACCCCAAAATATATCATTTTATGAACCGTTCCTTGCTGAGCAATATTTACGTGTTGTTGATGAGAAACCCGAACTGGACGAGAATGACAACAGTAGTGGTTATGAAGAGTTTTATCTTTCTTTTTTTTTTTTGAAAAAGCAAAATTTTATTTGCATTTAAACTTTATTTTGTATTTTTATTTGTTCGCATTAAGAACTTTCCACCTAAAAACAAAACAAATCCAACTTTCTTCTCCGTTTTTTTTTCTGTTATTTCACAGTTCATATTTGAAATTATTTTTATTTTTAAATAACTTGAAATAAATATAACAGATTAGCCGGATTTATTTTCCCAGTACTTTGAGTATAACTACAGTGGATTTTTTTTTAATTTCCGAAAAACTGATTTTTGGACATAAAATGGCTCTTTTTAAAATAAACGCCTCAATTGTAAAATTTTGAAAACCTCGCTACGTCTCTAAATTTTGGAAATTGTAAGTCATCAAACTTCCAGGTAAATGACGATCGTTCAAATTTGAGGTTCCTCAAAATTGACGAAAGCCGAAATGCGAAAACACCCTTAAACCTAAAAGTGCTTTGCCTTATTCACCTACATAATATCGCTTTTTATCTCACTATCGCTATGAGCTAAATTAGCTGTTGTAGAGCGCTCTTAAGGTAAAAGGGATTTGCAATATTTCATTTCCAAACATTGAAATTTTAAATTTGCCAATTCGAGTTGTTCAATAATTTTCAGGAGCTCCCAGAAAAAGTTTTGTGCATGATTTTTGTTATACCTGGATTCTCCATATTCACAGATGTAGAAATGTACGTTTAGAGAATTACAAATATAAAAAGAGAAAGCATTATTTCAGATTTTGACAGCTGAAATTTAGAAAGCTGAAAAATATTCATCACATGAATATGAAATTTACCATAAAAAAGGTTGTAAAAATTATTGAAAATATTAGTTTCAAAATGTTATTAGATTAATGGCGATGGGATGGGATGTATCGCGATGCTTGATTGATGGTGAACTGTGAAATTTGCAAAATAATCACTGCATCTGAGGATATGGATAATTTCAAATTGGCAAATTTGAAAGTTCAATGTTTGGAAATTTTGCAAATCCCTTTTACCTTAAGAGCGCTCTAAATCAGCGAATTTTTATCTCATAGCGATAGTGAAATAAAAAGCGATATTATGTAGGTGAATATGGGAAAGCACTTTTAGATTTGAGGTTGTTTTCGCATTTCGGCTTTCGTCAATTTTGAGGAACCCGGCACAGCAATGTCTATCTCTCTCTCTCTCATTTCCAGCGCGCAACTTTATTATGCCTGCCCACAGATTCACCGAAGATTTCTCGTTTTCTCAAGAATGATAATTATTATGAGGGGTTTTTATGGATTATTTCAATGTATTGTACGTATCTACTGAAGCCTATAGTATTTTCGTCTTTCGTAGTGAAATATCAGTGCTATTAAAAATGTTAAATGTTAATGTTAAAAAATTGAGTTATATTACATATAATAATTAGATCATTTTCATCGAAACTGAATTAAAAGTACTCTACAATAATTGTTATTCTAGAAGGTTGGTGGGATTTTTACACTCTCAGGTTGTTTACATAAATATAATGTTAAATTTGTTTAAAAATGGAAATTGAACTAATTTCTACCGGAGGGTCTTCCATTTTATTGTTATTAAAAATTATAACTATATTATTGAATTATTATTCTATTTTAACGATCTCAACCGGTGATAAGCCATTGAGCTTGAGGCGCGCGTAAAAGTTACCTGCTTTTGTAAAATTATCGTAAATTAGTTCAAATAACATAATATTGAACACTAAATATAATTTACTTTTCTTTTTATAATTTCCTATAATAAATAATTAACATAGAAATTTATTCATTTTTATTAGGTTTTTTTTCAATAAATCAGATTTAAAAAAAAACTATCAACCCCAATAGTGTTCAAATTGTTAAATAACAAAATATTAGATTTGTTACCCTGGATAAGGATATTGGCCAAGGCTAATCCAGTTGGCCAATTCGATTTCGAGATGATTTCGAGAATCATACACTAGTATCATTGCTATTTAAAGTTTCTATTTGTTTGCCTCTCTAGGGAAGAAAAGTAGGATTTTCCTCTTTCACACGAGGTAGGAAAGTGTGTACTTTCTATTACGGGTAGAGAAAAAACCTATAAATAACTGTGTTTGTCTATATCTACATTTTTTTATGATATAGAAGTTAAAAGTTTATGGCGATTAATACTAATAGTTATTTATATAACAGATGGCGATGTACTTAAAAATGTTAACGTATGACGGCCCTAAGTGTAATCTTGACAATTGACTAAAAATCAGAAGTTCTGAAGGCGCAGAACTGAAAAATCATAAGTTTTGGCAGTGATGAACATTATCTTGACATTTAGACTAAAAAATCAGAAGTTCTGATGGAGTTGAGCATTATTTTGGCAGTTGCACTTATTAGTCTTGGCAATTGGAGCAAATAATCAGAAGTTGTCTCCGATTATTTAGTCCAACTGACAAGATAATATTGCGCTTAATCAGAATTTCTGACTTTTTACTTAAAATGTGAAGATAATGTTCAGCTCCATCAAAACATCTGATTTTTTAGTTTTTTTAAGTTAAATTTTTAGCGTCTTCTAATTTAGTGCCGCGTCATCAAAACTTCCAAATTTATGATATTCAGCATTATTAAAACAACTCCTGAATATCCAACTGCCAAAATAATGCTTAGCTCCATCACCACTTCTGATTTTTTAATATAAATATCAAAATAATGTTCACAACCGTGAAATGTTCTGCGCCATCAGAACTTATAATTTTTAGTCTAATCGTCAAGATAAGACTCAGGGCCATCACAAATTAACATTTTTAAGTACATCGCCATCACAACTTCTGATTTCAAGTTATTTTGTGTAAGTAATATTCAGCGCCATCAGAACAGGTTCTAATTTTTAAGTAAAAATATCAAGTTAACCCCTTGTGCCATCAAAACCTTGCTTTTTAAGACTATATTTTAAGATAATGTTTAGCAACACTAAAACTTCTGATTTTTAAGTCTAACAGTCAAAATAAACTTTAGAGTAATTTGAATAACTTCTGATTATTTAATCCAATTAACAAGATAGTGTTCAGATTAATCAGAATTTCTGACTTTTTTACTCTAAATGTGAAGAAAATGTTCAGCTCCATCAAAACATCTGATTTTTTAGTTCAGTGCCATTAAAACTTCTGATTTGTAAGTCTAGCGTCATTAAAACTTTCAACTTTAAGCCTAATGTGTCAAAATAATACTCAACGTTATTAAAACAACTCCTGACTATTAAGTCCATCTGCCAAAATAATGTTCAGCTCCATCAAAATTTCTGATTTTTTAATATACATGTCAAGATAATGTTTACCACTGTTAAAACTTATGATTTTTTAGTTCTACACCATCAGACTTTCTGATTTTTATTCTAGTTGTCAAGATAATGCTCAGCACCATTACAAGTTAAGGTTTTTAAGTACATTGTCATCACAACTTCTGATTTTAAGTTATGTTGTCAAAATAATATTCAGCGCCAACAGAACAGCTTCTGCTTTTTAAGTCTAATTGTCAAGTTAACGCTTAGTACAATCAAAACTGTGTTTTTTAAGTCTGGTTTTTAAGATAGTGGTTTACAGTATTATGACTTCTGTTTTTATGTGTAATAGTCAAAATAATCTTCAGCATAATTAAAATAACCTTTGATTATTTAGTCCAACTGACAAGATAGTGTTCAGCTTAATTAAAATTTCTGACTTTTTTACTCTAAATGTGAAGATAATGTTCAGCTACATCAAAACATCTGATATTTTAGTTTAATGCCGTTAGAACTTCTGATTTTTAAGTCCAGCGTCATTAAAACTACCAATTTTAAGTCTAATTTGTTAAATTAATATTCAGCGTTTTTGAAACAACTCCTGATTATTAAGTCCAACTGCCAAAATAATGTTCAGCTCCATTAGAACTTCTGTTTTTTTAGTTCTACATTATCAAAACTTCTGATTTTTTGTCTAATTGTCAAGATAATGCTCAGCGCCATCACAAGCTAAGATTTTTAAGTACATTGTCATCACAACTTCTGATTTTAAGTTATTTTGTCAAAATAATATTCAGCGCCAACAGAACAGCTTCTGCTTTTTAAGTCTAATTATCAAGTTAAAGCTTAGTACCATCAAAACTTTGTTTTTTAAGTCTAGTTTTTAAGATAATGTTTAGCCATATTAAGACTTCTGATTTTTAAGTCTAATAGTCAAAATAATTTTCAGCGTAATTAGAACAACTTCTGATTATTTAGTCTAACTGCCAAGATAATATTCAGCGTAATCATAATTTCTTACCTTTTTGCTCTAAATGTAAAGATAATATTCAAAACATCTGATTTGTTGGCCAATTCGATTTCGAGATGATTTCGAGAATCATACACTATTATCATCGCTATTTAAAGTTTCTATTTGTTTGCCTCTCTACGGAAGAAAAGTAAGATTTTCCTCTTTCACATGAGGGAGGAAAGTGTGTAATTTCTATTAAGGGTAGAAAAAAAGATGTAAATTACTGTGTTTGTCTATATCTATATATATTTTTTTTATGATATAGAGATTAAAAGTTAGTGGCGATTAATACTAATAGTTATTTATATAACAAGTTGGGTAAGTGGACGTTTTTTCATGAGAAAAAAATTTAGGTCACGAGTTCGACAGGGTGGGTGAGCTGACATTTACAAGTGAAAAACATCCTTATCCACGTGTTTTATAAAATATTTTATTCAATTTAGTCGAAAAACGTTTGGTAGTTACACATTTAATTTTTATAATATAAATGGGTGAACTGACATTTATTGTCATATCAAAATTTAAAAAGGCCGATTGATGTATTTTCGTACAAGAAGGGGTTCCAAATAAAGCTTCACTAGCAGAGGAAATGTCGGTATCCACGAAGTCAAAGGGACTCTATCATAGGACGTTGTATGTTTTTATTTTGAGTGAATTAAAAGTTTTAAATTCACTAGTGGCATTATGAAAATAATATTTCACATGCAGATAAACAACTGCTTATGATGTCTGATAAGAGGTATATAACGTCAGTTTAAAACGTCAGAATTGAATAAAACAAATTAATAATAAACTAATTGGCTATACTAAACCTATATTTAATTACCCTGCCGATTTAACAACACACAAAAAAAATATTGAAACTTAGAATTCGTGTTCGTAAAGTTTACCGCCAGTAGCGAATCAACTCTAACAACGTAAAACCACTGAATTATAAACTGCGGCAAAATGTTGCTCAAATTATATTTGAAGTGCAGCATTAATAATTCGGCTTCCTAATGGCACTTAATTATGAATTATCTCTGCATGCTAGTTTTCTTGGCCTCCGAAGTAGAAAACCACTGTATTTAGGTTTGGCGACTGAACAGGATACTAAACTAAACTGCGTTTCCATGTCGATCTTCCATAAAATTGATATCACATCATGTGGCTCAATTTTAATAGAACCTCTTTCAAAAACTCTTGTGCAGTCTTGGTCAGATAAATGTAGTACACACGTTTTTCAATATTTTTTTATGTTGAGATTTTACCTTTCAATGTTACAATCTGCTGTTTATTTAATTTGCTAAACGTCAAATAAACTGTTTCATTCATTCAGGGACTTTATTACGTTTAACTTATAATATTATATACCTTTAACTTATATTTCATAAATCAGTGGATTAGCAAAGAATAGAAAGATAAATATGTTCCAATCAGGCAGGTACATAATCATTTGATTTAATTTTATTAACAAAGAATAATAGCTTCCTCTTATAATAACAATAAAATTATCAAATTTTGACATAAAAGAAAATTGAACTTCTCGTTGAAGTTTGTTGTTATGGAATGAATCACGCTCATCAGTTGGCAACCGTTAAGCAATCAATAAAACCATTAATATATAACAGTATATAATATATATATATATATATATATATATATATATATATATATATATATATATATAGATATATACATATATATAGATATATATATATATATATATATATATATATATATATATATATATATATATATATATATATATATATATATATATATATATATATATATAACAGTTACTCTAATATTTCGGAATTTAATCGTAATTTACATGTTACAATTTTCGTTCATTGTGGGATTAATACGTAATAACGACCAAAATGCCAGATACAGACTTGACATGAACAAGTAATTGTTGCATTCGTCTGTAACATTCGTTCAAAATTCTTCGAAAAACTAAATTCTAAATTGATGAATTTTTCTCAACAAGACATGGTCAATATGACTTGTATCCTTGGGGAATGTTATACAAATTGTAATTTTCCATCGCAAGTATTTGGAATTCGAGAGAACTATCCTAAGAGACGTGGTCCAAATATAATTAATTTAATTATCATGTTTCACCAAGTGGTATCCACATATACTTTCAACTTAATTTAAGGCAATAGATATGTAAACTACCCCCAAACGTGTGCAAAACAAACCTGTTTGAAACCCAAAAAAAAATACTGGTTTCAACGTCCGTTGTGGAAAGTTGAAACATAAAATTATATGAAATTAACACATAATTGAAAATTAGCCATCAAGCCATCATCAAGTTAAAGAATTTTGAACACAAATTTCATCCCTACCACGTTCATCTATAGCAGAACCTTGGAGGAGCAGATTTCCGTGGAAGAGTTGTTTTCTATTACTCAATGCTATCGAAAGCAATGGACATTTTTTTTGTACTTGCAATGTTTACAGATGATAATAGATTCAACAATAATCATCTAGTCACAATCCCCATTACTACAGTGATCGCAATACTCATTTTACAAGATCTGTGAAATCCAAAATCAATGGACCATAAATGTCTCTTGCTCCAGGAAAGTCGCCTGACCTCACACAATTTGATTTTTTTACCGTGGGAGTATATTAAGCTTTTTCACTTATGCTTTTTACTCATTAATGCAACACATTTTAGAAATCGTTTAAAATGCATTCGTTTGCCAGCCTTAAAATATTGTTGGTGTTAGAATATTAGAAATTTTGAAAACCTTTGTCATAAATTTATTTTTATTTTGTTATTTTTCACTACTTATTAAATTCTATATTTAAAAAAAAAGTTTTACTCACAAAAATTGAAAATATTTAAATTACGAATATATTCCGAAATATTAGAGTAACTGTTAGGTTAGGGTATAGGAAACCCTATATCAAATGAACCCTTATTCAATGGACTTCCATACTATGAAATAATATATAGGGTGTTCTATTTAAAAAGTTGAAGAAATTATGCAATATGCGAATATTGATCACTATCTGTGATTTAGTACGTTATGTGTCAAATGCAAATTTATTATTGAAGCTCAAGTTTCCATAAAACTGGCCACCGAATTAGAGCTAACTAACTCCATCAATAAGAGTAGACAAAATTTATAAATTTTCATAAAAGGTAGTATTATCGTCTGATTATCTTGCAAATTTGAAAAGTGTGCAAAACGAACGTTGTGGAAAGTCGAAACATAAGATTACATGAAATTAACACATAATTGAAAATTAGCCTTCAAGCCATCAACCCATCAAGCCATTGTCAAGTTGCAGAATTTTGAACACAAATTATATATTATTAGACTTCAATCCCTATAACCCTGTAGCATTTTAATTCTGTAATAAGACAGAATATAAAAATGCAAACATATATAGGGTGTATAAAAAAATATATAAATTTGGTGTGTAACTTTCATATCAACCACCCTGTATAAATATCAATATTTTTGCAAAATGCAACACATTTTTGTAGACAACTTTTGTATAAACCAATTTTTGATATTTTGATTAATACCGCCGTAGTTGACCGTTCCCAGAGAGTTGAAATAGCCAGTATTACGACATTAGACCGGTAAGCGTCTCTTAACAGATTGAGAAAATAATCGATTGTTCAATAAGTGAAGAAAAGTGGTCGTTTTCCGGTGAGTATAAATGTTTAATTCACTAGCGAGCGCAGCGAGAGTGGATTAAATTTACACCAACTGGACAACCCGCGTTTTGTTACGTGTTAAACACCCCAATTTCATATGTATATTATGGAAAATCTAAATAATATAGTATAAAATAGCTTTCAATTTTTTTTTTTAACAAACACCATTGAAAGTTGAATTTTTAGCAAAGCATACTTGAATTAAAATTGGAATATTTTTACACTAGTGTTAAAAGTAAACTGACAGGCTTTTGTCAAAGTCATATATTTTATTGAAATATTACAAACATGATATATTAATAGAAATAATATTATCTTACAATATTTGGTAGGCAACAGATTGAAGGTTTCCTTTAGTTTGCTTCAATTTCTATTTGATTTTACCAACATAGTATCTAATGGTTAAGTAGGTAATAACAAAATGACTGAAAATTCTCTAAAATGTCAATCAGTATTTAGGGTTCTTAAAAAATACCATCTTATGCTGTTTATGCTGTTTATCTAACAGTTTATGTTTATTATCTAACAACAGTTTTCTGCGTCTATGGAAAAAATCGGAATGTTGTACCTTGTACATAAAGAGTCTGAAGCCAGTGTTTATTTCAGGCATATCTTCGGGAGAGCTTTGCCACCCCCCCCCCCCCTGTCCAGAAAAAATGTATCCCCCCCCCAGAAAATTTATCGAAAGGTAGAAATGGTAAAAATGGTAGTACAAAAGGTAGAAATGGTAAAGTAATTTTGTGATGTTTTTTTGTTATTCGTTTTAAGGTTTTATAATGCGTCAAGTTTAATGGCAGAGCAATGCAAATGCGCTTACGATATTTATATTTATAGTTTCCACTAATTGTGTAAAGCGGCAGTTTCGATTTCTCCTGTTTTCCTGGATTGAAATTTTGGAAAATTGAGAATCGACAGTATATGTGGATGCACTTTTTTTCTACAATTAAATTTGATGCAGTCCAGCCCTAAATTAATCAGGAAATCAAATAATTGAACATAAAGAATTTACTATGCAAATCTTATATGCTGCGTATATGCTGTGTTGAGCAAGTCACTACCCGGTGTATACATTTCATAGTTTACATAGAATTATACAGGAAAAAAATATCCCCAGTTAGTTCCTAATAGAATTTTTCTTTATGAACTTTTTATAGCGATTCAGCAAAATTTAAATAGTTTTTGTTTGTTTATCATTCCGACATTAATTTTGAAATGATGTTTGAGATATCTCTATAGAAAATTTTCGAACAGCAGAATTCAACGGAATATTGGTATTGAGAGCCACTGGGTCCATTAAGTATTTAGTATTTTTATATGAATATTTTATTGTATATATATATATTTTTTAACGTCTGTCTACGCTTCTGTATGAATTTGATAACTCTATGGGCACAATAAGTCAAATAGTACTGATGACAATTGAATAAAATTTGGAAATTTAGATTTTGATTTTTCGAACAAAATCTAGCTTTGAAAAGGTTTTGAAAAGAAACCTGCAACTGGAAGTGGGCGGTTACTCTTATCATATTTTTGTATTTTTCAATAATTTTGAATTTTATTAAAGTTAAATCTTAAACTGCATTTTTCTGTAATAAACAAAATTTCATAGCACTCTTACTTTGTGGACGAAGTTGATATTTAATTGTTATTATTATTCATGTTACTATAGAGATAGTCACGTGCTGCCCTACGTTTTTTTTTTATATTAGAGACAGTACCTCTCCAACATATGAACATCTTGATTTTGAATTGATAAGTTATAAATTTAAGAATCACCTTATGATCAATTTTTTTTTTTTTAAGAAACACACATCCAGAATAATAAAATGATAAGGACATTAGACCCTTATTTTGGTCTTACCGCGTAGATGCTAGTTAAAAGCTAAGCGAGGAATTGCTTATGTCATCAACAATTTAACCTACAGAATTTAAAAATGTTAAATCATTCGAAAAACAAGAGCGCAACTACAATATACGCTGGAATCAGAAATATACTTGGCTAGAATATAGCGAATAAAGTTAATTTTGTGAAATGCATGAAATTTCATGGAAAGTAATGCTAAGGTGTTGCAAAAGACTAGTAGGGTGTTGTTAAACGTGGAATTTACATTGTTAAAAAATGCTTTGGGAAAAAAGGCAAGTTAGAAAAACATGAACATTCGTCACCACACACGCTAACTCCAAATGGAAACCCTCAGAAAAAAAGCTTTGAAAAAACCTATACAGAAAGCTTGCAAGCTTTCTTGATACGTTGAGTGACGATTTTAAAATACGGAGAATATCTCAAAGTGATAGATCGAATTACAGCAGCAAAAATACTGCATCTGAACTACTGGTATGCATGGGTGAAGTTTTGAGAGAGTAGTTAAAGAAAACGTTAACAAACTAGAATTTCTCTATTTCAATAAATGGAGCACATCTTCAAGAAATTAAATTGAACTAAGTATAATGTTCATAATTGTAAAAAATGGAGTACCTACGAAAAAGTTCTTGGAAATATTAAAAATCATTAATTGAAAAACACAAACTATTGCAGAGCTTATGATAAGGAGCTAACTGTTCTTGATTTCAATTATAAGAATATTATTGCCTTTGGATTTGACGGTGCTTCTAATATGGCTGGAAATGTTGGAGGTGTAAGAAGAAAACTTCCTGAGAAGGCAAACAAAGATGTTCTTTATATATGTTACCGGCAATCTGTATAATCCGGTATTCTATACAATACCTAGGCAATGTATAGAATACCTAAAACGTGTAGGTAATGTATGAAATAAAATTTATTTCATACTTTGCCTAGGTATTCTATACAATACCGAATGCGCAGCCGGCAATGTGTATAAAAGACGAGAGCAGGGAAGGAGGTGACGTGCGGGCATGCAGACAATAAATGTGTGGCGACTTGTTTACTTGCTTGCATTCAGTCCGCTGCGTGCGACCGACGCGGGTGGGAAGACGCACGCTTTTGTTTAGTTTTGTTAATTTATTTCATTAAAAATGGCGGCCGATCAACGAATATCTGAGATGAAAGAAAGATTTTGTTCACAATTGCGAATTAAAAGAGACGCAGCAAATACTAAAAATCGCACGTTTATTGACGATCAACGGTATGGACAATTGTTGGAGGAAATAAAAAATGCAAAACAGCCGAAAAGAAGTCACCCCGGGATTCCTGGTTATTGATGCATTATGATTTTATTACTGCTGGCCAAAAACATAAGTTGATATTTCCTGTGAATACTCCGAATAACAATATTATATACTACGTCGCTGATAGTGAATTATTCCAAGTACTTCACGACGCACATCAGAGTATCGGCCATGGCGGACGAGACCGAATGCTGAAGGAGCTTTCTGCACGATACAAGAATATAACTCGCCACGATGTTGAACTATATCTGCAACTTTGTGAACCGTGCCAGCAAAAACAAAAGGAATAAAAAAAGGGATCGTCGTCAAGCCCATACTTTCATCCGAATTTAATTCTCGCTGTCAAGTAGATTTGATTGACTATCAATCTCATCCAGACCGGGAATATAAATTTATAATGGTCTATCAGGATCATCTCACGAAGTTTGTAATATTGAGAGCACTGAAAACAAAACGCGCGGAGGAAGTAGCGTACAATTTACTGGATATTTTTACACTGATTGGTGCACCAGCAATCCTACAATCAGATAACGGTAGAGAATTTTCAAACCAAGTTGTATACAGTCTTAAAATATACTGGCCGACTTTAAAAATTGTGCATGGCAAGCCTAGACATTCCCAAAGTCAGGGGAGTGTCGAACGAGCAAACCAGGACATCGAAAACATGTTAACAACTTGGATGCACGATAATGATAGCAAACGTTGGAGTGATGGTCTGCAATTTGTACAACTCATGAAGAATAGAGCGTTTCATTCAGGAATCAAAAGAACACCTTATGAAGCACTTTTTGGATCTAAAATAAAAGTTGGTATATCTTTGCCTCTCGATGATAGTCACAATCTGGAAACTGAAGAGGATCTAGAAAATGTGATTAAGTCATTACCAAGTATACCCATTGCTTCAGAATCTGTAATAGTAGATCCAGCTGGGACACAAAATCAACCTCTAGAGGCTTAACATCAACAAAGCCCAGCCATCGAAAGTTCTGAGATCTGTAATGAAGCTTCAAATGTTCAAAGTGCGCATGATGAACACCTGACTATCCCAAGTTCCGAGATTTTTGATAAGCCGTTACATGAACAGAGTTTCGTATCAGAATGTGAGCAATCATTAAGTTCTCCACTCGTGTGCTGTGTTTGTTCCGAGGAGACAACAGGTGTTCATTTGTGTAGAACGTGCAATAGACCTATTCATGCTATTTGTGCTGCTCCGGAAAGAAATATGGCAGAAGGCTTTGGTTCTAAAGTTATTTGCACTTTATGTGCAAAAAGCGCCTTAACTATAGAAAACCGCATCAGTTCTGAAGATAATTTGACAGAACAAGCTCAGAATGTGCTTAAAACTTGTGGAAAAAAAATTCCGCCCGTGGCGTTGGGTACTACTGTAAGAATTCCTGTTCCGGAAATCGACAGAGGTCGCGGTGATGCTCGCAATGTTCTAGCTGTAATCTTACAAAAAACAGATGACGAACTTTATCAACTAGGCACAAAGCAAGGCGTTGTTAAGACATTGTATTCAAGACAGCAGTTTACAGTTTGTCATCAAGAATTGCTTAAAAATGAAGACGTCCCTAATCTAGAAACGACACTCCGTACAGTTGCGACTCTGCAATCTACGGGTACAGGTCAGGGATTTGTCAAATGTAGTTGCAAAAAATACTGCGATACTAAAAAGTGTTCTTGTCTTAAAAGTAACATTTTATGCACTTCAAAATGTCATAATAGTTCCTCATGTAAGAATAAATAATGTTTTTTTACTTAGGTACTTTATTTTGATTAGGCAGTAGACCTATTTATTATTTTTACAGAATTGTATTGTTTCTTAAGTTTTTTATACTTATTACGTACCTGAGTACTTGTAAGCATATTACATTATGTTACTTAGGAGCACCCCAATTGTTCATTTTAATAAAGTTGATTTTAAGTAGTAGTACATGTTTTATTTGCCCGTTATTTTATAGGTAGGCCGGTTAACTTGATAAATATACACCAAAATCTATTTATTTTACACATTGCCGGTGGACCAGCAGGTACTCTATACAATCCTTAGGAATTGTATATATTACCTAGGTAAAATATGTAATGGAGAATAATATTCATAATATTTCATACATTGCCTGGACGCCCCAGGTATTCAATACATTGCCTAGGTATTGTATAGATTGCCTGAATTATACAGATTGCCGGTAACATATACATTACCTAGGTAAAATATGTAATGGAGAATAATATTCATAATATTTCATACATTGCCTGGACGCCCCAGGTATTCTATACATTGCCTAGGTATTGTATAGATTGCCTGAATTATACAGATTGCCGGTAACATATACACTGGTAAGCGCATATCGTATCGCTTTCAGCAGCTTCCTGCAGAAATAGATACCAGAAAGTCAAACGGTTTTTTCACATTGTAAAGGACATAACAAGCTATTCAGTAAATTGGCTAAAGAGAAAATAGTTTGCATGAAATAATTCAAGCAATAATCAGTGATAATATTTTCAAGATACCATAATTAATTGCAGTGAGATGGTTAACTCACTACAGGATAGTGAACGCTATCTTTAAGAGTATAAAATCAATTTTGATAGCTTGTGAGTATATTCACAAAGGACGAGCAGATCTTGCAACATTGGCAGGAGGTATTTTATTAGAAATAAGAAATGCAAGCTTTATCCTCACCTGCAATCTGATGAACAAGATACTTAGTGCACTTTCTTACCTCAGCAATGCTTTACAAATCAAGGATTTGAGGTTAGTGACAGTCATCCCATTGATTACAACTACAAAGTTGCATTTAAAAGATATTGCGAAGTAGTGTGAATGCAATTATAGTTATTTGCAAAAAAATGTTTGGTGCAAGATAATGGACATTAGATCTGAAGAGTACCTGATTGAGAATGAAGATCCAAGGAAAACACTTGCAACTATGAATAAATACAGTGAAAATATAATTATAGAAATTAAAGATACATTTAATGACAAATCGATAGATACTGTGGTATTTGCAAGTAAATTTGAGACCTATCAGTCATTATATAATTTAAATGAAACTGAAGTCAGAAAGTTTTGTGACAACTTTTCGATTCTCAGCACAAAATCTGTACGTGCAGATCTGAAATCTTGTAATTATTTTATCAAGTCTATGCAACAAAGCAAACTATATGCAGCAGACGAGAGCCCTGTGTCAAAAATATTGGAAGCAGACATTGGATATTATGAGTTACAAAAGCTCTGTGAAATCCTTCTTGTCATTCATGTAACAACAGCCTCACTAGAAAGATCGTTCAGTTCAACGGACAGAATATTGAGCAAGGCACGAAATATAATGCTACCAGGAACAGTAGTGCATTGTATGGTGATAAGCATTGAAGAATTTTTGGAGAGAACAGTTCACTTATATGCTGTCAAGAAACCTCGTCTTGAAGTTTTAATAATTTAACGTTATACATTATACATTACAATGATAATGTTTTTTTATATGAAATTTGTAACTAATTTTTTTTGTAGATGAAACTGTTTTTTTAAGCAACAAAAACATGTTGTTTTATCTTTTTACCTCCTTACATTAAATTACAGCGCGACTTGAATCTATAGGTACAGATGCCCCCCTTGTGACCGGGTCAACATAATTGCAATCGGAGACCTGATTTAGAAACTTTAGATATTATATTATTTTATTTATTTATTTATTTTATTTATTACTGTTAGACCTTTAATTTATTTCTTAAAACTTTCTTTAATTGTACATAAATGTCTAAACTTTCTATATCAGTTCTCCGATTGTAATTATGTTAACCCGTTCATGAATTATTTGGCTGTCGCTTATTAATAATGCCGTATCCTATCTGGGGTAAACATGCCTCTTAATATCAGGGAATGATTTCTTGTAAATGTTATATTTATTTAATTAAATTCACTAAATCCTTTTACAAGTTTTGTAATTTATGTGACCCAATTTGAGTCTTATTAAGATTATTGTAAGCTTATTAGCCAAAAAATGTATATGAAACATTTCTTACACTTTAAGATCACTTTTATTTTAAAATAAATAGATGTCTGACACAGCCAATTCTATTTTCGTTGTCGTGACGAGGGATTATTTGATCGCGGAACATAGGGAAATAACATTGGAAAACGAGTTTCCTTCAATTTCACCCTGGTAAAACTATAAGTAAACTGAGACCATATCAATTTTAAATACTTTTATTTTTGACTTAAAATCAAATGTTTGGTGTCAATATAAGCAAGCTCTTGGTGACCTCTTCAAGTTTCCAAAAAACTACAACCTCTGTTGCATAATAAGTGAGCCATTACAGATTTTTATTTTTTCCGTAATAAGTGAGCAATTACCGATTTTTATTTTTTTCCATAATAAGTGTGCCATTACCGATGTTTATTTTTTACAAAATAAGTGAGCCATTTTCGTTTCTAAGAAGTACTATATATATTTTTTTCACAATAACTTAAAAATGTTAGTATAAATGAATAGTAGGCAAGCGATTTTCCATTTGCCTTGCTAATATGTTGAAGCTTATAATTATTATTACCGAGACAATATATAATCGATTTCATAACTGTTTGTAAACTTATAAACATATTTTCTAATGTATGTCAAGTCTCCGCTTGGAAAGATTCTTCGACAACTCTTATTAATTCGTCCGTTACTCTTATTAATTGCGTGGTGAATGTTGATGTTGTAATGATTGAATAGACGACAAAAAAAATAGATCGAGCACATTCAAATCGGGATTATTGGCAAACTTTTCTTTTGCCAAAATCACCGCTTCCTTTTTCAGCCGTCAATTTTTCTGATGTTTCAGTAAAAACTAAATAGCTGTTCGTTTTTGGTTGATTAAATTTGGTCTTCTCATCGTCTGAAACTTCCGGCGTCAGAACACTTTTGCTTATAAATTCGAATTTTAATTGTTGCTTTTTACAAATTAAACTGTCAAATATTTTGACGTCCATATCACATATGATTAAGAATTATGGAACAGAGGTAGTATTAAGATGGCAGTTATTAACGATCCAAGAACTTATCTTCTTATCTCATCAGGACAAAAATTTTGTATACATACTTATCCCTTCTTAAAGTATTATAAGTGAGTGCATTCCGCCCTAGAGATTTCAACAACACCCCACATGCAAATCGATTTATTTAGGTTTCTTTACATTCGGGCACGTAGTTAATTTGAAAATCCTATTCAATTATCGTTGTGGTTTCTTCGTGTGTTTTACTTTGTTTATTATGTGTTCGTGTGTACAGGTTGTGTGTGTGTTTTATAAACTTCTGCCTCCCCGTGAATATTTTCTACTTTCACCCTGTGACAACTGTTGTGTCTGTATTTTGTGTATAACTAATTCCTCCCTATGACAATTATTATTGCATATTTTATATTTTTTATATTTAGTTAGACTATTATATCTTGCTGTGACAATTTACTTGTACACTGTGTAGTTATTTTGCGTATTGCGAGATTTGTGTGTATGGGAAGAATATCACAAAAATTGAATGTGTTAACCATACCATGAAAAAATATGGGAAGAGATTATACTCTTTAAAAAAGACAAAAAAAATGTTTCCTATCTTGCTAGAATAACAAACTAATTTCATTATTGCAGAAAATAGCACAAACGACCCATTTACGATAATGTCCATGGTGATGGGGCAACAATTATTGATGATTTAATTAATGGGCCTTATCTCTGTTTTAATCATATTCGCGTTGCAAAGATTTAGAATATCCTACATTAAAAATTATTAGAATTACGATATTTCGCGGTTTAAATGCGAAGTCCGCAAAATAAAGTCGGGGTTCGTTCAAACTGCAGAGCCCCGAGAGAGCTGAAAAAACAGCGATAAAAATGACCTTGACACCTGATTCGTATATTTCAAACTTCTGTTAGGAGTTGTTGGCAACATGGCATGGCAATTATGTCATTGCTCCATCTCGTAGCGAACACATGAACTGCTTGGAGCTTTTTTTAAACTATTTTCAAGGCGGGAAATTCAATTTGGGTACATTTTAAATAATTAATAAAACCATAAAAACATCTGTTAATTAATAAGTACTATATCTTATTAGGTACAATATTTTACAAGGTTTCAGGATATATTTTTGGATAGGATAAATTTTATTTCTCTGAATCAGATTATTCAAATAATATGGTAAACAATTGATAATTTTAATTATAAACTATATAGTGTCACGTCGAATCAGGTTTAGATTCATGTAAGCTTTAAAATTGTGCAAATATTTGCAAACACAATCATTGAAGATGAAAAACGGCAAAATTCGAAAAACGTAAATAATCGAAAAACTAACTATATCGCGACACGCAGTATTTATTTCGATAATTTATGGTACAGAAAATATAACGTGAAAGTGATTATTAACAGCGTTTAAGTTGAAAAACACTTTTATACCCGAAAAACCGCGCTCTTAAACTGAACAGAGCATGATCGGGCAAAAAAATTATAAAGAGAATGCAGCATTTGCACAATGTGTATTGGCTGCAGAAGACCGTTGAAAATTCCTCATATGAGCCGTTTATTTTGAAAGTGGCTTAACTCCATTTTCATATTTTATCAAGTTGGCACTTGTGACATTTATAATTTAGGCTGAACTGTCAAAAAAATAAATCGGTATTGAAATATACTTAGTACATTGAAAATTTTATATCACGTACATTTTCAAAATAATATAAATACTGAAAATCCTAAGTTTTAAAGTGACCTAAGTCCTCTTTTTATTGACGATGTCAAAAAGTGCGGCCCAAAATGTTGAAAGCAGTGATGAAGGTAATTTAAATTACGTTTTGATATTAAATTGAAATTTATAAAATTATATTTAATTTAAAGAAATTATTAAACCCATGGGAAAGGATAAAATAACAAGATTTCTTGATTCTGAAAGTGAAGAGGAATTAAACTCATACAACAGATTTAAAAAAAGAAGGAGAATTTTAGAAGTTCATTCTTCATCAGAGGAAGAGGAAGTAATTGAGAATGAGAATTTACAAAACAGCAACTTCGAAGAAGGATTCAGAGAGCACAGAAGTGGTACATATATTCAGAAAATTCGTGAAATTAAACGGAATTCAGGGAAAAGATACGATACACAATCGGGAAAAAATATTCCTGCCAAAGTTTTTCAAAATGAAGATTGCCAATGGCGAAAAGACTGATTGAAAAATTTAAATGAAACAGAAAGAAAACGTATTTTCGAAATGTTTTGCAACTTAGGAGACTTTAATAATCAAAATATATTGATATACCAAGCGACCGGACGCAGTGTTGTAAAAAGAAGACGTCAGAGAAACGGAAAAGGTTCATGTAGAAATGAGAGTTTTACGTATTGGTTAAATTCTAAAACAGGCAAAGTTGCTGTTTGTAAAAAAATCTTTTTAGATACTTTTCAAATAAGCGAAGGACGATTGAAACGTGCATTAAAATCTAAAAACGTTGGCAACGATTTACGTGGGCGTTTGCCTGGATCGTCGAGAAAAATATGTGATGAAGCAAATATGATTGTTCAAAACCATATTAACAGTTTCCCGAAATTTGAATCCCATTATACTAGGGACCATAATCCCGACAGAAAATATTTTCATCCTGAACTGACTAAAAAAATGTTTAATATTTATGAGCTTCACTGTGAAGAAAATAATTTAAAAGCAGTTAATGAATGGACTTATAGAAAAATATTCAAAAAGGATTTTAATCTACATGTCCACCAACCACGCAAAGACACATGTCAAAGATGTGATCTATTAAACATTAAAGTCAAAGCATCAGAAAACCATGAAGAACAGACAAAACTTATGGAAGAACATGATATTCATTTGAAGCTAGCAGAATCGGCTAGAAATGCGTTAAAACAAGATCAAGAGCGAGTATCAAGTAATCCATCTCATTATTTTGGCTTTTCATTCGATTTGCAGAAAGCGTTACCATTCCCAAAGTTAACTACTTCAGTAGCTTATTATAAATGTAACATGTATATTTTAAATTTAGGCATACACAATTTCCACAACGATAATGTATACATGTACGTGTGGGATGAAACAAAAGCTTCTAGAGGTTCCCAAGAAGTGGCTTCATGCCTCTTGAGACAACTAAAAACCGTGAAAGGTGAAAAACACATCATTGCATATAGTGACATGTGTGGAGGACAAAACAGAAACATCAAAATATCTTTAATGTGGTTAAACATTCTATCGATGGGAAATGATGTGGAAATCATAGACCACAAATTTTTAATATCAGGGCATTCATTTTTACCTAATGACAGAGATTTTGGCGTTATAGAAATGTCGTTAAAAATAAATCAGTTATTGTATGTGCCACAAGATTATTATAATATAATTAAAAAATGTAGAAAAGGTAATACTTTCATACTAAATGAAATGAAACAAGAGGATTTTATATCAACAAGACTCTTGGAAGAAGCAGTTTACAAAAGATCCAAAAATACCAACGGAGAAAAAATAAACTGGCTTCAAATATGCTGGATGCGATTTTTAAGAAATGAACCATATAAAATTTTATACAAAACAACCATGGATGAGAACGCAGAATTTAAAATTCTTGATTAATTGCCACGTCGGGGTAGACCTAAAAAATTTGGGAATATTGTATTGCCATCGTTATATAAAAGTATACGAAGCATCACATCACTAAAATACCGACACATGATGGACTTATTGCGGTATATACCTTCGGAACACCATAACTACTTCAAATCACTCCCGCATACTGAGAATGTTAACGAATAACTTGTTACTAAATTAATTTCTATTATCTAAAAGTATAATTTAAATCTTTTTTTTTCTTTCTATTTTTTAAGCTATATGTAACGGACTTAAGCTCTTTCACTTTTTGTAACAAAACAAACTTTATTTTGAAAGTGACCTAAGTCCTTTTAAGGTAAGCAAGGTCATATTACACACTTAATGATAGCGACTTTTTAATAGGATGTATAAAATTAAATCCCTTAAATGCGATTTAACATTGCAAGTCAACCATATATCTTACGTATATTTTTAATTTTGTAAAAACGCAAAACCTTAAGTATTTCAAATTAAAGATAAATGGACTTAAGTCACTTTCAAAATGAACGGCTCAATATGTGAATTGCGTTAGCCGCCATGCCTCACTTTACTGTTCATTGTAAAGAGGCACATTCCGAGGAAAATATCTAGGTTATGCTAGAATGCTACTGTCGCATCCATTGTTTAGAGGGTCTGTGAAAAATCACATTACTGTATTTGGGGAATCAATAAATGTACGTATAGAATTGGTGTCCGCTGTATGAAGGTGTCCGTTATGAGAGGTTTTACTGTAAATTTGGCTACCAACTTGAACACCAAAAATACTAATTTAAAAAACCATATATTCATTACTTCAGTGACAAACCAAATCCGATAATACAATGCAAATGTTAATATACTCGTATAGTGCCCATGACTTCAGCCTTTTATTTAGCGGTCCTCAAGCACACTGTATAGTTACAACTTTATTATAAATTTCAGACAATATTGGGATATTTACTACCAATTTATTAGCAGTAAGTTCATGTGCATCCTTCAACGGCCTTCGGTAATTCACTTGCAGCTATGACGTGAAATATTCTTACACCCTTTCTCATGCAATGTCTCATTATTCCACTATGGGAGTAAATTAATAGCGATGTCGGCTAGCGAATGCCGTTCATTCCAAAAGCGGATTGTATGTTTGCGAGAACGTTTTCTATTTCACATGATAAACAACTGACGGTGATTTACCTTTATCTCCTCGCATCGTCGATAACTCGAAGCTACGTCGAGTACGTGGCCCTAAGAAAACTTGATAGAAAACCAACATGGAATATTTGGGACCTGAATACTGCAGATACCACATTTATCAATGCAATCATCTTATAAAATAATAATAATAAATAGACACCAGACATAATTTGAATGTGTGGTGGTTAGCTTTGGTAGCCGAGAAGTACCGAATACCTAATCATATTATAATATTTAGTAAATATAATTGCAGCACTAATAGTAATGTTTATCTTTAAATGATGCACAACATTTAGAATACCAGGCATATACGAGGTAGATATGAACGATATGGTTTAAGATGTGAGTCTATTATTTATTTATTTTATTATGTGTATGGGTAGAATATTATGGTACAGGAAAAAGGAAGGAAAAAGGTAGCGGCCATTTCTAGATATATTATTATATACAGGGTCCGTCATTTCACCTCCCGTCTTCTGTAGCTCAGTAACTAATTGAGTTAGGATTTTGATATTTTGCAGACTTTACTTGAATTCTGTGGCGTATTTTAGGAAAATATTTTTGATTATATAGGGTGTGACGTCATGATGATGTATATTTTTAGATTGCATGGTACATTTTTTATTGCTTATTTCGATGCCCTTTATGGATGCCTATATACCCATGAAATTTTATTAAAAACAACTGAAAAAAACAGTTTTGCACCATTGGTTAAGAAAATTAATAAGAGATAAAAATATGCCTTGTTAATAAAACCATACAAGGTACTCATTAAATAAGGTCTAATAGTTGCGTTAACCAAGTTTTATTGATATGCATTATACAGAGTGTCCAAAATTTAGTGTCAAACTTTTCAAACTTTAAAGCACTTTATTTTTCTTATTTTAAATTGGAGCCCCTGTATATATTCATTTCATGTGGAATTAAAAGACAAACATTTTTCCTAATTAGAACTCTATCGCAATTCCTAACACATTAAAAATTATGTGCAGAAAACCCGATTTATCAACTATTCCAATGGCCATTTTAAAGAATAAAACTCGAAGGTGACTATGAAAATCAATTTATTGACATAACACGTTTTGTAGTTACAATTAATATCTCGAAAGTATTAAAGGTTTCACAGATCTTCGTCTAAACCTATTACACATCGCATAAGTTTTGTATAAAAAATAGTTTTAGTAATAAAATTTCATAAAAACATAACATAACTGTGCATTTCTAAAATTAATTAATTGCTAGAACTTATGTTCTATATGTCTTCCGCCCTCTTGAAGGCACAAACGAAGACGAGTATGAAATGACATTGCCACTCTTCGTAACAGGTTGAATGTAATACTTTGAAATGCGAATATGAAAGTCATATCCACGTTTGTCAATATAGGTCATAATATTTGTCATATTATGAAAATCATATTTTCCATGACAAAAAGTAATTTTGGTATCTTGGGTATAAATATTAAATACCTTAGCTAAAAAAGTTTTAAACTTTTATATTACGACACTCAACAATGGCTCTTGTCACTTTGTTAAACTTTAATGTCAATAAATTGTTTTTCAAACCCACCTTCGATTTTGATTAATTAAAATGACCATTGGAATTGTTGATAAAACGGGTTTTCTGCAAATATCTTTGAATGTGTTAGGAATTGAGATAGGGTTGTGATCAAGAAAAATGTTTGCCTTTTAATTCCGTCTGGAATTACATAAAAATATACTGGGGTTCCAATTTAAAATAAGAAATAAAAGTGCTTTAAAGTTTGAAAAGTTTGACACTAAATGTTGGACACTCTGTATAATTCATATCAATAAAACTTGGTTAATGCAATTGTCAGACCTTATTTAATGAGTACCTTGTATGGTTTTATTAACAAGGTACTATTTTTATCCCTTATTAAATTTTCTTAACCAATGGTGCAAAACTATTTTTTTCAGTTTTTAATTTTATTGTGCTAATGTAACTGAACCGATTTCATTCAAATTTTATGGGTGTATAGGCATCTATAAGAGGCATCCAAATAAGCAATAAAAAATATACCATGCAATTTAAAAATATACATCATGATGACGTCACACTTTTTTGGGAAAGCAACTAAAATCTGCAAAATATCAAATTCCTAACTCAATTCTTAACTGAGCTATTGAAGACGGGAGGTGAAATGACGGACCCTGAATATGTTTAATCATTCTATGTTAATTAGTGCTACATTACGAAACAATAACAAGCGTAGCTTAAATATTGTGATATATAATTATTCAGGAGTACATTGATGAAGCTTATCGATTGAATTGGTGCACTTAAACGCAACATTATGCGCACTATTATATTCCACCTTTTCGGATGACGCCTGGCGAAATTGCGCTTAACACCCTATTGATTATTCAGTTTATTCAGAACGTCGCTGCATAATACTAAGCAGTATAATGTGGGACAATAAAGTACGAACCGTCAAAAGGCATCAACACGTTCTTGCATCGTTGTCGTGTCTATCGCTTTGCATGTTTCATCACAGCATAAATGGAGGATTTGCCTGGACAGAACGTTAAAGTACGTTCAATTTATATTATTGCATATGGTAAATACTTTTAACAAATAATTAATGGACTTAAATCGTACGTGAATAACCGTTGGAATAACCATACTAATTTGATAGTAATTAATACAATTATAGAAATTTTAAGATTGTTAAGAAGTTAAGCTGATTATTTACTATAAGCTGATCAGCTTTCAGCACAATGCAGCAAGTTAAGCTGATTATTGTATTGAATAGCATACAATAATGTAAACTGCAAAGCCCACTGTTTTTACACTATTGCCAATGTAACGTTGGCTGGCTACAAATGTTTTCAAATTAAGAAACAGATGAAAATCTCTGGTTGTAATATGAGGATCATATACTTTATATACACTTTATATTCTCGTAGTACGCAGTACGAAAAATAAAATTTGAATTTCTTTATTTCCGGTGCTATTAGCCAATTTTCTAAGTTCCGAATCGATTGCTTTCTTACCTTTCTTGCAAAATGTTATCGGTGATGTTCCTTACAGCAGTAAATTTAGCATCTAATACTTCTTCTATATGTACACGATTTTTTTATTGAATCAGACGAAGGTAATCAAATCAAATGGCATTCATTAATGGTTTCTATGTACTTAAAATTAATTATAAAAATAGCCCGATCTGATCAGGTTTCTCATAACATCATAAGATGTCTGCATTACTCCATTTTATGTAAGTTATCTGGGGATATGATCATACACGAGTATTACGAGGTATGTTTTTAAGTAAGTATCATATTAATATTTTTTTAAAATAAAGGCATTTTTTATAATTGCTTTCTTCTTAATTGGAGTACTTACTGATAAAGATCTTACTGAGAGATTACTGATGATAAAAAGACGAAAAAAAGCCCGGTATATATATACAGGGTCTGTCATTTCACCTCCCGTCTTCTATAGCTCAGTTACTAATTGAGATAGGATTTTGATATTTTACAGGCTTTACTTGCATTCTGGGGCGTATTTTAGAAAAATATTTTTAATTATACAGGGTGTCCCAAAAAAGTGTAACGTCATGATGATGAATTGTTTTAAATTGCATGGTATATTTTTTGTTGCTTATTTGGGTGCACTTTATGGATGCCTACATACCCATAAAATTTTATTAAAATCGGTTCAGTGATTTTAACACAAAAAAATAAAAACTGAAAAGAAAACACTTTTGCACTATTGGTTAAGAAAATTAATCAGAGATAAAAATATTCTTTGTTCATAAAACCTTACAAGGTACTCATGAAATAAGGTCTGATTAGGAAAAATGTTTGTATTTTAATTCCGCTTGGAATTACATAAAAATATACTGGGGTTCCAATTTAAAATAAGAAAAATAAAGTGCTTTCAAGTTTGAAAAGTTTGACACTAAATTTTTGACACTCTGTATAATGCATATCAATAAAACTTGGTTAACGCAACTGTCATACGATACCTTATTAAATGAGTATCGTGTATGGTTTTATTAGCGAGGCACTATTTTTATCCCTTATTAATTTTCTTAACCAAAGGTGCAAAACTGATATTTTACTGGCATTTTTTGTGCTAATATCACTAAACCGATTTCAATAAAACTTTATGAGTGCCCTTTATCCATAAAGGGCACTCAAATAAGCAACAAAAAATATACTATGCAATCTAAAAATATACATCATGAAGACGTCACACTTTTTTGGGACACCCTGTATAATCGAAATTATTTTCCTGAAATACGCCCTGGAATGCAAGTCAAACCTGCAAAATATCAAAATCCTAACTTAATTAGTAACTGAGCCATAAAAGACGGGAGGTGAAATGATGGACCCTGTATATATATACCGGGCTTTTTTCTTAATTACACATATTGTTGACAATGTTTAACTGGTTGCCTGCATCTACCCGCAAGGAATGTTCCTATGAGTAACTCTAAAAAAAAAACAACTCATTAGCTGCGTCGGTGCATCCTACACTGTCAATTTTGGCATATGTTAGACAGAGAGGTTATGTTTTTATCAATAAAGAAATCACAAAAATTCAGTTTTAAATGAAGATATTAATTTATTCAAATAATAGTATGTCTTGGCTTCTTGCTCTCTTTGGTATTGTGTTCCCTGCACATTTAACACACCTGGGCTCTCTATTGCAATATCTTTGCATGTGTCCGTATTCTTGACACTTCTTGCACTATGGTATGAGTTTTGGTTTATGTATGCTTTAATTTTTACTCTCATATTTAGTTACTTAGTATTGCCTTAATTTCATAAATTCTTTTGGTGTCCCCTTTCTTGTTAAATGTTAACACAGACATAGGTAATGGAATTTTATCCTATGCACTTAATAGCTGGCATAGTTTTGCTGTTTTGTAGTTTTTTTCTAGTATATCGGATTTAATGAGCTCCGTTCTACAAGTCTTATGTAAGTTCATAACCACCACTTTTACCCTTGACCATTTACCCTTTACCCTTTTACCATAACCCTTGATTGTTTATCCTCAAAGGAAAACCACTCTAAATTTTCTTTTTTAAGTAAAATTTGATATCTTAATTTAACTGTTTACTCGTGTGTAACAAATAAAATATTGTACATTATACGCCTGGTAATGGTTTTTACTGGATCTACAAGGTGACAGACTCGCCTGCGGCTCGTCATCATTCTGAATCTTTTATTAATGTTGTATAATAAATTTGTGTTGGTTTATGTCGAAGGTCTTGTTGTTGAAATGTAAATATCTTCCAAAATTTGATATAGTTGTGTCTCTGATATGTTCTTTAATTCTAGTTTTGGTTGCTCTTTCTGTTTCTCCCATATATTTTGCACCGCAATCTTTGCAGCTTAGTGCATAAACTCCATTTTTATCTTAATTTTTAGTGTGGTGATTTGCATTAAATAATTCTGTTTTTATTATGTTTTTGGTTCTAAACATAATTCTAATTTTATAGTTTTTTAATGTTTGAATGTTTTTAAATGTGTGTAATTGGTTTTGTTGCAGATATGTCTTTGGTAAGTAAGTGATATGTATTAAATATTGTTAGTGTTTTACTGACTGTTTATTATTTTTTGATATATTGTTATTAATATTGTGTTTTCTTTTGAAATATTTGTATGTTGTTTTTTTAATTATTTTATTAATTGTTTTTAATTTAAAGTTGTTATTAATTGCTGTTTCTTTGATTTTGTTTATTTCATTTATTTTATCATTTTTGTTCAGTGATGTAGTGAGCCTTCTGTTAATTAGTGAGTATAGTGAATAGTATATGTGTGTTCTATGGTGGAATGAGTCAGCTGGGATAATTATGTTGTTGTTTGTAGGGTTTATCTATATTTTGAAGTTTGGTTTGTTATTTGTTTTATATATGTTAATGTCTAGAAAGTTTATGTTATTATTTTGTTCTATTTAAGGTGTGAATTTTATGTTTTTGTGTAACGTGTTAATGTAATTGTGTAAATCTGTAATTTTATGTGTGTTGTATTTCCATATAAAAGCATATGATGAAACCATAACAAAAAAAGGGATTTTTGTTAACAATTGTATTTTTACATGATAGCCTAGATCTTTATCTACTTTTCATCATAATTTCCACCACTTATCATATCATGTATTCAGCTTCTGTATTCCATCTTTATAGAATAGGCCGCTTGATGTTATAACCATTGCTGTATGGTTATAACATTGTTATAACATTGCGCATGCAGTGTGTACTCAACGTTCGTATTCAATGCTTAGATAAAATCCCGAATTAATGTGGAAAGCATTTTTCGGAACTGCTAAGCGAGAATGTAAATTGAGAAGAAGTAATAGAAGAGAATAGAGGATGAAATAACGAAGGACAATAACTGAAAAGAAGAAGCACCACCATCTCTGAAGGACGTAGAAGAAATAATCAAAAATTTAAAAAAGAACAAGAGCCCTGGTAATGATGACATAAGTGCAGCAACTATACAAATATGGAGAGAAGCTGATAGCAAAATGGTTCAAGATAGTCTGTGACAAAATATGGGCACGAGAAAAATACCACAAATCTGGACAGAGGCGTTACTAGTACCCATATACAAGAAGGGAGACAAAACGAAATGTGAAAACTATAGAGAAATAGCCCTGTTAAATGTGGCAAACAAAATCTTCACCACATACTTAAAGAACATAGAAACAGATAAAATAGAAGTAGCATTACTGGAATATCAGTGTGGTTTTAGAAGAGAAAGATCAGGAGTGGACCAAATATTTGCTTTGAGGGAGATACAAGCAGAAAGCAGAGAGCGTAGTAAGGAATCATCCATACTATTTATAAATTTTAAACAGGCATACGATAAAATAAATAGAAGTAAGCTATATAAAGAGAACAAGGAATAAAAGGGAAATGATTGAGGATAATAGTACTGAGTTTAAAAGAGACTAACAAGAGAGTAAAAGTAAAAAACAAAGTATCAGGGAAATTTTGAGCAGGGGAGGGGTTGAGACAAGGGGACCCACTAGCTTCATTACTTTTTAACTGTGCGTTGGAGTACGTCATAAGAAAAGCAGGCATAACTAGAGCAGGTTGTTGTACCATAAAAAAACATCAGTGCCTGGCGGTAGCGGATAACGTCGCAGTAATCACAAGGAGTGAAAAAGAGCTAATAGAAGCTACACCAAAAATTCAAGCGGCAGCCAAAAGCATGGGACTCGAAATAAATGAGAGCAAAACTAAATTCATGACATGGACGGATGGGTAATTTAACTAGGAAGGAAGCCGGAACATACAAAATCCGGACAAACGTATAAATTCCAGGAAGTAGAGACCTTTACATACCTCGGCACGGAATTTTAAAGAAAACCAGACATAAAGAGGGAAATTCTAAGAAGACTGGTTACGGCAAAGCGCAACTAAAAAGAATACTCAGAAACAAAGACGTATCCAGGAAGTTAAAAATAAAAATGTATAAAACTATAACAAAGACCGATAGCAATATTCGCCAGTGAAACTTGGATACTAGGCATGGCCGAAAGTAGGAATGGGCAACTTTACAAAAAACATTGATGTTGACATCGAAACTTAATATCGATGTTGCCAAAACATCGTTTGAAAAACATCGATGTTCGAAAACATCGATGTTTTGAAAAAGATAATAATTAGGATATTTCGACTGAATTTATTAAAGTAACAAACGAAAAGCAAATATGTAAAACATTTCAAATATTTGATAAGTAAATAAAAAAAATATATATAATAAAATTTAAAAAATAGGCAAAAAGGGAAATAGATCTTCTTAGACGTGCAAAAACTGCTCTTTCTGCATTCTGTGCCTAAGTAGATATTCAAAACTCAAATAAAAAAAAACATTAATTGTATTTACTATTATTATTTAAATTTATTTAAACCGAGGTTGCTACGGTGGATAAGAGTTTCGTACCGACGGGAAACAGAGAAGGCTACGCTAAATTATTGTTTATCCACCATTTTAGTAGACTTGCATTGAGATTTTTTATAACAGATTTTTTTAAATATAATGACAGTTCGCTAATACTTCGTTCTTCTTGGAACAGATTGTCGTCAATTAATTTTATATGTTCTCCTCATAGGTTCAATGTTGTAGAATCTGAATCTGCACACAGTTTATATTGCTACATATTAGTATTATTCTGCAAAAAATGTCTAAACCTCACCATTATTTGTATTTCCTGGTGGTTAATGTAAAGATATCCCCAGATCATTGTCTTGACCTACTTACTCTTGAATGAATTGGGCTGCTTTTGATACATTTACCGGATTTTTGAAATATTTTTTTTTACTCGGATCCAATATTGTTTGGGAAGCAATTAACTGTACGTGCTCGACTGCAGCATATCTTTTGTTACATTCTTGCAACAAAGCCGATTTTAATGATACGGATATATTAAAATTTGCAGGTGTAAAAACTTTCAAAATTGCTTGCTCCAAATTATATGCAACAGGAATTACATGACTAGACGTGGTATATTTTTCCCCACAAAGCTCCAGTGGTCGCAAAAGTTCCATTACTTTCTTTAATTCGCCAATTTCCATAGCTGATACCATTATGGGAGCAGCTGGATACCTATCAACTATTCCGTTCACAGTTTCCCGCAATTCTAAAAAGCGCTCGACCATTTGGCATGTAGAGTTCCATCATGTTGACACCTCTTGAATCAGTTTTTTTTTCCTTCGAATTGTTGCGATTTTCGCAACACGTCACTAGCTATGACTGATTTGTTGAACCACGTAACAATGGCTTTAATTTTGGATATAAAAATCCCTGGTTCATTTACTGATTTAATAACTCTTTTGCCTATTAAATTGAGCTTATGAGCAAAACAGTGTATATGCTTTTCATTTCCATAAGTTACTTTGACTGCCTTGGTCATGTTTGCTGCCCCATCAGTAACAACATTCGAAATTTTGTTGGCTACTACATTCCATTGCTCACATGTTTGCAGTACTACCTGCGAAATATATTTAGCCGTATGTCGCTCGTTTAAATCATACAACCCTAAATCTACTGAATTCAATTCACCATTTTCTGCAAAATGCAAAGTTATGCCTATAAAACTTCTCGTTTGCATATCATCTGTCCAAATGTCGGATGTCAGAGTATACGTTGGCAATCTTGCAATTTTTAGCCGATATAAATTTGAAACACTTTCGTATTTCAAATCAAGTCTGCGTGATATTATCCTGCGTTATGGGATCACATAATGGGGTGCCGAAACCTTCAATAGATTTTTAAAACCTTCGTTTTCTACTAGCGAAAACGGCTGATAATCCTTGCATATCATAAATGTATATATATAATTGAATTTGTCAGTTTTACATATTTGGCCCCATCATTCCCCCATGATTTTAAATAGGAACGTACCGTCAATTGTTAACTGTTTTTGAAAATGTACCTGAGGCTGTAAAGTCACAGTTTTATTTATATTTTGAATGCTGGTTCGTTTGGCACTTTCAAACTGTTTAACAATACTTCCAACAAGATCGTCTGAATCTTAATCGGCAATCAATGATACAAAATAAGCACTACTAACATTACTATCTGCTCTTGAATTTGAAGGCAACGAGGTCGGTGTTATGATTATACATTTTTTTTATTAATGGCTCTTCTGATTCTGTATCTATATCATCTTCAGAGTATGTTATTTTGTACACCTCTAAGTGTTTACTTTTTAAGTGACATTTCAAATTAGAGGTATTTCCAGCTGTTTTAAATGTTTTTGAATACAATTTGCAAATTGCTGACTTTCCTGTCTCACTTTTAGTGACATGCTTCCACAGAATGCTTTTTGGAGCCATTGCCCGATCTTTTCGCTAATAATATTGATTACGTAATAGTAGTTAATACACCTACAAAAATGTAGTTGGAAATATGACAAATTTGATAAATAAAAGTGGACTTACCAAATGTTAATAGGGTAGTGAATGCAAAATGAATACAAATAAATCACAATTTATTACACAAGACTTGGATCACATAAACAAGAGAAGTGCCGCCACAATATAGTTCAAACGCGAATTATTAATACTTCCAGTCGGGACACATCGAAATCACATAAACATGGAAAGTACAGCCACAGTACAGCTCGAACACGCATTATAAATATTTCTGCTCGTCTTCGGTTTGCAAAGTGTGCAGGAACCTGCACGGATCCTTGTACAGTTTTTTTTGTTCGAATACGTATATGAATAAATAGATGGCGCCATCATTGTTTATTTTGGTGTTTTGCCATTTTACTAAAACATCGATGTTGAATCGGAAACATCGATGTTGGTTTGACAACATCGAATGATTAACATCGATGTTTAAAACATCGACTAGCCCAAATTAAGATGCTTAGAATTTGGGAGCGAAAAAATCTAAGATTTAAAGAGGCAAAAGACCACAAGATATCTGAGTAAGGAGACCAAACAAAGAACTACAGGAATTGTACAACGAACCCGACATAATAGAAGTGATAAAAGGGCAAAGAATAAGATGGATGGGACACATCATGAGAATGGATAGGAAATGGACGCCAAGGCAATGAATGGAATTCCGTATTGGGGGTAAAACGAAACGAGGCAGACCTAAGCAAGATGGAATCAGGAAGTAAAAAAAAACTTGCCTGAACAATGCTGCGTTACCAACTGAAAGGAAAAAATAAAGGATAAAAGAGCATAGTGAGACATTGTAAATCAAGCCATGGGCCTGATAGGACTGGTGAGCTAACACATATAATTGATAAAGTAGTTACAAAAGTAGTATATACACCACGGTTGTAAATATCTACCAGTATCCCTTAGACTCCAAGTAACCACAATTGTACGGTCCGTATTCAAAGTAACTTTAAAGGTCATAATGGATATGGGAACGCCTGACTCCTGCTTTATATGTTTGTGGGATTCGTATAACACGTCAAATTTATGAGCCTGCATTGTTTTCTTGTCGAGAATACCTTGAACACATACGTTCTAAGTGCTAGTTAATTCAGTGCCATGGCGACAAAACGTAAGTACTTTTATTTTCAATTATTGGCTTAGCTTATTTACTCCGGACTGTTGATTACGTTTGTTGATTATTTTTACTTCCATTGTAAACTTTAAAACATGTAGATTGAGGTTACGTTATCATGTAATTAAGCACACAATTGAATTTTTACAATTGTGAGCTCCAGGAGCCTACTTGTTTCGTTTTTCCGACATAGTCAACAAAAACTATTTTTAATTCTGCAGAAACCAGTGGTAAAATTGATTTGGAGCATCTCGGAAACAACCCCGAAGAGCTCTGCATGTTGTTGGACGAGATTGGATCAGATTTTCATGTCTATGAGGAACAAGACGACTGCCTTTGAGAAGCAGATTGCCAAGAAAATTACGTAGGCGAAAGTGATATTGCAATAATTGATGACAAGAATGGAGAATTTCTAGAAAATGAAGACGAAAGTGAAGAAGAAACATGGAGTAGCGATGATGAAATACCTCTGTCAACAATATTTCGTTGGGTAAGAGGTTGCTTTCAGAGTCTGACCGCACCATCAGATGCCGATTATGTTCAAGGCGAAGTACTCACTCCATGGAAATATTTTTCTAAGTATTTGAATGATGACTTTTTTTAACTTGGGGCTCAATGCACAGCCCAGTACTATCTACAGACAAATGGAAAGTCGATTGTTGTAACTGTCCAAGCGATAAAAAAGTTTTTTTGGTTTACACGCTCTCATGGGCTGCTTAAAATTACCAAAAAATCATTTGTATTGGGATTCAAAATATCAATGTCTGATGGTTGCAAATATTATGCCTCGCGACAGATATTATTCGTTAAGGGTCAATTTTCACGTGGTTGGCAATCTTAGCTTTTCTGATGAAAAGCAAAAAAATAACAGATTGTGAAAGGTTCAGCCTGTGATTGATGTAGTGAGATCTCGATATCATGCCATTGTCAGAAAGCAGAATTTAGCATTGTCTGTTGATGAGCAAATGATACCATTCTTGGATAGATGCCCAATGCCTCAATATATAAAGAATAAACCAAGGCCGGTAGGACTTAAGAATTTTGTCGTAACTACATCTGATGGCACAATTTTTGGATTTTGAAATATATCAAGGTCTAACCACCCCACTAATAAAAAGACAGTTAGGATTACGACCATCGGTGATCGTTAGACTCTCACAGACTTTGCCTGAAAATAGTTTTTTTTATTTTTTGGCCGATTTCTCAACTTTAGGTCTAATGAATGAATTGAGCAATTTAAAATTTTATGGAACTGGCACTATTATGGGCAACAGAATAAAAGAATTAAATTTCAAGAAAGATATGGACAAGAAAAGAGGGGAATCTGAAGAAATTATGAGCAGTGATAAAAAAAATTGCCTAACAAAATGGAAGAACAAATCTGTGCTGATACTTTCAACAGCTATTAGTAAAGAGCCTGAGTGTCTTGTAAAAAGATGGGATAAGACATAAAAACAGCGGGTAGAAATAACTTGCCCTAGAGTAGTGAACATGTACAATCGACGGATGGGTGGAGTGGACATCTGCGATCAGATGATAGAATATTATCGAACATTCTTTAGAACGAGAAAATGGATATTCAAAGTAATATTGCAACTCTCTGATCTATCCATTGTAAACAGTTGGATGGAATACAAGCGAGATTGTAAAAATACTAAAACCAAACCTATGAAACTTCTCAATTTCCGACTTAAGCTTGCGGAATACTTGACTGCTGGGTTCAAGAAAAGATTAACTGAAGAAGAGGTAGATACCGGAGATGAAGAAGAACGGATTGCAGCGGAATATGAAAGAAAGAAAAGAAAAACGCTTGCAACTTTGCCATGCAAAGATAAGCGTTACGACTGGTTTGAGGATTGGCCTTTTGCGGATGACCTCAAAAATCCTGTTAGCTGCCGAATGGAAAATTGCACAAGTCGATCAAGAGTTCGCTGTAAGAAGTGTAATGTATACTTATGTTTTGGCAAGCGTCAGAATTGTTTTCTTAACTTCCATTGTAATAAATAATTTAATGTAACATTTGTGACTATGACTATTTGATTCCCAAGACACATAATTGTGACTATCCTTAAAAACCCAGTGAAAATCGTTAAAAATAAATCCAAAAATTCAGTGACGTTTTCAAACCATTTAATCGTGAAAGAGTTGACCTGTACTTTTAATTCAACTTTTAAAAATTCGGGAGTCTAAGGGGTATAACCTCGAGTCTTGTATCCTCGGTCGAAAGAGCTCGGCTATAATAGTATACTTCACAAACTTAATGTATAATACCCAATTTACGTTTCAATTCTATTTTAGGTTATAGTCATAAATAAACATAAACTATACAACAGTAAACAATTCTACTTCGGCCGGTTATTTTAACCGAAATCAAATCAACGTTACATTGCGAACCTGTCATAGAATAAATCTCAACTAAAAATTTCTTTCCGTTGTGTAACCACACCACGTCGGCCCGGTTTTTCCGTGCATTAAATATATCGAATATAATTAACAAAAAGATCTCCTCGCAATAAAACGCCACGTAAAACAGTCGGAAAATGCAATTTAATTTTCTTTCCTGAAAGAGTTAATTATTTCCAGCAGTATTATTAATGGTTGCAAATAAAGTCGCCATTTTTCGAGGCTAATGGAAATTTTTGCAGTCTAGGGGACCGCCGCGACGCTCCGTGCCGCCGACTCGGATTGTGTCCGTGTAATTGAACGGGAAAACAGTGATTAATCGCGGTGTTTTAAACTTGGCAGTGCCTCCTTCACCAGTGAGCCATCGTTGCAAAGTCGATGGAAAAACAATCCGCCGAGTACGGGATGGGATTACGTGGATGCATTGGGGTCGGGTGGGAATTTATCGGGCGAATTTCACGCACGGCTCCACCTTGCCCGACAAGGGACTCTTCTTGGATGGTGAATTGCGATAATTGTTTGAATGTGTATATACAGCATGGTGATTAAGTTTGGAACAAATTTCGTAATTGCAATATTTTATGATTTTAATCAAATCGCTCGAGCAGGTCATTTTTAAATTTAAAAAAATCTGTACTTCCTTAAAGTAGTTTTGGCGGTTTTGGTGTGTATACCATCATCAGGCAAAACTATATATATATAATTATTTTCCTTTTTACCATAGAATAGTGTAGGAATCTACATATTGTTATATTTTTTGTTTAGTTTAAACTATCTCATACAAATTTAGTCCATTCTTTCTTGTTTCTTGGTAGTACAATTGTTTGCGTCCAGGTTTTTCCTCTTTTCGTCAGTATCTCGATCATGTTTTGGTCACATGTTTTCCACGGTCTCCGTCTAACTTTTTGTCTTCCGCCTCTTGATTCCCATACTTTCTTGATGGCCTTTCTTTTTCAAACCTTTGTAGATGACCCCACCAGTTAATGTTTCTTCTCTCTATAAAAGTTTCCTAAGATTCTATTTGCAGTTCTGCCCTAATGTCAATATTTCTTATCTTGTCCATCTTTGTTACTCCACTTACTCTTCTCATAAACTTAATTTCCATTGCTTGTAGTTTTCTTTTCCCATTTCTTAATAGGACCCAGGTTTCACAACCGAACGTTAGGATAGCTCTGTATACAGCTTTAAATACGTCAATTTTAGTTTTTCTTGCCACTTCCTTCTTACTTATTAGTATTTTGTTTATTGCACTTTGTGTGTTTTCTCGATTCTACTGTTTATTTCCTTTTTCTGTTTAATACCCCTTTCAATTTCGACTCCTTGATATTTGTAAGTTTCTACTTGTTCTATTTTTATGTCATCGATCGTTATATCCGTCGTTGTTTGTTCCCCTATCATTAGTACTTTCGTATTGTCTTTGTTTATCCTCATTCTACACTCCTTTAGAGTTTCGCTCCATATACATAGGCGTTCCTGTATGTCTGCCTCTCTTTCCATTATTAATACCACATCGTCTGCAAACACTCCTTCTGATATTGTCACTGTGTTCATGTTTCCATGTCCGACTACTAGTTTGTTTGTCTTTTTGGTGCCCTGTTTTATTATTTCGTCCCTATAGGTTATAAACAGTAATGAACTCAGGCCTCCTCCCTGTCTTAGTCCTCACATACGTTTTGAATGGCTGTGAGCATTGGTTCTGGTATATCAACGTGTTTGTATTTGTTTCATATATTTGATCTTTTACTTTTATTGTCTTGTCATTTACTCCTCTGTCCTCTAGAAATTACTATATTTTTTCCCTTTTTACCGTCGAAAGTTTTCTCTAAATCGATGAATCCCAAACATACCTTTTATTTTTGTACTCTGGTTTTCTCTCTTACCTGCTGTATTGAGAAGATATGGTCTTGTATGCTTCGTCCTTTACCTTGAATCCGCTTTGCGATTCCTCTTGTCTTGGGTCTTGGTTTTACGATTTTCCTGATTTTTTGTCTATAATGCACTCAAATATTTTCATCACCGCAAATAGGTACTATAAATGCTTCTTGCCATTCTTTTGGAATTGTTTCGTCACTCCAGGCTTTGTTGTATATTTCTAATAGTAGTTCTGTTCCCTTTAATCCCATCTTTTTCATCATTTCGGCTGTGATTTTGTCCAACCCTGGTGCTTTGCAATTTTTTTGGTTTCTTGATTCTTCAGTTAGTTCTTCTATAATTATTTGTTCTTCCGTTTCATCCTGTCTTGTTGGGTTTTGTTGTGTGATTTCTGTCGTTATTTCTGTTCTTTCCAAGAGCTTTTTAAAATATTACCTCGACCTCTCCGTAACATTTCTTTCATCTGTTAACTGTTCTCCTTTCTTGTTTTTATCTGGTTTCTGCTTTATACCTTTTCTTTTCTGTGTGCTTTGAGTACTCTGTAGAAAAACTGTTGGTTTTCTTTACGGTCAGTCTCCATTTTTTGTCCAAATTCTTTCCATGCCTTACATTTTGCTTCGATTACAAATTCTTTTGGTCTCTTCCTATTTTCTTTGTATGTTTTGTATTTGTTTTCTGTTTTTTGCATTAGGTATTGTGTAATGGGTCGGTTTTGACTCCGACGAATTCTGCCTTAATTTTTAATTGCACTCACGGACCGTCAACGTAGGCAACCGCTACGCACACGTTTATTTAAACGTCGACGCGTTACCGGCCTGCGTATAATTGTGATCCGGCCACGAAGCGCTGGAATAAAGGCAGAACCTAGCTAACTCTCTTCGAGTGTAAAAGTGTCGGGAGGTACACGGTTTTCTTTCGGCTTATCGCCAACCGGTTTCCAGGATTTCAAATGTGTCCTCCAATAACCGCCCCATGAGGGATTGACGACACCGGCACAAGGCAAGGGAGAGCAGCGATAATCGGCTATACACGCTCAAACACCGCAGTAAGTAGTTAGAACGAACAAAATTTTTGTAAAGGCACGTGTCCGGCCAATATTAATAAGGCCATGTGTTTTACAGGCGTTTTTTAGGAAGGGGCTGAAACAACCCAGCCAGTCAGGTTCTCGGCTAGGGGTGACTACCACCCTGCCAGAGTTTTTCTGAAGACCGCAAATTAGCGACGGCGTACCGGCGATTGCCAGAAGTACGAATTCCTGGGAACCGAGCCACAATCACTAAGCGAAGACGCCACGTGGATGAGCAGGCCAGATCTATATATTTTTTCCTTCATTGTCTTTAATTTTTTTGTTATATCGTTTTCATTTGTGTAAATTTGCGTTGCGTGTTTCGTGCCATACGTGTTTTGCGTTTTTGTAAGAAAAAAATAGCTCCGAGAGCACTTCGCATCGTGCGATAACCGTTACGCGGGATTCGGCCGAATTCGGTTAATGCGGCGTGATAGATCTACGAGCAGAGGCATTTTCTTTCAGGGAGCGCGGACACGGTGTCCCGTCTTTTGTGTTTAATAAACGCAGATAGTTTACAACCACAAGACTCACATCTGTTATTTTTTGTTCCCCCACGTTTTCTCAATCGAGCATTCTTTTCAATTTAACTTCCTATTTTTCATTGCGAGATATAAATCTGGTGGTGTGGGCGTCAGATGGTCAGCCGTTGCGACAGTTCGTAATTTCTGAACTTCGCTGACCGCTGACTGCCTCCCGTCAACCCACGCAGATAGGGTGGAGCCCCCTTTATGACGAAGTAGTAGCGAGGTTGAAATTTTACGTGGAGCCTTTTTTAACACCCCCCCCCCCCCCACTCTCCGACATCGAGAGCCTGGCCCTGGTCGCTGCTTCGAAGGGTCCCTCCCCGCGGCCTAACGCACTGATAGCCCTTCAGGCACATCACAATTGTTCCCAGGCTTTTTTTTTCATTTTTCTTGTCTCAGGTTTCTCTAGTTCACCATGATGTTGGTTTTTTTCCACATTCCTCTTTTTGCTCACGCCACATATTGTTCTTGTTGTTCGCAGTATGATATGTTTAACTATGTCCCATATTTCTTCCGTGCAGCTGTTTTGGAGTTTTTATTCATTTTTTTATTTGTTCGTTGATCATTTCTTCGTGTGCCTTACTTATTCCTTCGTTTCTTAATTTATATGCTTTTATCTGTTCATACTGTATGTTGTATTCTGGGTTTGTTTTAGTTATATTTTCTTCATATTCTGCGTGCTTTCTTGTTACTATGACCATGTAGTGCTCACTCTCATTTTCTGAGCCTCTTCTTAATTTGGTATCTGTTATTGATTTTCTACTTTGTTTTTCGACTAATATGTAATTCATGATTGCTGTTTCATTTCTGCTCTTTACCTCCCTTGTGTATTTATGTATCTCCTTATGTTTGAAGAACGTGTTCGTTATATTCATGTTTTGTGTTATACAACAATCGAGTAACCTTTCTCCATTACCGTTTCTTTTTACCTCTCCCTGACTACCTATTACTCTATTATATACTTTTGTATATAGATTATATATCTTTGTCTCACTTTGCCGTTGTAGTCTCCCACTATATAGATTGCTCCTTTTGTCATTTCCTTTGTCAGTGTTAGTCCTTTCCAAAATCTTTCATGGTTGTTTCTTGAATCGTCTTCATTTGGACCATATACGGTTATTATGGTTCTTCTTATAACACCCTTAGTGGTCTTTATTTCTACGGTGAGAAATGGTTCCGACCAGGAACCATTCCGACCAGTCATTCCGACTCTGGTTCCGACCAGGCTTTCCAGTTTTCTATTTCGTGTTCTATTTTTTGGTGAATGTATTATACACCCCCCACCTCCCTACTATACACCCCCCAACCCTCACTGTTGTCTTTTTGTCTATTTTTGTCCCTCTTTTGTCCTTTTCTACTTCACTATATATCATGAAGTGTCCTGTTCCCATCCTCATGCTTCCATTTTCTTTATTTTTTGTTTCTGTGATTGCTATCACACACGCTTCGAGATTTCGTACTCATCCACTTATTATTTCTTTTTTTTCTTTCAGCCTTCTTATATTCCATGTCCCCAGATTCTATGCCCATCCATTTTTTTGTGTTTCATGCTTTCTATTTCCCCTTTGTCCTTTCTTATTATTTTGCTAGTTCCATTTGATACTTTATTCATGCCCTTTATTTTAGTATTCGTGTCCTTTTGTTTTTTCTTTTATTCTTTCTATTTTAGTTTTTTATTACCAGTTTCGCTGTTTTGCTCCCCAGAGCCATGTCTTGTCTACAATTACGATTTGTTGGTACTTTACTATTACCTCGTGTCCTTTGTCTTCCTCTTCTCTAGCTATATTGCTCTGGTTTCTTTGTATTTGTAGTTCCTTTAGATTTAGGTCATTATCTATGAATATGTCGAAGTTTCTTAGCTTATTTATATTTTTCATGACCTGTACTTTGTCTTTCCAATTTGCCATTTCTACCGCTATGAAAGCTTTCTCCGTTTTCTCGCTTTGATATGCTGTTTTGGTTTGAGTTTGTATTCCCTGTTTATCTCTGAATAGCTCATCTGTTGCTTTTTTTGACATCCTGCGTATTTGTTCTCAATCCTTTAATTATTATATTAAGCTTCTTCTCATTTTTTTTCACTAAGCTCTATTTTCTCGTCCAGTATTTAACTATTTGCTTTAGGTATTGGTTTTCTTCTTTGATCACATTCATTTCTTTGCTATACATTCCTTGGTTCTCACTTATATTTTTTTCTCCGTCATCATGTCACGCATCCATTTCTTGAGTTCTTCATCCATTTTTCTCTCTCCTGTATTATTTTGGTCTGTTCTCTTTGATTGTTTTATGTTTTTAGTTTCGCTTTCTGGGCTGTTTTCCTCTATGTTTCTTTTTCTGTCTTCTATATTTTCTTTCTCTCCTATATCTTCGATTCTACTTGCCATCGGTGTGGGTCTGGGTTACTGGGTCTGGGTCTGGGATACTTGCGGTTTAAGCCATTCAGTTTGGCGTTTTATCGTATTATTTCCTTTGTTATCTGTGACAGTTTGGTTGCCTATATATGCGAGCACAAGGCTTTATTTCCCACCTCTACGGTTCGAAGGGGCTCAAAATTTATCTCGTTTTGACTGTCGCGTTTTATTTCACTATCGCTATAAGCAAAAACTCTCGCTTGGTTTCGTTATTCGTTTAACTTGTTAAACTGTTTCGTCTTTCCCGGCGATTTATCTTTATTGTTCTTACCTCTTTTTTGTTATCTGTTGTCCGAGATCTGCTACTGTTACTGGGTGCTTGTTTTGTAAAATTATTTGTTGTCGAATATCGATTTTGTGAGTCTACCTGCGGAGTGCTAAAAATCACTGCATTTACTTTCACTCGTCGATCTCCTGCCCCTTAATAATGCAAACTAATTAAAATAAATTCAAATTACATTGATGACAACTATTATTGAATTTCAATAATAAAGTAATAGAGCGCTTAATATTTTTTTTTTGTTGCAAATTTCCATATTTGAAAAATCAAATGTTATGTATTATCTTTTTTGTTATCTGTTGTCCGAGATCTGCTACTGTTACTGGGTGCTTGTTTTGTAAAATTATTTGTTGTCGAATATCGATTTTGTGAGTCTACCTGCGGAGTGCTAAAAATCACTGCATTTACTTTCACTCGTCGATCTCCTGCCCCTTAATAATGCAAACTAATTAAAATAAATTCAAATTACATTGATGACAACTATTATTGAATTTCAATAATAAAGTAATAGAGCGCTTAATATTTTTTTTTTGTTGCAAATTTCCATATTTGAAAAATCAAATGTTATGTATTACAAATTATTTCTTCAAAAAAATTATTACTCAAACCCCCAATTTCATATTACCGTTTTGAAAAAATAGAGATGAGGACCACACGATTAGATGATTAGAACAAAACGTGTTGCAAAGTAAATTTAAAACGCTTTTGAACTTATTCCAGAAACCCCATAGATTTTGAAATATGTAGCTATCTGCAAAAGTGTGGGAAACTTTTCCGGTAAACTATTCGCGATACATCGTTTAAAACAATTATATCTATCCCTGCTGAGGCACCCCATACTAAATGTGCGTGTTCGTGTGTAAAGGGGACATGGAGAGCAATTACAGGATCGCGTTAAGCCGCGACACCTCATAACACTCGGAGTACTGTGGAAGTGTAGCCACCCCAACAGCAAACGTCGTAGGATTAGTATTAATTTATGAGTGTATAGCAAACAGTACAACTAAATGTCAATGCAAGAGTTTACGATGTTACTGTGCGGATTAGTGTCTACCTAATGAGATGGGTATAATAATTTATGCCATATGGAGATAGTAATTATTACCTTCATAAAATATTTTTCATTGTGTGTATTTATTATTTCCCACAGATTACCTAAATAGCTTTATATTTTTTTAGACAAGGATTTTGTTCTGCAATTTGCACTTATAATATTGATATACATATAATTGGGTGGTATCAAAGTTATGCCATATGGAGATAGTAATTATTACCTTCATGGAATATTTTTCAGTGTGTGTATTCATTATTTCCCACAGATTACCTAAATAGCTTTATATTTATTTTAGACTACGATCTCTTTCTGCAATTTGCACATATAATATTGATATATAATTGGATGGTATCAAAGTTATGATAACAGGTACATGACAAACAGCAAAATAATATGTGAGAACGTACCGAGGAGCATCAGTAGACACAGATCACTACATGGTCATAGTGAAACGTAAACAAAAACTAAATAAAGACAAATAAAAACACAGAGCGATACAAAAATGAAATGTAGATAAATTAAAAGGCGAAGATAACAAAGAGAAATATGAAAAAATACTGGACGAGGTCATGAAGCATAAGGAAGCGAATGGGAAGACCGAACAAGACATTGAAAGTGTTTGGCGTGAAATAAAAAAGAATATAGTAGAAGCAGCAGGGAAAGAAATAGGAAAGACTTCGAGAAGATATGGTAACGATTGTGAAACGACAAATGCAAAGACGGAGTTTTCAAATTTCAAATTAAAAAAGGAGCAAGAATAAAATGGATGAAAACCAACAAAACATAAGACAGACTCGAATACGAGCGAAGGAGAAGGACAAGCAACAGAGTCATAATGACAATACTAAAAAGAGTGGTTGGATAAAAACTTGGATGAAAAAGATCGCGAAAGAAAATTTCAAAGCACAAAGAGCTTCTACCAGAAAATAAAGGTACATAAAAAACTAACTCTCTGAGTATCAAACGAATAAGAGATGAAAATGGAAAAGCAGCGGAAGACAATCAAGAAGGTAAATAAAAATAAAAAAACACTTCATGAATCTGCTAACAAAGATGAATGAAGAAAACTTAGAGGAACAAGATCAAAAATAAGAAAACGAAACTAAGGACCCACCGTCGATGGACAATTTCAGGAAAGGAAAATCGACAGTGGATGCCGTACATGGAGTAAAACAAATAATAGATAAAACAAAGAAAAACAACATCAACTTGATATTTCATTCATCGACTGCAAACAAGCATTCGACAGAATTAAAAGAGGGCAATTAATCATTGCAGTAAGCAAATTAGGAGTATCACAAACATTGAGAAATTTAATAGAACTAACCATGAAAGCTAGTACAGCCAGCGTAGTGACAGATTATGGAGAAACCGATACTTTTACAATAGATAGAGGTATAAGACAAGGTGACGTACTGTCAAGCACGTTATGCAATATAGCACTTGAGTATGTAACAAGAAGAATAGACAAATCTGGTTGACTGAGAAATGGAGGCGCACAGATAATAGCCTACGCAGATGATTTAATAATTATAACAAAGCAGAGAAAATTAATGACGAACATTTTAGAAAAAATTGAGGAATAAGGCAGTAAAAAAGTAACACATATAAGACTGGGAAAACACTAATTCGAAAAAACTGAGACATTCGAGTATTTAGGAATAACAATTACACAAACAGGAGAAAGAAGTACTGAAGTAATGGATAAAATACAATGCGTTAATAATAGTAACTATGCAAACTATGAGCTACTACATGGGGTAACTTATGCAATGATTGGCACTCAATTAGTCATTGGTTGTTTCAGAAATATTAGTGTTCAGTAATTCCAACATTACATGTATTTATAGGAACATAATCTTTATTCTGTTGGCAAACCTTATGTACCTAACCTAAGTTTATATGAGCGTACAAAGTGCGGAAAGACATTGTGAAAGTGTGTGCTGCATGATTTTAGGTAAGTTTTAATGAAACTCTTAATCATAGAGGTTCGGTAAAAGTGTAACAATTTGATTGCTATACTCTGATTTTTCTAAACTGGCGTGCACGTCATCAAAATAATAATCATAATAATGACGACACAATTTTACAAGGTTGCCAGCTGTCCTGGGTATTTAAAAATGGCTGCAATCAGCTGTTGCGCCCGTGCAATCTTGTGCGACAGTGCGCGGTTCGTATCAAATTCGTCAACTTCTCTGCCGTTTTTCGTACAGATATCAATCTTGTGGTTATGGTTTAACATCTACAATGGCAAAATATAAAAGAGTTTGCACCGTATTCGGGTCCAACACTGACAGCGACAAAAATCTTGAAGTTAGATTCGATTCCTGGCTACAGGCAAAAGAAACGAGAAATATGTAACGAAGTCAAATGTAACAAGTTAAACGTCAAAGAAGTTTGGTTATGCACACATGTATGAGCATGTGTTAGTGAAAAAGATCTGGCATCGTCGCCGAAAAAATATCACGGCTGCCAACATAACATGATTTATTACATGATTGGCAGGCGAAAATTGTGTCCTCGGTTAATACACCAATTACCTATTTATAACCACCGGTGATCAGTGTTATGTAACAAATGATCCTCAGATTAATTTCGATTCTTAAACTATTGTTATGCACATTCTCGAAATCAATCACGTTGGTACGAAAAAACTTCATGGCACAGCTGATTGATGACGTGTACGCCAGTTTAGAAAAATCAGAGTATACAAAGAATTTGCATATGCAATTTGAAGGAGGTTATAATACTGATTATAAATATTCTAAATTCCGTTAATCTGACTTTTTTTTAACCAGCCAATATATTTTTAGGCATCCCAATAATCGAGGCAATATTTTGTAACATTTAAGTTATTGGCATGGTGCCAATAACTATACCCTGATTTTTCTTAACTGGCGTTCACATCATTAAAATAATAATCATAATAATTATGGCACTATTTTACAAGGTTGCCAGCTGTCCTGGGTATTTAAAAATGGCTGCAATCAGCTGTTGCGCCCGTGCAATATTGTGCGACTGTGCTCGGTTCATATCAAATTCGTCGACTTCTCTGCCGTTTATCGTACAGATATCAATCTTGTGGTTATAGTTTAACATCTACAATGGCAAAATATGCATTGTAATAATCGATCAAATGTAACAAGTTAGACGTCTACGAAGTTTGGTTATACACACATGGATGAGCATGTGTTAAGTGAAAAAGATGTGGCATAGTCGCCGAAAAAATATCACGGCTGCCAACATAATATGATTTATTACATGATTGGCAGGCGAAAATTGTGTCCTCGGTTAATACACCAATTACCTATTTATAACCACCGGTGATCAGTGTTATGTAACAAATGATCCTCAGATTAATTTCGATTCTTAAACTATTGTTATGTACATTCTCGAAAACCATCACGTTGGTACGAAAAAACCTCATCGCACAGCAGTTTGATGACGTGCACGCCAGTTTAGAAAAATCAGAGTATACCACATTAGAAATTTCTTGCAACATCTAGTGATTGTCACCAAATGATATCTTATTAATAAGGTACTTACTAGGTACAAAGTACGGATCTATCTACCTAATTAATAATTATTATTTCCATTATGCAGAAAATATATTTCCTCAAAGGTACAATGTTGCCGATATATACTGGAAACACATAGAATTTAGAGTTCACAGACTTTTTTGTCTATTATTTATTGTTTTACATGTATGTCATACATTTTTGATAAATCAAAATATTTTGCATTTACAGATTATTAAAATGCCAAAAACAAAGAAGAACCGACCATACTAGAAAATATATAAATAATCTGGCATCGCACTTGCGTTAGAAGCACAGAATGATGAAATGTCCAAAAAGAGGGCTTCAGAAAAGTACGGTGTTCCCAGACAAACTTTGCAATTTCGGCTTAGTGACATATTTTCAAAAACGTCCCTTGGTCCAAATATTTACCTATCGCAAGAAAAGGAAGACATGTTATCTAGTTGGATCGTAGAAAGCCAAAATAAATGTTTTTAAAGGAGAAAGGAAAATGTGCAAGCTTCGGTAAAATCATTTTTGGATAATTGCAATTGACTCAACCCATTCAAAAACAATGTTCCTGGGCATTGCTGGTATGCAGGCAGATGGGCAATAATAATAATGCCCCTCTCCTCTCAACGCCCGCATTACTAGTAATAGTTCAGGGGCCTATGGTAAAATAAAATGTAGTTGGGTCAGAATTCTCTGTCAAAAATTATGACAGTAACCAATTACGCCATAGGTGGAGGAGTAGTACGGATTATTATTATTATAAGGGTTTTTTACGTTGCCATCGAAATATTACAATAAGAGCACTTGAAGCAGTCTCAGCAGCCAGTGCAAATATTTATGAACAGGACCTACGATATTGGTTTTTAAAAATTGAAAAATATGTAAAGGAAAAGGTATATTTTGAAATCCTGCAACATAGTAATTTACAAGTATGCCCAAAGATTAATTGAGTGTTGGCATCAAAAGGGAGTAAAAATATTTATGAGATAGACACAGGACTTGCTAAATCAAATGCAACGTAATGTTCACATTCTCAGCTGCAGGCTACGCTACCCCACCAATGATAATTTATCCCTATAAGAGAAGAGATTACCACATAATACTGCGCATTCTGTTCCGGGTACTTGGGAAATAGGTGTAAGTGACAGTGGATAGAAGAAAAGTGAGACTTTTTACGAGTATATCAGAAAATTTTTATATCCCTATTTAAAAAAAATGAAGTAATTTTTCCCATTATCTATTATCTTGTTTGTGGATGGGCATAAAACCCATCTCACTTATCAACTCAGTGAATTATGTTCCAAATTAAAAATCATACTGATCGCTCTTCATCCAAACAGTACTAGAATACTGCAACCGGCAGATGTTTCACCTTTTAAACTACTTAAAACATATTGGAAGAAGGCTCTCTTGGAGTATCGCTAAGAACATCCTCTAGATTCTTTAACTAAAGATAAAGTCGCTCCTTTATTAAAACCATTTGTAGACAACATCAAACCCAATATTATCGCAAATGGTTTCAGAGCCTATGGATTGCACCCTCAGAATGCGAATGCTATAGATGTTACAAAATGTTTGGGGCAATAAAAAAAATACCACGAAGTTCTTCAATAAAATCACAACTTTTTTATAGAACAGTAAGTTACCAACAGTTCCAGGAAATTGTGACTCCAAACAAAATCAGTGAATTTAAGATTTTGGATAATAATAAGATAGATATTTATCCCGAAGATTTTATAGCATTATACCAAATTTGGCAATTTTTCCATAATCAATCAGAAATGTTTATGAACAAGACTCTGTACTTGTAAACAAAATGAACTATAGAAATAACGACGCTACACAAGATTGTTTTACTACGAATGATACTATATTTTCGGTAAACATGATCCGATGAAGAACCTTTCAACATCATTTTAAACTGAGATGAGGCTGAAGTCGCTGATATCTTAGCCGCAGCATACGTATCTTAAAAACGTTTGTGCTCTATGGCAACAAATATTGAGGATATTCCTGCCTATTACGAAGATGGTGTTATTATAGAGCCATTTACTGTTAAAGATCATTTGCAGTGGCCAAAAACTCCCGAAAGAGCAGGTAAACATAAATTCAGAACGTTTGCCTTATGTTATGTTATGTAAAAATACAAGAAGGCAAAGAAGTTTTGAAACAATAATAATAAACAAAATGAACTATAGAAATAATGACGCTACACAAGATTGTTTTACTACAAATGATACTATATTTTCGGTAAACATGATATCCGATGAAGAACCTTTCAACATAATTTTAAATGGAGATCAGGTTGAAGTAGCTGATATCTTAGCCGCAGCATACGAATCTGAAGAACGTTTGTGCTATATGACGACAAACACAGACGAAAAGGAAGAAAAGAAACGAAAGCGGGCTGAAAAGAAAAAAGAAAATATAATTTTAAAAAACAGCAAAGCTTCTACTATAAAACCAACAAAACCACGTAAAAGAGAGCCAAAAACTGAAAATATCGATCGACTAAAAAGTAAACCTATAATAGATATTATATCTTCTCTTATAATAAAATCTCCGCTTATTACAAAAGAAAGTACGGACAATACCAATCAAAATCTGTATGCAGATCATTTTGAACAAGAAGCTGCCGATGCGTAAGTTATTTTTGGAGGAAACTTTGACTTCTTCATTTTACAATGCCAACAATAATTGTGTTATCAAGGGTCAATGTTTCATTTGCACGCGGATTTGTAGGCGATAATAGCTATTACATATAATTATGTATATGTTTATTTATGATTTTGTGGAATTTCATTAAGTTGAAAAAAAATTGTATTATTGTGTATTTGGGAAATGTTGATCTTGGAATTTAAACCTTTGAAAATTATCGCTGTGATATTGACATCAATAAATGCAATTGTGAAAGTGATAAATGAGATTTTTACATTAAAAACTAAAACTTTTATGGTGATGTATGAAAATTTGACTGTAATAACTTAAACTTCACGATAGATGAAAATTTACCAGTAATCGTTGACATTTCTGTAGAATCAAACCTTCGACAGTTTATCATTGCAATTTTGACAATAATCATTACAATTTTGACAGTAGTACTAGGAATTCTGATAATACCTAAAACTTTGGCAGTAATATATGAATTTTTTTTATTAATAACTGAAACTTTACTAAAATATTTAAATTACCCAGTAAATTTTGAAATGTCGGTAGAATAACTAAAGATTAGAAAACTTTACCAAACATAAACATTTGCCAGTAATCATTGAAATTTCTGTAGAATCAAACCGTTGGCAGTTTATCATTGCATATGCCTACATACTATTACTAGTACTACATCTGCCACCGGAATAAAATGCAATTATTGCACCAGAACATACCTTAGAGACTGCATACATAAAACAAATATACAAACCTCTAATAATACATTTGTTTTCAAAACTTGGTGAAAAGAACACCTGCAAGATACCTAATAATGTCTTAGTTAGTAAGTATTTTGTTTAGTTTATGTTAGGTAAGTTGGTAAATGTTTCAATTTTATGTTTTACATACGATATACATTTCTCATATTATTATTTTATGCTTCCCATATCAGGAACCGTTTTGCTATAGGTAATTAATTTAATGACAGGATAAGAGAAATCATGGGAGTAACACACACCATAATTGAGGACATCAGAGTAAACCAACTAAGATGGTATGGACATGTACAAAGAATGACAGACGAAAGACTACCAAAACAAATATGGGAATGGACACCACAGGGAAAAAGGAAAAGAGGAAGACCAAGGAGGAGCTGGAGAGAGGACGTGGATATAGAGCTGAGAGAGAGAGAAATAGAAGAGGACTTATGGATGGACAGAGACGGATGGAGACTGGAAATCGGAAGACGTCGGAAGACGTTGTAAACCGATATATATATATATATATATATATATATATATATATATATATATATAATTAATTTAATAATAAGTAAGTCCCAAATACAGTAACTGATGCCAATCAGTGCAAGGTGAGGGCCAATGACTAAACAAGTTATAGTTTTTTATTATTATATTTTAGTTTAAATTCTTACTGAATATATCAAATGTCTGTTGCATACTTGTTGCTAAAAAAAACATAACCTTCAATTAAAAAAAAATGCTCAAGAGTGTAACTTCCTGTTTAATTATTCATTGAAAGACAGAAATTACGGCTAAGGTGCCAATCATTACCTGATCTACCCTAATAAAGCACTATCCATGTTATCAAAATTGCAAATATATAAAACAATAAACCATGACGAAGAAGAATAAACATGACATGGCAGTAATGGAAGGAAAAATATTGAGGTAAACAATACTGGGACCTATAAAAATATACGAGAATGAATATCGAAGAAGGGCAAATAAGGAATTGGAAGAGAAGATAGGTGGAGGGACAGTAATAAGATATATAACAGCCCAAAGAATAATATGGATAGGGCATATATGGAGAGCAGGAGAGACATCAGCAATCACAGCTATCAAAGAATGGAAACCAAGCTGTAAACGGAGAAGAGGAAAAGCAGTACTGCGTTGGTACGATGAAGTTGAAAAAGACCTTAAGGAAATGGGAATAGAGAGATGGAAGAGTAGAAGACAGAAAGGAATGGCGAGGAATAGTTAATACAGCGGCAGCCATAGATAAAGAGGAAAATGAGGACTAATCCGCCTCGGAAATTGGATTGTGAAGACTCCTTATGAGTGGCTAAATCCCAAAAAGGAGTGTAAAGCCTTAATAATATATATCTTTACATTTCTCATTTTCTACTTTCCATTAGTTTTCTATAAATATGATCCATTTCTTTCGGTCGTTTGTCATGTTCTTTGCCTGTATCGTTGTTAGTCCTCGGTTTGTTAATATTTCTTTAATCGTGTCGTCCCAGGTTTTCTTTAGTCTGCCTCGTCCGATCTTCTTGCATTTTGCTTCCCACACAAGTTTTGGTTGTCTGTCTTCTTTCATCCTGTGCATGTAACCCCACCATCCTAACTGTCTCTTTTCAATAAATTCCAGGGTCGATTCTATTTCTGGTTCATTTCTTATTACTGAGCTTCCGATCTTAACGAATTTTGTTACCCCTTTCGTTCTTCTCAGGTGGAAAACAGCTTGTATTCTTTCCTTCTCCCTCTTTTTCAGATTCCACGTCTCACATCCAAATATTAATACTGGTCTTAGTAGTGTCTTGTATAACTTAGTTTTTGTTTTGGTCGATATTTCTTTTCTGCGTAGGATGGTTTAGTTCAGTTCATGGTAAGTACTTGTAGCCTTCTTAATCCTCATGTCAATCTCACTCACTTGTTCCCCGATACTGTTGAATACTACCCCCAAGTATTTAATTTCCTCCACTTGTTCAATTTTTGTGTCTTTTAATTTGATGTTTATCGCTTCCATACCTCCCACTACCATTACTTTAGTTTTATCCGTATTTATTTCCATTTGGTACTTTTCATGTTCTTTTATAATTTTGTTTCTTCATTCGCCAGTAATACAACGTCGTCTGCGAAAGCTCCTTGTTTCACACTGATGTTCCTTATTCTTCTGTATCCTATTTCCATTTCTCTTGTTCCTGTTTGGCATTTTCTTATTATCTCGTTTATGTAGATGATAAATATAATCGGACTTAGGCTTCCTCTGAGTTTCTTTCTGTTGACCGTATCAAATGCTTTTTTATGTCTATGAAGCCCATGTATACTTTTTTATTTTGTTTTTGTTTCTTCTCTGTGATCTGTTTGATTGTGAAAATGTGGTCTTGTATACTCCTCCCTTTCCGAAAACCACTTTGTGCCTCGTGTAATGTCGTTTCTACTGTTGTCCTTATTTTGTTTTCTATAATCTTCTCTAATATTTTCATTCCAGCACTTATTAGATTGACGCCTCTATAGTTACCATATTCTTTTCTGTCGCCTTTTTTGTATATTGGTACCACAAGTGCGGTCCTCCAGTCGACCGGTATCTGCTCCTCATCCCATACTCCATGATATACTTTTAATAGTAGTTTCTTCGCTTCTTCGCCGATAGTTTTCATCATTTCTGCTGTTATTTGGTCCTTTCCTGCCGCTTTTCCATTTTTTAGGCTCTTAATTACTATGTCTAATTCTTTTTTTGTTATCTCTTCGTTCTCGGTTTTGTTTTCACGGTTTTGTGCAATTTCTTCTATCTCTCTATCATAGTTTTCCTCAGCATTTAATAATTCCATGAAATATTCCCTCCATCTGTTCATAATCTGTTCATCTTCCCTTAATATATTTCCTAGTTTGCTCTTGATTACACAGTCTGTTTGTTTTTTTTTCTTTTCAGGAGCTCTTGATAACATTATAGAACAACTTCTAGTTATCTCTGCTGTTTCTTTCCATTATTTCTCCAAATTCTTCCCATGACTTTTGTTTCGCTTTTAGTATTACTTCTTTGACTTTCTTTCGGCTTTCTTTATACTGGTTATATTTTGCGTCTGATTTATCATTTAGGTATTGCTTCCAGGCCAGCTTATTATTTTTAATTTCCTCTTTAATTTCTGCTATCCACCATCTCGTTTGTTTCTTCTTGTTGGTTTTCCTCATTGTTCCACATGTTATTTTTGCTGCCTCTTTCATAATGCTCTTGTATTATCTTTTTTTGCGATATTAACTCTGTCACCATTTTTGTGTACTCTTTGGCTACTTGTTCCTCTCTCAGTTTGTATAGTTTTGTCGTCTCTCTTTCTTTTTTTATTTCTTTATCATGTCTGTCGTTTACTTCTACTGTGTTTTCTTTTATTTTTTAGATCAATAGGTAGTGGTCGCTATCAATTTCTAATCCTCTTCTAACCTTTGTATCGATTATATTATTACGATGTTCTCTATCTATTAAAATATAGTCGATAACTGATTTTTTGTTCCTTGCCCTTTCTTCTCTCGTATATGTATGTATGTCTTTGTGGTTGTAGAATGTATTTGTTATAATAAGGTCCTCTATTAAACAGAAGTCTAGCATTCTCTTCGCGATATCATTCCTTACGTTTTCGCCATGTTTACCTATTATTCCGTTAAAGATGTTATCACCTCTGCTTACTCTACAATTAAAATCTCCGGCAACATAAATTTCTCCTTTTAGGCTTTCTATTGCTTCTCCTAATTTATCCCAAAAATTCTTTTTGTTTTCCACTAAGTCATCGTCATTAGGTCCATATGTCACAACAATATTTCTTTTCTTATTTTGTCCGCAATTCTGTGTTATTGACATTATTCTTTCCGACCATGCTTTCCATTAGTCAATATTTTGGCTCCATTTCTTATGTATTATCAATCACTCCTACTCCTGCAGCTATCTTTTTGCATTCTTCTACTCCACTAAAGCATAAGGTATGACCGTTATCAGTTTTGATTTTCCCTACTCCCTTTTTCTTTGGCTCTGTTATTGCTAATATGTTTAGGTCTGCCTTCTCAAACTCGCCTTCTAGCTATTTTTCTTTATCTTTTATACCTCTTATATTCCATGCTCCCAATTTCCATATTTTTCATTTTCTGTTTCCTATTAATATATTTGTTTTGTTGTTGTATTTATCCCCTTTCTTTTTAGACTCGGTTTTGTTTTTATTACTCATTTCCGTTTTATTTGCTGATTTATTCTTCATTTTTCCCCTTCCCCGTTTTACTCTTTTCTGTATTAGTTTTTTTTGTATCTGCTCCTTTTCTTCATTCCATGACCATTGCTCTCCATTATATAGAACCTTCTTATATTTGATTATAACAAGCTTACCTGCTTCTCTTTGTTCCTTTGCAAATTTCCTTATTTGTGCTTGTATTTGTCTTTCTTCCTTTGTGTAGTCATTTTCTATGTATATTTGTGTATGCCTTAACTTATTTTTGTTTTTCATTACTTCCATTTTTTCTCTAAAGTTGTCGAGCTTGACAAGTTTAATCGGTTGGTAAGCCTTGTTAATTATATAGGAGTCCTTTATTTTAGTATCAACTCGTAGTTTTTCTTTTAATATATTTGTTATTTTTTCCATTGTATATGCTTCCTCTGGTTTTAAGCCTTTTATATCTATGTTGTTATTCTTCTCTCTTTTCTCTGTTTCTTGCCATTTAGTTTTTAGTTATCTTATTTCAATCTTCATTTTCTTGTTTTCTTCCCTTAACTCTTTCATATCTTCTTTATACGTTTTCTGCTCTGCTCTTATCATCTTTACATCGTTCATTTTCTCTATTGAAACATACGCATTAAATTGTCCATTTCTGTATTATGTGTGTACGTACTTATTTCTTCCAGTTCTTGGTAATTCTTCTTAGTTCTTCGATTTGCTTCTGTAGGACTGTTTTCGTTCCTTTTTCTCTTGCTTGCTTCCAGCTCTTCTATTTTATCGGTTTCGTTCATTCGCTTTGCTGTTTGTTTACTTTCCTGATGTATGTTATGCTGATTGTATACTTCCGAAATGTAGGTTATGTGTAGTTTTGGTTGCCTTCCGTTGTGCCGACTCGCTTCTCGGGTCGCCTCCGCGGAAGAATCGGACTTCGAGCTAACCTTACTTTCTTCTGTTGTTTTCTCAACGACAAACCTTTGCTTTTCTGTTTCCCTATTTTCTTTATACTTCCACTAGCTTTTGACTCTTTGCGTTGCGTAAAATTCGCTCGAAAACGTCCGTTTTCGGATTAAATCTTCGGAGCCGATACGCACTGCACCACTGTCAATCACATCAATCAAGCCTTAATAATAATAATAATAATTGGGGGTTATTCTAGTAATCACTTTTGCGATTGTGTAAATCGTTGACTCGGCCAGGTGTAATTTATTAATTGAGCCACATGCATCGATCGTCCACTCAGACTCGATGACTTATGCAAGGGGTTAAATGGGGCCCCTTTTGCATCTAATTATCGCCGGTTTGAATTATGCAGGGCCGCATTTCCGAGCGACCGTTCCGGCCGGAGTCGGACGACGCGATTAGTCCGTGAAGCCCGGGATAACGCAATTAGCACCTGTATTAGCACCTTTCGTCGCACAAAGGGTAATTGAAATTAATTGTGCCGGGAGAGAGGGAGCCGTCGTTGCAGCCGGAACAATCTTGTTCGCCATAATGCGTCAATGGCTATAATGGTAATAACTGTAGGTATGTGTGCAGGGGCAAGACGTGTGACGTATGGTGATGAGGATGAGGAGGCTTAACGGGAGATAATCCCATGATGGATGTGATGCTGTGAAGTGAGGCCCGGGGGCGGGGAGTTTTTAATTTCACGCCGAGTTTACGCATAAATGTAAGTAAATCGCGAACAAGTAAACGGGAGAGCTTGGAACGTTATTTTTTCAAACGTTATTACTCTCACATATTCAGCATATTTTAAGCTCCTTAAGGGGGATTAGGCAGGGGGTCGCGTTCTCTTGGGGCCTTTCCTTATGCGCGGCGCGCATTTTACGTAAAAATTACATTTAGTGCTTTCACCAACAAAAATATTACCACGGAATGTGTAATCGTGTCACGCGACGCAACACTGCGTCTTAAAAGGTGCCACGAGGGCGCGCAATTGATTACAGGAAATTTGTCTCGTTTAGGCGACAGTCACACACTAACACACACAAATAACCAAATGACAAATTATTTTTCTACGCAATGCGGATGACTATGTGTCGAATAATTTCGGTTAACCTGTGGGAGGCACGGCTTATCTCGTGCAATCCGCATGACCCGCGATTAACCGCACAAATAACGCACACAATCACGATAAAAATCAAATTTCATTATTATGACTCATACATTACACACACACACACGCGCGCATATACAATCATCCAAACGGACAAGAGTAATGGTATCAATTAAGCCCACAATTTCCATTACAGCTTTAATTTCAATCATTAAACCAAACATGAAAATCGCAATAAAAAGTTGCAGAATGTGGACTGTTTACTTCCATCGATGCCTACTAAAGTAAACAGTGCAAGACAAATTTGCTAATATTATTGATTATGACCAGTGATTATTTCTGAGGGCTTTGCCCTGGCTTTGTTTCTTGTTATTCGTTTCATTGTTTTATAACGCGTCAAGTTTAATGACAGAGCAATGCAAATGCGGTTACAATATTTATTTTTATAAATATTAGGTTCCACTGATTTTGTAAAGCGTCAGTTTCGATTTCTCCTGTTTTCCTGGATTGAAAATATTGAAAATTGAAAATCGACAGTACACGTGGATGCTTTTTTTTTCTACAATTAATTTTGATGCATTCCAACCCTAAATTAATCAGGAAATCAAATAATTCAACATAAAAAAATTACTATGCAAATCTGTGTATATGTTGCGTTCTACAATTCACCACCATATATATACATTCCATAGTTTACACCAGTGATTCCCAATGGGGGCGGTACCGCCCCCCGGTGGGCGCTGAAGGGATTTAGGGGGACGTTCCTGGCCCAAGGTATATTTAGGGGGCGTTGAGGACCAGCCGCCGCCCCCCGGTCAAAAACGGAGTTCCGTCAGAGCAAGAGTGTAAACCTAAAATCTACAGATCACATTTAAAAGAACAATTGAATGTTGGCTCCACCGAATCAACATGGGATTCCCCGTACTGACTGATATGTACATCGGACCACTTCGAGAGCCTCGGGATTACCCCGCTTGCCCGGTTTTGTGTGCAAGGCTGCATTCTGACTTCCTGACTGACACGCAACGAGTCAAGTATATTTGACCTTTTGGTTTGGACTGTAATTAATTGTCATATTGTGATCATTATTGTAAATAAAGTAATATTCATATTAAGTGGACCTGGTAATTAAAAATATATCGTTGGTGAAATAGAGGTGGAGAATAGAGGTAAGTACTTACATATTATCTATTGTTATATTTCATGGGCTGCAATTTATGTACATGTATTTCCAAATATTTAATATTTCTGGTTTCATATAAATTTGTAACGGTCCCGAAATAGCGTTGGCAAAAACTGCTTTTTAATAATTAACTGGCGTATAGACCTGCACGGTAGGCAACCATGCTTGCATTTTTTTGTTGTGGTGACGCGTTTCCCCTGTGAGCGATTTTTAAATTCGCCGGCGAGACGCCGCCATGGGTAGAACTCAATTGACTCGTGTCCAGTATAGATCGTGCCAGAAGAACCGTTGAGCTAAGGTTTCATCCATCCGGTTTACGGGAATAATCAACGGTTCTCAGCTAACCACCCTTGAGGGGATTGAGGCACCGAGTACGGGGCAGAGATCTAAAACGCTCATAACACCTGAGTAAGTAGTTATTTCTTTTCCGTTTCTTGAAGCCACGTGTCCGGCCATTTTGACTAAGGCCATGTGCTTTGTAGGCGTTTGGCTACGGGCTGAGCAGCTCGGCCAAAACCATTCTTGGCTGGAGGCCGCGAGTCGAGCACCAGGCGTCCACGACGCGAAACCGCCGACATCCCGGAGCTGCACCCAGCCACCGACGACGACCACCAGATAACCAGGCCAGATAAACAGATCCAAATATATATTTTTTTTTTGTGTGCTCGATTGAGCCATTTGTTTCGGGTTATTCTTTTGTGTATAAATTGCGTTTACGTGTTTCGTGTCGTACGTGTCTTGCGCTGTGTACGAGAAAGGTTGCTCCCTCGGCCCTTTCAATCGCGCGATTAGGAGCTTATTTTATTCGGCCGAATAGAGTAAACCCTGCGCGAAAGGGTGGCGTTCGGAGGTATTTGTTTTCAGGAGCGCGGACACGGTGTCCATCGTTTGTGTGTGAATAAACGCCGATATTATACTACAAACTCACACCTGTTATTTTTTGTTCCCCCCACGTTTTCTCATTTATTTCAGTTACAGTTTTCGATTCCATTTAATTCAGTTACAGTTTTCTATTCCATTTAATTCAGTTACAGTTTTCTATTCCATTCATTTCAGTTACAGTTTTCTATTCTCACTGCGAGATTTAAATCTGGTGGTGTTGGCGCCAAACGGTCAGCGTTGTGACAGTTCGTGATTTCTGAACTTCGCTGACTGTCTGCCGCCCACCCACGCAGGTAGGGTGGAGCCCCCCTTTGCGACGAAGTAGCAACGAGGTAAAATTACGTGGAGCCTTTTTTTTAACCCCCCCACTCTCTGACACCGAGAGCCTGGCCCTCGTCACTACTTCGAAGGGACCCTCCACTCGCTCCACGGCCTAACGCGCCGACTGCCCTTCAGGTACGTCACAATTTGTTTTAATTTTTAATCGCCTGTAATATACAATGTGTCTTCGGATAGATGTTATAAGATTTTTTTATAGATACATTAACCAAAACTATAGGAATAATTATTTCATGTTTTGAAATTAAGCCCTGATACTTTGTTTAAAAAAAAATTGAACCCACATTTTGGATTTTGAGTCAATAGGAAATTGATAGTTCAGGAAAGATTTTTTTTTCTAAGCGGTAAAATATATTAATTATGACATACATACGGCAAAATATTATTATTAAATTATAAATCCAAAATAAGTATACAAAATTAGAAAATTGCTTTTACAACTCTCTAACGTACATTTTTTGTAGAGCCGCAGATTTTATATTTGTATTCAAATACACGGGTCACATGTACACGTGTACGTACGGCATAATTACACGTGTAATTAGTTACACGTATAATTACACGTGTAATTATTTACATGTATAATTACACGTGTCAGAGCAAAGCATTGTTCACTGCTTCCAGAAAACGTCGATATGTTAATATTTTTGAACCAGAATCGTTCTTTATTGTAAGAATAAATCGTTATTTTGATCGCCGCGCGAATTTAGAGTTGTTTTTCTACTACGGGTAATTTAGTTACTGTTTTAGTTACATAGTAACTTATTTAGTTACATCAGAATCTTACGATATCCTAAGTTCATGTACATATTTATTTACCAAAGTATGAAATAAATTACTGAATGAAAAAACCGAGAGTATTATAATTAGACATGTAATTACATAATTACACGTGTAAAATAAATACACGTTTAATTATATTTACACGTGTAGAATAAATACACGTGTAATTATAATTAACACGTAAAATAAATACACGTGTGATTACACGTGTAATTACTTCTATCCTGGGACACTCTGCATATTGGGCTATGTAGACCCAAATAGTGTTTGATGCTGCGCGCAAGAAATTTTTACAAAATTTAAAATTTTTAATTTTGTTTTTAAATTGGTTTGTTCTGCGCTAACAACAACTACTTGTTAATATTTTTCTTGTTTTATTTTTAAGATATGTCGGAATCAAAGAAAAAATGTAGACAATACAATGTCGAATATTTAAAATATGGTATTATTCAGTCACCCACAAACAAGACATTGCCAATTTGCCTGATTTGCCAGAAAGTTTTCTCAAATGAAGCCATGAAACCTTCAGGATTACAAGAACATTTGAGCAAAATACATCCTGTTATAAAAGATAAAAATTTATCTTACTTTCAAATGCTCAAAAATCAACATTCGAGACGTCCAACTTCAGTCGGTATGTTTTCAGCAGCATCAAAACAAGACAATGATGGGTTACGTGCATCTTACAATATTTCGTTGCTTATTGGTAAATCGAGAAAACCGCACACTACTGGAGAAGAATTAATACTGCCAGCTGTGAGTGAAGTTCTCCGTACTGTACTTTACAAGTCACCTTCAGATATTTTTAAAAAAATCTCCTTGAGTAATAATACTGTACAGAGACGAATCGACCAAATGTCCGAGAATGTGGAGAGTTCTCTAGTCGAATTTTTGAAGACGACCGAATTTTCTATACAGCTCGATGAGTCTACATTGCCTAACAATGAGGCATTACTTCTATCGTATGTTCGCTCCATAAGAGATGAGAACATTTGTCAAGAACTATTATTCGCAAAAAAATTAGAAACTGATACTAAAGGAAAATCTGTATTTGACGTTTTGGAACAATATTTTAAAGAGAAATATATCCTTCAGAATAATATAGTATCCGTTGCTGCTGATAGTGCTCCGGCAATGGTTGGACGATACCGCGGGTTTATTGCATATTTAAAAAAAGCTGTACCAAATGTAGTCGTCATGCTTTGTGTGCTTCACAGACAACATTTAGATGCAAAAAACATTAATAATCGCCTTCATTGTTTGCTGCAGTACGTAATTACAGGGGTTAATAGAATCAGAAGCAATTCTCTTAACGATAGATTGTTTAGAAAGCTTTGTGATGAAAACGACCAGGACTTTAATCGTTTACTGTTGCACACAGAAGTTCGATAGTTGTCAAAAGGTACTTGTCTGCAAAGATTTTATGAACTATTTGACTCAGTCATAACGTTTCTCAAAAATAAAGATGATTCCTTAAAAGAAAATTTATTGAAATTTAAATATGATTTAGCGTATTTATCAGATTTATTTAATAAATTTAACGAACCCAATCTGCAGCTACAAGGAGATAATTTGAATTTAATTAAAGCTTAGGCAATAATTTCGGCATACGTGTCAAAACTTGCATTACACAAATTAAATTTGGGTCGGAGAGAATTCCATCAGTTTCAAAATCTTTCCTCGGTGAAAACAAGTGATGATGACATTTTGGTTTATTGCCTGCATTTAGAAACCCTTTAAGAAGATTTTTTTGTTAGATTTCAAGATATCCTCAATATGATAATTCCGGACTGGGTCTTGGAACCTTGCACAAACATTGAAACAGCAGAAGTATTTTTACAGGAGCAGCTCATGGAATTGTCAACAACGAAGAATTAAAACTAAAATTGAAACTTGGCTACCAAGCATTTTGGCTTCAAAGACAAATTCCAATGTTATATCCGACCATATGGAGTGCAGTAAAGAAGTTTTTTCTAGCATTTCCATCATCGTATTTAGCCGAAAGAGGATTTAGTGTAGTATCCAATCTACTAACAAAAAAAAAACGGAGCAGATTGTCAATAGTAGATCGCGGTGACTTAAGGTTGCTCATGACAAAACTAGCACCGAATATAGACAAATTAGTGTCATTACATCAAGCAGCCCTCTCACTAGTGCTCTTTTTTGTGTATATAGGTATGTGTATTTTTTTGTTAAGACCTAATCAAATATTTTTAAAAATGCGTCCTTGTTTTTAAATATATACGTAGTATAATATAGTTCACCAAGAGGGGTGCTCTAGAAATGCTCTTTGAAAAGGTGGGAAACTTATATTGATTTTAAGTGAGATTTTATTTCCGAATGGCGGTGAGTAATTTGTTTTTTCGAAAGGGGGCGGTAGGCTAAAAAAGGTTGGGAACCTCTAGTTTACACAGAATTATTTAAGAAAAAATTATCCCCAACTAGTTTCCAATTCAATTTTTCTTTATGATCTTTTTTTAGAGAAAATTGAAACATTTTTCGTTTGTTAAAAATTCCGTCATTAACTTTGGAATGATGTTTTAGATTTCTCCATATACCTAAGTTTATGGGGAACTTTTGTTTTCTTGAAAATTTTCGAACTACAGAATTCAACGGAAATATCCGTATCACTGGGTCCTAATACTATTTTTGAAAAATGTCTTTTGACAATAAATCAAATACACTTCCGTACAAAATTAAGGGACCACTAGTGAAATTGAAAATAAATTTAAAACCCGATATCTAAATTTAATGAAACGAATAAATATATAAATCCGAGTGTTTTCTTATAGTTTAGAAGACTTAAGAGCTATTAAAATTAACAAACTTTGCTTATATGGACTTGAAGGAATAAAGTTCAAAATTAGACCAAAATACCAATTGTCTTCTTTTGAACTGAAATCCTAATTTATAATAAAAAGTAACATTAGTAATAGTATGTATGCCCTCCTCTTGCAGTACTACAAGCTTCTAATCTTCTCGGCATACTTGAGACTAAGGTTAGCATTCTTTCTTGGGGTCTTGGCTCTTGGGCTCATCAAGAGTTACTGGCGGTCTAGGTGCGTTTTTAATTTTTTGGCCCCATTGACCCCAGAGATGCTCAATTGAATTGAGGTCAGGGCTTTTGAAAGGCCATTCCAAACATCGAATATTTGTATCTATCAACGCAGTTGTGACAATGTTAGCTGTATAAGGTTTGCCATTGTCTTGCATAAAAATAATTCCCTTGTAGAAATTTTCGGCAAATTGTTGTACATGGGGTACAATAATTTCGTCTCTATATCTTCTTGCTGCTAGCGACCAACTTCGTATGATAACCAATTCTGTACGACCATTAATTTGTATCCCGCCCCTAACCATTGTAGACCCCCACCATATTTGTCAAATTCTCGAATGGTTCATGGTGCAAATTGCTCAGGTGGTCTTCGTAAGAACAGAACACGGCGATGATTCTTGTTTAGGAAGAATCTGGACTTTCCGAAAACAAAACGGAGTTCCACTGCCCCTAGTCCCAACCTTGATGATTTTGACAAAAGTTTAAGCGATTTCTTTTGTGAATAGCTGTGAGATTAGACCGGTTGCTGGTTTTCTAGCAGACAAATTGACTTCATTCGGGCTTCTTCTCACTGTTTTGGTTGAAATTTCTGTTCCAGTGGCTAATCGAAGATCTTTTTCTAATTCACTAGGTGCTAGATGTTACAAACCGCTGTCTTACACCCTGAATTTCGATAAAACGATATTCTCTGCGTGTTGTTTTTTTTTTCTTTTAGCACCTTGTTTACATCTTCTTTTGGAACTACTAGTCCCTTTGAACCGTGCTGCTAAATAATTTTAGTTTACTGACAGTCATCCCAATAATTACTACTACAAAGTTGCATTTAACAGATATTGCAAAGCAATGTGAATGCAATTATAGTGATTTGCAAAAAAATGATTGATGCAAGATAATGGACATTAGATCTGAAGGGTACCTGATTGATGATGAAGATCCAAGGAAAACATTTGCAACCATGAAGGTATTATACGAAAATGTAATTAAAGAAATTGAAGATAGATTTAATGACAAATCAATAAATACTGTGGTATTGGCAAGTAAATTTGAGACCTGTCAGTCATTATATAATTTAAAAGAAAGTAAAGTCAGAAAGTTTTGTGAGAACTTTTCGATTCTTAACGCAGAAGCTGTACGTGCAGATCTGAAATCTTGTAATTATTTTATCAAGTCTATGTAACAAAGTAGAACATATACAGCAGACGAAAGTCTTGTGTCAAAAATATTGGAAGCTGACATGGGATATAATGAGTTACAAAAGCTTTGTGAAATATTTCTTGTCATTCCTGTAACAACAGCCTCAGTAGAAATATTGTTCAGTTCAATGAACAGAATACTGAGCAAGACACAAATAGAATGCTACCAGGAACTGTAATGCATTGTATGGTGATGAGCATTGAAGGACCTGAAATTTCCACAGAGGAATTTTCAGAGAATACAGTACACTTATATGCTGTTAAAAAACCTCGACGTATACGATTTCTTTGAAGTTTTAATATTTAATGTGTTAATCATTATATATATATATGGCCTTAGACTCCTAGCGGAGTATTAGCCGCTCCTTTCTTGGAGCTCTTTTGGTCCTTTTTTTTGCGGTGGATCAGTCCACATTTTCTATTTTTCCTTCATAAGTTCTTGTGTGTTTTTGTTTCTTGTATTATTTTTTTCCATTCCTTTCTCTGTTGCACCTTCTTCTTCCATTCTGTGACTTTCATTATTCTCATATCTTCATGTATTTGGTCCTGCCATCTTATCTTCGGTCTTCCTCTTGATCTGCTGAGTGGTGGTTTCCAGCTCGTGATTTTCTTCAATATGGGGTCTTGGCTCCTTTGTATGTGACCATACCAACTGAGCCTCCGTGCTTTTATGAATTTTACTATGTCTTCCTCTTCTAGAATACTTTTTATTTCTTCGTTTCTTAGTAGTCTGTGCTCTTGGCCTTGTATTTTCTTAGGGCCCAGTGATCTTCTTATAATTCTTCTTTCCAGTATTCTCAATCTTTCTTCGTCTCTTTTGGTCAGGCACATTGTCTCTGCTGCGTATGTTGTTACTGTTCTTGTGTTGGTTTTGTAGATTTTTATTTTAGTTTTCGTGCTGAGGTTTTTGTCTTTAAGCAGCTTCTGGTATTTCCAGAAGGCCATTTTCCCCGCCTTTATTCTTTCACAAATTTCGATAAATCTGTCGTTGCTTCCATACTGTGACTCCTAGATATTTGTAGCTATTTACTCGTTGGAATGTGTACTGGGCTATTTGTATCTTTGCTGGTTTGTTTTCTTCATGCGTACGTGCACTGTGCATATATTTTGTTTTCTCCTCGTTGATGCTTAATCCTCTTATATGTGCCTCCTTGATAATTGTAGCCATAGTTTTGTCTAGGCTCTTTTTACTTGTTGTTGCCAGTGCGAGGTTATCTGCGTAGCCAATTATCTGTGTTTCGTTCTGTACTAGTGATTTGTTGTTTCCCACTTTGCTTATAATGCATTCTAGCATAATGTTAAAAAGCACTGTTGATAGACCGTATCCCTGTCTTACTCCTTTTCCTATGTTTACTTTATTTGTTTTACTGTCTCTTGTGATGATCTCTGCCGTTGAGTGTTCATTGTCATTTTTGTTAGATTTATCAGCTTGTTCGGTATTCCCATTTCCACCATTTCCTTTACCAGTTGCTCTCTTATTACGCAGTCAAACGCTTGTTTGAAATCTATAAATAGGATATGTAGCTCCTTTCCGTACTCGTAGCATTTTTCTATTATTTGTGTCAATACGTGTATGGCGTCTATTGTTGATTTTCCTCTTCTGAACCCGTTCTGGTATGGGCCAATCTTGGCTTCCGTGTGCTGTGTTAGTGTATTCCTTATTAGTTCTGTTAGTATTTTGTACGTTGTATTTAGTAGCATTATAGGCCTATAGTTCTCACATTTCGTTGTGTCTCCTTTTTTGTGTATTGGTGTTATTTGTCCGTTCTTCCATTCCGAGGGCACTTTTTCTTCTTTCCATACTTTGTTAATTAGACTGTATATTCTCTCCGTTAGTACTGCTCCTCCCTTCTTTATCAGTTCGTTATTTATTTCGTCCGGCCCTGCTGTTTTGTGTAGTTTTAGCTTTTTTATCGTCTGCGTGAGTTCTTCGTAGTTGGGTGGTTCTTCGTCTTCCGCACTGATTACTGCTACCTCGTCCTCTGTTTGTGTTTCCAGGTATATTTTCGTGAAATGTTCTTCCCATTATTTCTTCCTGATTTTGGTGGCAGGCCTACTTTTGTTGTTCTGTCGTTTGATATATCCGTATAGCTTCCTGTTGTCCTTGCTATTTTCTTCTATTTCCTGTAGTTCTTTATCTAGCCAGTCTATTTTTTTCTTTTTGTAGTGTTTCTTTGCGTCGCGTTGGGCTTGTCTGTATTCTTGGAGGTCCTCTACTTTTTTTGTCTTTATCCATTTCTTCCTTTTTTGACTTTTTTCTGCACTTTTCTCCTGGCACTCTTCGTCGAACCATTGTTTTGCTGGTTTTTTATTTCCCAGGCCTATTATCTGTTCAGCTGTTTCTATTATAGTGTTCTTTATTCTGCTCCAGTCCTTTTCTATCGTTGTTGTTTCTTCGGTATCGAGTTTGTTTTCAATTGCAGATCTATATTCTGTTTCTGTGCTCTCATTATCTAGCTTCCTTAGGTTCCATTTCCTTCTTCTTTCTTCTTTATTGTTGTTACGGATTATAATTTCGTTCTTTGCAATTATCAGCACGTGGTCCGTATCCGCATTGGCTCCTCTATAAGATCTAATATCCTGTATCATTTTCTTCCATTTCTTTGAGATGGGCACGTGGTCTATTTGGTTCCCATCTGTTCTTCCTGGTATCATCCATGTTATTTTATGTTCTCTCTTGTGTTTGAATGTCGTACTTGCTACGAATGTGTTTGTTGCTGCTGCTAGGTTGCATATTCGTGAGCCGTTATCGTTTGTTTTGTCGTGTATTGTTTCCCTCCCTGCAACGTCTCTGTTTTGTTCCTCTTTCCCAATTTTCCCATTAAAGTCGCCAATTATAATTAAAATGTCGTTCCTGGGTATTTCCTCACAGATCTCCTCTAGCTTGTCATAGAATTCCAGCTTAGTGTCTTCCCCCGCTTCTTCTGTGGGTGCATATACGTTGACTATCGTTATGTTGGCCTGCTTATACATTATACATTACTATAATTGGGTTTTTAATATGAAAATTGTAACTACTTTTTTATATTTGGTAAATGAAACTATTTTTTTAACCAACAAAAACATATTGTTTTATCTTTTTACCTTCTTAAATAAAATAGGTCTACACTTGAATCTATAGGTACAGATGCCCTGCCCCACGTATTAGTATAAAACAAAATAACTGCATTAACAGCAGAGTAGAAATGAAATTGTCAAGAATTAAATGGTGCAAACAAAACATCGGCCTTAACCTAAATTTCAAAACTTTTTATTAAATCTTGGAAAACAAATATATTCAAGCATACGGTCTTCCTCGTGCGGTAATTTAAGAGATTGCCGAGATACACCGTGCAATGAATTAAATCAAGCGATAAGAAGTGGAAATTGGATAGGGCACTCACATCCACACACTGACTCATAACACAAACACTTATTTCGCACTTACACACACGTATATAGGTACACGGATTCTGTGTCCTGGCTTTTATTTTATATCGGTCGTGAGGTTGGAGGGCTCTTCTCCCGATGGGGATGGCGGATGTAGATAAAACTCCAATTTCACATTATATATATATATATATATATATATATATATATATATATATATATATATATATATATATATATATATACGCGTTTATGTATAAGAAAGGGTGTCCAGGTCCGCAGGTGTAACGAAACAGCAGATTATGCCTCTGGGCAAGAGTACAGGCTACCAGAGAGGTGGCGTGGGGCGAAGACGAATTAAGGGATTGAAAATTTGGCAGGAGTAATTACGAACGGAAATATCTTTTTCCCGTTCCCGACTTGGGTGGGAAATTTACGAACGCCCCTCAGTACCGATAACTTACTGCACTCCATGGAGAATGCGGATTGTGGAAGTAGTGTACTGAGGTTTATGGTGTCCTTAGGGGTTGCTACACATTAATTTAGTGGCGAAGTTCCAGTCATAGTGAGGCGTTAGTTGCATTTTCTTTAAACCCGAGCGCTGTATCATAATCGACTAATACCTAGCTTAAAACTATTAGATTAATTGGAGCATTTATTAAATTATTGCAGAAATTGTTAATACATGATGTGGATGAGTAGTTATAAACTTATAAATAATTGAAAATGTAAAATCTTAAAAGCAATGACTATGCTAACACTAACATTTCAATGGCTTCAATAAACGTATATTAATAGAATGCATTGTACTTGTAGGGCAATTGGAAATCCAAAGAGTTTAAAATATAAAATTTTACTTTCGCATTTGTGGGGATTCATTACATTCTGCAATTTTCTGTAAAAATTTATTACGTCTACCAATGTATTTTTAAACTTAAATTGTGCTCTCGATTTATGGTTGCTTGCTCAAGTACTGCCGCGCACAGGAAGAGTATTTATGAATATTTCCGCTGAAAATATGTATCAAAAATATCTCAGATAATATTAAATATTAAACCGCGGGACACATAGCTTCATTACATGGATGATAACACAACTCTTTCTGAACCTTTTGGACATTCTCGAGTTGAAAACTTGATTTTATTCTACTTGCCTATTTTTTTACGATATATTGCTATGTAAGTACATACTCAATTACAGAAATCTTCTCGATGACGGATAATTTGAAAATAAATGCTTGTTGGATGCATGTAATATTTTCAAAGGTTAAAATAGATGTAAAAATATAAGTTTTTCCGAAGATATGTCGATATGTATTCGAACAGTTACTGAATAAATTAAATTAAATAAATAGTGATATTAATTTCTATGAAATCGTTTTTGTTGAAAGTTCTAATCTAAAGAGTACAGCTCAATTATAATTTTTTATTATCACTGTCACTGACGGTTTTAAAATTTTGCAAAAACGTTTGACATTTTGTAGTATTAAATGCATCAAGAGAAAAACATGTTTTCAAATCGTTTTTGATGAAACTTGTGATCTAAAGAGTACAGCTTAATTATAAATTTTTATTAGCACTGTCACTGACGGTTTTAAGATTTTGGAAAAACTTTTGACATTTTGTAGTATTAAATGCAACAAAAGAAAAACATGTTTTCCAAGAGCTTTATTTGCAATATCGTTTGTCAAATTTTCCCACTAAAGTCGTTAAATATGTTCATTTTCAATTCCAATTGTGTACAAGTTTTAAATTTTCCAATTTTCAAACACAAGTTTCTAAAGCTGTTCATTTTTGAGCTCCTGCTATGAAATTGTCTCAAATTTGCAACTACAGATCGCCCAAGTTATATTTTCTTTTGCAACTATCCAAATCTGCTAAATTTTCTGCTGTAAATATCCAAATCTACCGTTTTTAAAATGAAACCATCGAAGTCGGTCATTTGCATCTACAATTGTTAAAATTAGTCGAGTGTTTACATCAGCTGTAATTTTCAATATCATTTGTCAAATTTTCCCACTAAAGTCGTTATTACTCTCTACTTAAAGAAATATCGCAAATGCCAAAAAACACCATTATATATATTTTTAAGTTTCCGATGTAATTCGTGTTTGTTGGTAAAAACCGCAAAAAATAAGAAGATGCTATAATTATATTGAGTAGTATATGTTAATTTTTCAATTGTAATTGTCCAGTTCTGTTAATCTATTTACTCAAGTTTTTAAGTACTAAGCTGCAGATGTTAACGTCGGCAATTGTGAAATATTGGAGCAATATGTTCTGAAAGTATTCTAAAAATTGGGTTAATTTTGAATTTGAGAGCATTGATTGAGAATATTATCCTATTTGGGTATTTTCTGGGAAGGATTATTGAAAAGTTGTCGTGATTTCGGGGCACTGTTTTCTAAAAGTTTGAAACTTCTTAGATTTTTTAAGCTTTTAGAAAACAGTGCCCCAAAATCAAGACAACTTTTCAATAATCCTTCCAAGAAAATGTAACGTTCTGTCAATCTACTTACACAAGTTTTTAAGTACTAAGCTGCAGATGTTTACGTCGGCAGTTGTGTATTGGAGCAATATGTTCTAAAAGTATTCAAAAAATTGGGTTAATTTTGAATTTGAGAGCATTGATTGAGAATATTATCCTATTTGGGTATTTTCTGGGAAGGATTATTGAAAGGTTGTCGTGATTTCGGGGCACTGTTTTCTAAAAGTACATATAGATCCTGCGTTAAAAATCGAAAAATTGGCAACTTTTTCATAGATGAGTGCTCTGAAATTTAAAAATTGAACAATTGTTTATCGATAGATGGCATAAACTCCAAAATTGGAAACAAAAATCAATTTAAAAATTCTTACAATTTTCGTTTTAAATGATCAAAATCGCTCGGAAGAATCTCTGCACATATTAAAACATTACATTTTCAAATATTTAAAATTCAAATTGACCTATTTTTACAAATCAGTTTTGTAATATTTCTAAATTGACAAAATTTTCAGAATTGTTTGCTTAAAAAATCCAAGAAGTTTTATACTTTTAGAAAACAGTGCCCCAAAATCACGACAACTTTTCAATAATCCTTCCTAGAAAATGTAAAGTTCTGTCAATCTATTTACACAAGTTTTTAAGTACTCAGCTGCAGATGTTTACGTCGGCAATTGTGAAATATTAGAGCAATATATTCTGAAAGTATTCTAAAAATTGGGTTAATTTTGAATTTGAGAGCATTGATTCAGAATATTATCCTATTTGGGTATTTTCTGGGAAGGATTATTGAAAGGTTGTCGTGATTTTGGGGCACTGTTTTCTAAAAGTACATATAGATTCTGCGTTAAAAATCGAAAAATTGGCAACGTTTTCATCGTTTGGTGCTCTAAAATTTAAAAACTGAACAATTGTTTAGCGATAGATGGCATACATTCCAAAATTGACAACAAAAATCAATATAAAAATTCTTACATTTGTCGTTTTAAATGATCAAAATCGCTCGGAAGAAATCTCTGCACATATTAAAACATTACATTTTCAAAAATTTAAAATTCAAATTGACCTATTTTTACAAATCAGTTTTGTAATATTTCTAAATTGACAAAATTTTCAGAATTGTTTGCTTAAAAAATCCAAGAAGTTTTAAACTTTTAGAAAACAGTGCCCCGAAATCACGACAACTTTTTAATAAACCTTCCCAGAAAATGTAAAGTTCTGTCAATCTATTTACACAAGTTTTTAAGTACTTAGCTGCAGATGTTAACGTCGGCAATTGTGAAATATTGGTGCAATATGTTCTGAAAGTATTCTAAAAATTGGGTTAATTTTGAAGTTGAGAGCATTGATTGAGAATATTATCCTATTTGGGTATTTTCTGGGAAGAATTATTGAAAGGTTGTCGTGATTTCGGGGCACTGTTTTCAAAAAGTTTGAAACTTCTTGGATTTTTTAAACTTTTAAAAAACAGTGCCCCGAAATCACGACAACTTTTTAATAATCCTTCCCAGAAAATGTAAAGTTCTGTCAATCTATTTACACAAGTTTTTAAGTACTAAGCTGCAGATGTTAACGTCGGCAATTGTGAAATATTGAAGGAATATGTTCTGAAAGTATTCTAAAATTTGGGTTAATTTTGAATTTGAGAGCATTGATTGAGAATATTATCCTATTTGGGTATTTTCTGGGAAGAATTATTGAAAGGTTGTCGTGATTTCGGGGCACTGTTTTCAAAAAGTTTGAAACTTCTTGGATTTTTTAAGAAAAGTATTCTGAAAATTTTGTCAATTTAGAAATATTACAAAACTGATTTATAAAATTTGGTCAATTTGAATTTTTTATTTAAAAAAATGCGATTCTTGAATATATGCAGAGATTTCTTCCAAGCAATTTTGATCATTTAAAACGAAAACTGAACGAATTTTAAAATTGATTTTTGTTAAAAATATTATCAATTTTAGAATTTATTGCCATCTATCGATCAACAATTGTTCAATTTTTTTAAATTTTGGAGCACCGGTCTAAAAAATCGTTGCCAATTTTTTTCAATTCAATTTTACCCGAAAACAGCCTCGCTTGCGAGATTTTAGCAATCTTCATTTTCGTTTTTTTTTTTAAATTTTATTTGTTGAATACATATCCGAGGGCTGAGGAGTGAATAGTGGCTCACCCTGTATATATGTATATGTATACAACAAATAAAATTAAAAAAAAAAACGAAAATAAAGATTGCTAAAATTTCGCAAGCGATGCCGTTTCCAGGTAAAATTGAATCGAAAGCCCAAATTTAATTTTAAATTTTGGATTGTTTTGTGATCTGCATGATGGCGGTTCGGAAATTGTTCCCTGTAAAAACGCTTTGGAGCACGGGCGTTATCATTACAAGCACCTTATCAAACTTTTATCATATCGACGTATTCTTTTTGTTTTGAAAATATGAAGAAACACCTCTGATGCTTTTATTGTTTTCAATATCAGTCAAGTAAAGTTAAGTAAATGTAATAATAAATAAAAATGAATAATTATATTCATTTCTATCATATCTTTTTTCATGAAAGTTGTAATCTAAAGAGTACAGCTCAATTATAAATTTTTATTAGCACTGTCGCAGAATGTTTTAAAATTTTGGAAAAACCTTTGAAGTTTTGTAGTATTAAATGCAACAAGAGAAAAAACATGTTTTCCAATAGCTTCAAAATGAATTTTGAGACTTAATTACAACGGTATATTGTCAAATATGGTGGGAAAAATATTGGACCTATAAAATAGGTTCTGGTAAAAAAAACTTGAAATTTATTATTGCTCTGGTAATGTCAAACTCAATTCACGTGAGTCTACGTATATTTTATTATAAGTAAAAGTTAAGAAGAGAATATTCTGTAATATAAATAATTAACTTGAGCATTTTCCAATATTTAGATTTAATTGTCTGCAAAACTTTTTTATACAACACCATTAAAATTTCATGAGTATGTGAAGAAAATAACATGTATATTTAATAGTTGTCAAATAAATGCATAGTACCTAGTACTATTTGAAAATAGTATATTATACCCTAAGGAAGCGATTTAATAAATTATTTACATTATGTTTTTAAATTTCTACAGATATTTTGGAAATCAGAGGTGTTAGTTACCATTTTGAAAAACTATTTTTTGGTCTATCTAAACGTGCAGAAATCCAATATGGCTGCCTTAACAAAATAAAATTAAATATCGTAACTCGAAATCTAGAATATTTCTGTCAAAGTCATTCTATTCAAGGGGTTCAAAAATATAAAATTGCCGAACTTGATGAAAATAGCGTCAATTGCAGGGAAAATGCTAATTATGTTCTGAAATCATAGTTTTCCGTTTTTTTGTGATAAATCAGGAACCTATTACAATAATCAGATTTTTTTTCATATTCTCAATCGCCATTAAAATGTGCTACTTTTCTCAAATTTAAGCGACCTCGATCGTTTCTGAGATACCAATGGTGAGCATCGAAAAATTTTACCTTTCTATTTAAAAAAATATTATTATTTTGAATAATTCAAAATAAACGATGTTCAATAATGTTTCGGATTTTGCCATCTTAATTAGCAAAAAAATGTACTTGTGTGCCTATTTAACCGACTTTGTAACTTCAATAATAACAGAGTTGGTAATGGTGGGCCTATAACTTTGAACACCCTGTAGAGAAAATCATGTGCTGCGCGCAAATCAGGGTTCTACTTCTGTTTAATTACTATTAGCATATTGTTACTGATAATTAGGGCAATCAAAAATATACTATAACAAACTATTTTAAGAGCTTAACAAAATTCCCATAGAAATGAATATATGCTCTTAAATACAAAAATAAATGTCGTCTCAAAAATGTAAAATATGATCAATATCATTTAGTGCTTTATTTAAAAAAAAATCATTTAATACACGACAATAGGTAGGTACTTAACAATTCAACAATTCAATTTAATTAATTTTAATTTTAATTGTAATAAATGCCATATATTTCATATAAATTGTTAAATAGAAAAGTTTTGCTTGTTAGAGACAAATCTTGAATATGGAAAAACCTTCAACATAAATAAACGTAAATTTAAATGACAGCAGTTCAGGAATACCGCTGTTCCACATTGTTCTATTATTAAAGGTAAAATAGATAATATCCCTAACAGATACTACTACTATACAAGGGCAAAATAACTGTTATTTTATATTACATTGGGTGGTTTATTCTTGACAATAGAAGTTTTTTTGCCCTCTGCTGGATAGTTGCATCCTTAGTACATATAACAATCTTAATGTTCAAGCTGGGGAATGGAAAGATGCTTCAAGTAATTTTATTGATGTTCCAAGATGTCTATAATTTGATGCAAGATAGATCAAGTTCAATTGTATTGCTTATTAGGTATTTTAAATTTAAATGGCTTATAACAAAATCTGGATGACTTCATTACTTTTTGACTGGACGAGGAAAACACAATCTTGGGTAATGTGTGAATGTGAAAGCAATAGGTAGAATGGGGAATCACATGACACGGGTCAAGTGATCCTGAAGGTAGTGAAGTCTACTGAAGAAGGTAGTCCTAAAGAAACATCTGTGAACTGCGTTCTTATCAATATTAGAACATGAAACAAAAACAAACAAAAATAGCAAACCGAAGTTAAAAAAAAAACGGCATTGGCTTCTATACTCAATGTCAAAAAACTCGGTATTTTGTTCCTGTTGCAAAATATTTAACATTTCAAATTCATTAAAAATGACTAAATTAAGTGATGAAAACTGTTTTAGTGATTGAAAACATATAGGCGAACAAATAAAATGTTATAAAAAAAGGAACTTACAGTTCGAAAATATAAAAACATGGTCCGATCTACTTAGTCGTTTGAAATCTAATACAACCATTCATTTTGCTACTCAAATAGTATTGAACTTGAAAACTAAACATTGGAATGCCGTTGTTGAAATAATTTTGTACACTATCCAGTTTCTGTCTCAATAAAACTTAGTTGATAATAAACTATTTGAAAAAATAACGAAAACTTTCTAAAATGCATAGAAATGATAGCTTAAGTTGATCCCATAATGGTTGAGCATACTAAAAGAGTGCTAATTCACAACAATATTAAAATGCCTCATCATCTCGGAGACAACATCAAAAATGAAATAATCAATTTAATAGGTAATAATCTTAAACGGCATATTTTAAATAATGATACACAGTCAAAATATTTTTCTATTATACTGGATTGCACCCCTGATAGTCACCAAGAGCTAATCTCAGTTTGCATTCGATTCGTAAATCTAAATACAAATCAAACGGGCTTTTGTGCCCAAGTTTTTTTTTTAACTTTCTGTCTAGTAACGGATAAGACAAAGGAAGTAATAACAACTATTTTTTTAACAGCACTAGAACAAAACGGTTTTAGTATTAATTATTTACGCGGACAAGGTTACGACAATAGGGCAAATATGCGAGGAAAGCATAATGGTTGCCAAAAATATATTCTTGATATAAATTCAAGAGCATTTTCTCCTTTGTTGTAATCACAGTTTAATTCTAGTTATGAACAATGCTGCAAAATCCAACATTTTGCGTGTAATTTTTTTTTCAGTTCCGTTCATTTATAATTTTTTCTCTGCCTCAATTAATCGATGGTCAGTTCTAAAACAACCACATATCGAATTTAACCGTGAAACCTCTATCAGATACTAGGTGGTATGGCAGGATTGACGCTATAACACCTTTAAGGTATCAACTGGGAGATATATATATATATATATATATATATATATATATACCGCGCGTATTTTTATCTCTGAACATAGGCCATGTTCAGTTTTAAAACGACAGTATCAATTGCAACCAGTTATGCAACCAACATTACATGCGCCTGCAACTCGATCATTTGAAATTTCAAAACTGTTGACAGAATATGTATTCAACGCAAGAATTATCCTGAGACACCAATCCCATCATTCCTGTTCAAATAGGAATCATCAACTGTTAATTCCGAAATAGTAATTCATTTGTGAAAGTGCCCTATTTCTTTCTTGAGTTGAATACATTTTCTGTCAATAGTTTTGACATTTCAAATGATCAAGTGCATGTAATTTTGGTTGCATGCAATTGTTATGCAACCAAAATTACACGCACGTGTAACTTGACCATTTGAAATGTCAAAACTATTGATAGAAAATGAATTCAACGCAAGAAAGTGTTTAAATAGGGCACTTTCACAAATGAGTTACTATTTCGGGATTAACAGTTGATGATTCCTATTTGAACAGGAATGATGGGATTGGTGCCTCAGGATAATTCTTGCGTTGAATACATTTTCTGTCAATAGTTTTGACATTTCATAGGATCGAGTTGCAGACGCGTGTAATGTTGGTTGCATAACTGGTTGCATTTGATACTGTCGTTTTAAAACTGAACATAGCCTATGTTCAGAAATAAAAAAAACGCGCGGTATATGATGCTCTGTTTTAAATAGTTTGCGGGTGCAATAATTTATCCGGTAATAATGCACAAAAAATAGCCACTGCTTTAGGGAAATAAATCAAACAATTTGGGTTTATTTTCACATTGCTTATGTGGTACAATGTTTTATGTAAAGTAAATATTACAAGCAAAAAGTTATAGTGCAAAAATGTCAATATTTCAGAAGCTTGCGCGAGTTTGAAAATACGAAATGATTTTTAAATATGGTATAGATCGGATAGCGGGTTCTCTGATTTACTAGTCGATGCTAAGGAAGTCGCTTCTCTATTAGATGTTGAAGCAGAGTGCGAAAATAGTGGTTCTATAAGAGCAAGAAGAATTAAAAAAACAGTTCAGTTATGAACATGACGAAGCAATTGCGAGCGAAGAACTAAAATTTAAAGCTAACTGCTTCAATAGTGTATTAGATGTGACCATACAATCCATCCAAGAAAGGTTTCAATAATTATCAACTTATTCAAAAAATAATAATATTTTGTACATTTCAAAATTTTCTCAGTACTCAGAAAGTGAGCAGTTGAAATTATGCACCGAATTAGAAAATATTTTAACAGACAAAGAAATAAATGAGCGCGATATAAATGGTCTTGAATTATTTCAAGAATTACAGTTTTTACAAAATTTTGAGCCAAGGATTACGTCTTCTCCAAAGGAAATATTAAATTATGTTAGTAAAAACCATTTGAATCAAGCATTTCCAAACACTACTGCAGCACTGCGTATTATGTTAACTATGCCTGTTTCAGTAGCTACTGCGGAACAATCTATCTCAAAACTGAAACTTATTAAAAACTATCTAAGATCATCAATTTCTCAAGAACGTCTTCAAAATTTGGCTATATTTTCTATTTAATCAGATTTATTAATTACGTTAGATATGCAAGAGTTGATTAGACAATTTGCAAGAAATAAGGCGCGCAAAGATATTCTTAGTATTTTTTTATTTTGTTATATCTACGTATTATACCTTTCATTATATTTGAATGAATTATTTCATTGTACCTACATTTCGTGTAAATATTATTGCACTTTAAAATATGTACTCTATAAAAAATATTTCTTAAAATGTCCAGTGTTTATTTCGTGGTAATAAAATCCGCGTAAAAATTACTAAATATTTACAAATTGCAAATTTTTAAAATTAATCTTATATACTTTTGAATTGTAAATCACGGGGGGCTGGGGCACAAGAGTAACTTGCCCCAGGGCGCCAAAAAGGCTTGGCTCGGCCCTGGTAATAATAATATTTTATTTCAAATAACCCGTTGCTCTATGAAACATTATTTCTGTAATATTTTATACTCCGTCCATTTCCTAAATGATTTCCAAACGACACCTTAGATTACTACAATATATACCAACTTGCGCTCCAACTGCTGCCAACAATAGTTCGGTAATCAATAACTATTTTATTATGGTGTATCTCCAAGTGGAATGTATCTTGGAACTTGTCCCAGATAAAACATTGGAAAAAATAAAAGTTGGCAATGTTCCTTAATCGTACTCATACTGTTAGTTATATCAGTTCGGTCCATTCAATTTACAACACTGCATATTTTTAGGTTAATTGAATTTCCTGCCCGCTTCCAACGTTATATATTTGAAATTTATTAGTTCAGAACTTCGAAATAACCTCACTCGTACTGATAATATGCAAACAGAAACTGCTTCATTTCCGCAACTGCTTAATATGGGTTTCTGAATAATTTACTCGAAGCTCCGACCGCACTTTCGCTTGTTTGCCCACGTTATGACCCCGCAAACGGGCGATGCGATCTATCGTGCAGGGCCGGACCGTTGCATGAGCGCCCCGCATATATTAATCAGCGATAAGTGATTGATGACCAACCGATGAGCTTTCAGGGTATCCATCAAAGGTGCCCCACGTGTGTTCCACGTCAAGTTTTCGAAACTGCCACGCTTCGGGACGCGAGAACTCGAGCCCATAATCAGGTACATAACTTCGATGCAAGACGAGATCTCGCTAGAGTATTTAACTTAATTGCATAATTTCTAAATGACGAAATTTAATTTTAGTTCGCAACATTTCAACATTTCCTGGAGAATTGTGGAGCTGGGGTTTATATGCATTAAATATCGTTTTATGTGTCGATGCCTCTATTCATGCTGTTCAAATATCAAAATAACTGGATACCTAGGAAATGTTACCTCAATTAACTGCAATTTATAGAGGGCCTTCCAATTTTTTTGTATATCCCAGTTTTTATTTCTTTAGTAATTTCTTTTTTCTCTAGAAACGTGTTTTTTATTGTGTTGTAAATCCTTCCTGCTTTTCGTATTCTTTCTTCTACTTCTTCGTCAATCTTTCACTTTTCTTCTATTATTGTTCATAGATAGTTGTACTGATTCACCTGTTCTAGTTTTTTCCCTTCTCGCTCTATTTTGTGTTTGTTTTCTTTTGACGCAATTACCATCGTTTTAGTTTTGCTGATTTTCATTTCCATATTTATCTTTTTCAGTTCTTCTTCGTATATATTGAGGTTACGTTGGAGTTTTTCTTCTGAGTCTGCTATTATTATCATGTCGTCTGCGAACATAAGTATTTGTATTTTTATCATTTCCTGTTTCCTATATCCTATAATCGTGTTTGCTTCTCTTTCTTTGCTTGTCCTTATTGCTTCATCTACGAGTGATGCGAAGAGTAGAGGGCTTAAAATGCAACCTTGTTTTAGTCCAATTTTGGTCTTGAACTCCTTATTCGTTTGTTCCTATTCTCACCCTGTTTCTGTTGTTATTGTACGGCTCTTTTATTATGTTTATCAAGTCTCTTTCTACCTCTCTTTTTTCTAACATATTCCATATGTCCTCTCTTATTACTCTGTCAAATGCTTTTTTCAGGTCTATGAAGCATATGTGTAGTTCTTCTCCTTTTCTGATCGTCTTGTCTGTTAGTTGTCTCATTATGTGTATCTGGTCCTGTCTACTTCTATTTCTTCTGAACCCGTGTTGTTCTACTCCCAATAGTGGGTCCAGTTTTTCTTTCAGTCTTGATTCTAATATGCTTGAAAACATTTTCCCTGGTATGCTTGTGAGTGAAATTCCTCTGTAGTTGTCGTATATTTTTGTTTCTCCCCTTTTGTGGATGGGTAGTATGATTCCCTTGTTCCAATCGTCCGGTATTATTTTTTCATTTATAATTTTATTAAGAATATCCAGGAATTCCTCTTTCCCTTTATCTCCCATGTATTTCATCATTTCCGCTGTGATATCGTCTGTGCCTGGAGCCTTCCCTAGTTTTGCTTTTTGATTGCTTTCTCCATTTCCTCCATCGATATCCTACTGATTTCCCAATTGGTTCTGTTGTCTGTTTTTTTTTCTTTCCCTTTGTACTTTGTTCCTGTCATTTCACTAAAGTATTCTTTCCACCTTTCCATAATCTTCTTTTGTTCTGTTATTGTTATTCCATTTTTATCTTTTATGTAAATTTGTTTCGGGGTTTTTTTGTTCCTCATTTGTTTTCTTGTGCTGTAGGACATCTTCTGGTTTTCTATGAACGTGTCCTTCATTTTCTTTCCGAACTCTTCCCATGTTTGTTGCTTTGCTATCTTGATTTTGCGTTTCGTTTCTTTGCTTGCTGTTTTATATCTCCTATATTCTTCCTCTTTTCCTGTTCTTATGTAGATTTTCCATTTATCTTTTTTTGCCTATACTGTTTGTTTTATCTCTTCCGACCACCATTTATTTTTCTTCGATTGTTTATTTGGAATTGTGCTTGTTCCGCAGCTTTCTTTGGCTGCGTCGCTTATGATTTTCTTGAACTTCTGCCTTTTCTTCTCTACTCCGTCTGCTTTGTTTGTTTGTCTGTATTCTCTATCTTTGTTTGGTATTTGCTTCTTGTTTCTTCCTCTTTTTTTTGTAGCTGTTGCTGATTTTTTTGTTATCTTTCACTCTGTTTCCTTTGGGTCTTTTACTCCTATGTTGATTTCCATTTTTACCTGGTAGTGGTCGCTCCCGTTGTCCTCCTGTTTTTTTATCTTAACATCTTTAACTTTTTTCCATTCTTCGGCGTTTACCTGGAAGTAATCGATTATTGATTTATCTTTTCTTGATCTAACCTCTCTTGTGAATTTGTGTATGTCTTTGTGCTTAAATTTTGTGTTTGTTATATTGAGGTCATTTTCTATGCATAATTCTATTATTCTTTTCCCATTTTCGTTTCTGTTCTATTCTCCATATGTTTCCATATACTTTTCTTTGCCTTTGTTTTCTTTTCCCACTCTTCCATTCATATCCCCCATCCCTATTGTGCTCCCTTTGCCGTCGTCTATTTATTTTTGTAGGTTCTCATAAAATTGGTATTTTTCGTCCTTTTGTCGTTTTCATGTGGTGCGTATACCACAATTATGTTCCATGTATTATTTTGTTCTGTTTTGACTTCTACTCTTAGTGTTCTTCCGTCTCCGCATGTCTCATTTATTATATTGTTTATTTTATCCGCAATTTATAACCTATTTTAAATATCAATTCTTAAGAAAAGCCGCGTTTATATAGCACAATATGGATAAAACTCTTCATTTTTAAAGTGTACGCGATTTTATTGCGTACTCAAGTAATTGATTTACTAGCATCATGGCCGTAGCCTTGAATTTTATTTTACATGTAACTGCAAATACGTATGTTTTCTTTTAAAAAAGAACACAGAAGTAAGGGAAAGTAACAACATTTTCCCCTGACTGGCTTTTCATCGCCTGCCCGATGTTTCCGTTTCAGCGGTCTGCATGCGGAAATCTTTTATTTACTAACCCAGACGTGTGATCCTGATGGGAAAACTTTACTCCTCCGGTCCACATGTTCCGTATTTCATTTTATTTATTTAGAGTTCAGTCTGCAAATTTAAAATTCAACATTTTGGCGCAAGCCGCACACAATTTCACACAACTTGTATCAACTTAAAACTTAACGGACAGAAATACTGTAGCCAGTTTGAATTTGGCGCGCAGTAAAACTAAGTGTTGTCATCAATTGAATTTATAACTCCACCAGATGAGCTTTTTAAACTGCCAGAATTCTGCTAAATGGCATTAAATATTAACACTCATTCATGATCAAATAAACGTATGCAAGTTTATAGTGCAGTATATCATTAAAATATACTAAAATATATTATATTAGATACTCTCCCTTCAAGATGTTTTTGCGTCTGGGGAGTCTATGAATATCTAGTAATTTTGTTGGTTGTGTTTCAGAAATAACTGAATTTTCCTATGGTACTTGTCAATTTTTTTTAGGTTAAATTGTTTTCAATTTTAGGTTATATTTTTTAAATAACATTGTTATCAGATGTAAAGTGTAAATTATTAAAGATGAAAATGGAACGGCATGATAGAAAATGAAAAATAATGCATTCAAAAACATTCAGTTTGTTGCAATTTTTACAAGGATTGTGTGGAGACTTAGGTATGCCAATTTGTATAAAATTACTGGTGTGGTAAAATAAACAAGTCAAATTCTTATCCTTTTTTCTCTATTTCTTAAACGAGTTTTCGATATGTGACGCCAAGGTTTCCACTCAAGGTTTTCTTGGGCCTTCCTAAGCTTATTTTCCTTTGCACAGACTTGTCTCTAGTGTACATAGGTACCATTTTTTTCACAGTTCGTTTCAATTATAATGTACAGATAGTATGTCTTTTCCTTGGGCACTATAGATAATTTCACACTGACTCTATAGAACGACGATGAAATTAGTCGATCAACAAATTGCAATATATAATCTAAACCCTCACTTAAATAAATATTCTTACTGATTTTGGTTAGATTTTTAAAAAACATCCTCTGACAAACATCTTATGATTTTAAATAATCACTTAAAATTCTGCCTAAAAATGTATGTGCTATTTACTCGTCCTTTATTATTTCGCCAAGGGAATCAGGGTCATAATTTTCATCATCTGATTCTGAATCAGATTTACCTAGCAAAGTAATAAAGGGAGGTAAGCTTTCAAACGACAAATTTCCCATGTATTTTTTCCATTCGGCCAAAATAAGTTCTTTGCAATGTCTACAATAGTTTTAATTTTACCACATTTCTGGAAATGTGGTAAATGGTAAATGGTAAATTTGGAAATGGACTCAAGCCATAACTAGTCAACCTTATCTTTGAATGAAGGTTGAACATGTTTGTCCTTGTTATAAGGACCTTGTTATAAGATGGTTTACAAAACTCCCATGCCATTTCAAAAGGATTATATTGGCAATGGTATGGGGGTAATCTGAGAGCCTCATGTCCATATTCACGCATTGTCTCGTCTACTAAATATCGTTTTTGTATATTATTCCGAAAAGGTGTGATTAAATCCCATAATTGTTTCTTCGTAAATTTTGTGTTAAATTCAATACTGTGAATACGCAACCATTCTTGCATTTAGCGTTTTCCATTGGAAAATGTGTGTGGATTATCCAACTGCATGGAAATATAAGGTGCATTATCCACCACACACATTTTTCTTTCAAATTGGCCAAAGCAGGAATATGTCTTATTATCGTTGTTTTTTGAATTTAATAATAGACCGCACCCATTGAAAACCCCCAAATGACATCCCGCGTGTAAAACTGTAAATCTTGACCATTCTTTCAATTTTAGTAGGATTACTTTTTAAATGTGTCTCGTCTATCCAACGACGGATTTACGAACCATTTTGGTAGATCCAGGTTTCGCCAAAATACACAAACGTTAGATTTACACTAAAATCATCAATTGTAAAAAAAATCTCAAAAAAGTAATTTTGGCTGTAACGACATGCTTGTTCACATAAAATTTTGCGAGCATTTACCTCCCTATGTGTGTATTGAATACCACCCCTGAATTTTATTTTCAGAAAAATGTATTAATAATTTTCTGAGAATATGTGAAATATTTCAGAATATTTTTCAATTTCTCTCTCTTTCTTTTAATTTCTCGTACAAAATTGTACGAAAGTTACAAAAAATCTGTAAAACTTTTGATAGCGTAGTTATTTTATAACACAATACTAACATTAAAGTCCAAAAAAAGTCTAATATTGATCTGCATAGAAAATAAAAGGTACCAAAAAATGTAATTGCCATATTTACAGTCATCTACGATGGCTGGCAAAGCAAGGCAAGAAACATTTCTGGACAAGGCCATTATTAGGGAATTTGTGAAAGTGTCATTATAAATTAGAACATTTCTAACTAATGAACATTGCATAATTTCTACTATAAGTAATATAATTTAGTGGGAATCGCACATTGTAAATGTTATAATTTGTTATAATATGTTATATGTACTGTTATATAGTAATTTCTCATATAACAATTGTTTACATTATCATTTCTTATAGCATTAGAAAATGTTGCAACATTTTGTTGGAAATTGTGATATTTTCAATAGCAATTAAAAATTTTGACTGAAGGTTGAGAAATTGCTAATATATAAACAAAAATTTAATTGCAAAGTTTTTATTACTTATTACATTGTTATTGAGCACTGCTTATTTTGTATTATAAATAATATAATTTAGTGGTAAGTCTAAATTTTACTTACATTATAATTTCTTGTTTCACAGGAAATTACAATGTTTTATAATAAATTACAAAATAATGTTGGACATAGAGATTTCGGCTTTTGTTTTCAGAAAATAAACCATAGTTTTTGTGTTATAATACAAACTTTTTTTTTATGGCAGTCATAGGTGGCTTGGACATGTTTAAAAACGGCATTTTTTTTCTTTATAACAATGTAAAGTTTGCTACACTTACTTTCATAAATAAATGAGATGCACGAATTTTCGTTATAGTATAATTTGAATAGCATTTAGTATAATTAGAATAGAAAAATTAATACAATAATCGTAGTAAGAGAAAAAGAAAAGATTGCCATGACAAACTCTGTTTCTGCTACTCTCAATAATACAAATAGTCCTGTAGCGTGTATATTTGTCAATGTAATAATTTTCATAAAGTTAATTTTCGAAGTAAGTAGAGAAAACCGTGTAAGAGAAAATTTGGTTCATTTTAAAAATGTTAGAACATTGCTACTCAATATTGCATAATTTGTAATGAAAATAACGTAATTTAGTGGGAAGTCCAAAATTTATTTACATTATAATTTCTTGTTTTATTGGATAATTTTGTTGGATATTGCAAAATTTTCATTAGTAACAATAATTTTTTATTTAAGATTAAGAAATTGCCAATATGTAAACCAAACTTTAGTGGAAAAGTTAGCAAAGTTTTCATTACTTACAAAATTAACGTAAAAAATACGAAATATGCACTGAATGTTTTAAAATTTTATTGGAAACTATGAAATTTTCAGTGTATATGACAAAGTTACAAGTACAAGTATATTACAAAATATACAATATTAATTTATAACTTGTCTGTAAATTATGACATTTTTATTAGAAAAACCAAAATTTTGATTATAAATTACAAAATTTTATTAGAAACTGTAAAACGTACATGAAATTACAAAATCCATATTGTAATTATATAATTTACATTACAAATTACAAACTTATGGAGGTTATTGTGAAACTTCGATTATGGATGAAATATAAAATATGCACTGAAGGTTTAAACAATTTAATGGAAACAATGAAATTTTCATTGGATTCAAAGTTACAAGTACAAGTATAATATGAAATATTCAATATTAATTTATATCTTGTTTGGAAATTATGATATTTTTGTTATATAAACCAAAATTTTCATTATAAATTACAACATTTTATTGGAAACTATAAACCTTCATGAAATTACAATATCCATATAGTAATTATATAATTTACAATATAAATTACAAACTTATGGATGTTATTGTGAATTTTCGATTGGGGATGATATCATTTCATTAGAAATAATGAAATTTTCATTTTAAATTCCGAAACTTTTGTTGGAATTTGTGAAAATTCCATTATAAGTTAAACAATGTCACGAAAATTGTGAAGTTTTCATTACAAATAATATAATTTCGTGACAGGACCAAAATTTATTTTTTCCATTTTGCATTCTTCATGAAACTATTGCCGAATTTAACGTTCATAAAATGAGTTTCGGTATAAGCTTCATAAACGCACCCATTTTATAAGCGAACTGTTATTCTTTGTAAGTCCTTTTTTATAAGTCTATATGCTCTTGTGAAAGTTTTTATAATATACATTATAAAGAGATTTCAAAGACTTAATGATTTTGAATAATGTTGCACGTCCCCCTTCTAATTGTAATATTTCTGGCTGCCAAAATGCTTTAAAAGCTAGTAGTGGAAAAAATTATAAATCTGACAATGTGGTAGGAAGCAAAGTTGCATTACTGAATCAGTTTGTACAACATGACAAAAAGAAAACCCAGCCAACTAGGTTGCAAAAAGGTCGTGAATATATAATATTTATTAATAATAATAATAATAATCTCTTTATTGTAGTTGAATCTAACAACGTTAGATTACAGCGTTACATACATAGCTGATTTGGTCAATAATTTAAATAAGGTATATAAAAATACATTGATATTATACATAGAACATGCCACAGATTGAAACACCCATGGACATTTAAAATTAGTCTTTAATATAGTCATTGACATCATAATAATACCTTTCCAGAAGCAACTTTCTTGGTTCCATCTTGAACCTAGCAGATGGCAAAGCTTTATGTTCGCTGTCAGTTTATTATAAAGTTTTTGGCCTGAATAGCTTGGAAATCTCTCATATTTTGTCGAGTAGTGCTTTTCATTTGATAATTATTAATTATAATTATAATTAATTAATATTAATTATAACAGTTTCTTGCTTCGTAATTGTGTATATCGCAATTTCTTTGATAACTATTTATGTTTGTTCGAATTAATAATAAAGTTTTGTACATATACATATATACATGGGACTGGTAAAATAGTATATTGCTTAAAGGTATCCTTGTATGACTCGTGGTACTTTAAATTAAAGATTAATCTGATAACCCGTTTTTGTAAGATAAAATTTCGATGGCAGTAAACAGAGTTATCCCAGAGAGAGATATTTAAAGCCAGATGGCAGTAAATAATGCTAGAATATATATTTATCAAATAGTCGCGGTTAATAGTGAGCTTTAGACGATTTATGATGTAATAGACTTTATTTAGTTTTCTAGCAATGTAGTTTATATGTTCATCCCATCTAAGCAGCGTATCAACTTGTAGACCAAGGAAGTTTGTCTTTTCTTGTAAATTAATTGGTTGTTCACTACTTAGCGCCTCCTTTAAGCCTTGATGACTGTAATTTGGGATGTTACGAAATATTAAACAAACAGTTTTTCCAATATTAAGCATTCAATTATTAGTATTGCACCAACTTTTGATGTCATTTATTGCTCTATTTATTTTGATTACTAAATTTTCTAGATTGTTTGCTTTAACCACGACAGAAATATCATCAGCAATGAAGCTAATAAAATCGCACTCTATATAGTGGCTTATATCAATCATAAAAATAATGAAATTCAGTGGTCCCAAGGCAGAACCTTGGGATAACCCAATTCCAGTATTACGTTGTGTGGACGTGCTATTTCTTCCAATTCTTACACATATCTTTTGATTTCTAAGGAACGAATTTATTAAGTTTGATGTTGTACCTCTGATTCCCAACGCATTTAATTAATTCATTATAAATCCTTTACTTTGGCAGTCGAAGGCCTTCAATAGATCATAGAAGAGCCCAGCTACATGTTTACCGGTTTCCAGATGTTTATAAATTTGGGCTGTATAGGCGCATGCTGCACTCTCTGTCGATCTATGTTTGCGAAAACCATGTCGTACTTAATTGTGTAGATTGTAATTTTTGAATGCTTAATTTGTTGTGAATAATCTCGAAGATCTTAGAAAATACGCTTAGAATGCAAATAGGTCTATAGTTTTCTATATTTATTGTCTCTTTACCTTTGTGTATTGGTACATTAAGTCAAATTTTTAATATATCTGGGTAGGAATGCAAGTCAAAGCATTTATTCACAATTAATGTTAATGGTTTAACTTTAATTATATGTGATAATTTCTTATCTATATTGGTCGATATATCCATTAAACACACAATATTCTTATTTTTCAAATTCGCTATTACTTTAAGGATTTATAAGTCCAATTTTTAATTTATCTGGGTAGGAACGGAAGTCAAAGCATTTATTTACAATTAATGTTAATGGTTTTACAACTATATGTGCCAATTTAAAGTTTTTCATGTTGCCATTTTCTAAAAAAAGTATAACTTTATAAATGGGGTTTAAATCCATTGCACTAATCTGCCACATTAGAAATTTGACAGTATTGGTAATTCAGAATAGCTATGTTCAGCTGGAGGTATAAGTTGTATTCATTCAATTGAAGTAGGGAGGTTTATTGGAGATAATCTTTTTCGTATTGAAGATAAACTTTCTCAAATAATAAATAATAAGAAAAAAATTCTAGATATAGAAATTAAAGATCCAATAGATGAAACAATATTTCAGGGAGTATAAGCATCAGGATAATCTGAATATCGTCGGGGTATTCCTGCTAATCCTAAAAAATGTTGAGGGAAAAAAGTTAAATTAACTCCGATAAATATAGTTAAGAACTGAATTTTTAAAAATTTGTTGTTTAATGTTAATCCAGTGAATAGTGGAAATCATTGTACTAATCCTGCTATAATAGCAAAAACTGCTCCTATAGAGAGCACATAATGGAAATGGGCTACTACATAATAGGTGTCATGAAGAATAATATCAATTGATGAATTAGCTAAAATTACTCCTGTTAATCCTCCTACTGTGAACAGGGCCGGTTTAACAAATGTTGCCGCCCTAGGCGATTTTAAGGTGATGCCTCTTGAACCATTAGCTGCTAATGTCTAAAGTGATGCAGGTATTGTAATAATATGAAATTTTTATATTGATAAATTTTATTACAATTTTAAAAACAAAACAAAACATTGTAAAAAATAAAAACAACTTCTCACAGTACATAAATGTAAGATAATATTTAACAATGTTTCATTGAAATAAAAATCAAAACAAAATGAATAAATAATATTGCTCAAATAAAAAACTTTGGCTTAAATACAGAAGGAATAAGAAGATTTATATCTAAATTCAAGACGAAAAACAATGCTCTCAATTATTTGATTTATAATTTTATTTTGTAGAAAAAATCCTACAACTTTTTTAAATGTACAGTTTTCACGCCCACTATATTTACGAGTATGTACATAAAAAAATGTATAAGTTTGACTCTAATACATATGTATAGGCATATTATTATATGTATACTATACCTACTTATATTTTTTTCTACATTTGGAATTTGCAAATGTTTCAATTAGGTTATCACAGCACAAATAATTAACCATGTCTGAAGAGTTGCCAAGCCTGATAATTTTTCATGGGCCAGGGTACTTCTCAAATAATTTTTAATTCATTTTAAGACGGAAAACGATGTCACCAGAGGCATTTGTAAGGAAAAATAGTTATAATCTTTTCTCTTGTATAAGTTTGAACATTTGTAGAACATTTGATTGCCCATCATACAGTCAATACCACCATATTTTCTTAAAACTGTTTAAAATATTTGCATTCTGCTGTAAATTAGGGACCAAGATCCGATGGGTATAATTTTATAAGCGCCTTTGTTTTTTCTTCAATGATATTATCCTTACTTCTCCTAACCCCGTCAAAAACTCAAACATGCTTTCTATATCAATATATGCAGTTTTACGACGCTTCAATTGTTGAATAAAGTTATCAATTACGACAGAAAATGTATTAATTCTCATATTATCAAGCCCATTAAAATTCACAACATTATTAGGTTCTAAAAATTGGTGTTTCCTTTTACGATTTTGTTTTTTTTTATTCGGTGCAGTTGGATTATATTTTTTCTGCTTCCTCATAAAGATTAAATTTAGATATTATTAAATTAAAATAAATTAAATATTCAATTTAAGATATAAAAATTTGTTAAATTTAACCACTGTTAATCTATATTAACTATTTGCAGTGTTTTATATCAAGCATAGGAAATATTGTAAGGTCCAAAATTGGAAATATTGTCCAAAATTCAGTAAGGAAACCAGTTTCTAATAAATAAAAATTAGAAAGTAATCCATTTCCATTTCAGCGAGTGTTTGAGGTTATTCAGTTTTGTTGTTTGTTGTCTTCAAAGGCATCTCTAAAACAGGAATATCCAAAAAATTAGACGTTGCACGCATCTGCTCTGGCAGCTCACCTCGTTGCCGACATAGTTTTTTGAAGCAGATAGTTATTTTCATTATTATTTGCAAAACAGTTTTTTTTAAATGTTCCATCTATGGGTTCCATATGTTCCATCTAGAAGCCCATAAATTATTAATTTCCTGTACCAACATGAAAAATGCAGTAGCTTCCAGATAACATTCAGCAGCAAATACACCAACTGAATTTAAAGAGTATACTGCACAAGGTACGTAATGTCTTAATTTATTATGAGCTTTTATTCTAGCTTGAAAGCCAGAGTATTGGCCAGACATATTACTGGTATTGTCATAGGATTAACCTGTGCAATCCATAATTTTGATTTTTAGATCTTCAAGTTCTTTCATAATGGCAACTTCCATTTCATTGGCTTCATTTCCTACATTTGTCAAAAATGAATTAAATCTTTCCACTTGAGTTCCATCTGAATAAATATATCTTACTACAAAATTTAACTCGTCTACCTTGACGACTCGACAATATCTGGTGTCAAGTGAATCATTATGAAAACATATTTATTTGACTTTAATTCTGCGATAATTTAATTAGTAATTAAGGAACTCATCAAAAAACTAAATTCATTGCATATATCTTCGGATAAATATGAAACGGGCTATGTTTGCATATTTTTGTATGTGCGTTTGATGTTGAATGAAAGATGTTGAAATACAAACCAACTAATAGACCAATGTAATTGCCATTGTTCGGTTTCCCAAATACATGACTATCACCACGAAAAGCCAAGTACAAGTGGACAAATACTTAACTGCTTCAACTATTCATTCAAGTGTTACATCACCCAATTTATTAAAATGGTAAATCATAATATTTAGGTTCGGGCGTATACGAGCGGGCCGATGACGCAGTTGTTTATAAATTCAAGGCCAAGTTGCCTCTCTTGTTGGACCCTTTTGAAGGTAACAGACGCATTTGCATCGCATTCAGTAAGTTTTACCAGGCGGAGCAGTCGTGACGAATTAATAGAATAGTTTCAGTAAAGTTTTATTGTTTAGTGTCCGTATGGATAAATTGAAGGTGAGTGGTTGTGTGGTTGAGTTGAGTTGAGGTTGACCCATCGTTGTTCCATTGTCTCAGAAGATAACAAGGATGTTGGGTTGACCAATTATTACTCGGTGTCAACAAATATACTGAGTCATTGTATGGTTGTGTAGAGTTGAACTTGGGTCAACAAGTATAGTGAGTCATTGTATAGTTGTGGAGAGTTGAGCTCGGGTCAACAAGTATAGTGAGCCATTGTATGGTTGTGGAGAGTTGGACTCGGGTCAACAAGTATGGTGAATCATTGTCTAGTTGTGGAGAGTTGAACTCGGGTCAACAAGTATGGTGAGTCATTGTATTGTTGTGGAGAGTTGAGGTTGACCTATCGATAAACAATTTACCAAAGATAATTGTTTCACCGTAATTAATCAAGGATATCGGGTTGACCAATTAATACTCGGGTCAACCAATACAATTATCTCACTGAGTTGTAAACTCACGATCACTCTTCTAATTGTTACAGAATGACGGTCGTTGGAAGGAGCAAAAGAAGAGAGCGATTGCCATATTTTATTATACGATTATATAACCTTTTATATTTTTGTATCATTAGTTTGTATTAAATAAATAAGTTTCATTGATGCAGATCCCATTGTTTATTAATCGACAACTTGACAATACAAATAATTACCTATTATAAGTATAATACAGCAGAATTAGTATTGAAACTGTTTTTATGGATTAAAAATAATCAGAATTAAGCTAAAGGTAATTCGCCGGCCTAACAATATCTGAATTGGGTTAACAATATCAGAAGTGGCAAAAGTTCAGCTAACACAAGTACATATTTTAATGTTAATTAAATTATGTTATAATATTTTAATTCCAAAGAATATTGTTTTTTAAGCGATGTTCGTTCTTCCAGTCTTTGAAGCCAGTATCAGTAAATGAAGTTTTATTTTTGTTAAATAATTTGCATGGCATACAATAAATCATCCTGCTGTTTTAGAAAAAACAAGCCATTCTCGTCTATTTGTCTCTCCATTTATGGATTGGTGCAAAAGTATACGCTTTGAAGCATATCTCACCCGATCATAATATGATCTTTTAGAGATTTTAAAAACTAATTAATTATTATTTTGTTGTGGTGGATTTTGAATGATATAATCCACAAAATTATTATCGCTTCTCCACTTAGAAGGGTCCAACAAATCCCTGACTGAAATTGGTTGATTTTCTGTCAACGACAATGCAAAGTTCTCAATTTCAATTTTAGTCTTACTAACCAAACTTGGTAAGTTATAATTTTCATTGGTGCTTTCATGAGACGTTGAATGCAAATTTGTAAAATCGGAAACTATGCCTGATCCTGGTAATGAGGTGTCTGAGGCCTACACTTTGGACTCCTCACTTTTCGAAAAAAAAAATGAAGTCATTTTAGGTACTTTGTCCAATAATTTGGCAGGTTGCTCATTTTGTACCAACTTTTGTAATTTATTTTGATGCTCGAAATTGTGAGCGGGCCTCAGGAGCTCGAGCGCAATTTAATTGGAAAGAAACACGAATATAAAAATGAATTAGGCCCAATTTTGGCGCCCCTATTTACTTGGCGCCCCTAGGCGATCGCCTAGGTTGGCCTATTGTGTAAACCGGGCCTGACTGTGAATAAAAATACAAATCCGAGAGCTCAAATTATTGAGGGAGAATAATTGATTTGAGTTCCATGTAAAGTTGCTAATCAACTGAAAATTTTGATTCCTGTTGGGACAGCAATAATTATAGTTGCGGAAGTAAAATAGGCTCGTGTGTCTACATCTATACCTACTGTAAATATATGATGGGCTCAAACAATAAATCCTAATAGTCCAATAGCTATTATTGCATAAATTATACCTAAAGCTCCGAAAGCTTCTTTTTTTCCTCTTTCTTGGCTAATAATATGGGAAATTATTCCAAATCCTGGGAGAATTAAAATATAAACTTCTGGGTGTCCAAAAAATCAAAATAAATGTTGATATAAAATTGGGTCTCCTCCTCCTGCAGGGTCAAAAAATGATGTATTTAAATTTCGATCAGTTAAAAGTATAGTAATGGCACCGGCTAATACTGGAAGAGAGAGTAGTAGAAGTAGTGCTGTGATTGCTACTGATCAAACAAATAAAGGTATACGATCAAATGTTATTCCAATTGATCGTATATTAATTACTGTTGTGATAAAATTTACAGCACCTAAAATAGAGGAAATTCCAGCTAAATGGAGACTAAAAATAGCCAAATCTACAGAGGCTCCCCCATGTGCAATATTAGACGATAGGGGAGGGTATACTGTTCATCCTGTACCAGCCCCTCTTTCTACTAATCTTCTTATTAGTAGGAGAGAGAGAGAGGGGGGCAAGAGTCAAAATCTTATATTATTTATTCGAGGGAAAGCTATATCAGGAGCCCCCAATATTAATGGGACTAGTCAATTTCCAAATCCTCCAATTATGATTGGCATAACTATAAAAAAAATTATAATGAAAGCATGGGCTGTGACGATTACATTATAAATTTGGTCATCACCAATTAGGGAACCGGGGTTTCCTAATTCTGCTCGAATTAGTAGGCTGAGAGAAGTTCCTACTATTCCAGCTCATGCTCCAAAAATAAAATATAAGGTTCCGATATCCTTATGATTTGTAGAAAATAACCATTTGTTCGGGGCAATGGCTGAATTAGGCGATAAATTGTAAATTTATTTATGAATATAAATTCTTGCCCCAATGGTCTTATAGTCAATAATGATTTTAAATTGCAAATTTAAAGGAGGGTTAGCCCTAAGGCTTAAAGAGAGAGGGGGGCTCTTTGTTCGAAGCTTTGAAGGCTACAAGTTTCATTTAACTTAAATCCTTAGAGATAGTTAAATGTAATTGTACAAAATAATAAGCTAATTATAGTAATAAAGTTACTTCTTATAGTTCAGAAATTTTTTAAATAAATAGATTTTGTAAAATTTAATTCTCTGTTGTTGATTATTAATGTTCTATATGTTACTCGTATATAGTAATATAAAGTAACTAAAGTTATAATAATTATAATAAAAGAAATAAAGATAAAATTTTTTTCAATTAAATTTTGAATTGTTAATCATTTTGGTAAAAATCCAATAAAAGGGGGGAGTCCTCCTAAGGATAAAAAATTTATGATAAAGAATAATTTAATTATTAAGTAATTATTTATAGAAGAGAAAATTTGTTTTAAATAGAAAATATTTAAATTAAGAAATACAATAATAATATTTATTGTGATAAAAGAATAAATAATAAAATAATATAATCAAATATTTTCTATAATAAATATTGATCTAATTATTCAACCGATGTGGTTAATAGAAGAATAGGCTATAATTTTTCGTAGGCTAGTTTGATTTAATCCTATGATACCTCTTACTATTATTCTGGAAATGATAATAATTGAAAAAAATATTATATAATTTATATTATATATAATTAAAATTATAGGAGCAATTTTTTGTCATGTTAAAAGTAGTAAACAATTTATTCATGATAAACCTTCTATAACTTCAGGGAATCAGAAGTGGAAGGGGGCTGCACCTATTTTAGTTAAAAGGGCTGAATTAAAAATAATAATAAGGGGATTATTAATATTTTTAATTAAGATAGAATTTCTTGAAATTAAAATGATAGCGAATAGTAAAATTGTTGATGCTAAAGCTTGAGTAATAAAATATTTTAAGGATGCTTCATTAGAAAACAATTTTTTTCTATTATTTATTAGGGGGATAATAGATAATAAATTAATTTCTAATCCTATTCACATTCCTATATTTGTGTATGAAGAAATAGAGATTAATGTTCCTAGTATTAGGAAGAATATAAATAAAACTATTCTGGTCGATATATCAATTACACACATTATTCTTATTTTTCAAATTCGCTATTACTTTAAGGACTTCACTTGCCGTTGTGTAGTCAAGATAAAAACTATTTAAGTTATGAATGCTAGTTGTATAGTTTCTGGATATTTCGGTTCCGAAATGTTGTTTTAGACTTTGTTCTACATTAGACGATAAGTGGCTGGCAAATGCTTCACACACGTCTTGCATGTGTATTGAATCTGCATTCTTATTGCACAGCTTAATATTTTCCAGATCGAAGTTTTTGTCTGTTTCATTTTTTACAATTTTCCGGAGCTTTTTTTGTTAATTGTCAGATTAGTTAATTTCATTGCAGTTATATTGTCGTTTAGAAACCTTCAGTAAATTGTTATATTATTTCTTTTTTGCTTTGTACAAATTAATTATGTATTCGCCATTCCCAGTGTGTTTTGTGAGCCATTTTTGTTTAATTCCATGCCTTTATTGATAATATTAGGTGTAATCCAACAATTTTGACACAACTTGATTTTAGAGTTCGCTTTAATTTTTGGGCAGCATATGGTGATTGCTGAGTCTAAGACTGATAGGAATAAACCTATCATATCATCCACAGTTTGCTCTGAGGTATCAACTACCTTAAAATCTGAAGTCTTAAGATAAGCTGTCAGCTTGTCAAGATTGTACCTAATCGTACATCTTCTGCATTCATATTTAATACCACTGTGTGTTTATATCTCTATGTCTATGTGTCTATGTCTATTTATCTTTTATAATTTTTACATGGATTATTGATTATAAAATAGAAAATTAATCCAAATATTGTGAATGTTTTGGCACATTGCTTGCGTACTTGCATACCCAGATCCTTTCATTGATCTCTTATAATAAGGTTTTGTTGAATTTTTGTAAAGCTCACAAAAAGCAGATTCCAAAAATGAAAGCATATTCAGGGTGTTCTATTTAAAAATGAGACCAAATGTGTCCCGGATTTATGGTACACTTTGTACATTCGAAAATAATTTCAAAAAGTAGCACATCAAGTGTCCAATCACTTACAATCAGATTTTTTCCTCAATTTTCATTAGTCTAGCAGCAATGGTCCGAGCGAGGATAGGTGGGCCACCCTGTATAAGTGGTAATTATGGATAAAACCTTAAACTTAATTTTATAAAATACTGTGTGAGTATAAATATTTTATTTTCACACTGGTTAGGATCACAGCGTTACTATTATTTACGTGTAAGTCATCATGTAATTCATCCGTATAATGTTTTATTCGAGTGTTTTAAATCAGTTTTGTACTGAATAACTTTTATTTTATTCACCTCTGGACATAAAAAGTTGCTAAGAAAAACCTAGATATAATAATACATTTTTACCTCACTCGGTAAAACTAACATTACACAGGTAAATATTTAATTTTAATACTACACCTGAACGTGATAGTAGCTGCTTGAAACTTATAATTACATTGCACATAAATTTAAGGTGTATAATGACGTGTATAGTAACAATGAATTGCTTTATTTCATATTTCGCACTGATTTGATTCGTTAGATAATATATTTCAATAAATTATACATTTTTATAGCAAAAATACACGTACAGTAACCGTCTCTTTTCAATTATCAATTTTATATAACACATTTTCTAGGCGTCACCCGATAAATTCAACCTAGTGGCATATGGCTAAGTAATCCAAACATTGTATAAATCACTTATTACAGGAAATGTAATTAATTGGCTCCCTGTCAGAATTAGGCGGGGTGCTATTGACACCGTCCCCTTAGCCCCACACGACCCTAGTACACGTGTGGCAAGATCTAATTCATAAATTCGTCGGAAGGGACGTGCACTGAAGGGATGAGGCGACCTTATTAAGGAGGCGCACGCGTAACTTCTTTCAGCGCCGACAAAAAAAATGTTATTAAAAAATAGGAGTATAACGCAAAATTTACTGTACGAGCGATAGCTGATAGCTGAAATTTACTGTACGAGCGATAGCTGATAGCTGAAATTTTGTGGATGCCTGCGAAGTAAAGAGTCACCTGGGACATAATTAGGTCAATGTCACAATATTTCCCTTCGCAATTATTAAAATATGTGTTTGTTACTTTCTTTTATTACCTTTCTAACAGGATGTGCACTTCAAAGAAAGTTAATATCCAGTTCATAAGCAGTCATGCGGACTTGACGATGAACATTGATCTGTTTTTGTTCGGCTGATCAACTCAACAAATTAATAGCTGCGTGTCGATGGGAAAATCACCCAATTACTGGCAACTTCTTTTATTCCTGCATCGTCAATAATTAAGCATCCCAATATTCTTGAAACGATAGTTACTAAACAAAGGATAGTATTAATCAGTGGCCGTTTTAAGGCAGGGTGGGGCTATGAGGGCTACAGCCCAGGGCGTGATAATGCAGGGATGGCTTTTTTTTTGGAAAAATACCAAAGGCACAAGTCACAATAAAAAATAAATATACAAATATATAAATAAATGACGAACGAAAGAAGGCAAATACAAGAAGTGAAGCTTCTGACTACCTCCTTCAACTACAAAGATTTGAAGCGACTTTTATGCCTATTTAATTCTCAGATTGGAACATGGAATGTACAAAGCATGTACAACCTAGAGAAGAGCCATAACATAATATTGGAAATGAATAGACAAAACATCAAAATAATGGGAATCACTGAAACTCGCTGGATAAACTGCGGACAGAGCAGACTTCAAGACAAAATTATGTACTACTCAGGAAATAATGATAGTCAACACCGTCATGGAGTTGCGTTTATACTTGACGAAACTCTTCGGAGATCTGTGAAGAACTTCGTACCATTGTCTCCCCGTGTTTTGCTTTTACAACTCGAGGCATACTGTGGAACACTCAACCTTATTCAGGTGTACGCCCCGACAACATGTAAAAATGACGAAGAAGTGGAATCCTTCTACAAAGACATTGATGAGGTCATGAAATTAACTAAGAACAAGGATGTCACTTTACTCCTGGGGGACATAAATGCAAAGATTGGACAAGGTTCATATGACAAGTGGATTGGGCCGTACGGACTGGGCGAACGAAATGAACGAGGAGATCGTCTCCTACAATTCTGTCAAGAAAAATCGATGGTAATAACTAATACCTTCTTCAAATTACCAAAACGTCGCCTGTACGCTTGGAAATCGCCACGAGACAATGAAGAACGTATAGTCAGGAATCAAATCGATTATATTCTCGCCAATCAGAGATAGAGAAATGGAGTGAAAAGTGCCAAAGCATACCCAGGAGCATATGTAGGCTCAGATCACAATCTTCTGGTGACGGAGATTATGGTGAAGCTCAAGAAGTTGAAAGTCTCGTCAAACCAAATACCTATTGATACCAGCCTACAAAGAAATACTAACGTGAATGCGAAGGTGCACCAGGAGATAAAAGAAAACATAACTAAATTAATAAACACTTGTTCAGCAACTCAGAATCAACCTGAAGACATGAGGCAAAATTTAAAGTCGGCCATCATAGAACCTTGTAAGAAACACCTGAAACCTGAGAAAAGAACAGACCGAAGAGTTTGGATGACCAATGAAATATTAAGGCTTATGGAAGAAAGGAGATAACTAAAGAATTCAGATACACAGAAGTATGAAGAAGTACAGAAAGAGATCAAATATAAATGTCGACAAGCTGTAACGGTCCAGAAATAGCGTTGGGAGAAACTGCACTTTAATAATTACTTGGCGTATAGACCTGCACGGTAGACAACCGTGGTCGCATTTTTTTGTTGTGGTGACGCGTTTCCCCTGTGAGCGATTTTTAAATTCGCCGGCGAGACGCCGCCATGAGCAGAACTCAGCTTACTCGTGCCCAGTATAGATCGTGCCAGAAGAACCGTTGAGTTAAGGGTATCACCATCCGGTTTACGGGAATAATCAACGGTTCTCAGTTAACCACCCTTGAGGGGATTGAGGCACCGAGTACGGGGCAGAGAACTAAAACGCTCATAACACCTGAGTAAGTAGTTATTTCTTTTCCGTTTCTTGAAGCCACGTGTCCGGCCATTTGCCATTGACTAAGGCCATGTGCTTTGTAGGCGTTTGGCTACGGGCTAAGCAGCTCGGCCAAAACCATTCTTGGCTGGAGGCCGCGAGTCGAGCACCAGGCGTCCACGACGCGAAACCGCCGACATCCCGGAGCTGAACCCAGTCACCAGCGAGACCACCAGGAACACCAGGCCAGATATAGATTCCAATATATATATATATTTTTTGTGTGCTCAATTGAGCCAGATCGTTTATTCTTTTGTGTATAAGTTACGTTTACGTGTTTCGTGTCGTACGTGTTTTGCGCTAGTGTAAGAGAAACGTTGCTCCGTCGGCCCTTTCAATCGCGCGATTAGGAGCTTACTATATTCGGCCGAATAGAGCGAGCCCTGCGCGAAAGGGTGGCGTTCGGAGGTTTTTTTTTTCAGGAGCGCGGACACGGTGTCCATCGTTTGTGTGTGAATAAACGCCGATATTACACTACAAATTCACACCTGTTATTTTTTGTTCCCCCCCCCCCACATTTTCTCGATCGGGCAATTAATTCAGTTACAGTTTTCTATTCTCACTGCGAGATTCAAATCTGGTGGTGTTGGCGCCAAACGGTCAGCGTTGTGACAGTTCGTGATTTCTGGACTTCGCTGACTGTCTGCCGTCCACCCACGCAGGTAGGGTGGAGCCCCCCCCTTTGCGACGAAGTAGCCACGAGGTTAAAATTACGTGGAGCCTTTTTTTAACCCCCCCACTCTCTGACACCGAGAGCCTGGCCCTCGTTACTACTTCGAGGGACCCTCCACTCGCTCCACGGCCTAACGCGCTGACTGCCCTTCAGGTACGTCACAAAGCTAAGGAAAAGTGGCTGAAAGAGAAATGTACTGAGATAGAAAATCTGCAGAAACTGCACGACTCTCATAATGTGCATAAGAAAATAAAAGAGTTCACTGGAATTGGTCGGAAACAAAGATCACACATCCTAAGAAATGGGGAAGGAAACATTGTGCCGGATATTGATTAACTACCTGATCATGACATAGGGTCAGATCAACTGACCCTATGGGAAGAATACATCAAATTCCTTTTCAATGATCAGAGAGAAGAAATAACTACCAGTGGTAACAATGACACTGGACCATCTATTTTAAAAGAAGATGTACAAACAGCAATAAAATCAGCCAAAGATGGAAAAGCTCCTCGCCCTGACGACCTGCCTGCAGATGTGCCTAAGCTGATTGAAGAGAAGCATTTAGATGCTTTAACCTCCCTATTTAGTAAGATCTATGAAACAGGAATAATACCACAAGAATGGCTTCTGTCAACGTTTTCCACAATTCCTAAAAAGCATAATGCAAAAAATCCGAAGAACACCGTACGATTAGCCTAATGTGCCATACTCTAAAGATCTTTCTCAAAGTCATCCACCGTAGGATTTACAAGAAACCGGAAGAAGGTATAGCAGATACCCAGTCTGGCTTCAAACAAGGAGTTGGCACAAGGGAAGCCTTGTTTGCCTTCAATGTCTTGATGCAACGTTGTCTGGATGTCAACCAACGGGTGTACGCCTGTTTTATAGATTATAATAAAGCATTTGATAAAGTGAGATACAAACAACTTATAGAAGCACTGGAACGAAAAAATCTCGACACATGAGATATATAAATAATAGTAAAACTGTACCTAAACCAAATGCGTCCGTTCGCGTCCAATCCGAACTAACGAAAGCCGTTGAGATCAAGCGAGGAGTCAGACAAGGGTGTGTTCTCTCTCCACTCCTCTTTAACATCTATTCAGACGAAATCTTCACCGAAGCCTTCGAAAGAGAAGACGGTGGAATACGAGTTAATGGCATCCCACTGAATAACTTGCGTTACGCGGACGATACAGTAGTTCTCGCCGAAAACATGCAAGACCTTCAAATTATGTTAAATAACGTCGTCACAACTAGTAGAGAATATGGGCTGACACTTAATGTTAAGAAGACCAAATACATGATTGTCACCAAAACTGAAGTACCAAATGAACATCTGTATGTGGAAGGCGAAGGGCTGGAAAGAGTCGAGAGGTATGACTATCTAGGTGCAAACATCGACTGAGCCGAGGATTACTGCGCAGAAATAAGGATTCGCATTGAGAAAGCCCGTGCATCCTTTGTGAAGATTAAAAAGCTGCTCTGTAGTCGACACCTGAGCTTCGACCTCAGAACCCGGATGCTCAAATGTAACGTATTTCCAGTCCTTTTGTATGGTGTAGAAGCTTGGACCCTCAACGTGTATTGCGAAAGGAAATTAGAAGCCGTTGAGATGTGGATCTACCGTAGGATGTTGAGAGTATCATGGATAGAACATGCAACAAACGTGGAGGTTCTGAGAAGAATGGAGAAAGATAGAGAGAACCTACTGGAGGTGAAAAAAAGAACAGTGCAATATCTCGGCCACATCATGAGAGGTCCGAAAAATGAGATTCTACGACTCATAATCCAAGGAAGAATCGTGGGGAAATGATCTATCGGATCGAGAAGAATGTCCTGGCTTAGGAATCTGCGTAAATGGTTTAATGCCACGTCAGCTGATCTATTTAGGGCTGCAGTTTCCAAAATTAGGATAGTAATGATGATAGCCCACCTCCGGAATGGAGACGGCACATGAAGAAGAAGAATGCTGAGATATGTTACCTGGATTTAACCTATAAAGTAATAAGCTGCAATAGTCGGAGATCGATCTATCAACCGCATCAGTACACAATGTATAAGAATAAAATTTAACATTTATGAAAATTGACCACTAATGAAAGCGAAAGTAACTTGTTCGATGAAACGAACAGAAAAGAAAAAACGAAATATCTAGTCAGATGAAAGCAGAGCAGGAGATGTAGAATTGATTGGTAGAGAAAATTTCAGAATCAATCAAAAGTACTAAAATTCTTTAAAAGGTCAATGTCTAAGAAGCACTTTGACATTGCGTGCAAAGCTTCAGCAGGTACCCTTAGAACGTTTTACTTTTTCAGAAAATTTCACTCTGATTCTATGAACATTTTATCTGGTATTTAGTCGTAAATATTACTTCGAAAATTAACTTTGTCAATTGAACAAGTATCATCATATGACAAGAATTATTGTAAATATTTTTGGACATTTTCGCATTTTTTACGCTGTTCTGCCTCTTTCATTTAACTGCAGTTCGAACTAAAATTTACTTCTGTGATATTTCTCATTTAAGTTTTATTAATTCTATAATCTAAGCAACAAGATTAAGGACGTACAATTATTACATAAACTATTAATTTTATTTATTTTTATATAATTTATCAAGGTGTTGTTTATTTCCACTCAGAGTTTCAAAGGTTACAATTAAAGTTTTAATACTAAGAGAAGCTTTAGAATCTAAAGTTCATCTAAAGTTTAGATGTATCAAACTTTTCAGTCTGAAACAATTGATGAACTCCTGAAGCGACTTCAAGAATTTGTTCAAATATAAAAACAAATAAAACATGCTATATTATTTAATGAGCAACGCGTCTAGCCATTTTGCTGTTGCATCAAATATTTTTTAACATATTCTAAAATTGTCGCATGTGTTAATTTAACTGCCGTAATGGCATTAATATGATTTACCATAGTTCTTCATTTATCTTCTGTTCTAGTATTATCGGCTATTACAGCATAATCCTATGCATCAATAGTTTATTTTACACACATATTCAATAAGCAGTTAGAGGTACTGTCTGCAATTCTATTTAAAACCACATCATCTAAACACATTTCTTGGGAGGTTATAACTTTGTAAAATTAGTTAATTTTTTTTTCAAATTTCAAAAATCTCTTGTAAATAGGTACAACAATTTTTACTTTCGGTCTTTCATTATGGCCTCTAAACTAAGCAAATTTGGTGCTTGTTTTGTAATAAAACAACTTCAACAGTGATTATATTTGAGAGAGCTATTAATAAGAGACCATTTTTGCATAACGACTCTATGATACTCAAAATCTCGATCTCAAACTTTCTTTCAATTTTTAAAGCCGAATGAGATAAAAAATGGTTCTCTAATTTTTTTTTTTAAATAGCTTGTACAGGAAGCGAATGCTGAATTTTGCCGAAAGCTGTATTCTTGCCAAAAATAGTCCCGAAACGATTTATGTACTTTGGAAGCGTCTTATGTTTTATACATCCTCCTGAATACTGATAATAATAATAAATGTTTAGGTAAATTAAAAAAATTCTACCACCTTGGTAACAATAGGTATTTGATGGCAAAGAATCCAAGAAAACGGAGGAGAAAAACACTTGTAAGGATGAAAACTGACTTGACTCGAGCGAGGAGGGACTCAAGCGCCCCCTCCAAAGGGGGCGCTCTAAAACAACCTAGTTTCACCCCTGGAGTGTATATTTTTTTTTTTTTTTTTAAAAGGAATGGCACTAAACATGTCGAAATACAATAGGTACTTAAATATTTTCGAAGTGTTATATGATAACAAACTACCGTTATGTTGACATCGCACTGAGACTTTTTTGATGATGCGTCCAACTGTTCCGCAGAAAGTTCGTTTTCCGTGTTGAAAAGAATAAAATATATTATACCAGCTCTAGTCTACGAAGACCGAAGAACGTCTGATGGATGTGGCATTTCTGGCCGTCGAATCGGAGCTTACCAAAAGATTAAATTTTGATGATATTATAGATTCATTTCCAATCTCTAGTTCATGAGAGAAGTTGTTTTAAACATTTCACATTAGTTTGTATTTTTATCAGAACAATTAATATTTTCTTGAGGACTTTTTTTTATTATAACTCTATTTATAATGTAGACAATAATGTAGTTCTTAATAACGGCCGGTGGCAAATTGCCAGTAGCCCCTAGGCGACAGAAGTATAAATCTGCCACTGGAATTAATAAAACTCCACTATCAATGAATACCTATATGCGTATATAATCTGCCGAAAGGCATAGTATATTTATAAAAGATCAGGAAAACAATCGTCGTTTTTTTTAAATATGTTTTATTCAATATCTTGGTCATATATAGATAATCATCTGCTGCTTTTTTATTTACTTATGCTATTTTAGGTACTTCAGCTGACATGAAAAATGGTAGCCCCGCATCTAATTGAAGTTTATTACGGTAAACGAGGCGCGGATAATTGGAGGTGATTAATTAATTAACTCTTAATCCCTTTTTGTCGTAATTAATCATATGTTTACGCTATGATTAGGGGGCGCGACGGCGCGGGGTCCTTCGCCATTAATCACTCAGTGGGCAGTTGGCGGCAAAAAAAGCTACCCAAGGGCCAGAAGGGCACACATTAAACGCAAACAATGCAAAAATAGGCAAACACCATAACAAAGCGCGAATATTGAATATCGGGCGAGTTTGATTAGTGTGTACATACAGTGCTGCGCTGCAACAGATGAAAATTAATACATACTTTGTGCTTCGCATTTAATATAGAAGAGACAGTAAACATACATTTTTTTAATTTGTATTCATAAAGACGTCATTAACGTCGTTATAACAAACAATCTAAACAACCGTTTATGTGCAATGCTACAATATTTTATAGCAACGGACGTTAAATTTTTTGTTTTATAGCAACGGACGTTAAAAACCGCCACAGCGGACTTTTCTGTTTAACGAGATAGAGAGAATGAGATACGAGAGGACGATATAACTAGAAGAACGAGATTGCGAATTAATTATTATTTAGTTAATAATAATAATCTAAACACATACAAATTATTTATCTTTCTTTACAATACTGAAATTAAACGTACATTTATTAAAGTGTCCACTAAGCGTAATTCTTCCGTCGTCACATATATCATTCATAATCGTTTGTTCATTGCTATTAGAGACGATTCCAGATGATGTAGATGGAATGTCATCAGCAGTTTTATTCGCCGAATTTGTAATTTTCTTTGCAATTTCCATTTTCTGGTACTCCGATTCCTCAATATATCCTTCCGCTACACTCGTTGAGCGCCATCCACCAAGACTTTTTAACGCAAATACATCACCTCCACCTTCTACCAACAAAGTGGCCGATGTTCTCCGAAAACAGTGTCCGGTGTATAATTTAAAATCCGGAAGTTTTAAATATTCGGCAACTTTTTGGGGAATATTTGCTATTGTGTGTATTCCAGCTGGCTGTACAGTACATTTTCCTCCGCGATAAGTTAAAAATAACCTTGTAGTTTTAACATGACCTGGCCGCAATGACAAATACTTTTTGTAAAGCATATAACCGTTGAATCCATCAGCATCATTCGTAATTACGAAAGATCTTGTTTTGTCGGTTTTTGTCGCTCCAAGAAACACCCGTAAAAATGAGCCATTCTCTTTCACATCGTTTACCGTCAAATTGACAAGTTCTTGGCGACGACAAGCACCAAAAACTCCAAAAAGAACCACAAGCTGAGAAGATTTGATATAGGTACATCAGTTTGTCTAGCAGAAATACAGTTTACCTACCTTTGCAAATAAAAAATGGAAATCATCAGCCTCTTTCAAAAATGCCATGACATTTTCTTTAGATAATACCTTTGACTTTTTAGGTCGGTAACCTCGGGAAATATTTTTCAAAAATTCTTGAGCACTAGCATATCTAACAATTTATACAAATCTAGTATTGAATTTATACATAGCAATATTAGAACTTACTTACTAATATCCACTTTTTCCTTTACTTTTAGCACTTTCTTCAACATTGAAAAATATGACCAAAGACTAGATGGTTTGACTTGTTTCGATTTCTCATTTAAGTAAGCCATAAGGACTTGTTCCGAAGTTTTTCGAACAGACATTTTGTTGCGCCAATCGCAAAACAACTTATACGTTTTTTCGTAAATGGCAGCCGACTTCACGGGCATCAATCGACTTTGTGCTTGTGCAGCTTGCTCGATAACTTCTGGTGGCAAATCATAATCTTCTTCGATATTATCTTCGATATCTGACATTTTGTCAAATTTAATTTGTCAACAACAACACTGTTGTTATGGTTGGAAATAACATATTTCAATATTATTTTCAAATCAATATGTGTACAAATTAAAAAAAAAGTTGTATGTTACACGTACGCTAATGGTCTTTATGGACTTGGCCGGTTAAATGGCTCGCCTAACGCCTCGCCATTTAATCTTCCGGCCGCGTCCATAAACACCTATTTAGCGTACTTGTAACATAAATAACTATTGTATAATTGCATTGAAGACTGAAATGGAAATAGTTTTATCAGCTATTTTAATAACGTACTATTTATATTTATTTATTTATTTATTACTTTGCCTATCTACCTTTCGGTATAAGGCCTTCATTATTAATGTTTATAATATTGTCTCTACTTCCTCCTATCTATCGTTAATTCCTTTATTTCTTCCCACGTGTTCCATTTTCCTGTTGCCTCTTCTTTTATTGCGCTGTTCCACTCTTTTCTCGGTCTTCCTCTCTGTTGTTTTCCTGTTGCTCTTGTCTCATATGTTTTCTTAGTGTTTCTTTCTTCTGTCATTCGTCCCATGTGTCCATACCGCCTCATTTGACCTTCTGTTATTTTTTCCTGTATTGGTTTTATTTTTAACTTTTTCCTACGCGTTTCGTTCCTTACAATGTCTCTTCTTGTTTTGTTTTCTATTTTTCTTAGGAACCTCATCTCCATGGTATTTATTATTTTTATTTGTTTTCCTGCCATCGTCCATGTTTCGCTGCTGTAAGTTTGCATTGGTCGAATATCTCCTTCTTACTAGAACAGGTGTTTTTTAACACGTTATATAGTTTTGTGTTTTTCCTATTTTATCTTGTATTTCATTATCTAATTTATCATTGCTCTGTATGATTGTTCCTAAATATCTGTATTGTTCTACTTGTTCGATTTTTTCTTCCTTGTATTTTCACTTAGTGTTTCTTTCATTCTCTTTGGCGATTAATATGGTTTTTGTGTTTTCGTAATTTATTTTCATGTTTATTTTCTTAATGTCTTTCTCTTTTATTTGCATGTTGTGTTGCAGTTTTTCCTCTGTTTCTGCAATTATTGCCATGTCATCCGCGAATAGTAGTTCTGTTATTATTGTAATCTCCATTTTCCAGTTTACAATTTTTAGCATTTTCATTTTTTGCTTTGCTTTCTTCATCGCCTTACCAACACAAAAAGCAAAGCACTTAGCACGCATCCTTGTTTGACTCCTTTCTTTGTTTCAAATTAGTTTGATTCTTCATTGTTTGTTCTCACAATATTTCTGTTTTCTCTGTACATGTATTTTATTATTTATTATTATTTATTATTTATTATTTATTATTTATTATTTATTTATTATTTCCTAATATATTCCTCTTTCCACTAGTTCGTTCCATATTTTCTCTTTCTTTATCATTTCGAACGCCTTTTCAAGATCTACTAGATGAATGATTCTTCTAGAAGTAGAATCAATATTCTTTATTAAATTCTCTTGGTGTTTCCCCGCTGCTTATTATGTCATTTATTAGTTTCATTAATTGTGTTATTACCTCTTCTCCCATGTGTTTCATCATTTTCGGGGTTTAATCGTCTGTTCCTGCTGTTTTCCTGTTTTTCAGTTTTTTTATTGCTTCTTGTACTTCTTTTTATTTAATTTGCTCAATTTTTCTCTCTTGCTTTTCTTGCAACTTTTCCTCCCTTTCTTGTATTATGTTGTCTTTTGAAAATATTATTTAAAATATTGTCTCCATCTTTCTATAATGTTGTCTTCATTCGTGATAATTGTTCCATTTTTATAGTTTTAGTTGCTTTAGTGTTCCGTAAAATAGCTTTTGTTTCTGCCGAATTCTCATGCATTCTTTTACCAAATTCCATCCATGATTTTAGTTTTGCTTGTTTCATCATTGAATTTGCATTGTTTTTCTTTTCTTTGTATTTTTCATAATCTTCTATTTTATTTGTATGTAGGTATGTTTTCCATTTCTCTTTTTTGTCTTTGATCACCTTTTTGACTTCCTCTGTCCTCTAGTTTGTCATTTTCATTTCCCTGTTTCCAATTTTTGTTGTTCCGCAGATCTCCTTTGCCGCATCTAGTATATTTCTTTTGAATCTTCTATGTTTAGCTTAATATCGCTCTCTTTAAATTTATTTTGTAGTATCTCTTGTGTTTTTTTTCTCTTAATCTGTAGGCTTTTATCTTTTATTTAACTTTAATTCTCCCCGTGTCTGTTTTTTGTATTTTCTTCCAACTCATATCCATTTTCATCCAGTAGGTGGTGGTCACTTCCTATATTAGCTTGCCTTGTAACTCTTGCATTCATTATTTTGTTCCAGCTGTTTCTGTTAATTAGGCGGGAGTCTATTATCGATCTTTCGTTTCTCTTTGGCTCTTCCCTTGTGTACTTGTGTGTGTTTTTGTGTTTGTATTTGGTATTTGTTATCACAAGGTTGTTTTCAATGCATAATTGTACTATTCTTTCTCCATTGTTGTTTTTAATTTCATCTTAATTTTTTCCCAATATCTCTTCCATTCCGCAATTTTGGCATCCGACTCTTCCGTTTAGATCTCCCATTATCATTATGTGTTCTTTTACATCATCTACTTCACTTTGTATGTTTTGAAATAATGTGTTTTTCTCTTCTTGCTTTGCGTCTTGTGTTCATGCTTAGTGTCCATGTTTCATCTTTGTACCGTTAGTCTTGTATTTTTTTTTTGCTGTTTTTCTTAGTTTTTTTGTTGGTTTTTTTATCTCTTCATTGTTTTTCCCTCCCGCATTAAATCCTGCATCATTCCTTTCGGTTCTTCCATCTTTTCTTTGTTTTGTTCTTCTTTGTTATTTTTCCTTTCAATTTTCTGTTGGTTGGCCTTTCTTTGTTCATGTGAATTTTCCGCGGCTCAGAAGACCTTAGTATCTTCTTTAATCTATGTTAAATATTGGTTTGGACCCGTTCATTTCCTGTTCCTCTTTGTCTCTCGGTATTTTGTGCGTGTCCGTTCTTTTGTCTCATTAGCCACTATTTATATAGAATGAGTAAAAAAAGTAAGGTACCTATTTAGCCTTTATTATTATTTTTAGAAAAAAGTTTGTAACAAAAATTTGAGAGCAAATTATCTACCACAATTCGCTAATTTTCATTTTTCTCTTCTTGATAAGGGCGGCATAGATACGTTTTTATATAACAACCTAAATTTTTCTATTAACATATCTGTTTTTTTTCTCTCTTCTTGAATATCTAAAAATACCACAAAGTACTTTCTAAGAAAAACGAGTTGAATGCCTGATGGCGAAAATGTGAAAAAATAAAGTCTGGATTGGAAAACAAATGATAAAGTAAACAAATACGAATTACTAATGTCAGTTTGTGTTTATCGTTATGGTGTTTAAAGTTATAAATTGAACTGCTGTAGAATGTATTTCTCAATACTTATGATCGCTGAACAGAAACAAAACACATAGTTTGTAATGGTCTGGTTTTGCCTCCGACGGAAACTGTCTTGGTTATTAATTTCGCGCACGGACCACCACCGTAGGCAACCGTAGGCACACGTTTTTTTTAAACGTGACGTGTTTCCTATATGCGTGTGATTTTTAAAATTGTCGGCGAGACGCTACCATGAGGTAGAAGCTAGTCACCTTCCCTAGAGTGCAGACGTGTCACGAGGTCACAGTTTTTCTTTGGTATATCACCAACCGGTTTCCGGGATATAAAACGTGTCCTCCTTTAACCACCCTAAGAGGGTATGACGGCACCAGGCACAAGGCAAGGGAGGCTACTGTACGACTCAACTCCACACGCTCACAACATCAGAGTAAGTGATTAAACCCGACATATTTTTTTCGTAAAGACACGTGTCCGGCCATTGTTAATAAGGCCATGTGCTTTACAGGGCTGAGGTAACCCAGCCAGCCAGGTTCTTAGCTAGGGGCAACAAACATCCGGCCAGAGTGGTTCCGAGTATTGGAATTTAGCGACTGCGTTCCCGACGATCGCGCCGGCCGCCGCCCGTCCTAAGAACCAGCATCGCCCGTGGAGTCGCACACGAGGAACAGAGGCCAGATCTTTATATATTTTTTTTGTTCTCATTTATTGTTGTAATCTCATTTTGATATATCGTTTTTTCTTTTGTGTAAAATTTGCGTTGCGTGTTTCGTGCCGTACGTGTTTTTCGTGTTTGTAAGGAGGAGGTGGTTCCGACGGCCCCTCGCATCGCGCGATTACGTGTTCGCGGGATTCGGCCGAATCTAGTGGACCCAGCGTGATAGGGTTGCGGACGGAGGGATTTCTTTCAGAAAGCGTAGGCACGGTGTCCTGTCTTTTGTGTGAATAAACGCAGATATTTTAAACAACAAAATTCACACCTGTTATTTTTTGTTCCCACCACGTTTTCTCAATCGGGCATTCTTTTCAGTTTAACTTCCTATTCTCATTGCGAGATTTAAATCTGGTAGTGTGGGCGCCAGATGGTCAGCCGTTGCGACAGTTCGTAATTTCTGAACTTCGTTGACTGTCTGCCGTCAACCCACGTAGGTAGGATGGAGCCCCCCTTTGCGACCAAGTAGTGGCGAGGTTAAAATTACGTGGAGCCTTTTTTTAACCCCCCCACTCTCCGACACCGAGAGCCTGGCCCTCGTCGCTGCTTCGAAGGGACCCTCCACTCGCTCCGCGGCCTAACGCGCTGATAGCCCTTCAGGCACGTCACAAGTTGTCCATGGTTAATGCACAACAATTTGACCATCTTTTGTGATGAACTTGTAATGTTAAATTTTGTTTGGTATGATTTTAATTCAGTAGTTCGTTTAATTTTTTGAATCAAAAATGCCATTTTTTTTCTTATGCAACTAGGTTTCAGTTTTAGATATTCATAAAGAGGAACAAAAACAAAAATGCTTTCATATTTGTTTACACAAAGTTTCTATGCGTTCTGTTTTTGTTAAACGTACCATAATTATTAAGAAACACTTTATAATACTGTTTAGTTTATAACTTTATTTGATAAACGCAAACTGACATTAGTAAATCGTATTGATTTAACTTGTATCATATGTTTTCCAATGCGGTCTTTAATTCTTCACATTTTTGTCATTAGGCACTAAACACGATTTTCTTAGACATTTTTTATATGAAACCTCACGGTATTTTTAGATATTAGTTAAGAGTTTCTTTTACGACAAAATAAAACTATTGGTATGTCCACCCATAAACTTGCCAGTCGGTTCCATGTTTGGAATGGTAATAGTCGATATATCGCAAGAAAAGACCTGAACTACAGAAAACGCAAAAAATACCCGAAATATATTGCCGCACAAATGGCCAAAATTCCTGGTTGCTACCGGATTCTAAGACGTCGACACATGCCATTTTTGGATTGCACGGCTAGTCTACAGACCTGAAATTGTGTTAACTTTTGTGGAAGGCCTATTTTTGGTAGGTTTACAAATGGAATATCCTCTTCACATTTCCGAATTTTCCGTTGTACAGTGCTTTTTGAAATATTTTGCTCACGACAAATTTCGCTATATCTCGTTTGGGCATAACAGTTCACCAAACCATGACTTACGTATAAAAAAATGTCCAAGCCCAATTTTGAGTTTATACTTGATATAACAAGATATAATATACAAGTTTATACAAGATATAATTTTAACTATCTTGAATTTTTTTTTAAATATATGTAAAGTTGAAAATATTTTACCGTTGAAGTTTCAAACAAATGCATACTTAAATGCATAACTAAATATATTGCTTTATTTTCTTCTACAAGTTAAAATATGTTTTTATTATTTTTTTCGAAATTACCTTTCGAAAACGTTGCCTCTCCAATATTAATACAAAAACACCAGCATACAAACGAAGAAAATAATATTTCAGTATATACAAATACAGGACTTCCAACTTCTGTATACCTCAATAAAAGAATAATCAGTTAATAAAGACACAAATTTGTTTATAGACCAGCTTGTAAAAGTACAATTTATCTTTGGATTTTAGCATAAATGAATTGGTAGAATTCGCATCAGAGCTACGTACAGATACAGATCAAAATATGTCAATGAAATATTTCAATTTGCTGGCACATGGTATAATATAGATAAATAACTTTTGCTCAATAAAGGTTTTTCAAATCTTTTATGCAGCAATATTAAACAAATTATAAAAATTGGTGAGTTCGTGGAGGAAAAACAAAAATGATTTTTAGAAATGGGGCAACTGTTTTTTTCCATCCCATCATTAAATCATCTTAAACAATCTGAAAAATTAGCTGAAAATGCAGTAATTCTATAAATAATTCCACCTCCAGAATTAATCTTACTGATGGGTGTTGCCAAACAAGATAGATCCTCTGGAGATTTTAAGATTTTTATGCAGCAATATTAAACAAATTATAAAAATTGGTGAGTTTGTGAAGGAAATAAAAATGATTTTAAGAGATGGGGCAACTGTTTTTTCCATCCCATCATTAAATCATCTGAAACAACCTGAACAATCAGCTGAAAATGCAGTAATTCTATACATAATTCCACCTCCAGAATTAATCTTACTGATGGGTGTTGCCAAACAAGATACATCCTCTGGAGATTTTAAGATTTTTATGCAGCAATATTAAACGAATTATAAAAATTGGTGAGTTTGTGGAGGAAACAAAAATGATTTTAAGAAAGGGGGCAACTGTTTTTGCCATCCTACCATTTAGATACATCCTCTGGAGATTTTAAGATTTTTATGCAACAATATTAAGCAAATTATAAAAATTGGTGAGTTTGTGAAGGAAATAATAATGATTTTAATAAATGGGGTAACTGTTTTTTCCATCCCATCATTTAATCATCTGAAACAATCTGAAAAATCAGCTCAAAATGCAGTAATTCAATAAATAATTCCACCTCTAGAATTACTCTTACTGATGGATGTTGCCAAACAAGATAATTCCTCTGGAGATTTTAATATTTTTATGCAGCAATATTAAACAAATTATAAAAATTGGTGAGTTTGTGGAGGAAACAAAAATGATTTTAAGGAATGGGGCAACTGTGTTTTTCATCTCATCAGTTAATCATCTAAAACAATCTGAAAAATCAGCTGAAAGTGCAGTAATTCTATAAATAATTCCACCTCCAGAATTACTCTTACTGGTGGGTGTAGTCTTAATTCGCTATAACCATTGACAACGTGAATAAAATAAAAAAATCGTAAATACGCATTATCATTGAAATTTTTGTTGTCACCTGACAATGTGAAACTTGCATGCAAATTCTTCAATTCTGAAAACGAATTGGGAAAAATCTTGTATGATACAAGTGAATAAAGCAATTTTATCCACTCGAAAATATTATCGCACTCGCCTTCGCTTTTGCGCTAAACTGTTTTTTCGTGGATAAATTTCTATTTTGTTCACTTATACTTAAATAGCTATTTTCCAATTCGCATTATTAAAATGCTCAATATGTATATTGAATCTCATCAATAAAACCACACTTTAATTGAATGGGTGAATGAAATGTTTACATTTTCACATTATTACTATTTTATTACTATTACTATTGACAACGTGAATAAAGTAAAATAATACGTAAATAGGCACTATCCTTGAAACTTTTGTCACCTGACAACGTGACACTTCATGCAAATTCTTCAATTCTGAAAACGAATTGAGAAAAATCTTGTATGATACAAGTGAATAAAGCAATTTTATCCACTCGAAAATATTATCGCCTCGGCGTTGCCTCTTACGCGAAACTATTTTTTCGTGGATAAAATTCGACTTTATTCACTTATACCTAAATAGCTATTTTCCAATTCGCATTATTAAAATGCTCAATATGTATATTGAATCTCATCAATAAAACCACACTTTAATTGAATGGGTGAATGAAATGTTTACATTTTCACTGTATTACTATTTTATTACTATTACTATTGACAACGTGAATAAAGTAAAAAAATACGTAAATACGCACTATCATTGAAACTTTTGTCACCTGACAATGTGACACTTGCATGCAAATTTTTCAATTCTAAAAACGAATTGGGAAAAATCTTGTATGATACAAGTGAATAAAGTAATTTTATCTACTCGAAAATATTATCGCACTCGCCTTCGCCTCTTGGGCTAAACTATTTTCGTGGATAAAATTCTACTTTATTCACTTATACCATAACTAGCTATTATTCAACTGGACCAAATTGTAACCGAAAATATCATTGCATATTTTACCATGTTAAATAATTTTGCAAACATGAGGGTAATGGATACGCCTATTTTTAGAAAATATGGGAAAATATAAGATACATAAAGCAGAATTTCTTTTTAGATCGTCTAAATTAGGGTTTTAAACTTTACCTTCTATTGATGTTTTAATTAAAATTCTGAACATTTTTATTTTCTTTATAATTTGATTGCATATTGTGGAATTTTTCAATCTCCATAAAACATTTTTGTAATTTTTTAAACCTTTATAAAACGCCGTGTAACTTTATTGAAACCCGTCATATTTTAATAAAAATTCTATTTGTCTATTTGTTTATTTTGGTAATAATTTTAATAATATGAACAATTTTTCTACAACATCAATAAAACTTTAGAAGACCTGTATTAAATATTTTAATTTACCCTGATACTTTTAATATTTTTATTAAATCTCTATACTTTACTCTCTTGACGGCACATACGTAAAAGTTTGTAAAAAAATTCTATGCAACTTTTTGGCTATTATTGGCTATTGTATGGGTACTCAAAAGAAACTAATGTAAATAATGAAACGAATTTCAAAGACAAAAATGGAGATTATGCTATTACATGTAATTATGGCAATAGAATGAAAGAACATTTAAGAGATAATAATATATAAAATTTTGGTGAATTAAAATTAAAACAATGCATTTTCTTCTTCATTCCAAAATTCTGTTCAATTTTTGAATAGTAATTATTTGTAAAATAGTTTTTCTAATTCTAAATAAATATTTAATTTAAGTATTTTGTTTTACTATCAATAGTAAAATTTTCTATGATTAATCAAATCAATTAAAATAATTACAGATTGAAATATGTAACTATTTCAAAACCGCCGGTGAAAGATTTTTAGCAGCATATTTTTTGGAAGATGAAGTTACATTACATTACATGAGTACTTTGAAACTAAAATTAGATTTTGACAATTTTTTTTAAAACGTGATTCATATTTAGAGCAACTGTGGACAGCTGTCCAACTACATTTAGATAGAGTATAGAATATCTACCTACTCAATACGCCATTTCGCAAAGGTTAGGTTAGGTTAGGAGATTTTAGGTTAGAAAATGTAAAATGTCAAACAAATTAATAAAACCACTAGTAACATGTTTTTCTCTAGTTGACTAGATGTAATAGTTTTATTACGTTACGTAAAGCATTAAAAAAAATCACAAAACTTATGTGGTTATCACAAACTTATCAAACTTATCACTAAACAGATGTTACTAATAACTGAACTAGCTAAGATTGCAGGGCTGCAACCTTTTACACCCTGGCACCACTAAACCACTTACAAAGTAATTTATGTTTAAAATGTATTACTAATAATGAAACTAAAAATTTAATAGAAATCTGTTTCTAAAGTTATCACTGTAAAATTATTCAACACAATTTTCAGTTTGTTTTTTCTTTCCATCTTGTTCTCTGTAGTATATAACATTTTTATATGTATAATGTAGGCCATTAATTCAAGGCGTGCTTTACATACAGCAATACACATAAAAAAACCTAAGCCGAGTCACATATTTACTTGCAAAAGTACGAGGCGGCTTACATAGATCCACCTGTGTGTGTATTTTTATGGCATAAGAAAACCGACTCGTGTTCCTCATTAAAATCAAAAACCGGATATTTTTTCTTTGTTTCGTAGAGTCAAGCAGAAAATTGCACGTTGATTCACCGATAGCATGATTTCCCCTTAAAATACGCACCGTAAAAGTGAATTCGCATGCCTGATGGCCGTTAATAACGGCCCTTTCAGTGAATGTTCGCGTTTCTTATATGTACTCAGTTTTAAGTAGTTTAAACGAATCCGCAACAATGGAATTGTATAACCACAATTATTAAGTATTCACTGAGTAAATGATTTTTATGTTTTAATGGTTTACATTTAATTGGTCTTAAATGTACAGTCATGCTCACATAAATCTAGTACAAGAAATTAGGTTACAATAGCAATTTTATATAGCAATGTCAAATTGTTTGTACTAGATTTATGTGAGCATGACTGTACCAATTCAATAAAGCGTAATTGGAAGAAAATTCAACAATATGCATTGGAATGCTATATTTACACTTAAATTTACTGGAATTGCATTATTTTCATAATTAATACAAACTCATCTGAAACAAAGTTAGTTTACAACTTTCACAATATGCATTCGAGGATAACGAGCTCGCAAGTCAAAACTATACGTATATTAATTTCGAGCCGAAACTATGACAAAATAAACTACAACGTTAAAACACCGTGAATTTTTCCGCAAGTTGGTGAAAGTATTGAAAGACCACGGATTAGGAGTTTAAAATATACAATTCATTCCTTAAATCCGTCCTAATCCACCACGAATTATGCAAACCTTACAAATGTTGTTTAAATATTCCGAAGATTCAATTTGCATCCATATTGTGAATTACATCAGGAAGATTGTGCGTTTCTCTGCATCCGAGCACTCCGCACACTTTTCACTAATTCTCCACGAAAAAATAAGAAAAATCGATTCAGGTGAACAAGTATTCAAATTTATTAGACTGAAGTCTGAAGCATCTTCAATATTCATGCCAGCTGCAATGTATTCTATAAATGCGTACGGATATTCGTGCTATGTGGTAACTTTATGCCGAATATCTTTAATGCAATGCTATCAAGTTTTTTCCTACAAAATAATATATGTACTATAAAATAGGCCCAAATCTATAGCGCCTTCAATTGTTATCAACAAAAAATTAGATAAATATAGTCATTAAATGATAGTCAATTAACTATCAACAAAAATACTCGTATATTATTAAATGGAACAGTCTTAGCTCGAAGTTGGTGGAAAGAATGTTTAACACCTTCATTTATTTGTAGTCACCGATATTTAACAAAAATATTAGGTTAATTCTTGTCGAGGTTTTTAAGTATTTTCACCGGTCTTGATATTTAGACAGGTTATAGTGTAAATTTAAATAAAAATCTAATGTAAAACCCTTTTTTTTAGCTAGTAGGCTAATAAATCCGAAATTATCTGGAAGAAACAATTGGTGAAATACGTAATAATAATATTACGTAGAAATAAGACCACACACGTCGCACAGTGGTCGGAAATGGAAAAAAGCTGGCCAAAACTCAAAAACAAAAATTATTGCGAATATGGTTTTTAATGAGAGGCGATGTAATTCTGGCATGCAAAAATCAATGACTTAGAAAAGTTGAATTATGTAGTGATCATAGCATATACAGGGCGTCCAAGATAAGGATCAACAGTATGGGGATCTTGGAAAGCGTAAAAGTTATAAAGGCGGTTAAATTAGTAACAAATCAGTTTTTCACACGGCCGATTGAAGCAACTCGAAAAATCACGATTTTTGGGATTTTTTTTTAGTCGATTTGATCGTAAAATTTTTGCAAAAATTTCATAGTATAACAATACTAAAAATTCAGGCCAATGAAAAGTACTTATAGTGCTCTACAAGAATACACCAAAAAAATTATGCCGAGCCATTTAAAAATTGTTTGTTGACGTCACAACAAATTAATGAAGGTGTTTAAAAAAGTTTTTTTGACCAACTTCTAGCAAATACTGTCCCATTTAATTATATTTATATATACCGCGCGTTTGTTTAATCGCTGAACATAGGGAATGTTCAGTTTTAAAACGACTATGCTAAAATTCAATGTATATGCTACCAAATTTACTAGCGTGTGTAACTCGATTACTTAAAAAAATTACATGTTCATAACCCAAATATGGGTTAAAATCTTCATAATGTATCAGACAAGGAACCTCCTTTACAAAAATCAGGAATGTACCAGATAAATTGTAAACAATGTATAAAATGTTATATCGGACAAACAAAACGGAATATTAATGAAATGTTTTCAGAACATCAACACCACATAAAATTTCATAGTACTGACAAATCTACAGTTGCGGCACACATTTTGAAACATAACACATTTTTAATTTTGAAAATGTTAAATTATCAAAATATTGTACAGATAAAAAATTAAACCTTTTCGAAGCAATTTATATGACAAAATTCTAGCCCCTTGGTTACTTAATAATGATCTGTCGGCTTTAAATAATCTTTTAAAAAAAAAAATCAAAGTATCAAAACGCTTTCAAAATTAATCTTTCAAAGTTTGAAGTAATATAAATAAATTAATTGTCATAATAAATTTTAACTGAATGGCTACCGAGACAAGCGATGAGCGCGTAGCGAAATATATATATATTTGGTTATTGTATTGCATTTTTTTAAACTTGCATTTGGCCCACCCCTTATATGTCTTCTGTTCTTAATTTACTAACAGCTGGACCTTATTTATAAATTCAAAAAATACAATTGAATCATATTCTAGAAAAGTAATTCAAACTTTGAAAGATTGTTCAAAATTAATAGATAAAAACCTAATTATAATTTACGAAACTCAAATCCTAATATTTCAAAACTATACTGTTTACCACCAATAGGGTCTTCCTGAAAAAAAAAACCTTTTTATGTCTTAACGTAAAGTTTATAACCTGTAATTAAACATCCCACAGAGAAAACGTTTGGTTTTCATTGTAACTTATCAACAAACAACATACAATATCGTAAAACTTTCACATTTTGTCACGTGACCGACGAAACGCTGTTATTGACCGAGCGGCACTGTGATGTCATTACGCATGTTGGCGATCGGGAGTCAGTGCATAAGGGATAGGAATCGTGGATTAATTCGACTTAGAATCCAGTCTGATATAAAATAAGTACTGATGGGTTAGTAAAGGGACAGCCAGATAATCTGCTAGAAGTTCACGTGTAAATGGTTCCCGACTTTTTCTCAAAAAGTAAATTTTTCAACGTAGCCGAACGCGTGGAGTTGCATATAATTTTCCAAAGCCTCTTCCAGCTGTAAGAACAAATACAATACTGTATAAACTTTGCAATAAAAACTACATCTCATACGAATTGGTAATGCTCATTTCAAAATTTGTAATTATTAATCATCTAAACAAATTTCTGAATCAACAGTTTGTTACAAATATTGTTTAAACATGTTTTTTAGTTTTAACTAAATGTTTTTGTAAAAACATATTTTAGAAAATCTCACAGTACTTTTAAAAAGTAATAATGATATGAAAGGTATTGTTCTAGAATGGAACCCACAAAACTATTTTGAGGTTACGTTATTACTAATTATACATATATATATATATATATAATCGGAAATCCCCTTCATCATTAGATCCCCATCCCCATCATAGATCCCCATCATTAGTAATGGGTATACTAATGATGATAGTTAATTATATATATTTATTGAATTTCGTCGATAATTTATTGAAAGTTATGTACTTACATTAATATGGTCTTCAAAATATATAAGTTGGACGTGAAAGTGACACTCGCGGAATCACTTTGGACTTGTTGTAACCCGTTTTTCCGTATATCCCTTGTTTGGACGTTAATAAACAACTTATTTGGTTCGCATTTACTGCTGCTATCACATCCAGGCACAATGCAATACTTATTCGTCCCTTTTTTTTGTAAAACATACGTTTTCTTTCTGTCGCTCCATTGTAAGCAATGCTACAGCTGTCACTACGCCAATGTGCGTAGTGACGTCACAGCAACATGGCGGGCTTTCGGGACCTTTTCAAACGCCGTTAATTTTAAAATCGTGTTTGCTAATTACAACAATTTGTCTCAACACAAAAATTAGTGCCAATGATGTTTTTAATGTGTCTAGAGTTCAGTTTCAAGGTTTTTGAAAAATCGCGGAAGACCCATTCATAAACAAGGCAACAGTTTCAGGCCAAGAGTTTCTAATATTAATTCTTCAACATAAAAAATTGCGCAATGGCTTGTTAAAAAGTTAAATAAATTTATAATTGAAAATGTTATGTCTATTTTAAATTCCGTTGATTTAATTTCTAAGTTGAAAGATATCGAACTAAATTCAGGTGACTATTTTTTTTTATGTAACAGCTTTATTTCAAAACGTTCCTATATATGAAACATTAAAATTTTTAGATTTTTTTTTTTAATTTAATTCAGTAAATCAAGAAAACATTGAAGAATACTTAAAATTAACAAAATTATCCATGGAACAAAATATTTTTAAATTTAACCATATATTTTATTTGGCACAGCTATGGGCAACCCTCTTTCTCCATTTAAAGCAAATTTATGTTTAGATTTTTTTGAAAATAATATAAAAAGAAATCCAAAGTTTTCCTAAGTTTGGCTTATAATAATAATAATAATAATAATCCCTACTACTCCTCCACCTATGACGTAATTGGTTACCGTCATAATTTGACAGACAACTCTGACCCAATTACATTTTAATTTTACCATAGGCCCCTGAACTATTACTAGTTATGCGGGCATTAAGACGAGATGGGCATCATTATTATTGCCCTTGCATATGTGGATGATGTTTTTGCTACTGTAGATTCTAATTTTTGTATTAAGAGTTTTCTACCTATTCTAAATTCTGAATTTGAGTCAATAAAATTCACATATAAAGAAGAAATTGATAATAGCCTGTCATTTTTAGATATTAGAATAACAAGAATTCAAAACAAAATTTTGATATTTGCAGAAAAGACTGTTGTACAGACAACTATATGAAATTCTTATTCTATGACTTTCTATAAATTTAAACAATCAGCGTTCTATTTTATTAATACATAGATTATTTAAATTTCCATTATCTGTACAAATTTCAATAAAGAATTAAATTATATTCGGCATGTAGCAAAAATTAACGGTTACAGTAAAACTTTTCATTCAAAAATTTACAATATATCTAAGAAGGCTCATAATTTATTTAACCAGACCGCACTAAAATTAATAAAACGAAACAATAATATTAACATTTTTTTTAAATAACCTTTTTTATTAAAGGACTTTTTTTTCAAATATATTTAATAAATTTAAATTAACCCTGGCCTTCTTTAATAATAACAAGTTAAAAGCAAAACTACCAAATGTATCTGACAAGGAACCCCCTTTTCAAAAATAAGGAATTAACCAGATAAATTGTAAATATTGTAAAAGATAAATAAATAAAAGGTTTTTAGAACATCTGCACCACACAAAAGTTAATAGTTTTGACAAATCTGCAGTTGCTGCACACCATTTTGAAACAGGGCACATTTTTAATTTTGAAGATGATATATTATTAATACATTGTACACATAATTTTTTTAACCTTTTCGAAGCAATTTATATGAAAAAAATCCAGCGTTAGTTACTAAGTAATGATCAGTCTCCTTAAAATAATCCTTTTTTTAAATTTATTAAAGTATCAAAACGCTTTCAAAATTAATCTTTCAATATTTGAAGTAATATAAATTAATTAATTGTCATAATAAATGTCAACTGAACTGCTACTGACGATGAGCGCGTAATGCCCGAAATATATCCAGTGTTAATAATATATATATATATATATATATATATATATATATATATATATATATATATATATATATATATATATATATATATATATTATGAATAAATACAGGGTGTTCTATTTAAAAAAAATGTTTGTTTTTGTTATTCCGCAAAATTGGGCTGTATATTTGAAAATAATTTTACAGCATAAATATTTTTAAACCAATAACTTTTTGTACGAAATATTTTTTTCTATCTTTCATGGGAAACGCGCTAGGAAAGCCCGACGCACTGTTGCAGGACCCTGTATATATACAGGGTGAGTCAATAGGACGGGCAGGCTCCATTACACCTACACCGTTAATGATATCGAAATGAACCAAACGGCACTGCAAACTAGAGGCCAAAGTTCAGTTTGTAAAATTATTTTGCCATATACAGGGTGTTCCATTTTTGCCGAGCAGCCTTGGACCTAGTTTTTTTAAATAGCACCCCCTGTATAAATTTACATATTTGAATTTGCCCTTTTTGGGCTTTATAAATCCGTTCAGTTTTTGCAATTCGCTTTAATCGTGCAGAAGTTGTTTATGTTTTCCTCAAATTTAATGCATTTACAGGCACTTATTAAAAAAATTGCAGGGCACTTGTTTTCTAGGATATCGGGTTGGGACTTTATATATAATATTCTTATATAATATTATACTTATAATAATATAAGTATACAGTAATTGCTGGCTGTTAAGACTGCCGCTTATAGAGAAAATAGTTAAAGTGTATATGATCCCATTTGCCAACTAATTTAATACTAACTTTAATACGCGTTGTTTCGTACAATACGCGTTGTTAATATTAATTTTTATTTACATTGAACCATTTATTCATTCGGTTCAGATTGCACATGATACTTATTTGAATTTTCTAAGTCATAGGGTCACCCTGCAATAGTTGCTGTATATCTTAATACAAAAACGCTATAAGTAAACCATAGTCTTCCTTATATGACGCCATTCACAAGCTCAGAAATTCATAGCGTATTTCTTACAATTTCTTAACCGTTGATAATGCGATTTAAAATCTCATACATTATTGATTGCAGTTACCTGAACAAAAGGCCTTAGGTGCCTCGTAGAACGAGATCTGGAGGGTTACAATCCGGGGAACGCGGAGGCTATGGAATTGGTCCAACTCGACTAATCCACCGATGAGATATCTTGCATTTAGGTATTCTCTAGCCGGTATCTATTTAAGGAGTACACCCCATATATAGCTACTAATATATCCTAATTTTTGTGAGCCTTTTAATCAATAAATTTTATCTTCAACCAAAATTATTACATGAGCAATTGTTTTCTTATTCAGAAAGCTGGAATAGTATTTCCATTCGCGTTCTACTTTCACTAATCGACTTAATTCTCATATTTGCATAGTACATACTTTCACTAATCGACTTAATTCTCATGGTGATTCATGAGTGAATTTTCTACCTTCGTCCTGTATCTCCCGCATCGATTACCTTATTTCATTAATTATTGCAGTTCCCACATCGATTTTTGAATCTATTATTTTATTAGCCAGTGTGAGAAATTATAGGGCGAAGTAAATTGGCTCCTTTTTTATTTTTAATATTGCTATTAATTCGATTGAATTTATTAACGTCAGCAGTCGTAAATCGAAGGTATTTTTAGTAATAGGTCAAAAACCGCAAACGTGTGCCTGCTTGCAATTTATATTGCCCTGCCTGGCTCCGCCACCATTTATATAATATGTGAAATGTAACGTGTCTGGCTATGTGAATGTAATCATTTATAATTATGTAAATATTGCACAATAATTGTATGAGTGCACTACACAATCAAATTATAGTTATTTGCTGAAATATGTGAAAATATTTATATTAAATGCTGTATCGCTGAATGTTTAAATAAACTGTAAACAACAGTAGATTTTCTGCAAATAGAATAAAGAATAAATTATTATTATTATTAGTTTATTAACGTTATGTTAATATAATATAATTAATTAATTAACACATATATTTGGTAGTATGATAACATTAATAAAAATTAATTATTTTTGAATGAATTTTTGTCTATCTAAATCGGCATATAGTGTATTTAATATATAATTTCCAATGTGTGCTAAGTATATTTTAATAATGTGATGTATTATATATGTGTATGTTACTGATAAAACACATATCATGTAAATGATCAAATGTCAAATCAACTATCTATCTGTCTATCTATGTATACTAATTACATTAGAAGAAAAATTTGCATTGTGTAGTATTCATGTTGGAGAATTCTACTTAGATATTCCGTATTATTTCATCATATTTACAAACAAAAATTGCTTAATTCATTAATAAAAACAGATGAACAACCAAACTATAAAAAATGGGCATAGTCATACCCATAGCTACTACGAAACAAATCCACTGTCAATATTATACGCGATATTATTCTATCTCGAAATAGACATGACAAATTCCATTCGTGAAATAGATTTCCAGGTAATATTTTTAAAATTGATAAAAGTACTTTCATTTGTTTAATTTGTAAAATTGTTTTGTTAGATGTTGCGCGTAGTTTTGGATCAATATTTCGAGCATCAAATCAGTAGTCTAAAGGCAAAACATGACTTATTTTTTCAAAATTCACTTTTTTTTGGCAATAAATGGCCACAAAGAAAGTACACTTTAAGTTAATCAAAAGGTTTAGTGTTGTTGAAAATTACAAATTACATATAACTATGCCAGTGATACATGCTAATCTACATTTACAATTATAAATACAAAACTGTTTTTGCTTCTCCGGTAAAATAACAAACATGGCAGATAACATGTTTTGCCATAACACTACGGAAATATTCCTTCATAATTATAACATATCTACGACAATATATTTTACATATGATTTTCACTATCATTTGTAGAAAAATTGTATAATACGTGTATTACTTACACTACCGTGCTGAGCACAATAGTAGTAACTTGTTTTACGGAGATTTCGAGATATTCACAGTTTTTTTATATTTCAAGTTTGTCTCTAAAATATATATTTCAAGCCAATAAATTTTCAAATTTTAATTGAATTATAAACTTTAAATTATATTACTTGTTGATGTTATAAAAATATTAAATATTCGATAATTACATAGTAAAATAGATTATTTTTACACTTACCACTTTTAGAATTATAATATTTAACCAATAATACTGAAGCAGCCTAACGTACCTTATTATCTCTTATAATAAAAAATAGCTATTTATGGTATAAGTGAATAAAGTCGAATTTTATCCACGAAAAATTAGTTTAGCGCAAGAGGCGAAGCTAGTGCGATAATGTTTTTGAGTGGATAAAATTTGTTTATTCACGTGTATTAAACAAGATTTTTTCCAATTCGTTATCAGAATTGAAGAATTTGCGTGTAGTGTCACATTGTCAGGTGACAACGAAAATTTCAAGGATAGTGCGAATTTACCTATTTTTTCACTTTTTCGCGTTGTCAATGGTTATAGTGAATAAAGTGAAAATGTAAACATTTCGTTCGCCCATTCGATTAAAGTGTAATTTTAACAATGAGATTCAATATACATAATGAGCATTTTAATATAACGGGAAATGGAAATCTAATATTTTTGTCATTAAAATCAATTTATTTTATTACATAAATGGGAAAAGCATAGTAGAGAGATTACATACAATAAATATACTTAATAAGACACATTTGTGATACAAGTACATATTATAAACTTAATAATTGAAGATTAAACTTTGTTTAAAACTATTACTATACTAAAATTATCTTTAAGAATGTAAAAAAAATCCAGTTATAACATATATATATATATATGTATATATATATATATATATATATATATATATATATATATATATATATATATATATATATATGTATGTATATTGTGATGTTATTTAATAGATTTAATTTGTTATTTTATAGGATACGTTAGTTAGGATTTTGTTTATAGATAATTATACTGAATATATTAGATTTAGGGTATTTAGATATTAATAGGATTATTTAGGTAGTCAAATAGTATGAGTATAGCTAGAATTATAATTAATTCAGGGCACAATTAACGTAAAATAATTGTGATAAGTCAGTAATATGTCTAAAATTCAATGGAAAATTCAAACTCATGGTACAAAGACGTTCAACATTTGTATAGAAGCAGAAAAATACAAGGATCTCGAATATCAGATTCAATTCATTATTGGAGTTATGGTTTCACCGGTATATGGATAATTATAATCATGTTGCTGATTCGTTGCCGTGGTTACAAACTGGATTCGGGTAGCAACTCGACAATTTACACGCTTATTTGGATCAACGTAGGCGGATTTTAACAAGCGAAAATCACATTTTTACCAAGGTTTTAAAAAGGCTGAACGCCGATAAACATGGAGATTCGCTCTGGATCCCGGAGCCTCCACGTCGGTCAGCAGAGAGAAAAATCAACAGTTGTACAGAAACAAATATCATCGAACAATAGTTATTTACATTTACGTGTCATTCAAAAACAGTTTGATTTACGATTTGTTTACGCGGATTTAATTAAATTCGGGACGGTAATCAATTGTGTTCGAGCTATCTATAAATACCCGACGTGAACTAGGGAATCATTTTCAACACGGAACAGCTGAAAGGAGTCCAAGAGGATTCAACGAGAACTTCAACCCCAAAGACGATTCAGCGAGTACGTCAAGCATAGAAATGGATCAACCACGGACAGCAGGACTTTGAACTGAGGAAATTAAATCCGAATTAGTCGAATTTACTGATTCGACATCTGCAACCAGAATTGCCGATCACTACTACGAGTTGCCGCTATTCACCATGAATATGAATATGAATGCCAGGTAGTATTTATTAAAATAACTACTCATTTAGGGAGGTAATTGTGCGAATTAGGAATTTAGGGTATTATTGTTATTAAATGTTGATAGTGTTAGTTTGTTAATTAGTGTAGTGTTCATTTTGTTTCATGTTGAAATAGTGTTTGTTTTGTTATCAGCTATTGAAATTATTTAATGGTATAATAAATATTAATTAAAATTCATATTCTTTGTCTGCCATCTAATTTATTTTGGTCCCACTTTTTGACCCTGAGAACTTTCACAACAAAACATTGCATTGGAGCCCAACATTGATCAACAATGATTATTAATCAATATAAATCAATTAAAAAAATTATAAACCACATTCATAACATTGCATTTGGCTCCTGAATGTGGGACAAATAAAAACCTAAGCATAACACTGCAATATTTATATATATGAATTTTTGAATTTTTTGTCCGACACATAGTTATCATTGACTGTTCCAGAAATAAGTAATGCTTAATAAAGTCTTGCTTAATGTTGAGTCTATATCTTGGAAAAATAAAATTCTTGTGAAACGACATTTGGTTTGTTTTTTTATTTTTGGTTCCGGAATTTCTTTATTTGCCTTTAAAATGAACAATTATGTATTCGGCATCTTTAAAAGTACTTTTACACATTAATAACTGCCTTCATTGTTCGGCACAAAAATATATAGCGTATGGACGTTGAGATTTACATTTAGTATTCTTCAATGCGTATAGGAATTCAAATTTTGATACTCAAAAATTATCTTCAACTTTAATTTCCAAAGTATCAATGCACTCTTTGCATCATTTTGTTTTCTTTCAGTTATCTTTCTACCCTGTTGTAAAATCAATCGACAAAAACCACACATCTTATGGAATATCAAGTTTAAACAATTTAAATATATATAACGATCTTTATTAAGGCTATCGACCCCAGAAGGAATCTTTCCGCCCTCAATTTAAATATTTATTAAGAAATGTTTTATTATTATTTATTGGACCAAATACAAAACAAATCGTTAGCTAAATAACAATTGTATTACCTACCTTTATCTTTTATTATAATAAAAATGATTTTTAAAATTAGTAATAAGAGATTGCATTATTTTGAATTCGTTCATTTTCATTGTCACCGGAATTTCCGATTGTCTTTAATTACTAAGGATAATTGATGGAACTTATGATTATTAAAGTAAAATAAGCGTATCTCGCAAACACTAAGACATTTCAGCGTAATTGTTTGAGTTACGATTAAATTATCTTAGTAATTGATAGATACGGCAAAGTTTTGTAGTAATACACATCTTTAAAGAAGGTATGGCAACTGTTATTAACTCTTTTTATTATTAAAATATAAATTAAATTATTTCATTATATTATAAAATTATTTACCAATTGATATTATTTCATCAAAGACTGATAACTTATTTTTGTAAAAAGACATCTGTGCTTAGTACGGCAGTACAGTGAACAATTGGTAGAATATATTATTTTATAATACAACTTCAAAGACATTTTATCGGTTAGGCAGCAAAAAGTTCGGATATTTTTCTTTATCAATTAACAGATTAATTTCTACAAATTCCTTTATCTGCAGGAGAATGTTTTTGTCAAACGTTTATATTTCCAATTTTCCAGTCACTTGCAAGTACTACGTATTAAAAACATGTTTTGGTATGTGTGTGTATGTGTATGCGCGCAATTATCTCAGCTTCGAATATGACAACCATACAAATAAAATTCATATACAAAAATGTTTCTCTGAGGAAAACAAAATGTATTATAATGTTACATCCATTATTAATTGTGGTTGATTCAATTCATTACAGAAACTAAATTTTGGAACAACCATACAATCACGAAACAAGAAAAAAAAAGAACAAATGAAATACATATAAAAAAATGTTTCGCTAAGGAAAACAAAATGTATTATAATGTTACATCCATTATTAATTGTGATTTATTTAATTCATTACAGAAACTAAATTTTGGAAATACCATACAATCACAAAACAAGAAAAAGAACAGCAAATAAAATACATATAAAAAATGTTTCTTTATGGAAAACAAAATGTATTTTAATGTTACATCTAATAATAATTGTGGTTGATATAATTGATTACAGAAACTAAATTTTGGTGGTTGAAACAACCGTACAAATAAACTGCATATAAAAAAATGTTTCTTTATGGAAAAGAAAATGTATTTTTATGATACATCTATTATTAATTGTGGTTGATTTTATTGATTTAAAAAACTAAATTTTGGTGGTTGAGACAACCATATAAATAAAATACATATAACAAAATGTATTTTAATGTTACATCTATTATTAATTGTGATTGATTTAATTGATTACATAAACTAAATTTTGGTGGTTGAGACAACTATACAAATAAAATACATATAACAAAATGTTTCTTTATAGGAAACAAAATGAATTTCATTTTAATGTTACAACTATTATAAATTATGGTTGATTTAATTGATTACAGAAACTAAATTTTGGTGGTTGAAGCAACGATACAAATAAAATAAATATGAAAAAATGTGTTTTTAAGGAAAACAAAACGTATTTTAATGTTACATCTATTATTAATTGTGGTTGATTTAAGTGATTACAGAATCTATTTTTTTGTGGTTGAAACAACCATACAAATAAAATACATATAAAAAATGTTTCTTTATTGAAAACAAAATGTATTTTAATGTTACATCTATTATTAATTGTGGTTGATTTAATTGTTTACAGAAACTAAATTTTTGGTTTATACAGGGTGTCTAGAAACTCCAAGTAAAGCTTCAGATAGCACGTTTTGGTAACGTATGTGAAACTGTAATCCCTAACTCTCTAAGGCGTATAGTTTCCTCACACTCTTTAAGGTTTAAAAAAAGCCAAACAACCTTCTTATTGAGTACATTCATTAAATAATGAATGTACTTAATAAGTACAGGCTTCCAAACACTCTTTTAATTAAGTCTTATGTATTAAGAAGACTGTTTGTAAGCCATGATTGATTGGAATAAATCTTCTAATGCCACAACTGACAGTCAAAATTTGCCTTAGGTACTTTTAGTTTTAAAACCATTTCAAAGGCGAAATACGAATATTAAAAATTAATTATAGTCAAAACTTTTGATTTAAAATACATTTTCTATTGATAATGGTGTCATGGTTTTTCAGAGATGACATTTTGAAGGTCTCATGATAATTACCCTTTAAATATAAACATATGCATAGTTGACCCTTGTAGCTACTAAAGCTTAGTAGCTACTAATGCTAATCAGAATATAATTTATCTTGCAGAAATTACATTGAGTGATGTCATGCTCACATAAATCTAGCACAAACATATTGACATTGCCATATAAAATTGCTATTGTAAGTCAGTTTTTTGTACTAGATTTATGTGAGCATGGCTGTACTTTCTAACAATTTTTAGTACCTACTAAGGTTTAGAGGCTACTAAGTTCACTATGCATGTGGCTAGAAAAGTGTTTTTATCTTTAATCAAAAATTCTGAATATGCAAATAAATTCATTAAATCTTACGAAAACTGACACTTAGTTTCCTCATATCTAAACATAGAATTATAATAAACTCATAGAAAACTCAAAAAAGCTCTAAAGACAATCAAACTGGTTTAGATGATAATTCCTCTCTGAATATGTTTCTTAATGTAGTTTTTTTAAACTTTTCTATTCCAAGATTCTAAATTTTGTAAAAAAAATCATTAAATTTAACGAAAACTGAAACTGAAAATCAATTTGGTTTGCCTAGTATCTATACATGATTATCTTGTATTATTTAGTCCATATTTCTGAATTCTGTTACAAATTCATGTCATTTCAATGTTAAATCAAGAATCAAATGTATTACACGATGACCAATTCATTTCGTATATCTTCCGTTACTAAAGTTTTTACGTTTCGTCTAAAATTCTAGTTTTTGTAAGTTTTTAAACAAAGCGAAGTGATTGAAAATTGCAGATAAGCTGCGATGGTGGTGTAATGGTCAGCATAGTTGCCTTCCAAGCAGTTGATCCGGGTTCGATTCCCGGCCATCGCAGGACCTTTTTAACCACAAATGCACAGTAGACCCTAATACCATTAATTATAATACCCTTTATAATCATATGTATTATAATCAATGCTAATACTAATAATTCTAGAGCTTTGCCTTATTTCTAATACTAATGGGAGTTATAAGTATCATCAAACTGGTTTCTGAAACTTCGGTAAGAATCTCATTGCACCACCGATGATCAGTAGTACCAAATACAAATAATTCAAGAGACTTATTGAGTCGTATTAACGCATAATATGCGTTTTTATTTTAATCTTATTTATAATTACTTATAACTTGTTGTTGAAGATAACAACTTTCACCATACCGTACAAGAAAACTAAGTTGCGCGGGACTTTTTTTTAGTTCATCTTTCATTTAGAAAAACGGTTACCTGAAGCTTTACCGGAAGTTTGGGGACACCCCGTATAATTAATTTTATCAATTGAGTCTTAATTACATTTTATACAATCTATGTTAAATTATTAGAATGTATCTGAATTGTACTAAGAGCATCTGCAATTTTATTTTATTTGCCTTTTTTTATATTTTATTTCATAATAAAATTCTTCTAACTTTAGACTTCAGCGAACTAGTTTAGAATTAGGACTAAGATATGAAAAATACTACAATGGCTATCAATTGATGATCACTGGAAATACTAAAACCCTGTATAAAAAAATTTACACTGCACATAATTTTCTCCATACATATAGATTTTTATTAGATTAGACGGTGTTGTTATAGCTATACCGCGCGTTTTTTTTTAATCTCTGAATATAGGTTATGTTCAGTTATTATAAAACGACAGTATCAAAACGGTTATGCAACCAAAATTACTAGCTCGTGCAAATGGATTATTTCAAATGTTTCACTGTGTCGAGAAAATTTATTCAACGCAAGAAAGTACTCAAATTTCATATTCAAATGGTACCGAACTGGCAATAGTATACGGATTTTGAGAGATTTATTTTGAGTGCATTTTCCTGACGGACGAATCCAATCAATCGATACAATTTCTAATCTAATCGCAAAATTTAATAGTAGGTACATGATGCATCGCTATTGGTCATCATAAAAGAACTATTTTCAATGATATCATATTTCAACTGAAGAAATGAAATTAAATCAAATTATGTTATGCCAAAGAAGAACCAATATCTTCCATTTGGCAAATGAGTTACTATTTCGGGATTTTAGGTGTTGATAATTGTTGATTGAACGGGATTGACTGGATGGTTATCGCGGGATAATGCACTGAAATTAATCTCGCATAATCTGTATATCATTTAGCTTGTTATCATTGCCCTATTAAACACTTTCTTGCATTAAATACATTTTTTGTCAACAGTTTTGACACTTGAAATGACCGAGTTTCACGCGGGTTATAATTTTGGTTGCATAACCATTGAATTTTACCACTGCATATGATACTGTTGTTTTAAAAGTGAACATAGCCTATGTTCAAGGATTTAAAAAAAGTTCGGTATGATAATACTAGATATAATTTAAATATGTTGTGGTTACACGCTTACTATATATTACTATATATATATATTACTATATATTATTATTATGTTGGCCGTAAGATAGTTCCACAATATAACTACGATATATTATAACTATGTTATTACTACATAGTTTTATTATATCGCTACTATATATTTACGATATCGTAATACTATGTTTGCAGTATGATAGTTCAGCTATATTACCACGACATAATAAAAGTATGGTATAACTATATAGATTTATTTTACCACGACTATATTGTTATGGTATAGAAATGCCATGTTTGCAGTAAAATAGTTCTTCTATTTTAAGAAGGCATAGTAAATCTATGTTATTACTATATTTTTATTATATCGCCACTTTTTTTCCATATACAGTATGTCCCCGGATTGAGTTTAGAAAAGGGATATTTTTTTAATTTTTCCTTTTAAGCAAAAATGTTATAGGAATTATAATTCCTGCTTGGTCTGAAACTACCAGTTCAGTTATTGAAACTTTAATTTATTTATACAGGGTGTTGGCAAAGTCAACATTTTAAAATCTTATTTTGACACTTATTTATTTACTATTTGCAAAAAGAATTTAAAGCTACATCTAACAACATTATAGAAACATAAAATCATTCAAACAATCCCCCAAATGCATAAAATAATACTGAAAATTTAAAAAAATTGCGAACAAGAGGCCAGTATCTATAACTATTGAAGAAATACAAAACAGTTTTCAGGAGTTCCATACCAGGCTTGGCCTGCCTGAATATAATGGTGGGGGATCGTTTAAATGATGTTATTTTTCGAAAGTGTAAAAGAAAAATTTAGCAAACACGTTGTATAACTAAATCAATGTTTTTATAACTGAAAGGGTAGTTTCAGACCAAAATGAATTTTAATTCCTATAATATTTTTTCTTAAAAGTAAAGATTAAAAATATCCCTCTAGTAAACTCAATCCGGGGATATAACAAGCCATAAATTAAATTTTCTTTCAAGATGGATGTGAAACAAAATTAAATCCTTACATTTCCCCATGCTCATTTAAATATTATTCTCTTATATGACTTCTAATATCAACTTATGGTGTGAAGAAATCAGTGTTGTAACAGATACATTTTTTTAGTATCTAGATACAGATGCATCTTGATACATATCTAGATACAAATTTGAAAATGTATCTAGCTACAAATATTTTGAAAAGTATCTAGATACTTGATACATTTCAGATACATGGAAAACCAAACCAAAAATTGTTTTCGTTTTACATACGCATTTTATATGCAAATGAAAATGCTCATAAATATTTAACAAAATATGCAAAACTAAATTTATTTTTTATCGTCTGCTTATAGTTATTGGTATACTCGTCCCATCCTGACAATGACTCATCGATCCATATTGCATGAATTCGACATACGTTTCTAATTTCATTTCATTCTATTGCATTTAGCTTAGGCACACGAACCAGCATTAAAAACGCGATTGTTTATTCAAAAAACCATGCGTCATTGTCAGTTTTCAAGGGGCTACAATACGTAATGGATCCATGAATAATACACAATGGAGTAGAAAATTACTGACCCAAACTTAAATTTAATACTAGAAAATTAATCGAAGCCAAGGTATTTTTTTTTAAATCATGCTCTTAATAACGAATCAATAGATAATTGTATGTAATTAACGTGAAATGCATTGTTATAACAGATACATTTTTTTGTTCGTACAGTACAGAACCTTCAGGAAAAAATTATCTAGATACGACTTTAGGTACTCAAGCAAAAATAAATCTAGATACGTATCTAGATACTAGAAATGTATCTAGATACTGTATCTAGATACATTACAACACTGGAAGAAATCCATATTAAAATTGTCAGATTGGCATTCGTTCCCAATAATATTTAAGTAATATTTAAAGGTATATCATGCCTTTTCATTTTCGAGTCAAGCAATTCGAATACTTAGCCGCTAGCCAAGCAAACTGTATGCAGTCCAAGGTCTGTAGCTTTTATTCAAATATTTCTGACATTCGAATACATTTGAGAAAATATTGACAAAAAGGTAACTCAAGAAAAAACATCTATTCTCGGTTGTATTTTTTTTTCTGTAAAACCTTCAAATTTAGATTTTATTTTGAAATAGTATATTATGCAACGAACTTTTGACAACCAATAAATGTGAGTTGCATACACTATTTTTTTTGCGACAAAGATAATAAAACCAAAATACCAAATATACATGCCACCTATGAAGAAATACAGTTTTCCATTAAATGAAAAACTAAGTTGAATGTGCTTGCCGTGAACAATAAATATTTAACATAAGGGGCATCTGTAATAAATTGCTTGATTTCGTTGGTCGCAAACGTTTTAGCATTTTTATGTTTATATTTTTCAGATTTTCTTCTTAATAAAGCATGTAATTTGGGATATTTGGATATGTCCACATTATGTTTGATACCCCACGTAGATTTCAAAATTGAATATTGTGTCCAGAAAGTTGGAGATTTCAATTGTTTTAATAATTCATTAAAGTAAACAAGTAAGACGTTTTCGGAAAAGCTGCTGACCTTATTTGTGTTTCTCCAAACCATAAAATTAGAGTAAAATTTCTCGTAAGATTTTAACGTTTTCACTGGTAATAAATTGTGTGCGCCTCTTATGGATTGCTCCACACTGTCCGGTGGGGTTAAATTTTAAATATCACTATCACTATTTGATATGTTTAATGATTTCATTTAAAAACGCAACCATTTATTAAAAATACGAATTACCAATTCCCCATGCATAGCTGTCAAAACTAATTAATTTTATATCTGTCATTGTCATGGCTTTTTAGATAAACTTGTATGTTAATGAAAAATTTGTATCTAAATGACTATCATTTAGGTACGGGGAGAGAATGTTCAATATATCAATTATAGTGTAGGAGTAGAAAAATCCTAATTTCAAACATGTATCTTGATATCTTGAACAATTTTCAACTTATCGTATCAATACATCTACACAAAAAGTGTCTTCATGAATTCGAAATATCAGTTTCAATCTGACATTCGAATTCTATTAGTATATTATGCAACGAGCTTTTAATAACTATTAAAAGCGAGTTGCATACACTATTTTTTCTATGACAAAGCATGAAAATTGGTAATTGTCAAAATTTGATGAAAGTAAATATACAACACCATAATTATAATATATACAGTCATGCTCACATAAATCTTGTACACAAAATTTGACATTGCTATATAAATTGCTATTGTAACCTAATTTCTTGTACTAGATTTATGTGAGCATGACTGTACATCATGTCTCCTAAAAAACGCCGCAGACCATTTTTTTTAAATTTATTGGCCGATTTCAATAAGAGAAAAATAAGATTAAATGGCTCCAAATGTTCTACAAAGGGGCCCTAATTTTCTCTTTTTTCATAATCAATTTTCATTTCAGCGATTGTCAGTTTTTTTAAATGGTTATATATATTTTTTTATTTTTTTCTGGTAGAGATAATTTTTGTGAATCGAAAGATGTATAACAAGTTGGCTTTGATGGAATATTCGTTACAGAAAAGTAATGTTTATTGGCATAAAGTTGTTATTTTGTAAGTTTATCAAGTTTGCCATGGAAAGCAAAGTGAACACAAAAACAGTAAAAGTCATTTTTTTGTTTGTATTTGTGTTTGATAAGAATTGTATTTTCCATTCGTTTTGATGTGCCAATGTTACTTGCAAATTCCCAAATAGTTAGACGTACTAGGATTTTCTTGCACATTAAGAAGTACAGCTAATTCCACATTTCCGTGAAATATTCGTTCCTCTCTCTTCGGTTTCTGAAAAACACCATGCTTAAATTTTTATCATGCCTTCAAAATTTTCTAGGCTCTGGGACTTCTCTGTTCGGAAAACGGTCTATATACAGGAGCACTGGTTGATCGCGATTTTTATTGCATTCGAAATACACTTGTAACATGTCAGTCAATCGATCGTTAATATTGTTAACCATCACACTATCACTTAGATGACTTCTACTGTTTTTGTTTTCACTTTGCTTTCCATGGCACACTTGATAAACTACCTTATGTTAACAAACATTATTTTTCTCTAACGAATATTCCATCAAAGCCAACTTGTTATACATCTTTGGATTCAGAAAAATAATCTCTACCTTAAAAAAAAGAAAATATATATAACCATTTGCAAAAAAAGTTGACTATCGCTGTAATGAAAGTTGGTTTTGCCAAAAAAATAAAATTAGGCCCCCGTTATAGAACATGTGGAGCAATTTAATCTTGTTTTTGTATTATTGAAATTGGCCAGTAAATAAAGGAGTTATGGTTAGCATCGTGATTTAGGAGACACCCTGTATAACAATATGTTTCTTACGACACAGCATAAAAATTTATAAAAAATATTAAACATCTGGGGCGTCTGTAATAAATTGCTTGATTTCGTTGTTCGCCAACGTTTTAGCATTTTTAGGTTTATATCCTTCAGATTTTCTTTGTAATAAAGCATGTAATTTGGGATATTTGGATATGTCCACATTATGTTTGATACCCAACGTAGAATTCAAAATTAAATATTGTGTCCATAAAGATGGAGATTTCAGTTTTCATTTTCATTTTTTTTGATAATTCGTTAAAATAAGCAATTGAGATTTATTACCAATTTATATTATTTATTACCAATTCCCCATGATTAGCTGTCAAGACTAATTAATTTTATATTTGTCATTGTGGATTTTTAGATAAACTTGTATCTTAAAGAAAAATTTGTATCTAAATGACTATTATTTAGGTACAGGTAGCGAATGTTTAATATATCAATTATAGTGTAGGAGTAGAAAAATCCTAATTTCAAACATGTATTTTGATATCTTGAACAATTTTCAGCTTATCGTGTCAATACATCTACAAAAAAAAACCGTCTCCATGAATTCGAAATATCAGTTGAAATCTGACATTCGAATTCTATTAGTATATTATATAACGAGCATTTAATAACCATTAAATTAAAGTTGCAAACACTATTTTTTCTACGACAAAGTGGTAATTGTCAAAATTTATTGAAAGTAAATATACAATACAATCATTTTAATATATTACACTTTATTATAATATACTTATTATATTTTAACAATTTGTTAATTACGACAAAAATTAATAATAAATAGTTAACATCTGAGGCGTCTGTAATAAATTGCTTGATTTCGTTGGTCGCAAACAATTTAGCTTTTTTAGGTTTATATCCTTCAGATTTTCTTTTTAATAAAGCATGTAATTTGGGATAATTGGATATGTCCACATTATGTTTGATATCCAACGTAGATTTCAAAATTCACATTGCGTCCATAAAATTGGAGATTTCAATTATTTTCATAATTCGTTAAAATAAACAAGTAAGACATTTTCGGAAAAGCTGCTGACCGTATTTGTGTTTCTCCAATCCATAAAATTAGAGTAATATTTCTCGTAAGATTTTAACGATTTCACTGGTAATAAATTGTTTGCGCCTCTTGTCGATTGCTCCACAATGTCCGATGGGGTTAAATTTTTCATATCACTATCACTATTTGACATGTTTTATGATTTTATTTAAGAAAGCAACAATTTATCAAGAATACGAATAAATAATTCCCCATGCACAGCTGTCAAAACTAATTAATTTTATACCTGTCATTGTCATGGCTTTTTAGATAATCTTGTATCTTAATAAAAAAATAGTATGTAATTGACTATCATTTAGTTACAAGTCGCGAATGTTTAATATATCAGTTATAGTGTAGGAGTAGAAAAATCCTAATTTCATAATGTTATTTTTATATCTTGAACAATTAGAAAAATTCTAATTTCAAAATTGTATTTTGATATCTTGGACAATTAGAAAAATCTTAATTTCAAAATTGTATTTTTACATCTTGAACAATTTTTGACTTATCGTGTCAATACATCTACACAAAAAGTGTCTCCATGAATTCGAAATATCAATTGAAATCTGACATTCCAATTCGATAATCAATTTTATCTACGACTAATTTATAATGTAAGTATTATACTTGAGGTTTTTGCAGTATAATGGTATATATTATTCCCTTAGGGAATTATAACTTAGGATTAATAGTCATTATTCCCTCTTGCACTCCAATTACAAAATTTCTCAAATTTAATAATACCATTGAAACAAAATACACAAAAGTGTCACTGTGATACTCGTAGTGTTTGTGTTTTGTGTATTTGTATTGAGATGGATGAAAATGAAGAGTTTTTTATTTGTACACCTCCAGAAATTGTACAAATAGCTACAGCAACAACATCTACCTTGATACCAGAAACATCGAATTCCATCTACAATAATACGTACGCAACCTTCAACAAATGGCGTCATCGAAAGAACGCAAAATCATTTTCCGAAATTGTTCTACTAGCCTATTTAGTCGAAGATGAAGTAGAGTATACTACTCGCAATAATGGCTATTATTACCACAGAATGTTACTCCCTCGCTGCTTACGTGGCTCGGTTCATAAATATTCCTCGGAAATAATAGCTATCATTATTGACTCGTGGTATAATCTACTATTAAAAACTTTTTTTCAGAAATTCCGAACTATGTAATTCTCTCATATTTCTATTTCAAAATTTAGTTGTTAAGTTTTGATCGAGAGTAGCTAACAAAATCTTTGTAGGTTGGTTTTGTAGTAAAACCAAACAAAGTTTTCCCGTCACCTTTCAATTCGCCTGTAATTCTCTCATATTTCTATTTCAAAATTTAGTTGCTAAGTTTTGATCGAGAGTAGCTAACAAAATCTTTGTAGGTTGGTTTTGTGGTAAAACCAAACAAAGTTTTCCCGTCACCTTTCAATTCACCTGTAATTTTCTCATATTTCTATTTCAAAATTTAGTTGTTAAGTTTTTATCGAGAGTAGCTAACCAAATCTTTGTAGGTTGGTTTTCTAGTAAAACCAAACATAGTTTTGCCGTCATCTTTCAATTCATGTGTCTACTTTAAGTATCTATCAAGTTTCTACAATTAGTTAATATATAAAGTAGAAGAATGACTTGCTGCACCTAATCTAGGTCACAGGAATGTATCTTAAACTTTATTTAAGTAGGTATATATTGGTTTAAATGGAAGCAACAACTTCCAGAAGGTCCAACTCAAAACTGATAATAAATCCGAGTTTAACTGTTTGTGAACTATCTATATTCCAATCGTCTAATCAGGTTGAATATTACCAAATCCGTGTTACGTATTGTATACCGTTTGTTAAACCATTTGGCAAAATATTGTAAAGGGCATCCCTTAATAATGCCAGATATGATTCAAGGTGAAAAAGATTTTTGATTAAACTTTGAGCCTTAACTTTCTGAGGGTGATAACTCATTTGGAAAGGATTGATATTCGTCAACAGTTTGTGTGAATACGTCTCTTTTAAAACTTTTTCATTAAAATCTTTAATTGGAGCCTATGCAAATTTGTAATAGCCATCGCTACGCAAAAAAACTGGCAACTACAGTCGTTACCCCGCCAATTACGGAATATTCAAAATCTAAAAGTATCACTTACCGGCTCTAGAAACGGACTCGGTCGTGATCTATGCGCACATTTAAAACCTCGGCCCTTTAAAATCACAAGTGTCCGTTTGTTGAACCTACTGAAACTCGGAAAAAGTTATCACTCGTAACTATTTTTTGACGCTCTGGTGGATTGAACGATTGTTGCCGGTGATATATTACCGTATTACAATTATTATGTATTATTGCAATGTGAGGTGCGCGGTTTAGGTCCGTCTGTCCCGTGGACGAACGAAGCGCGGAAGAGCGGAGCGGAGCCGATTGTTGAAGGGAGCGCGCGCGAATCCGTACTGAAGCGGCGGCAAGATGCGGGGGTAGTTAAAGTTTTGCATCGATTGATGCTGGCTTTTCGGGCCGATGCCGTCGGCGGCGCACACACAAACTCTCTCATACTCACCCACACATACAAGAGGACAGTGGAGGCGGCTGTGGCGGTGGATTCGAGCCCTGGTCCGAGATGCGATCGCAATGCCGGGCTGACCTTAAGCCCCCAATTACTTTTATTTTCCATTATTACACTTCGGATTAGATTAGCGGTTGGGCGCCACGGGACCTCTAGTGGGAAATAAAAGTTTATCGTACCGTGTTCCAATCGCCCGTTCTTCAATCCTCAACTACAAAACCTAGAAACCAAGTGTAAAATCTTATAAATTGAAGCAAATCGTAAAATAACAATCAGCGAAAAACATGGAACACAATAGTTAATAAGGCAGCTTCAATTAATAACTAGCAGCACTCCACCTAACTTAGCAGGTTTAATAAATATTGTCATGATTATCCTTAAGGTTGCGATATTGTGAACAAAGAATGACCTATAATAAAGGACAGACCCTGGCGATCACCCGCCTGGTCCTTCGATTACGTAACATTTTGGTCCTTCGAACCGGATTTCTAAGAGTATTTTGGACATAGAATCAGTAAATTAACTTAGTAACACAAAAACACGCCGGTAAAACTATTATCCGCGATATTGGAGTGAAATTTTGACACAAGTGCTCAAGTACATCACGAAACTTCATCGTAGTGCCCAGAGAAACAGCGTTGTCGCGGACCAGGATCCGCAGTCGCCCTCAGGTCACGGCGTCATTCCGAAGCAGGATAAGATTAGTCAGCCCTCCAAGTCATAGAGTTCAACAGCAACGAAGATAAGGTAGGCCTTTCCTTGTTCCTCATTTTATTATTTCAACATGTCCCTTGTATCGGAACCTCAGTTGTCCAAAGAGAGCGACCGAGCTCGTCGTGCGTTAAACAAGCATCGAATGTCGTTAGAACAACATATTGCCATGATTATAAAGGATCTATATTCTGAGTCAGTCAATGCAGAATTGAGTTTAGAACTGATTAACACGGTGTTAGATGAATTCCGCGAATTTTGTAGAAAAAAACGGAAGGAGTTGGATCCAGATTTTCCTAATTTTTTTAATGAGGGATTTGGGCTCTTAAAAAACATAACACAACTCAAATTAAATGTTTCAAAATTAATCCACGTTGCTCAAAATGCCAACGCTTCATCGTTAGTCCTAGTTATGTCGTGTAAGTTAAACTGCCAGATATACAACTACCATCTTTTAGCGGAAATTATCGCGAATGGTTTTCGTTTAAGGATTAATTCAATTCTCTAATCGGAAACAATTCAGAATTATCAGAGTTGCAAAAATTACAATACTTAAAGTCATCACTTAAAGGGGAGGCAGCAAGGACAATTCAGAGCCTAGAGATCGCGCAATTGAATTATGCAATTGCACTACAATTGTTGTGTGACAATTTTGAGAATAAGCGTATGATAGTTAATAGTCACATTCAAGCCTTATTCAATTTACCCTATATTAAAAGAGAGTAGAGCTCGGAATACAGGGATTTAATTAATGCCGTGTTATAAAACAGACGGTCACTAGCGTCCTTAAAAAGATCTGTTGGATCAACAGAAGATTGGTTGATTCATTTGATATTAACACAATGCCCCCAAGCTGTACGCTTGGAGTGGAAACAGCAACTCACAAACACTGAAATGCCAACATTTGATGAACTTTGTAGATTTTTATCTAAACGTTGTCAAACATTAGAATCGATTAATAGTTCTAGTGAGCATACTAAAGTAAAATCACCCAGTACGAATGGATCAATTATGTGCGGCATGTGCTCACAACCACATCAGCTTTTTAGTTGCGATAAATTTCGCGCCCTAGAAATTCACAAACGTCTTGATGTGGTGCTATCAAAACCATTATGTCATAACTGTCTAAAGGCAGAACATTCCACAATTAATTGCAAATCAACAGTGCAATTCAAAACGTGCAATAAGCGACACAATACGTTGTTGCACTTTACGTCGTAGTAATATCAATCGCGGCCTTCAAATACTCTACATATAAATGATTCAAGCAACGAGACTGTGTTGCTGTCTACCTGTATACTAGAAGTTACGGACGGTTACCATAACAAACATGATATTAGGGCCTTGTTAGATTCAGGGTCTCAAGTTAATTTTATCACAAAAAACTTTCTTAAAAGGTTAAATTTGAGAACCTTTAAATCAATCCAAACTTGCTCAGGAATAGGTTCTAGTAACTGTACGACACAATCATGTGTCGATCTGAATCTAGGTTCAAAACTTGGTAATTTTAAGTCCCAAGTTCGTTGTTTTACCATCGAGAAATTACGAATAAAATACCAAATGCACACATAAATATAACATCAATCGATATACCCGAAAATATACAACTAGCGGATCCGCAATATTTCGAACCGTCAGAAATAGATTTACTATTAGGGGTCGAATAGTTTTATAATGTATGAAAATTTGACCGAATATTTATTAAAAATAAAAAACTTGTTTTGCAAAATACTCAGGTAGGATGGGTAATTAATGGCAAGGTGCCTTATGCACCAACCAAACATAAATTTAAATTGCCATTCTGTCACATATGCTCAACTAAACTCAAATATCAAAGGGTTCTGGGAGATACAAAATGTAAAATTCGTAGAACCTGATGGTTCATCATCCAGCACCCTATTATGTGCAAAGTAAAGGGTCGCGCCGCTCAAATCAATTAGTGTAACTCGACTAGAACTATGTGCCGCGGTTCTCACGGCAAATCTGGCCGAACGTGCAAAAAAGGCATTACGTGAGGAAATAACTCAATGTCATTACTATAGTAACTCAACCATCGTTTTGTCATGGCGTGCCTCCGAGGCTAACAAATTTAAACAATTCGTGTCACACCGAGTTAGCGAAATTCAGAAACTAACAAACAAATATAATTGGTAACATATTAGTTCAGGCGATAATAATTATAATAATAATAATTCCTACTACTCCTCCACCTATGGCGTAATTGGTTACTGTCATTATTTGACAGACAACTCTGACCCAATTACATTTTATTTTACCATAGGCCCCTGAACTATTACTAGTTATGCGGGCGTTAAGAGGAGAGGGGCATTATTATTATTGCCCATCTGCGCCTGCGTGCGACTTATAGACTTATAGAATCCGGCAGATATTATTTCTCGAGGTATTCTACCGTCAGGATTAATTAATAATCGCTTATGGTGGCATGGTCCAGAGTTTCTCGAACATCAATCAAGTCCTAATCTATTTATTCCAAAATTTGAGCACAGCGCAGAAGTTAGAACATTAGTTGTTGCTAAATCGAGCTCGAAGCCAAACATATTCTGGATTAATAAAATTTCAAATCATAATAGATTAATTCGTGTAACGGCGTGGATTCAACGTTTTATACACAATTATTTGAATAGTAGTAGTAGAACATCGGGAATTCAGACATTCAGCTCGGATGAATTAAATAAGGCAGAAACTCTCAAATCAAATCAAATCAATATTTATTCACGAATGATGAAGTACAGGCAATACACAAATAATATTACAATGAGCTACATATCTGCACATTCATTAACATGAAGGTCGTCACAAATATTTGGGGTCGTGCTGTCCCCGATATATAAGACATACGCGGGAGTTTACAACTCCCTTATGTCATACAATTCCCTTTTGATAAGGTATTCAGATAACCTAATTTTAAACAGGTTTAGTTCGTTTATGTCTTGTAATTCGCGAGGTAGGTTGTTGTAGAATTTCAGCCCATTATATGTTGGAGCTTTTTCCGAGACCGTTAGCCTATGTACAGGATAAGCATAGCTACGATTACTTCTTGTGTTATGGTTATGATGGAAGTGATATTGGATGAACTTGTTCTTGTATTTGAAATTAAATACTAGAATTTCTAGTACATACAAACTGTAGAAAGTAAATATGTTTGCTGATTTGTAAAGACCTCTACAGGAATCATTATTTTTAAGTCCAAATATAATCCTCATTGCTTTTTTTTGTGTCCGAAATATTTGTTTGGACTGAACGCTATTTCCATAGAATATTATTCCGTATCTTAACAACGATTCAAACATTGTCTTGTATATTATTATTAGTGTGTGCTGATCCACAAAATTTTTGGTCACTCTTAATGCATAACACACAGACAGTAGTTTTTTGTTTAGGTTCTGGCAATGGACATTCCAATTTAATTTGTCGTCAATTACCATTCCAAGTACTTTAGCATGGGAATGGATTTCGATTTCTAGTTGTTTGATAAAATCTAAATTGACGCCAATTTTTCCGAAGTGAAACAGCATTGCTTTGGTTTTCGATTTATTTAATATCAGCCGATTTTTTTCCATCCAACATTGACATGTTTCCATTATATCGATAGTTTTGAATTCAAGACTCTGAGCGGTAGTGCCGCGAACAAGTAGGTTTGTATCATCGGCATAAGTTTTTACAATACCTTTGTCTTCGAGGTGTTGTGGTAAGTCATTGACGTATATCAGAAATAATATTGGTCCCAGTATGCTTCCTTGTGGCACCCCGATATTTGTCTCGGCTAAAGCAGAGAATTTACCATTTACATGAATCTTTTGGTATCTGTTTTTTAAAAATGTTCGAATCAAGTTCAGACACACGCCTCGGACCCCATACAGCTCCAGTTTTTCTAGCAATATATTGTGGTCCATTGTATCAAATGCCTTGGATAAGTCAAGGAAAATGCCCAATGGCATTTGTCTCTTCTCCAAGGCATCTATCACACCATCTAAATATTCAAATATTGCTGTATTCGTAGACCGGTTTCTTAGAAATCCGTGTTGTGCTCCGTTAAATAAATTATTATTAGTAAAAAAGTCTATGATTCTGTTTGCTATTACTTTCTCTGTTATTTTTGAGAACAAACTTAACAGGGTTATTGGTCTATAATTTGCTGGATCGTCCGGGTTTCCACTTTTGAATATTGGTACTAGTATTCCTATCTTTAGGCAATTGGGAAATTTTCCTGTCTCTAATGTCTTATTTATCAAAAAAGTTAAAGGTGTTATGAAACTATTTATACCTTTTTTTAATAGTTCTGAAGAGATTTCGTCATAGCCTGAGCTTTTTTTATTTTTTAATGAAATAATGTTGTTATATATTTCAGTCGGTGTTACAGGACATAGAAATAGTGACTTTGCGTTTCTTAATATGTTCGTGACTGACTGAACGTTGGGCAAACCTTTTGTTAAATTTGATGCTACGTTTGTAAAGTAGTGATTTAGTTCATCCAGTTTATCATCCAACATATTATGTGCTGATCTGTCTGTTTTAGTAGTTTTCCTAATACATGTGTTTATTGCGTACCAGGTAGCTTTATTTTTATTATCACTGTTTAAAATTATGTTTTTAATATGATTCCTTTTTTCGCTTTCCAAAAGGAGCCTGTATTCGCATAATAACTGCTTATACATAGATTTTGCGTTATCATTGTAATTCCTAAGTACTAACAAATAATCAAGCACATTCTTGCATGAGACGATCTCGGGCGAGCACACTTTCCGCATACGATGTTTGGTTTTACGTGCGTGTTTAGTTACTACTGGACAACTTTGATCCAGTGCGGATCGCACTACTCGCATGAAAGCATCCCAGGCTGCATCTACACAATTTAATGAAAATATTTCATCCCATATATTACAAGTACTTATTATATCTACAGAGTTTAAAACATTTTTGGTACCTAAGACACGTCCAGAAATTTTTACTGGATGTTGTCTTATGTAATTGTTAGTCTTCCATTTTAACTTTTGTGCACAATGATCAGACACATGAGCATCAAAAACACATGTCCCATAATCTTGCTCCATATTGGTAATTATATTATCTATTATTGATGACTTATTATTTGAGATTCGTGTAGGTGTCTGTATTGCTAATTTTGCGTTATAGCTAAGGACCATGCCAATTAACTCACGACTATCTTGCGTGTTTTCCGCAATATCAACATTAAAGTCACCTGCTATGAAGTATGTGACTTCTTCATTTGTAAGCTTATCCAGTAACATATCGAGCTTACATAGAAACGTCTCCATATATTGCGTATTAGGCGCTCTATAAATTACTACGCAAACATACTTATTACCGTTTATTCTCCATTCGATACCTGCGCATTCAAAAGTGTTACATTCCGCTAAATTATTTATGTCTTTTCGAACTATACAAGTAAAGCTTTCATGTATATATATAGCTGCTCCCCCATATGCTGTGTCTCTTGTTTTATGAACCGGTCTGCTGAAGTTTGCTGCTAGCTTATAATTCTCCAGTCATTGCACTATTAAGTTTTGTGATGTTTGCCAGTGTTCAGTTAGAGTAATTATTTTACAGTCTAAGTATGCTTTAACATATTTTGTAGTTTTAAGTTGTTGCTGTATATCGATCTTATGTTAAGATTAATGATTGCAATAATATCTTCTGTGTCCGTAGTTGTCCGTAGGTAGTTGCCTCCTTTATTTTGTATTTTATTGTAGTTGCAGATATTTGCGTTTACGATAGTTTTTCCGGTAGTTGGGGTCTGTGAAAAATCTGACGCCCTCCCGAGAATGTGTATCGTCGAAGGTGTTGCACTAGATGCTGCCAACCCTTGATTTCTCTCCGTTATGTTGAGGTTTTTATATACTCTCTTGCACGAAAAAAATTGAATCGCCTGATCACCGCTCCAGAGGGCCATACATTGGGTTCTTTCAGTGCGTCTAGCATTTCATAATCCGCGCCCACTTTAAAAGATGACGTGAGTGTGCTCAGACCAACGAGTTTTTCTACGCTAAAGGTGTTATTTGGAAAACGATTCTTCAAATATTTTATTATTTCATCCGAAGTAGCCTCTAATTTAGCACGGCCTACATATATCCACGCTTTCCGGGGCGCAGCACAGAAATTATCATCTCCCCAGGTCGCAGTCCCTTTTAGTGTTTTTCTTCTGTTTCGAGTGAGGTGATCCGCAGCCTTGTTCGTATCCTTCTTTGAGACAGTATTACTTAAGAAAGGTTTTCGTTCCTTTCTGCCTATAACTTGGGTCAATTTTACATCATCCTTTTGCTTTGTGGCTGGTTCCTGAGTCGTTACTGATGGCGCGCGAGTTTTGTTCACGGGTAGAAGTTGGTCTGTTAAGTGAGATAAAGTGTCAGGTGTGCAAGCAGCGGAGACATCTAGCGGCGTGTCAGCGTTCACTATTATTACCGGAATCGGCGCCGGCGTATACGGCTCAGATGCATTTGCGCGCGTTTTTGGTTTGTTTACCTTTTTTGCACTTGGCACCTCATTTAGAGTAAATTGATGTGGATTTTTAACCTCTAAACGTAGAGATGCATTTTCTTCTTCCAGCTTCTTGATTTTCTCATCCATGAGCGAAATAACGGTTCTTAATTCGCATAGCCGCTCTTTCATTCCTACGTATGCCTCTGCTTGGAAGTCGAAGTCTTCGATAGGGATCGGACTAATAGAGTTGGATAGACTCACCTCTGGTTCCGGCAACGTAATTCCACAACAAGTTTTCACCCTCTTTGTGCAGCTGGGATGATAACAGCACTTGCAGGTGGAGCATCGTGATCCAGATCTCGCTATGTTACCACAGGCGCACAGTTTTGACGAAGTATCATACTGTTACCACTTTTAGTCGTTTTGTAATTCGCAGTCAGTGCAGGACGTGCGTCCTGTACAACGTCAGCCATTACATTGTGCATTACATTGTGTGCCTTTACAACTCTAGTTGTAAAGGCAGTTCAATCAACAAAATTTTCAAACGAAATTGCATTACTACCAGGGGATCAATTAGTAGATGCACATAGCAACCTTCTGCAATTATATCCATTCTTAGATAAAGATGGAATAATACGCTTCGGCGGTAGGCTAAGATATTCTAAATTGATATATAATTTAAAATTTCCAATAATTTTACCAAGGATAGTTTGTTAACTGAATTAATCATTCGTCATTATCACTGTCAAAATTTTTGTATAGGTCCGCAAGGTACATTAGATTGCGTTCGTACAAAATATTGGCCAATTTCAGGTAGAAATACCTGAAGAATACCTAGAAATTCAAGGCCAATCCTGAGGCATCAGAACCATTCATGGGCAACCTGCCAGAATATCGTACAGAACAATTAAGGCCTTTCAGTAAAACAGGTATCGATTACGGTGGACCGTTTATGATCACGAATGGTAAACGCAGAACGGCAAAATAAGTTAGAATATATATATATATATATATATATATATATATATATATATATATATATATATATATAGCCTTATTTGTTTGTTTATCGACAAAGGCCGTTCATCTCGAAATTGTGGGTGATTTGACCACTGAATATTTCTTGGCTGCCCTCCGTAGATTTATTTCACGCCGCGGTGTGGTCACAAACTTTTAGAGTGACAATGCAACTACGTTTGTAGGGGCTAATAATGAAATTGGAAAGTAGTATAAATTCTTACGCGAACAACAAGATGAGTTAAAGGCGCAATTAAGTATAAATAGGATAAATTGGCATTTTATACCCCCGCGAACTCCTCATTTTGGTGGCCTATGGGAAGCCGGTATAAAATCAACAAAAGGACATTTATATAAAACAGCGACCGATGCGAGTTTAACGTACGAGGAGTTCTGGACGTTGTTAGTCGAAATCGAGGCAATACTCAACTCGAGAACTTATGTCCTTTGTCCAACGATCCAAGTGATCTATCCTTCCTTACACCTGACCACTTCCTAGTTGGAGGTAATTTAAGGGCTCTTCCGGAACCAAATATGGAACAAATCAAGATTGGACGACTCTCCCGTTGGCAGCTGGTGTAACGTAAACGTATCCAAAAACACTTTTGGGCCAAATGGCACAAAGAATATTTGCAGGAGTTGCAGGGCCACCGGAAGTGGAAGCAGTCGAGTTATATCAACCATTGGAAGTGGGCCAGCTTGTGCGTATCCACGAAGATAACGCACTTTCCGGCGAGTGTTAGTGTTTAATTATGTTATTTTTCTTGAAATTAATTAATTCCAACGCGGGGAGGATGTTTCGGTGCTATTGCACAGCGTCAAACCCCAAATCGGTTAAAGTGTATTCGCAGTAGTCGGCTTTATTGCAGCCGATACATTTGTAGTATTAGGATTGAAAATACGATTTATTGGGATGGGTATTATTTAGCCATTATGTTCACCGAGAAGTGTTTGAGTAAATTACGATGCGCATAAAGATAAATTGGCACCTTAAACCGTATATTGACCAAGGATTGCTACTGCGGCAAATACAATTAGCGACCGGGAAATCCCAAATATATTTATTGGGCGGCATTAGGAATCCTCAGAAATTCCAGAAAGAGGAATTACCCAAGGCTTGTGATAACCAAGTGTGGCAATATGGCTTACCGAAACGAAATGCCACGCCAATCAGGGATCATCTTCAAGCCACCCCTCGCGGTGCACAATTCAAATTGCACCCCACCCGAATAACTCAAAAAATATTAATTGTAAGAGTGCAGAGCAGACCAGACTTCAATTCGTTACCTTCACCGGTGTACATCGCTGTATATTGATTATTGTTACGCATTAAATTATAGTCCACATTATTTCCAAAACGACGAGTTTTAATTACCTTATCATTTAAATTGGCGATCACCCGCCTGGTCCTTCGATTGCGTAACATAAACAATGACTGGCTCTCGACTCGTACCCTGAAAACATGGGTCGGTTTGACTGGACACACTTGAATGGAATGAAATGCGAGAATCAGGGACATGCCAATTTTCTTCTAAACTACAATATGTATTAACTTTAGGAATATGTTACTCCTACATAGAAACTCTTTTGTTCAGAATGTTTAATTTTATAAGATTCAAGTATGCATATTCAATTCCCACTTCTGGTTTACAAAATAATTGGAATTTTTATTTATTTTCAACAGTTTTTATACGAATAACATTTATGTTTCTAAATTAAGAAATATACATTCATCATCGAATTACTTCTAATTTTCGAAATATTGCTCAAAATTTGCGTGAAAAGTAATTTAGCACTTCTAATTTACTCAGTTTACTTTCTTCCTAAAGTCCTATCTCCTATCGGAAGTTGGAAATCATCATGGCAATCCTAACTTTATTAACAACTGTTCTAAATAGTTGACTTGATGTTAACCCCAACCATTCTCTTAAATCTCTGAGTCAGGAAATCCTTCTTCTTCCTTTTTTTTGTTTTTTAAACTCCATGATTTATTTCAATCTGCCTTACATGACAATAAACAATAGTTTTATATTACATTGACATAGAAGGAAGTTACCCAGTGGCAACTTCAGAAAATATATTTACATGAGTAGATATTTTGGATCAAATTATCACTACACTGTGCGCTGAGGAAGGTCCAACGGGTCGAGCTGCTTTAGTCTTTAACACTGGGTATTATGAGGAGGTTCTTGGCCAGGGTGTTGGGGTGATGACTGAATCGATGGAGATACCTTTGACTTGAGGAGGCTATTTCTTCATTGATGGTAGAGATGTGCAGGTCCCGATGAATCGCTTGATGTGTACGTACCATGGTGCTTTACATACAATCTGTAGGGTTTTTGACTAGTAGCGTTGAATTTTCACGATGTTGCTGTGGCTGGCTGATCCCCATATCTGAATACCATAAGTCCAAATTGGTTTTAATATTGCTTCGTAAAGCAGCAGTTTATTTTCCATGGACAAGTTGGAGTTGCGACCCATAAGCCAATACATGTTCTTGATAGTGAGGCCTAATTGGAGGCGTTTGTACCAGATATGTTTTCCCCAGTTTAGGCGTCGGTTTAAATGTATGCCGAGATATTTGACTTCGTCTTTCTGAGGCAGTGGAAGCTATTTAGAGAAACGGTTTCACATGTTTGTTTATTGAGCGTGAATGTAATATGAGTCGATTTGCAGCTGTTTATTTTGATCAGCCATTTTATGAACCATTTTCCGATTATGTCAAGGTGCCTCTGTAGGTGACAAGATGCTATGAGTGGGTTGTCGTATGAGGCCATTATGACAGTGTCGTCCGCGAAGGTAGATATTTCAGTCAAGTTGTTTGTTGGTAAGTCTGCTGTATATAGTAGGTATAGGGTGGCCCCGAGGACGCTACCTTGTGGCACTCCTGATTCTACGGGATGCAAGTTGGTTTGAGCTTCTCCATATTTAACAAAGAAATATCTATCCCTCAAATAGGATACTAGGATCTTGAAAAGCGGATGAGGTCGGTAGGTTTTGATTTTGCTAATTAAGGCGTCGTGCCATACCTTGTCGAAGGTTTGGGAGACATCCAGGAAGGCAGCTGAGCAATACCTCCTTCTTTCCAAGTCTTCTTTAATTTTTTTTGATACTCGATGTACTTGTTCAACTGTGCTGTGTTTATTTCGGAAACCAAGTTGGTAGTCTGGAATTAGGTTTTTTTCCTCGATGATTGTTTTTTTTTTCAGTAAGAGCTTCTTGTATACCTTGGAGAGTACAGGCAGAAGGCTGATAGGGCGATATGACATTACATCTGAGGGGTCTTTATCAGGTTTCTGTATGACTATGATCTGCGCGACTTTCCATTGAGGCGGGATGTATCCTAGTCTAGTGATAGCGTTGAAGATACTAGTGATAATCTGGAATCCCTCAACTGGTAATTCTTTCAGGAGTCTCCCTGTAATCAGGTCATAGCCTGGAGCAATTTTTGGGTTTATGTCGTTTAGTAATACATCTTTGATTTCTGATATTTTAATTTTTTTTGTGGAATATCCATTTGGTAACGTGGTTCGAGGCTTGCCAGGATTTGTTTCTCCTCCTCTACTGAGACTTTCTAGGCTGCGGCTGGATGACGTTTCGTAGATGTTCAGCAAATAATTTTACTTTCTGTTCGTCGCTCTTGGCCCAATCACCATTTAGTACCCTGATGGGAGGATTAATTTTGTGTCCATTTTTTTTTTGTTTTCCACAGAGAGTAGTTTTTGTCTTCAGAAGCTGATAAGTTTTCCAAGAAGATTCTGATTACCCGGTTTTTATGTTTATGGAGTATCTCTTTTAGTTCTTTACATGGACGGTTAAATTTAGATTTGTCATTGGGAGCATGAGTACATTGCCATCTTTTCCTTAGTTTACGTTTCTCCTCTATTTTGGATTTTATATAATCAGGACAGTATCCTGGTCTATCTGCTGTTTGAGTTTTGGGAGTGGCCCTCCATGCTGCATGCTGGATAGATTTCGTTAGGTGTTCGATGGCCTCATCAATATCATCATCAGTTTTTAGTGGCATTTTTGATCGGAGTAGTATGGCGAGATCAGTTCTGAAGGCACCTCAGTCCGTATTGTGCTTCGATAGTGTTGGCGGCTTCTGGAGTTTGCATATATTTGTATTCAAGATAGCTAGGACATGAGTGTGATCGGATGATAGATCCAGTGATGATGCAATGGACATATAGTTATGGGAGATATTTTTGTTTATGAAGAAGTCCAGCCGGTCTGGGGTTTTAAGAGGATCAGAAGGCCAGTATGTTGGTTCCCTTTGGATAGCGATTGTAGGTTCTTGTTTTGCATGGTTCGGAATAAAACTTTACCACGTGGATTTGTGAGTCTAGCACCCCAATGTATATGTTTCGAGTTGAAGTCACCTCCAGCAATGAAGCGGTGGCCTAGAGTATCGAAGAATGTTTCAGGTTGAGCTTCATTAATTCTTTTGTTTGGGGTACAGTACACTGCTGATAGTTATAGTTGTCCATGCCAGTCCTCGACTTCTGTAGTGGTACCTTGAACATTTTTTGGCTGTGTTTAGAAACCAGATGGTGTCTAATGTTTTACTTAATGATGATAGCGGTGCCACCACAACCCAAGCCATCAGGATGTTGCGTATGGTGTATTGTATAACCAGGTATTTTAATGTGGCTTCTGTTGGTCATATGAGTTTCAGAGATCATCACAAGATCTGGGTTGTGATTAATGATGCAGAATTTGATTTCCTGACTATGGTTAGTCAGGCCGCTGGCGTTACACGTTGCCATTTTTAGCGAGAGCTTCTTCATTTGTTTAATTTGGTAATGATGGTCATTAAGAGATCAAACATTTTATCCATCCTCTCCATCATTTTATACACTAATTGTTCCATATTATTGTTTTGAGGCTGTTTTTGAAGTGTGGTGGCTTGAATTTATTCTGCATTAGGAATGGTTTGGGTGGTTGAGGTTGGTCTGGAGGCTTGGGCGTAAGAAGTGCCAGGTCGACTGGTTTGGGTGAGCGTATGTCCCATAGGATAACGTTGGTGTGGCTCTCTTTCACGGAGTGGTGGATTTTTTTTCATTTGGAGGTTCTTGTAAACCGAACAGCCTTTATAATTAGCGGGTTGATTTTCTTTACAGTTGACGCATTTGACATCACTGTTACGATCTGTTTGTAACCACTGATCAGTGGCATGATCACCAGTACATTTTACACAACGCGGGTTTCTGTAGCAGTATTTTTTGGTATGTCCGAAACGTTGACAATTTTGGTATTGAGGTACTTCTCTTTTTGGATGAGTTGATTCTATTACTATAATACTATTCAGTAGTTTGGTACTTGATATATTTCTTTGTTATTAGGGTTGCTAGCCAGCTCCAAGTTGAATAAAGGGAGAGGCTTTTTGGTGGTTCTATTCCATGTAGCTGAATCCATGTTTATTTTGTACTTCGCTTAACTTAAAAAAATAATTTATTTTAAAGTAATCGACAGATTTTAAAAATTGATATACCCTTGTATTGCAAATTTCAAGGAAATGTTTGAGTGCACTCATTGTGAAGCTTTTTATGCATTTGTATCTACTTAATTTCCTATGTGGTTGTTTGGTATTTTTCAAAATTTTTGCATATTTATTCATAGATGGAAGAATCATTTCCATAATATCTTGGTCCGACAATTTGTCAATTTCTCGGGCTATTGATGATACTCGGGTAAATTAATACTCTCTTGTTATCTTTAAAGTTCAAGGACAACTATCAATTACAAAGGATTTTTTTTTTTATATAGTATATACGGTAGATACAAATGATATACTTATAGAAGATATTTTTAGAGACGATGGGCTATGGAAAGAGTTGATCCCAAAATTATGGAACTTTTATTCCAATTGTATTGCTTCGGTTATTATATTAAAATAGGAGGGCAAAAAAATGTAAAGTGTCGGAATCCTCCTTACATACTTGAGGCCCAACAGAGATACGAGAACAGCGCAAAAGCAACAAAAAAAATCAATAAAAATTAATAAGTGTTTGATATAAGTTGTTTCGCTTCAAATATACCCATTTTTACATCCACTTACCGATAGGGCAGGGATGTATTTTTTATTTAAAAACTGCATGATATGGGGGTGGAAGCGTATGTACAACCGCGACCATCCAGAAGTGAACTTTTTTTCTATAGATTGATTTTTACTTAAAATCATAGGAGTCTTAAAATGTCACAGTTTGAATAGTAATTCATGCTGCACGAACACAATGAATTAAGCCTAATTTAATCTTATGAAAAATAGAAACATGTTCACTTAATATTGTTCACTTTTATCGTTTCACTATTAAATTGATGAAGAAGCTGCAAAACACTGACATATGGTGCTCCGCTTACCGCCCTATTATTGTAAAATTAATCCAATTGAATTAATTTGGGCCAAATTAAAATCATCCATTAGGAAGAAGAATACAAATCCGAAATTTAGCCAAGGCACCATTGATGTAATTAAGCACGAGATAGCCAATATATCTTCCTATAACTGGGAGCAGTGAGTGCGGCATGCGATTGAAAGTGAAAATTCTTACAGAAATAACAATGTACAGGAATTAATCATTACTTTAGGTGACAATTAAAGTGATAACGAGTGTTTTAATTACCTTGGTTATTCGCTCCACGCTGAATGGAATTCGGAAAAAGAGATTAAAGGTCGCATTGAAGTGGCTAGAATCTACTTCATCAAATACAAAAAGGTACTCTACAACCGCGAAATTAACATAAAAACGCGACTACGCTTCACCAAATGCTATGCATGGTCCGTACTACTGTACGGCATGGAGGCGTAGACCCTCAACTATCGAACCCTCAACTAACGAAATCGCAAAATGGAAGTTTAACGATTTTAACGGAGGTTTCGATAGTAATCCGACGACTTACAACATTTGTGCGCTGCACCATCGACATGGTCGAGAATACATTTATCGTCGAAATTATGTCCGACAAAGTAATATAAAATATTGCAATTGCTGTTCGCGAGCGTAACGCAATTTTGAATTAGCTTCACAAAGATCACAATAGTTTTATGTGGAACATATAGTGTCATGGGGATTGCGAAGCAGGGTGCGAAAATAAATGCTCGGCCAAACATATACCGGGCTTTTTTTTCCTTATTACACATATGATGGACAAATGTATAACTGGTTGCCTGCATCTACCCGCAAGCAGTTTCCTATGTGTAATTCTAAAAAAAAAAAAACTCATTAGCGGCGTCGGTGCAAGCAACCTGTCAATTTTGGCATATGTTACACATAGAGGTTATGTTTTTATTCAAGGCAATACTCGACAGGGTTTTTGAAGACACGCAGAGTATTCGTAATGTATTGTGGATTTATACCATTACATGCAGTACGTATACGGCCTTTCAATTCATCTACGATATGTATTTGTATGTCATTTAAAATTTTACTTTTCAGGTAACCCCAAAGAAAATAATCATTTGTTGACATATCAGCTGATCTTGATATATTACGAATACTCTCGTGTATTGTCTTGAATAAAAACATAACCTCTCTGTGTAACATATGCCAAAATTGTCAATCATATGTGTAAAAACGAAAAAAAAGCCCGGTATATTATATATATATATATATATATATATATATATATATATATATATATATATATATATATATGTTTTATAATATATTATAATATAATTATAAAAGCACCGCCAGAGCGAGGTTGGAATATCCGCGGATCCATGTGCGGTTCACACTTCGCACTTCCATTTCGCGTCTACGCTGCAGTAAAATGTTTATTGTAATTTTGATGACACAACACAAAAACGGGACAGCCAAATAGAATTTATTACGTCTTTAAAACTTCCATGTTGCATGCAGAGAACACACTAGTAATTATTCACGTACAGCATAATATCTGTATAAATGTTAATACCAAATAATATAATTCTAAGGTTTTACTGCATTTTTTCTGTTTCTGAAACTATACGGATAATATATTATTTTTGAATAATGAGGTTTTACGATCGTGTTTGTAGTCATGTGAGCTATTTTGACGACTCATATAATATAATATAATATGTTTAATAATGTTAATACTTAGGTATATACAAGTTTACATATGTCATAAAAATACAAGAGTATAACAAGAGCAGCTAAAAGAGTTCGTAGTACATATATGAAATTCAACAATAAAAAGCAAACGCAATGGCGGACCGCTGAAATCAAGACACAAATAAATATAAAAAAGGGGACGTGAAAAAAGCTGCCCAACAGTAAAACCGTAACCGATTTAAAAATATACAAAAACCAAAGAAAAAAGGTGAAATATATGGTATTACTATCAAAACAGAAGAGCTGAAGAAAATTTGGAGAAAATCTAGAAAAAGACAGCAAAGGAAACCAGAAGCTGTTCTACATAACAATTAAAAGCCTACGAAAGGACAAGAATGTGGCAAAAAAACAATTAAAAACAAAGAAGGGAAGCTGCATACAGAAGAAGCACACAATATGAACAGATGGAAAGAATATTTTGAAAATTTACTCGACATAGGAAAGAAGAGGAAATATAGGACAGGCAGAAACTAGAGCAATAGATGTGAATAGCAACAACTAAAATACAGAATATGAGGGAATAACTATGAAAGAAGTAACAGAAGCCATCAATAGATTGAAGAATGGTAAGGCACCCGGCAGGACAAAATAACGGCCGAGATGATGAAGAGCATGGGAGAAAGAGAAAATCAGATGTCTCTAGAAAATTTGCCAACAGATATGGAGAGAACAAAAAATTCCGAAGGACTGGACGATGGGAGTAATAGTACCAATATTTAAAAAGGGTAATAATACGGATTGCAATAATTATCGGGGGATCACACTGCTACGTATAGCACCTAAAGTGTACGAACAAATTTTGGAGAATAAATTAAGGTCCATTATAGAAACGACATTAACAGAGATGCAGAGTGAGTTCAGAATAGGCACGAGTTTACAACACCTTTATTTACGTTAAAACAAATCACAAGCATGGCACCAGCTAAAGGGGAAAAGGTATATTTGGCGTTCCTGGATATGGAAAAGGCATTCAATGGTGTGTCAAGAGCAAAGTTGTGGCAATGCTTGCGCGAAAGGAATGTGTACAACAAGCTAATGAAAGCGGTGAAAAGTATATATAAGGAATCGGACAATTGTGTAGTCGGCAAAAACAGGACGTCAGATATATTTTGAACTTAAGAAGTAGTTAGGCAAGGAGGTGGGCAAGCAGAGAATGAATGCATTGCACTAGGGTACCGAAATCTGGAGAGAGTGCAGGTGTCCGAATGTGAATTCGCAGATGATATGGCAATTATAACAGACAGTGACCAACATTTGCAGGAAAATGTAATAATATGGAATGAGGTACTGACAAAATGAGCCGTTTATTTTGAAAGTGGCTTGAAAGTCCATTTTCATCTTTTATCAAGTTGGCACTTGTGACATTTATAATTTATGCTGAACTGTCAAAAAAATAAATCGGTATTGAAATATACTTAGTACATTTGAAAATTTTATATCACGTACATTTTCAAAATAATATAAATACTGAAAATCCTAATTTTTAAAGTGACCTAAGTCCACTTTTTATTGACGATATCAAAAAGTGCGGCCCAAAATGTTGAAAGCAGTGATGAAGGTAATTTAAATTACGTTTTGATATTAAATTGAAATTTAAAAAATAATATTTAATTTAAAGAAATTATTAAACCCATGGGAAAGGATAAAATAACAAGACTTCTTGATTCTAAAAGTGAAGAGGAATTAAACTCATACAACAGATTTAAAAAAAGAAGGAGAATTTTAGAAGTTCATTCTTCAACAGAGGAAGAGGAAGTAATTGAGAATGAGAATTTACAAAACAGCACCTTCAAAGAAGGATTCAGAGAACACAGAAGTGGTACTTATATTCAGAAAATTCGTAAAATTAAACGGAATACAGGGAAAAGATACGATACACAATCGCGAAAAAATATTCCTGCCAAAGTTTTTCAAAATAAAGATTGCCAATGCCGAAAAGACTGTTTGAAAAATTTAAATGAAACAGAAAGAAAACGAATTTTCGAAATGTTTTGGAACTTAGGAGACTTTAATAAGCAAAATATATTGCTATACGAAGCGACCGGGCGCAGTGTTGTAAAAAGAAGACGTCAGAGAAACGGAAAAGGTTCATGTAGAAATGAGAGTTTTGGGTATTGGTTAAATTCTAAAATAGGCAAAGTTGCTGTTTGTAAAAAAATCTTTTTAGATACTTTTCAAATAAGCGAAGGACGATTGAAACGTGTATTAAAATCTAAAAACGTTGGCAACGATTTACGTGGGCGTTTGCCTGGATCGTCGAGAAAAATATGTGATGAAGCAAATATGATTGTTCAAAACCATATTAACAGTTTCGCGAACTAGGGACCATAATCCCGACAGAAAATATCTTCATCCTGAATGACTATAAAAAAAATGTTTAATTTTTATGAGCTTCACTGTGAAGAAAATAATTTAAAAGCAGTTAATGAATAGACTTATAGAAAAATATTCAAAAAGGATTTTAATCTACATTTCCACCAACCACGCAAAGACACATGTCAAAGATGTGATCTATTAAACATTAAAGTCAAAGCATCAGAAAACCATGAAGAACAGAAAAAACTTATGGAAGAACATGATATTCATTTGAAGCTAGCAGAATCGGCTAGAAATGCGTTAAAACAAGATCAAGAGCGAGTATCAAGTAATCCATCTCATTATTTTGGCTTTTCATTCGATTTGCAGAAAGCGTTACCATTCCCAAAGTTAACTACTTCAAAGTTCAGTAGCTTATTATAAATGTAACATGTATATTTTAAATTTAGGCATACACAATTTCCACAACGATAATGTATACATGTACGTCTGGGATGAAACAAAAGCTTCTTCTCCCAAGGAGTGGTTTCATGCCTCTTGAGACACCTAAAAACCCTGAAAGGTGAAAAACACATCATTGCATATAGTGACATGTGTGGAGGACAAAACAGAAACATCAAAATATCTTTAATGTGGTTAAAAATTCTATCGATGGGAAATGATGTGGAAATCATAGACCACAAATTTTTAATATCAGGACATTCATTTTTACCTAATGAGAGAGATTTTGGCGTTATAGAAATGTCGTTAAAAAGAAATCAGTTATTGTATGTTCCACAAGATTATTATAATATAATTTAAAAATGTAGAAAAGGTAATACTTTCATACTAAATGAGATGAAACAAGAGGATTTTATATCAACAAGACTCTTGGAAGAAGCAGTTTACAAAAGATCCAAAAATACCAACGGAGAAAAAATAAACTGGTTTCAAATATGCTGGATGCGATTTTTAAGAAATGAACCATATAAAATTTTATACAAAACAACCATGGATGAGAACGCAGAATTTAAAATTCTTGATTTATTGCCACGCCGGGGTAGACCTAAAAAATTTGGGAATATTGTATTGCCATCGTTATATAAAAGTATAAGAAGCATCACATCAATAAAGTACCGACACATGATGGACTTATTGCGGTATATACCTCCGGAACACCATAACTACTTCAAATCACTCCAGCATACTGAGAATGTTAACGAATAACTTGTTACTAAATTTATTTCTATTATCTAAAAATATAATTTAAATGTTTTTTTTTTCTATTTTTTAAGCTATATGTAACGGACTTAAGCTCTTTCACTTTTTGTATCAAAACAAATTTTTATTTTGAAAACCTAAGTCCTATTAAGGTAAGTAAGGTCATATTATACACTTAATAATAGCGACTTTTTAATAGGATGTATAAAATTAAATCCCTTAAATGCGATTTAACATTGCAAGTCAACCATATATCTTACGTATATTTTTAATTTTGTAAAAACGCAAAACCTTAAGTATTTCAAATTAAAGATAAATGGACTTAAGTCACTTTCAAAATGAACGGCTCAAATACTGAATGAAAATGAACAAAAGGAAAACAAAAACAATGGTTGTAGCAAGAACCAATGAAGTAATACATATTAAAATAGAAATAATGGAGATCGAGCAAGTGGAAATGCACTCGTCTGCGTGTGCACCTTACACGAGAATAGGATACAAGACATCGAAATTAATAAGAGAATTGAGAAAGCAAGTGAAACATTTTATGCAATGAGCAAGGGATTTATAAATAAGAAAGAAATTAAGAAGCAAACAAAATAACGGTGTTCAAGACAGTGTACTGACCAATACTGACAAGATGAAAAGTACCAAAATTAGAGAAGAACTTCCGTAGATTCGGTGGGTGAATTCCTTGAACCGAGATAACTGTAATGGTGGGGATATCTTCATAGGAAGATCAAAAAGTTGCCATCAACTTTTTTCATAGAACACATGATAATTTTTAAAAGTCCTCAAAACCGTTTATGTAGTACGAAGGGGGAAACAAAATGGCGTGGGTGGTTACCCCCTACCCACCCTTTAATTCACAATCACCTCCATCTAAAAAAATTAAATGGCACCCCCCTACTTGTGATACATCCTTGGAAAGCTCTTGAAAAATGCTTTCTGGTCATTATTTATACAATATTATTTGGTCAACTAGTGTTGGAATAAAGTGCAAATAAAGTGCAAAAGTAATCAATTAATTAAATTCAAATAACATGTTTAAGCAAATGTTGGAAATTGTTTCCATGTTTTCTAAACAAATATATGGTCTGCTTTCAAACTCCTCGCGAACTTTCTAAAAGGTTTGTCTAGTAATAGCTCGACATTATTGTGCTATTATTTCTAGTAATTGTTAAATAGTATCTGGTTGCGTTTTATAAACCACAGACTTTAAGTAATCCCATCAAAAATACCTAGAGGTGTTAGATCTGATGATGTAGGCCATTTTATAGGCTTTCTTCTTCCAATCCACTGATTTGGATAGTGACGCTCTAACCATGCTCTAGCTGGAAGTACATAGTGAGGAGATGTACCATCTTATTGAAAATTTAATGTATGCATAATTCCATGTTAATCTGTTTGGTTTTTAACCTCCTGAAGTACGAGAGGCTCAGTGAATTCATTCAGAAAATTAGCATAAATTTTGACTTTAAATTTTTATTAATTTCAACAGCGATTTTTTTTATGGGGTCACTTGAAATCTGTAGTTTATAAAACATAAATGAAAAATGAACCAGATACTATTGAACAATTTCAATAAAGAGTAACACAAAAAGTTGAGCTATTACTAGACAAACCTTTAAAAAGTTCGCGAATAGTTTAAAAGCGGGCTATATTTTTGGTTAGAATACAATAGAAGCAATATCCAACATTTACTTGAATATGTTATTTGAATTTAATACATTGAACACTTTTGCACTTTATTTGCACTTTATTCCAAAACTAGTTCATCAAATCATATTGTATTACTGACTGGAAACTGGAAAGCATTTTTCAAGAGCTCTCCAATAATGTATCACAAGTAGAGGGGTGCCATTTTTTTTTTCGATGGAGGTGGCTGTGGCTTAAAGGGTGGGTATGGGAACGATATTACCTGTACCATTTTGGTTCCCTCTTTGAACTTCCCAAACGGTTTTGAGTAAATTTAAAAACAATCATCTGCTCTACGAAAAATGTCCATGGCAACCTTTCAAATTGACAACCTGTATATAAAAATATAAAATAAATATAAAATATACTTTCAGCTTTCGGCTTTACTTTCATCAGTAAAGCCGAACTCTGCACTCCCGTTACTCTGTATAGAGTAATATTTTGTAACGTCTGTTATGGCTGCAGTGAATTGCAATTTCTTTAGATTGCTTCATTATTTCCTTCTTTATTTCTTATCTTTCCTTATTTTTCCTAAGTCTAAAATAGTGGATCTATTAAAATATACGAGAATATATATGTATATTGAGGCGCGGAAAGATCCCATATGGGGTCGATAGCCCAATAAAGATCGATTATATATATATATATATATATATATATATATATATATATATATATATATATATATATATATATATGTATATTATATTATTTCCAGTTGTTGCTTTCATCAAGACATTGATATTTTTATTAATTCGACTATAATCGCAAATCAATTCAATTTCAAATATTTAGATATGTTAAAACAATAGATTAATTGCAGAAGCAGTAACCGATTTGTTTGTTTCCCGATCGATAAGAAATGTCAAATCATCGGCGTTGCCATAAAAATAACTTATCAATAACTATAGCCAAAAATCAATAAAAATGAAAGTTCCCCGCAATATCCCGTCTTTGGCTTATCGGTGATTGAACGAGCAAAAATTTCAAGCAAAGCTGGTCAACCAGGCTGGCCTAGAGATTTTTTGGACGGATCCACACCGGTGAACTGCTGCGGCGACTAACGGCTTGCTATGAACATACTCATAGATTTGATTATTCCCAAGATTTGTCCTTGCCACTGTGTACATTATGAAAGGGATGTACATTAGCGCACAATATTTGCGAAGGTTCAGGTATGCGCATAGTTCATGCGAGGACGTCTTATTTATGACGTAAGCGTGCGGACGTTAATGTCACGATACGTTACTAATTCCGTGTTATGTCCTTCAACACATAAATAAGCGTTTCCGTGGAAAGTGAATAAGTGTTCAGTGAGAAAATATGAAAATTAACATGAGCCTTAAATGGTTTATTGATATTTGTACAATCGCCCACACTCGAAGTGCAACCAAAAGACATAAATCAGAGTGAATTTCGACCTTATTGGTAATCCGGGTTTGGATTTTCCAAATACAGATACAGCCCTATTGCAGCCTCACCTATTGTAATATACTTCCCTTGTATGTAATATACTATTTACAATAACATGACATTTGTCAAACTGAGGGCAAAGATTCTTATGGTACAATGTTCAACTTATTTTTATTATTTCTGAAGTGGATCCTGGTACTAACTATTAGGAAATTATAATTTCCTTATTTTATTAACCATATCTGACATATTTCGGAAATAATAATGCCAATATTCAATATTGCTTCTTCTTCTTTATCTTCTTTATTATTCGCGATGGTGGCAAGTAAGGTAGACGTGCGCGACAAAGTTACGGTCGAAAAATGTAATAGGTGCCATATTATTGCACATAGCGGACCTAAGTGTGTAAATTGTGGGATCCAAATGCATCCAGGGTGCATCAAGTATATAAAAAGCATAGTACAAATCGACAAGGACTCAATAATATGTTGCCCACAACCTCGGCTGAAGCATGACAACACCGCTGAAGGTGAAAATGGCGAGGACCTTGACTCATCATCCAGCAGTGCTGAGACCATTATACAAACAAGCAAGGAAGTCGAGGTAAAATACCTGAAGTACATAATGAAGGCTAAAGATGAAATAATAAGCAACTTAAGCAATAATGTATCCTTCTTACAAGAACAAATAAGAAGTCTGGATAAACTATTAATGCTACAGAACGCGACTGTAAGTTCCACAATAAATTCAATAGATGTCAACGCCATTAAAACGGCCCCTAAATTCGATACATTGCAAGCGGAACCATCTGTACGTGAAACGGAAAAGATTCCGAAAAGAAATAGTTCAGATATAAGAAATCGGATTAACGATAAGATCGAGCACCCGCTAAAACTATCGCCCCAAGGCGAACAAGCCGATATGGAAGGAATAGATAGCAGAAAACCTGAAAAAGTGGCTGATAAAAGTTCCAAGAATAAAGCAAAAGCCGAGATCGACAACCTCGACCAAAACATAAACAAACCTATCAACACCAATAAGAGTAACTCCAACAAGCATAACTGCGTAATAATTGGCAGTAACGATACTGTAGACCAAGTGGTATATGTAGAAGAAAAGAAATCAGTTTTTCATATTGGGAAATTCAAAATCGACTATTCCGCTGAGGAACTTAATGAATTACTGCGACTACATCTCCAGGAAGTACTTATACCATAGAAACAATCGAGCGAGTTGACATGAATGGATCGGAGAAATATAAATGTTTTAAGATTACAATATCTGAGAAACATGGATCCCTAATTACCAAACCGAGTATGTGGCCACTGGGTATTAAAATTAGCCCATTTCGTATTTTTCGAAAGCAGCCCTTTTCTACCCCACCCACACAAAACAGCTTAAGCGTTACTACTAAGCAAAGGACAAGAGGATCAAGGAGCACTTTAGCTGGAACAAGTGGTAACTGTATATTAAAGTCGGCAACAAAGCTGGCACATTTACATATATTCAAACTAGCGCCTGATACAGATGTAGAGGATTTAAAACAATACCTAAGCACATACACTAACCATGTACATTGTCAGAAAATAGAATCCAAGAATCCCGACTTGTACTCATCATTCAAAGATTCAATCCCTTTCGAGCATTTAGATGAAGTTAAAAATCCGGAAATATGGTCCGAGGGTACTTGTATAAATAGGTTTTTTACGAAGGCCTACAATTCGACGAAAATCAGATGATAAAAATCATACATGTTAATGTACAGGGCTTAATATCTAAACACAGCCTAATCGACATATTATTACAAACTGAAAAACCTGAATTGTTATGTGTAACTGAACATTGGTGTGATATAGATAATATTCACTTAGCAAACTTTGAGAATTATAATATTGTATCATCGTTCTGCCGATCTAGTTATAATAGAGGAGGTGTAATGATATACGCACATTCAGATATAAAAACTTATACTATAGATATTGGGAATAATTGTGTTGAAAAAGAAGTTGAATTCTGCGCTACAACTGTACAATTATGGGGCTGTAACGTGTGCCTCTTAGCAGTTTATAGATCTGAAGGATCTGTGCACACATTTACAAATCAATTATCAGAACTACTGGTCAATATTCTATCAGTTACTGATAAACTAATCTTATGTGGTGACTTCAACATCAACTTATATAATAATGACATCAGTCTCAAACTATTAAATGACGTTTTTGGGTCTTTCAATATCTATAAGACGACTGCTGAGCCAACTCGTATATTAACGAATATTAATGGACACACGAGCAAAACAGCGATTGATTATATGGGTATAAATACCCTTGACTACTGTTTTTCTAGCGAGATAATAAACCCCAATATAGCTGATCACCTAGCCAACAAAATTATTATCTATAGTAGTATGTGGACACTGGACTCTTAAAACCTACAAAAATCCAAATAAGATGTATACACGAGGATTCTTTCTTGGAATCAATAGGCCATGAGAGCTGGAGTGACATTTATTCGACAAATGATATTAATGAGTGTTTTGAAATATTTATCAACACAATGAGGTGGTATTACGAAACCACAAGCCCGCTCAAAATAATTACGGAACAAATAAACAGTAAGGGATGGATATCCCATCAAATTAAATATGCATCTTTAGAGCTGAAGGACCTGTACTTATTGTATAAACGCCATCCCGATCTTCATACTGTATACAAACAAAAGATGAAATATTACAGACACATGGTCTCAGAAACAAACAAAAAATTCTATGGAGAACAAATAAAGAAATCTAGGTGTAAGCCAAAGACGATCTGGAGAATTGCTCACAATAACTATCGAAAACCTAAAACTAGTAATATTAAAACGATAACCGACCAAGATGGGTATGTGATAACAGAATAAAAAAATATGGCCAATTCGTTCGCGGAGTTTTTTGGAAGCATTGCTGAAACTAAACTCTTTCAATGTTTTGGGGACCAGATATCACTATCGTGCAGTGTGCAGGAGCCAATTCAGCATTCTATGATTATGGATGTGAATTATGCAAGTGAAAATGAAGTGATGCAAGTATTAAAATCCCTAAAAACTAAAAACCAATCGGGTATTATGGAATTACCTACGACGCTGCTTAAAAAGAGTGCGGCATATATAATCAAGCCTATAACCCATCTAATCAACAAATCAATTGAAACAAAAACGTTCCCGAATATACTTAAGTGTTCGAGAGTGATTCCCATCTACAAGAATGATGATGTAAGAAATTGGGCAAATTATCTTCCGATATCAATGCAGATTGATGTATCTAAGATACTTGAACGGGTGATTTTTAACAAATTGTTAAACTATCTCAACAAATATAAAATAATCACTGAACACCAGCATGGTTTTCGTGAGGGACTCTCCACGGAATCGGCCTGTGTCTCGTACTTTAATTTTGTGTATACAGCGGTTGATCAAGGGAGGTACACAGTTGGAGTGTTTTTTGATCTTTGTCGCGCATTCGACACCGTAAATCATAAACTCATTCTGGATAAACTCTATACCCTGGGAATTAGGGGTCATTCATACCAGTGGATGGAATCATATTTGTCCAATAGGAAGTTTATTGTCCACGTCAATGATCAACAGCCCGAGAGTGACAGTGTCAATCTTGGCGTACCGCAGGATTCGATTCTAGGACCTCTTCTGTTCCTACTGTTCATCAACGACCTTCCTGCACACATCGAGCCTGATCATATGGTGATGTTTGCTGACGACACTTCGATGGTCATCACGTCGGTTGACTGCAGCGAACTTCAAAATCGGTGCAATATAGTCATAAGGAGCTTTGTGCAGTGGTGCAGAACAAATAGTCTTATCTTGAACACGGGCAAGACTGTTATTCTGAACTTTCACAATAGAAAAAACATACAGGAGGAGTTTGTGGTAGAAGTGCATGATGGTATTTTGAGATTGAAGGAAACGTGTAAATTTTTAGGTGTGGTGGTGGACGACAAGTTGTCTTTTGATATGCACATTGAACTCGTTTGCAAAAAATTAAATAGTGCTTACTTCGCATTACTGAAACTGAAACAAACCCTAAATATTGACGCACTATTGAACATTAATTATGGCCTGTGTTATTCGGTTATCGGCTACAATGTAATTTTATGCGGGAATTCTCCTGTCTGTAATAGAGTATTTGTCCTCCAGAAGAGAATTATCCGACTAATGTTTGATATGAGTTTCAGAATGTCATGTAGATCCATCTTTAGGACTCGGAATTTACTTACATTGGCGGGTATCTATATTTATAAGTGTATAATGTACACAAGGAATAATATCTACAAATTCACCCCAAACTATGATGTACACCAATATCGAACAAGGCACTGCACAATGTTACGCAATCCTATTCACAGGACTACACTATTTGAAAGATCTCCTGCCTTCAATTGCCTAAACCTATATAACAAACTACCTTCTCCTATAAAACATACAACTAACGTCTACAAATTTAAAACCGTGCTAAAACAATTTTTGATAGACAAGGAGTATTATACTATGAGTGAATTCATCTGTGATAATCTGTAATTATTCCAATGTGTCATTTAAAAACAAAAAAAAACAAAAAAAAACTGTTACGTCATAATGAGTACGATGTATTTATTTCTATATGTTAAACAATTTTTTGTTTCTGTCTTTTGTTTCTTATTGTCTGACTTATCACATCTGTAAAAAACAGCTACGTGAATAAAATACTTATTATTATTATTATTATTATTATGTTCTTCTAGCCGAGTTTTGCAGTTTAAGCTTTTTTTTTCTTCAATTGTCTTCTTGACTTTTTTACTTGTATTTCTAACATACTTAATTGTGCCATATAATTTATTTTCTTTTTCTAATGTTGTGTCCTAATCGAGTAATTAAAGTATGTTGTTTATAACTAATTTATCTTCATAAACATTGTTTTTAGATTTTTTTTTAAATAGTTTTATATTACTAAATATCCTAATATAATAGAAATAAATAAAATTTATTTAAGTGAATATATGCAAATTATACACAAGAGTATTTATTCAACAAAAACTAATATATCATAAGGTTTTTATAATTTATTCATTATTTCCATCAAGAATGTAGCTAGTATTAATAACTAGTAGTAATTACTAATAGAAAGTATTAATTATACAATAATAATGATTTGAACTTTTATTGACTGACTAGTTACGACATTTTGTCATTTTTAAAGTATAATTACAATAAAACTAATATAGATCTATACAGGGTTATTCAAATTATATTATCAGTGTGGGCATATCGGAAACGGTAAGAGAATTAAGAGATTAAGAAGCCAAAGTTATGTGATCATGTGGGGAACAATACTAAATAAAGATAAGTATGCAAAAAGCAATGGTTACTGAGATTTAAAAAAAACTCGAAAATGTTAATGTCTGTCGTTAATTGAAGAGATATTAAAAAAATAATAAACCCATTTTCATTGCCACTTTTTCTCAACTACAACAAGGAAATTACTATATACTTTTAATAGTTTCATTGTAGTGTTAAAATGTATTAATGTATTTTCGTTTTAAAAACATAGTATTGCGTAAGATACAATTTAACTGTATGTAGCAATGTTTCCGGTTTTTACCTGTTTTCATGGCACTCTAGTAGTTCATATTTTTAATTTTTAAATACAGTTTAAAGTTTTACAGTTTACAGTTTAAATTACAGTTTTAGTTTCGTATTATAACAGTAATTAAAACCTTAAGTATTACACATCATTATAATAGTATTGACCAAAATGTTGCGAAATTACGAAGTTCAACCAAGACATAATTTTGATATCGATATCATGAAAAGATGTAATTCCAATACAATATATTATTGCGCGAATGTAGTGCGTTCTGTTCCAAACCGATTAACGGATATGATAGAAAATAATGGCATTTTCAAAAAATATTAATGTTTTTTTGATTTTTGATTATTGAAAATTATGTTTTAATTAATATATTTACTACTACTAATACTATCTACTTATATTTGTAATAATGAGAATAGAAACTAGCGAATAAACTTTCCCTGGCCCTCTCTGAAACCCTTATTTATTAAAATAAAGCCAAATAATTAAAATTTATACAACTTTCCTTGTACGACTACATATATACTACATGTATATATGTAGTCTTCTACAAGTATGTATAAAGAGATTGAATTTGTAATATTTGAAATGCGGTAAAATATTAATTGCTTAATTAATAATATAATTACTTACAATAACCAATTCCTACATTATCTAAAGTTTGTGCAAAAAAAAAAATTATATGAAGTAAGTAAGCATTTCTTTGGAATGACTTCATGCCGAAAGAGACGCCGAAAACGAGAACGAGCTGCCCTACTCGATAAAGCGGTCGTAAAAAAAGTTGCACTTCAAATGTGGGCGATTGTACAGATGGTACTCAGCTTGTAACTCATCAAGTGAGTTGCAGCATGTATCATGCAGGTAGCTGCAAGGGCCACTAAAGTCATATGTTTTTGATAGACGGGTACTATTTTGGATGAAGTCGTAAAATTTACAATCTGTGTAAACTCTCGACTTCACTTCATTTTTTTTAAACATATGGGTGTAATGAAAACCATTTTTTTTTATGGAATCAAGGAAGAGTAATGGCTATAAATAAAAACAAACAAAAACACAATAAATACAGAGGTAGAAAGAGAATACTGAAACGCAATCAAAAACACTGAAGAATATAGCCGGGATAGATAAACGGAAACAGTATTACCACTAATTAATGACCACTATATGTAGTGGTAAATGGCTCACAAATACGCATTCACTTCCCTTTTTCAGAGGTTTGAGTAATTATTTGAATTTTCAATATCTTATTAATGCACTACTGTTAAAGAAATGGTACTCCAATATTCTAATACCATTGCATAAGATAGATTTTCAAGCATGTGTAGATTTAATATTTATTTGAATAAATATTAGTAATATGTGGGTATTATTGTCTTTAAAAGTTGGTGAATACATTTCTTGTTTTCTAGATAACTTCATAGAACCCGGCGTTTTAAAGACGTGTTTTTGCTTGCTTATTAGTATAATAAACAATAAATATGGGGCAGGTATAATAACAAAATATTTTGCAGTAATTTAATATTGTACATATCATTAACAATCATGATATACTCGAATTTAAAGGAAGGTGACCCAAATTTATAACAAAAATATGAGGTAAAGCAAAAGTGCCAGTGCCTGTGTTAGAAATAGTTACTTTTTGCTTCAATATTGTACAAAGAAATACAGTTCTCTCCAGCTCCATATCTAAAATATGAAATATTTGGAAGAAAAAAATGCAACCCTCTTCGTCAGGTTCCTTTTTGAATGTGATATTTTGAAATTTTAATAAAAACAACCCTCGTTTTAGATTTTTTTTTAAGCACTTAAGACGGTGAAGCAAAAGTGCCAGTGCCTGGGTTAGATATAGTTACTTTTTTGCCTCAATATTAGTACAACAAAAAACACTTCTCTCTATCGCCATATCTAAAATATGAAATATTTGTACACCAAATTGGCCAAGTGTACTTTGTGGCAATGCCTTTCCAACATATTTCGACGTTCTTTTTTTATGTTTTATTTATTTGGTTTATTTAATGACGGCCAATTTCTGCTGCTATGGCTAAATACCGTCGCCAAGCAGCAATCCACCACACTTGGAAATTTTGGCATTATGAATTTCGCCTTATTCATATCAGGTACTTTAACGTGAACGTACAACCTATCTCTACACGGGATCGCCTTCTTCAGTTCCCCTCCAAAGGAACAGCACTCATGCTAGAGAATTTTAATCGCTCAAATATTCTCGGGCCCACGGGGTTCGAACCTACGACCCTTGGCACGAGAGGCATGTATATTCCGACGTTCTCAAATTGTTCTTGTAGTATCGTCAATTTTTCAAAGTTGACAGCAACACAGATACTAGTGATCTCGATATTTGTAAGAAGGTTCTTTTTGATCTTAAATGTATTTGGCAGAAAGTTTCCCTTCCGACAATTTCTGACCAAACAATAATTCAGAAGACAATAGATCACATTGAGTGATCTATTGAAAGTATGGAACAAAAAATTAAAGGACTTCACAGAACACAATTGAAAGAAACCGAAGTTATCTGGAAATCTTTCAAACAGGTAATAGAAGAGGCAACAATAGAAACCTGTGGAATAACAAAAACCGAGATCGATAACCTCGACCAAAACATAAACAAACCTATCAACACCAATAAGAGTAACACCAACAAGCATAACTGCGTAATAATTGGCAGTAACGATACTGTAGACCAAGTGGTATATGTAGAAGAAAAGAAATCAGTTTTTCATATTGGGAAATTCAAAATCGACTATTCCGCTGAGGAACTTAATGAATTACTACGACTACATCTCCAGGAAGTACCTTATACCATAGAAACAATCGAGGATTGTTTCTAAACATGGATCCCTAATTACCAAACCGAGTATGTGGCCACTGGGTATTAAAATTAGCTCATTTCGTATTTTTTGAAAGCAGCCCTTTTCTACCCCACCCACACAAAACAGCTTAAGCGTTACTACTAAGCAAAGTACAAGAGGATCAAGGAGCACTTTAGCTGGAACAAGTGGTAACTGTATATTAAAGTCGGCAACAAAGCTGGCACATTTACATGAATTCAAACTAGCGCCTGATACAGATGTAGAGAATTTAAAACAATACCTAAGCACATACACTAACCATGTACATTGTCAGAAAATAGAATCCAAGTATCCCGACTTGTACTCATCATTCAAAGTTTCGATCCCTTTCGAGCATTTAGATGAAGTTAAAAATCCGGAAATATGGTCCGAGGGTACATGTATAAATAGGTTTTTTACGAAGGCCTACAATTCGACGAAAATCAGATGATAAAAATCATACATGTTAATGTACAGGGCTTAATATCTAAACACAGCCTAATCGACATATTATTACAAACTGAAAAACCTGAATTGTTATGTGTAACTGAACATTGGTGTGATATAGATAATATTCACTTAGCAAACTTTGAGAATTATAATATTGTATCATCGTTCTGCCGATCTAGTTATAATAGAGGAGGTGTAATGATATACGCACATTCAGATATAAAAACTTATACTATAGATATTGAGAATAATTGTGTTGAAAAAGAAGTTGAATTCTGCGCTACAACTGTACAATTATGGGGCTGTAACGTGTGCCTCTTAGCAGTTTATAGATCTGAAGGATCTGTACACACATTTACAAATCAATTATCAGAACTACAGTATCGTCAATTTTTCAAAGTTGACAGCAACACAGATACTAGTGATCTCGATTATTGTAAGAAGGTTCTTTTTGATCTTAAATGTATTTGGCAGAAAGTTTCCCTTCCGACAATTTCTGACCAAAGAATAATTCAGAAGACAATAGATCACATTGAGTGATCTATTGAAAGTATGGAACAAAAAATTAAAGGACTTCACAGAACACAATTGAAAGAAACCGAAGTTATCTGGAAAGCTTTCAAACAGTTAATAGAAGAGGCAACAATATAAACCTGTGGAATAACAAAAACCAATAGAAACTGGAAGCGGACAACCTGGTGGACAGAAGAGATACAAAAAGAAGTTAGAAGCAAGAAGCAACTATGGAAAAAACACCTAGAAAAAAGAACAGCACAAGACTATGACAGATACATTGAACAAAGAAATAGTGTCAAAAAGATAATAAAACAATCAAAAGACATATCACGGGAAATATCCAAAAATCGACATCGATACAAAAAATGGAAAAAATAGACATGAGAACCAGAAGCTATACTACAACAGCTGCTGAAACAAAAAATACAAAACGATAAAACTACACCAAATAAATGATTAGAACGAAAACACACTTACCAAGAAAGAAGAAATAGAAGAAAGTTGGAAACAATACTTTGAAGGTTTAGTGGAAAAAGATAACAAAACAAAAGATAAACAGGATACAGAAAGAACGATAGAAAACCATAACAATAAGAGAGACAAACAAGACAACGAGGAAAAACAAGAAATAGGTATAGAAGAAGTTAGAACAACTATAGGGAAAATAAAACTTAATAGAGCACTAGGAATAGACAAAATGAAAAATGAACAGTTAAAATACATGGGAGAAGAAGGTTAACAACTTTTTACAAGCATATTAAATAAAATATGGAATTCAGAAGAAACACATAGGAACTGGCAGACAGCGGTGATACTGCCCATACACAAGAAAGCAGACAAAGAAGAATATAGCAACTATAGGGGACTATCTCTACTCTGTGCCGCGGAAAAAGTATATGAAAGCATACTGAAATGACGAATTAGAGAAAAACCTGAAAATTAAATAGAACCATCACAAATCGGGTCCAGGAAAGCACATTGTACAACAGACCAACTATTTACAATAAGAAATCTAATAAATGATACCATAAAACCAAAAAGACCTGTATATCTGCTTTGTAGACTCAGAAAAAGCGTTTGCTAAAATGGAAAGAGAATATGTGTGGCAGACACTAAATGATAGACAAAGATATCAGTTGATTCATTTATAATGATGAGATTACTTGAATGCCGGAACGCTGAGCAAGTTTAGTTATGAAATTTATTATGCAAAATTATTCAAAATTTTATTTTATTATTCATTTAATTATTCAAAATATCATATAACTATTTATATTGAGATATTTATTCCCATAATGAAACCAAAAATAACTCCAACCCTGAATCGATATTGGATACGTTGTTTATTAATAATTTTACAACGACCATACTTTGGATACGATGTTAATTAATAATTTCACAACGACCATCAAAGACGAAGAAAATAAAGGGGTATTTACAATATTCTTCTGTGAGTACGAAAATATTGTCAGGACAAGATATAAAATGCACTTAAGCTTTAATCACTACGCACTGTTTGGCGTTAGGAACCTGCATTTCTACATTTATAAATTTTGCTCCATTCACTAGCGGCACGGCACCGTGATGTCACTTGAGAAGCTATATTATTGGTATGGAATTGACTTTAGAGTTGTTAGTGTGGTGTACATTTGATTGTGTTGCGTATATAATTACCCAAGGAATTAATGCTCAAAATCTGAGTCTTCATAGAGCAGCGTAACGAGCTGCGGCACGTAGAAATTCTAATTGGTTTTATTTAATTTCAGCATTAAAATTTATACTGTTCCCTAATCTTTACTCTTCCATCCCTGTCCCATGCTAAATCTGTTTTCCGCCGCAAAGTGATGCAATCCCATATAAGCCATCGAATTTCGCAATTGCCCTTTTTAGTTTCCTTGGTATTCCCTTGACCTATTTATGTTTCATCATTCGATCGTGTGCTAATTTAAAATTGCCCAAAATTTAGAAGTCAGCGTAATCTCAATATGTGCGCGTTCTGAAGTGCGTAACCTCGCTCGGGTCGCATATTCTCGCCTGCCGACGGCATGAGCCAGTATTTACGCCTTTTGGTTTCGACTCGTCTAATTATGGAATTTAATATTAAAATTAGGTCCTTACTAAGTTAAATGTATATATCGATAAACAACGTGATTAACACCAACATGCAATTTCACCATTGTTCTGCGTATTCGATGGGTTCCATTACGATAATTACTTAAAGCAGATAGATCGCCGACGGCATGTATTTGAATTTGAATCTCATTGATGCGGTTTTGCAATATTATGCAAAATACAATATTAGCAGGGTCGTAAAAGAAGCTTCCAGTTGATGAAAACTATTTTTCTCGGAGTTAGTACAACCTAAGTTGTATCTTTTAGGAGGTTCATTTAGATTTTTAAGGATCATCATCACAACCCAGGATCTAGCATACCACCAAGGGATTAAATATAACAGCCATTCTTTGCTTTCCTACAGACAACACAATTTTATCGCAAACACTAATCTACTGCTAAGTTATATCTTCTTTTGGCAAGCTGTGTATAATTCTTACATTACATCCGTTCCATTTTTTTTTTCCGGGACCGCACCTGTATATTTCAGGACTTCAATCATCAATTATTATCAATTATTCTCGCACCGTCGCCGAGGCTATTGCAGGAGAAACATAAGGCGATTGATCTAGTTACTTTCATTTACTTTTAGGGTCTTATGGTATAAATCATCCGACAATCATTATTTTATGTGTTGTAGAGATAATGCTCCTATTTCATCCGCCGAACACGTCACGCAATAATATCAATCGTCACGCCTACGGTACATTCCACATTATACCTCCCGGAGGTATTTACATCAGACACACTGAGCGTTTGTTCGTACTTATAAAGCATTATCATTAATAATAATAATCACTACTACTCTTCCACCTGAGGCGTAATTGGTTTCTGGATTATTATGACAGATAATGCTTCCCAATTACTTAGTTTTATCACAGATCCCTGAACTATTTCTAGTCTAGCTTTGAGGAGAAGCTCTGATGTAATAAGTGCGAAGTATTGAGTGCGAAGACGTATTGAGTGCGTAGAATATTGGTTCATTTACGAAAATTTGTTGCATAGCAACGAGAAGAGTGCAATTCTTTCAACATCCGTACTCCCACCTCAAAACCCCTCCTAAGTTTGCTCGAATGCGCGAAGCGTTGGAGTTTTATTGAAAAAAAATTAACGCTACGAATTGATGTGCAAAAATTTGAATGTGTCTAAATTAACCGATTATAATTCGATGCGGGAATTACATTCGATCAGATTACTTCACATTTATATAGAGACTGTCAATTTGAAAATTTGCAATCGACTCTTTTTCATGGAGCACATTTTCATTTTTAAAATTATTCATAACCGTTTGGGCGATTCGAAAAGGGAACTAAAATGGCGTCAATTTGAAAAGTTGCAATCGACTTTTTTTCATGGAGCATATTTTTATTTTTAAAATTATTCATAACCGTTTGGGTGATTCGAAAAGGGAACCAAAATGGCGTAGGTAGTGTCGACACCCATCCGTTAAACAACTCTCCAACTAAAAAAAATCCCCTAGTTGTGGTACAGCCTTGGAAAGCTCTTGAAACATGTTTTTCAGTGATTATTAATACAATAAGATTTGGTGAACTAGTTTTCGAATTCATGCAAAAGTGTTTAATAAAATCATTTCAAATAAATAATGGATATGGTTTCCATTATTTTCTAACCAAAAATATATTCTTGTGTAATTATTTCGCGCAACTGTTCAATGGCATCTAGTTGCTTTTCATGAATTATTCATTTCAAGTAACCACATAAAAAAATCTAGCGGTTTTAGATTTAGTGATCTAGGAGACCACTCGATAGGGCATTTGCTTCCAATCCACTTATTTGGGTAGTCAACGAAGCTCTAACCAGAAGTACACAGTGAGGAGGTGCATCATTTTGTTGGAAACATAATGTATTTTCAGTTAGTCCGTAATAGAGTCTTCCTGAAAAAAAAATATATAACCTTTTTGTGTCTTAACGTAAAGTTTATAACCTGTAATTAAACATCCCACAGAGAAAACGTTTGGTTTTCATTGTAACTTATCAACAAACAACATACAATATCGTAAAACTTACACATTTTGTCACGTGTCCGACGAAACGCTGTTATTGGCCGAGCGGCACTGTGACGTCTTTGCGCATCTTGACGATCGGGAGTCAGTGCATAAGGGATAGGAATCGTGGATTAATTCGACTTAGAATCCAGTCTGACATAAAATAAGTTCTGATGGGTTAGTAAAGGGACAGCCTGATAATCTGATAGAAGTTCACGTGTTAATGGTTCCCGACATTTTCTCAAAAAGTGAATTTTTCAACGTAGCCGAAACGCGTGGAGTCGCATATAATTTTTCAAATCCTCTTCCAGCTGTAAGAACAAATAAAATACTGTATAAACTTTTCAATATATCCTATATCTCATACGAATTGGTAATGCTGATTTTAAAATTTGTAATTATTAATCATCTAATCTAATTTCTAAAATCAACAGTTTGCTACAAATATTGTTTCAACATGTTTTTTTAGTTTTAACTAAACGTTTGTGTAAGAACATATTGTAAAAATATCTCACAGTACTTTTAAAAAGTAATAACGATATGGAAGGTATTGTTTTAGAATGGAACCCACAAAACTATTTTGAGGTTATGTTATTACTAATGTATATATATATATATATATATATATATATATATATATATATATATATAATCGGAAATCCCCTTGGATACACATTACTAATGATGATAGTTAATTATATATATTTATCGAATTTCGTCGATAATTTATTGAAAATTATGTACTTACATTAAAATGTTTATAAACAACTTATTTGGTTCGCATTTACTGCTGTTATCACATCCAGGCACAATGCAATACTTATTCGTCCCTTTTTTCGTAAAACCGACGTTTTCTTTCTGTCGCTCCATTGTAAGCAATGCTACAGCTGAGCGCCACGTGCGTTGTGACGTCACAGCAGCATGGCGGGCTTTTGGGACCTTTTCAAACGCCGTTAATTTTAAAATCGTGGTTGCTAATTACAACGATTTGTCTGAACACAAAAATTAGTGCCAAGGATGTTTTTAATGTGTCTAGAGTTCAGTTTCAAGGTTTTTGAAAAGTCGCGGAAGACCCTATTTCCACTTTCGTCTCGTGACGTACCTCCTGAAGTATGACAGTAGAAGTGTACTTCTATGGGCGTCATCATTATTGAACATTACGAAAAATGAGTAGTAGTACTTCCGTTTAGAGCATGGTTCACTACCGAAATCAGTGGATTGGAAGGTGAGGCCCTATCAAGTGGCCTCCTAGATCACCTGATGTAGTACCGCTAGATTTTTTTATGTGGTCACTTGAAGTCTGTAATTTATAAAAAGTCGCTTGTCTGATTTGAATGATGACTCCAAAAACCTATTGGCCACGCACTTCAATTAACACGCTTAAAGGCTGACGTCCCAAATCAACCATTTAATGGCTTCGTCATAGACAGAGAATGTTGACCTGCCAGCGTACGATCTCTGAATAAATTTAATTCGATTTAAGGTCATCCATAATATCATGGAAGGGGAAATTAAATTAAACAACGTGTAAGGTTACTTTTATAGTCAACCTTTTATTCGTTGTGGGACGTCAAAAATATAACGTTACAACGTTATAACGTTGTTATATATAACGTTTTGGGTCTTTGAATTACAAATTCATTTAATGTCAGTTTAATGCCAAATAAAATTTGTAATTTGAATTTTCGTATCTGGTGTAGGGTGGAGTCATTTTTTCTTCGGTAATATTGTAACTTTGATTTTGTCACCCACGTGAATCAACAGTGACACATTTACATGGACAAATGTCCAATAGTTTTAAACTAGCTTTTTTAAATATCTTAATTTTTCCAACAGACTTATTTTTCTTAATAACCTTACAGGTTTCTATTGTTGCCTCTTCTATTACCTGTTTGAAAGCTTTCCAGATAACTTCGGTTTCTTTCAATTGTGTTCTGTGAAGTCCTTTAATTTTTTGTTCCATACTTTTTTGATACTGCTGTTGCTTTACTGAGTCTTTTAATTTATGTGTATTTATTTTTGTATTTGTTCTCCACATTCAGTTGGATCACTTGGGATTCAATGATACCTCATTATTATTTCCGTTGCTCGCCAGTTTGTTATGTACATAATCTGTACGACACGACAAATAACCAATGATCGATCTGCATGGACGTAACAATAAGTATAGAGTGTTTCAAAGCTCTGGGATCGGTCTACGGGGTTTTTAATCAAAATATCAAACATTATTTTGTCAAAAATCAAAATAACAAACAAAAATTGGGTTTAATAATGAGTTGCACTTCATAATAATATTGAATTTTATACAGGATGGTTCATATATAAGATACGGAGTAAAACTAAAAAGTTTTTTTTAAATAAAACATCCTATTATTACTTTATGGCCGAATAAGTGTTTTCATTTTGTGAATTGGCAATTATATAACTTTACGTAAAGTTGTGAAAGTGACGGAAAAAGAAGAGATGAATGCCGCTAAATGAGGAAGTTTGTTTGTTGCGTGTTTCACGAGGATTAATTTATGGTGAGAATTGGTACGCTAATCAGCGATTTTGATTTATGTGGGGGTACAAGTTGGAACGTTAAAGTGTCGCCCGGAGAACTCACTCGCAAAATCCATCTCATCCCGCAAGCGTGCGCTAGACAGCGACTAAATAAAAGTAATAAATTCGACGGTAATCCATTCCGCCCTGGGAGCTCACTCACTTCCCCGATAGACGCCAGCGCAAGTGGAAACTGCTGGAAACTGGTGCTTTACTAGCAGGTGGGTGGCAAGAATTGGGACACATGCTTATGTGCCCGGGGAAGCAGTGGTCGCAAGCGGTGGCTTAATGAAACTGCATTAGCGTTTAGTCGTGGGCTATCCAATTTCCACGATGCTACACAGGGCCCCACAGGGCAGCCGCACAAGTGTATCTAATGCCCATTATTGTCCGCCTATAATATCGGAAACTGGCGAAATTACTGTTTATTTATGGATATTAATGGGCGGTGTGTGCTCCTCCTGTTTCTAACGCCGAACAGATTTTCTTTAAGCTAATCAAATATTATTCGCCTGCTGCATGCACGATCGGGCACGATTTTATAAACGGTCACAGACTATAAGTTGATAATATTGGTTGATTAAGGTGTGTAACGTGATACTGTGTGAAATGGAGCAGTTTCAGATGCAGATTGAATATTTTAACTCGAAATAATTTCGAATCCGAGACGCAAAATCAGGACATGAGAGGAACTCGAGCCGGATTAATGACCCGAGAAAATTCGAAGCTCAAAGAGTTGCCGGAACTCGCTGAGACTGGAGTATGAAAGCTTCTCGATTATTTCTCGTAAGAAAACCCGAATAATTACACCATACACATTTAGATGGTAGGTGTGGAAATTTTAGACGTGAGAAAATCAATATTGTAATTAGTATGGCACCTCCGCTCTAGTTCGTGTTATGCCGGATTGACTATCATTAGGTCAATTTGTCAAGTGTCGCAGTTGTATTGTAAATGGAGACTGATTTCGTGCAATTCTGCTTCTAAGATGTAATGAACATTGTTTGTAGATTAGAATATTTTACGTTGTAAAATAACTCGACAGGTATACATTGTTTCAGTTAAACAACAACTTCAACAATTCGTAGTTTCTATATTTCTTAATACTTCTCCACAGTGGCGGATTTATGGGGGGGAGCTATGAGGGCTATAGCCAAGGGCGACAAAATCGAGAGGCGGCAAATTTTTGGAAAAATACGAAAGGCACAAATCACAACACAAAATAAATATATAAATAAATAATGAACGACAAACGGGTTGAAGAAAAGTACAAACAAGAAACAACAGACAGCGTGGTGGTCAGAGGACATACGAGATAAAATAAAAGAAAAGAAAAAAACATGGCATAGATACCTAAATATAAAAAAAATCAAATGTAAAAAAAGGTACAAGGAAAAAAGGAAAATAGCAAAAGACGAGGTTATAATAGCAAAGACCAGGGAATGGGAAAAGTTCGGGAAAACAATGGAGAAAAACGCAAACGAAGATCAAAAGCTATTCTATAATACAATAAAACGATGCAGGAAAGAATAAAGACAAGAAACGAGATACATACAAGACAAACAAAGCAAAATGTTGAAGGAAAGCGAAGAAATAATAGAAAGATGGAAAGAGTATTTTGAAAAATTACTACTACATATAGCGGGAGCGAACATAATACAAGAAACAGCGAAAAGAACATTACCGAAACAGTAACGGAGAGTATCAACGAACAAGAGCTTCTAGAAATAATAAGGGAACTGAAAATAGGAAAAGCACCAGGACAAGACCAGGTTACAGCAGAAATTATTAAACACATGGGACCCATAGGAAAAGATAAAACTGCTGAAGCTACTGAACCAAATATGGAAGACAAATACGATACCAAAAGACTGGCAAACAGCGTTAATAGTACCGATATACAAGAAAGGTGACATGACGAAATGCGCAAACTATAGAGGCATATCACTAATAAGTATAGGGATAAAAATATTAGAAAAGACAATTAACAAGAGAATAATAGCAAGAATAGAATAGACCTTAGAAGAACCGCAATGTGGTTTCAGGAAAGGAAGATCCACACAAGACAACATCTTCACAATAAAACAAATAACAGAAAAAATAATCGCAAATAATAAAAATACATATCTAGGATTTATAGACCACAAAAAAGCGTTTAGCATGACCCCAAGAAAGAAACTATGGCTAATACTAAAAGAGAGAGGAATAGAAAACAAGATAGTCAAAGTAATACAGAATATATATATATAACAACAACAGTAATACAATAATATACAAGAGGCAAATTTCAAGAACTTTTAAAACAAACAATGAACTAAAACAAGGAGGAGCTCTCAGCCCAACACTATTCAACCTATATATGGATGAAATAATGAAGAGCATAAAAACAGAAATAATAAAAGCAAAGGTAGGATACAAAAACATGCATATGATTAAAATATCAGAAGGAGCATACGCTGGTGATGTGGTAGTGATAGCAGAAAGTGAGAGGAATCTGCAACGTAACCTGAACGTATGGCATAAACACCTAGAGAAATATAACATGAAGATGAACTACAGCAAAACAGAAGTACTGATAATAGGAAAACGGAAATAACACATAAATATACAGATAGGACAGGACCATATTGAACAAGTGGAGCAAGTCAAATACCTTGGAGTAGAACTTACAGAACACGGGAAAATGGATGGAGAAGGAAAATGGAATGGAAGCAACAGAATAAACAACACAATAAAAACGTACTATGCCCTGAATAATATACTTACTAACAAGAATAAGATAAGCAGACAGACAAAAATGAATATATACAAAACTATATATAGAACGATTTTAACATATGGGAGTGAGACATTGAAGCTAACAAAGAGAGATCAATGTAGATTACAGCCAATAGAAATGAAATATCTGAGAAGAGTAAAACCAGACAGGATACGAAATAAAGACATCAGAGAGGAATTTCAAATAGAATCAATAGAAAAGTTTATAAAATAGAAGCAGTTCAACTGGTGAAAAATACGAATGAAACAAAACAAATCTGGGTAGCAAGAACAGAAAAGAAACGAGGAAGAGGTAGACCAAGACAAGAATGGGACAACAAAATAGAAGAAATAATAAACAGCAGAGGGAAGACAGCGAAACAAGCAAGATAAATGGTAAAGAACAAAAGAGAGTGGAAAGAATTTGCAAATACATAACAAAACAATGTAATATAACTGTAATGTAAAGGGCCTATTGATATAGTATATAACGCCATTAGGCCGATATGTAGCAAATAACAGGCGCGGGTTGAAGTTTGTAAACCGAGGCGAAGCGAAGCGGAGCGGAGCGCAGCCGAGATTTATATTCAACCAAGCCTGTTATTTGGATATCGGCCGTATGTTGTTCGATACTTTTTGTAATACCTAAATTACAAAAACTGGTCAATTTATCAATATTAAATTTCAAAATTAATAAACTAGTTATCCAGGCGCAATTTGATACCATAGCAACATCAACGGTTCAAATACAAACAAACAAATCAAAGTAAAATTAGAAAAATAATGTCAGAAGTGCAAAGTTCTTCGTTTTGTGGTATCCCCGAAGATGTACTAAATTAAGCAAATGCTGCCACAATCGATTTACTTCCCCAAAAAAGCAGCAGCAGGTATGAGAAAGAATATGAAGACTTTATTGCTCATAAATTTGCGTTGTCATTTAAATAACGTCCACGGCCGTTATTATAACGGCCAAGGCCTTTACGCCTGTCATATTGATCAAGCAGACAGTACTGATAAATGTCAATAACACAGAGGTAATACAAAAATATATATAACAACTTTTTTATCAATTTTATGCTGAGATATGTTTTCTCGATTTAACGTATAAAGTAATAAGCTACAATAGTCTGAGATCGATCTATCAACCGTATTAGAATACAATGTATCTTAAATAAGAACAAAATTTTACATTTCTGAAAATTGAGCACTAATGAAAGCGCTTCGCACTTAGTACGAACATGAAACGAACAGAAAAAAAATCCAGTCAGATGAAACCAGAGCAGGAGACGTAGAATTGATTGGTAGAGAAAATTTCAGAATCAATCAAGAGTACTAAAATTCTTTGAAAGTTCAACGTCAAAGAAGCACTTTGACATTGCGTGCAAAGCTTCAGGTACCCTTAGAATATTTTATTTATTCGGAAAATTTCACTTTCAAATTCTACGAAAATTTTATCTAGTACTAGCGGACCCGGCGAACTCTGTTCCGCCTTAGAGGCAGTAAATAAACAAACTTTAGATTTTATTTAATTCTATTTTTTATTTGGAAAGATATATATAAATATATAAAAAAATCAAGTATTTTAATGATTCTTTATTGTTCATGTATTTTGGTGCATAGGTTGCACTTGTCAGTTAAGCACCTTGTGATACACGACATTTTTTGTCTTATTATCAGGTGCAAGTACAAACAACGCAGATGGTCTTCCGACCCGTGAACATGCCACATATAATTGACCATGTGAAAAACATTGATTTTCCAGATTCATACCACAAACTTTCAAGGATTGTCCTTGTGATTTGTTAATGGTCATGGCGAATGCAATACGGATCGGAAATTGAAGTCTTTTAAACTCAAACGGCATATCGTTTGGGATCATCGGTATCCTCGGAATGAGTACTTCCTCACCTTCGAATTTTCCTTTGAGTATCGTCGCGTAAATCACATTGTTTAGCAATTTACTTACTACCAAACGCGTACGCGTACCAAACGCGTCACAATACTCGCAAACAACGTCCATTGACCCAATGCAAACGCTAGGATGCAAGCAGTAATCAGTGCTGCAATCATATCGAAACGCTGCTCGATTCAAATCAGCACTTGATACATTTCTTCTTTTGCGTCGAAAATTATTTACTTCTTCATTTCTGTTATTCGCTCGACGATTTCGCATTGCCAACCGAGCCGTTTCACGTGCTGCCTCTCTTTGATCTTGTGATTGAGAAGCACGAAGTCGAGCCATACTAACGCGGAGCTCTTCACGGGCAATTCCTTGTGCTTCTTCAGTCATTTCATTTGCAATGTTTCGTATCCTTCTTGCATTACGGCTTTGTCGGGAAAGATTTGATCGTCTTGGTCGCGGCATTGTTTACGATTAAAGTCCGGGCAATGTAACGCGCGGATACAGATTTCCATAGCAAGCATGATTTGCTCGATAATATTTGCGTGGTGGCGTGTAAATGTTTGTTTGAAAATTAGGTTTGTGTACGAAAATTTTAAAACACGAATTCTGATTGGTTGAATTGGAATTTTCAACCAATCAGAATTCGAGTTTTTTAAAAAGTGTAAGAAATGTGTAACATTTTCCTTAACACGAACAGACCTAATAAACAAAAGTCGATCAGGCATCATGCACCGAAAAGAAACGTGAGAGAGAGAGAGATATTCCACTGTCGTTAGCGTTTTGTTATTTCATGTGAGATGCGTTTATGTTATACCACGATTTATAGTGACTTGACGGAAACGCGGTCGAACGGGATAAAAAGTATCCTATGTCCATCTCCTGATTATAAGCTACCTCTCCACTAATTTTCAGCCAAATCGGTTCATCCGTTCTTGAGTTATAAATAGTCTAACTAACACCACTTTCTTTTATATATTTAGATTTAGTCGTAATATTTCTTCGAAAAATAAATGTATCAATTGAACAAGTATCATTATACTACAAGAATGATTGTGACGTTTTCGCTTTCTTGACGCTGTTTTATCTCTTTCATTTAACTGCAATTCGAACTAAAATTTATTTCTGTGATATTTCTCATATTAAGGTTCATTAATTGTATAATTTAAGTATTAAGATTAAAGACATACAATTATTGCTTAAACTATAAAATTTATTTATTTTTATATGATTTATTAATGTGTTGGTTATTTTCACAGAGAGTTTCAAAGGTTACAATTATAGTGTTAATACTAAAAGAAGCTTTAGATGAAACTTTTCACTGTTTTCACAAAAGAATGTGTTCAAATATAAGAAAAAACACAAAATCGTACATTTTTTATTGAGCAACGCGTTCAGCCATTTTGCTTTTGCATCAGATATTCTTTAAAATATTCTTAAGTTGTCAGGTATGTTAATTTTACTGCCTTAATGGCATAAAAATAATTTACCATCATTCTCAATTTATCAGCGTATTTGTTTACAGTGACTGAATAATCGGTGGCGAGGGTTGGGCATGAAAATGTAACCTTATTTTTTTCCACACGAACGTACATAAAGGTCCGCGTATATAAGACAATTCTCTGGCATCGTTAAGGGCACTTGGCGATCGCCCAGACATCATAACCTAGTTTCGTATGCCGTATGCCCATTTGAAGGCGGCGAGAGAACGCCAACTGCTGCACCGACATCCTAATAGGAAATTATCCTTTACTTTTCGCCGCTCCGGAACCGCGGCCCAGCACGTCCTCCTTAATTTCGGAATTTTAATTAGAATTAATTCATTTGGCACTTTAATATAATTGTTTCGCACAAACATTAACAAAGCTGAGATTATTGATCAGCGCTTCCATTTTTGGAATACGTCTTATTTTAAAGTATTCAAAGTAGGTACCTACCAGTGCCAGTTGCGGTCTTAGCAACCAGTGCGAAATTGTATGTGACCCCCACAGAAACCTAGCCATTTACATATTTAATAAAATTTCAAATAAAATAAACAAAATATTATTTTTTTATAATACTGCTTGCGTGCTTTAACAGAACTAAATATTTTAAGTACATTTATGAAATTCATAATTTTTAAATACTTCTTTTCAATTGAAAGTATTGCTAAATTTGTCAGTCTACTTTAGCTCATCGTTGATCTTAAATATTTTTTAATTCAATTTAGCCTCGACCAACTTAATTTCGAAAATTCAACTGATATACAAATTGTTAAAAAAAATCACATACACAGAAAATTATTTGGCAAAGAATCATAAAAGTCCCACTTCACTATAAACCATTGTGATATTTGCAGCCTGAAGGTGTCGCCGCAATCGTCCAATTTCGATTACAATTACATAATTCAAAAACTCAGAGTATGTTTTTTTGTTAAATTCGGAATCAGTAAGTAGAGGTTTTCTTCGGATGAATATAGTTTATTGTCGGGTTGGATAACTGCAAAACTTGATATGACGTCATTTATTGCACAGATGTTATATATACAGATAGGCCACTCCCTGGAAAAACACATTTGTCGCGATTGCGCGCCCTCTATAATATTTGGGTCCGTACCTTTCTTAACATAAGAACACACAAGATGGCGCCCCTATAGCTTTTAATGTATCCACAAACCATGAGATGGCGCTATGTTGTTAAAAAAGACGGGATTTATAAATAAATATATATTGTGATGTTTTTTGTTAGCGTTGATTTTATAATTTAGATAGGAATTAATTAGGAATTTATTAATCGTTAAATATTAGTATTATTATAGCATTAGATATAATTAGGCAGTCTGATTGTTTAATAATCAATTAGATAGGGTTTTTAGCTCATATTATAAGTTAAGTAGGGCACAGTTAATAATAATAAATGTAAATGAGTTTTATGAAAATATGCAGATTGAATTAAAATTTCAAACTCAACGAAGAAGGACGTTCGACATAAGCGAAAAATTACGAGGATGGCGAATCTCGAATCAGAATTGTGATTGAATATTCAGTTTTACCGGAAAATGGGAAAATAGATTACAATAATAAAGTGTTGTTTCGTCGCCATAGTAACATTGCGAAATTCGTGGTAAGTAACAGGTGCATTTCAAGTTGTGACGAACGATGCTGGCGTAAATCAACAACAATAATTGCCAATCAGATGCAAAGTTATAAAAACTCAGAACGCCTGACGCCAGGCAGATTTCGATTTGGTCCCGTCGAATCTACGTCTGTCGCAAGACAAAAGAATATTGTTGTCAAGCTGATATTTATTTCCGAATTTAGGCGCCTAAAAACAAAATTATTTTCGCGAGTGTTTATGCACAATTAACCCTACAAAGTTTTCAACAGTAATCAGTAACGACTGAGTATTGATTTTTGACCAACGGCAACAAGGGATACATTGGAGGAATTCAGCTGGATCATCATCATCTTTAAGAAAAATTCACGGAGGCTATCCAGTGCAATCATTCACGAAGTTGGGACATCAATCGGGTCATTCACCTGAACGAGCCGAGCTGAATTACCAAGAGGAGCTGCAACCACCAGGACAAACGGGCATAATACATTGCCTACAGTCTTCATCATCAATAATTGAAATCCCAAGTAGATTAACATTTAACTCAAGTAAAATTAACAGTGCTATTAGGTTTTTATTAGGGAAATAATTGTTAAATTTATTAGGTAGTTTAAGTAGTCAGTTACTGTAAGTTATTTTCTTTGATCAAGCGTTCATTTTGTTCCATGTTGAATTAGTGTTTGTTTTGTTATCAGTTATTTAAATATTTAATATTATAATAAATATTAATCAAAATTCATATTCTTTGTATGCCATTTAATTTATTTTGATCAAACTTATTGAACCTGAGAACCATCACACCAAAACATTGCATTTGCCATCACAACGTGGGGCAATAATAATTATTAATCAATATAAATCAAATAATTAAAATTATAAAACACAATCACACCTCTGCATTTGGCTCCCGAACGTGGGACAAATAAGAACCTAAATATAACATTGCAATATATATTGCAATGTACATATATATATATATATATATATATATATATATATATATATATATATATATATATATATACATATATATAATGATATTGATATTGATCGCCATGTATTCCAGCCATTGTTGCAGTATTATCATACCCTTGAGCGCGACATAAAGTAATGTCGAGTTTATCTTTATTAAATTGCCTTAAAATATTTTCCGTAAGCTCAGCAGCAGTCTTGCCCGATATTTTAAAGAACCTAAGAAATGATTCTTTAACTTCAACATTGCCTTCTTCAATATAAACCTATCTGATCATTTCACTCATTTGATCAATTTGCAATATGTCTGGAGCGCCATCGAACAGAATTCCGAAATATTTTGCTTTTTGGATATCAACGATATTTCTTTTCACCTTATTTCCCATAGGGTTTATAAACTCATTCTGAATATCTTAATTGTAAATAAGAAATAATTTTCTTATTGGAGTTTTCGAGCCTCAATAAATATTCTTTTAAAATTGGGTCATATTTGGATAATAACTCAACCAATTCCAAAAAAATCCTCTATTTGTTGCTAACAGATCTTCTCTATGACCACGAAATGGAAGATTTTGATTAACCAGAAATAGCCATGTCCAAGAGCCGTTTTAAAATACCCCTCATTTTATATTTTTCTGCGTCAATTGCTGTTTGAAATGTGCAATTAATTGTGTGTGCTTTATTCCTTCTCGCTGGTTTTCCATTTTTCTAAGCATGAAAAGCGATGCTCAGAATCTTTATGTTCAGATACTCTTGGATTTAACTTCCACCATGTATTGAATCTCATGACAAATTTGGTTTGTTTTTCTTGTCCAAACAATTTACTGCAAAATCATAACAAAACAGTTTTTAGACTTAGATTAAATCGTCCATTTTCTCAAAACTTTTTCACCATTTGGAAATAGAGAGTAGAACCATGATGCGGTTAAGTTTTGACTCTCCCCTTGGTTTTCTCCTGGTCTTGCAACAGCCGATGAACTAAATGGTCCATTTTTATTTTGAAATGGTTCACTACCTTTCTTTACCAGATTGACTTTAATATCAGCGGGCACCGAATCAGGCCAATTGCCTATATCAGAATAAATATCTAAATATTTTTCTGAATTTGAGATGTCTTCTTCTATATCTTCACCACTTAGTTTTTCATATTCCTCTGTCTGTTCATGTTCTTTAGAAGCGGTAACACCAATCTCCTTAATTATGTCTTCTTCATCGACTAGTTCATCTCGATGCACTTGTTGTTCTTTGACCGCCCCAACTTGTACTTTCTGTTGATTATCGCTACACTTTGATTCAAGCTCAATTTTGTCAGCAATTTCTAGTTCTTTTAAATCTGCTTCAGTCGATGTTGAGGGAGTAACAGTCATATATTTATAAATAGATCCGAGAGAGATATAGCCATATCCTCTTTTGCTTCCTTAATTTTCCTTTACTCGAATTCCCTGGGTCTGTTTCGCTTAATAGTTGATTCTTTGTGTAACGGAAAGAAAAGCTATCAAAACAATATTTGTTTCAATAAAATTACAATTTTCGTAATTAAAACGTTAAATTATCAAAATGGGATTGAACGTCTTATCAATTAATACAATTTCAATATCTTGTCTTGTGTAATGTGTGCACTGAACATAGCTTAAATATGACATATACTAAAATACAACAATTAGGACATAAATGCAACAGTGAGCTCTGTGGATACGATAAACAAATAATTATCATTACCTAATAGTTAATCTGCCAGAATGCACTTTCTCGATACATTTTGATTAGTTTCGATTAAATCTTTTAATTATATTCAACTTAAAGAATTATTGAAAATGGATTTCGTAAACGAAATGAGCACACCACCAAGCATAATTATAATTATAGTTTTTGTATCTTCCAGGCACTAAAAAATGTAATATGTTGTTCTATCTAGTCCAATTGATTTATAAATTATAATATCGTAGAAAGAAAATGCATTTGCTACTCGATTGAAAAGGGTGTTTTTTGTTTGTGAGATTTTTTTATCTTACGGATAAATGTATTTTTGTAAGTAAAATATAGTATTAATATTTGCAAACCACCGAATAATCCTTGTTTTGTATAATGTAATATTTTAATCATGCCGCCAAGAAATAACAATATAAAATACGTACCTTGAATTTACTGTACGAGTGTAACGAGTATGCAGTAAGTTCCCAAAAACTATGAGATAACTTATAATGACAATGGCACTAGTTTAGACACTCTTTAAGCAGTTTCAACACACAAGTAAATAACTTTCAGTCAACGCAATATGATACTGAATGCCTAATGTTATAAAAATTGCGTATGTGGCAATTATTATGAAAACAAGACGTCTATTTGTGTTTCACGTTTAAACTTGCATATTATGCAATACTGTCTTTCTTGGATTATTTTTACGATTACATAAACATTATTATAATGGCGACGCTTACAATTTAGTTATTACTTAAATTAAATAAAACACATAGCATATTTTTTTCATTTACAGCAGATTAAATATATTGCTTGTTTTATTGATGAATTAGGCAATATCGTAGCACATAAATATCGTAGTATTCGTAAAAAATCTTGAAAATGTGTTCCTGCCTTCCGGCTTCAAATATCCCTTAGACTCCAAGTACCCACAATTGTGCGGTCCGCATTCAAAGTCACTTTAATAAAGGTCATAATGGATATGGTAACGCCTAACTCCTGATTCATATGTTTGTGCGATGCGTATAATACGTGAAATTCATGAGCCTGCATTGTTTTTTCGTCGAGAACACATTGAACACACACGTGCTAAGTGCTAGTTAATTCAGTGCCATGGCGACAAAAAGTAAGTATTTTTATTTTCAATTATTGGTTTAGCTTATTTATTCCAGATTGTAGATTACGTTTTTTGATTAGTTTTACTTTCATTGTAAACTTTAAAACATGTAGATTGAGGTTACGTTACCATGTAATTAAGTACACAATTTGATTTTGACAATTGTTAGCTCCAGGAGCTTACTTGTTTCGTTTTTCCAACATAGTCAACAAAAAATATATTTAATTCTGCATAAACCAGTGATAAGATTGATTTGGAGCATCTCGCAAACAACCCCGAAGAGCTCTACATGTTGTTGGACGAGATTGGATCCGATTTTGATGTCGATGCGGAACAAGATGATTGCCTTTGGGAAGCAGATGGCCAAGAGAAATACGTAGGCGAAAGTGATACTGCAATAATTGATGACAAAAATGGAGAATTGCCAGAAAATGAAGACGAAAGTGAAGAAGAAACTTCTAGTAGCAATGATGAAGTACCTCTGTCAACAATATTTCGTTGGGTAAGAGGTTCCTTCCAGAGTCTGACCGCACCATCAGATGCCGATTCTGTTCAAGGCGAAGTAATCACTCCATGGAAATATTTTTCTTAATATTTGAATGATGACTTTTTTGAACTAGGTGCTCAATGCACAGCTCAGTACTATCTAGAGCAAAATGGAAAGTCGATTGTTGTAACTGCCCTAGAGATAAAAAAGTTGTTTGTTTACACGCTCTCATGGGCTGCTTAATATTACCGAAAATTCATATGTACTGGGATTCAAAATATCAATGTCCGATGGTTGCAAATATTATGCCTCGGGACAGATTTTATTCGTTAAGGGTCAATTTTCACGTAGTTGGCAATCTTAGCTTTTCTGATGAAAATCAAAAAAATAACAGATTGTGGATGGTTTGGCCTATGATTGATGTAGTGAGAAATCGATGTCATGCTATTGTCAGAAAGCAGAATTCATCATGTTCTGTTGATGAGCAAATGATACCATTCTTGGGTAGATGCCCAGTGCGCCAATACGTAAAGAATAAACCAACGCCGGTAGGACTTAAGAATTTTGTCGTAACTACATTTGATGGCACAGTTTTGGATTTTGAAATATATCAAGGTCTAACCACCCACTAATAAAAAGAGAGTTAGGATTAGGACCATCGGTAATCATTAGACTCTCACAGATTTTGCCTTAAAATAGTTTATTTATTTTTTGACAGATATTTCATAACTTTAGGTCTAATGAATGAATTGAACAATTTAATAATTTATGGAACTGGCACTTCTATGGGCAACAGAATAAAATGATTGAATTTCAAGAAAGATACGGAAATGAAAAGAAGGGAATCTGAAGAAATTATGAGCAGTGATAAAAAATTGTGCCTAACAAAATGGAAGGACAACAAAACTATGCTGATGATTTTAACAGCTTTTGGTAAAGAGCCTGAATGTCTTGTAAACAGATTGGATAAGACACAAAAAACAGCGGGTAGAAGTAACTTGCCCTAGAGTTGTGAACATGTACAATCGACGGATGGGTGGAGTGGACATCTGCGATCAGATGATAGAATATTATCGAACGTTCTTTAGAACGAGAAAATGAACATTTAAAGTAATATTGCATATCTTTGATCTATCCATTGTAAACAGTTGGATGGAATTCAAGCGAGATTGTAAAAATACTAAAACCAAACCTATGAAACTTCTCGATATCCGAAAACAAAAGAAAGAATAGAAAAATGCCTGCAGCTTTGCCATGCAAAGATAAGCGTTACGACGGGTATGAGCATTGGCCTATTGCCGATGACCTCAAAAATTCTGTTATCTGCCGAATGGAAAATTGTACATGTCGATCAAGAGTACGCTGTAAAAAGTGTAATGTATACTTGTAATAGCATTATCAATGTATTGAAAAGCCCGCCATATAAATAGATTGGTAGCAATGATGAGGGAAGTGAAGTGAGAGGTGGACGAGAAACAATATAGAGAGAAGGCGGATAGCAGTTAAACGCACCGAATGTAAATCGTGTCATATTTAATCCATCCCTAATAGAAAAGGCCCGTGTGTGACAGAATCAGAAGTGGGATTATACCAAAGATACGTCCGAAGTGAGATTTTGTAAAATTACCCGATATGTCGAGCGACAGTATTAACCTCGAGGAAGAGGAAGCGTGTGCAGGTGGTTCTGAAGGGGGACTTGAGCTGAGGATGCCTCGACACTTCAGTAACATAGCAGAGGTGCTTCCTGAATTTGACGCCGTGAAAGGTAATATAAGTGTCGAGTGCTGGGTGGACACATTGAAAGAAACGGCAGAAGTATATGACTGGGATGAGGTCACGATAAGACACTATGCGCTATCGAAGCTCATGGGGGTTGCTAAGACGTGGAGAGACAGTCTACCGAGAGAAACGCGTACGTGGAACGAGTGGGTTGAGCTCCTGAAGAACAATTTTCCAAGCGACGCTGATTTCGTGAGTGTTGAAACATAATGGAATATTATTATGAAAAACTGTCAAGGTGCAATAAGGCAAATATGCAACCGAAAGAGACTGTGGAGTGGATAGTCCACGGATTAAGGAATCCCCGTTTCCGAGATCACCTGGGACCATTGTCCAGATATAGGCAACCAAGTAAACTTCTACCTGATCTCAAATCTGCGGCCAACTATATCAATCAGCCACCGGTGAAACAATTTACAAAGGTAACGGATAGTAGTGGCACCAAACCAAACATCAAATGCTTTTCATGCAAGGAGACAGGGCATTTAGCTAAAGATTGCACGGCAAAAAGAAAGGGTGTTACATGCTTTAAATGCTCTGAACCAGGGCATTATGCAAGGGATTGCAAGGCAACAAGCGAAGCAAAAGTGGTACGATCAGCTGACTCAACGGTAATGCATGTAGGATCAAGCCACGAAAAATATTTCAAAGTTGCGGAAATCAACGGTAAGTCTGTTCGCTGTAACATTGACCTTGGGAGTAGCTGCGTGGCGCTACGAGAAGATGTTGCCACCGAGATGGGACTAACATACTTGGAAGGAGGAATTGCTCCACTAATAGGATATGGGCAAGGAAAAGTGACACCTCTTGGATTATTGACAGCAAGATTGACAATCGACGGAGTAGTCGCGAAGGTTGTAATTCATGTGGTGCCGAGTAAAGTACAGCAAATTCCTTTAATTGTGGGTCACCCATTTACTGAGCTTTCTCATGTTGAGATTGTCAGCAAGCAAGGTGAGCTAGTTATACGAGACGTTACAAGAGAAGCTACGAAGATGTACGAGAAAACTACACTATGGGCTAAAGAAGCAACAGTCATACCAAGCAATTTTCTGGGTCATATTGCGGTGCACAGTGAAATGAATGGTCATGATCTGGTAGTCGAAGGAGGAATGAGGCAGTCAGGTGAGCTGATCCCTCGCTGGATCATAAATACCTATGAGAAAGGAGGTATATATTTACCCATACTTAATGTGACTGGGGAAGACATACACTATGCCGCAGGAAAACCTGTGAGCAGAGGTGAGACGGTGAAAGAAGTAACAAATGACATTCCAAGGAAGAAAGTGAATGAAATAGCAGTCGCCATCGAGAAGCTGGACATCGATTTGGATGGTGATGAGACCGAGCAAGTTCTGGAACTGGTCAATGAATTCAGGGATCTGGTAGCTCGAAGTCTGTGTCAAGTTGGATGTACCAACCTTGCCGATGTGAAGATTGTACTGGAGGACGACCGACCTGTAGTATACAGACCGTATCGCCTATCCTATCAGGAACAAAACACCACCAAGGACCTTGTTGACGGACTGAAAGAAGCTGACATCGTGGAGGACAGCGAGTCACCGTTTGCAAGCCCAGTTTTGTTGGTGAAGAAACGAAATGGTGAGGTGCGCCTATGAGTGGACTATAGAGCGCTAAATAAGAAGACGATAAAGGAGAGGTACCCGTTGCCACTTATAGATGATCAAATAGACTGCATGTATGGACACAAGTATTTTATTAGTTTAGATTTAATTAGTGGATATTACCAAGTCCCAATAGTTGATAAGAGTTCACGACAAAAAACTGCTTTTGTAACCCCGGATGGCCATTTTCAATTTAAGCGCCTACCTTTTGGGCTGTGCAATGCCCCAGCGATATTTCAAAGGCTGATAAACACTGTGTTGGGCAAATTAAAGTCCGAGGTTGCAATGGCATATCTTGACGATATTATTATACCTGCTCAGGATGTACCCGAAGGGCTAGTTAAGTTAAGAGCTGTATTTAGTGCTTTACGCAATGCAGGTTTAACGATCAGATTGGACAAGTGTAAATTCTTTAAGCATAAAATAGAGTATCTAGGGTTTGAGATTTCTAGTGTAGGTATCGAGCCCGGAGCAAGGAAAGTAAAAGCCATAGCATTATTCCCAACGCCAACAAGTGCCCGACAAACAAGAGGATTTATTGGACTCGCAAGTTTCTCTAGGCGGTTTGTCAGACAATTCTCCCTGAAAATTCGCCCACTGACAGACCTACTGCGAAAGGATGCCACTTTCACCTGGGGACACGAGCAAGAAGAGGCGTTCAGACTCATCAAGGAAGCATTAACTGAAGGGCCAGTTCTCGCCATTTACAATCCAGAGGCAGAGACTGAATTATGGACTGCTGCATGCTCCCAAGGATTTGGAGGTGTATTGCAGCAGAAGCAGGCAGATGGTAAGATGCATCCCATTAGCTACTTCAGCAAAAAGACAACAAGGGACGAAGAGAAATACCACTCATACGAATTGGAGGCTTTGGCAATAGTCAATTGTCTTAAGAGATTTCGGATATATCTATTGGGGATAGAATTCGTGATTAAGACTGACTGCAACAGTTTGAAACTGCTGGCTGGCAAAAGGGACCTTTCCCCACGGATCGGGAGATGGTTTGTTAAATTAGCCGAATTTAACTATGGCATAGAACACATAAAAGAAGAGAATAATAAGGCTGCCGATGGTCTGAGTAGAAGTCTTGTAGAAGAAGCGATAGAAGTAGAAATTGGTGGTATCCTAATCCTCGGAATTGCACTAAACACTGACTGGATAGCGGCTCTGCAGCGGACCAGTGGTGAGATATGTGCTCTACGCACAAAACTAGAGAGCGGAGATGGGAAGGCATGTGCGAAGTTTACAATAAATGATGGCAGGGTGCATAGAACAACGAAGGGGAGGTTGTGTCTGTATGTCCCGGAAGACCTCAGAAATGATCTAGTGAGCGAGGCTCATAAATCATTGTCACATCTAGGGGTGGACAAAACTTTGGCCAGACTAAAGGAGACGTATTACTTTCCAAAGATGAAAGAGTATGTGCATAACTACATTGCGAAGTGTATCAACTGTCTCTACTATAAGACACATATGAAGGGAGTAGTTTACTTACATCCTTTGGACAAGGGAAGTGTTCCCTTCCAAACGGTGCATTTGGACCACCACGGCCCATTTGTGACCACCACAAGAGACAATAAGCATGTGTTAGTATTTATCGATGGATTCAGCAAGTATACCGTTCTAAAAGCGGTCCCGGACGTATCAGCAGAGGAAACTGTTCTCGCCGTTCGAGGCTTTGTGGCACACTATGGAAGACCTGGAAGGTTAATTAGTGACCGAGGGACTGCGTTCACATCTAGCCTGTTCGAGAGGTTTTGCCGAGAGAACAACGTACAGCACGTGAAGGTAGCTGCTGGAACGCCCCGTGGGAATGGACAAGTAGAACGGGCAAATAAAGTAATAAAAACATGTCAAGCTACGACAACCGAAAAGGAACACAGTACCGACTGGGACCTTAAACTGTTCGACGTACAGTGGTCACTCAACAATAGCATAGCATATATATACCAGGCTTTTTTTCCTTATTACACATATGATGGACAATGTATAACTGGTTGCCTGCATCTACCCGCAAGGAATTTCCTATGTGTAATTCTAAAAAAAAAATCAACTCATTAGCGGCGTCGGTGCAAGCAACCTGTCAATTTTGGCATATATGTTACACATAGAGGTTATGTTTTTATTCAAGGCAATACACGACAGGGTTTTTGAAGACACGCAGAGTATTCGTAATGTATTGTGGATTTATGCCATTACATGCAGTACGTATACGGCCTTTCAATTCATCTACGTTATGTATTTGTACGTCATTAAAAATTTTACTTTTCAGGTAACCCCAAAGAAAATAGTATATTGTTTTATTAGGAGTAGAAGTGACACTTTTTGTGGCGAGTCTGTAGGTATTGGCTGCCGAGCGGAGCGAGGCAGGCAACTACAGACGAGCCACAAAAAGTTACTTCTACTCCGAATAAAACATGTAATTTTTTCTTCAAACGTCGAAAATAGTTAAAAAGATAATGGAATTAATATTTTTAATTGTCCGAATACGTATAGTTTTAATTCCCAAAGAAGCATGCTATGCAGAGCGTTGCTATGGTTTTGTTTAATTCATTATTTGACATTAAAGTGTATAAAATGGACGAAGACATGTTTCAATGTACACCGCCAGATATTTTAGAATCGGCAAGGGCTGCAACAGAGAAATTATTGCCCACTAAGTCCAGTACCATCTATGAAGTGGCCTACAAAAAGTGGTGCGCCGAGAAAAATGTAAGCAATTATAGTGAAAATGTTTTACTCGCATATTTTTCGGAAATGGCTAAGAAGAAAGTAAAAAGTTCCACTATGTGGTCTCAGTATACCATGGTAAAATCGTTATTAAATATTAGAAATGGTGTAGATATTACCAAATATTTAAAACTACGTGCATATTTAAAAAAACAAAATGAGGGTTATACACCCAAAAAGGCAAGAGTGCTGACAAAGGAACAGTTCGACAAGTTCTTATCCGATGCTCCTAACGAGAAATACTTGGCGACAAAGGTGAGTTCTTAGAATAATAAACAAATACAAAATTAAACCCTAAATCGTATTTTCAGATTATTTTGATATTTGGCATATCAGGGGCATGCCGTTGCGATGAACTCGTAAAAATGAACACGACAGATATTCAAGACTTGGGATCTTTGCTACACGTAAAAATACCAGATAGTAAGACATCAAAAGTACGTTCGTTTACTATTCTCGGCGATGTGTATCTTACACTATACAGAAAGTATGCTTCCCTGCGCCCATCAAGTCTAAATGAGATGCGATTTTTACTAAAATATCAAAATGGTGTTTGCTATAAACAGGTGATGGGAATTCACAAAATTGGAAGTGCGGCAAAAGAGGTAGCTTCTTTTTTAAACTTGCCAAACTGGAGTGAGTATACAGGACATTGCTTACGCCGAACTTCTGCCACACTGCTGGTAGATGGAGGAGCTGATGTTACTTGTTTAAAGAGACACGGGGGGTGGAAGTCCAGCAGTGTGGCAGAAGGGTACATCGAGGACTCTATTCGAAATAAAAAGGATATTGCGAAGCTAATTTTGTCACTAAATAGTGACAGTGTTGAGTGCGGCGAATCTTCGCAAGAATCGCAAGTAGAAAATATCTGTGGTAGCAGCAAAATGGTTGGCGACAGCGGTGCTGTAAGTGCTGCTGTTGCTGCCAGCGCAATCAGTTTTCAAGGGGCTAAAATATCAAATTGTACCTTTAATTTACATTTTAACAATAAATAAATTTGTGTTTTGTTTGAATTTTTGGTTTTGTTCATCATGTATGCGCACCATATGTATGTGCAATATTAAACCCGCCCTCGTAGGGCGTTCTTATTACAAATTATCCAATCATGTTGTCAAATTTACTTTTACTGCCTAGTCAGTAAAAGTGAAACTTTTACTGACTAGGAGACGAAGTAAAACTTTAAGATTGTGAATCGAGTCACTAAAGGTGTCACTTTTATGACGTTTGAAGAAAATAATCATTTGTTGACATATCAGCTGATCTTGATACATTACGAATACTCTCGTGTATTGTCTTGAATAAAAACATAACCTCTCTGTGTAATATATGCCAAAATTGACAGGTTGCCTGCACCGAGCGACGCCGTTAATGAGTTGTTTTTTTTATTTTTAGAATTACACATAGGAAACTTCTTGCGGGTAGATGAAGGCAACCAGTTATACATTTGTCAATCATATGTGTAAAAACGAAAAAAAGCCCGGTATAGCAATAGCATAGCATAACAAAAGAAAAGCCGTTCGACCTGATCTTTAAGTATGAAGGAGTTGGACTAAGTGATAATCCACTAACTCTGGAGATCAAAAGAATAAATGCAAGGATGCCTGCGGACAAAGATATCACTGCAGATGTTGCGGGAAGTCTCAAGGAGAATGCTCAAAACCAAAAGGATAAGATTGAGGACAAGGTCGGTACTATACGAAAGTTCGACAAGGGCAATTTGGTACTGGTGAGGCAAGAGGCGCCATCAACCGGTCAAAGCAGGAAATTGGAACCTAAATTCCGAGGGCCCTATGAAGTAAATAAAGTGTTGAAAAATGACAGGTATATAGTGGCTGATATTGAAGGAGAGCAACAGAGTGCGCGGAAATACCATGGAGTAGTGTCGTACGATAGGCTTAAGATAGTTCAGTAATTTATATTCAGATAGCAATTAAGGTTAGAATTTAAGAGTTTATGTAAAATTGGGTATATAAGTGAAATGAATGTTATCTATTGTCGGGACGCCAATGTATCAGGTATGGCCGAGCTGTAATAGTCAGTGTATTAAAAAGCCCGCCATATAAATAGATTGGTAGCAATGATGAGGGAAGTGAAGTGAGAGGTGGACGAGAAACAATATAGAGAGATGGCGGATAGCAGTTAAACGCACCGAATGTAAATCGTGTCTTAATTTAATCCATCCTTAATAGAAAAGGCCAGTGTGTGACATACTTATGTTTTGGGAAGCATCAGAACTTGTTTTCTGAACTTCCATTGTAATAAATAATTTAATGTTACATTTGTGACTATGACTATTTGACTCCCAAGACACAATTGTGACTGTCCTTAAAAACCCAGTAAAAATCCTAAAAAAATTAATCCAAAAATTCAGTGACGTTTTCAAACCATTTCATCGCAAAAAAGTTGACCAGTAACTTTTAATTCAACTTTTTAAAGTTCGGGAGGGATATATTGTTTCAATAACACCAATAGCTGCCATTGTACCCGCGTTGGACCCCCCTAACCCCCTTGAGGCCGCCGCTGTTACCTACTAAACTTTGGGAATCACAAAATTATTACCATCCACTTTTTATCAGAATCATAGAATCTGAATTTTTATATCTAATTTATGTAAGTAAATGTATAAAGTATGCAACTGTACGGTGCATGGACGAATTTTTGACGTACTTGTACGAGGAGCGGGAAATCTTGAAAGTGATCGATCCAAGCCCATCATTTATGCAATTGTTCGGTGGTGTGCCGATGCAAACAAGGGATTCTCTCCCTTTTGAGGCTGGCGGGTCATTATTTACCCTGTCTCCACTGACGTTACGTCTGTACAATGGCCGCGAAGCGTGCCAGTATCAACAGTTGACAGAGGAAGTATATATCACGGGTTCGGCTTTATCGAATTCCGTGTAGCCAAGGGAATTTAATCAATGCACCTAAATAGACCACCTCAATAGCCAAAGGTGTACCGAGACTAATAAATCGGACCCCGAGAGAGCGATACGAGGGGAGCCGTGTAAATTGAGAATTCTGGTGGATGCGCCGGGCGGAAGGAATGAGACGTCCGCTGTCGCGTTCGGTGGAGGCCCGTCGTGACGGCGATAAGAATATTATAATTCCACCCAGAAGGGCCGAGGTGTACTGCCACAATTTATCAATAAAAGGTTTCATTTATCAATACTGTTAGGTATGCAGCCAGTACTGCAGACATTTATTGAAATCGTATATTTTCAGTTTATTGTATATAGTAAGTTTTTGTGATAGTGTAAATTGCATTGTTGTAGCACCATTCCGTGATCCGTCCTGACACGGACCAGACGTATATAATTAAAGGCCGTTCAAGTTAACTGCGTTATATTTATTAACTAACCAAATAGTTAAATCATACATTACGTAAACGCGCAACATACATCCCGCGTTGTAACAAACGTAACAGTGGCGACGAGGTGTTTTAAAATAAATCCACGAGGACCACGTGTTAATCAAAAATGCCAGACGAGAAGGAAGAGCAGAAAAAAATTATTGAACTTTGCGCGAATTTGACCATGTGCACAACGATTGGTCGATTTTTCAACCCAGGCTGTTGAACTATTTCGTTGCAAATAACGAAAAAGAGGAAAAACGTAAGCGAGCAATTTTTTTAAACCTATTGAGTGAACAATCTTATAAGTTGATCTATGATCTGTGCTTGCCGAATAAGCGTGAGACTAAAACCTTCGACGCACTTATTGACGTGCTAAATACACATTTTTGAGATCAAAAATCTGTTTTTGCTGAGCGATACAAATTTTACAATGCAAAGCAAGGCAGTAATGAATCAATTAAGGATTGGGCAGCAAATGTTCGCTCTTTGGCAGCTCACTGCGAATTTGGAGATAAATTAACAATTGCCATGCGTGATAAATTTATAATGGGAGTAGCGGAAAGAAAAATCAAGGAACGATTGTTCGAAGAAAAAAAACACGATAAGTTTCGAAGACGCCATTCGAATTGCAAGTAACATAAAAACATCGTGGTCCTTCGGCCGTGTTACCAAGAGCGAGGCCGCGCACAGCATCAGCAGCAGGGACCACATGGAAATCCACGGATCGAACAGACCGAGCGTCATCGAGTACGGCGTGCACCGTGTACGGCAGGAAGAATCATTCGTCCAGCCAGTGCCGATATCGAGACTGCACATGCCATATATGCCACAAGAACGGACATATTGCACCTGTTTGTCGAAATAAAGGAAAGTATATAAACAAAAATAAAAAGATACAAAATTATCACATTTTTTGGAACATGAAGATTCAATGTTTACAGTAACCGATAAAGTGAGAAATAATTTATTTCATATAAATTTAAATGTAGAAAACACAAATTTAAGATTTCAAATAGATACTGGAGCTGTTGTTTCCGCATTTTCGGCTGATGTTTATAAGAAATATTTCGCACACATTGAGTTGCAAGGATCTTCAAGAGATTTTTTTGTATATACAGGCGAAAAATTTCGGGCTTTAGGTAAAGTGACTTTAAAAATAAAATTTAAGAACAAAGTGCACAATTTTGATCTTTATGTAATTTCGAATGCAGGACCCCTAATTTTGGGAAGAGATTTTTTGGCGTTTTTTGACATTGGTCTAACTAATATTAATTATTACAATGAGGATGTAGACATTAATCATATATTGCACAAGTTCAGCGAAATATTTGATTTAGGTTTGGGTACCTTCACAAAAGGGGTGGTTTCCCTTAAGTTAAAAACAAATTCTGTTGTTCCAAAATTTTTCAGAGCTCGTCCTATTCTGCGCGAGACAAGTAAGTAAAATTTTATAAAACAATAACATAAACCGACAATTTGTGACAGTTTCTTATGTTAATAACTAGTTGAAGAGAAGTCTACTCCTGGGATTTGGATTCCACATTTTTCAGATTTTCTTTTGTCATTTGTTGTTTTTTTTAATATGTTTCTTTCAAAATATTTCTGTAATAGGACTATGTTTTTTTTTTCTTTTTCTAACGTTGGTAATACTATATTCTAATACCTATATGGATAATATTTGCAGAGCTGATAAACTTTCTCGAGAAGGCAATGCAAGTGTCCAACAAGTACCAATGACACCAATGGTGGTGTTTGATCCCACTGATGTACAACAACCATGCAGTGTGACAAATGTGGAAGATGCAATTGATACTAAGTAAGCCAAAATATTTCAAATGTTTTGCCGTCATTTATATTAAATTTCATTAAACTTGGATCAGTGCTGTTCATATTCCGTACGATTAAATATTACATAATATTTAAAATATAAAAATTCAGGTGATTATTATTACATTAAAACAATTTACTATTTTTAGTGCTACTGCACGTTCTAATGTAGAAGAGAGTGTCGACGTGCAACAACCAATTATGATGCCAACGGTTCTTGATAGCACTGTTGAACCGCAACCATGACTTGCACCGACAAATGATACAGACGATATCAAGTGAGTTTAATTTCATGGCAGGTTATTTATAAAATATAAAACCGAGTGGAAGTGAATAAAGTGTAATTAGGATATCGTTTAATTAAAAAATATGGGCTCTAAGCTATTACCATTTACCAAAGTTTGGTGTGATTTGAATCATTTCATTTAAATCATGATTTTAATCAAATGATTTTTTTTAAATAAATCTATGACTTAAATCAACAATTGAACTTTTTTTTCAAATTAATCTTTTTTATCACTGTTTGTGCAATCATAATTGTTTATGTTTATTTTCAAATAATTGATTTTTATTACTTTTTTAATTATGATTTATTCCAACCCTGCCATTTACTAGTAATTCTTGCACTGGTAAAGTATCCATTAGTACCACACTATTATTTTCATAGATTTATATTTTGCATCAAAAGTGTGCAAACTTTTTGTTTTCATTGTTCCTATATAGCTAATATTATTTTAGTAACTCCAAAAATATCACTGGCAGAAGAGTAGTTGATATTGGCTTTTTTATGGAGCAAATTTTAAAACATGAGCCCCATACGCCTTTTAGTTGCTCTATTACCGATATGGAAATCGTAAAAGAAGTTCGCTATGGCTTGGTTTCACACATTATGTTGAAATGTAAGTTTTGCAATCTAACGTCTACATTAATGTCGGACCATAATTGCATTTCTTATAATGCAAATGCATCATTTACGATGGGATCTATATCGGTGGGGATAGGATTTTCCCAATTAGAGGAATTGTTATCTGCCGCGAATATTCCTTCAATGTCTTCGAGAACATATCAAAAATATCACGAAGATATTGCTGATAAAATCCATTCTACTGTTTGGGAAAGTATGGCTTTGGCTGCAGAAGAGGAACGAAAATTGGCTCAAGATGTAGGAGATGGAATACCGTTTATTACAGTCATTTGCGATGGAGCATGGGCCAAGCGATCATATAGAACTAATTATAACTCTGCTACTGGGGCGGTAAGAAAAAATAATAAACACGATTGATCGTCTAATTGTTGAGGCATTAAATATCTTTTAGGCATGTATAATTGGCGCAAAAACAGGAAAACTCTTGTACTTAGGTATAAAAAACAAATATTGCACAGTTTGTGCGAAAGCGGAACTAAATTCAATAGTTCCCAAGTCCCACAAATGTTTTAAAAACTGGGAAGGTCCTTCTACAGCAATGGAGGCCGACATAATTCTTGAGGGTTTCAAAAATAGTGTGGCACTACATCGCCTAATATTTAATAAGCTTGTAGGCGATGGAGACAGCAGTTTCCATAAACGGCTACTACAAGAAAAACCTTATCATCAGGCAGTTGAAAAAATAGAGTGCAAGAACCATTTGCTCAGAAATATGTGCACTCGATTGCGGGATATTGGAAATAGAACAAAAAGCATCTCGACTAGTGCAGTGGTTCCCGTATACCTTCGTAAGGCACTTTTAAGTTGTGTATTAAAAATTAGAACTGCTATCCAAAAAGCAACGCTGCACAGAATACAAGAAGATTCCACATTCGCCTAAAAAGTGGATAATTTAAACAAAGATATAAGAAATGCTCCATCACATATTTTTGGCGAACATAAGATGTGCAAAGACATCAAATATTTTTGTTCGGATCAACCAAAGTTGTATGAAAAAAATATGGTTCCTGAATTGGAGGCATGTGGTCTCTATTCAGATATAAAACAAAGCCTCAACAGAATTATACAAAATTCACCAAGTCTGCTCACGAACATCTACAATAATGCCGCAGAGAGCTACAATTCGGTTCTTTGCAAATTCATTGGAGGCAAAAGAATAAACTTCTGCTTAAAAGGGTCATACTTAGTACGTGCCGAAGCTGCTGCAATTTCATATAATTCAAAAGGTTCTTACCATTCTATTATAAATAATGCTTTCGCAAATAAAAGGAAATATTATGTGGACCGGTTTGTAGCTAAAAGAGCCAGAGTAATGCAAAATCGTAACAGAAGATTAACCCAAATGCGCAATGGGGGAGTATATAAAAAAAGATCCAAAGTTTCCGCACCGGCAGATGAAAATTACGGAGGAGATATAGTTCTGCCGGAGGAATTTTTAGAAAAAAAAAACAAATTTCTTGAAGATATAAATAAAACTTCAATACAAATTGAAGATATCGAACAAAAAACTAAAGCGCAACGTAATTCTGCAACTTGGCACGACGAAAGGTCAAAACGTCTCACAGCGTCATGGTTTGGCGAGATTTGTAGAATGCGCAGCACAACAAATCCAAAAAAAAAAGTGCATTCTATTTTATATGGATCATTCAAAGGTAATGCGCACACAGGTTATGGGAATGATAATGAACCCATTGCCATTGGACATTTCGAGAAAGAAACAAATATTAAAATTAAAGAATGTGGATTTTTCATAGATTCTGACATTCCATTTTTGGGTGCAAGTCCTGATGGGCTAATCGAAGACGATGGCACTGTAGAAATAAAGTGTCCATCAGCAAGTGGCATTTGAACCCAGTAGATGCAATTAAATCTAAAAAAATTAAATTTGCAATGATAGGAGAAGATGGTAACATGAAAATTAATAAAAATCACAAATACTATTACCAAATACAAGGGCAGCTGCACATAACAAAAAGGCAGTATTGTTATTTTATTATTTGGACTCCGTTAGGAATTGTGTTTGAGAAGGTAATGTTTACATAATACCATAACAGTAGTAGTAGTAATTCGATAGTTGTACATCGATAGCCGAGTCTGTAATTTGCCTAGAAATGTCGGCCTAATGATGTTTAACTAGCCTTATAACTATAATAATAAACAATATTTTTTTATCACATTACTTATTTTTGTAGATAGAACGAGATGACCAATTTTGGAAATCGATAAAACGAAAACTGGAAGGTTTTTATCTAAATAAATTATTACCGGAAATTTTGTACCCGCAGATGTTATCAAAATAAAAATAAACACAATTTTTAATTTATTTTTATGTATTGCCCATTGTTCTTTAGATATAATTAAAAAAAAATTGGTAAAATGTGTAAAATGTAAGATATTAAATATTTATCTCTTCTTACAAGAAGCACGGAATTGTGATGCATAAGAATTTCGAATTAGAAATTTCGAAATTTTTCAATTTTGAATCAAAGCGCTCCTGCTGAGATAGTGCAAAGGCATATAATATCCGCGAACAAGTCGATTTTTGTTATTTATTCCGCATTTTGTAACGTACTTAGAAAAATGATCACTTGATTTTTCTTTGCAGAGACGAACAACTTGATTACGCAGCTCAATTTTATACAAGGTTTTTTATGTAAATGATCAATCAGTAAATCTCAGAAAAAAAAATGCTATTCCTTTATTCCGTAACAAATGTCGACAACATGGAAATCTATCGGTTTTTGTATTTACAGTATATACTCTTATATATTTTTTGTTGCCTCTGACAAATTATAAATCATTTTACTTATGTACTAAGGATGTAATTTTTACAACCGATAATCCCTCAGTAGTACAGAAGATAACAATATAATAACACTGTTCTATAGGATGCAGTTACGTGTTGTCCTATGGGCAAATTGGCCATTTGCCTGGGGCCATTAAACTCAGAGGGGCCCCGTAGGTGCCACAAATCAATATTATTAATTTTTAACTCAAAACAACAAAATACATGTACATTTAAGTACACGGGAGCCCCAAATTCATATTTGCCCAGGGCACCATGAAACCATACGCGACGCCGAGTACATGCTTAGTGGATGCGTGCAAACCATCCCTCAATCAAAGTTGCAGTACCACTCTCCTCGGTTTTTCTATGCTGTTTGTACTGAGCGTGGGACGTGACTGCGCATGATACAACGCGGACCGTCGTCTTTGGGATCCGCCCACCCTCCTGAGTTTCGTTACCTCACGTCCTACCCCTGGACCCCTGAGAAACTCCGCTAGGTCCTTCCAAACACCCTTAAAGCAAAAGTGGAGGAGGAACTGGACCGGTTAATCAAATTGGAAGTAATCTTGCCTGTGGAGTATTCAGATTGGGCAACACCAGTGGTACCGGTAATAAAAAAAGTGGTAAAATAAAGTTTATTAAGTAAATTTTAAGGTAACCATAAACTCTATTTTAGAAATAAATCAATATCCTTTACCTCGACCAGATGACCTTTTTGCTAAATTAAGTGGAGGTGTAGAGTTCACAAAATTAGATTTAACTAATGCCTCCCAACAAATGTTGTTAGACGATAATTCTAAACAATATGTGACAATTAATACTCACAAGGGTTTGTTTCAATATCAACGACTGCCGTTTGGTATTTCGTGCGCCCCAGCAATATTCCAGAAAATAATGGAATCACTATTAGTTGGAATTGAGGGAGTGGTATGTTTGTAACGGTCCGGAAACGCCTTCGATGGAAACTGCCTTTTAGTTATTAATTCCGTGCACAGACCTCCACCGTAGGCGACCGTACTCACACTTTTTTTTGTTCTCATTTACGCTTTCATTTCATTTTGATATGTCGTTTATTTCTTTTGTGTAAAATTTGCGTTACGTGTTTCGTGCCGTACGTGTTTTGCGCTTTTGTAAGAAAAAGTCGCTCCGACGGCCCTTTGAATCGCGCGATTATAAGTTCGCGATATTCGGCCGAATATGGGGAACCCTGCGTGATAAGGTCGCGGGAGGAGGTATTTATTTCAGGAAGCGTAGGCACGGTGTCCTGTCTTTTGTGTGAATAAACGCAGATATTTTACACCACAAAATTCACACCTGTTATTTTTTGTTCCCCCCACGTTTTCTCGATCGGGCATTCTTTTCAGTTTTCAGTTCCTATTCTCACTGCGAGATTTAAATCTGGTGGCATAGCGCCAGATGGTCAGCCGTTGCGACAGTTCGTGATTTCTGAACTTCGCTGACTGTCTGCCGTCAACCCACGCAGGTAGGGTGGAGCCTCCCTTTGCGACGAAGTAGAGACGAGGTTAAAATTACGTGGAGCCTTTTTTAACCCCCCCACTCTCTGACACCGAGAGCCTGGCCCTCGTCACTGCTTCGAAGGGACCCTCCACTCGCTCCACGGCCTAACGCGCTGATTGCCCTTCAGGCACGTCACATGTTTTATAGATTATTTTAGTAACCGGATCGACGAAAATAGAACATTTAGATCGTTTATCTCAAGTATTAGTTATATTAAAGGATGCAGGTTTACAGATTTCGAGGAATAAATGCTAATTTTGTCAAAAATCAGTTAAGTACCTTCGATTTGTAATTGACCAGGAGGGTTAGCATCCTTGTCCGGACAAGATTCAGGCAATTAAAGAAGCTCCTATTCCACAAAATGTAACACAACTAAAGTCTTTTCTGGGTCTTGTTAACTACTGCGGTATTTTTTCCCGAAATTTAGCAACAGCTTTACTGACGCTTTATCAGCTGTTGAAAAAGTCAATAAAGTGGCACTGGTCTAGCCTTTGTCAGGAATCTGTTGATGTCATTAGACGCAAATTGACTTCTGATGATGTATTGGTCCATTATCAGCCAACATTACCAATTAAGTTAATAGTGGATGCTTCCGCATATGGCATTGGAGCATTAATAAGCCACGCCTTTCCGGATAAGGTAGAAAAACCTGTTTATGCAACGCTCGCTTTCAAGCTCAGAAAAACAGTATTCTCAGATAGAAAAAGAAGGTTTAGCAATAACTTTTCGGTTATGCAAATTCAATGACTACCTTTATGGAAATAGATTTTCTATAGTAACTGACCATAACCTTTACTGTACATATTTAATCCAACCAAGGGAATACCTCAATTTTCGGCAAACCGACAAAGACGTTGGGCTGTTATTTTATGTCAAATCAGAAAAAAATGCAGCATATTGTTTGTCCCGTCTACCATTGAGCAATGAAAACTCAGAGGAGAAATGGGAGGATGTTGAATTAGATTATTGTTACTTCTTTTCTAACACAGAAGAGTTTCAAATTAAATTCGAATTAGAAAAAAAATCAAATTAAATTCGAATTAGTAAAAAAAATGACTCAGGAAGATAAGTTATTGAGAGAGGTTAGAAAATATGTAAGTATTGGACATTGGCCAGAATTTACTTTCAAATTAAAGGAATTTCAAAATTATGTTACAAAAAGACATGAACTTTCAATTGAATCAAATAATCTATTGTGGAACAATCGATTGATAATACCAAATAAACTTCAGTCCAATCTATTAAACCAATTGCATGCAAATCATTTAATATCAATAAAATGAAAGGTATTGCAAGAGCATATTTTTGGTGGCCAACTATCGATAAAGATATTGAGTGTTTTGCTAAATCATGTGAAGCATGCAATCTAAATACAAGTAGCCCTGAGAAGTCCATGTTAAACCCTTGGCCTTGGCCGGAGAAAACATGGCAAAGAATCCATATTAATTTATGTGGTCCATTTGTCAAAAAATATTTCTTAATAATTGTGGATGCTCATTCTAAGTGGATAGAAGTATTCACAATGACTAAAATCACTACGGGAAACACAATTGCAAAGCTAAGAGAAATATTTGCAAGTTTTGGTTGGCCCGAGATACTAGTATCGGATAATGGGACACAATTTACGTCCAAAGAATTTGAAATATTCCTTGAAAAGAACGGGATTAAACACATACTATCACCACCATATCACCCTCAGTCCAATGGCGCAGCTGAGGCGTCAGTTAAGATAGTAAAGCAGCATGCTTTGAAGAAAGCTTTGTTTAGCAAAAGCTCTGATGATGTCGATAGATTGCTCGCCAATATTTTATTCGATTACAGAAATTCAAATCATTCTACTACTGGTGTTGCTCCTGTCGAATTAATGTTTAAGCACAAAGTCAGAGATCGATTTAGTTTGCTTTGTCCACCAAACAGTGAACTACATAAGAATGTTGTAGGAAAAAGTCAGTTAAAACAAAAGAAATATTTTAAGGGGAAGAACATCCAAGTAATTTGTGAAGGGCAAAACATACTAGTAAGAGATTACAGATAAATCAAACATTTTGGATTAAAGGCATTGTAGATAAGATTGTAGGGAAGAATGTATATTTAGTTTATATTCCTGAGAAATCAGTCATCTGGAAGAGACATGTTAATCAATTAAAACCTTTGCAAATTGTTTATAGAGAACCAGCAATTCCGTTAAATGTAAACCCCAGTGATACTGAAATATTAGTTCCTACCAGACCTAAGAGGAATGTTAAACCTCCTGAACGATTTGGATCGACTTAATAGTGTTATGGTATTATTTTGTATTTATATTTATTTTTTGTACTATGTGTAGATTTATTGTATTTGTATTATCAAGATGAAACATTTGTAGTATATATTATATGTATTTTTGAATTGTATAAATTATTTTAATTTTAGTTAGAATGGTATGTAACCCTTTCTTAGGAAGGGAGATGTTAGGTATGCAGCCAGTACTGCAGACATTTATTGAAATGGTATATTTTCAGTTTATTGTATATAGTAAGTTTATGTGATAGTGTAAATTGCATAGTTGTACCACCACTCCGTGGTCCATCCTAACACGGACCAGACGTATATACTTAAAGGCCGTTGAAGTTAACTGCGTTATATTTATTAACTAACCAAATAGTTAAATCATGCATTACGTACAACGCGCAACATACATCCCGCGTTGTAACAAACGTAACAAATACAAAGTTAGTGTTTATTTCAGGCATATCTTCGGCAGGGCTTTACCGCCCCCCCCCCCCCCCCCCCGGAAGAAAATTAATTTATCGCACCGTAATTAGTAACAATAGTTATACGCAATCTTGTTTACAATTTTCTATTTTCTAGAATAGTAAGAAACAATTAAAGTGAAAATTGCATTTTCCGAAAACTCAGTGGTGCATTGAAATTAACTCAATAACAAACATGTGCGCTTATATTTGTTAATGCTATTTAACGGTTATAATCATTTATAACACATTATTATGTTCTTGATCAAATGTATTCAACGCCAGAAAAGCTAGAAATGGTAAAGTGATTTTATGATGTTTCTTGTTTCATGGTTTTATAACGCGTCAAGTTTATTAACAAAGCAATGCACATGCGCTTACGATATTAATGAATTAGTTTCCACTAACTTTGTAAAGCGGCAGTTTCGATTTCTCTTGTTTTCATGTATTGAAAATATGGAAAATTGAAAATCGACAGTACATGTGGATGCACTTTTTTTTCTTCAATTAATTTTGATGCACTCCAGCCCTAAATGAATTAGGAAACGAAATAATTGAACATACAAAATTTACTATGCGAATCTATGTATGTGCTTGTAACATCCCAAAATGAACGCGGATCGTTTTAATTCGGGGCTTAATGTCGGTGCGAGATTGGCAGCACTGCGCACTTATGTTCAGTTAGACATGTGGTTGCCCAAAGAATATACTAAAGAAAGAAAGAACATGAGTGTGTTTATCGGATGAACCGTCTCAGCTGCGCCCACTACAGTGATGACCGTTAACTAATTGGGTTCGGAACTAGGATAGGGGTAAATATCTGTACTACAGTTCTGAATTGTGTTGAAATTAATATTCATTATTAAATTAGTAATTTGTTTAAAAAATTAAAAGACTAATTTTTAAAACAATTTACTAATTTCATAAACCTTTTTTTTTTTGTTTGGTGAGGATAGAAAGAGTGTAAGTGTATACACAAATAATCAATTTGCACACAGTCTACACACTACAATTATAATACAAATTACATCTAATTACAAATCATAAACAATACTTGACTACAATATGAATAAACTAATACCAACAATCCTTTTAAAGCAACACATGTTTCGATAGTTATATCTCATCAGTACGGCTTTATCTTAATATAAATCTAAGTTGTTACAGGATCTAAGAGCAACAATGCTTGAGGTTTGATAGGTAGGCAACCAAATACGCATGTTGGTATAACTGAAAATGTAAAAAGAATATCCCCTAGATGTTTTTCCAGTGGCGTAGCAAAAAATAAACAAAACAACAACATAATGAATTAAATATTTAATCGTAATTGCATATTTTAAAACGTTACAATAAAAGTTTACAACAAATGTTGAAAATGGCGGCCTTCGTTTTCAAGGCAGATGTTAATTCTACATTTTTTATTTTCAAAAACATATTGGAGCTGCTCTGGATTTATGTTTCTTATCTCTTCTTCAATTGCTTCTTGGAGTTGGTTTAGGTTGTGCATCTTATTTTTAAAGACATTATTTTTCAAATGTCCGAAGAGATAAAAATCACACGGAGTGAGGTCTGGTGAACGTGGTGGCTATATTCCTGAGCTTATATAATAATAATAGTTCCGGTTCTATAGAGACTGATTTCTCCTTCCGGTTCCATGTCGCCATCCCCGCCGATTTTGCCAGTCTCCTTCCTGGAGATTCCTTTTCGACATCGCTCTCCTGATGCCATCGTTCCAGGTCGCTGCTGGTCTCCCTCTACGTCTTCTTTCCGGTGGTACCCAATCATATAGTTGTCTGGGCAGCCGTTCCTCTGACATCCGTTTTACGTGGCCATACCATATTAGTTGCCTCGTTTGAATGTCCTCTATTATGGTTTTTTCTGATTGCATTCTTCTTCTAATTTCTGTATTTCTTATTTTATCAAGGCGTGATATACCCGCCGATCTTCTTAGGAAATCCATTTCTACCACCAGTAGTTTGTTCTCCATGGCTTTAGTGATAGGCCACACCTCACAGGAGTAACAGAGGGTGCTCTTTAGTTTCCTGAGCTTATCAATCCCTTAAATAATTAATTGTCGCAAAGGCAGTATGAGCAGTGGCTCCGTCTTGCTTAAAATAACTCATTATTTGTTCATCATCATGCACCTGATTAAGAAATGCATCCAGGATGATTGTTCGGTAACGCTCCGCATTGATTGTTTCATTGAAAAATATTGGGCCAATTATCCGACGTCTCGTAATTGCTACCCAAATACAAATTTTAAGTGGATGTAACTCTGTTTCGATGAACGTATGAGGATTTTCTGTAGCCCATGTACGATAATTTTGGCTTTTCACATATCCTGATAAGTGAAACCACGCCTCATCAGTGAAAAAGGTCCTGTCCAGCATATCGTTATCATTCAAATGCTGATTAAACCAATTGCAATAATCAATTCTTTTTTGAAAATCAATGGGTGAAGTTGTTGAACTACCGATACCTTATACGAGTGCAAATGGAGAATTTTCTTCGCGACTTTTCGGCAACTCCCATACCATACTCCTGTAAGCGGATTTAAACATTACAATTTGTATGCCATAAAGACCACATGAATGATAAAAAATAACTTTTTTGCACCCTAAAATTAAGAACCAACCTGTTTGTGCTGAAAGTTTTCTTATAGATTTTGTTGGACTTTGTTCAAGCCGTTGTTGGACATCGGCAACAATCTCTTCTGTTAAGGTAGACGGTCTTCCAGTTGACTTACTCTTACAAATACAATTCTTTCCTTCAAAGCGCTGAATAATACGGGTTTTATGCTGGATAAATATTTTGTAAGTAATGTTGACATCGGAGAAGGCTTCGTTAAATTGATTCATAGACGATTGTAATGAATATGTCCATGTCCCGTCTTCATTTAGTGTTTCACTTCGATAATGAGCCTTCAGGATGAAGGCATCATGTTGTGGTGTAAAAACCATTGCAATAGGAAAGCGATTTCACTTAAACTCTGTAAATTTAGAATAAAACTTAACTCTTATAATTTTATAACCTTAAAACCTGCAAATCACTTATCAGAAATCAAAGATTTACTCAGAGTAGTCCTGATAAGAACTGATGTTTATGAAGCAGAAGACAAAATAACTATATGCGAAGAATTGGCCCAATGGTAATGAATAATAATACGACGCGGGCGGCACTGGGTTGGGGCTGTCAAATCTTTTGACTTTACAGTAAATTTAATTAATAATAAAGTTGGAGCGATGAAATTCCCCAGTTTTTTGGGCGGGAAACTTAACTTGACTTCAGACATTGTTGCTCACTCTGTACAATAAATTAAAAAAATATATTAAATGTAAACCAACACACTGAACACTGAATATGACTAATTTAATAACAATATTACAATGGAAATGGAAGAACTTTATCTATTGCTGCACAAGTTAGATTATTAAAGAAATTACAAATGCATTTAATAATGCAACGGTCCATCAGTAGACACATGTATTGAAAATGAAAATTATCATTCATCCTAACAATAAACCAATAGGGAAAACATTTAATTCTAAGATAAATTACTATTTCCATCCCTATATAGTATCAAAACACAATTAGTGCAAACTAGCAGCACACACACATAACAGACAATGGCAATTAAATATAACAAAGAAGAGACGGAACAAAGCAGAACATCAAAATACAGCATGCTACAGAAGAAGTAATACTAATCACAAAAAACCTCAAAAACAACAAGGCCCCAGGCTTCGACTGAGTAACTAATATCATCCAAAGGCAAAGTCACATCACACTAACACCAGTATTAACAATACTGATAAACAGAGTACTGGCGTATGGAAAATACTCAGAGTACTTAAAAAGGACAATAATCAAATAAATACAGAAGAAGTAGAGAAGCTCAGAGCTTGCAACTACAGACCCATAGCACAAACCTCAGCATCAACAAAAATCCTAGACACACTAGAGAAAGCAAGAATAGAATAACAAAAGAAAAAAAGGCACAATAACTCCTATAACATACTTCATTTTAAATGTAAACATACAGCTAGAGAAAAACAGTAACGTTATTACGACATATATCGACATGAAAAAGGCGTTCGATACAATAAACAGAAACAAGCTAATAGGTAAAATGAAAAGATACAATCTATCAGATAATCTTATAGGAATAACAAAAACATGCCTGAAAGACAGACCACAGAGCACACAAGTCGACGAGACACATAGCGACAATAACATAGAACACTTCGGCCTACCACAAGGAGGCAATTTGCTTCCAATCCTATACATATGTATACAAACGATATTGCAACACTAATAATAATCAAAGGAACACTGTTTATCTACGCAGACGACATAAGCATGGTACACTCTAACAGAAACATGGAAGAACTACAACTGCAACAATGAGGACTTAAGAAAAATCAATGACCGGTTCTCTGAGAATGACCTAATTAGAAATGAAGAAAAGACGAAATTAATCATATTTGGACCGAACAAAGAAAACGGACAAATACAGATAAGCATTAACGGTAAACCCATAAAAAACAACACATACAAAATATCTGGGCCTTACTTCATTTCCTTACAATAACTAACAACCTGAAATGGAACGGACACGTAAACACGATACTCAAAAAACACGCTGAAGCTACATACATGATACATAGAATTAGTAAAATGATATCCACACAACTGAGAAACACCATATACTATAGTCTATTCAACGAAAACAACCTGGAAAATTACAAATACAACAAAATAAAGTATTAAAACTAATAGACAACCTACCCTACAGAACCCCGACAACTGAAGTCTTCGAAAACGCAAAATACTGAACATAAAACAACAAATAAAAACGGAAAACCTAATACTTATACTTAAAATACAAAGCGACATAATAACAAGCCCAATTAAAAGGGCGACTTCAAGTTTGATTACTAATCTATACTGGAATAATAAATTGATTCTTAGTATCTGAAAACATCCGCTAGAGCAGATTTGGTTAATTCTGCATTGGCAAGGTAGGTCGCGCTGCTTCACGCAGAACGGTAACGATATACAGTCGATGTATTTCGTTAGTACTCGTTACATGGTTGCATGGTTACGTGTTGTAGTTGTTGATACGGCCTTGTTTTTTTGTTGGCGTATCAAGTTTCCATCTGTAACATGGGTCGAGCACGCTCGAGTACAAATAAGTCAAACCACCCAAAAAGAGGCCAAAAATCAGTATTCATATATTATATATACACATAAATATATATCAACTTTTGATATAGTCGTTACATTTTTTCTTACGACAGTCCGTAAACTAAGTTTTTACGTACTGTTCACAGTGCGTAAAGTGATACTTTTTAGAACAAGCTTCTGATATTTTAAATACATTCTGGACGCTTTGTTGCTTTGATGGTATGTTTTGAAAATTTTCAATCTCCACAAAACTTTTTGGCAGTTGCTTGAACCCCATTGAAACATATCATACACTTCCTGACAAAATTAAGGGACCACTAGTAAAATATAAAATACATTTAAAACCTGATAACGAAATTTAATGAATCAAATAAATATATAAATCCAAGTGTTTCCTCACAGTTTAGTTGACTAAAGAGCTATTAAAATTAACAAACTATACGTTTACTTACTTGTAGAAGTAGAAGAAACATAAAGCACGCTTTATTAATTAAATAAGTTAAAAAGGTGAGTCAACATTTATAGTTTTTTGTTGATTTTTCGTTTCCTAGCAGATAATGTCCTGATATTGTTAATTGTTTCATGGCATACTATTTGAATAGTGCTTAATAAACGTCAATTTATGACAAGTGCAAAGTCTATTCAAAACAACTTGTAATTTGGAAAAGTTATTTCAAGTTTATTTGATGGTCCCTTAATTTTGTCCGGAAGTGAATTTTATTGAAAATGCTGACATTTTTGCTTATTTATTTATATGTTGTGATAATTATTTTGATAATATGATTAAGTGTTCTGGAACTATAAAATTTTCCGGTTATCCATTAAGTTTATGATATTTACTATAATGTTCACAACTTCAAAACCTTCTTATTCTTTTGATATTTTGATTGTTTTTTGAATATGTATAAAATCTATCTAAATATTCAGGTTTATTTATATTACAATACCATTACAATTATAATTTGCTAAAAATAGTTGAAATATTTTTTAATTTAATATTGCCAAATATAAAAATAAACTGTTTCGATTTTAGTTTTTTTTAAATTTTGATAATCATTTATTAACTGTATCAGATTTTCGTGTGCGTTGTGCCCATTTTTGAAAATTTACTGAATTTCAGAAATTAATCTTGTAGAGCTTTTATAGATTTTTTTTAAACATTTAAACAATTAAATTCTCGTAAATTCTTCGTAAATTGACACATTTGTAAGTTTAAATAAGATTCTGATATTTTGAATAACATTCTGGACGTTTTGTTGCTCTGATTGCATGTTTTCAAAATTTTCAATCTCCACAAAACTTTTTTTCAGGTTCTTCAACCCCATTGAAACTCATCATATTTAATAATATTTATTATAATAATAATAATAATAATAATAATAATAATAATAATAATAATAATTCATTAGTGCTAGTACAGAAATGTTTACACAGGTCAAAAAATACACTTAAACACATACAAACTGTAAAATATGAAATATACAATATAAAGCAAGGACTGATGCTAACAAACAGCAATATACAAATATCGAACCGTAAAAAACCAGCATACATTTGATTGAAAATTTTGAATATATATAATATATGATATGAACATATTATATATATATATATATATATATCTATCATAATTATTTTTTGAATCAGTATTAAGAAATTAGGAACAACGTAATAACAACGTAACAACATCCAATGAATTTAAAAAAAAACTTTCGGCGGCTTTCATCAACTATCACCACTCCCGCTTGATTACGAGTTATATATGTCATCGTGGGTAGTAAAACGTCGGCGGGTACGGGTAGCAACATCGGCGTTTTTTCAGTGAATACACAATTATATATTTGCAGCAATCTGTAAGTTTACTAGTTTGTCATCAGAAATAAGACGTATTGAAACAAATACTTTTTTGGGATTGATGTACAAGAAAATAATGCAGTTTTCAAGTAGGTTTCATATTCCCAGTCATTAAAAATATATTCCTTTAGTACCTAATACCATTCTTAAAACAATACTGTATGTCTACAGCAAGTATTTTATGATGATCCACATTGCCAATTTCGAAATTAAATTCATAAAGACATTTATTTCATCAAATAAGTTTATGTTAAAAACTACGTAATAATAAATCATTTAATATTCCCGTAACTAAATTCTTAATATGTTACCGAATTCCATGAACATCAATCCCAAACATTTACTTGATGGCGCCATCTATTGGTTGTTAACTATGTAGTCGCCCTTTTAACACGCAAACATAAAAACAAAAATCGAACCTTGGAACTGACAACTACATCAATACTACAGTATAACAAACTCAAAACATCACAAAAACACAACATATAAACATCTTCAAACGAATAATAAGAAAGGCGAGACCCAATAAACACGGGATGTCCGACATCAACCCCGACAGGGAAGCACCCATACCCAGGCCCGACAAGAGGGGGGTGGGGGTTGACGGGGAAAATACCCGGGGCCCCTGGGTTCTAGGGGCCCCGGGTCTTTGATATCTTAAAAACTTAAATCGTGCGGATCACGTGACTTAAAAAGCGACTTGAAGCGACTGTCGCACGTCGCAGTTGCCAAGGGCATCGTCGCACTTTGGGGGGATACGTCTCGCTACCTCTTTCCTGCATGCCGGTGCATGCGGACGCGAACTTCGGTCAGCTTACGCCGCACAACTGGCCACGCAGTGGTGTCCATAACGTCGATCGCGATCGACCGGTCGCTCGCGAAGCCTTTAAATGAAGATAAATATGTGGGAAGAAGAATCAGATTTTTTTTGTCTTCACATTTAGTCGATCTTGGCAAGACATTTTTATAATCGATCTTCGAAAAGTCGATCGGTCAAAAATTAGTGGACACCACTGATTTATATGATTGAAACGTGAAACGTGTCGACCTTATTAGCAAAGCGATAATTTGCTTATCAACATGCAGCATTATTAAAAAAAATTAATTAATTTTTTTAAAAATTGATAAATGATATTAATTTATGTGCAGAGCATAATGAGTCAGCGTTATAAATCCGGATGCGAAAAGCGTAAAGAACGACAAAAGAAGCTTGAAGAAAATGCTAGAGGATGAAGAACATTGGAAAATTTGGGTTTCATAACTTTATCGAAATCCCAACAAGATGAAAAACAAAACCCTTCCGAATCAATAAATGCAAAGGAATCTGATGGAATTCCTACACTTTCCTTGTCTACGTATGTTGCGGATCCTTCAAGTTCAAGAACTGAAGAAACAATATTTCCCTTGTCTGAAGAATCGGCCAACTGTGAAATGGAAGAAGCATCCACAAGTGAATCTATGGATGTGAATTTACTAAACATCGACATTGGATTGTTGAAATTAAATTTAATGAGAAAGGATGTAGAAGAGGCTATTCAACGAGGTCCAGAATTACATCCAGCAACATTTCCTGTTGATAAACAGGGCAATCAATTTCTAGTAAATTTGTTAAAATTGCGTTTAAAAAATAATGAAATTATTGCTCAAGATTGGCTTGCTTGGAGCAAATCGAAAAATGCTCTGTTTTGTTTTCCTTGTCGTTTATTTTATAATTTTCGAGAAGATCAAAGATCAGTTTTGGCTACGGAATTGGGTCGGCAGCCTGATAGAGGATATAAAAAACTATATGATAGAATACCTGAGCATGAAAAATCAACCCACCATAAATCTTGTTATAGCCAGTGGCGAACTGTAGAAAGTAATATTAGTAAAAATAGAACAATTGATTGCCTTTTAGTACAACAAATACGAAATGAAATACAAAAATGGACAGATTTATTAAAACGATTCTTAGATGTAACTTTATTTTTGGCTGAACGAGGTTTGGCTTTCAGGGGCAGTTCACATTTGATTGGAGATTCAAACAATGGAAATTTTCTCGGAATATTAGAACTTGTCAGTCGTTATGATCCACGTTTGGAAGCACATTTAAAAATGGTGAAACAATCACAAATCGAGAAACAGAGATTGCAAGTACATTATTTATCGGCAGACATTCAAAATGAATTCATATCATGCTGTGCCGATTATTTGAGAACTTGCATTTTGAGGGAAAGAGAAACTGTAAAATATTATTCTGTAATTGTAGATGCAGCTCCCGATTCCGCCCATATAGAACAAACTACATTTATTTTACGATACGTCTCTGTAAATAATCATTCAGATGAATACGAAATTAAGGAAAGATTTCTTGCATTTGTAAACTGCAATAAGAAGACTGGAGAAGATATTGCAAATTTAATTCTCGAAACGCTTGAAAAATATAATATTCCTATAAGCGAATGTCGTGCACAAGGGTACGATAATGGATCCAATATGAGTGGCTCATATAAAGGTGCTCAAGCTCGTATTTTGCAAATCAATCCACTGGCAATATTTTCCCCTTGTGCATGTCATAGTTTAAATTTGTGTGGTGTTCATGCAGCAGAATCTTGAGGTTGTAACGTTTTTTGGTACGGTACAAAAATTATACAATATTTTTAGCAGTAGCCCTCAAAGATGGGAAATATTAAAAAATAATACTGGACGTTCATTGCACTCTATGTCAAATACACGTTGGTCTGCTAGAATTGAATGTATTAAACCAATTGCTGAAAATATCCCTGCAATTAAAAGTGCCATAGATTCTGTTCTAGAATTAAACTTAACATGGAAAATTCGTTCAGATCTGAACGGAATAAAAAAATATATGGAATCGTTTGAATTCTTAGTAATGGCTAAAATTTGGTACAATGTCCTTCAAGCTATAAATTATAGAAATATTGTTTTACAAGCTCGTGATTCGACAATTGATGTAGAAGTAGCGAATTTGTCAAGTCTTCTTGATGAATTACAAATAATAAGAGATAGTTGGGAAACTCGCTTCAATGAATGTAAATTTTTTGGTTCATCTTTAGAGATAAATACAGATTTTGAAACAAAACGTAGTAAAAGGAAAAAATGGGGGAACGAATTAGAAATGACACCAAGTGACGGATTCAGAACAAATGTTTTCAATGTTTTCTTAGATTGTATTATTGGAAATATTACAAGAAGATTTAATGCGGCTAAAGAAATTGATTCGTTATTCAATGTATTATGGTTATTTCATAACCTTAATGATGAAGAAATACAAAAGAAGTCCGAAAAATTACAAAAAGTATATGAAAATGATATTGACCATAATCTTGGTGAAGAAATACTCCATTTAAAATTTATTTATGATGCCAATATACAAAACAAATCTCTCTCGCCCATTGAGTTACTAAACATCATTAAAAAAATGAAACTGGATGTATTGTTTCCCAACATAATAATAGCAATAAGATTATTTTGTACGATCCCTGTAACCGTTGCTGATGCAGAACGATCCTTTAGTGTTTTAAAAAGGATAAAAGATGTTTTGAGATCCACAATGTCACAACACCGATTGAATGATTTAGGAATGTTGTCGATTGAATCTGAAATGGCTAAGAAAATTGATTTTCAAGACGTAATTAATTTGTTTGCTAGGCGCAAGGTTCGGAAAGCAACATTCTAAAAAATAATTTGTTTTTTGTACTTTGTTTTGTAATTTTAGTTGTAAACGTTTTCATTTTTGTAAGAGAATTATTGATGGATACATTGTTCCAATAACAACTAGGATATTTTTCGGTTTCCCGCTTCATTTATAAATGGCCCAACGTCCGAGGGGAATTTTTTTTTCACGCTCTTGGCAGGGGCCCCCACAAGAAGTATATCCCCGGGGCCCCAGAAGTCCTCTCGGCGGCCCTGCCCATACCATCAGCCCGGAAATACCCTCGACAGATCAACATCCGTGACGAAGAAGAAGCGCGTTCTTCCTGTTACATGCATGCAAATATATGTACACCTAGACAATGTAAATTTAATACTATTAAGATTTATTAAAAAAAATTAAAAATCGAAAAAAAGAAACGCTAAACTAATAACTAAACACATGTAATTAGACTACAACATTTAATCGCCACAGTAAAATATCCCTCATTAATTATTAATATTCAAATATTCCAACATGTATGGTAAAACTATTTGGATATAGTGCAAGATTGTACCGTTGTAGAGTGATAATCGATGCTGTCTGAATAATTCAACTACTGCAGAGGGACCATTCAGCGACGCCACCTCTGCGCGACATTTTAATTAGACTTCTTTCCTCCCCGGGCGTAATTTATGGGACGTAATTTTTTATCGGCTACCAGCGAGGTCTAATTAAAAACTTGCGCGCACACACACAGAGAGTAGTTGTAATTAAACTTAAACATGATTCCGTCCATAAAGGCCTGTAATTTGTAATTTTAGACCCTAATATAAGCAATTTATGATCCTTCATACACCGGCCTACTGCCAACTGTCATTAAATTAAAAATATGTGTTGGCTAGTTTCACGAAGCACGTCGGTTTATGATGGTACTGCATGTTTTGCGTTTGAATGACATGAGCAGCGACAGGTGTCAGTCGAAGTACATTGGTCGGATAATCATCGCATTCGCATTAGCCTCCTCTTGTTGAGATTGAGGGTCTATATTTGATTCATACTGCCAATCATTTTTTTTTGCGATTTTAATAAATCTAATAATAACTAATATTTGTTCCTTGAAAAATAAAACCATCCAATTGTAATTCCTGTTATATTTATGATCAATAAAATATATTATTTTCGTTAAAAATTAGGTGTTGTTCACATTACATTTTATAAAGTTCACGATACTGTCATTAAGGTAATTGCTTAGATTATTCTTATATCAAAACAGTAAAACAGTCATTATCGTTAGTTTATAAAAGATGTATTATAGTTATGATGTATTAATAAAAAAATAAATGTCGTACGTTGTTAATCTTAAACATTTTTTTAGGTAATCTGCAACGATGCGGCATAACATTAGACTTATGTGGCCTCATTTATATTTGTATACTTTATTAGGTAAATTGCTACTACATTTATGTTCTATTTCTAAATAATATACAATAGAATAATATATTATTATAATATTCAGTCTAATCAAAATTTATACTTTCCTTGCTAATATCTTGATGAAACATATTTTTATTGTAAATGTATATTATGTATAATTACACATGTTTTGTTTCATATATATTATCAGTTTCCTGACATGTGTTTCGGCTTATTCAGCCTTTTTCAACGGATTCTGTTTACAATACAATTTATTTGATTGATGACTTGATTGATGACACATTTGATTAATTCAAATGAATCCCTGCTTTAAAAATATCATGAGCTCGTTTTGAATATTCATTATGTTTTTTTTATTTCCATAATAGCTATTTTTATATCTATCCCTTCTTCTTCTTCTTTAGGTGCCATCTCCGATACGAAGGTCGGCAATCATCAAGGCGATCTTCACTTTTGAGACCGCATTTCTAAATAATTGGTTGCTAGTACAGCCAAACCACTCTCTAAGGTTTTTCATCCATGAGTTTCGTCTCCTTCCTATGGACCTCTTTCCTCTAATTTTCCCCTGCATAATTACTTGTAGTATTTGATATTTTTCTCCTCTCATGATATGTCCTATATATTCCAGTTTTCTTTGCTTAGTTGTCAGAATTACTTCTTTTTCTTTATTCATACGTCTCATCACTTCTACATTCGTTATTTTCTCTACCCACGAGATCCTCAGTATTCTTCGATATATCCATAGCTCGAATGCCTCCAGTCTCTTTATGTCGATTGCTTTCAATGTCCAGGATTCCATTCCGTAGTATAGTATTGATAGTACGTAGCATCTCATCATTCGAATTTTTAGATCGAGGTTTAGATCTCGGCAACTGAAAAGGCTCTTCATTTTAGAAAAGGAGCTTCTTGCCTGTTCGATTCTGATTCGAATTTCTTGGGAGCTATCATTATTTTCATTAATGGTTGTGCCTAGGTATTTGTATTCTCTTACCCTTTCAAACATGTTTAATCTATCTCCTTTTTCAGAAAATTTAATGGTTTGATATTTCCTAATTGGTGTCCTGTTTCTATTCACTGGCACGTTAACCTTGTTTGTCCACTTAAATTCTGTATCGCCTTTTTATGTTAAAAATATAATATATTAAAATTATATTCGTTATCTACAGGGTGTCTCTAAAATTATGTGGACATGGCTTAATAACAGATTACTGGGATCAAAAGAAGACGATTTAACCAAACTTATACAAATGCGTTTGGTTTAGCCAGTATTCAGCTTCAGAGTTAATTTAAAACAAACAAAATTTGCTTATAACAAGAGAATGTTACATGATTTGGATGTTGTTTGGTATGACACTCTATACGGGTACAACGTATATTTTGACATAATATTGTTATTATCAGTAGACCGGTTGTGTACAAAATAAGGGTGGCCAAACATTAATATATTCATATTTTTTTAATGACGAAGCATTAAATGCTTCGTCAAATAATAAAAAATAATTTAAAAAAAAATCTAATCGGACGCAGGCATTCATTATTAAGTTATTTTTTATCTTTATAGTTTTTCATAGCTGTTACAGCTTCGGCACAAAAAAATGAAATATGAAATATAAATACCAGCTGATTATGACCTACGCTTTGCGTTTAGCCGATTTATTCAGGAAAAAAGAGCTGAACATATGCTTTTTAACCAGAAAATTCTGTCCACTGATGATTTGTTTCCAAACGAGTGTAGCGCAGTCACTTTTTTTTGTGTCGAAACCTTAACAGATATCAAAAACTATAAACATACAAAAAAAACATAATAATAAATGCTTGCGTCCGATTTTATTTTTATTTAATTTATTTGCTTTTGTCATTAAAAAATATGAATGTACCGTAAAACGAGGTTACTTAACTCCTGTGGGGCATACATTGCTCCAATTTCTGACTTTACAATTTTTGCTACATTGTGGTAGTTGTGTAAGGGTTTACGCTTCTACCTTAACTTTACCCACTTAAAGTGGATATATATATATATATATATATATATATATATATATATATATAAAGAACGGCAACTAATTAATTTATGTTTAATATCTTTTTGTACAATATATATAAAAGGTTTTCACAGACAATACCCTTTCTTATCTGTCACTTCTTTTTCTGTTATCTTTTTCTGTTATTCTTCCCTTAGCAACCTCCGGTGCCTTTGATCTGTAGGGTATCATAATTTCGGCACACACACTACACTACCCTCCCCCCGAAGGAACGTAGCAAACGCGTACGTGAGTAGCAAAAGTGACTCGCTTCAAGCGTCGTGACGAAAGAGAAAATTTAGAAGGATGGGAGAGTATTGAAGGCAGAATAGGAGGAGAAATGGAAGTAGTTAACACGTGAGGGAAATGCTCGCTTTCCACCAAGAAACAGGGCTTCAAACGGTCAACGGAAACTGTCACCTCCTTATCGTTCACCGATAGCAAGAAATATTTAGAAAAACGGCGGACTACGCGAAAGGGGCCCTCGTAAGAAGGTTGAAGGGGACCTTTCACAAAATCTCGCCTAATAAACACGTGAGTAACGTCTTGTAATGAGGCAGGGACATAAAAGGGTGTGGCAGCCCTGCGAGATTCAGCTGGCACGAGCGATGCCATTCTGCGTTTTAAGTCGTTTATAAAAGTCTCTGCGCAAAAATCAGTACGATTGACTGATTTGGGAATCGTCAGGAACGATGCAGGCAACCTGAGTGGACAACCATACACATACTCTGCAGAGGTAGCCTTCAATGGTTCACGATAACATGTACGTAGACCAAGTAGTACCAACGGCAATTGTAAAACCCAATTCGTGGGATCCTCTGACATCGCGAGCGAATGTTTAATTTGTTGATTTAAGCGCTCTACTAGACCATTGGTCTGAGGATGATAAGCTGTGGATTGCTTTTGTTTGATTCCTAATGTAATATTGAAATCAGACCATAATTTTGATTTAAATTGTTGGCCGCGGTCCGTGATTATCATTGAAGGAATACCAAAGCGGGCAATCCATATTGTCAAAAAAGCCAACGAAACTGACTTCGCTGTAATATCTGTTAATGGTATCGCTTCTGGCCAACGTGTAAATCTATCTATACACACCAAGATATATCTGAAATTGCCACACAGGGGCAGTGGTCCAACAAGATCAACGTGGATGATCTGGAAACGCGTGTCTGGCTTGGTAAAATCGGTTAGTGGAGATTTGACGTGACGGTTTACTTTCACCGTTTGACATTTATAACAAGCGCGTACGAAATTTCCAATGTGTTTCCTCATGTTAGGCCAAACATACCTGGCGCCAACTAAAATTCTAGTGGCTTTAACACCGGGATGTGAAATTGTATGCAGGGCTTCCAGAATATTTTTCCTTAATGATTTAGGAACAAAAGGACGTGGAAAACCTAAAGAAAAATCAGCCCATACTTTAGTATTTGAATTTTCAATTTCGCATAGCTGTAATTTTAAAGAATGATCATCAGCAGCTAATAATGTGGCTAGTTCCTCATCAGAATCTTGAAAGGATTTAAAAAGTTCTACGGTGGGAAATTTGACAGAGTTAATTTCTATCCTAGACAATGCATCTGCGACCTGGTTTTTTGAACCGGAGATATGTTGAATGTCATTGGTAAATTGGGCTATGTAGGCAATATGTCTGTATTCTCGATTCGAAAAACGGTCAGATGAGGAATTTATGGCCGAAACAAGTGGTTTATGATCTGTATAAATAGTGAAGGGTCGACCTTCTAAATAAAATCGAAACTTCTTTACCGCCAAATAAACCGCGAGAAGTTCTCTGCCGAAAGTGCTATATTTTCTTTCAGTAGGGGAAAAACTTTTAGAGAAGAAGGATATGGGACATAACAAGCCAGGAACGGTTTCATGTTGTAAGACTGCGCCTGCTGCAACGTCAGATGCATCAACCATAATGCTCAAATTTGCATTTTTACTAGGAAAATTAAGTAAGGTGGTTGAACTCAAAACTGACTTGATGCTGTCAAAGGCGAGTTGTGCCGGTTTTGTCCATAGTATTGGAGAATTATTGTGCTTTGCTAATTTAACTACTTCTACCAATGGTGCCAGAATAGAAGAACATGCTTTAATAAATCTATGGTAGAAGTTGATCATTCCGAGAAAACGTTGCAACTCTTTCTTGACACGTGGTTTGGGAAAATCAACAATAGCTTTGACTTTATCTTTCAAAGGTGCAAAACCGAAAGAGGAAATGGTGTGTCCAAGAAAATTTAATTGATTTACTCCAAAAATGCATTTTTCTAAATTAATTTTGATATCAAAATTAGATAATTGTTGGAAGATCAATTTTAAATGTTTTAAATGTTCTTGTTCAGATGAGCTGTAAATTAGAATATCGTCCAGGTAAGCAAAGCAAAAATCAAAACCACGTAACACTGTGTCAATGAAGCGTTGAAACGTTTGAGCGGCGTTCCTCAAACCAAAACTCATGCGAGTATATTCGAAAAGGCCAAAAGGGGTGATGATAGCTGTTTTTGGTATGTCTTCAGGCGCTATGAGTATTTGATGATAGGCTTTAACGAGATCAATTTTGGAAAAGAAGGTGCAGCCAGCACAATTTTGAGTAAAGTCCTGAATATGAGGTAAAGGGTACCGATCAGGTTCAGTTACTTTGTTCAAAGCACGATAGTCCCCGCATGGACGCCATTTCCCACCTTCCTTCGGAACCATGTGAAGAGGAGAGGCCCAACTGCTCGACGAAGGTCGGATAAATCCTAATTTGAGTAAATAGTTGAACTCTTGTTTCGCTATTAGTAATTTATCCGGCGTTAATCGACGTGCTTTTGCAAAAACGGGTGGTCCACATGTCTTAATGACATGTGTGACCTTGTGATTCGGTGAAACGGTTGGGTTAAAAGGACGAGTTAAGGTGGGAAATTGGTCAACCAGTGTTGTGTAAACAGAGCGTCCCAATGCAGCAGTACAAATGGGAGCAGGGCCAGTAACATCAACGATAGTGTTTGTAGCTGTTGTTGTGTTAATCGCATCGTGATCAAGCAACTGTTGATTGCGGGTATCAACTAATAAACCGTAATGAGTTAAAAAATCCGCACCAAGAATAGAATGGTCCACTTTGGCTAATACAAAAGGCCACGAGTACTTTCGTGAAGCTGATAATTGAAATTTTAAATGTGCTGTTCCATACGTCGGAAAAGTGACACCGGTCACTGTTGTTAGGCGAAGGAAAGCAGGAGAATGTGTGTCAACAAAATTTTGGTCAACTGCAAAAATACTAATTTGTGCTCCGGTATCAACCAGAAAACGTGTACCAGTAACAAAATCAGAGACGAAAAATAAACGACTTAAATTGGACGCAGGCTTAATGGTTGCCATTAAACCTGCGATGGGGAGTTTTTTTCCCATTGGCAAGGACTCACACATTTTTTTAGCAAAGTCTCTAAAATTGTGGTGATACCAACAGAGCCTGCCAGAAGGGTCATCGTTCGAAATTCTACGACGACGTGATGAAGAACGGCTTCTGAAGGAAGATGAACGTCTTTCACGAGTTTGAGTTTGAGGGCATCGTAATTGAGCAACTTGATGCAACAAATCCGCAATTTGTTTTTGCATGTTTGTAAAAATATTTTCAAAATGCGTAAGGTCAACATTTGGAGTAGGAATAGGAATTTTGGTAGTCGTAAAAGAAGAGGAGGCGCAAATTTGTGGATTAGTCGAAATTTCTAAAATTTGATCGGCCATAGTGGCCAGATCTTGAAGTGAAGATGTCCGCGAGGAAACCAAAATACGCTGAACGTCAGTTGGCAATCGCTGTAGAAAGATTTGTTTAAGCAATCCCTCATCAATTGGTGTCGTTCCCAGCAGCTGCATCAATTTGCGAAGGAGTTGAGTAGGGGTGCTGTCACCCAATATTTCGTTAGAAAGGAGCTGCTGTAAACGACGCTTCTCCGACAACGAGGTACGCTTAATAATTTCAGATTTGAGGTATTCGTAAGGTTCAGAAGATGGAGGATTGCACAACAAGTCACGTACCTCAGCAGCAATATCGGCTGGCAGAGATGCCACCACCTTGTAGAATTTACTCAAGGAAGACGCCACACGGCTGTTTCTAAATTCGGCCTCTATCTGTATAAACCAGATGGAGGTATCAGTTCTGCTAAATGGTGGCAGCGTGCATTTAGAAAAATGGGCGTAAGAATCCGAAATTAAACTGGAAGTTAAGCGGTTCGTAGGGGAAGCCTGATCTAAATTAACTGTCAAATCTGACTGAGGGACGTCAGTGTTCATACTTTAGGGTATGAGAACAAATTGATAATCTAATAAAGGATAGAGGGTGAGGTAGTCGTGTGCAAAAGGTCGAAAATAAGAAAATTGATTATATTACCGTTAAATTCAAGGTACCCTAAAAATGAAAAACACCGAAGATTGCAGGTAATGTGACAGGCGGTTCCGCTTGACTTCTGTTCCAGCAGTTGGAGTTCCCTAAGTTAAATATGTCTTCGTCCAATATGGGCACAGGCATACAGTTTAGAAGATCAGGTCGAGGGAAGTTCTGCTTCTCGGTGACGTTGTCCGTAAGAGCGAACTAGGGGTATATCCGCGTTCCAAGGGCTTGTTCTCAAGGGATAGTATTGGACGCGAACTGGTCCGATTGAAGTGCTCAAATCGATCTTGTTGAGAAGTTATCACGTCGCAGAAAGTTGCGTGTTCAAACGTCGGGGTCACCAGTGTAAGGGTTTACGCTTCTACCTTAACTTTACCCACTTAAAGTGGATATATATATATATATATATATATATATATATATATAAAGAACGGCAACTAATTAATTTATGTTTAATATCTTTTTGTACAATATATATAAAAGGTTTTCACAGACAATACCCTTTCTTATCTGTCACTTCTTTTTCTGTTATCTTTTTCTGTTATTCTTCCCTTAGCAACCTCCGGTGCCTTTGATCTGTAGGGTATCATAATTTCGGCACACACACTACAGTTGAACAGAATAAAAAGTGGTAAAGTCTGTTTTCCAGTAGAGAGCACTCTGATATGCATCTAAAACAACGCAGTTATACTACTCCCCACTTCTTGACCTTCAAACACTTGCTTGTTTGAAACAACCCATTTAGACAACAATTGTGGCCGGTAAAAAAATCATTATGTATAAAAATCACTATATCAATAATAAGGTAAGTTGTATTATGATTTAATGTATTATCATGTTAGCTCTAGAAAGTCGTATGAGTTGAACAATCTTCAACCGTATTTCATTTTTTTTCATAATGTTTACCATTTAGAGGTTATATTGCGCCGAATAGGGGGATACTTTGCCACACTATTTTTTTGGAGCAAAGTTACCCCAAGCGATACTTGTTTATTTTAATTAGTTATAAATTTGGTTGCAGATATGCGAAGAGTGTATAAACAAAACTAGGCGCTCTGGCTTATCAACATTATACCCAAGAAACTTTGCAACAATGTTTAAAATCAGTTAGAATTAAACTAATGACGCAGAGAAAAGCCGCACAAGAGTTTAAAATTCCGCGGTGAACTATCATTAATAAACGTAAAGGCAATCTACTTGAAAAGCGTGGAAGATCCACGATATTGTCCGAGGAAGAAGAAACTGGATTTGTAAACTGTATATTAGCCTTCAGCACATTTGGTTTCCCACTAGACTCTTTTGATTTGCGCATGATCGTGAAATCATTCTTGAGCCGAGTTGGTAGAATAGTGATAACTTTTCAAAACAATATACCTAGTAATGAGTGGGTCTTATATTTTCTGAAACGCCATCTAGAGCTCACTGTATTTGCTAGTAATATAAAACGCAGTGGAGCATCTATAAATGCTGAAATATTATCGGATTACCTCTCAAATTTGGGGAAAGTTGTGAAAGACGTGCCATTAGAGAAATTTGGAACTGTGATGAGTCGAATCTGACAGATAACCCTGGCCAAAAAAAGGTGATAACCAAACGTGGTTGTAAATATCCTGAAAAGATTCGTAATTCATCCAAAACTAGCATTTGTATTATGTTTGCTGGTAGTCCTGCCGGAGAACTCTTGCCTCCATATGTAGTTTACAAATCTTCTTGCATGTGGACAACCTGGACCGAGAATGGGCCCAAAGGCTGCCGTTATAGCTATAATGCTAGTGGTTGGTTCGATGCCAATAGCCTTTCAGACTGGTTTGAAAGCCTAATGTTACCAAAGTTAACAAAACTTGAAGGCAAGAAAGTTTTAATTTTCGACAACTTATCCTCCCATATATCAGTACATGTTCAAAATCTATGCAGAGATATTGATATATCTTTTGTATGCTTGCCACCAAACATCACTCATTTAACACAACCGCTGGATGTGGCTTCTTTTCGGGCAATGAAAATTGCGTGGCGGAAAGTATTAGCACACTGGAAGGAGACTGCAGATGGTGCCAAAAACACAGTTCTACAAAATCAACATTTTCCATTTCTCCTAAAATAACTTATGGCTGCCTTAGAACCCAATGCTGCTGCAAATTTAATTTCGGGTTTCAGAAAATGTGGCATTTATCCAGTTAATATTCAATAGCTTTTGGCAATGATTCCACGACCTCCAGGTGACAATAATGCTGTAGAACATTCATTTCTACAATCTTTAGAATCAAAAAGATTAGAATTAACCGAAACAAAAACCAGGAGGAGAAAGATAATTACTGTTGCTGCTGGTAAGAGTATCGGGCTCGAAGTCCTTGATGATGATCAAGTTGGCGAAGAACCACAGACATCAGTAAAGAAATATCGCAAATCAATAAATGTGGATAGTGACTTGTCAAATGATGAAATATCTTTGCGGGATTCTTCTGAAGACGGGGATTTTGTGGGTAGTATATTAGGAGAAACCCGGAGGATGATGTAACTGAAATGGTCGGTTCTGGACAAAAGAGCATTAAAGACCTTTCATTGCCGGATGTTGTCAAAGAAATAGGAGAATATGTTCTCTCCCAATATGAAGGCGAAATTTTTCCGGGAAAAATAATATCATTTGATAACAATGGGGCTACACTAAGTGCAATGATGAAGTCCTTAAAAAACTGGAAATGGCCTGATAAGTCAGACACTCTTCACTATTATTGGAATGATATTATGGGCTGAATTCAAGAGCCAAAAAAAGGTCTCGAATCGGGGATTGTTTTTCAGTTCCAGTCTTAGACAGACTGTGGGGTAGATAAAGGATAAGATGTGCTTCAGATAAATGTGTAACGGTCCAAAAATAGCGTTGGCAGAAACTGCTTTTTAATAATTAACTGGCGTATAGACCTGCACGGTAGGCAACCATGCTTGCATTTTTTTGTTGTGGTGACGCGTTTCCCCGTGAGCGATTTTTAAAATTCGCCGGCGGAGCGCCGCCATGAGGCAGAACTGAATTGACTCGTGCCCAGTATAGATCGTGCCAGAAGAACCGTTGCAGATAAGGTATATCACCATCCGGTTTACGGGAATAATCAACGGTTCTCAGCTAACCACCCTTGAGGGGGATTGAGGCACCGAATACGGGGCAGAGAACACGCTCATAACACCTGAGTAAGTAGTTATTTCTTCTCCTCTTCGTGAAGCCACGTGTCCGGCCATTTTGATTAAGGCCATGTGCTTCCAGGCGTTTGGCCACGGGCTAAACAGCTCGGCCAAAACCACTCTTGGCTGGAGGCCGCGGACCAAGCCCAGGCGTCCTCGACGGAAACCGCCGACATCCCGGAGCTGAACCCAGCCACCGGCGAGACCATCCGGAACTCAGGCCAGATCCCAATACATATAATTCTTTTTTTGTGTGCTCGATTGAGCCACTTTTCTGTTTATTCTTGTGTGTAAATTGCGTCTACGTGTTTCGTGTCGTACGTGTTTTGCGCTAGTGTACGAGAAAGGTCGCTCCCTCGGCCCTTTCAATCGCGCGATTAGGAGCTTATTTTATTCGGCCGAATAGAGTAAACCCTGCGCGAAAGGGTGGCGTTCGGAGGTATTTGTTTTCAGGAGCGCAGACACGGTGTCCGTCATTGGTTTGTGTGAATAAACGCCGATATTACACTACAAACTCACACCTGTTATTTTTTGTTCCCCCCGCGTTTTCTCATTTACAGTTTTCTATTCTCACTGCGAGATTTAAACCTGGTGGTGTTGGCGCCAAACGGTCAGCGTTGTGACAGTTCGTGATTTCTGAACTTCGCTGACTGTCTGTCGTCCACCCACGCAGGTAGGGTGGAGCCACCCTTGCGACGAAGTAGCAACGAGGTAAAATTACGTGGAGCCTTTTTTTTAACCCCCCCACTCTCTGACACCGAGAGCCTGGCTCTCGTCACTACTTCGAAGGGACCCTCCACTCGCTCCACGGCCTAACGCGCCGACTGCCCTTCAGGTACGTCACAAATGATTCAAACTTACTTTGAGTTATTTTAGTACCTATTCTAAAGGTTTTTATTAATGCGATTGTATTAATGATATGACAATACTTTTTTTCTGACACATATATTCCATACCTAGATAACCTACATACTATTTTGTGTGTGGTACATTTACAACTCATAATATAGTCTTACTCTGCTCCAATACATGTTGTAAAGCTGAATAAGTTACAATGTCTCCGTTGCGTTGGTGCAAAGTATCCTCCCCCTATGAGGGAACATTGCCCCAAACTAAATAATAATTTAAAAAATATATTCCATTATTTTTTTTTTGCAAAATGAATCTCTAGTGTTTATTATCATACGTTGTTCTAGCAGTTTCTATATTATCAACATTTTATGGAAGTGAAAAGGTAAGTTTTGTAAGTACTATTTAAAATTTCAGTTAAAAATGGAGCAAAGTAACCTCGTTTTACGGTATTAATGTTGGGCCTCACTTGTTTTAAACACAACCGGTCTACTGATAATAACAATATTATGTCAACATATGAGTTATACCCGTATAAAGTGTCATACCAAACAACATCCAAATCAATGTAAACGTTCTCTTTTTATAAGCACATTTTGTTTTTTTTTAAATTAACACTCTAGCTGAATACTAGCTAAACCAAACGCATTTGTATACAGGGTGTCTACGCTAAACCGTTCGTTAAAAGTTTACGGGGTTGCCGTTGTACTAAAAATTTCAAGAGAATTCTCGTCATTATATAACTATAATCAGTTATCCTCATGTGAAATATTTTCAACTTTCTATCACTTCCGGTTTCACCGGAAGTAGCACCAACTTTCTTATTTTAACTGGAAAACCCCATATATTATTAAAATTTTCAATTCCTCGCCTAAATTTGAACATATTTTGTAAGAACGTATGTACATTTATCTCTTTTAGTTTTAAAGGAAATTTTTTTTATTTTTTTATTTTGACCTCTAAAAGGTAGCCTGAAATCTATTTATAACTTCTCTTAGGAACAAGATAAAATTATGAGTTACATCTCTAATTATACCTACAGGATGCCTCTATAAGTAAAATAATTGGAAACTATCAATTGCACAATTTCAAGTTTAATTTGGTGCAAGAATTTTATTTCGATGATGCTTCTCAGAGGATATATTTATGCGATTTTTTATTGGTGAAAGAGCAAGAAAATAATCAGTTTAATGTGGATCAGTTTTATTGAATGCTCTACATGTTAGAGTAAAAATTCTATCGCATTTGCCATGTATAAAGAATAAATTGATAATTTGTTGATTTATGTAATAATTCATTTTGGTGATTTTGATATCTGTAATACTGTATTCTAAATGGTTTTATTATTTGACGGTTTGCATTACAATAGCGACAAAACAAAAGCATATCACATGCCTACTAAAGTGCACTTGTGACATGTGAAATTATACCCTGCAGAAATGCGACGAAAGAGTAATCTTCGAAATAATTCAAACAATACTTGCTTTAGGAGTATGGGTGTATTATACTTTTTTGTAGTACATATTTCTCCCAATCGTGCTATGTAATAAGAAATGGGTCATTCCATTTAAAAAAATTGAATTACGAGATATTTAAGAGGCTACTTAGATTTTGACATTTTATAAACACTTATTATCAAAATTGACAGTTGCCAATTATTTTACTCATAGAGGCATCCTCTAGGTACAATTAGAGATGTAACTCATAATTTTATCTTATTCCTAAGAGACGTTATAGACAGATTTCAGGCTATCTTTTAGAGGTCAAAATTTTTGATTTGGTTTGGTTTGGTTCATTTCGATATAATTAACGGTGTAGGTGTAATCGAGCCTGCCGGTCATATTGACTCACCCTGTATATGAATTTAGAGCTGATTGTTTTATATTTTGTGATTGGTATGAGTCAAATAGAATTAATATATCTGTTGTTGGTTTTCTATATGTTGAGAATTTTAATTTGCAGTTTTCAATTTTTGTTGTTAGGTCAAGAAAATTAATTTTACCATTTTGTTCTTTTTCCATTGCGAATTGAATGTTTGTGTTTATAGAGTTTAAAATTATTAAGAACGAATCTAGTTGTCTCTCTGTACCATCCCATATGCAATATATATATATACACTGTGTATCAGCCAAATGCAATAAATTCGATAATAAATAAATGGGGGCGTGTTCGAAAAAACGCTCGGACACGTCGATTGTTATTTTTAGTTGCGCATTTTTTTTCAACAAAAACTTTTTATACAGGGTGTGTCATGTGACCGTGGCCAAAACTAACTTTCTTATTTTAAATGCAACACCTGGTATATTATTCAATTTTTGGATTCTTCAGAAAATTCTAGACATATTTCATGTACAATGTCCTATACCTATCTTCAACTGTTTCGGAAATATTAAGTGTTTTCAGATTTATTGCAAAAATTAACATTAAAAAAAGAAAATTATTTGATTACAGAAATTCGTTACAATACACTCAAAAACTAATAAGTAATACTGTTTATTTCTTGATAAAGTAAAAAAACAATAAATAAATAATAAATTTCAATGGAGGAGATGTTCAAAATGCTCGCCGTGAACGTCTTGGCAACATCCTAATCTTAAATAGAAATTTCTTCTAACGTTACTCAACATCTAGGCGTGACCGATCTAATCGCAAGCATTATTCGTCTTCTTAAGTCAGCTAAGTCACACTTAATAACAATAATAATAATAATAACTAACACTTAATATTTCCGAAACAGTTGAAGATATAAGACATTGTACATTAAATATGTCTAGAATTTTCTGAAGAATCCAAAAATTGAATAATATACCAGGTGTTGCATTTAAAATAAGAAAGTTGGTATAGGCCACGGTGACATGACACACCTTGTATAAAAAGTTTTTGTTGAAAAAAATGCGCAACTAAAAATAACAATCGACGTGTCCGAGCGTTTTTTCGCACACGCCCCCATTTATTTATTATTGAATTTATTCCATTTGGCTGATACACCCTGTATATATATATATACACTCAGATGCAAAGAAACCGGGTCATTGGGTTATTGTTTGCAAAAGAACCATTTTTTTTAAATTTTGATGTTGGTATAGTCCTTATAATAAAATGTTTAGTATTTTACAATCAAAGAGACCGTCAGGATTTAGAAAGAAGCAACATATACTTATTTATACATACTTATTATTTATTTAATGAACATTAATAAGCGAAAACGATAATTTACGTATACACGAAAAAAATGCATTTCTGCAAAATAAACTTAACAGAGAATAATAAATGAAAATGACAGTTAATCGAAAACAAACAAGTCAAAACCCAGTACCCACCTTGATCCTCCATGCATAATGCCGAAAGAGTTTGAGGTAGTGAAGAATGTATATCTTTACATGTTATTTTTGCTAATTAAATAAACTGATAAGTATAATATGTTGTTTTTTTTTACATCCAGATGGTCTCTTTGATTGTAAAACACTAAAACTTTCATTCAAAGGACTATACCAACATCAAAATTTTAAAAAATGGTTTTTTTGCAAACAACGACACAATGACCCGGTTTCTTTGCATCTGAGTGTATATATACAGGGTGAGTCGGGAGGAACGGACCAAACTCCAGGAGTGTATTGTACACGTGAAAATAATGTAAAAAAACTCAATTGTTATTATCCGATTGTTATTTGTTTTCAAGTTATAGCGTAATTAAAATTAAACAAAATTTCATACATTAACGTTTCATAACTTTGTTGTTCTGATAATGTGTCAGTGTATTGTGACATTGAGTTTGTACGATTAAAGTGTTACAAAATGCCACACACTTATTCATATTTAGAATATGCAAATATAGTGTTTGTTTATTGGTTTTGTAATGGGAACGCTACAGCTGCTGTTGAAGAATATCGTCAACGGTTTCCACATCAGAGAAATCTTAATAAAAATGTATTTATCCGAGTTTTCATCAAACTGTGCGAGACCGGAAAGCTTCCCAGTGTTAACATAACATCTGAACGAGCTACTCGACAAAATTTAGAAGAGGAAGAAAATATTCTGGATGTAGTAGCCGAAGATGCAACGATCAGCTCACGAATAATTAGTATTCAATTGGGTATTCCACAAACAAGAGTAATAAACACACTCGACGACCAAGGCTTACATCTATATCATGTACAGAGAATACAGTACCTACAACCGGAAGATTATCCTAAGCAAATGTAATTTTGTCGATGGATAAATAATAATACTCGTGTTGTATCGCGCAATCTTTTTACAGATGAAACAACATTCACCCGTGACGGCATTAATAATACTCACAACTGTCATGTATGGTCAGACAAAAATCCCCACGCAACAGTCGTAAGTAATTTTCAACATTCGGTTTTCGGTTTTCGGTTTTCGGTTTACGGTTTTCGGTAAACTCGTGGTGTGGTATGTTCGATGGTTATTTAATTGGCCCTTTCGTTCTGGAGAATCACCTCACAGGAGCCAACTACTTAAGTTTTTTACAAAATGCATTTGATCAGAATACAAATGTACTACCAGCACGATGGAACTCCTGCCCATTTCGCTCGTCAGGTGAAGCAACATTTGGACGAAAAGTTTCCAGGACGTTAGATTAGTCGCAGTGGTCCTATTAGTTGGCCTCCAAGATCTCCAGACCTCACAGCATTAGATTATTGTTTATGGGGCTGGTTCAAAGATAAAGTGTACTAAGTAAAAGTGGACACTCGGGATGGACTAATTCTACGTATTATAAATGCTGCAGCCGATCTTAAACAAAGACATGACTCAATCAGGAGAGCAACAGGCGCCCTTCGTAGACGAAGCAGAAAATGTTTAGAAGTAAATGGCGGTATTTTTGAACATTTATTATAAGAACGCTATGATAACCAAAACTATGACTATAACTTGAAAACAAATAACAATCGGATAACAACAATTGAGTTTTTTTACATTATTTTCACGTGTACGATACACTCCTGGACTTTGGTCCGTTCCTCCCGACTCACCCTGTATATATATCGTTCTCATATCTGCACTAAAACATTATTGCAACATTTTTTCTTTAATATCTTTCATATATATTTCTGTAAACATCGGTGACACGGGTGATCCCATGGCTAGGTCATCTTCTTGAATATAAAATTTGTTATTAAATCTGAAGTAGTTTTGATCTTACTGTACTGTAAAAATAAGTTGAACAATGTTCCATAAATAGTATATTGTTTTATTAGGAGTAGAAGTGACACTTTTTGTGGCGAGTCTGTAGGTATTGGCTGCCGAGCGGAGCGAGGCAGGCAACTACAGACGAGCCACAAAAAGTTACTTCTACTCCGAATAAAACATGTAATTTTTTCTTCAAACGTCGAAAACAGTTAAAAAGATAATGGAATTAATATTTTTAATTGTCCGAATACGTATAGTTTTAATTCCCAAAGAAGCATGCTATGCAGAGCGTTGCTATGGTTTTGTTTAATTCAATATTTGACATTAAAGTGTATAAAATGGACGAAGACATGTTTCAATGTACACCGCCAGATATTTTAGAATCGGCAAGGGCTGCAACAGAGAAATTATTGCCCACTAAGTCCAGTGCCATCTATGAAGTGGCCTACAAAAAATTTATTAAGTGGTGCGCCGAGAAAAATGTAAGCAATTATAGTGAAAATGTTTTACTCGCATATTTTTCGGAAATGGCTAAGAAGAAAGTAAAAAGTTCCACTATGTGGTCTCAGTATTCCATGGTAAAATCGTTATTAAATATTAGAAATGGTGTAGATATTACCAAATATTTAAAACTACGTGCATATTTAAAAAAACAAAATGAGGGTTATACACCCAAAAAGGCAAGAGTGCTGACAAAGGAACAGTTCGACAAGTTCTTATCCGATGCTCCTAACGAGAAATACTTGGCGACAAAGGTGAGTTCTTAGAATAATAAACAAATACAAAATTAAACCCTAAATCGTATTTTCAGATTATTTTGATATTTGGCATATCAGGGGCATGCCGTTGCGATGAACTCGTAAAAATGAACACGACAGATATTCAAGACTTGGGATCTTTGCTACACGTAAAAATACCAGATAGTAAGACATCAAAAGTAGAAAATATCTGTGGAAGCAGCAAAATGGTTGGCGACAGCGGTGCTGTAAGTGCTGCTGTTGCTGCCAGCGCAATCAGTTTTCAAGGGGCTAAAATATCAAATTGTACCTTTAATTTACATTTTAACAATAAATAAATTTGTGTTTTGTTTGAATTTTTTGTTTTGTTCATCATGTATGCGCACCATATGTATGTGCAATATTAAACCCGCCCTCGTAGGGCGTTCTTATTACAAATTATCCAATCATGTTGTCAAATTTACTTTTACTGCCTAGTCAGTAAAAGTGAAACTTTTACTGACTAGGAGACGAAGTAAAACTTTAAGATTGTGAATCGAGTCACTAAAGGTGTCACTTTTATGACGTTTGAAGAAAAAATAATATATTGTTCATAGTAAATGATATGTGACTAGCAAAATTATTTTCACTCTAACATGACATTTGTCAAACGCCTGTCACGGGTTTTTATGGTACATTGTTAAACTTATTTTTATTATTTCTGAGGAGGATTCTGGTACAAACGTAAATTAAATAGATGATACATTTACAGTTTTAAATACTATAAAAATATTTCTTTGCGATTTTTCTCTAAAATTAATAGGGGAGCTAATAATTACACACATTTAATTTTACATGTTAAATTCCTATGTTCGCCCCTTATCCCAGACACTCGATATATAGCCAAATATATAAATAAAGTTGTGGTAAAAAAAATTAACGTAATTTTATTGATAATTATAGAAATACTTAATAATTTAATATAATGAAACGTGTATAAGTGATTGTTTTAGCGCGAGTTTGTGTACGCGTGAGTTCATCGAGATCGAGACGAGATACATGGACCTGATCAATGACGCAGTTTCTCAATGCCTGAATTATTCTGTAAAATTTCGTGACCATAGGAGTGAGTCCGTCTGTAAGATTCGATACTTGTCGAAGAAAAAGTTGATGTGATGTTGAAAAATCCCGAAAGACTAAGCGCGCAAGGAACGATTAATTAACGTTCGTCGCATAATTACATCGCGAAGCATTCTAACTATCTCCGTCGAAATGGGACTAATTTTAATTAGCCCCATTTATCCCAACGCAAACAGAATACTACAGTGGTCACGGAGACTCGAGATATTCAGCAAGTCGATAATAATTAGTTCCTGCGTTTCGTGGTTTGTCAATATCGGTGTTGAGGAAGAGAACTAAAAAGCGTGATTATTATGTTAATAACGGATCTGCGATAAACCATGCAGCATCTGCGATCGCGTACGACTCCTCTTCCATAATTTACATATAGAAGACAAACCTCACATGTAACTGCGGCGATCGAAACGGGCCGAAATTGCCGTTCCGCATTCACGATCCGCAATCGTTAGAAACTTGGCCCCTCCGGTAAAAAGGACGATCTTTCCGGAGCCATTCTAATGCATATAAAGTACAGCCCTTCTTTCGCCAAGACCACGCGGGTGGTTGTGAATGAAAAAGTTATAAACCGCCGCCGTTCACGCCGCTGAGTTGGAATTAATCTGTCACATTAACACGCGCTTAAATAGCCATATCTTTCATATCACAAGAAATGTGCGAGCACGACATGTCTAAATTTTTCATATCTTATAAATTGCTTATTTTTATTTCGCCGGGCCTCAATGATCCTGACAAAATTTTACCACATGAAAACTCAGGGGTATTTTCAAATTTTATTTCATAGCATTTTCACACCACCACTACTTGACTGAACAAAAATACACAGGGTGTCCCACACTTATTAACTATTGAAAGTATATGGGTTTCTCAATATGATAAATATTTGAAAAAAAAATCATATAAACATGGCCGATTCTTACATGGTCTTCTTAACATGGTCCGTTATCTTCACGTGAAATACATTCAACCTTCTATGTTTTATTTTAGCTTAAAAAATCATTTTATGTTCATTTTATATGTAAGTTTTGCATTTATAGATTTAATTATTAATAGGCTAGATAATTTTATAGGCCAATAGTTTCTAATATTAATTCTTCAACATACAAAATTACGGAATGGCTTGTTAAAGAATTTAATGAATTTAAATTTGAAAATGATATATCCACTCTAAATTGCGTTGGTTTAATTTCTAAGTTGAAAGATATTGAACTAAATTCAGGTGACAAATTTATTTCTTTTGATGTAACAGCTTAATTTCCAAACTTTCGTATATATGGAACATCTTAACATTTTATTTTATTCAGTAAATCAAGAAAATATTGAAGAATACTTAAAATTAAGAAAATTATGCATGGGAAATATGCTTAAATTTAACAATATATTGTATAAACAGACATTTAGCACAGCTATGGGTACCCCTCTTTCTTCATTTATAGCAAATTTATTTTTAAATTATTTTGAAAATAATATAAAAAGCAAATATCAAAAATTTCCCATAGTTTGGCTTAGATATATGGATGATGTTTTTGCAATTGTAGATTCTAATTTTTGTATTGAGAGTTTTCTTACTATTCTAAATTCTAAATTTGAGTCAATAACGTTCACATATGAAGATATTAAAAATAACCTTCCGTATAATAAATTAGATTTTGATATTAACAGAAAGACTGTCATACAGACAACTATGTAAATTCCAGCTCTATGATTTTCTATTAATATAAATAATGGGCGTTCTATTTTTTTTTAACACATAGATTGTTTAAATTTCCATTATCAGTACAAAATTTCAATAAAGAATTAAATTATATTCCGTAGCAAAAATTAACGGTTACACTAAACTTTTATTTCAAAAATTTGCAATAAATCTAAGAAGGCTTATAATTTATCTAAACCGACCACACTAAAATTAATAAAACGAAACAATAATACTTACTTTTTTTTGTTGTAAAATAACCTTTAATAAACATTGGGCTAATTCTTTTTCACATCTGTGTTCAACTCTCCTTTAAATAATCATTTTTCTTAAATTTATCAACATATCAATTTTTTTAATTATTATTATTTTTTCAAATTTTGAAAAACATTTAAATAAATTGTTATAATAAATGTTATTTGAACTGTTACTGACGATGAGCGCGTAGCGCTTGAAATATATACCGTGACATTTTTTAAACTCAGAACATAGTCAATACAACGTCCCTATGTTCAATTTTAAAATACACAGGTCAATGCTTGGATGATATCAAGTAACGAAAGTAACGTCAAAATAACAATTTGATGGGTAATCATGATAAACAGAATTGTCAAGTTGTTTGAACTATTATTTGGCTAAAATACAATAACGAAATGTATTAACAGAAGAAAAGATACAAATAATGCATTTACACCATGCAAGTGAATAAGAAATGTTATCCCGATAGACCTATTCCATCAATGGAAACAATTATTAACATTATATCAAGTTTTAACTACCACAGATGCATTAAGTATAAACACCACAAACGAATTAGAACAAACTATTTCTTAACACAAGAAACTATGTTAAACATGTTATGCTATGCAGAAGAAAATATACTTTGCAGTTTCGTGTTCTTCAATCATAAAGGTTTTCAACGAATCTAAATATAAACCTTGCAAATTTTTAAATCGCCAGCTACTAACTAATGAAGACAAATTTAAAACAACAAATTTTTGTGTAGTAATGTTGAATTTAATAATAATCACAATGCAGAAATATTACGAAAAATTATATTTATAGAGTATTATTTACATTTGATGGTGAAGTAAATTCTCAAAATTATCAGTTAGTCTCTATTGATTTATCATATCCTCTTTCCTTGTAATTTCATTCCTTACAGATATTGGTCAAGAATTAATGCGCATCTCCGAAATTCGTCAAGGGCCCAGTACAACAGTAGGGCTAATGTATGGGCAGGTGTTATTAATAATACGTTAATTGGCCCATTTTTCATCGACAGAAATTTAAATTCTAATTCCTTCTTAGTCTTACTTCGTACACAATTAATACTACAGATTGTAAACTTGAATGTCAATGATGTCTGGTTTCAAATATATGGAGCCCCACATTCCACTGCAATGATAGGACGTTATTTACATGACATTTTTGCCAAATGGGTCACCAAATTTGTTCCTAAATGATCTTTTCCTTTATGGGCATCTAAGAAATAAAATTTACCATAATATTATGACAAATGATATTGAAGAACTAAAATATCGGATAAGGCAGACTTGCAATGAGCAAGATACCAATTTCATTAGAATGCTTTTCAAGGTTTTTACATAGGCTGCCATATTGTGTAGAACATAAAGGTGGCCATTTCGTGTATTTATTAAAATATCGTATCATTCCTTACCTGTTCCTGTTACCTTGTGACGTACCTGAAGGGCAATCAGCGCGTTAGGCCGTGGAGCGAGTGGAGGGTCCCTTCGAAGCAGTGACGAGGGCCAGGCTCTCGGTGTCAGAGAGTGGGGGGGTTAAAAAAGGCTCCACGTAATTTTAACCTCGTCCCTACTTCGTCACAAAGGGAGGCTCCACCCTACCTGCGTGGGTGGACGGCAGACAGTCAGCGAAGTTCAGAAATCACGAACTGTCGCAACGGCTGACCATATGGCGCCAACACCACCAGATTTAAATCTCGCAGTGAGAATAAGAACTGAAAACTGAAAAGAATGCCCGATCGAGAAAACGTGGGGGGAACAAAAAATAACAGGTGTAAATTTTGTGGTGTAAAATATCGGCGTTTATTTACACAAACGACAGGACACCGTGCCTACGCTTCCTGAAATAAATACCTCCGTCCGCAACCCTATCACGCAGGGTTCACCATATTCGGCCGAATATCGCAAACTTCTTATCGCGCGATTCAAAGGGCCGTTGGAGCGACGTTTTTCTTACACAAGCGCCAAACACGTACGGCACGAAACACGCAACGCAAATTTTACACAAAAGAAATAAACGATATATCAAATGGAATTAAATTCAAATGAGAACAAAAAAATAAATATCAAGATCTGGCCTGTGTTCCTGGTCTGTGTCTTCGCTGGCGGGCTGAGTTCCGCTCCTGGACGGGCGGCGGCCGATAAGCGTCGGGGACGCCGATCACTCGATACCAGACCTCAGAGCAGGATGGTCGCTGCCTCCAGCCAAGAACTGGCTGGCTGAGCTACTTAGCCCTTACCCCGTAAAAAAAAACCGCTCGGATGTTGTGAGCGTATGGATAGTACCTTGCCTTGTGCTCGGTGCCTCAATCCCCTCAAGGGTGGTTAAATGAGTCCCCGTTTATTATCCCGGAAACCGGATGGTGGTATACCAATTAAAACGGGACCTCTGCACGTCCGCACTATCAGGAAGGCGACTCGTTTCTGTCTTTATGGTGGCGTCTCGCCGGCGATTTTAAAAATCACACACATATAGGAAACACGTCACCACAACAAAAAAAAAGTGTGAGTACGGTCGCCTATAGTGGAGGTCTGTGGACGGAATTAATAACTAACAGGCAGTTTCTGTCGAAGGCGTTTCCGGACCGTTACAACCTGATTAATTATTTGTTTTAATTCGTGTATGGGGTTTATACTCGGTGCATCCGTGGTTGTGAAATTTTGAAATAATATTAAAAATTGTTCCCATTGATGAAGTTAACTATCGGAATAAGTAATGTGACAGCACATTACTTATACTCCGATTTGCATGGTATAATAGTATATAACGCCATTAGGCCGATATGTAGCAGATAACAGGAGCGGGTTAAAGTTTGTAAACCGAGGCGAAGCGAAGCGGAGCGGAGCGGAGCGGAGCGCAGCCGAGGCTTATATTCAACCAAGCCTGTTATTTGCATATCGGCCGTATGTTGTTCGATACTTTTTGTAATACCTAAATTACAAAAACTGGTCAATTTATCAATATTAAATTTGAAAATTAATAAAGTAGTTATCCAGGCGCAATTTGATACCTTAGCAACATCAACGGTTCAAATACAAACAAATAAATCAAAGTGAAATTAGAAAAATAATGTCAGATGTGCAAAGTTCTTCGTTTTGTGGTTTCCCCGAAGATGTACTAAATGAAGCAAATGCTGCCACAATCGATTTACTTCCCCAAAAAAGCAGCAGCAGGTATGAGAAAGAATATGAAGACTTTATTGCTCATAAATATGCGTTGTCATTTAAATAACGTCCACGGCCGTTATTATAACGGCCAAGGCCTTTACGCCTGTCATATCGATCAAGCAGACAGTACTGATAAATGTCAATAACACAGAGGTATTACAAAAAATATATATCACAAAAATTACTTGACTTTACTTGAAAGATCTCAAATGACAGCTAGCTAGACCGATTTTTTACAGGTTAGTAGTATTATTGGTTGTATAGCTAATACTTGCTATTGCAAGTACAGTGTGAGCAACAATGCTTGAGGTTTGATAGGTAGGCAACCAAATACGCATGTTGGTATAACTGATAATATAGAAACAATATCCCCTGGATTGTTTTTCACGTGGCGTAGCAAACAACAAAATGAATTAACTATTTAATCAGAATTACATATTTTTAAACGTTACAATAAAAGTTTACAACTAATGTAGAAAATAGCGGCCTTCGTTTTCAAGACAGATGTAAATTCTACGTTTTTTATTTACAAAAACATATTGGAGCTGCTCTGGAGTTATGTTTCTTATCTCTACTTCAATTGCTTCTTGGAGTTGGGTTAGGTTGTGCATCCTATTTTAAAAAACATAATTTTTCAAATGTCCGAAAAGATAAAAAGCACACGGCGTGAGGTCTCGTGAACGTGGTGGCCATAATCCTGAGCTTATCAATCGATCATCGTAAAATTCCCTTAAATAATTAATTATCGCAAACGCAGTATGAGCAGTGGCTCCGTCTTGCTGAAAATAACCCATTATTTGTTCATCATCCTGCACCTGATTAAGAAATGCTTCCAGAATGATTGTTAGGTAACGCTCCGCATTGATTGTTTCATTGAAAACTATTGGGCCAATTATCCGACGACTCGAAATTCCTACCCAAACACCAATTTTAAGTGGATGTAAATCTGTTTCGATGAACGTATGAGGATTTTCTATAGCCCATGTACGATAATTTTGGCTGTTCACATATCCTGATAAGTGAGACCACGCCTCATCAGTGAAAAAAGTCCTGTCCAGCACATCGTTATCATTTAAATGCTCATTAAAATAATTGCAATAATCAATACTTTTTTAAAAATCAAGTGGGTGAAGTTGTTGAACTACCGATACCTTATACGGGTGCAAATGGAGATTTTTCTTCGCGACTTTTCGGCAACTCCCATACGATACTCCAGTAAGCGGATTTATACATTAAAATTTGTATGCCATAAAGACCACATGGAAGATAAAAAATAACTTTTTTGCACCCTAAAATTAAGAACCAACCTGTTTGTGTTGAAAGTTTTCTTATAGATTTTGTTGGACTTTATTCAAGCTGTTGTTGGACATCGGCAACAATCTCCACCTATTAAGGTAGACGGTCTTCCAGTTGACTTGCCCTTACAAATACAATTATTTCCTTCAAAGCGGTGAATAATACGGTTTTTATGCTGGATAAATATTTTTTAAGTAATGTTGACATCGGGGAAGGTTTCGTTAAATTAATTCATACACGATTGTAATGAATGTGTCTATGTCCCGTCTTCATTAAGTGTTCTACTTCGATAATGAGCCTTAAGGATGAAGGCATCATGTTGTGGTGTAAAATCCATTGGAATCGGAAAGCGATTTCACTTAAACTCTGTAAATTTAGAAGAAAAATTAACTTTTATAATTTTATAACCTTAAAAACTGCAAATCACTTACCATAAATGAAAGATTTATAACTATATGCGAAGAATTGGCATAATGGCAATAAATAATAATACGACGCGGGCGGCACTGGGCTGGGGCTGTCAAATCTTTTGACTTTACAGTAAATTTAATTAACAATAAACTTGGCGCTTAGAAATTCCCCAGTTTTTTCAGCGGGAAATTTAACTTGACTTCAATCATTGTTGCTTTCTCTGTATTAGCAAGTATTAATAAATTGACTATGTTCAGAGTTAGAAAAACTTCACAGTATAACCAAATATACAAATAAAGTTGTGGAAAAAAGGTAAACGTAATTTCATTGATTTTTATACACGTTACATTGTTACATTGTTCTCTAAATTGATGCGTACTTGCTATAGTATTTAACACAAACATGCATTGTATTCTAATATCAATATTTTAATTACCCATGCCATTGGCGTGGCACTTTTTAATACAACCACATTTAAAGCTTCATTTAAATTCGGAAAATTGAAGTAACCTCATCGAGCGGAGATTGCATAACCATTTTTTTTTTCGACCTACTAACCTATAAACCTGCCGCCCATTTATAAATATCCCTAAGCCGGAGTAGGTATTCCATGCATTGTGCATTAAACAAATCATTTACCACTTACAAAAAGTGCGATTATCGATTTTTAGACGACTATTATTTTAATTTGCGCAGAAATTGAAGTAGTGTGGCCCATTACTACCTGACATGATCTGTATCTCAATCGGCCATCTGCGTCATCTCCGATGCCGCATGAATCTATATCTGCAGCAACAATTGATCTTCGCGGCAGCCCCGACAGCAGCTCGCCTCCGGCGCCGCCACAGTGACGCCTCTTTCGACGCCGCGACGTCTCGGCGACTGCCCCCCGCCCCATCGAGCTATTAATCGCGGATCCTGGCGCCTCTCAGACTTGCGAACTGCGTCTCATTCTTTCAAAAAGCGCAAGGGCATTTCGGTTGGACCCCTAAATAACAAACTCGGCTCGAATGTAAATTTCGAGGACCTATTTGGAAGAGATACAATAAACATAATACATAATAACGTAATGTAAAAAATTGTTAAATTTGTAGAAACAAATATCATATTAATTACGAAAAATTAAATAAATTATTTCATTTATTTATTCCTTTGCCTACCTACCTTTTGGTGTAAGGCATACATTATTAATTTTTATAATATTCTCTCCACTACCTCCTATCTTTTGTTATTTCCTTTATTTCTTCCCACGTGTTTCCTTTTCTGGTTGCCTCTACTTTTATTTATCGGTCTTCCGCTCTATTGTTTTCCTGTTGTTCTTGTCTCGTATATTTTCTTAGTGTTTCTTCTCGCATGCATCTCATGTGTCCATACCACCTCATTTGGCCTTCTGTTATTTTTGCCTGTATTGGTTTTATTTTTAAGTTTTTCCTGTGCGTCTCGTTTCTTATCCTGTCTCTTCTTGTTTTTTTTATTTTTTAGTAATCTCCTCTTCATGGCTTTTATTATTTTCATTGGTTTTCCTGTCATCGTCCATGTTTTGCTGCTGTAAGTTAACTGTGGGCTAATTACTTTTTTGACTATTTTTGTTTTTGTGTCTCCTTCTTACTAAAAAAGGTGTTTTTTAACATGTTACATAGTTTTTCTGTTTTTCCTATTTTATCTTCTATTTTATTATCTAATTTTCCATTGCTCTGTATGATTTGTGACATTGTTCTACTTTTTCGATTTTTTTCCTTGTATTTTTATTTTGTGTTTCTTTTTCTCTTTGGCAATTATCATGGTTATTGTCTTTTAGTAATTTATTTTCATGTTTATTTTCTTAATTCTCTTTCTCAATTATTTCCATGGTGTATTGCAGTTCTTCCTCTGTGTCTACAATTATTACAATGTCATCCGCGACAAGTAGTTCTGCTATTTTTGTTATCTCCATTTTCCAATATCCAATTTTTAGCATTTTCATTTTTTGCATTGCTTTCTTCATTGCCTTGTTCTCTTTCCTTATCCTGTCGAATGCCTTTTTGAAATCAACGAAGCATATATGCATTTCTCTGTTCTTCATAATTAGTTTCTCGCTTAGTTGTTTCAGTATGAAGATTTTGTCTTTCGTACTTCTCTCTCTTCCGAATCCGCACTGGCTGTCCTCTATTGTTGTTTCTAGTCTGTCTCGCATCCTTTTTTCGAGTACCCTGGTCATTTTCTTACTTGGTATACTTGTTAGTGTGATTCCTCTGTAATTTTCGCATATTCTTTTATCCCCTTTCTTATGCATTGGTAGAATTATTCCTCTATTCCATTCGCCTGGTGTTCCGCTTCTTATTATGTCATTTATTAGTTTTGTTATTTGTTTTCATAATCTCCAGGGTTATATCGTCTGTTCCTGGTGCTTTGCCGTTTTTTGTTTTTTTTTTATTGCTTCTCGTACTTTTTCTTTTTTAATGTCCTCAATTTTATTCTTCTGCCTTCCCTGCGACTTTTTCTCCCATTCTTGTGTTACATTATCTTCTTCAGCCTGTTCGGTTAATTCTTCGAAATATTGTCTCTTTTTTTTTGTTTTAGTGGCTTTAGTGTTCCGTAGAATAATTTGTGCTTCTGCTCAAAATTCTCATTCATTCTTTCACCAAATTTTGTTCATGAGTTATGTTTTGCTTCTTTTATTATCGTATTTGTTTTGCATCTTTTCTTTTCTCAACCACCCACGCGGAACTCTTGAAGAAGGGGAAATTAAACATTGGCTTCAATAAGGCAAAGGTGGTAGAACATTTTAGCTTCCTTAGATGTTTCAAATGCTGCGAATACGGGCATAAGGCTATATCCTGCTGTAATAACGCAGTCTGTGGCAATTGTTCACAAAATCACGACACTAAGACTTGTAGTACGATAAAGAAGTTTAAATGTAAAAATTGAACACGTGTTAACTCTAACTTGAATTTTCATCTTAATGTCAACCATTGTGTGTGGGATAACGACTGCGCTTGCTACAAAAAAACTATTGATGCTATTAAAGGTAAAACTAAGTACATTACATTTCTACCCGGTTCATGATCAAACGTTTAAATTCAATGAAGTATCTGTTGGGAAAGTTAGAGATGCTATCACTAATATAAAGCCCAGTAGCTCCAAAGATTTTAACGATTTATCGACTGATGTTATGAAAACCTGCAAAGAAGCCTTAATGTCTCCTTTGCAGCGTATTATAAATAAGTGCATTAGTTCTAGCATTATACCTGCAGCCATGAAAGTTGGTTCAATAATACCAATTCACAAAAAAGGTGATAGAGGGGATGTCGATAACTACAGACCAATATCAATTTTACCGTGCTTCTCAAAACTATTAGAAAAAATACTGTTCAACCAACTAATAGATTACTTTGAACGTAATAATATATTTAATAAAAAACAGTTCGGATTTCGGAGAAATTGCGCAACTGCTGATGCTGTAATATCCCTGATAAATGAGATATTGGATGCTTTCGAGGGCGGCGAATTTTCTAGGGTGTCATTTCTGGATCTAAGCAAGGCCTTCGATTGCGTCTCACATAATATCTTGCTACAAAAACTAGAGCGCTATGGCTTTGATAATAACAGCCGAAACTTGATAGAGTCTTATCTTACCGGCAGGCAACAGGTTGTGAGAATAAACGGTAATGTCTCCCGGAGACTCTCTGTTAAATTCGGTGTCCCACAGGGATCGATCTTGGGGCCATTGCTATTCCTTGCCTATATAAACGATTTTCCAGGATGCCTTAACGGTACATGGGTTACATTATATGCTGATGACACCGCCGAAATGAACACAGATACCAACCTTGATGTTGCTGTGTTGAAAAATGAAGATGCCTTACGGATATCGAAGGAGTGGTTCAACAGTAACGGCCTATTGTTTAATGAAACCTATACGGTTTCTATGATATCTACCTTAAGAAATCATTTGAATGCCAAAGAATAGACAGTTGCAAGTTTTCTCGGCTTGTATCTTGATGCAAAATTGACATGGACGGAAAATACCGATAAGCTAGCTAGTCGCCTCTGTAGCAATATATATTTATTGCGTAATCTAGCAAACTCAGCTTCAGACTATATGCTTCAAACTGCATATTACGCTTCATGTCAATCCTTGCTCTCGTACTGCCTTCTAGCATGGGGACACTGTTGGTCGGCACAGAATATTTGCATTACAGCGTCGAGCTATCAGAATAGTAGCAAGAGCTTCGTATCGAGACGACTGTGGACCGCTCTTTCGATCGTTGGGCATCATGACATTGCCGAACCTATATATATATACCAGTGTGTGTTATACGTTAAAAAACACCATAATGATTTCATATATAATTCAGAGAAGCACAACTATTCCACAAGACAGCACGATCACATTTGCGCACCAAAACTTAGGCTAAGTATGTCCCAAACAGGTGTTAGATACTGGGGCCCAAATTTTTTTAATATTTTGCCACCCTCTGCGAAAGCTCTACCGTATGCTTCATTCAAAACATATATTAAACGGTACCTTACGATACATGCTTTTTGCAGCTGGGATGAATTCTTATGCAGTTTTTGACATTGTCCTACTTTGATTGTTAATTTATTCATTTTTTAATGTGTTATCAATGGAAGCCAAAGCATCTTGAGCTGTTTTATTGTGTCCTTAATATGTTGTATATTCTTGTATTTATTGCTAGTTTGCCTGGCTTTCTTTATGTGTTTTTTGACTTGTGTAAAACTTGAATGTTATTTAACACCAATAAAATACTTTACTTAACTTTACTTTACTTTACTTTGTATTTTTCATAATCTTCAATTTTTTTGTTTGTAGGTATATTTTCCATTTCTCTTTTATGTCTTTTATCTCCTTTTTGACTTCCTCTATCCATCAGTTTGTCTTTTTCATTTCCCTGTTTCAAATTATTGTTGTTCCGCAGGTCTCCTTTGCGGCTTCTAGTATATTTCTTTTGAATGTTTCCTATTTGCCTTCTATGTTTAGCTTTATTTCGCTATCTCTCTGAATTTATGTTGTAGTATCTATTTGTACGTATCTTGTGTTTGTGTTTCTCTTAATCTGTAGACCTTTATATTTTCTTTAATTTTTATCCTCCTCTTGTCTGTTTTTTTTAAATTTTCTTCCAATTCATGTCCATTTTTAGTAAGTGGTGGTCACTTCCTATTTCAGCTAGCTTTGTAACTCTTACATTCATTATTTAGTTCTAGCTGTTTCTATCAATTAGGTGGTAGTCTATTATCCTTCTTTCATTTCTGCTTGGCTGTTTCCTTGTGTACTTGTGTATGTTTTTGTGTTTGAATTTTGTATTTGTTATCACAAGGTTGCTTTTAATGCAAAATTGTATTATTCTTTCTTCATTGTTGTTTTTAATTTCTTCTCCTTCTTTTCTCATTATCTCTTCTATTCCGCAATTTTGGAATCCTACTCTTCCATTTAGATCTCCAATTATCATTATGGGTTCTTTTCTTTCATCTACTTCCCTTTGTATGTTTTCAAAGAATGTGTCTTTTTCTTTTTTCTTTACGTCTTCGTTCGGTCCGTATGCTACTATCGGTGTCCATGTTTTATCCTCGACTTGTTTGATTTCTATGATCGTTATTCTTTCGTTTATATGTTTTTCTTTATTGCATCTTTATCCCTTCCGGTGTTATTATAATTCCTACTCCTCCTTTTGCTATTTCCTTCTCATCTACTTCTGTCAATATCAACCAGTATCCTCCATGTATATTTTCTATTCTTTGTCTGTTTTGTTTCTGTGATTCCTAGTATTTCCATTTTATGTTTTCTCATCTCTTCCACCAGTTCTGCTTCTTTTCCCATGTGGCCTCTAATGTTTCATGTCCCTATTGTTATTTTTTCTTATATTTTTTTCAGTTCTTTGTCTGTTTTCCCTTCCACCATTCTTTTTATTTTTATTTTGTAATTGCTATTTTGTTCTGGTTTTGTGTTTTGTTCTATATTATCTATTGTATCATTGTTTTCCATATTCATGTCCTGTGTGTTGCCGATGTTTGTCATTTGTCTTCGTTTTTGGTTTAGTTATTTGGACTCGTTTTTGCTTCAAATAAAATGTTACTAAACTTAACTAAAAAAACTTACTAAAACTCACAAATTCCACACATAGCTACGGGTCTAGCACGTCTGGAATTCATGAATCCGTCGAATGATACTGTGCGAGCAAACATTTTTTTCATCCAAAAGGGCATTAAGCTCTATCGCTAAGCTGTATGGCCTTATATGCAAAGCAGACTTTGATAATAATAATTTTGCTCGCACGGTAAAATACTATAGCAATTTACGCATATGCAACCTCGATATCGACCACTCCAAAAATAATAACATTATGAAAATGTAGGACACAATATATTAGAATTGCCGAAAATTGTCGAAAGGACGAAGATTAAACCGTGAGTTTTATATAGTACACGTTACTATAAATATAAATAATTGATCAAACACGTAAGAGAGTCCAGCAAAATAATCTGAATGCTAAACAACAGGACTGCTTCAGTAATATTAGTCATACACTCAAATCAGCAAACTTTTGTTCATAACGTGTATCCATGTAAGATAATATACATAAATAAATATAAAACGTCAAACTCTCACCGGCAATTCAGGGGTTCAATGCAATAATGAACCAAGTCCACTTTATGAAAGTTCGGAGTTGACCCTGCACAATATTCCTTAAAGTTTATATTTTTCAGTGGTTTGGTGAACTAAGTCCATACTTATTATAAAACCTGACAGATTTGGGGTAATGTGTTGGCCTAGTGAATTATTTCGGATAATACTGTGGTGCAAAAGTGAACAATGTCTAGGCAAGTTCGCAGTTAGTTGCAAGTTAGGGTTTGCGTCTGTTTGTATTTGCAATTAATCTGTATTAAACTATTATCGAGCGTTAAGATAAATATATGTGAAAATAAAGCTAAGTTGATGTAAATGTATTAATTGCTTGCCTATTATCTTCCCATTTTCTTTCCAATTTACCAGAACAATTTTTCTAAGGATATATTGCACATCAATTTAATTGTGAAATTAAATAAGCAAGAATATTGTACTTTATTATTCAAATTTAATTTTCAGAATCAGATTCTGATGATGTACCCCTGATACAATTAGTTAAGAAGAACCATGCAGACGAATTTGTGGAAAACATCTTGAATGGTAAGAAATATTTGTATCGATAATGAATGCCTATGTTTGATTTTTCTTATGAAGAATACAAAATTTGTTTTAGAAATTCCTCAATATTTCAAACACACGGAACGTGGTCGAAAAGGACCTCAAGATAAATAAAATTGGGGCAGAAATAAAAATAAAGTTTTCAATAATAGTGGGAAATCTTAGTTCTCAAAAACAAAGAAGCTCATCCCCGCCAAGACTTTAATGCCAATTTTGACTGTAAGTATCGCAGAGAATTTTATTTTACAAAAGCAAATCAGTCAAATTACAATATAAAATATAGTTGATGATTGGTTTGATTAAAAAACACTTGTTTTATATTGATAATTTATAGTTGTATAATTTTTATATTAACATTTTTATTTTATAATTGGAAAAAGATTATACAGCTTTTATTATTATATTAATTAAAAAATAATAATTATAATATAAAGTATTATTATAATTACTTATACTGTGAAAAATGTTAATCCAAAGGATTTGGAAATATTTTTTAATTAATTCTGGAATTTGGCAGATTTTACAAAGCAAGATATATTTCTGCTTCGTTTGGTAAAACTAATCAATATTCAAATGAAGCGTCCAAGTTAACATGATTCAGGGATACAAAAATTGTTGACATATGAATACACCAGAAGAGTGATAGAGGCAAACATTAAAGTACAGAGAAACAACTAGCTTTGTTTTTACCACAAAGTGAACTTTAATGTCTGTACAGCGTTCTTTCTGGGCTTTCTACAAATAAGTTGGAAGAGGCTTTATAGATGCTTAATGAAAAAAGAGGTTACTTCAGTAGGAGATCAACGTGAATACACATTATTCGGCACAATAAAGTAGATGACTCTGATATCATTATGCATATAAAATCGTTACCATCATATCAGAGTTACTATTGTAGACAAGATAATGAACAAAGAAGATATTTAAGTCCTGTTCTGAAAATGTATGACGTGTATGTTTAGAAATGCTCTGAAGTAAAAAACAACGGCCGTCATAGAGAAATATTACTACAAGATGTTTTCCACTAAATTTGATCTGCACTTAAAAATTCCTTGTAAAGATAGTCGTTTATACGATGATTTATTTTTGAAGTTGCCTACTGAAAGTGTCAAACAAAAAAGAAAGGGACCTAAAGTCCAAAAATTGCCTTATCTAGCTCATTTATGAGCTTAAGAGAAAATCAAAGTCTGACAAGCATATAGTTTCTCCTGAATTTTATGTCTGTACTTTTGATTTACAAAAGGCACTTCAATTGACCGATTCAGTCCTGTAATCCTACAATAAATTATCATAGTCACTTCTAAAACTCGTACAAGATCCTGGCATGACAGTGGAAACCTTCGATCTCAAGTTTATGGTATCTGACCAATTATATCTGCCAAATGATGCAGATTTTGGAGTTAGAGAATCATGTAGTAAGAAAAAACAAAACATTTTTGGGCCAAAAGATTGGTTCGATATCATAAAGAAGGAAAGGAAGAAGAAACCTCATTTTGAAGTCATCGAAATGCAGAGGGAGGAATTTTGAAGTACACTTGCGTTAGAAGAAGCCATATTTAATAGAAAAAAAGATGCTGAGAACGCGCCTAATAACTTGTTGAAAATACGATAGATTCAATTTGAAAGAGGCCAGGAATTCAAATTAAAGTTCAAAGAAACTTTAAGCGAATTCATGAATTTTCGCGTAATTAACATTGAGAAACCAGCTTGTCCAGGCAGAAATCTGCTGTCCTTAAAAAACATTGGACAACAACTGTACACTTCAAAGCGTCCTGTAACAGTGGCCGAGATGAAAATTACCTAATCTATTAAAAATTAAATAAATAAATGCAAAAACTTACATATAAAATGAACATAAAATGATTTCTTAGAATGACATGAATGACTTATTACCATACATTCCTCCTATACACCATAACTTTTTTCAAAACTTACCGCTAGTAACCTCGACATGAGCTGCCCAAAATCAAAATGAGGTTGAAGATGATGAACCAATTTATGAAAGGGAGAATTAAGATAACTTAATAGAATGTCTACTTGATGTAAATTAATAAAGTTTTTTTGATGATTCAGTATTTATATATCATAGTAGTAATTTTATTTATTTACAGGTAAACGCCAATTTTACAAAAATAGTAGTAGTCCGATAGCCAAATAAAGATCCATTATATATATAGTAGTAGTCATATACTTAGAATCATTAATAAAAATAACAAACTAATCATTTCTGCAATACAATATGAATCATTTTATAAAATGAAATATGAGTAGAATTTACTAATTAATACTAATTTTGACTATTTTTTTAGTTATGAGTAAATTGTAAGTTTCCCATATGGATAAATTACCGAAAGACGCGTATGAATTAATTATTAACAACTTCAAACCTCTTTTTCTCAGCTTCACTCAAAAGTGAAGAGACTTGGTTCACTATTGCATTGGACCCCTCAATTATTAAATCGTGCAGTTATCCATTACTGAAATAAATTCCGTCATTTCGGAAATTTTAAATTTACCGAATGAATCAGTCTCTATCAAAACGAACATAAACACATCGTTGTTGCTTCTAATCAACACGCAAATGTTACAATTTTTTGTGCCATTATTTTATTTATTTACTTTTTTATTTACTATGATTCATATTCTTTTATTGTTTTCTTCTTAGTTGGAGTACTTACAGGGTCCGTCATTTCACCTCCCGTCTTCTGTAGCTCAGTTACTAATTGAGTTAGGATTTTGATATTTTGCAGACTTTACTTGCATTCGGTGGCGTATTTTAAGAAAATATTTTTGATTATACAGGGTGTCCAAAAAATGTGTGACGTAATGATGATGTGTATTTTTAAATTGCATGGTATATTTTTTGTTGTTTATTTGGGTGCCCTTTATGGATGCCTACATACCCATAAAATTTTATTGATATCGGTTTAGTGAGATTAGCACAAAAAAATAAAAACTGAAAAAAATCAGTTTTGCACTATTGGTTAAGAAAATTAATAAGGGATAGAAATAGTACCTCATTAATAAAACCATACAAGGTACTCATTAAATAAGGTCTGATAGTAGAGGTAGAGGTAGGTAGGTAGAGGTAGAGATTATTTTTCTGAATCCGACGATGTATAATAGGTTGGCTTTGATGAAATATTCGTTACAGAAAAAAAAAACATTTAATAATTTGAAAAATAAAATAATCGCTGAAATGAAAGTTGATTTTGCATATAAATAAAATTAGGGCCCTTTTGTAAAACATATGGAGCCATTTAATCTTGTTTTTGTTTTTTGAAATCGGCCAATAAGTGAAGGAGTTATGGCCAGCGGCGTTTTTTTAGTATATCTAAATATAGAAATTATATTAAAAATAAGTTTGTGTTTTATGTCGTGTATGTGTATTGTGTGTATGTGTACCAGTAAGTACTCCATGTAAGGAGAAAACAATAAAAAATATTAAAATAACTGGTACACAAAATGGATGAAACTATAACAAAAACTATTATTCATGTTATACACTAGTTTACAAATTTAAGATTAGATGTCACAGTTAACAAACAACATATTAAACTCTAAGATATATCTCATATCACACAATTGATACACATATCGAGGTACTGAAACCTGTTGTATAGCTCTATGCTGTAGAATGTTTTCTGCAGCAAATATTTTTTAATTAATGTATTATACATGATGTCCCAAAAATAGTGGACGACCTCAACATAACGCTGCTTAGGAATAACCGAGTTAAAAATCCAAAAAAAAAGAAATAGAAAAAATCAAAAAATATAAATCATAGACGACTTAATTGTTATTTTGACCTAATTTTTAATTTTAATTGTAACATTATGATCACGTTAATGCTCCAACAATTTTCTTAAGAATACAATATTTTGAAATTTTGAAATGTGCTACTAGAATTGGAAATATCCAATAAGATTGTTAAAATATTGTAATTAAACAACTTAGCACATGATTCACATTGGCATTGGCATTCTATAATTAACTTTATATAAAAAATACCTTTTTGCAGCCCTTTTAAACTTGCTGTAATGTTACACCTTTGACTACCAAAATTTCAAAAAGTATAGCCGCGGATTTTTTGTGTGTTTTAAGCACTTGCCATACCGAGTGGCATGCTATTGAGCTTGTCTACAATTTTTGGGACACCCTGTATACATAATCGGAGCACAGCTTCGACCATTTGGTGCCAAGGTGGGTAGTCTATTACATGATTCCTTCATAAGAGCAAGAGTAGCTTTCATTTGTTTCGGGTTGAACCAGGTTACCTCCTTAATATTTTTATACTTGACTATCTTTACAGGACTACAACCAAGCGTACAATTTAGTAGGATATTATTGAATTTCTCAAATTTGCTTGCCATAGTAGTATCTGTGAATTAATAAAACTGAAATCAGTAGCACCAAGTTAGTTGTATAATTTCCTTTTCCCGTGATTGGCCTTATTACCAGAGTTATGTTACAAGTCAAGACTGGTATAATATCCAGTCTTATGTGCAGGCCGATGTGATCAGAGAGTTCTGAGTCCAATGGCCCAACAAAGAGTTTCGAAGAGTTTTCGAATATGGGAGGCAATCCCATATTCGAAAACACATTATCCAGACAGTGCCCTTCCTGGCATTGAAGGAGATAGCATGAAAAACTCCAAATGAGGATAAGACATCATGTAGATGCGTTTCACGAGGGTCATTACTGTGGAGTGTATCTACGTAGAATCTTCTACATTGAAATCGGCAATTATGACGTGTTTTTTTTTGGGTATATATATATATATATATATACTTCTATCAAACAGGTTGCCTAAATTTAAAAAAAAAGTATGCAGTCTATTTCTTTCTCTCTCAGCAAGCATTCGCATAGACATAATACGTTGAATACATCTTTATTACACTATAGGAATGATTCAAACTCATTTATTTCATTTGGAATGCTTTGTGATTAGTGAAATAAATATTGAGATATCTTGACTCTTTGTATGATGTTTGTTTGAGTCATGTACTGGCCCTTTCAAAAATATGTTGGCTCAGGCTGACTGAATTTTTCCATAGTATTTGAAATCAATATGGACTTTAAATGTTATTAGTTATTCATGCAGTTATTCAAATAAAAGCATCATGCCCGGTAATAGCATTGATGTGAAAGCGCATATCGCTTTCAGTGAAGCGATCTTGTATTAATAAGATCCATACTCTTTTAAGTTCTGCTGGCTATAATACCTAAAACCCTAACTCAGCAAACGTCTTCCATATAAGCAAGACAGGTGGTTGCGCAGAAACAAAACCAAACTCAATTACAAATTACATAAAAGGATGTGAAGTGTGTAACAGAACCAAGTACTATAGACATCCGTCTATACCACATTTACAATTAACTGAAACACCAGATAAACCGTTCAAAAAACTCTTTATCGACACCTTCACGATCGGAGGAGTAAAGTTCTTGACATCATAGACGTCTTCTCTCGATTAGGACAGGCAATTCCGTTAACAGCAGCAAATGCTGTAGATATCGTGGATACTCACTTTCAATTTTATGGAACGCCAACAGAAATATACTATGATAGTGGAGTTTAAAAACGACATCATAAAAATACTACTCGAAGAATGCCAAGTAGAAATTCATTTTGGAAAACCTGGAAACCTGTATTCTCACAGTAACATTGAATTACATTACTCTTATCGAACTAATTAGATAAGCCTGCAAAAAGAAAAAAATAACCTATTAAGGTGAGACAATGCAATAGTAGTATTTCTTGCCCATCTGACAATACACCACTGGAGATATTATTTGGACATACCGCTACAAGCGACCCTATGGAATTCCTCTACTGAAAAAAATAACAACCATAAATGCTTAAATATACATAAAAAGCGACGAAAACATCTCTACAAATCCATACGGAATAAAAATATAATTAAAAAAAATATATGTAAGAAAATCATGTGAAAAGGCAAAGGGTTCGCCTTTAAGTTCAATGAATTAGTTTACGTGCAAAATAATGGACATAATAAATTAACTAATCTATACATGGGACAATTTCAAGTAATTAAAATAAATGACGATGAAACGATAAACATGAAAACAAAAACAGGTGAATGGAAATGTTATATTCGACGATTGAAACATCCAATTGTTGCAGATTACTCAGATGCTGTATCTATTACGTCATCAGCGACGTCTCAATGAAGCGAATTACCGGATCAGCGGGTCTTCTGCTCATAAAACTAGGCAATGCAGAAATAATAGGTAATGATCGGAAAACCATTTATAATTAGGACCTCTAATAAAAGAATTCTAAAAGCTTAATAACAACGCTGAAGAATGGATCACATCTTAAACACATTAAACACGAAAAACATTATCAAAGAAATTTTTATAATTGGGACCTCTAATAAAAGAATTCGAAGAGCTTAAAAACAACGCTGAAGTATGGATTAAAACTTAAAAACATTAAACACGAAGAACGTTATCAAAGGGAAATTCGTAACTACTTTCGCATAATTGACTTTAACCCAAATCAAATGAAGAAAGTGCTAAAGCAGGTTCTACCAATATACCAAAATAAAACGATCTAAAAGCAGGCGAGGTGCCGTAAATGTTATCAGGTACACAAATCAAATGTTAAATATACAATAAACAAATTTTCAAAAGTGTCAGTAATAGCTATACTTAACCTAACCTAACCTAATCTAACCTACTGTTGATTTTTTCACTTATTTAATACTGAAACTTTGTCACAAATTCAGGACAATTTACTTCAGGTATACTGAACACAAATTTAATATTAAATATACAATAATAAATTTTTCAAAAAATTCAGTATAAGCAATACCTAACCTAACCTAACCTAACCTAACCCAGTATTGATTTTTCACTTATTTAGAAGTAAAACTTTGTAAAATTTTCGGGACAAACAGTTTCAGGTATACAGGTATACACAAATCTAATATTAAATATACAATAAATAAATTTTCAAAAATGTCAAAAATAGCTACACCTAACCTAACCTAACCTACTGTTGATTTTTTTACATGTTGCATACTGATACTTTTCAGTAACAAATTTTCAGCAGAAATAGTTTCAGGTATACTCAACACAAATCTGATATTAAATATACAATTAATAAACTTTTAAAAATTTCAGTGATAGCTATACCTAACCTAACCTAACCTAACCTGTTGTTGATTTTTTCACTGATTGAATTCTGAAACTTTGTCATTTTTTTAGGAGAATTAGTCTCAGGTATACTGAACACAAATCTAGTATTAAGTATATAATTAATAAATTTTCAAAAATTTCTGTAATTGCTATATCAAACCTAACCTAACCTAACCTAACCTAACCTAACCTAACCTAACCTAACCTATTGTTGATTTTTTCACTGATTGAATACTGAAACTTTGTCAAATTTTCAGGAGAATTAGTTTCAGGTGTACTGAACACATATCTAATATTAAATATACAATTAATAAATTTTAAAAAATTGCAGTAATAGCTATACCTAACCTTACTTAACCTAACCTAAAATAATCTAACCTAACCAAATGTTGATTTTTTCACATATTTGATACTAAAACTTTGTCAAATTTTTAGGACAAATAGTTTCAGGTATACAGAATACGATCGAATACTGAAACTTTGTGAAATTTTCAGGAGAATTAGTTTCAAGTATATTGAATACAAATCTAATATAAAATATACAATTAATAAATTTTCAAAAATTTCAGTAATAGCTATACCTAACCCAACTTAACCTAACCTAAAATAATCTAACCTAACCTAATGTTGATTTTTCACTTATTTGATAGTTTCAAGACAAATAGTTTCAGGTATACTGTACACAAATCTAATACTACTATTAAATATACAACAAATAAATTTTCAAAAATTTCAGTATAAAGTGAGTTAGTTCAATAACTAACCTAACCTAACCAACTGTTGATTTTTTCACTGATTGAATACTGAAACTTAGTCAAATTTTCAGGAGAATTAGTTTCAGGTATCCGTATACTGAACACATATCTAGTATTAAATATACAATAAATAAATTTTCAAAAGTTTCAGTAATAGCTATACCTAACCTAACCTAACCTAACCCAATCTAACCTACTGTTGACCTAACCTGAACTGACCTAACCTACTTTTGATTTTCTTTGGTATTTAATACTGAAACTTTATCAAATTTTCAGGACAAATATCTTCAGGTAAACTGAACAGAAATCTAATACTAAATTCACAATATATTTTTTTAAATTTTATTTCAATAACTGCTTTGCCTAACTCAACTCAACCTAACCTAACCTAGTTTTGTTTTTACACTTATTTACTACTGAAACTTTGTCAAATTTTCAGGACAATTAGCTTCCGGTATACTGAGCACAAATCTAATATTAAATATACACTAAATAAATTTTCAAAATTTTTAGTAATACTACCTAACCTAACTTACTGTTGATTTTTTCACTTAATGAATACTGAAACTTTGTCATTTTTTTAAGTAATATAATAAAGTCAATAACTGGAAATTTAGATAACGATGACACTCAAATGTATGATGAAGCTGTATAACAGTTAATATATATCAAAATGAATTAGAAACTATAAAATAAAAGCAAATATCGCTTTCACTGAAAGCAATTACCGAATTTAATAACCAAATAAATATAACCTTAAGAGTAACCAGTTGGTATTATCAACCATCCAAAATCATGCAAATCAATCAATATATACAAAATGTTACATTTTTCCAGTTAGAAGAAAGCAATCAAATTATGATTTATGCCATCTTTCCACTTGCCTTTATGATGGATAATAGCATTGCTATTTTATCTACTCTAGCAAAATCAATTACGTTCGATACATTAAGTATGTACCACGCATATGTGCAATAATAGAACCAGAAACTCTATTTTACGAGCTCAAACAACTCCGACCATTCCTAAGGCTCGTATCTATAGTCCGTACTTGGGCATGAGTTCAACTCAAGTCGATTATTTGCGTATATTTGGTTGCGTTTGGTGCATAAACGTTTATAGAGAATACGCAACCAAATATACAACTTGAGTCGAACTCCAAGTATATACAGTCCAAGTATGGACTGTATATACGTTCCAAAACGGCGCAAATTACCACTCAATCGAAAAATCGAAAAATTTAGTAGAAAAATTAATTTCTGTTAAGGCATATATTAAGCAAAACGACCACAATTAACTGAAAGTTGAAACACTCAGCTTTGAGTAAAAGTATTGAAATATACGATACACGTCCTTTTATGTTACTTAAAGCCTAATATGTATTGCAAAACTTTGAACTTTCAAAAAGCCGCTTAATACCTCTTTTACCTCTTTTCCCACTGGTCCGCCGATAATAACATCGAAAATGTTATTGTAATAGTAATAATTAGAGACAGGATGTTCAGGCACTAAAACGCATTAAAATAGGCAGGCAAAAAGGCACTAAAAATGTGAAAAAGAGGCATTAAAAAGTACGAAATAAGCATTTAAAATATTTATTAAGAGTGAATAATGTGTAACAGGCATAATAATAACATTGATTTTACAATATTTCTTACAAAATAATTTGTTACATATTTTAATTGCAGCTGTTTACAAGGTGTTTTTAACATTTCGTCAGCTTAATGTTACAAGGTTGTATGTGCAAATTTGTAAATTTGGGAATAACGATTTTAAATATGTTTGCTATATGAAAAAATGATAAATTTTGCACTGTCAATAGATATGTTTGTATCACAGGTTCCTAATGATCCCATTTTAATCTTCCAACAAGTTAAAAGGTCCCGCTTTGAAAAAATATAGCCCTGCAACGCTATAGAACTAAAAAAATGTTACATGCAACCTTGTAACACCAAGCCGACGATTTAACATTTTGGCGCATTATGCCATCGCGCAATAATACAATGAGTGTTTAAATCTTGCAAGGGTGTTTAATGCCTATTTAAAATGCAATTAGCAATAATAGTTTCCTGGTAGTTATAGCTTCAATAACTTATGGAAAAATTCTAGAAACTGGGAGTAGGTAAGTTAATATTCCTTGAAAACAGGCAAATAAGACAAAATAGGCGCTTATTAGTAAAAGAGGCATTTATGCATAAATATTGTTAAAATAGGCATTTTTAGGCATTTTAGGCATTTTGCCTGAACATCCAGTCTCTAGTAATAATAATACATTAAAACTTCCATAGCGTCCAATACTAAACTCACATATAAGAAGTTGTATATTCGATTAATATGTTATAAGCAATACTACGCAATGATATAGCATGTTCGCCATCACCCGGACGAAATCTTTAATTCAGCGTTAAATATGTACTTGCAAAATAACTAATACAGCATGTGGCAATTGTCAGTAAAGTGGGCCCCTCGCGCTTATACAGCATTAATATTCATATTTCGGTACATTCTGTAACTCTAGTGGATGTTACTTTGTATGAAAAATACAAATCCCACTTTGCTTCAGATACAAATAAACTTTCACTACATTTTATCACCGTTAACAATTTTGGTTAAACTTCTGGAAACATATTCATGAGTCGGACTTATTGAAATACTTATAAATACACAGTTTTCGTTAAACGTCTCCATCACGTGGGGATACTTGTAAGTACACACTGCAAATAGTATTAAGTAAGTTCAGCTCCACGCAGGCTAGTACAGGTTTCATGAACCGATTGGTGCTGGGAGTACAGGTTTCTGTTGGATGTTAGTATCGCTTGGCGTCGTAAAGCGTAGATGGTTCTGTGCCGATCTGGTGTCGTTTTCTGTAATCCCTTATAATGAAACTGATATTTGGAACTATAATAATAACACAGTAAAAGCAGGAAGTAGGAAAATAAGGCACGAAACATATACGTTTTATAAAATTAAATTAAATACACATCTAAACCACAACTGAACTTTTTCGGCTTGGCTTAGACTTCAAAGATAATCTATCGGATGTTTCTGACATAATCTCAGTTTCGAGTCCGCTCGTTATAGTTCTCCTGACTCTGTCCTGTGCGAGTCGACGTATTCTTGAATGCATTTCGGGAAATGGTTCCAATTGGCGCAGAAAGTCCTTTCGATGCAGAATTAATACCTCGCAGCAATCTATTGCAACCACAGTCCCAATGCGATGCTCGCCTTCTATAATTAGACCCACGTCTCCGAAGTTAGATCCATCTGATAGGTGACACACCTTAATAAAACAAATTTTTATTCAAATCAATTATTATACACTTATGTTAATCGGCGAAGCTAGGTTTTTATGCTAGTTATACTAATGAGGAGCATACTTCCAAAATGCATGTTGTCTAAAACTTCGAGATTTGAGTCAAAGATGGCGTTCTGTTCTAAAAATTAAGGCGCATCTGATAAGATTACTCTCGACATTTCAAACGCATTTAGTCCTATCGTTGAGTGAAGGAGTTTATTTTGTAAAAATTATTTACTTTCTGAAATTTCTCTTGCCTTTTACTATCAAACAACATTAGGTCCCTGGCCTTTTGAAACAAAAAGAGTTTTGTCCATATCAGACAATCAAAAAGCCTTTAAGCTCTATCTTTTCGTTAATTCTGAAATGATTAAGCAACAAATATTTTTGAGGTCAAGTCAATACTAGAGGACGTATTTTTTACAATTTATTGATATCTAGTATCTTATAAAAGAATTATCAATTTCTTCACAGTGCGTTTCCTTATTTCCTAAAAATGATGCCTAATGGATTAAACTCATTTTGGAAGATTGCTCGTCAATTATATTGAATGTGGTATACATGGCAGTTGCGATGCAACATAATAGTCTATTTGATATATACATTCACATGATTCACGGCAGGCTTTGCTTTTTAATTATTTCTACAATGTACTTTAAAAACTGACTAAAGTCAGTTACTAAAGTCAATTTGGACTAAAGATTTGTTACTAAAGATTTGGTCAAATCTTTACTTCGTATGATTCCGTTTATTAAATAAATTATGTTGATTACTTTAATAACTACATGTGATTGTTTTATTGTCTGCTACTCCTCAATTTGCAATAGTAAAACGTTTTGTCTGCTAGTCCTCAATTTGCAATAGTAAAACATTTTGTAACATTGTCAGATTTAAAGCAATTATTAGCTGCATCGCAGCTCGTTTATTTAATTAATTCCTGCATGATTTTCAGTTAACAGCTTGTTTGTGCCGTGGAATAATCTGCCACACTTGGGGATGTTGCCTGTGAGGACTTAATGTTCATGCATATCTGGTTATTTTTATGTACACACAATTTAAGAATAACCTCGACTTTAAAAGTAAGGTTATGTAGACAATGTACATTCAAATTCGTTGGCCCTAAGTAATTCTTCATTGTAATCTTTTCATGTGCTTGGAAGCCACAAATATTGCTGAAACTAATAATAATTTAGTATTTGAGTAGTGAAATATCGACTGACAATTGATATTTCAATTGCATGAAGATAGTTTTTAATGCCATCTTTATGAGTAATGAGTAAGATGCCTCTTTAAATAATTCTTTATTGTTGTCTTTTCATGTGTTTGGAAGCAACAAATATTGCTGAAACTAATAATAATTTCGTATTTGAGCAGTTAAATATGAAATTTCACACTTCCACTTTTAGAGCGGCACAAAAATAATTTACATGGTTACGTAACTGCAATCATTTAGGTACACCTTGTATATTTTCAGTATATTTTATGTAGTAAGTTTTTGTGATAGTGTAAATTTCATTATTGTACCTCCATTCCGTGGTCTGTCCTGACACGGACCAGGCGTATATAATTAAAGGCCGTTCAAGTTAACTGCGATATAATTATTAACTAACCCAATAGTTAAATCATACTTACGTACAACGCGCAATATATTTACATCCCGCGTTGTAACAAACCTAACAGTAGCGACCACGTATTAATCAAAAATGCCAGACGATAAGGAAGAGCAGCAAAAAATTATTGGACATTTGCCCGAATTTGACCATGTGCACAACGATTGATCGGTTTTTCATCCCAGGCTGTTTACTATTTCGTTGCAAATAACGTAAAAGAGGAAAAACGTAAGCGAGCTTTTTTTTTAAACCTATTCAGTGAATCCTATAAGTTGATCTATGATCTGTGCTTGTCCAATAAGCCAGAAACTATAACCTTCGACGCACTTATAGACGTGCTAAATACACATTTTGGAGATTAAAAATCTGTTTTTGCTGAGCGATACAAATTTTACAATGCAAAGCAAGGCAGTCATGAATCAAAAAAGGATTGGGCAGCAAATGTTCGCTCTTTGGCAGTTCACTGCGAATTTGGAGATGAATTAACAATTACTATTCGTGATAAATATATAATGGGAGTAGCGGAAAGAAAAATCATGGAACGATTGTTCGAAGAAAAAAACACGATAATTTTCGAAGACGCCATTCGAATCGCAAGTAACAAAGAAACAGCGTGGTCGTACGGCGACCACGCACATGCCACATACGTCACATGTCACATACGAGACTGCACATGCCATATATGCCACAAGAAAGGACATCTTGCACCGGTTTGTCGAAACAAAGGAAAGTATATAAACAAAAATAAAAAGATACAAAATTATCAGATTTTTTTGGAACATGAATATGTTATTATAATTTCTGCTCCTCCTTTTTCTCTTTCCTTTTTATCTACTCATGTCCATATGAACCAGTATCCTCCATGTATATTTTCTATTCCGTGTCCTTTTTATTTTGTTTCCGTAATTCCTAGTATTTCCATTTTAGGTTTTCGCATCTCTTCCACCCGTTCTGCTCCTTGTCCTATGTAGTCTCTAATGTTCCATGTCCCTATTGTATTTATTTTCTTTTTTTTCTGTTTCTGTTAACTTTAGTATTTCCATATTATGTTTTCTCATCGCTTCCACCAGATCTGCTTCATTTCCCATGTAGCCTCTAATGTTCCATGTTCCAATTGTTATTTTTTCTTTTATTTCATTCTGTTTTTTTGTCTTTTTCCCTTCCTCCTTTCTTTTTGTTATTATTTTGTTATTGCAATTTTCTTCTGGCTTTGTGTTATTTTGTATAGGTATTATCTATTTTATCATAGTTTTCCATATTCATGTCCTGTGTGTTGCCGGTGTTTCTCTTCTGTCTTGGTTTTTGGTTTAGTTTTTTGGACCCTTTTTTGCTTCAAATAAAATGTTACAACTCAAAAAATCCACACATACGGGTCTAGCACGTCTGGAATTTACGAATCCGTCGAATGATACTGTGCGAGCAAAAATTATTTTTATCCAAAATTGCATTAAGCTCTATCGCTAAGCTGTATGGCCTAAAATGAAAAGCAAACGTTGATGATAGTAATTTTTGCTCGCACGGTAAAATACTGTGGCTAATTACGCATATGCAACCTGGATATCGATCCCTACAAAAATAATAACATGATGAAAATGTAGGACACAATATACGAAGGCTGTTTGACGGAAGAGTGACTTTTTAATGAAATCGTTATTTTTCTGTTAAAAATATATTTTATTTTTCAACATAACGCCCTTTTAACTGTACACACTTAGCCCTGCGAGTTTACAGTTTTTTTAAACCTTCCAAAAAGTAATCTTTCGGAAAGTCTTCGAAATATGCATTTGTCTCGGTTGTCACCTCTTCATTTGCCTAAAATCTTTTTCCACCCAGCCATTTTTTAAAATTTGGAAATAAGAAGAAATCACTGAGAGCCAGATCTGGCGAGTATGGTGGATAAAGCAGTAATTCGTAATGCAATTCAGCCAATTTAGTTGTAGCAATTGCATACGAATGTGAGGGCACATTATCGTAATGGGACAACACTTTTTTCTTCATCAAATGCGGTCGTTGTTTTTCAAGTTCGGCATCAAAACGTGTCTGCATAATCAGCATAATACTGGCCAGTTATCCTTTTTCCTTTTTGTAAACAATTAATAAAGATTACACCTTTAGAATCCCAAAAAACAGTGGCCATGACCTTATTGGTCGAAAAATGTGTTTTTGCCTTTTTGGGAGCATATTCGCATGGAGAAATCCATTATTTAGACTGTATTCTTGTTTCTGGACTATATTGATGTATCCAAGTTTCATCTAATGTGACATATCGACGAAAAAAATCGTTTGAATTACGTTGAAGACGGCCAAACATTCTTCTGAATTCTTAATGCGAGTGCGCATTTGATCACCATTAAGCAAATGCGGCAACCATCTCGCGGATAGCTTTTTATTATTGAAATGTTCATGCAAAATATTGTATACCCGTTCGGTTGAGATGTTTACTTCATTAGCTATCTCACGAACTTTTATTCGACGATTGCCAATTACAAGGCCATAGAGTTTATAAACCATTTCTGGAGAAGTTACAGTAAATGATGGTTTCGGACGATCTGCATCAACCGTGCTCATATGGCCACTTTTAAAAGCAGAAACCACTTACAAATCATTCCATGGGACGGAGCAGATTCTGGATAATATTTACGTAACTTTTCCTCGGTTTAATTAATTGTTTTTTCACGTCGAAAATAATGTTTAATCAACACTCGAAATTATCTTTTCTTCGTATTTACACAACAACGAAAACAGTTTTCTTCAAATAAGTATAAAACATAATCTATCTGTCAGATTGGTGCCAAATTTTAACAGTAGACCTCCGAAAGACCTCAGGAGCTAACAACATAATCGTTATAGCGAAAGTGTTACCAACCTTTGAAAAGTCACTCTTCCGTCAAACAGCCCTCGTATATTCGAATTAGCGAAAAATTCGAAGATTAAGCCGTGAGTTTTATAAACTATAAATATAAATAATTGATCAACCACGTAAGAGAGTCCAGCAAAAAAATCTTAATGCTACACAAAACTGCAAAACATAAAACGTCCAACTGTCACCAGCGATTGTTGCCGGAATTATTAAATCGTGCAGTTATTCATCAATAAAATAAATTCGGTCATATCATATTTACCAGCGTTTTTAAATATACCAAATGAATCAGTCTCTATTAAAACGAACATAAACGCATTGGTGTTGCTTCTAATAAACACGCAAATGTTACAATTTTTTGTGACATTATTTTTTTAATTATTATAATTTACTATTATGTTTTACACTAGTTTACAAATGTCAGATAAAATTACACAATAAACAAACAACATGTTAAACTCGAAGATATATCCCATATCGCGCCTGACACAATTGATACATACAGGGTGACCCACTTATCCTCGCTCGGACCATTGCTGCTAGACTAATGAAAATTGAGGAAAACATCTGATAGAAAGTTATTGGACATTTGATGTGCTGCTCTTTAAAATTATTTTAGAGTATACAGAGTGTACCATAAATCCGGGACATAAAATTTAGTCTCTTTTTTAAATGGACCACACTATATATTCTTTCATTTTTAGAATTTGCTTTATGTGAGCTTCACAAATCATTTTTATTTTTTAAGATGAGATGCAACGTTGAAAAGTTATTAACATTTTAATCAAATTAAACGAAAAATCGTAGACGTGAAAAAAAAATTAACAAACCCTATTATAAGAGTCAATAAAAGAATCTGCGTATGCAAATACTCAAGCAATGTGCCAAAACATACACAATATTTTCAGTCACGTAATACACATCGTGTTTTGAAACTACGATACAATTTTGCTATTTTCAAATGGCTAAAACTCTTTTTTTAATAGAGCATCCCGTATATACCATCATATTCTGAGTGCTTATCAAATGAGCTATTTAATGGTAGCATATCGACTGCAATTTAGTCACACTTTTTAATAGGTAAATAACAAGAAAATCTAACTAAGTTTTGGTTTTTTAGGTACAACACATTATGGTCATCAATGCTCTAACAATTTTCTTAAGAAATCAATGTCTTGAATTTTTTGTATATGCTGCTAGAATTGGAAATATCCAATAAGATTGTTAAAATATTGTATTTAAACAACTTAGCACATAATTCGCATTGGCATTGGCATTCTATAATTAACTTTATATAAAAATTACATTTTTGCTGCCCTTCTAACTAGCTGCAATGTTATGTACTACACCTTTGACTACCAAAATTTCAAAAGTTACAGCCGCTGATTTTTTTTTAGTGGGTTTTAACACTTGCCATATCCGAGTGGCATGCTATTGAGCTTGTCCACTATTTATGGGACACCCTGTATACATAATCCGAGCACAGCTTCGACCGTTTGGTTTCAAGTTAGGTTGTCTAGTACATGCTATCTTCAGAAGAGCAAGAGTAGCTGTCATTTGTTTCAGGTTGAACCAGATTACCTCCTTAAGGTGGCGGAATTCTCTCGCATTTTATAACTTCCACATGAAAGGCGAACAAACTTTTCTTTTTTGGCACAATTTTTTGTACTTGAATGTATTTTTATACTTGACTATCTTTACAGGACTACAACCAAGCATACAATTTAGTAGGATGTTATTGAATTTCTCAAATTTGCTTGCAATATTCGTATCTGTGAATTAATAAATCTGACATCAATAGCACCAAGTTAGTTGCATAATTTATTTTTCCCGTGATTGGCCTTATTACCAGAGTTATTTTATCAGTCAAGACTAGTATAATATCCAGTCTTATGTGCAGGCCGATGTGATCTGAGAGTTCTGAGTCCAATAGCCCAACAAAGAGTTTCGAAGAGTTTTCGAATATGAGATCCCATATTCGAAAACACATTATCCAGACAGTTGCCCTTCCTGGCATTGAAGGAGATAGCATGAAAAACTGCAAATGAGGATAAGACATCATGTAGATGCGTTTCACGAGGGTCATTACTGTGGAGTGTATCTACGTAGAATCTTCTACATTGAAATCGCCAATAATGACGTGTTTTTTTTGGGTATATACCGGGCTTTTTTTTCCTTATTACACATATGATTGACAATGTATAACTGGTTGCCTGCATCTACCCGTAAGGAATTTCCTATGTGTAATTCTAAAAATTAAAAAATTAAAAATCAACGCATTAGCGGCGTCGGTGCACGCAACCTGTCAATTTTGGCATATGTTACACATAGAGGTTATATTTTTATTCAAGGCAATACACGACAGGGTTTTTGAAGACACGCAGAGTATTCGTAATGTATTGTGGATTTATGCCATTACATGCAGTACGTATACGGCCTTTCAATTCATCTACGTTATGTATTTGTACGTCATTAAAAAATTTGCTTTTCAGGTAACCCCAAAGAAAATAATCATTTGTTGACATATCAGCTGATCTTGATACATTACGAATACTCTCTTGTATTGTCTTGAATAAAAACATAACCTCTCTGTGTAATATATGCCAAAATTGACAGGTTGCCTGCAACGACGCTGTTAATGAGTTGATTTTTTTTTTTTTTTAGAATTACACATAGGAAATTCCTTACGGGTAGAAGCAGGCAACCAGTTATACATTGTCAATCATATGTGTAAAAACGAAAAAAAAAAAATATATATATATATATATACTACTATCAAACAGGTTACCTAAATTTAAAAAAAAGTATGCAGTCTATTTCTTTCTCTCTCAGCAAGCATTCGCATAGACATATTACGTTGAATACATCTTTATTGCACTATAGAAATGATTCAAACTCATTTATTTCATTTGGAATGCTTTGTGATTAGTGAAATAAATATTGAGATATCTTGACTCTTTGTATGATGTTTGTTTGAGTCATGTACTGGCCCATTCAAAATTATATTGCCTCAGGCTGACTGAATTTTTCCATAGTATTTGAAATCAATATGGACTTTAAATGTTATTAGTTATTCATGCAGTTATTCAAATAAAAGCATCATGCCCGGTAATAGCATTGATGTGAAAGCGCATATCGCTTTCAGTGAAGCGATCTTGTATTAATAAGATCCATGCTCTTTTGAGTTCTGCTAGCTATAATACCTAAAACCCTAACTCAGCAAACGTCTTCCATATAAGCAAGATAGGTGGTTGCGCAGAAACAAAAACAAGCTAAATTATAAATTACACAATAGGATGTGAAGTGTGTAACAGAACCAAGTACGATAGACATCCGTCTATACCACATTTACAATTAACTGAAACACCAGATAGACCGTTCAAAAAACTCTTTATCGACACCTTCACGATCGGAGGAGTAAAGTTCTTGACATCATAGACGTCTTCTCTCGATTAGGACAGGCAATTCCGTTAACATCAGCAAATGCTGTAGATATCGTGGATACTCACTTTCAATTTTATGGAACGCCAACAGAAATCTACTATGATAGTGGAGTTTAAAAACGACATCATAAAAATACTACTCGAAGAATACCAAGTAGAAATTCATTTTGGAAAACCTGGAAACCTGTATTCTCACAGTAACATTGAATTACATTACTCTTATCGAACTAATTAGATAAGCCTGCAAAAAGAAAAAAATAACCTATTAAGGTGAGACAATGCAATAGTAGTATTTCTTGCCCATCTGACAATACACCACTAGAGATATTATTTGGACATACCGCTACAAGCGACCCTATGGAATTCCTCTACTGAAAAAAATAACAACCATAAATGCTTAAATATACATAAAAAGCGACGAAAACATCTCTACAAATCCATACGGAATAAAAATATAATTAAAAAAAATATATGTAAGAAAATCATGTGAAAAGGCAAAGGGTTCGCCTTTAAGTTCAATGAATTAGTTTACGTGCAAAATAATGGACATAATAAATTAACTAATCTATACATGGGACAATTTCAAGTAATTAAAATAAATGACGATGAAACGATAAACATGAAAACAAAAACAGGTGAATGGAAATGTTATATTCGACGATTGAAACATCCAATTGTTGCAGATTACTCGGATGCTGTATCTATTACGTCATCAGCGACGTCTCAATAAAGCGAATTATCGGATCAACGGGTCTTCTGCTCATAAAACTAGGCAATGCAGAAATAATAGGTAATGATCGGAAAACCGTTTATAATTGGGACCTCTAATAGAAGAATTCGAAAAGCTTAAAAACAACGCTGAAGTATGGATTAAAACTTAAATACATTAAACACGAAGAACGTTATCAAACGGAAATGCATAACTACTTTCGCATAATTGACTTTAACCCAAATCAAATGAAGAAAGTGCTAAAGCAGGTTCTACCAATATACAAAAAAAAAACGATCTAAAAGCAAGCGAGGTGCCGCAAAATGTGATCAGGTACGCAAGTCTAACGGCCGGTTCCATAATGGTATTAAAGTTTCCTTTAAGCCGAAAAGGCGCCTTTAAGTACTATAACGTGTTCCATAATTGATTTTTAAACGTCACTTTACAAAAAAAGTATCTTTTATCATATGGAACAGAAGCAGAGTTTAATGTCGACGTTTCTATTAAGTAAGCTTTACATAAAGGGGACTTTTCTGTGATATTATGGAACCCGCCCTAATGTTACAATAAACCAATTTTCAAAAATTTCAGTAACAGCTATAGTTAACCTAACCTAACCTAATCTAACCAACAGTTGATTTTTTCACGTATTCAATACTAAAACTTTGTCAAAAATTCAGGACAATTTACTTCAGGTGTACTGAACACAAATTTAATATTAAATATACGATAATTAAATTTTCAAAAATTTCAGTATAAGCTATACCTTACCTAACCTAACCTAACCTAGTATTATTTTTTTCACTTATTTAGTAGTAAAACTTTGTCAAATTTTCAGGACAAATAGTTTCAGGTATACTGAACACAAATCTAATATTAAATATACAATAAATAATTTTTTGTAAATTTCAGTAATAGCTGTACCTAACCTAACCTAATCTAACCTACTGTTGATTTTATTACTTATTTAATACTGAAACTTTGTCAAATTGTCAGGACAATTAGCTTCAAGTAAACCGAACACAAATCTAATATTAAATATACAATTAATAAACTTTTAAAAATTTCAGTGATAGCTATACTTACCCTAACCCAACCTAACTTAACCTGTTGTTGATTTTTTCACTGATTGAATACTGAAACTTTGTAAAAATTTTAGGAGAATAAGTGTCAGGTATACTGAACCAAATCTAGTATTAAGTATGTAATTAATAAATTTAAAAAGAAATCTGTAATAATACCTAACCTAACTTAACCTAACCTAAAATAATCTAACCTAACCTAATGTTATTTTCTTCACTTATTTGATACTAAAACTTTGTCAAATTTTCAAGACAAATACTTTCAGTTATACTGTATACAAATCTATTACTACTATTAAATATACAACAAATCAATTTTCAAAACTTTTTCAAAAATAAACTGAGTTTGTTCAATAATTAACCTAACCTAACCTACTGTTAATTTTTTCACTTATTGAATACTGAAACTTTGTCAAATTTTCAGGATAATTAGTTTCAGGTATACTGAACACAAATCTAATATTAAATATACAATTAGTAAATTTTCAAAAATTTCAGTAATAGCTCTACCTAACCTAACTTAACCTAACCTAAAATAATCTAACCTAACCTAATGTTGATTTTTTCACTTATGTGATACTAAAACTTTGTCAAATTTTCAAGACAAATAGTTTCAGGTATAATGTACACAAATCTAATACTACTATTAAATATACAATAAATAAATTTTCAAAAATTTCAGTAATAGCTATAACTAACCTAACCTAACCTACTTTTATTTTTTTCACTGATTGAATATTGAAACTTTGTCAAATTTTCAGGAGAATAAGTTTCAGGTATACCGAAGACAAATCTAATATTATTTATACAATTATTAAATTTTCAAAAATTTCAGTAATACCTAACCTAACCTAACCTAACCTAATCTAACCTAATGTTGATTTTTTCACTTATTTAGTACTGAAACTTTGTCAAATTTTTAGGACAATTACCTACAGGTATACTGAATGGAAATCTAATATTAAATATACAATTCATAAATTTTTAAAAAATTCAGCATACCTAACCTAACCTAACTTAACCTACTTTTGATTTTCTTAGTTATTTATTACTGAAACTTTGTCAATTTTTCAGGACAATTAGCTTCAGGTACACTGAACACAAATTTATATAAAATTTTTTTTTTAATTTCAGTAACTGCTTTACCTTATTCAACCTAACTTAACCTAACCTAGTTGTGGTTTGTCATTTATTTAATACCGAAACTTTGTAAAATTTTCAGGACAATTAGCTTCCGGTATACTGAGCACAAATCTAATATTAAAAATACGATTAATAATATTTAAAAAAAAATAGTAATAGCTATACCCAACCCTAACCTAACCTAACCTACTGTAGATTTTTTCACTTAATGAATACTGAAACTTTGTCAAATTTTCAGGTTATATAATTAAGTCAATATCTGGAAATTTAGATAACGATGACTCTCAAATGTATAATGAAGCTGTTCAACAGTTAATAGATAATCAAAATGAATTAAAAATTATAAAAGAAAAACAAATATCCCTTTCACTGAAAGCAATTACCGAATTTAATAACCCAATAAATAACCTGAAGAGTAACGAGTTGGTATTAACATCCAAAATAATGCAAATTAATCAATATATACAAAATGTAACATTTTACCAGTTAGAAGAAAGCAATCAAATTATGATTTATGTCATATTTCCTTTATGCCTTTATGACGGATAAAGGCTAAGATCTTTGCTATTTTAACTACTATAGCAAAATCATTTACCTTCGATACATTAAGTATGTACCACGCATATTTGCAATAATAGAACCAGAAACTCTATTGTACGAGCTCAAACAACTCCGACGATTCCTAAGGCTCGTATCTATAGTCCGTACTTGAGCATGAGTTGGACTCAAGTCGCAACCATATTTGGTTGCGTTTGGTGCATAAACGTTTACAGAGAATTCGCAACCCAATATACAACTTGAGTCGAACTCATGCTCAAGTATGGACTGTATATACGTTCCAAAACGACGCAAAATTACCAATCGATCGAAAAATCGAAATATTTAGTAGAAAATTAATTTCTGCTAAAGCATATATTAAGCAAAACGACCACAATTAACTGAAAGTTGAAACACTCAGCTTTGAGTAAAAGTATTGAAATATACGATATACGTCCTTTTATGTTACTTAAAGCCTAATATGTATTGCAAAACTTTGAACTTTCAAAAAGCCGCTTTATACCTCTTTTACCTCTTTTCCCACTGGTCCGCCGATAATAACATCGAAAATTTTATTGTAATAGTAATAATAAGAGACAGGATGTTCAGCCACTAAAACGCATTAAAATAGGCAGGCAAAAAGGCACTAAAAAAGTGAAAAAAGGCATTAAAAAGTACGAAATAGGCATTTAAAATATTTATTAAGAGTGAATAATGTGTAACAGGCATAATAATAACATTGATTTTACAATATTTTTTACAAAATAATTTGTTACATATTTTAATTGCAGCTGTTTACAAGGTGTTTTTAACATTTCGTCAGCTTAATGTTACAAGGTTGTATGTGCAAATTTGTAAATTTGGGAATAACGATTTTAAATATGTTTGCTATATGAAAAAATGATAAATTTTGCACTGTCAATAGATATGTTTGTATCACAGGTTCCTAATGATCCCATTTTAATCTTCCAACAAGTTAAAAGGTCCCGCTTTGAAAAAATATAGCCCTGCAACGCTATAGAACTAAAAAAATAAAAAATGTTACATGCAACCTTGTAACACCAAGCCGACGATTTAACATTTTGGCGCATTATGCCATCGCGCAATAATACAATGAGTGTTTAAATCTTGCAAGGGTGTTTAATGCCTATTTAAAATGCAATTAGCAATAATAGTTTCCTGGTAGTTATAGCTTCAATAACTTATGGAAAAATTCTAGAAACTGGGAGTAGGTAAGTTAATGTTCCTTGAAAACAGGCAAATAAGACAAAATAGGCGCTTATTAGTAAAAAAGGCATTTATGCATAAATATTGTTAAAATAGGCATTTTTAGGCATTTTAGGCATTTTGCCTGAACATCCTGTCTCTAGTAATAATAATACATTAAAACTTCCATAGCGTCCAATACTAAACTCACATATAAGAAGTTGTATATTCGATTAATATGTTATAAGCAATACTACGCAATGATATAGCATGTTCGCCATCACCCGGACGAAATCTTTAATTCAGCGTTAAATATGTACTTGCAAAATAACTAATACAGCATGTGGCAATTGTCAGTAAAGTGGGCCCCTCGCGCTTATACAGCATTAATATTCATATTTCGGTACATTCTGTAACTCTAGTGGATGTTACTTTGTATGAAAAATACAAATCCGACTTTGCTTCAGATACAAATAAACTTTCACTACATTTTATCACCGTTAACAATTTTGGTTAAACTTCTGGAAACTTATTCATGAGTCGGACTTATTGAAATACTTATAAATACACAGTTTTCGTTAAACGTCTCCATCACGTGGGGATACTTGTAAGTACACACTGCAAATAGTATTAAGTAAGTTCAGCTCCACGCAGGCTAGTACAGGTTTCATGAACCGATTGGTGCTGGGAGTACAGGTTTCTGTTGGATGTTAGTATCGCTTGGCGTCGTAAAGCGTAGATGGTTCTGTGCCGATCTGGTGTCGTTTTCTGTAATCCCTTATAATGAAACAGATATTTGGAACTATAATAATAACACAGTAAAAGCAGGAAGTAGGAAAATAAGGCACGAAACATATACGTTTTATAAAATTAAATTAAATACACATCTAAACCACAACTGAACTTTTTCGGCTTGGCTTAGACTTCAAAGATAATCTATCGGATGTTTCTGACATAATCTCAGTTTCGAGTCCGCTCGTTATAGTTCGCCTGACTCTGTCCTGTGCGAGTCGACGTATTCTTGAATGCATTTCGGGAAATGGTTCCAATTGGCGAAGAAAGTCCTTTCGATGCAGAATTAATACCTCGCAGCAATCTATTGCAACCACAGTCCCAATGCGATGCTCGCCTTCTATAATTAGACCCACGTCTCCGAAGTTAGATCCATCTGAGAGGTGACACACCTTAATAAAACAAATTTTTATTCAAATCAATTATTATACACTTATGTTAATCGGCGAAGCCTGGTTTTTATGCTAGTTATACTAATGAGGAGCAGACTTCCATAATGCAGTTTGTCCAAAACATCGAGATTTGAGTCAAAGATGGCGTTCTGTTCTAAAAATTAAGGCGCATCTGATAAGATTACTCTCGACATTTCAAACGCATTTAGTCCTATCGTTGAGTGAAGGAGTTTATTTTGTAAAAAATATTTACTTTCTGAAATTTCTCTTGTCTTTTACTATCAAACAACATTAGGTCCCTGGCCTTTTGAAACAAAAAGAGTTTTGTCCATATCAGACAATCAAAAAGCCTTTACGCTCTATCTTTTCGTTAATTCTGAAATGATTAAGCAACAAATATTTTTGAGGTCAAGTCAATACTGGAGGACGTATTTTTTACAATTTATTGATATCTAGTATCTTATAAAAAAATTATCAATTTCTTCACAGTGTGTTTCCTTATTTCCTAAAAATTATGCCTAATGGATTAAACTCATTTTGGAAGATTGCTCGTCAATTATATTGAATGTGGTATACATGGCTATGGTGTCGGTATTTGTCAGTGCTATATACATAATTTCAGTTGCGATGCAACATAATAGTCTATTTGATATATACATTCACATGATTCACGGCAGGCTTTGCTTTTTAATTATTTCTACAGTGTACTTTAAAAACTGACTAAAGTCAGTTACTAATGTCAATTTGGACTATTACTGAAAAAAATTATGAATATGGAGGAAAGTAGATTAAGTACCGCATGTTCATAAAAAGGGTCTATGAGGGGCGGCTGTGCCAACTTATACGTATGTCCGTGACTTGATTCAAATGCATAAAATCAAAAAAGCTTTGTGTCAATGTCAAAAATATGTCACTTGTTACGGAACACTGGCAGTCTAGATTTAAATAAATCGCAGCAGGCCCATAGCATGCTTGCGTAACGCAGGAAGTCATTGCTAATGTGCAAGAAAGCTTATTAAACGAAACTAAAAAATCAGTGGCGACTTGGACAAGGGGTAGTTAATCACTTGGCACTTGTCAGAAAATTGAAAATCTAAATCACGTCACGGACGTACGTTTGAATTTCAAGAGCCGGCCCTTATGGCCTTTTTAAGTGAACATACGGTATATGATATTATACAGGGTGGTAAAAACTGAGGAACCTCCTCTGTGGAGCCTTTATTACTCCTGTTATTTTTAGAAAGAAAAGTTTTTAACAAATGTTTGATAGCTAATTATTTGCCTCAATTTGACGATTTTATTACATTTTTTTGTAACGCGACACTTTTTACAATGACATTATCGATACTTTTTTAATGGCTTTAGTGCCCCATATATTGGCACAGTATTTAATGCGAGACAATCAACGCATAGTAAATTTGTTTGGGCAATCTGGTATTACATGCTGGCTGTTGCTGCAATATTTTTTATTAATGTGTTAATATGAATTTCCCAATTTAATCTTTCATCTATTTGTACGCCTAAGTATTTAATTTTATTTAGTTGTTTGACTTCCAGGCCATTAATTTCTAATTTTATTCTATTTCCAGTATTGTTAAATATTATGATTTTTTTTCGTTAATTGATAGAGCTTTGGCTTGTATCCATTTACTATATATTTTTAGATCTTCATTTATTTGCTTTTTGCAATGAATTTTGGTTTTTATCGGTGTAAATAATTATAGTATCGTCAGTGAAAATGTAATGTTGACCCTTTAGATTTAATGAATGCATACTGTTTACGTATAGAGAATATAGTAATTAGCCCTACACCGATCCTTGTGGTACACCTATTTGAACTTTTATTTGTACACTATTTATTCCATTGAATGTTGTGATGTTTTCTATCTTTTAAGTACGTTTCAAATAGTTTGTGAGCTACTCCCCTGATCCCTATTTTAAAAAGCATATCTAAAAGTAAATTGTGATTTACGCGGTCAAAAGCTATTCTCAGATTAATTGATACTGCAACTACTTTTTCTTTTTTGATCATTTTATTATATACAAAGTTCATGATATTAGTTATTGACAGCTTTATTGTCTAATGTTAATTGCTGATTGTTATTGATGAAATTTAGTAATCTATTATTTATAATTGCTTCGAATATTTTTGAGAATACTGATGTTGTTGATCTTAGTCTGTAATTGTTTAGGTCCGAGTTATTGCCAGTTTTTATGTATTGCTGTTACTCTCGTTATTTTCAATGTTTCTGAAAATTCACCCGTACATAGTGCCTTGTTATAAATATTGGTTAAGATGTTTATGACTGAGTGTAAGATATTTATATTGTCATTCACTAAGATGATATCTATGTCAGGACATGTATTTTTATTTAGTTGAAGTACTATACTAATGATTTCATTTTGTACACATGATTGTAAAAACATGTCTATATTGCTATGATCTTCTAGAAATGTATTGCTATTTCAGATTGTCTGGTTTGTTTGTTTATTTTTGTCTATGTCAATGAAATGTTTATTAAACGCATCGGCAATTGCTTTCGCATCCTGTATGTAATTGCCATTAAGTAGAATTTCAGTTGTTTGTTGTATTGATTTTTTTATTATTGCAATTTAATACATCTTTTTTGGCGCTCCGGTATTTTGCATAGTCATGGCCACATGTTTGAAATTTTTAATACTGATTTATTTTTTTCGTAATTATATTGTTTTTCAGTACAATTCATTTAGCTTTGTATAGTTTTCGTTAAGTTTTATATTATTTGGATATGTTCTGGTTTGTTAATATAGTTTATTTCTTTTTCTTAATTGTTTTAGTAATTTTACATTAAACCAATTTGCATTTCTATATTTTATTTGTACTTCTTTGGATTTTTTCACTTTTATGTATTTAATAGTTTCAATTAATTCCTTAATGTCCATGTTTTGTTTATTGTCAAATATTATTTGTGCATCTTGTATAATTTTGTAATTGTCTATTTTCTAATTTTTATTTATATTTATTTAAGGTTTTATGTCTTTTAATGCTTCTGTTTTTATCTCAATCATTTTATGGTCACTAATGGGTGTTTCGCTACAATAATATTTATATCCATATTTGTGATATCTGTTATTATACATTGTGTATCAGCCAAATGGAATAAATTCGATAATAAATAAATGAGGGCGTGTTCGAAAAAACGCTCGGACACGTCGATTGTTATTTTTAGTTGCGCATTTTTTTCAACAAAAACTTTTTATACAGGGTATGTCATGTGACCGTGGCCAATACCAACTTTCTTATTTTAAATGCAACACCTAGTATATTATTCAATTTTTGGATTCTTCAGAAAATTCTAGACATATTTCATGTTAAATGTCCTATACCTATCGTCAACTGTTTCGGAAATAATAAGTGTTTTCAGATTTATTGCAAAAATTAACATTAAAAAAAGAAAATTATTTGATTACAGAAATTCGTTAAAACACACTCAAAAACTAATAAGTAATACTGTTTATTTCTTGATAATGTAAAAAAACAAAAAAAAACAATAAATTTCAATGGAGGAGATGTTCAAAATGCTCGCCGTGAACGTCTTGGCAACATCCTAATCTTAAATAGAAATTTCTTCTAACTTTACTCAACATCTCAGGCATGACCGATCTAATCGCAAGCATTATTCGTCTTCTTAAGTCAGCTAAGTCGAGGGGTTTAGTTTTGTATACAATACTTTTGACATATCCCCATAAGAAGAAGTCTAATGACGTCAGATCAGGGGATCGTGCTGGCCATTCCATCGATTATCGCCTCCCTATCCACCGATTTGGAAATATTCGGTTGAGGTAGTTCCGGACATTGATTTGGTAATGGGGCGGTGCTCCATCTTGCTGAAACCATATCATATTCGCTGGAACTTGTGGGTTTGCTGGATCAGGATATAAGTTGTCAAAGTTGGCACAACATTATTTTGGAGTAGTGCTAAATAATTATCACCATTTAAATTGCCATCAATGAAAAAGGGACCTATGATATGTTCTCCAACAATTCCTGCCCAAACATTAACCTTTACAGGGTATTGCGTATGTTCTTCTCTCATCCAGTGAGGATTTAGCATGGCCGTGAAGTGTAAAGGTGCACTCATCAGAAAACAAAACATGTTCTAATTGGATCACATTGTTATCTAACATTGCCATCATTTGTTCACAAAAATACGTTCTCCTATCAAAATCGTCTTCCATGAGCTCCTGAGTTGGTATCATTTTATAGGGATGCATTTTAGTTTCTTTTAATGTTCGAAAAATCGATGAATGGCTAACATTGAACATTGTGGCTGCTTGTCGACTAGAAGTATGTGGGTTTTCCACAAACTCAAGCATAATATCCAATTTGGTATCATCACTTATTGCATTGGCAGCTGATTTTTTATCTGCCTTACATGTCCAAGCTCATGAAACTGCTTTTCTATTTTACTAATTGTCCCTTGGGATATAGGCGGCAAATTTGGAAATTTTTCAGGAAATAAGCGAGCAACTTCCATTTGTGTCCGTGTGTTATATCCATAACCAATCATCTGTAGAATTGTAATTTTGTGCATTTCTGTTAAATTAACCATTTTTCTGATATGCAGTTAACGAAATTCAAACGACTATAACACTGACAACTAAACTGTCATGCAGGCAGACAACAATTTCCTAAGGCCAGGCGTTTTAAACAAAAGTAAACAAAAGTATTTATAGCTTTTGTTTATTTCATATCCGTAAAAAGGTAAAAAGGAACGCTGAAATGGTTTTTGCTTACTTTCTCATTATCAAGACCTAAATGGGAAATAATTATTGAATGTGTTGTAGCGAATTTCTGTTATCAAATAATTTTCTTTTTTTAATGTTAATTTTTGCAATAAATCTGAAAACACTTAATATTTCCGAAACAGTTGAAGATAGGTATAGGAGATTCTACATGAAATATGTCTAGAATTTTCTGAAGAATCCAAAAATTGAATAATATACCAGGTATTGTATTTAAAATAAGAAAGTTGGTATTGGCCACGGTCACATGACACACCCTGTATAAAAAGTTTTTGTAGAAAAAAATGCGCAACTAAAAATAACAATCGACGTGTACGAGCGTTTTTTCGAACACGCCCCCATTTATTTATTATCGAATTTATTCCATTTGGCTGATACACAGTGTATAGTATGGTGTATATATTGTGTAGGTATAGATTATGTATAGGGGGTGATATAGTTGTTCATAAATATAGATAACCATGTAGTAGCGGTCAACACAATATTGATGTAATATTCACTTTAATAATAATAAAATTTGAAATTTGTTTATGTGTTTATAAACAGTTTGCTTGTACCATAAAGTTATAACTTTACCGTAAAACTGTGTTTGCTATTAAATCATTGGTAACGATACCATTGGTATTGTTCTGTAATTTGATAAAAACTTTTTCCTACGGTCGCTAAAAGGTAAGCGTTTTAGTGGTCATTAGCAGACAGAAAGTAGAATATTTCCGACCAACGCAACCATCCAAAAGTCCTTTGCAGACCGTTGCTAATAGAAACGATCTGCAAATCTAATGCTCTTTACTAGTAGTTCATACTAGTAAAGGTACATATTTAATAGTGAATCTATAGTGATTGATATAATATATATATATATATATATATATATATATATATATATATATATATATATATATATATATATATTTGTGTGTGTGTGTGTGTGTGTGTATGTGTGAAATAATTACCTCTTTTCCTGCTGCAGTATAGACAGCGACAGTACCCGACAATAAGAAATACATGCTGTCTCCGGTGGTACCAGCAGTAATGATGACATCCGAAGGCAGATATATCTCAGGACGCATGTAGTTCATGATTTTGCACATGGTGGACAAAGGCAAATTCTCGAAGATACGCACAGCTTGCAGAAGATGCACATTAGTGTGAATGAGCAGCTCCTGTCGTAGCTGAGGTGACAGCATATCCAATATCTCACTCTCCTTGTAGTAGTTCTGCTGGAAGCGGAAGTCGAAGTACTTGAGGATGCGAATCCGTATGCTGTGCGGGAGTTGCTTGTACCGTATATACTCTTCGACTTGCTGTGTCAATTTGTAGTACTTTTTTCCAGAGGAGCTATACTTGGTAACGAGTTGCAATACTTTGGCTGAGATTAATGGCTATTAGCTTAATTAATTTGCGAATTACAGCAACTTACATATAATTAACAGATGAATGATGTACCCAAAAATTAAACATATAATTTCTATTAAAACTATGGAGGAGTTCTTGGATGGGGTTACATATCCAGACCGTATCAACATTGATATTACATTGCTGTAGCAAACAACGAAGAAGTACCGAAACTCGACGTAGTCAACTTGCCATACTTCTTGTTTTTCAATGACAAACATATAAACAAATGCTGTAGTCCACAATATCACCAAAAATGATATCAGAAATAGTTTCAATATTTTGAATCTGTAAATACTGCTTTGCTTATACTGGAAATAATAGAAGAGTATACCATGCTTTAACGATTATTATAAAAATTACTTCACATAAACGATCCATATACATCGTTGCAGTAGCTGCTCGCAGAGAATTTACAAAAATATAATATTTAAAAATCGGTTTATCTAATTTTATGAAAACATTGAGTGATGAAATATTAATGGAAGCCACTAAATCAACAAAAAACCAAGTTCGCACATAATGCCTAAAATACAAACATCAGATGTTTATTATAATATGCAGTGTGTCTCCGGATTAATTTCGCAATAGGTGTAACGGATCAAACATCTAATACTAGAAAGTTGAGAAATAGTCTACTTAAGCTGAATTGGTATATGTTCTTAATGTGCTACCGCTACCATCATTATATCTTAAAAACTGCAGCAAGTAGGCCTGGGTAGTGAAAAAATTAAAAAATAAATCTGTGCTATCATAATTTTGGTACAGAATATGTATCGCGAAGTCAATCCGGAGACATACTGCATCCATGTCCCTTACCTTGCAACTTTTTTTCTCTTTAATATAACCTTGCCTGTTCTGCTATCCACATACCCTGTATTAAAAGTCAATATTATATCTATAAGGCACATGCAATCCAAAGACATCTCAACCAACACAACAATGTGTTGGTTTGAGAATATTATTGCAATCGGCATTATTGTTAGCTTCAGAATTAAAATGACCACCATGAACAGTTCCCATTGTACTCTAATTAAAAATAGTAAAATAGATTAGATAGACTGGTCTTTCTTTCCACAAGTTAGGTTGAACAGGAAGATTGAAGAGGCCTAGAAGAAGTATTCTCTTACTTTCCATATCTGGTAGATATGTCATTTCCCTCGGGCCGTCGGGGGAAACTGGCGGATCCCTTTAGTAAAGGGATGGGGACACCTGAAACCCCTACCGAGCGCGTCCCCGGGTGGCGGATAGGGGATGCCCTTACCGGCTTGCCGGCGGGCAGGAGGGAAATAAAATACCTCCCGCGGACCAACAGGATAGCACGGGGGACCCACCCCTCAATTATCAAACGGGTGCGTGGCTGGCAGTAGCCTAAAAATGCCTAACCATACAATGAGTGATGTTAAAAATACATTACCCCAGGCGGATTGCGGCGCCGCCGTCAGATCCGACCGGGTGCAAGCCCCGGTAGCTGACGCTAGTCCCAAGGATTCTGGGGGGGACCATACCTCATTCAAAAGAAAAACGCCATTAAAGACATTGGAAACGTACTTTAAGGGTATAGCAAAGGGAAAAAACGCAACACCGCGAGGCCACGGCGGCACAACTAAGGACGACAACGATACCGTGAAAAATGACCGGGAGAACCCTTCCCCTAGGAGAGAAATACTGCCGAGGACCCCGCCTAGGAATAGAACAGTGTCGTTACCCGATCTCTCGCCATCTGCAGAAAACAGACAGAAAGCTGTCGAGCAAACCAGTAAGAGGAAGAGGGCAGAAAAAAGCCCAGAAAGCACAGGAACACCGGAAGAAAAAAAAGAGAGGGAAGAAGAACGACGCAAAAATGAAAAGAGCTTCTGGGAAATCCTAACACAAATTCAAGGCTACACCAAAAACTAGAAATTGCAGTCAAAAATACATATAAAGTAAAAAGCGAATTTAAGGAGATCTCAGAGAATCTAAGCCTCAGTCTCGAACGACTTATGATACCAGAAATGCAGGAATGGATGAAAGAAGCTATTAGTAGCACTACGGAAGATTTAGAAGACCGCACCAACAGAATAATAACAAAAGAGGTCAGTGAAATAGAAACACAAACCGATTTGGGAACCGACAGTACTAATGCAGGAACCAGTACAGCCCAAAACGATGCAGACACCCAAACAGGGGAAAGCCGAATCCACCTGCGCGAGAACATGAAATATGAAGAATATAAAGAAATAGAATCCCTCGAATGGAAAAAACACGAATATAAAAAAACTAAAATAGAACAGAACAACCCAATCAGATATGGTATGGAACATGCCAAAGCCCTACTAATAGATGGTACAGGAAAATAAGCAAATGGCTTGGCTAGAATATATAAAGAACGCTATCCACAAATTGAAATCATCTTAGAGAAACAAGCCCTGGAACATGGGAAAATCATGTACATGGAGAATAGAAGCACTGAAACAGACATTAACAAAGCAGAAGAAAGCTGTAACGGGTCGGTTTTGACTCCGACGGAACCTATCTTAATTTTTAATTGCGCTCACGGACCGCCAACGTAGGCAACCGCAACGCACACGTTTTTTAAACGTTGACGTGTTTCCGGTATGCGTATAATTGTAATTCAGCCGCGAGGCGCTGCAATGAAGGCAGAAGCTAGTCAACTCTCTTGGAGTGCAGAAGTGTCAAGAGGTACACAATTTTTCTCTGGGCTTATCGCCAACCGGTTTCCGGGATTTAAAACGTATCCTCCATTAACCGCGCTATGAGGGATTGACGACACCGGTACAAGGCAAGGGAGAGTACTGCAGTAATCGACTATACACGCTCGAACATCAGAGTAAGTGATTAAAACCGACACCATTTTTTTTGTAAAGACACGTGTCCGGCCATTATTAATAAGGCCATGTGCTTTACAGGCGTTTTTTTGGGTAGGGGCTGAAGCAACCCAGCTGGCCAGGTTCTCGACTAGGGGCGACGACCATCCTGCCAGAGTTTTTCTGAGACCGCAGATTAGCGACGGCTTCCCCACGATTGCCGGCCGCAAGAGGTCCGAGAACCGAGCCCCGAACCGCCAGCGAAGTCGCCGCGAGGAACCACATGCCAGATCTATGACTTATCTTATTTTCTTTGATATATCGTTTTTCTTTTGTGTAAATTTGAATCGTGTTGCGTGTTTCGTGCCGTACGTGTTTTGCATTTTTGTAAGGAAAAAGTGGCTCCGATAACAGCCCTTCGTATCGCGCGAAAGCGTTGCGCGAGATTCGGCCGAATTTCGGTGAACGCGCCGTGATAGACCTGCGAGCGGAGGCATTTTCTTTCAGGGAGCGCAGACACGGTATCCGGTCATTTGTGTGAAATAAACGCAGATAGTTAAAACCACAAAATTCACATCTGTTATTTTTGGTCCCCCCACGTTTTCTCAATCGGGCATTCTTTACAATTTAACTTCCTTTTCTCCGTGCGAGATTTAAATCTGGTGGTGTGGGCGCCAGATGGTCAGCCGTAGCGACAGTTCGTAATTTCTGAACTTCGCTGACTGTCTGCCGTCAACCCACGCAGATAAGGTGGAGCCCCCTTTGTAACGAAATAGTGGCAAGGTTAAAATTACGTGGAGCCTTTTTTTAACCCCCGCACTCTCCGACACCGAGAGCCTGGCCCTCATCGCTGCTTCGAAGGGACCCCCCACTCGCTCCGCGGCCTAACGCGTTGATAGCCCTTCAGGCACGTCCCAAAGCAAGGAGGCCATAAACCGGACATACCTACTGGGAATACCGGCATCGAAAGAGGAATGGACAGAAACGGAAAAAGAACAGAACCAGGAGAACACCTTCAAGATGCTAGAGACACTTAGTATAGCACTTGACAAAAAAAGCGAAAAGAAAATAGCAGTAACGGATACCACCGGCAACGACATCATAAGAATGAGGAAGATGTCAGAATGCATACTACAAGGAAGCCAAACAGAGATGGTATGGCGAATCTCGCAAAAAAACAAGAACAACTAGAGAAAGAAAATAACGTAGGGGGAAAGGGCAACACACCATACCACAGAAGAGTAAAACAACCCCAAAAAACGATAAAAATTTAACCTACAAACTATAACGCAGATACCTTCGCTAGCATCCTGAAAACGATGAGGCAGGAAATAAACATAGAAGAGGTAGGAGTACAGGTACAGGATGTTAAAAAAACTCGGAGTGGAAATATTAGAATCACGGTTAGAGAAAAGGCAGGAGCAATAGACCTGTTCAAGGTAAGAACACAGGAAACCTTAAAAGAAAGAGCAACAACTATGGAAGCAGACGCAACCAAGAAAGTCATAATAATCAGAGACATAACAAAGGAAACTTCTCAAGAAGAAATCATAGAAGCAATAGTCAATACCCCGGGCGTAGACGTACAAGAGAAAGACATTAAAATAAACACCCTAAAGAACGCAAAAACAGAAGGGATAATGGTGGCAACAATAAGCCTACACAAGAAGAAAGCTGAGGAAATTGTTAAGACAGGGAAAATTGAAATTGGATGGAAAAAGTGCGCAGTAAATGAAATACTCATCCCAACTAAATGCCATAAGTGCTTAAGACACGGCCATGTGATGACAGAGTGCCAAAACGAGAAAATAGATATGAAGGACACGTGTTATAAGTGCACAAAAAAAGGACACTTAGCAACAAACTGCAACAGCATGCCACGTTGCTATGAGTGAGGAGAAGAGGGACACAGAGCAGCCACAATGGACTGTGAAAAGTACAGAATGGAAGTGGCCAAACTACGGCAAAAAACCAAAACAAGAAGCGACAAGGGAAACATAAACGCGGAAAAACTAAAAAGAACCGCAAACATCCCAACAATGTCTATAAGATTACAGAACAACCTGAACAGAAGTAGCCTGGCGCATGAACTATTAAATAAAACGGCGCTAGAACTACTACTTAACATCGTGATAATATCGGAACCAAACCTTAAACATTTTGAAAAAGGACCGTGATTCTATAGATAGGAAAAGAAAGCCGGAATAAGGAGCTACAGTAAAGACAATAGAGTTAAAATCACAAAAAGCATGAGCGGAAACGGCTTTGTGTGGGTTCAAATTGGACACATCATAATATATAGTTGCTACTGCTCACCTAACATAAACCAAGAAGAATATGAAAGACGGATAAACGAGCTAAGACGGAGCATGCAAAGCAATACAAATGAAAAGGTGGTCGCAGGAGATTTTAATGCGAAGTCGAGAATATGGGGCTCCATCAAAGAGGACAGAAGGGGACAAGTTACGGCCTAGTATAAGCAGGGGATAGATTAGCAGGGGACGACTTGGAAATAATTAATACGGGGGATGCCCCCACTTTCGTCAGAGGAAAATGCGCGTCACACATAGACATTACCTTCAGCACGAACAGCCTTAGCAACAAGATAAAGAACTGCCATGTCCTAGAGACAGAAAATCTGAGTGACCACCGATACATATGTTACGAAATAGAAGAAGGAACGAAGAAGATTGAAAGAAACCGGAAATGCACACGTTCAGGCTGGAGACTCAATCCTGAGGCTCTACAAGCCTTTGGCACAAAATATTAGCAACTCGTAGAGGGAAAAGAGGCAACTGACAGAGAAACAACACCAGAAGGGTTTATGAAGCAGATTGTAAAAGCATGCAACGAAACGCTACCAAAAAAGGCAAGCCGGCCAGGAGACAGAAGACAAGTGTACTGGTGGACCGACAGTATAGCAAGGATACGTAAGGAATGCCTAACCAGAAGAAGGAAAATGATAAGGATGAACGCAAGACCTGAAGCGAACAAGGAAGAAAAGAACCAATACAAAATGGAATACCTAGAACACAAGAGAGCGCTAAAGAAATAAATCATGACGGCAAAAAACGAAGCATGGAAGAAAGTCTGCGAGGAAATAAATCAAAACATATGGGGTGAAGGTTATAGAATTGTATGCAAGAAGATAAGGGTAGCGCCGAAGATCCAGTTAACGGATGAACAGATGATGGAAGAGGCAGACAAGCTATTCCCAAAGCATGCAAGCCTGAATTGGATGAAGTGACCCAAGATCTTACTGCAGAAAATCCGCTACCTTTTACCATGGAGGAATTGACTACAGCAACAAGCAGACTGAAGGCAGGGAAGGCTCCGGGACCAGTCGAAATCCCGGAAGAAATAATTAAGGCAGCAGTGACTAGACAATAGACAACCACAACACTGTCTTGAGGTATACAATGGCCTGCTGCTCAAAACGAAAGAATTCCCAAGCATCTAGAAAGAATCGAGGCTGGTACTCTTGGAGAAACCCAGAAAGAACATAAACGAACCACAGGAATACCGCCCACTCAGTATGCTTAACACGGCAGGCAAGCTACTGGAACAACTGATTCGCAGAAGACTGGACGAGGAAGTCCAACAGAGAGGAGGGCTAAGCGAAATACAATTCGGGTTCAGAAAGAGTCGATCCGCAGTGGAAGTTATGAAAACCGTTAAAAACATCGCTGCGGAACTAAAAAAAGGCAGCTACTGCGTTATGGTCACACTCGACGTTAAAAACGCTTTCAACAGTGCATCGTGGACAGGGATTGTACAAGACCCGAAGGAAAAGAACATCTCCAGCTACCTAATAAAACTTATGTGCAGCTACTTTGAAAACAGGAAAATCAAAATTGGAAAAGAGAAGAAAATAGAAGTGACATGTGGAGTACCGCAGGGTTCCATACTTGGCCCATTAATGTGGAACATCTACTATGACAGCGTATTAAAGCTACCAATGCCAGACGATGTAACACTGATAGGCTACGCAGACGATCTTGCAATAGTAGCATACGAGGAAACGGGAACACTCCTCGAAAATAAAATGAACATCGCCGTCACAAAGGTCCAAAACGAAATGAAAAGAAAGAAGCTAAGACTAGCGTCGCATAAAACCGAAACGGTACTGTTAGCAGGGGGAAGAACAATAAAAGAGCTGACGATAGAAATGGACGGAATAGAAATCCAAACAGTTAGAGCCCTGAAATACCTGGGTGTGTACTTTGACCATAATGCGAGGATGACCACTCACGTCAGAAACATAGCAAAAATAGTAGAGGCAGTCTCCACCCAGCTTGCAAGGATAATGCCCAACATGAGAGGGGCAAGATCCAGTAAAAGGAGAGTACTATCGTCGGTGGTATACTCGGTCATTCTTTATGCAGCACCAGTATGGAAGGAAACACTACGGCATGCTAAATATGTCAGGATGCTGGAAGGTGTGCAACGAAAGGCTCTTTTGAGAGTGTGCAGTGCATACAGAACCACATCTACCGCAGCTCTGCAGGTAATTGCGGGAATACCACCGATAGACCTGATGATAGAAGAAAGATGCAGATTGTACAACGGACAAGCGGGGCAGAAGGCAGAGATAAGGGCTGACATGATGAGGAGCTGGCAGGAGAGATGGGAGAGACTGGAAGGAAAGGCGGAGTGGACAAAACAACTAATCCCAGATGTAAAGTCATGGGCGAAAAGAAGGCATGGAGAAGTGGGATACCAAATAACTCAAATCCTGGGGGGCATGGCTGCTTTGGCAAGTACCTTAAACGATTCAAACTGCAAGAAACTGAAGCCTGTGAGTGCTGTGGCGAAGAAGATTCAACGGATCACACAGCCTTCCCCTGCACAAGATGGATAAGAGAACGAACTACCATCGAACTGCAAGTGGGAGAAAATATAACAAAAAGGAACATAACAACAATAATGCTGCGCAGCAAGGAAGACTGGGCTGCAGTAGAACACGGAATGAACAAGATAATTACAGCCAAAGAAGAAGAAGAAAGAAGACGAAAGCAAGACATAATAGTCGCCTGAGAAAATTAAAAGACGGCCACTCCCTGAAGAAATACCAAAGGTGAAACCGGGGAGCAAGACCAGAATGTCCTGGGGGGGTTTTAGTCGATACACGACACTGGCCTCGGTAGCAGAACAAAGCCGAGGCGTGCGAAAGCATTTCCCCCGAAAAAAAAAAGATATGTCATTCCCAACATTGTAAGCGATCAAAATACGGGGTCCATCTAATGCACTTTTTTTTTGCACAATCGTGCTCTGCATCGCTTTTACCGACATTGCTTCTTGCTAGGTAAGTTGATGTTAAAACATTACGATTGTTTCCATAGATACCGAACAGCATTCGTGCAGTAAGTAATTAAGCAATTATAGTACTAAACTTCTGCGGAATCATCAGTAACAGCGCGGCTGTGTGAAAAGATAGGTGAAAAAATTAAGAGAGGGCGAACAGAACTAGATTCGTGGAGAAGAGTGCAAACTCAATCAAAACCTAATCAGTGGTAAATCAAATGGAGGAAATGAAGAAAATAATGCAATTGATGATAATAGCGCAACAATAGCTAAGGGAAGAAGTTGTACAACTAACTAACTTCTATATATAGAGGTTAGAACAACTAACTTTTGACATAAAATTGAAAGAAGAAGAATGGAAACACCGAAATGATGATAAGAATTGAGGGATAATTATATAGAGAGATGCGAGAGAAGTAAACGAAGAAATAACATAGTAAAAAAAGGTTTGGCAGCCAAAGGCAATATAGAGGAACAAATACACAAATTAATAAATAAGGATCTGGGAACGGAGGCAAAAATTGATAAGATCTACCGTAAGAAATGCTAACACAGATATTATTGTTGTAAAACTCGATACGATGGAGGATAAAATAAAGGAATTGAGGAACAAGAAAGAGTTGAAATTTTTGAGAAGGAATGTGTACATTCATGATGACCTAACGAAGAAGGAAGAAGGAGTGCAAAAGATGATACGCGAAAATCGAATGAGAAAGGAGCAATAATCCAGCAAGCAGCTGTAAAATCAAAGCAAGAGCAATACAATTGGATACAAGAAGCTGATTATAAACAATAGAATGTGGAGCTGGAATGAAAGAGAAGGCAAATTGATGGAAAAAAAATGATGACAGACTAAAGACTAATGACAATAAGAAGAATTTTCATCATGACTGAAGTCAGGACTAAATATAATACCGGAGTAAGTCCTGCGATCGGATCTCCGGGGAGGACAGTTGTGACTAATATGAGAAATGAAGAGAAACGAAAACACCCTGCTACAAAACTCAATCAGAATTGGAACATGGAATGTACAAAGCATATACAACCTAGAGAAAAGCCTTAACATAATCTTGGAAATGAATAGACTTAACATCAAAATAATGGGAACCAGTGAAACTCGTTGTATAAACTTCGGACAGGGCAGACTTCAAGACAAAATTATGTACTACTCAGGAAGTAATGACAGTCAACACCGTCATGGAGTTGTGGTTATACTTGACGACACTCTTCGAAGATCTGTGAAGAACTTCGTAACATTGTCTCCCCGTGTTTTGCTTTTAAAACTCGAGGCATACTGTGGAACACTCAACCTTATTCAGGTGTACGCCCCGACAACAGATAAAAATGACGAAGAAGTGGAATCCTTCTACAAAGACATTGATGAGGTCATGAAATTAACTAAGAACAAGGATGTCACTTTACTCCTTACGGACATAAATGCAAAGATTGGACAAGGTTCATATGACAAGTGGATTGGGCCGTACGGACTGGGCGAACGAAATGAACGAGGAGATCGTCTCCTACAATTCTGTCAAGAAATATCGATGGTAATAACTAATACATTTTTCAAATTACCAAAACGTCGCCTGTGTACTTGGAAATTGCCACGAGACAGTGAAGAACGTATAGTCAGGAATCAAATCGATTATATTCTCGTCAATCAGAGATACAGAAATGAAGTGAAAAGTGCCAAAGTATACCCAGGAGCAGATGTAGGCTCACATCATAATCTTCTGGTGGCGGAGATTATGGTGAAGCTCAAGAAGTTGAAAGTCTTGTCAAACCAAAGACCTATTGATACCAGCCTACTAAGAAATACTAATGTGAAAGCAAAGGTGCACCAAAAGATAAATGAAAACCTAACTAAATTAATAAACACTTGTTCGGTCGCTCAGAATCAACCTGAAGACATGTGGCAAAATTTAAAGTCGGCCATCATAGAACCTTGTAAGAAACACCTGAAACCTGAGAAAAAAACCAACCGAAGAGATTGGATGACCAATGAAATATTAATGCTTATGGAAGAAAGGAGAAACCTAAAGAATTCCGATACACAGAAGTATAAAGAAATACAGAAGGAGATTAAATATGAATGCCGACCAGCTTAGGAAGAGTGGCTGAAAGATAAATGTACTGAGATAGAAAATCTGCAGAAACTGCACGACTCTCATAATGTGCATAAGAAAATAAAAGAGTTCACTGGAATTTGTCGGAAACAAAGTTCACACATCCTTACAAATGAGGAAGGAAACATTGTGCCGAATATTTAAGATCAACTGACCCTATGGCAGGAATACATCAAATCCCTTTTCAATGATCAAAGAGAAGAAATAATTACCAGCGGTAATAATGACACTGGACCATCTATTCTAACAGAAGAAGTACAAACAACAATAAAATCAGCAAAAGACGGAAAAGCTCCTGGCCCTGACGACCTACCTGCAGATGTGCTTAAGCTGATTGAAGAGAAACATTTAGATGCTATAACCTCCCTATTTAGTAAGATTTATGAAACAGGAATAATACTACAAGAATGGCTTCAGTCAACGTTTATCACAATTCCTAAGAAGCATAATGGCAAAAATGCGAAGAACACCGTACGATTAGCCTAATGAGCCATACTCTAAAGATCTTTCTCAAAGTCATCCACCGTAGGATTTACAAGAAACTGGAAGAAGGTATAGCAGATACCCAGTTTGGCTTTAGAAAAGGAGTTGGCACAAGGGAAGCCTTGTTTGCCCTCAATGTTTTGATGCGGCGGTGTCTGTATATCAACCAAAGGGTGTACGCCTGTTTTATAGATTATAATAAGGCATTTGATAAAGTGAGACAACAACAAACAACTAATAGAAGCACTGAAACGAAAAAATCTCGACACAAGAGATATACAAATAATAGTAAAACTGTACCTAAACCAAAGTGCGTCCGTTCGCGTCCAATCCGAACTAACGAAAGCCGTTCAGATCAAGCGAGGAGTCAGACAAGGGTGTGTTCTCTCTCCACTCCTCTTTAACATCTATTCAGAAGAAATTTTCACCTAAGCCCTCGAAAGAGAAGACGATACAGTACTTCTCGCCGAAAACATGCAAGACCTTGAAAATATGTTGAATAACGTCGTCACAACTAGTAGAGAATATGGGCTGATACTTAATGTTAAGAAGACCAAATACATGATTGTCACCAAAACTGAAGCACCAAATGAACATCTGTCTGTGGAAGGCGAAAGGCTGGAAAGAGTCGAGAGGTATGCCTATCTAGGTACAAACGTCAACTGCGCCGTGGATTACTGCGCAGAAATAAGGATTCGCATTGAGAAAGCTTGTGCATCCTTTATGAAGATTAAAAAGCTGCTCTGTAGTCGCGACCTGAGCTTGGACCTCAGAACCCGGATGTTCAAATGTTACGTATTTCCAGTCCTTTTGTATGGTGTAGAAGCATGGACCCTCAACGTGTATTGCGAGAGGAAATTAGAATTGAGATGTGGAGCTACCGTAGGATGTTGAGAGTATCATGGACAGAACATGCGACCAACGTGGAGGTTCTGAGAAGAGTGGAGAAAGATAGAGAGATCCTACTGGAAGTGAAAAAAAGAAAACTGCAATATCTCGGCCACATCATGAGAGGTCCGAAATATGAGATTCTACGACTTATGATCCAAGGAAGAATCGTGGGGAAAAGATCTCTCGGAGCGAGAAGAATGTCCTGGCTTAGGAATCTGCGTAAATGGTTTAATGCCACATCAGCTGATCTATTTATGGCTGCAGTTTCCAAAATTAGGATAGTAATGATGATAGCCAACCTCCGGAATGGAGACGGCACATGAAGAAGAATAAGAAGAATGAAAGGCGAGAAGGAGGTAGAATTAAAATAGTAACATGGAATGTTAGAGTAATGAGGGACAAAGAAGAGGAAATTGAGGACGAGTTCTAGAACACAAAACTGAGTGTACTAGGAAGAACAGAAACGAAAGTGAAGGGAAAAGGATATAGATTAACACACAATGAACACATTTTGATATGGAGTGGAGTGGAGTGGAAGAAAAGGAAAGAACAAGAGAGCAGGTGTGACGTACATTATACATACATTGTGGAAATTAAGTAGCGCTACATAATTTCCACACTGTATAGAAGATAAACATTATATAAACCAATGTGACAGAATCAGTGAAAAGATCATAAAAATAGAAATGCAAATCGGGAAGCAGGAGCAATAATAATTATAATATATGGGCCAGACGAAGAGACAAGAAAGGCAATAAAGACAAATTTTGGGATACTTTAGCTGAAGTAATAGTAAATAATACCAAAATACTTTAGATAATCGGCGACATGAACGCAAGAGTGGGAAAAAGAGATGAGAAATACCCAGAATCAATAGGAAGGCATGTAGAGAATAAACGTATAAATAATGGAAAAAGATTGTTAGATTTTGATATGCTAAATGATTTACTAGTTATGAGCAGCTTTTTAAACACAATTATACGCATAGATATACAAGAGTTCAGAGGACCAGAAACGAGAAATCAATTATAGATTATGTAATTACGGAGAAGAGGAACAGAGAGACAATTAAAAATGTCAAGTATGGAGAGGTTTTGCCATTGAAAGTGATCACCATCTACTGGCAACAACATTCAAGATACCACCTAGAGAAGACATAAAACTAAAGGTACGAAGAAGCCTTTAGTATCGTCGATTAAGTAATGAACAAGTATCACTAAGATATGAAGAAGAAGTTGCCAGAATTCTTGAAGAAGAAGGAGATAATATGGAACAAAGTATAGAAGACATGTGAAAGGGATTAAAGACGACAATTTTAGAGTCTGCTAAAAGAACATGTGGTATCAGTAGACAGAACAAACAAGTTGTTGGAATTCATATATTAAAGAACAAGTAAGGAAAAATAATTGAAAATATATCTAAGGACAAGGACCGAGGAAATCTATTTAGAGTATAGAGAGCAAAGAAAACCAGAAACCTGAAATGGTGATGGCCAAACAGAAATCATGGGAAGAATTTGGACATAAGATGAAAGACAACTGAGTGAACAACCAGAAAGTATTTTACCATACACTGAAATACTCAAGGGAATACAAAAAGAAGAATCTACTAACATTGAAGAATGGCAACGGAGAAATTATTACCAATAGAAACGAAATAATGGAGAGGTAATGGAGAGGCAGCACTTCAATAAGCTGCTAAACAAGGGAGGTGAAGAAACCAATCTATGAGAAAATAACATTGAAGAGTGTGAAGAGCAAGCAGAAGCAAAGGAAATACTTGGCTTACTAACGGATGAAGACATTGCAGAAGCGGTACAGAATCGAAACAGGGTGTTTGAAAGGGTCATTGATAATATTGTCCCAAATACAGACCTGTCTTCTCGTTTTACATTAAGGATCCAGAAATAAAGAGAATATAAGAATATAGAGAATATAAATAGTTGATGATTATATTGATTAGGGCTGAAAAATTGTTATTTAGGAAAGAATATTTATTTGTTTTAAATTTTGTGCCACCTTATAATCGAAACATCTAGATTTTACTCAACTTAATAAGTAAAAAGTTGTATGCGGAAATACCAGATACATTCAGTGTTGCTTAATTTGTTCTGCTCTTTTCAAATATGCAAAAAAAAATTTAAAATATTGATATATAGGGTGTTGTTTCGAGTAGAAACATACTAATATTTTTTTAAGGCCAGACCTCGAATAAGATTTTCATATAATATATTAATCGACACTACAGTGGTCAAAGAACATACGTACCAAATATTACAAAAATTTATCGGGTGGTTCGGAAGTTATGGTTAATTGAAAAAAAGGGCAATATTAATAAATCACCCTGTATATTAGTTATAAAAAACGATAGGCCCATAAAATATAGTTTATGTAGAATCACCTGTGTGTGCCGCACCTACCATTACTGTAGGCGCATTTCCCAATGAATCACCCTGTATTATATCCTAAAAACAAATTATCCTTTAAACTTTAAATGTGACATTTAAAATATGACAGATAAGCTGCGCTAAAATTGCAACATTTATTGAGCACTACAATTAATTTGACGTATGAATTAAATAATCCGATGTAATATGACAAGTGGCTTCAAAATTGCCGATTACATTTCGACTTGAATTTAATGAGTTATGTTAATGAAAATGCTAATGAAAAACTAGTAAACACTAGTTGTATTTTGAGGGGTAATAAAACAAGTGGTGTTGTCATTATCGATAATGATTCTATAAATACAACGAATATCAACCCCAACGACGAAAATGCATTTTCAAAAGATTGGGGTTGAAATGGGTTGTATTTTTAAAATCATTATCGATTTTTTAAAACACCATGAATTATACACTGGCGAGCAAAAAATAGAGGTCACTTTAAAATTATGACTTATTTTTGGATTTTTTTTGTTTTAACCTTATGTTTGCAAATTGTAAACCAATGTAGGCGTTTAATAATACATTTTCTTACAAATGTTATCTATCTGTCAGTTACTATCACCGTGTTACAGACTTTTATGAAACAACATCCATTTCGCTATAATTGAAAACCTAAGTTTCGTTGTCGTTTTCTTACTTAGTGTTGATTTTTTTTTTGCGAAACTTGTCATTCACACGTCATTTTGTGCATTCTTTTTTGTTCTATACTAGTCCTAGGAACAAATATTCGAACTTCGTCTGAACTGTAAATTTGTGATATTTCCAAAATAGGCAATAAAAAGAATAAATATGCTTTACGATTCAACATTGCTTTTTTAATTTAGTGTGCTAAATATAGTACAATTGTTTACAATTTGGAAACATAAAGTTAAAACAAAACAATTCCAAAAATAAGTCATAATTTTAAAGTGACCTCTATTTTTTGCTCGCCAGTGTATTTAGGAAGAGAATATAATGAATTGATTGAGTCATCTACTAAAGCAGAATATCCAAGAAGCTAAATATACATTTCAAATTCCTATATTTTTCACTTCACCTTTCAAACAGCAAACCACAATTATGTACATACTTGTAGATATAGGGGCACACTAACATTTCGGGTTATGTTTTTATTAGCGGCCGACTAGAAATTGTTTGTGAGTGGACGAATCGTGCCCGTTATTTGCAAGTTATTCAACTGATAAATAAGACAATCGGTTCGGCTATCGTCGTGACATATAATTAATCTTTCGTATATGGTCGTCGCCGCTGCAATCTCTGCGTGGGACTCGAAATTGTGACAGCGGCCGACATTTGTTCGTGGTATTATCGTGAAAATACAACTAGTTGTATTTTCTGCATCACAGTTATTAATACATACGTAACTATAGAAACCGCATTGTTATGTCGTCACTGTTTTAGGTATGAGTTATATTCCAATTTCCATGCCACGAGTTTTACTTAATTGGAGAATACAACAAATAAGTCATTAATGAAGAATTAAATTAAAGAAAATAAATAACTACTGACAATTAAATCGTTGTATATCAAACTACGCTGAACGAATTCATTTTTTTCACAGAAATGACAGAATTAGCTCTACTTTTCTCTAATTATAGAATTGCAGTAAAAAATATTCGCTCATTTATCGTGAATCTCGTCTTAACTATCACGAAAGGGTCGTCGTGATTTCGTGATTTGACATTTTTAGACGAAATCTTTGTTTTGATTGGATCTTAAATGAGTGTGTTGACTTCTCATGTGTAACAGCACACGAGTGTTTACAAAGTGATCGAAAATTAGATGGCATTTCTAAGAAATTATGTTAAGAAATTATTGTAATTATTTAGAAAAGACCCATTGAACACCATGTGCATTAATTTATTTCTCAGGTGTAAGATAGTTGGGGGGGGGGGGCGTATGTTATAGAGTGTGAATATATCTGCTAGCCATTTATTGTAGCGATAGTTAATGTCATCCAAAGATCCCAAAGATCCAAAGATGTCAGACTATATAAAAAATATGGTAAGATGTGAATAGTGAAACCTTTCAACTTTAACCGTGGATAAAAAGACCTGCCCTAAACATACTTGTACCTAAATATACTAAACGGGTGTATCATATAATAGTAGAATCTCAAGTGGCGTTTCTTCTCTCGTTTCATCAAGAACGCAGATTTCAAGTAGATGTGGCATCTTGGACTTATTTCATCTAGGAGGAATAGATTTCGTAATCGTCGTCTAAATTCCACACAATATCCGTTACTGATATATCTGAATGTAATCCTAAATAGTATACAATACGATAAATAACTTGATAAATACCTTGCTAATATATTTTCCTCCTCCGGCAGTTCGCATTCATGTTTTACTTCATTTCGAATCCTGGCTCTTTCTCTAGTGCTCATGCTTGACAAATAAAACCTGAAATGTGAGATATTGATGTTGAAGGTAGATTACTTGGATTTTTTTGTAATTTTTCGTTATAGAGGGTCGTCATAATTGAATATATATATATTTTTGTGTTTCTATAGTAAGAATTGTTTATGCCCACTTCTTGGCGCAAAACTCAGATGGGTTCAAGCAACGTAACATCTGCCTTGAAACTTGACCAGGGAGATAACAGGTGCTTTCCGAGTCACAAGTTATCTCAGAATGCAGGAAGTGAGAACTGTCAAATTCAAATTGGCAATGCTTCTTTTGTAAAAATTAGAAACTTAGAAACGTTTTAATTGTCAAATCACCTTACACCTGTTGCACATTACTCACATAGCTTTTTAGCACAAATAGGTAAAACAACCTGCGTTCTAACTCAACCCCCTAAGAATCAACCCGCAGACCGTGCCATCGAGCAGTTTAAGTTATTTTTCACCAACATATAGCTGTCCCATTTAATTATATATATATTTATAGTTTGTATAATTATTTTTCCATATACAGGGTGTTCCATTTTTGCAGGGCAGCCTTGGACCTAGGTTATTTAACGGCACCCCCTATATAAACTTACATATTTAAATTTGTCCTTCTTTGGGATTTATAAATCCGTTTAGTTTTTGCAATTCGCTTTAACCGTTCAGAAGTTGTTTATGTTTTTCTAATATTTAATGCATTTACAGGCACTTATTAAAAAAATCTCAGGGCGCTTGTTTTTTAGGACATCGAGTTAGGACTTTGTCAGATTCTAAACATCTATCTGGGGTATCTTCTGGCGGCATGATCGTTGATTTGCATTGTGGCATCAACTTGCTGTGGGACATTAATTTTGGTAAACTTTGAAGGGCCATAACTTGATTTTTTCAAATGGCACACACTATATTTCATTACTTAGTCGTATAAAACATCTTATTTTATATCTGTTTTGCCCCTTATATTTTTTCTTAAAAGTTCATAATTTGAGAAATAATATGGATTTTTTGATAAATGAACCCAGATCTCATCGATATAAACATAACGTGCATTGAATATCAATTGTTTCTGTCATGTCAACGTCAAAGTGACGTTTATTGTACGACACGTTGTAAGTTTTGTCGTGATCAATAATTTTCAAAAACGTTCAAAACATTTTCGCATGATGAAATAGTTTAATTGAAATGTTTTTGCTATTGATTTGTTATGTCGCAATAGAATCTGGTGCCATTTAAATAAACTAGGTCGATGGCTGCCCTGCAAAAATGAAACACCCTGTAATGACAAAATAATTTTACAAACTGCACTTTAGGATCCCGTTTGCAGTGTATTTTGGTTCATTTCGATTTCATTAAAGGTGTAGGTGTAATCGAGCCTGCCCGTCCTATTGACTCACCCAATATATTTGTATATATATATATATATATATATATATATATATATATATATATATATATATATGCATGTATATGTACATTAATATCAAATGTTTTTCTTTGTTTCGTGAAAATTTGAGATAGTACACTTAGCGGGTTTCTGAAATAATCGATTCAATTATGGAATACGTAAATTATAAATAAAAATTAAGATTATTTTGATACCATCCAAGATATTATCAATTAAATCAATTATTTAATCTAAATAAATCTGGAATGTCTGATCCAGATCACTTTGTAGACTGGTAAATGATTTTTAATGTACCTATAATGAAATAGAAAAAAAGGTACTATACATCGTACATTAATAACCGATACAAAACCAATACCTCCAGTGGGTTCGAATTCAGTTATAGAAGAATAAATTTTTGAAAGTTAATGTACCATAGTAGGTAAAAATGCAACTGAAAATTAATGAAAGCAAAACTTTTAAATATTTATATTATATATCTAAATGCATCTATTTATACCTGCCTGTTGAACTAAGGCCAAGTATAGAATTTAGATTATTGGTTAATAAACAAAATTTCGATAAATTATATATTACAGGTAAGAACAAATAGTTTATATACATAGCGATTATACTAACGTTTCTAATTTTAAGGACTAATAGTGTTACATCTTGGTATTGTTTACTGGCGATATAAACATCCGTTACTGGAAAATGGCACTGCTGAAAATATTTATGCAATAGTGTATAGTTTGAATAGCTTTAATGCTATTATGATAATTAATATTATGTGCTACAAGAAAACAAGCCTAGCTTATATGATTAATAAACTTTATGAACATTTTATATTTTCAAACCAAGTGTTCATTATCATATCAGATGGAAGACTGCTAATATATTTATCTTCACTATCATTACTTTTTAGCGCAGTAGCGAGTATAATATTTTCATGCTACTTTTATATGATTAAAAGTTATACGTTACTTTTTTCGATGTCATATCCAACAAGTTTCATTTTACAAATGACTCAGAGTTTTATTCCTTGGTACGGTTTAATGATATATGCTTGCTATGTCAGTATGCAGTTCAAGATATTCCAGAAGATACTTTTAGATTGTAATGGAAGTAACGAAACAAAACTAGATCTTATAGAGAAGTTAAATAAAATTATGAGCAGTACTTCCTTACTCGTAAAAATGTTTTCGATTTATAACAAGATTTTTGCACCTGCATTGGCATTGAATGCAGTTATAATATTTTTAACTGTAGTACTGGTTTTCGCGGGATTTAGATTCGTGACAGTAGAGGCCTTATTTGTGTTCATATTTGTCACAGTATTGATCATATTATTATGTGAAGGCTTTCACCGTGCAGTGGATGAAGTAATGATACATATATGTAGTACAGTAAAATTGTCGGAAAAAAACCTATAATTTTACGGTACTAATATTAGTTTGATATAATTATATGTAAAATATGAATTCTATATTGAATATGCAGTACGAGTAAATAATAGGTACTTAACATTTTTTTTATTATTTACATGAATATTTTTTGCAGTATAAGAATCTTGCGAGCATACTCTGCGAATTGGATATATCCTACGAAGATGAGGACATAGCGAGTCTAGTGAGTAGAATATCGAAAAATGTTATATGTATTATAGGAGCGATATTGAATTAATTATGTACCTTTTCATTTTCATGGCATAATTTGAAATATAAAAATGTATAGAAAAAAGTATTTCTACTACAATTATATCATTCCAAAATTGATAACCGACCATGCGGATTAATCGAATTTAATAGAAATCTCTCACTTAAGGTAAATTATAAAATGCATTTGTCGAGTGTTTCATCATATATAATTTCAGTTTTTTGGCCAATTGACTTTTGTGGTAATGTCCATATTCCAACTGTATCCAAACCTTTTAAAAGGATAAGATGGGTAAAAGGGTAAGAGGTGGAACTGCAGAGTTGCGTATATGATGCAGTAGGATGCATTGAAAAGCCACATTTTCAGCAATGTACAAAGTATAATTTAAATAATAGCATTTACTTCACTAATGTATTCACGTATATTGCAATATATTTAATTAATTCTGATTTTTAAATGCACACTTGGTTAATACTAGATACTGCAAATTAACAAAAATATGCATTTGTATGAATATTTATACAATATAATTATAAACATACACGCAGAAAAATTTATTTATTGCCGTGTATTATATTTGAATTCTATTTGAGTTCTTGCAACAATGTAAGGGCCCAAGATCTAAATATTTAATACGGAATCATGTAATATAATAACAAGAGAAATGCATAATACTAATTGAGATTATTGGGGTAATTTAAAAACATTTCACAAGCAAAGTGAAAATAATATGCAAGTATGGAGTTCAGATTGGGGTTCTTGACGAATTCGCTTACTTTGGTGCACTTAAGAAGGTTGGGATCTCGAGGCGTTAGTGGTGAATTCCCAGAAAATTAGACATAAATATTATGAACTTGAACTAGGGGGTGAGATGAGCGTGATAATTGTTTATATTGAAAGGGGACGTGCGTATAGACGGGGATGAAATCGGGGAATGGGGGGAAAAAATTGAAAAAAAATATGTAGGAAAAGGGAGGGAAGATTTAGTATAAAAATGCACGTGTAAACTAAGCTCTCAACAGCCACACTCGTCTTCTCTTTACTTGGGGCACTTTCAATAAAACGCCACGTTTATCAAACAACACTCTTTATTCCTTTGCTTGTGACGTACCTGAAGGGCAATCAGCGCGTTAGGCCGTGGAGCGAGTGGAGGGTCCCTTCGAAGCAGTGACGAGGGCCAGGCTCTCGGTGTCAGACAGTGGGGGGGTTAAAAGAGGCTCCACGTAATTTTAACCTCGTCTCTACTTCGTCGCATAGGGTGGCTCCACCCTACCTGCGTGGGTGGACGGCAGACAGTCAGCGAAGTTCAGAAATCACGAACTGTCACAACGCTGACCATATGTCGCCAACACCACCAGATTTAAATCTCGCAGTGAGAGTAAGAACTGAAAACTGAAATAAATGCCCGATCGAGAAAACGTGGGGGGAACAAAAAATAACAGGTGTGAGTTTTGTAGTGTAAAATATCGGCGTTTATTCACACAAACGACAGGACACCGTGCCTACGCTTCCTGAAATAAATACCTTCGTCCGCAACCCTTTCACGCAGGGTTCACCATATTCGGCCGCATATCGCAAGCTCCTTATTGCGCGATTCAAAGGGCCGTCGGAGTGACCTTTCTCATACACAAGCGCAAAACACGTACGGCACGAAACACGTAACGCAAATTTTACACAAAAGAAATAAACGATATATCAATATGGAATTAAATTCAATTGAGAACAAAAATTAAACATAAAGGTCTGTCTCAATTGAGAACAAAAAAATAAATGTCAAGATCTGGCCTGAGTTCCTAGTCTGTCTTCGCTGGCGGGCTGGGTTCGGCTCCTGGATGGCGGTGGTATGCGTCGGGGACGCCGATCACTCGATTCCAGGCCTCAGAGCAGGATGATCGCTGCCTCTAGCCAAGAACTGGTTGGCTGAGCTACTTAGCCCTTAACCCCGAAAAAAAACGCCTGCAAAGCACATGGCCTTAGTAACAATGGCCGGACACGTGGCTTTACGAAAAGGAAAAAAATATCGGGCTTAATTACTTACTCGGATGTTGTGAGCGTATGGATAGTACCTTGCCTTGTACTTGGTGCCTCAATCCCCTCAAGGGTGGTTAACTGAGTCCCCGTTTATTATCCCGGAAACTGGATGGTGATACACCAATTAAAACGGTTCCTCGGGCACGTTGTAACGGTCCAAAATAGCGTTCGGCGGAGACGGCTTTTAATAAATTAACTAGCGTGTAGACCTACACGGTAGGCAACCATGCTTGCATTTTTTTTGTTGTGGTGACGCGTCTCCCCGGTGAGCGATTTTTAAATTCACCGGCGTAAAGCGCCACCACGGCGCAGAACTAGATTGACTCGTGCCCGAGATAGATCGTGTTAGAAGAACCGTTGCAGATAAGGTATTTCACCATCCGTTTTACGGGAATAATCAACGGTTCTCAACTAACCACCCTTGAGGGGGATTGAGGCACCGACTACAGGGCAGGGAACACGCTCGTAACACCCGAGTAAGTAGTTATTTCTTCTCCTCTTCGTGAAGCCACGTGTCCGGCCATTTTGATTAAGGCCATGTGCTTCTAGGCGTTTGCCGACGGGCTAACCCGCTCCACGACGCGAGCCGTCGGCCTTCCGGAAGCTGTACCAGTCACCGGCGACGACCACCCGGAACGCAGGCCAGATATAAAAATTCCAATAATATAATTTCTTTTTTTGTGTGCTCGATTGGGCCACTTTTCTGTTTATTCTTGTGTGTAAATTGCGTCTACGTGTAAATTGTGTCGTACGTGTTTGCGCTAGTGTACGAGAAAGGTCGCTCCCTCTGCCCTTTAAATCGCGCGATTAGGAGCTTATTTTATTCGGCCGAATAGAGTGGGCCCTGCGCGAAAGGGTGGCGCTCGGAGGTATTGTTTTCAGGAGCGCAGGACACGGTGTCCGTCATTGATTTGTGTGTGCGAATAAACGCCATCTTACCATACCAAACTCACAGCTGTTATTTTTTTTTTGCTCGCCCCACGTTTTCTCTTTACAGTTTTCTATATTCAGTTACAGTTTTACAGTTTCCTATTCTCACTGCGAGATTTACACCTGGTGGTGTTGGCGTCAAACGGTCAGCGTTGTGACAGTTCGTGATTTCTGAGCTTCGCTGACTGTCTGCCGTCCACCCACGCAGGTAGAGTGGAGCCTCCCTTGCGACGAAGTAGCAACGAGGTAAAATTACGTGGAGCCTTTTTTAACCCCCCCACTCTCTGACACCGAGAGCCTGGCCCTCGTCACTACTTCAAAGGGACCCTCCACTCGCTCCACGGCCTAACGCGCCGACTGCCCTTCAGGTACGTCACAACGTCCGTACGACACGCAAGGCAACTGATTTCTCTCTCTATGGTAGCGTCTCGCCGGCGATTTCAAAAGTCACACACATATGGGAAACACGTCACCACAACAAAAAAAGGTGCGAGTACGGTCGTCTACAGAGCAGGTCTGTGCGCCAAATAATTATTAAAAGGCAGTTTCTGCCGAAGACGTTTCCGGACCGTTACATGCTTCTCTTTACCCATCCACACACCGTGCTCGAGTCCCCGCCGCGATATCCACTCCCTCTGGCGGTAGCCGCGCCCCTTTCCCTTTTCTCTTCCCGCGTAATTTTAAATCTTATTCGGCCAATGCTGACCGTAATGGTCCTCCATTAACTTAAATACTAATCCTAACCTATTACATAACTAAGAATTATACACTAAATGATAACTTGAATCCTACTCCGATCTCATTACATAACTAACTAATAACTAATATAGTCTCTAAATCGTTGGGGTACATTTCTGCGTCTTGGAGGCCTCTCGTCGGGTTCAGCTGGATCCTCGGGGTTAGCTTTTCCCAGAGCTTGTCCCTTTTCGGACGGCGTCTTGTTGTCATCGCTGCCCTCTGGTTTATTTGGTTCCTCCTCTGAACTCTCGTCGCCTTCGCTACTGCTGGTGTCACTGTTATGACCTCGGTAGGTTTTCAGCTGATCCACGTGGACTGTAGTACAGTAGTTTCTGTTACTTTGGCCCTCTATGGAGCTGATGCGGTAGGTATTTCCTGCCAGCTTTTCTACAACCGTGTATGGTCCTTTATACTTTGGCTTGGTCTTGGTTGGCTGACCGTCCCCAGTAGGACTGACCCCGATTACAACAATGTCGCCGACTTCTAGTTCGGTGCCAACAAAACGTATTCGATCATACTGCTCCTTCTGCCGTCTCTGCTCTTGCTCAATGGACTGTTGGACTGTTGGGTCTCAGCAAGTCGGACAACGGGGTCAGGTTCATATTCCTCGTTATCTGCAATTACATTTAAAGCATTAGATATGAATTCTGGCTGGTAGCCGCACAGTGCTTCATAAGCGCTTCTGCCTATGGAAACATTGTAGCCCGCATTTAAACTGCGTTCTCTTTGTGGAATTTTCTTGTCCCAAGTGTCTTCTGATTCCATCTCGCATATAATTTCGGGGACCAGGACTCTCATCACCCTCTCTGCTTACCCATTTGCTTGAGGTCTGTGCGTACTAATGAGGTGATGTTGTATGCCTCGCTCTTCACAAAAATGTTTGAAACTATCTGCCGTAAAAGCTGTGCCTCGGTCGCTTATTATTTTGGCACACAGCCCGAATTGTTCCATGAAAGATTTCATTTTGGTAATCGTTTCTGCACTCCGTGTTGACTTCAATGGGTACAGCTTCACATATTTGGTCAGGGCGTCTACTATTACAAGTATATGTTTATTCTTCCTCCGACTTGTGATGAAAGGGCCCACATGGTCAACATGCACTCGCTCGAAGGGTCTCCGGGGGGGGGGGGGGGTTGGTAATATTTAAAAGACCAGGTTTGCGACCTGCTGGTACTTTAGTAAATAAACATTCCACACATGATCGAATGTGCGCTCGAACATATCGCTGTAGTCCGGGAAACCAGTACCGTTTCCTAATTAGTTTTGAAGTCCTTTCTATTGAGAAATGGCCCATAAGGTCATGGTACCTGATCGCTGATGTTTTCCGCAATGCTTTTGGTACAACATACAGCAGGCGGGTCTTTTCGTTTTCTGTCACTGCTTTGTACAGTTTTCCGTCCTTAGTTCTTAACCCAATTACATCACGTTCTTCTTCCGGTGTACGAAGGTGTTTTTCCTTCTTGAGGATTTCCATTAGTATCTTCAATCGTTGATCGGCATGTTGTACGAGTCGTACATAATCTTCCTCCTCCATGACTTGCATCACATCCGACCGCTCATATAATGCTTCCAGAGTATCTGTGGGTGGTACAGTCGGTGCTCTGAACAAAGCATCTACATGTTTCATCTCTGCGCCTGGTCAATGTTTAAGTGTCATGTCAAATTCCTGAAGCATACTATACCAACGGGCCACCTGCGGATTTTGCGTCTTCTTGGTATTTAGGTACACTATCGCTTGGCAATCAGTTAGCGTAATGAACGGAATCCCCAGTAGGAATATTCGTAGTCAATCCGTTGCCCAAGCTACAGCCATCAAATCTAACTTTGAACTATGGTAACGCGCCTCTACATCAGTGGTTTTCTTTGATATGGCGTAAACCAAATGGAGCTGATGGTCCTCGCCTGTTTGAAGGAGTAGTGCTCCGAGTCCCTCTGTGCTGGCATCGCAATGCAGTTCCGTTCGAGCTGCCTTTGGATTGTACAATTTCAGAACTGGGTCAGCCACGAGCGCTGCTTTCAGTTCTTGAAACGCCTACTTTACCTCAGATGTGAAGTTGAACTCCATACTTCATTTTGTCAAATTACTTAATGGTCTGGCTCTCACTGCGTTGCCCTTGACGAACCGCCTGAAGTAGCTGGTCAGCCCCAGAAACCTTCTAACCCCGTAAACATTTCCCGGCCTCGGAAATTGTTCAATGGCCCTGGTTTTCGCTGCCCCGGGCCGCATTCCGTCGCCGCTTACGACGTAGCCAAGGTACTCCACCTCCTCCATTCCAAAATTGCACTTTCTCAGCTTTAATGTAAGATTAGCTCTTCGGAAAGCCTCGAACACCTGGGCCAACCGATCCAGCATATCCTCCCAGTCCCTCGCAGGAATTAGTACATCATCCAGGTAGGAAACAGCAACTTTGCCACGAAGTGGTCTCAGCACAATCTACATCAATTTGCTGAAGATGAAGGGCCCATCTGCCAAACCAAACACCAATCTTTCAAATTGTCCTGTGCAGGTTTGCGTGATGAACGCTGTTTTTGCCTTTGAGGCTTCCTCCAATGGCACCTGTAAAAATGCATGCGCCCGATCCAGTGTTGTGAATAAACTGCAGCCCGCCAAATTTTCAAATTGTTCTTCCACGGTCGGAAGAGGAAACATGTGTCTTATACTTTGAGCATTTAGACGTCTGTAGTCCACTACCAATCGGGGCTCGCCTGACTTCTTGTAGACCAGTAGGACGGGGCTGGCATAAGGACTACTGGTTTCCGTTACGACACCTGCATCCTTCCACTCTGAAACTGGCCGGTCTATGATGTCCCTTTCCTTGGCATTGGTTCTATGTGGTTTGCAGATTACGGGTATGCCACTGTCCTCTATACGTCCCTCCAACAAAGGTGTGCAGCCAAGCTCCTGGATGCTAAAAGCAAAACATTGTCTATAGTCTGTACATAGTTTAATTAGTCTGTCAATATCAGCTGCACTAACATTCTGTCCAACGTTCAAGTCTTTTCCCGAGATGTCCTTCATATCACTCACTTCTGTCACACTTCCAATTGTTTGGCCTTTCTTGATTACAATGTCCGTGTCTGAGAAATTTGTCACTGGTACATGAATTTCTCGACCACTGCTCTCTATTTTTATAGTTTGTACGCAGTTCGCTCCAATCGACACACGATCTGCCGCTTTTATCCGGATTTTGCCTATTGTTCTTAGGTCTAGGTTATTGAACGGGTCTTCCTCTCTATAGGCCAATACTAGAGCGCCGTCGATTTTTATGTACACCACATTCGGAAGCTCCGTGAAAGTCCTCCCGACAATGAAGTCTACTGTCATATTGTCATCTTTAACTATCTTAACATCAACTTTGGCTTCAACATGGTCTACCTGGAGTGAAATTCGTGCAGTTTTAAAAATGCGTCCTTGTTTTTAAATTTATACGTAGTATAATATACTACACCACCAAGAGGGGCGCTCTTGAAATGATCTTTGAAAAGGTGGGAAACCTATATCTATTTTAAGTGAGATTTTATTTCTGAATGGGGGCGGTGAGTAATTTGTTTTTTCGAAAGGGGACGGTAGGCTAAAAAAGGTTGGGAACCTCTGGGTTAGATGATCCAAAGAGACTAAACTAACGTCACGTTAGGTATCACAGGATTAGGTTTTTTCTAAGCTTTGTAACGCCCCCCTCGCCGTCGCGTATGATTACGCAATCAGTGGTGAGGGTTTGGTTAACAATACATTTTATTTATACACAGGTGGTCCAGGTCCACCTTTAATCGTCACTGTCTTTGACGATGAGCATATAACGGGGAACTAACAAATATGTTTAAAACAATAATAAATAGATTTATTTACCTAAAAACTAAAACAAATGTATACGCATTAAAACGGAAATAATAAGGAATTCGGCAAAACGGGTATTGTAGGCACCCAAGTAAACAGGTTTCTGGTTTGCACCTGTGTCGGATCTTTTCAGCTGGCAGCTGCGCCGGACGACCCTGGAATAGTATTTACAAACGCAAAATATATACAAAATTATATTACACTCTCTTCGGTTATGGTGTCACAAGTAGCGGTCGGCAGACAGCATGTCGGAGAGCTGGTATTCGGTCACAACAAGCTTCTGGCGCAATTTTACTCAAACGTACAGGTGCCAAGCTATAATATTCTATGATGTCCGTTGCTCCCGGGTGGGTCGTGGTAAGTCCCAGTAGTAGGGGAGAGGGATCGGGTATCCCAGCAGCGCCTCAATGGGGGAATAGCCGGTAGCTGCGTTGATACGGGACCGAATTTCACTTGTAATCAGGGGCACGAAGGTGGCCCACTGATGGTGCGGGCGTCTCTGCAGATGTATGCGGAGCCCCTTCTTGATTTCCTGATTGCGTCGCTCTGTCGGATTGGCCTGGTGGTGGTATATCAGGGTGTAGATAGGGTGTGCACCCCACTGCTGGCAGGCTCGCTTCCACCTGGCTGCAGTAAACTGGAGGCCGTTGTCGGCAGCACGTATTCTGGATATCCAAAACGGTGACAAACGTTCTGCTCTAGGAGGCGGGCGACCGCGTAAGTGTCAGTGTTGCCTATCGGAACGTCTCTACCCATCTGGTGAACAAATCCTTGAGCACTAGGATATGGGTCTTACCGTGGGATGTCCGTGGATACTGGCCCATTAAGCTTAGAATTGGTGTCTTTAAATCGGTGGAGCCACTGCATTGGAGTAGGTCCTCACGGTGAAGTCTTTGCCTTCTAAGTACGGACGGTACCGTCGGATGGCCCAGACCAGAGCGAGACACTCCTGCTCATTTACATGGTAGCGCCTCTCGGTGGGACTCAATCGGGCACTGGCGTAACTTATTATCCGGCGCTCGTTCTCCGGTCCGAGTTGGTATAACACAACTGCGTTGCCTATCCCGCGTTGTCTGCAGCACGAAGGGTAATTCGGGGCTGGGTCAGTACATCCGGAGTGGCTTAGGAAACTTATCTTTGGCGCGTTGGAAGGCGTTGTTGACCTGTAGCGTCCAGTAAAACTTACGCGCGGGCGACAGTAACCTCGGTATAGGTGCAATAAAGCCAGCAAAGTCGGGGATGAAATCTCGCAACCAGTTCAGGAGCCCTATGAAGGACTGCAGCTCCTTTAGGTTCTTTGGCGGGAAGTGATCACAGTTAAGATCACTGTGCTTGGTTAGCGGGGCAATCGAGTCATGGTCGAGCAAGTGGCCAAGGTACTCTACCTGCTGCAGACCAAAACGGCACTTGTTGAGGGCGAGGTGCAGGCCATGCTCCTGAAGTCGTTCGAGCACTACGGCCAAGTGCTGTAGGTGGCTCTGATGGTCTTCACTGTAGATGATGATGTCGTCCAGGTACACGAGACAGCACTTACGGAGTAAACCCGCAAGGACCTCCTGCGACATCAACCTCTGGAGGGTGGCTGGGGTATTCTTGAGGCCGAACGGCAGTACTCGAAACTCGTAAGACTCGCCGTCTGGAGTGAAAAACGCCGTTACTGGTCTCGAACCTGGGTGGAGCCTGCCAGTACCCGCTCTTGAGGTTCAGGGTAGAGAAGACCTTGGCGTCCCCAAGTCCCTGAGAAGCTCGTGGATAATTGGAAGTGTGGTAGGCTCTGTCACTGCGGACTGGTTAACCTTGTGGTAATCCACACAGAATGGCTTAGAACCGTCCTTTTTGGGTACGATGACCACAGGGATAGAGTAAGGTGGCGTGGAAGGCTGGATGATGCCAATTCTGAGCATCTCCGTTGTCTGCTCATGGATCAATCGTTTTGTTTGTCAGAGACCCGGTACGCGGCCGTTCTGACGGGAATGTCGGTGGTCAACTTGATCACGTGGGTTGTGGTCTTAGCCTGGGGTTGGCGATGCGTGGGTTGGGTAACCTCCGGGAAGCGTTCGAGGAGGTTTCCGAGCTCCATGGCCAGGTGCCCAGGAAAACCGCTGTCCGTTGGGGCTTTCTGGTCGACTGCAGGAAGGTGGACTGGTGCCCTGTGAATGGTGATGCGGTGGATAGTGCCCACATAAATACATCCACGATGAAAGTCCATGGTGGCCTCCTGCGCCTTAAGCCATGGTTGTCCTAGGATGCAGTCCTCGGCCAGGATAGGCGCGACATTAAATACCGCTCGGCTGTGGTGGTCACGATAAGTGTTTGTGAGGTCACCTTGGCCTTGGATGGCCATGGTGCTTCCTTGAATGGCTAGGCTGATACGTGAGGGATTCTGGGAATATTTGGATACATATCTGGTATTTATGAAGTTACCGGCTGCAGCCGTATCCAAGACAGCCAAGTTTGGATGTCCATCCAACTTGATGTAGATTCTGGGTAGTTGTTGTCCTGGAATTCCGTGCAGAGGGACCTGTGATGATTGTGTGAAGGTGGATACCGTCCCGCTTCCTCGACGGTACTTTAGTTTTCCGCCTGATGTTCCTGTGAGCGAGTTTGTTGTCGTGGTGATTGTACTGGTCTGGAAGAGCAATCCTTATTTAGATGGTACTCCGGGCAATACGAGCACTTTAGTTGCTCTAGTTAGCACTGCTGGCGTGGCCCCTCGTTCCGCTATGTTCTCGGTGCGGGTCTGCTTGGTGTTAGGTCTCGGTCTAGGTCGGCTATTTCGTCGAGAAGCTCAAGTAGCGTACTTGGGTGGTAGCCCCTCATGCAATCTCGGTAGACGGATCGCATCATTTCTACCGTGGTCAATACTTTTACATAGTTGGGAGTGGCGGTGCCTACTAACTGCTCTTTGCGTCTCCATAGGGCGAAAAGCAAGGCACGAAAGCAAGGCAGGTACTCAATGCCACTGGCATTGAGTCCCTGCCTTTCCTGGTAGATTGCTGCATTTACCTCTACGATGGCTGGTGTACCTGAGAATCTTTGTAATAAACGTTTGAACGTTTCTTACGGTACCGCTGCGTCTCGGATGGTTTGCTACCACAGGTTAGTTGGGCCGGTGAGCCGCTCCGCGGCTCAGTTCGTCTTGTCTTCGTTAAGAGTAATATGTAGATTCTCCTCCATATTTCGCAAGAACTCGGCGGGGCACTCCAGGAGTGTTCCGTTGTAGCATTGTGGTGGAGCAGGTGTCTGCGTCGGGGTTGTTAGGCGCCAGAGGGTGTTTAAGCTCTCCCTCCCTAAGTTTAAGCATTGTGGCCACCTTATTTTTTAGAACGAGGGTCGTGTTCCGAGGCAGTAGGCGATGCCTGTGGGGACGCGGCCCAGATACTGTCCGGTAACACTATCTTCCTAAACACAAACAATTTTTATCGCGCAAAGTTGTTATAGGTAATCTACCCCGAAATATCACTCCTATATGATGAATTTGGAATCTCACAGCCAGTTCCACTTGCAGTGCCTTCACCGCTTTCGCGTAGACCCGTGTATTACCGTGTCGTCGATCTAGATCTGATCCGCTGGGCTGTCCCGCGTCAGTCTTGAGCCTCTGTACTTCTCCGTGAATGCAGTTTCTCCGAACCTTCCGAAAATCTCCGTGAATCGTCTTCGATATCCCGCTCTGATGTGGAGTTAACGCCGTATGTCGAGAGAGTTCCTAGCTCGGATGTGGAGTGGACGCCGTCTGTCGCGTAACTCTGCTCACAGATAATATATATACAGATAGACCACTCTCTGTGAAAAACATTTGACGCGTTTGCGCCCTCTATGCATGATAGGTCCGTACCATTTTCTTGACAAAAGAATACACGAGATGGCGCCACTATAGCTTAATGTAGCCAAAATCCATGAGATGGCGCTATATCGTTAAAAAAAGCGGGATTTATAAATAAATATATGTATATATATATATATATATATATATGTAATTATAATATAGCGGGAAATTTAGTCAATTAATTTAATAAGCCAAGTTATATTGGAGCTATAGATTTATTTGATAGTGGTTTTTAATCGATTATCATCGACGTTACGCACTTCGATTTAAGGCTTATTCAGGATCTTTACATTATATAACACAAATAACTTACTATAATCTTGAATTGTTGTAATAAATAAAAATCTTTATAAATAAATTTTCGAATTCTTTCAAATTTTAGATTATAGTTAGTTATTTGTGTTATATAATCTAAACATCCTGAAGAACAATTCAATCGTAGTGCGAAACGTCGATGATAATTGATTTAAAAATACTTGTAACGGGCCGGTTTTGCCTCCGACGGAAACTGTCTTGATTTTTAATTGCGCGTAGGCAACCATTACGCACACGTTTTTTAAACCTTGACGTGTTTCCGATATGCGTGTGATTTTTAAATCGTCGGCGAGGCGCTGCCTTGAGGTAGAAGCTAGTCAACTCCCCTGGAGTGCAGAAGTGTCACGAGGTCACAGTTTTTCTTTGGGCTATCGCCAACCGGTTTCCGGGATTTAAAACGTGTCCTCCATTAACCGCCCTAAGAGGGATTGACGACACCGCACAAGGCAAGGGAGGGTACTGTACTACTCAACTCTACACGCTCGAAACATCAGAGTAAGTGATTAAACCCGACATATTTTTTTTGTAAAGACACGTGTCCGGCCATTGTTAATAAGTCCATGTGCTTTACAGGCGTTTTTTGGGTAAGGGCTGAAGTAACCCAGCCAGCCAGGTTCTCTTCTAGGGGCAACGACCATCCTGCCAGAGTTGATCTGAGGACTGAAATTTAGCGACGGCGTCCCCAACGATTGCCGGCCGCAGCACGTCCTAAGAGCCGAGCCCAGAATCGCAAGTGAAGTCGCCACGAGGAACACAGGCCAGATCTATATATTTTTTTGTTCTCATTTATTGTTTTAATTTCCTTTGATATGTCGTTTTTTTTTCTTTTGTGTAAATTTGCGTTGCGTGTTTCGTGCCGTACGTGTTTTGCGTTTTTGTAAGAAAAAGGTGACTCCGACAGCCCTTCGCATCGCGCGATACGTGTGCGCGGGATTCGGCCGAGTCCAGTGGACGCGGCGTGATAGAGCTGGGGGCGGAGGTATTTTCTTTCGGGAAGCGTAGGCACGGTGTCCTGTCTTTTGTGTGAAGAATAAACGCAGATATTTTACACCACAAAATTCACACCTGTTATTTTTTGTTCCCCCCACGTTTTCTCAATCGGGCATTCTTTTCAGTTTAACTTCCTATTCTCATTGCGAGATTTAAATCTGGTGGTGCGGGCGCCAGATGGTCAGCCGTTGCGACAGTTCGTAATTTCTAAACTTCGCTGACTGTCTGCCGTCAACCCACGCAGGTAGGGTGGAGCCCCCCTTTGTGACGAAGTAGTGGCGAGGTTAAAAAATTACGTGGAGCCTTTTTTACATGACACTAGTATATGCATATATAAACAAATCATTAAATATATTAATAAAGTTTAATAAGAATTATATGATAGATAATCACATTTAAAATAGTGTCAATAAACATAAAAAATGTAAAGAGAAACAATACAATGTGTCACGTCCAATTATTAATAAAATTATGCACTTGACAATCCATATGCAAATTGAAGGAAGATATATCCTAGAAAACTAAACACTAAAATAATTCTTTACAAAAAACTCCAAATATATAATAATACCTGAACAGATAACCAAATGCAGACATTAATGAGAAACTAATGTATGACAGTTTTTGTTTTAGCAAGGCCTAAATGTCGCGATCTGTTTTTTTGATATTTAACTAATGCTATTTTTTCACAGGATCATTAATTTTATGAAGTTCTTTTCCTTGCAGTATGTTGTTGATGTTCTGTATCCACACCACAACATAAAATGGGATGAGAAGACTGAAAATTAGGTCAGCGAAATTGTGAATATGACAGTGACAAAAATTTGGAATAATTGTACAAGAAATTTTATGGGTAAATAATGATACTATATTAAAAGGAGTGCAAATCTTTGGTATGTAAATCCGCATAATTTGCAAACATACGCAATATGATTAACGTATTTGAAGAAGTTAGAGTTGGGTCGCAGCAAATTTCCACGTGTAAATTGCCTACATTCAATATTGGAGTGAATGTGTTCTTCTTTCCAACGTATCGGAAACCAGGTCCTGTTTACATATACTACATCCTTGTAATTTTCTCAAAATATTGCGGGCCAAATATCCTGATATGTACATATTTATATTGTCCGCCAGAAAACTGGGATTGTTCATAAATGTGAACTCATCAGAGACATTTGGGGACACTATCTCAGTTGACGTAGGAACTTTAATCGTTATCAAGTTTTTTACAGAATTTAGTGTCCCTCGACAACCATCTTCCTCGCAATTTGCAAATGAAGAATGGCTAGTCATAAGATTATTAATAATCAAAGCTTCATAAAAAACTCTGAAGGCAGCAGGTGTGGGATTTATATTCCGAGCACCATGACTTCGGACACCACCAAAAAAAAATTCAACGGGGTCCTGATTCAAATTTCTCGGACAAAGATATTTAATTCCCTTAGCGTGTAATTTGATGCTTTGCATACCTTTTAATGTGGTTATCCAATTTGAACATATTCGCCTTGTGGTCTAATAAATCTAATTGTCTTCAAAACTTAAATTGCTTCGGAATAAAATTTAACATGCTGGCTTTCTTGGGTTATTGCACATCGTAAAGGTTTATCACCACTTACTTTCGAACCATTTACAACGTCAAATAGTTTGTCAAACAATAACATAAACTCCGACGCACCAAGCATTGTCTCTGTCACATATCCCTGCTTATCTAAAAAAAATATGAAAATTACTTCAATGTCGTATGAAAAAAATAATTCACTTACCAAGTGTAGAAAAAAAAGTATCATGGCGGATGTTCTCGCCTAAAAGACCTGGGCTGCCAGCTTGCACGCTCCAATGCAGTAATGTCGTCTTCTCATTGTGCTATACTTGATCTGTATTTATCTCTGTCTGTATTGTTGACGATTCAAACGGCAAACGGATTCAAAAAGGTACATACGATCTGTCTGAATGCTACCGGCCGTTATTCACAGACAATGGAAATTATGATAATTGTGGATCACTGGATTATTCAGCACATATAATGTGTCAATAATGGCGGACAGAGTTCTTTAAAAAATTACAGCGACCCTGTAAGCGACTACAGATTTTGGCGCCATCTATTTTGTATAGGTCTGTACCCACTCGAAACCTTGTCAATTTAAATCGTATAGAGTGCGCAGGGTATGACTCTGCTTGTTTTTTCATCCGGTCATATTTATAGGTTCGGTACATGATCCTCTGTTGTTTGTCGTGTCACTTTTAAACAGCTTGCTTGAGGATAATGTAATTACACAGTCCCTGTTGCTATGGGATATAACAGTCACTGCGTTTTTCGCCAAATCTCGACCGATTGTTCTTTCTCTTAATTGTTTGTGTATTCCTCAATATAACATAATTACCTAACTAGCCTAATCGATATGAATGAAATAAAATTGAACTTAAAATCCTTAATACTAATAATAACACAAAAATATCATCACAATATATATATATATATATATATATATATATATATATATAAGTTACCTGCGGTCACAAACAATCAGCTTCTTTATTATTATATAAAGAGTATGCTTTAAGACGGATGCATATGAGCGCATCCCACGCATTATATATTATCTTTTATTGTTCATTTATAGAGCACGGACTACATGCAAAATGCATGTCCTGAATTAATGATATGACTACTGAAATTTCAATAGATCTACACGAATCATAAAGAAACAAAACGAATTAACCAATTTTATTTTGCATATGATGCATATTTTATGTATTCAATGCATATTTTATCAATAATTGCATATTTGGTCATATAATTGGATATTTATGACCGAATTTATTTATTTTTTTACTAAAAAAATTTTACTAAACAAATGTTATAATATATGAATGAAATAAAACAATTTTACTTTGTTGCTTCCACTAACACATTTATTTTACAAAAAATAATTTAGTGACCGCAGTTTCGACTACTTTATAGTCATTGTCAAACTTAGTTTGAGGCAGTTTCGACTACTTTATAGTCATTGTCAAACTTAGTTTGACAATGACTATAAAGTAGTCGAAACTGCGGTCACTAAATTATTTTTTGTAAAATAAATGTGTTAGTGGAAGCAACAAAGTAAAAATTGTTTTATTTCATTCATTCACCATGTTCCACAAAGTAACGGCTACCAGTATACAGTGTTATAATATATCTTAAGGATTTCATAAATGTTTTATTTTAAAAAATTAATAGAGTGATTTTTGAAATATCTTGTTTTGAAATTTTTGTTTGATCGCCATTTTGTTATTTGATAAAATAGAAAATAATCTTAAATACAAATGTTTTAGAGAACCGATAGGGCATGCTAAACGTTTTTGTATATTATTAATATTTCTTAAAATAAGGGAGTAACGACGCTTTTTCGAAAAACAAAAGAACGCCAATAACTATGAACTTAGGCTCCAATTCAAAACTTGGAGAGACTTAACTAAGAAAAGTTGTTTGTTTCAATGAGTTCTAACTGCCATTTTCGAGTGTAACAACTTAGTATTAACACCCTGTATACCTAACTATTTCGTAATAGCTGACTACCTCCTTTTCAGAGAGTCGGTACTTAACCCCTCCGCAAGAAGCCCTGGCGCGCTGTCGCCCGGGAAAGAATTAAAGACCAAAGGGCCTCTTTGAAAGCAGAAAACGCACCTTGCATTAGTTCCCGCATCAGCCAGAATGATGCGTCAATAATCGAACACCACACACAATAATACTAACAATAATAGTATGAAGTACCACGTATGCATAAACAACCCTCGAAGCACAGCCCAACTAAAGCAATTGGCCTTTGGCCTAACTTTCCTTCCCAACCACCACACCAAGCATAAAACTGCGCACCTATAGTTAAACTACAGATAGGTCGTACTGAGATGATCTCTGATACACGATTCAACAGAGTGGTCTTACTTACTCATTCTTGCATTGCAAGAAAAGCATATGCATTCTATGTCTAAACACTAGCGATAAAAGATATTATGTTTTTAAGTAGCATGAAAGGTACTTAAGCTCATAAAGCAATTGGCCATTGGCCTAACTTTTCCTCCCAACCACCACACCAAGCATAAAACTGCGCACCTATACTTAACCCACAGATAGGCCGTACTGAGAAGATCTCTGTCTTACGGATGAACAGAGATGTCTTACTCGCTCATTGTCGCATTGCATGAAAAGCATATGCCATCTATGTCTAAAAACTAGCGATAAATCCCGCATCGGCAAGAATGATGCTAAAATAACCGAACACCACATACAATAATACCAACAACAGTATGGAGAACCACCTACGTGTACGCAACCCTCGAAGGAGGCCCAAGTATACAAACACATGTGCATTCTTGACCTTTGCAGGTGCAAATGAAACCCGCGCATACAACTCACCAGTGTTGACCAATCGATCCTAATACTTTCCCTACGACAGCACTGTATATACCTGACTCTCTCGTAATAGCTGACTACCTCCGTTTCAGAGAGGTTTTATGATCAGCCAGAGTCGGTACTTAACCCCTCCGCAAGAAGCCCTGGCGCGCTGCCGCCCGAGAAAGTGTTAAAGACCAAAGGGCCTCTTTGAAAGCAGAAAACGCACCTTGCATTAGTTTGCGCAACAGCCAGAATGATGCATCAATAACCGAACACCACATACAATAATACCACCAACAACAGTATGGAGTACAACCTACGTGTACGCAACCCTCGAATGACGGCCTAAGTATACAAACACATGCGCATTCTTGACCTTTGCAGGTGCAAATGAAACCCACGCATACAGCTCACCAGTGTTGACCCATCGATCCTAATACTTTCCCAACGACAGCACTGTATATACCTGACTCTCTCGTAATAGCTGACTACCTCCGTTTCAGAGAGGTTTTATGATCAGCCAGAGTCGGTACTTAACCCCTCCGCTAGAAGCCCTGGCGCGCTGCCGCCCGAGAAAGTGTTAAAGACCAAAGGGCCTCTTTGAAAGCAGAAAACGCACCTTGCATTAGTTCCCGCATCAGCCAGAATGTTGCATCAATAACCGAACACCACACACAATAATACCAACAACAACAGTATGGAGTACCACCTACGTCTACGCAACCCTCAAAGGACGGCCCAGGTACATGGACACATTCGCATTCTTGACCTTGAGCAGAACACGCACCTCGCATTAGTACCCGCATCAGACAGAATGATGCATCAATAATCGAACACCACACACAATAATACTAACAACAATAGTATGAAGTACCACGTATGCATAAACAACCCTCGAAGCACAGCCCAACTAAAGCAATTGGCCATTGGCCTAACTTTTCCTCCCAACCACCACACCAAACATAAAACTGCGCACATATAGTTAACCTACAGATAGGTCGTACTGAGATGATCTCTGATACACGATTCAACAGAGTGGTCTTACTTACTCATTCTTGCATTGCAAGAAAAGCATATGCATTCTATGTCTAAACACTAGCGATAAAAGATATTATGTTTTTAAGTAGCATGAAAGCTACTTAAGCTCATAAAGCATTTGGCCATTGGCCTAACTTTTCCTCCCAACCACCACACCGAGCATAGAACTGCGCACCTATACTTAACCCACAGATAGGCCGTACTGAGAAGATCTCTGTCTTACGGATGAACAGAGATGTCTTACTCGCTCATTTTCGCATTGCATGAAAAGCATATGCCATCTATGTCTAAAAACTAGCGATAAATCCCGCATCAGCAAGAACGATGCTAAAATAACCGAACACCACATACAATAATATCAAAAACAGTATGGAGAACCACCTACGTGTACGCAACCCTCGAAGGAGGCCCAAGTATACAAACACATGTGCATTCTTGACCTTTGCAGGTGCAAATGAAACCCGCGCATACAACTCACCAGTGTTGACCAATCGATCCTAATACTTTCCCTACGACAGCACTGTATATACCTGACTCTCTCGTAATAGCTGACTACCTCCGTTTCAGAGAGGTTTTATGATCAGCCAGAGTCGGTACTTAACCCCTCCGCAAGAAGCCCTGGCGCGCTGCCGCCCGAGAAAGTGTTAGAGACCAAAGGGAATCTCTAAAAGCAGAAAACGCACCTTGCATTAGTTCCCGCATCAGCCAGAATGATGCATCAATAATCGAACACCACATACAATAATACCAACAACAACAGTATGGAGTACCACCTACGTGTACGCAACCCTCGAAAGACGGCCCAAGTATACAAACACATGCGCATTCTTGACCTTTGCAGGTGCAAATGAAACCCTCGCATACAACTCACCAGTGTTGACCCATCGATCCTAATACTTTCCCAACGACAGCACTGTATATACCTGACTCTCTCGTAATAGCTGACTACCTCCGTTTCAGAGAGGTTTTATGATCAGCCAGAGTCGGTACTTAACCCCTCCGCTAGAAGCCCTGGCGCGCTGCCGCCCGAGAAAGTGTTAAAGACAAAAGGGCCTCTTTGAAAGCAAAAAACGCCCCTTGCATTAGTTCCCGCATCAGCCAGAATGATGCATCAATAATCGTACACCACATACAATAATACCAACAACAACAGTATGGAGTACCACCTACGTGTACGCAACCCTCGAATGATGGCCCAAGTATACAAACACATGCGCATTCTTGACCTTTGCAGGTGCAAATGAACCCCATGCATACTACTCACCAGTGTTGACCCATCGATCCTAATACTTTCCCAACGATAGCACTGTATATACCTGACTCTCTCGTAATAGCTGACTACCTCCGTTTCAGAGAGGTTTTATGATCAGCCAGAGTCGGTACTTAACCCCTCCGCAAGAAGCCCTGGCGCGCTGCCGCCCGAGAAAGTGTTAAAGACCAAAGGGCCTCTTTGAAAGCAGAAAACGCACCTTGCATTAGTTTGCGCATCAGCCAGAATGATGCATCAATAACCGAACACCACATACAATAATACCAACAACAACAACAGTATGGAGTACCTCCTACGTGTACGCAACCCTCGAATGACGGCCCAAGTATACAAACACATGCGCATTCTTGACCTTTGCAGGTGCAAATGAAACCCACGCATACTACTCACCTGTGTTGACCCATCGATCCAAATACTTTCCCAACGACAGCACTGTATATACCTGACCATTTCGTAATAGCTGACTACCTCCGTTTCAGAGAGGTTTTATGATCAGCCAGAGTCGGTACTTAAGCAATCCGCAAGAAGCCCTGGCGCGCGCTGCCGCCCGAGAAAGTGTTAAAGACCAAAGGGCCTCTTTGAAAGCAGAAAACGCACCTTGCCTTAGTTCCCGCATCAGCCAGAATGATGCATCAATAACCGAACACCACACACAATAATACCAACAACAACAGTATGGAGTACCACCTACGTCTACGCAACCCTCAAAGGACGGCCCAGGTACATGGACACATTCGCATTCTTGACCTTGAGCAGAACACGCACCTCGCATTAGTACCCGCATCAGACAGAATGATGCATCAATAATCGAACACCACACACAATAATACTAACAATAATAGTATGAAGTACCACGTATGCATAAACAATCCTCGAATCACAGCCCAACTAAAGCAATTGGCCATTGGCCTAACTTTTCCTCCCAACCACCACACCAAGCATAAAACTGCGCACCTATAGTTAACCTACAGATAGGTCGTACTGAGATGATCTCTGATACACGATTCAACAGAGTGGTCTTACTTACTCATTCTTGCATTGCAAGAAAAGCATATGCATTCTATGTCTAAACACTAGCGATAAAAGATATTATGTTTTTAAGTAGCATGAAAGCTACTTAAGCTCATAAAGCACTTGGCCATTGGCCTAACTTTTCCGCCCAACCACCTCACCGAGCATAAAACTGCGCACCTATACTTAACCCACAGATAGGCCGTACTGAGAAGATCTCTGTCTTACGGATGAACAGAGATGTCTTACTCGCTCATTCTCGCATTGCATGAAAAGCATATGCCATCTATGTCTAAAAACTAGCGATAAATCCCGCATCAGCAAGAATGATGCTAAAATAACCGAACACCACATACAATAATACCAAAAACAGTAGGGAGAACCACCTACGTGTACGCAACCCTCGAAGGAGGCCCAAGTATACAAACACATGTGCATTCTTGACCTTTGCAGGTGCAAATGAAACCCGCGCATACAACTCACCAGTGTTGACCAATCGATCCTAATACTTTCCCAACGACAGCACTGTATATACCTGACTCTCTCGTAATAGCTGACTACCTCCGTTTCAGAGATGTTTTATGATCAGCCAGAGTCGGTACTTAACCCCTCCGCAAGAAGCCCTGGCGCGCTGCCGCGCGAGAAAGTGTTAAAGACCAAAGGGCCTCTTTGAAAGCAGAAAACGCACCTTGCATTAGTTCCCGCATCAGCCAGAATGATGCATCAATAATCGTACACCACATACAATAATACCAACAACAACAGTATGGAGTACCACCTACGTGTACGCAACCCTCGAAAAACGGCCCAAGTATACAAACACATGCGCATTCTTGACCTTTGCAGGTGCAAATGAAACCCACGCATACAACTCACCAGTGTTGACCCATCGATCCTAATACTTTCCCAACGACAGCACTGTATATACCTGACTCTCTCGTAATAGCTGACTACCTCCGTTTCAGAGAGGTTTTATGATCAGCCAGAGTCGGTACTTAACCCCTCCGCAAGAAGCCCTGGCGCGCTGCCGCCCGAGAAAGTGTTAAAGACCAAAGGGCCTCTTTGAAAGCAGAAAACGCACCTTGCATTAGTTCCCGCATCAGCCAGAATGATGCATTAATAATCGAACACCACATACAATAACACCAACAACAACAGTATGGAGTACCACCTACGTGTACGCAACCCTCGAATGACGGCCCAAGTATACAAACCGTTGCGCATTCTTGACCTTTGCAGGTGCAAATGAAACCCACGCATACAACTCACCAGTGTTGACCCATCGATCCTTATACTTTCCCAACGACAGCACTGTATATACCTGACTCTCTCGTAATAGCTGACTACCTCCGTTTCAGAGAGGTTTTATGATCAGCCAGAGTCGGTACTTAACCCCTCCGCAAGAAGCCCTGGCGCGCTGCCGCGCGAGAAAGTGTTAAAGACCAAAGGGCCTCTTTAAAAGCAGAAAACGCACCTTGCATTAGTTCCCGCATCAGCCAGAATGATGCATCAATAATCGTACACCACATACAATAATACCAACAACAACAGTATGGAGTACCACCTACGTGTACGCAACCCTCGAAAAACGGCCCAAGTATACAAACACATGCGCATTCTTGACCTTTGCAGGTGCAAATGAAACCCACGCATACAACTCACCAGTGTTGACCCATCGATCCTAATACTTTCCCAACGACAGCACTGTATATACCTGACTCTCTCGTAATAGCTGACTACCTCCGTTTCAGAGAGGTTTTATGATCAGCCAGAGTCGGTACTTAGCCCCTCCGCAAGAAGCCCTGGCGCGCTGCCGCCCGAGAAGGTGTTAAAGACCAAAGGGCCTCTTTGAAAGCAGAAAACGCACCTTGCATTAGTTCCCGCATCAGCCAGAATGATGCATTAATAATCGAACACCACATACAATAACACCAACAACAACAGTATGGAGTACCACCTACGTGTACGCAACCCTCGAATGACGGCCCAAGTATACAAACCGTTGCGCATTCTTGACCTTTGCAGGTGCAAATGAAACCCACGCATACAACTCACCAGTGTTGACCCATCGATCCTTATACTTTCCCAACGACAGCACTGTATATACCTGACTCTCTCGTAATAGCTGACTACCTCCGTTTCAGAGAGGTTTTATGATCAGCCAGAGTCGGTACTTAACCCCTCCGCAAGAAGCCCTGGCGCGCTGCCGCCCGAGAAAGTGTTAAAGACCAAAGGGCCTCTTTGAAAGCAGAAAACGCACCTTGCATTAGTTCCCGCATCAGCCAGAATGATGCATCAATAATCGAACACCACATACAATAATACCAACAACAACAGTATGGAGTACCACCTACGTGTAAACAACCCTCGAATGACGGCCCAAGTATACAAACACATGCGCATTCTTGACCTTTGCAGGTGCAAATGAAACCCACGCATACAACTCACCAGTGTTGACCCATCGATTCTAATACTTTCCCAACGACAACACTGTATATACCTGACTCTCTCGTAATAGCTGACTACCTCCGTTTCAGAGAGGTTTTATGATCAGCCAGAGTCGGTACTTAGCCCCTCCGCAAGAAGCCCTGGCGCGCTGCCGCCCGAGAAACTGTTAAAGACCAAAGGGCCTCTTTGAAAGCAGAAAACGCACCTTGCATTAGTTCGCGCATCAGCCAGAATGATGCATCAATAACCGAACACCACATACAATAATACCAACAACAACAGTATGGAGTACCACCTACGTGTACGCAACCCTCGAATGACGGCCCAAGTATACAAACACATGCGCATTCTTGACCTTTGCAGGTGCAAATGAAACCCACGCATACAACTCACCAGTGTTGACCCATCGATCCTAATACTTTCCCAACGACAGCACTGTATATACCTGACTCTCTCGTAATAGCTGACTACTTCCGTTTCAGAGAGGTTTTATGATCAGCCAGAGTCGGTACTTAACCCCTCCGCAAGAAGACCTGGCGCGCTGCCGCCCGAGAAAGTGTTAAAGACCAAAGGGCCTCTTTGAAAACAGAAAACGCACCTTGCATTAGTTCGCGCATCAGCCAGAATGATGCATCAATAACCGAACACCACATACAATAATACCAACAACAACAGTATGGAGTACCACCTACGTGTACGCAACCCTCGAATGACGGCCCAAGTATACAAACACATGCGCATTCTTGACCTTTGCAGGTGCAAATGAAACCCACGCATACAACTCACCAGTGTAGACCTATCGATCCTTATACTTTCCCAACGACAGCACTGTATATACCTGACTCTCTCGTAATAGCTGACTACCTCCGTTTCAGAGAGGTTTTATGATCAGCCAGAGTAGGTACTTAACCCCTCCGCAAGAAGCCCTGGCGCGCTGCCGCCCGAGAAAGTGTTAAAGACCAAAGGGCCTCTTTGAAAGCAGAAAACGCACCTTGCATTAGTTCCCGCATCAGCCAGAATGATGCATCAATAATCGAACACCACATACAATAATACCAACAACAACAGTATGGAGTACCACCTACGTGTAAACAACCCTCGAATGACGGCCCAAGTATACAAACATATGCGCATTCTTGACCTTTGCAGGTGCAAATGAAACCCACGCATACAACTCACCAGTGTTGACCCATCGATTCTAATACTTTCCCAACGACAACACTGTATATACCTGACTCTCTCGTAATAGCTGACTACCTCCGTTTCAGAGAGGTTTTATGATCAGCCAGAGTCAGTACTTAGCCCCTCCGCAAGAAGCCCTGGCGCGCTGCCGCCCGAGAAACTGTTAAAGACCAAAGGGCCTCTTTGAAAGCAGAAAACGCACCTTGCATTAGTTCGCGCATCAGCCAGAATGATGCATCAATAACCGAACACCACATACAATAATACCAACAACAACAGTATGGAGTACCACCTACGTGTACGCAACCCTCGAATGACGGCCCAAGTATACAAACACATGCGCATTCTTGACCTTTGCAGGTGCAAATGAAACCCACGCATACAACTCACCAGTGTTGACCCATCGATCCTAATACTTTCCCAACGACAGCACTGTATATACCTGACTCTTTCGTAATAGCTGACTACTTCCGTTTCAGAGAGGTTTTATGATCAGCCAGAGTCGGTACTTAACCCCTCCGCAAGAAGACCTGGCGCGCTGCCGCCCGAGAAAGTGTTAAAGACCAAAGGGCCTCTTTGAAAACAGAAAACGCACCTTGCATTAGTTCCCGCATCAGCCAGAATGATGCATCAATAATCGAACACCACATACAATAATACCAGCAACAACAGTATGGAGTACCACCTACGTGTACGCAACCCTCGAATGACGGCCCAAGTATACAAACACATGCGCATTCTTGACCTTTGCAGGTGCAAATGAAACCCACGCATACAACTCACCAGTGTTGAGCCATCGATCCTAATACTTTCCCAACGACAGCACTGTATATACCTGACTCTCTCGTAATAGCTGACTACCTCCGTTTCAGAGAGGTTTTATGATCAGCCAGAGTCGGTACTTAACCCCTCCGCAAGAAGCCCTGGCGCGCTGCCGCCAGAGAAAGTGTTAAAGACCAAAGGGCCTCTTTGAAAGCAGAAAACGCACCTTGCATTAGTTCCCGCATCAGCCAGAATGATGCATCAATAATCGAACACCACATACAATAATACTAACAACAACAGTATGGAGTACCACCTACGTGTACGCAACCCTCGAATGACGGCCCAAGTATACAAACACATGCGCATTCTTGACCTTTGCAGGTGCAAATGAAACCCACGCATACTATTCACCAGTGTAGACCTATCGATCCTAATACTTTCCCAACGACAGCACTGTATATACCTGACCCTTTCGTAATAGCTGACTACCTCCGTTTCAGAGAGGTTTTATGATCAGCCAGAGTCGGTACTTAAGCAATCCGCAAGAAGCCCTGGCGCGCTGCCGCCCGAGAAAGTGTTAAAGACCAAAGGGCCTCTTTGAAAGCAGAAAACGCACCTTGCCTTAGTTCCCGCATCAGCCAGAATGATGCATAAATTACCGAACACAACACACAATAATACCAACAACAACAGTATGGAGTACCACCTACGTCTACGCAACCCTCAAAGGACGGCCCAGGTACATGGACACATTCGCATTCTTGACCTTGAGCAGAACACGCACCTCGCATTAGTACCCGCATCAGACAGGATGATGCATCAATAATCGAACACCACACACAATAATACTGACAATAATAGTATGAAGTACCACGTATGCATAAACAACCCTCGAAGCACAGTCCAACTAAAGCAATTGGCCATTGGCCTAACTTTTCCTCCCAACCACCACACCGAGCATAAAACTGCGCACCTATAGTTAACCTACAGATAGGTCGTACTGAGATGATCTCTGATACACGATTCAACAGAGTGGTCTTACTTACTCATTCTTGCATTGCAAGAAAAGCGTGTGCATTCAATATCTAAACACTAGCGGTAAAAGATATTATGTTTTTAAGTAGCATGAAAGCTACTTAAGCTCATAAAGCAATTGGCCATTGGCCTAACTTTTCCTCCCAACCACCACACCGAGCATAAAACTGCGCACCTATACTTAACCCACAGATAGGCCGTACTGAGAAGATCTCTGTCTTACGGATGAACAAAGATGTCTTACTCGCTCATTCTCGCATTGCATGAAAAGCATATACCATCTATGTCTAAAAACTAGCGATAAATCCCGCATCAGCAAGAATGATGCTAAAATAACCGAACACCACATACAATAATACCAACAACAGTATGGAGAACCACCTACGTGTACGCAACTCTCGAAGGAGGCCCAAGTATACAAACACATGTGCATTCTTGACCTTTGCAGGTGCAAATGAAACCCGCGCATACAACTCACCAGTGTTGACCCATCGATCCTAATACTTTCCCAACGACAGCACTGTATATACCTGACTCTCTCGTAATAGGTGACTACCTCCATTTCAGAGAGGCTTTATGATCAGCCAGAGTCGATACTTAACCCCTCCGCAAGAAGCCCTGGCGCGCTGCCGCGCGAGAAAGTGTTAAAGACCAAAGGGCCTCTTTGAAAGCAGAAAACGCACCTTGCATTAGTTCGCGCATCAGCCAGAATGATGCATTAATAATCGAACACCACATACAATAATACCAACAACAACAGTATGGAGTACCACCCACGTGTACGCAACCCTCGAAGGACGGCCCAGGTATACAAACACATGCGCATTCTTGACCTTTGCAGGTGCAAATGAAACCCGCGCATACAACTCACCAGTGTTGACCAATCGATCCTAATACTTTCCCAACGACAGCACTGTATATACCTGACTCTCTCGTAATAGCTGACTACCTCCGTTTCAGAGAGGTTTTATGATCAGCCAGAGTCGGTACTTAACCCCTCCGCAAGAAGCCCTGTCGCGCTGCCGCGCGAGAAAGTGTTAAAGACCAAAGGGCCTCTTTGAAAGCAGAAAACGCACCTTGCATTAGTTCCCGCATCAGCCAGAATGATGCATCAATAATCGAACACCACATACAATAATACCAACAACAACAGTATGGAGTACCACCCACGTGTACGCAACCCTCGAAGGACGGCCCAGGTATACATACACATACGCATTCTTGACCTTTGCAGGTGCAAATGAAACCCACGCATACAACTCACCAGTGTTGACCCATCGATCCTAATACTTTCCCAACGACAGCACTGTATATACCTGACCCTCTCGTAATAGCTGACTACCTCCGTTTCAGAGAGGTTTTATGATCAGCCAGAGTCGGTACTTAACCCCTCCGCAAGAAGCCCTGGCGCGCTGCCGCGCGAGAAAGTGTTAAAGACCAAAGGGCCTCTTTGAAAGCAGAAAACGCACCTTGCATTAGTTCCCGCATCAGCCAGAATGATGCATCAATAATCGTACACCACATACAATAATACCAACAACAACAGTATGGAGTACCACCTACGTGTAAACAACTCTCGAATGACGGCCCAAGTATACATACACATACGCATTCTTGACCTTTGCAGGTGCAAATGAAACCCACGCATACAACTCACCAGTGTTGACCCATCGATCCTAATACTTTCCCAACGACAGCACTGTATATACCTGACCCTCTCGTAATAGCTGACTACCTCCGTTTCAGAGAGGTTTTATGATCAGCCAGAGTCGGTACTTAACCCCTCCGCAAGAAGCCCTGGCGCGCTGCCGCGCGAGAAAGTGTTAAAGACCAAAGGGCCTCTTTGAAAGCAGAAAACGCACCTTGCATTAGTTCGCGCATCAGCCAGAATGATGCATTAATAATCGAACACCACATACAATAATACCAACAACAACAGTATGGAGTACCACCTACGTGTACGCAACCCTCGAATGACGGCCTAAGTATACAAACCGTTGCGCATTCTTGACCTTTGCAGGTGCAAATGAAACCCACGCATACAACTCACCAGTGTAGACCCATCGATCCTAATACTTTCCCAACGACAGCACTGTATATACCTGACTCTCTCGTAATAGCTGACTACCTCCGTTTCAGAGAGGTTTTATGATCAGCCAGAGTCGGTACTTAACCCCTCCGCAAGAAGCCCTGGCGCGCTGCCGCCCGAGAAAGTGTTAAAGACCAAAGGGCCTCTTTGAAAGCAGAAAACGCACCTTGCATTAGTTCCCGCATCAGCCAGAATGATGCATCAATAATCGAACACCACATACAATAATACCAACAACAACAGTATGGAGTACCACCTACGTGTAAACAACCCTCGAATGACGGCCCAAGTATACATACACATACGCATTCTTGACCTTTGCAGGTGCAAATGAAACCCACGCATACAACTCACCAGTGTTGACCCATCGATCCTAATACTTTCCCAACGACAGCACTATATATACCTGACCCTCTCGTAATAGCTGACTACCTCCGTTTCAGAGAGGTTTTATGATCAGCCAGAGTCGGTACTTAACCCCTCCGCAAGAAGCCCTGGCGCGCTGCCGCCCGAGAAAGTGTTAAAGACCAAAGGGCCTCTTTGAAAGCAGAAAACGCACCTTGCATTAGTTCCCGCATCAGCCAGAATGATGCATCAATAATCGAACACCACATACAATAATACCAACAATAACAGTATGGATTACCACCTACGTGTACGCAACCCTCGAATGACGGCCCAAGTATACAAACACATACGCATTCTTGACCTTTGCAGGTGCAAATGAAACCCACGCATACAACTCACCAGTGTTGACCCATCGATCCTAATACTTTCTTTGCAGGTGCAAATGAAACCCACGCATACTATTCACCAGTGTAGACCTATCGATCCTAATACTTTCCCATCGACAGCACTGTATATACCTGACCCTTTCGTAATAGCTGACTACCTCCGTTTCAGAGAGGTTTTATGATCAGCCAGAGTCGGTACTTAAGCAATCCGCAAGAAGCCCTGGCGCGCTGCCGCCCGAGAAAGTGTTAAAGACCAAAGGGCCTCTTTGAAAGCAGAAAACGCACCTTGCCTTAGTTCCCGCATCAGCCAGAATGATGCATAAATAACCGAACACAACACACAATAATACCAACAACAACAGTATGGAGTGCCACCTACGTCTACGCAACCCTCAAAGGACGGCCCAGGTACATGGACACATTCGCATTCTTGACCTTGAGCAGAACACGCACCTCACATTAGTACCCGCATCAGACAGAATGATGCATCAATAATCGAACACCACACACAATAATACTAACAATAATAGTATGAAGTACCACGTATGCATAAACAACCCTCGAAGCACAGTCCAACTAAAGCAATTGGCCATTGGCCTAACTTTTCCTCCCAACCACCACACCAAGCATAAAACTGCGCACCTATAGTTAACCTACAGATAGGTCGTACTGAGATGATCTCTGATACACGATTCAACAGAGTGGTCTTACTTACTCATTCTTGCATTGCAAGAAAAGCATATGCATTCAATATCTAAACACTAGCGGTAAAAGATATTATGTTTTTAAGTAGCATGAAAGCTACTTAAGCTCATAAAGCAATTGGCCATTGGCCTAACTTTTCCTCCCAACCACCACACCGAGCATAAAACTGCGCACCTATACTTAACCCACAGATAGGCCGTACTGAGAAGATCTCTGTCTTACGGATGAACAGAGATGCCTTACTCGCTCATTCTCGCATTGCATGAAAAGCATATGCCATCTATGTCTAAAAACTAGCGATAAATCCCGCATCAGCAAGAATGATGCTAAAATATCCGAACACCACATACAATAATACCAACAACAGTATGGAGAACCACCTACGTGTACGCAACTCTCGAAGGAGGCCCAAGTATACAAACACATGTGCATTCTTGACCTTTGCAGGTGCAAATGAAACCCGCGCATACAACTCACCAGTGTTGACCCATCGATCCTAATACTTTCCCAACGACAGCACTGTATATACCTGACTCTCTCGTAATAGCTGACTACCTCCGTTTCAGAGAGGTTTTATGATCAGCCAGAGTCGGTACTTAACCCCTCCGCAAGAAGCCCTGGCGCGCTGCCGCCCGGGAAAGTGTTAAAGGCCAAAGGGCCTCTTTGAAAGCAGAAAACGCACCTTGCATTAGTTCCCGCATCAGCCAGAATGATGCATCAATAATCGAACACCACATACAATAATACCTACAACAACAGTATGGAGTACCACCCACGTGTACGCAACCCTCGAAGGACGGCCCAGGTATACTAACACATGCGCATTCTTGACCTTTGCAGGTGCAAATGAAACCCGCGCATACAACTCACCAGTGTTGACCCATCGATCCTAATACTTTCCCAACGACAGCACTGTATATACCTGACTCTCTCGTAATAGCTGACTACCTCCGTTTCAGAGAGGTTTTATGATCAGCCAGAGTCGGTACTTAACCCCTCCGCAAGAAGCCCTGGCGCGCTGCCGCCCGGGAAAGTGTTAAAGACCAAAAAGCCTCTTTGAAAGCAGAAAACGCACCTTGCATTAGTTCCCGCATCAGACAGAATGATGCATCAATAACCGAACACCACACACAATAATACCAACAACAACAGTATGGAGTACCACCTACGTCTACGCAACCCTCAAAGGACGGCCCAGGTACATGGACACCTTCGCATTCTTGACCTTGAGCAGAACACGCATCTCGCATTAGTTCTCGCATCAGACAGAATGATGCATCAATAACCAAACACCACACACAATATAACCAACAACAACAGTATGGAGTACCACCTACGTCTACGCAACCCTCAAAGGACGGCCCAGGTACATGGACACCTTCGCATTCTTGACCTTGAGCAGAACACGCATCTCGCATTAGTTCTCGCATCAGACAGAATGATGCATCAATAACCAAACACCACACACAATAATACCAACAACAACAGTATGGAGTACCACCTACGTCTACGCAACCCTCTAAAGACGGCCCAGGTACATGGACACTTTCGCATTCTTGACCTCGAGCAGAACACTCACCTCGCATTAGTACCCGCATCAGACAGAATGATGCATCAATAATCGAACACTACACACAATAATACTAACAATAATAGTATGAAGTACCACGTATGCATAAACAACCCTCGAAGCACAGCCCTATTAAAGCAATTGGCCATTGGCCTAACTTTTCCTCCCTACCACCACACCAAGCATAAAACTGCGCACCTGTAGTTAACCTACAGATGGGTCGTACTGAGATGATCTCTGATACACGATTCAACAGAGTGGTCTTACTTACTCATTCTTGCATTGCAAGAAAAGCATATGCATTCTATGTCTAAACACTAGCGATAAAAAATATTATGTTTTTAAGTAGCATGAAAGCTACTTAAGCTCATAAAGCACGTGGCCATTGGCCTAACTTTTCCTCCCAACCACCACACCGAGCATAAAACTGCGCACCTATACTTAACCCACAGATAGGCCGTACTGAGAAGATCTCTGTCTTACGAATGAACAGAGATGTCTTACTCGCTCATTCTTGCATTGCATGAAAATCATATGCCATCTATGTCTAAAGACTAGCGATAAATCCCGCATCAGCAAGAATGATGCTAAAATAACCGAACACCACATACAATAATACCAACAACAACAGTATGGAGTACCACCTACGTGTACGCAACCCTCGAAGGAGGCCCAAGTATACAAACACATGCGAATTCTTGACCTTTGCAGGTGCAAATGAAACCCGCGCATTCAACTCACCAGTGTTGACCCATCGAACCTAATACTTTCCCAACGACAGCACTGTATATACCTGACTCTCTCGTAATAGCTGACTACCTCCGTTTCAGAGAGGGTTTATGATCAGCCAGAGTCGATACTTAACCCCTCCGCAAGAAGCCCTGGCGCGCTGCCGCCCGAGAAAGTGTTAACGGCCAAAGGGCTTCTTTGAAAGCAGATTAACGCACCTTGCATTAGTTCCCGCATCAGACAAAATGATGCATCAATAATCGAACACCACACACAATAATACCAACAACAACAGTATGGAGTGCCGCCGACGTCTACGCAACCCTCAAAGGACGGCTCAGGTACATGGACACATTCGCATTCTTGACCTTGAGCGGAACACGCACCTCGCATTAGTTCCCGCATCAGACAGAATGATGCATCAATAATCGAACACCACACACAATAATACCATCAACAACAGTATAGGGTGCCACATACGTCTACGCAACCCTCAAAGGACGGCCCAGGTACATGGACACATTCGCATTCTTGACCTTGAACAGAACACGCACCTCGCATTAGTTCCCGCATCAGACAAAATGATGCATCATTAGTCGAACACCACACACAATAATACCAACAACAACAGTATGGAGTACCACTTACGTCTACGCAATCCTCAAAGGACGGCCCAGGTACATGGACACATTCGCATTCTTGACCTTGAGCGGATCACGCACCTCGCATTAGTTCCCGCATCAGACAGAATGATGCATCAATAATCGAACACCACACACAATAATACCAACAACAACAGTATGGAGTGCCGCCTACGTCTACGCAACCCTCAAAGGACGGCCCAGGTACATGGACACATTCGCATTCTTGACCTTGAGCGGAACACGCACCTCGCATTAGTTCCCGCATCAGACAGAATGATGCATCAATAATCGAACACCACACACAATAATACCAACAACAACAGTATGGAGTGCCGCCTACGTCTACGCAACCCTCAAAGGACGGCCCAGGTACATCGACACATTCGCATTGTTGACCTTGAGCAGAACACGCACCTCGCATTAGTTCCCGCATCAAACAGAATGATGCATCAATAATCGAACACCACACACAATAATACCAACAACAACAGTATGGAGTACCACCTACGTCTACGCAACCCTCAAAGAGCGGCCCAGGTACATGGACACATTCGCATTCTTGACCTTGAGCGGAACACGCGCCTCGCATTAGTTCCCGCATCAGACAGAATGATGCATCAATAATCGAACACCACACACAATAATACCAACAACAACAGTATGGAGTGCCGCCTACGTCTACGCAACCCTCAAAGGACGGCCCAGGTACATGGACACATTCGCATTCTTGACCTTGAGCGGAACACGCACCTCGCATTAGTTCCCGCATCAGACAGAATGATGCGTCAATAATCGAACACCACACACAATAATACCAACAACATCAGTATGGAGTGCCGCCTACGTCTACGCAACCCTCAAAGGACGGCCCAGGTACATGGACACATTCGCATTGTTGACCTTGAGCAGAACACGCATCTCGCATTAGTTCCCGCATCAGACAGAATGATGCATCAATAATCGAACACCACACACAATAATACCAACAACAACAGTATGGAGTACCACCTACGTCTACGCAACCCTCAAAGAACGGCCCAGGTACATGGACACATTCGCATTCTTGACCTTGAGCAGAACACGCACCTCGCATTAGTTCCCGCATCAGACAAAATGATGCATCAATAATCGAACACCACACACAATAATACCAACAACAACAGTATGGAGTGCCGCCTACGTCTACGCAACCCTCAAAGAACGGCCCAGGTAAATGGACACATTCGCATTGTTGACCATGAGCAGAACACGCACCTCGCATTAGTTCCCGCATCAGACAGAATGATGCATCAATAATCGAACACCACACACAATAATACCAACAACAACAGTATGGAGTACCACCTACGTCTACGCAACCCTCAAAGAACGGCCCAGGTAAATGGACACATTCGCATTCTTGACCTTGAGCAGAACACGCACCTCGCATTAGTTCCCGCATCAGACAAAATGATGCATCAATAATCGAACACCACACACAATAATACCAACAACAACAGTATGGAGTACCACCTACGTCTACGCAACCCTCAAAGAACGGCCCAGGTACATGGACACATTCGCATTCTTGACCTTGAGCGGAACACGCACCTCGCATTAGTTCCCGCATCAGACAAAATGATGCATCAATAATCGAACACCACACACAATAATACCAACAACAACAGTATGGAGTACCACCTACGTCTACGCAACCCTCAAAGAACGGCCCAGGTACATGGACACATTCGCATTCTTGACCTTGAGCAGAACACGCACCTCGCATTAGTTCCCGCATCAGACAGAATGATGCATCAATAACCGAACACCACACACAATAATACCAACAACAACAGTATGGAGTACCGCTTACGTCTACGCAACCCTCAAAGGACGGCCCAGGTACATGGACACATTCGCATTCTTAACCTCTAGCAGAACACGCACCTCGCATTAGTACCCGCATCCGACAGAATGATGCATCAATAACCGAACACCTTGGATTTTTTATTTCAAGTAGGAGTCGCCATTTTTGGCCTGCTAATAAAACGTGAATCACCCGGTATATATCTGTAATATAAATAAAGCATTTTTAATTTTTAAATGTGATTTTAATTAAATATATTTGCATATATTGGCATATATTTGAAATGTTGGTGCATGTTTTTTAAATTTTGCGTGCATATATATGCGCATATTTTCGTCTTCTTTCGTGCATATTTGTCCGTGCTTTATTCATTTATAATAAAATTATATTACTATCAGGTTGGCCTTGCCACCACACACTCTATATTCGTATTCCGTACTAACAACATATTAAATTCTAAGTTTTAAAATAAAAGTTCCTTTTTTTAAAACCTACGTTTCGGCCCGTGATACGTATTTGGCGCAGTCGGCAACGGATTTCCAAAATTTAACAATTTGAGCGAATATCAAATTTGTTAAATTTTTCGTTTACGAATTAATTGGGATAGAACCAGCGAAGACTACAGGACTCCGAACTTCGAGACACCGCAGCTTCGCATCGAATCTACAAGCATCGAGGACCCAGGCAGGATTCCAAACATTGAAACACTGCCCACGTCCTGCTTCGCAGATTCAACCTTCTCGGCGCCGGATGGACGGAATATTAGCACTGTGAGTACATAAATTGTTTCGAGTGCCTAAATTCAATTGTCCATTTAATATTCGTTTTCGTCATTCGACTAATGAATGCACGAGACATTGTTGAGACAAATTCGGACATCGAATTGGAGTTGTCAATTCCCTTATCAGATCATCGAGATCGTTCCCGTTCCCCAATAAATCGTCCACAAAATCCCACATTAAACATGGCATTGAAATCAGAGTATTTGGCTATGATTCCCGATTTCTACGGCGAGACAGAATTACTGTCGCGTTTGGTTGAAATCAGTGAAAAATTGGTAAACAAATTTTATAACACAGCAGATCCCACGGACTTTCTAAATGAGTATTTAATGTCAATCATTCTGTCGAAAATTAAAGGAGAAGCGGCAGTTAATATTTCATCAAACAGGATCACCTCCTGGCAAGAATTGAAAACAGCCTTGTTGAACGCGTATGGCGATAAAAGAGACCAGTATAGTCTAAATTTTAAAATAACTAATTTAAAACAAAATTTCACTGAAACCCCATTCGAATTTTATAATAAGGTTCAACACTTGCTGAATTTGCAAGTATCATATGTAAGGGCTCATATCGCAACTCCACAAGAACAACATTATCTAATGAACTTTTTTCATGAAAATGCATTGCGCGTCTTCCTCCGTGGTTTCAAAGAACCAATTGGTGCACAAATTCGTGCAAGGAACCCTCTTAATTTAAATGCTGCTTTGAATATTTTAACTAACGAGTTTCAGTTAGATATTACCGTGAATAAATCCAATTTTAATAAAGTAAGTCCACGTTTCCCCAATAAATTTAGAAGTAATTATCCCGTAAGAGTTCCTAATAATAATGTAAATAATCATTTTCCCCGAAATAAATATAACGTTCCTAAATTTAATAATTTTACACGACCTCCTAATGGTAATCATAATATTCCAAATCCAAGCTTTGTTAATCAGAGGGTAAGTCCCAGTCAACCTAGACCGACACCCCAATATAGACCCACACCTATGTCGGTGTCTACACAAAATTTAAATTTACCTAATCAAAATAGAGGTTACCAAGGTCGGCCAAATAATTTTATTTCGGAGGAATTATATAATATCGACGAGGAACCAGGCACGGAACCAAATGTTCCTAAACATCCTTTTTTAGCCTTAGAGGGTCCGTCAAACGACCGACCTGAATAGAATTAAATAGTTTAAATAATAATGAAAGTCGTCTCCCATATGTAACCGATCCATTAACTAATTTGAAAATATTAATTGATAGAGGTAGTAGCAGGTCATTTGTAAATCCTAATATTGGATACAAATTGTTCCGCAAATCAATCAGAACCGACCCCTGTCAAGTGTCCAGCGCACATGGCACTACTTATGGAAGGTTTAGCACCACTGTACCGCTAAAACGGTTATTTAAATCAAGAGAAGCGAATATAAACAGCTTTATTTTCTACTTTCATTCAAACTTCGACGTATTAATTGGAATCGATAATTTAAAATATATAAATGTAAATATTAATTTATCTCAAGGTGAAATAAATTCACCTGACTGCGATATAAAAATAAATTATAGTAAAATTCGTGGAGACCCGGACGAGAAGTGTAAAGATGTAATAATCCCGTATTCAAAATTCGATTCTCTGGAAATACCAGAATGTATTACTACGGTAAATAATTATAAAGCAATTTGTACAATAATTAATCCGTCAACAGAAGATCTCAAAATTTGGGTTACGAGACCATTAGTGGTTGCTCCAATCAATGAATATGATTGTCAGCAGTTGGGCTCAACACACCCCGATCTTAACCTGTTGAAAAACAATAATGTACAGTTTAATAATTCTCAAATTCGCAATAAGCATATGAATAGCGAAGAGAAAAAGTTATAATGAATTTAATTAAGGAATATTCCGACATATTTCATGTCGATAATAATAAATTAACCTTTACAAATAAAGTCAAGCATCAAATTAAAACCACGGATGAATTACCCGTGTATAGTAAATCATATCGTTATCCCCAAATTCATAGGGAAGAAGTTAGGAAACAAATAAATAAAATGCTTGACGATAAAATAATAAGACCGTCGCACAGTCCATGGTCTTCGCCAATATGGGTAATTCCCAAAAAACTGGACGCATCTGGTGAGCAAAAATGGCGAGTAGTAATTGATTACCGCCAATTAAATGAGAAAACAATCGGTGACCGTTATCCCTTACCGAACATTAATGATCTACTCGATAAATTAGGGCGTTCTCAATATTTGATGACCCTTGATTTAGCATCTGGCTTCCATCAGATTGAAATTGAAGAAAGTGACACTCCCAAAACAGCTTTCAATACTGAAAATGGGCATTATGAATTCATGCGTATGCCATTGGGCTGAAAAATGCTCCAGCTACTTTTCAAAGAGTCTTGGATAATAACCTGCGAGGAATCCAAAATAAAAAATGTCTGGTATATATGGATGACATAATATTTTAATATTATAATAATATAATAATTTATGTATAATAATTTTCAGAACAAGCTTACAAGAGCATGTTAATCGTTTAAGAGAGGTGTTCGATCGTTTAAGAGAGTCAAATTTTAAAATTCAACTCGATAAATCTGAGTTTTTGAGAAAAGAAGTGGCTTACCTTGGCCACATTGTTACTCCTGAAGGTGTAAAACCGAATCCGGATAAAATTAAAGTTATACAAAATTATCCTATTCCAAAAACTACGAAACAAATTAAAGGCTTTTTAGGTATCCTCGGTTATTACCGAAAATTTATTAAAGATTTCCCTAAATTAACTAAGCCAATGACTAAGAGACTAAAGAAAAATGCAATTATAAATGTAAATGATTCGGATTACAAAAATAGCTTTAATTTATGTAAAAATATTCTTACGAACCAACCACTTTTACAATATCCAGACTTTACTAAACCGTTTAATTTAACTACAGACGCGAGTAATTTCGCTGTCGGAGCTGTTTTGTCACAAGGAATTATTGGTAGCGAATTACCAATTGCATACGCGAGTAGAACATTAAATAAATCAGAAATAAATTACTCCACAATTGAGAAGGAGCTTTGGGCAGTTATTTGGGCCACGAAATATTTTCGACCATATTTATTCGGGTGGAAATTTAAAATAATAACGGATCATAAACCCCTACAGTGACTCATGTCCCTTAAGGACCCTAGTTCAAAACTTACCAGATGGCGAATCAAATTATCAGAATATGATTTTGAAATTGTATATAAACAAGGCGTATTAAATAAGAATGCGGACTTCCTGTCTAGGCTAGAGATAAACGTTCACGACGAAAACAAAGACGCAAGCAGATTTTACTTAAGGTCATTTGATGAAGGCCTGCTTGATAATGGAGAAAATGCATAATGCACAGAGTCATTAATTGTTGAAACTGGGGAACCAGACGAAATTGATAATGATAACATTAATAATGAAAATGATAATCATACAGTACATTCAAATATTGAAAATCCAATCATAACAATCCCTGTAATAGAAAAATCAGTCAATATCGAAGATAACCAAATTTTTATATCAGAAGTAAATTATACCCCCGGAAAACAAAAAGTGATAAAATTATTCGATAATAAAAAAATGAGACTAGTTGTGCAATTCTCTCAATCATCATTCGTAAATGATGTAATTAAATTCGTGAAACAATTCATAGTCCCGAAGGTAAAATATTGTCAATATTTTGAGAGCCCGATTTATGAGGAATTCTGTGTAACCTTACAAACTTATTTTAAGAACTCTCAAATAAAATTTGTTAGATGTACCGAAAAGGTAAAGGATGTTGAAGATAAGGACGAAGTCCTTAATATTATAAAAAAATACCATGAAGGTAAAACTAATCATAGAGGAATCGATGAAACAGAAAACAAGCTAAAACGTCGTTTTTACTGGCCTGATATGCGCCGTACTATCCAAGAATATATCAATAATTGTGAAATTTGCTTACTTAGTAAATATGAAAGAAATCCATTAAAACCAAATTTTAATTTAACTCCAACACCGGTAAAACCGTTTGAAATAATTCATATCGATTGTATTTCTTTAGAAGGATCCAAATTCCTTACACTAATAGAATCATTTTCAAAATATACTTAAATTTATAAACTAAGTTCGTATCAAGCAATAGAAATTGCAAACAAACTAATTGTATTTTTCAGTCACCACGGTATTCCTAACCAAATAATTGCAGACAACCATTTAGAGTTTTAAAAATTCAATAATTTAAGAATTATTGGAATTACATAAAATTAAATTACATTTTATCAGTTCTCAGCACCCAGAATCAAATGCGATGGTTGAACGTGTTCATTCCACAATAATTGAATCCGTCTGTTTAATAATCAAGACCTATACAAAAAGGAACCGATAGAAATCAAATTTAATTATGCAATTCTTGGATATAATAGCTCGATTCACTCTACTACCAAATTTACGCCATTAGAGGTAATCACTGGTCATATGGATACTCCAGACCCAGGTAATATTAATGAAAATACTAGAATTATTAATGATTATATTATGAATCATAAACGCAAGGTAAAATTAATGTACGACAAAATAAATGAGCGTACACAAATTAATAAAGAAAAAACTATCAATAAAAGAAATGAGAGCCGCGAAAATTGGCCTAATATACCAACAGAAATATTTGTAGCAAATAAGCAAAAACAATCTAAGACGAAAAATAAATATAAGAAGGAAGAATTACAATGTATCAATCCAGAACTAAAAACTGCGAGGATAAATACCCGACACCATAATACCGTCGAGAAAATCCACCTGTCTAATATTAAAAGACCACGCTTAAAATTCATGCAGAAAACTGATCAGATCAATATAAAAGAAATCAATTTTAAAAATTGGCGAAGCCATGTGAATAATGGAAATGGTAGAGAAAATATAGTAATCAAAAATGTAAATGAAATACAAGATGAATTGTTCATTGCTCCAAGAGAGTTTTCACTAGCACACTAAGTTTCTACCGATTTACATATGAACGCTGGCATAACGTTGCAATTTAAAGAAAGATTTGGAAGAGTAGAATTACTTAAATCCCAAAAACCTGAGGTCAATTCGCTGTGTTTCTTAAAAGAAGAAGGACGGTACATAATTTATTTAATAACAAAACAAAATTATTACGATAAACCAAGTTACGAAAATTTATTCAACACCTCAATAAAAATGAAAGAATTTTGTCAATTGAGAGGCATCACCCAATTAGCTATACCTAAACTAGGTTGCGGTGTAGACAAACTAAATTACGAAATTGTAAAACCTATGATGGAATACGTATTCAAAGATTCAAGTATTAATGTCCACATTTACATTGGCGAAAATAAAATGAGTATTTCTCTTCCAGGTCGATCCTCGTCTCCTTGACGCAGGCTACTGTAATAAAGAATATTACTAATAACGCAGGAATACTACCAATTTACATAGGACCCGCGAAGTTACAGAAGGCAGAACATACCTTCGTACATCATTATGAGTTAAAACCGCTATATCAAGAATATGATATCAATTTTTAAAACAAACGCTTGAGAATATTTCTCAATTTGAAAAGGATTTCGATAATTATAATAGAATATTAAATTTCACTCGCGAAGCGATTGATAATAAAATTAATAATTTCCGCATACATGCGGAATAGTACATGCAATAGTGCCGGACCAGGCACTATTGTAAAAACTGTAACAGGAAATTTAGATGCCAGAGACGGTGAACGTATTGATGCAATATTAAATCATTTAAAAACTAACGAACACCAAATTGCAAATCAGTTAAAATACGGGTACAGTATAAGTACCCAATTAATTAAGAATTTTAATAATACTATCAAAAGTATTGAACACAATGAGTCGAACTTGAAGTCGAGGATCATGCAATTAAGTGCAATTTTGAAAGCTGAAGTTGATCACCAACACGTCTCCTATACAAAAGATTTGTTTAAGCAATTAATCATATTTTACACTATTATTCTAAATATCTTCAAAAATATCGAGGACTCAATTTTGTTCTGTAGAGCCAAAATCGTGAGCCCCTGTATTATTGATTCGAAAGATTTATTCTCTGAAATTAAGAGAATATCATACTTTTATAACCAACAATTACCCTTTGAATTAAAATCTGATAATATTCTAGTTTTCGAATCCATGATTAATGTTAATTGCAAAATTGAATCAATGCGAATAATTTATTTCCTGTCTCTCCCAATAAATTATGAGCTTGATCTTGAAATGTACTATTTAAATCCAATTCCCTCTAAACAATCGACCGAGTTTGTCACAATAATACCGAAGGTCAAGTATTTATTGAAATCAAATGATGACATTTGGCCTCTAAACGATTTATGCCCTCGAGGTGCAAAATACTATCAGTGTCCAAGTTACCTGATTACCAACTACAAGGCCGAATGTGAAAATCAAATTGTTTTAAAAAAAACTACGATAAGTGTCAATACACTAATCCCAAAATCGACAAAAATCATTTTGAGACAATACCTATAATAAATCAATATCTGGCCGTAATTCAAACTCCAGAAGAACTCAAATTCCGCTGCAAGGACGAAACTGAAGTGAAAAAACTTACTGGAATCTACCTAATCAAGAAAGAAGACTGTCTGCTCTTCTTTAGAAATCAAGAAATTAATCATCACGGCCCTACATTCGGGAGCCGTGATGATTAATTTGTTGTTATCAACGGCAACAACATGCTCCTGTACAAATCAAACTATACAGGGTTCAAAATAAATTTAGACAAACTTAATTTAGAAGATGTTCCAGTAATCCAGCAGCTACCACTCAATTTGGAAACCCCAGACTTCTACACCCCGAGTATTTGGACCACCTTCCTGTACGTCGCCATCATCGGAGTCTTAAGCTACATAGCTGTAAGAGAAATTAGAAGAAGACGACAACAAGGATCAACAACGGACCCAAATCTTCAACTCCCAGGCGACGCCAGAATCCGAGGGATGAGGAGTTACCTGCGGTCACAAACAATCAGCTTCTTCATTATTATATAAAGAGTATTATTTAATACGGATGCATATGAGTGCATCCCACGCATTATATATTATCTTTTATTGTTCAATTATAATAAAATTATATTACTAACAGGTTGGCCTTGCCACCGGACACTCTATATTCGTATTCCGTACTAACAACATATTAAATTCTAAGTTATAAAATAAAAGTTCCTTTTTTTAAAACCTACGTTTCGGCCCGTGATACGTATTATATATATATATATATATATATATATATATATATATATACAGGGTGTCTCTAAATTATGTGGAAATGGCTTAATCACAGATTACTGGGATCAAAAAAAGACGATTTAACAAAACTTATCTATATACAAATGCGATTGGTTTAGCCAGTATTCAGCTTCAGAGTTAATTTAAAAAAAACAAAATTTGCTTATAAAATGAGAACGTTTCCATTGATTTGGATGTTGTTTGGTATGACACTTTATACGGGTATAAGTCATATTTTGACATAATATTGTTATTATGAGTAGACCGGTTGTGTATAAAACAAGTAAGGCCCAACATTAATACATTCATATTTTTTAATGACAAAAGCGAATAATCTTGAAAAAATCAAATCGGACGCAGGCATTCATTATTAAGTTTTTTTGTATCTTTATAGTTTTTGATATCTGTTACAGTTTCGGCACAAAAAAATAAAATATGAGTGACTACCCTACACTTGTTCGGAAACAAATGTAATCAAATTACCTGGTTGATGATGGTTTATTCACAATAATGAATATAAAGTACACTTACGCCGATAAAATAGATATTTTGCTGGTTTTAGGATTTTAGGAGCCCTAATAACGAGGAAGAAATTTTGGAAATTGCAATTGCTTCATCCATACGATATCCAAATAGTGCAAGAGCTTTTACCACCTGATAATGACCTACGTTTTGCGTTTTGCCGGTTTATTCAGGAAATAAGAGCTGAACATATACTTTTTAACCAGAAAATTCTATTCACTGATGATTTGTTTCCAAACGAGTGTAGCGCAGTCACTCTTATTTTATTTTTTTATGTCGAAACTGTAACTGATATCAAAAACTATTAAGAGATAATTTAGAGACACCCTGTATATATATATATATATATATATATATATATATATATATATACAGGGTCCTGCAACAAGAAAAAGACCCATCGAATAATGACATAAAATAGGGGTCATTCCATTAAAAAAAATGGGTTATACCGCTTTGAAATTTGCAAACTTTGGCATTTTTTTCCGAACACCCTGTATTACTAAATTCAAATTGCTCATTAACAACATGTTGTTCATTAACCACACTGAGAATATTGCTAAAACTTATCCTTACCTTCAAAAAATGAGGTCGCTAGATTTTTTAAAGTTGTGCTTGCTTATGCATGATATTTGGAGAAAAAAATTGTAAATTGGCAACACTGTTATATAATCCAAAACTAAATAGACAACAATGTAGAGGTTGAAATACTTCATCAGAAACCTTGAATAAATATAGGGTGTTCCATTAAAAAAAATGATTGTTTTTGTTATTCCGCAAAATTGGGACACGCTGTATATTTGAAAATAATTTTACGACATAAGGATTTTTAAACCAATAACTTTTTGTACGAAACATTTTTACTATCTCTCCCGGGAAAGGCACTAGGAAAGCCCGACGCACTGTTGCAGGACCCTGTATATATATACATGGTCGTGCAACAGTGCGTCGGTAGTATATATATATATACTGCCGTAACAGTATATAAATATATATATATATATATATATATATATATATATACATATATAGATTATTTTGATACCATCCAAGATATTATCATAAATCCATCATTTAATCTAAATAAATTTGGAATGTCGGATCTAGATCACTTTGTAGACTGGTAAATGATTTTTAATGTACCTATAATGAAAAAGAAAAAAAGGTACTTTACGTCGTTCATTAAAAAGCGATACAACACAAATACATCCAGTGGGTTCGAATTCAGTTATAGTAGATTAAATTTTTGAAAGTTAATAGGTACATAGTAGGTAAAAATGCAACTGAATATTAATGAAAGCAAAACTTTTAAATATTTATATTATCTATCTAAATGCGTGTATTTATACCTGCCTGTTGAACTAAGGCCAAGTATGGAATTTAGATTATTAGTTAATAAACAAAATTTCGATAAATTATATATTACAGGTAAGAACAAATTGATTATATACATACCGATTATACTAACGTTTCTAATTTTAAGGACTAATAGTGTTACATCTTGGTATTGTCTTCTGGCGATATAACCATCCATTACTGGAAAATGGCACTGCTGAAAATATTTATGCAACAGTGTTTAGTTTGAATACCTTAAATGCTATTATGACAGTTAATATTATGTGCTACAAGAAAAAAAGTCTAGTTTATATATGTAATGAACTATATGAAACTGTTATATTTTCAAACCAAATGTCCGTTAACAAATCAGATGGAAGACTGCCAGTTTATTTATGTGCACTATCATTACTTTTTTGCGCAGTAGCGATTATAATATTTTCATGCTACTTTTATATGATTAAAAGTTATACGTTACTTTTTTCGATGTCATATCCAACAAGTTTCATTTTACAAATGACTCAGAGTTTCATTCCTTGGTACGGTTTAATGATATATGCTCACTATGTCAGTATGCAGTTCAAGATATTCCAGAAAATACTTTTAGATTGTAATGGAAATAACGCAACAAAACTAGATCTTATAGGAAAATTAAATAACATTATGAGCAGTACTTACTCACTCGTAAAAATGTTTTCGATTTATAACAAGATTTTTGCACCGACATTGGCATTGAATGCAGTTTTTATTTTTTTTATTTTTGTTTTGGTTTTCACAGGATTTAGATTCGTGGCAGTAGAGGCCTTAACTGTGTTCATAATTGGCACAGTATTCATCATATTATTATGTGAAGGATTTCAACGTGCAGTGGATGAAGTAATAATACATATAGTACAGTAAAATTGTCGGAAAAAAACCCTATAATTTTACGGTACTAATATTAGTTTGATATAATTATTTGTAAAATATGAATTCTATATTGAATATGCAGTACGAGTAAATAATAGGTACTTACCTTTTTTTTATTTACATGGATATTTGTTGCAGTATAAGAATCTTGCAAGCACACTCTGCGAATTGGATATATCCTACCAAGATGAGGACATAGCTAGTGTAGTGAGTAGAATGTCCAAAAATGTTCTTTGAATTATAGGAGTGATATTAAATTAATTATGTACCTCTTCATTTTCATGACATAATTTGAAATATAAAAATGTATAGAAAAGGGTATTTCTACTACAATTAGATCATTTCAAAATTGATAATCGACCATGCGGATTATTCGAATTTAATAGAAATCTCTCACTTAAGGTAAATTATTAAATGAATCAGTCGAGTGTTTCATCATATATAATTTCAGTTTTTTGGCCAATTGACTTTTGTGGTAATGTCCATATTCCAACTGTATCCAAACCTTTTAAAAGGATAAGATAGTTACAACAAACTAAAATACACATGATGGAACTGCAGAGTTGCGTATATGATGCAGTATGATGCATTGAAAAGCCACATTTTCAGCCATGTTCAAACTAAAATTTGATTAATAGCATTTATATCACTAATGTATTCACGCATATTTCAATATACTTAATTAATTCTGATTTTTAAATGCACACTTGGTTAATACTATATACTGTAAATTTAAAAAAATATGCATTTGTATGAATATTTACACAATATAATTATAAACACAGACGCAGTTATTGTTATTTAAGCATTAAGGGAGGTAAGTATTGTTTATCAGTAGAGGTTGAGTTTGCGCCCGAGCGATAGCGAGGGCTAGCAATAAAGTCAGAGAAATATTAATTCTAGTAGATAATAAATGATCGTAAATTCGTAAATTGTTAACAAATCGGTATTTTAAAACCTAGTTAATGAATCCTAAAGTAATAGATGCAAAATGGCATTGCGACACAACCTGTGCAATATTGCATGAAGTGGTGACATACATTGAGTAGTTTGTTAGAATTGAGCAATGTGTGAAGTCATTGACGTCACTGGAAATATCCAACTGATGTGTCTGACTATGTTGATGGACACATTTTCTGTTAACATTTTCTATGCTGTGGGAACATACAACAAAGAAATCACCACGGGCACAGAGGGGTCGATTTCTTTGATGTGTAACCTACTGAAATGCAGCTTTTATCCAAAAACAACTAATACTTTTTGAGTAAATAAAGTAATTAATTCTCAGAAAATAAAGAAAGTCAATAAACTCAAATTTGGTGTTTAATTGTATTGCAAAAATTCTTGAAAGTGAAAAAAATATACTTAACCCGTAAATCTGTGCCTTTAATTTTATTAATGTTATTGTTACTAACCCACACATTACCTCTAAAAGAATTTGAAGTTATCACGATAATGATTAAAAATTAAACACAACGTAAATAAGTGCTGCCATTATACGATCACACAAAATAAAAATAAAAGAAAGAAATCATGAGCTAAAACAAATATCATAAATTATAAGAACATATGATTACGGATTAAATATAATTAATCAAATAATTGGGTATCTAGAAACCTTACAACAACTTGAAAGAAACAATAATTTATCCAAATAATCTCAGGGAGTTCATTCCTAGTAATATAGTGAGTCAATAAAGAGGGATCTATCTTATCTCTAAATTCCACCTTTTTTTTTTCCTTCCACGTAAACTAAAACTGTTTTTTTTTTTCTAAAACGAAAAGTTTTACTTTTTTGTCCGCAAACACTTTTCGTCACTGTACTACTACTTTTCGAGTACACCAGTACTCGGCAAAAGTTACGAAGATTCTTGAAACATCGAATATATATGCTAACAAATGCAAACATACCCATGTATCAATTCTATCCATTCAACCATCCACCCATCAGCAGATCAAAATTAATATGTAGGTATTAGTTGTTATCATTTCGCATACTTTTTTGCTGTTGTCCAGAATTATTAGGCAATGATATAATATGATATCTAACAAAAGTTTCTCATATGATGCCGACAGTCTGGCGGTCACTAATTATTATACTTTAGGGTTCTACTACTACTTTTTCAATGGTTAAATTATTTACTGGTACTTTTCGAAATGTAATAACTCTTTATTAAAAGGTTATTTTGTTTTATTCGAATATTTAAAATCCAAGCCTGTTTTCCTAATTTTGTTTTACCTGACGTTGTTTTGAATGGTAACTAGATGCATTCTGCACATTGAAATAATAATTTAATAGTTTTACTTTAACGCACTTTTTCTCATTTTTTTTCAAATGTTGAAAATGTCATGTTAATCATGAAAACATAATAAAAAGTACTATCAAAATCTATAATAATAAATATAGGTTGTCATTTAAAAAAAATGCTCTCACGTCATAACTTCAAAATGGAGAGAGATGGAAAAATTAAAATGGTCTCAAAATATTTGTTTAAAAAAAATCATTTTTCATTTCTGTTGAAGCATTTTTCGTAAATTTATACAGGGGAAAAAATAAAGCCACATATTAATACTTTATGCGCTCTCTGTATATTAAAAATTAATTCACCAATTTTGTATTATGCAAATTGCATGCACATTGAATCTGAAAAAAATGTCCTATTAAGCTCCAGTATTTAAAAAGTTTAGGATAACGTATATGCCGAACTGGTGCTATGCATTTCTAATCTCATTGTAAATATGCAAAATATTTACAAAATTAGGCAATCTACATACGGAGAGATTGCTACAAATAGTTTCAAAAAAGTTTCGCCAAATAAACTGACTGAAAAAGAATGAATGATATGCAGGAATTTTGGGACAAACTTACTTGAGCGCTGCTAACGCTCAAGGCATAATTGAGCGTTAGCTAATTGTAGTTAATAATAAAATGATTTAACTGCTCTTGGTTCTGGTTATTCAATAATTTCTGAAGAACTTGGCCTGTGCAACTGTGCAGTTCTAAAGAACTGTGTGCTTAAGTCAATAATAGGCATTTCCTGAGTTCAGGTACAAGTTAATATAATTTCGCCAATTTCAACAATGAACTTTTATTTACACCATATCCACAATTATTTCAAAGTATTCTGATTAGTTTTTTTTATTAACGAAGCAACCTTTTCAAAGTGTTCCAAAAATATAGAATATATTTACAAAAATATTGTCGAGACCATCATAAATTCACGAAAGATTTAATTATACAAAGTGAAAATCAGCAAGAAGCAAGAAGACTATACATGGAAAGATTCAACAATTGCTTATTATTTTTTTATGCGGTCTGCCTAGTTTAACCTCTAGTATCTCAGAAACGTTTCACTTTTTCTAAAATCAAGAAGTATACCTTTTTATAACAATATAGCTAATTCACCGAAAAATAGAATATGATTTTAAAAAATCCTAACCCCAAAGTTTTTATATAGCAATAACCTTAGAAGAGCCCCTGTGTCTATGGCACTGTGTACAGGGTGTCTACGCTAAACCGTTCGTTAAAAGTTTACGGGGTTGCAGTTGTACTAAAAATTTCAAAAATATCCTCGTCGTACGGTTGAATTAGTTATCCTCACGTGAAATATTTTCAACTTTCTATCACTTCCGGTTCTACCGGAAGTAGCACCAACTTTCTTATTTTAAACGGAACCCCTCATATATTATTATATTTTTGAATTCCTCGCTTAAATTGAAACATATTTTGTAAGAACATATGTACTCTTATCTCTTTTAGTTTTAAATAAAAAATGTTTTTCTAAAATTTTGACCTCTAAAAGGTAGCCTGAAATCTGTCTATAACTTCTCTTAGGAATAGAATCAAATTATGACTTATATTTCTAATTGTACTTAGAGGATGCATCTATGAGTGAAATAATTGGAAACTGTGAATTTTGATAATAAGTGTTCATAAAATGTCAATATCTAAGTGCGGTCTTAAATATCTCGTAATTTCAAATATCGAATTCTGCCTGGCGTCAGGCTTTCTGCGTTTTTATAACTTTGCACCTGATTGTCAATTATTGTTGTTGATTTACGCCAGCATCGTTCGTCAAAACTTGAAATGCACCTGTCACTAACCACGAATTTCGTAATGTTAGTATGGCGACAAAACAACACTTTATTATTGTAATCTATTTTCCCATTTTCCGGTTTCCACTGAATATCCAATCACAATTCTGATTCGATAAGATCCCGTCGAATCTACGTCGGTCGCAAGACAAAATAATATTGTAGTCAAGCCGATATACAGGGTGTCCGGAAAATACGTGTACAACGTTTGACGACAGACTCCTGACGTCAAAATAGGTCGATCTAAGCCGACTTAGTTATATCCAAAATTGTCTCGTTTAGCCGGTAGAGGGCGTCAAAAATTAATATCAATGACGTTTAATAATTTGACAATTAATCAAGTATAATATTTACTCAAGTATACGATCAACATTATTGAATTACAAGTTCATTTTACCATTAAAAATGGAAAATTATACAAACTCTCAGAAAGTTGACATGCTCCTGGTATACGGGTTTTGTCGAGGAAATGGGCGTCAGAGTGTTAGGGTTTACATGGAGAGGTTTCCTAACCGTCGAATACCAAACCACCAAACATTTGCCAATATTGAGCGTCATCTTTGGGAAACGGGCAGTTTTGAGAAAAAGTTTGAAGGCAGGGGTCGTATGCGAACAACTCGAACTGTGGAAACAGAAGAGATGATTCTGGAAAGAGTTGAAGAAGAACCAAGTACCAGTACCCGTCTCTTAGAACGTGAGTTAAATGTTCCTAAAACGATTGTCAATGAGGTTTTAAGAGAACAGTTGTTACATCCTTACCACATACAAAAAGTCCAGGAACTTTTACCGACTGATCCCCCCATGCGGCTTACATTTTGTCAATTTATTAGAAACAAAAGAATCCTTGTTCCAAATTTTTGTAGAAAAATTATGTTTACTGACGAGGCATGCTTTACAAGATCTGGGGTAACCAATCTGCACAACGAACATATTTATTCCGATGAAAATCCACATGCCATTAAAGTTGCACATCATCAGCATCAATTTAAAATTAATATTTGGGCAGGTATTATTGATCACTACCTTATTGGTCCCATTGTTATTCCAGACTGGTTAGATGGAAATATTTATTTAAATTTTTAGCAAGACACATTACCAATTCTTCTGGAGAATTTGCCCATTTATCCCATACTTCGGAGGGAAATGTGGTATATGCATGATGGTGCCCCGCCCCATTTTTCCGTTGCCGTTCGGCAATACTTACATCATCAGTATCCCAACCGATGGATTGGAAGAGGCAATGATGCACCAGTAAAATGGCCACCACGTTCTCCTGAGTTAAATATGTGTGACTTCTTTTTGTGGGGCGCTATTAAAACAGAAGTTTACAAGACTCCGGTAAACACACGCGATGATTTATTGCAGCGGATTTTAAATGCAGGCAACCATTTTAATAATCCCGAGACATTAGATAGGGTCCAATATCATTTTTTAAAGAGTGTTAATAAGTGTATTCAGCAAGATGGCGGTCATTTTACACATTTGCTTAAGTAATGTTTTTGTTTTACTTAGTTTCTTACAATAGATACTTTCAACTTTGTTATACTTTTGTTTTTTTTGACGCCCTCTACCGGCTAAACGAGACAATTTTGGATATAACTAAGTCGGCTTAGATCGACCTATTTTGACGTCAGGAGTCTGTCGTCAAACGTTGTACACGTATTTTCCGGACACCCTGTATATTTCCGAATATACGCGCTTAAAAACAAAATTACTTTCGCGAGTCTTTATGCACACTTAACCCTACAAATTTATCTGATTACAAACAGTAATCAGAAACGACTGAGTATTGATATTTGACCGACGGCAACAAGGGATACATTGTAGGAATTCAGCTGGATCATCATCATCTTTAAGAAAAATTCACGGGGGCTATCCAGTGCAGTCATTCACGGTGTTGGGACATCAATCGGGTCGTTCACTTGAACGAGCCGCAACGGCTACATCGAGGGATTATTACCAAGAGGAGCTGCAACCACCAGGACGGACGGGCATAATACATTGCCTACAGTCTTCAAGACATCAATAATTAAGGTCGCAAGTAGATTAACATTTAACTCAAGTAAAATTAACTGTGCAACTAGGTTTTCATTAGGGACATATTTGTTAAATTTATTAGCTACGTTATGTAGTCAGTTGCTGTAAGTTGTATTCTTTTGTCAAGCGTTCATTTTGTTTCATGTTGAATTAGTGTTTGTTTTGTTATCAGTTATCTGAATATTTAATATTATAATAAATATTAATTAAAATTCGTAATCTTTGTCTGCCATCTAATTTATTTTGATCCCACTTATTGACCCTGAGAACGATCACAACAAAACATTGCATTTGCCATCACAACGTGGGGCAATAATTAATATTAATCAATATAAATCAAATAATTAAAATTACAAAACACAATCATAACACTGCATTTGGTTCCCGAACGCGAGACAAATAAAAACCTAAGTATAACATTGCTATATATATATTTTAAATATAATATATAAATTGGACTAAATACGATTATTTTGATACCATCCAAGATATTATCAATTAAATCAATCATTTAATCTAATTAAATTTGGAATGTCGGATCTAAATCACTTGGTAGACTGGTAAATGATTTTTAATGTACCTATAATGAAATAGAAAAAAGGTACTTTACGTCGTTCATTAATAAGCGATACAACATGAAGTACATCCAGTGGGTTCGAATTCAGTTATAGCAGAATACATTTTTGAAAGTTAACAGGTACATAGTAGGTAAAAATGCAACTGAAAATTAATGAAAGCAAAACTTTTAAATTTTTATATTATATATCTAAATGCGTGTATTTATACCTGCCTGTTAAACTAAGGCCAAGTATGGAATTTAGATTATTAGTTAATAAACAAAATTTCGATAAATTATATATTACAGGTAAGGACAAATACTTTATATACATACAGATTATACTAACGTTTCATATTTTAAGGACTAATATTGTTACATCTTGGTATTGTCTACTGGCGCTATAAACATCCATTACTGGAAAATGGCACTGCTGAAAATATTTATGCAATAGTGTTTAGCTTGAATAGCTTTAATGCTATTATATTAGTTAAGATTATGTGCTACAAGAAAACAAGTCTAGCTTATATGTGTAATAAAATTTATGAAAATTTTATATTTTCAAACCAAATGTCCGCTAACAAATCAGATGGAAGACTGCTAATATATATATCTTCACTATTATTACTTTTTAGCGCAGTAGCGATTATAATATTTTCATGCTACTTTTATATGATTAAAAGTTACACGTTACTTTTTTCGATGTCATATCCAACAAGTTTCATTTTACAAATGAGTCAGAGTTTCATTCCTTGGTACGGTTTAATGCTATATGCTCACTATGTCAGTATGCAGTTCAAGAAATTCCAGAAGATACTTTTAGATTGTAATGGAAATAACGAAACAAAACTAGATCTTATAGAGAAGTTAAATAAAATTATGAACAGTACTTACTCACTCGTTAAAATATTTTCGATTTACAACAAGATTTTTGCACCGGCATTGGCATTGAATGCAGTTTTCATTTTTTTTACCTTTGTTATGGTTTTAACAGGATTTAGATTCGTGACAATAGATGCCTTAGCTGCGTTAATAATTGTCACAGTATTCATCGTATTATTATGTGAAGGATTTCACCGTGCAGTGGATGAAGTAATAATACATATAGTACAGTAAAATTTTCGGAAAAAACCCTATAATTTTACGGTACTAATATTAGTTTGATATCATTATATGTAAAATATGAATTCTATATTGAATATGCAGTACGAGTAAATTATAGGTACTTAACTTTTTCTTTTTATTTACATAGATATTTGTTGCAGTATAAGAATCTTGCAAGCATACTCTGCGAATTGGATATATCCTACGAAGATGAGGACGTAGCGAGTCTAGTGAGTAGAATATCCAAAAATGTTCTTTGAATTATAGGAGTGATATTAAATTAATTATGTACCTCTTCATTTTCATGACATAATTTGAAATATAAAAATGTATAGAAAAGGGTATTTCTACTACAATTATATCATGTCAACATTGATAACCGACCATGCGGATTATTTGAATTTAATAGAAATCTCTCACTTAAGGTAAATTCTAAAATGCATTTGTCGAGTGTTTCATCATATATAATTTCAGTTTTTTGGCCAATTGACATTTGTGGTAATGTCCATATTCCAACTGTATCCATACCTTTTAAAAGGATAAGGTAGTTACAACAAACTAAAATACACATGATGGAACTGCAGAGTTGCGTATATGATGCAGTATGATGCATTGAAAAGCCACATTTTCAGCCATGTTCAAACTATAATTTGATTAATAGCATTTATATCACTAATGTATTCACGCATATTGCAATATACTTAATTAATTCTGATTTTTAAATGCACACTTGGTTAATACTTTATACTGTAAATTTAAAAAAATATGCATTTGTATGAATATTTACACAATATAATTATAAACGCAGACGCAGTTATAGTTATTTAAGCATTAAAAGAGGTAAGTATTGTTTACCAGTCGAGGTTGAGTTTACGCCCGAGCGACAGCGAGGGCTAGCAATAAAGTCCGAGACTCGTCAACACTTACCTCTCGAATTGCTTATAACTGTTTTTCAACTCTTGAAGTAGGTTTAATTGTTTGTGTTTGGTTAATTTATTTTCGCAACTTGAACAAAACATCCGTGCGGCTTTGGTTGCCAAGACGATTTTTCAAACAAAGTGTGAGTGTCAGAAATCGCATTCGTTTAGTTGTAAAATTAATTCCAAAGAAAATAAACAAGATATGGAGATATGGATATGAAGAGGCTGCAGATGGTGCCAGTTCAAATGCTACAGCCGGAGAAGTCGAAGGGGCGTTATCAAAAAGCGTATAAGTGTTATAAAGAGTGGTGCCAGAGAAGAACGCTACAGAAAACTTTTTACTTACCTCTCTGCGGGAGGTTAGTGTTTAATTACATCCCGTTGTTTATAGTGACCAAAGCTTTATCGGTAAGTGGGCTTTACTTCCATCAAATCAATGTCACAACAGTGTACTTACCATATAGGGAATGGAAAATATGTATTTATTGCCGTGTATTGTATCTGAATTCTATTTGAGTTCTTGCAACAATGTAAGGGCCCAAGATCTAAATATTTAATACGGAATCATGTAATATAATAACAAGAGAAATGCATAGTACTAATTGAGATTATTGGGGTAATTTAGAAACATTTCACAAGCAAAGTGAAAGTAATATGCAAGTATGGAGTACAGATTGGGGTTCCGGGAAAGTGAATCCGATTAAGTGCACTTGAGAAGGTTCTGTTCTCGAGGGGTTAGTGGTGAATTCCCAGAAAATTAGACATAAATATTATGAACTTGAACTTGGGGGTGAAATGAGCGTGATAATTGTTTATATTGAAAGGGGACGTGCGTATAGACGGGGATGAGATCAGGGTGTGGGGGAACAAAAATTGGGGGAAAATATGTAGGAAAAGGTTGGGAACATTTAGTATAAAAATCCACTTTTTCAAAGCGGAAGTTTTAGATGATCCAAAGAGACGAAAAAAGATATCACAAGTTAAAGTCGACGAAAGTATCAGTAAAAACAGTATTATTCAAGTTATATTGAATAAAGATATATAAACATAATAAATAAAAAGTAGGGAATAAGTATAAAAATTAAAAGAATAATTTTGATAAAATCTTGGTATACAGGGTATATAGTATAATATTAATCGTGGGCAAGGAAGTAGAAATTAAATCAATTAGAGTAAATTCGGTTACGAGTTAATTTTAACATTAATAGGGTAATAAATTCAGAAAATGTAATGAGTATAAATTAAAAATAAATAAATCAAATTATATATTAAATTCAGATTAGTTCAGGTCAATATTGAAATGGTCATAAAAGTAGAAAGGTAATGAAAAAAAAATATATTTATTTATTTTATTTATAATCAATGACCCATGTACCCATAGGGTGTCGGGTGAATATACAAGCTTATTATTTATTTCATTATTTGTTCCTTTCTTTCTTCGTATATAAATTTCCGCCATTGTTTCCTGTCTTTGGCTATCACTGCAGCTTCTTGCCATGTTTTTCCTCTTTCTTGTATTAAGTTTCCAATAATCTTGTTCCAGGTAAGTTTTGGTCTTCCTCTTTTGTTTTTCTGCGTTGTTCGTGCTTCGTATACCTCTCTTGCCTGCCTGTTGTTAGACATCCTTTGAACGTCTCCCCACCAGCTAAGTTGACGTTTTTCTATGTACTCTATTAGTGGGTTAGCTCCTAATTTTTCGCGTATTTCGGTGTTTCTAATTCTATCTTTTTTTGTTACCCCTAGAATCCTTCGTAGGAATTTCATTTCTGTTGCTTGGAGTCTACTTTTTTGAGTCCTCGATAGTTTCCATGTTTCACATCCGTATGTTAGGGTTGGTTTGCATATAGCGTTGTATACCTTTAGTTTTGTTTCTTTTGAGATCTCTTTTTTATTTATGAATTTGTTGTTTATCATGTAATATAATTTAATTGTTTTGTTAATCCTCTCGTTTAATTCTGCGTCTTGGTTTCCTGTCTCCTCTATGGTAACTCCTAGATATTTATATTCATTTACTTGTTCTATGCTGGTTCCATCTATTTCGATTCTAGTTTTATAGTTTTTGTCTCCTATGACTAGTATTTTTGTTTTATCTAGATTTATTTTCATACCTTTTTCATCTAATGCTTCTTTCCATATTTTCAAATTTGTTTGTAGTTATTTTTCAGTGCTAGCTACTAGTATTATGTCATCAGCAAAGATTTCATGGGCTATCTCCACTTTATTGAGCTTCCAGTGTCCTACGTACGTTTTAATGAGTTTTGTTTCGCATTGTTTGATTATTTCATCCATATGTACATTAAATAATGTTGGGCTAAGTCCGCCGCCTTGTCTCAGTCCCTCTTCAGTTTTGAAGCCTTCTGATTTCATGTTGTTTATAATAATATGATTGGTGTTGGTTGTATATAGGTCTCTGACTATTTTTATTATTTTACTGTGTATTCCTTTGTTTTCCATTCCTTCCCATACTGTCGTTCTAGGTACCGTGTCGAATGCTTTTTGGAAATCTATGTATGCTGTAAATATTTTTCTGTCGTGTGATGTCTTCTTTTCTATTATTTGTTTTAATGTAAATATGTGATCTTGGGTGGATCTTCCCGGTCTAAATCCGCTCTGTGGTTCTGAGAATTGTGGGTCAAGTATTGGTATTAGTCTGCTATTTATTATTTGTTCATAGATCTTCGTTATTGTATTTATCAATGTTATGCCCCTGTAGTTATTGCACAGCTTTTTATCACCTTTCTTGTGTATAGGCGTTATTAACGCTACTCCCCATTCTTCTGGTATTTTCTCGGTTTTCCAAGCTTTATTTAGTATCGTTAATAATGCTGTTTTACCATATTCTCCTAGGTTTTTTATCATCTCCGAAGTTATTTTGTCGTTCCCAGGTGCTTTACCGTTCTTCAGTTTCTTTATCGCAGTTTGTAGTTCTTCTATCTGTATATCATCTATTGGTTGTTCATTTCTCTGTTCTTCATTTATATTTTCTTTCTTTCTTTCTTTATTGCCCCTTTCATTTTTTTCTTGGCTTTGTCCTACCATTTCTTGAAAGTATTCTTTCCATCTGTTCATTGTGTCTGTATCTTCTGTTAATATTTCTTTCTTTTTGTTTTTTATACTTAGTTCTCTAGTTTGTTTTTCTGTTCTAAAGGATTTTATGGTTTTATAGACTAGCTTTTGGTTCTCTTTACTATTGTTCTCCATAATTTCTCCAAATTCCTTCCATGATTTTTCTTTTGCTGTTGCAACCAGATTTTTCACTAGGTTTCTTTGATTTTTATATGCTGCATACTGTTCTTTCGTATTGTTAGTTAGATATTTCTTCCATTCCAGTTTCTTTTTCTTTATTACTTCTTTGATTTCTGCGTTCCACCACGCTGTTTGCTTGTTTTTGTTTCCAGTTTTGTTTAAACCACATACTTCCGTTGCTATATTAATAATCGTATTTTTTAGTATGCTCCATGCTTGTTGTGTGTTTCCCTTTTTTATTTCTTCTGCTCTGTCTTGAATTATGTTTTCTGTTTTTTCTAGGTATTTGTTAGCTACGTTGATCTGCCTTAATTTATAGTTTTTAATTGATGTATGGCTTATTTTGTGTATTTTTGTTTTCGTCCCATTTTTTGAATTGTTCTGTTTTATTCTCGCAATTAGCAGATGGTGGTCGCTGTTGATTTCCGCGCCTCTTCTAACTCTTACATCTAATATATATTGTCTTTCCTTCCTTTCTACTGGTATATAGTCAATAATTGACTTTTCACCTCTGCTGGGTTGTGTTCTAGTATACTTATGTATATCTCGGTGTTGGTAAAATGAATTAGTTATTATTATATCTTGCAAGTTGCAGAATTCTAATAATCGTTTTCCGTTGTTATTGCGCGTTCCTTCTCCGAATGTTCCTATCATTGTTTTGTACTCTGCATCTTGTTTCCCTATTCTACCATTAAAATCGCCAGCGATATATAAACTTCCTTTTGATTCTTCTGCAATGGTTGTTAGGTCCTCCCAGAATTTTTCTTTTTTTCTGCTTTTTCGTTTTCGTCTGGTCCATAGACTGATATTATTGTTTTCTCGGATCCGTTGGACTTTCTCGGATCCTTTCTGATATGGCCCTCCATGTTGTAATCCGATCTGCTATGTTTCTATGTATTATGCAGCCCACTCCTGCTGCTGCTCTTTGTCTGTCTTGAACTCCACTATAGATCAGTATGTGATTGTTAGGTAGGTATATTTTTCCTTTTCCCTTTTTCTTTGTTTCGCTAATTACTAATATGTCGAGTGCCGTGTCTTCAAATTCGTCTACCAGCTCATTCTCCTTTCCTTGTATACTCCTTATGTTCCATGCACCTAGTTTCCATTGTTTATTTCTCTTTTCGTGTTTTATTTCCACGGTATCTTTACCTAGATTTTTTTCTTTCTTTGTCTTTAGTTTAATTTGCTTATCCAATATCGTTTCCTTTTTCTTTGCCTGGTCTTCATACTTCTTCCTTATCTTATATGTGTTTAGTTTTTTTGGTATGTAGTTTTAGATATTTTCCGAATTTGCTCATCGATATTTTTTCCCTGTGGGGATCTTTCATCTACAGTTCTCTTGTTTGTACTGTTCGCTTCATTTCGTTCTTGATTTGTATTCTTATGTTCGTTTTGCTTTTTTATTCCTCCATTTCCATCATCTATCACTAGTTTGTCATAATGTATTATCGCTTTGTGTCCCTTATTTCTTGCCTCTTTCATCTTAGGTATTAGAGCTCTTCTCGTTTCTTGTACATGTTTTGGGAAATCCTCTTCTATCCATATTTGTGTTCCTCGTAGCTTCTTGGAATTCTTTAGAATGTTAAATCTAGTTCTCTCTTTTGTAAATTTAATTATAATTGGTCTTGCCCTTTCCTCAGAGTAGGTCCCAATTCTTTTGATTTCTTCTATGTGCTTTTCACTATCTATGTCAGCTCCTATTTTTTCTAGTATTATGTTTATTTTATTCATTGTCTCAGTTTCTTTTTCATTGTCCTCATCTACTATTCCTTTTACAATGACATTTTTTGATCTTAGTTCTTTTTCTAATTTATTAATTCTGACTTCCTGTTTGGATATTGTTTCTTTCAACTTTCCATTTTCATCTTTGATTATTTTCATTTCGATTACTAGGTTCTCCAGTTTCGTGCTTAATTGGTTTATGTTTCCATTTATCTGTTGAAACATTTTCTTTATTTCTTCCATGTCGCTCATTTTTATCATTTAAAAAAATTATATGATAAATTAAATTAATTAATATTAATTCCAGTAGATAATAAATGATCGTAAATTCATAAATTGTTAACAAAACTGTATTTTAAAACCTAGTTAATGAATCCTAAAGTAATAGATGCAAAATGGCATTGGAACACAACCAGTGCAATATTGCATGAAGTGGTGACATACGTTGAGTAGTTTGTTAGAATTGAGCAATGTGTGAAGTCATTGACATCACTAGAAATATCCAACTGATGTGTCTGACTATGTTGATGGACACATTTTCTGTTAACATTTTCTATGCTGTGGGAACATACAACAAAGAAATCACCACGGGCACAGAGGTGTCGATTTCTTTGATGTGTAATCTGCTGAAATGCAGCTTTTATCCAAAAACAACTAATACTTTTTGAGTAAATAAAGTAAATAATTCTGAGAAATTAAAGAAAGTCAATAAATTCAAATTTTGTTTTTAATTGTATTGCAAAAATCCTTGAAATTGAAAAAATTACACTCAACCCATAAATCTGTGTCTTTAATTTTATTAATGTTATTGTTACTAACCCACACAATACCTCTAAAAGAATTTGAAGTTATCACGATAATGATTAAATATTAAACACAACGTAAATAAGTACTGCCATTATACGATCACACAAAATAAAAATAAGCGAAAGAAATCATTAGCCAAAACAAATATCATAACTTATAAGAATATATGATTACGAATTAAATATCTAATTAATCAAATAATTGGGTATCTAGAAACCTTACAACAACTTGAAAGAAACAATAATTTATCCAAATAATATCAGGGAGTTCATTCCTAGTAATATAGTGGGTGAGTCAATAAAGAGGGATCTATCCTATCTCTAAATTCCACAATTATTTTTTTTTCCTTCCTCGTGAACTGAAACTATATTTTTTCTAAAACGAAAAGTTTTACTTTTTTGTCCAACAACACTTTTCGTCCACTATTTACTGTCAATGTCAATCTGTTGATGTGCCGCCAAAACAAAACCAAAACATCAGCTGCCGACCAATAACAATACTCCCAGTACTCGGCAAAAGTTACGAAGATTCTTGAAACATCGAATATATATGCTAACAAATGCAAACATACCCATGTATCAATTCTAACCATTCAACCATCCACCCATCAGCAGATCAAAATTAAATATGTAGGTATTAGTTGTTTTCATCTCGCATACTTTTTTGCTGTTGTCCAGAATTATTAGGCAATGATATAATATGATATCTAACAAAAGTTTCTCATATGATGCCGACAGTTTGGCGGTCAATATAATTATTATACTTCCGGGTTCTACTACTACTATTTCAAAAGTTAAATTATTTACTGGTACTTTTCAAAATGTAATAATTCTTTATTAAAACTTTATTTTGTTTTATTCGAATATTTAAAATCCAAGCCTGTTTTCTGAATTTTGTTTTAACTGACGTTGTTTTGAATGGTAACTAGATGCATTCTCCACATTGAAATAATAATTTAATAGTTTTACTTTAACGCACTTTTTCTCATTTTTTTTCAAATGTTGAAAATATCATGTTAATCATGAAAACATAATAAAAAGTACTATCACAATCAATAATAATAAATATAGGTTGTCATTTAAAACAAAAATGCTCTCACGTCATAACTTCAAAATGGAGAGAGATGGAAAAATGAAAATGGTCTCAAAATATTTGTTTAAAAAAAATGATTTTTCATTTCTGTTGAAGAATTTTTCGAAAATTTATATAGTGGAAAAAATAAAGCCACATATTAATACTTTATGCCCTCTTGTATATTAAAAATTAATTCACCAATTTTGTATTATGCAAATTGCATGCACATTCAATCTGAAAACAATGTCCTATTAAGCACCGGTATATAAAAAGTTTAGGATAACGTATATGCCGAACTGGTGCTATGCATTTCTAATCTCATTGTAAATATGCAAAATATTTACAAAATTAGGCAATCTACATACGGAGAGATTGCTACAAATAGTTTCAAAAAAGTTTCGCCAAATAAACTGACTGAAAAAGAATGAATGATATGCAGGAATTTTGGGACAAACTTACTTGAGCGCTGCTAACGCTCAAGGCATAATTGAGCGTTAGCTAATTATAGTTAATAATCAAATGATTTAAATGCTCTTGGTTCTGGTTATTCAATAATTTCTGAACAACTGTGCAGTTCTAAAGAACTGTGTGCTTAAGTCAATAATAGGCATTTCCTGAGTTCAGGTACAAGTTAATATAATTTCGCCAATTTCAACAATGAACTTTTATTTACACCATATCCACAATTATTTCAAAGTATTCTGATTAGTTTTTTTTTTTAATTTTATTTACGAAATAATATTTTCAAACTGTTCCAAAAATATAGAATATATTTACAAAAAAATTGTCGAGCCCATCATAAATTCAAGAAAGATTTAATTATACAAAGTGAAAATCAGCAGCCGCAAGAAGACTATACATGGAAAGATTCAACAATTGCGTATTATTATTTTATGTGGTCTGCCTAGTTTAACTTCTAATATCTCAGAAACGTTTCACTTTTTCAAAAATCAAGAAGTATACCTTTTTATAACAATGTAGCTATTGCACCGAAAAATGGAATATGATTTAAAAAAATCCTTGCCCCAAAGTTTTTATCTAGCAATAACCTTAGAAGAGCCCCTGTTTCTATGCCACTGTATACACTCAGACGATTGTAATTATTTATGAATACGTGTTTTAATAGTGGGGGACTCGTCGCAAAATATCAGATTTCCAAGTCTACTCTAGAAGAAATGCTAATAATAAAACTGATTTGCTAAGTAACACGGGTCCTATATTTTAGAAACAAACTCGAATGGAAAAAAATAGTTACATATTCATTTAATTTGGCTTTATCAACATGCTGCTTGATTTATGCCACGAAGTTGCGAGACACTTTGTATATCAAATAAAAAAGAGTCCATTGAAACTCCATTAGTCCATTACCAGAGTATTTTGTTGAACAATTTATTAATTCTATTCGTTTCATTTTTATAATTTTGCATAATATTAGAAAATATACAAATATGTTATGCAATATGGATTGTGGATTGAATATGGACTTTGTAATAGTAAAGTGAAATAATTGAACTTATTTTCTATTTTCACATAAAAATATTTTTTATCCTAATCTTCAGTAGTTGATATATAGAGGGTGTTGTAAACCAGGTAATTGTAAACCAGACTTTTTTTATTTTCTTAACACGAAAGGGATAAATATTATTATTTAATTACAGGTAACATTCACTTCGAACAGATATGAACTAATACTCGAAATTTTTTTAGGGTTTTCTCGTTTCCTGAAATTTTAAAAAAGTACACTTGATGGGGTTTTGAATTTATTGATTGAATTATGGATTACTTTAATAATAAAAAAAAATACATAAATTGGACTAAATAAATACTACATATTTTGATACCATCGACGATATTATCAATTTGATTAATCTATATGATTTCGGAATGTCTGATTGTGGCTTTGTAAACAGGTAAATGATTTTTAATGTACTTATAATGAAATAGAAAAAGAGTACTTTATGTCGCTCATTAACAAGGGATACAAAATAAATACCGCTAATGAGTTCGAATTCAGTTATAGCGACAAGTTAATACACAGAACAAATGCAACTTAAAATGAATGAAAGCAAAGCTTTCAATTTTTTTTATTATATTACTAAATGCATGTATCTATATCTGCCACTTAAACTAGGGCCAAGAAGTGAATTTGTATTATTAGTTAATAAACAATATTTCGAGAAATTATATATTATAGGTAAGAACAGGTAGTTTATAAGTACCGGTTATACTAACATTTCTAATTTCAAGGACTAATAGTGTTACATCTTGGTATTGTCTATTGGCGATATAAACATAAATTACTGGAAAATGGCACTGCTGAAAATATTTATGCGACAGTGTTCAGTTTGAATAGCATTAATGCTGTTATGATATTTAATATTACGTGCTACAAGAAAATAAGTGTAGCTTATATGTTTAATAAACTTTATGCAAATATTATGTTTGCTAATAAATTGTCCGTTACGAAATCAGATGGAAAAGTGATAATGTATATATGTTCACTATTATTATTTATTAGCGCAGTAGGAATTACAATATTTTCATGCTACTTTTATATGATTAAAAGTTACACCTTACTTTTTTCAATATCATATCCAACAAGTTTTATTTTACAAATGTATCACAGTTTCATTCCCTGGGGCGGTATATTGCTATATGCTCACTATGTCAGTGTACAGTTCAAGGCATTCCAGAAGATAATTTTAGACTGTAATGGAAGTAATGGTACAAAACTAAATCTCATAGGGAAGTTAAACAAGATTATGAGCAGTACTTACTCACTCGTAAAAATGTTTTCGATTTATAACAAGATTTTTGCACCGGCATTGGCATTGAATGCAGCTTTTATTTTTTTAATTTTTGTTTTGGTTTTCACAGGATTTAGATTCATGGCAGTAGAGACCTTAGCTGTGTTTATAATTGTCACAGTATTCATCATATTACTATGTGAAGGATTTCATCGTGCAGTGGACGAAGTAATAATACATATTAGTTTTCTATACATAATTATAAAATATGAATTTTATATTAAGTATGTAGTAAGAGAAAATAATAAGCACCAAACAATTATTCTTATTTACATGGATATTTGTTGCAGTATAAGAATCTTGCAAGCACACTCAGCGAATTGGATGTATCCTACGAAGATAAGGACATAGCGAGTCTGGTGAGTAGAATATCGGAAAATGTTATATAGGAGTAATATTGAATTAATTATGTACCTCTTTATTTCATAACATAATTTAAAATATAAAAATATCTTATGTAGAAAACAGCATTTCTACTGCAATTATATCATTTCAAAATTGATAACCGATCATGCGGAATATTTGAGTTAAATAGAAATCTCTCACTTAAGGTAAATCATAAAATGCATTATGCGAGTGTTTCATCATATGTAATTTCAGTTTATTGGCCAATTGACTTTTGTGGTAATGTCAATATTTCAACTGCATCCAAACCTTTTAAATGGATGAGATAGTTACAACAAGTAAAATACACATAGTGAAACTGCAGAGTTGCTATATGATGCATACTGATGCACTGAAAACCCACACTTTCTGCAATGTTCAAAATAATTGCATTACTATCACTAATGTATACAAGTATTTGCAATAAATTTAATGAATTGTAATTTGTAAATGCACACTTGGCTAAAAATAGAATATATTACTCATGATGCTGCTATGTTGCAAAAGAACAAAAATATGTATTGGTACGAATATTTTCACAATATAATTATAAACACAGAAGCAGTTTTATTTATTTACTTCATACTATCCGGTAGATGTTCGATTACATTACACTGGGGAACAAAACCTATCTCTTTTCTTGTTTCGTGTGGCTTATTAATGGTTGTATGCTAATTTAACGTCACTGAATCGCAATGTAGTCTCTGATTTAGCAGCTCAAGTTTATGAGATACAGGTACTGTCTTAAAACTGACTGACAATTCAATAGTTGCTATGAATTTCGTTAGTAACTAGCTAGTATCTGTACATCTGTAGTGATGTGTTTGTCAGCAATAATCTATGTAAGTAGTCCGAATTGTTTTCGTGTCATTTGAACGTTTATACGTCTAAGAAATTTCGCTTGAATGTGTCGGACTTTGTAAAAGAAGCATTCGTGAACTACTTCTGAGATTCCATTAGAAAATGTTATCTAATCAAGGACTCATCCAAGTCCTGGATTTCTAGTTTGGTGTGTAAAAACTGTGTTAAGTCTTTGGGTTAATGGGCACATAAGAAAATACCTTCTTTCAGGTACAAAACTCCAATAATCTAGTGTGAACCATCAATGCATCACCCGTATAAAAAGTCCTGTATACAAAGAGTTTTGATAAATCAGGCATCTTAGGGTTACTCATTGTTATAGTTATACACTGCTTATGCATACACAGCAATGTATCAAAACGTCTTTTTTAAGATGCAACATACAAGTAAAATTAAATCTCTGTGGGGCAAATATTATAGTTTACGAAGTGAGCAATGTTAGGCTGAGGTTAGCAGCATTATCCATTTGAATAACCGAGCTATTTCTTTAGTTAGTATTAATTGTTCACTTCGTAAACTGAAATATTTGCCTCACAGAGAAATACTTGTATGTTGTATTTTAAAAAAGACGTTTGTTACATTGCTGTCGTTATGACAGAATTGTGCCCATATTGAAATAATGATCCCAATGTTGGACGATAAAAAACACTCTCTGTAAAAATTATGGGCAAAACTTGCCACATGACTTTTCATTGACTTTACCTCTACTCTCTCTTTCCTCTTTGATTAGGAACGTATCCCAGTAATGTTCTCAGAGATGGTGCTTTAAATATACTTTTAAGAAATCTGTAAGCTTTAAGAGACTTCTTGTACAAAGCAAATAAAAATGATCTACCGATGATAGAAATGTAATTTCAAAAAAGTTTGAGCTGATTGATTTAAATATTCCAAATATTTTATAAATGCACCATGGGATGACATGTCCTTCTGATGATTCAACATAGACTTTAATTTGGAAATATCTTTTTTGATTTCACATGTTTGATAATGTAAATGGGCGCCGCTACCGAGGTGATAAATTTTTGCTGAGCGTCTCTTGTATACGATGGAGAGTGCCTTTTTTGAATCTCTTTACCGCAACGATTTTTGGTCGTGAAATATCAGCAAATAAAAACAAATCAGTACACAAGTTCAAGTTATATGTATGCAAACTTACATTGTGCATTGCAAACATTGTCAGATAATGAAGGCTGATTCACTTCCGCTTGTGTTGGTGATTCAAGCACTGAAGTATTGAAGAAATTGCATTTGATTTAATTTTAGACGTTCGGGTGTGCAGTACTACGAACTTTCAAAATGAGCATCACATACACGATAATTTTGTATTGTGTGTGATGCCCGTATGGCCATGTGGGTAGCCACGGGATTAATTATCACAAGCAAAAGTTACCTTCCTAACTAGCCAACACTGGCCGAGCGGTAGTGACAGGTTGTTGCTTTTTACTGATGCTTTTACTGATGCATGTATGAACTTGTAACGCTCCGATATTATTTTTAATATAATTATCTTATTATTCGTCGTTTTTATCTTGAAATTATTATATAATTTCTTGATTATTTTGGCTCACGATTTATTATGTAATTTTTGAATTCTTTTTGGCTCGTAATTTATTATATAACTTTTTTATTATTTTTGGCTCGTGATTTGTGATCGTATTTAGTACTTACACGTCGTGACGTTTAATTTAACCACCGTGATTACTCTCAAAATACTTTGCTATTGGTAATGTGTTAATTAACGTACACAAATAATGGTTTAATACAAGAAAGCACAAATTAATGGATTTGTTTTGTTTATTTAATATAGACACGCTGAAATTATAAGACACTGGGAAATAAAACCCAGGTTGACGATGATGTAAATTAATTTATATAATTATAACATACAGGGAAATAAAACACAGGTTGACGATTATGACATGAATTGATTTATTTTCTATATTTCGTTAACCTGATAATGAATGTGTAAATTCTCTTATTTATGCAATTGATAGTTTGAAAGTGGTAATGACTACGAAGTTTATTTACGAGAGTTTGTTATACATGCACGTGCTTCTCTTGTTTTTTTTTTAGATCATTTATTATCATGCTCTTTCACTCCATTTAACTACGGGAAAGTGATATGATCAAAAATAGAACTATTTAAAGATGTTGAAATATCCCCAATAATGCATGAATGATTACTAAGGGTATCGCGCGATCTTCCCGAATTTAATGGTTGTGTCGGTGTCCACACAATAATGTAATTATTGGAGCCCCATTGTCTACGTTGATTGAGGTAAATTAGTAATTCTACCCACGACCACAGCAAGCACCCATGTCACAAGTAGTCATCACCGTTAGACATGTAACAAGTTGTGTCAAATAACAGTTCTGCTACCTCAATCGGAAATGTTTATGTAAAGTTATAATATATTATTATTAGGATCATTAAAGGTTATTAATAACTTCTCTTGTGATTATACCAAGCTCAATTCTCTTGTTTCTCATTCCCTCTGTTTATACGGGGTTTTAATAATTCCGCTTATTTCTTGTTCATGATATTTAACCACATATTGTCATTATGTTTTCAAATTATTGAGATTTAATCCAGCCTATTCTATTTGTATGATTCTAAATTATTCTGCCCGATAATATATACGTTATGTGCTTGTTTTATGATTTGAAATAAAGAAACCAGTATTTGTATGCATTATGTTTTTTAAATTATTAAGATTTAATACAACTTATTTATTTATACTATTATAAATCACTCTGCCCAATAATATGCACGTTATGTGCTCATTTTATGATTTGAAATGAAGCAGCCATAATTTTTATGAATTAGGTTGGTTTGAATATGTTGATGTATGTCGGAGGGTAACATTGATGCCTTGATTAGTTATTATAGTTATGGTGAACACAGCCACGTTAATTTGCGATCGCGAGCGCGATGTATTGTGTGTTTATATGTTTAAATGTTTATGATGCTGACAACGATTTTATTCTAGTAGAGGAGGTGATTCCACAATAACAGGTGTGTGTACGAAGTGCGCGGGTGGGCGTCAATTACACCTGAGATTGCTTCCTCTAATGATTCGTAAACACAAATAGCGTTCGAGCCGCCTTTGTTTACTGATAGGAATAGGTAATCGATGTTTGGTTTTTCTGGGTAACTTGTGGTTGGTTAAATACACTATCTTCCGTAAATTTGAATCTAGTGCGGGAGTTTTGATTTCACAATAATAGGTGTGTGTACGAAGTGCGCGGGTGGGCGTCAATTACACCTGAGATTGCTTCCTCTAATGATTCGTAAACACAAATAGCGTTCAAGCCGCCTTTGTTTACTGATAGGAATAGGTAATCGATGTTTGGCTTTTCTAGGTAACTTAGGGTTGATTGAAAGGAATAAGCACTCCCGTGAATTTATAATGAGACTGGTTTAACAACTTTATATTATCGTTAATAATAAAAAAATAAAATTACTCTGTACCTAGAATTGTACGTTTTTCGATTTATTCATATTTTTATTCTACTTTGCGTTTTTTACAACGTTATATGCAATCGTTAATTTAATTATAAACCGACGTGAATTTATGTACTCAAAACCGCGAATGTCGTGTGCGTTGCCCGTGGCCGACGCAACTTTCTTACTGATCTCGCTCGTCTGTGGCTTGTGCTTAAATAGGTTTTTTTCAGCTTCAAATCTCCACTCCCCTCACATATCTACTGCTAAATATTCGCCCCATCCCTTAGTTATCATGGTGATTATTAATCTTGAGTGTGCGTGTGGTATTAATGCGTTTTGAGCGCAGAGTAGTACACTTGACTTAAAGCGTTGCCATTCGAGGTGATTTTTAAGTGCCTGGCGCTTGCTCGTTTCTAAGGGGTGCTGATACCCAAATTGTGTATGTGACACCACGACATGGAATCTTCCAGAACCGTGCATATGCAGGCCTCGGCTCTTGAGATATTTGGCGACGCTCTGGCGCGACTTGCGATGGCTATTTATCACATTTCACCCTGGGATTATTTGTAAATGAATTAATTTAATAATTTGGTTGTATTCACGATTTTTAAAATATGAGTCACTTTATTGCGTAAATGCGTATTATACTGGGCGTATATTTGGGCCCATTACAAACTAATCTTTAAATCTCACTTACCTTTTAATCCCTGACATCTCGTTCTGCGGTTTATTTCGAGGGCACTGTCGGGAAATGAGTACAAAGGGAAAATGACGGTACTCACGAATATAACGTTTAACACTTATATTAAGTTAAGATTTAAATACAATAACAACCGCGAGGGTTTACACATGTCGCGAACATTTGATCTAACATGCGTGAACAGTATCAATTGAGAATAGCGAATAATAGAGAGCGAGTGAACATTCACTTGCCCTTATATAATCTTTCCTGAGAATAAAAGAGAATCAAGGTTCACTCTAGTATCTTTCCCGTTGGAACTTCTCAGTGTAACAATGTTTGTTCAGGCTAGTTTTAGGTTATAATTCCCCTATTTAATGGGTTGTACACTTATTACTACTTATGCACCTGTGTTTCCTAGATATAATGCGGTATTAAAAAGGGCGTCTGCTATACGTATAATTAGCTAGTTTAAACATTACAGGTCGTAAACATCTTATCTACTTGTGTGTTTTCATCCCCAATACATTTATTTACATAACATGCTATTACAAAATAACTAACACTATTGAATTGCTTGTATTTTAATTATCATCTTTTGTTATATATATATACGTTTGAACTTCATTCCATAATGAAGTTATTAACCATTAAATATTAATTTATCCATTTGTAGAGTGTTAACATGGGCAACTCAATTTACACATGTATATCAGTGACGGTTTTGACATAGGCAACCTAATTTACACATGTACACCATAACATCATTAATTATTATTAAGCGATTAAACGTAACATGCATGGTGCGGGATATGGGGGGTGCACCTCACATGTGGCTGTACTTTTCACCATTCATTCACGTACGCCGAGTAAATTTAGCCATTGCTTCTGACGTCCTATTTCTTTCGGAATATTATGCGGCCTGACCGAAAGGTCCTTAAAAATATCTCTTCCACACCTGCTTCACATCACACAGGAATCTGGTACACGGCATCTATATAAGACACAAGAACAATTAGTCTATAAATTAATTTAAATGCTCATCGTACTTACTATTTTAGAGGATAAAATTTACACTGGGCGTCTTAAAAAAGATGAGAGATTCAATTTTCACAACACAGTGTGGATACAAATGTAGGGAGGCACAATAGAGGCACAATATTCTTTGCACAAAGCAAGGGACAAATGTATTATACTATACTATATAATTATAATTATATAATTTATTTATAAAGATTTTTATTTATTACAACAATTCAAGATTATAGTAAGTTATTTGTGTTATATAATCTAAACATCCTGAAGAAGCCTTCAATCGAAGTGCGAAACGTCGATGATATAATCGATTATAAACCACTATCAAATAAATCTATAGCTCCAATACAACTTAGCTTATTAAATTATTTGACTAAATTTCCCGCAATATTATAATTACATATACATAACGGGTTTTCCAATAAGAGGTGTTATTTTGAATAGCCCGCTATTTCGGTAGATGTCACTTTTGAAGCTGTCATTTCTTGGCATTTGACAAGTAGAAACTACGCCATTAATAAAAATGGTACGATACACGCTTCAACAACGCATTGAAATTATTAAAATTCACTATAAAAATGGTGAAAATTTGGCAGAGACGGTTCGTAAAACTCGAACATTTTTGGGTCGTCGTGAAGCACCTTGTCGGACCGCAATACAGAAATTGGTGGAAAAATTCGAGCTGTTGGGACAAGTTAGTGATGAGAAGAATAAAACCCGTGCACGTCGCTCAAGAACAGCCGAGAATATTGCTGCTGTAGCCGAAAGTGTTGAAGAAAACCAAGGTTTGTCCATTCCTCGTCGTTCTTTGGAATTAGGTATTCCACAAACGTCATTACACCGTATTTTGCATAAAGATTTGGGTCTTAAGGCTTATAAAGTCCAGTTAACACAAGAACTCAAGCCGGCCGATCATCAACAACGTCGTGACTTTGCTGATTGGGTCGTTGAAATGCATGAAAATGATCCGGAATTCCATCGAAAAATCATCTTCAGTGATGAGGCCCATTTCCACCTCGGTGGCTTCGTCAACAAGCAAAATTGTCGCATCTGGGGCTCAGAAAACCCAGAGTTATTGTTGAAAAGCCTCTCTATCCTCAACGTGTGACTGTTTGGTGCGGTTTATGGTCCGGCGGAGTCATTGGACCTTACTTTTTCGAAAATGAGGCTGGCGCAACAGTTACGGTGAATGGATTGCGCTATCAAGAGATGATTAACGATTTTTTATGGCCGGAATTGGATGGTATTGATCTGGACAACGTTCACTTTCAACAAGACGGCGCTACGTGCCACACAAGCAACGAAACCATTGATCTTTTAAGGGAAAAGTTTCCGGACCGTGTTATCTCTCGAAGAGGTGATCACAATTGGCCACCGAGATCTTGTGATTTAACACCTTGCGACTTCTTTCTTTGGGGCCACGTGAAGGAGAAGGTCTACGCCAACAGCCCAGTATCGATTCAAGACCTCAAAGATGGAATTCGTGAGGCTATCGAGGACATACAGCAGCCACTTTGCGATTTAGTTATGGAAAATTTCATGAAAAGGATTTTGTCCTGTAAGCGTGGCCGTGGTGGTCATTTGCTTGATGTTATTTTCCACTATTAACGGCATACCTTCCTCTTTGTAATGAAATAAACATCTGATGATTTATAATAAAAAATGGCATTTTTCTTTGAATATCAAAATAACACCTCTTATTGGAAAACCCGTTATATTTATTTATTTATAAATCCCGCCTTTTTTAACGATATAGCGCCATTTCGTAGATTGTGACTGGACTGAAAACTATAGTGGCGCTATCTCGTGGATTGTGGCTACATTAAAAGCTATAGTGGCGCTATCTCGTGTGTTCTTTTGTTAAGAAAAAGGTACGGACCCAAAAATGATAGAGGGCGCAAACGCGACAAATGTTTTTTTACAGAGAGTGGAATGTCTGTATATACAATATCTGTACATATATAATCTGTGAATAAGGTGATCTGATTTGTGATGTAGTAAGGAATGTTCTTATTCAAAGTAGATTAAATAATTGTGACGGAATTAAATATAGTTTGAAATATGCTATATTGTTTCACTCGTGTAAATTGCAAAACTCGCTTCGCTCGTTTTAACAAATATTACACTCATCAAACAATATTGCACTTTTCATAACTGGTTACGTAAATAACTATTATAATAGTTTGAAGGTAATTAAGAACTATTGTTTAAGCTATTTATAATTCAGTAGTTTGTATAAGCACCGCAAAACTCTACCATCATTTGCCTTTCCTAAACATTTTAGTTTTTGGACATACATCCTTCGCTTCTCAGAATTAACTTATATGAAGTATCACCTAGTGTCGATAGAAACGCAATCAATGGTCTTAAATGGTCCAATGGTCTTAAATGGTCCAATGGTCCAAATTTTGCCTGTCTCTATTAAGTCATTGTAATTTTCGACCAAAGATGCGATGAGGCGGTTTGTCCCCGGTACTATACATTTTGTTTACCAAAATATAATGTGCCAATAAATTTGAAATTCCCGCGCGACGTAGGGAATTTCGAAAACAGAAAAAAAAGGTTTAACAGACCATATATGCCAGGTTATGTTTGGTGTTCTCTGTGGGTGTCCTATTTATTGCAAATTCCAACAAAACTTTCATTGCGAAATAACATTGGACTTGCTTGGTTATGTGAAACGTATATGTATAATACAATCGTCATAATTGTCTAGTAAGTGTACTTTTCCATTTTATAGGTAGGCGTTGCTTCATATTTGTTTTTTTTTTGTTTACCTCAAGACGTTTCTTTCCTTGCAGGACGCGTACTAACCACTAAACTACGCGTGTTTAGGTTGAAGACCCGAAGACCCTACACAATCTAAGTCATGGATCCCCCGGCACCAGTCCCCAGGGGCAGGGCTGCTCTGCTCCTTCGAGCTGTGGAGATGGCCAAGGCCAGGGAGACAGCTAAACCAAAGGGCCGAGCTGCTCTGCTCGCCAGAATGAAGTGCATGACCCTCACTGAGCCAGGTTCCGTGGCATCCACTTCAGCAGCACCAAGCGACGTATCACCCAGACCCACACCTGTACCAGTTTCTGCACAGACGTCTACGCCCACACCTGTACCCGTTTCTGCACAGACATCTGTGCCCTCACCAGCACCCACAACTGGTACCAAACCAGTCGAGGAATCATCAGCGGAATCAGAAGTTTGTCACTTTAGAGGTAAATATCTAAGATGGTTCCACAATTGGAGACTTCCAATGAATGAAAACCATTGAATTATTTAGGTTCAGTTGTGAATCGCCAGTTAACTTTGATCAAAGATTAATCAAATTGAATATGATTATTGAACACAACAGCATTATGGAACGCAATTTTACTATTTAATCAACAAAATCTTCATGTGTAAAATTAAAGAAGTGTCATTTAAATTACACACGCGATAATTTAAAAACCAACTTTCCAATTATCTAAAATGTAATTCTTATAACCTTCAATTTAAATTGCATTGTTTTTAATTATAAATAGGCTTCTTATGTTGTAAACCGGACATGTTGTAAAGAATGTTCAATAGTAATATGTTAAGTGCGTAGTGACTTGCCGATAATACCCGCTATAGTGGTACGAGAGCTCGAATTCATCACTACTGCGTGTATTATCAAAGCAAGGAACTATGCACGAATAGTTACTTAAGCATTAAGGAAGGTAAGTATTGTTTACCAGTCGAGGTCGAGTTTGCACCCGAGCGACAGCGAGGGCTAGCAATTAAGTCCGAGACTGGTCAAAACTTACCTCTCGAATTACTTATAACTGTTATTCCACTCCTGAAGTTGGTTTCATTGTTTGTGTTTGATTAATTTATTTATTTTAACATTGATTTAACAACAGGCAGCATCTGGAGCCTCTTGAATTGCCATTTCTTGTTTATTTTCATTGGAATTCATTTTACAACTGAACGAATGCAATTTCTGACACTCACACTTTGTTTGAAAAATAGTCTTAGCAACTAAAGCCGCACGGATATTTTGTTCAAGTTGCGAAAATAAATTAATCAAACACAAACAATTAAACCAACTTCAGGAGTGGAATAACAGTTATAAGCAATTAGAGAGGTAAGTTTTGACCAGTCTCGGACTCTATTGCTGGCCCTCGCTATCGCTCGGGCGCAAACTCGACCTCGATTGGTAAACAATACTTACCTCCCTTAATGCTTAAATAACTATTATAATTCTTATGCAATCATTGCAGCTTCTTGCGATTTATTTGAATTAAACTGTGTTGCACAATCCATATAATTGACAACGTGCAGTTGTAAACAATAATAAACATTGCATTGTTTTCTTTTGTCAGGTACGTCTGGCAGCCGTATAAATGTGACTGCAAATTACATCCGCCTCTCGATTGATAAGGATAAGGGTGTCTTCGAGTATGAAGTTAAATTCGATCCTCAGGTCGATTCAAAACAAATACGAATTAAAATGATTAATTCTCAGAGGGATTCCATGGGTGGTACAAAAATGTATGACGGTGGTGCATGCTTATATTTACCAATAAGATTACCCAATGACCGCCAAGTTTTTACCGTCAACCATCCTTTCGATTCCACTGTAACCTCTATGACGGTAATATTTAAGAAGCAAAAGAAATTTGGTAAATACTAGTATATGGAACTAGAAACTGTGCAGTAATTAATAACACTTATTTTTCAGGGGATTCGTCCTGCATACATCTTTTTAATGTATTATTTAAACGTGTAATGTACGAGTTACAGTATGTCCGTGTTGGTCGCAATTTTTACGACACCCCAAGTTCCAAGCTGATTCCTCAACACAAACTAGAAGTTTTGCCAGGTTACGCAATTGCCGTTGATGAGTACGAAGACGGACTTATGGTTTGCTTAGATACTCAGCACCGAGTGTTAAGGACCGTTTCGGTTCTTGAATACTTTAACGATATTAGATCTCTGGGTCCTGAACGTTTCCGAAAGGAAGCTATATCTAACATAATAGGCGCTGTTGTAATAACAAAGTCCGTCACAATTTCAGCTTTCAAATCAAATTTTATTAATATCATTTCCAGGTACAATAATAAGACATATGTTATACATGACATTCTGTGGGATACCAATCCCACCGAATTCTTCGAGAATTCTAAAGGCGATAAAGTATCATACATTGACTACTACCAAAATCAACATGGATTAACTATTACAAACCATTCGCAACCCTTGTTATTGCATGTAACAAAAAGGAAAATTGGCGGGACAACTCAAGAGCAGGATCTAAATATTTGTCTGGTTCCTGAACATTGCCATCTCACGGGGCTTACGGATGCCATGCGTAGTGATTACAAGGTATACGTAACTCAAATGATAAACTTAGTACCTTTTTCGCAATATTTATTATTTAAATACAGTCTATTCTGCTTAATTGGGACACATCAGGACTAGGATGTTTTGGCCCAATAAAGCGGTTGCCGTAACTAAACAAATTTCACATACAATTAAACGTTGCATTTTTTTTCAGATTTCCATTACGTTTTAGTATTTTTTTTTATTTGATTAGTAATTTTTGCTAGTAGAAACTTTTGAAAGTTTGAATTTTATACATATTAATATTTTATGTAATATTTAAAAAAAAAACACTAGTCAGAGCTCAACAAATGTAATTGTTGAAAAAGAGAGTTTGAACATTTAAAAATATACAGGGTCGTCCATTTAAAAGAAAACTCCCGATGACGTCACATCTCGAACAATAGGGTATCTGTTGGAAGTCAAAGCACGTCACTGAATCGAATAACAAAAACTACATTTCTTTTAAGTTAAGTTTAAGGTTTTATCCATTATTAACTTTAAACAGGCATCTTTCAAATCTCAAACTTCAAATTGATTACAAATATTTATCGTAAAAATTAGATCAAGATATAAACATATTAAAACACATATATCATGCCTCTGATGATGGGTTTTTAGAAACCGAAACGAGTCAGGCGAAATAAAATAAATAAATTGTAAAATAAAATAAAAATAATTCTACCAGTAAGTACCTAATAATAATACCTTAAATTTCTGTTAAGAGTAATAAAAAAAGTTTTGCCAGAAATCAAATGTTCCGACAGATTTGCCCAACCCTGTATATGGTATTACACCATTATAATAAATTGTTTTTCAGGTCTCGGGTATAATGTGAGCGGTAAGCGGTTGTGGGGAGATTCAGAGCGACAAAACAAACGTTTTGTTCACGTTTTGAATGCCGTGTGCTTGGAAAACATGACACTCCTAGATATTAATACTCCCTACCGCTCACCGCTTGTATTGTACCTGAGGCCTTACTGTCCAAATTAAGCGGAAATTGTCCCAATTAAACAATGTAATTTACTGTTAGTTCCTTGGTTTGGTTTCTGTTCCTTGAGATTTTACCTAAATAGGCAGCTGCCCTGATTAACAATTGGACCAATTTATCGGAATTGACTATATATTTCACTCACAATGCAATCACCATCAGACTAGAAGACTATTAGGAGCGCAGTTCTCTAGCAACTAATCCAAAGTATTTACCATTGATATAATCTTCTAGGTAATGAAAGATGTTGCCGCCTTTACACGGGTTACCCCTCACCAGAGAATGCATGCTCTGCGTGTTTATTTGGATAATGTGGCGAAATGTCCAGCCGCACAGAAAATTTTGTCCGACTGGGGTATTAAAATTACAGACGCCACCATTGACTTACATGCCAGAATTTTGGCACCGGAACTAATTCTATTTGGTGGAGGCGGTAGCTACCAGTCTGATGCCAAAACAGACTGGTCGGGTGCAACAGGACGAAATAAAGTAGTTGGTCCTGTGAATTTGTTCACATGGGTTATCGTATGTCTGGAGAAAGATCAAAGGTGAGATTTTATATTTATAAAAAATAAATCCCTTAATTTTTGAACTGCGATATAAAAGGGGGCCGGAAAATAATTTTGATTTTAAAAACTAATTTTCTCTCTAACTGTACAAAAACACCATTTTATTAATCATAGTAGTTACTATGCATTTATTCCATATGAGTCGTATTGAATCAAAACTCACAATATCCAAAATCATCGAAATCGAGTTAGCAGTGGGTTCTTGTTTGAAATTTTGCATTGAAATCAAATATGGCCTCGGTTCAAGTCCAAACTCACTGTATCCCGGGTAAAATGCTATCAGAAGTAGAGGTTTGGAGTCAAAACTAACATTATCCATTGGATAGTTACTTTTGACACCAACTGATTTTTAACCAATCACAAGCCATCTTATGGCTGTCAACCTCACCCAAAGGTTACTGTTTATAACCTATTTTTTTTGTGCCTTTTGTGCCTTTTTTATGATGGTTTAGTCTGTTTTGCTCTAATAAAATAAAATTTATTGCATATTTATTTAGATATTTTATTAATTTTATAACTATTATGGAATCAGAACTAATTATCAAGATCAGATAAGACACATTATCCACATATTGGTTTCAAAACTAACATTGTCCAATTTTGTACTGCTTTTATTATTAACATTCCATATAAAAAAGCATTTTTTTTAAATTTTATAATGCATTTTGTAGAGCTAACAGGATGTAAAAAATTCGGGGAAATAGATTGTCGAGTAGAGTGGTTTTTGATTAATTCCCAAAATTTCGGTATTTGGATATTGTGAGTTTTGATTTTATACAACTCATACATAGTTACACATCTGCAGCATACTTAATACATATAATAACATAATATTGATGATAGATTGACAGATATATGATATAGTATGTGATACATGATATATGGAATGGGTCGAAAATTCATAATTTGTTAACAAAACTAAAGTTATTAGTTCTGAATTGATGATGGCTGTTATGGGTATTGGGTTTTTTTGTTGTATTAATATTTTTATAATTTCAGGCTGGCACAAGAATTTGCAGCAAATATGGTACGATTGGGTAATTCTATGGGTTGTGAAATTAAGCAGCCGAGAATATGTCCTTTAAAAAATGACAGAACTCATACGGTTGTGCAAGCCACAACTGAAATGATAAATGACACGATACAGGTATGTAATCAAATATTAATGTGGCGAATTAAAGCTTACCATTAAAATTCTTCCAGTGCATCGTGTTCATTGCTCAAAGCCAACGGCAAGATTTATACTCTGCCATTAAAAGATTGACCCTCGTTCAGAAACCTGTTGCTACACAATTTGTACTCTCCAGAAACTTATCAAATCAAAAGAAAGTTAGGACAATTACATTAAAAATTGCCTTGCAAATAAATTGTAAATTAGGCGGTTCTTTATGGGCACTTAGGATACCTACTAAGTAAGTATAGTTTACACCACTGATATTAAGTAGGAACACTTATTAGCAAGGGTTGACACAGCTACGTTCGTTACGCCATTTTTTTACTGCGGCTGTAAAAGTTGCAACTTTTGGTGCGCCATAGGTGTGGTAATTTCGTAGTATTATGAAATATGATCATAAAAAAAGTCCATCAGGGGCGGCTGTTGTATTTTAGATATTTAAAAAATGCCATATATTATTGATGAAAATACGAAAACTTCAATTAAAAGTTTGTATAAAATTATTATATTTTCTTTGATGGCAACATTGCCCACTGTCATAAAATATAACCCATATTTTTCAAGTCTAGTGACTTTTTACATTGGCCAACAATACTGTCACCCCAACAGAGCCAACTTAGTTAAAAATAAAAATGGAACATAGTATGTACTTGTTCCATTTTTTATTTTTAACTTTTATTCAGAGGATATACTCTGTTCCATTTTGATTTTTAAATAAGAACGCTGTGGTTTCATTTTATAAAGTTTTACACCAAACACCAACAAAAATGATCACACAGTGAAAAAATTATTAAATGTCAGATTTCTAACAGTGTTGCCTAATTCATATATTAAAATAAGTAAATTATTGCTTCAATCGTTCAAGTGTTAATTAATTAGATTTATGCTTTAAGCAAACCAATAATCGACTATATTTTATATTGTAATTTGACTGATTTGCTTTTGCAAAATAAAAATAGCAACTAAATTCTGTACTCAATAGATACTCAATTTGATGGCACTGTCATGCAGTGATGCCACTGTCATAAAATACGACCCCTTTTTTTAAATGCAACCTATTTTTTCCAAGTCTGGTGACTTTTTACATTGGCCAACAATACTATTGCCCTAACAGGGCGAACTTAGTTCAAAATAAAAATGGAACAGCGTTTATGTTTAACTGTCCACAGCCGCCCCTGGTGGACTCTTTTTATGAATATATGGTAATTATACAACTTCAAAATTCTGTCTTATCTAGATTTTCAGAAAATTATATAAAATGTAAAAGAATTTGAATCTCCATTCAAGGTTGTACAGATTTCCAGAATTCTTCGTACAATCTTCTATTCAACTTTTCAAAATGTCTAAAATTGCTGAAATTTTATTCATTATATAGAAAATTGCCACAAATATATAATTTTCTCAACATATAGGAGTCGATACGATTGCGGTACGACGTGTAGTGGCAGAAATAGAACTAGGGAAACAAGTAATATGCAGCTGTGTTCATGCGACAGTAGCCCCACCTTCGCATTTGTTTTCATCGGCGGCAGAAATAAGAACTAAAGAAACAAGTAATTTAGCAGCGCCCCCATGAGCCTATTTTTGAGCAGGATATAAATTTTCAACAAAAGTTTAAATTTATTTAATGAATTTATGCACTTCTCGGGTTTGTGCGATTTAAATTTTCACTAATGTGAACTAAAAATCGCACATTTTCAATGTGCATTCCATAGGAAATAATTCCCAAATGCTCATTGAAAATGTGCAATTTTTAGTCAACGTTAGTGAAAATTAAAATCGCACAAACCCGAAAAGTATATAGGATTTAGTCGCTCAGATAGGATTAATATATTTTACAAAAAAATTAAATATTAATTGAATTTTCTATAAATTTTTAGTAACCTACTATTAAATTTTATCTTAAATATTTAAAATTTTAAATTGTTGAAAATGTATATAATTTATTATTTTTAAAAGGTCCATTAAATACTCATATGAGGCGTGTTTTTTTAAGTAAGTACTGTTTTGATATTTAAATAAAATAGGGCATGTCTGACTGTTCATGAAAGCCTGGACCTTAAGCTACATTTCTGCATAATTTCCTCCTCTATTTAGACACTTATCATCTCGTGTGGTTAGTTTCTGCATTTCATCTTCAATCTTTCATTTTTCAGATTTCATAATAAAGTATCAATAAAACTAAATAAATAATAATATGATCACAAATAATCCTTATCTCCCATTCACTTTGATAGTAAGTAGTGTGAACTGTAAAGTTGTCGAAACTGAATTCCAGAATTGTTCAAAAAGCACTAAAGAAAGTAGGTTGGTACAAAGGCGAGCTGTCACTGGCAGGCGCATGGCAGCGTATGTGTTTTAAGAAAACAAACACAAATTTCTGGTAAAAATGCCACAAAAAATATTAAAACTCCAAACAAAACTATCTATTTTGATGTTTGGAAGCATTTATAAAGAATAACTGATGACAAAGAAGATGAACAAGATCGTAAATACTGAACAAATTCGTTTTATACTAACCTGTTGGTAAATCGGTTGAAGTATCACAACCGTGTTTACCACCGCATTTAAGAGCAACGCTACCATAGCTTCACTCGACCTACTCGATGTGAGCAACCACTGACCATCAAATTGAATAAAGTTTATATTCAAAGTTGTACGGGGAGTCGCTGCAAAAGTATCAATGCAGAGTATATTTTTCATTGCGACTTTTTCAGCAATTAGTTTTTTTTTTAATTTACACTTTCTTTTCGCAGATCGATATGAAAAGCTGCACTTGCAATCGCAGCAAAAGTTACAACGCTGTGACCGTTTTCAGCAAATATGTACTCACAATGGGCTACTTTTATACTGCACACACCAAAAATATTGCGCGCAGCTGCATTGGGGTCGCTACTTTCTAGGTTGCAGGATGGTCCACACATCGTGCAGCTTAAGTAGCGCAGTTTTTTAATTTGCTTTGCAGCAAAAGTAGCTGTGTCTGACCTTAGCTTTACTGTTTTTCTGTTTAGCATTTCACTTCGCTATTAGTTAATTAAGAAGTGACTACTCAAATTTTAATACAAGCTCCCATGTTAAAGAAAAGCAGTAATAATAAATTTAAATGCACATGTTACAGAACATGGATGATCTGTGGTATAGATGTTTTCCACTCACCTGGTAGCAAAATCTCTGTTGCCGCTATGGTCTCCAGCATCAACGAGGATGCTACATGTTACTACACAAACGTGATAATGCAGGAAAAGGAACTGTCGGATGCTCTGCGGATTCCATTCTTACGTTCGCTTATCAAATACAGGGAAAATATGGGTAATTTTCCCACACATGTTGTGATATTTAGGGATGGAGTAGGTGATGGTCAACTAGCCCATGTTCAACAGTACGAGTGCAAACAATTTCAAGAAGTAAGTCATTCGATTTAAGTGATTTACATTTAATGGTCTAAATCCGGAGTACAAATGCACATATAACTTATAGCGGTTTTACACTGCCAAAGAAATTGATGAATTTATTCATGGATAAATTCGTGAATAAATTGAAAATGTGAAGGTGTATTACACGGTCAAATTTTTGCCAACTGTAAACTTGGAAGTTCTGCACTGCCAATGTGTTGCCAACTTTCAGTGTTACTTTCTTCTCATCTTGTCTGTGTGTTAAAGATGAAAGTAGGAAAAGTAACAAAAAAACATTGTGCTGCCTTGTATCTGTTAGCAGTAGCTGCATATGTAGTACACCATGTTAGATACACTATGCGCACATGTCACTTTGCAGTAGGTTGGTATTAATTTAAAAACCGAAATGTAACTAGAATTCCCCAAAAAATGGCCAATTTATCACTCAATTTATTTTGTCAATTATTTTTTCAATTTATTCACGACAATTTTGTGTATTGCACGCAACAATGACTCCAACACTACAAAATTCATCAATTTCTTTGACCGTGTAAAACAGACATTAGTGGAAATGTGTTTGTTCACTTGCCCAATTTAGTGTGCCAAACACGAACTTTGCGGAATGTACAATCCGTCAATTCATAGCGAATCGAAATCTATGTTATTTATATGTCTTTGTGCCATGTGCCATTTATTGCAAGAGTATTAAAAATGAAACGTAATATTAATTCAGAAGTCTAAAAAACAGTAGTTATTAAAATCGTGTCTTCTATAAATAATGCGTTATTTGTAATAAAAATTAAATATAATTTAAATTCGAGTGTGGAAAACAGTGTTTCATTGAAATTCAATTGAAAAACAATCGGATGTTCGAAATTTATTCATCTCGCATGAAAACTAAGTACTATTTTAATGAAAGTATAAAATAATGAGGGCTACCATATATGCAGTGCAGATTTTTTACAAATTCCACAAAAATATCTTGCATTTTAATTGAGGTTCATATAAAACATACCTTTTAGCATGTGTATGCATGTTCCACTGAAACAAATAAAAAAATACTATGAACATTCTTTACAACATGTCCAGTTTACAACATAAGAAGCCTATTTATAATTAAAAACAATGCAATTTAAATTGAAAGTTATATAAATTACATTTTAGATAATTGGAAAGTTGGTTTTTAAATTATCACGTGTGTAATTTATATGACACTTCTTTAATTTAACACTTGAAGATTTTGTTGAATACATAGTAAAACGGCGTTCCATAGAAAAGCTATGTGCACATGTTCTAAAGCACCAAATAAAACTGTTGCCCAGTAAATAATATAATTAATCTACCATTATTGTGTATCTAGGTAGCAGAGCAACTACAAATCCCCGAGTTGCACATATGCTTGATAGTCGTGCAGAAACGGATAAATACTCGGATCGTTTCAAAGGACTCCTCAGGTAACCCACCACCCGGCACAATTCTTGACCACAGCATAACCCGACGGCATTGGAACGACTTCTATTTAGTGCCTCAAAGTGTGACACAGGGTACCGTTACGCCAACACATTACATTGTTGTGCATAACTCTGGTCGCCTTAAGGTTGATCACATACAAAAGTTAACTTATAAAATGTGCCATCTATATTACAATTGGAGCGGTACTATAAGGGTGCCAGCAACCTGTCAGTACGCTCACAAAGTAGCTTACCTAGTTGGGCAATATGTGGGTAAAGTGCCGTCTGAGGTACTGAGCGATAAGTTGTATTATCTCTAAAATATTAAGAAGCGCAAACTTAAAATTTTAGCATGTTCAAGTTTACAAGCATGAAATAGCGTTTTAAGGACTATCGAAATAGTACAAAATTTGATTATACTATAGTTTTCTGTTTGAATAGGATTAAACGTTCATTTTTGCAATGCTCGTATCAAATGTGATGATTTTATCGAATCATTAGTATTTTTATGGGACTATGTTATTTGTTAACAATATTCAACATTAAAATATGAAAAAAACAGGTTTTCTTCAACTTTGGAAAAAATAATGTAAATTATTTTAAAACTTTATGCCACTTTATATTTGATTTAATTACCAACTTTCCAACTGTCAATATTCTAATTCTTTAGGAGTCTAATGGATTACTCCCACTTAATTTTCTGTAATTTGTTTTCTCTGGGAAAATTTTATGCAACCATTGAATTTGCAAACTGTCATTCAAAGAATGGTTATTAAATGTTAAATCCTCATTCTATAGTATTTTTACTGTTGCCTTTTTATAAACAGCAATAGAAAGATTTACTTATTTTAGTTCCATTAATTTTCTGAAAACTTAAGCGCTTTATTTTCCGATGTTGAGCTGCATTTCACTTGTTCAGTAGAATAATTTTGTAATGTTATCGGTGTAGGATAACATTACAAAATCCCCAATAGATTTCACCAACATGAAATGAATCATAAATCAGATAGAAGTTGCATCTTCAGAAGGGCATTATCTACACAACCTAGAATTTGTAAGAGTACTACTGAATAATGGAGAATTTCAGTATGTTATCAAAGTTTTTCTAAATCTCCATTCTCATTCTAAATTTATTCTAGATCCTCATTTCTATGAGGATCTAGAGGACATCGATCGCCTTTTTTCAACATCTGAGAGACGCCATTGTATTGCTGCCATCCCTTTAAGTGAGCTTTAAATTACGATTCTCTATTGTTCTTTCCTTTCTAATCATGTGATAAGTGATACATGATTGACTTAAAGATTGCCACTTGTGGCTCAGGTAATATATCCAAGAACGCCTTGTAGTGGGTTAAGTGATGGTGTATCACTATTAGTTGAACCCATACGAATTCTAAGTCGTAGTTGAAGAAAATGAAAGTCCTGTGATGTCACACTGCAATAATTTATAATAACTAACAACGAACTGGTTATCTAAGGTATACAGAGTCAACCAGAATCCCATACCTACTTGCTTACTACTTTGTAGTATTTATACATTTGAGATTATATTTCATCCACTAGAAAACATAGATACTAAGTCTCTCAAGCTATTATATTTTATTTCATCTCACATTTTCATCGATATGAATATCAATTATCTCATTTTAAAGAACTGATAGAATATTGCTCTGCCAAACTTCCAATATAGATATTTTTCATAATATCCTAATAATTCATAATACTTTAAGTAATGTTATGTTTTAATATTCCATTTTTGTGGAAAATCTGAATCATTAGTTAGAATCCATTTGTTGTATCTTAATTTGTGTAATTTTGTTTAATATTATTGGGCCCTTTTTATCATAAAGTAAGTGTTCACTTAAATTTTCGTCTTGTAGTAATGATTGATTGTTTATGTGGCCCTATAATTTTAACGATGTTACTTGTTATGTATTTGTGTGATTGTGTTCTTACCAGGTTTATTTTAAGAGCAGTAATAAGTTTGACATAATATGACTACTCCAGTTTTAATTGTTATCTGAATATCAGTTAGTTAACTGGAATAATATCATTAGTATTAAATTGTTTCTTCTATTCTCCTTTGTGTTATTTTTGCAAAGTTTAATCTTAATGTAAATGTAATAAATCTGAATTATATTTTTTATTTTTATAGTAATAATAAATAGTATATTTTTGTATTCTAGCTGGTTTTATTCGTCTTCATATCGCCATTCCGGAGCAACAGTTATGCAACTGCAAAATGATGATTTATTTCAGGAGAGACGAAAATTAATGTTAATTATTGGGCATTAGAGAAGTGAATACATTTTATTGGGAATATAACTCATACGTAAAACAGTGACGTCATAACAATGCGGTTTCTATAGTTACACATGTATTAATAACTGGCAATACTGATAATACCACGGTTGTATTTTCGGGATAATACCACGAACAAATGTCGGTCGCTGTCATAATTTTTGGTTAAACACAAATCGCAGCGACGATCGTTGCGATAGTGTTATTTATCGGTTGCGCCCACAATCTAGTCGGCCGCTTATAAAAACATAACCCGAAATGTCAGTGTGTTTCAAGTACAAGTAAAATAGTAAAATGTGGTAAAGAATGGGGCTTGCTCTACGTGATCTACATAAATATAGGTATTTAAACTGTATATTTAGCTTTTTGTTTATTCTGCTTTACTAGATGACTCAATCAATTCATTATATTCCCTTCCTAAATATAATTCGTGGTGTTCTCAAAAATCGATAATAATTTTAAAAATACAACTTATTTCAACCCCAAAACTTTGGAAAATGTCATTTTCGTCGTTGGGGTTAAAATTCGTTGTATTTATAAAATCATAATCGATAATGAAAACACCACTTGTTATATTACCCCTCTAGGAATATAACTCATAAATAGTGAAGTCGTAATAATGTGGTTTCTATAGTTAAGCATCTATAGTCTATTTACCTATATATATAATTCCAAACAATCTTACCTTATAATTTAATAGTGATATACTACACATTTTTCGAAATGGCGCTTCCTAGTTTGGAAATTTAGTATAGGTATTTGCCTTATCAAATATCTCAAGTGAATTATTCAGCTGATGGCAAAACTGCAGAATAATGAAATACTGACAGATGTCGAGAATGATATAACTTGAATAGACATGATTATTCGTGAGACATACATGGATGGATGGTATGGTGGCTCCTAAAATATATTATATTAATTTTAGTTCTAGCAACTATTGCGATGTGAATATATTACTAATTGCAAAAATGTTTCGCATTTCCAATCTTTATTGTCGCCACAATCCCGAAGTAAATAATACAGCAGGGATACTGCACAGTCTACAATTTGGCAGGCGACGATTATATTCGAAATATTATTGAATTAGTTATTATTTTTTTTTAAGTTACGTGGTATTTCATATGTATTTTCGAAATTTCCCAGTTCACGTATAAATTGGATAATATTTATTCGCTCGTGGATCGTATTTGCCATATAAATTAATCCAATAAATACTGACAGCATCACTATGACTGCCAATGAAATTTCAACATATTTAAATCCATGCGTAACTACAAATTTAATCTACATAAGTAAAGTTAACTTAAAAAAAACAGAGAAACAACTAGCTATGTTTTTACCACAAAATGTTTATTGATATATCGACATATACAATAAATAACGTCTCGAGTTTCGACTTCTTACAGTCATTTTCAACATATTGTATATATATATATATATATCTATATATCAATAGATATACTGTGGGAACCTAACCTGACCTATTTTTTTTAACTCGGTTCTCTCAGAAACGAGAAAATTTTTGTAAAAAGTTGATTTTCTTATTTCGACGTAAAATGATAAAATGTCTTGAAAGTTTTGAAAATGACCGTAAGAAATCGAAACTAGGGTCGTTATTTGATTGTATATGTCGATATAATAGTAAATATTTTGTGGTAGAAACATAGCAAGTTGTTTCTCTGTTTTATTTCAATAAGGACTACGACGTAGTAAATATCGAAACCATCCTGATTATTAAAGTTAACTTAAGTAATTTATGGTATTCTTAATACCATGCACAATCAATCAAATTCTAATTACGTGTTATGGTCTGAACTTACTAATTTGAAGTTACACGCTAATAATGCCCAACCATAAGTTTAGGGAGCAGAACAGAAACAATAGAATACATTTGACCCATTGAAATAAACTATTCCTGTTCGGAATTATAAAGAGGATTATGGTCGCTGTGGTAGGTATTAGCTCGATAGATTCAGACATTGTAATGAAATTATGGCATTTAGTATCCTGCAATTGAGAAGTAGCAATATGGATTGTATTGATTGGATCAAGCTAGATTATTTACCTTGGATTCATTATATGTGCAATGTGCATTAACGACACTTGTACAAACAATATTTTCACTTAAAATGATATTACCTACTTGATAAATATTCATGAACAGTATTAAGCCCAAATAATGCATGATTTAAAAAAAAATATCGAAACATGTATTTATAATGATAAATAATTGAAACATGTATTCATAATGATAATAATATTGTATTGTAATGATTCGCTTCCTAATAGTTGACCTAATATTCACTGATATATGAAATTAAACTTTTTGAATATTACATGAACTGAAGAAGGTAATGCTTATATAAATTTTCCGGCTGATTCCAAATCTGCTATCCAGATTTTCCCAGCACGTAAGAGTTTTGATTAAAACGGTTTCGAAATTTCAGGAATTTTAATTCTGTAAAGAATAATGTAGTTACCTAATATTCACAAAACATATATCTATTTGACTTTTGATTCAAAATCTGCTATCTATTCGACTTTTGATTTCAAATCTGCTATCCAGATTTTTCCAGCACGTAAGATTTTTGAGTAAAACGCTTTCGAAATTTCAGAAATTTTAATTTTGTAAGGAATAATGTAGTTACATAATATAACATAATTTATTCACAAAACATATATCTATTCGACTTTTGCCTGTATTTTATTGCTGGCTCACTTAATTATTAGAGATAACTGCCTATTTCTATAAAATAGTAGATCCTGTAGTTTTTTAAGATGCGTTTTCCAACTGGAAGTTACACTGGCTTTAGATTTCTAAAATATTTAATATGTTGATTTTATTGGATAAGGAATCTGCAATGTTTCCCTCAGCAATATTCAGCTACATCCCAAGATATTGGGAGTTTGTGATCATTTTAAGCATTTACCATTAGAGCTGCAAAATTCTGGAACGAGTTATAATAAACAATAATATTATAGAATTAATATGAAGCAATAAATTATTTATGTAGAAATCTAAAAGCAGCTACAATGCCTTCAACATATTGTCTATTTATTATCTGAACTCTGCAGTGTGGTCATTATTGAATATGCCATTGATAAACACTGCAACCAAATTCACAATCAAACTCAAGTAATACAAATGTAACAGAAACTTTACACTTAAGCATGTGGCTCTGCAGAGAGGTGTGAAATCACCTATTGGGATTATCAAAGGTGTCTCACATCGTCTCATCATTAACAACATACTCCATTGAAGCTCCAAATCTCCATCCCAAGGAATCGAATGAAATATGGTTGTAGATAGTTCAGAGCTCTTAAAAGCAAGATTACTGTATATAATATTTTGAATGGACTCTGTTTTACACTCTATTTGATAATGATTACTTAACTAGTCGAAACTAGTAACAAATCAATAAATAATTTTATGTGATACTAATAAAGTAATGTGTTTTATTTATAATTGTATATAATTTATAATATTTACCATGTATAAATCATTGACAGAAAAATTCAAGGTGAGATAATAAACGTAAGACAATTGTATATCATATTTTGAATAGACTCTAGGTTACACTCTGTTTGATAATGATTACTTAACTAGTCGAAACTAGTAACAAATCAATAAATAATTTTATGTTATACTAACAAAATAATGTGTTTTATTTATAATTGTTTATAATTTATAATGTTTTCCATGTATAAATCATTGACAAAGAAATTCAAGGTGGGATAATGTCTTGTGTATATATTTTACTAAACCTAAATACTTTTGCTAGCTACAGTAATATTATATTATAGATGTTTCCACGATTACTTACATTGTTAATTAGATGATCTCCTGCTGATGCAATTATTGTAAATAACGCAATTGCGTACAATCCAAAAATAAATGTAACTAGATCGAATTCCTTAAGATATTCAATAGTAATTAGAAAATATAGGTAATAAATTAGTTTGTACATACCACCATTGTTTTATAAGCTGCTGCAGCAATAATTCCAGTCATTGATAAAACGACAATTATTAATGAATTTTTCACAATTTTTGAAACTCTCTCTGAAAATCTGAATGTAATATAGTAGATTTTTTTTAATAATAAGTACATACTTAGTCCATTTTAGTTCAAAGTTTAAATTTAAAACATGAAAGTATAAAACAGAGTTAATCTCCGAAAATCTGAATGCAATGTAGTAGATTTTTTTTTTTTTTTAGTATGATGTTTTACTTAATCAATTTTAGTTCAAAGTTTAAATTTAAAATATGAAAGTATAAAACAGAGTAAACGAATAATTTTAATACTTTATTTAAAAGTTGTAATAATTTTCAATGGCAAATAAACTTACCTTAAAATTTGATAGTGATATACTAAACATTTTTCAAAGTGGCACTTCCTATTTTGGAAATTCACGATAGGTATTTGCCTTACCAAATATCTCAAGTGAATTATTCTATTCGTAATTAGATCATAAGCACAGCTGGTAGCAAAACAGCAAAACATTGAAATACTGAAAGATGTCACGAAGGATACAACTTGAATAGACATGATAATCTGTGACACATATCTGTTAGAAGTATGATATGGTGGCTCCTAAAATATACATACTGCTATTATTTTAATTGTGGTCAACTATTATTACTTGAATATATTACTAATTGTAAAAATGTTATGCATTTCCAGTTGTTATTGTCGCCACAATCTCGAAGTAAATAATAGAGCAGGGATACAACACAGCCTACAATTTGTCCAATGAGAATTATAATCGAAATTTTGTTTAATTGGTTATTGAATTTTTTTAAGCTACGTGGTATTTCATAAGTTTCATCGAAATTTCCCATTTCACGCATTATTTTCAAAATATTTATTCGCTCGTAGATCGAATTTGCCAGATAAATTAATCCAGCTAAAACTGACTGTATCACAATGCTAGCCATTGATATTTCAAGGTATTTGAATCCATGTGTTTCTAAAAATTCAATCTAGATAAGTATACAGAAAACGTAATTGTATTCGTAACACTATACACATTAATAACGTTATGTGGTCTGAACTTACTAATGTGAAGGTACACGCTAATAATGCCCAACCATAAATTTATGGAGCAGAACAGAAAAATAAGAGTACATTTGACCCATTCAAATAAACTATTCCTCTTCGGAATTACCAAGAAAATGATTCTCGTTGTGGTAGGTACCAGCTCAATTGTTTCAGTCATTTTAAGAAGTTATGGCATTAGGTAGAATTAGAATATACTGCAATTGAGAACTTTCGATATGTATTTGTTCCAGCTAGATTAACTACTTAGGATTCAATATATGCGCATTAACGACACTTATACAAACAATATTATCACTTAAAATTATATGACTTACTAAATATTCATTAATGCGCTTTACATTATTTATCTCATAAGCCCAAACAAATGAAAATATTTTTAAAAAAATTGAAACATATACAGGGTGTTAAAAAAAATTACGAAATTCGTAGGACATATAATACAGACCAAAATAAGCCTAGAAGTCTTAATAAACATAAACATGTAATAAACATATAGAAATCTAAGAGCAGCTTCAATGCCTTCAACATCTTGCCTATTTATTATCTGAACTCTGTAGAGAGGTTAATAATTGAATATGCCATTGATAAAGACTAAAAAATTCATTATTTACTTCATATGCCCAAATTAATTAAAGTAAGAAAAAAAAATTCTAACATATACAGGGTGTTAAAAAAGAAATGTACAGTATTCGTAGGACTTTCTTATAATACACACCAAAATTAGCCTAAAAGTCTTAATAAACATAAACATGTAATAAACATATAGAAATCTAAGAGCAGCTACAAAGGCTCAAAAAAATGTAAAATGATCAAATAATATGAACAGCAGAAAAGAAATGTTAGTTAATTGATGAATTTCACTATAAAATGTAAAATATTATTGGCCAACATACGTAATATAAATTCCAAAATTTCAGCAGCGATTGTGAAAATTATATTGTAAACTACCAAAATTTCACTGTAAAATGCAAAACATGTTTGGGTTTTGCAAAATTTGTATCAAGTTGTTAAAATATTCATGGTTATTTGTAGAAAATTTAATGAACATGAATTTAGTTGGAAATTAAGTACCTTTCATTAGAAATTAAGATATTTCAATTATAAATACAAAAATTTTAATTATATAAATTTCAAAGTTTAATTGAAACCTGCAATTTCTAGTGGAAATTAAAAGGGTTCATCCACAAAAGATGTCACCTACTAAGTTATTAATATTTTAATAGAAAATTGCAAAACTTTTAAGAGAAAATACATAATTTTTATTATAAATTAAAAATTGCAATAGAAATTATGAAATTTTCGTGACGAATGTGAGGTAATATCGTAAATGATATGAGGTAATTGATACAATACAATTACCTTATTTGTTGTAATCACTAAGATCGTTTTACAATTCCCCATTAGCGCTGTAAGCGTCCACGTGTAATGTTATTACAAATACTTGTAAATTACGTAAAATTGTGTACTGTGAATTATTAAGAGATCGAGGATTCCCCATTAAGCAACATGATAGAAGTGATTTTGGAAACTTAAAAAGTTTATTAACTCCTCAAATATTACTACAACTAATATATATGCTACTATACTACTACTACTCTTACTATATATAATATATTACAAATATTATTACAAATATTTGTGAATTACGTGAAATTGTAGGAGTATTATATTATTATTTCTTTATTCTGATCACTTCAAACCGTATAACGTTGTCATTATTGAATATGCCATTGAAAACACCTACAATAAAATTAGTTACGTAAATGTATATTATCTACTTTTTTATTGTACACACCGATAAAGCAGATTCTCTGCATGCAACTGAGAAAGAACCTAATGGAATTGTTAGAGGACGTTCACACCGTTTTATCATTATCAACATGTCGTGTTGAAACTCCAAATCTCCGTCCCATTGAATAGAATGGAATATGGTTGTAGATAATCCTGAACTCTGAAAAATTCACAAACATTTCGCCCACAATAATGTAATAATAATACGAAAGTGTTTGTTTGCTCACATGATTCATCAGGTGGTCACCGGATGATGAGAAAATTAGTAAAGAAACTATTGCATATATCACTAGAGCAAGTGTTACGATATCAAATTGCATTACCAAATTGCAAGCTACCATACCTAGCATTCCACTACCAACAACATACACATATAATGGCATAACATTGGTAATACACGTTAGTCGTTCTGTAAATCTGCAATAGTATATTGTGTGGTTAGTAAAGGAAGTGATGTATTCCCGGCCGATGCGGCAATTGATGTCCGAGCTATCAGGCGAGGACGGCAAGCCGAAGAGGCCGGGAAGGCACTTTTTGTTGCACATACTATTTGTTCTCCCATCGCAATATTTGTACAAGTAAAAATATGGAAGATCTAAGATAAAAATATTTGCTGCAGGCCTCCAGGAGTAATTCATTGCCGGCCTAGGCCGGGAATGTATTATTCCAGTACTGTTATTTCTTCGTTACATAGCAACCGTCAGCACTAACGGAATCATTGATTTTGTGGCCTAAGTGTGGACTATGAATCGACCGATTGTAGGACGATGGGAGAAAAATATGTATTAGATTTCACATTTTTCTTAAATATACGTTTTGTTAGTAAACAAAGCAATATCATATATGTGCTATTACCTCAATATTTTGTAGTGGTACTCAATACAGTATTTTAAATGCTTTCTCCTGCGGTGTCTTTGCATGGTTCGTAGTTGCCTCACAAAATATTTCAAATGAATTACACGATTAGTAATTATATCCCAGACGTTACTGATGCCAAATATGATAAAAAATCCCAAGATGGCACATAACGAAAAGGAAATTGTTTGGACGACTGTAACAATTTGTCTCATTGGTGTGTAATATATGTCATAGGGAAATTCCTTAAATATTCTGTATTAGTCCTCAGGTGGTGTTAAATATGTGTCTATATTTAAACTTACTATTTGTGTTATTAAACCACACTTGGAAAATATATGCTGAGGACAATCTTTCAACAAGAAAAATCCCAGTGCGATAGAAACAAAAATAATTTGTGTAATTAGTATAACGTAAGAGACTTTATTAAACTGCTCATTCAACTTCTTTAGATTATGTGGTACCTCACAAAGATATTGAAATGTTCCCAAATCTGATGTCAATTGAAGAAAATGTTCCCCTTGTACGTATAAACTCATAATAATCATTAAGAGAAGACCTAATGATAAAACCATCATAAACGGAAAGCACAGATCTACATAATTGAAATTATATTTTTCTGAAAATTGGCACAATTTAGAAATAACTTATTCGTTAATGTCATTATATAGGTACTCACTTATGTAAAAGTAAATGGAAATTATTTCCACCCACAAACTAAGCGAACAAAATAAAATTAATGCAATGCATTTAATAGAAGCAAGTTTGCTACTATTATTTGGGATTATCATTGAAATAATACCAGAAACTGCTTGTAGTAATTCAATTGTTTGACTCATCCTGAATTGCTTCGTTAAATGAATTTTTGAAACTAAACGTATTTTACATTACAATGGTTTTAATTCACTTCTGATTACCTATTATTCAATTCAATTTTAATGTAATAAGGAATCATATTCAATTATTTTTTTAAATTTATTGACTCAACATTAAAAATTAACAAATTATATTGAGTTTGATGAGACATGGTGAACGCAAATGGCAATATTAATTTGTTTCATTTATTCTCTAATTCAAAATCTATATTTATGATGTTTTTAAATTCACATCAAAAGGCTCAAATAAAATGTAAAATGATCAAATAATATGAACAGCAGAAAAGAAATGTTATTGTAAATTGATGAACTTCACTATAAAATGTAAAATATCATTGGCCAACATACGTAATATAAATTCCAAAATTTCAGCAGCGATTATGAAAATTATATTGTAAACTGCCAAAATTTTACTGTAAAAAGCAAAATATGATTGGGTTTTGCAAAATTTGTATTAAGTTGTTAAAATGTTCAAGGTTATTTGTAGAAAATTTAATGAAAATGAATTTAGTAGGAAATTAAGTACCTTCCATTAAAAATTATGATATTTCAATTATAAATACTCAAATTTTAATTATATAAATTTCAAAGTTTAATTGAAACCTGCAATTTCTAGTGGAAATTAAAAGGGTTCATCCACAAAAGATATCACCTACTAAGTTATTAATATTTGAATAGAAATTTGCAAAACATTTAGGAAAAAATACATAATTTTGATTATAAATTAAAAATTGCAATAGAAATTATGAAATTTTCGTGACGAATGACAGGTAATATCGTAAATGATATGAGGTAATTGATACAATACAATTACTTTATTTTCTCTTGACATGTAATAGTTTGTTTACTGTCATCTTGATTGACTCGGTAAATGAGACTTTACAGGCACGGTGCCTGTAAAGTGTTGCTATGGTAACTTTAGAAAGCACTTCTGTCAATGGATGGGTGTCAATTTATTTATACTTCTAATAAACACATCATTTATTAATCAATAATTACAATACATTATTACATGGATTAGAATTACACATATTAATATTAATTACACATTTTGAATCAGCATTAAAGTTAAAGATTGACCCGGGAACACCTTGAATACAATCCGCATTCGATGCTTGTACGTCAGAAATATGTGAAGCAGAAATGTTTCCACTGGGACCTGCATCACATTCGTTTTGACTTTGTATCATTCTAGCAACTTTTATTTTATTGTTAAGTGAATCTGCCACATAACTTTCGGCAATAGATCCCGATTTCCAAGCGCCATGACGCTTTAACGTCAGTACATCTCCACCAGCATCTGCTAGCAGAGTCGCAGACGATCTCCGGTAGCAATAGCCTGTGTAAGACTCCGGATTTTGTAATTCCAAAAAAGATGCTACCATACTCGGGAACTTGCCAAATGATTTTATTCCTACCGGTTGAATGCTACATTTTCCGTTACGATATGAAATGAAAAAACGGTTGTGATTGACATGACGTGGCCGTAAGGATGCATAACGACGATACAGTTCCAAAGGATTGAAACCTTCTCCATCTGATCCATCTCCAATAATTGTAAATTTTCTAGGCACACGTGTCTTTGAATCCGGGATGTTAACAACAACGACTTCTCCTCTGTCTTCGATATTATTAACCAGCAATTTATACAACTCCTCACGTCGACAAGCCCCATTTATCCCAAAAATTGTCGCTTCTTGAAATTGACTCATCAGGTACTTATCGTCCGGAGCCTCTCTCATAAATTTATCAATGTCTTGCCTTCCCAAATTTGCAGATTTTTTCGGTTTATAACCTAATGACTTCTTTTTCAAAAAACAGGTAACTTTTGTGAATTTTCCAATATCTACATTTTCGTAAACTAATAAGGTACTCTTCAACATCGACATATATGCCCACAATGATGATGGCTTGTAAATAATTGACTTTTCATAAATATAGCTCATAATTAAATCTTCATTAACTCCCTTAAAGCCTTTTTTCTTCCTCCAGTTGTTAAATAAGTTGTATTGCTGCTGATACCTTTCTCTGGATTTTTCTGGGATCAAGCACACATTCGCCGCTTCGACATTTTCTTTAATTTCACAAATACTTGCATCAAAATCACCTTCGAATTCTTCATCTCTATCAAATTCCATTATTAATTGGCCACAATATCTGTCTGTATTCACTATTGACGGCTTTACTATTTGTAAACAATGACAATTGTCAATCCATTTACACCACAGCAAACTATGTGTAACTATGTATATGTTTCTGAATATGTCAAAAGATAATGATTTTTTTGAATTTTCAGCAAGAGAAAATAAAATGTTGTACGCGGCTCGCTTGCAATTAGCCTTTATTGGGGCTCGCCGCATTACAGGGCTCGCTCCTACGTCGCTCGCCCTGCAAACTTTCCAGCTCGCCCATAAAGGCTAATTTACTAAGCTTGCCACGTAAATAACTATTATTGGTGGTAATCACTAAGATCGTTTTACAATTCCCCATTAGCGCTTTAAGCGTCCACGTGTAATGTTATTACAAATACTTGTAAATTACGTAAAATTGTGTACTGTGAACTATTAAGAGATCGAGGATTCCCCATTAAGCAACATGATAGAAGAGATTTTGGAAACTTAAAAACTTTATTAACTCCTCAAATATTACTACAACTAATATATATGCTACTATACTACTACTACTCTTACTATATATAATATATTACAAATATTTGTAAATTACGTGAAATTGTAGGAGTATTATATTATTATTTCTTAATTCTGATCACTTCAAACCGTATAACGTTGTCATTATTGAATATGCCATTGAAAACACCTACAATAAAATTAGTTACGTAAATGTATATTATTTACTTTTTTATTGTACACACCGATAAAGCAGATTCTCTGCATGCAACTGAGAAAGAACCTAATGGAATTGTTAGAGGACGTTCACACCGTTTTATCATTATCAACATGTCGTGTTGAAACTCAAAATCTCCGTCCCATTGAATAGAATGGAATATGGTTGTAGATAATCCTGAACTCTGAAAAATTCACAAACATTTCGCCCACAATAATGTAATAATAATACGAAAGTGTTTGTTTGCTCACATGATTCATCAGGTGATCACCGGATGATGAGAATATTAGTAAAGAAACTATTGCATATATCACTAGAGCAAGTGTTACGATATCAAATTGCATTACCAAATTGCAAGCTACCATACCTAGCATTCCACTTCCAACAACATACACATATAATGGCATAACATTGGAAATACACGTTAGTCGTTCTGTAAATCTGCAATAGTATATTGGGTGGTCAGTACAGGAAGTGATGTATTCCCGGCCGATGCGGCAATTGATGTCCGACCTATCAGACGAGGACGGCAAGCCGAAGAGGCCGGGAAGGCACTTTATGTTGCACATACTATTTGTTCTCCCATCGCAATATTTGTACAAGTAAAAATATGGAAGATCTAAGATAAAAATATTTGCTGCAGGCCTCCAGGAGTAATTCATTGCCGGCCTAGGCCGGGAATGTATTATTCCAGTACTGTTATTTCTTCGTTACATAGCAACCGTCAGCACTAACGGAATCATTGATTTTGTGGCCTAAGTGTGGACTATGAATCGACTGATTGTAGTAAGATGGGAGAAAAATATGTATTGGATTTCACATTTTTCTTAAATATACGTTTTGTTACTAAACAAATCAATATTGATATACCGGGCTTTTTTTTCCTTATTACACATATGATGGACAATGTATAACTGGTTGCCTGCATCTACTGTACATAAATGTGGTTTGCTGTTTGAAAAATGAAGTGATCTAAATAAATATAGGTATTTAAAGTGTACATTTAGCTTCTTGTTTATGCTGCTTTACTAGATGCCTCAATCAATTAATTATATTCCCCTCATAAATATAATTCGTGGTGTTGTCAAAAATCGATAATGATTTTATAAATACAACAAATTTCACCCCCACGAAGAAAATGCACCAAGCCCAAAGGGTGAGGTGCATTTTCCAAAGTTTCCAAAGATAATGAGAACACCATTTGTTATATTACCCCTGGCAATCGATTTAATGTATACAGGGTGCATATAAAAAGTAATGGGAATAAGTTTGGAAAAATTGATTTATTATAGATATTGCTACAAAACATCTGAATTTTTCAAAGGACGATTCATGAGCGTCGATACACTTCTGCGAGCGACTTTTCCACGCTTTGAAGTCTCCATGATAGTCGGATTCCAGATTGTCTTTCAAATCACGTGTGCAAGCCTCTTTGACGGCATCTATAGTCAAACAACCATCTCTATCTATAACGAACAGAAATAAAGTAAAATAACTAGATTGCCTAGTTTGCCTGTAGATGTCACTGTCAAATATGTAGCAGTTATTATTTTATTTATTATTTATTATTTATGGAATGGATAAATATAATTTCTCTGAATCGAATTATTTAAATAATATGGTAAACAATTGGTAATTTTAATTATAAACTATATAGTGTCACGTAGAATCAGGCCTATTTTCATGTAAAGCTTTAAAATTATGCAAATATTTGCAAATACAATCCACGAAGATGAAAAACGGCAAAAATCGAAGATTTAATGAAATTTCATAGAAAAACGTAAATAATCGAAAAACTTACTATATAGCGACACGTAGTATTTATTTTGATAGATAGATAGATAGATATATTTGCAACACTAGATCATTTACATGATATTTGTTAAGTCAATAATACATATTATTACATTCCACAACATAGCACGTACATATCAAAATTATATATTAAACATATCTTTATATTCTTTAAAAATTCAAAAACTCGTCCTAGGTATAAAATGTATTCTCAATTAAAAATAATCTTAACTTAGTCTTAAATACTATGGGGTTTTTACATTTTTTGATAAAATCAGGTAAATGATTGTATATCTCTACACATGAATAATATGGAAAAAATTTATAAAATGATGTACGATGTAAGGGAACACGGAGCATATTGCAGTGTCTTGTGGCATGAACATGATGATCAGCATTCTTTTGAAAAGTTCCGATATGATTGTACACATACATAGCACACTTCATGATGTAGATACAAATAAATGGCAATATGTTGTGCTCCCTGAAACTAGATCTACACGATTCCCTCTTGCCTAAATTGAAAATTAACCGAATTATACGTTTTTGGGCTACTTTAACCCGATATGAATCAAATGATTTCCCCCACATTATTACATTATACGACATATGACTTGAAGCTAATGCATGGTATACTTGCACAAGATATTTTCTTGATACTGTATTTTTCAGTTTCAATATGGCGTAATAGGTGCTATGTAGTTGTTACATTAGATGTTCCACATGAATTGACCACTTATGGTACAGAAAATATAACGTGAAAGTGATTATTAACAGCGTTTAAGTTGAAAAACACTTTTACGCCCGAAAAACCACGCTCTTAATGATTACTCTTCAATTTGTAACATTTATCAATGATGATATACACTGGCGAGCAAAAAATAGAGGTCACTTTAAAATTATGACTTATTTTTTTTATTTTTTTGTTTTTACTTTATGTTTGCAAATTGTAAACCAAAGTAGGCGTTTAATAATACATTTCCTGACAAATGTATTCTACAAAATTGCAGGAATGGAATAATATCTACCAAAATGTGATCGTTAATTTAATTCAAAGACTTCCTCGTTGACTTCAATCAGTAATGCAAGAGGGGGTAATACTCGTTATTAGTGATAAGTTTTTTTCATTATTTATTTTCTATATTAGTCCTAGAAACAAAAATTCGAACTTCCTCTGAACTGTAAATTTGTGATATTTCCAAAATAGGCAATAAAAACAAAAAATATGCTTTAACGATTCAACATTGCTTTTTTTTTTTAATTTAATGTGCAAAATACAGTACAATTGTTTACAATTTGCAAACGTAGTTAAAACAAAAAAAAATCCAAAATTAAGTCATAATTTTAAAGTGACCTCTATTTTTTGCTCGTCAGTGTATATATATAATATATACATTACATATATACATTACATATATGTGATTAATGAGTGATGTTTTAATATTAATCAATGAAAATCGTGGAAATGGTTCTTCATCTAAAATGCCTGAGAGTCGCAGTGCTTGTTGCTATTTTTCCTGGTTTAGTAGACCGGGAAATTGACGTTTCACGTTGAGAGTAGAGTGCGCGGAATGTTACTTCCCACGCAGTGAGTACAAAAAATATATAATGGCATATAAATCATTCAAAGATGGGAAATTGGTTCAAGAAACCAACTCATATTCAGAAATGTTGTGTTGGCTTATTTTGGCGAGCTTTCAAAGAAATTCAAACCTTGCATCTACTTTGAGAATTGAGTACACACAAAATACTGATAATGTAACGATTCAAAAACAATCCACAAAATCGCCAAAAATTATCTTTCACAATTGAGTCGTATAGAATCAAAACTCACAATATCCAAATACCGAAATTTTGGGAATTAACCAAAAATCGCTCTACTTGATAATCTATTTTTCCGAATTTTGCAAATGAATTTTTTACATCCTGTTGGGTGTCCACATGAATTGTAAAATAAAAAAATGCTTTTTAATATAGCATTTTAATAATAAAAGCAGTTAAAAATTGGATAATGTTAGTTTTGAAACCAATATGTAAATAATGTTTCTTATCTGATTTTGATAATTAGTTCCGATTCTATAATAGTTATAAAATTAATAAAATATCTAAATATATATGCAATAAAATGTATTTGCTTAGAGCAAAACACACAAAACCATCAAAACAAGGCACAAAAAAAATAGGTTATAAACAGTTACCTTCTTCAGGTGAGGTCGACAGCCATAAGATGGCTTGTGATTGGTTGAAAATCAGTTGGTGTCGAAAGTAACAATATCCAATGGATGTTAGTTTTAACTCCAAACGTCTACTGCTGATACAAATTTGGACTTGAACCGACGCCATATTTGATTTCAGAGCAAAATTTCAAATATAAAACCCCTGCCAACTCGATTTCGATGATTTTGAATATTGTGAGTTTGATTCTATACTATATACTACATTGATTCTATATTCATTCTATTGTAATAATTTGACATTCCACATTCATAATCATTAATAAAATTGTTTAGCATTTTATATCCTCAAATCCAAAATAATAAATGCTGTAGTCGGAGAAAAAGTATAATGTACAACTCATTATAATATACTATTCCGGCGATAACCACATATTTTTCTGACAACAAAGGCAGTAAGCACTCCTAAAAACAATCACATTGACAGTAACCAGAGAAAAACTATAGTATTTACAAAAATACTTACTACAAGGTGCTACTGCACATCCTGCATTATCCTGTTGAAGGTAAACATTTCTCGTGTTTATCCGTCGTCTTCGCAGTTCCGATTGAAAAAAACAAATTAGTTACACGTTCCAAATTAGTTACCATAACCCCGTTTTCCTCAAAAAATATGACCGAATTACAAAAAAGGGGGCAACCAAAAATATTACATTAAATGACCCACATTTTCGTTTTATAAAAATTAAATTATTTTCTTTTAAAAATCAACAGAATATTGTTTATTTGAATAAGGTCGGGTTCCTGTAAGTCACCCTGTATGTATATATGTGGAAAAACAAAAACTAATCACATAGGACTTATTTATTTATATAGTTTACAAGAAGATAATGTACAATATAAAATAAAAATATATAATCAATATTTTACAGTTATTTACATACAATAATTATGTTATTAACTTAATTATTACAAATTGTGTATATACTAACGTACTACTAATAATTTTCAGCCAAAATAAATCATGAAAATAGAAAGCTGTGATTATATGAATAACGTTTTAATTTAAAATAATTCCTCAAAAAGCAATTCAAGTGTATTATTTTTAAAAAGAACTTCAGACATCTGCAAAGATTGTAATTGTTATTGGTTAAATCAATCATGTATTGCTTTAATGGGCTTTACTGCTCACGGCGTCATTATAGCTCGTTAACAGAATTTGGTACGTACAACTATTTTAAAGCTTTAGTTTTTAGAATAAATGGTGAACAAATAAAATAAGGAGTAGGATATATATGGAACGCCATTTTACTATTTATTCAACAAAATCTTCATGTTTTAATTATAATTAAATTGTATTGGGTTAAATTGTATATCACAACAAAAATTATTTGCTGAAAATTATAAACAGAAGTTTAAAGGACTGCCATATTTCAATTCAGAATGAATTGAAATATGGCAGTCAATATTTAACTCACCAGTTAAATAGAAATGAGCGAAAATTATTAATTTTGTAATAGTTCAATTAAAATGACATTCTATATTTTGATTTAGTACGTATATTTTTATGGAAATGAATTTAAAGCGGTAGGTAGTTTATATGGTTCACGGATTAAATCAACACTCAATTTTATTATACTTTAATTTCTATATTATATGAATTATTTTGGCACATTTGTATTGTTGCAGGATTAAAATTTAACTTGACTTGAATGGTTGAGACATTTGATTTAAAATGCTGTTCATTATTTGTTTATACTTGAATTATAACGATTTGCAATTCATATGAAACATTAAATAAAATGATGGCCCTTTATATATTCGGCACTTTAACAGAAATTACATTCATTTTTTTCCATAACTAAATTAAAATCACATTCTATTTCATTCATACATGGAATAAAATGACACATGATTTGTTTGCTACTGTATTATTTTGATAAATTTAGGCGACGAGAGTCATTGCATCGACATTTCAATTTAAATTACATCCTTTAACACGAAAATTAAAATTAAACACGAATTAAAATGGAACACAAATTAAAATGTAACACATTAAATTTCAATACAATTAAATTGACACTTATACATAATGGTAATAGAAAGCTTCGTTGGACATCGCAAAGAGGGCGGCACCATGCTCACCCACGTTGTTTATTCATTCCAGAAATGATTTTGTATACGTTTGGTGCATATTTGCTATTGTGTTTTGAAAATACACACTCATAAGGGGTTTTTAAACAGAAGCAGAAGGTATTTTTCGTAATTCCAGATGAAACAAAACTAAGCCGCGAATGGCGACCGGTGTGCCATCTGTAAGTTATGTACCAAAGCTTCCTATTAAAATTATGTTAGTGTACAAAAATAATGATATCGAATTTTAATGTGTTGCATAAATAATTGATGTCGCATTTAAATGCAAATTGAATTTGAATGCGCGTGTGTTAGGGATGAATGTTCAATTTTAATTAATGTATAATTTTAAAGCATCTCTCATTTTAATGAACCTATCGTTGAAATTAAACGCTGATAAATTCAGTTTTAAAAAGAAAATATAATTTCATTTCAAGTATAGTAAAACGAAGTACAATTTTAATAAAGTTTCATTTAAATAAAGTGCCATTTATTGCAAGAGTATTAAAAATGAAATGTAATATTAAGTCAGACGTCTTAAATACAATCGTTATAAAAATCGTCTTCTATAAATAATGCGTAATTTGTAATAAAAATTAAATATAATTTAAATTCGAGTGTGGAAAACAGTATCTCATTTTAATTCAATTGAATAACAATCAAATGTTCGAAATTTATTCATCTCGCATTAAAACTATGTACAATTTTAATGAAAGTATAAAATAGTGAAGGCTAGCATAAATGCAGTGCAGATTTTTTACAAGTTCCACAAAAATATATTGCTTTTTAATTGAGTTTCATATAAAAAAAAAACCTTTTAACATGTGTAGAAAAAACTGCGTGTTCCAATGAAACAATTAAAAAATTAATATTAACATTCTTTACAACATGTCCGGTTTACAACATAAGAAGCCTATTTATAATTAAAAACAATGCAATTTTAATTAAAAGTTATATAAATGACATTTTAGTTAATTGGAAAGTTGGTTTTTAAATTATCGTGTGTGTAATTTAAATGACACTTCATTAATTTTACACATGAAGATTTTGTTGTATAAATAGTAAAACTGCGTTCCATAGAAATATGTACTAAATTACTGCAATCAAAACTAAATTATCTGGTTGTGGGAGTTTGAGCTTCCATAACTGTACAATCAATAATATTCATGTGAGCATAAAGTTATGAGTAATGTTTATTGTTTTTGACTTGTAATTGTTCTTTACAATAAAATTATTAAATAACCGACCCGGTCATTATAAAAGGCGGACTGTTAAATTTTCTTAACGGAATTGAATGTTGCCAGGGTTTTATTGATAGCTTAACATTTGCCCACTGATGAAAGTTATTCATTTCATAACTACATAGTATGACGAAAATTATTATTAACATACCGATAACATTTATTCACAACATGATTATGAATACTGCATAGTAAGACAATATTAAATAAATGGTATTAAAAACGTGCAACAATAAGTACAGGTTTTGTTAATCTTATTAAGTTCAATAACTTCCAACTAAAGTAGGAAGAGGTTCGCAGTAATTATTAAAATACAATAAAGTAAATTATTAAGAGTGGTAATAAAAAAATCAACTTTTTGTTGTGACATGGATAAAAAAGCGCATATGTTATGTAAAATATCACCAGAAAGCAGAAAATTACCTTGATTTTATGCATCACCCACACTTTGTTTGCTACGAGGTGTTATGCATTATGCGGAAATATATCAATATTGTTTTGAATGGTGGGGGCATCTACTTCGTGATACATTTTATTAATTATAAATAAAACACATTACTTTGTTAGTGTCAAAATTATTTATTGATTTGTTACAAGTTTCGACTACTTAAGTGATCATTATGTAATCGTAATCATCAATACGTAATCATTAAGTAGTGATGTCTTAAGTAGTCGAAACTAGTAACAAATCAATAAGTGTTTTTATGTGATACTAACAAAGTTATGTGTTTTATTGATATCAATATTGGTAGGTATATACTTACTGTTGCACTTACTTCAAAATTGCGGATGTTTTATGGCAATAATTTGTCTCAGGGCCTTCCCGGAATAATGTACAGCAGTAATCATCAAGCAAATTAGAACTCCATTTGTCTTGGTATCGCTTTTCCATGGTAATATTGTCATGGTCGAACAGTTTCCCATGTTTGTTGCTTACAGCGCCCAAATTTTCCGGAGAGAAATGGAGATGAGCATCCATAAAGTGAATTTTTAAAGATATGTTACTTCCCATTTTGCTGTAGGCACTAAGTAATTCAGTCACAAGATCTTTAAATTTTCAGCTTTTGCCAATTCCAAAAAAAAAAGGTCACAACTGTTTTAAAAGCTCTTAATTCAACTTCATTCGGTATATTATCAAATTCGCAAAAAACAAATAGTATTTGTGATCCACAAATATGCCCTCTTCACTTTTTGCATCATTAACTCTCGGAAATTACAAAGAAAATACAAGAACCCTCTTCTATTCCGATCTAGTGCTTTCACGAAATTTTTCATAAAGCCCAATTAAATATGCACTGGTGGTAGAAATGCGTTTTTAAGATCAGCCAGTAGTTCGTTGGTAATATTTATTAGACTCGGAGTTAGTGTTTGACGTGGTGGTCATATTATATGCGTATGTTGCATACTTGCAAAACATAAATGCTTGTTACTAAAAATCTGTGGATGATAGAAACGAATTTATAAACCGAATTTGCCTGTTTTTAAATTCGTTTTTAAGGTGCCGAAACACATCAGAAAAACCCAAAAATTTCCATGTCACGAAATGTGTGATTAACGGTGTAATTATTTAAAATATTAGTACCCAATGATAGCAGTTATGATATATTTTTAAATACACAGCGTATACCTTTAGAGCGTGCTAATTGTTTGGCAGTAAACCCGCTGCAGTCCTCAATTTCATAGTTTGCATGTTTCATTAAGAGATATTGAATTATAGGATGGTTTTCATTGCAGATGGCAATATGTAAAGGCGTTTGATTTAGATCGTCTTTGGCATTCAAATTGCTCCCATTTTCAACAAGATATTTTATAATATCATATTTACAATCTGAAGTGGCTAAATGTAGAGCGGTGAAACCAAAACAATCGGTGGCCTCGATATTGGCTCCATTTTCAATTAAATATTTGGTCACTTCCAAATTTCCAGCTCTGACCGATATATGCAGAGGCAACTGCCTGTCTGTAGCTACTAAATTACTGCTTAAAATAATTGCAGAATAGTATTTCACTATTTCAATGGATCCTCTTGGGACAACCTCGTATAATTGAGGGGCAACGCTTAGGTTATATTTTGAGTAGTTGTCCATACAATAACGTATTATTCTTACGTTGTCGCATAGAGCTGATATCATCATAATTTTGTCAAAATCTATAATTTCTGCTCCTTTGTCCAAGAGCAAAATGAAAATGTTAAGATCTCCAAGTTGTGCAGCTACATCTAACGGAGTTACACCACAATAATTTTTTGAATTAAGATCATCATTGATGCTAACAGTTTCAATAATACTTTTAGAACCACCGTAAATAGCAGAGTGGAGTAGACTATCTCCAGAATTATTCACTACTTCTGTGCTAGCTCCTTTAGTTAATAACCAGTTGAAAATATCTACACCTCCTTGTTTGGCGGCAGTGTGTAATGGTGTGTTACCCCAAGCATCTGCCGTGTTAACAGTATTATCAAAAACTTGTTTTAAACTGGCTGTACAATGGTAAAGTCCTTTAACAGCGCAATGTAAAACATTATCACCAAAAGTATTAACGATTGCTGTGTTAGCACCTTTACTTACTAGGTAATCAAAAATGTCCCCTTTTCCTTCCCTTGCTGCAATATGCACTGGTGCATCACCACAAATATCAGTTGCATCTAAGTCAGCGCCCTGTGAAACTAAATGTTTAATATTTTGTAAATTATTCATTCTGACAGCACAATGTAATACACTTTGACCTCGTTTGTTGTCGACATTTATCTTGCCACCCATTCTCATTAGGTATTTAAGAATGGCAATCTTTTTCCTTTTTGCAGCAAAATGCATCGGAGTGTCACCTTTTTCATCGGCGGCTTCCAGGTCAGGCCCGACAGAAACTACATATTCTACTGCTTCTAAATTACAATATGAGGCCGCATGATGTAATATAGTGTGACCTGATTTGTTGGCTACATCTGTCCTGCCACCTATACTGATCAGGTACTTAATAATTTCATAATTTTTCCGTCTTCCAGCATAATGCATTGGAGTATTACCATCTTCATCGACAGCATCCAGGTCAGCACCGACAGAAACTAAATGTTTCACCACTTCTAAATCACAGTATGCGGCCGCATAATGTAATACTGTTTGACGTCGTTTGTTGGCAACATATGTCTTGCCACCTATGCTCAATAGGTACTCAAGAATTTCATCACTCCCTTGTTTTGCAGCAATATGCAGCGCAGTATTACCATCTTCATCAACAGCATCCATGTCAGCACCGAGAGATATTAAGTGTATGACTTCTTCTAAATCACAGTAAGTGGCTGCATAATGTAACATTGTTTGAGCTCGTTTGTTGACAACATTTGTTATGCTACCAATACTCATGAGGTACTTAAGAATTGCATCTCTCCCTTGTTTTGCAGCAATATGCATCGGAGTAATACCATCTTTATCGGCGGCATTCAGGTCAGCACCGATTGAAATTAATTGTTGCACTGCTTCTAAATCACAATATTTTGTTGCAAAATGTAATACAATTTGACCTCGTTTATTAGCAACAGTTGCCTTGCCACCTATACTAATTAGGTACTTAATAATATCATCTCTTTCGTGCTTTGCAGCAATATGCATCACAGTATTACCATCTTCATCGACAGCATCAACGTCAACACCGATTGAAATTAATTGTTGTACTGCTTCTAAATCACAATATTTGACTGCATAATGTAATACACTTTGACCTCGTTTATTGGCAGCAGTTGTTTTGTCACCTATCCTCATCAGGTACATAACAATTTCATCTCTCCCTTCTTTCGCAGCATTATGCATCGGAGTATTACCATCTTCATTGACAGCCTCCAAGTCACCACCGAAAGAAATAACGTGTTCTACTGTTTCTAAGTGACAGTATTTGACGGCATAATGTAATACAGTTTGACCTCGTTTATTGGCAACAGTTGTCTTGCCCCCTAATCTCATCAAGTGCTTAAGAGTTTCATCTCTCCCTTGTTTTGCAGCAATATGCAGCACAGTATTAAAATCTTCATCGGCAGCATGCAGATCAGCACCGAGAGAAATTAATTCTTTTACTGCTTCTAAATTACAGTATGCGGCTGCATAATGTAATACAGTTTGACCTCGTTTATTGGTAACAGTTGTCTTGCCACCTATACTCATCAGGTACTTAAGGATTACATCTCTCCCTTGTTTCGCAGCAACATGCATCACTGTATTACCATCTTCATTGGCAGCCTCCAAGTCACCACCGAAAGAAATTAAGTGTTGTACTGTTTCTAAATCACAGTATTTGACCGCACAATGTAATACAGTTTTACCTCGTTTATTGGCAACATTTGTCTTGAAACCTTTACTCATCAGGTACTTAAGAATTTCACCTCTGCCTTCTTTTGCAGCAATATGTGTCGGATAATTATCATCGTCATCGGCAGCATCAAAGTCTGCACAGTTTAGCTTAACTAAATACTCTACGGTTTCTAAATTTCCACTTCTAACGGCATTATCAAGAACAGTAGTGCTATGTAATGAGAAAGATGTTATTACTGCTCCTTTGTCTATTAAATATTTACAGATAATATGTTTTCCTTCTCTGGCGGCAAAGTTTAGTAATGTATTACAATACCTATCTTTAATATTGAAATCACAGTAGTTAATGGAATATTCAAGTATATTTAAGTGTCCATTTAAAATCGCACATTTAAGAGTAAATAAGTCAATAGCCATATCATCTGTTGTACTTAAAATGGTTGTAAATATTTTCAGGTTTCCTCCTAAAGCTGCTAAATGAAGAACATGTGGAATTGATTCATTGTTCATGTCATAATAATTATTATGTTTATAAAATTTATTAAATGCATTGATACTTATATTACCAATAATTCCTCCGTTATCTACTGATAATTTAAATAATTCAAAATATCCTTTAAATGCAGAGAAGTTTAATTTATGTGACACTTCTTTGAGATCGCTTGCATCAATTTCAGAAATGTCCATCCCCCCTTTTAACAATAGTTGAACTATGTCCCACTTATTCCGTTTTGCAGCATATGAAAATGCATTCCACATAAAAAGATTGTCTTTAATATTTAAGAATTCAACATCTCCACTACTTTTATCCAATATTTTTTCTACTAAAGTGGTATTTTTCAAAAGAACTGCCAAATGAAGAATAGTTCTGCCACATTTGTCTTTGTGTTTAATAACTTCTTGTGCATTTTCCATATTTAATATTCGATCCACCTCTTCATAATTCTGGGTTAAGATAGAATAATGTAATTCATAATTACATACTGGCTCCGATGAAGCTGGCATCATAATGTAATTATTTTGTAATGTCATATAGTTAAAAAAATCAGCGACCCTATTTTCCCGATTGAAAAAGTTAATTTTTAGAAAAGATTTTACATGGGGATTATTGATTGTTTTAGCGAACCACATCGCAGCGAAATATTCAGAAAAAGTTCTATGTATAAATCGTGGTATTCCATTAATTACCTTATCAATGATGCCAGATATATCTTTAGTTTCATCAAATGCATTCAATATACTGTCAATATCTTTGCCCATATGATGTAGCATTTGTTGGACTTCATCCCTTTTGTACAATTCAATAATTGATAAATACATATACTTTTTTATTAAACCATCCTTTATACTTTCAAACAGTTGTTTGTGTGGGATCAAATCTATATTCAACTTTAGTTTTTCTTGAATTTTCAAATTTACAAACTCACTGTACAATGTCGCCAAGTTTAAATTATTTTTTATAATTTTTTTGTCAATACTAGTTAATTCAATGTTATCAGATGCGTAGAATTTCATAAAAATATCTTTAAAAATAATTGCAATCATATTAACATGTAATGGAACAGCAAGAAAATCAGATTCTAATTCTGAGAAAATATCATCATAGTTATTGAGTGAATTATAAAAATTAGATGTAGTTACTAAAGAAAACTGGTCCAAAAGTTCTTTAAAATAAGTTTCATATTTTGCAACATTAAAATTATCAATGTTTCGGCTCCAAAATTTTCGGAAAAATTCCTTTGTGTCGTTCGATGAAAATGATTTCAAAGAAATCAATAATGCATTTAATTCATTTTCAAGATCAAATTGTAAACTATATGGTCTAGTTGTTATTACGAGTTTCTTTAATTTAGATTTTAAAACCCTCAACAAATTGAGCACTTGTGATTTATAATCAGGGCTTATCTCGTCAAAAGCATCAAAGAATATAGTTAATTGGCGTTTATTGAAGTAGTGCTGGAATATTTTTTGACCGAACAAATTTTCATTTAAATGCAGAGCCAGAATCAAAAATTTATTTATTTCTTCATCGCTCACGGGTTCACTCCACTTGCTAAAATGTGTAGAATAATCAAGTAAATTTATTTTGTGCACCCACTTAAAATTATCGTCCATCGTGCAGAATTGCATATTCAATAGGTAAGTAAGAAAAGTAGATTTTCCTGCTCCAGCTCTTCCAGATATAATAATATTATTAGACACCTCATTATTAATTGCATCTAAATCATAAATATTGTGGTAGTTTTTGTTCAAATATTTTCGCAACTTGTCCACCTTATTATGCGATTTCTCCCAAATAATGAAATTGTCAGAGAACTCAAATCCTTCTATTTTAGGTATTTCACTATCAATGTAATTATTTTCATACCATATGCAAACATCACTATAAGTTTCAAACTTTTGAATCCAGTGAGTATTATAATTTCCATATTTATTGCATAATTCTATGAAATATTTCTCATTATTAGAAAGTAGAATAATATCTTGACTGCCGGGAGAATTATAATTTTCAGGATGAAACTGTGAGTCTCGAAGAATGTGAAATGTTTTTGTATCTTCTAAAATTGATTTATCAATTCCAATATAACGAATACATTTTTGATTCACGTAATAATTGTTAATATTACCCAAAGATTCATGTGGTTTCCCGATTATCATAGTTTCTTTATTAAGAAGTTTCCACAATGTATCTGCATCAATAGTATATTTTAATTCATGATTGATTAACTTGGACAAAACCAATTCTATGCCATAAAAAAATATTTTTGACTGTGCCAGTAATGTCTTCTGTGATTCATTTGTAAGGTCAGCAAATATGTTACGTTTGTCAGTAATTTCAATCAAGTTATACTCCTCGTTAAAAACTTTTTTAAAGCTTTCCTTGCATGAAAATTTAGATAGTAACACTATTCTGCCTTTAAAATTTGGTAATATTTCTCTCAACCATAAAAACAAATTCGAAAGATAAGTTTCGGTTTCACACTCTATAAGGAATAAATTGACTTTTTTATCTTGTACAGCTTTCTGAATGCAAGATGTTTGTTGCAAAAATACATGCAAATCTAAGAAGACATAATTTCTTTGTTTGTTAAATTTTAAGAGTTGTAATATTTTAATCGAACTCAGCTTAATATTATCACGATTTATAATGTTTAAAATTTTGTAATCGTTGGAATTTAAATCGATGTCATTCAATGTATTATTATCAAATTGTATATCAAACTTTGATATTTCTGCCTCATGTTGCGAAATTAGTACGGTTAACTTTTCAATTTCCAAATTTAATCTTATATCATTCAGCATCACCTTACATTCTGTGTGACTAAGAAAGTCTTTGTCTTTGTTTTTTAGCCAATTTAGTATCGCAGGCAAAAATTCACTGTAAACTGCATCACCATTGCTTATATTATCACTCTTAGAAAGTTCATTAGCAATTATGATGTCCAATTCATCTTCATTTGCCTGTTGTACTGCCAATACAGACTGTTTTATAAAATTTTGAATTTCATCATCACTAACTACATCGTTTAAAAAAGTGTCATCAATAGTTGCTGGAACGCATTTTTTAATAAAATCGCTTCTTAAAATTAATTTTGACTTTATGAACTTATTTACTTCTATTTCATTCGTGTTGGTCACCAAATTGGAATATTTATTTTGTAGGTAAGTTGAACTAAATTTACAAATAGAGTTGTTATACTCTAATGTTACATAGCCTGGCAGTTTTCTCAAATTTTCTTCTTTTGGTGTAGTTAACATTAATAAAAACAAATCTCTCAATGCCTCAAGTGATTCTGATTCAAAGAAATTGTCACTGATTTTACCTTTTTTTACATCAATTACTTGAGTCACTAAAAAACCATGATATTCCTCGAATATTTTATCCCCCAAGTCGATTCGTGTATTCTTAATTATACAATCCGCCAGTTTCTTTGCTACTTCTCCTAATTTGCAACACTGTTTTAATAATGGTACCAATATGTTGTTCACTTTGTTGCAGTTAAACTTCAAACGTCTAGATTTGGGTGTGTTCATAAGATCATCAGTACCTTTTAATTCAACAAATAAATCTTCAATGTTTTGTTCTATGTTGGCGTTTGTTGAAATGATGAAATCTCTTAATTCACCGTCAGAAAAAAATGATTTTCTTTTTATGTTACGAAAAGATATGAAGTACTTCTTCAAACAAAAATCTCCGTTACTGCCACTAAAAAGGTCATCCTTGGATATTTTATGTTCCGTTGATTCTTGTTTGGGCTTTTTATGTTTGGCTTGCACAAATCGATAAATAAGTCGACCATGATCGTTATATTTGTATACAACATCGTCATATTTTTCAGCAGCATCCAATTCTGTTGCGATTTCGAAGTCATAGCCCCTATTTATGGCGCGACATATGAACAACATCAACAATTTCACCTGGTAAAGAACACCATGAATTGACTTTTGGAGACCACTTGGGGAGTTTTCTGACGCTGCAGGTGCAAATTTGCCTTGCAGCCCACTGGTGCTCTGGCAGCTGGTCATCCTAGAAATAAATGTAATAATAATAAGTGAACACATCACCAAACAAAATCTTGTACTACGCCCCACATCCAGACGCAATGCCTCATTAAGTCACACGCTCACATACCAAATTCGTACATTACACTTAATCCTAAGAAAATGTTATTATTTTAACAGTGAAATTTAATATGTAATTAGTTTTGTTATTTGAAAGATTAATAAACAGACAGGTTTCTGGATTTGTTTCAGGCTGAAGAAACTAAAGATAAGAAAGAATTTCGTGGTAGAGATGCATTTTACGTCGCCAAATCCGGCGCATTCGCGTGTAAGAATCTTTAGCGTGTGCACAGTTGTCACATCTACATTTGAAAATCTCCACCTGTAGATACCATGTGTTCGTGTTTTGGTTTAGTGCCTAAGTTAGGTTAGATGGGTTAGTTTAAAGTTTATATATCGAACAATATAGGCCTACTAAAACATTTTATTCGATATATAAACTTTAAACTAACCCATCTAACCTTTAATAATACCTTAGGTATTGCCTTTGGTCGGTTGTGAATTTTATAATGCATTCAGTCGAGGTAAAATTTCTACATCTGGTAGCACCGCAAAACACATATGACGGTCGATCAAGATTCGGCGACGTAAAATGCATGTCTACCAATTTCGTTATGCAACCTGAGAGTGAAATCCTTCTCCCAAAGACATAATAATAAGTGTTATTATTAATTGACCATATCAAAGGGAGGTCAACAACTGACTGGAAGATAACTAACACATAATGGGAACTTCCAGACATGACCTTTGGGGACTTAGTAAATTCCTACTCATATGTTAAGAGTAACTTTCTACACTCGTTATGTAATGGACTATTATGCACCAAGGGCGTTATGAAGGTTATCCTTAAAGGATGGCAGTTATCATCTAGTAATGCTCACAGTGCATCCAAGGTATTAAGGAGTAGAAAAGATGAATTTTATACTTTGCCGGCTATTTTCACACCCGTTTCAGTATCATAATATTAGCCAAGCGCACGTAAAATTTTATGTTTCAAAGAAACATTTCAAAAAATTATTAAGACCAAAGCCAACTACGACTTCTATTTAAAAATACAAAACTTTGTGTTATATGTTTCTTGGTAGGTGTTTACTGAGACGAGGTTGAGTGTAGACTGCTTTATTAATATCGATCACACATGTTCATATATCGAGTAGGCAACCCGATGTCCACGTATGTTGGGTAGCATTTATAACACCTCCCTTTATTAATATAAATAACAATAAATTATTACAGTACATAGTCATGAAATCTTTTGGGGGGATGTCGGACTCTTGTTTGTATATTTAAATTGGGTGATACAGGTACAGGATTTGTGTTATTTACAACATTTGAATTACATGCATTGTTGACATTATCATTAGGTACATGTACATATTTATTATAAGAATATGGAAGATTTGCACCAGGATATTTCTTTAAATATGTTTTATTTCGAATTAGAAATCTTCCATCCTCTTTTACAATTTTGTATGATCTAATTCCTATCTTTTCTACTACTTGACCTGTTTTCCAATTGCTTTTTGGTATTTCTTGATACCAGATTTTGTCATTTATTTTAAAGTCAGGTCTATCTTTTGTTCCTTTTTATCATAATAATGTTTTGATTTTACTTGTTGATTTTCAACCATATTATTTAACTTATTTTTATGTACTAATTTTGAATTGAGTTTTTTATTTTGAATCGGTAAGTTATCTCTTAGTCGTCTTGACATTAGTATTTGAGAAGGTGCAAAAGATGAATTATAAATTGGTGTGTTACGATGAGCTAATAAACTTAAATATATATCTTCTACTCCATCAATTGATTTTTTGATTATCTTTTTAATAGTTTGTATTGTTCTTTCTGCTAAGCCATTTGATTGTTGGTGATGTGGTGATGCCAGTTTAACTTGAAAATCCCATAATTTTGCAAAATCATTATACTCTCTACTATTAAATTGTGCAGCATTATCAGATACTACTATTTGAGGTATTCCATGCCTTGCAAAAACAGATTTTAATTTATTTATTATGTTACTAGCCGTTAGATTATTATGTAGGCTGATAACTTCAGGGAATTTTGAATAATAATCGACTATTATTAAGAAACTTTGTTTATCTCATAAATATCAATTCCTACTTTGTGCCATGGTTGTTTTATGAGTTGTTCTAGAGTCATGGTCTCCTTTTTGTTAGAATTTGCATATTTGTTGCATAATTCGCATTTATTTACAAAATTCTCAATATCCAGGTTAATATTTGGCCAATAAACAGTGTTCTGAGCTTTTAGTATTGATTTTGTTGTGCCTAAGTGACCTGTGTGAATCTTATTTAAAATTAAGTTTCTTTGAGAAATTGGAATTATTATTCTATTGTTCATGTATAATAAGTCATTTGTGCCTATTGTAATTACTGATTTTAATTTGAAATATGATTTCAATTTTGGTGCTATTTTATTAATTGACTGAGGCCAACCATTTGTAATATGGTGTCTTATTATTTTCAAGTCCTCATCAATTTTTGTAGCGTCTTGTAATTCTTTTAGTTTTTCATCCGAGATTGAGACATTTTTTTCAACCATACACACATGACTTTCTATATCATAAGGTTCTTTATATGTTTCATTTAAATTAGCTCGTGATAAAGTGTCAGCAATTATTAGGTCTTTACCTGGTTTAAAAACTAAGTTTATTTGATATTTTTGTAGTGATAACATCATTCTCTGCAATCTTGCTGGACATGAATTTAATGGTTTTTTGAAAATACTTATCAATGGTTTGTGATCTGTTTCTACTGTTACAGGTTTACCAAATACATACTGATAAAATTTCTCTAGACCAAAGCATATTGCAAGAAGCTCTTTTTCAATTTGAGCATATTTTTGTTGTGTTTCAGTTAGTGCCTTTGAGGCATATGCACATGGTTTGTTATCTTGGAGTAAGACTGCTCCTAGACCATAATTTGATGCATCTACTGATACTGTTACTTGTTTGTTATTATCATAATATTGAAGTGCTGGACTTTTAATTACTATTGATTTTAATTCATTGAAACTTTTTTCTTGTGGAGTATTCCAATCAAAAATGTTTTCTTCTTTTATTAAATCTCTAAGGGGTTTAGTTTTTTCTGATAAGTTTTCTATGAATTTACCAACATAGGTTATGAATCCAACCTTTGTATGTCTTTTTTACATTTTGGTGTGGGCATGTTGGTTATCGCTTTAACTTTTTCTTCATCTATACTAATACCATCTTTTGAAAATTTGTATCCTAAATAGGTTACTTCATCTAAGCCTCATTTTGACTTTTTTAAATTAAATTTTATGTTATGTTCTCTAGCTATTTGAAAAACTTTTTCTAGTGTTTTATCATGTTCTTCTACTGTTTTACCATGAATTAAAAAATCATCAATGTACAATTCTACGTTATCAATTTGAAATATTTCTCCTAAATATTCTTGAAAAACTTCACTTGCCGTTTTTATTCCAAATGGTATTCGATTGAATTTAAATCTGCCGTATGGTGTACCAAACGCACATAATTTACTTGAATTTTCATCTAAGCATATATTCCAGAAACCACTTGTGGCATCAAGTATACTAAATTTCTGTGAACCTTCTAAATTATTAGTAATTTCATCCATATTGGGTAATTTAAATTTTCGTGATTTTATAGCCCGATTCAGATCTTTGGGATCCAGACAAACTCTTAATTTACCATCTGCATTTTTAACTAAAACGAAAGAGTTTAACCATTCAGTGCTTTCAGTAACTCGTTCAATGATTTTATCTTTTTATAATTTCTTTAGTGTGCATTTGAATTCATTTTCTAACTTAAATGGAACATTTCTGATGGGATTAATTACATGTGTGGTACCTTCTTCAATTTCAATGTGATAGGGTTTACCTATTTTACCTATTCCTTGGAAAATGTCTTTATATTTATTGATTAAATTAGAGTATTTATTTTCTTTTGCCGTTTCATTTATCATATTTAATTGAATTGTCTTATCAAATTTAATTATGCCTAGCTTATTTGATGTATTTAGACTTAAAATGCAATTATTTGTCTCACATATGTAAAATTCTACTTGTTTTAAAACAATTTTCCTAAATTTAATATCTAGCTTACATTTGCCCATTATCGGTATTTTTTCATTTGTGTATGTTAATAGAATATCATTCGTATTTTCAATGTTATTTAAATTGTAATTTATGGAACTTAAATATTTACGCAGTATTACATTAGCGTTAGCACCTGTGTCTATTTTAAATTTAATTATTGAATTGTTAATTTTTATATTTGCAATGCAGTTGTTGACTTTATTTATTTCATTTATGCTATTAATTTCTAACTGAGGCTCATTGTTTTCATTCCGATGATCAATTTCATGAATCCTTTTATTTTTACAAACATTTGAAAAATTATTTAATTTTTTGCAATTATTGCATGTTTTGCCATATGCAGGACATTTATTAATATCATGATTTTTACCACATCTTTTACAGTTTATTACATACTTATCTCTTGAATTTCGATTTTTCCATTTAGCTGCGGAGGTTGCAGAATCAGCTGACAATGTCTTGTATCCCCCATTGTGGTTCCTTTGGACCATCTCGACCCCTGCCACGTTGCCAGATGTCTCTCGTTGTCCTTGCATTATCTTCAATTGTTGTCTTGAATGTTCCGTTACGATGCAGCATTCCACGACCTTTTCCAGTGTTACGTTTTCGATTTGTAGTAGTTTCTCCCTTATGGCTGCGTCTCCAATTCCGATAATCACCATTGTCGTCGTGAGTTCGGTTGCCAATCCTCCTAATTCACTTTGTTGTGCCTGGTTTTTCACGTCCCGTATGAATTCTTCTATTGTTGCATTATTTTGTCTTGCGGTGAAGAATTTGTACCTTTCGTATACCAAATTTTTCTTCGGTATAAAATAATCATCGAATTTTTTCTTAACTGCTGTTATTTTATTCACTTCCGTGTCCAAGAATTCAAATGTGTTGAAAATTTTAATTGCCTCTTCTCCCAGGTGATATAGTAATTGGGCACATTGTATTTTTTCATCCTTCTTGTCCAATTCCATCGCTGTTGAGTAAATTTCAAACTTCTGTTTCCATGCTTTCCAGTTCTCGTCCATGTTTCCGGTTAGCTTTAGCGCGTTTAATCCTTTTCCATCCATTTTATTTGTTCACATTTATTTACTTTATTGCCTTATTTGTGTCGGTCTTCACCTGTACTTTTATTTTGGGTCTGTATTTTTCACTCTTTTGCTTTATTTATTTAATTACGCCTCATTTTCAGTATCCTTTAGACTGCGCCATGTTATATGTTTCTTGGTAGGTGTCTACTGAGACGAGGTTGAGTGCAAAGAGTTGAGTGTAGACAGACTGCTTTATTAATATCGATCACACATGTTCATATATCGAGTAGGCAACCCGATGTCCACGTATGTTGGGTAGCATATATAACACTTTGTATTGTATCTTGGTTACTAACGAAGATATCAAAATTCTGTAAAACTCATTCAATTCACCGTATAAAAGTGCCTGAACTCTTATTTTAATAAAATGAGAAATAAATGAAATATTGATAAAAATCGAAAATGGGAAATAATGAGTTTTTGGCAATAACTTCAAAACGAAATATGATAGCCAATTTTTGTTTTCACCATTGAGTTGGTCTTGAAAAAAGAGATCGGGGATACACCATCCGATTTTCTCTATCTCTTCTAGTTGCCCAGATCCCCCATAGAAACATCCAAATTGGGCCACGCTGTACAAGTGATTTGCTGATAAATGGAAATGTATTGAAATATGCAATGAAAACATTAGTGGTTATGTGTTATGTGCAAAGCTTAATCTTCCGACAGAATAATTAGACAATGGCAGCTTTATATTAACCTGGATAGGTGCTACAAGTGTATAATGTAATGAAATGTAAATGTAAATGTTCCGACACAATAAATAGGGCCACCTTCGACAATGGCAGCTTTATATTAACCTGGATAGGTGCTACAAGAAGTGTATAATGTAATGAAATGTATGTTATATGTAGAAATGTTAACAAATTAATTTATTTTATTTATTTATTCCTTAGCCTATCTACGTTTTAATAAATTAATTTGAACTTCAAATGAAACAAATGTGAAATGAGGTTTACCAACTGGAGTTAAAGTACTATTAGGCAGGCACACACGTGAGGGATTTGCAAACGATCTGTCTCGTCGTACGTATTTGGCATCCCTGTCACGAAGATGAGTCCCAAATTGGCGTGACAGGGATGCCTGATGCGGATGGTGGGACAGATCGCTTGAAAATCCCCTATGTGTGTGCCTGCCTAATAAAACTATGAATTATTTATAAAAAATACATACTTATTTTATGTAAAAAAGTATGAAAGGAAAAAGTAAAAAAGTAGTTTTATGTACAAATTATAAAAAATAATATAAAAACCTCGTGAATATGTCAATTGTAGCACTCGCCATTTCGCTGCTCATGTTTTAAATTAGGACTCGTGCTATAAACGATGAGTTATTTTACTTGATGTTTAATATATTACTCACGAAGAGTTGCAAATATTTTTTCTAAAATTGTCAAATGAAAACATTTGAAACAGCATTTTTAGGTTAGCTGTATTTTTTGTAAATCATTAACAGGTAAACAAAAATATATTTCTGATTACTCATCATTGATTAATATATTGTTAAAGTAAATATTTATGTACTTACGATTTGATTTACGGTTATTCTTTGAATATTGAGCAGTTTTACGTTCTATTCTGTCGCTTGTATGGGCTAAGCCTTATGGTCAGCATTCTCAGTTACTTAAGTGCATAGCATAGACTTACGATTTGGACTGGTTTTACCAGCAGTTTTATTGAAATGTAACCTAACAATTGTTGCTAGGTGGGGCTTGGGGTTTCTCGGCTTTGTCAGCTCTTGGAATTTTGCCCAACATGAATTCTGGATGTGTTATGTAGGCAACCCAACGAGCACAAAATTGTATAATTGCGAATTACTTTACTACCTGCTTTTACTTTACTGATGATTTCGAACAAATAATATGTTCAAAAAGTAGACAACCCAACGAGCATAAAATTTTATAATTGGGAATTACTTCACTACCTGCTTTTACTTTACCGATGATTTCGAACAAATAATGTGTTCGAACTGTAGGCAACTCAACGACCACAAAATTGTATAATTGTGAATTTCTTTACTACCTGCTTCTTTCTAATGAGTAAATTGTTCATTCTGCAAGTATTACAGGAAGAATTCTCCCTTTGGGACTAAGGGGGTCAGGGGGTCAGAACACAGATAAAAATACGGCGAAGCCCTAAGTCAAACACAATGGTTGTGAGAGAGTAGGGTTCTGAAAAAAATGTCAACCCTAGTATCTATTTTACTATAGGAATGAAATTTTACAAACAATTAGTGCAACCACTACGGAAAGCTAGGAAAAAATTACAACTGTAATTCCATACGTTTTAAAATATTTAAACTACACGCAAGACGCATGACGCAGGACCATTCAGGTCCTTCAATGCTTATCAATAAGCTTAGGATAGTTATGCATTTGCATATGTTCATATGCAATTGCTTATTTTTGCCTATATTAAGGATACATGCATATTTTGAACATTTTTGGCTTGAATGCATATTTTCAACATTTTTTATCCAAAATGCATATTTTGATAGGTAGGGTACTTAAAACTTTCTTAGAAATTTGCAAATTTGCAGCTCCTGAAAATTGAAACAGAAGTATTTGAAGGGCGGAAGCCTTAATTACCTACGTACATAATTGTCAACTAATGTATTACTCATACATACAAGAAAATCTGCATTTCTTGGAAGTCAATTATGGACCAAAAATTTGACGATCTAGATTTGCCTAATGGGCTTTATACCTGCTTTATGGATGGTAGTGAAAGTGTTAGGGAATTCAAGGAAAGAGGACTGATGAATGGGGGCGTGGGGTTTTCAGGAGCATTTTGGTTTAAGTTGTTATTTATTCATTCAGTTGCTACTTGAATTTGGTTTTGTACACTTCAAAGTAAATTTATTGCAAATATCAACAATCCAAAGGATAAAAGGTTCAAAAGTGCAACATTAAGTGATTTTGTGAAAGAATTCGAAGACTTTCAAACCGATGGAAGCATTTTACTATGTAAATATTGTGAAATTCCGGTATCAGTGGACAAGAAGTTTAAAGTCGTGCAACATATTAAAACCGCCGAACATGTGAACAACAAAATAATGACGAAAGGAACTCATCATAATGCTCTAATTAGTACAGCAATACGGACGTACCTAAATTCGTCCCCAAAATAAATATGTAATCTCTTGGTCAAATGCTTACCTGCTTTATGATACCTAAATTCGTCCCCGAGGAAGCTGGTCAAAAAAAAGGTAGCCACTAAATTCGTCCCCAACATAAGACTTAATCCCCTATACTTAAATTCGTCACGATTTGCGGGTCGACAAAAATAATAACACAAAAATAAAAAATCAGTATTTTATTATTTATAAGTAACTTATATGAATTATAATCTAAAGGATATAAAAATATGACTGAACATATAACATATATACATATATATATATAACACAAAAATTAATAATCAATCTAAAGCTTATAAAAATATGACTGACAAAAATAATTGCACAAAAATTAAAAATGAATAATTTATTATAAGTAACTATAATTAAGAATTATAATCTAAAGGTTACAAAAATATGACTGACAAAAATAATTGCACAAAAATTAAAAATCAATAATTTATTATAAGTAACTATAATTATGAATTATAATCTAAAGCTTATAAAAATATGATATGTGTTTCACAAAATCAAATCGTGATATAGTTCAATTTTTATATTGGTCAATTTTATTGCCAATGCACTCTTTGCGGCGACGTATGGCTGGATCGCGTATTCTTACATGTTCTCCTAAGCTTTGAATTTTTATATATGTGTCTGTTTGGAACTGCTTCAATATTGCAATAAACGTAAAAATTGTTGGATGTGTCGAATAAAAACTTGCGTTGTATTTTGCGTGAAAAGATTAGGCTGCATTAGTAGTACGTTCTAGACTATCGCTGAGTTCGGCCCATAAATCTGGTGGAAAAGTGGCTTCTTCGCTAATGTAATTATCAATTAGATAATCGGCAAAGCGTGATACGCGGTGGTCTTCGGGTTGGATTTCAGCGAAATCGAAAGCAAAAGAATCGCCTACTTCTGATGGCTTCAAAAATGGTAATTCAAATATACAGCGCAGCCATTTTCCAACTGCACTATTTTCGTCCTTGTAGTCAGGAACAAGACCGAGATTTTGAATTTTCCTAAACCAGGCCTGCGCTAAATGGAACCTGTACCCGATTAGTTGAGAATTTGGGAAAACCGTTCGTATAGCATTTTGAGTTGCTATTTCAAAATCTGCTACTATAATTTTTGGATGAAATTTTAAACCTAAATTGTGACACTTCATTACTAATATTTCAAACAGTTTTTTGTAAGAACACTCTTTCTTGTTTGGCAGTAGGCAAAATGCCAGTGGAATATAATGCCCACTGTCTAAAACATGCAATGTAAATAATTGCAAAAAGTGATTGGTACAGTAACTGAATGTACCATCGATATAAATTTTTGTATTCTTACATAAAATGTTAATGTTTGTTAAACACGAAAATACCGGCGCACACGAATTGCAGTCCGGCTCAAAAATTTGCATTTTATGACACGCGAATAGCAGTTGAACAATTTTATTGCCCCCTAATGACACACTCGAATTGCAGTCCGAGCCGAAAAGTTCTTAATCCTTTATTCCATTAATACCTTACTTGTTACTTGCGCGTTCCTAGATGCGAATGCAGTCCAGCCCCCAAAATCCGCAGATATAGACAGGTATAAATATATAACACACACAATTATTATATGTTATTAAATATTTAATGTATTAATTACTACAATATTTTTATTTAAAATTATAAACTACTAAATTTATAAGATACGCATTTCAAGAAATCAGAGCGACTAATTGCATTACAATGAAATTGTGCAATTTTTGCAGTTATAAATTTCTGACTCTCTAAAACTTCTCTCCTAATTAACCGTTTTTCTGTAATATTACAAGTTGTTATTTTAATATATGTGTCCGTTTGAATTATTTTCAATGCTTCTACAAATACATATATATTTGGATGATACACCACACAATATTGTTTAAATTTCGAATGGAAACTTTCACAGCAGTTGGTGGTCCTGGAAATGTCTGCAGAACATTTTGCCCAAATATAAGGTGGGAAATTGGAATCTTCACTTATGTAAGTATCTGTCAAGTAGTCTGCGAATTGAGTGACTCTTCCGTCAGAAGGCATATCTCGTAACAGTTCCAAAGAGAATGCATCATCAACTTCGTCTGGATCCAAAAATGTAAATCCAAATATGTGATGCAGCCATTTTCCTATCTCAGACCCTGGATTACGATATTCTTTGGAAAGGCCAACATGGAGAATTTTTCTATACCTATATTAAAGATAGAGATTTAGAAATTATTTCACTAGAAAATTTATTTGTACTTACCAAGATTGTGCTAGGTGGAATCTACATCCTATAATATTTGCTTCTGGAAAAATTGTTGAAACTGCAGAATGTATGCCTTGCTCGAAGTCGATTACAATGAAGTCGAGACGCCACGTAAATCGAAGTTCGTTACATTTTTTAATCAAAATTTGGAACAACTTCATATATGATATTTTCAGTTTGTTCTTTAGTAAACAATATAAAACTGGAACGTATGTATCATTGGCATATACATGAATGCAAAATAATTGCAGAAAATATTTTGGACAATTATCAAATGTTCCATCTATGTAAAATTTTGTTTGAGCACACATAAATTCTATGTTACTCATGCAAGAAAATACAATTATATCTTCCGCAAGATCATTGACTATTACAAATGGTTCATCTTTGATTGTCCTAATGTCCAATAAATTTAACCTATTTTGGATATCTGAAGACGATTTTGGCACTTTGGGCATCGTTTTTCGCTTCTCTCGTCCAAAGTTGTTCCGAATAAACACCATATCTTTACTGGTTAGTGTATCTAAACACTGTTTTTGGGAGTTCAATTCCCTGTGTATAACTTTGGCAGGTCTGTCGCACATAAAATCCTCAGCTTTTCTTTTCACTTGATTACTAACTATTTGTCTGTTTAACACACATTTGTCCAAATGTTCATGTTCGTGTTCACCACTTTTCCTTGAAAAAACTAAATGTGTTTCTGGTCCTAGAGTGTACAATTTTGCATTACACTTGCGTTTAACACAACACCAACAAGTTTCATTCGTACTTTTTAAAACCTTATAATTATAAAACTTATAATTGTCAAACAAAATTAGAGGTTTTCCTCTTTCACTCGTTATCACACGCAGATCCATCTTTAGATATTTGTGTAAGGGGATAATTGGAGTAACTGATCACTGATCAGATTTAAATATATTGAGAGGAAATGAAGGTGATTTGGCACTGCCCATTTAATGTAAATAAATATTTTCATTGGTCCACGTAATGGACAATGACAATGAAATGCCCTTATTTCTTAAAATGCGAATTAAAGGGATTAAGAACCATACGGACTGGCCTTATACCTGGCCGGCTCGGACTGCAATTCGAGTGTGTCATTAGGGGGGATTTTGGGGACTGGACTGCAATTCGCGTCTAGGATTAAGGATCCCCTACTTAAGCTCAGGTAATATGAATTAACCGGACTGCAATTCGAGTGCGCCCGAAAATACTACGATTTCATGAATGTCGTCAAGAATGAATACAAAGTTCTCATCTTTTATTGTTTTAATATTCATTGTTTTTAAAATGTCGATAACATCCGCTCTATTTTTTGGTAAGCGTGGTAAAGTTTTGCGTCTGTTATTATACAAGTTGTTACGAATTAAATGAATATCTTTTACAGAAATTGTATTGAACTGCTCGCTGTTTTCTTCCAATGCTGAATGTATTATTTTTGATGGCTTCTCGCAAATGCCATCGACTGCTTTGCGTTTAACACTAGCACTTATTACTTGCCTGTTTAATTTTTTTTACGTTTACTTCATGAGTATGTTGTAATTCAGCACGATTGATTAAGTTTTCTCCAGAGCCCACAGTATAAACTTTAGCCTTACATGGACGATTTGCACATCGCCAACAAATTTCGCCACTTTTTAATATCTTGTGTTTTGTAAATTTAACAGAGTTCACTATTAGTACTCCTTTTCCACGTTCACTTATACTTAGAAAGCTCTCCATAATGTATTTGAAAATTGAAAGATCTTTACAGAATAACTGTCTGCCACAAACTGAATTATTTTTGAAGTAATCTTATGAATGTACACTAAGCACCCTACCCACTGGATACATTTCTGAAAATCAATTTAATGAGCACCAAGTGCCCTACTTAATGGATAGTTTTCTGAAAATAAGATAATCCCTTGCTCGGGGACGAGTTTAGTTTTGGGATTAAAGGACCCATCTTATCATGGGGACGAATTTAAGGGTAAGATTATCGGGCAGTACCTGCACGAGGACGAATTTAGGGCCGCCCAGCAATACAACGATCTGGACCCAACATGTGAACATTCAACAATGGGTTGTGCAAAGCTTTTGTCTCGGCAGATATTCCATTGGGCAAACTAAAAAATGAACATCTAGCAGGATTTTTGGAGAAGTACACATCACAGAAAATTTCTGATGAATCAACTTTAAGAAAAAACTACGTGCCCCATTTATTTCAATCTACATTGAAAACGTTGCAAGACAAGGCTGAATAAAGGCAAATTTGGATTTCCCTTGATGGAACCACTGATGTAGAGCAAAGGTGTGTAGACAAGTTTGTATTTGGAATTCTTGCAGATGAGGCCGAAAGTTCCAAATCATATTTAGTTAATTTAAAAGTTTTGGATAAGGTAAACCACAGTACGATCGCAGGATTTTTTAACGATTCAATGAATATATTGTATCCTAGTGGCATCATATATGAAAACGTTCTCGTAACTTGTACAGATGCTGCCCCATATATGTGCAAAGCAATGAGAGGGCTGAAGGTATTGTACCCATAAATGATTCATGTAACATGTGTTGCATATGGACTACATCGTCTCTCAGAATATATAAGATCTACATTCCCTAATGTTAATTCACTAATATCGGCGATGAAAAACATATATTTGAAAGCTCCTAGCCGAGTGCAACGTTTCCGAGAAAATGTTCCCGATGTTGCACTACCTCCAGCACTAATTGTGACAAGATGGGGCACGTGGATTAATGCTGCAATATATTACGCTGACAATTTTGAGAAAATAAAAAAAAAATGTCGAAAAGTTAGATCCGGAAGAAAGTCAAAGTATTCGAGACGTGCAGGCAACTGTTCTCCTCCGACAAAAGCATTTGTGAGGATCTTATATACATTTGCTCTAACTTTTCACATGTTGCGTGATGGCTTGTGATGGCACAAGCCATCACCAAATTAGAAAAGAAAGGAATTGAATTAATTGAAAGTGTAACAATCAATGAGAAGTTAAGTTAAGTTAAGTTTGGAAAAACTCACACACAAAGAGTTTTACAACGACGTTGGCGACGTTTGTTCCTTAAAATATGTTCCTATTGTTTCGTGTGATGTGGAGAATATTTTCATGTTATAAAAACATGCTTGCCGACAACCGATTTTTTTTTTTATTTAATAATTTATCAAATTATGTGTAATTGTCAAATGCATAAAAAAATTATAAAAAATTGCAATTTGCGTTTCTCTTGCATATTTAAGTGCATATTTTAAACATTTTTAGTGCATATCAGTGCATATTTTCAATATTTTTAGTGCATATTTAAGTGAATATTTTCAACATTGTTAGTGCATATTTACATGCATATTTTGGGATTTTTTAGTGCATAACTATCCTAAACCTACTTATCACCATACAAAGCATTACTGTTCCTGGTTGCATTCTATTTCGTGCCTTGCTCAGTATTCTGTTCATTGAACTTGTAATAGATGTATGTAATATAGATGTAATGATGTAATGTATGTAATGTATGTGCCTTAGAGGTAAAGAAGGTTGTCTAACCTACCGCAACGACCACGCATAGAAGTTTAGTAAAAAGAGTATACACATGGCAGTTGTGTTGTTCAGTCGATTCCTAGATCCACTCCCAGATATATAACATGGCACAGCTTAACGGACATTAAAAGGAGAAATAAAAAGAAGACGTGAAAATGGAAAGCAGAGAGCAAAAAAAGAAAGCAGAAAGAAAAAAAGGAAAGCGGAAAGCATGGAAAGCAGAAGGCGGAAAGACCCTATGGGGTCGATAGCCTAATAAAGATTGTTTATATATATATATATATATATATATATATATATGGAAAGCAGAGGTATGAAATATACTCCGCCGGTGTAGAATTAGACTCAAAACTAGGAAAAAACGCAATGTGCACATTTACTGCATTTAATGGGCGAAGAAGCCATTGCAATCTACAATAGCTTCACATTTAGTGACGATGATAAGGACAAAATTACTGTACTAAAGAAGAAATTTAATGACTATTTCATTCCAAAAAAGGACCTAACCTACGAGAGATATAAATTTTTCACGTCCCGCCAAAATGAGGAAAGCACAGAACAGTATGTCACGTCATTAAAAAACCAAGCAAAACAGTGCGAATTCCCTGAAAATTTTAAAACGGAATTAATAAAAACGATGCTAATCATTGGGATAAAAGATGAGAAGGTTCGAGAGCAACTTCTACAACATCAAGAGTATACCCTGTAAAAAGCAATCGAGACATGTGTGTTAACCGAAACATCCAGACAGCAGCTTCAGGATATGAAACAATCAACGAGTGGAGACAAGACAAGAAATTATAAAGAAGTGGATCAAGTAAGAAATCAGAAGAAAACAACACAAAAATTCCGAGAAGATTCTTCAAGATCGAACGAAAATAGAAATTACAATCAGGTACAAAGAGAAATTAAAGACTGTTCAAGATGTGGTAAATCACATCCAATAAATAAATGTCCTGCATACGGTAAAAAATGTTTAAAATGTAAAAAGGACAATCACTTTGCAAATAAATGTAGGAATAAATCTGTAAACCAAGTGAATCAATCGGATAATTGTAATGATCACTTGAGTATACACAATTAATAATGGAAACAAAAACGTCAATAATTTTAATCATTGCATTATAGAGTTGAGTATAGGTGAAGATGCAGATGTCAAGGCTAAATTTAAAATAGATACGGGAGCAAGTGTCAATATAATTTCCTACTTTGAACTAAAAGCGTGTAAATTTAATTTAAAAAATATTGAGAACATTAAGGAAAACTTAGTCACATTTACTGGAGATAAAATTCCTATACTGGGAAAATATTATCTAGATTTATACTATAATGGAAATTGTTTCAAGAAAACTGAATTCTTTGTAGACAAAAGTAATAATGGGTCAATCTTAGGTTTAAAAACATGTATTCATTTAGGAATAGTAAACATAAAAAATGATTAGGATATTAAATTCATTAATACAGTTAATAAAAACGAAATTAAAAATTATGAAGAATTAACCAATAGATATAAAAATGTATTTGAAGGTATAGGTAAAACAAGTAAGCCATATCACATTGAAATACAAAAACATGCAAAACCAGTAGTAAATCCAATAGGAAATGTACCTTTTGCTATACAAGATCAATTTAAAAAATGTTTAGAAAATTTAGAAAAATTAAAAATAATAGAAAAGTTCAAGGCAGCTCAGAATGGATAAATTCATATGTACTAGTTAGAAAAGAAGATGGTTCTCTACGAATCTGCTTAGATTCAAGAGATTTAAATGAAGTTATAATAGATAGGAAATACAAAATACCAAACATGGACGAAATAACAAGAAATTTGAATGGTTCAAAAATATTCACAATATTCGATGCAGCTAGTGGATTTTGGAACATTCCATTAGATGAAAAATCTAGTAAGTTATGCACTTTTGCAACCCCTCATGGTAGATACAAATTCAATAGACTACCATTTGGTATTAAAACTGCTAGTGAGGTATTCCAAGAAACTTTTCAAGAAATTTTTCATATAAAAGGTGTAGTAATCTATGTCGATGATATTTTAATTCATGCCGAGACTAAAGAAGAACATGACAAAATATTGGAAGAAGTATTTAAGATAGCTAGAGAAAAAAATATAAAATTTAATAGAAACAAATGTAAATTTGGTCTAGATGAAGTCAAGTATTTAGGACATAAGTTTTCAAATAAAGGTATATCAATGGATGAAGATAAAATTGAAGCCATCGTAGGAATACCCAAACCAATTAATAAAAAATATGTCCAAAGATTCCTAGGTTTCATAACTTATGTAGGAAAATTTATTCCAAACTTATCAGAAATTACTCAACCATTAAGGGATTTAATTAAAGATAACAATATATTTTCATGGGAACACCCTCAAGAAAAAGCATTTAACGAATTAAAAAAGATAATTTCACAAGAACCAATTTTAAAGTATTTTAATCCAAGAGAGCAAATAACAATATCAGTTGATGCATCTAGCTCAGGCTTAGGAGCAGCACTTTTGCAAAATGAAAAACCATGTGCATATGCTTCTAGAGCTATGACAGAAACTCAGCAAAGATATGCTCAAATAGAGAAGGAACTATTAGCAATATGTTTTGGCGTACAAAAGTTCTATCAATATGTTTATGGAAGAGAGTTTACAGTTGAAACCGATCACAAACCATTAATATCCATATTCAAAAAATCATTAAACTCATGTCCAGCTAGATTACAAAGGATGCTTTTGACATTACAAAAATATCAAATAAATTTAGTTTACAAACCAGGCAAATATCTAATAATAGCTGATACATTATCACGAGCAACAGTAAATAAAGTATTCGAAGATAATTTAGAATTAAACGCTCAAGTATGCCTAATCGAAAAAAAATTAACAATGAAAGAGGACAGGTTAAAACAATTGATAAAAGCAACTGAAGATGATGAAGAATTAAAAATGATAAAAACCTTTATTAAGGATGGATGGCCAAAGAGCATAAATAAAATGACAGTAAATTTGAAACCATTTTACAAATTAAAGTCAGAAATAACAATGGGAAGCAATAACTTAAAATATATGAATCAAAGGGTCATTATACCAAAATCATGGAGAAACAAAGTCCTTGAAGACATACACACAGGTCATTTAGGTATAAATAAATGCATATCGAGAGCAAAATTTGCATTATATTGACCTAATATGATAACACACATAGAAAATGTAATTAATAGATGTTACGTATGTAATAAATATTCAAACTCGAATAGAAGAGAGCCTATGATAAATCATCAAATAATTAAAAAACCATGGCAAAAAATAGGAATTGACTTATTTGAAATACAAGGTGAAACATTCCATATTGCAGTGGATTACTATTTAAAATATCCCGAAATCATGACGTTGAACAAAAATCTAACTTCCAAAAATGTAATCAACAAATTAAAATCCATATTTGCTAGACATGGAATACCCAAAATTGTTGTATCAGATAGTGGAAGACAATTCATCAGTGAAGAATATGAAACATTTTCCAAAGAAAGGAATTTTCAAATAACTAAATCATCCCCATATCACCAACAATCCAACGGTTTTACAGAAAGATGAATTCAAACCATTAAGAAATTAATTAAAAAGACATTAGAAAAAAAAGAAGACATATACTTAGCTTTATTAAGTTACCGTAACACCCCAGTCTATGATACCTACACACCATCTCAGATATTAATGTCATGATACTTAAGTGACAACTTACTCATTAATGAAAACAAACTAAATTCTCAAATTATAAATAAGACAAAACTAAAGAACAAAATTGACACAAGACAAATCAAATCAAAAATTTATTATGACAAATCAGGTGTACGTTCAAACGTTGAACTTAGAAATGGAATGCAAGTTTGGTTCCAGGAAAAGACTAAAAGCCCTTGGAAACTAGGAAAAATTAAGAATAAAATAAGAGAAAGAACTTACAAAATAGAAGAAGAGGATGGAAGATGTATAATAAGAAATAGTGTTTACATTAAAAACTTCAAAGGTTCAAACGAAGTGATACAACGTTCAAATTTTGTATATAATAATAATATTGTAAATGATAACATTGCAGATGATAATATTGTAAATGACAACATTACAGATGATAATATTGTAAATGACAACATTACAGATGATTGTATTGTAAATGATAACTTTGTAGATGATAACATTGTAAAAAGAGTGAACTGTAAAAGAGAAACCAGAAAACCACAATGACTGTATGACTATGTGACGTAATAAGGGAGATGTAATAGATGTATGTAATATAGATGTAATGATGTAATGTATGTAATGTATGTACCTTAGAGGCAAAGAAGGTTGTCTAACCTACCGCAACGACCACGCATAGAAGTTTAATAAAAAGAGTATATGTGTATACAGGGAAGTTGTGTTGTTCAGTCGATTCCAAGTCCACTCCCAGATATATAACAGAACTGAACGATCTTTCTACTGAGGCTGTTGTTACAGGAATGACAAGAAGGATTTCACCGAGCTTTTGTAACTCATAATAACCCATCTCAGTTAATATTTTTGACACAGGATTTTCGTCTGCTGTATGTGTTTTACTTTCTTGCATAGATTTTAAAAAATAATTACAAGATTTCAGATCTGCACGTACAACTTCTGTGTTGAGAATCGGAAAGTTGTCACAAAACTTTCTGACTTCGGTTTCTTTTACGTTATATAATCACTGATAGGTCTTAAATTTACTTGCAAATACCAAAGTATCTATTGATTTCGCATTAAATCTATCTTCAATTTCTTTAATTACATTTTCGCAGTATTCCTCCGTAGTTGCAAATGTTTTTATTGGATCTTCATCATCAATCAGGTACACTTCAGATTTAATGTCCATTATCTTGTATCAAACATTGTTTTGCAAATCACTATAATTACATTCACACAGCTTTGCAATATCTTTTAAGTGCAACTCTGTAGTAATGTAATTACTATAGTAATAAAGGGATGACTGTCACTAAACTCAAACCCTTCCTTTGCAAATCATTGCTGAGGTAAGAAAGTGCACAAAGTATTTAATTCATTAGATGGCAGATGCGTCAGATTTTAATAAAATACCTCCTGCCAATAATGCATGGTCTGCTCCCTCTTTGTGTATATGCTCACAAGCTATCAAAATTGATGTTATACTCCTAAAGATAGCGTTCACTATCCTGTAATGAGATAACCATCTCACTTCAATGAATTCTGGTATCTTGAAAATAGGATCACTGATTAGTGCTTGAATTTCATGCAAACTATTTTCTTTTTAGGCTATTTATTGAATAGCTTGTTATGTCCTTCACGATGTGTAAAAACCGTTTGAATTTCTGGTTTCTATGTCTGCAGGAAGCTGCTGCCAGCGATAAGATATGTGCTCAACAGTGTACATAATGAACATCTGTGTTTGTCTTTTCAGAAAATTTTCTTCTTACACCTCCAATATTTCCAGCCATAATAGAAGCACCATCAAATCCAAAGGCAATAATATTCTCATAATTTAAATCAAGATCAGTTAGCTTCTTATCGATAACATCTGCAATAGTTTGTGCTTTTCCATTAGGGATTTTTATTATTTCTAAAAACTTTTTCGTGGGCACTCCATTTTCTACAATTATTAACATTATACTAAGTTTAATTTCATTTCTTAAAGAAGTGCTTTCATCTGCCAAAATAAAAAACTCCTCTCTCAAAACTTCACCTATGCATACCATTAGTTCAGATGCAGTGTCCTTGCTGCTATAATTCGATCTATAACTTTGAGATTTTCTCCATATTTTAAAATAGTCATTCAACTTATCAAGAAGGCTTTACCATACGAAGCAAATAATGCAAATGAACCTATGTTTTATCTCCAACCATCATTTAGTTACAAAGGATTTCTTTGTTATCATCATGTTCTGTTGAATCAAGTCATAATACAAAATAAGTCACATATGCCAATTTGTTATGGCGGAATTGACATTTAAATATCTCCATTTATACCTAAATGTACCCAATCACCCTGTATGTCAAATTGAATTAAAAACTGTCGAAATTGCAAAATTTACGATTATAGTTGTCAAAATCCGTTAAAGTTTTAATATATATTTATCATTACACCTTCTACCAATTAGTGTAGGTGTAAAGTTTTAATATGATTCTAATTTGTACAATTCCCGACTGAGACATTCAAAATCTATAAAATTCAAAGCTTCTGCTGAGAAAATCTATTATTTGTTCTGTCTACAGTTTATGCCTAAATTTGAAATTTTGTCAACTTTTGATATGCTAGTTTTAAAATGAAAACATCTATCAGTCACATACCTGCACGTCAAATTCTCAACTAAATCCGTCGAAATCTGTCAAATCTTCAATTGCAACTGTCAAAATATGTCAAATTGTTACCTTCGGCTATAAAAACCGGTCAATTTTTTAATAGATACTGCCAAAATGTGTCTATTTCTTATGTCCCAGTGCAAAAATGTAAAAAGCTATCAGATCCCACGTTAAAAATAACAGTGATACTAGAATAAGAATAAGAATAATTTATTTACGTGCTATTACATAAAGTTTACACATGTCATACAAATTAGAACACACAAAATTTGGACACAATTAATATAAAGTCATAATACATCAATACCGGTTCGATACTAACATAGAGAGAAAAATACAATACAATTTCATTGTACTACATAAAAACTCACATTTTTGATTAGGATTTATTAAGTTTAGCTATTTTTTTTTTGTCATAAAAAGATTAGCATTAATATACTGATTATAGCAATTATTGTGCTTTAATTTTTAATTTATTTGTTATCAATAATGTTAAAAATCTTTGAAAATGATTGGAAAATGCACCTCGTCTTTCGGACTCTGCAATTTCGCCATTGGGATTAAAATTCATAGTATTTATAAAATCATTATCGATAATGAAAACGCCACTATTTATAATATCCCTGGTAATGATGATTTTGGTAAATAACTGAAATTAATTGTTTCATATATTCCTAATATTTATTTCACTGATATTTTACTTAACGCGTATTATAATAATTGGCGAATTTATGATACTCAATATTTTACTTCGCCTATTTTAAAGCAAATCTCACAAAAATATTGTGCAAATTAATTTTTGGCAACGCTTCAAGGCTCTCGAAACGTATTGGTTCACATAAAATCGAGTATATTTTTAAATATGATACTTACAACGCAGTTGATCGTGGATTTGGCGAATTATAAATATAGACCGGTAATACTTAAATCAATTTCGTTAATGGAATGATAGCAAGTTAAATTATCCAGAGTACGTAATGTAATAATAATCGTTTATTTGCTATTACTACCTGTTTAATAATTTACATCGAGCTTTTTCTTAATGGAACTAGAACTAGAAGACATGGAAGAAGGGTGGGTGCAATTAAGAGAATGCATAAATGATACGCAAGTATATGTTGCGGTGTTAACAGTAAGACGAATAAGAAGCAGACAAAATGGTGGAATGAAGAATTAAGTATTGCAATAAGAGAGAAGCAAAAGGCATGGATGAGGGACCTATCCAAACACAACCAGGAAGCCAACAAAGAGTATCGAAGTAAAAGGAAAGAAGCTAAGGAACAAGTAAAAAAAACTAAGATGAAAACATAGGAAGAGTTTGGAGACATGTTGGAGAGAAACAGCAGAGAAAATCAAAAATTATTCTATAAAATAGTAAAAGACAGCAGGAGAGACGAAGATATAATAATAAACAAATCATGGAGAAAAATTGAACGTGTTACAAGAAGACATGATGATAATGGCAAAATGGAAAGAATACTTCGAATAACTACTTAGTACAAGCAGCAGTAATAAAGGAGAAGCGGAATATGATCTAGAAAATGATATGGAAAACCAAGAAAATATAGAAGAAGAAGATGATGAGCAGTAACATTAGAAGAGTTAACACATGCTGTGAATAGTATCAAACGAGGAAAAGCGCCAAGAGATGGAATCGAGGCAGATATGTTGATGGAAATAGGTGAAGTAGCAGTGCAGAGACTACATAACTTGATAAAAAAATATATAGAAAGAGGAGATATAAGAATACGAACAGACTGACAAACATCATTGATCGTACCAATACATGAAAACGGAGATAGAAAGAAATGTACAAATTATAGATGGATAACGCTTATAAGTACAGGGATGAAGATACTAGAGAAGATAATAGATAAAAGAATAAGAAACAAAATGGAAACAACGTTAGAACAAAGTCAAAGAGGATTCAGAACAGGAAGATCAATACAAGATCACATAATTACAATACAGCAATTAATAGAAAAAGTGGTGCAATGTGGACAGAAATTGTATGTAGGTTTTATAGACCTGGATAGAATGGCTTTTTCAGCCATTTTCAAAGGGTTATACAGGGTCCGTCATTACACCTACCGTCTTCTATAGCTCTTAATGTGTTAGGAATTGCTATAGAGCTGTAATTCGGAAAAATGTTTGTCTTTTAATTCCACATGGAATGACATTACATTTTCTTCAAAAATATATTAAAGGAAAAAGGTGAAAAATACAAAACGAGCGTCATGCCAGCTGTGGTTGCTATGGATGAATTTGTAATTAACAGAACAATTAGAAATTGTCATTTACAGTTTTTAGTTGTTCAACACTGTGTTATTATCGAGTGACACCTGTAACGGTCCGGAAACGCCTTCGACAGAAACTGCCTTTTTAATAATTAATTTGGCGCACAGACCTCCACTGTAGGCGACCGTACTCACATTTTTTTTGTTGTGGTGACGTGTTTCCTATATGTGTGTGATTTTTAAAATCGCCGGCGAAACGCCGCCATAAAGACAGAAACGACTTGCCTTCCTGATAGTGCAGACGTGCCAGAGGTCCCGTTTTAATTGGTATACCACCTTCCGGTTTCCGGGATAATAAACGGGGACTCATTTAACCACCCTTGAGGGGATTGAGGCACCGAGCACAAGGCAAGGTACTATCCATACGCTCACAACATCCGAGTAAGTACTTAAACCCGACATTTTTTTTCCTTTTCGTAAAGCCACGTGTCCAGCCATTGTTACTAAGGCCATGTGCTTTGCAGGCGTTTTTTTACGGGGTAAGGGCTAAGTAGCTCAGCCAGCCAGTTCTTGGCTAGGGGCAGCGACCATCCTGCTCTGAGGTCTGGAATCAAGTGATCGGCGTTCCCGACGCTTATCGGCCGCCGCCCGCCCAGGAGCCGAGCTCAGCCCGCCAGCAAAGTCGCAGACCAGGAACACAGGCCAGATCTTTATATTTATTTTTTGTTCTCATTTGAATTTAATTCCATTTGATATATCGTTTATTTCTTTTGTGTAAAATTTGCGTTACGTTTTTCGTGCCGTACGTGTTTTGCGCTTGTGTAAGAAAAATGTCGCTCCGACGGCCCTTTGAATCGCGCGATTAGAAGTTCGCGATATTCGGCCGAATATGGTGAACCCTGCGTGATAGGGTTGCGGACGGAGGTATTTATTTCAGGAAGCGTAGGCACGGTGTCCTGTCGTTTATGAGAATAAACGCCGATATTTTACACCACAAAATTCACACCTGTTATTTTTTGTTCCCCCCACGTTTTCTCGATCGGGCATTCTTTTCAGTTTTCAGTTCCTATTCTCACTGCGAGATTTAAATCTGGTGGTGTTGGCGCCATATGGTCAGCCGTTGCGACAGTTCGTGATTTCTGAACTTCGCTGACTGTCTGCCGTCCACCAACGCAGGTAGGGTGGAGCCTCCCTTTGTGACGAAGTAGGGACCAGGTTAAAATTACGTGGAGCCTTTTTTAACCCCCCCACTCTCTGACACCGAGAGCCTGGCCCTCGTCACTGCTTCGAAGGGACCCTCCACTCGCTCCACGGCCTAACGCGCTGATTGCCCTTCAGGTACGTCACACACCCCACGAACCAGCTGAAATTACTCAAATAGCGCAAGCTGCTATAGAAGGATTGCTGCCTACACAATCGGCGAGTATTTATGAAGTTGCATACCGAAGATTAATTAAATGGTGCATGGAGAAGAACGTGGACAATTATTCGCAAAATGTGTTGATAGCTTATTTTACCGAACTGAAGCAGAAGAACAACATGAAATGTTCGTCTATGTCAGTGATTTCTAACGGGGGCGGTACCGCCCCCCGGTGAGCGCAAAGGGATTTAGGGGGGCGTTTCTGGCCCAAGGTATATTTAGGGGGCGTTGAGGACCAGCCCCCGCCCCCCGGGCAAAAACGGAGTTCCGTCAGAGCAAGAGTGTAAACCTAAAATCTACAGATCACATTCAAAAGAACAATTGAATGTTGGCTCCACCGAATCAACATGGGATTCCCCGTACTGACCGATATCTGTATATGGGCCCACTTTGAGAGCCTGGGGATTACCCCGCTTGCCCGGTTTGGTGTGCAAGGTGCCGGAGCAGGGGCGCTCCGGCCTGCATTCTGACTTCCTGACTGACACGCAACGAGTCAAGTATATTTTACCTATTGTTTTTGGATTGTAATTAATTGTCATATTGTGATCATTATTGTAAATAAAGTAATATTCATATTAAGTGGGCCCGGTAATTAAAAATATATCGTTGGTAAAATAACTTTTGGAATAGAGGTAAGTACTTACATATTATCTATTGTTATATTTGATGGGCTGCAATTTATGTACATATACTTCCAAATATTTAATATTTTTTGTTTCGTATAATTTGTTTTAATCTTTAATCGCCTGTAATATACAATGTGTCTTCGGATAGATGTTATAAGATTTTTTTATAGATACATTAACCAAACCTATAGGAATGATTATTTCATGTTTTGAAAGTAAGCCCTGATCCTTGGTTTAAAAAAAAAATTGAACCCACATTTTGGATTTTGAGTCAATAGGAAATTGATAGTTCAGGAAAGGTTTGTTTTCTAAGCGGTAAAATATATTAATTATGACATACATACGGCAAACTATTATTATTAAATTGTAAATGCAAAATATGTATAGTTTCGTATAATTACACGTGTAACAGCGAAGCGTTGTTCACTGCTTCCTGAAAACCACGATATGTTAATATTTTTGAACCAGAATCGTTCTTTATTGTAAGAATAAATCGTTATTTTGATCGCCGTGCGAATTTAGCGTTGTTTTTCTACTGCGGGTAATTTAGTAACTTTTTTAGTTACTTAGTAACTTATTTAGTTACATCAGAATCTTACGATATCCTAAGTAAAATAAATATACGTTTAATTATATTTACACGTGTAGAATAAATACACGTTTAATTATAATTACACGTGTAAAATAAATACACGTGTGATTACACGTGTAAAATAAATACACGTGTGATTACACGTGTAAAATAAATACACGTGTAATTACTTCTATCCTGGGACACTCTGCATATTGGGCTATGTAGACCCAAATAGTGTTTGATGCTGCGCGCAAGACATTTTAACTAACTTTAAATTTTTAATTTTGTTTTTAAATTGGTTGGTTCTGCGCTAACAACAACTTATTGTTATTATTTTTCTTGTTTTATTTTTAAGATATGTCGGAATCAAAGAAAAAATGTAGACAATACAATGTCGAATATTTAAAATAGGGTATTATTCAGTCACACACAAACAAGCCATTGCCAATGTGCCTGATTTGCCAGAAAGTTTTCTCAAATGAAGCCACAAAACCTTCACGATTACAAGAACATTTGAGCAAAATACATCCTGCCATAAAAGATAAAAAATTATCTTACTTTCAAATGCTCAAAAATCAACATTCGAGACGTCCAACTTTAGCCGGTATGTTTTCAGCAGCATCAAAACAAGACAATGATGGGTTACGTGTATCTTACAATATTTCGTTGCTTATTGCTAAATCGGGAAAACCGCACACTATTGGAGAAGAATTAGTACTGCCAGCTGTGAGTGAAGTTCTCCGTACTGTACTTCACAAGTCACCTTCAGATATTATTAAAAAAATCCCCTTGAGCAACAATACTGTACAGAGACGAATCGACGAAATGTCCGAGGATGTGGAGAGTTCTCTAACCGAATTTTTGAAGACGACCGAATTTTCTATACGGCTCGATGAGTCTACATTGCCTAACAATGAGGCATTACTTCTATCGTACGTTCGCTTCATAAGAGATGAGAATATTTGTCAAGAACTATTCGCAAAAAAATAGAAACTGATACTAAAGGAAAATCTGGAACAATATTTTAAAGAAAACGATATCTCTCTGAATAATATAGTGTCCGTTGCTACTGATGGTGCTCCGGCAATGGTTGGACGATACCGCGGGTTCATTGCATATTTAACAAAAGCTGTACCAAATGTAGTCGCCATGCATTGTGTGATTCACAGACAACATTTAGTTGCAAAAAACCTTAGTGATCGCCTTCATTGCTCGCTGCAGTACGAAATTACAGGGGTTAATAGAATCAGAAGCAATTTTCTTAACGATAGATTGTGTAGAAACCTTTTGATGAAAACGACCAGGACTTTAATTGTTTACTGTTGCACACAGAAGTTCGATGGTTGTCAAAGGGTACTTGTCTGCAAAGATTTTATGAACTATTTGACTCAGTTATAACGTTTCTAAAAAAAAAGATGATTCTTTAAAAGAAGATTTATTGAAATTTAAAAATGATATAGTAAGACTTATTTATTAAATTTAACGAAACCAATCTGCAGCTACAAGGAGATGATTTGAATTTAATCAAAGTTAAGGCAATAATTTCGGCATTCATGTCAAAACTTGCATTACACAAATTACATTTGGGTCGGAGACAATTCCATCAGTTTCAAAATCTTTCCTCGGTGAAAATAAATGATGATGACATTTTGGTTTATTGCCAGCATTTAGAAACCCTTAAAGAAGATTTTTTTAATAGATTTCATGATATCCTCAATATGAAAATTCCGGACTGGGTCTTGGAACCTTGCACAAACATTGAAACAGCAGAAGTATTTTTACAGGAGCAGCTCATAGAATTGTCAACAAACGAAGAATTAAAACTAACATTGAAACATGGCTACCAAGCATGTTGGCTTCAAAAATAAATTCCAATTTTATATCCCACTTTATGGGGTGCAGTAAAGAAGTTTTTTCTAGCATTTCCATCATCGTATTTAGCCGAAAGAGGATTTAGTGTAGAATCCAATCGACTAATAAAAAAACGGAGCCGATTGTCAATAGTAGATCGCGGTGACTTAAGGTTGCTCATGACAAAACTAGCACCCAATATAGACAAATTAGTGTCATTACATCAAGCTCAGCCCTCTCACTAGTGCTATTTTTTATGTATTAGGTATGTGTATTTTTTTGTTAAGACCTTATAAAATATTTTTAAAAATGCATCTTTGTTTTTAAATATATACGTAGTATAATATAGTTCACCAAGAGGGGCGCTCTTGAAATGCTGCTTGAAAAGGTGAAAAACTTATATTGATTTTAAGTGAGATTTTATTTCTGAATGGGGGGCGGTGAGTAATTAGTTCTTTCGAAAGGGGGCGGTAGGCTAAGAAAGGTTGGGAACCTCTGGTCTATGTGGTCACAATACTCTATGTTACGGACAATATTGAGTATTAAAAATAAAGTGGATATTAGTAAATATTTACATCTTCGTGCATTCTTGAAGAAACAAAATTAAGCCTACATACCAAAAAAAGGCAAAAGTCCTAACTAAAGAAGAAATTGATAATTTCCTGTCTAATGCTCCAGATGGAAAATATTTGGGAATAAAGGTAAAATTACTTTATGCCTAAAAGTTTGAAATCATGCCTGTTTGTTTTAGGTTATTTTGATATTTGGGATATCTGGTACCTGTCGGTGTGATGAGCTGGTAAAAATGAAAGTTCACGATATTGAAGACTTAGGATCGACTTTGCTAATAAAAATCCCTGCTAGTAAAACTCCCAAGACACGATCATTAACTGTCATTGGCGATGTATACATAAATACATACAAAAATATGACTAGCTGGTATGGAAGACCAGAGATTTTTCCTAAGATACCATAATGGAGTCTGCCATCGAATAGTAATGGGAATTCATAAAATTGGAGAAGCATCCAAAGAGGTATCATCTTATTTAACGTTACCAAATTGGAAGGAATACACTGGTCATTGCCTACGACGAACTTCGGCGACATTGCTGGTAGCCGGAGGTGCTGACATTACCTGTTTGAAACGCCATGGTTGATGGAAATCTAGTATGTGGCTGAAGGGTACATCGAGGAATCTTTAACAAATACGAAAGATATTGCAATGAAAATTCTGGAGCCTAACAACTTCATTGAAACTGCGAATGAACTTGAGACTCATCGTGAAACAGCAAATCGATCCAGTATTAATAACACTAAATTTGTAGCAGGTGTTGCTGGCAGTAGTGGGTTTAATTTTCAGAGCGCCGCTATAACTAACTGTACATTTAGTGTACATTTTTGTAATAAAGAAAATCACAAATAAAAGTATAGTTATGAGTATTATTTACTTTAACTAGCTGTACATTTAGTGTTATTTTTTGTAATAAAGAAAATCACAAATAAAACTGTAGTTATGAGCATTATTTACTTTTTCTCCGCCGGCAGGCAGAGTGTAAGAACCTAATAATATTAAAATCCATAATTTTACGAGTCGGAACAAAACTGCGTAAATATCATAGCGGGCCGCGGCCGACGACGCGTTAGCCCAGCGAGGTCATTCATTTTGCTGACTTCGTGGTTTTGGGCAAATGTAAACAAGCACACGATCAAAATGATGACACAGAGAAATAGGTCGTGGGAATACGACGGGAACTCGAAACGGCGATTGCGTAATTCGGTGACGCGTATGGGAGGGCGTCAATTTGCAGCGGTAAGCAAAATTATCATAGGACGGGGGAAGAAGAGTAAAAAGTGGGGGACCAGTATGCCAGTATAAATAGAAGTGCGGCACTCAAACGGAGCCAGTTAGATGTACCGATCGGGACAGAACGTCACGCTGTCCGACGACGACTCATATATTTTAAACATTAATTCCTCAGGTGAATATATAACACAAGTTTATCAAATGTAATTCACACTAACAATTCCAAAGTCAATTCCATACTAATAATGTAACCTATCTAGTGATATTACCGCGCCTTGCCGCTGGTAATGAACGAAGTTTAATAAGGGTATGAAATGTAGGGAGCCTCACGCCACTGCGGAGTTGACCCATACTGCATTTTATACCTTGTCCTGACAATATTTTCGTACTGACAGGAGAATATTGTAACATGCCTTCCTTTCCGCCGTCGCAAAACATTTGATCAAACATCTTTTCACACTAACACTTCTAAAGTAATTTATCCATAATAATGTAACCTATCTAGTGATATTACCGCGCCTTGCCGCTGGTAATGAACGAAGTTTAATAAGGGTATGAAATGTAGGGAGCCTCACGCCACTGCGGAGTTGACCCTTACTGCATTTTATACCTTGTCCTGACAATATTTTCGTACTGACTGGAGAATATTGTAACATGCCTTCCTTTCCGCCGTCGCAAAACATTTGATCAAACATCTTTTCACACTAACACTTCTAAAGTAATTTATCCATAATAATGTAACCTATCTAGTGATATTACCGCGCCTTGCCGCTGGTAATGAACGAAGTTTAATAAGGGTATGAAATGTAGGGAGCCTCACGCCACTGCGGAGTTGACCCATACTGCATTTTATACCTTGTCCTGACAATATTTTCGTACTGACAGGAGAATATTGTAACATGCCTTCCTTTCCGCCGTCGCAAAACATTTGATCAAACATCTTTTCACACTAACACTTCTAAAGTAATTTATCCATAATAATGTAACCTATCTAGTGATATTACCGCGCCTTGCCGCTGGTAATGAATGAAGTTTAATAAGGGTATGAAATGTAGGGAGCCTCACGCCACTGCGGAGTTGACCCATACTGCATTTTATACCTTGTCCTGACAATATTTTCGCACTGACAGGAGAATATTGTAACATGCCTTCCTTTTCTCGTCGCAAACATTTGATAAACAGTGTGGCCTCATTAATCAATCGGTAGTTAAATAAAAAGTTGCGTCAGGGGAACATAACTTAATAATTTCGATATAAATAATTCAATGATATTTGTAATTAAATCGTATAATTAAACTTGCTCAGCCCTCCGATATTCACGAAATCTCAGAATTATGAATGAATGAAACGAATATATGTATGTGCTTAAATAGATAGAAAAGTAGAAGTAGAATAGAGCTTTATCATACTAATCTATAATCAATTTTGAATAACAATACCTATTAAAGTTTTTACGATCACATGGCTGATAGTGTTGGTAAACGCGAATACTAGCAATATCTCCGAATGAGGACACATTGGGTGCTTGCAGCACTGGAATCGCTTGAAGTACTTTAATGTGAAGTTATGTGATTCATTCCTATCCACAAGGTGGCGTTGAAATACATTGGTAGGCAGCGTGCTAATGAATTTCTATGCAGTGATGACATGTATCAGATATCCTTCTCGGCACAATTTGAAGATTGTGGTGCATGAAGTCGCTAAGTAACACTTTGTAATTCCAACCGTAGTGTTAATAAGTTACTCAGTTTACAAAATAAAATAAATCATTCAAATTCAAAGAATATAATAACTTTTCAATAATTATTAAACAAAGCTATTCCAAAATTTAAATAAATATAACTAAATAAATAACGTCCAATTAGAGTAACAAAATTGTCTTTTATTTACCTGTCGCTTGCATAACCTTTTAAAATGAATAAATAATATGAAATCCATGTATCTGTGTTTTACTTGCTAACAAAAATTCCTTACAGACACATTACCCATAAAACGAACCAAACTGAGTTATCACGATTTTGATTTAAAAATCAAACACAACGTGGAGTACTACCACTAAATCACGAGCCAAATCAATATTACAAATTACGAGAATTTGTAAATCACGAGCCAAATCAATTACTTGAATTATAAGAATTCATGTAATATGCAGTTAAAGAAATCAAATGCATCCAATTGCATTTAAGGATGAATTGCAGTTAAATAAATGCAATGAATAATAAATATTACAAATTATGAGAATTTGTACAACACCTGGGTTCGAACCGTTACAAGAGTAAACACTTTTTCACCTAGGAGAAATAGTGACTTTAAATTTGCGTATCCAAGGACCAAACTGTCACGTTTGTGATGTTTGAAGAAACAAATATTTACTAAATTTAATTGTGTAACTATTGTTTTACTAATAAATTCGGTTCATATAAATTTAATCAGTCCGACTCTGTCTCACGAAGAAGCTCGACACTAAAACACGATGTTATATTTCAAAATTGTGCCGAAAATTCCATGCTCGTCAATTAACACGTGAAAGCATTTCCTCTCGAAATTAGGCACATCGTCAAATAAATCAACGTGCGATAACCTCATAACCACCCACGAAACCAACGTGCCCGCATCTAAATCACATGCATCTAATTGTAAATTGCATTTTCTATCAAGCAGGGAAATTTCCACGTGCCAATTCTAAAAATAGGGCACGTGCGGTTAATGGACGTTTTTAACGAAAAGCCTGCCCAAGTTTACCTATAAATAAGCCAAAATTATAAATAGCCATTAAGACGCGTTTATTTTCCTGAAAATCTCCTTTCTGCATGAAATTAACACCTGGCCGTCACAGGTGTCTAGATTAATTTAATGCATGCGATGCTTTGTTCGATATGCTTCTATTTTGGTGTTCATTCAACTACAATTATATAGTTTGTTGTTGAATAATGCTATGCAACAATTGTAAAATAATTACATATACTTTATATAAATAATAATAATAATCCCTTCTGCTAACTAACAGTAACCAGAAGATATAAACGGTGTAAATAAATAACGGTATATAATTTATAAGTTACAAAATATCGTACAGGGTGGGGCAGAATGGAATACCACATTTCAAAAAAAATCACCGAAGGGTCACCTGACCAGGTAGAGTGACGCGGTTGGTACCTTTAGGTCGGGTGAACAATGGCAGTTCGTTTTGAATTAATTTGAACTTGAAAGTTTTAAACTTGGAAGTTCTCTAATATCTAATACTTTTGTGAAAAATATTGAATATCTCAACAACTATAGGGTTCAGACATAAGATATGCACCATCAAATTAAAGAGAAGAAAAAGACCTACCGAATAATGACATAAAATATGGGGCATTCCATTAAAAAAAAAAGGGTTATACCGCTTTGAAATTTGCAAAGTTTTGCATTTCTTTCTGGACACCCTGTATTACTAAATTCAAATTTCTCATTACAAAAAGGTTGCTTATTAACCACACTGCGACTATTGCTAAAACTTATTCTTACCTTAAAAAAACTTAAGTTGAGCTTGCTTATGCATGATATTTTGAAATAAAAAAAGTAAGTTGGGGGTACACTGTAAAATAATCCAAAACTAAATAGACAACATTGCAGAGGTTAAAATATGTCATCAGAAAACTTGAATAAATACAGGGTGTTCTATTTAAAAAAAAGTTTGATTTTGTTATTCCGCAAAATTGGGACACCCTGTATATTTGAAAATAATTTTACAGCATAAATATTATTAAACTGATAATTTTTTGTACGATATATTTTTTTCTATCTCTCGCGGGAAAGGCGCTAGCAAAGCCCGACGCACTGTTGCAGGACCCTGTATAATCTAAGACCCCGGATATACCCAAATGGGCGTGGGGGTGTAAAACGCTATTTCTTTGTAAACTCCTTTCATTCATTGCTATCTGTCTAACCTCACTCCACGATTTTCCTTTCTTCTTTGTCCATGTCTCTTTTCGTCTTCCTCCCCTCATTTTTCGTTGTGTTTTCGTTTCCCAGATTTTCTTAACTGGCACCTCCCTGCTCATCCTATGGAGATGTCCCCACCATTGCAGTTGTCTCTGTTCAATGAATTCACCCACCGAATCTATCTCTAAGATTTTTCTCTTATTTTTAGTACTTTTTATCTTGTCTCTACTCGTCACTCCTTGTACTCTTCTTAAGAGCTTTATCTCCATGGCCTGTATTTTATTCATATCTCTCTCTGCTAGTACCCAGGACTCGCAGCTAGATGTCAATATTGGTCTGTACACTGTCTTGAACACCTTTATTTTTGTGTGCTTTTCCATATCTTTCTTATTTATAAATCCTTTGCTCATTGCATAGTATGTCTTATTTGCTTTATCAATCATCTTATATATCTCGATATCTTGTGTCCCATTCTCGTGCAAGGTGACTCCTAGGACTTGATACGTTTCCACTTGCTCGATCTCCATTCCTTCTATTTCAATATGTATTACTTCCTTAGTTCTTGCTACAACCATTGTTTTTGTTTTACTTTTGTTCATTTTCATTCCATATTTTGTCAGTACCTCATTCCATATCAAATTTTCCTGCAAATGTTTTTCATTGTCTGTTATAATGCGAATCATCTGCGAATGCACATTTTAACACCTACACTCGCTCCAGATTTCTATTACTTATTTCATAGTCATTCCCTCATCTTCTATACTTTCGTTGTTGCTATTCACATCTACTACTCTAGTTTACGCTTGTCCTTTTCCCTTCTTTCGGGTGTAGAGTAAATTTTCAAGATATTCTTTCCATCTGTCCATAATGTGTTTTTCTTCTGTAAGTAGCGTCCCTTCTTTGTTTGCAATTCTTTTCATTTCCACATTCTTATCCTTTCGTAGGCTTTTGATTGTTTTGTAGAACAGCTTCTGGTTTCCTTTGCTGTATTTTTCTAGTTTTTCTCCAAAATCTCTCCAACTCTTCTGTTTTGATTGTATTTTTATCACTAATCACAACATAGGAATAATACTGAAAAATCTACAAGCAAAAAACTACAAAAATAAGTGTTTCGCGCTTTGCGCAGAGCAAATTCTGATATTAAATCGTGCATGACTAGCTTATTCATTATCTGATGTTCAATATATATATCATTGATAAATTTACTAAACTTTCTTGTGATATTGTAGATCGTAAGTAATTTCTTATAAACGTTGTTTTCAAAAATAATCGCTCACGGATATTGCAATGTTAACAAAATTCTTATAGAAATAAATATGTTCGGGAACGTTGCCTGCAGATCATTTTCCAAATGTATTCAAGAATGCTTTGTGGTTCTGTCATCTTCTGATGGTAAATGGTTTTTCAAGGATAACATTTCTTGAAAGAGGTATATCCCATCAATATCAGACTCTTTTCTTTGCTCATCTGTTTGCAAATCCTTGCAAGATTTTAACAACATTTCATTCGAAATGCTATTAATATTGTGCATAAAGCCAAATAAATCGTTGTAATCCACAAGTATTTGAAATCTGGTTTCGATAGATAATAAAGCTTGGTCCAATACACAAAAATAAAAATTTACTTTAAAATTGGTTTTGGATCTGAAATTGGCTCATCCGCAAATTGATACTCAAAAATTTTGTGTGTCCACTTCGCTCTTATATTTTCCACTGTAGAGAAATTACATTCAACCTTTAATTCCATAGCTAAAGTGTTAGCTGCAACAAGAATGTCTTCAAAACCTTTATCGGTACGAAATTTCTTTAAAATGTTTGTCAAATTTGTTAAATACGTCAAAGAGGACGTATTTATTGTGCATTTAGTTTTTGGTTTTGAAAAATTTTGCTGACTACGTTGATTTCAAATAAAATTTTATGCCAAATCGCAATTGAGCATAAACATTTTTGTAACTCGATATCTTTAATAGCAATGAATGCGCCATATGCACAGTTTGAAAGTATTTAGTTTTATCTACATAAATTTCGTATAAAGCGTCGTACACTTGTACAATGTGATACCGTAAAGACTTTATGGCATCGATTCTACTGGACCATTGAGTATCACTTAGTGGTTTAAAAATTAACTTTCCTACATATTTTTTAAGAACTGCCCATCTTTGTGTGCTTCCAGAAAAAAAAACGCACAATTCTTGAACAAGATGAAAAAAAATACAGTTTCATGTGAAATATTAACTGAATCATTAACGACCAGATTTAAACAATGTGCTGAACACGGCACAAAAAAGCAGGAGGGTTTATGTTTATTTATTTTTGTAATCCAATGTGCTTTCTTCGCATATTTGCACAATTATCACAGCCTTGCCCCCGCATATCAACATTTTTTAATTTCTAATTCAATAATTCTTCTAATAGAAATTCAGATATAATTTCTCCAGTACATTTTGTTATTGGACTAAATCCAAGAAAATGTTCCCTAAATTCTAATCTTTTCTAATCTAAGAGTAAACATCGTACGATAGCAGTAATCTGTTCTACATTGCTTACATCCGGTGTACAATCTAATATAATGAAAAAAATATCTCGACTTTCTGAGCAAATCCAATATACACTCAGATGCAAAGAAACCGGATCATTGGGTTATTGTTTGCAAAAGAACCATCTTTTTTTTTTAATTTTGATGTTGGTATAGTCCTTAGAATAAATATTTTAGTGTTTTACAATCAAAGAGACCGTCAGGATGTATAAAGAAGCAACATATGGTACTTATTATTTATTCAATGAACATTAATAAGCGAAAACGATAATGTACGTATACACGAAAGAAAATGCATTTCTGCAAAATAAACTTAACAGAGATCAATAATGAAAATAAAAGTTAGCTTGATCTTCAATGCACAATGCCGAATGAGCAATAGGTAGTGAAAAACGTATACCTTTTAATGTTATTTTCGCTTATTAAATAAACTGATAAGTATAATATGTTGTTTTTTTCTGCATGCTGATGGTCTCTTTGATTGTAAAACACTAAAACTTTCATTCTAAGGACTATACCAACATCAAAATTTAAAAAAAAAATGGGTTCTTTGCGACAACGACCCAATCACCCGGTTTTTTTGCATCTGAGTGTAGCACATTTAATTTTTGATCCAATTAGATTAATAATTTCATTTTGAATTTTGTCGAAAATAATGGGGAATTCGTTTATTGCTATCTTCTGCTTCTCAATACGCTGGATATGTTCTCTAATTACGATATCGAATTGTGTTATCATTTCGACGATCTTTATAATATTACCATTATTGTGCGTATATAACATATCTGATGTAGAGGCTCATCTAATGCTAAAAATTGGCGCGACAAAAACTTAATCACTGATATAATCCGTTCTATGACACCATATCAATGTTCTTGTTCCGAGTCGAGAATTCACGGATTTAAAGTTGCAACAGTGGTTATTGCTTTTAAAGACTTTATTAAAGAAATCCACGTTTTAATATTTTCGTTGTGCGTTAATAGTTATTTTTGTATCTAGAACGCGAAATGCCATTTTTGCGTTCAAGAATGGATTATTTTGCCGAGGGTTACCGAGGCAAAATATCCATTCCAGAACGCAAAAGCATTTCGCGTTCGAGATACAAACAATTTTTTTTCGAAAACTGCAGAAAACTGCAATACATCAAGACAATATTGTTATGCACAACAATTCATTTATATTTGAAATTGTTTGAACCGTAAATATTGAGTATGGTCGCGGAAAAATATATACAAGATTCTATAAAAAATAAAATTTCAATTGTAAATAAATTGTTACCGTCTTCAGCAGACCCTATCGGAAGTTGCTAATAATACAACGTGTGCAGAAACTTGAATAATTACAGCATTGAACATCCAGAACTGTACATGTAGTAGGTACAAAATAGTTTTCGTATGTTATGTTCTTACGTAATAAAATTATAAATGTAAGTTGAATAATTGACAAATTATTTTGACATTTGTGTTATGTTCTAGAACGAAAAAGACTTTGGCGTTCAAGAACATAAAAGTGGTTTCTCTGACATTGTGCTTTTATTTTGATCGAATATTTTACAACAAAAGCAGTAAATGGAATTGTTATTTATAGAATAAATTAACTACTCCTGATGTATTTCTTCGCCGTTTTGTAACTGACGAAAATAATATTTCTTAGAAAATTTTCGCCCCGATTCAGAAATAGGAAAATCGAAATTCTGAATTTGAAAGGGTCCCTTTCAATTAATATTTGAGCATCGAAACTTGTTATATTATTAGGCCATATAGTAGGATCGTCATCGTCGGATACTAAATTTTCCTCGAATTTCGTTTCTTAGACAGTTACTCCACTTAATATCTTCCTCCGAAGTTGAACAAGATGAAACTGTTCTATTGCTTCATCATCAACATTAACTATGTTGTCTCCGTCAATCATGTATTGATTTCTTGGCACATCAGCTACTTCCAAGTCTTCTTTAACATCGTGTTCATTTGTGATATCTTGCGATGATGACGTTTGTTGTGAATTTGTCGAAATTTGCAAGTATTTAGAGAATGAACCTTTCATTTTCTCTGTTTGCTCTCGTTTTTGCAAAACGGCTTGTAGCGTGAACTATTCTGTCTCGCGGCGATACTGACAGAAGTGTGAACATCCACTGCACGGCCCCCCCTAAACTTGGTCGCCCCGGTGCGCCGCACGCGTTCCACGCTCGTCAGGCGCGCCCCTGAGGAAACTGTTGATTTACAGTTCTAAGATTCATTCTTCCATTGAAGAGCATTTTGAAATATTTATGGGGATTATTTAAATCGAAAACGCGAGCTGAGTGGTCCGCAATCATTGTTTCAAACTAAAATCTCCTCACAATTTCAAAACTCTCTTCAATACGTTTATATATTGCAAATTTCATAAGTTTCCAAATGAACTATCAGTCAAGCCCTATTCCAATCTAAAAAAAATAAATTATCCCCTCTGCGGCGATGGGGTTAAAACATTGAAGGTCGTTTGCTTGTCAACAGTTGTCCACCTTCAATTAAAAATTGACGAGTTTCAGCAATTTCTCGAAAAACAAAAAAAATCGTTGATATTTATGGTCCAGAGGTCCAGGTCCTTTGCCCAGAGACACCCTTTATAAGTAGAATTAAGTATATGATATTTCCTACCGGATAATTGCAGACAATTTATAAACTTTCATAAAATGTCATTATGCCATGAAGGCTATTTTAATAGAACGTCAAATTAGCAAGTGGTTATTTCGGCCTTGTGTCATTATTGACTCAGTTGTAAAAAGTGTTCTGTAAATATCTTATTATATTATCGTCGAAACGGTGAGGTGCAAATCAAATTAACCGCGCATTTCTAAAAGGGGACACGATCGCACTTATGGTCCGACCATTTGTCAGCCGAGGAGGCGTCCAAATTACTTTCATCTTCTTCCGCTTTGATTTTCCCACCCGGAACATGACCGTGCGCGCTTTTTGTTCTCGGCGCACAATCATCCTCTGTCCCGTCTTATTTTTATTTGAGCCGCGCGCCCTTAATTTGTGTCAACGTCACGGCCATTTCCGCCGAGACGACCGGCATGCAACACAACACAAATTATACTTCTATTTTCGCCCAGGGGTCTACGCCCTAAATGCTACAAAATTGCTCACTGAAAAAAGGCGACGGTGTCGTGATGGACACTCACGGATTGCAATTACTGTAATGGACGACGGAAAAAAGACGTGTAATGATTGCGAAGCGCCCATTTATGATTCTTTATTTGGACGTAGATACAACAATGTACGGTCGTAAAGATATCGCAGTTTTTGTTGAGGAAATGATAGTGGTTGCTATAAACCGGTGGCGCTTCCGGCAAGAGATCCACTGATCCTCATTCCCTAATAGCATTACTGGATCGGTATAAAAGGAGTTGCTCTCGCAGGGTTAAATAATAAAGTGCACTCTAATTTATTACACGAGGATACACACATTTTGTTTCGGTTTCTAATCCGGCCGGAATAATATATAAAATGGCGCTGCCGGGAAATTTGCGGATGCGACGGTGATAAACCTCCGGTGTAACCATTCAGCATCTTCACTTTATGGTACCGTCTAAACTCACGGTGAACTCCAACACGTTACGCAGAAATTTATAGTTCAAATTACTGGTGCGAATTTTCATTCCTTGCATTCGAGCATTCCAAGGGCCCTTATCGATGCAATTATTAAACGGGAAGTGAGCATAGTTGGTACTACTCAAATGTGTAAAGCAATAAGCTGGAAATCGCAAATCGCTGGAAATCGTAACAAATTTATCAACCACGATGAAAACTAAGAATATAAATGTAATTAATTTTAAAAATGTAGTATGTAATTTTTCCCAACCTCTTAATACAATCCATAAATATACAGTGAGCGCCTAAAGTAAGGAATAAATTCATTAAAACCGAAAAAAAAAATTTGGGAAAAAATCCTCGAACATGTAGATTTTTTTTTATAAAAATACACATTTTTGCATGACAGTCGATTTTCAACCATCATTTGTTTTTGAGTAATGTCGTCATCCATTGTTTTTTTAAACAACAACGCCCTATTTTTGTTCTTGATTTTGAGAGATCTTTTCATTGTCAAAGTGACAGTATAAAAATATTGCCATGTTACATAAGAAATTTTTCAAGTAAATGACAATTGAAAGTGAAAATCGGCCAATTATGAAAATGAAGCAAAAACGCCATCAGATTTAGTTTTTCAAAGTGCTTGAGGTTGAAAGAAACAATAATCTCGCGCGCTTTTTACAAGCCGTCTGCTATGAACCTAAGCGGTATAGCATTTTTACTTGAAATTGAAAATCTACCTACGAAGGGTGTTTATTGCGCCCCATTGTGCGAACGGAATTTTATGACGGGTAATGGGAAGAGAACAGAGTCCAGAGCCGGCATCAGAAAATACAGATTCAGTGCCCCGTAGAAAATTAACATTAGTTATTCATTATCATTAAATTGTACTTTTCATTGTATTTTTAAGTGTACATATAATTAATTGTGTTTTACAAATGTAGTTATAATTTCATAGAAAATTTATATACAGTATGATTCGCGAAACAAATAACTTAAGTTACCCATAACATTATTGACTTGCTCATTGCGTTAAAACATTAACGACGTTAACATCATTACATTTTTTCATGAATCGTAATGTAACAAGCAAATATTATTCCGCACAACTAGATTCATCGCTATCACTTTCACTTTGAACATTAATAATTAGATTTGGTACACTAAGCGTCCTATAACCGTTTTCAATTTTAATCACATGATCGATGCAGTTTTTCCAAATGGTACTTGAAATGTTGTTGCATTCTCGCTGAACAAGTTGAATTGTTTCTTCACTCATTATGGGATGTGCATTATTTTTCCGCAAATTTCTTTTTAAAGTTGAGCATATCAGCTCAATTAGATTGAAGCTTCAGTAATAATGTGGAAGGCGCAACACTTGGTGACCAAATTCTTCTGCCATCTTATCAACCACATATGTTTTTTTGAATTATTTTATAAGTTCTAATATTGTTTTTTTCTTTGCTCTTAGGGGAATAACAATACCATTTTGAATGCAAAAATCCGCAATATCGCCTTTCTTGGAAGCGGCGTGTTTCGGCGCTATTCCACAGCGTCGAACCCCAAATCTATTTTAAAGTGTATTCTCGGTATTTGGCTTTTATTGCAGCAGACACATTTGTATTAAGATTGAAAAGACGAGTTATTGGAGTGGCTACTAGCTGCCCATTATATTCACCGAGAAGTGCTGGAGTAAATTACGGTGCGCATAAAGATCAATAGGCACCTTAAGCTGTTTATTGAGCAAGGATTGCCCCTTCGGCAAATATAATTAGCGACCGGGAAATCCAAAACATATTTATTGCACCGCATTAGGAATCCTCAGAAATTCCAGATAGAGGAATTACCCAAGGATTGTAATAACCAAGTGTGGCAACATGGTTTACCAAAACGAAATGCCGCACCAATCAGGGATCATCTTCAAGCCATCCCTCGCGGTGCATAATTCAAATTGCGCCCCAACCCAGTAACTCAAAAATTAGTTGTAAGCGGGCAGAGTAGACCAAGACTTCAATTCGTTACCTTCGCCGGTATACATCGTTGTGTATTTATTATTGTTGCATATTAATTATAGTCCACGTTATTTCCAAACCTACGAATTTTAATTACCTTTTCATTTACATTGGCGATACAACTCGCATGGTCCTTCGATTACGTAACATTTTGGTCCTACCGAACCGGATTGCCAAGAGTATTTTGGACATAGAATCAGCAAATTAACATATTAACACAAAAACGCCGGTGAAACTATTATCCGCGATATTGGAGTGAACTTCAGACGAAACTTCATCGTAGTGCCCAGAGAAGCAGCATCGTCGCGGACCAGGATCTGCAGTCGCCCTCTGGTCATCTCCTTTTCATCGCAGTGCACATAGAAGCAGCGTCTTCACGGACCAAGAGCCGTAGTCGCCCTCTGGCCACATCGTCTTCATCGAAGTCCCCGGAGAAGCAGCGTCGTCGCGGACCAGGATCCGCAGTCGCCCTCAGGTCACGGCATCATTCCGAAGCAGGACAAGATTAGTCAGCCCTCCAAGTCATAGAGTTCAACAGCAACTACGATAAAGTAGGCCTTTCCTTGTTCCTCATTTTATTATTTCAACATGTCCCTTGTATCGGAACCACAGTTGTCCAAAGAGAGTGATCGAGCTCGTCGTGCGTTAAACAAGCATCGAATGTCGTTAGAACAACGTATTGCCATGATTAGAACTGATCTAGATTCTGAGTCAGTAAATGCAGAATTGAGTTTAGAACTGATTAACACGGTGTTAGATGAAGTTCGCGAATTTTGTAGAAAGTAACGGGAGGAGTTGGATCCAGATTTTCCTCATTTGTTTAATGAGGGATTTGGGCTTTTAAAAAATATAACACAACTCAAATTAAATGTGTCAAAATTAATTCACGTTACTCAAAATGCCAACGCTCCACCGGCAGTTAATCCTAGTTATGTCGCGCAAGTTAAACTGCCAGATATACAATTACCATCTTTTAGCGGAAATTATCGCCAATGGTTTTCGTTTAAGAATTCATTCAATTCTCTAATCAGAAACAATTCAGAATTATTATAGTTGCAAAAATTACAATATTTAAAGTCATCACTTAACGGGGAGGCAGCAAGGACAATTCAGAGCCTAGAGATCACGCAATTGAATTATGCAATTGCACTACAATTATTGTGTGACAATTTTGAGAATAAGCTTGTGATAGTTAATAGTCACATTCAAGCCTTATTCAATTTACCCTATATTAACAGAGAGTCGAGCTCGGAATACAGGGATTTAATTAATGCCGTGTTACAAAACACAAGGTCACTAGCGTCCTTACAAAGATCGGTTGGATCAACAGAAGATTGGTTGATTCATCTGATATTAACACATTGCCCACAAGCTGTACGCTTGGAATGGGAACAGCAACTCACAAACACTGGAATGCCAACATTTGATGAACTTTGCAGATTTTTATCTAAACGTTGTCAAACATTAGAATCGATTAATAGTTCTAGTGAGCATACTAAGGTAAAATCACCCAGTACGAATGGATCAATTATGTGCGGCATGTGCTCACAACCACATCAGCTTTTTAGTTGCGATAAATTCCGCGCCCTAGAAATTCACAAACGTCTTGATGTGGTGCGATCAAAACAATTATGTCGTAACTGTCTAAAGGCAGGACATAACACAATTAATTGCAAATCAGCAGTGCAATGCAAAATGTGCAATAAGCGACACAATACGTTGTTACATTTTATGTCGTCGCAAAATCAATCGCAGCCTTCAAATATTCTACATATTAATGATTCAAGCAACGAGACTGTGTTGCTGTCAACCTGTATACTAGAAGTTACGGACGGTTACCATAACAAACATGATATCAGGGCCTGGTTAGATTCAGGGTCTCAAGTTAATTTCATCACAAAAAACTTTCTTAAAAAGTAAATTTGAGAACCTTTAAATCAAACCAAACTTTCTCAGGAATAGGTTCTAGTAACTGTACGACACAATCATGTGTCGATCTGAATCTAGGTTAAAAACTTGGTAATTTTAAGTCCCATGTTCGTTGTTTTACCATCGATAGAATTACGAATAAAATACCAAATGAACACATAAATATAACATCAATCGAAATACCCGAAAATATACAACTAGCGGATCCGCAATATTACGAACCGGCAGAAATAGATTTACTATTAGGGGTCGAAGTGTTTTATAATGTATTGAAATCTGACCGAATATTTATTAATAATAAAAAACTTGTTTTGCAAAATACTCAGGTAGGATGGGTAATTAGTGGCAAGGTGCCTTATGCACAACCAAACATAAATTTAAATTGCCATTCTGTCACATGTGCTTCACTAAACTCAAATATCAAACGTTTTTGGGAGATAGAAAATGTAGAATCAGCAATCCGAATTAAATCACCGGAAGAAACGCAGTGCGAAGAATTATTTTGCAAATCATTAGAACGAGATGTAGACAGACGCTTTATTGTCGCTCTGCCTTGGAAAACCGATACTTGTACATTAGGCGATTCATACTGTAGTGCCAAAAAGCGATTATTTAACTTGGAAAACAAATTACAACGCAATCCAGAATTACGGTTGTAACGGTTCGAACCCAGGTGTTGTACAAATTCTCATAATTTGTAATATTTATTATTCATTGCATTTATTTAACTGCAATCCATCCTTAAATGCAATTGGATGCATTTGATTTCTTTAACTGCATATTACATGAATTCTTATAATTCAAGTAATTGATTTGGCTCGTGATTTACAAATTCTCGTAATTTGTAATATTGATTTGGCTCGTGATTTAGTGGTAGTACTCTACGTTATGTTTGATTTTTAAATCAAAATCGTGATAACTCAGTTTGGTTCGTTTTATGGGTAATGTGTCTGTTAGTAATTTTTGTTAGCAAGTAAAACACAGATACATGGATTTCATATGATTTATTCATTTTAAAAGGTCATGCAAGCGACAGGTAAATAAAAGACAATTTTGTTACTCTAATTGGACGTTATTTATTTAGTTATATTTATTTAAATTTTGGAATAGATTTGTTTAATAATTATTGAAAACTTATTATATTCTTTGAATTTGAATGATTTATTTTATTTTGAAAACAGAGTAACTTATTAACACTACGGTTGGAATTACAAAGTGTTACTTAGCGACTTCATGCACCACAATCTTCAAATTGTGCCGAGAAGGATATCTGATACATGTCATCACTGCATAGAAATTCATTAGCACGGTGCCTACCAATGTATTTCAACGCCACCTTGTGGATAGGAACGAATCACATAACTTCACATTAAAGTACTTCAAGCGATTCCAGTGCTGCAAGCACCCAATGTGTCCTCATTCGGAGATATTGCTAGTATTCGCGTTTACCAACACTATCAGCCATGTGATCGTAAAAACTTTAATAGGTATTGTTATTCAAAATTGATTATAGATTAGTATGATAAAGCTCTATGCTACTTCTACTTTTCTATCTACTTAAGCACATACAAATATTCGTTTCATTCATTCATAATTCTGAGATTTCGTGAATATCGGAGGGCTGAGCAAGTTTAATTATACGATTTAATTACAAATATCATTGAATTATTTATATCGAAATTATTAAGTTATGTTCCCCTGACGCAACTTTTTATTTAACTACCGATTGATTAATGATGCCACACTGTTTATTAAATGTTTGCGACGAGAAAAGGAAGGCATATTACAATATTCTCCTGTCAGTACGAAAATATTGTCAGGACAAGGTATAAAATGCAGTTAGGGTCAACTCCGCAGTGGCGTGAGGCTCCCTACATTTCATACCCTTATTAAACTTCGTTCATTACCAGCGGCAAGGCGCGGTAATATCACTAGATAGGTTACATTATTATGGATAAATTCCTTTAGAATTGTTAGTGTGAAAAGATGTTTGATCAAATGTTGTGCGACAGCGGAAAGGAAGGCATGTTACAATATTCTCCGGTCAGTACGAAAATATTGTCAGGACAAGGTATAAAATGCAGTTAGGGTCAACTCCGCAGTGGCGTGAGGCTCCCTACATTTCATACCCTTACTAAACTTCGTTCATTACCAGCGGCAAGGCGCGGTAATATCACTAGATAGGTTACATTATTAGTATGGAATTGACTTTGGAATTGTTAGTGTGAATTACATTTGATAAACTTGTGTTATATATTCACCTGAGGAATTAATGTTTAAAGTATATGAGTCGTCGTCGGACAGCGTGACGTTCTGTCTCGATCGGTACATCTAACTGGCTCCGTTTGAGTTCCGCACTTCTATTTATACTGGCATACTGGTCCCCCACTTTTTACTCTTCTTCCCCCGTCCTATGATAATTTTGCTTACCGCTGCAAATTGACGCCTTCCCATACGCGTCACCGAATTACGCAATCGCCGTTTCGAGTTCCCGTCGTATTCCCACGACCTATTTCTCTGTGTCATCATTTTGATCGTGTGCTTGTTTACATTTGCCCAAAACTACGAAGTCAGCAAAATGAATGTACTCGCTTGGGAAATGCGTCGTCGGCCGCGGCCTGCTATGATATTTACGCAGTTTTGTTCCGACTCGTAAAATTATGGATTTTAATATTATTAGGTTCTTACACGGTATCAGTATACGTCCTTCATGAATGAATATATTAAGTTAGGGCACATGGACCACACCTCACTTTCTAGTAGAGATAGTCAATATGTTTTACCGCACCACGGTGTAATTAAAAACTCAAGTTTGACAACCAAACTCAGGGTTGTATTCGATGCAAGTGCGAAGTCATACAATAAAGTATCACTGAATGATTTATTGCTCACTGGTCCCACCTTGCAGGACGATTTATTTGAACTGTTCGTACGATTTCGCACACACGAATATGTTATTACAGCCGACATCCAAATGATGTACCGGTAAATTAAAATTCGCGAATTAGATTGCAAATATCAGCAAATTTTATGGCGCCAATCTCCAAATCTCCCGATTGAAACGTATCAACTGAAAACCGTGACATATGGAACTTGATGTGCGCTGTTCTTAGCGGTTCGGTGTTTGCAAGAGCTCGCAAAAGAAGCACCGGATAGTGTAACAGCCGAAGTTATTATGCACGATTTTTACATGGACGATGTTTTTACGGGAGCTCCAACGGTCGAGTCAGCGCGACAGTTGCACGATACATTAGCAAAAACTCTGGCAAGGGGTGGTTTTTCACTGCGTAAATAGGCAGCAAGTAATAACGAAATAATTAACGATTTAAATAATTCAGAAATCAGTAATCACGATTTGAATTTAGCTCCCGAAGAGCAAATAAAAGCATTAGGTGTTCAGTGGAACCCTATTAATGATCAGATTGAATACAAGTCTTTTAATTTTAATTCTGTAAGCACAACGAAGCGAACCATACTATCAGAAATATCCAAATATTTTGATCCCTTAGGACTATTAGGTCCGGTAACTATAATAGCTAAACTTCTTCTTCAGAGAGTGTGGAAACTACAATTAAAATGGGATCAGCGTGTCCCTCAAGATATTTTAGATTCGTGGTGCCTATTACGTGAAGAATTAAATTCGATGCCAACAATCAGAACTGTTCGAAAGGGCCTTTCGAAACGCCCTTCAATAATTGATTGCGAAACCAATTTTCAAATAATTCGGCGTTCATATCCTAATGATAATCTAACGAGATTGATGCAATATTCTTGGCTGATAAGAGCAAACTATTTGACACAAAACCTGCGTCTCCTCCTGCATGAAGAATAGCAATTATTTTTCCTCTGTTGCACGGTGCTCTAAGGTGACACTTATTTGTATTATTGACCCATCTCTTGGAAACGACGTCGTGAGTATCGAACCATATTTCATCAAAATAAATTATCGATCTCCCTCTATTTCTATATTTGTTTATTTTAGATAAATATTTAAATCGCTCTTTTTGCAATCTCGGCGATTCCATTATGTCAATTCGTTTGTCTAAAGTTTTATACTTAAAACCCTGACTAAGTAGGCATTTATACAAAGTAGTTTCCTTATATGGAAAGTCATTTTCAAGAGTTTCCAAAATAAATTGGACTGTGAGAACGTTACCTGATTTATAAGAATTATAAATTATATTTTTGATCCTCTTGGCGATGGCATCGTCTATTTCGGTAAATTTGGAACTAATTCTTCTTTTCCTTTCTAGCAGTCCTTTCGTAATTATTCTCCAAACCGTTGAATATGATATTCCTGTCCGAATGGAAATTCTTTGCAGTGGAGATGCATGATTCTCGCTCATAATGGTGTTATAAATATTAACGACTATCCTTTTAGTATCAGTTGAAAGAAAAACATGCGTTAACAATCCCTGATTTTCATTTTCGATAGTTAATGTGTCCATTTGATGATGGTCGTTATGAAATTTATCAAAATCAATTTGACAACAGCTTACCTCTGTAGACTGTCGAAGAGATTCTTCAACAAAACTTTCGGGATGGCTTCTTTCCTCACATAATTGAAATAGATCGTCGAACTGATAAATTGATGAAATAATTGTTGTAGTTTCACTTAACGACGTTTCCATCTTTATAAACTATACCTATTCACAAGTTTATAAATGATAATATACACACTTATGTAAAATGAGTACTGTTGCAATGTAAGGGTTAACACCGACTGAAAGACAGATGTAGACTATTTGAGAAAAATACTATTTGACGCAGATATAACTGATTGTCTACCTGGACTGTATATTCGCCCAGCAATTAAGGTACAATGAACCTTAATTGCATGGGCGAATGTATAATCATTTTAAAACCGTTTCCTAGGTGACGGCTCTTAATTTTCTCTACCTTTATTATTTTCTCTCTAACTCTACCTTTTCACAAGTTTATAAATGATAATATGCTCACGTATGTAAAATGAGTACTGTTGCAATGTAAAGGTTAAAACCGACTGAAAGACAGATGTAGACCATTTGAGAAAGAGACTATTTGAGGCAGCCTTAACTGATTGTCTACCTGGACTGCATTTCGCCCAGCAATTAAGGTACAATAAACCCTTATTGCATAAGCGAATGTATAATCTTTTTAAAACCGTTTCCCAGGTGACGGCTTAATTATTTACTGGCGTCTATATTCTTGTAATTATATCGAATTGTAAAATTGTAAAAATAATTACGTCCGCCGACTCATTTACATCATAAAAAACGATGTAGATAGGTGTAAGATATATATATATATATATATATATATATATATATATATATGATATAATTGTGTATATTTCGAAGAGAAAGCATTAAAGTAGTATCTTCGTCGAAAGTAAATTATTTGGTTTACGTTCCTAGACGCCCGCCTCTTTGCAGCACGCCATACAATGGAGAACCCTTGACCGTTATAAACCTTCATTGCAGGTACATTTTCAATTCCAAGTGAAAACACTGTACAAAACTCTTATTGCAGTTTAAGCATAATGGCACATTTAACTGTAATTTTTTAAAAATAATTCTCATCGGATGTAGGGATAAGAAATCGGCAGAAAGTATGCGATTAGTTTAATGCATAACATCCAGATCACCCCATCAGCTAATCTATAGTTAGTAAGATTGAATCTAAATTTCGATAAACTGGTGATGTTAAAGATATTCCAAAACCTTGATGTTTCCAGGTTTCAACAAATTTAATAATAATAATAATTTATTAATGCTAACACCATTTACAGGTTTACATAAGTCAGTATAATTCATACAATATAATATAGATAAAAATACACAGTAAATACACAAATACGATATAAAAGTGAAACAAACATTTCTGAAGTGTAACAAAAAAATAGCAGAATATTTATTCAACATCCGGAAAAGTTATTGAAAATATATTCTGCAATTGAATTTCCTTTAAGGTAACCCTAAAACTATGAGTAGATGATAAAATTTATTAAAATTGCATTAAAATTCTGTCAAAACTTATTCAACTATTTTTCTAATGCATCTAAAACATTTAACAAAAGTGTACCAAAAAAAATTGCAGAATAGTTATCCAAATTCCGGAAAACTTACTTTGATTATACTTACAATGAAAATATACAAATAAATACTCACAAAGAAGATTTCAGAAATTGCCACAAAGCCTCATGCAATATTTTCTAGACTGTGCAATCATAATATCAAAATAGTTTGAAACAAATCAGTTTTTTTCTTAATCAATCAATTAGGAATATATACTTTGGACAGTGTTCTGAAATTTGATTTGAACCAAAATATCAAAAACCATTATGAAACCTAAGAAAGTGAAAAACCAGAAAGTGTTTTTGAAATTGCAGAAAACTCAACAACAATATCAAAATATTCAAATAAATATAATAAAAGTCAGTCAAGGAAAAGCCGTAAAGTCAGTCTGTATTTAATTTAATTTAATTTTTACTTGGTGCAGAGTGGAAAAATACAGATACAATTCACAGAGCACAGGTCAATAGTGTGTCAAAAATAATTCACAACATACTTAGGTGGTAATACAAAAATATACAATTAGTTACATAATAAAACTGCCCACTGTTAAACAAAAGCGAATCAACAGTGGGTACAAACAGGGTAATAAAAGATACAAACACCATAAACCATGTTAAAATAAGTGCAGCAACAAAGCGCCATATAAAATCTAATGATGTGTGGTGAAAACGTCCTGAGTCCTGGAGAATAGTAGTAGTAATAGTAATAGTAGTACTAGTAGTAGTAGTAAGTGCGGTAGGTTACTTGTAACAGTATTAGGACGTATTAGGACGTAACACGTTATGGACTAGGCGATGTTAGTAGGTGAGTAAAGAATGTCTAAACGAGTAACTATTACAAATACTACCGAACGTGTACCATAATACATTTTATTTCAAACTGTAAGTCTCTTCTACATCATTATTTTATTTCAAAAATTAAAAAATCATATTATATTGTGATAAACAAAAAAATGCTGAGTCAAAATCTGTTTACTGTGGTGGAGTATGGTGGAACATCCAGCAAACTACAGAGAATGCATGGTTGCAAAAGAAATGCAAAATTAAAAGACAAACGCTATAAAAAAAAACAATTCTTCCTAAACAGCCACAGAGATATAGCCAACAAATGCCTGTAGCCAGCACAAGTACAGAGAAAAAGTCATACAGACAGGTCATTAACAAGTCCGAAAATAATTATAAAAATGAAACCGAAAAGCAAGATCAAAACGCTTTCATTCAAATTTCTGTTCAGCAATTTATAGAGAAATTAACAAAATGGATGAACGTAGAAGCAGGCTTGAACATAGCACCAAAGGAGCTATTCCCAGAAACCGAAATGTCAAGTAACATTACGATTATGGAATGGAATTCCCTACAAGTTTTGTTGGAAACATTTTTAAAGACAGGAAAAAAATTTAACAAAAATTTGGTGGTGGTTGTCGTAAAGCTGGACTTAAATAATAATAATAATAAAATAATAACAACTGCGGTGGCTTCGAATTCTCCCCCGTTGATGTCAACGAAGACGCTGCCTACTATTCTGAAAGTGAGAAAGTCTACACCCTCAAGAGCGAAGATGATGAAATTAATATACAGGGTGTCAATTTGAAAAGGTGCCATCGACTTTTTTCATAGAACACATGTTTATTTTTAAAATTACTCAAAACCGTTTGGGTGGTTGGAAGGGAGAACCAAAATGGCGTGGGTAGTGTCGACCCCCTACCCACCCTTTAAGCCACAGCCACCTTCATCTGAAAAATTTAAATGGAACCCCCCTACTTGTGGTATATCGTTGGAGAGCTCTTGAAAAATGCTTTTCAGACATTATTAATACAATGTGATTTGGTGAACGAGTTTCGGAATTAAGTTCAAATAAAGTGCAAAAGTGTTCAATTAATTAAATTAAAAAAACATGTTAAAGTAAATGTTGGAAATGGTTTTCATTGTTTACTAAACAAAAATATAGCCTGCTATCAAACCCCTCGCGAACTTTCTGAAAGTTTGTCAAGTAATAGCTCGACATTCTTGTATTATTGCAGTGTAGCCTGAAGTTCATGCAATCTGTATCATTAATTTTATCAATCTCAATCGTATGAAAAATCATATTCTATACAAATGTTTAGTTGTCCTAGTAAGTGCAAAACTCTATTATAACAATAAATTACTATTTTTTTGGGGTGCGATCTCTTATAAAGAGTCATTAACGAAGCAAACCTAATTTAAAAATTATCCTCTACGAACCACGAACCCCACGAATTAATTTCTCAGTGTAATTTGCATAGACCTTATATGTATATGATTTGCCGGTTTAGATTTTACCTCTGTACAGAGCCATACATAAAAAATGTACCCGGCGCAGCCACCATTTGTTAAATAAATCTTATTTTAAAAATTGGAATATTTCTAGCAATCTATTACCTACTATTATTACATAATTATTAAATTAATGTTATATTATAATTTTTGTTATAGTTTCATCCATTTTGGATACTCTTCTTTATAGGAGTACTTACTGGAAGTTTATATGTTTAGATAAAAAGATGTTTTGTTGTTTTTGTGTATGTGTATTTTAATTTAATTTCACTTACTTTTTGAGTTCAATATATATGATATTAGATACATGTTTTTATCATTTTTATGATAAGTGTTTTAACTTTTAATTATTTATTTACTTGTCAAATTTTGAAGTGTATGTTATTACTTGATGTTTTAATTTAGATTCTTTAAGGATTATTTAAAAATTTATATAGTGGTTTAAAATTTATTTTTTCCACTCCCTGCATAGTAAGTACACGGTTATAACATTGATTTAGTAGAAGTAAGCCTCACTTACCGATAAAGCTTTGGTTACTATGAGCAACGGGAAGTAAGTAATCACTTACTTCCCTCAGGGAAGAAAGTAAAATAATTTCAATAGCGTTCTTTCTCTGGCACCAGTCTTTAAAACACTTTTGATAACACCCCTTCCACTTCTCCGGCAGTAGGAAGGAACAGGCAGCATCTGCAGCTTCTTCAATTGCCATTTCTTGTTTATTTTCATTGGAATTCATTTCACAACTGAACGAATGCAATTTCTGACATTCACACTTTGTTTGAAAAATAGTCTTAGCAACCAAAGCCACACTGACATTTTGTTCATGTTGCGAAAATAAATTAATCAAACGCAAACAATTAAACCAACTTCGGGAGTGGAAAAACAGTTATAAGCAATTTGAGAGGTAAGTTTTGACCAGTCTCGGTCTTTATTGCTAGTCCTCGCTGTCGCTCGGGCGCAAACTCGACCTCGACTGGTAAAAGATACTTACCTCTCTTAATGCTTAAATAACTATTTAATACTGTATTAGGTTCTGTATTTATTAAATTATCTATTTCATATGCCACTTATAAAATTTGTTTGAGTCCTTTGTTAGTGTTGTGTAATAATTTTGTGTTGGTGTTTATGTCGAAGGTGTGGTTGTTGAAAAGTAAAAATCTTCAAAGATTTGATGCAGTTTTGTCTCTGATATGTTCTTTAATTCTTGTTTTAATGTCTATTCCTGTTTCTCCAATGTATTTTGCACAGCAATCTTTGCAGCTTAGTGCTTAGTGTAATTAAACTCAATTTTTGTATAAATTTTTAGTAGAACAAAACGCAACGAAATTTTGATGATGAACAAATATTGACCAAAATTAGAACAAAAACTTATAAGAAAAAAAAACATCTCTAAGTTTTAGCACAGAAAAAACGCACTACTTTATTAAAACCATTACAAACAAAATTTAACATTACTAGTTCAAGACAAAAGATGCTCACATTGTAGTCCATTAACTATGGACAACAATAAGCGTTTAATTTCTATTAAACGTACCATAATTATTGAGACACACTTTTTAATACAGTTTAATTTTCAACCTTGTTTTGGAAATAGAAACGGACATTAGTAAATAGCAGTTTTTTAACTTGTATCATATGTTTCAGAAAGCAGTCTTTAATTTTTCAAATTTTGGTCATCAGGCTTTAAAATCGAATTTCTTAGAAATTTTTGTTATGCAATTACAGGATATTTTTACATATTCGTTCATTTAAAAAAAGGTCCGATTTAGTAATTTTCAAAAAGTGACAAGTGAAAAAAAAATTGAACGCGCCAAGTTGTGGCAAATAATTAGCCATGAAACTTTTGTTTAAAACTTTTTTTCTAAAAATAATAATAAAGGCTCCATAGAGGTGGTTCCTTACTTTTTACTCACCCTGTATACTCATTTGTAAAATAAATTGAAGCTATTTCTCATAACGTCTTTTTGACGTCAAAATCATCAATTTTTTTTGTCTCGGAAAGTAAAAATATAGGTGGACATAGTTAAACGATGTTTGAAATAACGCAGGGAAGCCAAAAACATAATAATATATAGGTTATTACATTTAAAATAACAAACTTAATGGCTACTTCAGGTAGAATCAGAAGTTATACGAGGGCTGTTTGACGGAAGAGTGACTTTTTAATGAAAACGTTATTTTTCTGTTCAAAATATATTTTATTTGTCAACATAACACCCTTTCAAGTGTACACACTTAGCCCGGCGAGTTTACAATTTTTTTAAACCTTCCAAAAAGTAATCTTTCGGAAAGTCTTCAAAATATGCATTTGTGTCGGTTATCTCCTCTTCATTTGCCTGAAATCTTTTTCCACACAGCCATTTTTTTAAATTTGGAAATAAGAAGAAATCACTGGGAGCCAGATCTGGCGAATATGGCGGATAAAGCAGTAATTCGTAATGCAATTCAGTCAATTTAGTTGTAGCAATTGCAGACGAATGAGAGGGCGCATTATCGTGATGGAACAACACTTTTTTTCTTCATCAAATGCGGTCGTTGTTTCTCAAGTTCGGCATCAATACATGTCTGCATAATCAGCATAATACTGGCCAGTTATGGTTTTTCCTTTTTGTAAACAATTAATAAAGATTACACCTTTAGAATCCCAAAAAACTGTGGCCATGACCTTATTGGTCGAAAAAAGTGTGTTTGTCTTTTTGGGAGCATATTCGCATGGAGAAATCCAGTATTTAGACTGTATTCTTGTTTCTGGAGTATAATGATGTATCCAAGTTTCATCTACTGCGACATATCGACGAAAAAAATCCTTTGAGTTACGTTGAAAACGGCAAAACATTCTTCTGAATTCTTAATGTGAGCGCGCATTTGATCACCATTAAGCAAACGCGGCAACCATCTCGCGGATAGCTTTTTCTTATTGAAATGTTCATGCAAAATATTGTATACCCGTTCGGTTGAGATGTTTACTTCATTAGCTATCTCACAAACTTTTATTCGACGATTGCCAATTACAAGGCCATAGAGTTTATTAACCATTTCTGGAGTAGTCACAGTAAATGATGGTTTCGGACGATCTGCATCAACCGTGCTCATATGGCCACTTTTAAAAGCAGAAACCACTTACAAATCATTCCATGGGACGGAGCAGATTCTGGATAATATTTACGTAACTTTTCCTCGGTTTCTTTAATTGTTTTTTCACGTAGAAAATAATGTTTAATCAACACTCGTTTTTTTTTTTTTTTACATATTTACAAAACAACGAAAACAGTTTCCTTCAAATAAGTATAAAACATAATCTATCTGTCAGATTGGTGCCAAATTTTGACAGTAGACCTCCGAAAGACCCCAGGAGCTAGCAACATAATCATTATAACGAAAGTGTTACCAACCTTTGAAAAGTCACTCTTCCGTCAAACAGCCCTCGTATAATGTCGAAGGTATTTCACCTGAGGAGAAGGGAATCAGCCATCTTGAATTTTTGTATGAATTATTATTTTTTTTATTTTGTCGGGAACCTCACTAACTTTTAATGGTCTATTAGCGTGGGACACCCTGTATAATATATTTAAAAATTGCATCGACTTTTATTGCGAGATACATCTTAGGATTAGCTAAGTTTATAATGTGTATAAACGTACCCTGTAAATGCCTGTTTTAACAAAGCTTATAACTTGTAATATGCCAAACTTTGAAATATCTACATTCTTCTACAGGGTGTTCCACGACTCGACAAACATTGCTTAAGTGTGTATTTCTTAAGGCAATTTCGAAAATACTTTATACACATACCGTGTGGGCATTCTTAAATGGGTCTTAAGGAAATAGCATGGTAAATGGGACACCTTTAGATTTCTGTTCTCCAACTGCACCTATAGGCATTCTAAGGATATCAATCTCAAGAGAAAAAAAATGCATTATTTAACAGAAAGTTGCACTCGATTGATTTGTTAGTTTATTTTAAAGTTTAAATATTTTCATGAATCGAAAATAAGACGCCAGACGTTAGATTTTTATTTGTCAATTTACTTTCGAAGATACTTCCATTTTCCCGGAAATTGACCATACAGTGATAAAGAGTGTGCTGACACTGCTCGAACTTAGAAGCTGGTCCAGGAAATTCAGCACGGTACTCTTTTATGCAATTATTTACCGAGTATTTGAGTTTAACAATGAGGAATCAAAAGAATTCGAATCGAAGAAAGGAGTAAAACAAGGATGCGTGCTAAGCGCTTTGCTTTTCACAACTGTATTGGATAAGGCGGTGAAGAAAGCAAAGCAAAAAATGAAAATGCTAAAAATTGGATACTGGAAAATGGAGATAACAAAAATAGCAGAACTACTATTCGCGGTTGACATGGCACTTATTGCAGAAACAGACGAAGAACTGCAACACAACATGAAAATAATTGAGAAAGAGATTAAAAAAATAAACTATGAAAAAACAAAAGCATGATAATTGCCAAAGAGAAAAAGAAACACCAAATTAAAATACAAGGAAAAAATCGAACAAGTAGAACAATACAGATATTTAGGAACAATCATATAGACTACAGAGCAATGGTAAATTAGATAATGAAATTGAAGATAAACTAGGAAAGACAGCAAAACTATATAACATTTAAAAAAACACCTTTTTTAGTAAGAAGGAGATATCAAGAGACACAAAATCAGATACAGTTAAAAAAGTAATTAGACCAACGCTAACTTACAGCAGCCTAACATGGACAGGAAAACAAATAAAAAGAATAAATGTCATGGAGATGAGTTCTTAAGAAAAATAGAAAACAAAATAAGAAGAGACAGGATATGGAACGAGACGCACAGGAAAAACTTAAAAATGAAACCAATACAGGATAAATTAACAGATGGCCAAATGAGGTGGTTTGACACATGAGACGAATGAGAAAAGAAAGAAACACTAAGAAAATATACGACACAAGAGCAACAGGAAAACAACAAAGAGGAAGACCGAGAAAATAGTGGAACAGCGCAATAAAAGAAGAGGCAACAAGAAAAGGGAATACAAGGGAAGAAATAAAGGGATTAACAAAATATAGGAGGAAGTGGAGAGAATATTATAAAAAATAATATAATGTATGCCTTACACCGAAAGGTAGAAAGGCAAAGGGATAAATAAATTAAAATATTTAGAGGTTACGTCATAATAAATAATAAATATAAATCTGCAAACATGTGACCAACACCCTTCAAAGTTAGATCCAGTTGTAAATTCTCCGATTAGTTTTTACGTCGGCGTCGGCGTCGCACAGAGGGGCAAATAAGCTATAAAGCTGGCAGATAATCAGAAATATGAAATTCAATTTAGAAGCACCTACTTATAGGGCTTTCGTTTTCCACTTATAAACATTCTCTTAGAGAGTATTACAATGTTTGGTAATGTATCCCTATCGTCACTAGTAGCCGTTAGTAGAGGTGGCTTTGCATCTATTCTGATAACAGGTGAGTTTGCACATTTGTCAGATTTCTTTTCTTTTCGCGTTTGTGCTGTAATTAATGAATAATATTTTTTTTACCATGGAATCATCAACTTCAGGTAGGTAACTACATTCAAGCAACTTTTATTTATTTTTTTACGATGTTACTATACATTTAAATACGCTGAACTAAGACGGTAGTTGCATTGTGATGAAATCTTTAAACATTTAATTTTTGGTTCTGTTCCAAGGTATATCGAGTACCAAACTTTTTTTTTCTAAGTTTGAGTTACAGCAATATAAAAATCATTGTATTTTTTGAAACTTAGTTACGCAGTCATTTTCTTAGCTATCTGTGAATGAATACTTTTTCTTAATTTACCCACATAATTTCATTAATCAGTCCTTATTTGTTGTTTTATTTTAGGAATGAGTTTGAACACTTTATTATCTCTAGAAAAGAACTCCTAGATATCATAAAACGATCTGGAGCAAGTGGTTTTGAGCAACAATACAATTTCATGGTAGAAGAGCTGAAGAAGCGGACAAATTGTGATGCGAGTAATTTTATCGACCTAAGGCGGAAGCTATCGCATTTTAAGTCCGAATTTAAGTCTTGGTGGGCGAAGGCATTTAGAATAGATACAAAATTTCAGAAAATTAATAAGGACTGGTTTGATACCTCACTTTTGTTCCCTCTCTGCATAAGCCACCTGTCCAAATACAAACGCGGCCGACCACATATGCCGTTTGAATTGTGTTCCGAACGTACAAAACGACTGAAGAGCAAATATTTGCATGACTCCACTTCTGCATCTTCCTTAATATATGCTACCTGTGTGAGCTTATGAGCTAACAGGCAAGTTCAGGTCTCGAAAGTTTTAAAAGATATGATAACTACAAGTCCACAACGAGCCAGCAGGTATCACACCGCTTACAAAAAAATTCAGGGAATACAGCAACAACTTTGTCACGTGAACATGGTCTGGCTGTTTTAATAGATGCTAAATTATCTAGTGATATGATGCTATAAGAAGAAGTGCCCCAGAGAAATTCCCTTCTTAGAAAATTCTACAAGCAGTGAAAAGTTTTGCTATCCTAATGATTTCACAGTAACGGAAACTAGTGCATCTGTTAAATTGCAGTCTCTGCTAGATCATACTACAAAGCGATTATGTCTAACATTAGAGCCCGATATTGAACTTCTTCAAAACGAGAAATTAAATCAGCTGTGTCTAGTATCGAAGTGGGGTTTTGATGGTTCTTCTGGACACAGTTCATATAAGCAAGCATTCTATGACTTGGAAGCCAACGATTCGGCAGAATTTATTACATGCTTAGTTCCACTTCGTCTAACGTTAGGAGACGTCATATTATGGCAAAACCCACGTCCCGCATCGACCAGGTATTGCAGGCCTATTAAATGAGAATTCACAAAGGAGTCTACTAATGTATCTATTGCGGAAAAATATAAAATGGATGACCAAATAAAAAACATTCAGAAAACCAATTTGATAGTTCTATCAAGTCCAGTGACAGTAAGGTCCGTATCTATAGTCCGTACTTAAACTTAAGTAAGACTCAAGTCGTATATTTGGTTTGGTGCATAAATGTATGTAGAAAATACGCAACCAAATATACGACATGAGTCGTACTCATGCTTAAGTACGGACTATAGATACGGGCCTTAGTCATAACTCAATCTTTGTCCTGGTAGACGGAAAAGTATGTAATGCTCGCACGGAAACAACTTCAACCTTCAAATGCTTTATATGTGGTGCACCATCAAAACAATTCAACAAGGTTGACGATATGATTTCAAGGGATATTGAACCTGAGAATTTGGAATTTGGCTTTTCAGTGTTACATGGGTGGATTCGTATGTTCGATTTTATTTTGCATTTGGCATATAAACTACCGCTTAAAAAATGGCAAGCTCGTGGTCACGAAGACAGCTATTATAGCTAAGAATAAAGCTCGAATACAAAAAGGGTTTAAAGAACAATGTGGTTTAATTGTTGACAAACCTAAGCCGGCATTTGGTAACACGAACGGTGGCAATACTGCCAGACGTTTTTTTTCAACATTGAGAACTTGCTCAAATCACAAAAATAGATTTTGATTTGACATCAAGGCTTCACATAATTATTATTGTGGTAACCAGTGGATTTGAGTTCGATGTGGATAAGTATAGCTTATGAAACGGCCAGACATTTCGTCTCGAAGTATCCTTGGTACATTCTGCCCCAACACTACACAAGTATTTGATTCATGGCCCAGAAATTATATCCTCAGCCCTTTCGCCTATAGGACCGAAGAAGCACACGAGGCTCGGAATAAAGATTTCAAAAGGTACAGAGAGCATTATGCAAGAAAATGCAATAGGGAGAAAACTAACACTGACATTTTTAACTTTTTCTTATAGAGCTCTGATCCTGTGCTCACGAGTAAACAAAAAAAAACAAAGAAAAAGTTTTATCTGCCAGCAGAAGCATTAGAGTTGTTAAAAGCTCCATTTGTTAAGGAATCTGATAAAAATAATTACAATAGTAATGATGATGACGCCGGTGATGATAGTGACGAAAGTAATGATAGCGATCAAAGTTATGTTTAAAGGAGTGGTAGTAGTCATGATGCACTGGGATGTATTAAGGATTAAGACCGCCTTAACTATTTTATGTCGTTTTTTTTGTGTACCGCAAATATTAAAAAAAATGATTGTAAATTAATATTTAAATATTCTACCGCCTATTGATTCCACATGACTTCTTTAAATAAATATACAGGGTGTCTCTAAATGGGTTAACCACAGATCACTGGGATCAAAAAACGACGATTTAACAAAACTTATCTATATACAAATGCGTTTGGATTAGACAGTATTCAGTTTAAAGGAAATTAAAAAAAAACAAAATTTGCTTATAAAAAGAGAACGTTTACATTGATTTGGATGTTGTTTGGTATGACACTCTATACGGGTATAACTCATATTTTGACATAATATTGTTATTATCAGTAGACCGGTTGTGTACAAAACAAGGGTGGCCCAAAATTAATATATTCATATTTTTTAATGACAAAGCAAATAACTTTAAAAAAAAATCAAATCGGACGCAGGTATTCATTATTAAGTTTTTTTGTATCTTTATAGTTTTTGATATCTGTTACAGTTTCGACACAAAAAAATAAAATATGAGTGACTGCGCTACACTCGTTTGGAAACAAATGTAATCTAGTTACCAAATTGATGATGGTTTATTCACAATAATGAATATAAAATACACTTACGCCGATAAAACAGATATGTTGCTGGTTTTAGGATTTTAGGAGCCCTATTAACGAGGAAGAAATTTTGGAAATTATAGCAATTGCTTCATCCATACGATATCCAAATAGTGCAAGAAGTTTTACCAGCTGATTATGACCTACGTTTTGCGTTTTAACGATTTATTCAGGAAAAAACAACTGAACATGTAGTTTTTAACCAGAACCTGTTCACTGATGATTTGTTTCCAAACGAGTGTAGCGCAATCACTCATATTTTATTTTTTTGTGTCGAAACTGTAACAGATATCAAAAAATATAAAGATACAAAAAAACTTAATAATGAATGCGTGCGTCCGATTTGATTTTTTTTAAATTTATTTGCTTTTGTAATTAAAAAATATGAATGTATTAATGTAGGCCTCACTTATTTTATACACAACCGGTCTACTGATAATAACAATATTATGTCAAAATATGAGTTATACCCGTATAAAGTGTCATACCAAACAAGATCCAAATCAATGTTAACGTTCTCTTTTTATAAGAAAATTTTATTTTTTTTAAATTGACTTTGAAGCTGAATTCTGGGTAAACCAAACGCATTTGTATATAGATATGTTTTGTTAAATCGTCTTTTTTTGATCCCAGTAATCTGTGGTTAAGCCATTTCCACACAATTTAGAGACACCCTGTATATATAAATGCACTACAGGCCTTGAAGGCCCTGGGCTTGCACAACTCTTCGCCAGACAGTCCTTGTTTGAGCCATAGTTCTCCAATTTTCCACTTCCAAAAGATTTAGGTCTTCCATCACCGAGTCGAGCCATTTTATTCTGGGTCTTCCTCTTCGTTTCTTCCCTATAGGTGAGTTTCTCAATGCCATCTTTGGTACCCTTTCTCGATCCAATTTTTCCAAGTGCCCTATCCACCTGATTCTTTGGGCGTTTATCAAGATTATTATTCCAGGGCTATCGAACAGCTGTTTTATTTCTTCATTCGTTCTCCGCCTTCACACTTCACTATACTGTATCCCCCCGAAAATCTTCCTCAGCACTTTCCGCTACCATCTCTCCAGCATCGATTTTTCGTTGGTCCAAGTTCACAGGAGTACATTACAATAGGTTTCATCGCCGATTTATATAACCTTCAGAGCCTTCAACATATTTTTAGATCGCATTAAATGGTGGAGCATTCCAATAACTTTATTCCCTTTTGATATCCAGACTCGTATCTCTTCTTCCTTTATTCCTTTTTCATTAATACACCAAGGAATGTGAACTTATTCACGTAGTCAAAATTGTACACTTTCCCATTACATTCGACTGTTAGTTTACTTTTAGTTTCTCCTGTATTTCCTAACATCATGTACTTTGTCTTCTCTTGATTTATATGTAATCCTAAAGTGTTTGCTTCCTTTTCTAGTTTTCTGATTATTCTGATCAATTCTTTTCTAGATTTTACAATGACTGTTAAGTCATCTGCATAAGCTATGCACTGATGCTCTTCACTGTATATCAATTTATTTCTATTTAGGCCCCCTCTTCTTATAACTATTTCCAGCACCAAATTGAACAGCAAACATGATAATGGATCTCCTTGTCTCAGTCCATTGTTGATCCTGAAAGTATTTGTTTGCGTGCCTTCCACTCTAATTGTGTTAGTTGTGTCTCTAAGAGTCATTTCAACCAGTTTAACTATTTTTTCCGGTACTTTAAATATTCTCAATGCTCTGAACATTTCTGGACGGTTTACAGAATCATATGCTTGTTTGAAATCTATGAATAGTACAAATAGAGGGATCTTATACTCGTTGCAGTTCCTCTGTATTTCTTTAAGACTAAAATTTTTATCGGTTACAGATTTATTAGGTCTAAATACGCATTGGTATTCGCCAGTTTTTTTTTTCTGAGTGAGCTGTTAGTCGATTTTTCAGTATTGTTGCAAATATCTTGTATATCACATCCAATAAAACAATTCCTCGGTAATTTTTGCACTCCGTTGGGTCTCCTTTTTTGAATATTGGGTGTATTTCTGCTTTTCCCCAGTCTGCCGGCATTTTTTCTTCCTTCCACACCGTCTTAAGTAATTGATAAATTTGTTCTGGAAGTTTTGGGCCCCCGTTTTTTACCATTTCTGCAGTTATTTTATTGTCCCCGGGACTTTTGTTGTTTTTAAGATTAGTTAGCACTTCTCTGACTTCCAGTTCTGTGGGTTCTTGCACTTTAGCTATATTTCGCGCTTCCGTATTTCTATCTTCGTTATTTTCAGAAAGTTTCGTTTCTACATTCAATAAATCTACAAAGTACTCTTCCCATATCTTTCATTTCTCTTCCAGCTCTCCCGTCAGTTCCCCGGCTTTATTTCTGACGTATATGGGTTTTGTCGTGTATCCTGTTTTTTCTCTCTTTACTTTTTGGTACAAGTTTCGAATCTCTTTGTGTCTGTAATGCTCCTCTATTTGTTCTATTTTCTCTTCGTTGTCTTCTCTTTTCTTTCTTCGGCACACTTGTTTTTATTGGCATCTAAGATAATTATAAATTTGTTTGTTAGCTTGTGTGTTTTTCTGCAGCCATATTGCTCTCGCGTTGTTCTTTTGTTTGACTAAATTTTCGCATTCCGCATCGAACCATTTCTTCTTTTTCTTCGTTTCTGCACGTTCTATCAATTTGACTGACTCCTGTATCACACTCTGCATTTTCTTCCATCTTTCCTGAGTCTTAGTCTGCGTATTGTCTAAAGTTTCGTATTGTTTCTCAATCCTCTCAGCATATTCTTGAATAGTTTTTCCATTCCACATGATGTGTTTCCGTTTTCTTCCCTGTTTGTTTTTTTTATTATTTCTAGTATGCGCATTCATTTTCAGTATTATCCTGACCATAAAATGATCAGAGTCTATATTTGGGCCTCTCATGCTTCTGATGTCTTGTATGAGCGCTGCATGTTTCTCCTCTATTAGCACGTGATCTATTTGGTTTGCGTACATGCCGTTTGGTGCCATCCACGTGCCTTTGTATATACCTTTTTTTCCGAAAAAACCTACTTTTCCTCACCATTTTGTTCGTAGCCGCAAACTCTATTTGCCTCATACCATTCTCAAATTCCATCCTTCAAATAAATACCTAACGCCAAACGTGTTTTAAGCTGAAATTTATGTATTGCCACTTTTGAAGGTGTTTTGCCCCAGTGTGCGTCGCGAGTATTTAGCGAAACAACTCAATCAACAATCAAATCCGTCTTAATTAATCGCGAATTAAGATTAGCTGGAGATTGTACAATCACCTTAGTCATTATGTTTCAGTACTCGATTAAATTACGCAATTATTTATAACAGAATAATTTACCGGAGGGTGATAAAATCTAGTATGTATCCAGTCTTTGTAAATTGTTCCACAATACAATATCATTGATACACCAAGATTATTTTACGTCGGTCGTAAGTTTCTCGGTTGGCGTGTAACTCAATAATAGATTCAAGGAAAATTTCGTTTCCCGGCCACTCAATTATTCACATTTCGTAACTTTTCCAATTTTCTTTTTAGCTCCCGTCACTTTCACTGGTAATTCCGCAAACGCCGAGATGACGTGGTAACTTCGTTGGCACGAGTTATCTTTTCGCGGCAGTCGCCCGCGAAAATCTCTTAAATGACTCGAATAGGCATGGAATCCCCTGAAATCTCGCCCAGATGGGGGGCCAGAGGACATCTTTTAATTGAAATCGGTGACCGCGGGGCGGGCGGGTTATTATCATCTTTATTATCACCATTATTCCTTTTTATTACCTAGTGGCGTTTCAGGCACACCGTCTCGTGGCGGAACGTACCGAGCGTTGTCGGACCGCTTTGGAGACGTTGAAAAGTTAGTGAAACACGCGCATCGAACAGATTGTTATCCGCCGGCGTTGAGTCTGTACGGTCGTTTCGTTCGGAAATGTTACGCGAGTGTTCGCCTTTGATGTTTCGCGCCTTCCGACCTAACGAGTGAACTAAGTTTTGTATACCACCTACAGTTTTTACATTATTCGTCGAATATATTGGATTATACGAGATTCTGTATGGGGATTAACACTTTCAAGGTACTTTACGAATATTCCTTGTTTTTTTTATAGGGCGCACAACGAAGAAAAACAAACTTTGCAAACTTCTCTTATGGCAATAACTGACTTTAATACACTCATGAAGTCTTTATTTGTCAATTTATTATGAACAATTCTATTTAAATACCGGTGGCCAGATTTGCAAATCATTTTTTTTAAATAATCATAATTGAGTTTACTTCATTATACATAATATATATATAAACAAATTTTCAATAATATGTAATATGAACAGATTTACACTTCTGGACAAAATTAAGCGACCACTAGTAAAATTCAAAATAAATTTAAAACCAGATAACGACATTTAATGAACCGAATAAATATATAAATGCAAGTGTTTCGTAACAAATAGCAATAGTGTTTAATAAACGTCAATTTATGACATGTGAAAAATCTATTGAAAACCACTTATAAATTGGAAAAGTTATTTTAAGTATAATTGGTTATCCCTTAATTTTGTCCCGAAGTGTATTATACCAGATGTACCTATTATCTTTTCTCTGATTTTGACCCAATTAAACATTTAATTAAACTAAATATGGAAGCTACTCCATCCATATTTTGAATCAATAAATCTAATAAGTGTAACGTATATAAATTAATCAAACTATTTTATTTAATTCAATTGTACAAGTTTAGGTGATAAAAATGTTGTCCCGCTAATTATGCCCTGAGTGCGCAGACAAAATAAAATCTGAATTAAAAATGTTAAAAGCAAAATAATTGGGTTTACACTCTGTTTTAAATTTAGGGTACAAATATTATGAAAAATAGCTTACTTTAGGATAGATTTAGTTACCTACAATGAATGATTAGTTTCCATGAGTATCTAACGAAATTAACATGTGAATAAAGTTAACCGGAGATTCTAAGACCGTTCAGCTTATGAACTTAGCAATGGATTACTTAGCAGAATTATATCTTGCTATGAAATATTTTAGTCAGGTGGGAGGGTTTCCAAAAATGGGGATAAGTTATCTGTCAGATAGACGTACAGGGAAGAAAGTTAGAAACTATCCGCCAAATGCGTTTCTAATTTCCTAGAGCGTGTTTCATCACTTTTAACCATGAAATATTTGCAGTGTTATCAATAAATCGAAAAACTGCTACAAAATATCTTATTGATATTTGCCCATATTCAACAGCTGCCCATATTTGATTGGTTAATGCATAAATCGTTCGATTAATACCATTATAATTGGTACCATTATGATGTGTTCGAGATGTGTGTGAAGCATTTGCCAGTCACTTTTCGTCTAATGTAGAATAGAGTCTAAAACAGCTTTTCGGAACCGAAATTTCCAAAACTGTACGACTAGCATTCATAACTTAAATAGTTTTTATCTTGACCACACGTGAAGTCTTTAAAATAATAGCGAGTTTGAAAAATAAGAATAATGTGGGTATAATTGATATATCGACCAAAATGGTTAAGAAATTGGCACATATAATTCTCAAACCATTAACATTAATTATATATAAATGCTTTGACTTGGGTTCCTACCCAGATATATTAAAAATTGGACCAATACACAAAGGTAAAAAAACAACAAATATAGAAAACTATAGACCAATTTGCATTCTAAGCGTCTTTTCTCTTCTCTTCTAAGATCTTGTAACGGATCAAACTACAATAAAGAGATTATTATTATATTATTATGTCTATGGTAAGTTAATTGGAGACAATAAGACCTGACCATAAATTAGGAAACTCTAAATTTCATTTATAGAGACTTTTTAAATAACTAATTATATGGTAGTTTTAAGTGACACAAAATAGTCCATGATAGAAAATTATTAAAATTAACTGTTAACGGGATTGGCGAGTGAAAATTGTAATTTTTAATATAGGAACAGCCCCAAATGTCTACGCTCAGAAGATGACCAAACTATTTCTAAAAATTTCTAAAAAAAAAATGTTCCTCAATTTGATATCAATGTTCATGAAAAGTTTATTTTTCCAAATCATTTATCCAATTTATCAATTTAAACCCTAGTCAAACCTTACCAATCAATTGTACTGTCAAAATTCAATTTGCTACTTAATTACTCAAGGTATACTGACCAAAGTTTTATTATATTCTGATCATGTATTTATAATGTAAGTATTAGTTAAAAATTTTGTTATAGTTTTATCCAATATTTATACCAGTACTTATTGTATTTTATATTATTTTCCTTCTACTAAGTACTCCTAATAAAGATGAAAAAAAAACAGTTAAAATACTGACCAAATAACAAGTAGTGTTAAATAATGTCAAAAGCAGATGAAATTATAAATGAAGTATGTATTATGTTTTTAATGTCTCGTTTTCTATTTATCGTTTTTTGTTGCTTTCGGCTATTCACATTTAGTTTATAGTTGATGAATGAATCAAAATACCAGTTCAAATATGAACAATTTTATTCGCCATTTATAAAAACTCCATAATGTGCTTCATGTTATAGTTTTATTCATTATTTATACCAGTTATTATTGTATTTTATATTATTTTCTTTCTTCTAAGTACTCCTAATAAAGAAGAAAGAAAATATAAAATAAGTTAAAATACTGTACCAAATAACAAGTAGTGTTAAATAATGTCAAACGTAGATGAAATTATAAATGAAGTATGTATTATGTTTTTAATATCTCGTTTTCTATTTATCGTTTTTTGTTGCTTTCGGCTATTCACATTTAGTTTATAGTTGATTAACGAATCAAAATACTAGTTCAAATATGAACAATTTTATTCGCCATTTATAAAAACTCCATAATGTGCTTAATGTTATAGTTTCATACATTATTTATACCAGGTATTATTGTATTTTATATTATTTTCTTTCTTCTAAGTACTCCTAATAAAGAAGAAAGAAAATAATATAAAAATAAGTAAAAATACTGACCACATAACAAGTAGTGTTAAATAATGTCAAACGTAGATGAAATTATAAATGAAGTATGTATTATGTTTTTAATATCTCGTTTTCTATTTATCGTTTTTTGTTGCTTTCGGCTATTCACATTTAGTTTATAGTTGATTAACGAATCAAAATACCAGTTCAAATATGAACAATTTTATTCGCCATTTATAAAAACTCCATAAAGTGCTTAATGTTATAGTTTCATACATTATTTATACCAGGTATTATTGTATTTTATATTATTTCCTTTCTACTAAGTACTCCTAATAAAGACGAAAAAAAAAAAATCAGTTAAAATACTGTACCAAATAACAAGTAGTGTTAAATAATGTCAAACGTAGATGAAATTATAAATGCTGTATGTATTACGTTTTTAATATCTCGTTTTCTGTTTATCGCTTTTTATTGCTTTCGGCAATTTCACATTTAGTTTATAGTTGATTAACGAATCAAAATACCAGTTCAAATATGAACAATTTTATTCGCCGTTTATAAAAACTCCATAATGTGCTTAATGTTATAGTTTCATACATTATTTATACCAGTTATTATTGTATTTTATATTATTTTCTTTCTTCTAAGTACTCCTAATAAAGAAGAAAGAAAATAATATAAAAATAAGTTAAAATACTGACCACATAACAAGTAGTGTTAAATAATGTCAAACTTGATGAAATTATAAATGAAGTATGTATTATGTTTTTAATATCTCGTTTTCTGTTTATCGCTTTTTATTGCTTTCAGCTATTCACATTTAGTTTATAGTTGATTAACGAATCAAAATACCAGTTCAAATATGAACAATTTTATTCGCCATTTATAAAAACTCCATAATGTGCTTAATGTTATAGGTTCATACATTATTTATACCAGTTATTATTGTATTTTATATTATTTTCTTTCTTCTAAGTACTCCTAATAAAGAAGAAAGAAAATAATATAAAAATAAGTTAAAATACTGACCACATAACAAGTAGTGTTAAATATTGTTAAAAGGTGTCTCCATAATGTGTTTTATTGATGTAAAATATAAATACCTAACTTAAGTTTGATTTATCAATGGTGTACTATAAGATATCTTGTTTTGAAGCATTTCGAGTAGTTTCACAAAAAATAATTTGATCATTCATATGAGCTGAATTAATATTTTATCATCATTATTATTTTGTATCGCAATTAATTTTCACTCAAAACTCACGACTCAAAATGCTATTTTAATAATCAAGATTTCGTAGGTGTTCGGCAAAAGTCACCAAGTCCAATAAAATCACTTTTCAGTACACGTTTTAAAAAGTAAAGAGGTACCAAAAACGCTTATTTAAAAGTATGGGAACGTTCTGTACACCATACGTACATGTATGGTGTACAGAACGTTCCAATAATCTTAAATAAGCGATTATTCGTACCTGTTTAACTTTTAAAATGTGTCTACTGAAAAGTGACCTTATTGGACTCTGTGACTTTTCCAGAACACCGATTTGTATAACTATGATTTGTAATAAACAAATTTATGCACTTTACATGATGAAATTTAAATGAAGGCGTGTACTGTGCTACTGGATTTTCTTCGTGCTTATTAGTATTAACTGTAATAATTATTAGCACACAATTTTCTTCGAATCCATTACTATTAATCTGTTACTTCAATTCAATAATTGATAGCTATACAGGGTAAGTAAAAAGTAAGGAGCGGTATATCCTTACAAAAAAATTGTAAAAAAAAGTTTGGTGGCTTGTTATTTTCAACAATTTGACGGTTTCAATATTTTTCTGTGTCACTTTTTCAAAATGGCGTCATCGATTCTTTTTTTAAATGGTAACCTATTGTTTTTATTAACAAATTTGATAGCATGTGTTTTTCTCTTCACGAATATCTAAAAATGCAGTGTCGTTGCATATCAAAAATTCTGAGGAAATCGAGTTTATTTTCTTACGACAAACAAGTGAAAAATTAATTTGGAGTGCCTTGGAAAACAAATGATAGAAGTTAACAAATACGAATTACTAATGTTAGTTTACCTTTATCAAATAAGGTTGTTAATTATACTGTATTAGAAAGTGAATCATCGAAATTTTGATAATGAACTAAGATTTATCGAAATTTGAATAAACATATATAAGAAAAGAGTTCTTATTATTTTTAACAAACAAAATTTAACAATACTAGTTCATCACAAACGATTCGCACATTGTTCTCCGTTAACTATGGACAACAATATGCGTTCCGTTTTTGTTAAACGTACCATAATTATTGAGAAGCACTTTCTAATACAGTTTAATTTACAACCTTATTTTGGAAATAGAAACTGGCATTAGTAAATCGTATTTTTTTGAACTTGTATTAATTGTTTTCCGTTAACTATGGACAACAATATGCGTTCCGTTTTTGTTAAACGTACCATAATTATTGAGAAGCACTTTCTAATAAAGTTTAATTTACAACCTTATTTTGGAAATAGAAACTGGCATTAGTAAATCGTATTTTTTTAAACTTGTATTAATTGTTTTCCAAAGCAGTGCACGTTAAATAACCCGATACGAATGAAACGACATACATAATGGGAATATTTTCCAAGACTGGTAGATCGCTCTTTGGCGATGGTAAACCGTAGCAGCAGAAACAAAACCCCCCTTAAGCAGGCGGTGCCAAGTCGTCAAAAAATTTTGGCTCTATAGGGAAAATTAAAGGCTAATTATAGGCTAATTAAGTGCCATGTTCCCGAATTTAAGGCTCTCCAATTTTTTTTACTTTTGCAGGTTCCGCTAGCTTAAGGCACAGCTAGCGGAACTTTATACAGAATCAATAAAACCTAATAGGACCTAGTTCATAATTAAAGGCTAATTAAAGGCTCTAGAATCACACACATAACTTTAACATTCAACGATTATTTAATATATATATCATAAATAAATGTTATTAGGAAGTGAGCGACATTATTTCGCTTAACAAAATCAAGAGAATATGTCAATTAAAATAACAATATCAAGAGCCTTTAATTAGTATTTAATTATTGAAAAAAAAATTCTATATCAGGACCGTAATACATTTCAGGGCCATGGGTACCATATACACATGCTATCAGTTTGTAGGAAACTAATCAAACATAAACTTTATTGCCGCATTCATATAGCCTTTAATTAGCCTTTAATTATTAAAAAATAAGATTTTCGATATCAGGGCCGTAACTCATTTTAGGGCCCGGGTTCCATATACAAATGTTATCAGTTTGTAGGAAATTAATCAAACATAAATTTTATTGCTGCATTCATAGAGCCTTTAATTAGCCTTTAATTATTAAAAAATAAGATTTTCGATATCAGGGCCGAATCTAATTTCAGGGCCCTGGATACCATATACAAATGTTGTCAGATTGTAGGAAACTAATCAAACATAAATTTTATTGCTGCATTCATAGAGCCTTTAATTAGCCTTTAATTAGTAAAACATCAAATTTACGATATCAGGGCCGTAACTCATTTTAGGGCCCGGGTTTCAAATACTAATGTTATCAGTTGGTAGGAAACTAATTAAACATAAATTTTATAGCTGCATTCATAGAGCCTTTAATTAGCCTTTAATTATTAAAATATAAAATTTAGGATATCAGGGCCGTAACTCATTTTAGGGCCCGGGTTCCATATACAAAATTTATCAGTTGGTAGGAAACTAATCAAACGTAAATTTTATTGCCGTATTCATAGAGCCTTTAATTAGCCTTTAATTATTAAAAAATAAGATTTTCGATATCAGGGCCGTAACTCATATTAGGGCCCGTGTTCCATATACAAATGTTATCAGTTTGTAGGAAACTAATTAAACATAAATTTTATTGCTGCATTCATAGAGCCTTTAATTAGCCTTTAATTATTAAAACATAAAATTTACGCTATCAGGGCCGTAACTCATTTTACGGCCCGGGTTTCATATACAAATGTTATCAGTTGGAAGGAAACTAATCAAACATAAATTTTATTGCTGCATTCATAGAGCCTTTAATTAGCCTTTAATTATTAAAACATAAAATTTACGATATCAGAGCGCATCTAATTTCAGGGCCCTGGATAACTATATACAAATGTTATCAGTTTGTAGGAAACTAATCAAATATAAATTTTATTGCTGCATTCATAGAGCCTTTAATTAGCCTTTAATTAGTAAAACATAAAATTTACAATATCAGGGCCGTAACTCATTTTAGGGCCCGAGTTTCAAATACTAATGTTATCAGTTGGTAGGAAACTAATTAAACATAAATTTTATAGCTGCATTCATAGAGCCTTTAATTAGCCTTTAATTATTAAAATATAAAATTTACGATATCAGGGCCGTAACTGATTTTAGGGCCCGGGTTCCATATACAAATGTTATCAGTTTGTAGTAAACTAACCAAACATTAATTTTATTGCCGCATTCATAGAGCCTTTAATTAGCCTTTAATTATTAAAAAATAAGATTTTCCTAAAATGAGTTACGGCCCTGATATCGTAAATTGTATGTTTTAATAATTAAAGGCTAATTAAAGGCTCTATGAATGCAGCAATAAAATTTATGTTTAATTAGTTTCCTACAAACTGATAAATTTTGTGTATGGAACACGGGCCCTGAAATGAGTTACGGCCCTGATATCGTATATTGTATGTTTTAATAATTAAAGGCTAATTAAAGGCTCTATTAATGCGGCAATAAAATTAATGTTTGGTTAGTTTACTACAAACTGTTATCATTTGTATATGGTATATAGGGCCCTGAAATTAGATACGGCCCTGATATCGAAAATCTTATTTATTAATAATTAAAGGCTAATTAAAGGCTCTATGATTGCAGCAATAAAATTTATGTTTGATTAGTTTCCTACAAACTGATAAATTTTGTGTATGGAACACGGGCCCTAAAATGAGTTACGGCCCTGATATCGAAAATCTTATTTTTTAATAATTAAAGGCGAATTAAAGGCTCTATAAATCCGGCAATAAAATGTATGTTTGATTATTTTCCTACAAACTGATAACATTTGTATATGGAACCCGGGCCCTAAAATGAGTTACGGCCCTGATATCGTAAATTTTATGTTTTAATAATTAAAGGCTCTATGAATGCAGCCATAAAATTTATGTTAAATTAGTTTCCTACCAACTGATAACATTAGTATTTGAAACACGGGCCCTAAAATGAGTTACGGCCCTGATATCGAAAATCTTATTTTTTAATAATTAAAGGCTAATTGAAGGCTCTATGAATGCAGCAATAAAATATATGTTTGATTAGTTTCCTACAAACTGATAACATTTGTATATGGAACACGGGCCCTAATATGAGTTACGGCCCTGATATCGTAAATATTATGTTTCAATAGTTAAAGGCTAATTAAATGCTCTATGAATCCAGCAATAAAATTTATGTTTGATTAGTTTCCTACAAACTGATAACATTTGTACATGGAACCCGGGCCCTAAATGAGTTACGGCCCTGATATCGTAAATTTTATGTTTTAATAATTAAAGGCTAATTAAAGGCTCTATGAATCCAGCAATAAAATTTATGTTTGATTAGTTTCCTACAAACTGAAATAATTTGTATATGGTATCCAGGGCCCTGATATTAGATACGGCCCAGATATCGAAAATCGTTTTTTTTTAATAATTAAAGGCTAATTAAAGGCTCTATGAATACGGCAATAAAGTGTACGTTTGATTAGTTTCCTACCAACTGATAAATTTTGTGTATGGAACACGGGCCCTAAAATGAGTTACGGCCCTGATATCGAAAATCTTATTTTTTATTAATTAAAGGCTAATAAGGCTCTATAAATCCGGCAATAAAATTTATGTTTGATTAGTTTCCTACAAACTGATAACATTTGTACATGGAACCCGGGCCCTAAATGAGTTACGGCCCTGATATCGTAAATTTTATGTTTTAATAATTAAAGGCTAATTAAAGGCTCTATGAATGCAGCAATAAAATTTATGTTTGATTAGTTTCCTACAAACTGATAAATTTTGTGTATGGAACACGGGCCCTAAAATGAGTTACGGCCCTGATATCGAAAATCTTATTTTTTAATAATTATAGGCTAATTAAAGGCTCTATGAATGCAGGAATAAAATGTATGTTTAATTAGTTTCCTACAAACTGATAAATTTTGTGTATGGAACACGGGCCCTAAATGAGTTACGGCCCTGATATCGTAAATTTTATGTTTTAATAATTAAAGGCTAATTAAAGGCTCTATAAATGCAGCAATAAAATTTATGTTTGATTAGTTTCCTACAAACTGATAACATTAGTACATGGAACCCGGGCCCTAAATGAGTTACGGCCCTGATATCGAAAATCTTATTTTTTAATAATTATAGGCTAATTAAAGGCTCTATAAATGCAGCTATAAAATTTATGTTTGATTAGTTTCCTACAAACTGATAACATTTGTACATGGAACCCGGGCCCTAAATGAGTTACGGCCCTGACATCGTAAATTTTATGTTTTAATAATTAAAGGCTAATTAAAGGCTCTATGAATGCAGCTATAAAATTTATGTTTGATTAGTTTCCTACAAACTGATAACATTTGTATATGGAACACGGGCCCTAAATGAGTTACGGCCCTGATATCGTAAATTTTATGTTTTAATAATTAAAGGCTAATTAAAGGCTCTATGAATGCAGCAATAAAATTTATGTTTGATTAGTTTCGTACAAACTGATAACATTTGTACATGGAACCCGGGCCCTAAATGAGTTACGGCCCTGATATCGTAAATTTTATGTTTTAATAATTAAAGGCTAATTAAAGGCTCTATGAATGCAGCTATAAAATTTATGTTTAATTAGTTTCCTACCAACTGATAACATTAGTATTTGAAACCCGGGCCCTAAAATGAGTTACGGCCCTGATATCGTAAATTTTATGTTTTACTAATTTAATTCTAATTAAAGGCTCTATGAATCCAATAATAAAATTTATGTTTGATTAGTTTCCTACAAACTGAAAACATTTGTATATGGTATCCAGGGCCCTGAAATTAGATACGGCCCTGATATCGAAAATCTTATTTTTTAATAATTAAAGGCTAATTAAAGGCTCTATGAATACGGCAATAAAATTTACGTTTGATTAGTTTCCTACCAACTGATAACATTTGTACATGGAACCCGGGCCCTAAAATGAGTTACGGCCCTGATATCGTAAATTTCATGTTTTAATAATTAAAGGCTAATTGAAGGCTCTATGAATGCGGCAATAAAATTTATGTTTGCTTAGTTTCCTACAAACTGATAACATTTGTATATGGAACACGGGCCCTAAAATGAGTTACGGCCCTGATATCGAAAATCTTATTATTTAATAATTAAAGGCTCTATGAATGCAGCAATAAAATTTATGTTTGATTAATTTCCTACAAACTGATAACATTTGTATATGGAACCCGGGCACTAAAATGAGTTACGGCCCTGATAACGAAAATCTTATTTTTTAATAATTAAAGGCTAATTAAAGGCTATATGAATGCGGCAATAAAGTTTATGTTTGATTAGTTTCCTACAAACTGATAGCATGTGTATATGGTACCCATGGCCCTGAAATGTATTACGGCCCTGATATAGAATTTTTTTTCAATAATTAAATACTAATTAAAGGCTCTTGATATTGTTATTTTAATTGACATTTGATTTTGTTAAGCGAAATAATGTCGCTCACTTCCTAATAACATTTATTTATGATATATATATTAAATAATCGTTGAATGTTAAAGTTATGTGTGTGATTCTAGAGCCTTTAATTAGCCTTTAATTAGCCTTTAATTATGAACTAGGTCCTATTAGGTTTTATTGATTCTGTATAAAGTTCCGCTAGCTGTGCCTTAAGCTAGCGGAACGTGCAAAAGTAAAAAAAAAATGAAGAGCCTTAAATTCGGGAATATGGCACTTAATTAGCCTATAATTAGCCTTTAATTTTCCCTATAGAGCCAAATTTTTTTGACGACTTGGCACCGCCTGCTTAAGGGGGGTAGAAACAAACCGTCATTAAATAAGTTAATAACAATTATCATGCTGTTCTTGCATCTTGGATTAATCAGTTACTGTTATAATTAGTGTTGAAAAAATCTTTCACAACGATTTTGTGCGAAATCAACATCTCCGAGATTTTTCAAACTTTGAACTAATTACTGTATAGCTATATATATATACAGGGTGTTTGTAAATGATTGTAGAAAAGGCGGCAAAATTTAAATGAAATTTAGGATTTTAATTGCCGTTAAGTTTTTCCATGTCGCTGCTTCTTGATTCAATTAGTTACTTATGTTAAAATAAGAAATGTTAATTTTCAGAAACAAACAAGAGTTAGTTTCTTAAAACTATGGTGTTTACACCGCAACATGACGCCTTTATTCTCATGGCGTATTTCCGTAGCGGGCAATTAACTGAAAACGGAACATGGGTGTACTCATCTCAGTCATGCAAAGAACAATTTCGTGAAGAATTTCCCGACGTAATTGTTTCTGATAAAACATTTTCAAGTCACAGAAACAGGAAACATTTTGATTGATTTATTTTAAACTAATTACGTGTAAAGAACTCTACCTGTATCTTAAAATTACTTAACTTTTAAAACTGACAAAAAAACAAAGCTGTTGCATCTCAACTTTAACATTATGTTACACCAATGAATCCTTAGTGATATTTTTGTTGTGTTACCAACGTGTATGTTTGGTTGCCTAAAATACAATCTACACTCATTTACAAACACACTGTATATATTATTAAAGTTTGATAATTACCAGCTAATGTGGTCGAAACTATAGTCATTGTAATTTAATAAAGATGATACCAACAAAGTTAAAATTGCATTTTTAGTTATATACAGTGTGATTTATATGAGGTGTACATAATTTAACCCAAGCTTCTTTAGGCCAAAAGAACGATGTAGTACCTAAAAGCTCCCTTAAAAAAACAGGGTGTTAATAATGTTTTATTTATTGCTATAATATACACAAATAACTTAAAAACGAGTGGAACAAATTCATTGAAATTATATATCCGAGTTGTACACCATAAGGAAAGTCGGAAACTCGAAAACCGTTGAAAAAATCGTCCGCTAGACGGAACTTTGCCCTTTGCATTTTTTTGTTTTTTTTCAATATTTTTTTCGAAAACGCTTCCCACGATTTTTGTTTTATTTAATTTAAATGTTCACTGCTAAGGGCCTCTTCGATGGCATAAATTGTATCTTGAATGACATTTTGGAAGGGAATAAATTTTACAATGCATTAATTTTTTTGAAGTTTTTAACATTTGAGGCTGAAAGGCTGCACCTACACTTTTTTTATTTACAACAATTTGTTTGCAATACATTTTTTGTGTTTTTGTTATTTTTTCGTTAGATTGGTTGTTTGCAAAATGAATAAGCGGAAGATTATGGCAACACTGGGATTCTGGCCAAAATTCTAAAAGTGACATTACTATTAAGACTAGAAAAAAAAATTAGACACAAACTGGATGTTTGATTCTCTCTGGTTAGTTTCCTCACCGAGACAAGCCTTACTGTTAGCCCTTCCTACTAATCTTCTGCACTACTGGGGAGAGAACATCCTTGGTCTTTCACTTTTCAAGGGTTCATACAAGGGATACCCTGTTCGCATTCCGATATGGTTCGATATACGGTCCTAACTGATATATTTTGGTTTCGAAAAATTCGCACTATTTCAGCTGTCGGGATTTGCCCAGCTAAATTATAAATAGTTTTTCTAGTTTCCAATTTGTAGGACATTTTTTCTATCACCAGATACCCATATGTCCAATTGAAGCCTTGGAAACAAACATAATTTTGTTGCAAAGCCATCTTGATAGATAAGTTGCATTGGATTCTGCTTGATTTTCTTGTCAAAAACTTATAAAACGAACGTTATTCACAACCGTGATGTATATACTATTTTTTTAACTACTAGATCGATTATTTTACAATTATCAATAAAAAAATTACATCGACGTTTTCAACGAATATAGTGAAAATTAATGCTGAACAAGTTATGATCATGACATGAAAAGACAAAAGACAAAATGACATGAAAAGAAACAAATTTGTATGTATTGTGAGTAAAAAGTGGCATTATTGCAAATATTATAACTGCAAGAATAACTCCTGATAACTGCAAAAATACGAGAAGACGAGAATTTGAAAAGCTGCTCCCGCTACAACATCTATGTTCACATTCATTTTAATCAGTTAAAATTAGTAATTTATGTATTAAGAGCAAACAGTGATACATTATTGCTTAAAAGTGAGATTTGATGAATTAATTTGAAAGCAAACATGCCACTTTTTGTTCATAATACACAAATAACTAATTTTCACTTGCCGCCCGCCTTGAAAGGCTGTAGCCGTTCAAAACGAATACACAGCTGTCAATGGGGGGATCACTTGTGCAAGACTCACTGAGTGTCACTTGGCAAAGCACACAGACTGGTCACTGAACGTTTATACAGTCCCGTCGCGGTCTTCACTGTCACCACGCGAACAACTCCATCTGAACCGTGGTGAGTGTCTCTTATGCGGCCTAATCGCCACATGAGAGAAGGGAGACTGTCTTCACGTAGGAGCACCAGGTCATTCTTCTGAAGATTAGTAGATGATGTACGCTTCCATTTGGATCTTTGTTGGAGCTGACAAAGATACTCCTTCGACCACCTTTTCCAAAAGTGCTGCATCAGTGATTGGATCCGCTGGAATCTTGAAAGTCGATTGTCGGGGATGTCTTGTAGATCGGGATCCGGAAGTCCGGTCATGGATCGTCCAATAAGGAAGTGCGATGGCGTCAGTGGCTGCAAATCGTTAGGGTCGGCGGAAAGGGGGGATAATGGGCGGGAATTTAACACTGCCTCAACCTGTATCAAATATGTGAGGAGCTCCTCATATGTCAATGCTGCATTACCTATTATTCGATTGAGGTGTGATTTGACAGACTTTACTCCCGCTTCCCACAACCCACCGAAATGAGGTGACCGAGGAGGAATGAAATGCCAGCTAATTCTTTCCTCACTAGCAGATTCGCAAATTAGATTTTGATTTTGTTGGTCTTGTACAAACTTGTATAGTTCTCGCATTTCAGAGTTGGCACCTACAAAGTTCGTACCATTGTCTGAATAAACATGAGATGGCTTGCCTCGCCTAGATGAGAATCTACGTAGCGCGGCTATAAATGATTCAGTACTTAGGTCACAAACCAACTCCAAATGCATAGCCTTGGTGGCGAAACAAACAAAAATGCAAATGTATGTCTTTGATGATTTCGCCCCCCGTCCCTTTCTGTCTTTAATTTTTATAGGCCCGGCATAGTCAACGCCACAACTACTGAAAGGTAGTGATGGACTCACTCTTGTTGTTGGAAGCGCACCCATAATTTGATTGAATTTGGGAGGCTTGGCCTTGAAACACTTGATACACTTATGCACAACTTTCTTGCAAATATTTCGCCTTGCCATTGGCCAATAGCGTTCTCTGATGAAAGCAAGGAGAGCTCCGGGGCCGCAATGAAGTTGCCTAAGGTGTTCATTTGTAATAATTAGATTAGTTAAATTATGTTTACTCGGTAAAATTATTGGATGCACTTTATCATATGGTAAATTTGAATTTTGCAACCGACCACCTACACGTATTATTCCATTGTTATCAATAAATGGGGATAGTGATAATAATGAGCTGTTGTTATGAATGGGTCTATTTGTTTTTAAACGGTTGCGTTCAGTGGCAAAACATTGGGATTGTGCAATCCTAATTAATGCTAATGTCGCATCATTTAATTCGATTACAGTCAGCGGGCCTGATTTCCTTAATTCGGAATTTTGACTATTAAACTTAAACCTAAGGCAATAAGCAGTAACTCTGTTCAATTTGGTAAACACAGAAAATTTAGAAAAAATATTAAATGACGTAGTAATAGATGTGGATAAGGTTTCCACTTTACGAGCTTCTGGGATGGTTTCACGATTCGTCTCTATCTTGCTATTAGGCCAATTACGTTGATCGTGAACCAACCAAGTCGGTCCCGACCACCATATGTGTGACATCGCTAATGTTTCAGTATTTGTTCCACGTGATATGAGATCAGCTGGATTGTCGTACGTTCTAATATGCCTCCAATTATTTACATCTGTTAATGATTGAACTTGGCCAACTCTGTTGGCGACGAATGTCTTCCATCTACTTGAGGAATCATTTAGCCAATGTAGCACAATAGTCGAGTCGCACCAATAATATGTTTTATTAACCTTCAGTTCCAAAGCTGACTGAACCTTTGACATTAATTTTGCTAATAGCAAGGCACCACCTAATTCTAATTTGGGAATTGTTATCGACTTTAACGGAGCCACCTTTGATTTGGCACACAATAATTCGATGGTTACCTGACCTAACTGATTAGTTGATTTAACGTATATGCACGCGCCATACGCTACCTCCGAGGCATCACAAAACCCGTGTAGTTCGATGTATGTATAATTGTCACACAAAACGTGACGATTTGGTGAAATTTTGTCTAAACATTTTAGGTCGTTAATGAACATTTGCCATTTCGTATGTAATGGGCTTGGAATGGATTCATCCCAATGCAATTTATGTTTCCATAATCCTTGCATAATGATTTTGGCTGTTACTACAATTGGTGCAATTAGACCTAGAGGATCGAATATTTGGGCGATTGCTGATAGAATTGTTCTTTTAGTTATTCGTGATTCTGTGAATAATTTTGCAGTGTAATGAAATAAGTCGTGCTTTGAATTCCATGAAACACCCAAAGTTTTGACTTCTTGGGACTGAATTAATTGATTCAGTTGGTTATCAGAGTGATCTAGCACACCACTTAATACTGAAGTATTGTTTGATGCCCATTTTGTAAGTTCAAATCCCGCAGAGCTTAATATTTGTGACACTTCGTTACGAATTTGACTGACTGCTTCCACGGATTCACCACCAGTAAGCAAATCATCGACATAGAAATCATGTTCGATAATCGCACTCGCTAATGAAAATTGTTTTGAATTTTCATCGGCTAGCTGTTTTAGACACCTAATAGCCAAGAATGGGGCCGATGATGTGCCATATGTGACAGTATTCAGTTGATAACATTTAATATTATCTGCGGGGCTAGATCGCCATAAAATCCCTTGAAGTGGTCTTTGATTTGTTGTGATCAACACTTGACGATACATTTTGGTAATGTCTGCCGACAAGACAATTGAGTGGCGCCTGAATCTGAGTAAAATCGAGAAAAGATCCCGTTGAATTGTAGGTCCCACCATTAGAATTGAATTTAATGATAAACTATTGTCTGATTTGGCAGAACCATCGAACACAACTCGTACCTTTGTTGTTGTACTAGTCTCTTTCACTACAGCATGATGAGGCAGATAAAAAGTTGAATTTTGTTGCCTTGAAACTTCTTGGACTTCAGACATATGACCCAGTTTTTCGTAGTCCCGCATAAACTTGATGTATGAATCTTTAAGGGCAGAATTTTTTGAGAATTTACGCTCTAATGAGTAAAACCGTTTTAACGCTAAATTACGCGAATCTCCTAATTCTTCGGGTTTTCCCTGTAGTGGCATGGTAACGATGAATCGCCCGTCTATGTCTCGATTTGTTGTCAATAAAAAATGATTCTCACATGCCTGCTCAGCGACGCTAAATTTAAGTTTCTCCAAAACTTCTTCAATTTCCCAAAATTTGGAGATTTGATTTTCTAACTTAAGGTTTATATTTATGGAAACTGTTTGATTGAAATTAATGCCATAAATGGGAACAGGGCCGGAGAAAACCCAGCCTAGTCTAGTCTTTTGAAGCATTGGCATGTTTTCTCCTAGATCGATCATACCTATTGAAACTAACCTTGCAAACCAGGCCGCCCCTATCAGCATATCAATGTCACTGCTTCGATTAAAATTAGGATCAGCCAATTGTAAATTTTTTGGAATAGACAAATTCTTGGTAGCAAAGGAAAATTGTGGCAAATTATCGGTAACTTGCGGCACAATTAAACACGATATGTTTAATTTAAAGTTAGAATGAGTGGCCTGTATGTTTAATTCGGCCCTATGTTTGACTAATGATTCGTGCTGATTAACCCCTTTCATGGTTATGTTGACATCGACTGCGGGTAAATCTAGCAAATTGAACATTCTTTGCGTAATTAAATTTGTTTGTGACCCTGAATCTAAAAGAACGCGGCACTTATGGGCTCGTCCATGGTTGTCAATTACATTAACTATTGCGGTTGATAGTAGAACCTGGGTTGTACTGCAAGTCGTGTGATTTGAAAGTGTTGATGACGTCGATGGATTATTGGCCGGAAGTGACTGAGTAACTTGATTTTCAAGGTGTAACAATGTGTGATGTCGTTTTTGACATTTCTTACAATTAAACTGGCTTTTGCATTGTTTGTTACTGTGACCCTTTACTAAACAATTTGTGCATGAACCTAACGATCTGATTTTTTCTAGTCTAGTATTTACTTGAAATTTTAAGAAGTTCTGGCAACTGTAAATAGAATGAGAGCCTTGGCAAAATAAGCACGTCAGAATTCTAGTGTGATGAACATTGACATTTGTTTTAGATTTGAAATGGTGCAATTTTGCACATGAATTGATATTTTTGTGCTCACCTTGTGAATCTTGATATTGAAGTGTTTCTAATAATTCACATTTGTTCTTCAGAAAAATTGAAAGTTCGCTAAATTTCGGAGTTACATTCGTTGTTGTAATTTTAGATTCCCATTCACGTCGGGTGGCAGGGTCTAATTTTGTATTAACTAAATAGATTATCAATGTGTCCCATGTGCCAACAGGTTCTTGTAATGACTTTAGTGCTCTTAAATGAGTAAGAACACTATCAAGCAATGTCCTCAGTGAATTTTTTGATTCTTTAGACATAGGTTTCATCTCAAAAAGAGCCCTAACATGATTGTAAATAGCTTATCGTGAATTTTCGAAACGTTCACTGAGTAGGTTCCATGCAGTTGCATAGTTGGCAGAGGTAATATCAAGTGCTTCAACTGTATTGGCTGCGTCGTCTGTAAGGCATGAGCGCAAATAATGGAATTTTTGAATGTTATCAAGTGACGTATTATTGTGAATCAATGACTTGAATGTTTCAGAAAAATGAGTCCACTGATCATAAGATCCACTGAAGTTAGGTAAACTCAGTACAGGCAATTTTACATTTACAGGTGCAATTGAGCTTGTTTTGGACCCAGAAAGTAGTACTTCAATTTTAGATTGTAAGGCAATGAAACTGTTTTCAAAATTTATGCGTTCTGTGAGATAAGCTGGCATTTCATCCTCGGCAATCAATTCTGATAATTCAATTTCATCCATAATGGTATGATACTGACCTAGCAAAGGTGACATTAAATTGAGGCGAGCCTCCAGATTACGCTTGACCTCTTCAGTAATTTCTGATTTTATACATTGCGTATAAAACGTATTAACTCGCGTTAATGAGGCCTTTATGAGTGTGCGTTTTGCAATTAACCCCTTTAATGTGGGATTCATCCTAAATTTGATACAGGCAGATTTATGTTAAATAGAGGATAGGACTTATGTATGGTGAATGCGAAATGGATGCTGAATCCGTCGACTTCGACGGGAGCTGATGTGGTGGACAATGTGTCGCTGTAGTCGAAATGTACTGTATCACCCGTCCGTTGGTTGCTCCAGGGAACCTCGTGTTCTCCGGGAGTTGATGTCTCTGGACAGCCGATGATGAGTTCTCGCTCGATGCTCTGCCGTGGTGCTGCTTGAAGTGGATTCTGTATGGCTGGATTAATCCGGTCGACTTGATCGAAATGTAGTGTTGTATCCGGTTCGAAGGACCAAATGTTAGGGCACGGTCGTGTTATCTCCTGGTTCTAGAGCGACCGTTATTTAGGTTGTGTGTGAATAATATTTAGTAGTAAATGTAGGAGTTTAAGAATTATATTTACACACTTTGTACAATAAAAAAAAGGAATACAACACCAGACATGACAGTCAGTTTCGACCGGTTTGTGCGAAGACTGAACGTTAACTCTGTCTAAAATAATCAAATCTTAAAACTAAACTTAATCTAAAGAGGTGGGGGTGCACTATTTACATTATTATTGGTCAGTTATAGCTTCGAGGGCGTAGTTACTTAAAGGTGGGGAGATGTAACAAACTCTTGGGCATAGCTGTACCTAGCACCCTTAATGATCTTTAGCGAACTGCCAAATGGCTGGTGTTGTATTCCTTTTTTTTATTGTACAAAGTGTGTAAATATAATTCTTAAACTCCTACATTTACTACTAAATATTATTCACACACAACCTAAATAACGGTCGCTCTAGAACCAGGAGATAACACGACCGTGCCCTAACACACTGATTAAAATGAATGTGAATATAGACGTTGTTGTAGCGTGTGCAGCTGGTCAAATTCTCGTCTTCTCGTATTTTTGCAGTTATTATATTTGTAATAATGCCACTTTTTACTCACAATACCTACAAATTTGTTTCTGCCTCACTTAAAAAATGTTAAATACTGTGCAAACTTTTCAATTGAGTTTTCCTAAAACGACGATTATTTATTGGTAGCTATTGGCGACGAGCTTCTTTTGTTTTAAAATTGAGGCGAATGAAAGTCGTCGATGAACGTCAACTTTTCTCACAACTTTTTATTGTGAGTGTCGAAGAAAAAAGCCTGTATTCTTTCCATAATCACAAACTGCTAGTATCCTCCTAGTAAGTGTATTTGCACCAATTAAAAGTATGCAGTTTTTAGTACTTGTAACGATACAGATCGGGACAAATTTCTCAAAACAACGTCTTCTCAAGACTTCCCAGGACACTATCTTGTCCAACACTTTACCATAACAGGAAGTCAGACACGTATCCTGGTGCAGTCCTTGAAATTTAGTAGATTCAGGATTAGGTTGATCGATATTCCTAAGTGACATAATAAGCATGGCAGATTTAGTTCTATTAAAGCTGATTCTATTACTGCAAAACCACTCGAAGGCTGACGTCTGAGACGCTTTGTCTCATTCTAAAGCATTATTTAAGTGATTAGATTTGTTGAATAGTGTGGTATCAGCAAATATTAGTATTTTTGCAAAATTGTTATAAGTAGGAAGGATGTATAAGTATTAAAACAGAATAGAGCCTAATATAGAGCCCCGAGGGATGCTATGAATACCTTTAAATCTGACGAATTATGAATACCTTTAAATCCAATAATGACGGAATTATTTCAAGATAAGAGCCTACAACTACTAGGGTGAATATTATAGTTGTAGAGTTTTGTCAGCAAGACCACCTATGAAACACAGTAGATAGCCTGGCTGAGATCAAGGAAAGTAGAAACGGACTAAATACCCTCTCAAAGAAATTAATGGTCTCGCCAACAAAGGCCAAAACTGCATCATTAGTAGAACGCCCTTTCCTAAGGTTCCCCCTTAGGATTGGGGGAACTGATAGTTTGAAAACTGATAGTTTGAATAATTTGAAAAGACATTACGTTCCTCAAATAATTCGAAAGTTGATTTTTAAGGATAGTTTCAAATATTTTGGAGAATACTGGCAAAAGAGAAACATATTGGCCCTTTAAAAACGAGTATCACAGAAGCTATTTTTAATCGATCTGGAAGGGTACTAGTTCAAATGCTGTGATTTATAAAACCTGTTTGAGATAGTAAAATAGGACTACTAGCAACCTGCATGATGTTAACACTTAACCCATACATGTCCTTACTGCTATAGTTTTTAAGACCATAGATTACCTCTTTAATAACACCGGATGGTACTTCATAAATGTTAAAATAATTTGGAATTGCATTATTATACATAAATGCAATGGGATTAATGTCAGGTGTAGGCAACGAAGTGATTGTCGTCAGCAATGTTGGCAAAGAAAACATTGAGGAAGAAGTCATGAAGAGAAATATCACAATCATCATCAAAAGGAGTACAAGATGCTCTTCTTGAGTTGATTAGTTGATGAGTTGATGAGTTTAGTTGATACAACAACCAGGAAAAATATAATTGATAGAATCAGAACCATGCTTAAATATCCGAAGGCCAGTACTGTTAAGAACAGTTTTGTTTACTGTAGGAGGATTAACAGGAGTAATTTTAGCTAATTCATTAATTGATATTATTCTTCATGATACTTATTAAAAAATATGAAAATTTGGATTTATATAGGTCTGATACTAATCTACGGAAAGGTAGTTTGACTTTTTCGATATAATTATATAGGCGGTTATAAACTAAAAATAAAACTCTTTTCGGGCAAAATTCTCTATCGTTATTGTTGCCCTAAACTGTTTTATTTTATTCATAGAACCCATTTATGTAATCGAAAATTAACGAAAATGATTAGATTTCAAATTAAAGCATTTTTTACATTACTGACCAACTTTCCTCGGTATGATTTATGATTTTGTAAGTCAAGAGCCCTACAAAGCATTGACTGGCCGGTGCGGTTGGAACGTTTTATGACTTTTTATGATTCCGCCACTCGCCCGTGGGTTGAACGGGCCGTGCAGGACGGATTGGGTACGGCCCTATCATAAAACCCATAAAATCCATTATAGGGACTATTACTGGTAGCACCCGTCATATTTTACTATTTAGTAATAAATCTTACTGTTGCAATATCAAAATTCATTTAATTCGATAATTGGTGCAACTTTTTTGACTTGGATTACACTGAAATGTTTGGAATAGCATTAAAGTATGTTCTGACAAAAACTATATAAATAAAATTACGAATTCTTTGTGAAATAACGTATAAACTACCGCATGGTTAAAAAAAATTTTTTTGTCAATATCTAAACATGTGTACTTATTTTGGATTTTTATTTCAATTAGAAGTCGCCATTTTTGGCCTGGTAATAAAACTTGAATCACCCGGTATATATTTAAGGTTGTTATATTTAGTACTTACTGGTAAGTAATTTTGATTTTGATTTTATTTTATGATTTATTTCTTTCGCCTGACTAGTTTCGGTTATGAAAAGAAACATCATCAGAGACATATGTACGAAGAATACAATTTTATAACAAACTTGACTCTAATATTATATTTAACCTAGTTAATTTATTGTATTCTTCGTAGATATACCCCTGATGAGGGTTTTTTCATAATCGAAACTAGTCAAGCGAAATAAATAAATTATAAAATAAAATAAAAATAAATATTACTTACCTGTAAGTATTAAATATAACAACATTTTAAAAAAACTAATTTTTGTTTATTATTGTCAACGACTTACGGTTTTATTATGTTGGTAGCCGGAAATATCGTTGAGTTTCCTTTCTAAGTGAAGTTTTGAAGTGTTTTCGTAGGTTTTTCTTTATTTTTGTTCTTTAAAATTTTCTTATGTACGGTATTGATTTTTTTACCCAGCCAAACTAGTATGATGACCGTATTTCAAATAATAATTCAAAAAGTACGGTTACCATTTAAAATTGTCATGTTGACCCTGAAATGTCCTTGAAAGTCAACTTCAAGGTCCACTTTACGGGCATCTTCAGATGGCCCCCCTTTAGCCGTACAACTTTTGTTAGGGTCAATTTTCGCTATCGAACATACCTTCGGAATGATTTGTGTTGATTGATTATGATGGTCTACCCTTTATGGCCTACCCCCAACCAGTTACGTTGATTAGTCTCATATATCTACAACTTTTTTATGTTTCATTAGAGACTTTGATTCTTGTAATGAGCTACAAAATTGTGTAAGGGTGAGAAATTCAACGATTGCAATATTGTTTTGAGCTAGAATCCAACCCACAACTTTGACTTACTATGCATCAAGGACACACATAAATTACACACAAAAAATATCACACTAATATGAACATTCAAAACATGTCGCCTATATGTTTTCTATAACAAATTATTAAATATTATCTTTTGAAAATTTTAATTTTGAAAATTTAAAATTTGAAAAAGCGAAAGTTTGGAACTGATATGCTACCTTATGCAGCGAAAATATCTGTTTTTAAATAACAACAAAAACATAGATGTCATTTGTCTCTGAAGTTTTTCACTTGTGAGTGAATAAAGTCCATGAAACATTCGTCAACGCTAACCTGTCCGTCGCTTTGACGAATCTTATGCGACCTTAATTCTGGATTATATTTATATATCAATAGCCCTTAAATATATGCTGGAATGAGGCTGACCAATTTTTGCTTGCATTTTCTTTTAAGTGCTAAATGATTTTCTCACAAAAAAATATCACACTATGGACATTCAAAACATATGTTAAAATGTACGTGTATTATTATATTTTAGTATTTGTAGGCAAGAAACGGCCTTCTTCCACACACCTTCCATACACCACAACAAAAATATCTGCGATCGATAGCCTAATAAAAATCAAACGGTCTACAAAATAGTGTTTCCTGTTAATTAAGAATAGACATTCAAGATTATTAATTGAAACATTTTCAAAAAACTGTTTTGATGTTGTAAATGTTAATTTTTTAACAAAAGTCTAAATTTATAAGTTTTATAAAAATATTTGGTAAATATATACTATTTAACTTATCATTAGCCCTTATCCTTATCGTAACATTAACGATATTAATCCGCAATGAATAATAATAACGAGTTCTTAACGAGATCTTAAAAATGCTGTGAGAGGTTTTCCTATATTACCAGGCGGGCAAGTTTTATGCAAAAGGGATTTGCAAATTTGTGAAACACTATGACAAGTGCTTGAATTTAAATTGCGAATTACGTAAAAAATAGTGAAAAGCTGTAGAGGCTTGTTATATCAAATCTTTCAATGTACGTAGTTTTTTTTTATATCGCAACGGCGGTTAATTTCCAAACCGTCCTCGTATGTACTACCTGCAGGTTGATTTGTAAATAAGTAACAAGTAGCCGTAAAATTATCTGGTTTTATTAAAATTCCGATGAACATTTTGAGTTTTTTATTATCATAAGTAGGTACTCACTTGTTTACATTAAGTGTTTTAAAGTGCGCTAATACTTAAAAACAATATTATCGGTAGTATCGTACGCAATTTTAGCTGTAATTGCGTAGTTCCGATAATCTAATCCAGGTAAAGTATTAATTATATAACGCCCGTCCCTTCATTACAATACGAATAGAAATTCTGTGAGAATAGATACTACAGTTACACGAGCTTCTGACATCTACTGATTTTAAACTACCTTTAACGAGGCTCCGAATACAATTTAGAAACTAAACAAGTGTTCGAAGAGTGTTCCAATTTATCGCACGTTCGTGATGTGAAAAATAATTCTAAATGTTAATAGAATGTAGTCACGATTTTGGTGTGGCGAATATTATATTCTCTTATACAAATATATAATACAGTCATTAATTGAAAGTTGTTTAATTAATCTGCTTTGAACCGGTATCGAATTATAATTTAAAAATTAATCAGTCTTCTGAGTGTCCCTGATGAATCCCATGATAGTGATGCAATATTTATTCTCTTTGTTTGATTTAAAGTGTTGTTTATTGTGTGCACTAATATCAATGTGATCAATATTTGATAAGTCTATTATGTGGAGGGAAAGTGAGCTGTTTTGAACTATTTCCAGTAGTTCCAATGTACTTTTCTAATTAATTACTTTATTAGAAATTATATTTTATGGTACATCAAATTATATTCTATAACATGATATCGATGTGTAGTGCACAAATGTGGTAAGTGCTAAACTTTAACTTTTATTTTTTGTTTGAATTTTTTTTCATTATTATATAATAAAATTTTGTTATTAGTGGAAATAAATTCATGTTAAATAGATCCATGTTCAATTATGTTGTTAAAGAAAATAATTGAATTTACTTTATTTGCTTATTAAACATTTTTTACATTTAACATAATATCTTCCGAAAATGTCTTTACATTTGTGCACTACACCATCGATATAGTAAAATAATTATAATTAAATTTACATAATTTACATAATTAAATTTACATTCTTTCTCTTACAAACTTCTTCTACATTTACACAAATAACATAATCAAATATTCTTATTATTAAATTTCTACATATTAAAATATTATACTATGATTTTATCTTTAAATTTCGGGCAGTTACAAACATCGAATATCAATAAAATTCTGCACGAACCTTCTCAGATGTTGTCCCCAGATTTCTTATAAATATGAAGTCGATAGCCTACAAACAAAAATTTTACAGCACCTTATATGGCGAAGTAAATTTATCAGGTGGTTTTTGCGTCGAAAATGTCAGACAAAATAAAAATCATAAATTGATTTTTATAAAATACCCCTGAATAATTCTTCTGAGCGAAAATTATCAGGGACACAAATTTATAAAACAATATTCGACGCGTACAATGAAATAAGTTTCGTAACTTTACGTCTACGAAAAATATTATTAATGACTGCATAGAAAAATATATAAAACTCGATTTCTCTCAAATATGGCAGGAGAGAGTTAAAAAAAAACAAACAACAGACAATGGATCTGTCTAAGCTCTACACTCTTTTGGCACCCTCTGCCTTCTCACCCCCCTCCTGTTTCACTTAGGGCTTTGCCATTTCGTATTTGTTTTATAAAAATGTAGAACCAAATGTGTTACTTATTTTATACAAAAAATTTACAGCACCTTATATGGCGAAGTAAATTTATCAGGTGGTTTTTGCGTCGAAAATGTCAGACAAAATAAAAATCATAAATTGATTTTTATAAAATATTTAATAACTTCTGAATAATTCTTCTGAGCGAAAATTATCAGGGACACAAATTTGTAGAACTATATTCGACGCGTATAATGAATCAAGTTTCGTAAATATTCGTCTACGAAAAAATATTATTAATGACTGCATAGAAAAATATATAAAACTCAATTTCTCTCAAATACGGCAGTAGATATTAAAAAAAAAACAAACAACAGACGATGGATCTGTCAAAGCTCTACACTATTTTGGCACCATCTGCCTTCTCCCCCCCCCCCCCCCCCTCCTTCACTTAGGGCTTTGCCATTTGGTATTTGTTTTATAAAAATGTAGAACTAAAATGTGTAAAATTTTATTTCTAGAAAAAAAAAATTATATGGAACATTGTTTCGTTTTTTGATTTTGTTTGAGACAATATATTTTGTTACCATTTCAAGTGTGAAGTATAGACGTTTCCGTAATTTGTAGTTATGATTGCAATTACAATAAAAATTATTAATCATTGTTTAAAATCAAACAATAAATTTGAATTTAAACATATTTTGATGGAATCCCACCCTCAAAATAGTACTGTGAACTGAAATTATATATTAGGTTAAACTAATTAAAATTTATGAGTACTCAGTTTATAATATAGAAAAATTATCCGAGAAGACTCTTCTAGTTAATTTTTATAACAAACACATACATCAACTATACATAGATCATGATTTTATTTATTTATTGCAAAGCACGGCACCAGAATTTCTGCATTCCTGAAAGTCTTGTGCCGATGAAGGTTTTTTAATGAGGAAATTTTAAGAATTTTTGTGAAGCCAGATTTTCAGTACTGGGACTACTTCAGTACTACTTTAAAGTAGTTAAGAAACTATAGAAATCATAATTAACAAAAAAAAAGTTAACAACATGTAAAATATTCTAGAACTAGAATGACACTTCATTACAAAAAACGAAATCACAAAAAAGAATACAAACATAATCTAGGGATAGTTAATCAGGCAATGTAATCGAAATATTCACAATTTGTAACTGATATACATATGTCCAGAACACGTCACAAACGCCTATCAGCAAGTCAGCTTTCTAGTTGCAAGAATATGTAATGTCACAATACAGTAGAATAAAGTCTAGATTCATCATATTCTTGAGTACAAGAACGTTATTCGCAGTTAGTGCGTTGACTTGACTGTGAACATTGTAGAGGTTTCTATTCGTCCTTTCGCCAAGTTGAATATTCTTCTTCTTTGATAGTTTTACTCAATACCAGTGTTGGAATAAATCATGATTTAAAAAAAATCAAAAATTAATGATTAAAAAAATCAAATAAATTATTTTTGTTTTTTTAAATTTTTTTATATTTCTGAAAAAACTGATCTTGCCAGGGTAGATGTGATTTATATCAATTGATTTACATCATGATTTAAATCATATGATTTGTTTTTAATAAATTCTTGAATTTGAACAAGAATTGATGATTAAAACAAATTGCTGTGTGTCTGTACCACGTGATGGACAAAAGAAAGGAAGAAAAACAATATTTTACTCACTTAGAATTATCTAGTTTAAAGCATGTTGACTCGATAGTTACATTATATTTTTAATTGTTCACCAATTGGATTGCACACACATTGCAAAAATAATGTTGAATTAATTAATTAAAAATGATTAATTTAAGAACAAACTAAATTTTGACTTAAATCAATGCTTTATTTAACAAAATCAGTTAATTTAAATCATTATTTAAATCAATGATTTATTTAAAAAAATCAATTGATTTAAATCATGATTTAAATCACACCAACCCTGCACAATACTATTCCACCTGCTCAAAACAATTTTCGAATTTTTCATATTACATAAACCTCAGTCATAAAAAATGCCTCTAAACAGACAGAAACTGATATACATAGAGTTGACACAAATCAAATTAATTAATTGGGATCGAATTTTTACATTAAAACCGTTGGTTTCTAATAAAAACTCTCAATCTAATCAACTGATTTAAATCACACCAATGCTGCACAATACTATTCCATCTGCTCAAAATAATTTTGAAATTTTTCTGAATTTCGTTAGTTTTTATTAGAAACCAACACTTCTAATGTCAAAATTCGATCCCAATTAATTTATTGACTGTGTGCTAACTCTATGTAATATATTAGTTTCTGTCTGTTTAGTGGCATTTTTTATGACAGGTTTATGTAATATGTATATTAGGCAGGTCTCTAAAAATATTTTATTGAAATTCTATGGGTCGCCCCCAATTGTGTTCTACACTTAAAAACATTATTCCAAAAAAATCAGTATAATTGGTTCATATTTTGGGGTTGTGGAAATAGTTATATAACACAATATACCACACGAAAGAAATATTTTTTTTAAATAAATCATATCTGAACCTTCATTTTAATGTCCATTGAATTCATAAATCAATTCATTGAATCATTGAATAATGAAATAAAGTAAAACAATTGTAGTAAAACAACATCTAATTGTGAGGATTTTCTTAAACCCTTATGTATTCCTCCTATACATATACAGAGTGAGTTAACAAAATCACCCTTAGCTCACCAACAAACTTTGAGAGGAAAACTCATGTAATTTTAAGAAAAAAAGTTTATATAAACGTATGTCCAATATCGATTAGTCTATGAATAAAAATTCTGAAGTTAATCAGGTGTATTGCGTATCAAGAAACGTTAGCAGTAACGTGTACGTTACTTGACAGCACAACATTCGAATGTCAGATGCATTTATGATATGAATACATCTGACATTCGAATGTGACGCTTTAAGTTCCTTCTTCCTAAAGTCAGGTCCATTATTTTATTGTGATCGATGCGCTCCTGCCTCGATGTTTGCTTTGTGCTGTGCGTTTCCTTTCTTGGTGCGCAGTAAGTGCCTCTTCTACGCGCTCACCGGACAGTTCAGTTTGGTTGTACTGTAGTTCGTGGTATGATGCACGCTTTGATGTTTTATAAACCTATACAACATACAAAATCCTAAAAATAAAAAGTAAACCCATAATTTCGGTAAGTGTTGTTTTCAAATTAAATATCAATTAATTGAATTATGAAATTAATTAACAAGAACGAATTATTTTAGTAAAAATTACTTGAAAATAAGTACGAATTGAAAAAAAAAATTACCAATTTAATTTATTTTAGGAATTATCAAAACAAAAGGACAGGTTAAAGGAAATGAAAAAAAAAAACAAAGAATCTTATAATTTGTGTTATTTGTTGGGTTAATTTGTGTGTATTTGTGTAAGTTGTGTTGTATTTGTGTAAATCGACCAAGTAAAAGCAGTATTTTTTATTAGAAACGTTATTTTTTTAATCGAGTACCCAATAACTGCAGTACAAGGAATACCTATATTTTTAGGATAGCGATACTTAAAAATGGGGAAATAAAGTGGGGTACAAAAAAGAAAAGATAGAAAGATAACGATGAGCGGCGAAGCAAACTGCCAAAATTAGATAATTTTCTTATAAAAGGAATATCTAATACATCGTCATATAATCAGGAAAGAAATGTCAAGAATTGCAGAGATGATGTTGATTCTGTAGTTATAAATGAAGAACGACCATTACAATTACTATAAAAAATTATTGCTTTAGAAAATGAATTACATAGAACCTCCGATATAGGTTACTATCTAAGTAATAAAATAAATATCACTGACGACATTAAAAGATTTTTGGTCAATTGTGACAAAAATGAAGATAAACCTCTAGGATCTTTCCCTAAGGATGAACAACAACAAAATAGACACTTTAGCGACTCTTACTATTCAATATTAAGAAAGTATGGACCTGATGGTTGTGCTATTCAAGATTATTAGATGCTGCATATTGCAAGCCGTGTTGGCTTTTTTCAAAAAATTATAGTTATTGGCGTTCAGGAGTACGAGAATGGTCAAATTTATCGGCCAAAATAAAAAGTCACAGTTCTTCGACGTCACACATAGGAGCAACTGCTGCATATGAAGTTTGGAAAAAAATGTCACCATCGATAAAAACCTCGAAGATGAAATTAGATATCAGGCAAATTTTTTGGAGTTGGTTTTAGAACGACTACTTAATATTACTCTCATGTTATCTAAAAACTCATTATCTTTCCGTTGTAAAGAAGAAAATATAAATGATCAAAATAATTACAATGGACACTTTTTGTCACAAGTTGAATTGATTAGTAAATACGATACAGTTATGAAACAAGTTTTAGAAATGCCTTCCGGATGCACGAGATATTTGAGCCCTACAATTCAAAATGTATTAATTGAGTGTGCAGGAAATAATTTAGTAAGAATTATATTAGACAAAATTAATGTTTCTCCATTTTTTGCCTTATTATTAGATACAACACAAGACATCTCGAAAAAGGATCAGTTGAGCATTGTTATAAGGCATGTGCACATTGCAAGAGGTAACAGTCAAAAAGCTTTCTTGATATAGCTTTATTATAATTATAAATTTTGAAATACAAAAAACTTTTCTAGGATTTTATACAATATCAATCAGCTGAAGGTATGAAAGAACTAATACTAAATTATTTAAAAGAGAAGAAGCTTTCTCTTGGCAAGTGTTATTATCAAGGATATGACGGTGCCAGTATGATGACTGGTATCTATAATGGCTTGCAAACGAAAATAAAAAATATTCAAAATAATGCCGAATATACCGCGCGTTTTTTTAATCTCTGAACATAGGATATGTTCAGTTTTAAAACGACAGTATCAATCATACGCTAAAATTTAATGTATGCAACCAAATTTACTAGCGAGGGTAACTCAATTATTTAAAAAAAAAATGACTAATTCATAACCCATTTAATAAGACGTCAAAACTGTAGACAGAAAATGTATTCAACGCAAGAAAAGATACAATCTGGGCAGTGCATCTGGACCAGTGCACAAATACAGAGCACTGGTAACAATGTGGCATTAGTATACGGACTGTGCGCAATTTATTTTCTGTGCATTATCCTGAGAGACCAATACCATCAATCGGAACAATTATTTATACAAATTTAAAAGTAGATAATGCATCTCCGGTAGTCATCATAAATTAACTACAAGATGCCACGTTTTGACTGAAGAAATGAAATTAAACATGTTATGCTATGCTGAAGAAGGTACTGACGAAGAAAATTTAAATACTTTCTTGCGTTGAATACATTTTCCGCCAACAATTTAGACGTTTTATACGTTACGTAAATATACGTTAAAATTATAAAAAAATATCCTGAGACACCAATCCCATCATTCCTGTTCAAATAGGAATCATCAACTGTTAATCCCGAAATAGTAACTCATTTGTGAAAGTGCCCTATTTAAACACTTTCTTGCATTGAATACATTTTCTGTCAATAGTTTTGACATTTCAAATGATCAAGTTGCACGTGCATGTAATTTTGGTTGCATAACTGGTTGCAATTGATACTGTCGTTTTAAAACTGAACATAGTCTATGTTCAGCGATAAAAAAACGCGCGGTATAGACATGCTCACATAAATCTAGTTCAAACATATTGACATTGCTATTTAAAATTACTATTGTAACCTAATTTCTTGTACTAGATTTATGTGATCATGACTGTACATTGTTCCAGTCACATTTTAAATTTAGTGATACATAATGCAATAAATCCAATCCAATTGTTTGGAAAAAGTCTTAAAAGATGGGACTTGCTTGCTGTCTCAATTTATTGGGGAATCTAAGATTTCTTTAAAAAAATTAAATCCAACTCGTTGGTCGGGCAGAATCACATCACTGACTGCCGTAAAACTACGTTATGTAGCATTGGTTGAAATTAATCTCAAAATTAATAAAAATGATAAGAGAAAAGAGCCACAGCAAACAAAAAAACAGTATGGATAATTTTGATTTTATTTTGATGTGTGTTTTCCTGCATAAAATGTTAATTATGTTTCAAACAATTTACAAAAAAAATATATTTGCCAACATGAAGCAGAGGAAAATCTGAACAGAACATTGTTATGTATGAAAACGTACAGAAACAATTTTCAAGATATGTTAATGGAATCTCGGGAAATAGCAAGAAAATTCGGTATTGTTCCTGAATTGTGTAATAAACGACAAAAGAAGGCAAAATGTCATTTTGACGAACGCAACATGGATATACCGGGTGATTCAAGTTTTATTACCAGGCCAAAAAAATCGACTTCTAATTGAAATAAAAAAATCAAAATAAGTACACATGTTTAGATATTTATGAAGCCCTATTTGACGATAAAAATAATAATTTTTACCATCCGGCAGTTTATGCGTTATTTCACAAAGAATTCGTAATTTAATTTATATAGTTTTTGTGAGAACTTACTTTAATGCTTTTCCAAACATTCCAGTGTAATCCAAGTGAAAAAAATGGCACCAATTATTGAATTAAATGAATTTTGATATTGCAACAGTAAGATTTATTACTAAATAGTAAAATATGACGGGTGCTACAAGTAATAGTCCCTATAATGGATTTTATGGGTTTTATGATAGGGCCGTGCCCAATCCATCCTGCAATGCCCGTTCAACCCACGGGCGACTGGCGGAATCATAAAAAGTCATAAAACGTTCCAACCGCACCGGCGATTACAATGCTTTAATTCAAAATCTAATCATTTTCGTTAATTTTTGATTTCATAAATGGGTTCTATGAATAAAATAAAACAGTTTAGGGCAAAAATAACGATTGAGAATTTTGCCCGAAAAGAGTTTTTTTAAAGTTTATAACCGTCTATATAATCATATCGAAAAAGTCAAACTACCTTTCCGTAGATTAGTATCAGACCTATATAACTCCAAATGCCTAAAAAACCCATGGTAATAAAACTTGAATCACCCGGTATATTCGTGAAGAATATTTTAATGTAAATATATTCTATTGCATATTGGATATAATAATTCAGAAACCCAATACTCGATTCACTGGTATGAAAAATATTAAGGATCGTTTTAATTATATGAAACCAAGATCTTTTCTTAATTCTCCAGAATCGGAATCAATGGAAAAGTGTGACTGTTTACGGAATATTTATTGCGAAATATTTCCTCCACAATTACCTATTCAGTATATGAATGATATACATTTATTAGAACCAGATCTTAAAGAAAATATGACTATCAAAGACTTCGGTAATCTATTATTGCAAAAATATGATTCATTAGAAAGTGATTTTTCAGAGGTTTGCACAGCTCTTTATACTATTCTTAACGATTCCTGTAATAGTTGCTTCTGTGGAAAGGACATTTAGTAAACTAAAAATGATATAAGATTACAGAAGAAATACTATTAGACAGTCGCGATTAAAACATCTTGCATTACTTGCCATTGAACATCAAGAAGCGTCGAAAATAGAGTTAAAATATTTAATTGTTTTATATAATAACATTAGAACATTACAAAACGACCAATTTTACATAAGTTGAACTACTAACTCACACAAAAGAGCCAATAACTCAGTCATCTTAGATCCGTTAATAGCTTTATTAACGTAATGTTTTTTTTAATGAATGAACGATAATATGATATGAAATTCTAGAAAGCTTTGCACTTTATAAAAAAAAAATGACGGAAATAAGCAGGCTGTTATTAATAATGGGAAGCACCAATATTTCAACATCATAACAATCAATATTCTTTTGTTTTTGTAACTTTACTTCTTCGGTTCGTAGACCTTGGACGCTTGCCTCGATCCACAAAAAAGTGGTGCACTCGAACTATCGAAGGAGCTACAACGAACTTTGGGGCCTCTGGAGGAGTTTTTTGTTCCAGTTTACACAGCGGTCGTGCTTCTTTCTGTAGTTCTCATGCCGAGATTAATTTGTGGCCGTCCGGTGAATTGAGTGTCGACGTCCGGTCGTCCCGTTTTTTTTTACTCTCCCCATCCGGAGTTCCGAAGAACTCTGGCGCACGGATTTCGTTCTTTTGATCCTTGGCCCGCTCCGGGAGTATCCAGTCACGGGCGCTTGGAGTTTCGTCCCGGAAAATTAGGGAGTTGCGTAAGGAACGCTAAGTGGAATGAACGGCTACAACAAGTTTAAGCGGATTTGGGAATTTTCGGAATTAGTTTGTCCTTGCGGAACAATTAAAGGACTGGCTGAGCACCCAAATGCCACCACAATTTAAGAGTCTTGACCTCTAATTGCGGCTCATTTAACACTCCATTATACATCACTTCACAAGCAAACAAGCAAATCAGACACAGTGGTAAAAAAATCCATTATTCATATGATGCTAACACCCGTCGAGATAACGAACTGAACAAAAATGTAGCGCACGCCTGCTTGTATTCCATTATTCATGCTTAATTATGTGTTTGCTACCTAATCAGCTTTCAATTGAATGCTGTTAAAAATACTAGTTGGCTAGAATTAGCGACTCATGCGATTAATTATAAAAGCGCCTTTGGATAAATGCAACATCTTTCGTTTAAAATCCATTAAATTGGCAGTTACAGTTTTTACTAGTAACAGCGAAGAATAGAACAATAGAAAATACATGTTAGTTAAATGCATAAATAGTAATATGTATTGTAATCCATACTAATCACGTCACACTGTCAACTCGTGTCGCTGTTTTATACGATTCATGGCACAATAGTATACGAGTACGTATACGATTTTGTTATTTTATTATCGAAGTTAGCTGATCGATTGAAACACACTGAGAGAAATAAATGTAGGAAACATAGTATACTGTACACAATGGTTGTAAGTTACTATAACCGAGATCTATTGTAACGCGAGGCGCGTAGCGATTTTTTTAATGAATTTAAACTAACCCCGGCTTTCTCTAATAATAACAAAATTACCAAATGTATTAGATAAGAAACCTCCTTTGCTGCACAAAGATCTGGAATTTAGCAGATAATTTGCAGACATAGTAAATAATGTTATATTAGTGAAACAAAACAAAATACGGGCAGTGTTGTAACAGATACATTTTTTGTTTGGTATCTAGATACTGATACAGATATTTTTGGGAAAAAAATGGATCTAGATACATATCTAAATACAAATTTGAAAATGTATCTAGCTACAGATACGGATACATTTGAAAATTATCTAGATACTTCGAGATAAATTTCAGATACATGGAAAACCAAACCAAAAATGGTTTTCGTTTTACACACGCATTTTACATGCAAAAGAAAATGCTCATAAATATTTAATAAAATGTAATTATAAAATAAAATTTAAATGGTATATCGTCCCGTCCTGACAGTGACTCATCGATCCATATTGCATGAATTCGACATACGTTTCTAATTTCATTTCATTCTATTACATTTAGCTTAAGCACACGAACCAGCATTAAAAACGTGATTGTTTATTCGAAAAAGCTTCCGTCATTGTCAGTTTTCGACAGGCTACTATACGTAATAGATACAATAATAATACATAATGAAATAGCTAATTACCGACTCAAACTTAAATTAAATACGAGTACATTAATCAAAGCCACAAGGTAAAACTTAATGATGAAAAAATAATGATGCTGTCAATAATGAATCAATAGCTAATTGTATGTAATTAACGTGAAATGCAGTGTTGTAACAGATTTTTTTTTATCTAGATACAAATACAGATACTTCAGAAAAACTGTATGTAGATACAACTTTAGGTACTTAAGCAAGAATGTATCTAGATACTGTATCTACATGTTTCTAGATACATTACAATACTGAATACCGGGTGTCCCACGTTCATGGACCAAGTTTATAGGGTTCCCGATATAATAAAAATTTGGAAAAATACATCCAAACATAGCTGATTCAGTTCTCCTCAGGTAAAATACTTTCTATCACTTCCGGTTCTACCGCAAGTAGCCATCAACTTTGGTTTTTAAATAAACACCCTCTATATTGTTATGTTTTTCGGTTCCTCGATTAATTTGAAACATCTTTTGTAAAGATGTATGTATACCTATATTTTTTACTTTCTGAGAAAAAAAAGAAATTCCAAGATTTTGACCTCAAAAAGACGTTATGTAAAAAAAATTGTAGAGTAGATAAAGTATGACTGTCTCATTTACGCTTTTTGAGATACTTAAGTTTAAAGTTAAAAACAGAAACACATATGTACCTACTCAAAAAATCGTGCTTTAAAGTATGACTGAAAGTACTACTTTTAGAGAAGTGTTATAAAGTATGACTGTCACATTTATGCTATAAGAGATACTCAAGTTTGAAGTTGAAAATAAAAGCACATACCTACTCTAAGAGCCGTACTTTAAAGTATGACTGAGACGTTCAGTGTAATGCCTTAAAGTATGACTATCACATTTATGCTACAAGAGATACTAAAGTTTAAAGTTAAAAGCAAAGTTACATACCTAGTATAAAAGTGCTACTTTTAGAGTAGTGCTCTAAAGTATGACTGTCAGATTCATTCTTTTCCAGATACTTAAGTTTAAAGTTACAAACAAAAGCACATACCTACTCTAAAAATCGTGCTTTAAAGTACGACTGTAAGTACGACTTTTAGACTAGTGTTGTTAAGTATAACTGTCACATTTATGCTATAAGAGATACTCAAGTTTGAAGTTAAAAATAAAAGCACATACCTACTCTAAGAATCGTGCTTTAAAGTATCACTGAAAGTACAACTTTCAGTGTAGTGCTTTAAAGTATCACCACCACATTTATGCTATCAGAGATACTAAAGTTTCAAGCTAAAAGCAAAAGCACATACATAGTCTAAAAGTGCGACTTTTAGAGTAGTGCTCTAAAGTATGACTGTCAGATTTATCCTTTTCCAGATACTTAAGTTTATAGTTACAAACAAAAGCACATACCTAGTTTAAAAGTCGTGCTTTAAAGTACGACTGAAAGTACAACTTTTAGAGTAGTGTTATAAAGTATGACTGTCACATTTATGCTAGAAGAGATATTCAAGTTTGAAGTTAATAATAAAAGCACAAACCTACTCTAAGAGTCGTGCTTTAAAATATGACTGAAAGTATGACTTTCAGTGTAGTGTTTTAAAGTATCACTATCACATTTATGCTATAAGATATACTAAAGCTTAAAGTTAAAAGCAAAGGGACATACCTACTCTAAAAGTACGACTTTTAGAATTGTGCTCTAACGCACGACTGTCACACGTATGCTTTTGGAGGTACTTAAGTTGAAAATTAAAAGCAAAAGTTATACTTACTCTAAAAATCGTGTTTAAAGTACGGCCAAAAGTGCGACCTTTAGAGTAGTGTTATAAAGTATAACTGTCACATTTATGCTATAAGAGATACTCAAGTTTGAAGTTGAAAATAAAAGCACATACCTACTCTAAGAGTCGTGCTTTAAGGTATGACTGAAAGTACGACTTTCAGTGTAGTGTTTTAAAGTATCACTATCACATTTATGCTACGAGAGATACTAAAGTTTAAAGTTAAAAGCAAAGAAACATACCTACTCTAAAAGTACGACTTTTAGAGTTGTGCTCTAAAGCATGACTGTCACATGTATGCTTTTCGGGGTAGTTGAGTTTAAAATTAAAAGCAAAAGCTCATACCTACTATAAAAATCGTGCTTTAAAGTACGGCTGAAAGTACGACCTTTAGAGTAGTGTTATAAAGTATAACTGTCACATTTATGCTATAAGAGATACTCAAGTTTGAAGCTAAAAATAAAAGCACATACCTACTCTAAGAGTCGTGCTTTAAAGTATGACTAAAAGTACGACTTTCAGTGTAGTGCTTTAAAGGATCACAATCACATTTATTCTACAAGAGATACTAAACTTTAAAGTTAAAAGCAAAGGTACATACCTACTCTAAAAGTACGACTTTTAAAGTTGTGCTCTAAAGCACGACTGTCACATGTATGCTTTTCGAGGTACTTAAATTTAAAGTTAAAAACAAAAGCACATACCTACTCTAAAACTCGTGCTTTAAACTACGACTGAAAGTACAACTTTTAGAGTAGTGTTATAAAGTATAACTGTCACATTTATGCTATAAGAGATACTCACGTTTGAAATTAAAAATAAAAGGTACGAGCTTTTTACGTGCTACTCTAAGAGTCATGCTTAAAAGTATGACTTTCAGAGTAGTGCTTTAGGGTATGCCTATAACATTTATGCTACAAGAGATACTAAAGTTTAAAGTTAAAAACAAAAGCACATACCTAGTCTTAAAGTACGACTTTTAGAGTCGTTTTCAAATGTATGACTGTCACATTTACGCTTTTCGAGATACTTAAGTTTAAAGTTAAAAACAAAAGCTGATAACTACTCTAAGAGTCGTGCTTTTAATTATGACTAAATGTACAATTTTCAGAATAGTGCTTTAAAGTATGCCTATCACATTTATGCTACAAGAGATATAAAGTTTAAAGTTAAAAAAAAAAGCACACACCTAGTCTAAAAATATGACTTTAAAAGTAGTGTTCTAAAGTATGACTGTCACATTTGCGCTTTGCGAGATCATTAAGTTTAAAGATAAAAACAAAAGTACGTTGTACCCACACTAACGATCATATTTTAAGCCAGGGTTAGTGTGATTTAAATCAGTTGATTTATTTAAATAAATCAAGGATTTAAATCAAAATTGAATATTTTCTCTCTAAATTTATCATTGCTTTTGAACTCTTTATGGATTCAAATAATTGCACAATTAAAACTATAATGTAACTATAGAGTTAGCATGCTTTGAAATAGATAATTGGAAATAATCTCAATAATTTTCTTTTCTTTCACTTTTGGCCCATTACATAGTACAGATAGACCGATTTTTTTAAATCATTAATACTAGTTCAAATGCAAGAATTTTTAGAAAAAAAATTATAAGATTTCAAGCGTGATGTAAATCAGTTAATTTTAATCACATTTAAACTAGCAAAAACTGATCAGAAATATAAAAAATCATTGTTTTTGTTTTTTTTTAAATCATGATTTATTCCAATCCTGTTTTAGTCATATTGACACTTTTCGCCATAATAATGTCTATAGTAAAAAACCAAAACCTTCGATACATGTTTTTGTACCAATGTTCTAAGTTAACAAACTGAAATGAATATTAGAAATTATATTTTGAAGAATGTATTACTATACGATTATTGTGCACAATTGTGCACGTGCAATTTGTCACAATGAATGTATGCACGTATGTGAGCACATGTGGCAAAAAAATTAAACAGCACATTTAATTTAACAATTAACATGGTAATTAATGGCATTAACGGCAATTAACATTATCAGTTTTATTAATGCCGAAGGTTTCATTTTTTCATTTTCACTAACAGTGACGAATGTAAACTTTAAATAATTATTACCTTTTGTAATATTGATATTAAATTATATGAATTTGTGGTTACCACTTGGTGAAACAGTATCACTTGTACTCTTGAGAATGGCTTAACTGCCGAAACGGTTGTAGAGTGATCTATAAATTTAAAGTTTAAAGGAATTACAGTGTTTTATTTACCTTTTAATATTGATATAAATTGTTTTTTCCACTCCCTGCATGGTAAGTACACTGTTATAACATTGATTTAGTGGAAGTAAGTCCCACTTACCGATAAAGCTTTGGTTACTATGAGCAACGGGAAGTAAGTAATCACTTACTTCCCTCAGGGAAGTAAGTAAAATAATGTGAATAGCGTTCTTTCTCTGGCACCAGTCTTTAAAACACTTATACGCATTTTGATAACACCCCTTCAACTTCTTCAATTGCCTCTTCAATTGCCATTTCTTGTTTATTTTCATTGGAATTCATTTTACAACTGAACGAATGTAATTTCTGACATTCACACTTTGTTTGAAAAATAGTCTTAGCAACCAAAGCCGTACTGACATATTGTTCTAATTGCGAATATAAATTAATGAAACACAAATAATTAAACCAACTTCAGGAGTGGAAAAACTGTTATAAGCAATTCGAGACGTAAGTTTTGACCAGTCTCGGTCTTTATTGCTAGCCCTCGCTGTCGCTCGGGCGCAAACTCGACCTCGACTGGTAAACAATACTTACCTCTCTTAATGCTTAAATAACTATTATCAATTTGTTGTGGTTAATTTTGTATTCAACGGATGTAATGTGTAATCGGTTCGGATTTATTTGAAATACAGTGAGCTAAGTTAAGGTCTTAGGTTTTGTATATTTGTAAGCCTTTGTCATAGTAATAAATTTATTGCTATAATTTTTATATCATTGACAGGAAAATATCGTTACCATGTTCTGGAAAATTTGAATAATTCTAACAAAATTGTATAAACTAATAATTTGTATTACGAAATATGGTATAGTCCACCCAACGAGAGCTGACAATGACTCATGATTTCGGATAAAGAATTCAGGCAATGTGGAGCGATGAGTCATTGTCAGCTCTCGATGGATTCAATTTCTTTTAAAAATAAGATAAAAATGGAAAATTCATCTTGAATTGTACCTGAAAGGTACCTCTATGACTGATATATTTTGTAGCTGAAATTTTTTACAATTAGTCATTAAAAAATGTCTATAGTTATGTACCCACGTAAATTAAGCGTTCACGTAATTCGCATAATTGCAGAGTTGGGTCTTATGCTTCAATATTTGCTGCCAAAGGATTGTTAACGAATAAAATTGAGATTTGAGCAGTCCAAAATCAACAAATCTGCAAATCAAGTCAATTGATATGAAAATGAATTTATAAAATTAACGTGTCTATGTGGGGTACATATTTATTGAAATCAAAAACCGCCTCTTCGCTTATAGACTTACAACTCGGAAAATGAGTGAAATCTGTTTTTATTAGGAAATATCTAAAGTATTTTTAACTTTTTGCAAAATCGTCGCCAAATTAAATAAGCTGTGCTTCTGTCTGTTTTCGTTCTTGTAGTTACAGGTTGAGTGTATTCATATGCTGAGTAATATCAGTTAAAAATGCGAATGATCATAAAAATGTTCCGTCACTAATCTGGTCTTCAAATTCTTTGGTTTCAGTTTTAATTTGTGTTTTTAGCAATTCTACAATACCATCATTAAAACGAAAGAAAAAACTTTTTAAGACTTTTTAGCAATTCTACAATACCATCACCCAAACGCAAAAAAAAAAACATTTAAGACTTTTTAGCAATTCTACAATACCATTACTCAAACGAAAAACTTTAAGACATTTTTCGCGACTCAAGTAGCGTACATTTGTATGTAACAATATATCGCCATGCATTGCATCAATTTTCATCAAATATGCAATAAAATTATGGTGATTCTAACTGCGATTGCCTCTAACTTTTATCACAACGATTCTTGATTAATAGTGTATTAATAGTATTGCTGGAACTTCATATCCTTCTTTCCTGAGTAATTCAACCAGGCCAATGTATTTCCCAGTCATACTTTTTGCTCCATCCGTAATAACAGATGACATTTTCTCCAAACCTCTAAATTTTTCTATCGCATTTTTAAAGGCATTTAATACGTCGCTACTTGGTAGTACCGTGTAAAGAGCAAACTTCTAATAGTTCGTCGTATATTTCAAATTTATGTATAACAACTATTACCGTCTTATGGATATTAACAGTTGACTCACATCTGTAATGTCTGTGATTTCGCCTAATGCGATTGAAAAATATGTGCAATTTTGCATTACATCCTGCAATTTTCGTAGAATGTCACCATCAATGTCAAGTATACAGCGAGTTACAGTTTGTCGGGAAAGTCATACTTTTTAAAATTCATTTGCAATCTGATTTTTATTAAGCGCTTTAGCTATCTTCACAGGGCTATATTTTACAAACTGTCTATCATGCCCTTGTTAAATTAAAACATATATAGTGTGCGTTTATCGTTCGCCTGCTGGAGTCTTCGAAACCTTTCTGGAAATAATGGCAAATGTTTTAGATTCTATAAACTGTTTCCGAAATAGGGTAATTATGGCAGGAGACTTTAATGTCAATTTCTTATCAAATGAGCAAGATAAAGTAATGTTATGCGACCTGTTCCACAGTTATGGTCTAGGTCCTCGTGTTACTTTTCCAACTAGAATGAATAGAACTCTGGACAACGTGGTAACAAATTTCGATATTGAGTCTCAAATATCGCCCGTTAAGTTATTATCCGACCATCTAGGAATCGCATTGTCCTTTCCGGGAAATACCGAATCATCAACGAAATCAAAACAAGTCATTAGCCGTCCTGTAACACCTATGGGGAAATTCAAACATTATCACAAACTTGACAACTTTGACTGGTCTTTCGTGAATAATAGTATTTATAAAATTAATGATAAATTTGATTACCTTATCTTATGCCTACAGGAAATGATCAATGCGTGTTTTCCGGAAAGGAGGAGGCAATGTCAAAACACATACTCTCTTACAGATAACTGGTTCAAAAAGTCCTTAAAATACATTTAATACATGATGCGTACTTGTCAATTTCCAATGCGTGTTAAAAGAATTGTATAACGTATATCGTAAAAAATATAGAACGGCGTTGAGAAATGTCAGAGTGCTAAGTGTTGAGTCCTATTTGAAATATAGCCAAAATATTGGTAAAGCCAGCTGGAATATCATAAACGATATTAGACCTGACAAAGTATACAAGAAGATTTCTAGTACTTTATCTTGCTCAGATTTTAATGCATTGTTTGTGCATAGTGTTAATGAAATTTTAAGTCAGTTACCAACCGCCCAAACAGACCCTGTAGTCTTAATATGTGGCAAAAGTATATTGCAAAATGTCACTAAATACGATACATACTTTAAGTTTAGTGAAGTATCTTGCGTCACTGTGAGAGATACGATAAGTAAGCTAAAGAATACTAGTAGTAGGGATATCTTCGGAATGCGAACAGATATGCTAAAAACAATTAGAGACTTAATATGTAGTCCTTTAACGTCTTTATTAAACCAGTGTATGAGATTCGGATGTTTTCCTGATATCCTGAAGATTGCTAGAGTAGTCCCAATATTCAAAAAGGGCGATGTGAATGAACCAAATAATTACCGGCCAATATCCATCTTGCCCATAATTTCCAAAATACTAGAGCGAATACTATGTGACCAACTGACCAGCTATTTCGAGGTAAATTACTTATTTACAATCTCACAGTTTGGGTTTCGCAAGAACAAATCCACTACAGATGCCATTGCTCAATTTACAGATACAGTCCTCAACTGTTTTGAAAAAGGAGAATATCTGGGAGCTTCCTTCATAGATCTTAGCAAGGCATTTGACACGGTTAACCATGAAATTCTCATTCGGAAATTCTCATTCGGTTCGGAAATTATCAGCCTATAATATTGTACCAGAAAGTGTAAGGCTTCTTATGTCATACCTGAGCAATAGAAGCCAATGTGTAAGTTTAAACGGGGTGATATCCAATGCCCTTAATATAGCCCAGGGTGTACCACAAGGTTCTATCCTAGGACCTCTGCTTTTTCTCATATATGTCAATGATCTACCTAAAAAGATCGATGGTGGCTCAATTCTATTTGCAGATGACACAACTTTTTTTTCACAAGCTCACTCACTAAATGAAGCTCTATCCAAAAACTTACTAGATTTTAAGTAAAGCTGAGCTATGGTTCAAAAGCAACAGGTTATTACTGAATAAAGAAAAAAACGTGCGCTTGAACTTTAGCTTGCGCCCAGTAGATGATAACGTAACGTCCACAACCTTTCTGGGAATAGTTATAGACTCAAAACTGAACTGGACAAACCACTGCGCTGTGCTTGTCAACAAACTCAACAAAAATATCTTTGTCTTACGCAATCTGTATAAGCGTGTCTCGCCTCCAATACTCCTGATGGCCTATCATGCACTGATTCGATCCCATGCATCATATGGTATCTTGCTTTGGGGTAACTCAGGTGGCGCAAGGCGTATATTCGCGGCCCAGCGAAGGGCTGTGCGCTTCATTTCGGGAATCCGCTATCGTGATGATTGTAAGCACCTTTTCATCAAATATGGCTTATTGACGGTGCCAAGCATGTATATATTAAACTGTTTACTATATATCAAAGAAAATTCTTCAAAGCATACAACCCATGAAGATACACATATACATGGCACACGGCATCAGACAAACTACAGGTATGAAATAAAAGGCTAGTAAAATCACAGAAAGATTATAGATATTTTGCGACGAAATTATATAACCATCTACCACCCAATATAGATAGATAGATAGAATTTATTTATAAAAAGTTTGAACATACAAATTTGTTACACATTGGGTTCGAACGAGAAAGAAACACATCACAAAACAAATGTACAAGTACATACAAATTGTACTACACTAAATATTCACTAATGCTATATAGTTCCTGGGCACATAGGAAACTATGTAGCTGCTTCTTAAATAAAATGATGTTTCTTATACCTTTTATATCACCTGACAATCGATTATAGAATGATATGCTGCTGTAATGCTGCCCTTTTTCAGTCAGTGTTAGACGGTGTTTTGGAATATTGTAATTCGATTTGTTTCTTGTATCATATTTATTATCTATTTCATTACCAGTGAATAATGTTTGTTTTTAAATAAGAATAAAATACACTCATACATATATATTCCGTACAATGTGAGTAAATTATTTTGTTGGAATGTACCTCTACAGGATGATCCAAATTTTAGATTATACATTCTTCGTATGATTATTTTCTGTATTATAAATAATCGTCTGCATTCTGTACTGTGTCCCCAACAACGTATCCCAAACCGAACATTTGATATGAATATGTTGAAATACATAATTTTGAGTAATGAAAAGTCCAACAAATCCATAATTGTATTCATAACATAGCATATTCCGCTTAATTTGGTAGATAACATTTCAATATGTTCGTCGAAACTGAGAAGTTCATCAAGCTTGATTCCTAAAAGTCTAACGCTTTATCAGTGAAATACCTATCACTATTGATTTCTATATATTCAGGCGTCGGAATAGCAGTGTTACTTTTAAAAGTGATACATTTAGTTTTGTTTTTATTTAACATAAGTTTGTTGGATGTAAACCAATTATTTATTTTGCTGAGATATATATTACAGTCAGTTGTAATATCTTGATAATTTGACGCACTGGTAACGACAGACGTATCATCAGCATATGTGATTATCTGATGATCTGAACCGGCAATGCTGTAAATGATGTCATTTATGTAAATTATAAACAGTAAAGGGCCCAAAATGCTCCCCTGTGGAACACCTTTCTCCAAAACACAGGGATTTGACAGATGTTCGACGCCATTTATATTTATTTTGACAACCTGAGAGCGGTTTGCTAAGTACGATTTAAACCATGCCTCGGATATCCCTCGCACCCCATATCGTTCGAGTTTTCTTAGAAGGGTGTTATGGTCCACACTATCGAATGGTTTTGACAAATAAAGGAAAACTCCACACACTAGTTTCTTAGATTCAAGACTAGCTAAAATTGTGTTTATGCATTCATAATGGGCGGTGTCTACTCATTTACCCGGCAGAAAACCTTGCTGATTTAGATTAAAAAGTCCATTTGAAATGAAAAATATTGAGAGTCTCTTTGATACCAGTTGTTCAACGATTTTAGAAAAAGACGTCAAAACGCTTATTGGTCTATAGTGGTCCCGTTGATTAATGTCACCCTTTTTATGCAAAGGAGTGACAAGTGCAGTTTTGAATAATTCGGGGAAAACCCCTGAACTAAAATATTTGTTAATAATGAACACCAATGGAGGGATCAAATAATCAGAGTTATCCAAAATTAGTTGCATAGGTACGCCGTCAATTCCACGACTATGTTTATTTTTTATTTCACAGATAGCATTACATATTTCCGAATCACTAACTGGGAACAGAAAAAATGATGTTCTATTTTCCGGAAACACACGGTCTTGACTAAGATCATTAAAATTTGTGTGTTGTAAATTCAATGTATGTATTTGCCATGTTAATAAAGAAATTATTGAAATCATTTGCAAAGTCCTTTACATTGTTAGCAGCGGGATATTTGTTGCCCACAGATTTACCACGTTCACAATTGATTATGCTCCACATTTCTTTAGATTTATATAAGGAAGTTGCCAACAGTTTCTTTCAAACGCCAATTAAAAGAATATCTAATCCGCTCTGCACTCTACTCAACCGATGAATTCTGTGCCGCAAAACTATCTATAGTGTAACAATACTGACTGTTTTTATACATGTAGCAAAACTGCCTCATTCTGTAAACCTGACATATGTAAAAAAAAATGTTTTTTTCTAACATGCAAATAAATATTATTATTAATATTAAATGTTTATTAGTATTTTGTACAATTTTGAAGTATTTCTGTGATCTTCCAAAATTTGATAATTACTGATTCGATTTGTATAATATATTATTCTATTATACTATTATACTGCAACTGTACCCTGTATTATTTTTTCATTTTCATATATTTTTTAAAGAAATATTCTACAATTTGGGCAAGGAGATCACTGGCCAGTTTCAAGGGCTAGCCGTCTGTCTCTGCTCTATAGGTATTATTGCCAAAAGTAAAATTTTTAACATGAATTTAATGAAATACAACATTTAAAGTTGAGTATTTATGGATTGTGTAACATTTTGAATTTAATATAAAAAAATATATTAGATTTAAATCACCATAACGATTTATTTATACTATTTATTTATTTCTAATTTCAAATGTAATCATGTTATAAATTGAATTGACGTGTTTGCGCATTGAAAGTCTGACTATTTTGTATACAGGCAAAACTTTGAAACCCAGAAGCGTCATTCATTCTTCAATAGGTCACGGGATTTTAAATGGCAATGTAGACGCACCCTTACACTAGTATTGTGTTCAATGCAGTTGTTTCTTTGTAATCTCATCAACCATAAAGTCAATTTGGTTTGTGTTATTATACTTTGATCTACGCTGAGTACCGTGGGAAAATTAATTCCGCCACAATAAAACTTCCTGGAAATCTTTGCGATCGACAGGAGTGTCCGGCGCGAAACGGTCGATTGACTGCCAACCACGGATGGATTAATTCAACTATTCAATGGCCGCGTCGGAATTTGTAACAATAGTACGTGAGCCACGGCAGCATATGCGTATAACGGACAACTAATTCGTCTTTTACTTAAGCATTTCGTACACATATTCTTAGAAGCACGCGAGCCCTGCCAAAATCGTCAGAACATTAATATAGGTATAATGAAATGAACATCCTAAAATATGTAGCAATGACCTTGATATTGATGAACACTTTAAATATAATTATTTAACAAATTATGTATACACATTCGATTATCACTATGGAGATATCGGAAAAAAGTAACTATAAAGATTACGGATATTTAATGGTAACGTATTCATCCAGATAATATTTTTATTTTGCATTTCGTATACATACGAGGGCTGTTTGACGGAAGAGTGACTTTTTAATGAAAACGTTATTTTTCTGTTCAAAATATATTTTATTTGTCAACATAACACCCTTTCAAGTGTACACACTTAGCCCGGCGAGTTTACAAATTTTTTAAACCTTCCAAAAAGTAATCTTTCGGAAAGTCTTCAAAATATGCATTTGTGTCGGTTATCTCCTCTTCATTTGCCTGAAATCTTTTTCCACACGGCCATTTTTTTAAATTTGGAAATAAGAAGAAATCACTGGGAGCCAGATCTGGCGAATATGGCGGATAAAGCAGTAATTCGTAATGCAATTCAGTCAATTTAGTTGTAGCAATTGCAGACGAATGAGAGGGCGCATTATCGTGATGGAACAACACTTTTTTTCTTCATCAAATGCGGTCGTTGTTTTTCAAGTTCGGCATCAATACATGTCTGCATAATCAGCATAATACTGGCCAGTTATGGTTTTTCCTTTTTGTAAACAATTAATAAAAATTACACCTTTAGAATCCCAAAAAACTGTGGCCATGACCTTATTGGTCGAAAAAAGTGTGTTTGCCTTTTTGGGAGCATATTCGCATGGAGAAATCCAGTATTTAGACTGTATTCTTGTTTCTGGAGTATAATGATGTATCCAAGTTTCATCTACTGCGACATATCGACGAAAAAAATCCTTTGAGTTACGTTGAAAACGGCAAAACATTCTTCTGAATTCTTAATGCGAGCGCGCATTTGATCACCATTAAGCAAACGCGGCAACCATCTCGCGGATAGCTTTTTCTTATTGAAATGTTCATGCAAAATATTGTATACCCGTTCGGTTGAGATGTTTACTTCATTAGCTATCTCACAAACTTTTATTCGACGATTGCCAATTACAAGGCCATAGAGTTTATTAACCATTTCTGGAGTAGTCACAGTAAATGATGGTTTCGGACGATCTGCATCAACCGTGCTCATATGGCCACTTTTAAAAGCAGAAACCACTTACAAATCATTCCATGGGACGGAGCAGATTCTGGATAATATTTACGTAACTTTTCCTCGGTTTCTTTAATTGTTTTTTCACGTAGAAAATAATGTTTAATCAACACTCGAATTTTTTTTTTTACATATTTACAAAACAACGAAAACAGTTTCCTTCAAATAAGTATAAAACATAATCTATCTGTCAGATTGGTGCCAAATTTTGACAGTAGACCTCCGAAAGACCTCAGGAGCTAGCAACATAATCATTATAACGAAAGTGTTACCAACCTTTGAAAAGTCACTCTTCCGTCAAACAGCCCTCGTATGTGCTCTTAAATTATCCTTTTATTACTCTAATTTTACATTGCCGATAAAATCCCACGACTAGAGGCTTCATGTGGCAAAGTGAGTTTACTCAGTCGGTGTATAAACTGTCATTTTCAGCAACTTTTTGTTGCCAAGTTTGCATTATTCGGGCCTGGGTTGCTCGTATTTTACGGGTCCTGCATCTCACGAGCGGAACGATAATTACAATTACTATTTATAATGGTCGGATGGGGTCAAGTGAAAATTGTTTCTCGAGCGTTAATATTATTCATGTCGGTGTCTACCAGCTGGATGGTCATGAATAATTTTCAATTGAACAAAATATAGGACCGTTAATCATTTTCTGTAGCACACCTGTTTACTAGTTTAACCTATTTCAATCGTCATATAGCGTCTAATAGTGCCTAATAGTTTAATAGTGATTTAATATTTTGTAAATTTATTTATTAAAATATTACAGATTTATATACCATACAGTTATTATTTATACTTGTAAAGATTAAGAGCTATAATCATGCAATTAATGAAGTATTCATCTCAATACCGTACTTACCTCTTTGGAGGCCCTTGGCGCAAAAATATTTTGAGCCCCCCACCCTTAAAAAAAACCAAAAAAAAAACAAACAAAAATATCTTAAGAAAACACGTCAATAAAATATTGCTTTATATGTTTAAAACAAACATACAAAAAATATGAAAAATAACAAATTAACAAAAATGTAATTCTTATCTAATAAAATATATAATAATGAAACAAAACACACAAAACAACGTAATAAGTGTTTGCCTAATATTAAATATCTGACCAGGTCAAATTTCAAATGGTTGTGAAGAACAGAATGTGCTTTCTCGATATTGAAAAAATTAAAAAATATAATGTTATGCGTTAAACAAAGTAATTATAATATATTTTTATTTTACCTTATCCGGGCAAATATATCAATTATGCCATCAAAATAATTGCTCGAGTTACTTTAGACTCTATAAAAAATATTGCCAAATCAGACAATTTATTTTGATTCAAACTATTTGTTAAATAATTTTCCTCCGCTTGCATTGATATTAGGAAATGTGAATCTTAACCGTTCATTAATTGCGGAATACATATCAGCTGCACCTTTAATATTTTCTTCTTTGGCATGGGATATAAAATGAATTGGTTCGTCTGTAAAAGTTTCTACGTCAATGTCAGTTTTATAAACTTCCCTTATATCATCTCTGCATGCATTAAATTCATTTTCCGGTAGAGAATCTACGAGAAATAGTTTAAACATATTTAATTTTGCATCGTAAATTTGTATTCGTCTATTTAATTCTACACCTAATGTGTCGCAAATAACATTTAAAGTGTTTACAATAAATGAATCCTTACCCATCAAAATTACTTCGTTGTCTGGAACTTCATCAAACACTACTTTCCGCCTTTTTACTCGCCTCTGTTCGTCCCAAAAACGTGTTTCATTCGCTAAAGTCTTGGTTTAATTTTCTATTATTTGAAAATCGCCTCTTTATTCTAAAATATAGGTATTTAATGATTTTAAATGATTTGTTCCTTGATATATATTTATTTTTGGGTCCTGAAGGGATCTGCTAGTAGCCTTTAATCTTGTTAAAATTTTGTGCCAAAGTGTTGTTAATAATGCCATTTCATAATTATCTTTTTTTTCTTCAAATTTTGAAGCCTCTAATCGACAAATTGATTTTTCATCAGGTATAACATTACAGACTTTGTTAGAAGAGTATATTTCTCATATTTCATATATTCTTATATTCTCATATAAGGCATGTTATATTTATGTAGAATACCTTAAAAAATGGTCAAAAAAGGAGAAAGCATCCTTTATATTTGCCATTCCAATGGTACAGAGGGAAACAAGGAATCATTTAGATGATTGCTACTTATGTTGCGTTTATGTTACTGGTTACAATTCAAAAAACAAAAAAGTAAATCAGTACCCTAACCTACCATCTGCAATTCAGCCATTGGCCATAGTTCGGATCTGCCTGTCGTTTACTCAAACTGAGCTAAATGATTTGGACAGAGATTTGGGCTTAGCAAAAGAGAACGCTGAACTGCTTGGCTCCAGGCTCAAGGAAATGAACTTGTTAGCAGCTGGAACTTCAATGCGTGTGTACAGGAGAAGAGAGCAGCAATTTGCTCATTTTTTCAAACAAAAACATGATTTAGTGTATTGCTCGAATATTGACGGTCTGGTGAATGAGTTCAGAATTGAATACAAAAGAGAAGAATGGAGGCTGTATATCTATTTCTCTAAACTTAGTTTAAAAGCAGTTCTATTAAACAATGGTAACATCTGTTGCTCATTCTGTACTCATGAAGGAAAATTACGAAAACCTCTGTGTACTTTTAGAGAAACTAAACTACTCCGCTCATGGATGGATGATATGTGGTGACTTGAAAATAACATGCATGCTTCTTGGCCAGCAAAGTGGTTTTACTAAATTCCTATGTTCCCTATGTGAATGGGATAGAAGGGCACGAGATCAGCACTGGTCTAGAAATAATTGGCCTACAAGAAAATCTTTAAAGCCAGGAGAAAAGAACATTCTACGGGAAGAACTGTAGATCAACACAAGATTCTGCTGCCTCCATTGCACTTAAAATTAGGCCTCATGAAACAATTTGTGAAGGCCTTACCTAAAGATGGGCAGTGTTTCAAATATCTTTGTGAAAAGTTTCCGCAATTGTCTGAACCAAAATTAAAAGAGGGTATCTTCGTTGGACCTGATATTAGAAAAATGATGTTTGATCCACAATTTGAACTACATATGACAGTAAATGAAAAAGAAGCGTGGATTGCATTTGAACACGTTGTAAATAAGTTTAACGTTCCTAGGCAACAAAAAGACCCAGACTATCAAGCAATTGTTGTCAATATCCAGCATTTCGGCAACAATTGCTTGATTGTCTTTCAAAAAATTGGGGTGTTTAATGAGCCTCAAAGTTCACTTTTTAAACAGGCATTTACGATTTTTTTCAGACAATTTAGGTGATGTAAGTGAAGAACAAGGTGAGCGTTTTCATCAAGATTTAAAAGTGATGGAACAACGTTATCGGGGACGCTGAAACACCATGATGGGAGATTACTGTTCGTCACTTCACCGAGAGAGTCAGCAATCGGCGCATAGAAGAAAAAGCTATATCAGGAGCTTTAAAGAAAAGTGACAAAGAAAATATACATCAATGGACATGTAAAGCCTTTGAAGAATATAATGTTAAGAATATTAATCTTCTATGTTTAAATAAAGTCCTGTTGGTATTTTAAAAGTCATTTACTTTTCATATTTATTGCATATTTAGCATATTTTCCCATATCTTACTAGATCAAATTGTGACTAAACTGTGGGCGATGTAAACGAACAGAATTCAGATCCAAAAGCAGCCAAAAAACTATAAAAATCCGCTATCAAGATTTAAAATTAGGGAGATATGGAATAATACGATTAATAATTATTTTTATAGATATTGGTATAAAAATTAACTTTATATTTATTATAATTAGAATGGTTAGTGGTTTTTTTATTTCTTTGTTTACGTCAAACTGATATTAAATCCTTGATTGCTTATTCTTCTGTAGCTCATATAGGATTCGTATTAGGAGGTATTATAACTTTAAATTATTGGGAATTATGTGGGGCTTTAGTTATAATGCTAGCTCTTGGTTTATGTTCTTCGGGATTTTGCATATAATGCTTACAATCTCTTCCACAATTTCAATTTTATCCAATTTATATTTTGGAATGACTGACATTACACTGACATAATGATAATAGTACTTTACATTATAAGCCGGGTTAAACAGTTTTTACTGGCGATACAAGGAAATGGCTGGCGAGCCGCAGGCGAGCCTATCACTTTCTGGCCGACATTATCCGGCGTACAATATTTTATATGTTAAACATATGTACACAGTTGCATTAAGATAACAACATGACAGTAATGTTAACAATAAAATACATCACCAGCCGCAACAAAAAATTAAAATACACAATAACATAATTTCAATTTTAAATGCACTTTTATATTTAAATCGAACGAAGGAAAAGTTGAAACAAACGTACCAAATAATAATGATTAAAAATTAAATTAAATGAAATTACATAAAAATTACATAGGAGAGTGTAAATTTGACACGAGACAAATAAAATCTTTACACTGGCTCGTGTCACTTGCAATTGTTTACAATATCATGTTTGCAAGCTTGGTGCTTGTAAACATCATCTTACTAATTTAGTGGTAAGGCTGGTTACTGACATTTACTCGTGTGTAACAAATAAACATATGTAAGTATAAATAATGTTTCAGTTTTTATTTTAAAGGTATTACAAAAATGCTAAAAGCAGTCGTACATAAAGCGTTGCATGTAATTCGTACATAATTGAACTTTATGGATTCGCCTGATTTTAGTACCTACTCGCTCGTTAGTGAGCTCGGACCTTAAACTATAAAGCTCATCCGCAAAGTCCTAATTTATATACTTACTTATTACATAAATAGCTATTAGCGTTCTTCATTACTATATTGTTTATATGATCGTTCCACAACAAAATATATGTGATCGTCAGTCATTGTTTTATTTGTTTCTCGTATCTGTTTTCGGTTTATATACGTACATATGATATTTTGCACTCAGGAGAAATCAAGCTATCAAATAAAACTGGTAACTAATCTCGCAGCATAGATTCCTATGATATAAAAACGCATCCGCCTGTACAGCATTGATGTCAACAAGCGTAACCCAATACACGTTCATCTCGCCTTGTTTAATGTCATTAGCACTGACACGGTGAGCAGTGCGTCTTCACATGCGCATAATCAGGCGAGCACACCTTGCATAAAGTGCAAATGTTGTAATCCCATTTCCCGTCGACATACACGTGTACTACACCTCATCCCATACTCCATCCGGTGTTACTCACAAATGTTTACAGTTTGCAAATATTAAACGTGTACACGTGAGTAATTAGCATGTGGGGTGGGTGGATCATTATGACGCGAATTCCCAAACCGACGATGTTTGTTTACCCGTGTCTGGCGTCTAGAGGATAATTAAACATCAGGAAAATTAACTGTCCAGAAGTTGATGCCCGTGTCGATAATGCGTGGGACGGTGTCGGACTGTAAATTGGGATATTTGTTTGGTTTACAGCGCAATTAAAAACAGCTGTAAAAAGGCTATTTTATAATTTATTTGGAGCAATAAATAAACCAAAATAGACTTGATATTGTCGTAAATATACGAATGTAGACGTTTGGAGTAATTGAGTTGCCTCGAAATTTGATGATATTTACGAGAATAACATGCACTAGCGTTTTTCGGATTACAGATTGCGTTTCCCCCAAAAATTACTACCATCTAATCATGCAGCAACGATTTTATCCGCAGAAAGTAGTTACTTTTTTTAAATTAAATAATAGGGTATTTTGTAGAAGTGGGGGTGACACGCAACTCAACGATTTTCAATTTTCGTGATTTTGCGAACCATTGCAATAAACACTGCAGGTTTGCGGCAGTGTCATTTATTTAGTCTGAATTTGAAAATAATCGGGTATACTCTGTTTACTTGACATATACACTGTCAAACTGACAGTGCGTTGGCACCATTGTTATTTATTACTAAATGGTTCTGACTTTTACCTATTGATATCTCATGTAAATCATCTAAATCAAATCATCTGTCATCATCTGATCATCTGTCAAACTGACAGATAGTGTCAAACTGTCTTTTGAGGACAGGCAGGACTTGAAGCAGCATGAACTGATCTCGAGACTGGAGAATATATTTTCTGTACGGTAAAATGAAGTGCATTATTTGTTATTAATATTTGAAAATATTTATCGGTGAGCCGACGCACATTAGAGACCATTTTAGGAACAACATCAGAAAATATACAAAAAGCATCCTCTGGCAAACGCAAAAAAGCGGATGTTTTAACAAATTTTGTGCTTCGGACAGACCTGCAACATCTGCCGAAACTATCGCAATGTCATCTCTAAGATACGAATGGCCATGTTGGTCAGAAACCTCCGAGAGAGGAGGTTGCTACAACTAATTTGGCAATATAATGAAAACGACGAATGTTTTACTTGGGATAGACTTTTGGCAGATTCACGAGAAATATTAGAATTTGAAGGGGGACGTGCAACATTATTCAAAATTATTAAGTCAATAGGGAAGTAAACGGTAGTAGTAGTAGTAGTATATGTATTTACTTCAACATAAAATGTGTGCAAATACAAAATTTCAATAAACATATAAAAAATATCATGCTAAAACTTTAGAAATTGTCTAAAACGTACACCCATACATACATAAAATACAAAAATGGTATGCAACGAAGAACAAAATGTCAAAAAACTCGTCCATGGAGTAAATAACTCGTCCATGCAGGAACTTCTTAAGGCTACATATAAAATCTTTTCGTGTCGCTATTGCTTTGACATCTGAGCGTAGGCTGTTAAAGATTTTTAATGATTTTGACAAATGCGAGTTAGAATGAAATGTATTTCTGCTCACGTTTGGTCGAACATAGTCATTTTGAAAAATGTCGGTCGCAAAATTTTATGTGAACATAAGCATGTCGTTGCAACCAACATTACTTTTTTGAGAAAATTTTTACAAATGAAAAATTCTAGTGAAAATCTAACATTTGCGTATCTTGACGAAACCTGGATCTACCAAAATGGTTTATCAATCCGTTGCACAGTGGGACAGATAACCCGTAAAGTTGGCCCAAATAGGAAAACGTTTTGTAATTTGGCTCAAACTCTGTAGATGGGGACTTTTGAGGTCGCTGATTACGAATCCAAAGTCAAAATTGTAAAAAACAAAATGGCGGATCCTATATGGCGGAACATTTGTCTATAACGGTAAGGTCAGGTATTGGAAGGTCCCATGCTTTGCTGTGATAAAAATAGGAACAATTTCTGCAAATAATCAATGCAAAGTTTGCTCAAACATGTTACTCTTGCACATGAATGTATTGTTAAATACCGGGTGATTCAAGTTTTATTACCAGGCCTAAAATGACGACTTCTAATTGAAATAAAAAATCCAAAATAAGTACACACATATTGATGAAGCCCAATCTGACGACAAAAAAAATAATTTAACCATCCGGTAGTTTATACGTTATTTCACAAAGAATTCGTAATTTTATTTATATAGTTTTTGTCAGAACATACTTTAATGCTATTCCAAACATTCCAGTGTAATCCAAGTCAAAAAAATTGTACCAATTGTTGAATTAAATGAATTTTGATATTGCAACAGTAAGATTTATTACTAAATATAAAATATGACGGGTGCTACCAGTAATAGTCCCTATAATGGATTTTATGGGTTTTATAACCATGACGGGCCTGCAAGGCCCGTGCAACCCACGGGCGACCGGCGGAATCACAAGGAGTCATAAAACGTTCCAACCGCACCGGCCGGTCAATGCTTTGTAGGGCTCTTGACTTACAAAATCATAAATCATACCGAGGAAAGTTGGTCAGTAATGTAAAAAATGCTTTAATTTGAAATCTAATCATTTTCGTAAATTTTTGATTTCATAAATGGGTTCTATGAATAAAATAAAATAGTTTAGGGCAAAAATAACGATAAAGAATTTTACCCGAAACGAGTTTTTTTAATTTTATAACCGTCTATATAATTATATCGAAAAAGTCAACTACCTTTCCGTAGATTAGTATCAGACCTATATAAATCCAAATTTTCATATTTTTTGGGCAACTTCAAATGCCTAAAAAACCCATGGTAATAAAACTGGAATAGAAAGACATCATCACTCAAAAACAAATATGTTACTGACTTGGTTTGTCCAGGAAGAGGATTCTCAGCTGGTAAATTTAATTAAATCCTGACACTAATACAAAAGCAAACAGTCCAGCAAATATAAAAAACTGGGCCAGTCTGATCATAATAACTATATCACAACGATTAAAAGAATTACATTCGATATATTTACACGCAGAACAGAGATATAAAAACAATCATATAACAAGACATAACATAAGCAGTGTTAATGTCACAGCTTCAAGTATAAAAGTCGTATCGGTGGACAGATTGGTATGGACATAGCTTAATAATAACACAAAAACAAATACAATAACGGATTTTAAAATGAATCATTTGTCCACAAACATGTTAATAGTCTTGAAAGTCACTGTTATCATCACTGTCAATTTCATCGTCACCTTCACTTTCAGTATCAGAATGTTGCTGTTGAACAGAAAGGCATTTTAATAAATCTAATGCCGCTTTAGGAAAGTGTTGCAATGTTTTTTAGGCAATGTTCGTTTACTTATTACCACAGGTTCACAACTTAGTAAATTCATATTTAGAATATGCATTTTGTCGACTTGTGCTCGCGGTAGTTTTTAAAATCTTTATTACATGTTTCCTTCGCCTCGTCCGTAAGTTTGCTTTTAACCACTATAGTCGATACTTCCTCAAAGCCCCATTTTGAATACAAACATGTCTCATTTAGTTCATCATTCGTTAGCGTATCTACGCCTGTAGACGCCTGTAAATTGACTTCTGAAGATATCGAAGTAACTACGATGTGTTCGCGATTTGGATAGCAATGTTTCTTTGTCGCATGAATTATCTTATATTCTTCTTTTCTGGGGTCATTTTGCTAATTGCTTCGTATTGATGGTCGCACAATTTTCCGATAACCAATATCACCAATGTCCTCCCAGCCTTGTTTCATTGTTTTAATCCTCCAGCGGAGATATTAGGGCGCACACGATCAAATCCCGGAATCCGGTTTGCGGTAATGTAACCACCAAATTTCGTGGCGCGCATGCACTGTACACGTGACTTGCTTGTCGAATCAAACTGACCGTCGACACGCGATTCTCTGCCTGTACCGGCTCGTGGCGGAAACGAAAATCAAAATAACCATGTTCATTTAAGAACCGTTACATATTATTTTTCATTTTCTTTCCTGCCGTTCCATTTTCATCTCTAATAATTTAAACTTTACATCTGGCAGTAATGTTATTTAAAAAATTGAACCTCAGATTTTATACAACATAACCTAAAAAGAAAAGTTTCATTGAGGAATTCAGTTATTTCCGAAACACTACCAACAAAATTACTAGTTATGCATAGCCTCCCCTGACGCAAAGACATCGTGAACGGAGAGTACTTTTGTACCAAACTTTTTATATGTTTTCGTATTTTGAACAGTTTTTGTGTTATTTATTGCAATTATATTCACTTTATTTTCAACTTTTATGAAGTTTTCCCCTTAATGTGTTTGAACGTTGTTTAATTATTATCCTCTTGACTGACATACCGTAAAACGAGGTTACTTTGCTCCTGTGGGACATACATTGCTCCAATTTCTGACTTTGCAATTTTTGCTACATTGTGGTAGTTGAACAGAATAAAAAGTGGTAAAGTCTGTTTTCCAGTAGATGGCACTTCGATATGCATCTAAAATAATGCAGTTATACTTCTCCCCACTTCTTGACCTACAAACACTTGCTTGTTTAAAACCACCCATTTAGACAACAATTGTGGACGGTAAAAATCATTGTGTATAAGAATCATTATATCAATAATAAGGTAAGTTGTATTTTGATTTAATGTATTATCATGTTACCTCTAGAAAGTCGCGTGAGTTGAACAATCTTAAAACGTATTTCGATTTTTTTCGTAATGTTTACCGTTTTGAGATTATATTGCGCCGAATATGGGGATACTTTGCCTATCCCTACTATTTTTTGGAGCAAAGTTACCCCAAACGATACTTGTTTATTTTATTTAGTTATACATTTGGTTACAGATATGCCAAGAGTGTATAAAAGAAAACTGTGCTCTCAGGCTTATCAAAATGATACCGAAGAAACTATGCAACAATGTTTAGAAGCAGTTAGAAGTAAACGAATGACGCAGAAGAGTTTAAAATTCCACGGCGAACTATCATTAATAAACTTAAAAGCAATCTACTTAAAAACCCTGGAAGACCCACGATATTTTCCGAGGAAGAAGAAACTGGATTTGTAAACTGTATATTAGCCTTAAGCACATTTGGTTTCCCATTAGACTCTTTTGATTTGCGCATGATCGTGAAATCATTCTTGAGCCGAGTTGGTAGAATAGTGAGAACATTTCAAAACAATATATCTGGTTATGAGTGGGTCTTAAATTTTCTGAAACACCATCCAGAGCTCGCTGTACGATTTGCTAGTAATATAAAACGCAGTAGAGCATCTATAAATGCTGAAATATTAACGGATTACATCTCAAATTTGGGGGGAAGTTGTGAATGACGTGCCACCAGAGAACATTTGGAACGGTGATGAGTCGAATCTGACAGATAACCCTGGCCAAAAACAGGTGATAACCAAACGTGGTTGTAAATATCCTGAAAAGATTCGTAATTCATCCAAAAACTAGCAATTCTATTATGTTTGTTGGTAGTGCTGCCGGAGAACTCTTGCCTCCATATATAGTTTACAAATCTTCTTGCATGTGGACAACCTAAACCAAGAATGGGCCCAAAGGCTGCCGTTATAGCAATAGTGCTAGTGGCTGGTTCGATGCCAATAGCTTTTCAGACTGATTTGAAAGCCTAAAGTTACCAAAGTTAAAAAAACTTCGAGGCAAGAAAGTTTTATCCTTAACTTATCCTCCCATATATCAGTACATGTTCTAAGTCTATGCAGAGATAATGATATATCTTTTGTATGCTTGCCACCAAACAGCACTCATTTCACACAACCGCTGGATGTGGCTTTTTTTCGGTTAATGAAAATTGCGTGGCGGAAAATATTAGCAAACTGGAAGGAGACTGCAGATGGTGCCAAAAACGTAGTTCTACAAAAACAACATTTTCCATTTCTCCTAAAACAACTTATGGCTGCCTTAGAACCCAATGCTGCTGCAAATTTAATTTCGGGTTTCAGAAAATGTGGCATTTATCCAGTTAATGTTCAAGAGCTTTTGGCAATGATTCCACGACCTTTAGGTAACAATAATGCTGTAGAGCATTCATTTCTACAATCTTTAGAATCAAAAAGAATTCACCGAAACAAAAACCAGGAGGAGAAAGAAAATTACTGTTGCTCCTGGTAAGAGTATCGGGCTTGAAGTCCTTGATGATGATCAAGCTGGCGAAGAACCACAGACATCAGTGAAGAAATGTCGCAAATCAATAAATGTGGATAGTGACTTGTCAAATGATGAAATATATTTGCGGGATTCTTCTGAAGACGAGGACTTTGTGGGAAGTATATTAGGAGAAACCGCGCAGAATTGTCGTTTCTGGACAAAAGAGCATTAAAGACCTTCTTTCATTGCCGGATGTTGTCAAAGAAATAGGGGAATATGTTCTCTTCCAATATGAAGGTGAAATTTTTCCGGGTAAAATACTATCATTTGATAACAATGGAGCTACACTAAGTGCAATAGTCTTCACCATTTTAATGCACATCCTTAAAAAACTGGAAATAGTCTGATAAGTCAGACACTCTTCACTATGATTGGAATGATATTATGGGCAGAATTCAAGAGCCAAAAAAGGTCTCGAATCGGGGATTCTTTTCTGTTCCAGTCTTAGACAGACTGTGGGGTAGATAAAGGATAATATGTGCTTCAGATAAATGTTTCAAACTTACTTTGAATTATTTTAGTACCTGTTATAAAGGTTTTCATAAATAAGTTTGTATTAATAATATGACAATTTTTTTTTCGACACATATATTCCATACCTAGATAACCTACATACTATTTTGTGCGTGGTACATTTGCAACCCATAATATAGTCTTACTATGCTCCAATACATGTTGTAAAGCTGAATAACTTACAGTCTCCGTTGGTGCAAAGTATCCTTCCCCTATGAGGGAACATTGCCCCAAACTAAATAATAATAAAAAAATATTCCTTTTTTTCTTCTTGCAAAATGAATCTCTAGTGTCCATTATCATACGTTGTTCTAGCAGTTTCTATATTATCAACATTTTATGGAAATGAAAAGGTAAGTTTTATAAGTACTATTTAAAATTTCAGTTAAAAATAGAGCAAAGTAACCTCGTTTTACGGTAGTCTAATTGTAATTTTTCTGAGATGCGTTTTCTAAAATAACAATTGCAAAAGAAAATTTGCTTTTGACATTGCTTTGCTCATTGTTCAAATTAAACAATATATGTTTAACGAAGTCGATTACAGGTAATTGCTATGTTTTTGAATTTCGAATTAATCGATATTATACGTACATGCATATTATTTACATTAATATACGTACATGTGTTATCTATTATTTTATTGTATCCATGTGGACATGGACTACCTATTGCAGTCTACAATTTCCTTAAGTCGCAAAATTAGTTTAGTTGCAAGAAACGAGTAATAAAATAGTAATTAACGTCATTAGGCCGATAAGCAGCAAATAACGGACGCAGGTTGAAGTTTATAAACTCCAACCAAGTCTGTCATATCGGCATATCGGCCGTGTGTCTTTAAATTTTTTTCGTAATTGTTCGTAATTTCGTCAGTCATGGCCTGAGCAATTTTAAATTTCAATTGTTTAACCATGCAGGGCGTGCGTTCCCCTTAACGGCCGGCGTCCTTTAAGGATTCTTAACGGCCGCTGATCGTTAAGCATGACATTACAGCGCTTTTTTAGTTCTGATAAAACGGTATAACAGTATAGTATTACGAAAAAATAATAACCTTATCTCCAGACAACAATTATGTTACATACAAACGTAACAATACAGGATTTAATATGAGTAATATAATATTTTTATTTATGACTTTCTTTACAGTATGATGTTAATTACATTCTATTTGACTATAATAAGTAAATAAATAAATAGATAGATACCTACAAAAGCTGAGTGATAAAATTTTTAGCTCATCGCACAAATCGTCGTAATAAATTTGATAATTTAATTGGCACTACTTCTGTTTATATTTTGTTAACAAAAAAATCAAGTAGTTGAATTTGAACGTGGGCGTATTTTGAAGTTTCAGCATCTAATGGCTGGCAACATCCACATCTGTGCAATTCTAAATGAGTAGGCAAATTAATGTGAATGCTTTGTAATTCATATTTCAGCTGCCAACCATTAAACCGTTGATTTACGTGACTGCGCGCTCGTTCGTTATTTCCGCGGATGCAACACTATTGCATTCGGTCGAAAGAAGACTGACTAAACTTGAAGATAATGCAATTTTGCGTTGTCCGATTCATGTAACTTTCTGCGAACTCTTTCTCGCTAACCCAGGCAATTTCAAGCGTATCAATTTATGCTGCAGCTTCCATAGTGAACAACGCAATTACCGATGGAGCTGCTGTTGGCATTACAACTGCCTGAATTTTACGTGTGTGTGTGTACTTTTCAGACGGAAACTTTATTATAAGTTGAAGTTGGGTATTTGAACAACTCTCAAATGACATTTCTGTGGTCGGCAACGTTTCTATTTCTAACTGAGTTGTATGTTAGTTTGAGCTCGTTAGTGAGTGAATACTCAAATATCAGTAATGTTTTTAATCCTCGGCAAAACAAAATAATAATTAAGGTTTTATAACACTCAATTTGGTGATAATTATGCGAATAATGTTTTTTTTTTTAATAATTATATCCAATAATAAATATACACGTTTTTCTATTCCCACATTAGTAAGTTGTCAATTACAAACGGACTGCATGGCTATTATATCAATTATTATAATCCGATTTTGTTTTAATGTGAGTAACCAGTAGGAATATTTTATAACAGCGATTGGTACTGACTAGTTTATTTTTCTCTGACCTATCTGGGGGAATGGTAACCATTTTAAATTAGACATTTACTGACAGCAAAATTAAAATTTTTTTTTTCAGTTACCCCAACTTGACCATTTTTTGTGAGAAAATGAACAAACATAGGTGCAAAACTATTAGGCAAGATTCAAAACAACATATTCATAAGACATTTTCAGCATTAAAAACTATTTTTTCTACTCCTACACTTTAATTGATATATTAAACATTCGCTATCTGTACAGTTATGCTCACTTAAATCTAGTACAAGAAATTAGGTTACAATAGGAATTTTATATAGCAATGTCAAATTGTGTGTACTAGATTTATGTGAGCATGACTGTACCTAAATGATAGTCATTTAGATTCAAATTTTTCATTACGATACAAGTTTATCTAAAAATCCATGACCATGACAGGTATAAAATTAATTAGTTTTGATAGCTGTGTATGGGGAATTGGTTATTCGTATTCTTAATAAATTGTTGCTTTTTTAAATAATATAATTAAACATGTCGAATAGTGATAGTAATATGGCAAATTTAACCCCACCGGACATTGTGGAGCAGGCCACAAGAGCCATAAAAATGTATTACCAGTGAAATCGTTAAAAACTTACGAGAAATTTTACTCTAATTTTATGGATTTGAGAAACACAAATAAGGTCAGCAGCTTTTCCGAAAACGTCTTACCTGTTTATTTTGAAGAATTATAAAAAAAAAATGAAATATCCAACTTTATGGACACAATATTCAATTTTGAAACCTACGTTGGGTATCAAACATAATGTGGACATATCCAAATATCCCAAATTACATGCTTTATTAAAAAGAAAATCTGAAGGATATAAACCTAAAAAAGCTAAAACGTTTGCCAGCAACGAAATCAAGCAATTTATTACAGACGCCCCGTAGAAAGGTATCGTAGAAAAAATAGTGTATGCAATTCGTATTTAATATTTATTAAATACTCGTTGCATAATATGCTATTTTGTGACATTGACATTTCATTATAGCCACATTAGTGTCTTTTTTACAATGCAAAAGTTTGACTTACTTTAAAGTTTATAACACAAAATAAAAGTTACTAGCGTTATTTGATTTGGTCCCACAAAAAAAAACAATTGGCTATACTGCCTTGCTAAGCACAATAGTGGTAACTTGTTTATAGCAATTTTGAGATATTCAAATTTTTTAATTTTGAAGAATCATTGAGTCTCTAAAAATTAGATTTCAAGTCAATAAATTTTCAAAATTGAATTGAATCATAAAGGTAAATGGTGATATTATTTCTGAATATTATAAAATTATTAATTATTAGATAACTAAATGGTAAAAGAGATTTTTTTTTTACACTGACTACTTTTATATGAATAAAATATTGTTTGCAATTCGCATTATTAAAATGCTCATTGTGTATATTGAATCTCATCGTTAAAACTACACTTTAATCGAATGGGTGAATAAAATTTTTACATTTTCACTTTATTATAACCATTGACAACGTGAATAAAGTAAAAAATAGGTTATTTCGCACTATCCTTGAAATTTTCGGTGTCACCTGACAATGTGACTCTTCGCGCAAATTCTTAAATTCTGATAACGAATTGGGAAAGGTCTTGTATGATACACGTGAATAAAGCAATTTTATCCACTCGAAAATATTATCGCTCACATTATTTCAATAATTCTACCACAATTTTAATAAGTACAGGCATATTTAATTATTCCGTCAAAATTGCAATTATCGCTCTTAAAATTACAAATATTTTGTCAAAATTTTAATGACTATTGTCAAACTTGAATACTAACTGATATATTTTCATTATGAAATTTTTCCGTTTAAATTTTCACAGTAATTATTTACTGTCAAAATTTCAATGATTATTGTCAAACTTCAATACTTACTGACATAATTTTCAAAAATTACTGTCAAAATGTCAATGATTATTGCCAAACTTCTAACATATTTGCAAACATTACTATCAAAGTATCAATAATTCTGTCACATCTTTAATTATTAATGTCTAATTTAATTCTAATCAATGTAAATCTAGCATAATTGAAGCATAAGCTGTGGAACTGTTTGAATCTATTGAATTGATTGAAAACCCTGAAAACTAAATGAGCAAATTCAACGGTACTAATGGAGAATGCATAAAAATAAAATTCGCAAAGTTTTGAAAAAACTTCAGGATATGAGCGTTAGAGGATAGAGGATATGAGGATATGAGGATATGAGGATATGACCAAATTTTATAATGACTTGTAAGGAAAGTCCGAAGAAATAGCAAATATTAATTTGTACCAATTACATCAGTAGATGTAGAAATAAGTTTTTCATCATATAAGCACATATCGGAATCGTGGAAAATCGTGATTTAGAAAAGCATCTTATTATCCGAATTTACAGTTGTTTAGCAAATAAAATATAACCAGGTTTATTGTTTAACTATTGGGTAGCGACCACATTTTTTGCCAAAGAAATTTGTTTTATTAATTTTTTTAAAATTAATATTACTTGTAAAGATCACTTTTTGTTTTGATAATTTATGCAATAAATATATTATTAAAATAAATACTATTCTTATCATAGTAAATCATATATTCTGCATGATTAAAGAAAATGCATATATTTGGATATTTGGTGCATATTTTGCGAAAATCTCTGCATATTTTGGCTAAATTGTGTGCATATATATACGCATATTTCGTACATTTTGTGTGCATATAATTCCCAGCTCTAGTGATAACCGATACTGGTCAGCTCGTAAAGTTGATTATTCGATTTTCTCACTTATTTCAGACATCTTCATCTCATCTTCAAATTTTCAGAGGAATTATCTTCAGGTACACTGTACACAAATCTTGCATAATTTTTTTAGAATTTGTGGCTACATAGCAGAACTTATACGCATTACTAATTCAACACGTGCCATCAAATTATTCTATATGCGCTGACTTCGAAACATATGCTCAGCTTCGCCTCTTGCGCTAAACTGTTTTTTCGTTGATAAAATCCGACTTTATTCACTTATACCATAAATAGCTATTATTTTATTACTTAACTGGGGAAAACATAGTAGAGATATTATTATATATAAGAAATATTCTTCATCCAAGTATCATAAACTTATTAATTCAAGATAAATTAACTTATAAGTACGTAAAATAAAATTTTCAGTTATAAGTAAATGACGCATTTAATTAAGAAAATATATATTAATTTTCTTCGTCCGGGGTATGCTATCATTAACTGCTCCAGAATTTTTTTGCAAAAAATAATTCTTGTGGAATAAAATTAGTTTCTTTTAATTCTGGTTCCTTCATCCCTTCTTAAATGATTTTATTCTTCAAAAATGTAACTATTGTATATTCAGCATCTTCAAAAGTACTTTTATACATTAATAACCAGCTTCTTCATTCGGCTCTTACTTCACAAGAAAATTTAACGCACGGACTAATCTTTATATTTTATTATCATAAAAGTAATTTTAAAAATTAGCAATAAAATATTTCACTAGATCGAATACTTTCATTATAACTGAATTTGCAATTGTCTTCCATTATTATTACCAAGGATAAATGACGAAACTGCTAGTTACTAAGGTAAAATAAGTATATCTCGTAAATTCTAAGAAATTTTAGCTTATTTGTTGAGTTACGATTAAAATATCTTAGTAATTAATAGATACGGCTAATTTTTGTAGTAATACATATCTTTAAAGAAGATACGGCAACTTTTATAAACTATTTTTAATGTGAAAAATAAATTTAATTGCTTCATTATATTATAAAATTGTTCACCAATTGATATAACAACATCTAAGACTGATAACGCATTTTCATCAAAACGGTGAGTTATTAGCTCTGTGCCTTGTACGGCAGTATATCATATATGTAACAGATAGGGAGAAAATATTTGTATAAGCATTTGTATAAGCAAAAGTCACGCGATCAAATCTATCAGATTTATAGAAGAAACACATATTTTATTTGCAAAAACTCTTTACAATTTGTGTCACTCTCATCTTGGAACTCTATTCTTTCTTTCTCCACCATATCGGACTCCATAAACATTTGTAAAAGTATTTCAGGACCTTTTGTACTTATTTTGTATCGAGAGAAGGCGCAACGAATGCGAGACATTAACATACAAAAATTGTAGATTGTAATACTTTGATGATAAAATTATATTTATTTACGTGGCAAGCTTAGTAAATTAGCCTTTATGGGCGAGCTGGAAAGTTTGCAGGGCAAGCGACGTAGGAGCGAGCCCTGTAATGCGGCGAGCCCCAATAAAGGCTAATTGCAAGCGAGCCGCGTACAACATTTTATTTTCTCTTGCTGAAAATTCAAAAAAATCATTATCTTTTGACATATTCAGAAACATATGCATAGTTACACATAGTTTGCTGTGGTGTAAATGGATTGACAATTGTCATTGTTTACAAATAGTAAAGCCGTCAATAGTGAATACAGACAAATATTGTGGCCAATTAATTATGGAATTTGATAGAGATGAAGAATTCGAAGGTGATTTTGATGCAAGTATTTGTGAAATTAAAGAAAATGTCGAAGCGGCGAATGTGTGCTTGATCCCAGAAAAATCCAGAGAAAGGTATCAGCAGCAATACAACTTACTTAACAACTGGAGGAAGAAAAAAGGCTTTAAGGGAGTTAATGAAGATTTAATTATGAGGTATATTTATGAAAAGTCAATTATTTACAAGCCATCATCATTGTGGGCATTTATGTCGATGTTGAAGAGTACCTTATTAGTTTACGAAAATGTAGATATTGGAAAATTCACAAAAGTTATCTGTTTTTTGAAAAAGAAGTCATTAGGTTATAAACCGAAAAAATCTGCAAATTTGGGAAGGCAAGACATTGATAAATTTATGGGAGAGGCTCCGGACCATAAGTACCTGATGATAAAAGTAGCGACAATTTTTGGGATAAATGGGGCTTGTCGACGTGAGGAGTTGTATAAATTGCTGGTTAATAATATCGAAGACAGAGGAGAAGTCGTTGTTGTTAACATCCCGGATTCAAAGACACGTGCGCCTAGAAAATTTACAATTATTGGAGATGGAGAAGGTTTCAATCCTTTGGAACTGTATCGTCGTTATGCATCCTTACGGCCACGTCATGTCAATCACAACAGTTTTTTCATTTCATATCGTAACGGAAAATGTAGCATTCAACCGGTAGGAATAAAATCATTTGGCAAGTTCCCGAGTATGGTAGCATCTTTTTTGGAATTACAAAATCCGGAGTCTTACACAGGCTATTGCTACCGGAGATCGTCTGCGACTCTGCTAGCAGATGCTGGTGGAGTTGTACTGACGTTAAAGCGTCATGGCGCTTGGAAATCGGGATCTATTGCCGAAAGTTATGTGGCAGATTCACTTAACAATAAAATAAAAGTTGCTAGAATGATACAAAGTCAAAACGAATGTGATGCAGGTCCCTGTGGAAACATTTCTGCTTCACATATTTCTGACGTACAAGCATCGAATGCGGATTTTATTCAAGGTGTTCCCGGGTCAATCTTTAACTTTAATGCTGATTCAAAATGTGTAATTAATATTAATATGTGTAATTCTAATCCATGTAATAATGTATTGTAATTATTGATTAATAAATGATGTGTTTATTAGAAGTATAAATAAATTGACACCCATCCATTGACAGAAGTGCTTTCTAAAGTTACCATAGCAACACTTTACAGGCACCGTGCCTGTAAAGTCTCATTTACCGAGTCAATCAAGATGACAGTAAACAAACTATTACATGTCAAGAGAAAATAAACATATATAGAGAAGTCATACATATCTTCTTCAATAATATAATGACTGAAAGCGATTCTTTAAGAAGCACACAAAATTTCATGATCGGGCGCATTCAAATCTCAGATTTAAGCTGATGCTGTGAGATCATGTGCAGATCTAACATAACCCTAAATACGACTACTAATGCCCAACTTTGATCGGAGAAGATACACGAGAGCGCAAACGTTGCACTTTTCTGGAAGGAGATTTTTTTTAATTGTCATTTTATAAGACGATCATCGTGTTAGTACAATTACATAACTAGTTTAATTTTTGAGACAAACGTACTTAGAAAAAAAGTCTTTTAGTAAATTTTCTTACTTTCTTTTTCTATGTAAATGAGCGGAGACTGGAAATTTTCCTATGTAAGGAATTCAAAATTTTACGCACCTCTACTAATACGATGACCCCGTTTCAAATTAAAAATTCAAAAAGTTTATTTCTGTATTCTCCAGAGACCTTTTGCTTGCCTGTTTTACACTTTCTTCAACCAAATTTTCATCAATAAGTAGTGGGCTTTGGGGTTTATTCAGAATTTTAGCGTTCTCCGAGGTTTCCAAGTTTGCACTATTAACAGTAGTTGCATTTATATTTTCTGTAAAACTTGCATTATCAAGCAATGAACTACTAACATCCACAGCTTTAAGATTATCTTCTTCAATACTCTGTTTCTTAGATGAACTATTGTCGATTTTAGCAGTTTCACATTCATCTACCTTATCTTTATCTAAATCATTATCGACTGGTAACGAATTTTTATTAATCTTTACAGTTTTATTACCAGGGGTAATATAACAAGTGGTGTTCCCATTATCGATAATGATTTTGTAAATACAACGAATTTCAACCCCAATGACGAAAATGGGGTTGAATTTTCAAAGATTGGGGTTGAAATAAGTTGTATTTTTACAATCATTATCGATTTTTGAGAACACCACGAATTATATTTAGGAAGGGAATATAATGAATTGATTGAGTTATCTAGTAAAGCAGAATAAACAAGAAGCTAAATATACAGTTTAAATACCTATATTTATTTAGATCTCTTCATCTTTCAAACAGATAACCACATTTATTACCACATTTTACTATTTTACTTGTACTTGAGACGCACTGACATTTCGGGTTATGTTTTTATCAGCGACCGACTATACCTTTTCAAGTTCAAATTGAGACCAATCAAGTTCAAATTGAGACCAATCAATTTCAAATTGAGGCCAATCAAGTTCAAATTGATACCAATCAATTTCAAATTGAGACCAATCAATTTCAAATTGAGACTAAACCAAATCAAGTTGACACTAAACCATATCAAGTTGATAATTGTTTAGTCTCAATTTGAAATTGATTGGTCTCAATTTGAAATTGATTGGTCTCAATTTGAAATTGATTGGCATCAATTTGAACTTGATTGGCCTCAATTTGAAATTGATTGGTCTCAATTTGAACTTGATTGGTCTCAATTTGAACTTGAAAAGGTATAGATTGTGGGCGCAACCGATAAATAACACCATCGCAACGATCGTCGCTGCGATTTGTGTTTAACCAAAAATTGTGACAGCGACCGACATTTGTTCGTGGTATTATCCTGGAAATACAACCGTGGTATTATCAACATTGTCAGTTATTAATGCATGCGTAACTATAGAAACTGCATTGTTATAACGTCACTGTTTTACGTATGAGTTATATTCCCATCAACATCACTGTTCATAATGGTTTTGTTTTTCAATGGGTCTTTAATTGTGCTTCTCGATGACCTTCTGGCTTTTTCTTCCAACACACATTCTTCTCCACTTTTTGAAGCATCTTTAATTGTAGTTCTGGACGACTTCCTAGTTTCTTTTCCACCAAAGGGGATACTTCATTCACACATTTTTCATTGTTTCTGCGAGAAGAAACTTTTCCAGGGTTCTTGTTGGTAGTTTCTTCTATGGAAGCCACCATTTTATTTCTACTTACGGTAGTTTTCTTACGAACAGAAACTTTCTTCTCTTGCTTATTTATGTGTACAATTTGTTCTTCCTCATTCTCATCAAGTATTACACCGTCCCTATTTGTTACTTTATCTTGCAATATGGCTTGTTTCAAACCTTCTCTCACAGCCACCAACTTTTTATCTTTGCTTTCTATTACATTCTGTCTTCCTAATCCATTTTCATCTAAACCTTGCATCAGATCTTTTTCCTTCATTTTCATAGTTTTGTCCAAACCTTCCATCTTCTTTTCACCCTTACTCTTTACCTTCACATCCCCTTCCATCTTCTTTTCACCCTTACTCTTTACCTTCACATCCCCTTCCATCTTCTCAGGCTTCACATATCCTTCCAAATTTGCCCCGTCTTCCCGTCTTTGCCCTTTCCCTTCACATAAACTATGTTTACGCACTCTCAGGTGTAGGGTAATAAAACGTTTTTGTTTTAATGAAGTAGTTTCGGTTTGGGACCCGTCATCAGCATTCAAATCTATTTAAATAAAAATTACATTTTATTTACCGGCGACAAGTTTTGGTTTATTACTTACAGTCAATATATGTTCAAATATGAAGATGTTATGAGTTATGATACATCGTGTGTTGCCAGACTACATGTGAGGATTGTGTGAAATGTAATGATTATGAGTTTAATAGTTTGCTGAAATTTGTCAACATGGCTCTAGTTTTGCGTTATTTTCTTATGACTTTACATATTTATTAAGTAAAATTATGACTGCTGTCACAATGGTCACAAATTGAAGTTAAATATAGAAGGGATGACAATGGATTGGATGATGAAGTAAAAATGGCTGTATGTGATACCTGAGTATAAAGAAAATATTGCGTTAGAATGAGAATTACTGTTTCTACTCAAATATGTCTTCTCTATATGTATGTTCTCCTACATACTACATGTTGTCCAGTGTTATAATGTAATTTATCAGAATTGTGTGTTAATGGTGATTCGCCATTTTGTGACGCGAAATTATATTTCTGGGCATTCTATGTGGGCTGCAGTTAAGTACATTTTGTTAAGTCAGGTTGGTAACTTTAGAAACTTGTAAAGTGGCCTGAATTTCAAATAAATTTGGTCGTTTAAGCTCATTACATTTGTTTGTTTTAATTTATTTTCTATTTCTAGTGCTTCATACAGTGTGAGTTTCAGTCCGTTTTTCAGAGAGTTTAGTGTTTGTCTCTATATTACAGGTGTGATTGTTGTCATATTGGTGCTTTCCAAAGTTTGAAGTTGACGTTTTTTTAAATGTTTTTTCGCTTTGATGCGCAGTGTACGGCCTGTTTCTCCTACGTGTATGGCATTACAGTCGTTGCATGTCATTGTATATAGTCCATTTCTTTCTAGAGCATCTACTGTTTGATCAGATTTGAATATAATGTGTTGCCAATGCTGTTTTGGTTTTTGAAAGCAGAGGTGATATTGAAAGACTGTAACATTTTTATTATCGGCCTAAGGTATGTGCCTTGTTAAGTTAATATGTTGTAAATTTTATCTTTTGATTTTCGGTGGAGGTTATACTGTTTGTATTTGTTATGAGTTTGTTTAAAATTTGTTGTCCTTTGCTTTTGTAATGATTATGTTGTGCTCTTTTAATTTTGAATTTAGGCTTTTTATATGGTTGTGAATGTGTTTGACTTTGGGATTGTGTTCTGTATGTGTGAATTTATGTTTGTTATTTGATTTAGTTTTAATTTTGGTGATGCCTTCTATACATTTATTTCTAACGTTATCTTTATCTTGTTTTATTTTGCTTAAGGTGTTATACCTAAGTCTGGTGGTGGTGTAGGAGGAACGGCAAATTTTGGGCCTAAACTTAGTAGTTCTAAATCCTCAGGGCTGAGTTCAATGTCTGTGAGGTTCGTGACACGCGGGTGATATGTGTGTATACTCGTCGATGGTCTGAGTACTGTTGTGTTTTGTCTTGATGTTTTTCATTGTAGTAGTGTGTAGAGTATCTTGTTCTGTGTCTATTGTGTTTGTAGGTGTCGTTGTAGTATTTCTTGTTTCGTGTCTTCTATAATGTTGGAGGCCTATCTTATGCTGTGCCTCTGTTGTATGATTTGTGTTAGTACTCTTTCCATGGTCTTCAGTTGGTATAGTTTGTGACGTACCTGAAGGGCAGTCAGCGCGTTAGGCCGTGGAGCGAGTGGAGGGTCCCTTCGAAGTAGTGACGAGGGCCAGGCTCTCGGTGTCAGAGAGTGGGGGGGTTAAAAAAAGGCTCCACGTAATTTTAACCTCGTTGCTACTTCGTCGCAAAGGGTGGCTCCACCCTACCTGCGTGGGTGGGCGGCAGACAGTCAGCGAAGTTCAGAAATCACGAACTGTCACAACGCTGACCATTTGGCGCCAACACCACCAGATTTAAATCTCGCAGTGAGAATAAAAAAACTGAAACTGAAATAAATGCCCGATCGAGAAAACGTGGGGGGAACAAAAAATAACAGGTGTGAGTTTGTAGTGTAATATCGGCGTTTATTCACACACAAACGACGGACACCGTGTCCGCGCTCCTGAAATAAATACCTCCGAACGCCACCCTTTCGCGCAGGGTTTACTCTATTCGGCCGAATATAGTAAGCTCCTAATCGCGCGATTCAAAGGGCCGACGGAGCGACCTCTCTCTTACACAAGCGCAAAACACGTACGGCACGAAACACGTAACGCAACTTATACACAAAAGAATAAACGATATGGAATTAAATAACGGTCTAGACCACAAAAAAGTATCAAAATCTATATATATTGGAATCTGTTTATCTGGCCTGTGTTCCTGGTGGTCTCGCTGGTGACTGGCCACAGCTCCGGGAGGGCGACGGCTTGCGTCGTAGACGCCTGGTGCTCGGTTCGCGGCCTCCAGCCAAGAATGTTCTGGCCGAGCTGCTTAGCCCGTAGCTAAACGCTCAGGTGTTATGAGCGTTTTAGTCCTCTGCCCTGTACTCGGTGCCTCAATCCCCTCAAGGGTGGTTAGCTGAGTCCCCGTTGATTATCCCGTAAACCGGATGGTGATACCCTTATCTCAACGGTTCTTCTGGCACGGTCTATACTGGACACGAGTAAGCTGAGTTCTACTTCTATGGCGGCGCCTCGCCGGCGAATTTAAAAATCGCACACATGGGAAACGCGTCACCACAACAAAAAAAAAAGGTGCGAGTACGGTCGTCTACAGTGCAGGTCTATACGCCAATTAATTATTAAAAAGCAGTTTCTGCCAACGATATTTCTGGACCGTTACAAGTTTGTATCTGTGATATCTCAGTCGTCTGGTTATTATGTTGTTTATGATTGTTGTTCTATATTTCTGGCTCATAAGTTTGTTTGTCTTGATGTTGGCTTAACTTGGTGTTATGTTCTCCTTTTTGCATGTGTAGTTGAAATGGATGTGTACTTGGGTGGCGATGGATTTTTCGATGATAGATTTGAATTTACGGATCACTTCAGCCATGCTTGCTGCTGGTAATATTGAAATATGCCAGGATGGATTCACACACAGTTGAACAATAATAAAATTGAAACTATGTGTGGATACTACTTGGTGAAACATTATGATTAGGTTAAATCAAACACTTGGTTAAAGTTTCACTGTATTCATAGAATAAACCTCTACAATTGTTTCGGCCTCACGACCATTCTCAAGAGTACAGAGATACTAAAATTAAAATTTAACAAATGTGCAATATATACTAAGCTAGAAAAATTTTACAACATGGCAATAAATGAATTACAGTCTTGGTTTTTCCGAACGGATGCCGCATAACAAAGGCGTATTATCAAAGATTAATTGTTCATTCACAATATTATCCCCATTAGTGATCGCTTTTCGAATTTCTAGGATTTCGAGTAAATCCAGCCGTCTCCCTTTGTGTCCGGTGTGCATTACCTCCAGGCTGTCATTTCTGAAGAAATGATTATTCTCAATGCAATGATGCGCTAATCCCGTGTCCTCCTTGTTTTGTAGAATTGCTCTCCGATGTTCTTTCATTCGTGTTATGAAATTCCTTCTTGTTTGGCCGACATAGAATGCGTCACAATCCGCGCACTTAAGTTTGTAAATGCCACTTTTTTGTAGAGGATCCACTTTACTTTTATTATTTGATAAAATTGCACCTAGATTAGACTTATTAACTACTATACATTTTAAGCCTAATTTACGTAACCTATTGCTAATTTTGGTACTAATATCCCCAACTTAATTAATAAAGTACCAATTGTTATCCTCACCTTCACAAACGCTATACAAAAGATTACAAGATTTGCGTTTAGTTAATTTCCATATAATTTTATCTACTATATCCACCTTAAACCCATTATTTTGTGCGATTTGTTTAATAGTTCTGACTTCATTATCGTAATTAATTTTACTCAACGGAATGTTTAAAAGTCTATGCGCAAGGCTATAAAACGCCGAGAGTTTGATGTTCCAAGATTGATTTGAATTTGCCGGAATCACCACATCCGTATTTGTGGGTTTTCGATATATGTTGAATTCTAATTTATTTTGGATTTTAGTTATATTGAGATCCAAGAAATTAATGGAATCTCCCGTTTCCAACTCCATTGTACCCTGTACTCCTGAACAATAATAGTTATCAAATAAAATTAATCGGGATTTAAAACTTTACAGCGTTATTCATAAAAATGTAAACCATGGTTTAGCAGTGTTTTACAAAAAGGTTACCTAGGTTACTAAGATTAAACAACCGTTAAACCACGGCTTAATTTTTTTTTTTTAATAACACTAGAACTTTTGGAATTAAGATATCTAATTGTGTAAATTAAGTGTCAAGTTAACACAATTAAGTGTAAACGTTATTGTTTTTCCCAGATAGGTATTTTGTAGTTTGGAAAACCTATTATTAATTATAAACCACATCGGTTACGTGCGAAAAGATAAATTCATATGAATTTTCTGTTACAGTATAAACTTGTAAAGAAGTTTCTATCTGTGCCTCGAATGCATTCTGGAAAAACCTACTTAAATATCCAGAAAAGAGAGGTGATCTAGCCCTGCGGCCATCACGTACAAATCTAATTTTAATTAACCCTCCCGTGTTTCCCCGCCAATCACGCACCGTCCCAATTTCGCAAGATCTCGCCGTGAAAATAATTGTACATAATTGGATAATCGCTTTAATTGCGCTCCATTCCACTTTTTCTCCCAATTCTCCCTGTTTCATTCCGGCACGTGAACGCTCAGGAATGCTTAATTCGATTTTAATGAAGATCCGTGGAATGGGACAACGTTGCGCAACCACGACACGATACGCACCGTCCGACAGCCTGACCGCCAAGCGTCGCGACGCCTTCAACATCTGGTACGCTCTGGCAGACAGACGTCGGGCGACCTCACGGGAACGTCTGGAGCGATCGTGAAAAACAAATGGCCGGGAATGCGGCATCACAGCTGTTGGACTGTGGAGATTCATTCATGAATCTGCGGAATTTCCAGTAGATTCCATAATCGTCGTGCACCGGAGCGAAAACTGGTTCTGAATCCGTAGTATAATCATGACGCAAGTATCGTAATTTATATTGTGTGTGCTGCAATGTTATGCAACGGCTTGTTCATCTCAACTAATTTTTCTAACACAATAGAATGAGATTTGTCCGTGGAGAGATTCTCGCACTGTGATGCAGATAAGATGTTTGCAAAATACATCGAATTTCAGACAATACTTGTAGGCCCCTTGAAACCACGAGCATTATTAACTTGGAAACCCATATTATTAGTAGGTACATTAGTAGGTAGTAATTAAACTTAAAAAGTTAATCGAGATTATTTATTCTTTTTACAGCAGATACAAATTAACATAGTTGTATTAAAAAACGTGATACGTACAATAACAAATGCGGATAAAAACTGTTACTTCAATTATATCGCAATTAAAATGTTTTTTTGCGACTGCATGATAAATGCACGAATGGGGACAGGAATCGTTTAGAAAATTAGCTGGCTTATAATATGTATAGTCATACAGGATATAAAGTTATCAAACTACTATCGAACATCACCCAAATAAAGTTATAATAACAACTAATAATACCTCATTTACATGATAGTTCATTTAGCGGATTTATTTACTTGGATACTTGCATACTTGGATACTTTAACACGGTCTTATATTGAGGCCTGAGGTCGCCTTTAAATAAGTTGAAAGAGAAAATTTGGCCTGCTTAAATGTTTTATTACGTTATTACGTTCCAATTTTATTACATGACATTATATTCCGAAAATAATAATATATTCTTGAAATTATCATCATAAACAAGACAAATTTTGCTTAAAACAGTTTTTAATATGATTTTTTTATAATTCATGAATCCATTGCCTATTGATAATTATCATATTAAATTACGAGTACACGGCGTGTACTAATTTATTAGTATTACTATTACTACACGTAATTTATTCAACGATTAGAGATGATTTGTAATCATTAGAGGATTTTGCGATCCCTAAAGTTAATTATTTGCATGTCTGCATATTTCTGTGTAGGTCCTTAGGATAGGTGAGCCTCAAGACAGTGTAATAAAAAAAACATGCTTGGGTAACTCCATTGTGGTTTTTAATTCGTTTCGATAAGATACCTACAAAATCTATTCATCTCTGCGGTTTATTGATGAGCTATTGTTAGAGATCCGTAATGATCTGAGGGTCAGGAGATTGGAAAATTCCTAATATGATAAAAACTATCTATTTCTCGGAAGATTGTGATGTGTTTTCCCCATATATAACTACGCTACTGCTACGATGGTGTATGGTATTACTAAACATTATTTATATACGTACTCAAATATGTAGCTATACAGGAAGTTTTAAAATAACAGATAAAATCGATGAGAAAATGTTTTCTTAATTTTTTTTTAAATTGTCATTTAGACATGTAATTTTTTATTATCATTAAATTTTCTACATATAATTATAAACATTTTAACAACTTAACACAAATTTTGCAAATGCCAATGATATTATGCATTTTACAGTGACATTTTGGCAATTTACAATAACATTTTCATAATCACTGTTGAAAGTTGATAATTTATAATACGAATGTTGAAATTTCCAATAATATTTTACATTTTATAGTGAAATTTATTAATTTGCAATAAAATTTTCATAAAGCTATTGAAATATTGTAATTTCGAACACATATTTTACAATAAGTTTAAGGTTTTATCCATAAAACCAGTTAATTGAAGGTATTAGTTTGTACTTTCTGGTAAAGATGTTTTTTTTTTAATTTAATTTAATTATTTATTTATTTTTATTTTTGCCTTACCATTTTCGGTTTCTTCAGTAAACTGTCATCAGAGGCATGATAAGTGTAATTTTGCTTTGTATATCTTTTGATTTTGTTATTATTATTATTATTTATTAATATTCAATACGAATGTTTGAATTGCCTATGAAATTTTAAATGTATAGTAAAATTTATCAATGTACAATAAAATTTTCATAGAGCTATTGAAATTTTGTAAATTCGAATACAAATTTTGCAATATTCATTGAAATTTTTGCAAGTCACAACGAAAACCACATAATTCCAATCAAACTTATTGGTTACGTAATAATTGTTTTCTAGTAGTAGTAGTGACTGTATTTGTTAGGGATATTATCCCTAACTGGCTATCGACCAACGGGGGTCCTTCTGCCATGTGTTTTGTGTAAGTGTGTGTATTGAGTTAGGGCTTGTTACTCTAGAAATTCGCCCCCGATCTCTAGAGCGCCGTTAATGAGCTCCCAACGGCGAATGGCACTAGTTTCTCAGTACAAATGTACTACCTGTACTGGGGCTCGAACCCAGGTCTTCATGCATGCTAAGCAAGCGTTCTAACCTGTCAGATAAACTAGCGGTTAGTGTTTTCTATTTTCGTTGAAGTATTGTATTTATAATGAAAATTTTACAATTTTCACTATAATGTTCCAATTTATATTCCACATTTTACAAATTCCACAAAAAAATTGTAATTTATAATTACAGTATTTCGTTATTTCTGTCGAAATTTTGAAATCCATCATCAAAATTTCGCAAAATTCATTGTAATGTTATCACTATTCATGAGTGTTTCGAAGAAAATTTGGAATTTGTAAAATTTTGGTATTTATAATAAGAATTTCATAATTTCTAATGAACATTTTGTAATCTCTAATGAAAAGTTCGTATTTTCCAACTAAATTCATCTTCATTAAATTTTCTACTTATGACTATAAAAAAAAATAACAACTTAATACCAATTTTGCAAATGTCAATGATATTTTGCATTTAACAGGACATTTTGGCAATTTGCAACAATATTTTCATAATCGCTGTTGAATTTTTTTAATTTATAATACGAGTGTTGTAATTTCCTATGATATTTTACATTTTATAGTGAAATTTATTAATTTGCAATAAAATTTTCATAAAGCTATTGAAATTTTGTAATTTAGAACAAATTTTTTGCTAAATTCATTGAAATTTTTGCAAGTCTTATTGATCTTATTAAACTTATTGATTACGTAATAATTGTTTTCTATTTTCGTTGAAGTATTATATTTATAATATTTTGTTTGCAATTTTCACTACAAAGTTCAAATTAAAATTGCACATTTTACAAATTCCACAAAAATTTTGTACTTTACAATTAATATTTCATTATTTCTATGGAAATATTGAACTCCATCCTCAAAACTTCGCAAAATTCGTAGTAATATTAGCACTATTTATGGGTGTTCGAAGAAATTTTGTAATTTGTAAAATTTTTGTATTTATAACAAGAATTTTATAATTTCTAATGAAAATTGTAATCTCACATGAAAAGTTCGTAAGTTCTAACTAAATTCATCTTCATTAAATTTTCTACATATAACTATAAAAAATTTAATAACTTAATACAACTTTTGCAAATGCTAATTATAGTTTGAATTTTACAGTGACATTTTGGCAATTTGCAACAACATTTTAGATTGATTGAAATTTTTGCAAGTCACAACGAAATCACATAATTCCATCAAAACTTATTGATTACGTAATAATTGGTTTCTATTTTTATTGACATATTATATTTATAATGAAAATTTTGCAATTTTCACTACAATGTTCCAATTAATATTGCACATTTTACAAATTCCACAAAATTTTTGTAATTTACAATTCATATTTCATTATTTCCGTCGAAATTTTGAAATCCATCATCAAAATTTCTCAAAATTCATTGCAATGTTAGCACTATTTATGAGTGTTTCGAAGAATTTTTGTAATTTGTAAAATTTTGGTATTTATAATAATAATTTCATAATTTCTAATGAACATTTTGTAATCTCTAATGAAAAGTTCTTAAGTTCTAACTAAATTCATCTTCATTAAATTTTCTACATATAACTATACAAATTTTAATAACTTAATACAACTTTTGCAAATGCTAATGATATTTTGCATTTTACAGTGACATTTTGGCTATTTGCAATAACATGTTCATAATCGCTGCTGAAATTTTGTAATTTATAATACGACTGTTAGAATTTCCAATGATATTTTACATTTTATAAAATTTTGTAATTTCCAACACAAAATTTGCTAAATTCATTGAATCTTTTGCGAGTCACAACGAAAACCACATAATTCCAATAAAACTTATTGATTACTTTAATTGTTTTCTATTTTCGTTGAAGTATTGTATTTATATTGAAAATTTTACATTTTTCACTACAATGTTCCAATTTATATGCCACATTTTACAAATTCCACAAAAATGTTGTAATTTACAATTAATATTTCATTATTCCTGTCGAAATTTTGAAATCCATCATCAAAATTTCGCAAAATTCATTGTAATGTTAGCACTATTTATGAGTGTTTCGAAGAAATTTTGTAATTTCTAAACGTTGGATATTTATAATAAAAATTTCATAATATCTAATGAGAATTTGGTAATCTCTAATAAAAAGTCTGTAATTTCCAACTAAATTCATCTTCATTAAATTTTCTACATATAACCATAAACATTTTTAGTAGTACCTTACTAGTTTCGGTTTCTTTAGTAAACCATGATCAGAGGCTTGATATGTGTAATTTTGCTTTGTATATCTTTTGATTTTGTTATTATTATTAATATTATTATCTTTCAAAATCATAAGATATACAAAGCAAAATTACACTTATCAAGCCTCTAATGATGTCTTACTGAAGAAACCAAAAGCAGTAAGGCAAAATAAAAATAAATAAATAATAAAATAAAATGAAAAATATCTTTACCAGTAAGTACAAACTAATACCTTCAATATTTTATAATATTCATTAAAATTTTTGCAAGTCACAACGAAAACCACACTATTCCAATAAAACTTATTAATTACGTAATAATTGTTTTCTATTTTCGTTGAGGTATTGTATTTATAAAGAAAATTTTGTAACTGTCACTACAATGTTCCAATTAATATGGCACATTTTTCAAATTCCACAATTTTTTTGTAATTTACAATTAATATTTCATTATTTTTATGAAAATAATGAAATCCATCATCAAAATTTCGCAAAATTCATCTTTACGTTAGCACAATTTATGGGTGTTTCGAAGAAATGTTGTAATTTGTAGAATAAAAATTTCATAATTTCTAATGAAAATTATGTAATCTCTAATGTAAATCTTTCCTGCAAATACCTACAAGCATTTTAACAACTTAACACAAATTTGGCAAATGCCAATGATATTTTGCATTTTACAGTAAAAGTTTAGGTAATTTTCAATAACATTTTCATAATCGCTGCTGAAATTTTGTAATATCCAATACGAATGTTTGAATTGCCTATGAAATTTAAAATTTATAGTGAAATTTATCAATGTACAATAAAATTTTCATAGAGCTATTGAAATTTTGTAAATTCGAATACAAATTTTGCAATATTCATTGAAATTATTGTCACAACTTATAATTATAATATAAATATAATATAATATATATATAATAAATATAATATAAATATAATATAAATATAATAAACTTATAATAATTTATATTTATTTATTTATAATTATACCTTATAATAGTTTACCTTATAATTGTTTTCTATTTTCGTTGAAATATTGTATTTATAATGAAAATTTTCATAACAATGTTCTAATTTATATTCAAAATTTTTCTAATTTCACGGAAATTTTATAATTTACAATTAATATTCTTTAATTCTATCGAAATAATAAAATCCATTTTCAAAATTTCGCAATATTTATCGTAATGTTATCACAATTTATTCGGTTTTCGAAGAAATTTTGTAATTTGTGATGAAAATGACGAAAATGTATGAAAATGTTACACCTTAGATTATATTTTCTGCAAATTTCTAGTAAATTTTTAATAATTTTGTAAGGAATAGTATCATTTCGAAGTGATTATTTAAATTTCGATGGATAACTAGAGCTGAAATTTAAATGATCACTCGGTATGAACCTATATTGCAGCTGTAGTGAAGTTGTTTAGGTATAGGTTAGCCATGTTGTAGCAGTTGAGATTTTGGTTTATTTAAATAACAGCAAAATTTTAGTGCAACTGTGGGGGAATTCAGGATCGAGGTCACAAAAATCATTTTAGGCCAATCGAATTATTATTATTTGTAATGTATCACGAGGTAACTTCATAAATGCGATTTTCATAAAGATTATTTATATGATCTAAGTTTCATACTAATAAATACATATGCACATGCTTTAGCCTTACACATTGTGTTTACACACGTGTGCACATGCTTTATTGCAAGAAAGTGAACAGGCCTGCACCTAATAAAGGAGAAATTCGCTATTTTGCCTGGATCTGACAGTTTGGTTAGGTTCAGTCGCGGCCATGTGTTGATTTGCATGTGGTGGAATTCAAATTTATTAACCTCTGTGCAATATAAATTGGTTTGATGATATATATCGCTGAATATAATTTGACTTCCATACAATGAGGAATATTTTAATGGTAGCGTGAAAGTAATCGATAGCATTCTTATCGTTTAAAGTGCGAATGAAATTTCAATTAAATTTCAAAGAGTTCACACTGTGAAACAGTGTGTCGTTTATACCTATCGTGGCTGGACAAAATAATTGTATTAATTAGTTGGCATTAAAGGGCTTAGTTGGCTAAAGGGGATTATAATAGGGGGCTGAATTTTCAAAAATTCATACTTTCTAAACGTTTTGAGATGGAGATCTGAAATTTTAATAGTGCACATTATATATAAATATCTTTCCAACTATGTTTTAGTGTTTTTGTTTTAATGCATAGTTTCGGAGATATAGCAAAACAATTGTAAATCGTATTATTTTTTAGAATTACAACATATGCGGATAGATATTTATAAAATACATTAAAATTTTTCTTTCACTTTATATTTAAAACGTATAAAAAGGTACACATTTTTCGCTCAGTACTGTTCTGCTCCTAGCGGACATTATCTGTAGCTTCATTGGAAGCGCGGTGTTCGGCAATCTCAAATTGACCGATGGTAATTTATGACTTTATTTATGACTATTACTTCTACGACTAACATAATTGAAGGTTGCTAAATATACAGGGTAACAAATAATGACGTTATCGAAAAAATGCACATAATTTTCATTTTAAATAAATAATCTTATATAAATAGTATACAAATAAACTATATACACTTTTATATATATAGGTATGCTATGTATTTATCTATCCCATACACGTAACAATTACGTAATTATAAAGTAAATTGTTAATTACTCATCACATGATTCAGCCTTATAATAAAATTCGCTTAGTGTAATCATCTATTGAACAATTCTCATCTTCAACATTTTGCTTAATAACAATAAAATACAGTGCTTACCCATATATGGTTAATCCATCACAAAGAAACTCTTTAACTGTTACAAAAAAAAGCTGCAGATGTGTTCAAACGCACGTTAATTTTATTTTAGTAAAATCTTGAACAAAACAAAAATTTGGCCCTCAGTTGCCCGGCGTAAAACAATGATTATCGAAAACTATTATGGAAATTGACATATTAGGGATGTTATTAAGCAATTTAATTTGTAATTTCCTGGAAACATAATAGTTCATTTTGTCCACCTTTCGACACACGTGATGTTCGTGCAAAGGTAGTCCCATATATAAGTCCTACTATTTAAATTTATGTATTTCCTTAGGTGCTTATATGATTTATGCTAGGGAGATACCGTTTGAAGTTTAGTTTAGTTTTCACTATCAAATTGCTGGGTACCAATTTCCATCGTTTGTGTTTTTCCAATTTGCCATTTCCCGTTTTTGCTGGGCTGTCATTCGGTAACTTTTGGAGTGTCAAGGTTACCGAACTATAGAAATTTTAATCTGGAAATTATAAATCAGAAATATTTTAGTCTTTGTACCTTCATACTATGTCAGAAATATATGTACTTTTGGTTTTGTTTAGGTCTTAGCTTATCGACTCCATCGTCGTCAAATCCATAAAATAATTAAATTCGGAAAACGTAGAATAAATCAATATTTCCTGGGCGAAAATGAAACCCACGGCTATTTATTAGAAATTTAAGATTTAACAATGTAGGGTAAATCCTACAGTTATTGGACACTTAAAGAAATAACTATCTTAAAAAAATCAACATAACATGTGATATAAGAAAATGAAATTAATAAGGAGTAAGCTTCTATGTACGAGCCAAAGAATGGTGTGTTTAATTTTTGTAGGATTTGGTGTTATTAAAAATTAGAAATCTTTGAAACAAATAATGCGAAAAATACAGTTATTGGAAAGTTTTTGTAGTTATTGGACAGGAATTTGACAGTTATTGGACACTCGGTTGTATTTTTAAATTATGTTATTTGCAACAATAAAGAACGAATAAAAAACGTATATTTAATAGGTGGGTACCTAATTACCTAAGCAATTTGTTTCTCTTAAATACATATTATATATTTAAATTTGTTTAGACCCATTTTGATTAAGTAGGTTTGAAGAAGTAGTTAGCACTATCAGGTAATGAAGAACTCAGTCTTTCATTTACATGGACTAGTTTTGATCTGGGGGTCATCATCAGCAGAGTCAGTCTTTAATTTACATGGACTAGTTTTAACCTGGGGGTCATCATCAGCAGAGTCCAAATCTTCTATTAAAGGAAAAATTTCATATATAAATTGTGTAACATTGTAATGAAATAGTTAAACTTACAGTCAACAGTATTTTACACAAGTTATACATGAAATGTTTCCTTTAATTAAAGATTTTGATTCTGCTGATGATGACTCCCAGGTCGAAACTAGTCCATGTAAATTAAAGGCCGAGTTCTTCATTACCTGATAATGCTAACTGCTTCTTCAAACATATTATATAATTGGTCGACATCTTCATCATCAGATTCAATATTGTCACTTATGCTGTCACTATATTCCTGATAGCAGTTGTGACACACATATTTGTTTTGTTCTTCAGATGGTATGTGATGGTGGTACACATTTCTTATGATAATGGTGATTATATACGTCGCAAATTTTGTTGTTATTTTGATGGTAGATTATGTTAGAATATTCTCGTTTACGTTTTCTGTCTTCTTTTTGCGATTTAATCTGACATTTTTCTCTTTATTTTTCTCTACATATATTCTAAAATGTATGTGACTTTTTCGCAAATAGCAATCTCTCGGTTTGTTCATTCTCCCTTTTTGTAGGTGCATTTGGAAATGGAAGATATTCCCTGAAAGAAGTTATTTGTTTCGGTGATAAATTATTGTTGCCTTCATATCTATAGCATAAGGACTGCTGGATTTATCGATGTCTGTAAAAATAGACCCTACTGAAACTGGATTTACAGATTTATAACTTATCGAGTCATCGTTATTTACATTAGGGGTAATTTTCAGCATCAATATTTATATCCTCCTATTAACATTTTTCAGAATTAGGGGTTGCTACATCTAAGTTTTCAAGTGTTTCGATACGCTTAGTTGATGTATCCGATGTTGAAGCCTTCTGAATTGGAAAATTTTCAATCTTGTTGTCTACATTTCTTGTAAAATGTTTCCACAATTTATAAAGATTCCAAAAACATCCATGCTTTTTGGTGATTGCATCAATAACTTCAAATTGTTGTAGTCTCTCTGGTCCGAGAAGTTTGCCAAAATCATTATTATATGTATCATAATAGGTCGTTCGTCTGGATTCTGTTTATCAGAAGAATCTTGTGATTTATCTAAACATTCACTCTAATCAAGCTCTAGTTCTAGGGAAATATTTATTTGCTAACTCTATTATCCATCTAGGTACAAATAAAAGTTTCTCTTTAGGTATGTAGAAACCTAGGTACTAATCTTTATGTGTATGTAACAGGAGATTTATTGACTTATGTTGCTAAAGAATGTTCTACTTGAGTAGTCAAAACTGCAGAAGGATTACAACGTGAGTGGTGTCCAGGATTTATTTATTTATACACAATCGTAGATTTTGGTATTTCGTATTTTACAGACGCAAGAAATTGCCGTTTCTGACTTCGTATATATATATATATATATATATATATATATATATATATATATATATATATATATATATCAACCTTACAGTGGAAACTAACATCATAAAAAGTTACCTAGGTACCTACCTAAGTAGGTAACGAAATTGTGTCACAAACCTGCCTCTCTAATAACTGTTTTAATATCAAAATGAATGAATTGTGTTATTGGACACCTAATCCAGAGGGAAGAACTATTAAAAATAAAGTGTGCAAGAAGAAATTGGATAGAGTACACAACTTATTTGAAACACAGTTAATGGACATTGTCCAATAACTGTCTTAATGTAAGATTTTTCTATACAGTTATTGGTAAAGCACGGACAAATATGCACGAAACAAGACGAAAATATGCGCATATATATGCACCCAAAATTTAAAAAAATATGCACCAACATTTCAAATATATGCCAATACATGCAAATATATTTAATTAAAATCACGTTTAAAAAAATAAAAATACTTCATTTATATTACATATAACATATTACATATATATATGAACATAATTTGTTTATCATTCAACTTTTAAATTAAAAATATTAATTATTAAATATTTTTCCAATTTTCCATACTGAAAGATGAAAGAGCGCCTCCTATCGTTTAAGATGTTTTTGTTTGAAGAAAAACTTCGTTCCACATCAACGGAAGTTATTGGAGCAAATTTAAAAATATACAAACCCCTTCATATTACATTTAACTTACTGAAAAATACACTAAAAAATCGAATCATAAATAGAGGAACGCCGCATATTATTCTAGGAGATATAAACATCAACTTATTAGAAAAAAACAAAGCAACAAATGAATACAAAAACATATTGAAGAAAAACGGATACAAAGTGGAAAACAAAATTTCAAATAAGTTCTTCATAAGGCAAAATAACAATGGAAATAATTCAATACTCGATCACGTCATCACGAATGCACAACTTATAGACAACATCAAAATAGAGTTTTCAAATATATCCGACCAATGTGCAATCAATACAAAATTAAAAGAAACAAGGAAAATAAAACTAAAATATCAATACCTCAAAAGTACAACAACAAACCAACCAAAATTAACAGAAGAAATAACATCGATGAACACACACTCTATAAACAGCTTCGAGAAGCTATCAAAAACGTTGCAAAGAATAATAGAAAAAAACAAACAAACAAATAATATCAAAAGAAGAATAGACACCCCCTGGATAAATACCTTTATAATAAAACAAAGAAAACAAAGAAACAAACTTAAAAAAAAAACATCTCAAAAATCCAAACAATGAATCAATAAGACAAGAATACAACAAGCAAGAGAAATTAACAACAGCACAAATAAAAGAACAGAAAACGTAATACTAAACATACAAATAAACAAGAAAGAATCAAACAAAAACTACATAGATGAAATAAGAAAAAAACCGGAGGCACCACAAATAAATCGGAAGAAATCGCTGACGAAATAAACGCATATTTCGCAAATATAGGCAAAGAACTTGCAGAAAAACAAATAAGAAGCAGGCAAACAACACCCGTAACAACAAAAACAAAGAGGCAAATCGAACCCCCCATCTTCCGAAAAACAACACAAGAAGAAATTAGCTACATAATAACAAATTTAAAGAACCATAAGACACCGGGCTTTGATAAGATATCAAACAAAATCTTAAAACGAAACAGAACAATACTAACACATATTCTTGTAGAAATCATAAATACGAAGAAGGAATATATCCTGAATATATGAAAACCAGCACAATTATACCAATTTACAAAAAAGGAGACAAAACCAACCCGGAAAATTACAGACCTATTTATTTATTATCAACACTAAATAAAGTATTAGAGAAAACCATCCAAATTCAAATCACCAATCACTTGCTTAAAAACAAAATTATCAACCAAGAACAATATGCCTACCAACAACATTCAGGAACGACATCGGCCACACAAGATCTCATACACCACATATCATCGAAAATGGACAAAAAACAACTAGTAATAGCTATATACATTGACATGAAAAAAGCCTTCGACACTATATCAAAACCAAAATTAATCAAAAAACTTAAGGCAATAGGAATAACGGGAAATGAGCTAAACATATTGAACACATATTTATCAAACAGAACACAAAAAACCAAAGTAAACAATGCAGATGGCCAACCACTTGCAGCTGAATATGGAATACCACAAGGAGGAAACCTACCACCAATCTTATATATTATATACACAAACGATCTGCTGGAAATAAACTTGAAAGAAAAACCACCTATATATGCAGATGACACCTGTATCGTTTACACGGGAAAAACTATAGATAAATAGAAGACAATATGAACGAAAATATATAACTGCTGGAAAACTTGTTTTTCAATAACTTGCTAACAATAAACGAAGCAAAATCAAAATATATGATATTCTCAAACGATAAAACAACAAAAGATATAAACATCACGATCAAGAATACAAAAATAAAACAAATAAAAGAAGTAAATTATCTAGGACTTAAAATACAAAGCAACCTGAAATGGGATCAACACATAGAAACGTCTAAAAAAGGGAACTCGAAAACTATCGCCGCCATAATGAAAATCAGAAACTACGTATCGGAAGAGAAAAAGAAACAAATATATCATGCACTTTTTACATCAAAAATCAACTATCTCTGCAACATATGGGGAAACACAACTGAAAAAAAGCTGAATAAACTACAGACACAACAAAACAAAATATTAAAAATACTCTACAAACTGGACCGAAGAACCCATACAGCAGAATTATATAAGAAAACTAAGGAGCTCAATGTAAGAAACTTGATAGAACTGAGTAATCTACTAATAATATATAAAATTAAAAACAACCTAACAAAAACGAACATGACACTCTCAAATAATAAACAATTCCTTCAACACAATACAAGAAGAAAGTCAGATTTGAGAACAGAAAAATTTACAACAACAAAACATACACAAAACTGAACAAGGAAAACAATAAATAAATATAACAACCTGAACGAACACATAAGAAAGCTAAAATACATACCGTTTAAACTAAAAATAAAAAACCTAATTTTAAATATCAAGATCTAAACAAGAGGAATGAAGAAGATCGACAACATCCTTCAATACCATTAACTCAGGAGGGGAGAGAAATCCCACAACTCCCGAGGTGAAGACAGAAGGAAGAAAAAACGCAATATTTTAAACAGTATTATTAATTATATTATATATAATGTTATTTATATGAGCTATTTATTGTACTGGTATAAAATTTAAAATAAACTATTATTATTTAAAAAAAAACATGCAACTATTGAAGGATCCATTTCAAGAGGTAGATTTTCGTCAAATTTTCCTTTCATATTATTTGACATTATTTTTAGTATCTGTAAACCTTCATTTTTTTAATAACACTTGTTTAAGCTTTTCTTTAATACGATTGTCAGGCCCACCAGCCACCAGATTCAATTTGCCACTTAAATCTTTCACAAGATCTATTGATTTATTTAGAGACATATTGGTATCATAAAAAGTGTTCTGCAATCCTTAATAGATATCGAATCGTTGGAAAAACTGAGGACCAAATCCTTAATGGCCAAAAAATGGTTAGCGTAGAAGACAGCAGCATCAATCAAAGTTCCCCATCTTGTAATAATTGGCTGTGGTGGCAATGGCACATTTTGTAATGTGTCTCGATACACGCGTACTCCTAACGGTGCTTTGAGAAATATCTTGTTAACGTTGTAAACAATATTATTTACCATTGGGAAACTAATTCTAACTTCTTCCGCGACTATATTGACTCCATGGACTAAGCAGGTAGTGTGAATAAGGTTTTTATAAAATATTTTTAAATGTTGTCCAGCTTTCACCATGTATGATGCTGCGTCTGAAAGCATTAGCAATACTTTTTCTTCTGGCATTATCTCAGGCAAATCAAAATTAGCCAATCCTTCATGTACGAATCTAGATATGGTGGCATTGTTTATTTTGTCAAGTTCTGTTGTACTAATTACATACGAGTTGTCTGGTTTATTCTCGTTTATATTCCAAATTAATAAATTTGCGATGTAACGTCCACAGCTATCCGACGTTTCGTCGACAATGAAGTATATATATATAGCTATTTCCAATAAGTGTTCTTATAGTAAGCATTGTTTCTCTGTACAATTCATCTACATATTTTTTCCTTAAATAGATCTCGTCTGGTATTTCAATTTTACAATATTTTTGCAAGAACGTCTTCAAGTTAGAGTTATTCAGTTTGTTAAACGGAATATTGGCAGATATTAGATCATTGCATAATTCAAAATAAAAAGCGGCCTTCTCTGTCATTTTCGAGCTTGAACTTAAGCTTTCATGTAGCGTTTGTTGTTTTTTTGGTGTTTGGTTTTTGACTTTATTTTCGCGTAAACTTGGTTTAATGTGTTGTATTATTTGAAAAAAAAATGATCGAATCTGATGTAACATGGAAATAAAAAAGCAAATGTCTACAAACTATATAACGGCATAGTAGAAAAATAAAACTTACGGTTTTACTGCAGGGTCTACAAAATACAACACCATTCTCCAAAATTAGATAATTATAATCTCTAATCCATTGAGACACGATTCCCTTGTCCTTTCGGCATTACACTTTCGGCATTACACGCACGCAATTTTAATATTACCCACACACAATCGCAGTCGGTTTATGCTACGTAGACACTGAACTACGGAGCGATCTACTATTTGCTGACAACACAAAATGAATAGTGAACAAGGTATATAGTTTAATCCCAGAAATAATAATATTGTATACGATTATTAATAATTAACTTTTCATACTATTTGAATGAATTTGAGTTATGTTTTCGTTGCATACTAAATTTTAGGTACTTTATTAAAAACTTATAATTTAAAAAAAAAAAAAAAAACGGTCAAAATATCGAATTATATGACCAAATATGCAATTATTGATAAAATATGCATTGAATACATAAAATATGCATTATATGAAAACAAAAAGGTTAATTCGCTCAGTTTCTTTATGATTCGTGTAGATCTAGTTAAATTTCCGTAGTCATTTCATTAACTCAGGGCATGCATTTTGCATATAGTCCGTGCTTTGGATATTGGACACGTAATTTTAGTAAATACCAAACAAAAGCTGCAAAAATGGCGGGAAGAAGAATAAAAATCCAGAGAGTTACACAAACCTGTACCATATACAATGTTTATTGCCACGTTCCACAAACATTGTGTATGTGTCTTTTTGGTACACGGCAATATTGCCTAATTCGCACAGAAACGTTATTTTTTAAATAAAAAGTCACATTGTCCAATAACTGTCTGTGTCCAGTTTACCCTATTAAAATTTTCACACAAAATTTCGATTAAGTTGTTGTTCTTCTTGGAATTCATATATTGTTTTATTTGAGGTCTCGCAAGTGAGAGTCATCTCATAGTGCAACGGTGAAAGTTTTTATTTTAGATAATACCTAGAATGGACAAACAATCGGAATTGTGTAGTAGTACGTGTATTGCATATTTATTGCTTCTGCACTGCCCACATACTTCAACGTTGTAGTAACGTATAATAACGGAACTATGTTACCAGAAATTAGAACGACATTCTTGAAGTCTGCAATCCTTCTTTCAGCTCTTAATGAATGAAACGAATTCAAATCTGCTGCAGCTAATGATTCATTGTCTGAGATCCATCAAAATGTATATTTTGACAAACGCCTCTGACTAACGGCACTCCAACGTACGGCGAGGTTGCCGGAGGTCAGAATCACTGCTAACCATTCTTCGTTTCGGATGGACAACACCGCCCACTTCCTAGTCTGTATTCTGTAGTGAAATAAATTTAGACGCTATGGACAAGGTTGTTGACTGACTGACTGCTGGCCTCAGTGGATCCCATCACAGGCTTAATTGGCCTAATTAGCGTTTTGCGGGCCCGCTGGCCGGCTTCCGTAATTACCGGAATTAACAAGACCGCGCCGCAAAACGGAAGTGGCCTCCCCCACACTGACCGGCCGCAGACGCACTCGCGCCCCCTGGGCTACCCCAGACCGGAAGCCATAATAAAGCATCCCGCCCGTCCCGACGTCTCCTTGTAATTGCCTTAATGGTAATTTATTAGCACCCGACGCGGCAGGTGCCCTTCGAAGTCTCATAATTGCCACCCAAAAGTATGGGATTGAAATAAATCGGGGTTTTATTATAGTTGGTTACGTTTTAAGCCGCACACATGCCAGATTATGGAAAATTAATTTAATTTACGGGAGCCTATATCACATCAGTTCCATAGTGCATGCAGAGAATTAAATTACATAAATAATTAATGTTATTACATGTCACACGACACACCCGGCTGAAATTAAATATGGTTTAACGTTTTACAAATATGTTTAATTCGTAAATTGTGAGCGCATTTGCTAAATTACAATTTATAGGTATTTGAAGTAGGTTTTAATATCAGATATATTTAATGCTAATAAATTTTATTTGATATTCATTTAATAGCATGTTCATATTCAGATTAACCAATTAGTACAAAATCATATACATATATAATTATTTGTAAAAGCGCACTTGTAAATTGAAATTTGCACAAATGTACTAAAATTTTAAACGCGTTTACTACAACAACAAAAAAATGATATACACCATACTAATTAAAAGTGCTATTATTATTACGATAATTAAATCATTAAAAAATAAAACAATATATTTGTTCTTGCATGACGTAAAAAATAATAATTAATAAAAATTAAAATATATTAAATATCTTCTGTAATATATTTTTTTCCCGAGCATGAATAAAGCGACACATTATGCATCTGACAATCGACACATTCTAGACTTCTTTATTCCCGGCGGGAATAATAGTATATTATTTTACGTGGAGGTGAAGTAAGACTTTCAAGGCGCGCCTGAGTTTGCTCGCCGAACGAAGTGAGGCGCGTAATAGAAGGCAAGCCATGAAGTTAGAAATATTGCACAGCTTGACAAAGGGAAAGAAACTCAATTATTGGAAGCAGTAGAAATATTTAGGCACAAAATTGATACAAAATTAGATCTACTCAATAATAAAAATAACGTAATTTGGTCTGAACTTTTAATTTTTTTAAATAAATAAATTAGTCATTGCACCATTGCAATTGGTCAGATCTTAATAATTTGTCAGTTGAAAATGACCGTAATTCGTCGAAACTAGCTGTGAATTTTAGTAAATAAAGTGGTCAAAACATAGTAAGATAGTAGTATACTCTACTTTATCTTCGACTAAATAGGCTAGTAGAACATTTTCGGAAAATGATTTTGCGTTCTTTCGAAGATGCCATTTGTTGAAGGTTGCGTACCTTTTATTGTAAATAGAATTCGATGTTACCGGTATCAAGGTAGATGTTGTTGCCGTCCTACAATTTCTGGAGGTGTACAAGTAAAAAACTCTGAATTTTTATCCATTTCAATACAAATACACAAACACTAGGCGTTTCACAGTGACACTTTTGAGTTTGTGTATATTGTTTCCATGGTATTATTTAATTTGAGAAATATTGTGATTGGACTAGGGATTAATAGTCAATAATCCCTAAGGGATTAAGGACTAACATTATACTGAAGAAACCTCAAGTATAATACTTACATTATATATTAGTCGTAGATAATAATTAATTATGAATTCCTATTATAGTATATATATATATATATATATATATATATATAAGAATTATATTCGATATAATTATATAGACGGTTATAAAATTTAAAAAAAACTCTTTTCGGGCAAAATTCTCTTTCGTTATTTTTGCCCTAAACTGTTTTATTTTATTCATAGAACCCATTTATGAAATCAAAAATTAACGAAAATGATTAGATTTCAAATTAAAGCATTTTTTACATTACTGACCAACTTTCCTCGGTATGATTTATGATTTTGTAAGTCAACAGCCCTACAAAGCATTGACCGCGAAGGTGCGGTTGGAACGTTTTATGACTTTTTATGATTCTGCCAGTCGCCCGTGGGTTGAACGGGCCTTGCAGGACCGTAATAACTTCTTATAATTCAAAAACTAACTTATTTTAGATTGTATGAATCGGTGATTAATACTTGGTGAAACATCTTTAAATTAGTATAAATAAAGCACTTGGTTAAGTTTCACAAAATTTATTAGAAAAAACTCTACAATTGTTTCAGGCTTGCGACCATTATCAAGAGCAAAATAAGACTGAATACAAATTCATTATATGCGCTATTTATAATCTAATTCCTAGTCTAACATTATTAATACATTAAGGTACATTTACGAAAATACGTACTTTCATACAGATCTGGTCATTCACAATGTTCCCCTTGCTTTCTTAATTTCCAGAATTTGCAGGAGGTCCATTCTTCTAAGAAAGCAACGGGGAACATTGTGAATGACCAGATCTGTAGAAAATAATACAGTGTTCAATGGGATTATTGAAAGTAAAGTTGTTGGTGCAACTTGATGTGATAATCGTGATATTTATGTTTCGATAAAATTCGACTCGCACTACTTTGGCTTATTCCGGTCTCATCCCTTATCTTTCGTGTGCTTACTTGAGGATCATTTTCCACCATATTCAAAACAATAGCTTGATTTACTTCGTGGCTGGTCGGTAAATCTTTATAGCTTTTCTTATGATGAAAACTTCCCGTCTCGGTTAACTGTTTAATTAACCTGGCAAAAATTTTACGTGTTGGATGTGGACCGGGAAATCTTTCAGAATAAACTCTAGCGGCTTCCAATGGGTTTCTACCACATTCGCCATAAATTAGCAACATTTCCACTTTTTCATTGAACAAATATTGAAAAGGCATCTTTTAAAAATCACTGTCAAATAACTGTTCACTGCTCAAGATCAAACTCGGTAATTAACTTAATAGTAAGACAACCCGGTTTACAAAATAATAACAATCACCAAATTATTGGAAATAATCTTCTTTAAATGTACTTTTAATAGCCTGCAGATCAAAATAACAATGAGGGATTAAGCAGATATTTAGCTCCGGCCCTGAAGAAATCCTTGCGGATTGGGTACGGCCCTATCATAAAACCCATAAAATACATTATAGGGACTATTACTGGAAGCAGCCGTCATATTTTACTATTTAGTAATAAATCTTACTGTTGCAATATCAAAATTCATGTAATTCAATAATTAGTGCTTTTTTTTTAACTTGGATTACACTGGAATGTTTTGAATAGTATTAAAGTATGTTCTGACAAAATCTATATAAATAAAGTTACGAATTCTTTGTGAAATAACGTATAAACTATCGGATGGTTAAACACATTTTTTTATCGTCAGATTGGGCTTCATCAATATCTAAACATGGGTACTTATTTTGGATTTTTTATTCCAATTAGAAGTCGCCATTTTTGGCCTGGTAATAAAGCTTGAATCGCCCGGTACATTGCTATGTTATGCTTTAATATTTGATTTATATTAATTAATAATTATTATTGCCCCACGTTGGGCTCCAAAATGCAATGTAATCGTTAGGGTTTAATATTTTAACACAATAATTATGATTTGTCCCACGTTGAGGGGGCCAAATGCTACGTTATAGACAATGCCCCACGTTCGGGTGTTAAAAATGTGCTGTTATACTAAGTCTATTAACTGCGTAGATTTATTGTTGGGTTGATAATTAAGAATCATAAAATTGTTACTTACTTTTGTTGTTATGAGTTTTATTATTTTGTTTGTCTCTTTTCTCAGGGTCAAAAAATGGGATCAAACTAAATTAGATGGCAGGCAAAGAATATTAATTTTAATAAATATTTATTATAATATTAAATATCTAGATAATTGATAACAAATCAAGCACTATACTAATTCAATATGAAACAAAATGAACTCTTGACAATAGAAAACAAGTCCTATCACTATTTAACAAACTAACACTATCAATATTTAATAACAATAATTCCCTAAATTCCTAATTCGCACAATTAACTCCCTAATTAAGTAGTAATTTTAGTAAATTCATCTGGCATTCATATTCATAATCCTGGTAAATAGGGCAACTCGCAGTGGTGATCGGCAATTTTGGTTGCAGATGTCGAATCAGTAAATTCGTTTGAGTCGGCACCAATTCCCTCGATTCAAAGTCCTGCTGTCCTCGGTTGATCCTCTTCAACGGTTGACGTTCTCGCTGAATCGTCTTTCGGGTTGAAGTTTCCGGTGAATCCTCTTGGACTCCTTTCAGCTGTTCCGTGTTGATAATGATTCCCTAGTTCACGTCGAGTGTTTACAGATGCTCGAACGCAAATAATTACTGTCCCGAAATTGATTATATCTGCGCAAACAAAACGTAAATCAAACTGTTTTTGAATAACGCGTGAATGTAAATAACTATTGTTCGACGATATTTGTTTCTATACAACTGTTTTCTTTTTCTCTGCTGACCGACGTGGATGCTCCGGGATCTAAAGTGAATCTGATTGTTTATCGGAGGCTGCATATATAAAACCTCGGTTAAACAAGTGATATTCGCTTGTTAAAATCCGCTTACGTTTATCCAAATAAGTATGTAAATGGTCGAGTTGCTACCCGAATCCAGTTTGTAACCACGGCAACGAATCAACAAATTATAAGTATGATTATAATAATGCATATACCATGAAACCATAATTCCAATTGTGATTTGAATCTGATATTCGAGATCCTTGTATTTTTCTGCTTCTATGCCAATGTCGAACGTCTTTGTACGATGAGTTTGAATTTTCGATTGAATTTTATACATATTACTGAGTCATTACAATTATTTTACGTTAATTGTGCCCTGAATTAATTAATATTCTAGCTATATAAATCCTGTTTGACTACCTAAGTAGTCCTATTAATATTTATACACCCTAAATCTAATATATTCAGTATAATTTTCTATAAATAAAATCCTATCTAACGTATACTATAAAATAACAAATTAAATCTATAAATCTATTAAATAACATCACAATATTCATCTCGCTATGTATAATAATTCATACTTTATGTATTATATCTATGTCGTAATGTATGAATTGATATGTGTTTTTTTTTAATTTCAGGTATACCAGTCATCATAAATATATTGGTTTCAAAAGAGCTTCGTTTTTTTTAAATTTAATTTAAATCGTAAGTACAGAATACTTTCAAATAATACACTGACTAATTATTTTCATGCGCGGATCTACATATTAAAGTATTTAACTCTTGATCATTTCGCTTCTTCAAAGTATGTAGCAGTAATATATTCTATTCTACCAACCTATGGGGTATGATTCAATCTATTTTCAAATATACTGGAAACATACACAAAGTATACTTGAAATGTAAACCAGTATCACACATTAATTAAATTAGGTTCGTTTGAGCTTGTGAAAGGTGAAATATAATTAAAATACGAATTAACCCTTTTTCACAAAAAGTATCACACAGTACACCTCGAGCTCTGCATAGCAAACTGTTCCAGTAAGTGTAAATACTAAATTAGTTATAGGTAATATAATGTTCTCATATACTTAGTGTGAGCTAAGTATGATTTATATCAAAGAACCGAAACGAGATACTACCAAAAATGTATTTATCCAGTTATGGGCTGGGGCAGGGTTCAATTAGCTTTTTAGCATAAAGGTCACATACTAGTTCTGCAAATTCTGGGCAGTACAGTAGACTGAGCAGTAGTAAATTAATATATCTACACCTAGAATTCTAGAACTACAATCAATACATGCTAAAATTTCAGAAAATTGGGAAAAACTTTGCAATCTGTGGAAAATTTATTGAAAATATTAAAATATAACGTATACATTCTCAGAAGTACCTAAAAAATTGCATAAAATCAGTCGTTTCCTAGCCTACACGCATGTCAGAAAATGGATGATTCCTTTAGTGCCTACAGTTATGGGTAACAGTAAATTCTGGGACTCGTCAGAACCGACGTTTCGTTTATACCGAGTGTCTGGGATAAGGGGCGAACATAGGAATTTAACATGTAAAATTAAATATGTGTAATTATTAGCTCCCCTATTAATTTTAGAGAAAAATCGCAAAGGAATATTTTTTAGAGGAGTCAAAACTGTAAATGTAGTATCCATTTATTTTAAGTTTGTGGCAGAATCCACCTCAGATATGAAAAAAATAAGTTGAACAATGTACCATAAAAACCCTTGCCATGAGTTTGACAAATATTATGTTTTAGTGACCCCTACACCCATTTAGGTATTCAAGGGGATTTCCGAATATATACAGGGTGATTGCGATATGCGCATACAGTAATGATAGATGCGGCACACCGAGGTGATTCTAAATAAACTATATTTTATGGGTATATCGTTCTTTATAACCAATATACAGGCTGATTCATTAATATTGTCCTTTTTTTTTCAATTAATCATAACTTACGAACCACCCTATAAGTTTTTGTAATACTGGGTACGTATGTTCTTTGTCCACTGTAGTGTCGATTAACATAATAAATGAGAATCTTATTCTAGGTACGGCCTTAAAAGAATTAATAAGTAGGTTTCGACTCGAAAAAACACCCTATATATCACTATTTTAAAATCTTGTTTGCATATTTGGAAAGAGCTGAAAAAATAAGTAATACTGAATGTATTTGGTACTTCCGCATACAACTTTGTTACTTATTAACTTGAGTCAAATCTAGATGTTTCGATAATAAGGTGGCACAAAATTAAAAATAAATAAATTTCCTTTCCAAAACGATAATTTTCCAGCTTTAATCAATTTCTGGATCCTAACCTTAATGTAAAACGAGAGGACAGGTCCGTATTTGGGACAATATTATTACCAATGACTAACTTTAAAACTCTTTAAAATGGAAGAAAATGATACAGGATGTTAGATCTTATAGAGAAAATTGTAATCCGTAACAACCATAAAGAAGAAAGAAGAAGGAAATGGAACCTAAAGAAGCTAGATAATGAGAGCACAGAAACAGAATATAGATCTGCAATTGAAAACAAACTAGCCGCCGAAGAAACAACAACAATAGAAGAGGACTGGAGCAGAATAAAGAACACTGTAATAGAAACGGCTGAACAGATAATAGGCCTGGGAAATAAAAAAACAGCCAAACAATGGTTCGACGAAGAGTGCCAGGAGAAAAGTGCAGAAAAAAGTCAAATAAGGAAGAAATGAATAAAGACAAAAAAGAAGAGGACCTCCAAGAATACAGACAAGCACAACGCGAAGCAAAGAAACACTACAAAAAGAAAAAAGTAGACTGGCTAGATATAGAACTACAGGAAATATAAGCAAATAGCAAGGACAATAGGAAGCTATACGAATATATCAAACGACAGAACAAAAAAAGTAGGCCTGCCACCAAAATCAGGAAGAAAGAATGGGAAGAACATTTCACGAAAATATACCAGGAAATACAAACAAAGGACAGTAATTAGTGCGGAAGACGAAGAACCGCCCAACTACGAAGAACTCGCGCAGACGATGAAATAGTTAAAACTACACAAAACAGCAGGGCCGGACGAAATAAACAACGAACTGATAAAGAAGGGAGGAGCAGTACTAACCGAGATAATATACAGTCTAATTAACAAAGTATGAGTAAAAAAGTAAACAGATTGTGAACATGGTTGACGGAAACGTGAACAATGACACTGGAACTGATTTAATCTGTCCCTGTGGCAAAAAAGTAATAAATTATGTGTTGTGCAAAGGATGCGCCAGGAAATGCCATCCAGGATGTCTGGAGCGGCATAAATGCAGCCTATCTGAACCCAAAATATCAACCGACCTGAATGAGGTTATAACTGGCAAGCCAATGCAAATGGATAAAAACAGAACATGAGTACCTGCTACTGAAGAACGAAAACGTGCTATTAAAAGCGCTGGTGGAAGAAATGAAGAGGACCAACAGTATCCTTATGGAAAATAGCGACTTGCTAAAAGAAAAAATTGTTCATTTGCAATCTGCATTAAACAGTAAACAAAACGCAATTTTTTTTTGAAAATTCGCAATCGTTACAGATTCCTATAGCTCACAAGCAGTGTACGCGCACTCCCGCAGCACCGAGGGCGACATTGGAGCCGATTCCGTGCACCGCGGTGGGGAATCAGTCCCAATTAGAGGACCAAAACCACACACCTGGTATAAGTAAGCAGCACCGGTCGGAGGAACCAGAAAAACAGCATACATGGACGGAAGCAATGAAGACCAGAAAGAAACGGCAGAAAATATACGGAAATGCCGAGAGTAACACACTAGATGCCTACATGCCTACATCGTATATTAGCGTTTCAAAAATAAATCTGAGCAGGTCGCAAACCGATTTAATACTGTACATCAAGGGAAAAATTGATGTGGAAATAACCTGCGAGGAACTGAAAGTAAAAACTGGAACTTGTAGGACATTTAAAATTGGAGTACCTGCCAATCATTCCAAACAACTTCTCGACTCTAACTTCTGGCCCACGGGTTTGGTAATCAGAAAATTCAGAGAATTCAATAATACAAATTTTCAAGATCGACAACACCCAAAGCTGGCCACGTAATCAACCGAAACAAAAAGGCAGCAGTCACGGAGAATCATCTCGTAATACTGCATCAGAATATTCAGTCTCTGCTGAACAAAACTAATCAACTACTAAAGTTCACCTCGGACAACAAAACAATTGATATAATCTGTCTTACCGAACACTGGTTAAGCACAGATAATATAAAGTTACTAAATATCGTTGGCTACAAACTGGTTTCCACGTACTGCAGGGTCAACAAACAACATGGAGGACCTGCCATCTATGTAACCAGTGACATCGAAGCAACCAGTTTAGAAGAACTGGTGCGCTTTGCAGAAGATGATATATTTGAGTGTGCGGCAATAATTTGCAAGTCCAATAAAAGAAAATTGGTAGTGGTATGTATCTATAGTATACCGGGAATCAACAAAGCGCAATTTCTTCTGAAGCTGGACAGCATCTTGGAGCACCTAGAAACTATGAATTCACCTTATATGATTGCAGGCGATTATAATATGAATACATTGGGCAATAGTCGAGAAGCAGCTGACTTTAAAAATTTAATTGTATCTTATGATGCCCAATTGCTAATTAATGCCCCCACGCGTGGATCACACTGCCTGGACAACTTTATATCAAAATTCAATGACATCCGTGAGGCAAAGGTGGTGCATGCTGGCATTTCCGACCACACGGCGCAGCTAGTTAAGGTATGCAATACTGTAACTAAATACGTAATTCAAGAAAATGTATTTTTAATGGGAAATCCTCAAGTAGATAAGTTCGCCAGTCTGTTGAGGGACGAACGCTGGCCTTCCTTGTTTGAGATAACTTGTATTGATTCGAAGTTTCAAAAATTTATATCTATAATCTTAGATCATTTTTATAATGCGTTCCCACTGGTTCCGAAAAGGAAACTGAATGCAAAATTATATTTTAATACGCCCGACATCAATCGCTGCAGGGATAGAATTCCGCTGCTAAGCGTATTAAGTAAATATGTACCAGAATGCAATGACATATTGAAACAGTATAAAAGGCAATATGATCTACTGCTGAAACGGGAGAAGCAGAAGTATTATGGAAACGTAATAATGCTTGCCGACAACAAAACATCCGACGCATGGAGAGTGGCGAAACAGTTATCCGGAAAAGTAGGAGGAGATTCAATGCTTGTAGACATGGAAGATGGAAAAGACCGTGCAGATGCACTCAATATTCACTTTGCTGAGAAAGCGCAAAAACTGGTGAACAGGCTACCAGCAGTTCCTTACAGCCACAACTTTAGAGGCCATGATAGGAGTGTTTATCTATTCCCAGTCACACCACAGGAAGTTGTGGAAGCCGCGAGGGGGATAAAAAACAAGCGCAGTTCATGTCATGACCATGTGTCAAACAATTTGCTGAAGAGGGTGGTAGGTTATGTTAATCAACCACTGGCCGTGCTGTTCAACGACTCACTACAAGTGGGCGTCTTTCCCAATATATTTAAATGTGGACTAGTCAAGCCGCTACATAAAAAAGGCGACAAAACCAATATCAACAATTACAGGCCCATAACAATGCTATCCTCATTCTCAAAGCTGTTCGAGGTTCTAATCGCGAATCGATTGCTGAGCTATCTGTTAAATGAAAACCTGCTCAGTGAGCGACAATATGGCTATCTGCCAAAAAAAAGCATCGACTTAGCTATTTACCGATTCATCGAGCATATTTCTCATGGATTAGAACAGAAGCTGCTAACTGTAGGAGTCTTCCTAGATTTTTCGGTCGCCTTCGATAGTGTTGACCATCTTATACTTCTGAGTAAGTTAGAACAGTACGGCGTGAGAGGTGTAGGGCTAGCGTGGTTTGAGTCCTATCTCAGTGGAAGAAAACAGATTGTGGAAGTAACTACAAAAGCCGGGAAAGTACGATCGAACTCAATTGAAATCAAAAGAGGCATCTTGCAGGGCAGTGTCTTGGGTCCCATGCTCTTTGTTGTGTACCTGAATGATATATTCAACCTACGAACATGCGCAAATAACCTTGTGCTGGCATACGCAGACGACACTAACCTACTGCTGACAGCGAAAACTGTCGATGAACTCACAAATAAACTAAAATCGGCACTTAGAGAGTTAAATAGATGGTGTGCAATGCTTTATTTGACAGAGTCAAATAAATTTAACATTAAAGCTGGAGTGAGACAGGGATGCATCTTATCACCGATTTTATTTAACATATACAGCGAACATATAATGCGTAAGGTTCTGGACGGATGGGAAGGAGGAGTCTCGGTGGGAGGCAGACGAATAAGCAATCTAAGATATGCAGACGACACTCTCATAATAACATCAAGTGAAGAAGAGCTGGCTGAAATAATGAATAGACTAACTGACACCAGCAAAGAATACGGGCTTGAGCTGAATAGAGGAAAAACCAAAGTCATGGTAGTCGACCGCGCTGACAATAACCAAGCCCACATACAAACGATTGCAGGTCTAGAAGTAGTAACCAACTTTAACTACCTAGGGTCCTTTATAACGAATAATGGTAGCTGCGAACAAGAAATAAGACGACGCATAGCTATGGCACGGGGCGCGACATCAAAGCTCACCAGAATATGGCAAGACACAGCGATAACTCGAAACACCAAACTGAGACTTATAGAAACACTAATATTCCCCATTGCCACATATGCTGCGGAAACCTGGACAGTAAAAAAGCCCGACACCCGTAGAATAGACGCGTTCCAAATGTGGGTTTATAGACGCATGTTACGCATACCGTGGACCGCTCATCGTACGAATGACTCTATCCTAGAGCAACTCAATATCAAAGACCGACTCTCCACCACCATCAGCCGAACATTTTTGCGATACTTTGGCCATATAGCAAGGAAGAAAGATTCCATAGAGAGGTTAATCGTGGAAGGCAAAGTAGAAGGACGCAGGCCTAGGGGAAGATCACCTACCCGATGGATAGACCAGATGAAGTCACTCACCGGCCACAGCCTGCAGGAGGCATCCCATATTGCAGAGGATCGGAGTACATGGTCGAAGGAAATTAAGACGATCATATCATGATGTCACCAAACCCTTTCGTAGGGTGACGGATCGAGGAGGAGGTGCAATGAATAAACTAGTTCTCAATAATGATAAAACAGCATACATCCTATTTTCAAGCGGAACCACGAATAACCCAATAAACAGACTGTATACGGAAGACGGACAAATTATACTGAGCAAGTCCGTTAAGTTCCTGGGCCTATTCATGGATGACAAATTGAAATGGCGAGAGCATATTACCGCTGTGTGCAAGAAATTTAGCAGCCAATGTTTCAGTTTAAAATCGCTGAGAGAAACGGTCACTAAGGACGTGCTATTAAATGTATACCACGCTAGCTTCGTGTCTCTTATGAGATATGGAATATTACACTGGGGATCATCCAACTATATTGATGAAGTCTTCAAAATACAGAAAAGGGCTGTCAGAATAATACTCAATCTTAAGCTGGGAGTATCCTGCAGAACTAAATTTAAACAAGTGAAAATTCTGACAGCACCAGCCTTGTACATATTAGAGTGTTTGAAATTCTGCTACACACATCGACATCTATTTGTGGCCTTGTCTTCAAGAAGTGCCTCAAGACAGTGCGGCTTACTGTTGTTTCCCAAACACAGCCTGACGTCTACGGAGGGTTGGGCGTTCTATGCCTGTGTGCGTTTTTATAATAGTCTACCACCTGGGATACGCGGGTCTCACAACCTTGCAAGTTTCAAGAATGACATTTTCAATATTTTGTACACGCTCGAACCATACAACATCAATGACTTTTTGGGCGCTAAGCTGAATTAGCAGACCATAGTTTCAAGCCGGGTGACTATGTCGGTTTACCATTTCATGTACTCCATTTCTTGGTACTATCGAATAAAGATTATTATTATTATTATTATTATGGAAAGAAAAAAAATGCCCACGGAATAGAAGAACGGACAAATACCACCAATACACAAAAAAGGAGACAACGAAATGTGAGAACTACATGTCTATAATGCTACTAAATACCACGTACAAAATACTAACAGAACTAATAAGGAATTGACTAACACAGCACACGGAAGCCAAGATAGGCCTATACCAGAACGGGTTCAGAAGAGGAAAATCGACAATAGACGCCATACACGTACTGACACAAATAATAGAAAAATGCTACGAGTACGGAATGGAGCTACATGTCCTATTAATAGATTTCAAACAAGCGTTTGACTACGTAATAAGAGAGCAACTGGTAAATGAAATGGTGGTAATGGGAATACCGAACAAGCTGATAAATCTAACAAAAATGACAATGAACAACTCAACGGCAGAGACTATCACAAGAGACGTTAAAGCAAATAAGGTGAACATAGGGAAAGGAGTAAGACAGGGAGACGGTCTATCAATAGTGCTTTTTAACATTATGCTAGAAAGCATTATAAGCAAAGTGGGAAACAACAAATCACTAGTACAAAACGAAACACAGATAATTGGCTACGCAGAAGAGCTCGCACTGGTAACAACAAGTAAAAAGAGCCTAGACAAAACGATGGCAACAATTATCAAGGAGGCACATATAAGAGGATTAAGCATCAACGAGGAGAAAACAAAATACATGCATAGCACAGTACACATTCCAACGGGTAAACAACTACAAATATCTAGAAGTCACAGAAAGTGGAAGCAACGACAGATTTATTGAAATTAGCGAGAGAACAAAGGCAGGGAAAATGGCCTTCTGGAAATACCAGAAGCTGCTTAAAATCAAAAACCTCAGCACAAAAACGAAAATAGAAATCTACACAACTAACATAAGAACAGTAACAACATACGCAGCAGATACAATGTGCCTGACCAAAAGAGACGAAGAAAGAATGAGAATACTGGAAAGAAGAATTATAAGAAGATCACTGGGCCCAAAGAAAGTACAAGGACAAGAGCACAGACCACTAAGAAACGAAAAAATAAAGAGCGTTCTAGAAGAGGAAGACATAGTAAAATTCATAAAATCACGGAGGCTCGGCTGGTATGGTCATATACAGAGGAGCCAAGACCCTATATTGAAGAAAATCACGAGCTGGAAACCACCACTAAGCAGATCAAGAGATAAGAACTTGGTTAACGCAACTGTCAGACCTTATTTAATGTGTACCTTGTATGGTTTTATTAACGAGGCACTATATTTATCCCTTATTTATTTTCTTAACCAATGGTGCAAAACCGACTTAAAAAAAAAAAATTGTGCTAATATCACTGGACCGATTTCAATAAAATTTTATGAGTATGTCGGCATCCATAAAGGGCACCCAAATAAGCAAAAAATATATACCATGCAATCTATAAATATACCTCATAATGACGTCACACTTTTTTGGGACACCATTTTTTTTTCCAGAACTACACACCACAATGCAAGTAAAGTCTGCAAAATATCAAAATCCTAACTCAATTAGTAACTGAGCTATAGAAGACGGGAGGTGAAATGACGGACCCTATATATATATAACTTTCAAATACCCTGTATGTGTAAAAAATGATCATAACATTTGTTCATTGCCCTACATTTAAAAAATAATAATAAGGATGAAGATCCTCGTGTTTTAGCAATTTACCTATGGCTCATCTAAATCCTCATATTGGACTAACAAACATTCAACTGAATTTAGGTGTACCTAAAACCCACCTAACGTGCCAAACTATGTCCATATCACATAAACTTAAACCAAGGTTTAACAGAAGGAGACAACATTCGTTGATTAGAGTTCTGTCAGTGAGCATTGAGGCAAATTAAAGAACAACATCGTTATTTTTGCTTGATGGTTTTAGTGATGAAGCCAGCTTTCTTGATACACGAATATTAAATCACAACAATTGCCACTATTGATCTGCTGAAAATCCTCACTGGTTTAGAGAATATAACTACTAGCACAGATGTCGTATTAGAACCTGAACACATAAATATACTGTATGCAAATACTACATCCGATCTCAACACAAAATGGGAGACTTTCTTGAATATTTTCCTATTACACTACAATGAATCATTTCCGTGGCGTAAAAATAAAATTTTATTGAGCTCGAGAGGGGGCGGTATTTATTCGAATCCAGAACTCAAGATATTGAAAAATTGGCTAAATATTTTGGATGTTATCTCTAAAGTTGATATCGCTTATCTTGAACAATACAAAAAGGTCAAGCAGAAATATAACCTTCAATTAAAATTATGTAAAACTGCATACTACGAAAAGCAAATTGAAAATGCAAGAAATGTGTCAAAAACAACATGGAAAATTATCAAATCTTTGAAACCATCCAAACAGGAAACGCAACAAAATTGGACTGAAGATGATGCCACCCATTTTAACAAATATTTCATTGACATAACAAAATCACTATTAAACCACTTGCCCAGTAGCTCTAAAACTACCAATATAATTATTGATTATCCAAGCTCAATGTATTTATTCCCACCTACAGAACAGGAAATATTAATCATTATAACAAACCTAAAGAACAAAAAGTCTGTAGGTGTCGATGAGATATCTATGACAGTCATAAAAAAATGCATAATGGAAATCATAAGTCCCTTGTGCCATATCTTAAACAAATCATTCGAAACCGGTATCTTTCCTAATCAAATGAAATATGCAATCATAAAGCCCATTTTCAAATCAGGCGATCCATCGAAAATTGGAAACTATAGACCGATATCTATACTGACAAATTTTTCTAAAATATTTGAAACTGACATGACAAATCGTATTATCAACTTTTTAAATGCCAAAAACATAATCAGCAAAACTCAGCATGGCTTCATAAAAGGTAAATCCATTGATACAGCGACTTTTCAATTCGTCAACAAACTAACTGCCGCGTTGAATGATGGGGAACTCCCACTGGCAACTTTCCTAGACTTGTCCAAGGCCTTCGACTGCCTGGACCATGAAATCTTATTAAATAAACTCTACCTATATGGAATAAGAGGACCCTGCTATGATCTTATACAATCCTATATCACGTCCAGAAGACAAAAAGTTGTTCTACAGAGTGGGGAGAACAACATCGAATCAAAGTTTATAGTATCAGAGAGAGGAATTCCGCAAGGCAGCATAGCTGGCCCTCTTCTATTTGTAATCTATATAAACGATCTGGTTCACTCTATAGTAGGCCAAGACAACTATATAATAAATTATGCAGATGATACAACACTACTGGCATCCAATAAAAGCTACAACTTTGTTGCAAAAGAAGCTGGAAAAAACTTCGCGGAAGTCAACTCCTGGCTTATTGATAATAAACTTTGTCTAAACAAAACAAAAACTAATTGTATCTTATTTAAGACTAAACAAAATAAAATAGAAACGCCCGCAACAATAACTTTGTGTGGCAATGTATATGAGTTTAAACGGGCCACAAAATTTTTAGGCATCACGTTAGATGAAAATCTAAACTGGGTGCGACACATTGATATAACACTTAAGAAATTAACAAGAACTACGTATTCCATGCGGGCGATGAAAACATATGTTCAATTTCGCATCCTAAAAACTATTTATTACGCAAACTTTTATTCTATTATGCGCTATGGAATCACACTTTGGGGTCACTCCTCTTATGCTAATCATATATTTAAACTACAAAAAGAGACAATAAGATTAATGAACGGTTTGAATTACAGGGAAAGCTGCAGAGGTGTCTTCAGGAAAAATCAAGTATTAACATTTCCAGCAGTCTATATTCGTGAATGTCTCTTATTTATTTTCAAACCTCGGTATTATTTTGATAAATCAATTACGCGGCACGACTTTGGCACTCGGAATGTTAATATATCATTCAAATATCCCAAACACAGGCTTTTGTTATATGAAAAATGTCCTTATTATAGTTGTATAATTTTTTTTAATAGTCTGCCACTCCACTGTCGAGAAATGTGCTCGTACAAAACGTTTGATACTGAAATTTCCAAAATAGTACTTAGCATAGAACCTTACACCACTGATGAATACATTCAAGGAGTAAACGCAGAATTGATATATGCAAATAATATGTAATATATGTAAATGTAATTTATATTGATCTTTTTGACGTTCCTTTTATTTCCACTGTAAATGTGCCTTTAAGAAAGAAAGAATTATTATTATTATTATTATTATTATTATTATTATTATTATTATTATTATTATGCAGATACAGTATGTAGATAATGCATACTGTATATGCAGTGTGCGAGATACAGTATCCCGGAGAAAAAATAATGCATACTGTATCGCATACTATTAGGCCAGATCAGTAATAAACTTGCCGTTATTCGCAGGGTTTTAGTGCAACACGACAAATATCTTAGGAATTAAAAAAAAACATTATAAAAAAGTTTTACATACTTTGATCCCTTGGGCGGTATGTCGATTACTTATTTTTAAATTAAACGGCCTCTTCGTGATCAAAATATACTTTCATTGTGAAATCAAAATCGCGGCTGGGAAAATATATTGTATTTTCATACACATGTGAATATCTGAGCACGGAAATTTCGAACTGTAAAAATTATTCACGATATTTCCGGAAAACAATATACAAGTATAAACGAAGCATATGGACGTGGTTTTACATCAAAGACATGTCTGTGGTGACTCAGATAAATGTCAATTATTTGTACCGTTACACAATTAACATCTCCATAAAATTACATCGGGGCAATGGCTTTAAATTTTAGTACAGTAATCCCCCAAACAAAACAGTAAATGATAATCGAGAATGACTCGTGTCATTTCAGATTGATATCACATTACATGGAATATACATTTGTGCAATTGTACATTTGGCTACGCTACAGATAGGCGTAACTGTCTAGCAGCAATCTATCGAATCAAAATTATTAGCTATAACCGATCGAGCATTAGCCCTCGATTTCTCCGTCATACAGTTGGGACATTTGCATATCGTAAATCGGGGAATAATAAGGATAATGTTGCCGTTTCCCTCATGGACCGCAATCTACAACACATCAGTGCCAGAAGGTCTGTAAAACTGATTAACCGATAAACTTGGCTGTAAGCTGCAACCCTTTCTCGAAACACTACTAACTCCTCGTTGAAAGAGACGTGGACTCAATCTATGTAACTCGATCACTTATTTTTTAACTGTGCCCATTTTAAATGCCAGGAATGTGTTAGTGTGCACGTTCGGAGTAAGATTTGTCTTGTGAATATTAAATTGACGTAACAGTTGATTATGTTTACAAAACATTTGTAATGGGAGCAAGAAAAAAACCGCAAGCTTGAGAGGATTCAATTCTCGACGATGTAATCACGTACGTTTCAGATCTTCATCTTTATTTCGTCGGTTTATGTTTGCCATACGAAATGCACAGCGGGTGTAGCTTATGACTTTCTCATTTATCATCATATTCCATGTGAATATTTAAACGTGCGAATGCATCATTTACTCTGGAACTCCTACATATAAATAATATAAATAATATATGAAATTCATAAATCTCTAACCTTTCTTATTACGGTATTCTATCTAAGTTCATAGCCGACATACGAACGAACATTCCCTCAACGTTCAACTTTTATATAAGTTGTATATAAGTTATTTAAACATTCCATCAATTTATGTAAGCCTGAAAAGTTATTGATGATACCAACAAAAAAGGGGAGGGGGGGGGGGTTCAAATACATATATCACAATAACAGTAACACTTACTTGGTGTAGGATTTATATTTCTTCTTTTCGTGCAGCTAGTTTATATTTTTATGCTATTCCCCGATTGATTTGCTATGAAAATCAATTTATATCTGGAATATATTGTTATAGTATATAACGCTATTAGGCCGATATGGGTTATATAACAAACGAGGTTGAGATTTTAGAATCAACCGAGTCTGTTATATCCATATCGGTCGTATGTTGTTTTATAGCTTTCGTGATACTAAAATAAAAAGGATTACATTTTGCGAAACTATTTTCATAAATCATAATGACATATTTCAAATATGCTGTGATGGTTGTGCAGTAACATTGTGAACACTATAATAAATAACAGTCCACGGCTGTTAAATTTTAACGGCCGTGGCTGATATCAGTTAAATAACAACCATGGAGAGAGTACCGATAATACCGGGTGATTCAAGTTTTATTACCAGGCCAAAAATGGCGACTTCTAATTGAAATAAAAAATCCAAAATAAGTACACATGTTTAGATATTGATGAAGCCCAATCTGACGATAAAAAAATAATTTTAACCATCCGGTAGTGGTAGTGACTGTATTTGTTAGGTATAAACTACCATCCGGTAGTTTATACGTTATTTCACAAAGAATTCGTAATTTTATTTATATAGTTTTTGTCAGAACATACTTTAATGCTATTCCAAACATTCCAGTGTAATCCAAGTCAAAAAAATTGCACCAATTATTGAATTAAATGAATTTTGATATTGCAACAGTAAGATTTATTACTAAATAGTAAAATATGACAGCTGGTACCAGTAATAGTCCCTATAATGGATTTTATGGGTTTTATGATAGGGCCGTACCCAATACCTCAGCCTGCTGGGTGGATACCGACGCAAGTAGTTCTTCAGGGCCGGAGCTCAAAATTTTCATTTTCAAAAGGGCCACTTGCTGGATGTATGCCCACTACGTCCGTATGTAAAATACGGAAATAATAAGAAGAAAATGTAACTAAATTTGTTGATAAATAAAGTAATAACAATATTAAATAATTAAGTTAGTTAGTATAAATTAAGCACGTGGTGAAGTTTCACCAAGTTTATTAGAAATAACTCTACAATTGTTTCAGTCTTGCGACCATTATCAAGAGCAAAATAAGACTGAATACAGGTTCATTCAATGCGCTATTTATAATCTAATTCCTAGTATGACATTATTAACACATTAAGGTAGATTTGCGAAAAGACGTACTTAGAATAATCCCATTGAACGCTGGATTATTTTCTACAGATCTGGTCATTCACAATGTTCCCCTTTGCTTTCTTAGAAGAATGGACCTCCTGCAAATTCTGGAAATTAAGAAAGTAAGGGGAACATTGTGAATGACCAGATCTGTTTCGAAAATAATTCAGTGTTCAATGGGATTATTGAAAGTTCGTCTTTTCGTGAGTTTACTTTAATGTGTTAATAATGTTAGACTAGGAATTAGATTATAAATAGCGCATTAAATGAATTTGTATTCAGTATTATTTTGCTCTTGATAATGGTCGCAAGACTGAAATAATTGTGGAGTATTTTCTAATAAATTTTGTGAAACTTAACCGAGTGCTTTATTTATACTAATTTAAAGATGTTTCACCAAGTATTAATCACCGATTCATACAATCTAAAATAACTTAGTTTTTGAATTATAAGAAGTTATTATGGTTCTGCAAGGCCCTTTCATCCCACGGGCGACTGGCGAAATCATAAAAAGTCATAAAACGTTCCAACCGCACCGGCGCGGTCAATGCTTTGTAGGGCTCTTGACTTACAAAATCATAAATCATAGCGAGGAAAGTTGGTCAGTAATGTAAAAAATGCTTGAATTTTAAATCTAATCATTTTCGTTAATTTTTGATTTCGTAAATGGGTTCTATGAATAAATTAAAACACGTTGGGGCAAAAATAACGATAGAGAATTTTCCCGAAAAGAGTTTTTTAAATTTTATAACCGTCTATATAATTATATCGAAAAAGTCAAACTACCTTTCCGCAGATTAGTATCTAACCTATATAAATCCAAATTTTCATATTTTTTGAGCAACTCCAAATACCTAAAAAACCCGTGGTAATAAAACTTGAATCACCCGGTATATAATTACAATCAAGTATCACGAAAATGATGTATTATTAAACTATGGTAACATTACTCAAACATCGGTGATTGTATGATTGAACAAGAATATAAATAACGGACGAGTGCTAGAAAGGTCTTCTGTAACGAGTTTTTGATACTATTTTCTCTGTTTCGGGTTTATTCGTATTATATGTTCATCATATTTCACTTATTATGGATAATTTGACACAATTGTAATATTATTGGCACTGATTACGTGATTAGTATTTGTCAGTTCAAGACTAATCGGGCTTAATTTGACAATCAATTTTATTTCAATGTCAATGTCAGAGGCACCAATCTCCAAAATAAAATAGCGAAATTTCGAATTTCGAAGGATTACGGACATATTCTAACGGCTAATGGTACCAAAAAAACCAAACATCGAAAAGACATCACCAAACGAAAATGCACAAGACTTGTGACTAAACTTAGACATCCCAACGACCCCTTACATAACATGTCCAACAACTCCCTAACGACAATACCTCCAATCTCCAAAAAAACACGAAAAAGTAAAACAATTAAAAAACAATGACACATTCGACATTTTCGACATTATCGGGATATTATCGACAGCATGTGCAAAAAAAGGGATACAAGACATAGTAAAACAAGACATCGGAACAAAACACTCTATGACTAAATGTATGTCACTGACGGGCGAAAAATATTGGTAAAAATGTACTGTGAAATAATTTGTAGGTGTAGCTTATCTCATGAACTTAGTTGGAAGAGCCATAAAAACTTTTTTTCAGAACCGACGTTTCATTTATATATATATTATACCTCGCTCGCACCAACAGTCGACCTATTTTACTCCCAGTATGGTTTTCATAATAGTCGTAAAAAAAAACTTTGTATGATACATTTTCGTAAAGTAGTGCTATTTTGCACTCGCAAAATTGCAATTCTTTAAAAATGTATATTGCAGCAACAAGTACGACATATATATATATATATATATATATATATATATATATATATATATATATATATATATATATATATATATATATGTCGTTTTTGTGATTTTGTAATTTATTTATAAAGCCCCACACGTTGGGCTTCATTTTATGACGTTCCCTAATGTGCTTTTCTTTTTATTTAGGTTATAATTTTCACTTACCTTTATCGGTCAACTGAATCAACATGAAATCTAGTTCTTTTAATTTAGTGATTTGACTAGAATTGTAGTTGTTGTTGTTCGCCAGCACAATTGCAAATTTATAAAAGTTTTAAAACGTAACATCACATTTTGTTTATTTTATCAACACCTGTGTGTTACTCTTTTTCACTCTTTGTCAGGGTTCAAGTGGGATCAATTAAACTAAATAGAGAGTATTCAGGGCTACTAATTGATTTTCAATAATGAATAAGAAAATTGTAACGAAATTTAAATAAATATGACAGATAAACAAAATGCAAATAAAATGATATAAACACGCAAAACAATAGAAAACAAAATAAATATAACTTAAACTAATACAAGTAATTAATAAACAATAAATCAAACCTAAATGCACAAATTAACCTACAAATACGATGAGTATTTGTAACAGAAATTGTATAATTGTACTTGCGAATTCTTAATTGCAGTTTCACTGTAGGCGACAGTGTGTATTCCGATGTATGGCGGAGAATCGATGTCCTCTGTACGATTCACCAAAGAATGCAAATCTCTTATTCGCAGTGGACAGCTTGAAGTCCGGAAATGCCTTCGGAATTATTCTCGGCAGATGCTGGTAGGCTAGAAGTCCTCTTGTAGCTTCTCTTAATGATCCCTAGTATCCGTTGATGATCTTTTGCTGCAGCCCTTCTTGATAGCTGTCAGAAAATTATGAGGTTGTGTTTATTCACTACACGAAATGAAATTTGTTTGAAACGCGTCACTTGCTAAAACAATTATAGAGTTAAAAGAAAACTTTCTTTCACCGCTGTGGCAATCAACGTGGTTGTATCGGGATTGGAATACAAGTCCTCTAAACATGTGCGTCTCGGCTTTATATAATCTCGGAGGCGATCGTCTATTCTCTATGTTTATAAATGTTTATATCGACGCTGCTCGTTTGATTTTCTTCGCTTATTACTGGAATATCCAAGTCGCCTGTACCCGGCATTCGCGCATTCTCCATGGCAACGAATAACAACGTTGGAAATTGTAAATACAAATTTCCATTTTCCCATGAATTTATGTGTCCATTTTCACTTTCATTGGCAATTTTAGAATCCTTGTATCATTCCGCGTCCGTGGGAATGTCGTACAAGTTTCTGCGTCGCTTCAGCGATTTCACTCTTAATTCATGTAAGATACCTTATTACAATTTATTAATGTTAATTTGTGCCCTACTTATATTTACAAATCTATCTAATTAATCCTATTCTTAATAATTAATAAACCCTAAATACCTATTTATCCTATCTAATATGATTAAATCTACTATAAATAACTCTAACTAAACAAAAACAAACTCCTAATTAACTTATCTAAACTAATACCTAAATACCCTATAAAATAACATCACATTATATACGTATAATAGTAATACTTTTCTACGACAGTGCGTAAACTTAGTTTTTAACTAAGTTAATCACCTATGCGTAAAAACATCAACTGTACGTAAAATAAGTTTTACGCACAATTAATTCACTAAACAATAAAAAAAAAATATTTTGCATCAAATTTTACGTAGAAGTCAACATTCAATAATACGAAAGAAGCTCAAAACTTCAAACATACAACTTATTGATACAATTGGTACAATATGAGACATTCACTCATTTCATAATAGCTGCCGGAGAAAAAACTTTGTATGATGCACTTTCGTAAAGAGCATTTTTGCACTCGCGTTTTTATGGTGAACTCGGCTGTGCCTCGTTCAACAAAATTCACGCTCGTACATTAAAAGCGCTACTTTACTAAACAATATAGTTTTTTGCATTACATTTTAGTGGTTTTTCATAATAGCTGTCGTAGAAAAAACTTTGTATGATACATTTTCGTAAACTAGTGCTTTTAGGCACTCGCGTTTTTTGTTGAACTCCTCGGTAAAAAAGACGCTCATACAAAAAAGCACTACTTTACATACTTGAACACTACAAAATTCAAACAGCTACATCTCGAAAACTATTTAGCTGGCTGTCGTATAAAAAACGTTGTATGATACATTTTCGTAAAGTAGTGCTATTTTGCACTCGCGTTTTTTGTTGCACTCGTCTTGAAAACACTACTTTACGTACTTGTGCACTGCAACGTTGTACATCATACAGCTGTTACACTACTCATGTTGTACTCCTAACTCGCTTGTTCCTTGTCTTGTCCGTAAATTCTCATTCGTACTGTAATACGTAACTTGCCGGCCTTATAACGTAATAGTATATTACGTAACGAGAGTTGTAAGAAGCAAATTACGCACGAAGAGAAAGTTTACGTACCGAGTCGCGTAGCGGCGAGGTGCGTAATTTCTCGAGTGCGTAATTGCTATTTGTTATACTCACAGTTGTAATTATGAAAAAATTTGCACAAATTGATACTTTTTTGTTCTGTCATATGCTCATGCAATATTTGATATTGACCATCATATGATTATTTTGACAATTTCAAAACTAATGTCATATTGTTGCCAATGCTCATAAAAATAATTCCCCCCTAACTGTTACGTAATACTTATATACGTAATACGTATATTACGCAACACTAGTGACTTTCATTACATAACACTGTTACGTTATAACTGATTTACTAGTGTCTGTGTGTAATTGACAACTTACTAATGTGGGAGTAGAAAAAATAAATTTCAGTATCGATGTTTTAGATACACGAATATATGAAAAAACCCAGGAGCTGCACACATTTCATATTTGAATAATGTTTGTATTAATATCTGATTGGTTTGAGGCTTTGTGGTCAATTTCTGAAATTGCGGTTAAAATTAATTTGAGATTAATGCTTGATATTACTGCCCACCTCCGATTTTTTTTAATTATCTATTATGAACGTTCGTTTGAGGCTTGGTAGACAATTTGTTAGGACTTGGTTTTAAAGTGTGTTACACATTTGAAATGTTAAAAGATATTACGTATCATGCTCGTCATATCTCATCGTCATGCGTTACATTTAAAACCGCGATAATTTCCGGTAGAAAAATTACACGGCATAAATAAAAACCGAAAACAAACAGTGGCAATTAGCGGCGCGATAATTCACTTACTTTATCATACACATAATGACCTGTCATTATATCAACTAGTCCACGTCGTTTCACGTGTAAACGCATGAATAAATAGGATATTCTGGCATACAATTTCCGGGCTTCACCGGCACTCGAAATGTATATTTTGTTTCAAATTACCATTGCATTGCATTGATATGTGCGTGACAGAATTTTTATCATATTTTACGTGAGCACGCCAAAACAAGCGTATCATGAGCAAAACCATAATACTTTAGGAATAATAATTACCACGTGATAAATGAGTAGTTACTTAAACCACCTTACACGAACTATCGTGCTATTATCCATAAATATTAAAATAATTTGTTATTATGTGGGTACATACATGGAAAAGTTATTGCTCGTTACTGGCTTGGTTTCACTATGTAATTTTTTAGTAGAAACGTAATTGAAATAATATTAAAATTTAATCTAATGCTAATTTAGATATACAGCATTATTAAAATACACATACAAATGATAAGAATTGTGATTGTACTGCAAGTGCACGCATTTAATTTAATTGTTACTAATAAACTAAATGCCTACAAGTCATAAATTTTAAATAATCATGAATATATTACCGCAAGAGGCGGAAAGACCGAAAGGTCGATAGCCTTAATAATTACCACATTTTAGACCAAACTGATGCCATTTAATGTGATTATTGAATATAAATAACAATATAGTTTACAAATGAGAAAATCGAATAAAATTCCCTCACGTCAAAATGCCAATTCTTGGAGGTGAACTGAAGGAGAAGATCTCGTGAAGTGTTAATTTGTGCATGCACATTAATGAATAGGTAAATATTTATAGTAATAGAAATATTCTGTTTTTAAACAAAGAAATAGTAATAAAAATATATATTATTGTAATTATATCTATACCAATTTAATAATAATAATAGTAAAAATAATAATTTAAGGCGGAAAGATGCAGGTCGATAGCCAATAAAACATTGTTTCTACTATACTTGCAATGTAATTATAATCATTACTATTTCTGATTGACATTCAAATATAACATTTATTTAAAATAAGTATAATTACAAATACCACTTCAGACTTCAATTAAAAACTACTGTATTAATATGTTCATTTATATACTGGGTGTCCGTATTCAAACGCGACAATTGGATTGCTCATTGTTTTCTTGCAAATTCCTGCTTGCCAGTTTAACACATAGAATTTTTTTTGTATCAATGGAACGCAAAAATATCTACGCATCAAAATATTAAATACTAAATTATTTTCCTCATTTTTGATTGAAATACAGCGTGATCAGAATAATGGGTAACCAATTTGGTATGCATTTTAGAGGAAATAGTTATTAGGCAAAAAGTCCTGCATTATCTCAAATTAATAAAAAAAAATTAAACAGAAACAATTAAAAATTGCGTCAATTTAAATTTTGTTAAGTGCTTAATTATGTTCTTGAATTGAAGATTCATATACTGTTTGTTATTACCTACTAAGCGTAATTTTATCTTTCCCTCGTGAACCTCTATTTCCAATAAAACTTATAAATTGCATAATCTGGTTGGTCAGTTTAATTTTTCATTTTGTAATATGTTTGTCACTTAAGTGTCATTTGCACTGGCAAAATGCCGTTAACTAGCCCAGAAATGGTTGAAATTGTTCTTATTCTAGGGAATAATTACAGAACATGCAGAGATGCAGCTAATGTATGTAATGTAAATCATCCTGACAAAATCATCAGTCACAAAAGTATTGCGCAAATACTAAGTAAGTTTAAACAATGCTCGCCCATTTTAGTTCTATTAAAAAAATATTCAATTTTTCAGCACTTTAAAAAAACATTTCATTTTCAATTTTTAGTTCAATAATTTTTTAATAATTTAATTCAGTTTTTTCAGTTTTAAAGTAATGCTATTATTAATTTGAGATAATGCAGGACTTTTTTAGCCTAACAACTTTTCCCTCTAAAATGAATACTAAAAAGGTTGTTCATTTGTTACCAATTACTCTGATCACGGTGTATATTGATTTAAAACTTTTATGTTTTTCAATATGAGTTGACATGTTTTTCGTTAGCGTTATTGTGGCATATCTTCGATCATATTTTTTTCTTCGAATTTCAGCTTTAATAAAGATATTTCGCAAGAAACTTGGGAGAGTTAAAATAGCCATTTGTATTACAAGGAAGCAAAGTGCATCATTTCCTACTGGATATTTGAAAATCATCAAAATCTAATGGAGGAAATGGCACTTTTCTCCCTAGTAATACATATGATTTTTTCTACGACCTTTCACAGTTTTGCATAAATATTATATTTTCTTGTGCATGACAGTTAAATAACCAAATGTCAAACTATAATATTTAGAATAAGTATATTGTTAAAAATAAAAGTTTATACTATAAATCTTCCAGGATATTTTATGATCATCAAAATCTAATGGAGAAAATGGCACTTTGCTCCCTAGTAATACATATGATTTGTTCTACGACCTTTTACAGTTTTGCATAAATATAATATTTTCTTGTGCATGACAGTTAAATAACCAAATGTCAAAATATAATATTTAGAATAAGTATATTGTTAAAAATCAAAGTTTACAAGGAACGTACGAATTGTTATAAATAAAAATAGTACGAGACTTATGTCACACGTTGAATGAATTATGGTACCGTTGTGGTCCGTTTGAATAAAATACGCAATGGATTGAATACGGCTATTAAACCGGATGCGTGGTTCGTAGGAGATTATGTTGAACGTTTTGAGCTGACTAAAATAAATGTGAATACATACTTTGTAACGGGGTTTGTAGCTGTTCAAGGTTTCGCCTTTCGGGGAATCTTTTTGTAGTTCTCGCGCGCTAAGTATATGTACCACAATTTGCCGGCCTTAGCTGGCCGCATTTTCACTATATTCGTTGAATACATAAATGTAAAATTTTGATTGATGTAATGACAGATGTATATTGTATTTTAAAATTTAATTTTAAATTATTGTATTTGTTCTAGTAGTGCACAAATAGCGTGTACACCACGGTTGTGCATACTATTACAGCCTTGGGTCATGTAACTCTCAGCACTATCAATAAAAGAAAACCATACACTATTATTACAGCTATTTAATGTTTCTATTCTAAGTATTATTCTAGGGAGGCACAGTTGTTTGCCTCTCGCATATGAGGGAGCCAAAGTTGTTTGCCTCCCATGGGGGGAAAAGTAGAATTTTCGTCCCTCATATGAGGGACGAAAGTGTGTGCTTTCTATTAAGGGAGTAGAAAAAAATACTTATACCCTGAGCTAAGGTGGGGTACCCTTCTTGAACTAAATTGCACTTACAAGTAACGTAATATCAACTACTAGCACAGATTTTGCAACTTCTGCTTCCTTTTCCATTTCCTGATTTGTTATCAATACTGACACCGGGTAGCTCTAGTGCAGAAAGGGGCGATCACGAAAATCTGGGAACAGAAAAAACAAGTTCGATAACGATATTTATAGCCTGAGGGGACTCTCATGATCTCGTTAGCGTGCGACGAAACAAATATATTACTGTGCAGGAGGCGCGAGTACAGTGTGCACATATTAGATTCCGAACGCGAAAATTCGTCGCTATGAACTCGCAATTCGATTAGCAACTGCACACGCGTGTAAGTGTTGTCGCACGAGGTCCAGTACCACGTTAAGGTGAGGCACTGAATACGGGAGTCAACTGGATACCACGACGGATCCAGAGGGTCAGAGACCATCCGTAGATGTTTTCTGCAGGAGTTTATAGGACTGAACTGTTGGACCGACCCACAGATCCCCCACGCATTGATAGACGGCATTGTTGCCATCTATGAGTCAGCCCGGAAAGTGCAGCCTATATCCACAAATGCTGCGTGAGTCTTCTATAAGTTCTTCCATTAGAAAAATTAATTCCGATATAGACAACAAAATTTTGATCACTGGTTGACAAGAGTGTATCTGCAGTTGAAGATCTTGATCTACTATAATCAGTTAATTCATCACAAATATTTTGTTTCAATAGTTCTCAATTTTCAATTCAAAAGTTTTTCTTTTAAATTTTCTAATGTATTTTCAATCGATTTTCTGTAATTTATTAGTTATTATTTGGAATATTTCCTTTAATTTCATTAAAATGTTGTGAATCTAATACAGTTAGGTCTTTTCAAACATCAAACCAGGGGTAATTTTCATGACCGTAAGAAATCGAAACTCGAGTCGTTATTTTATTGTATATGTCGATATATCAATGAACATTTTGTTTTAAAAACATAGCACGTTGTTTCTTTGTTTTTTAAAAGTGCAATTATGATTTAAATTATGATTATTGTGTATATGAAAAACAATGACATTGGTAGATGATATATTTTATACCGTCATGTTATTATCTTAATTTTAGTATTTACTCGTGTTTAACAAATAAAATATTGTACATTATACGCCGGGTAATGGTTTTATCTGCCTCTATTAGGTGACAGACTCGCCTGCGGCTCGTTATTTTGTCCCTTGTATCACCAGTAAAAACTCTATTACCCGACTTATAATGTAAAATACTATACAACCACAATGGCAAATTCAATTTTTTTACAATTTTGAATAAAGTTAAGAAAAATAGAAAGTATATATCGTAATATATAGCCAAATCCCTGTTATTCAATTTTTTTCTTTCATTTATTCAATTTATCAATTTCAATTTTTTATTCAATTCTTTGTTATTCCTTGTTATTCAACAGCAAAGAATTTTTCGATATCGCCTTTTTAGTTCGAGTGATCACGTCCTAAACTTGATATTTTATATGCATGCATCTATCTGTACAAATTTAGTACATTTTTCAGTAAAGTATAGCACTTATACGCGAGCCTTGACTTAAATTCTAATAACGGGATAATTTTCTCTGTACTTTGAAGTTATTAATACCTAAGAATATATTAGAAAAAGTAATTATGTTGTTGTACATGATGTTTTTATTGAATGTGATTATTTCTTTACGAAATATTAAATTTAACTTGAGATATAAATAAAATCTCCGCAAAATTCGCTTTTGATTCTTAATAAAAATAAAAGAGTAGACATTCCCTTATAAGACCACATAATAATTGGCCGCCCATGTTTACCCCTCTTGATTTTTAAAATATTGTTTTAAAAGCATACATTATTTTCCAAAATTTTGAGTCAGATATGATTTTTGTTTTCTATTTCGACATTCTATTTCTATTTATAAGACCACATAATAATTGGCTGCCCATGTTTACCCCTCTTGATTTTAAAAATATTGTTTTAAAAGCATACATTATTTTACAAAATTTGGAGACAGATATGATTTTTTTTTTCTATTTCGACATTACAATGTCATTTATCTATAACAGTTGTGCAAAGTGATACTTTGTATTGCTGTCATGTCAGAGAAATTATTCATCATTACCTCCACAGGCAATATCTTTCAACCGAGGTGGTAATCGTCAGTTATGTACTCGTACCCGAAACAGCTTCCATTTCACTAGGATATTTAACTAAGTTATCGTTTTTACCCATTATCAACAAATTTGAGATAAATTGACTTGTATTTTCATTATATCGTGTGTTGAAAAAATATTGATACACCTGGAAATCAATACTGATTGTCTAAACTAAGTTATCGTGTTTACCCATTATCAACAAATTTGAGATAAATTGACTTGTATTTTCATTATACCGTATGTTAAAAAAAGATTGATACACCTCAACACCTAGGCTTGGCTTGAAAAAATCTATTTAGTAGTGATATTTTCGTGACCTTGAAATGGCTAGGTGGAGGTCAACGTTAAAATTTCAAATAGAAACTCTTAGGTTTTTGACCGGATTTGCCTAGACGTGGTCAAGATCCTCAAAAAAATACAAACAATGAAAAATTGAAAATAAATATAAATTTTTAATATATTTTATTTTAAAGACCAAATAGGCAGCGATCATCACATAGTAGTGGCCAAATTGAGAAATAAATTTGAAAAAATGATAAAAAAAAGGTCGCAAAATGTGGATCTCCTAAAATATTTGCAACATACCTATTAAAATAAACCTTGTCTACACGAATTAGGTCAAAAACCTAAGGGTTTCTATTTCAAATTTCATAGTTGACCTTCACTTCTCAATTTTATAGTCATTGAAGGTCACGAAAATAGCATTAATTAAATAGATTTTTTCAATCCCTGTAACTTTTGTCTGAAACATTTTCGATATTCGATAATTCGATATTTTTGTGACCATGAATGGCCTTGAAATGGCTAGGTAAAGGTCAACGTTAAAATTTCAAATAGAAACCCTTAAGTTTTTGACCGGATTCGCCTAGACGAGGTCAAGATCTCAAAAAAATATAAACAATGAAAAATTGAAAATAAATATAAATTTTTAATATATTTTATTTTAAGGTCTTAACCTCGTCTACACGAATCAGGTCAAAAACCTAAGGGTTTCTATTTCAAATTTCATAGTTGACCTTCACTTCTCAATTTTAAAGTCATTGAAGGTCACGAAAATAGCATTAAATAGATTTTTTCAATCCCTGTAACTTTTGTCTGAAACATTTTCCACAAAACCGCATTTCTTCAAAGATTTCCTGGTGTATCCATCTTTTTCCAACACCCGGAATATTAATGCTACATTATAATGCTAGACAGTAATAACCAAAGAAAAATGTTGGAAATACCTAATACTCACTATGGAAAAGCAAACGGAAAATTATACCTACCTAGTGAAAAATGGGATGGTGGGAATAAGAGACAGCAATCACAAATCGTTAAAATTCAGACAAGGGGATGCAAGAAGAAAAAGGAAGGAAGAAAAAATATTAGAATTATGTATGGAACACAATATGATAGTTGAAAACACCTTCTATGAATACAAAATTATACACAAATACACAAGAGAAGAACCAAGCAGGAAGGAAAAATCTATAATAGACTTTGTATTAGTAGAGAAAGGAAATAGGCAATCGGTAGTAGATGTAAAGGTGAAAAGAGGAAACCAAATAGGCAGCGATCATTACCTAGTAGTGCCCAAATTGAGAAATAAATTTGAAAAAATTATTAAAAAAAGATCGCAAAATGTGGATCTCCTAAAATGTTTGCAACATACCTATTAAAATAAAACTCCTGTCAACGCTTAATTTTCAAAAATTCATTAATTTGGATCAATTTTATATTTCCAAAGTGTTTTCATTAAAGTTTTCTTTTCAACGTTTTCTCGTTAACGTCAATGGATTTCTCAAAGACCATAGTTTTACTAGAAGCTATCGTGAAGTATCAGGTTTCTCACCTATTCTATTCAACAAGAATTAAAATATATTATGAAAGGTACAATCAAATTATAACATAAGTCCATCTACACACTATGAAATAATCAATGAAACTGTTCATAAACTTCAAATTTTCAATTGCAAATGTAAAAAAAAGCCAAATTTGTTACATAATTTTTAATACAAACAGGTCAAATCTGTCAAATATTAAGCTTCAGAAGTGAAACTAAAGATGTGAAAAACGTTAAAAAAATTTAAAGCATAGCTATTGAAATGCTTCAAGTTTTCGACATTATTTTGTCATATCTATTAAATTTTCAATGTAAACAGGGCACATGTTCTATTATAAATAACCAAAGCGTAAAATTTTCATTCAAAATCTGTCAGATCTTTAACTGCAAGTGGTCAATTCTTTCAAAATCAAACCTTTAGCAGGGAAAATCGGACCAATGTATAACACCAACGGTCAAAATCGTCGTGTTTTACTGTAACTGTAAAAATCGTCGTATTTTACCTGTAACTCCCAAAATGTACACTGTTAAACCATAAAGGTCAAACTCGATAAAATGTTGGAGGTTAATTGTCGAAATATGCTACACTCTCCAATTAAACTATGCAAATTTACTAAATTCTCAATTTACATTATCCACGTTTGTCAAATTTTGAAATCCAACTGCCTATATAATAGTATATTAGTATAATAGTATAAATAGTATATATATATATATATATTTAACTACAAATTTAAATTCCTTCAATGAACAACAAATTTGCATCTGTATCAAATCTATCATATTTATGACTGTATTTATCGAAATCTGTCAAATTTTGAACTGTAGTTTTCTAAAATACTCGTAGTAAAAATTTATTTCACTGGGAAAATATTCAACAGCTGCTATCAAAATATGTCTAAATCTGTCAACTTTTTACCTTCAGAATTATAAAATTTTATAAAATAAAATAAAATATAAAATTATTAAAATTTATTTTGTAATTCATTTTGAATAATAACTTTTTCGGACCTATCGAAAAAAATGTTTCAGACAAATGTTATAAGATAGTTCAAGGATTTTATAAATGTTTTATTTTCAAAAATCGATCGATTGGTTTTCAAAATATCTTGCTTAGAAATTTATGATCTGTCGCCATTTTGTTATTTGATAAAATAGAAAATAATTGTAAATACAAATGTTTTAGAGAACCGAAAGCGCATGTTGAACGATTTTGTATATTTTAAATATTCCTTAAAATAAGGGAGTAATGACGATTTTTCGACAAACAAAAGAACGCCAATAACTATGAACTTGGGCTCCAATTCAAAAATTTGAACTTAGAAAAGTTGTTTGTTTCAATGAGTTCTAACTGCCATTTTCGGGTGTTACAACTTAGTATTAACACCCTGTATATATATATATATATATATATATATAAAGGGTTTTCCAATAAGAGGTGTTATTTTGAATAGTTTTGGCGATTTAGTTATGGAAAATTTCATGAAAAGGATTTTGTCCTGTAAGCGTGGCCGTGGTGGTCATTTGCTTGATGTTATTTTCCACTATTAACGGCATACCTTCCTCTTTGTAATGAAATAAACATCTGATGATTTATAATAAAAAATGGCATTTTTCTTTGAATATCAAAATAACACCTCTTATTGGAAAACCCTTTATATAAATATATATATATATTGATTAAAACCGTCAAAATTCGTCAAATTTTTTTAACTGCAACGGCTCAAATACTCAGATACAGTTAACATTGAGGTATTTCCAACTATTTGTGTCAAATTTTCAACACCACCTATCACCATGTTCCAAATTTGACAACTGAACTCTCTAAACAAAGAGCACAAAAATCTATAGCCTTTAGAGCTTACAAGCTAAAACCTTGTAAAGCTGGAAAATGACAGCAAATATAATCATAAACTGTTCTACAGAGTGCTTAAAAACCTAAAAAACAAAAATAAAGAGAACACGACAAAAATAAATCAAGAAAACGGAGAACCAATAAAAGAAGAATAACGAACTATAGAGAAATAGAGAGAATACTACGAAAAACTACTGGAAGTAAAATTTACGGTAAATAATGAAAGAAGAACAAGTCAATGGGGAAATGGAGAAAGACGAAGAAGAAGAAGAAACCAATACGGATATAAACATAAAAGAATTGAAAGAGGCAATAAAAACACTGATAATGGCAAATCACCAGGAGAAGTCAGAAAAACTACAGTACTTCAATACTTCATTATTTATGAAGAATTTAGACAAAAAGGGTCTAGATTTTTTACTAGAAATCATGAACAAAATGTGGACTGAAGAAAAGACACCGGCAGATCAGAAAATTGGGCTTATTGTACCAGTCCACAAGAAATGGGACAAAGGGGATAATTACAGGGGCATAACCCTTCAAAGCACAGTAACAAAAATATATGAAGAATTTCTAGAAAGATGGCTAAGAAAGACAATAGAAACGGAGCTAAAACAATCTCACAGTGGCTACAATAAAAGAAATTACGAGTAACAGACCGAAAATAGGGGCAAGGGTGTACTGCGTGTTCATGGATATGGAAAGACATTCTACATGGAAATGGGTAGCGGAATTGTAGGGAAGCGGCATGGAAGTCACTAAAAAAAAGAAAAATAAATTATTTTACATTTCTCAAATTGTATTCCTTCAATAACTTTTTTTAGGTTATGTAAAAAATAAAATATGCATGTTACATTACTGAATTTAGAAAACAAAAAGTTTTAAACATAAAATTTGACCTCTCGTGCCATTTAAAAGCAAAAAAGTTAGCCTTGAATCTCCAAAACAAATGACAACAGTAATTTGAAAAATATCTCAGACAATAGAATTCAAATAGTTTTAGGCGTGTACCAAGTTTCAACAATGGTTGATAAACCGTTTTCGAAATATTAATAAAGTTAATCTAGATCGAGCATCCGTCATAACGTGCTGTCCGGGAAATATCCTTGTCTACCGCCATCCCCATCTGCCCCTTTCTGCAATCTGCAGTTCTACTAATGATTATACGTCATTAGTTATAATACACTTGTATTTGTTTTAGTAGTAGTAGTAGTAGATCGATCTTTATTCGGCTATCGACCTAAACGGTCTTTCCGCCGTATTTGTTTTATTAACCTATATTTCAGCATTGATATCATATCTGAAGTACCACGTCTATTAACCATTTATTGTTATATTTGTTTTGTACATATATTTGTGATTGTATTTAAGATTGATTTAAAGCATCGATTACTGAATTAAAGTTTTAACAAGGTGCATTTACTCATATTAGAATATGTAATAGAAACTGGAAGAAAATAAATCATTTTATTGTTGTCCTAGACGAGACGCATTTACAACTATTGATTAGTGGAACCAATTCGCCCGATTATACTTATACAGATAGGCACGTAAATAAGAGGCCAAAATTCCCTTGCTTGGCAAATCCCTCACCAGCGATAGTAGTAAGCCACTAAAATATTCCGCTAAAATATTTGTTTTTAAATTAACAAACTCATTCGCAAAGCAGAATGTATTTAAAGCGTTAAAAGTTTGAAACAATATTTTAATAACTTTTTTCATCATTTAGAATTATTTGAGGTTTTCTTTGTAATGCTCTCACATCTCGTCTCATATTCAACGATCAATGCATACTACATGTCGTGCACTTTACGATAGTCCATCGTGTCCAGTAAAGCATTAAGTACCATAATGGATGTCAATTGGTTTTAAACTTAGATATCAATTTACTTACGACGTATAGTAAACGAATGCAGTTAATATGGTGTGCTAGTACTTAAACCTTCAGATTATTAGCTAGATAAAAACTAATACCGTACACAACGGCGGTCTATTACTTAATGACTTTTTATGTCATATTAAATCACATGATAATTATATGTGGAGATTCTTAAGAGACTTACGACTTACAAGAATTTCTGTTTATTTTTCTAACATACGTATTCAGGAATTTTCCCTAATTGAGAATAAATGTCAACCTAAACGGTCAGTGTTTAATCCAGAATTTAAACATAGGAGAGGCTATATGAATGTTTATTTTTTAGATTCCTTGATAATTTCACAAAAATACTTCCTATATGTATTCAGTTGTTTTGTAAAGAAAATAGAATACATAGAGTCATCGTATTATTGTTTTTGTTAAAGAATTATTGACATTTCTTTTGTAGATAAAGTATAGTTTGCGCCAAACTAAACAGTACTGAAATGTGGAGTGGAATATTCATTTTACCTTATATGTCATTCGTTGTCATTTTAACATAGCACTGATGTTGAAATGTTCTTAAAAATGGTTCTGATATGTGACGATAAAGTCGATAAAGTGAGGAGAGCATTATTTTCGCTCCTACGGAAATGGACGGGATTATGGCGAAAGCTTGAACGAAGTCTCAGAACAATATCAAGAACGAACGCCCCCCAACTAAATTGCGCAACTTTTTTGTAATTTACCCGCCTATGTAACTTTTACGGTTTCTGAGATCCCCATGCTGTTGATCCTTATCTTGGACACGCTGAATATAAATATGTGGCTATGTTATCTGCAAAAAAAAAACAATATTTTTGATTAGTTTTTCAAAGTTAGTAATTTCAAAATGTTATAATATAAATTGTCATTTTTTTATCAATTATCAATCCAGTCGATCCCGAAAGCTATAATCACAAAATACAAACTGTCTCAAAATGCCTTACATTTTTTTAAGCGAACTTTTGTTTAAAAGGGACATAAAATGCGCAAAATAGAACTAAATTGTATACAAATACGCCAAAAAAATTCAATATTTTGAATTAGTTTTTCAAAGTTATTAATTTCAAAATGTTATAATATTAATTGTCAAATTTATGTCAAATGCCAAACCATTCGATCTCGAAAGCTATAATCACAAAATACAAACTCTCAAAATGCCATACATTTTTTAAGCGAACTTTTGTTTAAAAAGGACATAACATGCGCAAAATAAAACTAAATAGTATACAAATACTCCAAAAAAATTTCAATATTTTTAATTAGTTTTTCAAAGTTAGTAATTTCAAAATGTTATAATATTAATTGTCAAATTTATGTCAAATGCCAAACCATTCGATCTCGAAAGCTATAATCACAAACTATAAACTGTCTCAAAATGCCATACATTTTTTAAAGCGAACTTTTGTTTAATAAAGACATAAAATGCGCAAAATAAAACTAAATTGTATACAATTACGTTTTTGTACATGTGCTACAAAGCATCCCTTATGTTACGGGTTTTTTTTCGAAATGTTTATAAACATAAGTACACATTTATACATAAGTCAATACAATTCTAAAAAACTCCACTCTTCGTTACGAATAGCTGACCAATTTGGATTGCTTCCGGGCTAATGGATTTGAGCTGGTATTATTCAGAAGCATTTGACAGCAGTAATGCTGTTACTTCTTGCTTAAAATTTTTGACGCTACTTGATTTTATGTTTTCGCTTAATTTGTTGTATGCGTTGATTGCTTTTTCTCTTAGGTCCAACTGATATTTCCTTCAGAGGTTTCTGTGTGTTCTTATACAGTTTCTGTTTCTTGTGTTGTACTTGTGATTGTCTTTATTTCTTGTAAGTTTAATATTGCTCCTGATCAGTCCATTTTAAATTTTGTGTAATAGTATCAGGTTATGTAGCTTTATGTTTTGCTCTATGCTCGTTTCATTTGCGTGTTTTAAGACCATTGTGGTAGGTGTTAATTGTGGTAAATTAAGGACGAGTTTAAGTATTATATTTGTGAAAACGTGATGGAGTTTTCGCCACGTGGATTTATATGAGTCTAGTCTTTTTTCTTTGTTTTGTAAAGCAATGTATATCCCTTCTCTGTTAGATTATTTCTGTAGTCTCTGGTTATGTCATTTTTTTTGGCAATGTCTACAGTATGTCCCCGGATTGAGTTTACAAGAGGAAAAACTTTTTTGTCTTTTATTTTACGCCAAAACTGCAAAGGAACAAGATTTTTTGCTTGTTCTGAAACCAGCAAATCTCTAATTAAAACTTAATTATTCTGACTCAGTGGAAAGAAAAGCTCATTTTTCTTTTAATTTCGCACTTTTTCTGCTTTTTAAATCCCATCACATTGGCTGTTTATTTTTTGACGATGTCACTTTGACAAATAAGCTTACGCAAGTTAAATAACGAAAATGTTTGTGGAAAACATAATTTTAATAAACAGCAACTCAAAGAAACAGCTTAAAGATAAAAAAGTCATTTTTAACAAGAACAATCATTATTTAATTAACCCCCCACCCAATTCTGCCCACAATTCTACTCTTAAACGAAGCTCCTTGAAACTTCTTTGAATTTCTTCGATGGTAGATGATGCCACGTCGTCTCTTATTCGATTCTTTAATTGTTCGGCATTATTAGGTAGGTTATCCATATACACAATTTGCTTTAAACGTCCCCACAAATAAAAATCCAAAATTGTTAAATCGGAACTTCGGGCAGGCCACAATACTGCACCATTTCTTCCAATCCACAGATCTCCAAATTTAACATTTAACCAGTTAGTAACAATGCGAGAATAATGTGCAGGACAACCATCCTGCTGAAAAAACATTGTACGTCTGTAATTAATTTCTAACGCATGAAGCCCTTCGCTAAGAAAATTTTCTAACATATCTAAATATGTGTGCTGATTAACGTTGTTATCAAAAAAGTATGGACCTATTATTCCGTGATAACCAACGGCACACAACACGGTCAATTGAATAATGATTGTTCTTGTTAAAAATGACTTTTTATCTTAAAGCTGTTTCTTTAAGTTGCTGTTTATTATAATTAAGTTTTTCACAAACAGTTTTATTATTTAACTTGCGTAAACTCATTTGTCAAAGTGACATCGTCAAAAAATAAAACGGCCAATGTGATGGGATTTAAAAATCAGAGAAAGTCCGAAATCAAAAGAAAAATGAACTTTTTTTTCCACTGAGTCACAATAATTAAGTTTTAATTTGAGATTTGCTGGTTTCAGGACAAGCAAAAAATCTTATTCCTTTGCAGTTTTGGCGTAAAATAAAAGAAAAAGAGTTTTTCCTCTTGTAAACTCAATCCGGGGACATACTGTATATATGGCTATTTTTTTAAAATTTATTATATGGTGTTTCTTCGCCTTGTAGTTTTTCTACTTTCCATCGTGCTTTTTCAGTTTTCTTCCTTTGTTTTTGTATTCGCTTCTCCTGTATTTTCGCCATATACCATATAATGGTCTATATCTGCACATGGTTCGCATTTAGTTAATACGTCCTGTATTATTGCTTGTCTTTTCTTTGAAATTAGTACATGGTCGATTTGGTTTTTTGTAATTTCCATTTGGGGCTCTCCATGTTGCTTGCCTTCTTTGGTCATGTGTGAATTTCGTGCTGATTATATATAGTCCAGCTGCTGCTGCCAGGTTGCATATCCTTCCTCCATTATTATTCGTTGTTGTCGTACCTGCTTTACCTGTAGAAAAACTACAAGGCGAAGAAACAAGAGTGAAAAACGAATAAAAATTAAAGGATGAGTTAGGATAAACTGATAACGGTTCAGTTCAATAATATATAGAAGAGCAATGGAGGCAGGTAAAAAATGGAATATACAATAATAATAATAATAAGTATTTTATTCACGTAGCTGTTTTTTACAGATGTGATAAGTCAGACAATAAGAAACAAAAGACCGAAACAAAAAATTGTTTAACATATAGAAATAAATACATCGTACTCATTATGACGTAACAGTTTTTTTTTTTTTTTAATGACACATTGGAATAATTACAGATTATCACAGATGAATTCACTCACAGTATAATACTCCTTGTCTATCAAAAATTGTTTTAGCATGGTTTTAAATTTGTAGACGTTAGTTGTATGTTTTATAGGAGAAGGTAGTTTGTTATATTGGTTTAGGCAATTGAAGGGAGCAGATGTTTCAAATAGTCTAGTCCTGTGAATTGGATTGCGTAACATTGTGCAGTGCCTTGTACGATATTGGTGTACATCATAGTTTGGGGTGAATTTGTAGATATTATTCCTTGTGTACATTATACACTTATAAATATAGATACCCGCCAATGTAAATAAATTCCGAGTCCTAAAGATGGATCTACATGACATTCTGAAACTCATATCAAACATTAGTCGGATAATTCTCTTCTGGAGGACAAATACTCTATTACAGTCAGGAGAATTCCCCCATAAAATTACATTGTAGCCGATAACCGAATAACACAGGCCATAATAAATGTTCAATAGTGCGTCAATATTTAGGGTTTGTTTCAGTTTCAGTAATGCGAAGTAAGCACTATTTAATTTTTTGCAAACGAGTTCAATGTGCATATCAAAAGACAACTTGTCGTCCACCACCACACCTAAAAATTTACACGTTTCCTCCAATCTCAAAATACCATCATGCACTTCTACCATAAAATCCTCCTGTATGTTTTATCTATTGTGAAAGTTCAGAATAACAGTCTTGCCCGTGTTCAAGATAAGACCATTTGTTCTGCACCACTGCACAAAGCTCCTTATGACTATATTGCACCGATTTTGAAGTTCGCTGCAGTCAACCGACGTGATGACCATCGAAGTGTCGTCAGCAAACATCACCATATGATCAGGCTCGATGTGTGCAGGAAGGTCGTTGATGAACAGTAGGAACAGAAGAGGTCCTAGAATCGAACCTTGCGGTACGCCAAGATTAACACTTTCACTCTCGGACTGTTGATCATTGACGTGGACAATAAACTTCCTATTGGACAAATATGATTCCATCCACTGGTATGAATGACCCCTAATTCCCAGGGTATGGAGTTTATCCAGAATGAATTTATGATTTACGGTGTCGAATGCGCGACTAAGATCAAAAAACACTCCAACTGTGTACCTCCCTTGATCAACCGCTGTATACACAAAATTAAAGTACGAGACACAGGCCGATTCCGTGGAGAGTCCCTCACGAAAACCATGCTGGTGTTCAGTGATTATTTTATATTTGTTGAGATAGTTTGACAATTTGTTAAAAATCACCCGTTCAAGTATCTTAGATACATCAATTTGCATTGATATCGGACGATAATTTGCCCTATTTCATACATCATCATTCTTGTAGATGGGAATCACTCTCGAACACTTAAGTATATTCGGGAACGTTTTTGTTTCAATTGATTTGTTGATTAGATGGGTTAAAGGCTTGATTATATATGCCACACTCTTTTTAAGCAGCGTCGTGGGTAATTCCATAATACCCGATTGGTTTTTATTTTTAAGGGATTTTAATACTTGCATCACTTCATTTTCACTTGCGAAATCCATAAACATAGAATGCTGAATTGGCTTCTGCACACTACACGATAGTGATATCTGGTCCCCAAAACATTGAAAGAGTTTAGTTTCAGCAATGCTTCCAAAAAACTCTGCGAACGAATTGGCCATATTTTTTGATTCTGTTATCACATATCCATCTTGGTCGGTTATCGTTTTAATATTACTAGTTTTAGGTTTTTGATAGTTATTGTGAGCAATTCTCCAGATCGTCTTTGGCTCACACCTAGATTTCTTTATTTGTTCTCCATAGAAAGATTTTTTTTGTTTCTGAGACCATGTGTCTGTAATATTTCATCTTTTGTTTGTATACAGTATGAAGATCGGGATGGCGTTTATACAATAAGTAGCTCTAAAGATGCATGTTTAATTTGATGGGATATCCATCCCTTACTGTTTATTTGTTTCGTAATTATATTGAGCGGGCTTGTGGTTTCGTAATACCACCTCATTGTGTTGATAAATATTTCAAAACACTCATTAATATAATTTGTCGAATAAATCTCACTCCAGCTCTCATGGCCTATTGATTCCAAGAAATAATCCTCGTGTATATTATTATTTATTATATATTATATATATATATATATATATATATTATATTATTTGGATTTTTTTAGGTTTTAAGAGTCCAGTGTCCACATGACTACTATAGATAATAATTTTGTTGGCTAGGTGATCAGCTATATTGGGGTTTATTATCTCGCTAGAAAAACAGTAGTCAAGGGTATTTATACCCATATAATCTATCGCTGTTTTGCTCGTGTGTCCATTAATATTCGTAAATATACGAGGTGGTTCAGCAGTCGTCTTATAGATATTGAAAGGCCCAAAAACGTCATTTAATAGTTGAGACTGATGTCATTATTATATAAGTTGATGTTGAAGTCACCACATAAGATTAGTTTATCAGTAACTGATAGAATATTGACCAGTAGTTCTGATAATTGATTTGTAAATGTGTGTACAGATCCTTCAGATCTATAAACTGCTAAGAGGCACACGCTACAGCCCATAATTGTACAGTTGTAGCGCAGAATTCAATTTCTTTTTCAACACAATTATTCCCAATATCTATAGTATAAGTTTTTATATCTGAATGTGCGTATATCATTACACCTCCTCTATTATAACTAGATCGGCAGAACGATGATACAATATTATAATTATCAAAGTTTGCTAAGTGAATATTATCTATATCACACCAATGTTCAGTTACACATAACAATTCAGGTTTTTCAGTTTGTAATAATATGTCGATTAGGCTGTGTTTAGATATTAAGCCCTATACATTAACATGTATGATTTTTATCATCTGATTTTCGTCGAATTGTAGGCCTTCGTAAAAAACCTATTTATACAAGTACCCTCGGGCCATATTTCCGGATTTTTAACTTCATCTAAATGCTCGAAAGGGATCGAAACTTTGAATTATGAGTACAAGTCGGGATACTTGGATCCTATTTTCTGACAATTTACATGGTTAGTGTATGTGCTTAGGTATTGTTTTAAATCCTTTACATCTGTATCAGGCGCTAGTTTGAATACATGTAAATGTGCCAGCTTTGTTGCCGACTTTAATATACAGTTACCACTTGTTCCAGCTAAAGTGCTCCTTGATCCTCTTGTCCTTTGCTTAGTAGTAACGCTTAAGCTGTTTTGTGTGGGTGGGGTAGAAAAGGGCTGCTTTCGAAAAATACGAAATGGGCTAATTTTAATACCCAGTGGCCACATACTCGGTTTGGTAATTAGGGATCCATGTTTCTCAGATATTGTAATCTTAAAATATTTATATTTCTCCGATCCATTCATGTCAAGTCAACTCGGCCAATACGGCCAATAGTGTCTAGGGAACAACTAAATTAGCACCGAATAAAGGCTGGTGGAATAAAAAATATAAGGAAGTTGTAGGCGAGAAAGCCGAAGAATGGGCGAAATGCATGTGGAATCAAACTGAAGAAAACAAGAGAAAATACAACGAAAAAAGAGGAAAAGCAAATAAAGTAAAAAAACAAAGAAATGAAAGGATAGATAAGCAATTAGGACTAATAGAATCGGAGAATAAAAGCAACAATAGCAGAAAGTTCTACAAGCAAATAAACGCACTCAGTGCAAAGAATAGAAATACCATCAAAAGCGGAGTAAGAGAGCGCAATGGACAAATGGCCGAAATGAAGAAGAAGAAAAAAAACATGGACGAAATATTTTGAAGATATGCTTACACAGAAAAACTTAAACATGACCAGACCCACAGAATCACAAACAACATAGAAGCCCCCACAATAGAAGAAGTAAGGGAAACGATAAAGTCATGGAGGAGAACGGCTATGCAAATTCCTGCACAACATAATAAGGGCGATATGGGAAGACGAAGTGTCATCGCGTTCGATTAATAACTCGCGATCCTTTTTTCTAAATTTCCAACCATAAACGCCTTATGTGTACTGTCCAGTTGTAGCAGCCCGGACATTTGGCCCGCGCCAATAAAACATCTGCCGCGCGACTGTTGTGATCCGTAATTTCGGTTGGCCGGTGGACGTGCCTCTGCATTTTAAGTAGCCACGTAAATTTCAGATTTTGAAGTTATCACAAGTAATCCGTCAGTTCAGTAAAATATCATTAATTACCGCTTTCCCAATTTTCATATGATTTCTGCATGTCGGCTCGGTTACAGCCATCTCATTAGTCCGCTTAATTATTTAATTTCTATATAATTGTCGTCATTTTTGTTACCTCCACCCTCCATGGGCCTAGAAACGCCATTCAAATTTTGTCAGGGTTCATATTTCATTTTACCAGTTTTAGCCTAAACATTTGATTAATTATATTACGGGAACAGGCTGATTTGATAATTACGTTTAATTTGTACATATTTTTATACTTCGGAAGGGGGGCAATATTGAGTGGGCGTTTCGTCGGTCTGTCGAATTTATAAATAGGTCCACTGTGCCATAAACGGCCTCTTTTTCGGCCGCCGTTCGAGCAGCCTGGTCATCAGCAATTTGTGTTGCGCCAACGTCCAGCGAAACGGCTAACAAATTGAGCGTGGTAAATAATGGGGTCTGCTCATGTTTTTATCCTCTGTAAGTTGTAAATTGTATATATGTGTAAATTGTAACGTTCATCATTATTATTGTTGTCTTTTTCCTTTGTTTTGTGATTTGTATGATAGCTGTAATTTTTTTTTAATATAAAATGTGCCCCCCGAACAATAGTTTATCTAGTGTATGTGCACCCTAAACGAAAACAATTCACGTTACCCCGCGCCATGCCGGGCAGATAGCAATACCGCCATTTTGGGTGGAGGCGCTGGGAACAGAAGAGATGCCAGAAGAGTGGGAAAATGGACGAATTTTGACAATTTTCAAAGGTGGAAATAAAGGACAATGCGATAATTATAGGGGTATAATGATATTAAATGCAGCCTACAAAATACTAACAACAATGATAAACAAACAACTACTGAAACACATCAAAATAGGAGAATACCAATGTGGGTTTATCAAGGGCAGATCAACAACAGACAGGCAAATAATTGAAAAGACCAATGAATACAACCTAAATGTATACTTAATGTTTATAGACTTCAAAAAAGCTTTTGACTTACTGAATAAACAGAAAATAATTAACGTTATACAAAAGCTTCAAATGCCTGACAAGATAAAGAGACTCCTAGAACTGATTATTACAAGAACAAAAGCAACAGTGTTAACTAGAAGAGGCGAGACAAAACAATTTGTAATTACCAAAGGCACAAGACAGGGCAATACAGGGCAACATTATTTACAATGGCACTAGATCATGTTGTAAGAAACATAAACAAAGGTTCAATTAGAAACAGAGGAACATAACTTGTAGCGTATGCAGATGACCTGACAATAATATCAACGCAGCAGTCACTATTAAAGGAAGCACTTGAAGAAATAATAAAAGAAAGCCGGCATATTAGGTTAGAAATCAATGCGAAGAAAACAAAAATAATGACCACAACGGCAAAAGGCCAACGAAAAGAACTGAAAATAGGAGAAAACGTTTTTCAATGCGCCAAAGAGTTCAGGTATCTAGGAGTAACCATACAACACGAAGGTAGAAATGACAACGAAATTAAGGAAAAGTTAATAGCAGGCAACAAAGCTTTCTATGCAAATATACGAACAATCAAAAGTAAACAATTACGCAAAAAACACAAAGATTAAGATATATAAGACACTAATATGGCCAATTATATCGTATGCCGCGGAGGCACTTACATTAACACAAAAGACGAAAATAGATTGGATGTTTTCGAACGAAAAATCATGAGAGCTATACCCGGACCACAAAGGATAGATGATGGAATATTCAGAAGAAGGACAAATAGAGAAATATCAGAAGAATTACAAGGGGAAACAATAGTAAAAATTTTAAACAACACAGGATAAGATGGCCAGGGCATATATGGTGAAAAAGTGAAAACGATGCAAAATAATAATAATGGGATGATGGAAACCAACGAATAAGAGAAGGATATGACGACCGCGGAAGACATGGATAGAGCAAGTGACGGAAGATTTACGAAAAATGGGCATCGTCAAATGGGAAGAGAAAACGAAAAACCGAAAAGCGTGGAAGGAGATCACAAAGCACACAAAATAAGTGATGGATGAAGGGACTAATCCAACCAAATGGATTTATAAACCTCCGATGGAGGTGGCGAAACCCCACAGAAATATATACGCAAATATGTATGTATATGGTGTTTGAGTTTTTTTTCAGTGTTGTATATGTTACGTGAGGGGGTTTATTAGGGGTGTGCCAAATGCAAGTTTCTTTTTAATATGAAATAAAATACGAGGGCTGTTTGACGGAAGAGTGACTTTTTAATGAAAACGTTATTTTTCTGTTAAAAAAATATTTTATTTTTCAACATAACAGCCTTTTAACTATACACACTTAGCCCAGCGGGTTTACAGTTTTTTTTAAACCTTCCAAAAAGTAATCTTTCGGAAAGTCTTCAAAATATGCATTTATCTCGGTTATCACCTCATCATTTGCCTAAAATCTTTTTCCGCCCAGCCATTTTTTAAAATTTTGAAATAAGAAGAAATCACTGGGAGCCAGACCTGGCGAGTATGGTGGATAAAGCAGTAATTCGTAATGCAATTCAGCCAATTTAGTTGTAGCAATTGCAGACGAATGTGAGGGCGCATTATCGTGATGGAACAACACTTTTTTCTTGATCAAATGCGGTCGTTGTTTTTCAAGTTCGGCATCAAAACGTGTCTGCATAATCAGCATAATACTGGCCAGTTATCGTTTTTCCTTTTTGTAAACAATTAATAAAGATTACACCTTTAGAATCCAAAAAAACTGTGGCCATGACCTTATTGGCCGAAAAAAGTGTTTTTGCCTTTTTGGGAGCATGTTCGCATGGAGAAATCCATTATATAGACTGTATTCTTGTTTCTGGAGTATTATGATATATCCAAGTTTCATCTACTGTGACATATCGACGAAAAAAAATCATTTGAATTACGCTGAAGACGGCCAAACATTCTTCTGAATTCTTAATGCGAGCGCGCATTTGATCACCATTAAGCAAACGCGGATGGCTGTTTCTTATTGAAATGTTCATGCAAAATATTGTATACCCGTTCGGTTGAGATGTTTACTTCATTAGCTATCTCACGAACTTTTATTCGACGATTGCCAATTACAAGGCCATAGAGTTTATTAACCATTTCTGGAGTAGTTACAGTAAATGATGATTTCGGACGATCTGCATCAACCGTGCTCATATGGCCACTTTTAAAAGCAGAAACCATTTACAAATCGTTCATGGGACGGAGCAGATTCTGGATAATATTTACGTAACTTTTCCTCGGTTTCTTGAATTGTTTTTTCACGTAGAAAATAATGTTTAATCAACACTCGAAATTATTTTTTCTCCATATTTACACAACAACGAAAACAGTTTTCTTCAAATAAGTATAAAAAATAATCTATCTGTCAGATTGGCGCCAAATTTTGACTGTAGGCCTCCGAAAGACCTCAGGAGCTAGCATCATAATCATTATAGCGAAAGTGTTACCAACCTTTGAAAAGTCACTCTTCCGTCAAACAGCCCTCGTATATATATTTATTTATATACAGGGTCCGTCATTTCACCTCCCGTCTCCTATAGCTCAGTAACTAATTGAGTTAGGAATATGATATTTTGCAGGCTTTACTTGCATTCTGGGGCGTATTTCAGGAAAATATTTTTGATTGTACAGGGTGTCCCAAAAAAGTGTGATGTTATTATGATGTATATTTTTAAATTGCATGGTATATTTTTGTTGCTTTTTTTGGGTGCCCTTTATGGATGCCTACATAGTTATAAAATTTTATGAATCGTCAAAAAATCGCAGCACCAAGGTGGCCAATTGTGAACAAAGATGCACAAAGTGCACAAAGATCGATTGTTTGATGGGCTGTATGGCATGTCACTCCATACTGTTAAAACAAAAGATGGTCCAAGTTCATGTCCTCAATTTCTGGCCACAGAAAGTCTGTTAACATGCCTTTCCGTTGACCGTAACAACGTTTCCATATTCATATGATTTAAAAAGAAAGCAGTGATTGGCCCACCCTTATATGGTCGATACGTGTATTTGCTAGTCGGTAAGTTTTATTGTAAGCATTTCTACATCGTCAACGGTTCCCTTTTATTTTACTATATACTTTATATCTTCCCTGACTTATATTGCTATGCCTCCTCCTTTTTTGTTGATTCTTGAATGGTATTCTGATTTGTATTGATCTAGTTGGTGTAAGTATTCTATATTTCTTGTTAGCCATGTTTCAAATCGGGCTATTACATGGGGGTTATTGTGGTGGCTTGGTATTAGCTCTATTTCTTTAGTTTTATATTTTCAATGCACTATGTCTGCATTTTATTTTTATATTTTTAGAAATGTCCATTTTCTGGATTAGATAATGTTGGCAGTCATTATTTCAATTTTTATTTTAACTTATCAATTTCTATTTATTTTCCTTTTCAGTTTGTTTTATATCTTAATATAAGACTTTTTAATCTTTTGAATTAATTTTCATCAGCTAAATAATTCTATAAGCACGAAAATATTCCTTAAAATATGAACCCACAAGAACATGCCTCGCTCACACATGTAATTTACAACATTATGCAGCTTATTTAAATTTCTGATAAGTGGATTTTTGAATGTACTAAAATACACATTTACCTGCTTAATTTTTTTGTTGTCCTTGTAAATGCTGTGCCATTATACAAGGTCTTTTTTTTAAACACCAACGCTCTAATTGTGTAATTGTGTACTTTTACCAGACCGATACAATATGGTGAATGCGCCGGTATACAGAGAGCGCATAAAGTATTAAGACCTGGCTTTATTTTTTCCCCTGTATATTTTTTTGAAAACTGCTTCAACAGGTCAAAATGATTTTTTATCAAACAAATATTTTGAGACCATTTTCATTTTTCCATCTCTCTCCGTTTTGAAGTACGAGGGTCGTTCAATAAGTAATGCCCCATATTTTTTTTTCTCCACAATGAGCAAAAACTGAAAGTTGCACTTCTAGGTACTTCAAGTTCAGTGTTTCTCCTCCCGGTGGCCGAAGTTTCAAATCATTCCAACAGATGGCAGAGCTGTAGTGAATTTTCAAAGTAGCAACTGTTAGTGATTCACGTTACAAACAGCGAGCAGTGATTAAGTTCTTGATTGCAGAGAAAGCAATTGCAATTGCAAAGCGATTGCAATCATTCTTGTTGATGTGATGCCAAGAAGGACAACCATAAATTCAGAAGCATACGTGAAGACCTTGAACAAACTCAAGAAACGTTTCCGGCGTGTTACGCATGACAAGAATCCGGCTGAAATTTTGATCCTGCACGATAATGCACGCCGGCACACAAGTCTCAGACCCCGGGAACACCTCACCAAATTGGGTTGGACAACATTGCCCCATCCACCATACAGCCCAGATCTGGCACCGTCTGACTTCCATCTCTTCGGACCTCTTAAAGACGGTTTGCGTGGAAGACACTTCATGTCAAGAGTTGGTACCGGCAGGGAATACAGGCTGGCGTTTCACGCTGGCCTAAGACCGTACAAGTTCATGGAGACTATGTTGAAAAATAGTACGTGTAGAAGAAACATGTAGCTATATTGTCACCAAAATTTAACAATTTTGAATAAATAGTTACTAAGAAAAAAAATATGGGGCATTACTTATTGAACGACCCTCGTAATGACGTCAGGGCAATTTTTTTATTAAATGACAACCTATATTTTTTATTATTGATTTTGATAGTACTTTTTATTATGTTTTCAACCACATGACATTTATAAAATGTAACATTTGAAAAAAAAATGAGAAAAAGTGCGTTAAAGTGAAACTATTAAATCATTATTTCAATGTGCAGAATGCATCTAGTTACCATTCAAAACAACGTCAGTTAAAACAAAATTAGGAAAAGAGGCTTGGATTTTAAATATTGAAATAGTACAAAATTGATCGACCTGAAAAACATTCTTATTACAATATCATCAATTACAAAAATAAGAACAGAACAACCAAAATAAACTTTTATCGAGAAAAAAAATATTAATGACTTGTTTTAAGATAAGTTTTAAAATAATATGAAGTCACAAAAATTATTAAAATAACGAAACACATATTGGTTAGGGAAAAATATAAAATAAAATCATTCCAGTGAAGGTTCTTATTGCGATTGAATTAACTATTCGCGTAATTAATACTTGCAGTCAGACACTGAAATTAGTCTGTTGTTTCTTCTGCAAAAGCAATAAGCTGTGCACAATGTATACATAAGTGCATCAATGCTAGTAGTCGTACATTGCCGTTTTTTACAAAAGAAATCTGTTTTCAGAGGAAAACAAGTGCAGAACGATGGGCACTGAGGCAGAGCTTACTTCGCGTACTATAATCCTGCGGCGCCCTCTACTTAACTTAGCGTCGGAACTCCGGCCGTTACGTCAGTTTTTGCGTTACGCCGTAAATCAGCGGCGAATTTTAAGTGCGGCCAACGAAATCCGGGCTCGTAAATCTTTTCCGGGTAGAGCCCGCTATGCAGTTGGGTCTCCAACGCGTGCTGTGTGGACGCCTTCGGCAGCGTCCTAAATCTCCTTAATCACAATTAACGTCGTGGCCCCTTTGCGGCTAACGCGCTCTGGGAGAAAGCCCCCGGAGTCTAACCTGGAATGTTGATTATGACTTCATTGATACCGCCTGGGTTATCACCGGATTCGTAAGCTTGGCACGTACCGGCAACATTAAGCCCGATCAATTTTCATAGGAGCGCATTCGACGGTAAACAAAAGGGGAAGCGGAATTTTCGGTGCCGTTTTTATGGATGTAATGAATAAATTACGCGCACACAAGTCCATTTTGCGTTTCATTAATCTTCCTTTTTAATACACAATTTTGAGTCCACGCGAAGCACTTAGGCCCAGTTGTTGAACGATCGTGAATTATCTTTCATCGTGGTTCAGTTTCTAAGGATACTATTCGTCGGCTTACTGTCGAAACGTTCCAAGTCGTTTTGACAGAATTTTACAGAAAACACCATTTTTTTTTATCGATTTAATATAAATAAAATAAAATTCTTATTGCAAACATAGCATATAAAAATAGATCCAAATTACTTCAATGAAACAAAATACATAATTTCTTAGTTGTCCTTATATGTTAAGACTTAAGAGGTATTGAACAAAAAAAACACGACCCAAGACATAGGAGTTTTTGTTAAATAAAACTAATCGGCGAGATATGGCAAAGTATCGTAATATAAATATGAAATTCGGCAGGAATCACATATTGCTATAGATCAGGGGTCTCCAAACTTTTTAGCCCGAGGGCCACACTGACTCCTCCACTAAGTCCCAAGGGCCAAGCCTTAGGTAGCTCATCATATCAACGTACTGTAGTTTTGAATTACCAGCAAATTTTCGTTCAGGAAGCCTACGGTTAGCTTTCGTGTGGTTCTTGAAATTGCAAAACGTGGAAAACCATTCACCGATGGAGAAAAGATCAAAGAATGCATAATTGCAGCAGCCGAAGAAATGTGCCCTGAAAAGGTAAATTTATTAAAAACTGTCAGTATGTCAGCAAACACTGTGGCTCGAAGGGTAGAAAACATTGCTGAAAATATATCCTCTCAACTGTTCGACAAAAATGGACATGTTGAGTGGTTTTCTTTGGCCTTGGATGAGTCAACGGATGTGTCAGATACTGCTCAGGTGTTGATTTATATTCGTGGAGTAGATAAAAGCTATGAAGTGCATGAAGAACTTCTTGATATGTATAGTATTCATGGCACAACTACTGGTACAGATATTTTTAAAGGAGTTGAAATGGCCATTAATCAAAAGAACCTTCGATGGAAAAACTTGAAATGTATTACAACTGATGGAGGCAAAAACATGAGTGGGAAAGATAAAGGAGTGGTCGCTCTTGTGTCAAAGGTTGTAGAAAATGAGGGTGGTTCAAAACCATTAGTCTTACATTGTATCATTCATCAACAGTCTTTGTGCGGAAAATGTTTGGATATATCTGAAGTTCTGAAACCAGTCATATCAACTGTTAATTTTATCAGATCTTTTGGGCTGAATTACCGACAATTCCGACAATTTATTGAAGAGATTGGAGAAAATGACTTACCTTATCATACTGCCGTACGTTGGCTTAGTTGTGGGAAAGTCCTTCAGCGCTTTTTTGAACTTCGAGCAGTGATCGAAATTTTTTTGAGTGAAAAGCATCGCCCTCTTACTGAATTACAAAACAACGCATGGCTGTGGAAGTTAGCATTCTATGTTGATTTGACAAAACATGTGAACGAACTGAATTTGAGATTGCAAGGAGAAAACCAGCATCTTCCTGATTTATACACTAATATCAAATCATTCCGGAAGAAATTGATACTGTTTCAATCACAACTACGAAGTTAATGTTTTTCACATTTTAAAACATGTGAAATATTCAGCCACACCACTGAGACTGAGTTTCCTATCTTTGAAAATAAATTTTGATACTCGTTTCTCGGACTGTGATGCCATTGCGAATCAAATTAAGATTTTTCAGAATCCTTTTGATACTGACATTGAAACTCTAGCCCCGGAACTTCAAATGGAAATGATTGATCTACAGTGCAGTGATATAATTAAGAACAAATATCAAAACTCATCTTTGTTAGAATTTTATAAGAGTCTTCCACTGACACAATTTGATAATTTGCATAAATTTGCTCGTGGGCTGTTTTCTGTTTTTGGTACTGCTTATTTGTGTGAGAAGACCTTCTCCAAAATGAAGTACACAAAAAATGTTTACAGATCTAAATTAACTGATGAGCATCTTAAATCTCTTTTAATAATTGGTACAAGTAAAATTAGTCCACAACTATAAACTATGCTCAGTGGAAAATCTCAATTACATAAATCTCATTAGTATTTCATATGTCATTATGCTTGTTATAAGTTATGTTTGTATTTAAAATGTATAAAATGTTAGTTGGATTCATTTACATAATTTGTTAGTTATTATATACTGAAGTTACATTTTCTGCATATTATACATGTCTTTACTCATTACAATTCTGTGTTTCTTTATCCAACTTATCACAAAAACAATAACAATAAGCCTAAAACAATGTTATGAGTAGTTAGCCCATAACCATATCAATGTAGATGTCATATTAATAATTATTCAACATAAAATTAGAATACTTCAGTAAACTAAATTTAATTTGCTATAAAAAATATGTTCTCTAAAAGGAGTTTTCAAGTATGCTAGGTCTCCGCGGGCCGGACAAAATCTGTACGCGGGCCGGATGTGGCCCTCGGGCCGAAGTTTGGAGATCCCTGCTATAGATGATCAAATTTACTTTTTTTAATGGGCAAAGGTGTTTTGTATAGTTGCTTTATGTTGCCTATAACTTCACTTTTTCTGAACTGCTGCTTAATCACTATACCGCCAAGGTTTACAATATACTTCTTCTTTAGGTGCCATCTCCGATACGAAGGTCGGCAATCATCAAGGCGATCTTCACTTTTGAGACCGCATTTCTAAATAATTGGTTGCTAGTACAGCCAAACCACTCTCTAAGGTTTTTCATCCATGAGTTTCGTCTCCTTCCTATGGACCTCTTTCCTCTAATTTTCCCCTGCATAATTACTTGTAGTATTTGATATTTTTCTCCTCTCATGATATGTCCTATATATTCCAGTTTTCTTTGCTTAGTTGTCAGAATTACTTCTTTTTCTTTATTCATACGTCTCATCACTTCTACATTCGTTATTTTCTCTACCCACGAGATCCTCAGTATTCTTCGATATATCCATAGCTCGAATGCCTCCAGTCTCTTTATGTCGATTGCTTTCAATGTCCAGGATTCCATTCCGTAGTATAGTATTGATAGTACGTAGCATCTCATCATTCGAATTTTTAGATCGAGGTTTAGATCTCGGCAACTGAAAAGGCTCTTCATTTTAGAAAAGGAGCTTCTTGCCTGTTCGATTCTGATTCGAATTTCTTGGGAGCTATCATTATTTTCATTAATGGTTGTGCCTAGGTATTTGTATTCTCTTACCCTTTCGATAGGCTGGTTCTTTACATATACTCGATGGTTGTCCTGAGTTGTTTTAGTTATTAGCATGTATTTTGTTTTGTTTATGTTCAGTGATAGCCCATATTCTTCACTTTCTGTGACTATTTTATTAATTAGCGTCTGTAGGTCTTCGAGCGTTTCAGCTAAAAGAACCGTATCGTCGGCGTACCTCAGATTATTTATTGACATGCCGTTAATTTTTATGCCTATGTCTTGATCATCGAGTGCTTTATTTACTATGTCCTCTGAGTAGAGATTAAAGAGGGTTGGTGAGAGAATACACCCTTGACGGACACCTCTCTGTATTTCTATTTCTTCGGATGTTGTGTCTGCTACTCTTATTGCTGCCTTCTGGTTGTAGTAGAGGTTTGAGATTATTCTTATGTCTCTAAGGTCTATCTTTCTCTTTATTAGCGTATCTATTAGTTTGTCATGTCTAACTTTGTCAAAGGCTTTGTTATAGTCTATGAAGCAAACGTGTAGGTCTTGATTCATATCTAGGCATCTTTGCGACAGGACATTAAGTGCAAACAGTGCCTCCCTTGTTCCTAGGCCTTTGCGGAATCCAAATTGTGTGTCGCTGATGTCTGCATCTAGTTTCCTGTATATTCTATTATGGATCACCTTCAACAGGATTTTCAGTGTGTGTGCCATTAGGCTAATCGTACGGTAGTCGGAGCAATGCTTGGCACTTTTCTTTTTTGGGAGGGTTATAAAAGTTGATAGCAACCATTCATTTGGTATCACTCCTGTTGTGTATATGGTATTAATTATTTCTACTAGAATATGAATCTGGTCCTCCTCTATCAGTTTAAGAATTTCTGCTGGCAGTTGGTCTGGACCTGCTGCTTTTTTGTTCTTTAGTGTATTCAGTGCATATATTACTTCTTCTTTAATTATGTCCGGGCCCACCTCCCCTTCTATATTTTCGAGAATAGTTTTCCGTCTCTCATCATCGAAGAGCTGTGCTATGTAGTTCTTCCATACTGTAGTTTTTGCCCTATCTCTGAGACTATTTTCCCGTTGTTGTCATACAATATATTGAGTTGTTTGTGTGTACTGAAGCCTGCGAATTCTTTGACTTTTTTGTGCATGTTAAAGCTGTCGTGTTTTGCTTGCAACTCCTCAATTTCTTCACATTGTTGTTTGTAGTACTCTTCCTTTGCTTCTCTGATCTTTGTGCGGAGTATTCGATGAATTTCCTTATATTGTTGAGAACTTTTTCCTTTAAAACTTCTTCTCTTATCCATGAGATTAAGTATTTCATTCGTTATCCATTTTTTCCTTCCTCGGGATTTTTCTTTCTTTAGAATGGCTGTCGATGGTTCCAATAGGGCTGATTTGATGCCGCACCATTTTTCGTTTACGTCCCTGCATTGTCGGTATTCTTCTTTATTTTCAAGTGTTTTCAAATTTTCATTTATTTCTGTTTGTAACTCATTTCGTACGTCTTGTTCCTTTAAGTACTCTACATTTATCTGACTGTCTCTCTTCTTCGGTGTTCTTTTAAGTCTGATGTTCATTTGGGCTATTAACGGATTGTGGTCCGAGGAGACATCAGCGCCCGGATACGCCTTAACTGACTTGATGCAATTTCTATATCTCGCGTTTATTAAGACATAGTCTATTTGATTTCTTATTGGTTTTTGGTCCTTGTCCTGTGGTGATTTCCATGTGTAGAGCCGTCGCTTTGGAAGCTTGTAGAAAGTATTTGTTATTATCAGTTCCTCCTCTTGGCAAAATTGTACTAATCTATCGCCTCTTTCGTTTCTTGTGCCCAGCCCATATTCACCTATGTATTTGTCACATCTTCCTTTACCAACCTTCGCGTTAAAGTCCCCAAGTATTATAGTGATATCTCTTGAGTTTAGTGATTGAAGCGTCTGTTTGATTAGTTCGTAGAATAGCTCGATTTCTTCTTCAGGTTTGTCTGCAGTGGGAGCATATATTTGTAGTATGTTTAGCTTCCTTGAGTTGGTCTGTATTTGTAGGAGCATGACTCGGTCTGAGATAGGAATAAAGTTTGTGATGGACGCCATAATATCTTTCGACACCATAATTGCGACACCGTGTCTGTGATGACTATCTTCGTTTCCAGAGAAGTATAGCATACCATTCTCTATTGAGACTTGGCCGTGACCTGGCCATCTGGTTTCACTGATTCCTAATATGTTGAGTTCCAGTCTTTGCATTTCGTGTACAACATTGTGCATCCTTCCAGATTCATACATGGATCTCACGTTCCATGTACCAATTTTTAGTTTGTTTGGTTTTAGTTTGTTTAGTTTTATAGTTTTGTTCATAGCTGTTCCCCCCGGAGATCCGATTGGGGAACTTATTACTCCGGAAAATTTTGTTTTGAACGTCGCCATAATGATTTATACTAAGGATATCCGTAGATCATTAATGCAGTAGTTTCCTCTTGCTTGCTGCATCCTCATGCCGTTGACCAATTCTTGGTTCTTCCGCCTTTTGGGATGATTTCTCATCCCATGGACAAGAGGGTGCCCTTTCTCCTGCCAGCTCTTCCACCCGAAGCTGTTGGCTGGTAGGAGAGGTCTGCTTATTCCGGCAAATATTCGGTCGACAGAGCCTCGTTAGTAGTGTAGCAGGGTGCACCGCGGGCAGGTGAGGTTGTCATTTGGGTTGGCTTTACCAAGAGGTTAACCTTCACCCCTTACACCCCAAACAATATAACTACAATATAACTACAATATACTACATATTAACAAAAGTTAAAGACAACCTTGAACTTCATATTTTTGTACTAAATAACATTTCATACTACTCTTGTTTTGTGATAAAACAGCACTGAAATTTATTTTTTATTCATATTAATTAATTACAAAGGAGTATGTAATATGCACACATCAAATTTTGAAAATTTTAAGTATCTGAGATCCAGTCAGCAAATGAATCGATAATACACACCTTCGCTAAACGCTTAAACCAACAAACTGTTCGTAGGTCGCATTAATTATTAAATCTACGTCCACATTAAGGAAGATGCTGACAATTAATTTATTCAAATGTTGTTAAACCTTTACAAATAATGGTGAGTAAAGGTCATTCGCCTTGGTTAACTATAAGACAACAATACTCTGAATGTAATAAAATCATATACAATACTGCACAATAGTTGTTTTTATGTCCACATTGACCTTTAACGGTGTGTTGTAAGAAACCTCGTATCTTTCTCGTGAATTCAGTTTTGCGCCGAGAACTATTCTAAAGTTCGTATTGTGCACAGAGTGTTTATCGGTTGAATTGTTATGGGCGAAGTAATCGCTTAGCCGTTTAGATACCCAAACATTTTATTTATTACTGCTTTAAATTGCAAAACTTTTAGGCATTTCCTTTAAATATGTGAGCGAGTTAGTTAAACCGGACTGAAATATTTTCTTGAAATAATGTATTTGTTATAATTTAGAAATATGTGCAACATTATTTATGCCTATGCAATTGGAGTTATTATTAAATTCGACTAACTTTTATGGAGTATCTCGGCAGATGAAGCTGATGCTTACGTGATGAAAAGGAGGAAGAAATAAATCCAAAATAAATTCCCATATAATTCCATTTTTAAAACCAAGTTTTCCGCGACCACGAAATTCAATTATACCTACAAAATCATTGATAGCGAAATAAATATGTGAGGTTAGACTCGCCTGAATCGGTTTTGGGGCGGTGGGGGCCTATGAGGGATAGAGCCCAGGGCGGCAATATCCAGGGGCGGCATTTTTTTTTAAATACCAAAAAGGCACAAGTCTCTGAATAAAATAAATTTACAAATAAATAAATAAATGACGAACGAAAAAAGGCAAATACAAGAAGTGAAGTATCTAACTACCTCCTTTAACTTCAAAGATTAGAAACGACTTTTTTTAATCAATTTTGTGCTAAGATGTTATCTCGATTTAACGTATAATGTAATAAGTAGAGACAGGATGTTCAGGTACTGAAACGCATTAAAATAGGCAGGCAAAAAGGCAATAAAAATGTGAAAAAAGGCATTAAAAAGTACGAAATAGGCATTTAAAATATTTATTAAAAGTGTATAATCTGTAACAGACATAATAATAAAATTGATTTTACAATATTTCTTACAAAATAATTTGTTACATATTTTAATTGCAGCTGATTACAAGGTGTTTTTTTTTAGGTTTCCTATAGTAATTATTATCCTTCTGTCCGATAAGACGTATTGCAATTGCGAAAATGATCTTTCCACGTCCACAGATGTAACCGGCGCATATTTAAAACTTGCAGTTTCAATTGCATCATAATTTATTTGTTCTTTCGTGTTTCCCGAAAGGGTATCGGCAATTTTCTTTAAAACTGCAAAATCTTTATTCGCATTGAATACAGTTTCACATTTGTCTTTTATCAGCCGACCTTTGTTACCAGAAACATCACAAACTTGTGTAATTGTAGTATTAATAATATTAACAGCATTGCATAAAGTCTCTACTTTCTAGAGATGTAATTTTTTCAGGAAGAAAATAATAATTTGCCAAAATAAAAGATAATTCGTTTTCTACTGTTTTGTTTTCCAAAAGCATTTTAACGTTTTTGATGGAAGCCGCGGAATCTTCATCTAAATGTGAAATTATCTCTTTAATTTTTGCAAAATGTGTAGCGTTGTAGCAGTCAGCAGTTATCCAGGTGCCCCAAGGAGTTAATACTGGTTGAGGTGGTAATACCAAATCGGGCGCAATTTCTTTAAACAATCTTACACGACTTTCAAAAATATATTTTTTACAGATGATATTAATAAATCTACGATTGAAAACACTTCGCGGATTTTCTCAGCTACTCCATGAAGCCCATGAACAACACATGTAAAATGTATCATTCGAGGAAATAAAACTTTTAACGCATTCCCTACCTTTTTTATGTAAGGCGCAGCATCACTGACGAACATCAGAACGTTGTCGTGTTGAATATTGCCCGGCCAAAGAAGGGAGAGAGAATTTGTGAAAAACTGCGCAATTGTGGTGCTGTTGGTTTTCTCCAAGCAATCAGAATCCAGCAGGTAGATCTTGGAGGTTCCATCATGGTTTAGGGATCCAATAATGACATTGGCAATATGCCTGCAACAGTCCAGTGTACAGTTACATTAATATAAAAAAGCAAAGCTTGTGTTTAATTACCTTCCCATTGCATCGGTGGTCTCGTCTATGGATATTCATATCTTTTTATCTCTCATATATTCTCGAATTTTCGTAATTTTCGTTTGATAAGCTCGATCCAGGTAATGCCTTCTCAATGTTGATTCACTCGGTAATTTTTCTTTGGTGTATTTTTCCAAAAAAATACGCTGAATTTTCCAATTTCCAGAGTGGAATTCCAGCACTTACAAATGCGTTGCAAAGGTCCAATGAAAATTCCGATTCACGGTTCGATAGAAATGTTTCTAGCATGGGAGTTTTAGGGGCACCAACTTTATTTTGCACTGCATTTTTATGGTCAGTCCCACTGATGTGTTGGTCGATGAAATATTATTTTTCAAAGTTCACCGACTTTTCACAAACTTTGCAAAATAACACCCATCCATCACGTGAAAATATGTCACTTCCAAATTCCTTTACAAATTTGCTCAATTTGTCGTTAACAGAAGCGCGTACTTTTGGCATTTTGCCATTGCGCTATAATACATTGAGTGCTTAAATCTTGCAAGGGTTTTTATTGCCAATTTAAAATACAATTAGCAGCAATAGTTTCCTGGTAGTTTTCCTGTATAGCTTCAATAACTTATGTGAAAATTCTAGAAACTGGGAGTAGGTTAGTTATATTTCTTGAAAACAGGCAAATAAGACAAAATAGGCGCTTATTAGTAAAAAAAGGCATTTATGCATAAATATTGTTAAAATGGGCATTTTTGGGCATTTTAGGCATTTTGCCTCAACATCCTGTCTCTAGTTATAAGCTACATTAGTCTGAAATCGATCTATCAACCGTATCAGTATACAGGGTTGTCACTTTTAGAACGCCCACCATTAGAATCTATTAAACGGCAATATGTACGGAGTTGGTCAAATGGGAGAAACGTTTCTTATTTTCATGCCTTTTAATATTCTGAAAAGAAATCCGGGATATCTTGCACAGTTCCTGAGATATCGCTGAAAACCCGAAAAAGTGCACTTTCCTTTTCCTTTTATAACTTTTTTACTTTTGAGGGAAATTTTTAGTAGGTACCCTTGGAATGTTTTACTTTTTCGAAAATTTCACTTTAAATTATATGAACATTTTATTTTATCTAGTATTTAGTCGTAAATATTACTTCGAAAATTAACTTTGTCGAACAAGTATCATCATACTACAAGAATAATTGTAATGTTTTTGGACGTTTTCGCTTTCTTGACCCTGCTGTATTTCTTTCATTTATCTGCAGTTCGAACTAAAATTATTACCGGTTTATTTATTTCGTGTGATATTTGTCATTTTAAGGTTCATTAAGTCTATAATTTAAGTAATAAGATTAAGGACGTACAATTATTACTTAAACTAAAAAATTTATTTATTTTTATATAATTTATCAAAGTGTATCATTTTCCCGCAGAGTTTCAAAGATTACAATGAAAGTTTTAATACTAAGAAAAGCTTTAGGTGAATCAAACTTTTCACTCTGAAGCAATTGATGAACTCCTGAAGCGATTTCAAGAATTTGTTCAAACATAAAAACAAACCAAAATGGCACATTTTTTAATGAGCAACGCGTCTAGCCATTTTTATGTTCATCAGCAACAGATATTCTTTAAAATATTCTAAAATTGTCGGATATCCTAATTTAACTGCCTTAATGGCATACATATGATTTACCATCATTCTTAATTTATGTTCTGTTCTACTATCATCGGCCATAACAACAAAATACAAACATATTCAATAAGCAATTAGCGGTACTGTCTGCAATTTCATTTAGATACACATCATCTAGACATAATTCTTGCGAGGATTATAACTTTGTAAAAATGGTTTAATTTTTTTCTCAAAACTTCAGATACTTGTTCTAAACAGTTTCCACCATTTCTGCTTTCGGCCTTTCATTATGGCCTCTAAACCAGGGGTCTCCAAACTACGGCCCGAAGGCCCCATCCGGCCCGCGTACAGATTTTGTCCTGCCCGCGGAGACCTAGCATACTTGAAAACTCCTATTAGAGAACATATTTTTTATAGCAAATTAAATTTAGTTTACTGAAGTATTCTAATTTTATGTCGAATAATTATTAATATGACATCTACATTGATATGGTTATGGGCTAACTACTCATAACATTGTTGTAGGCTTATTGTTATTGTTTTTGTGATAAGTTGGATAAAGAAACACAGAATTGTAATGAGTAAAGACATGTATAATATGCAGAAAATTTAACTTCAATATATAATAACTAACAAATTATGTAAATGAATCCAACTAACATTTTATACATTTTAAATAAAAACATAACTTATAACAAGCATAATGACATATGAAATACTAATGAGATTTATGTAATTGAGATTTTCCACTGACAATAGTTTGTAGTTGTGGACTAATTTTACTTGTACCAATTATTAAAAGGGATTTAAGATGCTCATCAGTTAATTTAGATCTGTAAACATTTTTTGTGTACTTCATTTTGGAGAAGGTCTTCTCACACAAATAAGTAGTACCAAAAACAGAAAACAGCCCACGAGCAAATTTATGCAAATTATCAAATTGTGTCAGTGGAAGACTCTTATAAAATTCCAACAAAGATGAGTTTTGATATTTATTCTTAATTATATCACTGCACTGTAGATCAATCATTTCCATTTGAAGTTCCGGGGCTAGGGTTTCAATGTCGGTATCAAAAGGATTCTGAAAAATCTTAATTTGATTCGCAATGGCATCAAAGTCTGAGAAACGAGTATCAAAATTTATTTTCAAAGCACTCAAAGTTTCGATTGCAAAATCGATAGGAAACTCAGTCTCAGTGGTGTGGCTGAATATTTCACATGTTTTAAAATGTGAAAAACATTTACTTCGTAGTTGTGATTGAAACAGTATCAATTTCTTCCGGAATGATTTGATATTAGTGTATAAATCAGGAAGATGCTGGTTTTCTCCTTGCAATCTCAAATTCAGTTCGTTCACATGTTTTGTCAAATCAACATAGAATGCTAACTTCCACAGCCATGCGTTGTTTTGTAATTCAGTAAGAGGGCGGTGCTTTTCATTAAAAAAAAATTCGATCACTGCTAGAAGTTCAAAAAAGCGCTGAAGGACTTTCCCACAACTAAGCCAACGTACGGCAGTATGATAAGGTAAGTCATTTTCTGCAATCTCTTCAATAAATTGTCGGAATTGTCGGTGATTCAGCCCAAAAGATCTGATAAAATTAACAGTTGATATGACTGGTTTCAGAACTTCAGACATATCCAAACATTTTCCGCACAAAGACTGTTGATGAATGATACAATGTAAGACTAATGGTTTTGAACCACCGTCATTTTCTACAGCCTTTGACACAAGAGCGACCACTCCTTTATCTTTCCCACTCATTTTTTGCCTCCATCAGTTGTAATACATTTCAAGTTTTTCCATCGAAGGTTCTTTTGATTAATGGCCATTTCAACTCCTTTAAAAATATCTGTACCAGTAGTTGTGCCATGAATACTATACATATCAAGAAGTTCTTCATGCACTTCATAGCTTTTATCTACTCCTCGAATATAAATCAACACCTGAGCAGTATCTGACACATCCAAGGCCAAAGAAAACCACTCAACATGTCCATTTTTGTCGAACAGTTGAGAGGATATATTTTCAGCGATGTTTTCTACCCTTCGAGCCACAGTGTTTGCTGACATACTAACAGTTTTTAATAAATTTACCTTTTCAGGGCACATTTCTTCGGCTGCTGCAATTATGCATTCTTTGATCATTTCTCCATCGGTGAATGGTTTTCCACGTTTTGCAATTTCAAGAGCCACACGAAAGCTAACCGTAGGCTTCCTGAACGAAAATTTGCTGGTAATTCAAAACTACAGTACGTTGATATGATGAGCTACCTAAGGCTTGGCCCTTGGGACTTAGTGGAGGAGTCAGTGTGGCCCTCGGGCCAAAAAGTTTGGAGACCCCTGCTCTAAACAAAACAAATTTGGTGTTTGTTTTGTAATAAAACAATTTCTACAGTGATCATATTTGAGAAAGTTATTTAAAAGAGACCATTTTTGCATGATACTCTATTTCTAGCGACTCTATGATACTCAAAATCTCGATATACTTGATGTTCTCTCAAGCTTCCTTCCAATTTTTAAAGCCGAATGAGATAAAAGCTGGTTTTCTACAATTTTTTTGAATGTAGCCTGTACAGGAAGCAGAATGCTGAATTTTTCCGGACGCTGTATTCTAGCCAAAAATAGTACCGAAACCATTTATGTACTTTGCTTCTTTTGTTTTATACATTCTGCTGAATACGGATAATAATAATAAATGTTTGGGTAAATTAAAAATTAACCACCTCCTTGCTGGTTCAATTGTCAGTAACAATAGGTGTTTGATGGCTAATAAAGCAAGAAAATGGAGGGGATTACAAGTGTTTTTCTCAAAGAAAAACACTTGTAAGGATGTAAGCCGACTGAACTCGAGCGGGAAGAGACTCAAGCGCCCCCTTCAGAGGGGGCGCCCTGAAACAGCCTATATTTGCCCCTGGAGTGTATACATATTTTTTTCATTTTTGAAAGGAATGGAACAAAACATGTACAAAAACATAGGTACTTAAATATTTGCAAAGTGCTACATGATAACAAGCTGCCGTTATGTTGACCTCGCATTAAGACTTTTTGTGACGATGACTGTGTCCAACTGTTCAGCAGAAAGGTCGTTTTCCGTGTGGAAAAGAATACAAAATTATACAAGCTCTAGTCTACAATGACCGAAGAACGCCTGAGGGATGTGGCAATTCTGACCATCAAAACGGAGCTTACCAAAAGATTAAACTTTGATGATATTATGATTCATCTCAATCTCTAGTTCATGAAAAAAGTTTGAAAAGTTGTTTTGAATATTTCACATTAGTTTGTATTACTATCAGAACAATTAAAAGTTGTTTAAGCATTAAGAGAGGTAAGTATTGTTTACCAGTCGAGGTCGACTTTCCACCCGAGCGACAGCGAGGGCTAGCAATAAAGTCCGAGACTGGTCAAAACTTACCTCTCGAATTGCTTATAACTGTTTTTCCTCTCCTGAAGTTGGTTTAATTGTTTGTGTTTGATTAATTTATTTTCGCAACTTGAACAAAATATCCGTGCGGCTTTGGTTGCTAAGACTATTTTTCAAACAAAGTGTGAGTGGCAGAAATTGCATTCGTTCAGATGTAAAATGAATTTCAATGAAAATAAACAAGAAATGTCAATTGAAGAGGTTGCAGATGCTGCCTGTTCCTTCCTACTGCCTGAGAAGTCGAATGGGCATTATCAAAATGCGTATAAGTGTTTTAATGAGTGGTGCCAGGGAAAGAACGCTACAGAAAACTTTTTACTCACTTCCCTGCGGGAGGTAAGTTTTTACTTACCTCCCGTTGTTCATAGTAACCAAAGCTTTATTGGTAAGTGGGGCTTACTTCCACCAAATCAATGTCACAACAGTGTACTTACCATGTAGGGAGTGTAAAAAAAATTGAGAACTTTTTTTTTAACTACAATTATAATGTAGTGAATAATGTAGTACTTAAATTAGTAAACTTCTAGATTGGTAAGAGTTGTCTTGCTGATTGCTGATAGGCCTATGTCTAAATGAATATCTTGTTAAGTTTTTGTATGACTAATTTATAATCACCTAATCGAGTTTATTATTTAAATTTTACGAATTGATGAATAAAGCATCATTGAATTTATTAATGATACTAATTATGTCGATAATTGATACACCATTCTATAAAAGCGTAAGATTAAATCTTCCCGTTTCAATTAACTTGACTGCATTTGCTGGTCACGATTGAAATTCGACGTTGTATAGAATAGAACGTTCCATCGCATTACGTATTCATTACCTATCCACCCCGTATTTTTTAACCTACAGGAATTCCTCGCGTAATCCAGCCCCTTCGACGTCACATCCATATCCCGATTCTGATCCGAATATATAATTCGTCTCGCCCTACAACGAAGCCACAAAAAGCTCCAATAGCACCGGTTTCACTTATTCAGAGGTCCAATTCTCCCACGGCTTGGTAGAGTGTCGTGTGTTAAAACATATTTGACATACGAACCGTTCCAGGGAGTGTAACAAAAGTCGCGGGATCCAGGGTGCTCTGGCGTCTCACACTTCCGCCGAGAAGGGATGCGTAGGAGCTGGATATCTATTTCTAAGCTTGTCATCTCCACACTCCAGAAGATTAAACGATACTCCTCCATTCAAAGAATTTTAGGCACCCGGAAGCTCGTATTTACCTTTTTTCACTCCACGCGTATAAATAAAGATCTCGACCGTGAAACATCCTCCCAGAGACGTATGAAACGGAAAGATAAATTATTTGCGCCCGTCTAGCAGGTTATTAATTGCGATTTATTATCGCCACTGTCCATTTCATCGCCCTTTTTATTGTTGTTCCGCAGGGAGGAAAATAAAGGAAAATACGAAAATCTCTTGCGTGGCCGCCGTCACGCCATCCGCATTAACGTCAAGGAGATAGATCAAGACCGCCAACAATTCACACGTTTTCTTTTGTCGACGATTTTTGTATTTCCGGCCGGGCTGGTTCTAATTGGAACCCCGGCAATCATTCTTCTTCGGGTAAACGAGGGTCATCGAGATCGATTCCTATTTAGACCCTGATTTAATCTCTTCATTTAACATATAGGGGAAATATAATAATATAAATAATTCGGCGATGCGGGCAAAGGACAGAAAAAAAACACTTTTATTTAATAGTTTTTAATAGTAAGCTTTCGATGCCAAATCGGCAATCTTCATTAGACTGCAAAGGGGAGACATGACTTACTACATGATACATAAAAACACAATAGGAGCTATAAACAGTACATATCAGGCTAAAAATACATATACAAATAAAGCGAATAAAGTGTACTTATATACTTTTTTTTATTATGCAAAACACTTAATTGTACGAGCCCTAACAACTTAATGTTCGGACAGCACGAATTTGTATACATATTTACTGATTGTTGTTCTGTAAAATGTTTATATTTTTTTTATTCAAGAATTAGGAATACTACTTTATTAATGAACGCTTTTGTTGAAAAAATATTTGTATTATATCAACAAGAAATGAAAAGTTGGACAATTTAAAAAAAATAACAAATTATATTGATAACTTAATGTTCGGCTGACGACTGTTTAAATTATTAATGCGATGTCGCATCGCCTTTCGTCTTTATAATCGCTCGTATTCCAGCAAAGACTTGCAGTAATTTGGCGTAAAAGATCTCCATATTTATGTCAGTTTTGTCTCCAAATCATGTACGTTTCATTGATAATTATTCCTCAAGTGGGAACATATTTTCATGTTGCCACAAGGTCTCAATCATATTTAAGTCCGGACTGTTAGAGGGCTAAGACAGAACTTTCATTCCGTGATCTGCAAACCATTTTGTCGTATTAGCTGTATGACTTGATGCACCATCTTGCTGGAATGTTCCCATCTGGACAGAGCTTATGCACGCTGGGAATAAGACCATTATTCAGAATTATCTGATATTTAAGAGCAGTAATTTTACCATCTAAGGGAAGAAATGCAAACAATGGAGTCAAAAAACTGCTAAGCAAAAGAAGCAGAGGTTGCATACAAACAAGGATGGAAAAGCAAAGAAAAATGGTAATGAAAAAGCAGATCGACACGACGAATGATCAAATTAGAAGAAATAGGAGCGACAGCGCGAATGTAAAATGGGACACGAGAAGGAATATAAGGACGGCACAGATAGAAATAGAAATAAAGGAAGGGGACACAATAAACAGGAAAAATGTCAAAAAATATAAAGCCGAATATGGAGAATAGCAGCATGGAATATAAGGAGTATATTCGGTAAAGAGGAAGAGTTGGAAAAATAATTCGAAAGAATGGAAGTAGAGATATTAGCAATAACTGAGACGAAAAAAAAGGAATGGACTGTACAGAACTAATAACAAGCATAAAATAATATATAGCGGGGTAGACAAGGATAAAAGGGCGTCCACAGGAGTAGGATGCATAATGCACAGAGACATATAACACCAAATAGAATAATGGTAAGCAATATCACCAAGGATATTAACCGTAAAACTAAAAAAAAAACAACAGAACCAGAACAATAATTATAGTATATGGACCAAATGACGACGACACGGCAAGCAACAAAGAAGAATTCTGGGATCAGCTCAACGAAACAACCGAAAATGCCATTGGAGAAATATATGTAGCAGGAGACTTCAACAGCAGAATTAGCAAGGAAGTAAAAGATAATGATACGATGAGAGGAAGATACGGGGAAGACACAATAAACGAAAATGGGAAGAAAGTGCTAGATTATTGTAGAATGAACAATCTAATAATAGCGAACGCACTATTCAACCACAGGGAGATACACAAATACACCAGGGAAGTGATAAGCAGGAACGAAAAATCTATAATAGATTACGTATTAACAGAACAAAGAGAAAGAGCAAAATAATAGACACAAGAGTAAAGGGAAGCTACGAAATAGGAAGTGACCACTACCTAGTGGTGACCACACTCAAGGAAAACTATCAAGTTAGTGACAGAAAAATACAGCGACCACCTATAGCAGTAAACTACAAGAAGATACGAGCTTACAAACTAAGAGATGAAGAAACAGCACTACAATACAAAGAGAAATTAGAAGCCAAGTTAGAAGTGGCCAACGACAGCGGAGCAGTAGAGGAAATGTGGAATAACATAAAAAGAAATATGCTTGAGGCAGCACAAGAGACATACGGGCTGAAGAAAAGTACAAACAAGAAACAACAGACAGCGTGGTGATCAGAGGACATACGAGATAAAATAAAAGAAAAGAAAAAAGCATGGCAAAGATACCTAAATATCAAAACCAGTAATAACTACGAAAGGTACAAGGAAAAAAGGAAAATAGTAAAAGACGAGGTTAGAATAGCAAAGACCTGGAAATGGGAAAAATTCGGGGAGACAATGGAGAAAAACGCAAAGGAAAATCAAAAACTATTTTATAAAACAATAAAAGGATGCAGGAAAGAAAAAAGACAAGAAACGAGATACATACAAGACAAACAAGGCAAAATGTTGAAGGAAAACGAAGAAATAATAGAAAGATGGAAAGAGTATTTTGAAGAATTACTAACTATAAATAGCTGCAAAGAACAGAAGACAAGAAACAGCGAAAAGAACATCACAGAAACAGTAACGGAGAGCATCAACGAACAAAGGCTTCTAGAAATAATAAGGGAACTGAAAATAGGAAAAGCATCAGGACACGATCAGGTTACAGCAGAAATGATTAAACACATGGGACCCATAGGAAAAGATAAAACTACTGAAGCTACTGAACCAAATATGGAAGACAAATACGATACCAAAAGACTGGCAAACGGCATTAATAGTACCGATATACAAGAAAGGTGACAAGACGAAATGCGCAAACTATAGAGGCATAACACTAATAAGTATAGGGATGAAAATATTAGAAAAGCCAATTAACAAGAGAACAAGAGAACAAATAGCAAGACTAGAACAGACCCTAGAAGAACCGCAATGTGGTTTTAGGAAAGGGAGATCCACACAAGACAACGTCTTCACAATAAAACAAATCACAGAAAAAGTAATCGCAAATAATAAAAAAAACATATCTGGGATTCATAGACCTCGAAAAAGCGTTCGACATGACCCCAAGAAAGAAACTATGGTTAATACTAAAAGAGAGAGGAATAGAAAACAGGATAGTGAAAGTAATACAGAATATATATAACAACAATAGTAATGCAATAATATACAAGGGGTAAATTTCAAGAACTTTTAAAACAAATAATGGACTAAGACAAGGAGGAGCTCTCAGCCCAACACTATTCAACCTATATATAGATGAAATAATGAAGAGCATGAAAACAGAAATAATAAAAGCAAACGTAGGATACAAAAACATGCAAATGGGAAAAATATCAGAAGGAGCATACGCCGATGATGTGGTAGTGATAGCAGAAAGTGACAGGAACCTGCAACATAACATGGACGTATGGAATAAACACCTAGAGAAATATAACATGAAGATGAACTACAGCAAAACAAAAGTACTGATAGTAGGAAAACGGAAAGAACACATAAATATACAGATAGGACAGGACCAGATTGAACAAGTGGAGCAATTCAAATACCTTGGTGTAGAACTTACAAAAGACGGGAATATGGAAGGACAATTAAGCAACAGAATAAACAACACAATAAAAACGTACTATGCCCTGAATAATATACTTACTAACAAGAAAGAGATAAGCAGAAAGACAAAAATGAATATATACAAAACTATATACAGAACGATTTTGACATATAGGAGCGGGACGTGGAAGCTAACAAAGAGAGATAAAAGTAGATTACAGGCAGTAGAAATGAAATATCTGACAAGAGTAAAGCAAGTAACGAAAAAAAGGCAGGATACGAAATATAGACATCAGAGTGGAATTGGAAATAGAATCAATAGAAAAGTTTATAGAAAAGAAGCAGCTCAACCGGTGGGGACATCTAATTAGGAAGAAAAATACGAATAAAACAAAACAAATCTGCGACGAGGGCCGGCTCTCGGTGTCGGAGAGGGGGGGGGGGGGTTAAAAAAAATTCTCCACGTAATTTTAACCTCGCCACTATTTCACTATTTCGTCGCAAAGGGGGGCTCCACCCTACCTGCGTGGGTTGACGGCAGACAGTCAGCGAAGTTCAGAAATTACGAACTGTCGCAACGGCTGACCATCTGGCGCCCACACCACCAGATTTAAATCTCGTAATGAGAATAGGAAGTTAAACTGAAAAGAATGCCCGATTGAGAAAACGTGGGGGGAACAAAAAATAACAGGTGTGAATTTTGTGGTGTAAAATATCTGCGTTTATTCACACAAAAGACAGGACACCGTGCCTACGCTTCCTGAAATAAATACCTCCGTCCGCAACCCTATCACGCCGCCTCCACCAGATTCGGTCGAATCCCGCGAATACGTAACGCGCGATGCGAAGGGCCGTTGGAGCCACCTTTTTCTTACAAAAGCGCAAAACACGTACGGCACGAAGCACGCAACGCAAATTTTACACAAAAGAAAAAAACGATATATCGAACGAAATTGAAGCAACAAACGTTGCCCCTAGCCAAGACCTGGCTGGCTGGGTTACTTAGCCCTTACCCAAAAAACGCTCTGATGTTTTGAGCGTGTGGAGTTGAGTCGTATAGTACCCTCCCTTGCCTTGTGCCTGGTGCCGTCAATCCCTTTTAGGGTGGTTAAATGAGGACACGTTCTAAATCCCGGAAACAGGTTGGTGATATACCAAAGAAAAACTGTGACCTCGTGGCACGTCTGCACTCTAGGGAAGGTGACCAGCTTCTCCCCCATGGTAGCCGGCAATTTAGAAATTACACGCCTAACGGAAACACGTCACGTTTAAAAATCGTGTGCGTACGGTTTTTAAAAGACAGTTTCCGTCGGAGGCAATACCGGACCGTTACACAATGAAACAAGCAAGAGAAAAGGCAAAGAACAGAAGAGAGTGGAAATAATTTGCCAATACATAACAAAACAATGTAATGTAATTGTAATGTAAGAAATGTAACATGTATAGCCCACACCGAAAGGTAAAGGGCCTATTGATAATAGTAATAATAATTTTACCATCTATTGTTTCCATTTTTCCTAAACCCTTTCCAGACACACACCTTTAAATCAACACCCGTTTTGGAAACTTCACAGGTCATTTTATACAATCCGCTTTAAAAACTTCCGTTTTATCTCGAATAGTTATGTTTCTGCAATCACCTACAGAGACCTACAGAATTTGGATTCATCGCTAAATATGGCTTTGGACCAGTATTCTACTGTCTAAGACAATTTAAACTTAGCCCAAGCTATACGATTGTTCTTCTGTTTGTTTGTTAACCGAGGGTTTTCTTTAGCCTCCAATAAAATAAAATTAAGTGAATTTAACAAAGTAATGTTACTTAATATTTAATTTAATATATGCCTTATAAAAACTGAGCTCTGACTTATGAATCCATTGCCAACAACATCCTCATGAAATATTTGCCCCCGTTTCACCATTAAATAGGCCTTTATCTCCCTTACAGTGACTCTTTGCTTACTTTTACATATTTTCACAAGATGCTTCCTCTTTCTGCCTGTTATTTTACTAGGTTGACCGGAACTTTTACCCCGAATTTTGTATCCGGCTCTATCTTCATAGCACTGGATAATATCTTCTACCGCTAACTTCGCTAAATTCAAATTATAACCGATGGTCTTCAAGCTCTTTCCTTTTCACAACAATTGGACGAATTTCGTTTGAGGTTGCTTTACCACGACTCATTTTCATGAACACACGTAAAAGAAAGCAGTAAATGATGCTTATCATATTAATAACTATCATTTTAACAGTATTAACAAAAAAAAAGGAAACGTCCGAAGATTAAGTTGCTAGTAAAAGTGGTTCAGTTTTTCATTTTTTCCTTCTTAAAGAGGTAAATATAGACAATTAATATTTATTTTTTGGCATAAGTGGTGCCTAATAATGCATTTTCATCAGATCATAAATATAATATGTAAGTAGCAACTTTTAGCAAAATAATCTGTAAGTTATAGTAAAAATGGGTAACGTCCGAACTTTAAGTTGTTAGGACTCGTATTTTACTATAATCATTACAATCTGATCAAAGATGGATCAATGAGTAATGTTATGCCAACTTAAATTACAACATTAGTACCCCTTAGATTCTAATCACTTAATTACACTAATATTAACGTGTGCACTAGCACTATGCTCTGCTTTTGCACTAATACAATATTAAACTGCTCTGCTTTTGCACTAATACAATATTAAACTAACTCGAACGGTTTGGTCCGCTGTAGTCTTCTGGTCAAATTCGTGTTATCGAGGAGCTGAATGGCTTCGACGTTGACGTGTTGAAGAAGTCGATGTTCGTGACTCTTGGCAAATTTGTTTATTGTTTCATTAACAGTGTCCATTTCAAAGTCCCTATGGAGGTCACTGTTCCGGAAATACCAAGATGCATTGACAATACTCCTTAGTACTTTGTTTTGGTATCACTGGATTATTTCTATATTGTTATTTTTGTCACAACCCCACAGCTGGATGCCATATGTCCATACGGGCTTATGAATTTGTTTATACAGAAGTATTTTATTATATATTGACAGGGTGAAATTCCGACCAAGCATCCAATACATTTTTCGAAATTTGATGTCCAATTCTTATTTTTTATTTTTGACTTGAGCTGTCCAGCGTGGCTTAGCGTCCAATGTAATACCCAAATATTTTTCTGTATCAGCGTAGGGTACTTGGATGTCATTCACACTAACAGGGATATGTTGATTTCTTTTATTTGTGAAATTGACATGGACCGATTTAGTCTCATTCAATTTAATTCGCCAATACTTAGTCTAGTAAGTCTTGGTATTAACTGACACAAGTTACCCCTGGCCAACTTTACAATAACTGACGCTAACGCTGGAATATAGCAGATACAACTCTGAAAAGCTTGAGTTCAGTGAGAAATATTTATTAAATTTTCAAATAAATCACTGCTTTATCTCGATAACCATTCAGAACTGGGCACATATGCATAAAACACGTTTTTGCTTCATATTCACTTTCCATCTGAATCACCCTGTATATAAGAATAATTAAAGGATATATTATAATCTAGAGATTTTTGAATGACACACGCCCTATACACTAATATAATGACCTGCCAATGCCATCATGACCGATATGCGAAATATGCGTTTACAATTTTTAACATATTGATGTATTGTTATATGCATTGTTGAACATCCACAAACGTCAAACAATGTAGGACAACCCATCCTCTTTGACATTCCTATCCTCATTTAAATAGCTGCACATATTCGGTTATGAGCGTCTCATAATGTAAGCTCTCTAATGGAAAGTAAATTCCACGCACGCTTAGATATCACAAACAAAAATTTTTATGTTTAAAAATATCCCCTTTTTCAGATCTTAAGGCTGACATTTATATGAACTACATCAAAGAGCACGAAATTAGATAGCATTTGATGTACAACATTCCGTGCTTTATTTCTTCTCGCTTACGGGCAGTTTCAGATCAAATGGTGAAAAATGACGTCCTGGTTTAGTGTAATCGATTCAAGAAATTTAAAGCATTAGTCAAATATAATTTGCGACGTTCGTAACAAAGCTGGATCCATTGAGCTATCCGGAACATTTGAGCAGTAATCACAAATACAGGAATGTACATTTAGTTGGGCAATATTTACTTCATAACTACTCCATATTTGAAACAGTACCTAAAGCATGTAATTTATTTGTTCCAATTAATACATTGTAATTCTGGGTTAAAATTAGGTAATCATATTTGTCTTCGTCGCCATTAAATGAACAGAACAATTCTTATATCACAGTAAAAATTAATAAGTGTGGTTCTAAATAACTATAATGTTTCAATGTTTTACAACTGTTCTTGCTAAACTATTTTTAGTTACTATTTTGGTACCTATTCTCGGGTAAAATTAGACAATTTTTTTTTTGTCATCATTATTAACAATAATGTATTATAGTATATAACGCCATTAGGCCGATATGTAGCATATAACAGGCGCGGGTTGAAGTTTGTAAACCGAGGCGAAGCGAAGCGGAGCGGAGCGCAGCCGAGGTTTATATTCAACCAAGCCTGTTATTTGCATATCGGCCGTATGTTGTTCGATACTTTTTGTAATACCTAAATTACAAAAACTGGTCAATTTATCAATATTAAATTTCAAAATTAATAAACTAGTTATCCAGGCGCAATTTGATACCATAGCAACATCAACGGTTCAAATACAAACAAACAAATCAAAGTGAAATTAGAAAAATAATGTCAGATGTGCAAAGTTCTTCGTTTTGTGGTGTCCCCGAAGATGTAAAAAAGCAGCAGCAGGTATGAGAAAGAATATGAAGACTTTATAGCTCATAAATTTGTGTTGTCATTTAAATAACGTCCACGGCCGTTATTATAACGGCCAAGGCCTTTACGCCTGTCATATCGATCAAGCAGACAGTACTGATAAATGTCAATAACACAGAGGTATTACAAAAATGTATTAACCAGCCTGTTACGATGTCGTAATACCGGTACACGGATGCATTTCTGCTGAAGACGCATCCTTAGAGATAAGATAGCTACGCTCCGCTCCATGCATGTACGATTAATAAAACACAGAATTATTCTAGCGGTCATAGCTTTAACATTGTCAGACGTTAGGTAATTAATCAATAAAATAGTGTTTTTTTTAAAACTTATTTGTTATGTAAAAACCCATAACTGGCGCAGTCTGGCAGGATTCTCAAAACGGGAGGACAAAAAGCGCGAATTCCGTTCCGATTAATCGGTTTGTTTGACGATCCACGCCCCACAAACATCTGACCACCATCGAGGGAACTCCGAGGGAGTCTAGCATCGACACCTTCAGGACCCACCGACGAGACGGAGAGCCCGAAGAAATCTAGCATCGATACCTTCAGGAACCCGTAGTCGAGAAAAAAAAAACATGCAGACCGCATTAGCGCTGTAAGTCCACTCCTTTAATAATTAAAAATCCTTCCACATGAAGATTGATTTCCTTTAATTAATAATAATTAAACAAAGTAAAAAAAAAACTTTCAAGTTAAATATTCGAATAAGCTTTAAAGTTAATGAGAAGAGAAAGAAGTAGAAGTCCAATACAAAGAGTAATAATTCAAGTAGAGATGGCACTGCCACATATTAAAAAAATCCACTTAGACTCAATCCCGAATTTCGACGGAAATCCGGCAGCGCTAGCAATATTTATTCAATCAAGCGAATACATTATCCAAACGTTCACAGATAGAGCGAACGCTGATAACCCGCAGAATGAATTTTTATTACGAGCAATAATCGGTAAATTAACAGGTAGAGCTTTAAATTTAGTTGGTAGTAGAGGTAACTTAAATAATTGGCTTGCAATTAAACAATTACTGTTACAATTCTTTGCTGACCAGAGAGATGAAAATTGTTTGATAGGAGACCTATTACAAATTAAACAAGAAAGAAACGAAACCGTAATAAATTTTGGTAACAGATGTCAAGACATCTTAAGTTTATTGTTAACAAATATTCAACTAACGGAACCCGATCCGAACGCAAGACAAATTAAAACAAATCTGTATTCTAACCAAGCATTAAATGTATCTTTAAGAGGCCTACACAACAATTTGCCAATCAGATTAAAAAATCCTAATACATTAGAACAAGCTATTGCATTTGTAATACAGGGGGAACATTTCTCGTATGCTCAGCATAGTATTATGCGCAATACCAATAAAAATCAAGATTTTTCTATAAGTCGCAATAATCTCCGACCACCGCAAAGAAATAACTATCAATATAATCATAATACAAATCCAACGCATAACAAATCATTGCCAATCGTAAAATCAAATCCATTCAATAACCCCCTTCAACAAAATACACGCCAAAATTATCAAAATACATTTAGACCAAATAACTTTCAAAACCCCAGACCAAATTACTTTCAAGCACCCAGACCAAATTACTTCCAACCCCCGAGACCGTTCAATAATTATAACATGAATTATAACCAAAATAAACAACCTAATTCAAACTATAAACCCGAACCAATGGATACCTCATCTGGTAACACCAGAAGAACCGCATTTAAACAAAACAATATATTTAAACCAACTGGCAATCGAAATTTTGTATCACAAGAGTTATTTCATCAAGACATAGATGACGAATTTCAAGAGGAGACATATAATTATCACCAAAATTACGAAGATCAAGATCAAGAAAATTACTATCAAGAAAATGAAAATTATAACACAACGGACCACCGCGATGATGAATACGAAAATTTTCACATAGCAGGCCCTTCCCACAATCAAAACGTAATACACCTTACAACTTTAAATAACCCCGAATTACCATTTATTAAAATCCCCCATGTTAATTTAAAATTCATGATAGATACAGGATCATCAAAAACATTAATGAGCCCAAGAACAGTATAAAAATATTACACCAATTTCATTCAAGAGCAACCATTTAAAATTAAATCCGCTCATCAGACAACAACTCATAGATACGTAGTTCACATCCCATTACCTAAAATTTTTAAGACAAAAAGTAACTTCACTTTTCATGTTTTCGAATTGAATAATAACTACGATGATTTAATCGGCATGGACCTATTAAAACATTTGAAAGCCAACATCGATTTAAAAAGAAATGTATTATACACTCAAAATGTCCCCATACCCATCTATTTTGAAATCCCAAAATCAAAATCATTTAAATTAGAACCGAGACAGCAACGACTAATAAAAGTCCCTGTAAATTCACAATTAAATCATGGAATAATTGAGTACACAAAATTAGACGACGGTATTGAAATCCCGCAACGTTTAGTTGCAATAAAAAATCGCGAAACTTTATTAACAATTACGAACAGTAACGACGTACGCGAAATAAATATTCAACCATTAAATATTACGGAAATTGAAACTCAAGAATTAATACAAGAATTAGAAGACGACTTTACAGCACATTCAGTGAGTGAAAATCAAGAATCATCAGGTATAAAAATATCATCAGACATAATTGATTCAAAACAGAATCAATATTTCATCTATGAAGTATACATACAACCAAAACCAATAAAGATAGAAACTTTAGGAAAAATAAAAAGGTACCATATCCAGATCTCCAAAGAAAACAATGATCAAGAAATTATAAAATTCTTAAAAGAATTCACACCCGAAAATAAAAAATACTTTTTCCATTTTGAATCAGAAAATTTGTTTAATTTGTTTCATTCAATAAAATTGTAAATAAATTATTTAATAAAAAAGGACCAGATATAATATATTGCACTGAACGAAGAGAACTTTTACACGAAGCCGACCTAATACTAATAATAATAATAATAAGACCAATCATCGAAGAGTCACGGAAACACTCAAACAATTACAAAGAAAATATTATTTCCAACTAATGCAAGAACACGTTACAAATTACATAGCTAATTGTGACGTATGTAAAAAAAGTAAATACGAAAGAAATCTCCCCAGAATAGAAATGATGTTAACTGACAGACCACATCGACCCTTTGAAAAAAATACACATGGATGTATACACGGTAGAAAATACAAAATTCTTAACTTTCGTTGACGCTTTCACTAAATTAGGACAAGCAATTGAACTAAAATAAAAAAATCCACAGACGTCTTAAACGCAGTAATTACATACTTTTCATACTACGGAACGCCCGAAACCATAACAACCGATCAAGGACTAGAATTCTATAACCATATAATAAAAGAATTACTAGAAGCACACAAAATTAAAATACATTTTAGCACAGCTAATCACCCTGAAACTAACGGATTAATAGAAAGATTTCATTCAATTATAGGAGAACACCTAAGACTATTAAAAACCAAACATAATGAACCAATCAATCAACTAATAAAATACGCGGTCATTGCATACAATAATTCAATACATTCGAGTACAAATTTAACACCTTTAGAACTAACACTAGGACACACAAAACTGAGAGACCCCTTTGATTTGCTTTATGACAAACAAATGTATAGCGATTACTTACAAAAACATAAAGAAAAATTATCACTAACTTATGAAAAAATTAATGAAAAATACTTGCAAAATAAAGAAAAAAATAGTCAATAAAAGGAACGTGCAATGTAACAACCCATTTAAAGAAGGACAAACTGTCTATGAAACGAGCTATAAATACAAACGAAATAAAACCGGTGAAAAATTTAATGGACCATTTAAAATAATAAAATTACCAGCAGGAAATCGAGCAATAATACAGAAAATTGGTCAAAACGTAAATTCAAAATCAGGACGGACAGTCCATCAAAAAAATCTAAGATAGCCGATTGTTACAGGCTCACCATCATCATCTTCGCCGAAGCCATCAACTTCACGAGATGCACCCGAATAAAATTCGATCACATCAACGACAATCCCGCAATGTTACCCTTAAAATTAGGAAAAGCTTAAAACACTAAAGATCAATGGACAATAATACAAATTTATGATTTATCAAACTTAAATATTGAATTCAATAAATTAACCAATAATTATCAAAAATTAAATACATCTTTTTACAATACGAAGCATGGACCTGCCTATGCCAATGAAATGTATAATTACAGATATTTGCTAGATTATAAAATCAGTCAAACTCAACATAAGTTCTCACAAATAACACCATCAACAAAAATTAGACAAAAAAGAGGTTTAATTAATGGACTAGGTTCCATATGGAAATCAATAACAGGAAATTTAGATCGAGAAGACGCTGATAGATATGATAAAGTAATTATCCAATTAAAAGATAATCAGAAAAAAATTGTAAACGTACCGGACCAACAAATTAGCTTAACTCAAAGAGCCCTACATGTATTTAACGATTCAATGGTAAAATTACAACATAACCAAATTCGTTTGAATGAAAGAATATTACAAATAAGTGACATAATGGAACAAATTCGCATTGAGATAGTAGAAAACCATACATTTATTATGAGAAATGCTATTTTTAACCAATTACTAGCATCAATTGAGATAATATCACCGATACTAAATACAATCGAAAATGCTATTACTTTCTCGAAACTAAATACTCTACATCCATCAATTATTGATTATGATGAGTTAAAATTTGAACTAAAACGACTAAATTCTAAAACAGGACAATTCAAAATACCATATAATATTGACGATGAAAATATTAATAATTACTATTCAATAATTAATTTGAAAGCTTACGTGAGCAAAAATGAAATCATTTTTATATTAGAGATACATTTAGTAGAGAGGCTCTCTTACAATTATTATCAATTATATCCTTTACCAATGTCAATCCAAGATAACTACAACATAATTATTCCCAAATCCAAATACCTAATACTAAGTGAGACGTATTACGTGCAAACGAATATTCCATGCAAAGAAGTCACCCAAATGAACTACCTGTGCTACGCAGAAACAACAACACCATTATCAACGGATAACCCATGTGAAGTAAATTTAATCAATTTTGCTAATAAATATGACAACTGTGAAATAACTAAAACGCAGATAAAATCAATAAAAACTCTTCAATAAAACTTTTCAATAATAAGTGGTTAATAATTACTGAAAATCAAACAACAGTATCAAGCAAATGTGAAAACAACGACGATAAATTAGTGCTACGCGGCACCTACATCGTAACAATTCCTAACTCATGTGAGTTACACATCGATAAAACAATATTAAAAACTTATCGAAACATCAAAAACCAGATTAAGCACGTTAATCTTCCCAATATTAAAATAAATCAAGACGACAACAACAACAGAATGAATACGCCAATTATCCCGATTCAACTGGATGACATCAATTTAAACTATCTGAAGAAGATCGACGTTCAACTTCAACATACCAGGCAGCAGCTTCAAGCAGTCGAACCCGCGACATTTCATTACGATAATATTAGTGTTTACACGATTTTAATTTGCATAATGTGCATGATACTTGTATTATATATTTTCAGAAAATTCTACCCATGCTTAAGGGAAAAAAATAACAAAAATGTCAGAAAAATAAATGACCCTCTTAATGAGATTGAACTGAAAAATTAAGGTGATCAACCCTAATTTTTCCTCTTATGCGGGGATGTGTTACGATGTCGTAATACCGGTACACGGATGCATTTCTGCTGAAGACGCATCCTTAGAGATAAGATAGCTACGCTCCGCTCCATGCATGTACGATTAATAAAACACAGTATTATTCTAGCGGTCATAGCTTTAACATTGTTAGACGTTGGGTAATTAATCCCAACGTAATAGTGTTTTTTTTTAAATTTATTTGTTATGTAAAAACCCATAACTAGCCTTTTTGTGAATAAAAACAAAGTGCAGTAATGGTACTTTATAAATCAAGTTTTATTATTGCAGACAGATATTGTGTAGAATGACCGAGAGTCCCAGCGCTTTTTGCAATTTTTCCCGGTTTTGTAGACCGGGAAATTGACGATTCGAGTGCGCGGAATGTCACTTCCCACGCAGTGAGTACAAAAAGTACAATTTAACGTACTTTACCCAATCATTAAGGACAAAGGACATAATTCTCAAAGAAAGTACTGTTGTCCTAAAATAAGTACATATGGTCACCATAGCTATAGCAAACACGTAAGATCTAGCGAATTAAGGTACATATATTAATATACTACTTACTATTCCATTGTTCGATTGTTGCTATATTATATTGGAGCCACGCGTTCCCTAGAACCTGAATCAGCAGTTGTCATCGTTGAAGACGTGGATCTTCCCGAGAAAACCGCTGACGCCAAGGTCGCGGCCGAGCCAACACACGGCAATTAGATAATAAGAATTCACTTTATGTTACGCATTCATTAGATGTAGTTCGCTGTTCAAAATAAAAATAAATTAACTTTTTAAAAACTAAGTCACAACTCCCGGAATCGTAATTGGCGCAGTCACGGTAGGATTGCCCAACAATCAATTGTAACAATTGATTGGTATATTTTAATATTTTGTGGCGCAATCGAACACGTAATTTCTAAAGTACGGTAGACCTTTGCATAGCATACGGACTTCTACCGCATAGAAATTCGAATTCGAGTGAGTGAATTGAGTAGCTCACACCGCGAAAGTGACGAGTTAAGAACAGTGCTGAAGGCGAAGACGCTGCGTTCGCTGACCAGAGGAACGACTTCTCGAACCCGAGACTTCCGAGGCAGAAGACATCGCATCGCGATCATCGTCCAGAGGATCGACTTCTCGAACCCGAGACTTCCGAGGCAGAAGACATCGCATCGCGATCATCGTCCAGAGGATCGACTTCTCGAACCCGAGACTTCCAAGGCAGAAGACGTTGCATCACCTGTCCATAGGATCGACTTCTCGAACCCGAGACATCCGAGGCAGAAGACGTTGCATCACCTGACCATTGGATCGACTTCTCGAACCAGAGACCTCCCGAGCCAGATGAAAACGCTACTACTTTGGTGAGTACATAAATGTCAATTAACGACGGTGGTAATTCAGATTGCGAATCGTGTTTGAGCGATATCGAAGAAAACAACCGTCACGATAGTTTAATCGACGAGATCAGTACATCCTTCGATAACTTGCAACTATCAAGTGGAACTAACAACAATAATAATAATTTAAGTAGCTCCACGATGGCACAGCCACAATTTAAAAGCGAGTACTTGCAAATGGTGCCGGAGTTTAACGGCAACCTAAATAACTTAAATGATTTCATTTTGAATTGCGAGGAAATAATCGCGCAATTTTATGACGTTAATGTAAATACATTTCAAAACAAATTCATAGTCAACTCGTTAAAAAATAAAATCACAGGAAAGGCAAAATGCGACATTTCCACGTACACCATTAACACTTGGCTAGATTTAAGAACAGCCCTCTTAGCAACTTATGCTGATAAAAGGGACCTGCAAACTCTAACTATCGAATTATGCGAATTGCACCAGAATAGGTTAACACCTATACAATTCTTTAATGAAATTCAGGCCAATCTTAATTTACAAATTGCATTTTGCAATAATAAATTCAATCATATTAAAGCTCAATACTCGATAGAAAATAGTTTGTCATTGGGTTTACGAATCTTCCTAAAAAATTTAAATAAACCATTGGGTGATTTTGTCACCACACGTAACCCGAATACGTTACAGGAAGCATTAAACATATTGGTTAATGACTTTCAAATCAACGATAAAATCAAAACAAATAATCTTCCAATAAAAATACAACACAACAAACCCCAATCACCACCTGCCCTTAATCGAACACCTAATCAATATCAGAGATCAAACAATGCAAATGCCAACGTTTTTACTCCGAGAAATAATTTCACCCCGCGTTACAAACCAACCCCCATGAGCACGAACACGCGTAATTCGTTTGTCCCGCCCACGCAACACAAGCAACCGTACAGACCATTCCAACAAAATCGGAATTATGTAACCGAAGAACTGTACAATGTAAACGAGCCTCCTTGCTCTTACCCCGACCCACTCGAGCGCTCGGAATCGCAAGACGAAGAACAGGAAGAATGCGATCATACCGATATGAATGAAACCGATTTTTTAGATCTAACCACGCTAGAAAACCGAACGACATAACATTGCTAAACTTAAACTACGCGCAATCCCAGTTACCCTACATCATCATTCCATTCGAAAATTTTTCACTAAAATGCTTAATTGATACCGGATCGACAAAATCTTTCATTTCACCAAAAATTGCGATGAAATACTTTTCTAAGTCTATAAAAAATGATCCTTTTGTTATAACAACAGCTCATGGTACCAGTGCAGAAAGATTTAGCATCTCAATACCTTGCCCGAAATTATTTAACTTTAAAGAAAAAATTAAATTTCACTTATTTTATTTTCATACCTTTTTTGATTGCCTTTTAGGATTAGATAATCTGCAACATTTTTCCGCGCTTGTAGATCTCAAAAACAACAAGCTGATTACATCCAACAGTGAAATCAATATAAATTACAAAAAAACATCTGAATGTAATAATTGTATACAAATAGAACCACGCGTAGAAAAAATAATTACCTTAAATATTAAGAACGTTTCAAACGGAACGGCAGTAATACCGTACAAAAAAATCAGAGAACTAGAAATACCAGAATGCTTCGTTTCGGTGAGAAACAACCAAGCACAATGCTCGATTTTAAACCGATCAGAAAAATATGTATCACTCGATCTATCGGAACCAATCACCGTGATCCCGGGAAAGGATTTTGAAGTCCCTAATAACACCCAAGGTACTAACTTAAATAATTTCGACGCTTTATCACGAATTCCAAATTTAAACGTAAACGAATCAAAAGAAACACCTTTTATAAATTACATGCAGAAAATCAATAATGAAACCGAAAACCAATCTATAATAGTAGAGCCCGGTTCGGACCATGAAGACGATGTATCAGATCACGATCAGACAGTTCACACAAACCTAGAAGATCCTGTTGTCACCATTCCCATCTCCGACACCCCCGTGAATTATGGCAACAACCAAATCATATTTACTCCCGTCAAATTCGAACCTTTACCTCCGCTTGTACAAAGAATATTTAAATCTAAACAAAGAATATCAGTACAGATTTCCAGTAACAACTTTGAAACAGATATAATTAATTTCATAAAGGAGTATATAGCCCCCAAAGCTAAATATCACTTGTACTTCGAAAACGATGCATTATACATGAAATTCAGCAAAACACTGCAAAACCATTTTAACAATTCAAAGTTCAATTTTCTTAAATGTACAAAATTATTAACGGATATCGAAAATCCAGACGATATTCAAAATCAAATCCAAATTTACCACGAAGGTAAAACCAACCATAGGGGCATAACCGAAACCGAACAAAAACTAGCAAAGGTTTTCTATTGGCCCAAAATGCAAGAATCAATAAGAGACTACATAAACAATTGCGATATTTGCAAGGTAGTAAAATACGATAGAAACCCGTTGAAACTAAAGTTCAACATAACACCCACACCAGCCAGACCGTTTGAGATCGTCCACATGGACGTACTGACCTACAACAATAACAAATTTCTAACGCTGATAGACACATTCTCCAAGTATGCTCAGGCATATTTATTACAATCCCTACAAAGTATAGAAATCGCAAATAAATTCCTCATCTTTTTATCACATCATACCACTCCCAAGATGATAATAACCGATAACGGTGCCGAATTCAACAACAACATGTTCAAAGAGCTCCTGAGCTTACACAGGATACAAATCCATTTCTGCAGCCCTGGCCACCCAGAAAGCAATGGCCCAATCGAACGCTTTCATTCAACACTCCTAGAACATATAAATATTTTCAACAACCGCAAAGAATTTAAAAACGATCCGATAGAAGTCAAAGTACTCTATTCCATAATCGCGTATAACAACTCGATACATTCAGTTACCAAATTTACGCCGTATGAAATAATTTATGGGCATATTAACCCAGATTCACTAATAGATATCGATTTGGAAAACCATCTCCAATCAAACTATTGTCAAAAACACAAAGATAAGACTCTTAAATTATATGAGATTATTAACGACTCATTAAAACGCCAAAAGGAAAAACTAATAAGCAAATTAAACGTAAATAGAGAAGATCTCCCGGAAATCCCCCAAAAAGTTTTTGCTAAAGACCCGATCAGATCCAAAACAAAAAATCGTTACAAGAAAACAACAGTCATCGAAACAAATCCTAGAAAAAAAACATTCACACCACAAATCGATGAGCATAAAACTGGCCGAAAATACCACAAATTACACATAGCTAACATTAAGAGGCCAACAGTAACTGCAAAAATTGTTCCAGGACCATCTACGTTACAGCTGGACAATGCATAAAGGATGTTGGAAACAATCCAGGTATCCTTCCGATAAAACTAGGAACCGCAAGCTTACAATCATCAACACACATGGTTACTCATTTCTTTGATTTGAAAAACCTCATCTCGGAATATACGCGCTTACGTAGCCAATACTACACTTATACCAATATTACTCTTGTCAATTTAAACTACCAAAACGAACTTCACAATTACAACAAAATCGCTAAGTACACGATTAGTATGATAGATGAAAAATTAGTCATTTTTACTGCTAGAAGACGAACTAGACGTGGACTCATAAACGGACTAGGTTCTATTATGAAACAAATCACCGGCACTCTAGACCATGACGACGAAGAACACTTCGATGTAATTTTTAACCACCTAAAACAGAATCAAAATCAAGTTATAAACCAAATAAACAGACAATATTCAATCAATAACGAAATAATGCGAAAATTCAATAATACAGTTAAAACTATAGAAGACAACGAGTCTCTCTTAGGCAAAAAATTAAACCATCTTCAATTAATAATTAAATTTACGGAAGATCACGAAGTTCTGGCATATACGAAAGATTTGATAAACCAAATGATAAACTTGTTCCAAATAATTTTAGAAATTTTGCAAGATATTGAAAATTCAATTACATTTTGTAGATTAAATGTGCTTCACCCAAGTATACTGACTAGTTCGGAACTACTAAACGAACTAAACAAAATTTCTACGTTTTACAATAATCAGTTACCCTTGCCAATCACTTCCGAAAACATATTTAATTACTAAATTTTGATCAAGCCAAAGTGTATGGTCAAAGACAACAAAATAATTTACTTTTTGCCTATTCCTTTAATAGATAAAAAGACGTATAATCTGTATTATTTCTTATCAGTTCCAAATAAATACCTCAACATTATCTTACCATCGACTAAGTACGCAATCCAATATAAATCTGAAATACTACCGTTGTCTGATATTTGTGTACGCACTTCATACACCTACCAGTGTAGCAGCAACCAAATAATAATAAGGAATACTACGTGCGAGAAGAACCTCCTACTCAATAACTCTATTAAGGGATGCACTTCGACAAAACTAAATGTCTATGAAAATTTTGTTGAATATATCCCCGAACTAAATCAATACCTTGGAGTTTTTGTCAATGAAGAAACAATTCGGGAAAATTGTAATACTAGCTGGTCCACCTACACCAAAACAGGCACCTATCTGTTCAACAATGCAAATTGCAAGGTCTTGATCAGAGGAAGGCCCCTAGTATTCGGCGACGAAACGAAAGGACAGCCAATACACCTCGAATAATTGATTGTTCCCCATGACGGCATCAAAAGACAGGACCTTCCAGAACTTAAAATCAAACACATCCAGCTAACGAAACTTGATAATAACATCCAGCCCATTCAGCCAATTCCAGACGATTGGGAATTTCACCAGGCCCACCGTTGGAGTACCCTAATCATATATTTAATATTAGCTGTTGCAGGAAGTTGTCTAATCTACAGAAAATTCTACAAGAATCGAACACGGAACACCGCCACCCCGCACCCCGCACCAGGTGGTGTCAATTTCTAAAACACCACTTCAGGTCATCGGAGCTTCCCACATGAACGGGAGGTATTATATTGGAGCCACGCGTTCCCTAGAACCTGAATCAGCAGTTGTTATCGTTGAAGACGTGGATCTTCCCGAGAAAACCGCTGACGCCAAGGTCGCGGCCGAGCCAACACACGGCAATTAGATAATAAGAATTCACTTTATGTTACGCATTCATTAGATGTAGTTCGCTGTTCAAAATAAAAATAAATTAACTTTTTAAAAACTAAGTCACAACTCCCGGAATCGTAATTGCTACTCATTACTTTCCACAACAGTCTACGAATGACAGTAGTGAACGTCCCAAATCAAATACAAAACATGGCACAACTAAGCATAAAAAATCCTAATATGACCACTACACCTACTCAAAAATATTAAAAGTATAAGTGAAATTTATGCCGTCTGTTTTGTAATGTACGAGTATTTAGCTTTGTTGCAATGCGTTGTTGCATTGTCACAAAATTGTGAATTGTCTCACACTCTGGTATCCTCTACGTGTCACTTATTTATTACAATATCTTCACGAGTCGGCGTCATTATATTTTATTACACTATTATTTCGTGTGAAACGTGCTGCATTATTATTGGAATTAGAAACCACGTTCAGTTACGAGATGAATTTGCTGTCAATGTTTCCCTCAAGGTTGAGATAATTTGTTTGTGTTCTCGCGCAGATCTGCTCCATTATGAGATGGTATAATAACACCTAAGCACGAGAAACGTACACGTGCTCACTTTGGCTTTGTATACATATAATTATCTTACTGCATGCAGCGCTCAGAGGTAATTTGCATCTATATTTCACAAATGCAATAACAGTATTGTAGCACGAGCTAGATTATGATCCTCAAAGAAATAAGATCGTTATAATTTATCTTATTGTATGTATTGAGATTAAAAAAAAAAGAAAAATATATTTTGTATTTAGAAACGAGCTGACGTAAATATGTTTGCTACACCTCTAGAGTGTATTTGTTTTAAGCTTTAAAACAATGCATCACAACGTAGGGGTGTAAATTAAAATTTGTACTAAAAGTTAAAGTCGTTAGGCGGAGGGGGTAATATTTTATATTCAATTAACATAGTTTTTAACATCTGCCTCAAAACTGGTTCGACTTGTTTTTTTTTTGTTTCATTTAAAGGAACTTAGATTTGTTCAATATAAATTGTTTTGGAAATTTTCAATTTTTTTTTTCAAAACGTATCAACAATTAAAAAAAATATTTTTACTTGATTAAGTACTTTTTAAGCTTTAAAATGAGGTATCGCAAGGAGGTAGGTGGTTCGGTTTTAAATTTCAAAGTGGGGGTGGTTAGGGAGGAGGGAATGACACTTAAAATTTATTTGACGTGGTTTTTTCCCCTTCCAAAAGTGTCGATGAAAAAAATATGTCGATGTTTGTTTAATTTTTATCAAGTTAGCTTGGATTCAAAAGTTATTGACACTGACTAGTTTTGAAATGTACACATGGTATATATTCAAATCAGCTTAAAAAAATCTTAATTAGTTCCATAAACATATTTTTTGTTATACAGTCAACAACAAAAAAACATAATACTAATTTTAAAACTAATTGTAAGTGCAGTTGATGCAAACCATGAATTTAGAATCCTTAAAGTTAACTTTTTGCTGATTTATCAGCTTCGTTTCTTTTTTTAAACTTGGGAAATATTCTGAAATTATTTTATGTGGATTTTGAATATTTTTAAAAACATTTATACACTGTAATTTCTATAGTTTTCTTTTTTCCTTTTTGTAACATTTGTCACATAGTGCACGCAGTTTCTGATTTTTTTTATACATCTGATATTTTTATTAACATTTTGGAACTTTTCAATCGGGACTGCGAACCGGAAATGAACCGAAAACAGGGAACCGGAAAAAACCGTTAATTTTGTCGGAACGAAAACCGGAGCCTAACCGAAATAAATCGGTTTTTAAATATTCACAAAAATAAACAAAAAATAAAAATCAATCACTCGGAACTGAACCGAAAACCGTTATTTTTGCCGAAATGAATACCGAAACCGAACCAATATTTATTTTTTATTGAACAGGAACGAAAACTGAAATAGAAAAAATAACGGTTCCAAGCTCTGGTTTTCTTTGCATATTTGGAGAATTTTCAATTTGCATAATTTTCTCTGACATCGTTATGAAAATGTTTGTAATTTCATTGAAACTTGTCATATTCTATCGAAATTGGTAAAAGTTAATGTATTTATTTGCATATTTTGATAATTAATTTGATATGATAATATGATGGAACATTTTTATGCAACTTCATTGAAATTTTCTAGTTTAACCGTAATATTAGCCGAAATGAATATAGAAACCGAACCAATATTTATGTTTTTAATTGAACTGGAGCGAAAATTGAAATAGAAAAAAATAACGGTTCCAAGCCCTGGTTTTCGTTACATATTTGAAAATTTTTCAATTTGCATAAATATTTCTGACATTTTATGAATTGTTGTGTAATTTCATTAAAACTTGTTATCTAATTAAAACTTATTCTATCGAAATTGCTAAAAGTTTAGGGTATTTATTTGTATATTTTTATAATTAATTTGTTTTAATTAATTAAAAAATGATATGATAATATGATGGAACGGTTTTATGTAACTTAATTGAAATTTTCTAGTTTAACAGTTATTTTTGCCGAAATGAATACCGAAACGGAACCAATTTTTTTTTTTTTAATTGAACCGGAGAAAAGACTGAAATAGAAGAAATAACGGTTCCAAGCCCAGGTTTTCGTTACATATTTGAAAATTTTTCAATTTGCATAAATTTTTCTGACATAGTTATGAATTGTTGTGTAATTTCATTAAAACTTGTCTTATTCTATCGAAATTGCTAAAAGTTTAGAGTATTTATTTGTATATTTTGATAATTAATTTCATATGATGATAATATGATGGAATATTTGTATACAACCACATTGAAAGTTTCTAGTTTAACCGTTAATTTTTTTTTAATTGTACCGGAGCGAAAACTGAAATAGAAAAAATAGCTGTTCCAAGCCCTGATTTTTGTTACATATTTGAAAATTTTTCTTCAGTTTCAGAAACACATTTTTGAAATTCACTAAAGTATTCTCAATTTCTAAACCTGAAAGTTTAGAATATTTATTTTTATATTTTGATAATGAATTTTATATGATAATATGATGATGTTTTATGTAACTTTTTTTTTCCTGAAACCCCATTTTGAAATTTATTACAATATTGGCAGTTGTTTAGAAACTGTTTCTTCTAAGCTCACTTTTGATATGTTTATTGAAATTTTAGACTCATTTGATGGAACATTCGAAAAAATTTGGATTAAACTTTCACATAATTTTTTTTGGCAACTTCTGAAATCTTTATAAAATTTCATGAACATATTGTCTGTGCGGAAAACCGGGAATCGGGAAAAAATCGTTATTTTTGTCGGAACGAAAACCGAAGCCGAACCGAAAAAAAATCTGTATTTAAATATTTAAAAAAAACCAAAATAAATATCAATCCCTCGGAACTGAACCGAAAACCGAAAAAACCGTTATTTTTACCGAAATGAATATCGAAACTCCACCAGTATTTATTTTTTAATTGAACAGGAACGAAAACTGTAATAGAAAATATAACGGTTGCAAGCTCTGGTTTTCGTTGCATATTTGGAAAATTTTCAATTTGCATCAATTTCTCTGACATCGTTAAGAAAATGTGTGTAATTTCATTGAAACTTGTCATATTCTATCGAAATTGGTAAAAGTTAATGTATTTATTTATTAAATTTTTCTTCAGTTTCAGAAACACATTTTTGAAATTCACTGAAGTATTCTCAATTGTTCAGGTTTAGAAATTGAGAAAACTTCAGTGAATTTCAAAAATGTGTTTCTGAAACTGAAGAAAAGTTTTCAAGTATGGATTTATTTTAGGATATTTATTTTTATATGTTGATAATGAATTTTATATGATAATATGATGATGTTTTTGCAATTTTTTTTTCCTGAAACCCCTTTTTGAAATTTATTACAATATTCGCAGTTGTTTAGAAACTGTTTCTTCTAAACTCACTTTTGATATGTTTATTGAAATTTTGGAGTTTTTTTATGGCATATTCGAAAAAATTTGGATGAAATTTTCACGTAATTGTTTTTGGCAACTTCTGAAATCTTTATGAAATTTTAATGCAAATCATTATCTATGCAAATTTTGATATTTTTATTCTATATTTTTGTTTGAATAAATTGTATTATTCATTCCAGTTATAGAATCAATATCTTGTAAAAGTAGATCAGGCCCGCATAGAATTTTCAAAATTCCAATGTGACTCTTCTGCCAAAAAGTTTGGGGACTTATGCTCTACTAATGCAGCTGAAATACCGCAGTAGGCTACAGATTATAATTCTCAAAGCAAACTCAAAGCACATTTCAAACGTAAATCATTTAACTGTCAAAGTTCATTTAACCTGTTGATTGTGATGAAATATAAAACTGTCTTTTGTTTTAAATGATATTTCATTTGCAATTATTTTAAATTACAATTCAATAAATTTGATTTCGCCATAGACATCGTAATTTAGTAAATTATTAACTAAATTACGATGTGTCTATGGCGATATCAAAAATCGACTTCAAAATTATACTTAAAATATTTGCAGTTCCATTGTCATTATAAGTTAGTTCTTACATAAATTGCAATGTCAATAATTATTGTGCACCTATCGATACGATGATGGTTCCCTAAATATATTACTTTTGGTGATGTGAATTACATCAACATGTTTGAAATTTTCCAGAGTACATACATAACGTGTCTCTTAGCCAACTAATTATATGATAGTAAGTAAATAATATGATATACAATTATTATGCAGTGGAACCGAATATCTTCCACCCTAAAATAATAACCATTATACACATGTATTCTATAACTTTATTCTCTCAAGTTAGCTATTAGGAGATCAGTCATCAATTTAGCTCTATTCTGTAATATTTCTACTATAAATGCATGCCGTAGTTTTTCTATCATGAATAAAACAAGAATAATAGCAAGAACAATAGAATAGCTTGAATAAAACAAAGCAAAATACAGTGTGAACAGAGTAATGGATAACAGAGGGGCAACTTTTTTAGTATGCAGTTTAGAGAAAAAAAGTTGGAGTTTAGAAGAAAAAAAATATCTTTGAATGCAGAACTCGTACGTCTGTGGTGGCTCATGAATCACTTGTTTTGTAGCTTTGTTTATCCTACCTTTCAATCTTCTTCCCAGTTCTCTTTAATTTCAAAAGTATTGCTGTTTACTGTATACCAGGTCTATTCGATGCAACGAAATTGCTATTGGCGTATTTGTTTAAAGTCAAATATTGATCTAATGTGTTTTGTGTCTGATATTGAATACCGTATTTATTCCCCAGTTCTAATAATGACTTTATACCTTCTATTATTACATTTTTGCGTCAAGAAGTTGCAGCAAACGCCACATCTGGCGTCCTGTGTTTGATATTCGCTGTAGAAGTTATTGAAAATATAAGGCTCACTCGATCATAGCTTTGTGTGATATTGGCGTCCGTCCTTTGTTTCTGTAGAACTTACAGACTGAAAGTAATTTACTTGCATTTAGATAATCAATTATCCCCAAGCCGTGCACATCATAGCATAAAAATAAAGCGTTAAATGGCACCGAGTTGTCAGCTTGAATGGAAAAACCACTTGGACCGTTCCGCCCACATTTTCCGAGAACTGTATTTCCTTCATTAATTTCTCGCTAATCGGTATTATATGAAAACAAACTAGTTACGTAAACTGTATACACGTTCAGGACAATTTAACATCACACTTGGATGAGCTCACGAAAGCGTGAAAAATCTTATTCGCGCTTTACTGACCATACATAGTTTTTGAGTTAATATAATTGCAATGAAGTGGCATTAAAAACGAAAGCGTTTTATGCCAAATTTGTATTTGGGATAAGAATTTGCACGATATTTGCCACGGTTTTCACACGTTGCATAATTGGCTTGATTAATCGTTCGTAAAAGTCGCAATGGATTAGTTAATCGATGGCGCCCTGATTTTTTTTTTTGCGTATTGGAAAGTTCCCAAAATTTTAATTGAGAAATGTAAATATATATTTCAACGGCTCGCTCCAAATATAGCATATGCCACCACATTTTTTTTATCAGTTTATAGATCATGAAACGGTCTATAAATAATATGCCGAAATCCTACAAAACGGAAAGTACAGATTTAAGTAACTGAGTGATGTTATAATATTAAATACCACCGAAATATATCAATGATAATTATATTATAATTTAAACCGATCATGCCATTCGATTCTATCAAATGCGATTCGAATCAAATAGAAATATACAGAGTGTTTAAGCAAGTGGTGTGAACGTTTCCAACTAGTTCCAAGAAATAATAACAAATAACGACAATTGAAAAAATCTAGTTAAATTATTTGCTTGTATCCAGGAAGCATTTCAGCAATGTTGCAAGACATATTTGATACAAGACCTGTGGCTATAACAGTGTTCACAACTTTGGTGCATAAACTATTTTAAGTACTACTTGAACAATTACAATCATTTAAAATTAAATATCGGCAGTCGGATGTTAGGATTTGGGTGTCACAAACCCTGTAGATCTGGGGATGGGCGGACGGTAAGAGGTGCTTAGCCTCGGAGAAACACATAACTTTTTTTACCTTGGTAAAACAGATTTTTTGTACTGATAAAAAAAATTTTTTTTCACCAAGTTAAAAAAGATTTTTTACCGGTAAAAAGGATATTATTTTACCTTGGTAAAAAAAGAACAATGTAGCCTCGGACGAACATATATTTTTTAAACCTTGGTAAAATAATAAATAAATTCGATATAACTCCAATTATAATGTGATTATGGATAATATAATTTTATTTTCTTCCATTTTTGGTCCATCACATTTTACAAATACATCGATTTTTTTAATCATCAATTCTTATTCAAATTCAAGAATGTATTTTAAAAAATCAAATGATTTCAATCGTTATGTAAATCAATTGATTTAAATCACATCTAAACTAGCAACAACTGATCAGAAATATAAAAAATTAAATAAATCATGATTTTTTTTTAAATGTGTTTTTTTTAATTTACTTTTTAAATCATGGTTTATTCCAGACCTGATATACAGTTCTTTGATACATGACACAATGATGTGTATTATGACTAGTAGTGCAAATATAATATTTTTATAAACACATAACTTTTTTGACCGTGTTAAAAAAGATGTTTTTTACCGGCAGAAAAGACTATTTTTTACCATTAGAAAAATATACTTTTTTTACCAAGTATAAAAAGATAATTTTTGTACCGGTAAATAGTATACTATTTTTCCCTAGGTAAAAAGAGAACAATGGAGCCTCGGACGAACATATACTTTTTTTACCTTGGTAAAAAAATAAATTATTATAGGTTGGTGTGATTTAAATCAATTGATTTTTATCATGATTTAAGTCATGATTTAAATCAAATAATGTTTTTAAATAAATCATTAATTTAAATCATAATTGATATTATTTTAAATAAATCATTGTGTTTGCACTATTTGTACATTCCAATAGGTGTACAATTAAAAATATAATGTAACTATAGAGTTAGCATGTTTTAAAATAGATAAGTGGAAGTAATACTTATTTATTGTATAAGTTTAAACAAACTTATACAAGTTATAAAAGTTTAATTTTCTTAAGTGGATAAAAGGCGACTACAACATGAATACAATACAACGTTCTATCCACAATAACGGTAATTTAGAATTCGATTTAATCAAAAACTGATTTGACATTTCGCTCTGACAGCGGCTGTAACGTCAAAAATTATTGAAATTAAGTTAAAATTAAAAAGGTTGTTATTAATGGAAACGAAGTGAAATATGATTAAACAAAGAACGAATTGTCGATTGAGATAAATGTTAATGTTAATATTAATAATAAATAAATGAAATGTAATTGATTTTAGATTGTATTTTTCGTTATTGCATTAGCGGAATAAAGTAATTACATTATTCCACTAGTGGATAAAGTGGTACTTTATGTGCCCCTTAAGTGTGGATAAAACTCCAATTATAATGTGATTGTGAATAATAGCTATTTATAATATAAGTGAATAACGTCGAATTTTATCCACGAAAAAACAGTTTAGGGCAAGAGGCGTAGCCGAGTGCGATAATGTTTTCGAATGGATAAAATTGATTTATTCACGTGTATCATACAAGATTTTTTCCAATTTGTTATCAAAATTAAAGAATTTGCGTGTCACATTGTCAGGTGACAACAAAAATTTCATTGATAGTGCTAATTTACCTATTTTTTTACTTTATTCACGTTGTCAATGGTTATAGTGAATAAAGTGAAAATGTAAATATTTTTTTCACCCATTCGATTAAAGTGTAGTTTTAACGATGAGATTCAATATACATAATGAGCATTTTAATAATGCAAATTGGAAAATAGCTATTTATGGTATAAGTGAATAAAGTAGAATTTTATCCACGAAAAAACAGTTCAGCGCTAAAGGCGAAGCGAGTGCGATAATGTTTTCGAATGGATACAATTGCTTTATTCACGTGTATCATACAAGATTTTTTCCAATTCGTTATCAGAATTGAAGAATTTGCACGAAGTGTTATATTGTCAGGTGACAACGAAAATTTCAATGATAGTGCGAATTTACCTATTTATTTTTACTTTATTCACGTTGTCAATGGCTATAGTGAATAATGTGAAAATGTAAATATTTTATTCACCTATTCGATTAAAGTGTAGATTTAACGATGAGATTCAATATACATAATGAGCATTTTATTGATGCGAATTGGAAAATAGCGATTTATGGTATAAGTAAATAAAGTAGAATTTTATCCACGAAAAAACAGTTTAGCGCAAGAGGCGAAACCGAGTGCGATAATGTTTTCGAGTGTATACAATTGCTTTATTCACGTGTATCGTATAAGATTTTTTTCCAATTCGTTTTAGAATGTAAGAATTTGCGTGAACTGTCACATTGTTAGGTGACAATGAAAATTTCAAGTATAGTGCGAATTTACCTATTTTTTTACTTTGTTCACGTTGTCAATGGTTATAGTGAATAACGTGAAAATGTAAAAAAAAACACCCATTCGATTGAAGTGCAGTTTTAACGATGAGATTCAATATATGTACATAATGAGCATTTTAATGATGCGAATTTAAAAAAATAATTTTATTTTCTTCCATTTTTAGTCCATCGCATATTACAGATACATCGATTTTTTTAAATCATCAATTCTTATTTGAATTGAAGAATTTATTTAAAAAAATCATGGTTTGAATCGTGATGTAAATCAATTTACTTAAATCACATCTAAACTGGCAAAAACTAATCAGAAATATAAGAAAATCAAATAAATCAAATAAATCATGATTTATTTGTTTTTTTTTAAATCATTCACTTTTGATTTTTTTGTAAATCATGATTTATTCCTGACATGATATATAGTGCTTTGATACGTGACACAATGATGTGTTTTATGACTAGTAGTGCAAATATAATATGTTTGCACTACTAGTCAAAGAACACATCATTATGTTATGTATCAAAGCACAGTGAAGTTGATTTTTATGATTTGTGGTTAATAAACTGTTCTTTTTTTACCAAGCTAAAAAAAGTATTCTTTTATTCCAAAAAGAGTTTCTTCATGTTCGTCCGAAGCTACGCAGGCAGCTCCACCAGCAGATCCTTCACAGTTTGTGACAACCCAATCCCAACAGCTTGAAGTGATCAATACTTGATGTGATGTGATCATGTGATGTAATGTGCTTGATGTGATGTGATCATGTGATGTAATGCTTGATGTGGTGTGATCATATGATGTAATGTTTGTTGTGATGTGATCATGTAATGTAATGCTTGATGTGATGTGATGTTATGACAGTTTGATGTGATGTGATCCAACGGATTGATGTCATGACAGATTTTAATATTTAGTTTTAAATGATTGTAATTGTTTTAGTAGTGCAAAAAATAGTATATACACCAAGGTTGTTAATACTATTATAGCCTTGGGTCATGTATCGCTCGGCGCTATGTGCCTCGCGATTCAACAGACCTCCCCTATAGTAATATACTTTGCACAGCCATGGTGTATAACATAGTATTTATCGATGAGCGGAAAGTGTGATCTGACGAGCGATTGATTTGAATTGAATTGAATTGAATTGATTAAATCGCGAGGGAGTTAATTTTCGCGAGTCGATATTTAAATTTTATTGTCGTGAGTAAAATTCAATTAATTTCTATATCAGATGTTAAAGCGCAAACTCAATTACGTATCTATAAAATTAAATTAAGCAGATGGTATGAAGTTTGTTTTTCAGTGTTATTTTGATAGTTTGTACAAGTGGATGCACAATTGATACACAAATGAGTGAAAACCAAGAAAATCTGCAATCAGATGTAGAAGAGGTGACATCTGATGCAGTAGGTAACTCATTGCCTTAAAAATCGCGGATAATTGTAATACTATTAATTTATTTTTAAATATTCAAAAATTCAAAAAAATCCTCGTCACACGGTTGAATCAGTTATCCTCATGTGAAATATTTTCGACTTTCTATCACTTCCGGTTCCACCGGAAGTAGCAAAAACTTTCTTATTTTAAAGGGAACACCCAATATATTATTATATTTTTGAATTCCTCGCTTAAATTGGAACATATTTTGTAAGACCGTATGTACACTTATTTCTTTTAATTTTCAAGAAAAAGGTAGCCTGAAATCTGTCTATAACTTCTTTTAGGAATAAGATACAATTATGAGTTATATTTCTAATTATACCTAGAGGATGCCTTTATGAGTAAAATAATTGAAAACTGTCAATTTTGATAATAAGTGTTGATAAAATGTCAATATCTAAGTGCCCTCTTAAATATCTCGTAATTCAATTTTTATAAATGGAATGACACATTTTTTATTGCATAGCATGATTCGGAGAAAAATTTACTACAAAAATGTATAGTGCAATCATACTCTTAAAGCAAGTATTTTTTTAATTATATCGAAGATTACTTTTTCATCGCATTTCCGCAGGAATAAATCTTAATTCCAAGGATTAAATTAAAAAATAAAAACTACAAATTTTTTTTAAGTGATGCGTGTAATTCTTTCGCCATTGTAGTTTTGCACCAAATTTTTGCACAAAACTCCACCAGCTTATTTTTGAGCGAAAAATGTGTGAAGGAGTTATAATAAATTATAATTTTTTTTTCTTAATTTTGGTTTTTGTTTTCTTTTTTGTTCTTTTTTGTCTTACTTCTTTTGTTGTTTTCATAGTTTTTTAAATCCAAGGTTTAAATTAAGTTTTTTTAAGTGATGCGTACAATTCTTTCGCCAGTGTAGTTACCAGCAAATTTTGCACAAAACTCCACTAGCTTATTTTTGAGCGAAACATGTGTGAAGGAGTCCTAATAACCACATGACAAAAGAAATGTAACGCCAACAATAAAGCAATTTTTATTTAAAAAAAAATCTACTGTTTGTATTAAAAATATACCACGACACTCTTCCCAGCCGCATCTAATAAAATGAAGACAGCAATGTTGATCGCCAACGTGTAGACTTTGAAGAGGCACTGAAAGAAGAAGATTACTTTGAATTCATACACGATTCTGTGATTCTAAAGTTTACTCTAAAGTAAACTCTAAGGTTTACGGAAAAATCTGCTATTATTATTATTGAAGTTCATATATGCCAACACTCCATTTTCCCATATTTTGATACAGTGTTCTTTGGAATTTTTGGATTTTTTATCTTTAAAGCTTACGGAAAAATCTATTATAGTTACTGAGATTCAAATATGCCTACGCTCCAGAGAAAGACATAACAATATTTATTAGGCTATTTCCGCCTATTACAGAAAAAAAACAACGCCTATTACAGATTTTTTTTTTATTATTATTATTGAAATTCAAATATTCCAACACTCCATTTTCCCATATTTTCTTGCAGCGTTCTTTGAATTTTTTGAATTTTTTTGATTTCCAAAGTTTACTCTAAAGTAAACTCTAAAGTTTACGGAAAAATCTGCCATTATTATTACTATTGAGATTCATATATGCCAACTCTCCATTTTCCCATATTTTGTTGCAGCGTTCTTTTTATTTTATGTATTTTTTTTTAATTTCAAAGTTTACTCTAAATTAAACTCTAAAGTTTACGGAAAAATCTGCTATTATTATTATTATTATTGAGAATCATATATGCCAACACTCCATTTTTCCTTATTTTGATTCAGTGTTCTTTGGATTTTTTGGATTTTTTATCTCTAAAGTCTTCTCTAAAGTGAACTCTAAAGTGTACGGAAAAATCTATTATTGTTATTGAGATTCAAATATGCCAACGCTCCAGAGAGAGTCATAACAATCTTGTTCAGGCTATTTCCGTCTTTTTTGGAAAAAAGAAATTATTATAATTATTATTGGGATTCAAATATGCCAACACTCCATTTTCCCATTTTTGTTGCAGCGTTCTTTGTATTTTTTGTATTTTTTTGAATTCTAAAGTTTACTCTAAAGTAAATTCTAAAGTTTACGGAAAAATCTGCTATTTTTATTATTATTGAGATTCATATATGCCAACACTCCATTTTCCAATATTTTAATACAGTGTTCTTTGGATTTTTTTGGATTTTTTATCTCTAAAGGACATAGGCTTTCCTGTAGGTCTACCTTTCTTTCTGTTATTACTACCACATCGTACGAAAGATCCTTCTGATATTGTCAATTTTATCATGTTTCTATGCCCGACTACTAGTTTTTTTGTATTTTTGGTGCACTTTTTTATTATTTCGTCCATATAGGTTATAACCAGTAATGGACTCAGGCCTCATCCATGTCTTAGTCCTTCATACGTTTTGAATGGCCGTGAGCGTTGGTTCCGGTATATCACCGTGTTTGTATTTGTTTCACATATTTGCTTCATTACTTTTATTTTCTTGTCGTTTACTTCCTTTGTCCCCTAGAATTTGCCATAATGTTTCCCTTTTAACACTGTCGAAAGCTTTCTCTAAATCGATGAATCCCAAACATACATTTTTTTCTGTACTATGGTTGTCTCTATTATCTGTTGTATTGAGAAGATATGGTCTTGTATGCTTCGTTCTTTTCTTAACCCGCTTTCCGATTCCTCTAGTCTTGGTCGTACGATGATTCTGATTATTTTGTCTATAATGTACTCAAATATTTTCATCACCGTGTTGGTTAGCGTTATCCCTCGATAGTTCGTGCATTCCTTTCTGTCTTCATTTTTGTAAATAGGTACTATGAATTCTTTATGCCATTCTTTTGGAATTGTTTCGTCACTCCCTACTTGGTTGTATATTTCTAACAGTAGTTCTGTTCCCTTTGTTCCCATCTTTTTCATCATTTCTGCGGTGATTTTGTCCTGCCCTGCTGCTTTGCCATTTTTTTGGTTTCTTGGTACTTCAATTAGTTCTTCTATCGTTATTTGTTTCTTCCATTTCCTCCTGTCTTGTTGGGTTTTGTTGTGTGATTTCTGTCGTTATTTCTGTTATTTCTAAGATCTCTTCACAATATTCCCTCCATCTCTCCATAATTTTTCTGCTATCTGTTAACTGTTCTCCTTTCATGTTTTTTTATCTGGTTTGAGTTGCATACCTTTTCTTTTTTGTGTGCTTTGAGTACTTTGTAGAAGAGTTTTTGGTTTTCTTTGCTGTCATTCTCCATTTTTTCTCCAAGTTCTGCCCATTCCTTTCTTTTTGCTTCTATTACTATTTCTTTTACTCTCTTTATATATTTTTTGTATATTTTGTGTTTGTTTTCGGTTTTTTGCGTTAGCTATTGTTCCAAGGCTTTTTTCTTCATTTTTGATGCGTCTCCGATTTCTCTCGTCCACCATGCTGTTTGTTTCTTTTCCACATTCCTCTTTTTGCTCACGCCACATTTTGTTCTTGTTGTGCGTAGTATGATATGTTTAAGTATGTCCCACATTTCTTCCGTGCTGCTGTTTTTGAGTTTTTGTTCTTTTTTTTTCTATTTGTTTCTTGATCATTTCTTCATATTCTTTGCTCATTCCTTCGTTTCTTAGTTTATATGCTTTTATCTGTTCATGCTGTATGTTATCTTCTGGGTTTGTTTTAGTTACTTTTTGTTCATTTTCTGCGTGCTTTATTGTTGCTATGACCAGGTGGTCATAGTGGTCACTCCTAATTTCTGGGCCTCTTCTTACTTAGGTATTTGTTATTGATTTTCTATTTTGTTCTACTACTAATATGTAATCAAAGATTGATCTTTCATTTCTGCTCTTTACCTCCCTAGGGTATTTATCCTTATGTTTGAAGAAGGTGTTCGTTATAATCATGTTTTGTGTTATACAAAAATCGGGTAGCCTTTCTCCATTGCCGTTCTTTTTACCTCTCCTAAACTACCTATTACTCTATTATATACTTTATCTCTTTGTCCCACTCTACCGTTGTAGTCTCCCACTATATAGATTGCTCCTTTTGCCATTTCCTTAGCTAGTGTTAGTTCGTCCCAAAATGTTTTATTCTTGTTTCTTGTATCGTATTCATTTAGATCATATACGGTTATTATGGTTCTTCTTACACCCTTATTGGTCTTTAGTTTTCGTAGTTTTCGTTTTCGTTTTTAGTAGTTTTCTATTTCGGGTTCTATTTTTTTGTACTTACTTACTTACTTACTTACTTACTTACTTACTTACTTACTTACTTACTTACTTACTATTTTATAAAGGAGGAAATAAAAGTAATACTTAAAAAAGTCCTGAAATTAAAAAGCCAGAAAGTAGAGAAAAATCTGACGTCTGACACAATTGTGATTTAATGTAAACTGAACAATACATATTAATCCTATTTGCACACGAAGTATGTATACCTATATATATATATATATATATATATATATATATATATATATATATATATATATACATACTGCATCTTTATGAACTCCTTTCACAATTCTTCCTTATGACGTCCACGTATATTTATTTTCAGGCTACTATCCTTAGAACGTCCGGTTTTCAGTGTACTATCCTTAAAACGTCCTGCGTATATATTTTGTACAAACAAGCACCATGCGGCGTCAATTTGTATATATTTCCGTTTAGTTAGACGCTTTCAAGAGTCCGACGGTGTTGCCGACTGTCTGGATACGCTGGACATCGCTGGATGTCTAGCAACTAAAATGAAATATTATCGCCCCGATACTCAGAGAAGCCGCGTCGCGGCTGGATAGCCAGCGCCAATCTTTGACAATAAAACTTTTTTGCTAATTTACATTGCTACTTCACTACAGTAATACCCCACCAATGTTTACGTCTATAGTTTAAGTGAACTCTGCGCTGTAAAAGTCAATCTATCAGTCAGATTATCTATCTATCCCTACTTTATAAACATACTTGTACTCGTTCTTATTAATTTCGTTATTAATTTTATTGATGATATTTTCACGACGTGCGATAAAGATAAAAATAAATAAATGATCTGTTATCAAACTCTTGTGAGCAAACGAAGCGAGAAGAGGAACGAATTGAAAATATGTACAACGAAAATAAAGAAGAATATATTTTACGATCTTGCCATCATCCTATTTCAAACAATAATCCCAAAGTTTTGACACTAACAATTCTATTGATGAAGGTATTAGTGAAGAGAATTTCAAAAACGTTTCATGCGTTATACATTTATAATATAAAATCTATTTATATGTATACAGTGTGTGCCACGTAAGTTATTGGTTCAAAGATTATGGGGTTCCTTTTGAAATAAAAAGTAGAAAAAAATCATACTCATGGTTCATCGCTATCTTCCAAAAGAAAATATATACATGTTTCTATCAATTCCGGTTCTACCGCAAGTCGCCAACAATTTTGTTATTTTAAATAGAGCACCCTGCATATTTTTACATATTCGTATAGCTCATTCATTTCTAAATATATTTTGTTACGCCTGTTGGGCACTTATGTTTTGTAGTTTTTGAGAAAAAAAATAATTTCCAATATATTTGAAAACAACATAAATTAATGAAATATAAACTTAAACTTTCTTGCCTATAGTAGCAGGAGCATGGCTCCATAATTACAATAGTTCGTACATGTTGATATTTTCCCAGTACTATTTCATAAGTTTATTTATTTACATGTACACGTTAAATCGTCTTATTTTTTTTTTAATGGAATGGCATATACTTTTGAATGACAGGGTAATATATAGAACACTTTTCTACACAGAAGTGTAAATCAAACCTATCCCTAAAATGAGTGGTTTGACAGTTATTTAGAAAATTTCTTAAAAGCTTTTTCCAGTATTTAATTCTATATGTGTACATGTAATCATAGCAAGTAATACATGCTTCATGTAGTTTATATTTTTTTCCATTGTTATTCTCTTTGTATGTTTTTCTCTTCATATCATCATAATATCCAAAAGTTCCACGAGGTTGCATAACATTTTTTTTTAAGAAAATCGACTTAAATACCTGTTAAATACAAAAAATCTATAAAAATAAAGACTGCCTTGCAGAACAAATGTAAAATATAAGTAAAAAGTAAGAAAGTTCCTCTCTAGAGCCTTTATTATTGTTTTTAGAATAAAAAGGTTTTAACGGAAAATAGCTAGAATTTTTTTTAATAGCTTATTATTTGCCACAATTTGACTTTTTTTTGTTTTTATTTGGCAATGTCAATGTTTTAAATGGTAACATAACTTTCTTTTTTTTTTCTATTAACAAAATTGATAGCATTTGTTTTTCTTTTGAAGTGAGTTTAATGCCTGATAACAAAATTGTGAAAAATTAAAGATTGCATTGGGAAAAAATTATACCAGTTAAACAAATACGTTTTATTAGTGCTAGTTGGCCAAATAAAGTTGTAAATTTACCTGTATTTGAAAGTATTTCTCAATAGTTATGGTATGTTTAAGGGAGATAACACGAATCGATATTTTGATATTTTTCGGTGAAAAAAATATTATTATACGATTTACATGAAGTAGTAGTTGTAATTGTGTGTATAATTTAATTTCGATAAAAAATACATTTTTTCGGCACCCCCTGCACTATCATCCCCTCCTGGTTTACATAGGGCTTCGCCGATTTTTTTTAGCCAAATATGACCCCCTGCGGCAACGGAAACACCATTCGTAAAAAATGGTAAAATCGTCTGGTTTTGCAGAAATTTTAAATTTCAAAAATTAATTAAAAAATTTGGCTGTAATTTTTTTTTTATAGGACTCCATATAGTTCACTAATAGCATGTTAAATTCAATTACTATAGAAAAATAAATAACAGGGTTGACAGATTTTTTTGGCACCCCTGCATCTCACCCCTTCCTGTTTCACTTGGAGCTTCGCCGCATTTTTTTAGCTTCCTTATTTTTTTCTACGTTTACCTGCAAAAGATGAACCCCCTGCTACAACGGGAACCCCATTAGTCCCAAAAGGTAAGATCGTCGGGTTTTAGGTGTAGTTCTAGTATTTCAAAAATTAATTAATATTACTTCCTTATAGAATTCAGGGCTGTAATTCTTTATAGGATTCCCTAATAGTTCACCAGTATTATGTTAAATTAATTTGCGATAGAAAAATAGACATCACGACTGACAGATTTTGCTCTCTCACCCCCCCCACCCCCCTGTTTCAATTACGGCTTCGCCGGATTTTTTCCCAGCTTCCTTATTTTTTCTACGTATGTCTACAAAATATAAACCCCCCGTGATACGGGGAACCGCGTTAATCACAAGAGGTAAAATAGTCTTGTTTTGGGTGTAATTCTAGTATTTATAAAATTAATTAAAAGTACTCCTGCAATACTTATGGCTTCGCCGTATTTTTTTTAGATTTTATTTTCTTGGTTTCTTTTTCTACATATGTACAACTATCATTTATCTACATTTTAAAATGTAGAACCTATAAAAACAAACCTATCCCTAAACTGAGAGGTATGTCAGTTATTTTGAAAATTCCTTGATTATAAAATTGTTTGCGACATTTAATTCTATGTGTGCGCGTCTATGTGTTTTGGGTGTAATTCTAGTATTTATAAAATTAATTAAGAGTTGTATTTTTTTTAGGATTAACAATTAGTAGTTCTAATTCTGTGTATTTAAATCCGATACAAAATTAAATAAACACAGGGTTGCCACTTTTTTTTCGTCATCACCGCTCTCCACCAACCAGCAACCAACTATTTTGAAATTTCCTTGATTATAAAATTGTTTGCAACATTAAATTCTATGTGTGTGCGTCGATCATAGCAGATATGCTTCATGTTTTTTTTACCGTTATCAATAGCATTAAATTTTTAATTTTCGGTGGGGTACAGCTTCACTAAGAGTAAATATTTTAATGATTTATGAATGCACAAATGAAGAAAATATGAATTTATTTAATACAGTATATATATTATATATTTAATACAGGACAAGTGTAACAGAACTATTCTTCGAACTTGCAGAAAATTTAATGAAACTTATCCTCATTTACCGCCGGCGAATAAAAATAAATTTGGAAAATTGGAATAAAATTTTCTTTATACTGGATAATTAGATGGGAGAATAAATGTACGAAAGCCGGTTTTCCGGCAAGTGCATCCAAACGCATCGCATTGTTGTCAAGAACATTTAGGCATTGCCAATCCTTTATTGCAGAGAATTGCTCGATTAACCATTAGAGTTTTAATTTCATGTAAGCATCGGGACTAGATTAAACAGGCAAACCCCATTTCACTTTTACCACGTATAAAAACTCTTTTGAATATCTTCATAATGATGTATTGCGTCATACATATATGTTACATGTATTACATCAATATACATGTTACAAACATTTCTTGATAATTTTGATGAAACAGAAAATCGTTGTAATTTACCCGGCCATCAGTGGTTAAGGAGCTCCTGCAGAATTTCTCTAAGTAGCCAAGTTTTCATTAGGAGTTTTTAAATCTCTAGCCAAGGATACCCTGGTGATTTAGTTCCATTTGTGTAAATTAAATCAACATTAGCAGAACTTCAAATTTCAAACTTTTATTGTGATTCGATTGGGATATTTTATTTTTCTTAAACCATAATAAATTCGGATGACACAAATTTGTTTTAAAATCAAACCAAAAGGGGCAATAGTAATCTGCAATAATTTAATATAAATATGTGCGAGTGTGTGTGTGTGTGTGTGTAAATGTATGATACTGCAATGTAATTAGTAACCACTTAAATTATTATATTTAACAAAAAAGATATATTAAGTATCAATGTGTATACTGCTTGCGTTTATCATAAAGTCGCCTCTTTGTGAACTTGACAAAACCAGAGCGTTTTTCTTGAAGCCACAACCATTACCTATAATATTTCATTCACTACAAACAGCCACTACTGCTAATGTAGCGACTTGCGTATAAAGAGAGAAACGTAATTCGGTTCTCACTCTTACAATACGATTGAATAACTAGCTGAAAGGAGCAGTCTTGATACAGTGTTGCCGTCAGTCGGATGCTCTATGGTCGCATAATGAAAATTTGTATATCAACTTTTCAATATACGCTTCTAACAACAGCGCCACCAATGTTAATAACGTGAACTAATATATACAAAAATATACAAAGAAAACCATGTGGTTATCCATACCGCGTCTAGGTCGATTTTCGCCAATCGATTGTAAATGGTGCATAATGGCACTAGACAAAATTTTCAAGGCGATACATTAGAGCGTCCATATTCGGACGTTCTAAAGCGAAGGACGCGGTAAAAATAGCAAAATGTCAATGTAAGGACGGCGTAAAGATAGTGGGATATATATATATATATATATATATATATATATATATATATATATATATATATATTATATGTACATTAGTTAAAACCTTCTAATTGTAGTTTGTTTTGTTTTAGGTGAGTGAAGCAACGCCTGGTGTATTTGCAGTTTCACAGTCGACCTACAAAGAAGAACCTCAATTAATTTCCAACATCCCGCGATGATGTAGGATGTAGCGCCAGCCGCGCCTGGGTGAGAAGGTGGCTCATTTACATAATACCTTAAGACGTATTAAAGATACATTACATATATATACAGCATACTGCGTTGGGCCACCACTTACAATACAAACCGACCTAATCTCCCTGAGGTGGGCGGTAGGCTGCCCACGTATCATCCCCAAATAAAAATTACTCTTGCTACTGAGAGTATAAACGATCATCTTGAGACTTCTGGCCCCCAAACCTACACATTCATCTCTTCAGTGTCCAGTTTGCCACTCCTCCACTCGCTCTGCTTATCTCCACGAGGGCGCTCTTTTACTTCCTAATGGGAAAATATCGCCTTAATGTGGAGTAATTATTTCACCGGTGACCGTTAGCCAGCGTGGCTTAATGGACCGTTGAGGATTTATGTCAGGGGATGAGGCGGGAAAATGCCGCGTGGATAGGGAGGACTCGATACGATCAAATTAATTACGAAGCTGGATCGGTAATTGTAAGTTAATGGTTCAGCCAGACCGGTCCAGTCATAAGTCTGGCTGTGTACATGATTGAACGTGGAACGTTGAACTCATATTTGAAGTGGATGCAATCCACGTTGATCTCTTTCTGATAGTCAACATGAACTGTCCATATATGAAATGTGGCCTCCATTCTCAATATTCTCAATGTACATACAATTCACTTTTAGATTTTTATATAGGAATTTGTTTTACAAAAAGTATTGTTTGTCCCAGGTAAATTTGATTCAATACCCAGCAATGCCACATCGATGTTTGATGATAAGTCGAACAATGAGTTTGTACAATAATGAGTCTATAGAACAATAAGTCAATAAAACTTAATACATGTTAGGAGACGTAACAGCTATAATATTGGAACGAATTGTTTTACTTTAAAACCATATGATACATACATTAAAACTAAGGAACATAGATTCTGGAGCCTTTATTAGCAGTTGAAAAAACAATTTGAACACAATTTTAGTGCCTATTTATTTGCTATAGTTTTACAATTAATTTTTTTCTGATGTACCTTCAGACTGTGTCGTAATCGATTTTTATTAAATAGCATATTTTTAGCTACAAAATTGGATAGTAGTATCATTTCTCTTTGCAATCATGGACAAATATCACATGTGTAATAAAAATTCCAAGAAAAAAACATTTAACGATATGTCTACACGATTTTTCTCCCATAAGAATAACATGAGAGTTTCCCCCTCCACTTTCCAAAACTACGTGAGCAAGGGGCTTTAATCTAAGGAACCTTCCAAAAATCTCAAAACCTTGTATGTAGGTGTATTTCGGACTTAAAAATAAGATTCTGAGGTAACATTTGAGAAATTCTAAAAAATCAAAATGGCCCATCTAATATGGCGCACAAAAATTCATGTGAAATTGGAATTCTATGACAAAAATTTTGAAAAAAAATTGTTTACCTAGCTATTAACAATATTTAACCAAATTTATAGATTTTATTCGAAGCAAGAGATAAAAAATGAATTTTTACCAATGTTTTCTGAAAATGTCCATTTTTACTAATATTTTTATTTAATTTGGTATTTCTTCACTTTGGACACTCTGTATAATGCATATCAATAAAACTTGCTTAACGCAACTGTCAGACCTTATTTAATGAGTACCTTGTATGGTTTTAATAACGAGGCACTATTTTTATCCGTTATTAATTTTCTTAACCAATGGTGCAAAACTGATTTTTTTCAGTTTTTATTTTTTTTGTGTTAATATCACTAAACTGATTTCAATAAAATTTTATGGGTATGTATGCACCCATACAAAAATACAAATAAGCAACAAAAAATATACCATGCAATCTAAAAATATACATCATGATGACGTCACACTTTTTTGGGACACACTGTATAATCAAAAATATTTTCCTGAAATACGCCCCAGAATGCAAGTGAAGTCTGCAAAATATCAAATTCCTAACTCAATTAGTAACTGAGCTATAGAAGACGGGAGGTGAAATGACGGACCCTGTATATATACCCGAGCCTATTTTTAATCAACTCTCTTTTTAAACAGCCTATTTTCTATCAGATTCTTGCATATTAAGTGCAGCGAGCTGCCAAACCTCAAAAGATTTAAGCTAGATTGAGGCAATGGCGTTTTTAGATTGCGGAATGAGGAATTTGTCCGGATTTGTTTGTGATTATGTTAGGTTAGGTTGGGTTACGAGATGCGAGCAGCAGCACTGATGGACGGCAAGCGTCCAAATTTTCTCATCACGCTGCATTCAAAATGTGAACAAAATATTTGATTTGTCGATTTGCCGCTCGCCGCAGCCGCTCGCCGCTCGTATCGTACCCGAGGCTTTAGGTTGGGTACTCATTAGGTAATCCGTTATCTGTTTTGTCATGGTGGTTGTTTGTAACTGATCGATGCATAAGTGTTTTAAATATTCTTAAGAAGTAAGTACTGTCCTTTTCTCTCTGCCATTTATGAGGATTCTAGTTATTTTCTTGCTAATAATATCTATGTTTTCCGTCATAAAAATATATGACAAATTCAATATGTTTGATATTGTTTGACCGTGAATAATTTGCACCAAGGTACCAATAGGTAAAAATTAAAACTGTTCAGTGAAAAATAACAGTGGTGCCAACACACTGTCAGTTTGACAGTACAGATGTTTAGTAAATTGACTATAGTCCGTTTACTTGACATCTGCACAGTCAGTGTCACATGTTCTGAAAATGTTGTGAGCATGCCTGTTAAATATCACTAAAATAAAGTGTAATAAAATTTAGAAATTTTTTTTTTTTTATTTTTTTTAAATAAATAAATATTTTTTTTTAAATAATAAAATAATTCAGACTATACAGACATTGAGTTACTAAAATGTCAACAAATAAAGTTAGGTTATCGTATGCACATGGCATGGATGATAATACTGGTCGACAAATTTTGAGGATTGCGTTGTCCTTTCAATATAACTGCATTTTTATTCTATTGCATCATAAGATCGTATTTTTCGCTATGAAAAGCTGGACGAAAACGCTATCATTTTGTTGAAGACCATGGTTGCTAGGTAACGGTCTTTTTCGTCCTAAGCCGAAAAATATTTTTCGGCAGCAAAAATAAAAAAGTCAATGGTTGATTAATTTATGGCATAACATGGCTCTTACCATAGAATAGTGTGACCATACATTCGAAGATTTCATTTGTTAAAACGAATTTGAGAAATATGCCAGTGAAACATTCTCGGAGAGAGTTGGAATATTATTTTCTTGGCGGTATGTTTCAAATCGTTGACCCTTTCATAAACGTCTTTTGATTTTTGCGGAAGCAACTCTACCGAAACCTGATTTGCGGCATCTCGCATCTCAAGAGGAGTACACCTTAACTCGTCTTCACTCGACATTTTAAAATGATTTTAATATTTTCGTTGATGATCGAACGTCACACTAACAATGTAATAAAAATTTCAAGGCTATTTGATTAATTTTTTTTATTTTTATTTTGTAGTTTGTAAAATTCTTGCAATCGAATAAAAAATTATGTATGATATACGGACGAAAAACGAAATATTTCGGACGATTTGCTGAAAATTGCTGGACGGGGCAACGCCGAGTCCAACAGCAGCAATGAGTAAGAGACTAAATACAAAAATTATGTATGATTTACACACGAAAAACGAAATATTTTGGAATCATTGCTATTGCTCCAGCAATCCAGCTCCAGCAATTTCCACCATATCGTCCGAAATATTTCGTTTTTCGTTCTTATAACATAAAATACTATTTTCGGAAAGTATTTACTATGCATTTGTACGTAATGCAAAATAACTGTGTTGGTGGTCTTTTTTTCTGGATTTTTTACATAGTTTTTTCACTACTTACTTACAAAACACGCTATCAGTTAAATATAGGTTTGAAAAGTATTACCGGTAACTGTCACACTGAAATTTGAATCCAGTATTCCCACAAAAAATCATCACAATCTGTCTTGCATCCCAAAATAAATTAAGTTACCATTTTGCAAAAATTGAAATATCACAGAAACGTGACGTACTAGATTTTTTTTACGTTTCTGAAATCAGCGTAAAAGTTTCTATTGGAATCGGCTATTCACGTCTAACGGACAAAAATTGTGTACCAGTGTAATGATCGAGACATAAATCTTTTAAATATTTTTAATAAGTAACTCGTGATCTTTTCTCTCTGCTATTTAAGATGATTTCGTTCGTTTTTCTTGCAAATATCCATGTTTTCCATTATTAAAATATTTAACAAATTCGAAATTTCTGACGCTGTCAGTCTGTTTCTGGCTGTGATGATTTTGCACGGAGTACCAATAAGTAAAACTTATTGGTGCCATTTAGTGATAAATAACAGTGGTGCCAACACACTGTCAGTTTAACAGTGCAGACAGATATTAAGTAAACGGAGTATATACAGGGTGTCCACGATAAGGATCAACAGCATGGGGATCTCGGAAACCGTAAAAGTAACAACGGCGATTAAATTACAAAAAAAATGCGCAATTTAGTGGTCAGCAATATTCTTTTCAGAAAATCAGAAATTTCCGCTTACTTCCGGAGATATTCCTCAAAATCCGTAATCTTGCGATTTCGTTTTTATTTTTTTATGAAGTTATTTGAAAAGGTATAAGAAAACCAAAGGCACTTTCTCATTACAACATTTTTAGCTCTACAAGACAGCGTTTATAAATTTTCAGTACAACGTTTCGTTTCGAAGAAAATCGTCAACTTTTTTTTTATATGGCCTGTAAAAAATGTACACGCTGTATTAGATAGCATTTCCTATTACGAATTCAACTATTTATATGGTATGGTATATAATGTTTTTATTCAGAAAAAGGCTTGTTAATAGATTTCGAACATTTTCTTGTAATAGGCGTTGAAATGATGACGAAGAAAAAATATTATCTAATTTTAACCCAAATTAGGTACCAAAATAGTAACTAAAAATAATTTTCTTAGAATATTTGTTAAACATTGAAACATTATAGCTATTTAGGACCACACGTATTATTAATTTACTGTGATATGATAATTGTTCTGTTCATTTAATGGCGACAAAGACAAAAATTATTACATAATATTAACCCAGAATATGTACCGAAATAGTAACAAAAACTAATTTAGCAAGAATAGTTCTTAAATATTAAACGTTATAGTTATTTAGAACTACACTTATTATTCTTTGCTGTGATATGGGAATTGTTCTGTTCATTTAATGACGACGAAGACAGCAATTATTACTTCATTTTAACCCAGAATAGGTACCAAAATAGTAACTAAATACAATTTAGCACGAATAGTCGTTAAATATTATAAAACATTATAGTTATTCAGAACCACACTTATTATTTTTTTACTGTGGTATTATGACAATTATTCTGTTCATTTAATTATCTTTAAATCATAAAATTAGGTGATAAATTGTGTCTTCGTCGCTCATTTCAACGCCTTCTATATCAAAGTGTTCGAAATGTATTAACAAGCTTTTTTTCTAAATAAAAACATGAGACATCATAGTGTGATATAAATCGTTGAATTCGTAATAGGAAATGCTATTTAATACAGGGTGTACTTTATATACGGGCCATATAAAAATATAAAGTTGATGATGATTTCTTCGAATCGAAACGTTGTTCTGAAACTGTATTAATGCTGTCTTGTAGAGCTAAAAAAGTGGCAATGAGAAAGTGCCTTATGTTATTTTATAACTTTTGAAATGACTTCAGCAAAACCTAAAAACGACATCGCAAAATTTCGGATTTTGTCGAATATCTCACGAAGTAAGCGAAATATTCTGGTTTTCTCAACAGAATATTACTGACCACTAAATCTTATCTTGGACACTCTGTATGATGACACTGACAGAAGATATATTTTATTATAACTATTAATATCATTCTATTATCTTAATTTAATTATTTTAAAGTGTAAAAATATTGCATAATGTACGGAGTGTAATGGTTTTTACTGGCACTACAAGGTGACAGGCTCGCCTGTGGTTTGCCAGTCATTTCGTTGTATCGCTAGTAAAAACTGTTTTACCCGCCATATATGTAATGTAAAATACTATAATTTAATACACAGTTGCGTTAACATTATAAATCTTAAGAAGTAAAGTAATTTACAATAAAGTTTATCGCTTACCCATAAAATTCAGATAAACTGTATGTAAATATTTACCAACTTATTATTCTTGTTAATATTATGTTCTTATTCAGCTTATAAAAATAATACATGAATATATCTAAATTAAGAAGCAAGGCAGGATTAGCAAAAGTTTGAGAAACACTGCTTACAAATAATTGCTTTTATTTTTACAATGAAACCTTTCCCGTTATTAAATTATAGCAATGTAATTTCCGCTTCGTTCGATATCTGTTACTTGAATAATTAATAATTAATTGGAAAGTAATTTATTGCAGATGCTGCGACATCTGCCATCGAAATTATAGCTCCAATTTTACCCGTTGAATTAAAAAAGGGGCCACCCCCGTTCCTACTAGACCGTTTATTTAAAATCCGATAACATGACTGACGGTATACAGATTCCGACGCCCGTGCCTTGTGCTCATAAATATTTATGAATAATGACATATCACGTTAACAAACGTCGTTTCACAAGTCACCGCAGGTGAGAAATTGATTTATTTTTATACGGGGTATAATATATATTTGCACATTGGAGTGAAATTATGATATCAATATCGAATTTACATTTCTTTATAAAGAAATAGTGACTCCAAATAAAACAGATTTAATGATGATTCATGTGCATTAATTTACTATCACATACAGGGTGATTCTTTAATACTGCGACAAACTTCACTTTTTTCAAAGCTTGTATTCTGAGGGTTTCCATTTGGACACTTACCGTGTGAAGTGACTAATGAACATGTTTTTCTAACTTTCCTTTTTTCCCAAAGCATTTTTAAATGATGTAAACGGAACGGTTATGAACACCCTACTAGTCTTTTTCAACACTTTTGCATCACTTTTCATGAAATTTCGGCATAGTCTACAAAATGCACCTCCACTTTCTTCGCTATATTCTAGCCAAGTATACTTCTGTTCCCAGCTATTGTAGTTGCATTCTTGTTTTTCGGATGATTTAACATTTTTAAATTCTGTAGGTTGAATTGTTGATGACACACGCAATTCCTCCCTTAGCTTTTTACTAGCATCTACGCTATGAGACCAAAATAATGGTCTAATGTCCTGTTCATTTTAATATTCTGGAAAAAAAATCGCATGTTTATTTCTAACATATAAAAAAAGTGATGATAAGGTGATTCTTAAACTTATAACTTAGTCAGTTAGTTCATAATGAAGATGTTCATAGGTTGGAGAGGTACTGTCCCTAATACAAAAATCTGATATGGGGCAGCACATACCATTTTCTATATTAACATGAATAATAATAACAATTATATATCAGCGTAATTTGGTCCACAAAGCAAGAGTGCTATGAAATTTTGTTTATTACAGAAAAATGCAGTTCAAGATTTAACTTTTATAAGATATAATTTATTGAAGCAATTACATATGTCTTGTTGTATGTACATTATTAAATTTAAAAAAAAGAAGGTCTTGCTGCTATGCTTCAAATGGCCATCAGCCGCAGCCTTTCAGCCTGAATTTAGTCATATGGAGTTGATAACGTTGTGTTATAGGCGGGATAGGTGATTACAAAGTGGAAGGGTAGGGGATTTCTTTTTGGGGTTTAGAGGGACTTTATTGTGGATTAATGGGTCTAGATTCTCGAAAGGAGATTTGGACATGAATTTATCTGCAAGGTATATAAGGCGTGAGGTAATCGGTATCACTTTAGTTCGTTCATAGAGTTGCTGGTTGGGTATGTTGTGGAGGGGATTTCTAGGATGCCTTAGTTTCGTTATACTCCGAAGAGCTCTTCTCTTTATGATTTCCAATTTCTTCTTGGTCGATTCCTTGGCGTTGATAAGTAATATGGAGGCGTAGTCTAGAAGTGGGCGGCAGATCATTTTGTAGATTTGAACTGACGTTTGCAGGTTAATACCATTTTGGCCGCAAACCAGCGACCGAAAATGTTTCGTTCTTGATACGATGGTAGATTTAAGTTGTATTAGATGTGGGTTGAACGACATTTTTTAATCAATTTTGACTCCGAGGTATTTTGCTGTGCTTTGTGCTGGGATATCATGATTTTGTAAAGTGATATAAGGTGGAGGATCTTTTAATCTGTGATTGAAGAGAATTAGTTGTAATTTGCTTGGGTTTAGCTTCAGGCGCCATTTAATATACCAGGATTCGATCTTATTGGCCATCTGTTGGAGTTGGTGTAGTGCAGCATTTTTATTCTTGCCGTATGCAACCAATGCCAAGTCATCAGCATATTGGAGAATATTTTCTTCAGGGGTGTGTTCAGTGTGGTCATTGTCGCAAGATGATATGTCATGTACAAACGCATTAAAGAGGAATGGGGAGAGGGGGGACCCTTGTGGGACTCCTTGAGTGGGATAGAATGGCCGAGATGTTATGTTTCCTACTTTAACTTGCAGTGTTCTTAGTTTCAGAAAATCGTCGGTGATTAGGAGAAGCTCTTCCGGGCAGTTCATGGTGTCGAGTTTGTATACTAGTCCTCTGTGCCATATTGAGTCGAAGGCTTTCGCTGTATCTAGGAACAGAGCTGCTGCGGAGTTTCCGTTAATGCCAGCTGTTTGAACGTTTGACACTAGGACAGATAGAGGGATAACGGTCGACATGTTATGTCTGAATCCGAATTGGTGTTTGGGGATTCTTGCATCTATCGCAGTCTCCAAGCGACGTTCGATTATTTTTTCGAAATTCTTTCCCATTACTAGTAGTGAGTAATGTTATGGGTCTGTAGCCCGATGTTTTAGATTTATCTTTCCCCTTCTTGGGTATATTGACGATGAGACCAGTTTTCCAGATTGGTGGGAAGTAGCTGTTTGCTAGGCAATAGTTATAAATTTTCCGTGTATGTGTGTGAACGCAGTTGGGAAGTTTGGTTAAAATTAATCTAGGAATATTGTCAATGCCCGGTGATGTATTTTTTCCCATTGCCAGCACTTCTTCATATTCATCTTTACTTATTTCATTATGGGTAGTCCTATTGTCACCTTGAAAGTGTGCCAGGTACCAGTTATTAATGTGCGTTTCATTTTCCTTATCGTAGTTGGCGTGATTGTTGTTGGTGTATATAGTGTTGTATATATATATATATATATATAGTGCAATATTTTCGAAATTATTGACAAAAACATAAATATGATAAGAGTAACGGCCCACTCCCGGTTGCAGGTTTTTTCCAAAACCTTTTCAAATCTAGATTTTGTTCGAAAAATCTAAATCTAAATTTCCAATTTTTATTCAATCATCATGAGTACTATTTTACTTATTGTGCCCATAATGTTATCAAATTCATACAGAAGCGTAGACAGATATTATTTAAAAATGGTATTAATGGACACCCAGTGGCTTCTCAATATGGATATTTCCGTCGAATTCTGGAGTTCGAAAATTTTCACGAAACAAAACTTCCCCATAAACAAGTATTATTACCATGGGTTTTTTAGGCATTTGGAGTTGCCCGAAAAATAAGAAAATTTGGATTTATATAGGTCTGATACTAATGTACGGAAAGGTAGTTTGACTTTTTCGATATAATTATATAGACGGTTATAAAATTAAAATAAACTTTTTTCTGGCTAAATTATTTATCGTTATTTTTGCCCTTAACTGTTTTATTTTATTCATACAACCCATTTATGAAATAAAAAATTAACGAAAATGTTTAGATTTCAAATTAAATCATTTTTTACATTGCTGACCAACTTTTCTCAGTATGATTTATGATTTTGTAAGTCAAGAGCCCTACAAAGCCAGTCGCCCGTGGGTTGAATGGGCCTTGCAGGACCGTAATAACTTTTTATAATTCAAAAACTAACTTATTTTAGATTGTATGAATCGGTGATTAATACTTGGCGAAACATTTTAAATCAGTATAAATAAAGCACATGGTTAAGTTTCACAAAATTTATTAGAAAAAACTCTACAATTGTTTCAGTCTTGCGACCATTATCAAGAGCAAAATAAGACTGAATACAAATTCATTAAATGCGCTATTCCTAGTCTAACATTATTAACACATTAACGTACATTTACGAAAACACGTACTTTCAATAATCCTATTGAACACTGGATTATTTTCGAAACAGATCTGGTCATTCACAAGGTTCCCCTTGCTTTCTTAATTTCCAGAATTTGCAGGAGGTCCATTCTTCTAAGAAAGCAACGGGGAACATTGTGAATGACCAGAACTGTAAAAAATAATCCAGTGTTCAATGGGATTATTGAAAGTACGTATTTTCGCAAATCTGTTGTGTTTATTCACATGTCCACTATTCTTAAATTGGCATTCATCCGTAAACAACACTTTACGAAAAAAATTGGGATCCACTTGAATCATCTCTTCGGCCCAACGGCAAAAAGTAACACGATTTTCAAAATCTTGCCCGTAAAGTTGTCTGTGCAACTCGATGTGATAATCGTAATATTTATGTTTCGATAAAATACGACTAACACTACTTTGGCTTATTCCGGTCTCATTCCTTATCTTTCGTGTGCTTACTTGAGGATCATTTTCCACCATATTTAAAACAATAGCTTGATTTACTTCGAGGCTGGTCGGTAAATTTTTATAGCTTTTCTTCTTATGATGAAAACTTCCCGTCTCGGTTAACTGTTAATTAACCTGGCAAAAATTTTACGTGTTGGATGTGGACCGGGAAATCTTTCAGAATAAACTCTAGTGGCTTCCAATGGGTTTCTACCACATTCGTCATAAATTTGCAACATTTCCACTTTTTCATTAAACGAATATTGAAAAGGCATCTTTTAAAAATCACTGTCAAATCACTGTTCACTGCTCAAGATCAAACTCTGTAATGAACATAATTGTAAGACAACCCGGTTTACAAAATAATAACAATCACCAAAATATTGGAAATAATCTTCTTTAAATGTAATTTTAATAGCCTGCAGATCAAAATAACAATGAGGGATTAAGCAAATATTATATAGCTCCGCCGCTGAAAAAATCTTTGCGACGGTATCCACCCAGCAGGCTGAGGGATTGGGTACGGCCCTATCATAAAACCCATAAAATCCATTATAGGGACTATTACTGGAAGCAGCCGTCATATTTTACTATTTAGTAATGAATCTTACGTCTGCAATATCAAAATTCATTTAACTCAATAATTGGTGCAATTATTTCGACTTGGATTACACTGGAATGTTTGCATTAAAGTATGTTCTGACAAAAACCATATAAATAAAATTACGAATTCTTTGTGAAGCCCTCCCGAAGATATGCCTGAAATAAACACTGCAAGCTTCACATATTGAAAATAAGAATTTTTAAATCCACCAGAAAAAAAGTTACTGAGCTGTTGCCATTTCAATTGAAACACAATGCACAATGTATACATAAATTGGTTCAGGAAAAACAGCAATTAAGACTTGACTGTTCATATTATTTATACAGAAATTCGAGTAGTCAGTATTGTAGTACTATGAATTCACGACATACATTGTGTTCGAGGATGCCTTCTATACATGAGCTGGCACTGCCAAGAAAGCGCAATCGGATGGAAATTTCTTGCCTGCATTGTACTGGAGGAGGCGCCAGGAATACAATACAACAATTTTATTAATAGACGCAGCGCGCAAAATAAATGTCTTGCCCAACTAATTGCAACTGACTGACCCACATAGTCCCACGTGGTGTTCTAAAAACTGCGTTCCTCGAAAAATTTGCAAGCAGCTTCATGTTGGACTATTATACCGGGTGTTCATTTCATAACTAGCCAGCCCAATAACTTTTGAATCCAAGTTAACTTGCTTAAAAAAATGTGAAGGGGGCTGGGGGGGGGGGGGGGGGGTAACACTTCAAATTTATTTGACTTTGTTTTTAAACTTCCCTTTCGGAAAATCAATCGACGTGTTTTATTTATCAATTTAACTTACATTCAAAAGTTATTCAGACGGGCTACTTGTTTTGAAATGAACATTTGGTGTATTTATATACAGAGTATAAAAAAAATACAGGCATAAAGTATCAAGACCATTTTCAATGTTCCATCTCTCTCCGTTTTGAAGATATGACGTCAGAGCCATATTTTTTAAATGACAGGCTATATTTTTTATTATTTATTTTGATAGTACTCTTATTATGTTTTCAACAACATGATTTTCAATGAGTAACATTTGAAAAAAAAAAATTAGAAGAGGCGGGCGTCCAGGACCGTAACCTAATAATTTACTTTCGACGAAAATGCTACTTAATTGATTTCTCTTCGATATATACACAATTATATCACTATGATCATAATATAAAAATGATTTATTAATTAAATTGAATTCAATAATCTTACAACTATCTACATCGTTTTTTTATGAGTCGGCGGACGTAATTCTGTTTACAATTTTACAATTCGATATAATTACAAGACTACAGACGCCAGTCGATAATTAAGAGCCGTCACCTAGGAAACGGTTTTAAAAGGATTATACATTCTCCCATGCAATTAAGGTACCTTAATTGCTGGCCGAATATGCAGTCCAGGTAGACAATCAGTTAAGGCTGCCTCAAATAGTATTTTTCTCAAATAGTCTACATCTGTCTTTCAGTCGCTGTTAACCTTTACATTGCAACAGTACTCATTTTACATACGTGTGCATATTATGATTTATAAACTTGTAAAAAGGTATAGTTTATTAAGATGGAAAAGTCGTTAAGTGAAACTGCAACAATTATTTCATCAATTTAAAATAACACTCAGTTCGACGATCTATTTCAGTTATGCGAGGAAAGAAGCCATTCCGAAAGTTTTGTTGAAGAATCCCTTCGACAGTCTATAGAGGGAAGCTGTTCTCAAATTGATTTTGATAAATTTGAAAAACAACCATCATCAAATCGACACATCAACTATCGAAAATGAATATCAGGGATTAATAAAGCATGCTTTTCTTTCAACTGATACTAAAAGGATAGTCGTAAATATTTATAACACCCTTATAAGCAAGAATTATGCATCTCCACTGCAAAGAATTTCCATTCTGACAGGAATATTATAATCAACGGATTGGGGAATAATTGCGAATGGACCGCTAGAAAGGAAAAGAAGAATAAGTTCCAAATTTACCGAAATAGACGATACCATCGCCAAGTGGATCAAAAATATAATTTACAATTCTTATAAATTTAGGTAACGTTCCCACGGTCCAATTTATTTTGGAAACTCTTGGAAATGATTTTCCATATAAGGAAACTACTTTGTATAAATACCTACTTAGTCAGGGTTTTCAGTATAAAACTTTAGGTAAACGAATTGACATCATGGAATCGCCGAGATTGCAAAAAGAGCGATTAGAATATTTTTCTAAAATAAACGAATATAGAAATGGAGGGAGATCGATAATTTATTTGGATGAAACATGGTTCGATACTCACGACGTCGTTTCCAAGGGATGGGTCGATAATACAAATAAGTGTCACCTTAGAGCACCGTGCAATAGAGGAACAATAAGTGTTATTCTTTATGTAGGAGAAGACGCAGGTTTTGTATCAAATAGTTTGCTCTTATCAGCCAAGAATATTGCATCAAGCTCGTTAGACAGGTGTCATCAGGATATGAACGTCAAATTATTTGAAAATTGGTTTCGCAATCAATTATTGCCCAACATACCCTATAACTCAATAATCGTAATGGATAATGCAACTTACCACTCAAAGCAAATTAATAAAATCCCAACCGCCGCTTCCAAGAAAGGCGATATTGCGGATTTTTGCATTCAAAATGGCATTGTTATTCCTCTAAGTGCAAAGAAAAAACATTATTTGAACTTATAAAAAAACAACATTTCAAAAAAACGTATGTGGTTGATAAGATGGCAGAAAAATTTGGTCACCAAGTGTTGTGCCTTCCATTTTATTACTGTATCTTCAATCCAATTGAGCTGATATGGTCAACTTTAAAAAGAAATTTGCGGAAAAATAATGCACATCCCAAAATGAGTGAAGAAACAATGCAACTTGTTCAGCGAGAATGCAACATTTCAAGTACCATTTGGAAAAACTGCATCGATCATGTGATTAAATTGAAAACGATTATAGGACGCTTAGTGTACCAAATCTAATTATTGATGTTCAAAGTGAAAGTGATAGCGATGAATCTAGTTGTGCGGAATAATATTTGCTTGTTACATTACGATTCATGAAAAAATTAACAGATGTTAACGTCGTTAATTTTTTAACGCAATGAGCAAGTCAATAATGTTATGGGTAATTTCAGTTATTTGTTTTGCGAATCATACTGTATATAAATTTTCTATGAAATTATAACTACATTTGTAAAACACAATTAATTATATGTACACTTAAAAATACAATGAAAAGTACAATTTAATGATAATGAATCACTAATGTTAATTTTCTACGGGGCACTGAATCTGTATTTTCTGATGCCGGCTCTGGACTCTGTTCTCTTCCCATTACTCGTCATAAAATTCCGTTCGCACAATGGAGCGCAATAAACAGCCTTCGTAGCTAGATTTTCAATTTCACGTAAAAACACTATACTAGATTGTTTTTCAGGTTAATCAATTTTGTGTTATTCCAATATTTAAAATCCAAGCCTGTTTTCCAAATTTTGTTTTAACTGACGTTGTTTTGAATGGTAACTAGATGCATTCTGCACATTGAAATAATAATTTAATAGTTTTTCAATTTTTCTCAATTTTCTTCAAATGTTACATATTGAAAATGTTACATGTTGAAAATATCATGTTGTTGAAAACAGAATTAAAAGTACTATCAAAATCAATAATAACAAATATAGGTTGTCATTAAAAAACAAAATGGCTCTGATGTAATAACTTCAAAACGGAGAGATATGGAAAAATGAAAAAGGTCTCAAAATATTTGTTTGAAAAAAAAATCATTTTGACCTGTTGAAGCACTATTTAATGCAACAAATGTTCAAAATGGGCACACCAGAAATGTTACAAAACATTAGAGATGCATGTTATCATCGATTTGCACTTTGCCAAGAAAGAAACGGTGCCCATTTTGAACATTTGTTGCATTAAATAGTATTCAAGTTATAAATGTGTTTTTTTTTATCACGTGGGATTTGTAAATATTCAAGAAATAAATAGTGTGTTGTATTACTTGCGAAGAGACCTTTCAAACGAGGTGTCACTTGACATACCTTTCCATTTGAAAAAAAAAAGTCGGAGGTGGCTGGGCTCTTCCGGGAACAGATAAACAAGCAGCATATACATAGAAATGAGGGCAAGAAAAAACAATACTTAGCGTGTTTCGGGATTTTTTGCAAAAATCGCCTATATCGAAGTTATGAATTTTATTCCAGTTAAAGTTTCCACCCTGTATATATATATATATACACTGCTCAACATTTGAACTGGTACACTTACAAGAACATATATAAAAAAACAATTGACTACTTTTTGAACAACACCTTCTTGCTTAATTGATAGTATATGGTTCTGGAAATACTTTTAGGACGAAGAATTAAAAGAATAATACTTAAATAACGAATTTCAACTGTTTTAATAGAAAAATAACAAAATCTTCATTTTAGTATTACAAAAAAGTTTGCTTTGGAAAGAAATGATAACCAAACACTTAAAGATTAATAATGCATGGGACCTCCTCTAGCTCTTATAACCTCTTGGCAACGTCTTGGCATGCTGGAAATCAAATCCCGAATGTAATGCCGAGGAATATTTTGCCATTCTTCCAAAACGGCAGTTCGGAGCTGATGGTGATTGTTTGGATCAACTCCTCGTGACCTTATCAACCTTTTCAGGTAATCCCATATGTTCTCTATGGGATTCAGATCTGGAGAGTTCGCTGGCCAATCCATGTGCGCAATATTGTTCTCTTCAAAAAATGCATTGATTTGCCTTGTTCTATGAGGACGCGCATTATCATCAACAAACACGAAACCATCGCCTATTTCATTGGCAAATGGCAACACTACAGGTTCTAATACCTCATTAAGATACCTGACTCTATTCATTGTAGCATTTCCAAGCACAACCAATTCAGTACGACGAGTCGCAGAAGTACCCCCCCAAACGGTAATTGAACCGCCTCTATAAGCTTGATGGTAAGTCACATGGTTCTCAATATAGCGTTCTTCTCTGCTTCTCCAAACTTAAACTCTTCCATCTGAGCTATAGGGACGCACTCTGGACTCGCGACTGAATAAACAACGACCCCAATCTTCGACACTCCAATTTGCATGTTGGTGTGCCCACTCTAGCCGTCTTCTTTTGTAGGCTCTGGTCAACAATGGACATTTTTTAGAAGATCTGAACCTTAAATTTACCGCATAAAGTTTTCTTCTTACTGTTTGAGTGAATACTTGAATACCTGTTGCATTCAATAACTGAATTTGGAGTGTTCTTGCAGTAGAAAATCTATTCCTTCGAGTCTGAATCGTAATAAACCGGTCCTACCTGACTGTTGTACTGCTATTTCGCCCTCCGCCGTGCCTATCTTCGACAGATCAAGTATCATTAAAACACATTCGAACTCTTCTGACCACATTGTGGCTCACATTGAAATGGGCAGCAACAGTTCTTAGCGATGCACCAGTCATAAGCATTCCCATAGCTAGGCTCGTCTCTTCAATACTTAAATGCCTTAATGGCATCTTTAAAATGCAGGCAACGCCTATGAATTAAAACTTACTCGAGATATTAGCAAAAATTCTCTTAAAACTTGATAAAGTATAAGCGTCCGCGAACTCAGTAACTGCACTGATGACAGATAAACAATAATTGTTTCGCAAATATTATTCGATAGGCATATGTTTGCATTCCGAAACACGGCCCTGATCTTATAGGAAGTCATGCCAAACGCATTAGAATTTTTTAAAAATTAAAAAAAAAATTACTGCATATTATATAAGTGTACCAGTTCAAATGTTGAGCAGTGTATATTGCAACATTCCACAAAATTTAAATAAAAATATTATTGGTGTTTAAAATATAACACGCAAACAAGGAGAGAAAGTCGCATCAAAAATTTCTCCGTAACTCCAGTAGGTATATTTCCGGTGTGCGTCTAATGGTAGTGTATAATTAAGCTTTCAGCTATCACTCCAAGCACTTATTGGACAACCCTGAGTATCCATCTCTGTAATTATTCATGTGGCCATTGTTCTGCGTAATTACGTCGCGTTCCTTTGGACTCAGGAAATCGGCTGTCGTAAATATTTGATTTGAGAGAGCGGCTATGAAATATCTGAGTTTCTCGAAATTAGCGAAATCGGCGACAAATTGGCGTGATTAATGTGCTGAGTTTTATCCGGTGGAGTGTAATACTCTTGTAGGGGGATCGCTCCGGGGACGCAGAATCCGTAACGAGGCTTTTAATTACACTGATTAATGTATATCATTGCTCCCAACTAGTACTTTTTAATTAAACCGTTTCCACTCAACTGTTTCCTGATAACTGATATATTGCAGTTCTACAGTTATATGATTTCTAGAACCTTTGCATGGTATAATTAACAAGTGATGATGTACGGATGCGTATTGAATACATTATACATATATAAATTATTGCAGTAGACAGAAATCTCAGCGAAAAAAATCTGTCTGCCTATTAAATGTTATATTATATTGTATTGTGATTAGAATAGGTATGAAGTCCCGCCGAGAGCTGACAATGACTCATGGTTTTTTCACGTGATTTATTTCTTTATTTAGCGTATGGTAAATATGTACATTTACCTACCTATTAACTAAAATTATATTATATTGTATTGTAATTAGAATAGGTATAAGGGCCCGCCGGGAGCTGACAATGACTCATGGTTTTTTGAATAAAACATCGTGTATTCTGTACTGCCGTACACAGAGCTGGTAACTCACTTTTTTGACGAAAATGAGTAATCTGTTTTAGATGTTGTAATATCAATTGGCGAACAATTTTATAATATAATGAAACAATTAAATTTATTTTTTCACAATAAAAATAGTTTATAAAAGTTGCCGTATCTTCTTTAAATATGTGTATTACTACAAAAATTAGCCGTATCTATCAATTAGTAAGATAATTTAATCGTAACTCAAACAGTTGCGCTAAAATATTTTAGTATTTACGAGATACGCATATTTTACCTTAGTAATTATCAGTTTCGTCAATTATCCTTCGTAATAATAATGGAAGACAATTGGAAATTCCGTTATAATGAAAGTATTCAATCTAGTGAAACCTTTTATTGCTAATTTTTAAAACTACTTTTTTGGTAAAGATAGATAAAGCTACGTAATACGATGTTATTTGGCTTATGATCTGTTTAATATTTTGTCTATAATTATTAATAGAACATTTCTAAATAATTTTCATTTTATCGTGACAGACGTTAAATTTCTAAGTTAGAAGATGAATTGCATTGCACAAATAAGAGAATCATTTAGTTGGTTTAATTTGATATTGCATGACATGTGTATTTTTTGCTGATTCATTTCACCACAGGGTAGAAAAATAACTCAAAGTAAAGAAAAAAGTGACGCAAAGAGTGCGTAACAAATGCGTAAAAAAATTAATATTTTGGAAATGAAAGTTGCAGATTTCTTTGATGGCAATATTTCAGTTCCATATACGTATTGAAAAGTACTAAATGTAATTCTCAACGTCCATGTGTTAACTATTTTTGTGAAGTAAGAGCCGAATAAGGATGCTGATCATTAATGTATAAAAGTACTTTTGAAGATGCTGGATATACGATAGTTAATTTTTTGAATAAAATCATTAAAGAAGGGACGAAGAAACCAGAATTAAAACAAACTTCCAAAGTTTGGAAGTATTCCACAAGAAAAAGTATTCCACAAAAATTGTTTTTTCCAAAAAATAAACTCATATTTTGGTAAGACTCATTTCTGGAACAGTTAATGATAACAATGGCTCGGACGAAGAAACTTGATATATATTTTTTTAATTAAATGCGTCTTTTACTTATAACTAAAAATGTTGTTTTCCGTACATATAAGTTAATTTATCTTGAATTAATAAGTTTATGATACCTGGATGAAGTATATTTCTTATTTGTAATAATCTCTCTATTGTTTTCCCCAGTTAAGTAATAAAAAAAAATTACTATTCATCTAAAAGTTGTCAGTGTAAAAATATTTCTCTTTTACTATTTAATTATCTAATAATTAATAATTTTATAATAATCAAACTTGAAAATTTATTGACTTGAATTTATTGACTAAAATAAAAGTAATATAACCTTTTACCTCTATGATTCAATTCAAACTTGAAAATTTATTGATTTGAAATCTAATTTTTACAGAGTGAGAATCTTGTAAATTAAAAACTGAGAATATCTCAAAATGGATATTAAACAAGTTACCACTATTGTGCTTAGCACGGCAGTGAACTTCTTCGCATGCCTAAGGTAAATGTAATACAATGGAATTAAATCAGATACGTATGTCGAATTCCTGCAATATGGAGCGATGAGTCATTGTCAGCACTCGACGGACGACTATATTACAAATGTTAACATGACACATTGTCATGTTAACATAACATTTTTTGTCATAACATGTTTGTCAGTGTAACGGTTCGAACCCAGGTGTTGTACAAATTCTCATAATTTGTAATATTTATTATTCATTGCATTTATTTAACTGCAATTCATCCTTAAATGCAATTGGATGCATTTAATTTCTTTAACTGCATATTACATGAATTCTTATAATTCAACTAATTGATTTGGCTCGTGATTTACAAATTCTCGTAATTTGTAATATTGATTTGGCTCGTGATTTAGTGGTAGTACTCTACGTTATGTTTGATTTTTAAATCAAAATCGTGATAACTCAGTTTGGTTCGTTTTATGGGTAATGTGTCTGTTAGTAATTTTTGTTAGCAAGTAAAACACAGATACGGATTTCATATGATTTATTTATTTTAAAAGGTTATGCAAGCGACAGGTAAATAAAAGACAATTTTGTTACTCTAATTGGACGTTATTTATTTAGTTATATTTATTTAAATTTTGGAATAGATTTGTTTAATAATTATTGAAAATTTATTATATTCTTTGAATTTTAATGATTTATTTTATTTTGAAAACTGAGTAACTTATTAACACTGCGGTTGGAATTACAAAGTGTTACTTAGCGACTTCATGCACCACAATCTTCAAATTGTGCCGAGAAGGATATCTGATACATGTCATCACTGCATAGAAATTCATTAGCACGGTGCCTACCAATGTATTTCAACGCCACCTTGTGGATAGGAACGAATCACATAACTTCACATTAAAGTACTTTAAGCGATTCCAGTGCTTCAAGCACCCAATGTGTCCTCATTCGGAGATATTGCTAGTACTCGCGTCTTCCAACATTATCAGCCATGTGATCGTAAAAACTTTAATAGGTATTGTTATTCAAAATTGATTATTGATTAGTATGATAAAGCTCTTATTCTACTTCTACTTTTCTATCTACTTAAGCACATACAAACATTCGTTTCATTCATTCTTAATTCTGAGATTTCTTGAATATCGGAGGGCTGAGCAAGTTTAATTATACGATTTAATTACAAATATCATTGAATTATTTATATCGAAATTATTAAGTTATGTTCCCCTGACGCAACTTTTTATTTAACTACCGATTGATTAATGAGGCCACACTGTTTATCAAATGTTTGCGACGAGGAAAGGAAGGCATATTACAATATTCTCCTGTCAGTACGAAAATATTGTCAGGACAAGGTATAAAATGCAGTTAGGTTCAACTCCGCAGTGGCGTGAGGCTCCCTACATTTCATACCCTTATTAAACTCCGTTCATTACCAGCGGCAAGGCGCGGTAATATCACTAGATAGGTTACATTATTATGGATAAATTACTTTAGAATTGTTAGTGTGAAAAAATGTTTGATCAAATGTTTTGTGACGACGGAAAGGAAGGCATATTACAATATTCTCCTGTCAGTACGAAAATATTGTCAGGACAAGGTATAAAATGCAGTTAGGTTCAACTCCGCAGTGGCGTGAGGCTCCCTACATTTCATACCCTTATTAAACTCCGTTCATTACCAGCGGCAAGGCGCGGTAATATCACTAGATAGGTTACATTATTATGGATAAATTACTTTAGAATTGTTAGTGTGAAAAAATGTTTGATCAAATGTTTTGTGACGACGGAAAGGAAGGCATGTTACAATCTTCTCCTGTCAGTACGAAAATATTGTCAGGACAAGGTATAAAATGCAGTTAGGTTCAACTCCGCAGTGGCGTGAGGCTCCCTACATTTCATACCCTTATTAAACTTCGTTCATTACCAGCGGCAAGGCGCGGTAATATCACTAGATAGGTTACATTATTATGGATAAATTACTTTAGAATTGTTAGTGTGAATTACATTTGATAAACTTATGTTATATATTCACCTGAGGAATTAATGTTTAAAGTATATGAGTCGTCGTCGGACAGCGTGACGTTCTGTCTCGATCGGTACATCTAACTGGTCTCGTTTAAGTTCCGCACTTCTATTTATACTGGTCCCCACTTTTTACTCTTCTTCCCCCGTCCTATGCTAAATCTGCGTACCGCTGCAAAGTGACGCAATCCCATACGTGTCCCCGAATTACGCAATCGCCGTTTCGAGTTCCCGTCGTATTCCCACGACCTATTTCTGTGTCATCATTTTGATCGTGTGCATATTTACATTTGCCTTTACATTTGGACTTTAATATTATTAGGTTCTTACATAAGTAATTGTAACATTACAATTACTTACAAAGTCTATGTGATTAAGACATAGTATTGGTTCTGCTGTGACTACAATGAATTTACTGATAGGACTACGGAGGGGCACTCAGTAACGTTGTATTTTGTGGTCTAGTTGCTGTTATCACAATCGCAAAATGCTGAGTGTAAATAGTTGTGCCTGAGTTTGGTTTAAATAGGTTAATCAATTTTTATGTCTCCACTTTCACTGGCTAAATGGTTGAAGAGAATTTATATTCTAATTGGTGTCGGCACTAGTTCATCATTTTATCATTTAGAATAGAATTCATCATTTAGAATAGCACTCTTCATAAAAAAATTAAACATTGTCATATTTCTCTATGTTAAATTTGTAATTACAAATTTCAAATACGAAGTTTTTTTTTTCGAAAAATATATATAAACTATTATTTATTTTTAATGAAAGGTGTGTAGATCCATCCTGATTTGTAATTTTTAGAAGTTAGGGGATGTACAAATGTAAGATTTAACCTACTTTTTACCTACTGAAGAAGGTTGAAACTAGTTTTTGTAAATTTATTAAAAATAAAATATATACCATATTACCTGATAGTGCTACACATAACATGTTTCATGTAATATACTGAATAATTATTAGAAGGTGGGGTCTAATATATATATATATATATATATATATACAGGGTGCGTCATTTCACCTCCCGTCTTCAATAGCTCAGTTACTAATTGAGTTAGGATTTTGATATTTTGCAGACTTCAGTTGCTTTCTACGGTGTATTTCAGGAAAATATTTTTGATTATACAGGGTGTCCCAAAAAAGTGTGACATCATCATGATGTATATTTTTAGATTGAATGGTATATTTTTTGTTACTTATTTAATACAACTTCAAGTTTTATTCATTAAAATGGCTATTGGAATAGTTGATAAATCGAGTTTTCTGCACATAACTTTCAATGTGTTAGGAATTGCGATAGAGTTGTAATTAGGAAAAATGTTTGTCTTTTAATTCCACATGGAATGACATAAAAATATACAGGGGCTCCAATTTAAAATAAGAAAAATAAAGTGCTTTAAAGTTTGAAGAGTTTGACACTAAATTTTTGACACTCTGTATAATGCATATCAATAAAACTTGGTTAACGCAACTATCAGACCTTATTTAATGAGTACCTTGTATGGTTTTATTAACAAGGCATACTTTTATGTTACTCAATGGTGCAAAACTGTTTTTTTTTTCAGTTTTTATTTTTTTGTGCTAAAATCACTGAACCGATTTTAATAAAATTTCATGGGTATGTAGGCATCCATAAAGGGCACCCAAATAAACAACAAAAAATATACCATGCAATTTAAAAATACACATCATCATGACGTCACACTTTTTTGGGACACCCTGTATAATCAAAAATATTTTCCTAAAATACGCCACAGAATGCAAGTAAAGTCTGCAAAATATCAAAATCCTAACTCAATTAGTAACTGAGCTACAGAAGACGGGAGGTGAAATGACGGACCCTGTATATATATATATATATATATATATATATATATATATATATATATAGAATATATATATATATATATATAGAATATATATATATATATATATATATATATATATATATGTATATATATAGAATACAGAAGTAGTAGTAAGTTTATATACAGAAGTATATATAATTCTATATATATATATATAGAATATATATATATATATATATATTTACAAGTTATCATTAAACTTATACTTTTTTTTTAATGAATTATGTGCAATTTTCCTAAAATACGATACAATTTTCTGTGTAATTTGTGTAGTTCTCGTCGAAATTTGTGCAATTTTTCACGAGCAAATTTCCATGAAATTTATCCTTTTTTTCATTAAGCTTATGCAATTTTCCTTAAAATCTGTACAATTTTCTTTGCATTTTTTGTAGTTTTGTTGAAATTTGTGCTTTTCATAATTCATTAATTTTCAAATCACTGTATGCAAGTTATCATTAACTTTATACCTTTTTATTAAATTTATGCATTTTTCTAAACTACGATACAATTTTCTTTGCAATTTGTGTAATTTTCGTACAAATTTGTGCAATTTTTCTCGAGATATTTAATTCAAAAATTCAACGATATTTGTTGCGGTGGAATTTTGCATGAAAATTATAAAGATACTCTAAATTTTATGTTGCATAGCTATTCGAACTTCAGATTGGAAAGCTATTCTAACTTCAGATTGAAATTACTGAAAAACTAGACGTAAACTCATTTTCTAGTTTTTATATTCTATGAGCTGTGAGTATACTTAATGCTGTAGGTACAATATGTTGAACCTGTAGATCAATAGTAAAATTTGAAACTTTATATGCAATCGGAATTGTACTTATTAAAATTTCACTAAAAACAATAAAATACAATTTCTTGAAGAGTGAAATCATGAAATTTATACTCATGTTTTTCGTGGAAATTTATAAGATAGATTTAGTACAGTAACAGTACAGTACAGTAACAGTAGTTTTGTTACATTGCCACATTGATCTCAGTTGAGTGTATGATTTCAAAACTATTTACTTTGTATTTATAAAACAAATTGATTAAAATATAACTGTTTTCCTTGAAATTGGTGGAGTTTTTCTTGAAATTTGTGAAGTTTTTATTGAAATTTGTGCAGTTTTTCTTAAAATTTTTGCACTTTTCTTGAAATTTGTGGTTTTTCTTGAAATTTGTTCAGTGTTATTTGCAATTTAACAAGTTTCCAGGAATATTTTTACCTGATTGGTCCAGTGATTATTTAAAATCTAATTTTGTTGATATTTGCTTAGTTTTCCTTAAAATTGGTGAAGTTTTCTTTGCAATATGCACATTTTTCTTTGACATTTGTTCAAGCTTGGTTGATTTGTTTTCAATGTTGTATAAATTATGAATTTTCTAATGAAATTATGCACTGCTCCATAAGATTTGTTACAATTTACCTTGAAATTCATAATTTAATAATTATTCAATAAATATAAGTATTTACCGTTAGATTTAGTCTTTTTTTCATTAAATTTGTGCAATGTTCCTCAAAATATATACAATTTTCTTTGCAATTTGTGTAGTTATTGTTGAAATTTGTGCTATTCATAATTCAATGATTTTCAAATCAACATACAGTATGTCCCGGATAGCGGGGATTTATTTTTATTCTTACATTTAAGTAAAAATGTTATAAGAATTATAATTCCTGCTTGGTCTGAAACTACCAGTTCAGTTATTTAAACTTTGATTTATTTATACAGGGTGTTCTTAAAATCTTTTTTTTTATACTTATTTATTTACTATTTGCAAAAAGAATCTAAAATTACATCTAAGAACATTATATAAAATCAAACGATCCCCCAAATGTAGAAAGTATTACTGAAAATTAAAAAAAAATCGCCTACGAGAGGCATTTCCATCGATAACTATTGAAGAAATACAAAACAGTTTTCAGGAGTTCTACACCAGGCTTGAACTGTGTGAAGAAAATGGTGGGGGACTGTTTAAATGACGTTATATTTCTTAAGTGCCAAAAATGTATTTATTTTTTATTTATTTAGCCAACACCCTGTATAAATAAATCAATATTTTAATAACTGAAATGGTAGTTTCAGACCAAGCAGAATTTTTTATTCCTATAACATTTTTACGTAAAAGTAAAAATTAAAAAAAACAACCCTCTTGCAAACTCAATCCGGGGACATACTGTATATATATATATATATATATATATATATATATATATATATATATATATATATATATATATATATATATATATATATATATATAAATATAAAATACGTATCACGGGCCGAAACGTAGGTTTTAAAAAAAGGAACTTTTATTTTAAAACTTAGAATTTAATATGTTGTTAGTACGGAATACGAATATAGAGTGTGTGGTGGCAAGGCCAACTTGTTAGTAATATAACTTTATTATAAATGAACAATAAAAGATAATATATAATGCGTGGGATGCGCTCATATGCATCCGTCTTAAATAATACTCTTTATATAATAATAAAGAAGCTGATTGTTTGTGACCGCAGGTAACTTATATATATATATATATATATATATATATATATATATATATATATATATATATATATTTCAAGTTTTACGCGCTCATCTTAAGTAGCAGTTCTGTTGACATTTATTATGACAATTAATTTAGTTGTACTTTAATCTAGGAGTTTAATTTTGAAACGGTTTTAATACTTCGATAAATTTAAAAGAAGGATTATTAAAAGGAGACAGATCATTATTAAGTAAGCAATCCTGGAATAATTTTTTCATATAAATAATTGCTTCGATAAGGTTTATTTTTTTATCTGTATAATGTTTTAATAATTTAACATCCTTAAAATGGTGTGCCGTAACTGCAGATTTGTCAGTAATATGAAATTTTGTGTGGTGTACACGTTCTAAAAACCTTTTATATATGTTTCGTTTTGTTTGTCAGATATAAAATTTTTTACACTGTTTACAATTTATCTGGTAAATTCCTGATTTTTGTAAAAGAGGTTCATTGACTAATACATTTGGTAATTTTCCTTTTAACTGGTTATTATTAGAGAAGTCCGGGGTTAATTTAAATTTATTAAAAAGATTTGAAAAAGAATATGCCCAATGTTTATTAAAAGTTATATTACAAAAAAAAAATGGAATGTTTCGTTTTATTAATTTCGGTGAGGTCTGGTTAGATAAATTATAAGCCTTCTTAGATTTATTGTAAATTTTTTAAATAAAAGTTTTACTGTAATCGTTAATTTTTGCTACATGCCGCATATAATTTAATTCTTTATTGACATTTTGTACTAATAATGGAAATTTAAATAATCTATGTATTAAAAAATAGAACGCTGATTGTTTATATTTATGGAAAGTCATAGAGCTAGAATTTATATAGTTGTCTATATGAGAGTCTTTTCTGTAAATATCAAAATCTAATTTATTTTCAATTCTTGTTATTCTAATATTTAAAAATGGAAGGCTGTTGTCAATTGGTTCTTCATATGTAAACTTTGTTGACTCAAATTCAGAATTTAGAATAGAAAGAAAACTCTCAATGCAAAAATTAGAATCTGCAATAGCAAAAGCATGATCCACATATCTAAGCCAAACTTTGGGATTTTTTTAATATTTTCTTTTTATATTATTTTCAAAATAATTTAAAGATATATTTTGTCTGTTTATAAAATATATTGTTAAACTTAAAAATATTTTGTGCCATGTTAATATTCGCGATTATCTCGTAATTTTATGTTTTTATTTCATATTTTTCTATTTGCTACGTAAAAACATAATAATATTATCAATTTATAAAGTCCTGTACAATACTGTAACTCTATCCCGGCACAACAAGCTTCGTGATATCTTAATTAAATTGAATTAAAAACTTGTTAATTAAATATACTTGATCAATTTTCCTATAAATTCAATCTACTGGTATGACGTATAATGCGATTCGGTTGACGGAAAACTCACAGTGATGGAAAACTCAATATCAACTTTTAACTTTTAACCAATGCAAATGTAAATCTCGTTCCATCAATTAATTAAGAAATTCCGGCACTTTGTTCGCCAATTCCCGACAAGTTTATGGCGGCGTCGCGCTCCCAAAATCCGGCGTTGCCGCAGTTATTAAATCTCGTCGAGGCAGTTCGGCATCGGCCATCCGATTTTAATTAGGAACCCGATGCTTAGCATAAACGAGGAGCAGCATATCGGCTTCTTTATCGCCCTCAGCTCTTTGAAATCGGAGCAATTAGAAGCCGGTTGTTAAATTTTGATTGAGCTTGTCCGATAACGCGACCAATAATGAACTTATCTCGATCATCAAGCGTACCATTGTTTCATACTCCTTAAGACGAGGATGATATACAAGGCACCGTACACTCCTCAGGAATTTGTTATAAGTAATACGGTCGAGTGTGGAGCACAGCGTACTAAATTGGCCAATGAGATCACGGTCGTTGGAAAAGTTGCAGATGATGATTACCATCTCTGCACTTGCTTGATTGGCATAATAATTTTTACATTGGTACCTAGACATAAATTAAACTCACGCGTGACTTATCACGTTTAGATTAATTATGAATAATATTTCGTGACTTATTCTAATAATAACATACAAAGTAGCATATAATTTACATTGCCATTTTTATATGTTTAATGCCAGTAAACGTCGTCAATGTATTGTGACCATGTACTAAAACAACTACTATAAGTATAAATATAAATAAAAAGTATATACATAAATAGTATATAAGTATATAAATATAAGTATAAATAAGAAATTGTTTCTATTTTCTAATAAATTACCTTCACACGTTAGACACTTACCCCTAACAAAATTGATTAATATCTATTTATTCATTTCAACGTCAAAACAGTGCATGTGCATAGGCGCTACCGGTGCATAAGAGCTGCGGAGCTGCGTAACTGCCTTCAATTAAACTATCGATATCAAAACAATGGTTATTATATTCAATCCGGTCAACCATACGAATTTGATAACGATAGAATTGTGAGTCTTATAAGTACTAATTAATTTCTCAGTATTTCCGGAGTACTCACCTAAATGTGCTAAATAATATAATATTGTAGTTGGATTCATTGCGGAAGCAGTGTCTACTACGGGTTTGCCCCTGTTGTATTTCCGCCAATTAGAATCGCAAACTAAAACAGAACTTCTATAATTAACACACCACAGTACAGCTCCATTTACATGGAAGGGAAAGTTTTGTCACCTGTATATAGTGTGGTATTAATAGGACTAATTACTATTTATTCACTTTTTCCTTCAAATTAAACACTGAAAAATTTACTGATTTATTATAAAGATTAGGGTTAACATCGGAATATATTATAAAAAATAGGTATTTCTATTTGCGATTTATTTGCCGTAAACCGAATACAAATATAAATTAAAAACTATGTGGCTAAGGTCATGCTGTGCGTTAAAAAACTAAAACTAATTGACTAAATAAATTCTTGTTTTTCGAAATCGTCCGTAAGGTAAAGAAAGATAGTACTAAACTCAAAGGTACCCAACCTTGTTTAACCTACAGCCCCCTTTCGAAAACACAAATTACTCACCGCCCCCCATTCAGAAATAAAATCTCACTTAAAATCAATATAAGTTTCCCACCTTTTCAAAGAGCATTTCAAGAGCGCCCCTCTTGGTGAACTATATTATACTACGTATATATTTAAAAACAAGGACGCATTTTTAAAAATATTTTATTAGGTCTTAACAAAAACATACACATACCTATATACATATAAAATAGCACTAGTGACAGGGCTGAGCTTGATGTAATGACACTAATTTGTCTATATTGCGTGCTAGTTTTGTCATGAGCAACCTTAAGTCACCGCGATATACTATTGACAATCGGCTCCATTTTTTGTTAGTAGATTGGATACTACACTAAATCCTCTTTCGGCTAAACACGATGATAGAAATGCTAGAAAAACTTCTTTACTGCACCCCATAAGGTCGGATATAAAATTGGAATTTGTCTTTGAAGCCAAAATGCTTGGTAGCCATGTTTCATTTTTAGTTTTAATTCTTCGTTTGTTGACAATTCTATGAGCTGCTCCTGTAAAAATACTTCTGCTGTTTCAATGTTGTGCAAGGTTCCAAAACCCAGTCCGGAAGATATTGAGGATATCTTGAAATCTACTAAAAAATCTTCTTTAAGGGTTTCCAAATGCTGGCAATAAACCAAAATGTCATCATCACTTATTTTCACCGAGGAAAGATTTTGAAACTGGTGGAATTGTCTCCGACGCAAATTTGATTTGTATTATGCAAGTTTTGACACGAATGCCGAAATTATTGCGTTAGCTTTAATTAAATTCAGATCATCTCCTTGTAGCTGCAGATTGGTTTCGTTAAATTTATTAAATAAATCTGTTAAAAACGCTATATCATTTTTAAATTTCAATAAATTTTCTTTTAAGGAATTATCTTTATTTTTGAGAAACATTATAACTGAGTCAAATAGTTCATAAAATCTTTGCAGACAAGTACCCTTTGACAACCATCGAACTTCTGTGTGTAACAGTGAACGATTAAAGTCGTGGTCGTTTTCATCACAAAGCTTTCTAAACAATCTATCGTTAAGAGAATTGCTTCTGATTCTATTAACCCCTGTAAGTACGTACTGCAGCGAGCAATGAAGGCGATCACTAAGGTTTTTTTGCAAATAAATGTTGTCTGTGAATCACACAATGCATGGTGACTACATTTGGTACAACTTTTTTTAAATATGCAGTGAACCCGCGGTATCGTCCAACCATTGCCGGAGCACCATGAGTAGCAACGGACACTAAATTATTCAGAGGGATATCTTTTTCTTTAAAATATTGTTCCAAAACGTCAAATATAGATTTTCCTTTAGTATCAGTTTCTATTTTTTTGCGAATAATAGTTCTTGACAAATGTTCTCATCTCTTATGAAGCGAACGTACGATAGAAGTAATGCCTCATTGTTAGGCAATGTAGACTCATCGAGCTGTATAGAAAATTCGGTCGTCTTCAAAAATTCTCCACATTCTCGGACATTTCGGCGATTCGTCTCTGTACAGTATTATTGCTCAAGGGGATTTTTTTAATAATATCTGAAGGTGACTTGTGAAGTACAGTACGGAGAACTTTACTCACAGCTGGCAGTATTAATTCTTCTCCAATAGTGTTCGTTTTTCCCGATTTAGCAATAAGCAACGACATATTGTAAGATGCACGTAACCCATCATTGTCTTGTTTTGATGCTGCTGAAAACATACCGGCTAAAGTTGGACGTCTCGAATGTTGATTTTTGAGCATATGAAAGTAAGATATTTTTTAACTTCTTCAAATAAGGCTTAAAACGTGTATGCAAAAATAAATCCCGCCAAACTCCGCCATTTTTTTTATAAGTCAAGTGAAACTTTAAAAATGATATATTAGGAAACCACAAACATCGATATTGATTAAAATTAATTTGAACCATTAAAAATCAACGAACGGGGTTAAGATTTTACATACTAAATAAACATACCTGAGAGAATAATGTAAAAATTACTACACAAAGTTTTATTAAAACACACGGTCACAGCACTCACTTTGCTAAACGGGTCGTCGATAGACAAATGTGTGTGACTAATGACATTAAATTATGCCAACTTGGAGTTATTTTCACCGGTAACTGGATCGGTTAAAGGGACTGAAAGAGGATAATTTGATTCGATTGTACTATATCATGATATTAATATGTAAATCCATTTGTATTTTTCTATGCGAGAATAAATAATTTATTTAAAGGGACTGTGCACGTGATTACATTGTAGTTTGGAATGTTTAGCATCTGTTATTATGTCCAACAATACGCTTTCTTACAATCGAAAAAATGACTTGAGGCCAAGTAATCGGGCTCTAGAAACCATAGTGCATAGGAGGAGGAGTAGTAGGGATTATTATTATTATTATTATATATATAAACAATCTTTATTAGGCTATTATTATTATTATTATAAAAACTTTATTTCAACGTATTATCTCGTCACATGCGCAGAAAAAATATAACATGGACACACCATAACTTTCTTCATAATATATATATAAAATGTTTTAAAAAAACAACTTAAGCAACGACCCTGTATAAAGATAACATATATACAGGGTGTCCCACGCTAATTGACCATTAAAAGTTTATGAGGTTCTTGATAAAAAATTTTTAAATCATTCAAACATGGTTGATTCCGTTCTTCTTATGTGAAATACTTTCAACCTTCTATCACTTCCGGTTCTACCGGAAGAGCCTTCCACTTTTTTAAATAGAACACCCTATATATTATTATGTTTTTGGCTTCCCCGTTCAATTGGAAACATCTTTTGTAAAGATGTGTGTAGACATACATTTTTTACTTCCTGAGATAAAAATTAAATTCCAAGATTTTATGTTATGAAAAATGGCTTCAGTTTCTCTTTCAAATAAGATAAAAACGGAAAATTTATCTCGAATTGTACCTGAAAGTGTTTTCACTTGAAATTGAAAATGTACTTGTAATGAGGGTTTATTACAGTCAAGGGTTCTCCATTGTATGGCGTGCTGCGAAGGGGCGGGCGTCCAGGAACGTTACCAAATAATTTACTATCCACGAAGATGTTACTTAATTGTATTCTCTTCGATATATACACAATTATATCACTATGATCATAATATAAAAATGATTTATTAATTAAATTGAATTCAATAATCTTACAACTATCGTTTTTTATGAGTCGGCGGCCGTAATTCTTTTTACAATTTTATAATTCGATATAATTACATGACTACAGGCGCCAGTAGATAATTAAGAGCCGTCACCTAGGAAACGGTTTTAAAAAGATTATACATTCGCCCATGCAATTAAGGTTCATTGTACTTTAATTGCTGGGCGAATATGCAGTCCAGATAGACAATCAGTAAAGGCTGCCTCAAATAGTCTTTTTCTCAAATTGTCTACATCTGTCTTTCAGTCGGTGTTAACCTTTACATTGCAACAGTACTCATTTTACATACGTGTGCATTATCATTTATAAACTTGTGAAAAGGTAGAGTTTATTAAGATGGAAACGTCGTTAAGTGAAACTGCAACAATTATTTCATCAATTTATAATGACACTTAGTTCGACTATCTATTTCAATTATGTGAGGAAAGAAGTCATTCCGAAAGTTTTGTTGAAGAATCCCTACGACAGTCTACAGAGGGAAGCTGTTCTCAAATTGATTTTGATAAATTTCAAAACAACCATCATCAAATGGACACATCAACTATCGAAAATGAAAATCAGTTATTAATAAAGCATGCTTTTCTTTCAACTGATACTAAAAAAATAGTCGTAAATATTTATAACACCCTTATAAGCGAGAATCATGCATCTCCACTGCAAAGAATTTCCATTCTGGCAGGAATATCATATTCAACGGTTTGGAGAATAATTGCGAAAGAACCGCTAGAAAGGAAAAGAAGAATAAGTTCAAAATTTACCGAAATAGACGATGCCATCGCCAAGAGGATCAAAAATATAATTTACAATTCTTATAAATCAGGTAACGTTCCCACGGTCCAATTTATTTTAGAAACTCTTGGAAATGATTTTCCATATAAGGAAACTACTTTGCATAAATACCTACTTAGTCAGGGTTTTAAGTATAAAACTTTAGACAAACGAATTGACATCATGGATCGTCGAGATTGCAAAAAGAGCGATTAGAATATTTATCCAAAATAAACGAATGTAGAAATGGAGGAGGATCAATAATTTATTTGGAATAAACATGGTTTGATACTCACGACGTCTTTTCCATGGGTCGATAATACAAATAGGTGTCACCTTGGAGCACCGTGCAATAGAGGAAAAAGAATTGTTATTCTTCATGCAGGAGGAGACGCAGGTTTTGTGTCAAATAGTTTGCTCTTATCAGCCAAGAATATTGCATCCAGCTCGTTAGACTATCATTAGGATATGAACGCCGAATTATTTGAAAATTGGTTTCGCATTCAATTAGTGCCCAACATACCCAATAACTCAATAATCGTAATGGATAATGCAACTTATCACTCAAAGCAAATAAATAAAAATCCCAACCGCCGCTTCCAAGAAATATGATATTGCGGATTTTTGCATTCAAAATTGTATTGTTATTCCCATAAGTGCAAAGAAAAAAACATTATTAGAACTTACTAAAACAAAATTTCAAAAAAACGTATGTGGTTGATAAGATGGCAGAAGAATTTGGTCACCAAGTGTTGCTTATTACTGTGTCTTCAATCCAATTGAGCTGATATGGTCCACTTTAAAAATAAATTTGCGGAAAAATAATGCACATCCCAAAATGAGTGAAGAAACAATTCAACTTGTTCAGCGAGAATGCAACAACATTTTAAGTACCATTTGGAAAACCTGCATCGATCATGTGATTAAAATTGAAAACGATTATAGGACGCTTAATGTACCAAATCTTATTATTAATGTTCAAAGTGAAAGCGATGAATTTAGTTGTGCGGAATAATATTTGTTTATTACATTACGATTCATGAAAAAATTAACTGATGTTAACGTCGTTATTTTTTTAACGCAATGAGCAAGTCAATAATATTATGGGTTACTTAAGTTATTAGTTTCGCGAATCATAGTGTATATAAATTTTCTATGAAATTATAACTACATTTGTAAAACACAATTAATTATATGTACACTTAAAAATACAATGAAAAGTACAATTTGATGATAATGAATCACTAATGTTGATTTTCTACGGGGCACGGAATCTGTATTTTCTGATGCCGGCTCTGGACTCGGTTCTCTTCCTATTACCCGTCATAAAATTCCGTTCGCACAATGGAGCGCAATAAACACCTTTCGTAGGTAGATTTTCAATTTCAAGTAAAACCACTATACTTCTATGACTGATATGTGTTGCAACTGAAAATCGAATTTAAGCGAACAGTAATAAAATTTCAAAAATGTACGTACAAATAGAAATGATGAGTTCTTCGTTGAGACTTGAACTGGGAACTTTTCTGCTGAGAGATATTTTCTCGCCCTACTCATTCTCGTATAACTTGTCAAATATAACAGTTTTGTCTTTATTTTTATAAGAACCCTAATGTAAGTGAAGAGAAGCAAATTAGGACAAATTATAATTTCTTCCCCCCGACTGTTTTTCAACGGGTTTTTTGCCTTTCCAGTTAACTGATGGCCGTGAGTAATTAATACAACTTTTTGCCCTGAGTAGAATATGCGGTGATTAAAGATGGAAATAATCAACTGCAGACAGTGCAGTCGGGCCTCACACTCCTCTTTTTGTGAAATCTGTGTTTGTTTTTGCCCACGGCAGCATGCTGGTGCCATTAGTTACCCTTCTTGCCGGCATATGGTGACCACATCTTACCGTAACCGACGACTGACTTCGGTAAACACAGGCCATGAGCATCAGTTCGTGCACCTCGGAGGATCGCTAGGAACAATCCCAGAATTAAACACAACAAGAGGCGAAAATTAATCGCCGTCTCCACGAATAATTAATCCGTCGTCGCACAATGCGTGATTTTAAGTGTTAATAACGAAGCCGCACTAAAAATGGCACCGTGCGCATCAATTAATTCCAATCGGGAGCCCTATTAATATTAATGTGTCTGAACCTCTCCGAAATTTATTGTCTTGATATAACAATGACTAGGCGAGACCTACGGAATTACATCCAGGAAACGAAACGTACCATTTAATGGTAATTAAATTATAGCCAAGGGTTGGGATTAAACATGGAGAAGGGAAGAGAGAGAGATACACAAATGCAAGTTCAACGGATTACTTCGCTCGGGTGTGTAATTGAAACTCGAAAGTTCCGCGAACTATTTTTATGAGCCGAAGATTTTGCAAGGCCGTTCTGGCATTGTTCATACCGCCGTGGATCGTCCCAGACGATTAATGTGTACCCAGTGACATTGGGGAACCTTCCTCAATACAATCGAGGTTGAACTCAATGGATTCAGTCAGCAAAAACTTGATTTGCATTAAAATCGTATGAATATTGATACTGCGATCGATTTATAAACGATAATAAAAACAGTAAAAAGCCAGAATGAAATGTTACAGTTGCAGTTGGTTATAAAAATAACACCTTGCCATACCAATTCTGTACGATTCTAGCATATTATTTTTTATTCCACTTTCCATAACTAATCAATGATTTAAAGTTATTTCATAACTATATTTTAATTTATGTTGAGGGTCTCATGGTTCTTATCCATTGATCTTTTATGTATTTTTCCGTCGACTTGGTGCACAAAATCATTTATTTATGTAAACCTTATAATGAACGATTTTGGCATATGCACTAAACAATCAAAAACAAGTGGTGTATGGTGTATGTTTGTACGCGTGTTTGTGTGTTTGTGTATTAGTATGTTCCTATGAATCCATATAAAAAAAAATAATTAAAACCCATCAATGATCAAAGTTAAAAAAAAAAACATTTTTTAAATATACTCCATACATTATATGGAACTATTTCCATATACTTTTAATACATCCGCGAAAATTATATACTCTTTCTTAAAATTGTTACAATTTTTCATGAATTATCAAAGTTCCTCTGAAATAATACAAGTTAACATAAAATTTGTGTCTTATTGAAATTCATCAATTCATAGAAATTTTTATGGGATTTTTACAATTTCCCATGAAAAGTTTCAACGAAAATTTTACAATTTGCCATGCAAATTCTACATTTTTTCATTAAATGTATGCATATTCCCATTAATCATGAAACTATGTTACATAAAATGTGTGTCTTTCCATTGAAATTCATCAAATTCATAGAAATATTCATGGGATGTGATTTAAGTTTCAATGAAAATTTTGCAATTTGCCTTACATTCTACAATTTGTTATGAAATGTGTGCATTTGCCCATGATTTATAGTAGTTTAAATTTTGTTTTGCAAGTTTCCATATTTTTTTAATACATCCGTGAATATTATATAAGTAGTTTTCATGGAATTTTTACAATTTTCCATGAAATTTATACAAGTTTCAAAGATAATTTTACAATTTGTCATAAATTCTGCAATTTTTCATTAAATGTGTGCAGATTTCCATTTATTTTTAATAAGTACAACCTCGAAAATTATATTAGTTTCCAAGACATTGTTATAAAGTTTCACGATTTTTTAATGAAATTACACAATTTTCCTTAAAATGTGTCCCAATTTATTTTGAAATTCACACGTTTATATGAAATTTCTACAATTTTCCATGAAACTTGTATTAATTATTTATGATATGTATAATATTATAATGAATATTATGTAATAATATTATTAACAGTATTAAATAACTTCAAACCGACTTATACCACATATATCTCCACAACTATGGGGTTCAGACATAAGATATGCACCATCAAATTAAAGAGAAGAAAAAGACCTATCGAATAATGGCGTAAAATGGGGGGCATTCCATTTAAAAGAAAATGGGTTATACCGCTTTGAAATTTGTAAAGTTTGGCATTTTTTTCTGAACACCCTGTATTACTAAATTCAAATTGCTCATTACCAACATGTTGCTTTTTAACCACACAGAGATTATTGCTATAACTTATTCTTACCTCCAAAAAATGAGGTTGTTACGACTTTTTAAAGTTGAGCTTGCTTATGCATGATATTTTGAAAAAAAAAATGTAAATTAGTAACACTGCCACATTATCCAAAACTAAATAGACAACATTGTAGAGGTTGAAAAATGTCATCAGAAAACCTGAATAAATACAGGGTGTTCTATTTAAAAAAAAAGTTTGTTTTTGTTATTTTTTATTCTGCTATATGTTTCAAAATAATTTTACTGCATACAGATTTTTAAGCTAATAACTTTCTGTATAAAACATTTTTTCTCTCACGGGAAGGGCGCTAGGAAAGCCCGACGCACTGTTGCAGGACCCTGTATATATATTATTAGTATAATGTATATTATACATTTTTTATGAAATATGTGATACATTTAAACATGAATTAGACAAACTTCAAAACAAAAAAGTGGCAAGTTTCCATATATTTTGATTACATCCGTTTCCAAAATATTAACGAATTATAAAATTTTCCATCAAATTATAATATTTTCCATGAAATTATACAATTTTCCATCAAATTTCAGCCAATTTACTATACAGAGTGATCCAAATTAAGTGTTTAACTTAGGTAATTTGTTATTGTTAAAGATACAAAATTGTTCGAATTATCAAACTATAAGTAATTTTAACGCCCATTAAGATAGAGAAATCGAAAAAAAAACAATTAACCATCGATTATTCCTTTTCAAGCATATGAAAATATATAAATTTTCACTTTAGACAAAATTCATCAATTTGTTTTCGCTTTAATTTTGATGTTTAAACAGAGAAAAATATAATATACAGTTTCCATTGAACTCTTTAGGGTTAGGTGGGTCATCTTGTACTTATGGTCTTACTAGACTTACTTTGCTTTTTTTATCAAAACATTCTGTATGTGCATCTTGAATTATTTTTGCTGGCAAAATCATTGCTTCAAATGGTTTTTTGGTTCAAAACTCGAAAAACCGATTCTTAATTTTTTTAAATAATTTCTCTATCTTCACGTACGTTAAAATTACTAATAGTTTGCAAAATTTAGCAATTTTCTGTCTTTAATTGATTAATTCAATTGTAATTTTTATAATTTCTCTATCTTAATGGGCGTTATAATTACTAATAGTTGCAAAATTTTACAATTTTGTATCTTTAGTTGATTAGTTCAATTGTTATTTTTTTAATTTCTCTATCCTAATGGGCGTTATAATTACTAATAGTTGCAAAATTTAACAATTTTGTATCTTTAGTACTAACAAAGTTAAAATGTTGAACACTTAATTTTGATCATCCTATATTAATCTAACATTCTCTATACTTGGAGAAAATTGCTTACAAATTGGAATCGAAGAAAATTGCACTAAAATGGAAGAAAATTCTCTAACTTCTCTGAATACTACTAACTACTACAGTTTTCATTGAACCCTTTAGGGTTTAGGTGGGTTAAAAATGTCCCACTGTTTTGGTACTTGAACATGAATACTGGGACAATTTTCGTAGCACCTCAAAAACTTCAAATTACTTAATAAGTTATATATCTTGTACTTATGGTCTTACTAGACTTACTTTGCTTTTTTTATCAAAACATTCTGTATGTGAATCTTGAACAATTTTTGTAGGCAAAATCATGTGTTTCCAAGAGTTTTTTGCTTTACAACTTGAAAAACCGATGCTCAATTTTTTAAATTATTTCTTTATTGTAACGTACGTTAAAACTACTAATAGTTTGCAAAATTTAGCAATTTTGTATCTTTAGTTGATTAGTTAAATTGTTATTTTTTAAATTTCTCTATCTTAATTAGCGTTATAATTATTAATAGTTGCAAAATTTAAAAATTTTGAATCATTAGTACTAACAAAGTTAAAAATGTTGAACACTTAATTTTGATCATCCTATATTAATCTAAGATGCTCTGTACTTGGAGAAAATTGCTTACAAATTGGAATCGAAGAAAATTGCACGAAAATGGAAGAATATTCTTTAACTTCTCTGAATACTACCAACTACTACAGTCTTCATTGAACCCTTTAGTGTTTAGGTGGGTTAAAAATGTCCCACTCTTTTGGTACTTGAACATGAATGGTGGAACAATTTTCTTAGCACCTCAAAAACTTCAAATTACTTAATAAGTTATATATCTTGTACTTATGGTGTTATTAGACTTACTTTGCCTTTCTTATCACAACATTCTGTATGTGCATCTTGAACTATTTTTGTTGGTAAAATCATGTGCTTCCAAGAGTTTTTTGCTTGAAAACTTGAAAAACCGATGCTCACTCTTTTTTATTATTTCTTTATCTTAACGTACGTTAAAATTACTAATAGTTTACAAAATTTAGCAATTTTGTATCTTTAATTGATTAATTCAATTGTTTTTTTTTAATTTCTTTATCTTAATGGGCTTTATAATTACTAATAGTTTGCAAAATTTAACAATTTTGTATCTTTAGTACTAACATAGTTACCATTGTCGAACACTTAATTTCGATCATCCTATATAAATCCAAGATTCGTTATACTTGGAGAAAATTGCTTATAAATTGGAATCGAAGAAAATTGTACTAAAATGGAAGATCATCCTATATAAATCCAAGATTCTTTATACTTGGAGAAAATTACTTACAAATTGGAATCGAAGAAAATTGCACTAAAATGGAAGATCATCCTATATAAATCCAAGATTCTTGATACTTCTCTATCTTAATTTTTGCACATCATTATAATAGTATTGACGAGTAGAACTCAAAATGAAATAAGTAATGCAGTCCGTATTTAATTTTTTTTTAAACTTGATGACGGTTGCACTCACACGAAATGTCTGTTTCAAAATCTAAAATTCCCTTGTTACAGATGAGAAGAAGTGGCAATGAAAATGTGTTAATTTTTGTTTAAAATCTATTCAACAGAAAAAAAAATAATTTCAAAAATTTCATATTTTTTTAATCTCATTTTTTTTTAATTATCTTTGTTGATTATTGCTCCCCATATGATCACGCAACTTTGCCTCAATTTAACCGACTTCGTATCTCTTACCGTTTCCGATATCCCCATAGTGATAATCGAATTTGAATTACCCTGTATAGAGTCATGCTTATATAAATCTAGTATGTACAAGCAATGTAGATACAATAGCAATTTTCTGTAGCAATATAAATATGTTTGTACTAGATTTATGTGATCATGACTTCAAATGTCCATGTTTACAACAGTTTATGCTCACATAAATCTAGTACAGTGTTTTCACTTGAAACTGAAAATGTACCTGCAATGAGGGTTAATTACGGTCAAGGGTTTTCCATTGGAACGTAACCAAATAATTTACTTTCGACGAAGATGCTACTTAATTGTTTTCTCTTCGATATATACACAATTATATCACTATGATCACAATATAAAAATGATTTATTAATTAAATTGAATTCAATAATCTAATTAAAAAATTATCTACATCGTTTTTTATTAGTCGGCGGACGTAATTCTTTTTACAATTTTACAATTCGATATAATTACAAGACTACAGACACCAGTAGATAATTAAGAGCCGTCATATAGGAAACGATTTTAAAAGGATTATACATTCGTCCATGCAATTAAGGTTTATTGTACCTTAATTGCTGGGCGAATATGCAGTCCAGGTAGATAATCAGTTAAGGCTGCCTTAAATAGTCATTTTCTCAAATAGTCTACATCTGTCTTTCAGTCGGTGTTAACCTTTACATTGCAACAGTACTCATTTTACATACGTGTGTATATTATCATTTATAAACTTGTGAAAAGGTAGAGTTTATTAAGATGGAAACGTTGTTAAGTGAAACTGCAACAATTATTTCCTCAATTTATAATGACACTCAGTTCGACGATCTATTTCAATTATGTGAGCAAAGAAGCCATTCCGAAAGTTTTGTTGAAGAATCCCTTCGACAGTTTACAGAGGGAAGCTGTTCTCAAATTGAATTTGATAAATTTCAAAACAACCATCATCAAATGGACACATCAACTATCGAAAATGAAAATCAGGGATTAATGAAGCATGCTTTTCTTTCAACTGATACTAAACGGATAGTCGTAAATATTTATAACGTCCTTATAAGCGAGAATCATGCATATCCACTGCAAAGAATTTCCATTCTGACAAGAATATCATATTTAACGGTTTGGAGAATAATTATGAAAGGACCGCTAGAAAGGATAAGAAGAATACGTTTCAAATTTACCGAAATAGATGATGCCATCGCCAAGAGGATCAAAAATATAATTTACAATTCTTATAAATCAGGTAACGTTCCCACGGTCCAATTTATTTTGGAAACTCTTGGAAATTATTTTCCATATAAGGAAAACTATACTTTGTATAAATACCTACTTAGTTAGGGTTTTACGTATAAAACTTTAGACAAACGAATTGACATCATGGAATCGCCGAGTTTGCAAAAAGAGCGATTAGAATATTTATCTAAAATAAACGAATATAGAAATGGAGGGAGATCGATAATTTATTTGGATGAAACATGGTTCGATTCTCACGACGTCGTTTCCAAGGGATGGGTCGATAATACAAGTAAGTGTCACCTTAGAGCACCGTGCAATAGAGGAAAAATAATTGTTATTCTTCATGCAGGAGGAGACGTAGGTTTTGTGTCAAATAGTTTGCTCTTATCAGCCAAGAATATTGCATCAAGCTCATTAGACTATCACCAGGATATGAACGCCGAATTATTTGAAAATTGGTTTCGCAATCAATTATTGTCCAACATACCCAATAACTCAATAATCGTAATGGATAATGCAACTTAACACTTAAAGCAAATTAATAAAATCCCAACCGCCGCTTCCAAGAAAGGCGATATTGCGGATTTTTGCATTCAAAATGGTATTGTTATTCCCCTAAGTGCAAAGAAAAAAACATTATTAGAACTTATAAAAAAACAAAATTTCAAAAAAACGTATGTGGTTGATAAGATGGCAGAAGAATTTGGTCACCAATTGTTGCGCCTTCCACCTTATTACTGTATCTTTAATCCAATTGAGCTGATATGGTTAACTTTAAAAAGAAATTTGCGGAAAAATAATGCACATCCCAAAATGAGCGAAGCAACAATTCAACTTGTTCAGCGAGAATGCAACAACATTTCAAGTACCATTTGGAAAAACTGCATCGATCATGTGATTAAAATTGAAAACGATTATAGGACGCTTAGTGTACCAAATCTAATTATTAATGTTCAAAGTGAAAGTGATAGCGATGAATCTAGTTGTGCGGAATAATATTTGCTTGTTACATTACGATTCATGAAAAATTAACTGATGTTAACGTCGTTAATTTTTTAACGCAATGAGCACGTCAATAATGTTATGGGTAACTTAAGTTATTTGTTTCGCGAATCATACTGTATATAAATATTCTATGAAAATATAACTACATTTGTAAAACACAATTAATTATATGTATACTTAAAAATACAATGAAAAGTACAATTTAATGATAATGAATCACTAATGTTAATTTTCTACGCGGAACTGAATCTGTATTTTCTGATGCCGGCTCTGGACTCTGTTTTCTTCCCATTACCCGTAATAAAATTCCGTTCGCATAATGGAGCGCAATAAACACCCTTTGTAGGTAGATTTTCAATTTCAAGTAAAAACACTATACAAACATTTATATTGCTATATAAAATGGCTATTGTATCTAAATTACTTGTACATACTTGATTTATGTGAGCATGACTATGTGTAAATGTTGAAATTTGTATGTCATTTGATACTAAAACCGGGGGATTGTAAAGTTTAATGCTGGGCTATGTTAATCTTGGTAAGCATCAGAATTTGTGCCTTTATATTCATAAATATGGCAATAATGAGTGAAAAAAATAAATGATCCCACTTTTCACAACATAAACCCCCCGGCTAATGCATTTAATAGGATCCAACTTCCATTAAATTTGCTCAGCGGCGTTAACAATGCCATCCAGAAATACCATGAGGAGCATCAGGGATATATATCTCTCGTCGCCCCGGCGTTAATTTTGTTTAGAAGCCCGAGATCTGCATTTGAAAAATAACCGGCCGAGTGGTAATTAGTGTGACATTAAAAATAAGCCACCCAAAACAAACGCACTCACAAATTGAAAGCAATACAAAATTAATCTTTAACCATCAGTCAAGGAATATCAGGTGAACACCCTAAAATCCTGTTCAATGTCAGAGCGTCTCGGTAGTACTCATGTTATGATTTAACACTCACCTACAGTACACCAACAACTTAACAACACGGCCATTATCCATTTAAATCGGTCGTTACTGTAAATAGAGGAGGATTAAGGGGATCGCATGCAGATGGCCGGCCATGCGTTGCGTCCGCCTCGCGAATCTGCCAGGTCAAGTGCCTCATCTAGAGCGCTGAAGCTGCGTCGTCGCTCACCCTTGTTATTGTCTCGGGGGCAACCCTCCTATTGTGGATGAAATATGTGAAGCAGGGGGCAACTTGACCTCGCACACGTCAGGATTATTATGAGGTTTTTAACACAAACCCGACAGTAGTTGTGAGGATTGTTGTTGTCTGCCTGGAACACGTCGAGGTTAGTGTCTGCACAGTGCAAATCTGTCGGCTCCGTAAATTACGTCGTCTGATTCAAAATAATTGTGCTTGTTTAAACTGTAAACAGCGGGGATAAAGGGCAAGCTACAAGATAACATTTTCATGCCAAATTTCAGCGCACATATTACGTGTGTAAGCGAAAGAGCTCGTGCACAAAAGTATACGTGTCTAATGCCCACTTTCTCTGAAGCTTATCAATATCAAGTGCTCACGTTCTGAATTCCAATTTACTCAATACCTCGATTCTCTTAATTCCACCCTTTTTAAAGTTCGAGAATCAGTTGTATCCCGTATAGACATACACATAGATCTTATAATACCGGGTCCAAATCTTAATTCCTGTATTCAATATTCAACATTAAGTTTGCAAAAATATACCTATCATACCCAATTTCTCTAAAGCTTATGAATTGCTCACGTTCTGAATCTCAATTTACTCAATACCCTGATTTAGCTGATAGACATACTCATAGAGCTTACAATACCGGGCCAAAATCTTAAGAGGAATATAGCCATTCACGTCGGCTGAGGTGTTGGTAAGAACGGCAATATTTAAAAAAAAGAGGATGATATGATACCAGTACGGCCGACGAGGAGTTGTTATCGAAATCGTAGGGCAGTTTATTGAAGCACCCTTATTATTAGCTTATGGTCATAATTTATGGAACTACTATAAACCGATGGTCGGGCGGTAATGTGGATACTTGCAGGCAGGGCCGCCGCTAGACTTTTCCACGCTGCAGGCAAGAATCAAAAATTGCGCCCACTGAATTTAAAGAGCAAAATTAAAAATATCATCTTTTCGTGTTCGATCTTCGATCGATAACTAAACGACTGCCAAATCCAACATAGATACCAAATACGGGATGTTGTGCTGGGAAGTAAAACGAATTTATCGCATAATTTATATAATATTTATTGAAAATAATTTATATATATTTTTAAACAAAAATGTTGGTAATAACAAATATTTATATACAATACAAAAGTATTAAAAATAATTGAATAATTGAACATATAAATCGATATATATATATTTTTAATTCTAGCCTTACAGCGGCAATATCTTTCAAAATATCATCCTTATCTATTGATCTTGCTATATCGTTTTCAATAGCGAGAATGGCCAAAGAGGACAGTCTTTCCTGGGTCATTGTTGATCATGGATAATTGTTTTAACCCCGAAAAACTGCTCTCTCCGCTAGCAACTCTTACTGGCAATGTCAATGAGATGTTTAATACGAGGGCTGTTTGACGGAAGAGTGACTTTTTAATGAAAACGTTATTTTTCTGTTCAAAATATATTTTATTTGTCAACATAACACCCTTTCAAGTATACACACTTAGCCCGGCGAGTTTACATTTTTTTTAAACCTTCCAAAAAGTAATCTTTCGGAAAGTCTTCAAAATATGCATTTGTGTCGGTTATCTCCTCTTCATTTGCCTGAAATCTTTTTCCACACAGCCATTTTTTTAAATTTGGAAATAAGAAGAAATCACTGGGAGCCAGATCTGGCGAATATGGCGGATAAAGCAGTAATTCGTAATGCAATTCAGTCAATTTAGTTGTAGCAATTGCAGACGAATGAGAGGGCGCATTATCGTGATGGAACAACACTTTTTTTCTTCATCAAATGCGGTCGTTGTTTTTCAAGTTCGGCATCAATACATGTCTGCATAATCAGCATAATACTGGCCAGTTATGGTTTTTCCTTTTTGTAAACAATTAATAAAGATTACACCTTTAGAATCCCAAAAAACTGTGGCCATGACCTTATTGGTCGAAAAAAGTGTGTTTGCCTTTTTGGGAGCATATTCGCATGGAGAAATCCAGTATTTAGACTGTATTCTTGTTTCTGGAGTATAATGATGTATCCAAGTTTCATCTACTGCGACATATCGACGAAAAAAATCCTTTGAGTTACGTTGAAAACGGCAAAACATTCTTCTGAATTCTTAATGCGAGCGCGCATTTGATCACCATTAAGCAAACGCGGCAACCATCTCGCGGATAGCTTTTTCTTATTGAAATGTTCATGCAAAATATTGTATACCCGTTCGGTTGAGATGTTTACTTCATTAGCTATCTCACAAACTTTTATTCGACGATTGCCAATTACAAGGCCATAGAGTTTATTAACCATTTCTGGAGTAGTCACAGTAAATGATGGTTTCGGACGATCTGCATCAACCGTGCTCATATGGCCACTTTTAAAAGCAGAAACCACTTACAAATCATTCCATGGGACGGAGCAGATTCTGGATAATGTTTACGTAACTTTTCCTCGGTTTCTTTAATTGTTTTTTCACGTAGAAAATAATGTTTAATCAACACTCGAATTTTTTTTTTACATATTTACAAAACAACGAAAACAGTTTCCTTCAAATAAGTATAAAACATAATCTATCTGTCAGATTGGTGCCAAATTTTGACAGTAGACCTCCGAAAGACCTCAGGAGCTAGCAACATAATCATTATAACGAAAGTGTTACCAACCTTTGAAAAGTCACTCTTCCGTCAAACAGCCCTCGTATATAGACTGTGTATCAGCCAAATGTAATAAATTCGATAATAAATAAATGGGGGCGTGTTCGAAAAAACGCTCGGACACGTCGATTGTTATTTTTAGTTGCGCATTTTTTTCAACAAAAACTTTTTATACAGGGTGTGTCATGTGACCGTGGCCAATACCAACTTTCTTATTTTAAATGCAACACCTGGTATATTATTCAATTTTTGGATTCTTCAGAAAATTCTAGACATATTTCATGTACAATGTCCTATACCTATCTTCAACTGTTTCGGAAATATTAAACGTTTGCAGATTTATTGCAAAAATTAACATTAAAAAAAGAAAATTATTTGATTACAGAAATTCGTTACAACACACTCAAAAACTTATAAGTAATACTGTTTATTTCTTGATAATGTAAAAAAACAAAAAAAAACAATAAATTTCAATGGAGGAGATGTTCAAAATGCTCGCCGTGAACGTCTTGGCAACATCCTAATCTTAAATAGAAATTTCTTCTAACGTTACTCAACATCTCAGGCGTGACCGATCTAATCGCAAGCATTATTCGTCTTCTTAAGTCAGCTAAGTCGAGGGGTTTAGTTTTGTATACAATACTTTTGACATATCCCCATAAGAAGAAGTCTAATGACGTCAGATCAGGGGATCGTGCTGGCCATTCCATCGATCCTCGCTTCCCTATCCACCGATTTGGAAATATTCGGTTGAGGTAGTTCCGGACATTGTTAATGTTAATTTTTGCAATAAATCTGAAAACACTTAATATTTCCGAAACAGTTGAAGATAGGTATAGGACATTGTACATGAAATATGTCTAGAATTTTCTGAAGAATCCAAAAATTGAATAATATACCAGGTGTTGCATTTAAAATAAGAAAGTTGGTATTGGCCACGGTCACATGACACACCCTGTATAAAAAGTTTTTGTTGAAAAAAATGCGCAACTAAAAATAACAATCGACGTATTTCCTTCCATATCCTCTTATTCAGCGCTTTCTGTTCCCATCCTATGATGTTTAGTTTCTTGAAATCTTTCGACACGTCCTACTTCCATCTGGTTCTTGGTCTTCCCTTCCCCCATTGTCCTCCTATTGTGCTGTTCAATACCATCCTGGGAATTCTCATTTCCTCCATTCTATGCACGTGACCCAACCACCGTAACCTTTGGACTTGGATTACCCCAATTATATTTGTTTCGTTAAACAGTTCCCTCACTTCACTATTTGTTCTCCTTAGCCACATCTCTCCTACTTTTTTTCCTCCAAAAATCCTTCTCAATACCTTTCTTTCCCATATTTCCAACCTTGTCTGATCCCTCTTATTTAGGGTCCATGTTTCGCAGGAATACGTTACAGTAGGTCTTATTAGCGTTTTGTATAGCTTCACTTTCGCGTTCCTGGAGATGTACTTATTTCTCATCAACCTGTTCAGCCCCCCCAAACACCTGTTCCCCGACATTATCCTTGCATCGATCTCCTTATCGATGCAAGGCTCTTTTGTAAATAGTGTGCCTAGATATATGTATCTGTCCACTTCTTCAAATTTTAGTTCTTCGTTATTTGGTTTTATTGTTACATAGTTTACTTTCTTGAATTCCTTACTAGTCCACTCTATATACTTTGATTTGTCCTGATTCATTATTGATCCCATATTTCTTGCCGTTTCTTCCAGCCTACTAGTTGTATTCATTACTTCTTCCTTGCTTCTCGCTAGTATCACCACATCGTCCGCAAATGCTATAAGTTGGTGTCTTTTTCGATATACCAGACCACTTCTGTTGACGTTGGCCTCCCGCATTGCTTTTTCTAGTACTACACTAAACAGAATGGACGATAACGGATCTCCTTGTCTTAGTCCTTGTTTGATTATGAATATTTCCGTTGTATTATTATTCATTTTTACTATACTTTCCGTTTCTTGTAGTGTCATTTCTACCATACTTATTAACTTACTGCTGGCTCCAATCTCTTGCAGAGCTATGTAAATCGCTACCCGTTTTACTCTGTCATATGCTTGCTTAAAATCTATGAAAATCATCATTGTTGATTTTTTAAACTCGAAACTTTCAGCTTGGATTTCTCTCATTGTAAATATTGCATCAGTAGTACTCCTTCCCCGTCTAAAGCCACATTGATATTCTCCTATTTTATCCTCTATTTCTTCCACCAGCTTATTCTTTATGTGTGTTGCCATTACTTTGTATCCTATATTTAGTAGCGAAAAACCCCTATAGTTCTGACAGTCACTTTTGCTCCCCTTCTTGTGCACTGGACATATTATAGCTTCCTTCCACTCCCTCGGTATCGATTCTCTTTTTCTCATTTCCTCTAGTAGCCTGTGCATATGCTCAACCACACTTGATCCTCCATATTTCAATAATTCTGTTGTTACTCCATCACTGCCTGGGCTCTTATTATCTTTCATTTTCAATATTATTTCCTCGATCTCCTCCTTACTTGGTGCCCTCTCTATATTCTGCTGTTTATTACGTACCCTCTTGTGTTGTCTCTCTCTCTCTCTCAAATTCTTCGCTTTCTCCGTTCAACAACTCATCAAAATATTCCCTCCATCTGTTTAATTGTTCCTCTTCTCCCGCAATCATTTCACCACTCTTCCCCGCATAAAATACTGCCTTGGGTTGAAATCCTTTCCTTTTATTCCGTACCTTTTGATACAGATATCTGATTTGCTTACTTCGGTAACTTTCCTCTAATTCATCCATTGCGTTTTTAAAGTGCTTTCTTTTCTTAGCTCTTAATAGTTTCTTTGTTTTCCTCCTTTGTTATTCGTATAACTTTTTTGCACTCTCATTTCTTTGTTTTATCATTATTGATCGCAATTTTTTTCTACTATCCAACTCTCTCTTGCATTCCTTATCGAACCAATAGTTTTTCCTCTGATTTTTGCCCTTATTACACTTTTCCGCGGCTTCTTTTAACTTTCTTTTCATCAGCATCCAATCTTCGTCTATATTATCATTTCGTACCACATTTTTCATTTCTTCGGAAATGAGTTTCTCGTATTTTTCCTGCTCTTCCTTAGTGTTCAATCTCATTGCTCTGCTGTGCGTTCTCTCCCTTTTCCTTTTATTTCGGATATCCGGTATTACTTGTATCATTTTTGCCCTTACCATATAATGATCGCTGTCAGCATCCAGACCCCTGTACAATCTGACCTTCCTTATAGCCTTTTCTTCTGGTTTCCCTATTAGGATATGATCAATCTGGTTCACCGTATTTCCGTCTGGTGATCGCCACGTTCCCTTGTGGATTTGCTTCCTTTCATAAAATGTACTTATAATACTCGAATTTCTTTCTGTTGCGAAATCCATGTTCCATTTTCATTTGTTGTCTCATGCTTACTATACTGAGATGTTTAATACAATATATAAATTTGGGTATTAGGGCACAACTAACAATTATTTGTTATATATTTTAAAATATCATTCGGATTATCAGTATCTTTAACAATATTTAAAATGAAAATTCATTCTTCCAAATGTTGATTTACGTCTATATCTTTATTGCACCCATCGGTTAAAATTATTTCCAAATCTTGGCAGTGTTTTAAGATGTCTTATTTTTTTATTTATTTTTTATTTTTAAATATTGTGTTAAAATCCAAAAGTATTATTGTATTAGGATACTTGTTCAAATATCTCTTGAATTGAATTTCTTGCTACATCCAATAAAGTGTAGTATACATCTACTCTAAATTTTAGATCGAAACTCCTTCTCTAAAATTTAGAGTAGAAAAGAAAAATTAACCTTTCTTTCCACTGAGTCAGAATAATTTAGTTTTAATTAGAGATTTGCTGGTTTTAGGACAAGCAAAAAATCTTATTCCTTTGAAGTTTTGGCGTAAAATAAAAGACAAAAAAGTTTTTCCTCTTGTAAACTTAATCCGGGGACATTCTGTATATTGAAATATTTGACTCAAATAATTTTGTTCCAGCAGCTTTCCGTAGCTCTGAAGCTGATTTTTATGCAAAAATCCAACGATAAATTGTAGTTTTGCAACCTAGTTTATAAACAAATTTGTCTTTATTTACTGAATCTGTTTTATTGAGGTTTACAGAAAATGGAAGTACTGTTTTGTATTTACTGAAATAATATTTTCTTTGATTGTATGCTGCTATTTTTGTATTAATATTGAAGACGCAACTTTTTCGAAAGGTAATTTCTAAAATAATAAATAATAAAAACAAATTTTAACTTAGAGAGGAAAATATAGCAAAATACCGGGTGGCCGAAAAGTCGCTTTACTGAAAATAATACAATTTGAAAAAAACAATACATATTTTGGAGATTATGCTATTTTCGGTAAAGCGACTTTTCGGCCACACTGTATTATGGTTATAGATGAAAATATGCATTTGTTTGAAACTCTGTCGGTAAAACATTTCAAATGTTTTATTTTTTAAAAAAACGAATAGCAACAAATAGTTTTAACTCAAAATTGGGTTTGGACATTTTTTTTATACATGAGTTATGGTTTGGCGAACTGTAAGAGACGGTGTAATTAATTTTCATGTTGAACATATTTGGCCCTTACAACAAGAACGCGGAATTTTCAAGACAAATTTAGTATTAACGTTTGGGATGGAACTGATGGAAAAACTGCTTTCACAAATTTTATTTTATTTTTCCATTCATGTGGGAGGTATTTCTCATCAGTTTTAGCCAATTGGAATGTGATGTGAATCAAATAATTTACATCACGATTGAAATAATATGATTTTTTAACTAAATACTTGAGTTTGAACAAGAATTGATGATCGAAATAAATTATGTGGATCTGTACTATGTAATGGACCAAACATGGATTATATGAAAATTATTATTATTATTATTATTATCTAATTTAAAACATGCTAACTTTATAGTTACTATAGTTATAGGTACTCATGTATTTTTATTTCTCGGTGCCAATTATTATTTTATTTAATCAATTGACATTTTACCTTGCGGTAAAATGTAATAATAATAATAATAATTATTATTATTATTATTATCTAATTTAAAACATGCTAACTCTATAGTTACTATAGTTATAGGTACTCATGTATTTTTATTTCTCGGTGCCAATTATTATTTTATTTAATCAATTGACATTTTACCTTGCGGTGTTGGCGTACCAATTATTATACTACGCAAAAATACCATTGCACGGAAATCTTTCTCTTTTCCATCTGTCAGAATAGGACCATTTATGACCGATGGTCATAAATTACCATCGGTCAGTTTGAGGTTGCAGAATACCGCTCTTCCAGTGAAGCTACAGATAATGTCCGCCAGGAGCAGTACTGTACTGAACTGAAAATGTGTACTTTTTGATACGTTTTAAATTGAAAGTGGGCAAACATATCACGGTGAAATTAAAAATTTGAATGTATTTTATAAATTTCTATCCGCGTATGTTGTGATTCTAAAAAATAATACGATTTACAATTTTTCTTTGCGATATCTCCGAAACTATGCATTAAAAAAACACTAAAACATAGTTGGAAAGATAATTATATATAATGTGCACTATTTAAATTTCAGATCTCCATCTCAAAAGGTTTAGAAAGTATGAGTTTTGTGAAAATTCAGACCCCTGTTATAATCTCCTTAACTATAAACTTTAAACAAACTTAAAAATAAAAATGCAAGAGACGGCTATTTCTAACAAGAAAAATTTTAATATTAAATGTTCGAATAAATTAATATACTATGGAGAAATCCGTGTGCAAGCCACATTAGATTTTCTAATTCAGATATTATCTCAACTGAGTTACCTTAGCTTTGTTCTTATTTAATGATCCTAATGAAAGTCTACCTCTGGGAAAGCGCGATTTTCCCTAAATAAATTATACAAATGGCATCCTTTGTGCCTTAAAATACACTCGGATTCGTTTAAAAACGGAATAAAAGTTTCTTTTGTTTGATTTAAAAGGGACGTTGATATTCATGACAATGAAGGGGCTGAAAGAGGTGCTCGGTGTAGTGCGAAGGTACAACGGTAGCGATACAATTTCCCCTCGTCCCGGAAATATTTCATTCTCTTTTCATTGAAAACTTCCCGTAGAAAATTTTTACTCGCTGTAACATAATGGATCGTCGACTCCGTCTCGTTATTCGCTCGCCTCTTTTGCTAGAAAATGTATAACATAAAACCTTCCAGGGTTGCTAATATATTTTGCTGTAATAAGTCATGTCATGTAAAAGTTTACTACTAACTCTCTACATATTTTAATATTACACGAGGTTTTAATTAAATATAAACGGCGAAAGTTATATTATTAGTAGAATTTCTGAAATTTTGGTAAGCTAAGAATTATTATTTTAGTCACAAATGCTTCTAAATTATGGTAGGAATATGAATGTAATTGCTTCAAACAAAGCATATTATACCATGCCATCAACAATTATTTAGATAAAAGAAGCCGTTGAGATGTTGGAAGTATAAGTATGGGTCAATAGATTTCAAATTGCCCAATATAAATAAAATTTGTTGATTCACATTTTTTTGCTCTGTTTTTTTTTTCATGTGTTCCCTATAAGTAGACAGTCACAAAACACTGTTTGAAAAACAATTATAAACCATAGTTTTTTTCAGGCAGCTATTATTAAAATGGCGGTTGGGCAAATTTTAATGAAAACGTGGTTTTGTGGGAAGTTTAATAGCCAAGCTGTATTAAAAGATATCAGAATATGACTGGGTAAATAACGCACGTTTTGAGTTTAAAAAAAATATTGTATTGTTTCTGCGACATGTTTCGACACACAGAGTCTTCATCGGCCAGATGATTTTTTTTTAACTCAATACGTGCGTTATTTACCCAGTCACAATAATGGAGTTTAAACAAGTATCCGCCAGATCTATTTCCACGATATCAGAATAATTCAAAAACCAGTGGGTTCAGCATGAAATGAACTTCAGGTATACATTTTTTTTTTAAATTTCTATCATGCAAGAGAGTCGGCGAAACTCTTTCTGTAAAAAGTCGGAAAAAATGTATCAATCGTTACTTTTTAAGACCATAAATTTTTATGAAGGAAGATAGACTCGCTAATAATATGTTATTTCTGTGTTGAATTCATACATAACTATTCAGTATAAGTTTTAGTCTCCTTTTTTTCTATAGCTTTTAAAAAATGGCCGAAAGCCTTTTAACGTAAATTTTCTCAAATCAATATCTAAAAAGGGACTGAATGAAAACAAGTGAACATTTTACGGAATGTTCTTTATACACATAGGAATATCTTACAAGAAAATTATGACTAAGACTCAACTACATCTAGAGTAATTGAGCAGTGAATTTCAGTAAAAACGATACCCTTCTGTGTGCCCTTAAAATATGGTGGCAGCATTATTGCTGCAGTATTTTGTAGGGATACATATCAAAGTCCTTCAAATTTTTTTGGCAGGTTCCGCAACACTAACACAGTTGTAACGGTGCGAACCCAGGTGTTGTACAAATTCTCATAATTTGTAATATTTATTATTCATTGCATTTATTTAACTGCAATTCATCCTTAAATGCAATTGCATGCACTTAATTTCTTTAACTGCATATTACATGAATTCTTATAATTCAAGTAATTGATTTGGCTCGTGATTTACAAATTCTCGTAATTTGTAATATTGACTTGGCTCGTGAGTTAGTGGTAGTACTCTACGTTATGTTTGATTTTTAAATCAAAATCGTGATAACTCAGTTTGGTTCGTTTTATGGGTAATGTGTCTGTTAGTAATTTTTGTTAGCAAGTAAAACACAGATACATGGATTTCACATGATTTATTCATTTTAAAAGGTTATGCAAGCGACAGGTAAATAAAAGACAATTTTGTTACTCTAATTGGACGTTATTTATTTAGTTATATTTATTTAAATTTTGGAATAGATTTGTTTATAATTATTGAAAATTTATTATATTCTTTGAATTTGAATGATTTATTTTATTTTGAAAACTGAGTAACTTATTAACACTGCGGTTGGAATTACAAAGTGTTACTTAGCGACTTCATGCACCACAATCTTCAAATTGTGCCGAGAAGGATATCTGATACATGTCATCACTGCATAGAAATTCATTAGCACGGTGCCTACCAATGTATTTCAACGCCACCTTGTGGATAGGAACGAATCACATAACTTTACATTAAAGTACTTCAAGCGATTCCAGTGCTTCAAGCACCCAATGTGTCCTCATCCGGAGATATTGCTAGTATTCGCATCTACCAACATTATCAGCCATGTGATCGTAAAAACTTTAATAGGTATTGTTATTCAAAATTGATTATAGATTAGTATGATAAAGCACTATTCTACTTCTACTTTTCTATCTAGTTAAGCACATACAAACATTCGTTTCATTCATTCATAATTCTGAGATTTCTTGAATATCGGAGGGCTGAGCAAGTTTAATTATACGATTTAATTACAAATATCATTGAATTATTTATATCGAAATTATTAAGTTATGTTCCCCTGACGCAACTTTTTATTTAACTACCGATTGATTAATGAGGCCACACTGTTTATCAAATGTTTGCGACGAGGAAAGGAAGGCATATTACAATATTCTCCTGTCAGTACGAAAATATTGTCAGGACAAGGTATAAAATGCAGTTAGGTTCAACTCCGCATTTAGTGGCGTGAGGCTCCCTACATTTCATATCTTTATTAAACTTCGTTCATTACTAGCGGCAAGGCGCGGTAATATCACTAGATAGGTTACATTATTATGGATAAATTACTTTAGAATTGTTAGTGTGAAAAGATGTTTGATCAAATGTTTTGCGACGACGGAAAGGAAGGCATGTTACAATATTCTCCTGTCAGTACGAAAATATTGTCAGGACAAGGTATAAAATGCAGTTAGGTTCAACTCCGCATTTAGTGGCGTGAGGCTCCCTACATTTCATACCTTTATTAAACTTCGTTCATTACCAGCGTCAAGGCGCGGTAATATCACTAGATAGGTTACATTATTAGTATGGAATTGACTTTGGAATTGTTAGTGTGAATTACATTTGATAAACTTGTGTTATATATTCACCTGAGGAGTCAATGTTCAAAGTATATGAGTCGTCGTCGGACAGCGTGACATTCTGTCTCGATCGGTACATCTAACTCGTCTCGTTTAAGTTCCGCACTTCTATTTATACTGTTCCCCACTTTTTACTCTTCTTCCCCTGTCCTATGCTAAATCTGCGTTCCGCTGCAAGGTGAACTCGTAAAATTATGGACTTTAATATTATTAGGTTCTTACACAGTCACCTACAATTTAATAAATAAAACATCTTTTGAAATGTATTCTATTTTATAAAGAGCTGAATTTTATTACTAATAACGTAACAATCTTATTGCAAAATAAATATATTTTCTGGAAAATAAGCACCTGCAGTAATACGATTTGTCGTCTTTACCTAAATTTTAAAACGCCAACTTATTTCCAATATTCACCATAATAATGCTCATCATAGTTATAATAATCATCATAATGAATATAATGACGACTGTTACAATTTGGTCATTCATTTTAATGCGAAAAGAGATACTTTATATGTTTTGTATCATTTTCAAGAGCTGTATAACATTGAAAAATAACCGTAAATTATAATTGTGTAGATGTTAAAATGTTAGCAATACGAATGGTATAAAAACATAAAAAGTATTTCATTTGGACTTAACATTAAGTCCATCAACAAACATTTTTGTAAATAGGAGAGAACCGTCAATTTCGTTTGACGCCGCTTCTCGATGTAGTCTTGACGTTCTCTAGGTTCTCGTAGAATGCTGCTCGTAGGAGAATGCTGCTGCTTCTCGATGAAGTCTCAGCTTTAATAAGGCTTTGGACGCCTGCTTCTTGATTGAAGTCTCGATATTTTAGGTTCGTTGAAGGTATTGGATATTCAGATGAATCGTTAAAACGAAAGTAATCGAAACAATCAATCTGGATCAATTACTAAATTATCCTACCGACTGCGCCAGTTAAATACTTTTTATTTAACAAATCGATTTTTAAATACAATCTTTATAATTGTTTAATACACTTTTATTTTATTGAGTAATATGAAGTATAATGTACGAAGTACTTGATTAATAATACGCAACTTTAATACAACAGGCAATTAACTTTATTATACTATTGCTTAAGATTCGCTTTCGCTCTTAGTTGCACACATTAGTTAATTAAGAGTTAAGACTCATATTAACTGTGTACAGCTAAGAGTGAACGCGAATTTTCATTTCATTTGAACAATATGAATACTAAATAAAAATAGTAAGCGTAAGTAGCAATAAGAAAAGTAAGCGGCCCATAACTTCGCCGATTATGATGAAATGTTTGTTCTTGCTTGTATGTTTAATCATTTAGCAGCAACGCGTAGAAGACGCTGCCTTTCCTATGCATAACTCGCAATCGCAATGCATTGGTACAAAAAAATGTAAACGAGGAAACATTTAATAATTGTCAGTTTGCCCATTAAATTCCACTGATTCAACATTCAAGTTCTGCAATGTCACCGTGAAATAAAAATTACCTGATAAGACAGTTTTCGGTTTATAATATTTAGAAATGTTTTGTATACAATATCGCGTGGAAAGAGGGCAAAGGTGAAATATAATGCTAATATTTGTAAAGCGACTGCGACTTGTGAGATTCTTTATGTATTCCGTAATACCATAAAAGTAAGTAGAGGTGTAATTCAAGATATTTTAGATGTCACATTTCAAGATAATATCGACTATATACCTCATAGTTAAATGGACCAATCACAATAATGAATTTTCCTTAGTTACTTCGTATTACAGCGCTTATTACTAATTACCTGGTTGTCATGGGACGTGTTTCGAATATATCGTTAGTTTGCATATTTCGATGAGGTGTTAATAAAAATCTAGTTTCCGTGAATCATAATATTTTTACACAAAAATCAAAATGATATAATATTTCATGCATTCAGTATATAATAAGCGGTCAATATGAATCTATTTGGATCTGACGAGATTCATAAAATCGAAGAATCCGTCACATCCACAAAACCCATTAATACAGTGCGAACAGAATGTTATGTTATAAGACAATTTGATCACTTCTGTTCAGAAAGAAATTATGATATAAAATAAGAAAAGTGGGATGAAGAATTGTGTAAAATTTTGGAAGACAGCTTACAACATGCGAAAAGTTAATGGTGAAGATTATAAAGGGGTATTGAAAACACTCTGGAATCTCACAGCTAAGCATATTCAACTTAGTTATTATAATAAATTCAAAATAGTTATAGATCCTTTTAAAAGCGTTATATTTCAAATAGCAAGAGATGCTCGCAATTCAAAGAGGAAAATTTTACAACGCAATTTGGAAAAAGAAAACGCAGTTCGTCAGCTTTAACCCACGAAGAACTAACAAGAATTATAAATTATTTTAATAAAAATACACCCGATGGTCTACAGCGAAAGTTTTGCCATGTTGCTCAGTTGAACTTGCGTGGAGAGGAGGAGAAGCTAGTGCTTGCTTGACAGAATATTTCAAAGAAGAAATAAACAATTACGGTTTGCCAACAGGTCGGATCGAATACAACACAATTTTCTCCAAAACAGCTCAAGGAGGTGATAAGAAAATTGCAGATAGTAAATGGATTACCCCAAATTCAAACAATATAGACATGTGCCCATTTCGACTTCTAAAGAAAATGTCTTCTAAACGTACACCTAACATTAAAACTAATCGCCTGTTTCTTACAGTAAATAAAGATTGGGAAAAACATGAAAATAGATATTGGTATAAAAACATGCCGTTAGGATACAATTAGATTAGTAAATGGACAAAGAGTGCTGCTAAAAGCATCGGAATAAATACCAAACTTGTAAAAATAACAAATCATTCTAACTGATCGTCTACAGTTAGTCAGTTATCAAGTACGGGTGTTAACGCTGAAGAAATTATAAAAATAACTGGACACAACAATACTGCTTCAATTCAACCTTATTTGAATGTAAGTGAAAATCATCATAAAAATCTTATTGCAAATTTAAGAAGTGAATCAATGGAATCGGAAATTGAAAGTTCTTCTATCAATAATTCTTCGTCAGTTTCTCTTGATCAATCTAATAATAATAATAATTCCCGTGGCTCAGTAATTTATAATAAGTGTACTTTTAATATTACATACCATAAATAAATCAAGTTCTTACAAGTCATAATTATGAATATAATTTAATTTAGGTGTTAATAAAAATCAAGTTGCCGTAAATCATGTATACACGAAAGTCAATTTGACAAAATATTTCTTGCATTTACATTTATTATTCGGTATATAGTCTTCCGAATATAACTCGAGCATCAAAAAATAATCTGAATATAGCGACTACTGCTCAATGTGTTCCTTAAAATACTTATTTCTCAGAACACATTTCGCATACGTCAGCTATATTCGATTATTTTTGACGCTTTTGTTATATTACTTCAGATTATATATTTTTTCAATTAAATTATTGCGTTTGTTAAAACTATTGCTATTTTATAACACTTTTCAGCTGAAAATCTGCGAGACAGACTGAATGCCCAACTAAAAATAAGTCTCCGGTGCTATTCATAATATCTTCTCTCGCGACACCTCTTCGCATCCCTATACAAACATTTTATATCTGTAGCTGATAAAAACCGACCCCACGCTAAATACATACATGTATACATACACAAGCGGATCCTCTTGTACCTTACGGTGTCGAGGAGTCAAGGCATAGGTTTCACATGTTTGTAAGGACCCGATCCATATTTAATATTAATTAAGTATAATTATTCTATAATTAAAACGTATACTACAAAAACGCAAATGTAAAAAGGTTTCAGAAGCGCACGAAAAGGCATGGGCTCACCCGCGTTTTCGGACATAATGGAGAGAAAGCTGATATTAATGCGAACGCATAACTAGCGTCAACTTGAATTTTAAACTACCTACCTCGGGTAGGCTGAGTTCGCCACCGGCGTGGTAAACTTGGGTGGTACATATGTGCAGAGAGAGATGAAATACAGAAAAATAAGCGAAAATAGGGCCGGGGTGATAGAATGTGGAAGGAGAAATAGTATAAATTCGGAAATTCGACACATACTAAGGCCAGTTAGAAGTAACCACAGCGCAGAACGTTACACTGCTCGACGAAGTCGCAGAAGTTGGGCGTTAATTTCTCAGGTAATTATAAGAACAACGATATCAAATGTACACCTTATTAACATACTCTAAAGTCAATTCGTTACTAATGATAGCACCTATCTAGTTATACTACATCGCGATGGCGTTTGCGGGTGGATCGAATGGGTGGATGAATTTAATAAAGGTAGGAATGTGGGTTTCTATCGCTGTATCGGCGCAGTGAACTTTAACTACATTTCATACCTTGTCCTGACAATATTTTCATATGACAGTAGAATATTGTAAACTTCGTTCCTTTCGTACTTCAAAACTATGAAGACCGATATAAAGAATCTACTTTGTTTACTAAAAATCTAACTGGCAACGAGTACCTATAATGAGTATATAAATCTCCCAATACAGATGATTCAATGATATTCTGGATAAACGTAAGCTCGTCAATTAAATTGTCAGCGATCCGATATTCAGGCAATCTCAGCATTCCAAAGAAAACCAATCGTATGAATGAATGTACGCATGTATAGATGAGCGTGGTAGTAGAATTGAACCTAATAATACTAAACTGGAATCTGTTTTATTTAAATAATATTACCTCGTAAAGTTCTGATGAAGTCAATTGGGTGATTTGTTCCTATCCACAAGGTGGCGTTGAAATGCAGTGGTAGACACAACTGCCAATGAATTTCTATGCAGTGATGGCATGTATTCGTACATGAAGTCGCTAATTTATTTTACTTTGTAATTCCAATATTGATTATTAACGATAACCAATTTTACAAAATAAAGTCAAACAGTTAAGGTCAGAAATTATAAATCAAGATTCAATAATTCTTAAATAAAAGATTTGCAAAATTTGAATTAAGTAAATAAAATAAATAATGTCTAATTTGAATGATAAAACTGAATTTTATTTACCTTTCACCTCCATAAAAGTAAATTAAATAAATAACGACCAATTTGAATGATAAAACTGTATTTTATTTACCTGTCACTTACATAAAAGTAAATTAAATAAATAACTTCCAATTTGAATGATAAAACTGTATTTTATTTACCTGTCGCTGGCATAATCTTTCAAAATGAATAAATCTCACTGAATCTATATATCTGTGTTTTACTTACTAACAAAATTTACTAACAGACACATTACCCATTAAATGAACCTAATTAAGTTGTCACGATAATGATTTTAAAAATCAAACCTAACGTAAAGTACTATCAATAAATCACGAGCCAAATAAATATTACAAATTATGAGAATTTGTATAATATCTGGATGCGAACCGTTACAACTTTTGCTTCATTTTCTGATGGTCCATAACCAAGTAGTAGTATCGTTCTGCTGTTCCCTGTATTTATGTCAAATCTTACTAGTCTTTCATCAATGCTATTCCAGTTAAATATATCATTTGCCTGGTCTTTGCTAATTAGTATTCCCATTCCTGCCCTCGCTCCTTCATATTGTTCTACACCGCTGTATATTAGTATATGCTCATTTTCCAGTCTGCGAGATCCTTTGGCTTTTATTTTGGTTTCCGTGAGTCCAATTATCTTCAATCCACTTTTCTCGAATTCTTCTACCAGTTCATTTTCCTTATTGTTTAGTCCTTGTACATTCCATAGCCCTATTCTGCTTCCCTTGCTGTTTCGTGTTTGGTTTTTTCTTACATTGTTAGTTGCTTTGTTCGTTTCCACATTCTTTCCAGTATTTTCCATTCTCAGTTCCTTTTTCGTAGCCTGGCAGGTTATCCTTCAATCATTTCCTTTATGGTATTCTAGTTTTTTGTAGAATTTTTGTCAATTTTCTGCATCCCATCTTCATCATGTTTCTTCATCCCACCACCATATTTTGTTCTCTGTGATTGTTTTTTTTTGTAGACTATCTTAGTCTGTTTGCCTTTGTCTCGTTGTTATTTAGCGATGTTCCTTATCTCTTTTTGGATTTTCACTTCTTTCTTAGTAAAGTCAGAGTCTATATAGATCTTTTCCTGTGGTTACTTTAGTTTGGTTTTGTTCTTTAATACCTCTATTTTGTCCGCCAGGTTCTGTAACTCCACTATGCATGCTCTTTCTCCTATCTTTACAGCAATATTTACCTTCAGATTTTATTCTAGGAACCTTTGCATTGCTTCTTTAACCCCTTCAGTACCGGCGTACATGTACATGTACATTTGCGAAATATATTTTTAATTTGAATTTATTATTATTATTGATCCTTAGTACCATTAGTACTTCCTTATGTATACATTAGATTCATAAGAAAAATTGCCTGGTTGGCCATCTAGTGAAAATATGTGAAATTATTGTTCATATTGTACGATGTATCTAACCTCACATAGTCCGGTCTGGTAAGTCTCATGTTTTTTCAATATGTAAATTAATTGCACAGTTTTAAAAAAAATAAAAAAATTGAAGCAATTGCAAAATATTGAAAAATGTAATAAATAAATAATACATATCTAAATATTATTAGTTTTTCGTATATGACTTGCTAAAGCTATGTACATGAGTATGTACAAATTGTCCCACTGCTGCTTAGCTTTGCACATCCTCAAGTACTGAAATATTATTCCATTTATAAGTAATTGAATATATATATATATTGTTTTTGGTGTAATTTTAGTATTATCTTTACAGCTAACGTGAATATGGATAAGTTAAAAAAACATACAATCTAGATAATCCTAAAGATATCCAGGAACTGATAGATCTGGTAAATAATGGCGACCTATCGGAAATTGAAGATGTATGCATTGGAGATGAAGATGAAGTAGATGAAGAATTTGATTTAGAGCTAAATAATGTAAGACCAGGTCCTGATGTGATTAAGAGAGCAGAAATGGAAGGAATTAATAAAAGTATCGAAGTACAACATGATAGTAATAATGAAGAAGGTAGTTCGGATGAAGAAAACTTAGACCAACCTCTCTCAGAACTTCGAAAAATAAGCCAAGTAAATTGGAAGGAAAGTTCATTTACACCACCTAACTTAATAGAATTCGAACCACCAGTTCCAAGTAAACACGATATTACAAAACCTGTATGTCCTCTAGAGTACTTTCTGAAATACATACCTAATAATGAGTTCGATAAAATGGCATATTTTACCAATCTACATACTGTTCAACAAAAAAAAACATTCAGAAAACATCTGCATCTGAAATTAAAAAAATGTTTGCCTTACATATAGTTATTGGATGTCCCAAATTCCCAAGAATAAGGATGTATTGGGAACGGGTTCTTGAGATTGGCTGCTTCTTGCAAAACATGTCTAGGGATAGATTTTTCCAGTTAAGGAGTTGCTTACAATTAGTAAATAACCTGGATAAACCAGAAAATTGCACCGACAGGCTTTACAAGGTCCGGCCAATTTTAGAGTTGACAAGAAAGAGATGTCTTGAATTGGAATTGGAGGAGAATATTTGTATAGACGAGCAAATTATTCCTTTCATTGGAAAATTAGGTATAAAGCAATACATAAAAGGTAAACCCTGCCTATGGGGAGTAAAAGTCTATGTTCTTTGCGGTAAGAGTGGGCAAGCATACGATTTTATTTTCTATCAAGGGAAAACAACAAATTTAATGAACAACATATACGGCCAAAGGGCTAGTGTAATATTACATCTTTCCGATAGAATAAAAAATGTTGGTCATCAATTGTACTGTCAAGTTTTCTTTATCTTACCAACTATTGACAACACTGAAAGAAAAAGATATATATGCTGCGGGAACTATCGAGAGTAAATATATTTTTCAAGCCACCGTTACTGCAAGATAAATAAATGAATGGAAACAGCGAGGTTCTGTAGATGAGGTTGTCAGTGAAGATGGCATAGTTGCTGTAAAATGGCTTGACAACAAAACAGTATGTCTTGCATTAAATTTTGTCGGTAAAGGTGAGGAAGACCTTGTAAAAAGATGGCATAAGAAAGAGGGAAAATATATAGAGGTAAAGAGACCCGAAATAATTAAGCTTTATAACTACAGTATGGGAGGAGTAGACCTTCTCGACCAGCTGATCAGCACATATAGGATTTTCATTCGTTCAAAAAAATGGACACTACGTATTATAATGCACATGGTGGATTTTGCTTTGGTAAACAGTTGGATTGAATACAAGAAGACTGTGAAAATTGTAATATACCGAAAAAAGAGATTATGGATTTACTGGCCTTCCGAATGCGAGTTGCTGATGGTTTCATAAGTGTAGGAAACCCTTTATCAAAAAATAATCGTGGTCGACCTTCTTCTTCTCCTTTCCCTTCACCAACTGTAGCACGTAAGCATAGAGAAAATCGTCCATTTCAAGAAATCCAAAACGATAGAACTGATCATATGCCTCAGTTTGACGACAATAAAGAAGCTACTGGTTGCAAGTTTCCAGGATGTAAAGGGCGAACGCATGTTTTATGTGATAAGTGCAAGATACATTTATGCTTGATAAGAGAGAGGAACTGCTTCACCAAATTTCATAGACAATGAAAATTAGTCTACTTATGTTTTGTACGATTTGTACATGTACATGTATATAATTATTTTTGAATAAATAAAAACAAACAAATTACATAAATACTTTTTTTACTTTATAAAGGTTTCTAATAATGTATTAAAGTAAATATATATTTTTTAAATATTCAATAATTACTAATTCATTTTACCAACACCGAGATATACATAAGTATACTAGAACACAACCCAGCAGAGGTGAAAAGTCAATTATTGACTATATACTAGTAGAAAGGAAGGAAAGACAATATATATTAGATGTAAGAGTTAGAAGAGGCGCGGAAATCAACAGCGACCATCACCTGCTAATTGCGAGAATAAAACAGAACAATTCAAAAAATGGGACGAAAACAAAAATACACAAAATAAGCCATACATCAATTAAAAACTATAAATTAAGGCAGATCAACGTAGCTAACAAATACCTAGAAAAAACAGAAAACATAATTCAAGACAGAGCAGAAGAAATAAAAAAGGGAAACACACAACAAGCATGGAGCATACTAAAAAATACGATTATTAATATAGCAACGGAAGTGTGTGGTTTAAACAAAACTGGAAACAAAAACAAGCAAACAGCGTGGTGGAACGCAGAAATCAAAGAAGAAATAAAGAAAAAGAAACTGGAATGGAAGAAATATCTAACTAACAATACGAAAGAACAGTATGCAGCATATAAAAATCAAAGAAACCTAGTGAAAAATCTGGTTGCAACAGCAAAAGAAAAATCATGGAAGGAATTTGGAGAAATTATGGAGAACAATAGTAAAGAGAACCAAAAGCTATTCTATAAAACAATAAAATCCTTTAGAACAGAAAAACAAACTAGAGAACTAAGTATAAAAAACAAAAAGAAAGAAATATTAACAGAATATACAGACATAATGAACAGATGGAAAGAATACTTTCAAGAAATGCTAGGACAAAGCCAAGAAAAAAATGAAAGGGGCAATAAAGAATGAAAGAAAGAAAATATAAATGAAGAACAGAGAAATGAAGAACCAATAGATGATATACAGATAGAAGAACTACAAACTGCGATAAAGAAACTGAAGAACGGTAAAGCACCTGGGAACGACAAAATAACTTCGGAGATGATAAAAAACCTAGGAGAATATGGTAAAACAGCATTATTAACGATACTAAATAAAGCTTGGAAAACCGAGAAAATACCAGAAGAATGGGGAGTAGCGTTAATAACGCCTATACACAAGAAAGGTGATAAAAAGCTGTGCAATAACTACAGGGGCATAACATTGATAAATACAATAACGAAGATCTATGAACAAATAATAAATAGCAGACTAATACCAATACTTGACCCACAATTCTCAGAACCACGGAGCGAATTTAGACCGGGAAGATCCACCCAGGATCACATATTTACATTAAAACAAATAATAGAAAAAAAGACATCACACGACAGAAAAATATTTACAGCATACATAGATTTACAAAAAGCATTCGACACGGTACCTAGAACGACAGTATGGGAAGGAATGGAAAACAAAGGAATACACAGCAAAATAATAAAAATAGTCAGAGACCTATATACAACCAACACCAATCATATTATTATAAACAACATGAAATCAGAAGGCTTCAAAACTGAAGAGGGACTGAGACAAGGCGGCGGACTTAGCCCAACATTATTTAATGTACATATGGATGAAATAATCAAACAATGCGAAACAAAACTCATTAAAACGTACGTAGGACACTGGAAGCTCAATAAAGTGGAGATAGCCCATGGAATCTTTGCTGATGACATAATACTAGTAGCTAGCACTGAAAAACAACTACAAACAAATTTGAAAATATGGAAAGAAGCATTAGATGAAAAAGGTATGAAAATAAATCTAGATAAAACAAAAATACTAGTCATAGGAGACAAAAACTATAAAACTAGAATCGAAATAGATGGAACCAGCATAGAACAAGTAAATGAATATAAATATCTAGGAGTTACCATAGAGGAGACAGGAAATCAAGACGCAGAATTAAACGAGAGGATTAACAAAACAATTAAATTATATTACATGATAAACAACAAATTCATAAATAAAAAAGAGATCTCAAAAGAAACAAAACTAAAGGTATACAACGCTATATGCAAACCAACCCTAACATACGGATGTGAAACATGGAAACTATCGAGGACTCAAAAAAGGAGACTCCAAGCAACAGAAATGAAATTCCTACGAAGGATTCTAGGGGTAACAAAAAAAGATAGAATTAGAAACACCGAAATACGCGAAAAATTAGGAGCTAACCCACTAATAGAGTACATAGAAAAACGTCAACTTAGCTGGTGGGGACACGTTCAAAGGATGTCTAACAACAGGCAGGCAAGAGAGGTATACGAAGCACGAACAACGCAGAAAAACAAAAGAGGAAGACCAAAACTTACCTGGAACAAGATTATTGGAAAGTTAATACAAGAAAGAGGAAAAACATGGCAAGAAGCTGCAGTGATAGCCAAAAACAGGAAACAATGGAGGAAATTTATATACGAAGAAAGAAAGGAACAAACAATGAAATAAATAATAAGCTTGTATATTCACCCGACACCCTATGGGTACATGGGTCATTGATTATAAATAAAATAATATTCAGGTTTGAAGGGGTTAATTGCGCTTCCGGTTTTTGTACCTATTTGTATTTCTGATATTATTGTACTCATTTCTTTCTTAGCCTTCTCTAATTGCCAAATTCTTCCACTTAGTTATTTTTCTATTATTTCTGTTTTCTTATCCAATTTTTCGATTTGCTTTTTCATTGCTTTATTTTCTTCCAGTACTGCGTCTATTTTTGCTTGTTGCTTTTGCTGGGTTTCTCTTATTAATCTTAGTTCCGTTCTTATACCTTTAAGTATGTCTTTAATTTCTTCTATTTCCATACTTGTTTGCTTTTGTGTTCTTTTAGCAAGTTTGTTTGTTATTGTACTGTTTTTAGGGCTTTATACCTCTCTTGTTCTTTTAGTTTCTTCGGTTCCGTATTGCTTGTTCTAGTTAGGTTACTAGATAGGCAAATTATCTAGTTTTTAGATTTCACTGGACACATATAGTCATTTTATTCATTTACGCTATTGGATTGATTTCCGTGGTATATAAATGTGTAAATGTTTTAAAATAATACGCCCTCATTTGGTTTATGTAAGATAATTATCAATTTTGGTTGCTTTCATGGGATGATTTATCTTTTTTATATTTTTTTTTAGTCTTATAAATTAGTGATATGTGAAAATGTACACCGATTAATGAAGTGCCCTAATCATTCAGCTATATGAAAGCCCACGAACAATACTGAGCTGAATGTAATCAATCACTCCAGACGTGAGTTATTAAAATGTAGGCATTAAATGAGAAAGTAATACTTTCTCCTTGACATGTTTTCTAACAACTGCGCCCTAATCAGTGCATGGATGTTTTATAAGCAAACAAGCCCAGCGAGACAAGGCTAAAGTATGCGTTGTGATATATGAGAACATACATTATTTATGAAGCAGGAATATGTCTTAACTTATCATAATCCATTACCCAAAGGCGTTGACCGATACTACAATACATAATCTTTATATGCAATATGATAAATTAGTAGCTGTCAGTCTATGAGTAAGACGTATAACATAACAAAAGCAAACTAAATTAACCATGCATTGTATGTAAAAAAAAGAGATTAAATATTGCCATAGGTTCGGCCAAATAAAAAATTCAACAAAACAGTCTAAGAAATTTCCAATACTCACGTTGGTCGTCAATGAAAGCTTTAGATCAACTAAAAGAACTATAAGGTTGAAACATTTTTTTTTTTTAATATGATCACTAAAACTGGGAATATAAGGATGGAATGGAACTAAATGAAAAACAAAAGACCCAAACGCAAGCGCGTAATTATATCCTTCCTGCTATCAGCATGATGAGTTTCTAAGCTTCTGTTATGGCTAGGCGTTAACATTTCACCAAATTTATTTATATTAACAACGCGAAAATCCAGCAAATTAGTTATCGCCCCTCGCACAGCCTGCGATAACTCCCTTGATATATCATCCGCGACGTTTAATATTTTCTTAATAAAGTTCGCAATATATCACTTTAACTGCAGTAGCGTCATTCCCAATTAATTCTTTCCAGGACCTCCGCTTCGTCTGTGCGGTACGTTTAATTAATTAACGCAAACCGCTAAACCGTTATCGCGACGGCAATTCCGAGTCCTCCCCCGCAGGACAAGCCATTAATAATTTCAATTTAGTACTTCTCGTCATGGAACAAGGAGCCGATTAATTGGATACGATATTTTTTGTCGGTGTAAAATAAAGGAACCGGACATTCCGACTGATGACACCAACCTAATTAAGCCCAAATAACCAGCATAGGCTTTAAATTGAACAAATTAGCAATTTTTTTAAATCGGATATATGCGTATCCTCAATTATATGGAAGCCGTTTTACTATTTATTCAACAAAATATTCATGTGCAAATTAAAGAAGTGTCATCTAAATTACTCAAGCGATAATTTAAAAACCAACTTTCCAATTATCTAAAATGTAATTTATATAACTTTCAATTTACATTGCATTGTTTTTAATTAAAAATAGGCTTCTTATGTTGTAAACCGAACATGTTGTAAAGAATGTTCATATTATTTTTTTATTTGTTTCATTGGAACACGCAGTTTTCTATACAAATGTTAAATGGTTTGTTTTAATGAAGCTCAATTACAATTCAAGATATTTTTGTGGAAGTTGTAAAAAATCTGCACTGCATTTATGCTAACCCTCATTATTTTATACTTTCATTAAAATCGTACTTAGTTTTAATGCGAAATGAATAAATTTCGAACATTCGATTGTTATTCAATTGAATTAAAATGAAACACTGTTTTCCACACTCGAATTTAAATTATATTTAATTATTATTACAGATAACGCATTATTTATAGACGACACGATTTTAATAACGATTGTTTTTAAGACGACTAAATTAATATTACGTTTCATTTTTATTACTTTTGCAATAAATGGCACTTTATTTAAATGAAACTTTATTAAAATTGTACTTCGTTTTTACCACACTTGAAATGAAATTGTATTTTCTTTTTAAAACTGAATTTAGTAGCGTTCATTTTTTTTTATTGCTTGTTTTCTTCCTTCTGTCTTTACCTCGGGAGTTGTGGGATTTCTCTCCCCTCCTGGGTTAATGGTATTGAAGGATGTTGTCGGTCTTCTTCATTCCTCTTATTTAGATCTTGTTATTTAAAATTAGGTTTTTTATTTTTAGTTTAAAAGGTATGTATTTTAGTTTTCTTATGTGTTCGTTCAGGTTGTTATATTTAAGTATTGTTTTCGTTGTTAAGTTTTGTGTTTTATGTTTTATTGTTGTAAATTTTTCTGTTCTCAGATCTGACTTTCTTCTTGTATTGTGTTGATGGAATTGTTTATTATTTGATAGTGTCATGTTCGTTTTTGTTAGGTTGTTTTTAATTTTATATATTAATAGTAGATTACTCAGTTCTATCATGTTTCTTACATTGAGCTCTTTAGTTTTCTTACATAATTCTGCTGTATTGGTTCTTTGGTCCAGTTTGTAGAGTATTTTTAATATTTTGTTTTGTTGTGTCTGTAGTTAATTCAGGTTTTTTCAGTTGTGTTTCCCCATATGTTGCAGAGATAGTTGATTTTTGATGTAAAAAGTGCATGATATATTTGTTTCTTTTTCTCTTCCGGTACGTAGTTTCTGATTTTCATTAAGCCGGCGATTGTTTTAGAGTTCCCTTTTTTAAGCGTTTCTATGTGTTGATCCCATTTCAGGTTGCTTTGTATTTTAAATCCTAGATAATTTACTTCTTTTATTTGTTTTATTTTTGTATTCTTGATCGTGATGTTTATATCTTTTGTTGTTTTATCGTTTGAGAATATCATATATTCTGTTTTTGCTTCGTTTATTGTTAGCAAGTTATTGAAAAAACAGTTTTCCTGCAATTTTATATCTTCGTTCATATTGTCTTCTATTTCTCTATAGTTTTTTTCCGTGTAAACTATACAGGTGTTATCTGCATATATATGTGGTTTTACTTTCAAGTTCATTTCCAGCAGATGGTTTGTGTATATAATATAAGATTGGTGGTAGGTTTCCTCCTTGTGGTATACCATATTCAACTGCAAGTGGTTGGCTTTCTGCATTATTTACTTTGGTTTTTTGTGTTCTGTTTGATAAATATGTGTTCTATATTCCCGTTATTCCTATTACCTTAAGTTTTTCGATTAATTTTGGTTTTGATATAGTGTCGAAGGCTTTTCTCATGTCAATGTATACAGCTAATACTAGTTTTGTCTTGTCCATCTTCGATGATATGTGGTGTATGAGATCTTGTGTGGCCGATGTCGTTCCTGAATGTTGTTGGTAGACATATTGTTCTTGTATGATAATTTTGTTTCTAAACAAGTGATTGGTGATTTGAATTTGGATGGTTTTCTCTAATACTTTATTTAGTGTTGATAATAAAGAAATAGGTCTGTAATTTTCCGGGTTGGTTTTGTCTCCTTTTTTGTAAATTGGTATAATTATGTTGGTTTTCATATATACAGGATATATTCTTCGAGTACTGTATTTATGATTTCTACAAGAATAGGTGTTAGTATTGTTCTGTTTCGTTTTAAGATTTCGTTTGTTATATTATCAAAGCCCGGTGTTTTATGGTTCTTTAAATTTGTTATTATGTAGTTAATTTCTTCTTGTGTTGTTTTTCGGAAGATGAGGGTTTCGATTTGCCTCTTTGTTTTTGTTGTTACGGGTGTTGTTTGGCTGCTTCTTATTTGTTTTTCTGCAAGTTCTTTGCCTGTATTTGCGAAATATGCGTTTATTTCGTCAGCGATTTCTTCCGACTTATTTGTAGTGCCTCCGCTTTTTTTCTTATTTCTTCTATGTAGTTTTTGTTTGATTATTTTTTTGTTTATTTGGACATTTATTATTTTCCACAATTCGTTTGGATTGTCTTTATTTATTTGAAATTTGTTTTTGTTGTATTGCGTTTTCTGTTCTTTTATTTGTGCTGTTGTTAATTTCTTTTGCTTGTTGTATTCTTGTCTTATTAATTCATTGTTTGGATTTTTGAGATGTTTTTTTAAGTCTATTTCTTTGTTTTATTTGTTTTATTATAAATTTATTATATAATTTATATTATTATTATAATAAATTTATCCAGGGGGTTTCTGTTCTTCTTTTGATATTATTTGTTTGTTGTTTTTTTTTTATTATTCTTTGCAACGTTTTTGATAGCTTCTCGAAGCTGTTTATAGAGTGTGTGTTCATCGATGTTATTTCTTCTGTTATTTTTGGTTGGTTTGTTGTTGTAGTTTTGAAGTATTGATATTTTAGTTTTATTTTCCTTGTTTCTTTTAATTTTGTATTGATTGCACAGTGGTCGGATATATTTGAAAACTCTATTTTGATGTCGTCTATAAGTTGTGCATTCGTGATGACGTGATCGAGTATTGAATTATTTCCATTGTTATTTTGCCTTGTGAAGAATTTATTTGATATTTTGTTTTCCAATTTGTATCCGTTTTCCTTCAAAATGTTTTTGTATTCATTTGATGTTTTTTTTCTAATAAGTTGATGTTTATATCTCCTAGAATAATATGCGGTGTTCTTCTATTTATGATTTGATTGTTTAATGTATTTTTCAGTATGTTAAATGTAATATGTATGAGGCGGTTTGTATATTAGTGTTATGTGATGTTTTCCTTCTTCAGTAATATTGTGATTATTTGAATTTCATTTATTGTTATATTTGTTTTTATTTCGTATTTTGTGTCCTTTCGGATGTACATTGCGACGCCTCCTCCTCTTGTGTTTCTCGAGTTAAATTTTGCGTTATATTTGTCTAGTTTCTAAAGGTGCTCATTGTTAGGTGTTAGCCATGTTTCGGTTATTGCTATAATTTTTGGGTCTTTGTGTGTTCTTGAAAGTAGTTCGATTTCGTGAAATTTATTTTTCATGCTTCTCACATTGTGTAAATAAATACTTTCCATTGTACCTTTGGTTCATTGGTGTGTTTGTTTGTTTGTTTTTTTTTTAATTTGACATTCATTCAATTTTATTTGTCGTTGAATATTTAAACGACATATTCATTAATATTAGAGATGCTTTAAAATTATACATTAATTAAAATTGAACATTCATTCACAACACACGCGCATTCAAATTCAATATGCATTTAAATTCTACATCAATTATTTATGCAACTTAGTAAAATTCGATATCATTATTTTTGTACACGAACATAATTTTAATAGGAAGCTTTGGTACACCACATACAGATGGCGCTCCGGTCGCCATTTGCGGCTTAGTTTTGTTTCATCTGAAATTTCTATTTAAAAACCCCTTATGAGTGTGTATTTTCTGAACACAATAGCAACATATGCGCGAAACGTATGCAAAATCATTTCTGGCATGAATAAACGACGTGGGTGCGCATGGTGGCACCCTCTGTGCGATGACCAATGAAGCTTTCTATTACCATTATGTACAAGTGTCAATTTCATTGTATTGAATTTTAATGTGTTGAATTTTAATTCGTGTTCAATTGTAATAGGATGTAAATTAAATTAAAATGTCGATGCAATAACTCTCTCGTGGCCTAAATGTATCAAAATAATACAGTAGCAAACAAATCATGTGTCATTTTATTCCATGTATGAATAAAATAGTATGTAATTTTAATTTAGTTATTGACAAAAAATAATGTAATTTCTATTAAAGTGCCGAATATATGGCCATCATTTTATTTAGTGTTTCATGTGAATTGCAAATCGTTATAATTCAAGTAAATATAATTTAAATTATCGCGTGTGTAATTTAAATGACACTTCTTTAATTTTACACATGAAGATTTTGTTGAATAAATAGTAAATGGTCGTTCCATATAATTTAGGCCATTTGGTAGAAACCAACTATAAAAAAAATAATTGCAATATTGAGTTATATAGATAATATAACAAATGCATTTTTATTGATGCAATATTCTAGGAATATTTCGATCATATATTTTGTTGATTTAATAAGATCTGCAAAGGAAGGGAAGAAAACCATTAACACCACAAATAATATAACAAAAACATATATTATGTAATTATTAATGTATTACCTTTAGTAGTTAGTAGAAATAATCCAGTAATCGTAGAATCGAAACATCTTAATTTATATTAAAAATACATCGATTTTATCTGTAATTCGTGTGACTAATGAAAAAAAAAACGATAAATGTGCTCGCTGCGAATGGTTTCAACTTATCTTATTTGTTACTGGGTCTAAAATAAGTGTTTGTGGTGATACGTTGCGGCCCAATTCAATCCGTTATTCTTGAATGCAATTTTCAGACAAGCGCTGAAGTCGGCTTGACTGATGGACGGTCCGTCGTGGCCTATTTAGAGCGGGATAATTATCCTTAGAGAAAAAAGGCGGTCACAGCGGGAATTTCAGGAAACCGTTTACGCGATAAATTAAAATTAAATTGCAAAACAAACAGCGCGCCAAGCAGTGATTAATTCCTCATCACAGAAATTAACTGCGCCGAAAATATCGCGAAATTAAATTTTCAAGGAACCTGCGGGAGTTATTAAAGCATACGTATTTGTGATTACGTGAATTCGCAGGAATTCCAAACATTATTAACGTTGCTGCGAATTCATTTTGGAAAGGTTTAACGGTCACGACTTTCAGTGCTGGGCACAAAAGAAAGTTATTAATGATTTTAATTAAAAACATAAATCCTGCCTTAGGAAAATATCATTGGGTATTAATGAAGACCAAGCACGTAAATGTAATGTAGAGCCTAATAATAAGACATCCGCCAATAAAACTAATTTAAGGTTGTTATATTATTATTTAGAACTTAGGTACCTACTGGTAAAAAAAAATATTTTTATTTTATTTTATGTTTTATTTATTTTATTTTGCCTGACAAGTTTCGGTTATATACAACCATCATCAGAGGCATCTACGAAGAATGCAATAAATTAATTAGGTAAAATATAAAAAAAAGAGTCAAGTGTTTAACAAAATGTTTAAATTTAATTTATAATAGTATTTGTTATGTGCTCAATGTTATAGTGTGTATAAATGATTTAGTGTTTATGTAATTTGTTAGTGTGGAGAAAAATTGGAATGTGTGAAAATTATATTTATGGGGGTATTAATTTTGGTGATACAAAGTAAAATTCTTAAATAAGTGTTTCAGTTATTTTATATATATATATATATATATATATATATATATATATATATATATATATATATATATATATATATATATAAAGTAATGTAATGTAATTTTAAAATTTGATATGTCAACTTTGAAGTTTTATTTAATTGTTTTTGTTGTTTTACGTGTTAAATGCGTTAACTAAAAATTTATAAAGAGGTTTAAATGTTAATTGAGTTTGGTCATTAAGGCACTGTATGTTGTGTTCTGTATTGATAGTTTTATCTATTTCAAAAGCAAAAGCAAAAGCAAACATTAATGACGTCATAACTTTTAAAATTTTGGATTTTTAATCTGAAAAAAATTCTTTCATATGCGCAGTAATTTATATCGCTATCTCCCTTTTAGATTTTTTTCTCTCTCATACACATTAACGGAGTTGCCAAATTTATCCGCTACTTAATTTCCACACTGTATAAAGTAAGATCTAAGAAAATAATACAGTTATTTTGTTCTATTTCTAAAGTAAAATTGATGGTTTTATGTAATGTATGTAATTATGTAATTTTGTGAGTGTGTGTCATTTTCGCTAGGATTAAAACAAAGACATTTGATTGTAAACTACATAAAACATTGCAAATGCGTTTTATTTGTAGCCTAGAAATTGAAAAGTACAACAGTGATTTATTACTATAATTAGACTAAAATTAAGTTCGAATCATTTGGTTCGTTACCTCATGAGAATGACAGTTACAAAGTAGAATATTTACGTGCATTTTCTTCATATGCTTAGAAATATAATATTGATGTATTGTAATCTAATGGCAAATGACATCTCCTGGATTTGATTTCTATGATGTCAGAACAATGCAATATAATTTATACCGACAATCTTTAGTCTACAAAGCTAATAGTTATTCGAAAAGTGGAAGAAAATAATTAAATATAAATTAAACTATATAAACATACATACATACATACATACATACATACATACATACATACATACACATTGTGATGTTATTTAATAGATTTAATTTGTTATTTTATAGTATACGTTAGATAGGATTTTGTTTATAGATAATTATACTGAATATATTATATTTAGGGTATTTAGATATTAACAGGATTACTTAAGTAGTTAAATAGGATTTGTATAGCTAGAATTATAGTTCATTCAGGGCACAATTAACGTAAAATAATTGTAATGAGTCAGTAATACGTATAAAATTCAATGGAAAATTCAAACTCATCGTACAAAGACGTTCGACATTCGTATAGAAGCAAAAAAAAATACAAGGATCTCGAATATCAGCTTCAAATCACAACTGGAATTATGGTTTCACCGGTATATGGATAATTATAATCATAATTATAATTTGTTGATTCGTTGCCGTGGTTACAAACTGGATTCGGGTAGCAACTCGACAATTTATACGCTTATTTGGATCAACGTAGGCGGATTTTAACAAGCGAAAAACACTTGTTTATTCGAGGTTATAAAATGGCTGAACGTCGATAAACAATCAGATTCGCTATAGATCCCAAATCATCCACGTCGGTCAGCAGAGAAAAATAATACAGTTGTACAGTAACAAATATCATCGAACAATAGTTATTTACATCACGCGTTATTCAATAACAGTTTGATTTATTTACGTTTTGTTTACGTGGATATAATCAATTTCGGGACAGTAATTATTTGCGTTCGAGCATCTGTAAACACTCGACGTGAACTAGGGAATCATTATCAATACGGAACAGCTGAAAGGAGTCCAAGAGGATTCACCGAGAACTTCAACCCCAAAGACGATTCAGCAAGAACGTTAAGCATAAAAGAGGATCAACCGAGGCCAGCAGGAAATTCAATCGAGGGAATTGGTGCCGACTTAATCGAATTTACTGATTCGACATCTGGAACCAGGATTTCCGATCACCACAGCGAGTTGCCTCTATTCACCAGGAATATGAACGTGAATGCCAGGTAGAATTTAATAAATAAAATATAGTAATAGAAAACTTCATGAATAACTTTATTCCTGTTCAACATATCAATTATGATGAATCCATGATATAGTATCATGGAAGTCATGGGTGTAAACAGTTTATCTATGGGAAACACACGCGTTTCGGATTCAAAATACGGTGAATAAATAACGATGATGGTTATTTGGTTAACTTTGAGCCTTATCAAAGCAAATGGACGAGTGCCATAGAAATAGACGGGCATTTGTTTGGAGAGTGCACGGCTCTTTTCATTACCAATTAATTGCCCAACAAAAAATTCCCGTACAAATTTTATTTTGACAATTTAGTTAGGGGTGTAAATTTAATAAATCATTTACGGGAAAATAGTTATGGAGGCACCGCGACAATCCGAGATAATCGAATTCCCGAAAATTGCCCTCTAACTAATAAAAAAAAATATAAAAAAGTTTAATCGAGGTACTTTTGCATCTTCAATCGATACAATGGTTGAAATAATATTTTTATTATGTATTATGTTATTATGTATTTGTATTATATTTTAATATATTATTGTAATACCTCTGTGCTATTGACATTTATCAGTACTGTCTGCTTGATCGATATGACAGGCGTAAAGGCCTTGGCCGTTATAATAACGGCCGTGGACGTTATTTAAATGACAACGCAAATTTATGAGCAATAAAGTCTTCATATTCTTTCTCATACCTGCTGCTGCTTTTTTGGGGAAGTAAATCGATTGTGGCAGCATTTGCTTCATTTAGTACATCTTCGGGGATACCACAAAACCACTTACGAATACCACTTACGGATACCACTTATGAAGAACTTTGCACATCTGACATTATTTTTCTAATTTCACTTTGATTTGTTTGTTTGTATTTGAACCGTTGATGTTGCTATGGTATCAAATTGCGCCTGGATAACTAGTTTATTAATTTAGAAATTTAATATTGATAAATTGACCAGTTTTTGTAATTTAGGTATTACAAAAAGTATCGAACAACATACGGCCGATATGCAAATAACAGGCTTGGTTGAATATAAACCTCGGCTGCGCTCCGCTCCGCTTCTCTTCGCCTCGGTTTACAAACTTCAACCCGCGCCTGTTATTTGATACATATCGGCCTAATGGCGTTATATACTATTATTTTTATAAACATAAGAACATGACATAATATTTTTTAAATAGTGCGATAATAATATTGTTGCAGCAGCATCAACGTGTTATGGTGTACAACCAATTCATCATGTTAAAAGGTATAACAGATCCGAAAGAAAGTACATCAACATTCAACAACCTTACATAATCCAAGTATACAATAAATACATGTGCGGCACAGATCTAATGGATGAAAATGTATCGACATATAGAATCGGAGTTTAGTCCAAAAAGTGGTGGTGGTGAATTTTTACATAGTTAATCAATGTTTCAATTAGCAATGCATGGATCCTCATTCATGGATAGAAAGCGCCATAATATGCAGATTTATCAGTTAGATTTTAGAAGATCAACAGCACAAATATATTAAACAAGAATTCAACGGTGCAGGAAGACCATCGACCGCCAAATGCAGCCTAACTCTAAACAGGATATCAGATGATTTGCGATACGATAAGATCAATCACACGCACAATGTGCAGAAAGTGCAATGTGGGACTTTGTATAGCGTGCAACGTAATTTTTCATACCAGAACAAAATAATATTAATTATATATGATTTTTTTATATAGGAACTGAAATTGCCTAGGGTGAGATCTACATGGTGAGATTCTTTTCATTTTAAGCATTGGGATCTCGCAAACCATAAGACATAGAGATTCGGTTAAATGAAGAAAGAGTTGTCGTTTTGAAACTTTAGAAAGACCACAGTTTTTCATTTATAATACAAACTTTTTAAATGGCAGTCGTAGTTGGCTTGGACATTTTTAAAAATAATATAATAATTCTCTTTATAGCGATACAAGGTTTGCTCTACTTACTTTGATAAATAAAGGCCATCTTCGAAAATTAACTTTATGAAAATTATTACTTACTTTGACAAATAAACACGATACAGGACTATTTGTTTTATTGGGGGTAGCAAAAACAGAGTTCGCCAAGAAAAACTTTTTTTCGCCTCTTACTACGAGAGTTCTATTAATTTTTCGATTCTAATTATATTAAATTCTATTCATATTATACAACGAAAATTCGTACATCTTATTTATTTATGAAAGTAAGTGTAGCAAACTTTATAACGTTATAAAAAGAAAACAAATGTTCATTTTAAAAATGTTAAAGCTGCTATGATTACCATTTAAAAAAAAGTTTGTATTATAACTCAAAAACTATGATTTATTTTCAAACAAACAAAAGCATATCTTGCATTATTTGCAATGTAAATACATCCATTATTATCCTCGTATATAGGTATAAGATTTAAGATTTTTATATCAATACTAGTTAATAGTGATTTTAACCACATGGCTTCTCTTACACCTTCGAAAAGAGCCATATATTCAGCTTCTGTAGATGATGCAGCTACTGAATTTTGTTTTCTAGAGTTCCATGATATTGTACTATTATTGAAAGCCATGAATATATAGCCACTTGTACTTTTTCTATCATTATCACATCCTCCCCAATCTGAATCAACAAATCCTGTTATTATATTGTCATAATATATCATAATATCCTTTTTAGGGTTTTCCACAGTTCTGTTTTATTTTTACTTTGATATCTACTAAGTAAATTTACAGCTATATATAAATCAGGACGTGTACATAGCATTGCATACATTAAACAACCAATTAGGTTTCTACAAGGAGCATTGCAATTTTCAACACTATTTAATTCTTCCAAATCTAATTTTGTAGGAAGAAGTGTATCTACAGCATTACAGTCAGTCATATTAAATTTATTTAAAAGTGATTTTAAATATAGATTTTGATCTAAAGTAATTTTAATCTCTTTAAACTCGCAAACGCTAATAAAAATCTAAATGTGGTTATTCGAGCAACTGGCGCAAAGGTTTCATCATAGTCAAATAAATATTGTTGACTAAAGCCTCTTGCTACCAGTCTTGCTTTGTACTTTACAGGGTGTCCGTTTCCATTTACTTTTATTGAAAATATCCATTTACTATCTACAATATTTGTATTTTCAGGTTTCTTAATTAGTAACCAGGTGTTGTTTTTTTTTTGTGAATATATCTCTTCTTTTATAGCTATCTCCCACTGATCTCTATCATCCCTATCCTTAATTTCTCTGTATGTTTTCGGAATATTATTATTACTAATTTTAGTTGATATCATAATAGTATTAATATCGTAATCAAGGTCTTCATGATAAGAGATCCTTGGAAGAGTTTTAATTCGTTCACTTCTTCTGATATTTATATACTCTGTTTCAGTTTCAGAGTTGCTTTGTTCACCTTTTGCCAATTTTTCTGAGTTTGAATCAGTTTCATTAGCTTTAATTATTTTATCATTACTTTTTGCCAATTTTTCTGAGTTTGAGTCAGTTTCATTAGCTTCGATTATTGTGTCATTACTTTTTGCCAATTTTTCTGAGTTCGAGTCAGTTTCATTAGCTTTGATTATTGTGTCATGACTCTTTGTTACCCCCTTTTCTGAGTTTAAATCATTTTGAGGTTTCGTGACGTTATCTCCTTTTGTTGGTCTGGAGTTTTTAAAATTTATTTCATCGAAAATTACATCACAAGCCACAATTATTTTGTTCATTTGACTATCCCAAATCTTATATCCATTTGTTTCATGGCCTACCAGAATTCCTTTATATGACTTCTCATCGAATTTATGTTTTCTGGTTTTATTATGAACATAGGCTGTTGAACCAAATACCCTCAAATATTGTAATTTGGGCTTTTTATTATGCCACAATTCATATGGTGTTTTGTTATTATTAATTGCTGAAGTAGGTAGTAGATTTATTAGGTATATAGCTGTTAATACCGCTTCACCCCAAAATACTTTATTTAAATCTGCACTTATTATAATCGTACGATGATAGTATGTCGGTTATTGTACGATTCATCCTTTCAGCTACACCATTTTGTTGAGGTGTATAAGGAACAGTCAAATGGTAAGTTATGCCTTGTGCAACACAAAAATCTTTATATCCATTAGATAAATATTCTCCACCGTTATCACAGTACAAATTAACAATTTTCAGTTTAAGTGTGCTTCACTTTTTATGTATAATCTTTAAAGACGTTTATAACATCAGATTTGTATGTTAATAAGTAAATCACGGTATAATGAGTATATTCATCTATAAAAGTAACAACATAATTTTTTTTATTAATTGTTGTAGGTGTAACAGATCCACAAACATCAGTATGAACGATAAATAACGGCCTTTTTACATGTTCTTTAGATTTAGCTTTTTCAAATGGAAATTTTGTTTGTTTGCCAAAAATGCAGGCTTCACATAAAGTGTTATCAGGTTTTATGTCAAGTATTTGATCAATATCTTCCATCATTTTGCATGATTTTAATTTTAAAAATTTATTATTACTTGTATGTCCAAGTCGTGCATGCCAAATTTGATAGTTATTTTTATTATTAATCAAATTACAGACTTTGACATTAGATATTTTAAAATGTATACCTAATAGGCCTCTTAAAGGCTTACTTGACATAATAACATAATTTCCCTTTTTTATTTCGACGCCTTCTGGGTAGAAAATTACTGTTAGTCCTTTTTCCTGCATCCGGCTTACAGACAATAGATTGTATGGCACTTCCGGTATGTATAATACATTTTCAAGTACTCCTTGAATTCCCTTATTGGAAGTAACTTCTAGGGTTCCTTTCTTCTTGGCACATACTGTGGTATTCACTTTCGCTATTTCTACTTCGAAGGAATCGTCTAAATCCTGGGATGTGGAAAACCATCTGTCATCATTGATTATGTGGTCTGTTGCGCCAGAGTCCAAAATTAATGTCAATTCATTAGGGTTTTCATTATTTATTCCATGATGACCAAACATAAACGCAAATCCTTGTGAGTTGTTTGGTTGTGAACTTGTAGTTTGTTGTGAATTAATAATTGTTTGTATTTTACTGCCTTTGTTCCCCGTTTTATTTAAATAAAAACAATCGTGCGTGTAGTGATTGTTTCTTCAACAGTGATCACATCTTCTATTTGAGAACTTTGGTTTATTGTTGTTAAACCTTTTGTTTTTCTTCGCAGTTGGATATTTCTTCCAGTTTTGTTTGTGAAGTTTTGTTTTAAAAGTCCCTTCGTTGCGTTCATATGAAACATGTAGAGCCTTTAAATTTGTTGAAGAATTTTCTTGCAATAATTTTGTTTCATGATCCAATAATCTTGCTTTTACAAAAGCTACATTTAAGTTATCCTCACTTAGTGTTTCTAAAGCAGTTGTAACACCATCATATGCAATCGGAAGTGTAATTAACAGGTGTGATACTTTTTCCATTTCATCAAACTTTGCACCTGCAGCAATTAAATCATTAATGGTATCATCGAATCGAGTAAAATGTTTTAATAATGTGGTGTCGACTGTGAATTTTAGGCTCAAAAGTTGTTTCCGCAGAGCTAGCTGAGTGGCTAAACTTCGGCGTTCATAAATCGCATCTAGTTTTGCAAAAATTTGTTTTGCTGTATTTGAATCCTTAGCAAAATTCAAAAACGAATCGCCCAAATATTCAATAATGATTCCTTTTGCTGTTTGGTTCTGTTTCTGAAATTCTTCATCAGGTTCATCTGGAGTTTCTTCTTTCACTACTTTAATCACTTCCAGATCGGATAGTAATGATTTTACTCGATATTTCCACACACTGAAAAATATCACCTTGAAACTGTGCAATGTTCCTTTTAGAATTTTTATTTTCCATTTTTATTTTATTAGTCTTAGATCACGGCGTAATATTTTATTATTATTACATTCACCTTTCACTACCGTTAATTTAATTAACTCGCGTAATACTGGGCCCATAACCTGTTGGGATTATGGGTTTAGAAAAATAAAACGCCAGAGTTTTAATACGTCTATTTTCAGATGATTCTGGACTGTGACTGCTTATAATATCGAGCACTCTCCGCGTCATGCGTACCTCATAAAAAATGTTTACTCAGCCAGTGTTTTCGAACACTGGCCTATATAAGGCGTAGAATGTTAACCTTTTAAATTGCTAATGTGACATATTTTTGTACGCATAACATAATTTCAACAGTCATCTCCTTATTACATTACTCTAGCAATAAACGCATAGGTGTATTTTGCATGTTTCATAATAAGATAAATTCATGGTATAAGCGAATATTTACGTTTATCTATAAAAAATATATTTATTGTCATTCATCATTCATCATGGTCATGAACTATACCCAACGCACTGGGCGCAGGGGCGGCAATTATAACAGAAGTTCTGCATTATTTATAATTTATATCACTACAAGCCCACCGCAAGCGTTTATACCTTACGTTCTCTATACCATATATGTCAAATTGTATCTGTATGACCTGTAACCTAGGGCGTTTGTATTGTTTCCCTTTCGATCCTGCATCGCCACGTTATACAGTGTCCATCCACTATCCACCACAAATTAGCTCCCAGGAATTACTTGTTTTCCGTAACATTGTCCTCGTCCATCTATCCAAATTAAACAGAAGCTACATCCTTTTTTATTCTTGTCATCCTCGGTGATACGACACGGGTAAAATAAATAAACGCGCACAGAAAGTAAACAGTAATTAAGCGTATTGTTGGCCAGTCGGGTATTTGTAAAAGCCTAAAGAAACCAGCTTTAGCCTGCTACGGGGAAGTGTGTCGAATTTTGTCTACAATAGCAGGGGTGAGGCTGGTGTTGTAAAACTGAAACGCCGTGGTGATTTATTGCTTTAGGTAACGCGCGTTTTACGGATGTAACACGTTACTGCAACATCCGTATATTGGGTATTCAAGGTACACAGTTGCATTTGCATGTTTTTGGAGTAATTAAAAGCGTATGCAAAATTTGAATAAACAAGCTGAATTTAATAAAAACCATTGGCCATTCCGATATGTAGCATAATATTACATATAGACGTACAGATAATATGTTTGAAAATTATAACGGGAGACCATGTGACAGACAGAAAGAGAGGAAAGAAAACAAATACCGTAAATATAGTGTGCTTACAGGAGAAATACAACAGTAATGATTAAGAATTAGGGATTCTAGAATTCAAATATTGATTGATACAATACATATTTTCGCAGTCGTAAACAAAAAATAAATAAGTACGACATTAAGACTAGTAGGCAGTGCACCACTTTCTTTATACAGTGTAGAATAGCCAAATGGAATAAATTCAGTATTTTGGAAATTGAAAATATTTTAGCAAAATCCTTCGATACGTCGATTTCTAATTTTAAAAATACACATTAAAACAAAACATGGCACATAAGAAGTATAAAAGGAAAACAACAGAACTAGAGGAAGAATTTGAAGAAACAGAACTAGACATACTTACAATAACGGAAACAAAGAAGAAAGGAAAAGGAATAATAAAAATTGGAAATGGACACACACTAATATACAGTGGAGTGGAAGAAGAAAAGAGAGCGGCAAAAGGAGCGGCATGCCTACACTATACCTACTATAAATCTACTATACACAGGAAGAGATTAAAGGAGATAGCAAACTGGGATCAGATAAACGAGAGTGATGATACAAACATGAATGAATGAAAAATGAATGACTTTATGATAAACGAGTGATTACTAACAGTGAAACTAACCAACAAAACAACTCAAAGAAAACGAACACAATTAAAACGGTATATGGGCCAAACGATGATGACACCACCGCCAAAAAAGAAGAATTCTGGACACAACTAGAAGAAGCAGTAGAGGCAGCAGAAGGAAACATACATATATATATATATATATATATATATATATATATATATATATATATATACAGGGTCCGTCATTTCACCTCCCGTCTTCGATAGCTCAGTTACTAATTGAGTTAGGATTTTGATATTTTGCAAGCGTTAGTTGCATTCTAGGGCGTATTTCAGGAAAATATTTTTGATTATACAGGGTGTCCAAAAAAAGTGTGACGTCATGATGATGTATATTTTTAAATTGCATTGTATATTTTTTGTTGCTTATTTGGGTGGCCTTTATAGATGCCTACATACCCATAAACTTTTATTAAAATCGGTGATGTGATTTTAGCACAAAAAAATAAAAACTGAAAAAAATCAGTTTTTTAGCATTGGTTAAGAAAATTAATAAAAGATAAAAATATGCCTTGTTAATAAAACCATACACGATACTCATTAAATAAGGTCGGACAGTTGCGTTAACCAAGTTTTATTGATATGCATTATACAGAGTGTCCAAAATTTAGTGTCAAACTTTAAAGCACTTTATTTTTCTTATTTTAAATTGGAGCCCCTGTATATTTTTATGTCATTCCATGTGTAATTAAAAGACAAACATTTTTCCGATTACAACTCTATCGAAATTCCTAACACATTAAAAGTTATGTGCAGAAAACTCTATTTATCAACAATTCCAATGGCCTTATTAATTAATCAAAATCGAAGGGGCTTTGGAAAACAATTTATTGACATTAAAGTTTAACAAAGTGACAAGAGCCATTGTTGACTGTAGGAATATAAAAGTTTAAAACTTTTTTAGCTAAGGTCTTTATACCCAAGATACCAAAATTACTTTTTGTCATGGAAAATATGATTTTCATAATATGACAAATATTATGACCTATATTGACAAATGTGGAAATGACTTTCATATTCGCATTTCAAAATATTACATTCAACCTGTTACGAAGAGTGGCAATGTCATTTCATACTCGTCTTCGTTTGTGCCTTCAAGAGGGCGGAAGGCATATAGAACATAAGTTCTAGCAATTAATTAATTTTAGAAATGCACAGTTATGTTCAGTTTTTATGAAATTTTATAACTAAAACTATTTTTTATACAAAAATTTATACTTTTACGATGTGTAATAGGTTTAGACAAAGATCTGTGAAACCTTTAATACTTTCGAGATATTTATTGTAACTACAAAACATGTTATGTCAACAAATTGTTTTTCAAAGTCACCTTCGAGTTTTATTCATTAAAATGGCTATTGGAATAGTTGATAAATCGAGTTTTCTGCACATAACTTTCAATGTGTAAGAAATTGCGATAGAGTGGTAATTAGAAAAAATGTTTGTCTTTGAATTCCGCATGGAATAACATAAAAATATACAGGGGTTCCAATTTAAAATAAGAAAAATAAAGTGCTTTAAAGTTTGAAAAGTTTGACACTAAATTTTGGACACTCTGTATAATACATATCAATTAAACTTGGTTAACGCAACTATCAGACCTTATTTAATGAGTACCTTGTATGGTTTTAATAACAAGGCATACTTTTATCTCTTATTAATTTTCTTAACCAAAGGTGCAAAACTGATTTTTTTCAGTTTTTATTTTTTTGTGCTAAGAGCACAAAACCGATTTTAATAAAATTTCATGGGTATGTAGGCATCCACAAAGGGCACCCAAATAAACAACAAAAAATATACCATGCAGTTTAAAAATACACATCATCATGACGTCACACTTTTTTGGGACACCCTGTATAATCAAACATATTTTCCTAAAATACGCCATAGAATGCAAGTAAAGTCTGCAAACTATCAAAATCCTAACTCAATTAGTAACTGAGCTACAGAAGGCGGGAGGTGAAATGACGGACCCTGTATATATACCGGGCTTTTTTTTCGTTTTTACACATATGATTGACAATGTATAACTGGTTGCCTGCATCTACCCGTAAGGAATTTCCTATGTGTAATTCTAAAAAAAACAAACAACTCATTAACGGAACGTTTTTACGTTTTTGTATTTTTTAAATATTTCTTAAAATAAGGGAGTAATGATGATTTTTCGAAAAACAAAAGATAACCAATAACTATGAACTTGGGCGTTGTTTGTTTCAATGAGTTTTAACTGCCATTTTCGGGTGTTACAACTTAGTATTAATAGTATTAACACCCTGTATATATATATATACAGGGTGTATCAGCCAAATGAAATAAATTCGATAATAAATAAATGGGGGCGTGTTCGAAAAAACGCTCGGACACGTCGATTGTTATTTTTAGTTGCGCATTTTTTTCTGAAAACGAATTTCTGTAATCAAATAATTTTCTTTTTTTAATGTTAATTTTTGCAATAAATCTGAAAACACTTAATATTTCCGAAACAGTTGAAGATAGGTAGGATAACAATCGACGTGTCCGAGCGTTTTTTTGAACACGCCCCCATTTATTTATTATTGAATTTATTTCATTTGGCTGATACACCCTGTATATATATATATATATATATATATATATATATATATATATATATATATATATATATATATATACAGGGTGTTAATACTATTAATACTAAGTTGTAACACCCGAAAATGGCAGTTAGAACTCATTGAAACAAACAACGCCCAAGTTCATAGTTACTGGTTATCTTTTGTTTTTCGAAAAATCATCATTACTCCCTTATTTTAAGAAATATTTAAAAAATACAAAAACGTAAAAACGTTCAGCATGCGCTATCGGTTCTCTAAAACATTTGTATTTTCAATTATTTTCTATTTTATCAAATAACAAAATTAAATCAAAAATAAATTTTGAATTAGCAATTATAGCCTTTATTTAGGCTATAATTTTTGAGTTATGGCACAAACTAGTGTTTTTTCTAATGGAAACCATAGTCGGCCACGACTTTACAAAAAATGCCTCTTCTCAACGATTCTAATGATATACCATATTACATAGTTATTTTTATAAATAATTAAATTATGGCCATTTTTTTCTTTTCTGTTTCGAACTATTCGAAGTAGTACGCTATAGAAACAATTGGCAGATAAAAACGACTATTATCTCCCGATCTGTCTGTTTTAGATTTTTATTTATGGGGAATGGTTATGGGGTATTCTTTGGGAATGGTAAAAGATAGGATGTATCAAACATCGTACGTCACAGTAGAGGACCTTTTAGTAGCTGTACTACATTTTTTTTTCTAATATTGATGGACACTCCGTTACAAAAGCAACAAATTCTGTTTTAAAAAGATGTGCATTAATCATAATGGTGGACCTTTTGAACATATTTAGTCTTAAATACTTTCCTAACTTTAATTACGTTGTTTTGGTACTACTTTAGTTACGTTCTAATATGCTTGTATTGTTTTCAATTTATCGTCATTCCCTGTTTAGTAGTTTTGTACTTGTGTAGTTTTGTTTTATCAGAAATTATTTTTATATAAAATTGTAACTCGAAAGAAATAAACATTTTACACCAAAATAATAATGATTATAATTCGAAATGAAAAGAAAAATTTTAATAACTAACTTGAATTTTATTATTTAACGCGTTGTGCATCTATCAATTGTTTCCATAGCCTACTTCTTGAATAGTTCGAATATGAAAAGTAAAAAATAACGATAATTTAATTATTTATAAAAATAACTATATCAAGTGGTATATCATTAGAACACTTGAAAAGGGGCATTTTTTATAAAGTCATGCCCAACTATGGTTTCCATTAGAAAAAACTCAATTTTGTTTCATAACTCAAAAATTATAGATTAAATAATATAATCGGTTAGACTGTATTATTAAGCACATAATTATGTACAACTTTTTCCTATACACATTTTTTCTAAAGTCAATAATAACAGATCCATAGGTACCGCACCAAATAACAAAATATATATTTTTTCGAGAAATGTAGTTAGCCATGTAATTTTTCCAAAAAAAAAAAGCTCATGAAATTGAGCTCGTAAAACTGCAATTCTTTTCCCATTTAATCGTCCCTTTATCTCCACTAGTTTCCGAGATCCCCACACTAAACATCCGAAAAACTCGCCCTGAATATATATATATATAGTTGTTTTCTAACTCGGCTGTTTAGGTCGCCTCCTATATATATATATATATAGGATGCGACCTAAACAGCCGAGTTAGAAAACAAGACCCAACATACAAAGCCGCAATTGGGAAGTACAGATAAAACAGCAGAAATGATAACGGAAGAATTCTGTTAAACTTCTGCATAGTACACAACTTAATAATCACGAACACATTCTTCAGACACAAAAACATATACACATTCACCAGAACAGAACAAGCGAGAAATAGAAAATCGACAAGAGACTATATAATAACGGAAGACACAAAAAAAAAATGGACACAAGAGTAAGAAGGTGGCCGGAAATAGCGAGCGACCACTACCTTGTGATAATACAAACAAGAGAAAACAACAACAACGTAACAGAAACAGAACAGCAAACAAAGAGGACGAGAGTATGCACCAAAATAAAAGACTATAAGCTGAACAACGAAGACACGCACACTGAATACAATGAAGAAATGTAGAGAGAACTACCAAAAAAACGTTACATCAAATGTCGAAAAATCTCAAAGAAAGCATAATAAAAGTAGCAAGTAGACTATGCGGAATCAGCAAGAAAGGATCAAACAGAAAACGAATAGCCTGGTGGTCATCTGAAGTAAGAGACCAGGCCAACACCTCAACAAAAATACCTCAACAACAAAACAAGGGAGAAATACGAAGAATATAAGAACGCAAGAAACAAGGTAAAGCAGATAATTCTCAAAAACAAACAGAAGCAATGGGAAGAATTTGGAGACATACAAAGAAATAGGACGGAAAACCAAAAACTATTCTAGAGCGTAATCAATTGCAACAGACAAGACAAAAAAGCAACAGAGATTGTCATAAAAAGCAGAAACGGAGAAGTACTAAGGGAAGAAAAAGAAATAGCAGAAAGATGGAAGGAATACTTTGAAGAACTATTGGGAACCACAGAAGATGAAGAGGAGGAGAACAAAGAGACAAATAGAACAGAAGCAGATAAAGAAGAGAGAGAAGATATAATAGAGTAAAAAGTGAAAACAGCAATAAGGGAACTGAAAAACGGAAAAGCGGCAGGAAATGACAGAATGATCAGTGAAATGATCAAATACATGGGCACAAAAGGACAACATAGGCTACAGGAAATAATAAGGAAAGCGTGGAAAACTGAGAAAACACCGAGCGACTGGCAGACAGCACTCATACTACCGATATTTAAAAAAGGGGACAAGAAGAAACGAAAAAATTACAGAGGAATAACGCTATTAAACACAGCGATTAATATACAGGGTGTCTACGCTAAATCATTCGTTAAAAGTTTACGGGGTTGCCGTTGTACTAAAATTTAAAAAAAATCTTCGTCACACAGTTAAATCAGTTATCCTAACTTGAAATATTTTCAACTTTGTATCACTTCCGGTTCCACCGGAAGTAGCACCAATTTTCTTATTTTAAATGGAACACCCCATATATTATAATATTTTTGAATTCCTCGCTTAAATTGGAACATATTTTGTAAGCACGTATGTACGCTTATCTCTTCTAGTTTTCAAGACAAAATATTTTTTCTAAAATTTTGACCTTTAAGCGGTAGCCTCAAATCTAATTGTACCTAGAGATGCCTCTATGAGTAAAATAATTGGAAACTGTCAATTTTATTATTTATAATTTATTTATTTATAATTTTTTATTAATAATAATAAGTGTTCATAAAATGTCAATATAAGTCCCATTTTAAATATCTCGTAATTCATTTTTTTTATGTAATGACCTATTTTTTATCACATAGCACGATTGGGAGAAAAATTTACTACAAAAACGTATTATACAAACATACTCCTAAAGCAAGTGTTTTTTGAAATTATTTCGAAGATTACTTTTCGTCCTATTTCTGCAGGGTATAATTCACAAGATAGATGCTTGTGGATTAACTAGAAAATAGGCCAACACTATTTCTTGCACTTCCTCATTTTCCATAACTATCTTTGGTCGATGTCTTATTGTATTCACTTGTCCAAATTGAACAAAATTTGATTTCAATCTTCTAAATCTTGTTTTATTCATCTCTACATGTTCGAGCAACAACTCTATCGCAGTTGCCATGTATAAAGAATAAATTGATAATTTGTTGATTTGTGTAATGATTCATTTTGTTGATTTTGATTTCTGTAATACTTTATTCTAAATGGTTTTATTATTTGACAGTTGGCATTACAATAGCGACGAAACAAAAGCATATCACATGCCTACTAAAGTACACTTGTGCACAACACACCTACACAAATTTTAGATTTAAGAGTCAAAACGTGTATTTTCAAAATTAGAAATCGACGTGTCCGAGGATTGTTTCAAAATATTTTCAATTTTCGAAAACCTGAATTTATCACTGATATCACATTGTATCTTCCATCATTACAATTGTTTATGAATAATAATACTTGAACCATATTTATTTCCTTTGCACTACTTTGTATAAACTAAATTGATTTGATTAGGCCTCAAAGAGATCTTACTCCTCGCATTCCCACCCTTAAGTAACAGATATTTGTGCATAATTGGCTACCCGTGATTTTATTTGTGCCGTATTTTGTTTCACAAGAACGTACTATAATTGTGTCATATTCAGTTGTAATTCAAATGCACCGATCTAGAACTAGACAACACGACAATTATTATCGAAAGTACAAACACCTAATATGTATCTACCCGTGAAGCAGGGCGTATATAATTTATTCATACGAACGAATTGAAACATTTATATTTTAAGTCACAAACCAACTACTTGTGGGAAATTGTCACTGCCTAGGTCACGGCACAAACACAAACGAAACGCATATTCCCACAGCTATTCCGATCTCACGGAACGAATCCGTTGCGTACGTTTTCGGCACAAGTTCAAGGGTAATTGACATTCTTCGCAGTTCAAAATCCTGAACGTGAACGACCCGATCTTGCTTTTTACTGCCTCAATTAACTGAGCATCTTCTAACGATATTGATGTGCAAGTTTCGGAACGAATCCCTTAAGCCTAGTAGCTGTAAAAGGAGAAGCGAAGCTTTGATTGTGTAAAGTTCATTACGCCGTTGTAATTAATCATAGTGCGGCCCCAAGCCGGCAATTTATGAGTTCTAATGTCCCCCGTAGTTTAATTATTCATTACCTCCAGATGCAAAGTTCGAAACACAGCTCTTTTCGTCCATGCTCAATATTACCATAACGTAGACTGTTTCATATAGATATTTATGCATTAAGGGAGATATGGATGTTTTTCTCCTGAGGTTGACAGGTTTGTAAGTCAACCGAGGGTAAAAAACATCCATATCTTCGGTGGTGCATACAATATTTTATTTTTTAGAAACATATTGGTAAAAAATTTAGGTATTGTATCGATCCACAATGTTTATTTCCGAGGTTGCTATGAGTTGTTTGACAGTATATAAAAGTCACAATAAAAATGGCAGAAGGTATTATTCCTCAAAATGTATATGAAAAAGCCAAAAAAGCCCGTGAATTATTGGTACCCCAAAAGTCGGAACATTTATACGCAAAAGAATATGATCGATTGCATGAGTGGATGTTAAAAAATGATGTCACAGTTATAAGTGTAACTGTAATGTTGGCATTTTTTCAAGATTTGTCAAATTCGTTTAGTCCGAATACGTTGTGGAGCAAGCTTTCGATGATTAAATCTATGTTATTATTGAGAGATGGCATTGATATTTCAAATTACCACGAATTGGAAACGTTCCTTAAAAGAAAAAACAAAGGATATGAACCCAAGAAGTCTGAGGTCTTGACGCGTGAACAGGTTGATATGTTTTTACGAGAAGCACCGAATGACACTAATTTGATGTTTAAAGTGGTAGTAATTATGGGTATGTTTGGCGCTTGCAGAACTGACGAATTGGTCAAAATGCAAATTGGAGACATCAGTGACAGGGGTTTAGTAATTGTGGTGCAGATTCCGGACACTAAAACATTGGCAAAGAGATCCTTCACTATAGTTGAAGAGGAGAGACTGAATGCGTTGTCGCTTATCAGAGAATACATGTGTTTGCGTCCTGCAGGAGTCTCAAGGTTTTTTTTTATCGTACAGAAACAGAAAATGTACAGTGCAACCTGTTGGGAAAAACACATTTGGCAGCATTCCGTCAAAAATTGCTGTCTACTTGGGTTTGCTGAATCCGAAATTTTTCACAGGTCACTGTTTAAGACGAACATCTGCAACTTTGGCAGCAGATGGAGGAGTAAGTATGACCAATCTGAAGCGTCTGGGTGGATGGAAAAGCTCTACAGTAGCGGAAGACTACTTGGCAGACAGCATGGCATCCAAGAATAAAATTTCACGCGTGATTGCTGGACTGGAAGAGACTGAAAAAGTAAGATCGTCGGCATCTGCTAGTGGCAGTGGAGGCCATGAGCAGACGCAAAATTGCTCATCTTCAAGTACCGTCTTGAATGGAAAATTTGTCAATTGTACGATCTATTTGTCAAGTGGTCATAAGGTTGAAGGAGAAAAAAATGTGATTGAGAGTGAAAAAAATTGACATCTCCCTAGGGAGATATGAGTTGCTTTTCATAGATTGTATCCATGACGAAAATAAATAATATCATGTTTCTAAAAAATAAAATATTTTCAATATGTAGTCTAAAATGTAAGATATAGCCAGACACTTTATATTTTGCCATTGATTAAATTTAGCTGTGTTTGGCAAAAGTTGATGTTAATTTATAAGACATAATCTCCAAAGAAACGTATGACTGCCTTGTCCAGACTACATAGATTATGAACTTTGTTGCTTAAAATAATGAACTATTCAATAGCTCATCTGTAATTCCGTAAAAATTTATGTTTACAAAGTTTCAGTCAAACAAAAATAATAAGTATATTTACATTAAAAATTGTACCATTTCATATATCGACACCTTTTTGGCCTGTTTGCAAAATAATATTGTTAAAAAAACCATATTGTACAAATAACAAACCCAAAAAAAAAAGTTACGTATTTATAATCTTAATATATTTAATAGTAGTAAGAAAAGACACGGAATAGAAAATATACATGAAGGATACTGGCTGATATGGACTGGAGTAGATGAAAAGGAAAGGGCAAAAGGAGTAGTAGGAATTATAATAACACCGGAAAGGATTAAAGATGTAATAAAAGAAAAACATATAAACAAAAGAATAACGACCATAGAAATCAAACTAGTCTAGGATGAAACGTGGACACTGATAGTAGCATACTGATCAAACGAAGACGCAAAAAAAGAAGAGAAAGACACATTCTTTGAAAACATACAAAGGGAAGTAGATGAAGGAAAAGAACCCATAATGATAATGAGAGAACTAAACGGAAGACTAGGATGCCAAAATATCGAAATAGAACAGATAATTGGAAAAGAAGGAGAATAAATTAAAAACAATAATGGGGAAAGAATAATACGATTATGCATTGAGAACAACCTTGTGATAACAAATGTTAACAAAATGCTAAAAATTGGATTCTGGAAATTGGAGATCACAAAAATAGCAGAACTACTATTTGCGGATAACATGGCCATAATTGCAGAAACAGAGGAAGAACTGCAACACAACATGGAAATAATTGAGAAAGAGATTAAGAAAATAAACATGAAAATAAACTACGAAAAGACAAATATGATGATAATTGCCAAAGAGAAAAGAAACACGAAATAAAAATAGAAGCAGAAAAAATCGAACAAATCGAACAATACAGATATTTAGGAACCATCATTCTGAGCAATGGTAAATTCGATAAAGATATAGAAGTTAAAGCAGGAAATACAGCAAAACTATATAACATGTTAAAAAACACTTTTTTAGTAAGAAGGAGATATCAAGAAACCGAAATAGTTGTAACGCTCCGATATTATTTTATTTTATTTATTTTATTATTCGTCGTTTTTATCGTGAAATTATTATATAATTTCTTGATTATTTTGGCTCATGATTTATTATATAATGTTTTAATTATTTTTGGCTCGTGATTTGTGATCGTATTTAGTACTTACACGTCGTGACGTTTCATTTAACTACCGTGATTACTCTCAAGGTACTTTGCTATTGGTAATGTGTTAATTAACGTACACTAATAATGGATTAATACAAGAAAGCACCAATTTAAGGATTTGTTTTGTTTATTTAATAATAGACACGCTGAAATTGTAAGACACAGGGAAATAAAATACAGGTTGATGATGGTATAAATTAATTTATATAATTGTAACATACAGGAATATAAAACACAGGTTGACGATTATGACATGAATTGATTTATTTTCTGGGTTTCGTTGACCTTTTAATGAATTTGTAAATTCTCTTATTTATTCAATTGATAATTTGAAAATGGTTATTACTATGAAGTTTATTTAGGAGAGTTTGTTATACATGCACGTGCTTCTCTTAGACCATTTATTACCATGCTCTTTCACTCCATTTAACTACGGGAAAGTGATATCATCAAACATAGAACTATTTAAAGATGTTGAAATATCCCCAATAATTCATGAATGATTACTAAAGGTATCTCGCGATCTTCCTGAATTTCATGGTTGTGTCGGTGTCCACACAATAATGTAATTATTGGAGCCCCATTGTTTACGTTGATTGAGGTAAATTAGTAATTCTACCCACGACCACAGCAAGCACCAATGTCACAAGTAGTCATCACCGTCAGACATGTTACAAGTTGTGTCAAATAACAGTTCTGCTACCTCAATCGGAAATGTTTATGTAATGTTATAATATATTATTATTAGGAACATTGGAGGTTTTTAATAACTTCTCTTGTGATTATACCAAGCTTCATTCTCTCGTTTATCATTTTCTCTGTTTATACGGGGTTTTAATAATTCCACTTATTTCTTCTTTACGATATTTAACCATAAATTGTCATTATGTCTTCAAATTATTGAGATTTAATCCAGCCTATTTTATCTGTTCGATTCTAAATTACTCTGCCCAATAATAGGTACGTTATGTGCTTGTTTTATGATTTGAAATAAAGAAACCAGTATTTTTATACATTATGTTTTTAAATTATTATGATTTAATCCAACTTATTTATTTATACAATTATAAATCACTCTGCCCAATAATATGCACGTTATGTGCTCATTTATGATTTAAAATGAAGAAGCCATCATTTTTATGAATTATTTTGAATTGAATATGATGATGTATGTCGGAGGGTAACACTGAATGCCTTGATTAGTTGTTATAGTTATGGTGATTACAGCCACGTTAGTTTGCGATCGCGGGCGCGATGAATGATGAGTTTATATGTTCAAATGTTATGATGCTGACGACGATTTGATTCTAGTGGAGGAGATGATTCCACAATAACAGGTGTGTGAACGAAGTGCACGGGTGAGCGTCAATTACACCTGTTATTGCTTCCTCTAGTGATTCGTAAACACGAATAGCGTTCGAGCCGCCTTTGTTTACTGACAGGAATAGGTAATCGGTGTTTGGCTTGTCTAGGTAACTTGTGGTTGGTTAAATACACTATTTTCCGTCAATTTGAATCTAGTGCGGGAATTTGATTTCACAATAACAGGTGTGTGAACGAAGTGCGCGGGTGGGCGTCAATTACACCTGTTATTGCTTCCTCTAGTGATTCGTAAACACGAATAGCGTTCGAGCCGCCTTTGTTTACTGATAGGAATATGTAATCGGTGTTTGGCTTTTCTCGGTAAGTTGTGGTTGGTTAAATACACTATTTTCCGTCAATTTGAATCTAGTCCGGGAATTTGATTTCACAATAACAGGTGTGTGAACGAAGTGCGCGGGTGGGCGTCAATTACACCTGTTATTGCTTCCTCTAGTGATTCGTAAACACGAATGGCGTTCGAGCCGCCTTTGTTTACTGATAGGATAGGTAATCGGTGTTTGGCTTTTATAGGTAACTTAGGGATGATTGAAAGGAATAAACACTCCCGTGAATTTATAATGAGACTGGTTTATCAACTTTATATTATCGTTAATAATAAAAAAAAAAAATTACTCTGTACCTAGAATTGTACGTTTTTCGATTTATTCAAATTGTTATGCTACTTTGCGTTTTTTACAACGTTATTGTTAATTTAATTATAAACCGACGTGAATTTATATACTCAAAACCGCGAATGTCGTGTGCGTTACCCGTGGCCGACGCAACTGTCTTACTGATCTCGCTCGTGTGTGGCTTATGCTTAAATAGGTTTTTTAGGCTTCAAATCTCCACTCCCCTCACATATCTACCGCTAAATATTCGCCCCCATCCCTTAGTTATCATGGTGATTATTAATCTTGAGTGTGCGTGTGGTATTAATGCGTTTTTAGCGCAGAGTTTTACACTTAACTTAAAGAGTTGCCATTCGAGGTGATTTTTACGTGCCTGGCGCTTGCTCGTTTCGAAGGGGCGCTGATACCCAAATTGATTATGGGACACCACGACATGGAATCTTCCAGAACCGTGCATATGCAGGCCTCGGCTCTTGAGATATTTGGCGACGCTCTGGCGCGACTTGCGATGGCTATTTATCACATTTCACCCTGGGAATATTTGTAAATGAATTAATTTAATAATTTTGTTGTATTCATGATTTTTAAAATATGAGTCACTTTATTGCGTAAATGCGTATTATACTGGGCGTATATTTAGGCCTATTACATAGTCAAAAACGTAATTAGACCAATGCTAACTTACAGCAGCCAAACATGGACGATGACAGGAAAACAAATAAAAAGAATAAATGCCATGGAGATGAGATTACTAAGAAAAATAGAAAACAAAACAAGAAGAGACAGGATAAGGAACGAGATGCACAGGAAAAACTTCAAAATAAAACCAATACATGAATAAATAACAGAAGACCAAATGAGATGGTATGGACACATGAGACGAATGAGAGAAGAAAGAAACACTAAGAAAATATACGAGACAAGAGCAACAGGAAAACAACAAAGAGGAAGACCGAGAAAATAGTGGGACCGCGCAATAAAAGAAGAGGCTACAAGAAAAGGGTACATATGGGCAGAAATACAGGCATTAACAAAAGATAGGAAGAAGTGGAGAGAATATTACATAAATTAATAATGTATGCCTTAGTACTAACTTTTCATTGTGACAATCCTATATTATGGGAATTCAAATCTACATAAAAAAATTAAATTATATGTCTGCCATTTTGATGGATGTTATGACAATATTTTTAGCAATCTTGTGGATGCTAAGTTTGCTCAAACTGATGCAGGAAACCATATTATAAGAAACAAATGATTAAAATATGTTCCGAATATTTGAGACGTGCTATCGATCGGATAACTTTCCGGCGTAGAATTATTAAGAGAATCTAATTTCAATTTCATAAAACTGTTTTTAATACACTATATTATACGCATAAATTATTACCTTACCCATATGATGTATCGTGGTAATCTATTGTGTCCTACTTGCGTCGTGTGAAATTTATGTGATATACCAGTAGCTTCACTTCAAGCGCGAAATGGAAGGAAAAAAACAATCTTATAATTAATATGTGAGCTCATATTTTGAAGGCAACGTTGGGATGAATTAAGTTATATGCGCCAGATTTTGTTCTACACTAATTCACTTCAAAATTACAAATTCTGCAAAGCCGTCCGTTAATAATTCTTAGTACATGCTATGAAAAGTGAAAAACACATATTCGGGAGAAATAATGAACAATTTTAATAGAGAGAGATACTATATAAAACAATAATTAGGCCCGTGATGACTTACGCTGAGGAAACAATAACCATGACGACGAAAAATAAACATGACATGGCAGTAATGAAACGAAAAATATTGAGAACAATACTGGAACCTATAAAAATAAACAAGAATGAATATCGAAGAGGGACAAATAAGGAATTGGAAGATAAGACAGGTGGAGAGACAGTAATAAGATATATAACAGCCCAAAGAATAAGATGAATGTATGGAGAGCAGGAGAAACATCAGCAATCAGAGCTAGCATGGCATGGAAACCAAGCTGTAAAAAAGAGAAGAGGAAGACCACGACAACGTTGGTACGATGAATTTGAAAAAGACCTGAAAGAAATGGGAATAGAGAGATGGAAGGAAAAAGTAGAAGACAGAAAGGAATGGCGAGGAATAGTTAAAAGAGCGATAGCCATAGAAGAAGAGTAAAATGAGGACTAATCCACTTCGGAAATTCTATTGTGAAGACTCCCTAGGAGTGGCTAAATCTAAAAAAGCCTTAATAATAATAATAATAATAATAATAATATAGAGAGGATAAAAAACCTAATGCATACACAATATTGCTTTATTAGACTAATTCATAGTTACGTTATAACCAAATCATAATATCTAATTCAAAAATTAAACAATACATAAGATGAATTTTAAAATATTAAATTTCTGTGTAAGTTTCCGATTTCCTAGGGTACCACAAAAATGTATTTCCTATAAAAAGTATGAAGTTTTCAATTATCTTTATTTTTTATTAATTACTCTGTACAAGTATTTCTCTACCTTCCTTTAGAATAGTTTAAATTAAAATGCTGTAATATTTTTTTAAAAATGACTACGTATCCCAAATTTTACTTCAAATATTCTTCGAGTGGATTTTTGTCTTATCTTTGGATTTGAACTATCTCTTGCAAAATATTTTCGGAATAAGTATAACAAATCGTTATTGCCATATATTGCTTTCGAAAAAATACGTTACGTATAACTGTTCAACTGTAAAAAAAAAATAGGCGTGTAACACAGAAAAAAATGAAACTTATGGTTTACTGTTGCCGAAAGTACAGATTTTTGAGGACGATATCTTTACTTATTAGTTTAATGCAACGAATTGCCTAAAATGAATCATCTTTCTAATTTAGACAGATCTGTTGAAAATGGCCTAGGAAACGTGATTTTGCCAAATAGAGTACTAAAAAACAGAAACCTTAACGAAAATTATGACAATTTAATTCACTGCACATTGCACATTGGACTTTTCAGAGAAGATGAGACTATTGGAAACGAATTTACCATTTCAGTACTGATTAATGTCTAATGGGAAAGATATTTTTTTATTAAGGCACTTCTTAGAGTTCAGGCTTTCAAACATAAATTTCCAAGACGTAAATAGCACTGTCGTAGGGCTAAATAATAAGCGTAATGTTATCGTTTCTGCTTCCAACTATTTTAATTTTTTCAATCACGTTTTTCACTTTTTAAGAAGATAATGGATTTATTTCGAAGGCAATAAACGGCGGCAAAAACAAATTCCGCGGAAAATTATGAAAACGCTCTATTTTATTTGGGAAGATAATATTTTTTCTCATTGATTAATGATTTCACCTGATACTGAAAAGTAAATCTCGTACAATTCGTATACTATTGACAGCTGAGCACCATTACCATATTTAAATACTTTATTGCGTTGAATACATTTTCTGTCAACAGTTTTGACATTTGAAATGATCGAGTTGTGCGCGCTTGTTGTTTTTGGTTGCATAACCATTGCATTTTAGCAAAGCAATTGATCCTGTCATTTTAAAACTTATGTACAGTTTTTCAGCCTTATTCACAGATAAAAAACGAGCGATAGAACAATATTTTGCAAAACTCCAATGGAAAAAAAATCTGGTGAGAGTAAATTTCTCGGAAAATTTTGAAAATGCCTGTCATTTTTTATAGGGATGTGCGCTGATTTTCGGAATAATGGCAGTAAACTTCTCTGTGGAAGGGCTACAAAATAAGTCTAATTTTATCGTTACTGTTTCCAACTTTACGCTAACTTCATAAACATAAACAGCTGTAGGTGTTTCAGTTTTGGCGATAATTAACCAAAATAAGACGAGTTTTATCGTAACTGTTTCCAACTTACGCTAACTTTATAAACATAAACAGCTATGGTTGTTTTAGTTTTAGCGATAATTAACCTTTTTCGAAGACAGTAAACGGCGTAGACGATGTTCTGGACTTCACTTGTGACATGCGAAATTATACCCTGCAGAAATGCGACGAAAAAGTAATCTTCGAAATAATTCAAAAAATACTTGCTTCAGGAGTATGATTGTATTATACTTTTTTGTAGTACATTTTTCTCCCAATCGTGCTATGCGATAAAATGTGGGTCATACCATTAAAAAAAAAATGAATTACGAGATATTTAAGAGGGCACTTAGATATTGACATTTTATGAATACTGATTATCAAAATTGACAGTTTCCAATTATTTTACTCATAGAGGCATCTAGGTACAATTAGAAATATAAGAGGAGTTATAGACATATTTTAGGGTACCTTTTAAAGGTCAAAATTTTAGAAAAACATTTTTTTCTTGAAAACTAGAAGAGATAAGCGTACATACGTTCTTACAAAATATGTTCCAATTTAAGCGAGGAATTTAAAAATATATTAATATATGGGGTGTTCTATTTAAAATAAGAAAGTTGGTGCTACTTCCGGTGGAACCGGAAGTGATAGAAAGTTGAAAATATTTCACATGAGGATAGCTGATTCAACCGTGTGACGAGGATTTTTTTGAAATTTTTAGTACAATGGCAACCCCGTAAACTTTTAACGAACGGTTTACCGTAGACACCCTGTATATTATGCAAAATATGTATCAAAACACTAAAAATTCCGTTGGGTGTGAAGTTGGTGTAAAATTATTAATCGCTGTAACTATTTGTATTTTTGAAGATAATGATTTTTGCCGAAGGCTGTAAACGGCACTAACATAAGTTACACATATATATATAAAAATATTATTAAAAAACTCCAGGACATAAAAAAATCCCCTGGGCGTGGTAATTCAAACGAATGTCCATTACTTGATTCAGATTTTCAATTTTCATGTTCCAACTGATAAACTAACCTCTTGTCTAAGTCGCCCACTGATCTGTATATTAACTGGATTGGGCTTAAGCGGTAGAGTGCGTTTCCAATTGAGCGCCGCCCGCTTGGTAAAAGTTGAGGTTTTGTGACAATTTACTATGGCCGCGATTTCTCAGCTGTAGCAGTTTTGTCTGACGGTATTTTAAAAGCATGGTGTTCGAGTGCATGTTTTGCGGGAAGAAATCCGATTCATCGGAAATGTTGACACTGCATAAGTAAGTACAACGAAATAATCTGAAATAACTGTCCTTCTGTCTGAAATAAGTAAACATAACCTATGTTTATTGTGATGTTATGATTCCGCCGCCGCCGAATTGCGCAGATTGCCGCCCAATCGTGTCACAAAACCTCAATTTCACTGTCATGGCGGCGTTCAATCAGGCATGCTCTCAGATGCCAGAATACGGCCTAAGCCCAATCCAGTTAATATACAGATCAGTGAAGTCGCCACAATGATTTTGTTGGTTTGTTTACTTCAGCAATGACTTCCTGCGTATGGGCCGACTGCTTGCCTTCTTTTGATCTACGCTGCCAGTTATCAGGAAGAAGTCAACAGTTTTGTCATATTTTTTTAAAATGACCGATAGCTCAATGATATTCGATTTGAATGTTATGAATCTGAATCAAATTACGGACATACGTTTAAGTTTCCACAGCCGCCTCTGATGGACTCTTTTTATGAACATATGATACATTCTATACTGGTCTTCGGATTAATGGCAGCAAACAGCACTAACGTAAGGCTTTAAAATAAGCCTAACTTGATCTTCACTGTTTCAAACTTTACTTCACGCAGCTTATGCCTTTGCAGTTAAAATTTTGTTTTTGTTTCTATTTATACCCAACTTTTAGTTGGCAAATTTTATGGATGAAGTACGGGTACTTAGGTTTGATGAAGGTAACATTACTTAACTGCGTGTTAGTTTGGAAATTCAGTACAACAGAGATATGGCACATCGCACATAGAGAACTACACGACTTGTGTATAAGTTTAGCAACGTGGCCTCTCATAATACCCTGTACTCCAATCAATACCCAGTCGGGTCCAATGACAATATATAATATACACTGAAATAGTTAGAGTTGAAGAACATCGACTTGAAATCATTGCGTGAATTCCTTTACGTATACTTTATTGTATGTATGTATGTATGCATGCATGTGTGTATCTATGTATATATGTATGTATGTATGTATGTATGTATGTATGTATGTATGTATGTATGTATGTATGTATGTAAGTATGTATGTATGTATGTATGTATGTATGTATGTATGTATGTATGTATGTATTGTTACGTTTTTATTTTTTTTACTTTGCCTATTTTATGGGTGTTGAATATTTACGTATTTACTTGTTTTGTAACTCCTTATTATTTCTCTTATCTCAGGGTCAATGGTAGTTTCAATCAGAACTAAATAGAGTCTTGTTCAAATGCTTTAATGAATTAATAATAACCAAAAACCTTAAAAACGTCTAATATAAAGTGAACTAGTCAAACAAATCCAAAACAATAGAAGACAAAATTATATTAAAAAAAACTAATAAACTATGACCAACATTAACAAAATAAATCCTATATACACAAGCTAACTTATGTGAGAATATGATTCTTGTAATATACGCAAACTCTATACTTGCAGTTATCTTCTTGCTTTTGGTCCCTTGATTAAGTCGTCCTCTTGTCCCTGCGTTCGTCTTCTGATCCTTTGTTGATTCGCACAAAAGTAAACAGTTACTTTTGTGTGCGAAGTTTAGCGGCTTGAAGTCTTGATTTTCGAATATCTCCGTCACGGCTCCTATCTTGTTGAAGTCCTCTCCTTGTTGACTGCCTTTTTCCAGTCCTATGTCCAATCGTTGAACACGCGTTAATTTTATGTAATCTATTAGTATTAGGGCAACATCACGACCCTCGACCCACTACCGTCTCCCCTGCTCGCCGTTCACCCTCTACCCTCGACTCGTCAATCTGTTTCTTGTTGATTATTTCCGATCTTCAATTCTTCAATCTCATATGCGTCTATGCACGAAGTAACCTGTCACCCGTGGTAACCGATCAACAACCTCCATCCGCGGATCCATAAACCTTGCGATTTTCTGTGTCCATAAAATGTTTACACATTTCTCTGTAGATTTGTGCATACTTGTTCACATTCACATTTACAATATTTACAATAATTTTAGTTAGCTTGTGCCCTTAAGATTATAATTCTATCTAATACCTATCTAATAGTAATAATAAATCTATTCTAATTAATCTACTCTACTTATAATACAAATACCATCACAGTATGTATGTATGTATATATGTATGTATGTATGTGTGTGTGTATATGTATATATGTATGTATGTACGTTTGTATATATATATATATATATATATATATATATATATATATATATATATATATATATATATTGAGATGTTTTTACTTAGGTTTTTATTTGTCCCAGGTTATAATGGGTTATAACAAATTTTCAAAAATGTCGCCATTGACGGCCAAACAGTATCCTAAGCGGAAATAATATTTCAACTTTAAAAGTTATAAGTCAATTTATTGAAATTGTACATGTTATTTTTTATCATTATTATAAATCTTAACAGAAACATGTTCACATTTCCTGAATAAAATTCTAGAACAGGTCTTTGTGGAAGTAAAAATAGGGTAATTATTTATGTTAATCTCTTCTTTATTACTTACTTGAAGTTTATATCCAACTGAGCGCTCTCTTTTTCTTTTTAGTCAAACAATAGAATTAGAAAATAAACTAAACAACGGCACTTCCTTTATTAGAATACTCTAATTTTTCTAAACTGGCGTTCACTTCATCAAACAGCTGCGTGATGAGTTTTTTTCGTACCAACGTGATTGTTTTCGAGAATATGCATAACAATAGTTTAAGAATCGAAATTAATCTGAGGATCATTTGTTACATAACACTGACCACCGGTGGTTATAAATAGGTAATCGGTGTATTAACCGCGGACACAATTTTCGCCTGCCAATCATGTAATAAATCATGTTATGTTGGCGGCCGTGATATTTTTTTCGGCGACGATGCCAAATCTTTTTCACTAACACATGCTCATAGATGTGTGTATAACCAAACTTCTTTGACATTTAACTTGTTACACTTGATCGATTATTACAATGCATATTTTGCCATTGTAGATGTTAAACCATAACCACAAGATTGATAGCTGTACGAAAAACGGCAGAGAAGTCGACGAATTTGATACGAACCGCGCACTGTCGCACAAGATTGCACGGGCGCAACAGCTGATTGCAGCCATTTTTAAATACCCAGGACAGCTGGCAACCTTGTAGAATTGTGTCATCATTATTATGATTATTATTTTGATGACGTGAACGCCAGTTTAGAAAGATTAGAGTATAGCAATTTATTTGGCTCTTGTCAATATGACATACGTCATGCATACGTACATACATCATTGTGAGCACATCTATTTACTCCTGGAGTTCTGACTGAATAGATTTAGAAACTCTAGTAGAAAAAGTCATGTGTGCAATATGTAGGAAATCCATTTTTTCCGTACATGGCATGTTTTTAATCTCGGTTATCGCCTCGATCAAAAATTCCATGCCTAATACGGAAAAAAATACACTTCCTAACTTATTGCACAAATAGCTATTATCGTATTTTGTATTTGCTCAGTAATGATTTCACTTGCAGCCACCCGCATTCTGTTCTTTAATTGGTCAATATTGTTTAGAGGTTCTCGATTAAATACATTATTTTTGATAAATTCTCAAAAAAAAAAATCGTTTGGAGACAGGTTGGGTGATCTTGCAGATCCTTCTACTGCTCATTCACGTCCTATCCAGCCGTTTGAAAATCTTTGGGAATCATCATGCTGGTACCAAACCTCACCATTTAAGGCGGCGAGGCACAACTCTGCTCAAGCAATTCTAAATATTTTGGTCCTGTAAGAGGATCAATAAAATCAATAAAAAACGATCCTACGATGTGGTCTCCAATCAACCCAGCCCAAACATTGACTTTTTGTTTCCGCTGAGTTCTTGTACTTCAGTAACGACAGTTTTGGGAATTAACTAAGCTTATCCATCATATTTTCGCAAAAGTTGCCTCTGTTTTCTGAATCATTCCCAATTAGCTCCTGATGGTTTTAAAAATGATACGACTTTAAATGTTCTCGTTTTAATAGTCTATAACAGGCAGATTTGCTTATATTTGCAGTTTGTGCCAAAGCTTTTGTAAAGAGCATGTTATTGTTCACGATTGCGTGTAGAATTTCTCTAGAATTTTTTTTAAAATGTATTATTTTTCTTATGGTTAGGAACGATGCACCCAGTACTTTTAAATTTCTGTACAAAGCTATTTATTGCAGTTGGACTGGGCCTTGGATGGTCTGAATACGCAATTTGAAACAAATCTGCTACTCTTCTCAGACTCATATTTGAGTTATACCAGTTCACCAATGATAGTTTTTCTTGTACACTATACATTCTTTGTGGATAATTACAATTTGCACTTTGTTAACTTTTAATGAAAGAAAATTTAAATTACAAGGTGAAATTAATAATTATTTTGACAACCTACGTTTCAAAATAAAATGCACGCTCTAATGCAGGGGTCTCCAAACTTTTTAGCCCGAGGGCCACACTGACTCCTCCACTAAGTCCCAAGGGCCAAGCCTTAGGTAGCTCATCATATCAACGTACTGTAGTTTTGAATTACCAGCAAATTTTCGTTCAGGAAGCCTACGGTTTGCTTTCGTGTGGCTCTTGAAATTGCAAAACGTGGAAAACCATTCACCGATGGAGAAATGATCAAATAATGCATAATTGCAGCAGCCGAAGAAATGTGCCCTGAAAAGGTAAATTTATTAAAGACTGTCAGTATGTCAGCAAACACTGTGGCTCGATGGGTAGAAAACATCGCTGAAAATATATCCTCTCAACTGTTCGACAAAAATGGACATGTTGAGTGGTTTTCTTTGGCCTTGGACGAGTCAACGGATGTGTCAGATACTGCTCAGGTGTTGATTTATATTCGAGGAGTAGATAAAAGCTATGAAGTGCATGAAGAACTTCTTGATATGTATAGTATTCATGGCACAACTACTGGTACAGATATTTTTAAAGGAGTGGAAATGGCCATTAATCAAAAGAACCTTCGATGGAAAAACTTGAAATGTATTACAACTGATGGAGGCAAAAACATGAGTGGGAAAGATTAAGGAGTGGTCGCTCTTGTGTCAAAGGCTGTAGAAAATGACGGTGGTTCAAAACCATTAGTCTTACATTGTATCATTCATCAACAGTCTTTGTGCGGAAAATGTTTGGATATGTCTGAAGTTCTGAAACCAGTCATATCAACTGTTAATTTTATCAAATCTTTTGGGCTGAATCACCGACAATTCTGACAATTTATTGAAGAGATTGGAGAAAATGACTTACCTTATCATACTGCCGTACGTTGGCTTAGTTGTGGGAAAGTCCTTCAGCGCTTTTTTGAACTTCGAGCAGTGATTGAAATTTTTTTGAATGAAAAGCATCGCCCTCTTACTGAATTACAAAACAACGCATGGCTGTGGAAGTTAGCATTCTATGTTGATTTGACAAAACATGTGAACGAACTGAATTTGAGATTGCAAGGAGAAAACCAGCATCTTCCTGATTTATACAATAATATCAAATCATTCCGGAAGAAATTGATACTGTTTCAATCACAACTACGAAATAAATATTTTTCACATTTTAAAACATGTGAAATATTCAGCCACACCACTGAGACTGAGTTTCCTATCGATTTTGCAATCGAAACTTTGAGTGCTTTGAAAATAAATTTTGATACTCTTTTCTCAGACTTCGATGCCATTGCGAATCAAATTATGATTTTTCAGAATCCTTTTGATACTGACATTGAAACCCTGGCCCCGGAACTTCAAATGGAAATGATTGATCTACAGTGCAGTGATATAATTAAGAACAAATATCGAAACTCATCTTTGTTGGAATTTTATAAGAGTCTTCCACTGACACAATTTGATAATTTGCATAAATTTGCTCGTGGGCTGTTTTCTGTTTTTGGTACTACTTATTTGTGTGAGAAGACCTTCTCCAAAATGAAGTACACAAAAAATGTTTACAGATCTAAATTAACTGATGAGCATCTTAAATCTCGTTTAATAATTGGTACAAGTTAAATTAGTCCACAACTATAAACTATGCTCAGTGGAAAATCTCAATTACATAAATCTCATTAGTATTTCATATGTCATTATGCTTGTTATAAGTTATGTTTTTATTTAAAATGTATAAAATGTTAGTTGGATTCATTTACATAATTTGTTAGTTATTATATACTGAAGTTAAATTTTCTGCATATTATACATGTCTTTACTCATTACAATTTTGTGTTTCTCTATCCAACTTATCACAAAAACAATAACAATAAGCCTACAACAATGTTATGAGTAGTTAGCCCATAACCATATCAATGTAGATGTCATATTAATAATTATTCAACATAAAATTAGAATACTTCAGTAAACTAAATTTAATTTGCTATAAAAAATATGTTCTCTAAAAGGAGTTTCAAGTATGCTAGGTCTCCGTGGGCCGGACAAAATCTGTACGCGGGCCAGATGTGGCCCTCGGGCCGTAGTTTGGAGACCCCTGCTCTAATGCATTGTTGTCCGTTACTTATTAACGTTACTCTAGCAACAAATTTATAGGCGTTTCGCATGTTTCATAATAAGATAAATTCACGGTATTGTCGTCTCGCCGAGAGCTGGGCACGACTCATCGCTCTATATTGCAGGAATTCGACATACGTTTATTATTTCATTTCATTCCATTACGTTCATCTTAAGCATGCGATCGAGCATATAAAACGCGATTCTTTGTTCGAAAAACCATGAGTCATACCCAGCTCTCGAATATAGAATATTTGGAGCAGAGTTTTTTTTGCGACTCAGACACCACTGATGGTACGTTGCGTCCAAAAGGTGTTACGCAGATTTATAACCATTACAGATTTTTATGTTAGTTTGCACAGTTTTCTCCTAATTTATTTCAAAATATTAATTTATGATTGGTCTTGAGTTATTTATTTTATTAGTTGTTAGTTATTAATTAATTTATACACAGACCAGCAGATGACGAGGTAGTCTGGACTACAAGCTCATGGGCAAGATGATGATGAACTTGAGTCGGTGTTGATATCAGAACGGTGGATGTAATTGATTTACTAACGGAATTGTCCGTTTTTACAGCAACAGAGCGTTGATCTGGTGATTGCATATCGAAAGAGGCATTTCAAGCTCGTTGCCGTAATTGACAAGTTATGATACAGCATTATTTGTTTACATGTACTTTACTCATGAGAAGGAGTTAATCAATGATTTATACTATCTACTTTTCTATATATTACTTTTATTAGAATATATCTGTACCTTGGATGTCCTTTTTGTAAGTTTTGTAGAAATGGTAATTTTCATTTGACAGATTTATCTTTGTTTTGTTTTTTATATGGTACATGCCCCATGTGTTAAATAATATCCTTGTTCATTTTACGTAGCTGTCGAATAAAAATAATTATGTATGCAGTAAATTAAATAAAACATCTTTGTTATTTCCACTCACACTTTTATTTTTGAATATTATTTAGTGACTGCAGTTTCTACTAAAACTGTATGGTTTTATTGTAAAGTTGTTTTGTTTAATTTACTTATTTACAATGTTCCACAAAGAAACGGCTACCAGTATACAATATTTAATTATGTATGTTTATTTTTAAAGTTGTTGTAAATTAATTGATTAATTTTATGGATATTTTTATTTAACAAAATATTCTTTTTAATCAGAGATCTATGATGGCGGATTGGGGGCTTTTCTACATGTAGAACATATATTCTTGAGATGAATGGTGGATACTCGAAATCTTAAATTTTACTATTGGTCCTTATACAGAGCCAGCAATACAGCCCAAAGACCACGTGATTAGTAACTCTAGTAAAATTGTAGATTTAGTGAATTTTTTTTTATTACGTTACTTCTAAGCATCGGTTTGACGTTACTAGACATTACCCTATTGTCGTTCAACGTTTATTTTTGATTAGTTTCCTTTATTCTTCTAAAATTCTGTCATTCACGTTTATTGTATTAAATTTTCCTTAGGATTAGTTAATTACAGTTGTTTTATGCTCATCAAATATTGTTTTTTTTTTTTATTTTGTACTTTTTCATCTTTAACTGTATTTATTTTTTCAATCAATTTAGGCGCTTATTTAAATTTTGCTAGGGAGATACGGTTTGAAGTTTAGCTTACTAATCAATTTAGGTCTTTATACCTAATAATTGTTGTTTTGTTATCATTTTACATGAAGCTTCCTGTGTCGTAAAGTGTATCCCAGTGTAAGCCACTGACGCTATCACATTTAGTTTTCCAAATCACTACTGCCACTGTGTTAAATAAGTTGCCTATATTTATTATAGTGATCTCTAGTGGTCTTTGGGCTTTTTTGCTGGCTCTGTGTCTCCAAGGTATAGTGTTTTCATTTGAAATTGAAAATGTACCTGCAATGAAGGTTTATTACGGTCAAGAGTTCTCTATTGTCTGGCGTGCTGCGAAGAGGCGGGCGTCCAGGAACGTTATCAAATAATTTACTTTCGACGAAGATGCTACTTAATTGTTTTCTCTTCGATATATACACAATTATATCACTATGATCATAATATAAAAATGATTTATTAATTAAATTGAATTCAATAATCTTACAACTATCTACATCGTTTTTTATGAGTCGGCGGACGTAATTCTTTTTACAATTTTACAATTCGATATAATTACAGACGCCAGTAAATAATTAAGAGCCGTCACCTAGGAAACGGTTTTAAAAGGATTATACATTCGCCCATGCAATTAAGGTTCATTGTACCTTAATTGCTGGGCGAGTATACAGTCCAGATAGACAATCAGTTAAGACTCCCTCAAATAGTTTTTTTCTCAAATAGTCTACATCTGTCTTTCAGTCGGTGTTAACCTTTACATTGCAACAGTACTCATATTACATACGTGTGCATATTATCATTTATAAACTTGTGAAAAGGTAGAGTTTATTAACATGGAAACGCCGTTAACTAAAACTGCAACAATTATTTCATCAATTTATAATGACACACAGTTCGACGATATATTTCAATTATGTGAGGAAAGAAGCCATTCCAAAAGTTTTGTTGAAGAATCCCTTCGACAGTCTACAGAGGGAAGCTGTTCTCAAGTTGATTTTGATAAATTTCAAAACAACCATCATCAAATGGACACATCAACTATCGAAAATGAAAATCAGGGATTAATAAAGCATGCTTTTCTTTCAACTGATACTAAAAGGATAGTCGTAAATATTAATAATACCCTTATAAGCGAGAATCATGCATCTCCATTGCAAAGAAATTCCATTCTGACAGGAATATCATATTCAACGGTTTGGATAATAACTACGAAAGGACCCCTAGAAAGGAAAAGAAGAATAAGTTCCAAATTTACCGAAATAGACGATGCCATCGCCAAGAGGATCAAAAATATAATTTACAATTCTTATAAATCAGGTAACGTTCCCACGGTCCAATTTATTTAGGAAACTCTTGGAAATGATTTTCTACATAAGGAAACTACTTTGTAAAAATACCTACTTAGTCATGGTTTTAAGTATAAAACTTTAGACAAACGAATTGACATCACGGAATCGCCGAGATTGCAAAATGAGCGATTAGAATAGTTATCTAAAATAAACGAATATAGAAATGAAGGGAGATCGATAATTTATTTGGATGAAACATGGTTCGATACTCTCGACGTCGTTTCCAAGGGATGGGTCGATAATACAAATAAGTGTCACCTCAGAGCACCATGCAATAGAGGAAAAATAATTGTTATTCTTCATGTAGGAGGAGACGCAGGTTTTGTGTCAAATAGTTTGCTCTTATCAGCCATGAATATTGCATCAAGCTCGTTAGACTATCATCAGGATATGAACGCCGAATTATTTGAAAATTTGTTTCGCAATCAATTATTGCCCTACATACCCAATAACTCAATAATCGTAATCGATAATGCAACTTATCACTGAAAGCAAATTAATAAAATCCAAACCGCCGCTTCCAAGAAAGGCGATATTGCGGATTTTTGCATTTAAAATGGAATTGTTATTCCCCTAAGTGCAAAGAAAAAAATATTATTAGAACTTATAAAAAAAAAAAAATCAAATAAACGTATGTTGTTGATACGATAGCAGAAGAATTTGGTCACCAAGTGTTGCGCCTTCCACCTTGTTACTGTATCTTCAATCCAATTGAGCAGATATGGTCAATTTTAAAAAGAAATTTGCGGAAAAATAATGCATTTCCCAAAATGAGTGAAGAAACAATTCAACTTGTTCAGCGAGAATGCAACAACATTTCAAGTACCATTTGGAAAACCTGCATCGATCATGTGATTAAAATTGAAAACGATTATAAGACGCTTAGTGTACCAAATCTAATTATTAATGTTCAAAGTGAAAGTGATAGCGATGAGTCTAGTTGTGCGGAATAATATTTGCTTGTTACATTACGTTTCATGAAAAGATTAACTGATGTTAACGTCGTTAATTTTTTAACGCAATGAGCAAGTCAATAATGTTATGGGTAACTTAAGTTATTTGTTTCGCGAATCATACTGTATATAAATTTTCTATAAAATTATAACTACATTTGTAAAACACAATTAATTATATGTTCACTTAAAAATGCAATGAAAAGTACAATATAATGATAATGAATCACTAATGTTAATTTTCTACGGGGCACTGAATCTGTATTTTCTGATGCCGGCTCTGGACTCTGTTTTCTTCCCATTACCCGTCATAAAATTCCGTTCGCACAATGGAGCGCAATAAACACCCTTCGTAGGTAGATTTTTAATTTCAAGTAAAAACAGTACACTATATATCACCCCAAATTAAAAACATATTAGATAGACATAAAAAGTTCAATAATCATTTTTACGTGATCCAAAATGACCACGCCAGGAAATTCTAACTTAACTACTCATCAATATTTAGACGGTGTGTATTCCAATCAATCGATATATTGAGAAGGCATAGCATTACCTTCTTCAGTCCACAGTCTAAAACTCTACCAATTTGTATTGCCTATGTCACCATATTTACCATATTATTACATTTTAGACGCTTTCGTGCATGCCACAGAGGCAAGTACTCAATTTTACATCCCATGTCAATAATATCCAAATATAGAAACACAATAAAACACCACCAATGCTGTCGGGCAAATTAGCATTTCATATATTGTTAGTATTTAGAACGAACCAATAACATAAATGTATTCTGAGAACGACTTTGTAACGCCTGGCTATATTTTTATGCTGACGGCCTCATGATGTTATAATTTGTAAAAGCGATGCACCCACTATTTATGCTTAATGATGCGGCGAAAATGCTTACGAGATTAGTTGTTTCGTACGAAGCAAGCCGCAATCTGACCGTCGCGAAACCAGATACTGTTTCCTGAAGAGCTCCAATTACCTATGGGTAAAATGATATTATAATTTGCATAGCCATTGTACGAGGCTTTGGGTTTTGCAATCAAGTGTGTAATTAATTAACTTATTAACCATTAATGGAATCGAGAACCAAAAAGCATGTTAATTTAATGTATTAATGTAAAGTATTTATGATTGCCACTCTACATAGCCTTGACTAATCAGAGATGCATCAACAATATCGTAATAAATTCCAAATACGAGGAGTTTTTCTAACGAGATTAGCAAAATCAAAAGGAAAAAATTAAGAATTCTATGGGCGACAATTGCAAAGTTCCTAAGACAGAGAATTTCGTCAGGGGCATCAGAAAAATATCCAATAAAAAAAAGTTTCATCAGCAATATCAGCGTAGCTTCCAATGACAGACGTTATATGTTTTTACTTTCAACTTTACAAGTTGAATATTACTTGCACCTATTTCACAAACGATAATAAACGTTTATGCACCAACAGAAAACAGCAAGGAAGAGGACAAAGATGGCACTTACGAGAAAATAGAGGAAACAATACGGAGAATACCAAAACAAGACACATTAATACTGGTAGGTGATTTTAACGCAAAAATAGGCAAAGAAGAACACAATAAAGAAGTAGCAGGGAAAGAAACCCTACACGAGACAACAAACAGCAATGGAAAGAGACTATGCACCCCAGCAGCACTACACGGTCTGAGGATAGTCAGCACAAATTTCAAACAAAAAAGAGAGCATGAGACCACATGGAAAGCACCAGGAGGAGGATACGAACACCAGATTGACCACGTACTCATATCCAAACAATAGTACAATATGTGAAGTCAACACGAAAACCATGCGCAGACTCAGATCACTACATGGTGGTAGCAACAATCAATCAAAAGCAGACAGCACGAAGAGGACCCCGAAGAAAAAAAATCAAATGGAACGTACAAGAATTAAATAACGAGGAAATAAAACTGAAATATGAGCAGGTTTTGAACAGAGAAATAGAGAAAATGCATAAACAAGGAATTATAGAAAGCAAATGGAACCAAATAAAAGCATGCATAAATAACACCGCAAGCAGCATATTGGGAACAGAACAAAAGGAAGAAAATAACGACTGGTGGAACTCGAAATGCAAAGAATCAGTAAAAGATACGAGACAGGCATGGTTACATTATACAGACAACCCAAATGAAGAAAACAGAATGGCATATAATGACAAAAGACAGGCAGGTAATAGAGTAATAAGAAAGGAGAAGAACGAATGGATAAAACAACAACTAAGGATTGTTGAAAGTGAAAATACAAGAAACAACACGAGAAAATTCTACAAACAAATCAAAACACATAACACGAACCAAAGGAAAACGATAACCGGGGGAATAAAGAACAAGCAAGTTAAAATGGCAGAAAACGATGAGGAAGAGAAGGAAGTATGGAGGGAATATTTTAAGGAAATGTTGTCAGAGAATGAAATAACATCAGTAAACGACCAAAACCATCTCAGAATAACAGAATCAGAAGAAGACCTAGACAAATCAACATACTTAGAAGTGCAACATATAATAAGGAAATTAAAAAATGGGAAGGCTGCAGGGAAGGACAATATAACCAACGAAATTATTAAGTACGGAGGAGAAAAATTACATGAACAGATATATGAACTAATCATCAAAATGTGGGAAACCGGAACCAAAGGAGTGGAAAAACGGACAAATCATCCCAATCCATAAAGCTGGAGACAAACACAAATGCGACAACTACAGGGGAATAACGATCCTAAACTCTGCTTTCAAAATACTAACAACCCTAATACACAAGAAGCTAATGAAATACATTCACATGGCAGAATACCAATGCAGCTTCGTGAAAGGCTGATCAACAATCGACGCAATACGCCTAGTGAAACAATCAATCGAAAAGGCGAACACCCACAACCTGAAGATACATATAATGTTCATCGACTTCAAGAAGGCGTTCGATACCGTGAAGAGAAGGGAGATAACTGGAATAATAGAAACCCTAGACATACCAAACAAACTAAAACATATGCTTAAAATAACAACAACAAAAACAAGAGCCTCGGTATTGACAACGAAACGAGAAACAGAACCTTTTGTGATTACAAAGGAATCCGGCAAGGGGACACACTGTTGGTAACAATATTCACTTTAGCCCTTGATCACATAATGAGAAATATTGACAAAGCGGGGACTATAAGGAACAGATGTGCGCAAATAATTGCATACGCAGATGATGTCACAATAATAGCCAAACAGGAACAAAAACTATTAAGAAATTCTGGATGAGATCACAATAGAAGGGAAGAAATTCGGACTGGAAATCAACACAAAAAAGACCAAAATTATGACAACAACAAACGAAAACCAGAGAAAAGGAGTAACTTTCGACGGCAACACACACGAACGAGTGAGTATCTTCAAATACCTAGGAGTGACATTAAATAACGAAGGAAGAAACGCGAGTGAAATTGAAGAAAAAATACAGGCAGGAAACAGAGCATTTTATGCAAATAGCAAAATATTAACAAACAAACAAATAGAAACAAAAACAAAAATACAGATATACAAGACAATTATAAGACCAGTCTTAACTTACGCTTCAGAAACGATGACGTTGACCAAAAAAGATGAAAACCAAATCGCAATAACGGAAAGGAAAATTGTAAGGGCAATTACAGGACCGGACAAATTAGAAGACGGAAGCTATCGACCTAAAAACAACAAGAAGATAGAAGAAATACTAGAAGGCGACACAATAATAAGAAGAATTAAGAGACAACGGTTAACATGGCCAGGACATATATGGAGAAGACAAGAAACCGAAGGAATAAAGCAGATAATTGGATGGAAACCAACAAGCAAACGGAAAATAGGAAGACCCAGGAACACATGGTTGGAAGAACAACAGCGAAAGATGGACGATAACAGGAAAACAAATTTAAAAAAATGCCATGGAGATGAGATTCCTAAGAAAATGGAGACAAGAAACGAGACTCACAGCAAAAACTTAAAAATAAAACCAATACAGGAAAAGATAACAGAAGGCCAAATGAGGTGGTATGGACACATGAGACAAATGAGAGAAGAAAGAAACAATACGAAAAGAGAGCAACAGGATAAAAACAAAGAGGAAGACCGAGAAAAGAGTGGAACTGCGCAATAAAATAAGAGGCAAGAACAGGAATCACATAGGAAGAAATATAGGAATTAACAAAAGATAGGAGGAAGAGGAGAGGATATTATAAAAATTAATAATGTATGCCTTACTTCGAAACGTAGATAGGCAAAGAAAAAAATTAATAAAAACTTTCATCTATTTCACTCCAAAATATATAGATGAGTAACGCTTGGCAGCTCTACTTTGTGATACATTGTGAAATAGGTAAAAAAACACACACTTTATTAGTATCACTTAGATTTATTTAAGAGATTCATTGTAGGTTTGATAATGACCCGTTAAAGTGTCAAAACTATAGTCACTACTAAATAAATCTAAGTGAAACTAACAAAGTAACCTGTGTGTGTTTTTTACCTATTCCAAAATATATAATTAATAGTGACGAATACGAAAGATACGTGTTGTGATATATACATTGTAAGTTATAGAAATCAAAGTAACTATCGCCTAATCAAAACTACATCTAACGAGGGGTGTACGGATCTAATGGGAGTTGAATGTTACACATGTAAGTTACAATGATTACGAACCGTCAAAATAAAATATTATTCTTACGAAATATGTAAAAAAAACGCACAATCGCACTCTCAGAAAAAATGTTGTAAGACTCAAGGTCTCGCCACCTATGCAATAAAGAACAACGTTTTACACTTCAATCTTAAATAACTATGGATTTCACTTTATTATGTATTTTCGGTCCGCAAAAAATGGCGGAGTAAAATTAATAATTTTCGACATTGTGTTAACTGTGAAGTCGCACCTAAGTTTGTCTTGTTCTGACTATAGGCAAGGTAACTGTCATCCAAGCCTGGTATTTGAACCGTGAGCCAGTGCAATGACTATTGTGTCATTATTTTGACACAATATTGTCAAAATAATTTGTTTATTTACATTTTGTTTTATTGGTTTATTTTGATTTGGTCATTGTTATTATAAAAGCAAATAAATTTCATGATATAATTATTCTTTCGTATATTTTTGAAAGTTTTAGCTCATTCTGAACTATTGCCGGAATAAATTCATGTGATTGCTACATATTTGCAGGCAATTTCAGTGCTCTACTATTCCTCAATATTTGTAAGCTGGGTCTGAGTGACAGCGAGAATACAACAAGGATTATACACGAGATAGTTGATAATGATAACCTAACCTGGCCGAACCTTATATTAACTCATTTGACCTGACTTAAACTGAGCTAACCTGACTTAATTTGATTAAGATATCGTGATCTACGTGACCTAACCCGATCTACCTAAATACAATCTAATATATCCCGATATTAAGCTAGCACTTTAGTATATTTGATTGAAGTTATCTTTTGTTGTATTTACAGGCTATTATTGTAAAGAATAGTAAGGTTAGAACAGAACCTGAAATATTTTAATATTACGCTGAACAATTGTTGCTATATTATGCACATTTTTTGTACTAAAATTAAAATATCAAGAGATGACAGTCGATATTACTTCCTGCCTTCAGCGGAATGCAGCAATTCATTAGCAGACTTACCCACATCTTGGCTTCTTCATTAATGAATGCTGAAAACTTGAATTTCACAGGGATTCTTTTTTCGTCCCCCCGAGTGTCGTCGTATGCAGTCGTGTCGGTGTGTCGTATCGTATGCATCTTTTCTGCATCCGGTTGCAACCAACAGTAGTTGGTGAAGCACTGTGCTGTGTGCATCTTGTGCTTAATGTGATACGGACGCGAGAAGTATGTTCAGTGAACATCGTCGACTCGATGGCTGGCAGGTGTACAATTGTAAGTGTTTGTAAACGTCCGACCAATCCTATTTTGAATTATCTGATACATTACTCAGATTTTGTTACTCGATCCATTACTGTTACAATGGCACTGGTTAATAATAGAATTTATTCAGGACCATCGATTCATTCAAATTATATTTACACCATTTTGGGTATAAATATCATATTTATTACTAAATGTAAAACATTATTAGGCATTAATACAATGAAGGTAACAGCTATGCACTCTATCTTTCTGCAGATTTCATTACACAGTTTTATTAGTAATTTCAAGAAAGATACGATTCCAGTATTTTGTGGAGTAGGTATTTATTTATACAGGGTATCGCGTGACATGCGTGCCATATGTTAAGGGTGTAATGCTGAGGTCATTTTATGTCAAAAATGTCGTACGAACCAATATCGAAAACGCTTTAATTACATATTTACAAGCAACTTTAATTTTAAGTAGTTTTTACAAACCAATATCAAAAACTCTTCAATTACATAATTACAAGCAACTATAATTTTAAGTAGTTTTAGGTGTTGAAGCTTAACATAATCTAGTTAACTATGAATTTATTAAATATTCTTACATTTATTAAATTCATACCTGCCATACATTAAGGGTGTAATGCTGAGGTCATTTTATATAAAAAATGTCGTATGAACCAATATCAAAAACTCTTTAAGTACATAATTAGAAGCAACTTTAATTTTGCGCAGTCTTATGTGTTGTAGCTTAACATAATCTAGTTAACTATGAATTTATTAAATATTCTTGAATTTATTAAATAAATGGATGTAATGATGAGGTCGTTTTATATCAAAAATGTCGTACGAACCAATATCAAAAACTCTTTAATTAGTTAAAGGTGTTGAAGCTTAACATAATCTAGTTAACTATGAATTTATTAAAATTTTATATCCTCAACTGCTGCTCTTGCATTTTCATTGCAGTAAGCATACATAAAATGTCCACGTAAGTCTGCATACTCATTCGAAAATGTAAACATCTTGATGTACAATAAACTATAGAACTTTACTCTTAATAAACCACAGAATCAATAAATTCATCACTAGATTTTATTTACGAAAAAACAATCAACACCTGAAATTACTCAAAATTCAAAATGCTAGTCTTTTTGTAATTAAAGAATTTTTGACATTGGTTGTAAGACCATTATGACCTCAATTTAAAATGACCTCCGCAGTACACCTTTAAGATATGACAGATATGTCAAGGGACACCCTGTATTTATATTTTTCAACAAATTCAATTTACAAATTTGTGGAGCAGTAGTTACTACACATGTATATTTTAGAAAGAAAAAAACCGAAAGTAATGGTACTGAAATTTCAGTTATCAGTTATTTTATAAAAAAACTATAAATCTGCGCTGTGTCACTCGGATTTTATTTAACCAATTTTTGAGGGTATAGTTCAACATAAGTATGATTAATCTACAAATCTCCTGAATTAACAATTATTGTTATTATGAGTATGTATCCGTTGTATTAATTGGTAATCTTTCCGTTATTTATATTTATACATAACAATTAAAACAAATTAGTAAGTTAGTGTATGTACTTAGTTTATTTCCGTACAACTTATAGTACCAATTATCTTTTTTTCTTTCTTAATTTTTCCCTCTCTTAATCTCACTCCCGTATGTCAGATTTGTGCAAAGATTGTTCTGAAAACTGTCATCTTCGTATTTTTTTATATTTTTTTCTTGTTTATGAACATTCTTCTTAGTGCACTATACAATCTCCCTGTTGTTTTTACTCTTTTGTTGATATATCCTTTTCATATTTTCCTTGATTGTCTATTATTGTTCCTAGATTCTTGAATTCTTGCATCTTTTCTTGCACCAATTATTATTATTATAATCTTTCTTCTTTTGCCCTTTCGGGTGTCGAAGTGGCGTTGTCTTTTCTTCATATATTTTCTTATGCTAAATTCTCTCTTATTGAACTCTTATTGAAACATTTTTGACTCTGCAGGTAACTCAAGAGTAGGTAATTTCAGAAGTTTCTGAAGTAGATAATTTTGAAACAAATATCCAGTGCCCAATAATGCTATTAAACTCATATCTTATATCGTCAAAATTGATTAAAAAAATCTCGATGGAAGATAGAGTTTTGCCAATAGAGTATACCGGGAAACTTTCGTTTCTTTCAAATGTTCAATTTTGTCTTCCCAACAAAAATAAAATATTCTTGTGAATCTACGATGGTTAATTTGGTTGTGGTCCTCTTCCCCGTTACTAAATCATTTTTGATTATATTGTTTGATGGTACCAGGTCGCTATGGAGCCCTCAGATTAGAGCTATATTGCGGTAGTCTGTAAAAAAAGTAATTTCATAATTAAATCAATAAGTTTAAATTTGAATGAGAACAGATTTTTAGATTCTCTGAATGTTATTTTGAAATAATTATAAATGCTAAACTTACAAGTTTTAAATTTAGAATTCTTGTAGGAGGCAGTGATGTTGAATGTGATATTTCAGTAAGAAATGTATTGTTTTTTTTATAAATTTCAATTTAATTGAAGAGATGCAATAATCAAAATGATAACGTCTACCATATCAATTTGTACAAAACATTATTCTATGAATAAGTGTATCAATTTAATGCCAAAATGATGCACACAAATTCAAAATAATTAATTTTGTATAATCAGATATTCATACAAATCAAGTATACACCCTAAAATTCAGAAATTTGGAGAACCCATAAAACGTGCGAATCCGTCAAAACAATAAACGTATATTCTATGAATAAGTGTATCAATTTAATGCCAAAATGATGCACACAAATTCAAAATAATTAATTTTATATAATCAGATATTCATACAAATCAAATATACACCCTAAAATTCAGAAGTTTGGAGAACCCATAAAACGTGTGAATCCGTCAAAATCTATTTTTTTAATTTTTGGGTGATCACGTAACTTTCCCACCGTATAGAAAAGTAAACATTATATAAATAGATTATTATTATAGAATAACAATTCTATACTTACTATCTGATAGGTTCTTATCGCTTTTTAAAATATCCAGCAAGGCTTTTACATTTTTATCTCTAACGTGGTTGTCAAACGTTAGAAAACTTAGTATTCTTTAAAATGATTCTTCCCATTGATTTAGCATGCAATCACATTCCTAAATGCTGTTTGAAAGTCCATATCGATCTACAAAAGAATAAATTGAAAAATACAACAAATACCATCTTAGCAAATACTATACCAGTCGATAGCCTGATTCTTATAAAAACGTCACTTCTTTATAATATCTGCTGTTCCATTTGTCTTCATAATTTTTAACCGAAAGTGGCAACAAGCTTTCCAGGTGTTGTCGAATTTAGTTTATAGTCTGTATTAGAATTTTAAATCAGTTTATAGTCTCAAATCAATAAATAAATTCAAAATGAAATAAATCATTTACAAAATTCGACGTCGCTACAATTAACAAATACATTGAGTACTTAATAAGAAATTGACTTTCAAGTATAAGCTCTTACCTTGTCTATACTAAAAATATCACAGTAAGCACGAAAATCAGATATGGGCCTGCTATGGTGTCGAATATTGATTTGGAGTATGTGTACATTACTACAAGTGGTAGATACTAGGGATGCGTTCTTGCGTACCAATGAACTAGTTCATCAATACGATAAAATAAATTCATCAATCAATATACCTTTTTCATTAATTTGATGATTGTCGTTCATTAAAATAATGAATACTATGTACCATATTATTCTATACATTAATATGATGTATGTTGTTCATTAATATAATGATCAGATTTTTCCAATTCCAATGTTTCACGAATAATGATTAATACTTGATTTGCACTTGTTTTTAAAAATCATTAAGACACAGACGATTATTAACATCAAGTTATATGATATTATAGAACATCAATAAATAACTGTTAACATTTTTAACTTTGCTTTACATTGCAGCTGATTTTGACAAACGTGTGAGTGGATGATCACATTATAACCATTCTCTAACTCGATCCCATAGTAATAGGAATTATCACACTATTACTTCGAAATCATGAAAAATCTGGATGATTCAAATTTAATAATTGTTATCATATAATTGTCATTATTGTTCTAAATAAATATACAGTCAAAGCAGACATGTAATCATGATAAATCTGGATGATTCGAATTTAATAATTGTTATTATTGTTCTAAATAAATATACAATTAAAGCAGACATGCAATTATGAAAAATCTGGTTGATTCAAATTTAATAATTGTTATTATTTAATTGTCATTATTGTTCTAAATAAATATACAAGTAAATCAGACAAGTAGTCATGAAAAATCTGGATGATTCAAACTTAACAATTGTTATTATATAATTGTCATTATTGTTCTAAATAAATATACAATTAAAGCCGACATGTATTTAGGGATGATCATACTTAGGGCTACATGCCTACACATGACTCATTCTATACCTTTTCAAGTTCAAATTGAGACCAATCAAGTTCAAATTGAGACCAATCAATTTCAAATTGAGACCAATCAATTTCAAATTGAGACCAATCAAGTTCAAATTGATAGCAATCAATTTCAAATTGAGACTAATCAAGTTCAAATTGAGACCAATCAATTTCAAATTGAGACTAAACAAAATCAAGTTGACACTAAACAATATCAAGTTGTATGATAAATTTTATTTGATTAATCTCAACTTGATATTGTTTAGTGTCAACTTCATTTTGTTTAGTCTCAATTTGAAATTGATTAGTCTCAATTTGAAATTGATTGGTATCAATTTGAACTTGATTGGCCTCAATTTGAAATTGATTGGTCTCAGTTGGAACTTGATTGGTCTCAATTTGAACTTGAAAAGGTATAGTATGTTGATTAAAACTAAATTTTCATTAGTTCTATTAAATTATTAATTTATTAATCCAGAAATTTCACGTTTTTGTGACAATTAAGTGATGATTTCTAGTGCTATCGGATCTATTTAGGGGGCAATTATACGTTTGACTTTTGATTTTATAAGAATAATTACCAATACTTGATTTGCATTTGTTTTTAAAAGCCACAAAGATGTAGATGACAATTAATAAATGAAAATGATGATTTATATTGCTGACGTTTTAAAATTCAGGATAATTATACTGGTGATATTTTCAACAATTTATTCTCAAACCTAGTAATAAGAAAATTAAATCAAAATGTGCAAAATGTCAAAATGTACTAAAGTTGGGTAAATAGGGTACACTTATGTACCTATTTATGGACTAAACTGAGTATGGGTAAATTGGGGTACATTTATGTATAGTCATGCTCAAATAAATCTAGTACAAGAAATTAGGTTACAATAGAAATTCTATATGGCAATGTCAAATTGTTTGTACTAGATTTATGTGAGCATGACTGTACCTATTCAAACTTTTAAAATAAATTTAAATTCCAAATAACTGACTTTAAAAAATGTAACTGACAAATCTAAATCCACTTGAACTTGCAGAAAAATATATCAAAGTGTGTAATTTGGGTACATTTAGGTACCTATTTAAACTATTAGAACATGAACTAAACTGGCAAACATGTAGGTACTAAAGTTAATACAATTATACTAAAACGGAAGCACTTTTCCTGTTGTAACAAATTGCACTACATACAGGGTGATTCAAAAATGACGCATTTCCTCTAAAGGGGTTGCTAGGGACCACTAGCGGAGAATGAAGAAAATGACAGAACAATATAATTTTAAATTGACATTTTCTTCTTTACAACAAAAAAAATTAAAATAAATTCAAATTATATGTAACTGACTTTCAAAAATGTAACTGACAAATCTAAATCCACTGGAACTTAAATCAAAATAAATCAAAGTGTGTAAATTGGGTACATTTGTGTACCTATTTAAACTATTAGAGAACTAAACTGGCAAACATGTTGGTACTAAAGTTAATACAATTATACTAAAACGGAAGCACTGTTGCTGTTGTAACAAATTGCACTATATACAGGGTGATTCAAAAATGACGCATTTCCTCTGAAGGGGTTGCTAGGGACCACTAGCGGAGAATGAAATATAAGAACTATATAATTTTAAATTGACATTTTCTTCTTTACAACAAAAAAGGAAATTAATTTTAAAATAAATTCAAATTCTATGTAACTGACTTTTAAAAATGTAACTGACAAATCTAAATCCACTTGAACTTGCAGAAAAATAAATCAAAGTGTGCAAAATATCAGAATGTACTAAAGTTGAGTAAATTGTATACATTTATGTAGCGATTTAAGCTATTATGACATGGACTAAACTGGCAAAAGTGTAGGTACTAAATTTAATACAATTGTACTAAAACGGCAGCACTGTTGCTGTTGTAACAAATTGCACAACATACAGGGTGATTCAAAAATTACGCATTTCCTCTGACGGGGTTGCTATGAAAGTAGCTAAGAATGAAAACAAAATTACAACAACAAAAAATTATATGATTTTTTCTTCTTTATAACAAAATAAAAACAATTGTTGTTTTTGTTTTGTCTGGATACAGATTATTTTTTGTATAGTTTTGTATTTAATCTGAACATACTTGATTTCACTAGGTTAGGTTAGGTTAGGTTAGGTTAGGGTTATTGTATACAAGTTTACTAGGTTATTTTTACAAGTTTGAATATCCTAGAATGCATGAATTCAAGGGACTGTGAGAAATTCAAATATGTCAAAATATGACGATAATCTGTACTTCAGCCTTGGTGTATGACGTCTATGTATTTTAAAAGATACATTTCGACTACAAGAATGTCCCCATACTTCCAAAATTAACTAAAAATTAATTAATTAAAATTAAATTAACCCAAAATTTCCTCGGCCCTTTCTGGAATACATTTCAGTTTTTACAGTCTACAGACATGTTGTAATATAAATGGTCAAATTTCAAAATAATAAGATGGAAAGCATAAAATAAACAGATAAAATAATGTTTGTTGTACGATGAAAAGTACCATGTTTCACGACATTTTTCATGCGTTAACATGAACTATAGACGAAACCAATCGTTTCATTAACAGAATTAATGTGTATTGCACAGAATGAAAAGCACCATGTTTAAAGACATTTTTGTTGCGTTTACCTAAAAGGTCCAAATAAATAAAAATGTGATTCCAGCAGAAAAAAATATGCTCTTTCGAGTGGTACTAAATATAATTCAAGGGGACTCGTTTAGGATATTTGATTTGAAGTAAAATTCGACTTTTAAGCATTTAACTCCTTGTTTGTGGGAAAATATTTCCACAAGAATGTAAGCCATTGTTCTAATATTCCAGCAATGTAATGTCCTATAGTTGATTAATACATCAGTTAAAGAACCACTTACCAACTGTTTCCGGTTTTGAGTAGGGCCAATTTGAGAAAAAAATGTGATTGGTGTATTGCTTTAAGAGTGTTGATATTATTATTTTTTTCGTATTCATCAGCAAAAGTTCATCTAAGGTATTCAATTTCAGCTTCATAGCTAATCCTGATGAGCAGTATGAACACGTGAAACTGTGCAAAATTCTCGCTGTAGACGCTTCGAGTTTGGAGTGACCTCCACGGGAAAGACTGCAGTGACTCAGATATTTGATATCTGAAGCTCAAACTTCACAGAAGTTTCTTTCAAATATCCATATACATCCATATTAAGAAAATGCATTGTTATAATGAACTATTTCATTGGGTTGATGAAAATTTCGTTGTAACAATGATTTTTTCTGGACAAGGCAAAATTGTTCATTGTCTCAATGAACATAAATTCATGGTATTAATGAACGCAGTTATTAATCTATAAACGATATTTCATTTGACTAATGAAATGGTTCATTGTTTCTATGAATATTTATCAATGAAGGCCGTTCGTTCAGTACGTACGTCGGATACTTTTCGAACCACCCTCCTCCAAATGATTTCATTTCATTTTCCAGTGACATTTCCTCGTGTATTACTTATACTGCGTTTATTTTTTATCAACTTAAATCAACAAAGTTTCTAGCAAGTGTAAGTTTTCGGTTTCCCCAATATTTAATAATTAGGTATATATTACTTGTAATCATAAATTCTTATAATTTACGATATTTGTTTTGGCTCGTGATTTATCTATTTTACTTTTATTTTGTACGATCGTATAATGGCAGTTTTTCTTTACGTTATGTTTGATATTAAATCATTATCGTGACAACTTCAACTTCTTTTAGAGGTAATGCGCGTGTTAGTAACAATAATGTTAATAAAATAAAGACATATACTTATGGATTAAGTGCAATTTATTTACTTTAAAGGATTTTGCAACAATAATTGTTTAATTATTGATGTTGATGTTTATCAACTTGAATTTAATGACTTTCTTTATTGACTCAAAAAGAATTAGTCAGTTTTGGATAAACGATGTTCCTAACGTCAATGACTTCACACATTGCTCAATCTGCTCAATGCATGAACCACTTCATGAAATATGCCTTCCAATGTCACATTCCATTTATTACTTCAGGATTCACTTACTAGGTTTTGATATATACAAGTTTGTTAAATATATCTTATGAACTGTTCGTATGACTGATATTAATGAATTTGCAATATGATTATTTATAACTCGTTTATATTCATTACACAAAACAACCAATAATTTGCCACAGTATTGCCCAGTTATTATGTAAATTATACCTTAATATTTTATACTTATTCCCTGGAGAACAGTATCGTTTTTAGATTTCAGCTTTAAATTTAGAATAAGATTTATTAAACAAGCAATTTCGATAATTTTATTTATTTCATTTCATTATCCTTTAGTTTTATTTCTGTAATGTTTGTCATTTAAGCCTAATCTTCATTTGATTCAAATTCATGTTATTAATTACTCATAATTAAATAATATTTTACCACTTTAGCGAAGAGATATTATATTGGTTATATTTTAATAATTTATACTTATTCCCTGAAGAGTATTATCCTCTCTATACTTCATTTTAAATTTATAATGACAGTATTTTATTAAAGAGAAAATTCAAATTGTATTACGCTTTTTATTTTAATTAATAGTTTTATGACTTCTGTTAGCTTGTGAAGGGAATTGTTAATAATGTCTACTAAGGTAAACACAATTGGAGATGGTAGCATTCTCCTGTCTGAACGAGAACGAAACCGGAAAAATTACCTTATCAACCACCACGGTACCACTTATAAAGCGTATACCAGAAATTAATAAAGCTCTCTAAGAACTGCATATACTGTTACGGCCACGCTTTTAGATTTGATGCCAACAATATATTGAGAAGCAACATGATTTTGGTAACGCAAATTATAAATATTTTACGGGGTATTTGTTGTTGGTAAATTTTGAACGGATTTTTTAATCATGTCTACTAAGGTAAACACAACTGGAGATGGTAACATTCTCCCGTCTGAACGAGAATAAAACCGGAAAGATTACCTTATCAACCACCACGGTACCACTTATCAAGCGTATACCTGAAATTAATTAAGCTCTCTAAGAACTGCATATACTGCTACGGCCACGCTTTTAGCTTTGATGCCAACAATATATTGAGAAGGAACATGATTTTGGTAAAGCAAATTATAAATAATTTACGGGGTATTTGTTTTTGGTAATTTTTGAAGTGATTCTTTAATCATGTCTACTAAAGTAAACAGAATTGGAGATGGTTACATTCTCCCGTCTGAACGAGAATGAAACCGGAAAGATTACCTTATCAACCTCCACGGCACCGCTTATAAAGCGTATACCAGAAATTAATAAAGATCTCTAAGAACTGCATATACTGTTACGGTCACGCTTTTAGCTTTGATGCCAACAATATATTGAGAAGGACATCATTTTGGTAACGCAAATTATAAATATTTTACGGGGTATTTGGTAACTGTGGGAGGAATGCACTGATTATTACTACTCAATTTCGAAATAATTAATATTAGTTTGAAAACGGTAACTTTTAAACAAATCTGATAATACTCTTTATAATATACAGTATGTCCCCGGATTGAGTTTACAAGAGGAAAAACTTTCTTTTCTTTTATTTTACGCCAAAACTTCAAAGGAATAAGATTTTTTGCTTGTCCTGAAACCAGCAAATCTCTAATTAAAACTTAATTATTCTTAGGTTAAATCAAACACTTGGTTAAAGTTCTGTATTGATAGAATAAACCTCCACAATTGTTTCGGCCTCACGACCATTCTCAAGAGTACAGAGATACTGATTATTCTGACTCAGTGGAAAGAAAAGTTCATTTTCTTTTGATTTCGGACTTTCTCTGCTTTTTAAAACCCATCACATTGGCCGTTTTATTTTTTTGACGATGTCACTTTGACTAATGAGTTTACGCAAGTTAAATAACAAAAATGTTTGCGAAAAATAAAATTTTAATAAACAGCAACTCAAAGAAACAGCTTTAAGATAAAAAAGTCATTTTTAACAAGAACAATCATTATTCAATTAACCCCCCACCTAATTCTGCGCACAATTCTACTCTAAAACGAAGCTCCTTGAAACTTCTTTGAATTTCTTCGATGGACAACGATGCCACGACGTCTCTTATTCGATTTTTTAATTCTTAGGCATTATTAGGTAGGTTATCCATATACACAATTTGCTTTAAACGTCCCCACAAATTAAAATCCAAAATTGTAAAATCGGGACTTCTGGCAGGCCACAATACTGGACCTTTTCTTCCAATCCACGGATCTCCAAATTTAACATTTAACCAGTTAGTAACAATGCGTGAATAATGTGCAGGACAACCATTCTGCTCAAAAAACATTGTACGTCTGTAGTTCATTTCTAAAGCACGAAGCCCATCGCTAAGAAAATTTTCTAACATATCTAAATATGTGTGCTGATTAACGTTGTTATAAAAAAAGTATGGACCTATTATCCCGTGATAACCAACGGCACACCACTCATTTACTTTGGTAAAATACTGGCGACCTTTTAAAATTCTGAAATGTAAATTATTATCGCTCCAACATCTTACATGCTGTGAGGCAACTGTCCCATTGGTAGAAAATGTTGCCTCATCAGAAAACATTATTCTGCGGTAAAGGTTTCGGTCTCTAAATATGTGATCTTCCAGCCACAAAGAAAAATATAATCGTTTTGCATCATCCCCAGGTTCCAATGTGTGATTAAATATCGGCTTGTATGGGTGATTTTTTTTCGCTTTTAAAATTATTTGAATGTGGGACTTACTCATGCCCAGATGGAGTAACCGCCTCCTTAGGTAGGTGGAGGAGGTTTTTGGTTGATCTTGCACAGATTCCAACACCGTATGGTTTCTTCTGTTTATTTAAATTTTCAACAGATCCAGTTATAAAAAACTTCTTTATCAGTTTTTTGACCCCCATACGTGAAACTTGAATATCCGGAAATTTCTCATTGAACTTTTCAATAACAGAACGATAACAGTGCTCACCGGTACCATAACATTGAATCAAGTAAATTCTCTGCTCCAATGTCGACATTTTGTAAACTTTTATGACAGTAAGCTTTTACGGAGTTGTCAAAACAAGGCGAGCCCGCCTACATGATAAGATATCTTTTAAATTAAAATTTATAATTACCAAGACCAAAATCAAGAGAAAAATGTACATTTCTTTCTGCTGAGTCAGAATAATGAAGTTTTAAGTAGAGATTTGCTGGTTTCAGGACAAGCAAAAAATCTTATTCGTTTGAAGTTTTGGCGTAAAATAAAAGAAATAGAAGTTTTTCCTCTTGTAAACTCAATCCGGGGACATACTGTATATTAGTATTAGATAGTATTCGCGTACTACTATTGGTCTAATAACGGCCTGTCGCCTCGCGAATCTGGAACCAACTAAACTTTTCGCATGTAAAACGATTCTATTTATATTAAATTTTCGCCCGCTCTGCGATTCTGCGGGATTCCGATTTTTACGTGTTGTTCAATGTTTATACCTGAGTATGAAATTGTTTTAAAATTACTACTAAACGTCTCAATTAATATCAGTAATTTTTCGTGGTTTTATGTAAAAATAATTCATACAGAATATGGATATTCCTATCCCTTACACAAACTCTCATATTTTCAGTTATCTTTCAGTTCAGTTCAGAATTTTCAGGCGATCAAACTTACTGCCACTCAAGTTCAGTGAGTCTTTTGGCAATGATTTTTTAAGATTCATTTTTGAGCAGTCAACTTTCTGAAGATTGTATTAAGTTCCCTTTTATTTTCGTGCAATCATTTTTTTGCGCTCAGTTTTCCAGCGAGCAATTTTCTATCTATAAATTTGTTGTAAACAATTCATTGTTTGCAGATTAACTTTCAAGTGATCGGTTTTCCAATTATGTATTCATTTTCTTGCATTTTTTTTCGTGATACAATTTACTAGCCTGACGTGCAATTTTCTGGCAGTCAATTTTCTTGGGATTAATTTCAATTTTCCACACACAATATTGTGCATTACATCTCGTATAAATTAGTCTATGCCATGAAGCCAGCCATTTATTCCTTATTGATGTGTTTTTCATTGCCATTGTATGGCCTCTAAATGCGAAGACCTGTTTTATATAAATGCATGCATTTGTATGGCTTCGGACAACCTCCAAGGATAATATATGTTCGTAAGCGTTATCCCGCAATCACGAAGATCCGCGAATTGTTGTGTTTCACGCCTCTTGTCGGCAATAAATAACACCTCTTAGCACGTAGCTTCTCCCCGTGATACTTAATTAGCATATCTTGTTGCAGGTGTTAGTGGCTGTGCCCGCCGTAACTACCTTCCTGATACTGGCCACTCTGCCTACGCCTACACTATCATACCTTTGCGAACGCGGCAAGCAGTTTCTGGACCACGAGTTGCAGCAATGTGTGAACTGCACCAAGTGCGACAGCTCCAAGAATATGTTGGTCCTGAGACCCTGCGAAGTGCACCAGGACACCAAGTGCGGCACGATGCAACAGGTGCTGGATGCCGTGCACTCGGAGAACAGGCATCACAGGCATGAGAAGCACCACAGTAGGCATAGGCTCCCTAAAGAGAGGCATCCTGCTGGTCAGGATTCGGGGCAAGATGTACTGAATGGTGTAGTTTCCGTCACCAGTACTGAGGTCCCCTTCAGCAGTGTAGAGGCCCTCGTCTGGGACTGGCAGGCCATAGCACTTACCTTCGCCGTGTTCTCTTGCATACTGTTTTTTCTTGTGATCACGTTCTACTCGCTGCACCAGGCGAAGCAGTGGAGACGTCTTAAGGAGAACTTCGAGGCAGGTAAGTGAACTAGCTAAAAATGGCTCAGCGACCTCGATAAATAGTTACACGTTTTATACCTTATAAGATTACAGTACATTTATGGATTTGTCTCGAGTACTAACTACCAAGAATACATTACGAATGTTACGTAGACCAAATAATACTTTTCTGAACGGATGAGTTGAAGAAACTTTAGGTCATAATGTTTGCATTCTTTAAATATTTCTTAAAATAAGGGAGTAATGACGATTTTTCGAAAAACAAAAAAAAAGCCAATAACCATGAACTTGTGCTCCAATTCAAAAATTTGAACTAAGAAAAGTTGTTTGTTTCAATGAGTTCTAACTACCATTTTCAGGTGTTACAACTTAGTATTAACACCCTGATATACAGGGTGTTCTACATATGTAGATCGAGGCCATTTGAATATACAGGCAGACATATTCATATAAAAGTTAATGGTCCAATGGGGCTATCCCTGCCTAACGAATAAAACTTTATTTTCTCTAATTTTCTCTGTATAATGTGGTGAAAATATTGCCTTACGAATATTTTTTAATTACAAATTTTAACGGAAATAACTGAGGTAGCGTCCCTCGAATTCATTATCACGATTATGTGCGAATATGCGCTTGATGGATGTGCGCATGTGATAGCTTTTTGTGGACACGACAAGTCAAAAACGGCTCAAGAAAATTAAATATACCTTTGAAATGATTGCATAAATAAAAAAATGTAAAAAAAAATGTTTAGAAAAAAATCTAGATGTGGAAAGGTCAAGTTAACACAATGAAAACCGGCAAAACTCATGTCATACAGGGCGTCCAAGGCATCAACAGCATGGGGATCTCGAAAACTGTAAAGTTCAAAGATGGTTAAATTACAAATAAAGTTGCGCACTTGAGTGGCCAGTAATAATACTCAGTTGAGAAAAACACAAATTTCCGCTTACTTCCTGAAGTTATTTGAAAAGGTATAAAAAACAAAAGCACTTTCTCATTGCCACATTTTTAGCTAGATAAGATAGCGTTTATAAATTTTCAGTACAACGTTTCGTTTCGAAGAAACCATCATCAACTTTATTTTTTTATATGGCCCATATAAAAAGTACACACTGTATCGGATAGCATTTCCTAATACGAATTCAACGATTTATGCCACAGTATGGTTTCTCATGTTTTTATTAAAAAAAAAACTTGTTAATACATTTCGAACATTTTCTTAAAGTAGGCGTAGAAATAATGCCGACGAAAAAAAGAAAATATCTATTTTAACTCAGAATAGTACCAAAATAGTAACAAAACATCATTTAGCAAGAATAGTTGTTAAACATTGAAACATTATAGTTATTGATAACCACACTTATTATTATTTTTTTACTGTGGTATGCGAATTGTTCTGTGCATTTATTTTTCTTAAAATAAGTTTTTTTTTTAAATTAATCATCGATTTTGCAATGTTTGTACGTTCAAATAAGCGAACAATGAAAAATATAATGTAACGTAATATAATGTATAATGTACAGATTCTTGTACAGAAAAGTATTCAAGAATTTATTTAAAAAATCATATGACTTAAATTGAAATGTAATTGTAAATAATCAATTGATATCAATCCCATCTACCCTGCCAAAACTGATCAGAAATATAAAATAATAATAAAAAGAAATATTTGTGAACCCCACATAAAGCAGTTTCTAAAAATGATAGAATATATAGGGTGATCCATTTAAAAAAGAGACCAAATTTTGTGTCCCGGATTTTTGGTACACTCGTACACTCGAAAATAATTTTAAAAAGTAGCACTTCTAGTGTCGAATAGCTTCCAATCAGACGTTTTCCTTAATTTTAATTAGTCTACCAGCAATGGTCCGACCGAGGATAGCCACCCAGTATATTCTACGAATACCATAGTTTACTTTTACTGAAATATATAAAACAGTTAATACATGGAATATTAATACAACTGATCATTGGATAGTTGTGCGAAAAAACTGTTTTTAAATTTGATAACGGCTAGTGCGAAAAATATGCCATGGGTGATAGAAATATTGCACAAAATTTTTGGGATTTTCGGACAACTCCTTGCGTTGCTGCATTAGCCTTAAAATTTCATCATAGAGGTAGATAGACGATCATCACAAATTAGCACTTGTAACTCATTTTAAGGGTATGCATAAAATAAAACATAAAATAATTTAATAATTTTATCAAGACGTGCACATCATAGATATATTCAAGATTAGAAGAGAAAAGACAAAAATTGCAAAAACAATGCAACAAGAGCAAAATATCAAAGAACGATCTATTAGAAGCATCTACTTTGATGGCTATAAAGACAAAACGCTTGAGACAAAATAATCGAATTTAAAAAAAAAAGATTTTTGCACCAGCCTAATATAAACATATCTAGTATACTGGGCTTTTTTCTTTATTACAGAACACATTGTTTAGTTGCTTACTAGTGACAATGTATAACTGGTTGCTTACACCTGCGCCGCTCAATGCGTTGACCATTTTTTTAAGTTGCACATAGGAATGTTATGTGTAATAAAGAAAAAAAATCCCGGCATGTGTAATCATCAAAGCGCGGATTTATAAGTATAAAAAATTACAACATAAGCGCTTAAAAATGCATAACAATCTTAGAAAATAAGCATATAAAATAGTATAAACATAAGAATAAGCATGAAAACGCAGAAAAAGCATGAAAAGGCATATTTTATTTTTTATGAAAATACAGAAAAACAAAACAAAACATAATTTTATTAACAAGAACGCACTATAGGTAGATAAAAGTAATATTTTAAGAACATAGGTTGTGGTGATTAATATTAATAACAATAATAATTAATAAGAAATAATGATTACTGCTCATTTTTAAATGAACTAATAATTAAATGTTTTTCTAAGTTTGTAACGGTCCAAAAATAGCGTTGGCAGAAACTGCTTTTTAATAATTAACTGGCGTATAGACCTGCACGGTAGGCAACCATGCTTGCATTTTTTTGTTGTGGTGACGCGTTTCCCCGTGAGCGAGTTTTAAAATCCGCCGGCGGAGCGCCGCCATGAGGCAGAACTGAATTGACTCGTGCCCAGTATAGATCGTGCCAGAAGAACCGTTGCAGATAAGGTATATCACCATCCGGTTTACGGGAATAATCAACGGTTCTCAGCTAACCACCCTTGAGGGGGATTGAGGCACCGAGTACGGGGCAGAGAACACGCTCATAACACCTGAGCGTTTGGCTACGGGCTAAACAGCTCGGCCAAAACCATTCTTGGCTGGAGGCCGCGGACCAAGCCCAGGCGTCCTCGACGGAAACCGCCGACATCCCGGAGCTGAACCCAGCCACCGGCGAGACCATCCGGAACTCAGGCCAGATCCAAATATATATAAATTCTTTTTTGTGTGCTCGATTGAGCCACTTTTCTGTTTATTCTTTGTGTAAGAGTGCGTCTACGTGTTTCGTGTCGTACGTGTTTTGCGCTAGTGTACGAGAAAAGTTGCTCCCTCGGCCCTTTCAATCGCGCGATTAGGAGCTTATTTTATTCGGCCGAATAGAGTAAACCCTGCGCGAAAGGGTGGCGTTCGGAGGTATTTGTTTTCAGGAGCGCAGACACGGTGTCCGTCATTGGTTTGTGTGAATAAACGCCGATATTACACTACAAACTCACACCTGTTATTTTTTTGTTCCCCCCCGCGTTTTCTCATTTACAGTTTTCTATTCTCACTGCGAGATTTAAACCTGGTGGTGTTGGCGCCAAGCGGTCAGCGTTGTGACAGTTCGTGATTTCTGAACTTCGCTGACTGTCTGTCGTCCACCCACGCAGGTAGGGTGGAGCCACCCTTGCGACGAAGTAGCAACGAGGTAAAATTACGTGGAGCCTTTTTTTTAACCCCCCCCCACTCTCTGACGCCGAGAGCCTGGCCCTCGTCACTACTTCGAAGGGACCCTCCACTCGCTCCACGGCCTAACGCGCCGACTGCCCTTCAGGTACGTCACAAGTTTTCAACGGAAAATCCCATTCTCCTATCACTGAGCACATTTTTTAAGTGTGAAAAGCTTCTCTCCACATCCACACTTGTAATAGGTGCATATTTAAATTTGGGAACAATTGTAATATTTACCAGCAAATCTTTTACGAAATCTCCTTTTAAAACTGTAAATTTTTTTGTAACTCGCCAAACCCTTCATTTTTTGACAAAACTGGATCACAGTTTTTTTATAATCTCTCCTATATCTCCCTGTTCGTTTGAGACTCGTTCCTAAAATCTTCAACTATTTGAACCGCATCTACCAAAGTTGTGTCCTTCGCTTGGAGTTTATCAACCGCTTTGCTTACGAAACTGTAGTTTGTTTTTAGAAATGCTAAATTTTGTACAACCCTCCTATCTTTAAGAACTTTGTGGCATTCTTTAATTGCCTCTGACATATTTTCGGGAAACTCTAACACAAGCTCCTTAAATGGATCGAAATGGTCTCCATAATAGCAGGCAGCATCTAGCCACGCACCGCATCTAGTTATAACCGGTGCCGGAGGAAGAGGTACATTTGGCATTCTTTCCCTAAACATTTCAACCCTCAGTGGAGCTTTTAGGAAGATTTTCTGACCGGTTTTTATCAAATCATTGACCAGGGGAAATTGCAGTCTAATCGTTTCAGTAACTCCATTAAAACCATGTGCCAAACAGGTGCAATGCATTAATTGCCCATAAAATACTTTTAAATTAGAATATGCCTTCAACATATATGCAGCGGCATCAGAAAGCATTAATAATAATTTATCATTTGGTACGGGGTTTTTCAAAAAAAATGTGTTAATCCATCATGAACGAATTTGACAACGGTTTTGTCATTTGTTTTTTCTAACTGCTTGGAACTAATTAAACATGCATTGGTGGAGTCTTCGTTTAATATTCCAATCATTAAATGGGCGATGTACCGACCACATGAAACAGTAGTTTCATCTACACAGAACCATATGTAATTGTTGCCAATTATCTTTTTTATTTCCTGAATAGTGTGTTTATATACTTGCTCGACATAGTTTTTGCGAATGGTTGATTCGGCACTAATATGCCTACCGGTGTATTTTTGTAAAAAAGATTTAAACATACTATTATCTAGTTTTTCAACGGAATGTTAGAAGATACCATCGCATTGCATGAATCAAAGTAAAATTCTTTTTCATTCTGTGTAAAAGAACTCGCAAAATACTCGGAAATAGTTTGCTGGGTACTCAGCGTACTGCTTGCAGATTTGTGTTTTTTAAATTTTCCAGGTGAACTGTTGTTTTGATATGTTGTGTTATATTGAATTTTTTCTCGCAGTTAATCTACAACATAATACATGCTTGTACCTAGGCCAATAGTAACACAAACTAAAACTTACCGGTTTGATACAAGCCCTGCAAATTAATTTGCCGTTCTCATATTTTAATTCAGAATGTCCACGTATCCATTCATCGACGGAAGGTTTTACTTTCGGCATTTTATACAAGAAAACTTATAAACATATAATACACACAAGGCACAAGCACAACGCACTGAAGATTGAGATATATTGGACTGAATTGATACCACACTTGCCCCACATGCGTTCTGTGTACGTAAAAATAGGGTTATCCCCGAAATAATCAAGCTTTGTTTACCAAATATCACGTACGCACGCTCGCTTTGTTGATGATTTTGTGATAACCAAGCACTATAGACGTAACGGAGTAATATTAATTCTGAATCTCATTACAATAATGTGCAAAAAATATATTCCTAGCTAATATAAACAATATGCCATAAAATTGAGAAATAAGCAAATAAGCACAAAAAATAAGGAAATATGCACAAAAAATGCATTAAAGCAAGCATAAGCTAAAAAATGCCGTCGCATACATATATTCATATCTAGAACACTATCGGATATAATATAGTAGTATGTAATAATCTGTAACAAACTATCCTAATTAGGATGAATTTTTACTTTGATTATAGTTTCATAAAAGTCTTAATGATTTCACTTAATGTTAGTGTGGACTATATACGTGTATATATTATCATACATTTTAATTTAAATATAAAATACGAAGCTATAACGGTAGTGAAATTGAATTATTAGTTGCACATATCGCTTACCTTGTGCACCGTATAAGGACTCAAAATCGTATCAACTCATGTCTACTTACTTAATGACTCAACGGAGAAATCATTCCATCGGCAAACAATCAACCTTATGGATTACCTAAAAATTGGGACCACTTGAGATCTTTATTTGTAATTCGGATGACATTTTTTTTTGTGCATCAAGAATCGGATGATATCCTACCACATTGCGCCACTCGTGTTTTAATAAACGTGAGTCGTGCGTGCTCATCGCCCTCCATTGTCTGCATGATTAAATTAATTTATTCCGAGGAGCTTTGCTCGTGGTATTGTCAGATAAGTATTTTACATAATATTATTCTGAGGTAACGATGTTAAGGTAAACCGCACGACACAACCATAATATGCGGTTAGCGTCAGATAAGTTAATGCTTTATTTGTATCATTTAGGTCGGACCAGGTGTACATATAAAGATAAAGAGCGATTACCTTCGTGATTTACTACGACCATTTATGGCCACCTTGAAAGAAGCGATTATATGAAAATATGGTACTCTTTAAGAATTTTTACGTCTAATTACCCTCTTTTTTTATTACACATACCTAACAATACGAAACGATAGTTTCGTCTCTTGGAATATAACGCCTTGTATTGTCATAATTAATTACTGCTGTAATTAATTTTCGATCCACAGGTGCAGCTCAATCAATTTTAATTTGACATATCTATTATTAATTCATGGCGTGTGTATGATGAAGTATATGGCACTGTTTAGTTTATTACTAAATCATCAATTAGTACGATAACAAATGTATCAGACATGCAGTCACTAATAAAATAACCAATTATTATCTGTTAAAGATGGTGTTCGTTTTTTTTTTTCTCGAAAGAATGTGTTCGGTATTCGAATCAATAAAACGATTTAGGAAAGTGAAATATAATATGTAAATGATATCGAACGGAACGTTGTGAATGAACACCCATACATACAGAGAGCGCATATAGTATTAAGACCTGGCTGTATTTTTTCCCCTGTATAAATTTTCGAAAAACGCTCCAACAAGTCAAAATGTTTTTTTTTTCAAACAAATATTTTGAGACCGTTTTCAATTTTCCATCTCTCTCCGTTTTGAAGTTATGACGTCAGAGCCATTTTTTTTAAATGACAACCTGTATTTTTTATTATTGATTTTGATAGTACTTTTTATCATGTTTTCAACAACATTACATGTTCAATATGTAACATTTGAAAAAAAAATGAGAAAAAGTGCGTTAAAGTAAAACTATTAAATTATTATTTCAATGTGCAGAATGCATCTAGTTACCATTCCAAACAACGTCAGTTAAAACAAAATTAGGAAAACAGGCTTGGATTTTAAATATGGGAATAAAACAAAATTGAATAACCTGAAAAACAATCAAGTACAATTATGTGAAACAAATTGTGCTCTCTGTATGTTATTTGTGCGTATCAAATCAAACTTTCCCAATTATAATCATTTTCAGGGCGTTAATTCATCAATTTGATTTGATGAAATTAACTCATCAATTTTATTTTTCTTCATTACCACTTTGACAAATGCCTAGATTTTTGGTGTTGGTGATGGAGGGAGGAAGAGTACGATAATCGTGGTTCATTGGTGAGCTGGTTCCCGGTAATTGAACTCAATTGTCGAGTCCCTTAACTAACCGGAATAACGTGTAAGGGTAAAATTACGTGGGGTACATGTTCACCACCCCACTCTCCGGCATCGACAGCTAGCGGCCCTCCAAAGGGAGGGATGCTCCGGTTGTCTATAAGACCCTATGTGCTGAAAGCCGTTCGGGGACATCACAATCTTACACCGGTCATTTTTAAATGCCTACTAGTAGATGACACCAATGCTAATAGAATTACGTTTGACTGCTTTCTAACCTGACATACGCTTAATTTTCGCACCAAATTGTCTATGTGACGATTGGTATAGAGCAGCGTTTTTTAACCTGTGTTCCGCGAAGAATACCATGGAACTGTAAAAATTATCTCTAAGAACTGCGTAGTGCAGTGGGATGCTTGCGAGACGCGACAAGTGTCCAGAATCTGGATTTGGATTTTGTGAATTAAAAGATGAAATAAGAATGTTGTTAAGTGAACATGCATCTGAATATTCTTTCCAAAATTAAGTCACATTCGCACAGCAGAAATGCTGTACAACACTTTAATGAATACGACTGTACATTCATACATACGGTTGATTCTTTGAAATGTTGAAATGCTAAGATTGCTTGAATATCGAAATGAAATTGACCCAGAATAATCATGAATTATTTATATTGAGAGATTTATAGACCCATTATATGCAGTGGCGGCGGAACGATTTGTATAGGGGGGGGGGGGGGGCTATAGACTAGAATTAATTTGAAAATTAATATTTGGTCAATTGAGGTTATAACCCTGGATCGATTATCAAAAATACTTGCGAAACTATATGCTTTATTAAAATGAAAGGAAAGGAAACATTACAGGATACAATTATTTATAATCTGTTATTATACAATGTATGCACTATATATAGTATAAGAATATACATTTGGCAAAATCTTATTAATTATACTAGTTGAATTTTCTTCTTTTTCTTCGCAAAAATATTCAAAATTTCTCTTGGATCAATTTTTCTTGTTAGGTTCTTTTCAATATGCAAAACAGGCAGGTTATGAAATCTCTTCTGGCTCATGCTTTTTCTCATCCAGGTCTTTATTCTCCTCATGGCTGAAAAACTGCGTTCGCAACCTGCAGAACTTATAGGAAGGGATATAGCAACTTGTAACAATTTAAACAAATTGGGCTGAATGCTATTTTTAACATATTTTTTTAATATTGTTAGCCCGCTATTTGGCTCGTTTTTAATGATTTGTTTGGTTATTTTCATTTCGGCTTGGAGAAGATCTAAATCTATTTTAAACTATTCTGAATAATGTTCTATGAAGGCTGTACCGCCTTCAAATGACAGATTCATAAAACTGTCAACACTTTTGGCAAACTTGAGATCGCCAAATCTTACATTAAAATGCCTTATGATAGAATCCATAACGGGCAGATAAACAACCACCCTCCAATGATCATCTAATATCGCACCCGTAACTTGATTCTCTTGTCCTGTAGAAGTTTCAATAACATAGTCAGATAACCTTTGTGGCAAGCGTCGTTTTTTGCACATCCCCACTGGTTCGAGAGATATGTCGAATTGTTCAGCGAATTTTATAATCTTTGACCACAAAACTGTGAAATTCTCTCGATCTTCTTCTAACGCTGAAATGGTGGATTTAATTTCTTCACTTGCCCTGCCCAATGTAGAATTAGGCAGGGCAGAATAAGATGTAGAATAAGATGATATACAAAAAGGGAAACCACAAATTCGGCCTTACTTATACATGTAAGTATTCCTATGGCTTCCACTGAATCACTGTCCTTTGCGTCTGATATTTCCTGCTCTAGAGATTGCTTTACAGCATTATAGTTTTTAATTAAATTGTCACAATTTTTGAACCGGCAACTCCATTTGTGCTAAGGTTTTGAATTTCTTTTAGTTTTAATCCTAACTTATTATGTACCTCTTCGAATTGTTCATGACTCCTGGGTTTCGAAAAATGGGTATATAAAGCCTCAATAACATTAAAGAAACGTGATGATCCTGATACTGATTTGCACGTATCAACTACAATTAAATTCACTCTGTGCGCCAAAAAATATGTGTAAATTGCTTGCGGATTGATAGCTCTTATTTTCGCTTGAAGTCCTTCATGTTTTCATGACATGACACTAGCACCATCGTACGATTGAGCTATAATTGGAACACTTAGTTGTAAAGTATTCAGACGTTTCATTATTAAAGAATAAAGACCAGATGCATCTCTGAGAGCAGAGCAGTCTACAAAACCTAAAAAACGTTCTTCTATTTCTAATCCTATGGCATATCGAACTACAATGGACATTTGTTCGCTTTTGTAACATCGAGCATTGTCAATCATGAGGGAAAAGAATCCACATTTTTCAATTTCCGGAACTACTTTGGGCATTACAATATCGGATGCCACACAGATTAGTTCGTTTTGGATATCATGGCTTAAGTGAGACTTTTTCTTTAAATCACTCGCAAATTTTTCATCATATTTTGCGAGCAAGTTGCATAACTCTAGAAAACTTCCCTTGTTATCAGAAGTTTCGTCCTCACGATGACCTCTGAATGCAATAGGCTGTTTGCTTAGAAATAAAATAATATCAATAATTTTCATAATGTATTCCCTGTTGGTTTGAATGTCAGAGTTATGCTGACTTACCAACATCTCTTGAACATTTGCATGCTGTCGAGATGTCCGATACATTATGTGCTTTTCGACAGCATTACGATGATTGTGAGATTTTTCATGCTTCAATAAGTCTTCTGCACTCTTTTTCCATTTACAATATCCCGATTTCGAAAATTTCTCATTTTGGCTTTGTAATGTATGACCAAAGTGCCGACAATAATAACAGTAAATTTTATCATTTTTAATACTGTATTCCAACCGTTTGTAGTCTTGATAGAATTTGGCTTGAAAAGATCGACGTTGTGTTCTAAAGTCTGTTTTGGGGAACTCGATTACTGGCCGTGACGGGCCCGAGTCGAGTGTTCCTAAATCTAATTCTTCACCTTTCCCAGCTGCTGAAGTAGTCGGCAAAATTGATATTGTGGAAGTATTTTGTCGGTTATGGTATTCTGTCTCTTCAATATTCCAATACGCTGACGTACTCGGCAACGGTTCCAATGTTGGGGTAATTGGTGATAAAGAGCTTTATTTTGCCTCTATGTTAACTTCTGAATCCTTCACTATCGACAAATCGTCAGTGTTCTGTGGCTCTTTACTTCCTAACTTGAAAAATGTTCTGATGTCGTGGTTCGTCGTGGTATTTTGCCTGGCAGAATTGAAACAAAGTTCTATTTAGTCTAAAACACCTCTTAATAGCTTTTTAGTACACAATAAAGAACTATTACAACCAAGGCGGAAAAAAAGGACTGATTCTAATGAAATTTCTAAACAAACTAAAATGAAATGAAAATAACTACCTACTTATCAAATTAAATTACTATTACAAATAATTCAAACTAATTACAATATTATAATATAAAAGAAAATTATCAAATTCAAATTGTTAAAACGGTACTATAGTTTGAAACTTACAATATTGAAATAAAATTGAGTGACTTTAAAAATGACTTCGAAATAATAACACCAGATTTTATTGAAACTTCATTACTTGGAATGTCTTAATGCATCCACTGTTACAGAAGATACTTGGCCAAGATCGGCTTATCAAATGAAAAAAAAAACAACAAACATTGTTACATCGGGCACTACCGGTCTTCTGTGTTTCGTCAGTTTTGTATTGACTCGAATACGACTCTCTTTCACACTTCTTTTCAGCTACTCTTATACATTCTAAATATTTTCAACAAAATGTTAATGTTAAAGGCATGGAAATAATGTAATAGCCCACACATTCCGCCGCCACTGATTATATGCACTTGTAACTAATAAGTTTTTTAGTAAATTAACTTAATTTATTGTATCGGTATTCTATTGTCTCGAAGAAGGAAAGGGATGAACTTTACAATATCCTACTCATATGAAAATATTGTGAGGACGAGGTATAGAATGTTGTTACGCTCGATCACGCTGATTCGGTGATAGAAGCCCACATGTTTACGTAGTATGAAAATTGACTTTAGGACTGGTTGATAATGTGTTGATTTGTTGCATTTATATTATTTCTCCTTCACATTCTTCCACCCGTGACTATATTTCTGCATATTTTCTGAACTTAATCCCTCTTTCAATATGCACATGTGTATCACTTAAGACCGCCACGCCGGCGCTTGTGGCATACTAAGCGTCCCCATTATCTCACATTGGCAGATTTACGGCCATTTGAATATGCAGTTCAAAATTCGATTTGACTAGTTCATGTGTTCCTATTAATATATGTCCGCTTTCTCTTAACTGTGCCTATCCTTAAATGCGTGCGTTCGCATGCATTTCCGTGCTCTCTCGAACTTTAATGTATGCATTTTTGTATTATACATTTTATTTATAGAAATTAATATTAAATATGGATCAGGCCCTTGAAAATACATTGATTTTTATTTTTTAACATGATTTGAACCATGATGTCATTGGTCAGTTTTATGGGCTCTAGTTCTTACAGAAAGCATGTAAAACAAAGATTATTGCAAGATTTGTAATATAAGTATGTGGATAGTCCTACCAAAGGTTAAGGGTTGTACGCTTACTTACATAACACCCTAATTTCTTAAGTGTGATAAATAGGCAATAATTATAATAAAAATTGAAGAAATTCTAGCTAAATTAAGACTAAAAATAGCTAAATCTGCAGAGGCTCCCCCATGTAAAATATTATATTTATAATTAAGATAGAATTAGAAGAAATTTAAAGAATTCTAGAAATTAAGATAATAGCAAATAATAAAATTGTTTAGGGAGGCGCAGACCTGTTCTGGAATTGGAGTAGAGAAAATAAATAACCATTCCACTCTTTAAAACTGAAACTTTATTTGACATAAGAACATAAGCTTACTGAAACACGATTTTTGTAAACAAGTAAATTAACATTGACCTATTATTTTTACAATCTCATTCTTCGTGTTCCCGATATAAGTGTTTTAACTGATTATAACTAAATCATAGTCGACAGTTTTTGTTTTATCCTGCTCAATAAATAAAAAAAAGCAATAAATCTAATCTCTCTTGTGACATCCGGTCTCTTAATTTTAATTTTACTTGAACCATCTCAGAAAAAGAACGCTCGCAGGAGCAACTTGTGATTAGGATAACAGAAAAATGCTTTTAAGTTGTAAATGAAGAATTGTATATTCTAAATCGGTCAGAATCAATTATCCAAGTAATCTACTTATTTATATTACCCAAATTACTTCGATTAGGTATGGATTGGATGTTTTCTGTGATTACTTCATGTTTTTTTATTCCAAACTGTGTTTCAAGTACCTAAAGTTAGATCAACGTCAAAATGTAAGATCAGTAGGTCACCTACATACTCTATTATCTGAGTAGTTTCTTGGCTAAAAACGTTCATCACTTCCGGAAATAAGAGTATCTAGAAATGCGCACAAGGAATTCATGTTATTCAATCCTCAATGACTTTTGATCTACTCTTTACCTCATGTTAAAATGCAATTTTATCGTTTAGACTTTGACGATAAAAAAATATTTATTTGTTATTTTCATGTGCGACTTCTAAGCCAATCCTTGTTGGATTACTTATTGACGTTTATAATCATTCAAAGAATTAAATTCATTTATCGGCGAAAACGGTGAAGATTGTTTAACATTTTATATTATGTACAACGATAAAATTGATGATTATTATTTCGAAGACACTCGAAGACACTAAATGCATTCTCAGAGGTAAAATTCTATTCTATAGTCTTGTATAATAAAAAAACTAAAAAACTATTGTGGCAACATGTGGTACGTAGAAAATGTTGAATACAAATATTAGTTCACATGCTAACACAGAATATTTTTCACACAGGTAGAGCAAACGGTCATTACTTCCATCATTCATATTTATTATCACCTTTTCTAAATTTAACTTCAACCTCTATTATTAAACGGCAGACAGCAGTCACAAATAATGTTATTATTTAAATTTAAAGTTATGAGAATAAACGCAAAACTAGACTGATGTCTACCAATTTCAGCAAACACTCAAAGTCATAACCATTAATTAAATCATATAGATTGGATAATGAAACTAGCATATCTCGAAAATATGTTTACTTATTTTGTCTTGTAAGACTTCGGTTTTCCCAATATTTAATAATTAGGTATGTTTTACTTGTAATCATAAATTCTTATAATTTATGATATTTGTTTTGGCTCGTGATTTATCTATTTTACTTTTATTTTGTGTGATCGTATAATGGCAGTACTTCTTTACGTTATGTTTTATATTAAATCATTATCGTGACGACTCAAACTTCTTTTAGAGGTAATGCGTGTGTTAGTAACAATAATATTAATAAAATAAAGACAAAGAATTATAGATTAAGTGTAATTTATTCACTTTAAAGGATTTTGCACCAATAATTAAACATCAACTTGAATTTAATGACTTTCTTTATTGACTAGTTTTGGATAAAAGATGTACTTAACGTCAATGACTTTCACACATTGCTCAATTCTACGTGCCCGCAAAACGGCTCAATGCATATCATCACTTCATGAAATATGTCACTGTTTGTGCCTTCCAATGTCATTTTTCATCTATTACTTCAGGATTCACTAACTAGGTTTTGATAGATACAATTTTGTTAAACACGTCCTGTAAATTGTTCGTATGACTGATATTATTGAATTTGCAATAAGAATAAATAATGTATTTACTCATTACACAAAACAACCCATAATTTGCCACAGTATTGCCCAGTTATTATGTAAATTATACCTTAATATTTCATAATTATTCCCTGGAGAACATTATCGTTTTTAGATTTCATCTTGAAATTTAGAATGAAATTCGTTAAATAAGCAATTCTGATAATTTTATGGATTTCATTTACTTAACCTGTTTTTTTGTTTAAATTTTGTAATATTTCCGATTTAAACTAAATCTTACTTTGATTCATATCCATATGATTACTGATTCATAATTAAATAATGTTTTGCCGCTTTATCGAAGAGGTATTATTTAGGCTATATTTTAACAATTTATACATATCCCCTGAAGAGTATTATCCTTTCTATTCTACATTTTAATTGATATGTTTAGAAGAATTGTTAACTTGTGAGGAGAATTGTTAATCATGTCTACTAAGGTAAACACAATTAGAGATGGTAGCATTCTCCTGTCGGAACGCGAATGACACCGGAAATATTATCTCATTAACATCCACGACACCGCTCATAGCGTATGCCAGAAATTAATAAAGCTTTTGAACAACCCACGTATGTGTAACCGGAACGATTACCTCATTAACATCCACGACACCGCTCATAGCGTATGCCAGAAATTAATAAAGCTTTCGAACATCCCACGTATTTGTAACCGGAACGATTACCTCATTAACATCCACGACACCGCTCATAGCGTATACCAGAAATTAATAAAGCTTTCGAACAACCCACGTATGTGTAACCGGAACGATTACCTCATTAACATCCACGACACCGCTCATAGCGTATGCCAGAAATTAACAAAGCTTTCGAACATCCCACGTATGTGTAACCGGAACGATTACCTCATTAACATCCACGACACCGCTCATAGCGTATGCCAGAAATTTATAAAGCTTTCGAACACCCACGTATGTGTAACCGGAACGATTACCTCATTAACATCCACGACACCGCTCATAGCGTATGCCAGAAATTAACAAAGCTTTCGAACATCCCACGTATGTGTAACCGGAACGATTTTATATATATTTCACGGGGTCTTCGTTTTTGGTACTTTAGTAGGAATGTAGTGATTATTGCTACTCAATTTCGAAATAATCAATACCATCCTGAACACAGTCACTTTCAAAATAAATCGGATAATACTCTTTGTAATGATATTCGCGAATACTATTAACGAAGATAATAACGGACTGACGCCACGCTAATCTGGAACCAACTAAACTTTTCGTATGCAAAGCGATGCTATTTATATTAAAATTTTGCCCACTCAGCGTTGTTGGGTGATTCCCCGCAACATTATTTCTAATTTCGGTGATCTCACATGGGCCCTATAGCAAGGTTATTGACCTAAAAATACTAAATTGTTATGATTCGTCATCGGCCGGCTTGGGCGCCTCTGTTTTGTTTATAAAATTGCGTCACCACGCATCGAACGCGTCTCAATAAGTGATTATAAAACTTCTCGTAATTTCGTTTGCAATCTATTCAAATTGAATTCATATTTAATCATATTACTTATCAAATCTCCCAAATGATCATCCCCTTCCTATTCTAACACAATACTTGGCTTTTACGTGTGTTTTTCAATGTTTATACCCGAGTATGAAATTGTTATAATTTTATTTCGAACCGTCTCAATTAATATCAGTCATTTTTCGTAATAATATATATAAATTAATTCATACAAAATATGTGCATTTCGATCCCTTACAGTCTCTTTCCAAGCAAAAAATATTATTATCTTCGAAGTACAAAATAAAATGAATGCTACTATTCTCAAATTAAAATTTTGGTTAGATTGCATTTTACAAGAAAATACTGAGTGTTTTACTAATTTACATGAAATTATGATAACTAATAAAGTTAAAATTAATAAAAATGTACCAGACAATACACTGCAGCACTTACGAGATTTACAACAATCGTTTCAGGAGTGTTTTGCCTTTGAAAAAGAAAACCTATCTTGGTTTCGAAACCCTTTTGAAAAAGCTTGTGATAATTATCAGTTGTCAGTTAAAAAACGAAAAGAATTTATCGATACATCGACTGACTCTCAGTTAGAAATAGAATTTAGCAAAGTTGATATTATGCATTTTTGGCTTCAAATTTTGCATGAATATCTAGAGATTGATAAACCAGCTGTAAAGCACATGATGTCTTTCGTCTCAACTTATGTCTGCCAGAGATCATTTTCTCTGTACACTGCACCAAAAACTAAATAAAGAAGCAGGTTGAACGCAGAAGATGACGGTTACAAATGTCTCCTATTGTTCCAGACATAAATATGATTTGCAATTAAAAAACAGGCTCAGCCTAGTCATTAATGTGATTTAATTTAATATTAGTATTTGTTACTTTATTGTTATATACTTCTAAGTTTATTAAAATAACAGGCCAAGCCTAGTATTAATACTATTTTGTGTTTTGAATTTACATTCGTTCGTAAATGTGTTACTAATTCTAGGTTTTGTTATAAAAAATAGCTTCTGCTCCAGTGTTTCATAGTGTGATGGGTGCAAATCAAAACCTGGCAGTTTTTTCTTTCCAATAATTATTTTGTTTAAAATTGTTTAATAAAGAATATAGCCAAATTTATTTAAATTTACTATAATAATTATATATTAACTACACATAATACTACACGTAAGTAAATGAAAATAACAGACCCTGTCTGGTATTACTATAATTTTGTGTTTAGAATTTTTTTTCTGTTAATTATTTTGATTAGAATTTCTTAATAAAGAATATAGCCAAACTTCAATAATAATTATTTAAGGTATCATTCTGTACTTACTGGTATATTATTTTTTTTTTATTTTATTATTTTTTTATTTTTATTTTGCCTGACTAGTTTCAGTTTGTTTAGCAAATCTTGATTTTATTTCATCTTAAATATTTGGAATTTTATTTGAATTTTGCTAAACAAACTGAAACTAGTGAGGCAAAATTTAAAAAAAATATATAAATAAAAAAATAACTATACCAGTAATTACAGAATAATACCTTAAATAAATAACTGGTAATATGGATAAAACCTTAAAATTAATAATTATTTATTTTAATTGCGAGGGTTCCTTTAGAAATGCCACAAGTCAGAAGGGTTCCGAAGGCAATGAAACGTTGAAGAACCCTGGTATAGAGGAAAAAATGATAAACAGTGGTGTACACTGTCTTTTTTATGTTTAGATTTTTGCGATTGTAAATACTAAAAAAGACACTAAAATACTCCTACAGAATAATACTTTAAATAAATAACTGGTAATATGGATAAAACCTGTAACGCTCCGATATTATTTTATTATATTTATTTTATTATTCGTCGTTTTTATCGTGAAATTATTATATATTTTCTTGATTAGTTTGGCTCGTGATTTATTATATAATGTTTTAATTATTTTTGGCTCGTGATTTATTATATAATGTTTTAATTATTTTTGGCTCGTGATTTGTTATATAATGTTTTAATTATTTTAGGCTCGTGATTTGTGATCGTATTTAGTACTTACACGTCGTGACGTTTAATTTAACTACCGTGATTACTCTCAAGGTACTATTGGTAATGTGTTAATTAACGTACACTAATAATGGATTAATACAAGAAACCACCAATTTAAGGATTTGTTTTGTTTATTTAATAATAGACACGCTGAAATTGTAAGACACCGGGAAATAAAACACAGGTTGATGATGATGTTAATTAATTTATATAATTGTAACATACAGGAAAATAAAACACAGGTTGACGATTATGACATGAATTGATTTATTTTCTAGTTTTCGTTGACCTTTTAATGAATTTGTAAATTCTCTTATTTATTCAATTGATAGTTTGAAAATGGTTATGACTACGAAGTTTATTTACGAGTATTTGTTATACATGCACGTGCTTCTCTAGTTTCTTAGACCATTTATTACCATGCCCTTTCACTCCATTTAACTACGGGAAAGTGATATGATCAAAAATAGAACTATTCAACGATGTTGAAATATCCCCAATAATTCATGAATGATTACTAAAGGTATCTCGCGATCTTCCCGAATTTCATGGTTGTGTCGGTGTCCACACAATAATGTAATTATTGGAGCCCCATTGTTTACGTTGATTGAGGTAAATTAGTAATTCTACCCACGACCACAGCAAGCACAAATATCACAAGTAGTCATCACCGTCAGACATGTTACAAGTTGTGTCAAATAACAGTTCTGCTACCTCAATCGGAAATGTTTATGTAATGTTATAATATATTATTATTAGGAACATTGTAGGTTATTAATAACTTCTCTTGTGATTATACCAAGCTTCATTTTCTCGTTTATCTTTTTCTCTGTTTATACGGGGTTTTAATAATTCCACTTATTTCTTGTTTACGATATTTAACCATACATTGTCATTATGTCTTCAAATTATTGAGATTTAATCCAGCCTATTTTATCTGTTCGATTCTAAATTACTCTGCCCAATAATAGGTACGTTATGTGCTTGTTTTATGATTTGAAATAAAGAAACCAGTATTTTTATACATTATGTTTTTAAATTATTATGATTTAATCCAATTTATTTATTTATACAATTATAAATCACTCTGCCCAACAATATGCACGCTGTGTGCTCATTTATGATTTGAAATAAATAAACCAGTATTTTTTATACCCGATGTTTTTAAATTATTAAGATTTAATCCAACTTATTTATTTATACAATTATAAATCACTCTGCCCAACAATATGCACGTTATATGTTCATTTATGATTTAAAATGAAGAAGCCATCATTTTTATGAATTATTTTGATTTGAATATGATGCTGTATGTCGGAGGGGAACACTGAATGCCTTGATTAGTTGTTATAGTTATGGTGAATACAGCCACGTTTATTTGCGATCGCGGGCGCGATGTATAATGAGTTTATATGTTTAAATCTTATGATGATGACAACGATTTGATTCTAGTGGAGGAGGTGATTCCACAATAACAGGTGTGTGAACGAAGTGCGCGGGTGGGCGTCAATTACACCTGTTATTGCTTCCTCTAGTGATTCGTAAACACGAATAGCGTTCGAGCCGCCTTTGTTTACTGATAGGAATAGGTAATCGGTGTTTGGCTTTTCTAGGTAACTTGTGGTTGGTTAAATACACTATTTTCCGTCAATTTGAATCTAGTGCAGGAATTTGATTTCACAATAACAGGTGTGTGAACGAAGTGCGCGGGTGGGCGTCAATTACACCTGTTATTGCTTCCTCTAGTGATTCGTAAACACGAATAGCGTTCGAGCCGCCTTTGTTTACTGATAGGAATAGGTAATCGGTATTTGGTATTTCTAGGTAACTTAGGGTTGATTGAAAGGAATAAGCACTCCCGTGAATTTATAATGAGACTGGTTTACCAACTTTATATTATCGTTAATAATAAAAACATTAAATTACTCTGTACCTAGAATTGTACGTTTTTCGATTTATTCAAATTTTTACTCTACTTTGCGTTTTTTACAACGTTATATGCAATCGTTAATTTAATTATAAACCGACGTGAATTTATATACACATAACCGCGAATGTCGTGTGCGTTGCCCGTGGCCGACGCATCTTTCTTACTCATCTCGTTCGTGTGTGGCTTGTGCTTAAATAGGTTTTTTCCAGCTTCAAATCTCCACTCCCCTCACATATCTACTGCTAAATATTCGCCCCCATCCCTTAGTTATCATGGTGATTATTAATCTTGAGTGTGCGTGTGGTATTAATGCGTTTTTAGCGCAGAGTTTTACACTTAACTTAAAGAGTTGCCATTCGAGGTGATTTTTACGTGCCTGACGCTTGCTCGTTTCTAAGGGGCGCTGATACCCAAATTGTTTATGTGACACCACGACATGGAATCTTCCAAAACCGTGCATATGCAGGCCTCGGCTCTTGAGATATTTGACGACGCTCTGGCGCGACTTGCGATGGCCATTTATCACATTTCACCCTGGGATTATTTGTAAATGAATTAATTTAATAATTTGGTTGTACTCATGATTTTTAAAATATGAGTCACTTTATTGCGTAAATGCGTATTATACTGGGCGTATATTTGGGCCTATTACAAACCTAAAAATTGATAATTATTTATTTTAATTGCGAGGGTTCCTTTAGAAATGCCACAAGTCAGAAGGGTTCCGAAGGCAATGAAAGGTTGAAGAACCCTGGTATAGAGGAAAAAATGACAAACAGTGGTGTACACTGTATTTTTTTATGTTTCGATTTTTGCGATTGTAAATACTAAAAAAGACACTAAAATTAATATTCATAAGAGCTTAATTTTAAAAGAATCCTAATAGATAATGAGTATTCATTGAGATATGCCTTTTCAGAGCAACATATACTAAGGCACTTTCAAATAGATCCTTTTGTTTTTATTGAGTCGAGTAGTGCCAAATCTCGTATATATCTCGTACTCTGTAGTCTATTTATTTCATTAAAAGATTCTGCATCACAGCTATTATTTTTATTTGATTTTACAAGATTGTATAGTAAAAGCTGATATTGATAGCCAGTTTTATTTATTAATACTATTGGTTGCTAGGAAAAGCTACTCGAAATATTATTAAAAGTACGAATAAAATTCCGCTGTAATGTGTCAAAAACTATCCAATGAAAATGCAAGAATTGTCATTATGTAAATGTTGTCGGTTTTTAAATATCTTTACATTTATTATTAAGTAACTATTCTATTTTAGAAAATATTTATAAATAAAATTAATACAAAATGACAAGAGTATATACAGTATATAATATATCCCATAAACTAAAATTTCCCGTTCTTGAGCAATTTTGAGGACAAAATCAAGGTACATACAGTTTAACAAAAATCATGCATGTAACTATTTCTAGGAGCTCTTGAGAAATAAACAAGATGGCAAATTTAAAATGACATTTTCGGAAATAAAGTATAAAAAATCCCATTTACAAATAGTACAATAAATGTGTCAACGCATAAATTATCGACGACTAGTTTATGATCGTGTCCCTTTAAAATTTAAATAGAAGTAGCAGTTAATTACTATCTTAATGTAACTAAAACGGACTAGAAACTACACATTTAAAAGAGTTATGAACTCAATATAAATATATGGTTTTAATGCAAACTGATTTTACTCGACGATCATTAACTGCACTCTGGTAGGTATAAATTTTAGTTAAATGGGATGTTCAAACATTTATTTCTGAAAATTGAAATTTCACATGTGCCAATTAATTTATTTATTTCCCAGGAGCCGAAAGAAAAAAGTTTTGTATATACACATTCTATTCTACAGCTGTTCTACAACATTTTCAGAAGATACAAGAAAGTTGTAATGTTGTCGGTTTTTGAGTATCTTTACTTTTTTTATTAAACACCTATTCTATTTTAGAAAATATTTATAAAACAAATTAACATAAAATGACAAGAGTAAATCCCACAATCTAAAATTTTCCGCCCTTGAGCAATCTTGTGGACAAAATTCAAGGTACATACATAATACATAATCAAGGTGTGTTAGAAAAATAAAATAAACAAATAAACAAATTGGCAAATTTAAAATTTCAATTTTCGGAAATAAAATATTGAAAATCCCCTTTGCAAATAATACAATAAATGTGTCAACGCACAAATTATCGACGACTAGTTTATGATCCTGTCCCTATAAAATTTAAATAGAACTTGCAGTTAATAACGTTCGTAATGTATTTAAAGGGACTAGAAAATATACATTTAAAAGATTTATGAACTTATGTAAATAGATGGTTTTAATGCAAACTGATTTTAGGCGATGGTAATTAAGAGGCCTTTTTACCCCAGCTAGTATACGGCATTCTTATTAAGGGATTTCCAAATAATTCATGAAAGGTTTAACATAATTACAATCGGAGAACTGATATAGAAAGTTTAGACATTTATCTACAATTAGACAAAGTAGTTTTAAGAAATAAATCAAAGGTGATCTATTTCTGATCACCTAATCGGATGTATGTGCAGACAAGAATACTCTATTATTATTCATGATATTGGAACAAAAATAAAGAACGTGGTTCACAACAACATTAGCTCCAAATACTCTGAGGGAATTTCCATTATATGTACCCTGTCTTAATTAAATAAATACAGATAAAAATTTCACAAATCGGCTAAACATGCAATTCTTTTAATCAACATAATAAATCACCGTTTTATTATTTCCTAAAACTACTCAGCTCAATTGTAGATAAATGTCTAAACTTTCTAAATCAGGTCTCCGATTGTAATTATGTGGACCAGTTCATGAACTATCTTGGCTGTCGTCTACATGCAATTCCCTGTTTGGGAAAAGATGCCCCGTAGGTATAAATTTTAGTTAAATATGATGTTCAAACGTTAATTTCGGAAACTTGAAATTTTACATTAGCCCATTTATTTATTTATTTCCCAGGATCCTCCAGAAAAAGTTTTGTTTATACACATTAGGGTGGTCCCTATTTTGGAAAAGTCCCGATATTTTGAGTGCTCCCCCTAAATCAAAAGTAGAGCCCGAAAAAATAATTATGACGCAGAAAAAGTCGAAAAAATATAATAAACCGTCCCCCACGCAGCATAAATTTTAAATGTAATTTAGCATGGGCTTTCCTTTTTTTTTATATATACCAAGCGTTGAGCACTTGATTTCCATCGGTAAATCGGTAACTAAACGAAACTATACCATATTTGTATTTAAATATAAAAAACCCCAAAAGTTTTATTTGTCAAAACATGAGTTTCTATTGACAGCTTTTTCGGTAGCTATTAATGAGTCCAAACTCATGACATCATATTCGGATTTAACGGTATTGAAACATTTAATTAAGACTATTTTCCCAATTGAGAATTAAAAAAAAACAAAAAATTCTATTAAAAATTTCATTAACAGCTTAACTGTCAGTTGTTATTTAGCGAAAAACGTTTGATTTGTGTTAAAATATAAAAAAAAAACCTTACAATTTCGAATAATCAAAAATTAATATTTATTGACCGCGTTTTTGACAGCTGTCATGAGTCACTCTGGTAGGCATAAATTTTAGTTAAATGGGATGTTCAAACATTTATTTCGGAAACTTTAAATTTCACATTTGCCCATTTATTTATTTATTTCCCAGGATCCTAAAGAAAAAGTTTTGTTTATACACATTAGAGTGGTCCTTATTTTGGAAAAGTCGAAAATAAATAATAAATGGGATTAAACATGGTTTTCCGTTTTTTTTATAAACCAAGCGGTGAGCACTTGATTTCCATCGGTAAATCGGTAACTAAACGAAACTATACTATATTTGTATTTAAATATAAAAAACCCCAAAAGTTTTATTTGTCAAAACATGAATTTCTATTGACAGCTTTTTCGGCAGCTGTCATTAGTCCAAACTCATGACAGTTGCATATCATATTCGGATTTAACGGTATTGAAACATTTAATTAAGACTATTTTCCCAATTGAGAAATAAAAAAAAACAAAAAAAACGATTAAAAATTTTATTGACAGCTTAACCGTCAGTTGTTATTTAACGAAAAACACGTTAAATTTTTTTTACGACGAAACTACTTGATTTGTGTTAAAATATAAAAAAAAGTACAATTTTGAATAATCAAAAAATGAATTTTTATTGACCGCTTTTTTGATAGCTGTCATGTGTCCAAACCGGTTTTTGACATGACATTTGGATTCAGCGGTATTGAGAACCTAAGGATACCAAGTTTCACCTTGCACCGATTGAAATCAAGTGCTCAACACTCGGTTTAACCTAAAAAACCGGAAAACCCATGTTAAATCCCATTTAAAATTCAACCTGCATGGGAGACGGTTTATTATTATTTTTTTAACTTTTTTGCGTCATAATTATTTTTTCGGCCTCTACCTTTGATTTAGGGGGAGCACTCAAAAATAACTGGAGTTTTCCAAAATAAGGACCACCTTATTTTGGTAAACTTTTATTGAACTCTGAAAAGAGAAAATCTTTTCAGGTTGCTTGAACAAAAGATGAGTTTCTTTCAATGTTGGGCAATGATAAAATTATCCTAAGGTGCAACCGCATATATATTTTTTTGTGTCTTACGTCGTTTCGATGCACTACTATCATTTTCCGTAAAACTATACTGTCCAGCTCATGCACAAATGCGGTCTCATCTACAGAAACCAAGGTACTGCCAAATTTGATATTTCTCTCTGTCATTGACAAAGATGACAAAGATCAGTTTGCTGAAGAATAAGCGTTGAGTGGCTCATTAACTTTACTTCGGTAGTAATCCCATTAAATATAATAATTTACTGCTCCCCCTCCTAGAAAATAATGAACAGCTGCAGTACCATTCTACCATATTTTTTGATACTTTTTCAATATTAAAAGATTCATAGTGCACTTGGATAAGCAATTATGTAGAGATTGTTTTACTTACTGAACAATATACTTTTTCAGAAAATAACTCCTGTTAGGCCAATATTTTGGTTGATTGCAGCAATTGTTTCTTAATATAATGAAAGAACCCCTCCACTAGTGTACGAAGAATATCCAATCAATTTTAATCAATTGTAACCAATCCACGCAAATTACTCCGAAGATATGTTCGATAGATAAAATTGACCCTAATAAAAGTTATATGGCTACAAGGGGGACATCTGATGATAACCTTTAACTTGACCTTAAAGTTGACTTTCAAGGTAACTTGAAACATCAAGGTTTTAAACATTTCAAAATAAGAATTTTTTATAAAATCGGATTGAAAATTAAGAATTGGCCCCACATGTCATATATTGTCCAAAAGATAAAAATTCCCTCTTTTTAGCTACAAGTCACAGCCAACCTGAACATTTCCTGACATTACGAACTGTTTTTTGAATAATTGACTTCACTGCTGTAATCTTATCAAAAAAGTGCCTAAAGAACGTAGAAATAATGTTTTTCTATAATCATAAATGAGCAACCTATAGTCATAAAACGGAAAGTCAAAAAATCGAATATTTCGAAAAAATCGCGAAAACAAAAGACAATAGCCAATTTTGGCATAATTGGACCGCAAAATATGTATTTCCGTTAAAATCTGTTTTTTTTGCTCGTTTGCAAAACTGCATCTATACTACGTACTATAATCACGTAATAAAGTCAATGGAAATGTGCCATAAATCGGTGTTCTGAAATGTTTCAAAAGAATTACTATTTTTAAGTTAATGTAGATCGCGCAATTCGAGAATGTACAGTTTGTTACATAATTTCCAAAATAACCGCAACTAAAACGTATTATTTCTCTCTTATTTGAATTTATTACCATGAAACGTATTAAAAGGCATAAACAGTTGTTTACAATTTATGCAAATACTAATGTTACCCTTTCAAATTTATGGTGCGCATAAATTTGTTTCCTCTCCGAGGGAGAATATGAAATCGTAATCAATTATCATATTTATACAAATGAAAATCCAAGAGCTTATCAGTTTGTGAGATTTGAACGGCGTGTATATCTGTTCAGGAAAATCATCCCTGAATAAATTTAAATGTAATTGGTCGAGGCGGAAAAATTAATAGCCGGGGATTTTGACTGAAGCAGACTGAATAAATTTGAATGGGATTGATTTATGTGTTTTTGAAAGGGTGTGAATTATGCATTTCCACTATTAATCACTTGCGAGTTATTTACATTTGCGCCGTTTCTCTTCATCTTGTCGGAGGCATTGAGAGCAACAAGTTGACGGCTGAAAATAAAAACTACGGGCCCCAATTGTTCAAGGGGCAGTAAATATTCCCTTCAGAGGGCCATTTTAAATCTGATGGGACCCGTTAAAGTTTCCACGTAATGCCTTTCTCGCCTGTGATTAACGGCCCACCAAAGTTTTGATATACCGCCCAATAATTAAAAGTTAGGCGCCCCCTGGGGGCGCCTGGAAAAATATTACTCTGTGTTTAGTACCTCCTTAATAGAATACTTGCAAACCCCAGAGACATTGTGGTCACAATGTCAGTAAGCTTAGGAACGGATTTAATTTATTACGAGCCTACGGCCCTCGAGAATGCAATAAAGACCTAACCTAAGTACTTCAAAACTCGATGAACATACATTTTAATGCACATAGATGTATTTTTCGGGTGACACACGTTGATTTATATCTGGATAAGTAAGTAAAGATTCTAACACAGGGGGAGTTAATGAATGCACACCGCCAATACCCGTTAAAACCGTAACGTCTCAGTAAATTGAAGAAGAAATTTATGGGTGGCTACATATTTCTACGTGAGTTTTGTCAGGCAACAATAACGTCGACGAGTAATTACTGACGTTGATTGATTTATTGTTGAATTCCAAGAGTGGAGTGCATGCATAATTGCGCAGACCACCACTGTCAGGTAATATTTTGTAAGTTGCTGAATAAGTATCTATAAATATACACACTGAATGTGCTCGGAAATAATTAGTTAAAATATCGATATTTTAAGCTTCAAATTAGACTGCATCGCCATGTACTATTTAACAGATGTGCATAGAATTTTGTGACGAGCTTAATGAATTTACAGCAAGAATAATCAATACTTGTCACTGAAGATAATCTTGAATAGGTACTTATTTAGCGAGAAATATTCCAGAATTAATTAACTATTATTCATTGAGGTTCATCATATCTAAATGGCAAATAAAGAAAGTAAAATGCCATTTAAATGGGTAAGTCATTTGTCAATAAGTTTCCCATATGTTAATATTTGTTTATAAGTCTCTCTTTATTTTGTGCGATGATTGCCACATCGTCTGCGAAAATACATTGAGTTATTGTTGTGGGTTTTAATTTGTTGTATCCTATCACTATTTTCTCTGTCTTGGTTTTAATCTTCTTAATGAATTCATTCATTGCTATTATGAACAAAATGGGGCTTAGTCCACCCCTTTGTCTCAATCCATGTGTGTTTTTAAATGTCGTTGTAATTATGTCTCCGGTTCTGATACAATTTTCTGTGTTGTTATATATGCTTTTGATTGCCCTCCTCAGTATAGGTCCTACTTGTCTATCATTTAGTGTCTGCCACACAAATTCTCTTGCCATTGTATCAAATGCTTTTTCTAAGTCTACAAAGCAGATATACAAATTACGTTTATTTGTGTAGTATATATATAAAGATATTGTATGCATGGGCCTGTCACATGCGGCAGTGTGCCATGAGCTACCATAGAGTACGCAACGATCCAAATATAAGTAATAGTTTAAATGGGTATACCTGGCTATTTAATAGTTCCCCTAACCTTGTAGGTAGACACTACAAATTGGTGACGAGTAATTAAATTAAATTCTTAAGTACCGAAAGTGAAGTGAAAAGAAGAGAACAAGAATTTGACGAACCACGTTTTTAAAAATGGCCGACGGCCGTGAACAGGACCAGGTGCAGACAGTGAAATTCACGAACACGATTGGAATTCAAGTGGAATTCAATCCCAAAATTCATGATTTCTCTGTGTATAAAAGTCGAATTGAGCAGTTTTTTGTGGCAAATGCAATTAGTGACGACGCGATTAAGCGTGCAATTGTGATTAATGGGCTTACAGAGGAAGCTTATAAACTATTGGAAAATCTGGTGATACCAGAAAAGCCCGATAAATGTTCATACAGTCTAATTATAAGAGAATTAGAATCATATTATACACGTGCAAAATCTGTGTTCGCTGAAAGAAGACGTTTTTATCAAGCGGAAAAAGCGAGCACCGAATCAATTCAAGAATGGGCGGCAAGATTAAAAAGTTTGACCGTGGATTGTAAGTTCGGCGTACAGCTGCAAGAGGTTCTGCGGGACAAATTCATTGTTGCCTTGGATTGTAAGAAAATAAGAAAACGTTTGTTTCTAGAAAATGAAAATATTACGTGGAAAAGAGCGTTAGAAATTGCACTAGGAGAAGAGTCTGCGCTGGACGACTATGGAATAAAAATGGAGCCAGTAGAGGCCATGGAGATGCATCGGTTGAAGCTACGTCATCATCGAGGATCATCGGCAAACACTTCGCGCACCATGGATGGAAAAAGGACGCCGGCGCGGAAGGATCGAGCAGTCGAAAAACCAGCACACGATGATCATAATTGCACTGTATGTGGACGTACAAACCATTCAACGGACAAGTGTCGGTATCGTGAGTACAATTGCAAAAAGTGCGGCAAGAAAGGTCATCTGATTTATGTTTGTAAACAGAAAACACCTGTTCACTATATGAATGCGGAACAGGTAGACCGAAGCACATCTGGAGCGTCATTGTTTAGTTTAAAAAGCCAAAACGGCGCACCAATTATGATAAATGTTGCACTAAACAATATACCGCTGCAGATGGAGCTAGATTCAGGTGCGGCCGCTTCTGTAATTTCACAAGATGTATGGTTGCAAAAATTTAAAACACACCCGATGACTAAAACTAACACTTTTTTCATAAATTATACTGGCGGAAGTATCCGACCACTGGGAAAGGCATCTATGACCATCAAATTCAAAAATAAAACAAAGCTAATTAATATTTTATAATAAAAAGTGGCGGTCCACCCTTGTTAGGACGCGACTTTATGGAGATTTTCAATTTTGGTTTTAAAGAATTAAACTTTATGAAGAAAGATAACAGTTTCACAAAGAATATTATAAAAAAGTTTCCGTCTTTATTTAACGATAAATTGGGCACACTTAACAATTTTAAATTAAAATTAAATATGGCAGAAAACGCTTTACCAAAGTTTCATAAACCGAGAGCCTTACCATACTCTCTAAAAAATAAAGTAAACGAGGAAATCGATAGATTAATTAATGCAGGTATTATATCACCCATTAAAAATAGTGAATGGGAACAACCCCGATTGTTCCAATTTTAAAGAAAGACAATTCTGTAAGGATATGTGGTGATTATAAGGTCACTATAAACCCACACATCGTTTTAGATCGGCATCCCTTACCAAGGATAGATGACTTGATCACGACATTGCAAGGAGGTGAATGTTTTTCTAAAATAGACCTAACTCACGCTTATCAGCAAGTATTGCTGGATGATACTTCGAGGAAATTCACGGCAATTTCCACACATAGAGGTACATTCGTCTACAACCGATTGCCCTTTGGTATCAGTTCAGCCCCCTCGCAATTTCAGCGTATTATGGACGACCTATTAGGAAATTTTGATGGAGTATGTGTATTTTTGGACGATATTGTGGTCACCGGTAAAACGAAACAAGAACATTTCGACCGTTTACACAACGTTTTGAATATTTTACAAAACTCCGGTATGTCGGTCAAAACCGACAAATGTCATTTCCTTCAAGATAGCATTTCATATTTAGGGTTTACAATTGATAAACATGGATTACATAAATCACCAGAAAGTCTAAAAGCAATTATCGATATGCCTGAACCCAAGAATGTTTCTGAATTACGTTCATTCCTGGGAATGATCAATTACTATCACCGTTTTATTCCAAATATGCCTGATGTATTACACCCCCTTTATGATTAATTAAGAAAAACGGCAGGTGGAATTGGGCAGAATCATGTAAAACAGCGTTCAAGACTGTAAGAAAAATATTAATGTCTGATCAATTTTTAGTACATTATAATCCAAGTTTGCAGTTAAATTTAACGGTAGATGCATCGCAATTTGGACTGGGTGCGATTATTTCACATTTGTACGATTCCGGTGTCGAGCGGCCCATCGCTTACACATCGCGAACTTTGTCATCTGCAGAGAAAAGTTACTCCCAGATAGACAAAGAAGCGTTAGCTATAGTTTATGGAATAAGGAAATTTTACTAATATTTGTTTGGTCGAAAATTTAATCTATATACGGATCATAAACCCTTAGTATCTATTTTTGGTCCAAAGCACGGAATCCCAACCATGGCAGCTAATCGTATGCAGCGATACGCATTGTTTCTAAGTGCTTTTAACTATGATATTAAATATGTCACCTCTCAAAGGAATTGTGCTGATTTTTTATCACGGTTACCACTAAAAAAAGATGATAATGAAATTAATATTATTGATGAAGGCGCAGGAATAAATTACCTTAATCAAGCTGACTTACCATTAAACGTAAATGACATAAAAATTGAAACAGAAAACGATGAAATTTTAAAACAAATAAAAATATTTATAGCTAAATGCTGGCCACAAAATGCGTCACCCGAATTAAAGGCATATTCAAATAGAAAAAATGAACTTAGTGTTGAAAATGATATTATACTATGGGGATATAGGGTAGTTGTTCCATTAAAACTGCAACAGTTGGTACTGAAAGAACTTCACAATACCCACCAGGGAATAGTTAAATGTAAATCATTGGCTAGGTCTTATGTTTGGTGGCCATCATTAAATAAAGACATAGAAAATATGTGCAATTCATGTAAAATTTGTCAACAGTTCCGAAAGAACCCCGAGAGAATGCCCTTGCAGGGTTGGCCTATCCCAAGTGCTGTTTGGGAAAGGATACATATAGATTTTCTCGGACCATTTCACAATACAAATATTTTAGTCATCACGGATGCTTATTCGAAGTGGCCAGAGATATTTGTCTTGAACAATATTACGTCACAAACCACTATAGTAAAGTTGCGAGAAGTGTTTGCAAGGTTTGGTATTCCAAAAGTGTTAGTTTCAGACAACGGAAAACAATTAGTTTCTAAGGAATTCAGAAGTTTTCTTGAAATGAATAATGTACAATTTTTAACTTCACCACCATACCACCCAGCATCAAATGGTGCTGCAGAAAACAGTGTTAATACAATTAAACAATTTTTGCTGAAAGAAATAAAAGGTTGTGGAAAAATAGATTTTGAACGTGCTATATGCAGATTTTTGATAAACTATAGAAATACAGAACACTGCTCTACTGGAGAGTCACCAGCACGTATGACGTTGGGCAGACCATTACGAACCAGGCTTGATTTTATTAAACCAAATGATATTATTAGAAAAAATAAGGACTCAACAACAATTTTAAATACTGTTAAATCCAGCCAGGTACGTAATCGTAGAAATTTTAAGGGTAAAAGACATATAAATATCAAATTAGGTAAATATGTTTTGGTGAAAGATTACCGACCCATAAAACCACAATGGTAAAGAGGAAAAATTGTAAAACTTCAAGGTAAATGTATAGTATATGTCAAGGTAGAAGATTGTAAAAATTTATGGAAACGGCACATCAACCAAATTTTGGAAGTGAACGAAAATCGAGATGATAGTGAAGTTATAGGTGCTAAAGAAGACGATAGTGAATGTGAAATCTCAACAAACATCAATGATAGAGATAGCGACTGCGAAACGCCTTTTGCAAATATTGAATCTGAAATGGATGTAAATACGGATGAGTCAACTGAAAATGACAATGTAACAGCATCCACCTCGGATTCGCCTGGGGAAGCACCAGAAACACCAACACGCCCTAAGCGACGACGTGCACCCCCAGATAGATTAGGATTCTGATTAAGTTGTTTTTTTATTATTATGTATATTTGCGTTGTAATTTTAAGGGAGGATAATGTAGTATATGTATAAAGATATTGTATGCATGGGCCTGTCACATGCGGCAGTGTGCCATGAGCTACCATAGAGTACGCAACGATCCAAATATAAGTAATAGTTTAAATGGGTATACCTGGCTATTTAATAGTTCCCCTAACCTTGTAGGTAGACACTACAATTTGGAAACAAGAAGTGTTTTTAAAAACAACTTAAAAACTTTATTTGAGGAAAATTACAATTATTAGATATGTGTACTATAAGACAGTTAACTACAGACTAAAGCTTACTGGCTAAGAAATGATTATAGAGTTTACAATGTAGATAATGATTATGCTAACAAGGCATAAAAGATGCTGAAGGTTCATGCAGATGTATTAATGTTAGTGTGCACTGGTGCACCTCGGCCGGACCTATATGGGGTGTACGATAGGTGTGGTCTTTTAATATTAGACAGGTGAATTTTCTCGACGGTATTATGGTGTCGAGTATTTATCCTCGCAGTTTTTAGTTCTGGATTGATAGATTGTAATTCTTCTTTCTTATATTTATTTTTCGTCTTAGATTGTTTTTGCCTATGTGCTACAAATATTTTTGTTGGTATATTAGGCAAATTTTCGCGGCTCTCATTTCTTTTATTAATAGTTTTTTCTTTATTAATTTGTGTACGCTCATTTATTTTGTCGTACATTAATTTTACTTTGCGTTTATGATTCATAATATAATCATTAATAATTCTAGTATTTTCATTAATATTACCTGGGTCTGGAGTATCCATATGACCAGTGATTACCTCTAATGGCGTAAATTTGGTAGTAGAGTGAATCGAGCTATTATATCCAAGAATTGCACAATTAACTTTGATTTCTATCGGTTTCTTTTTGTATAGGTCTTGATTATTAAACAGACGGATGTGTTCAATTATTGTGGAATGAACACGTTCAACCATCCCATTTGATTCTGGGTGCTGAGAACTGATAATAATTTAATTTTATGTAATTCCAATAATTCTTTAATTATTGAATTTTTAAACTCTAAATGGTTGTCTGCAATTATTTGGTTAGAAATACCTTGGTGACTGAAAAATACAATTAGTTTGTTTGCAATTTCTATTGCTTGATACGAACTTAGTTTATAAATTTGAGTATATTTTGAAAATGAATCTATAAGTGTAAGGAATTTGGATCATTCTAAAGAAATACTATCGATATGAATTATTTCAAACGGTTTTACCGGTGTTGGAGTTAGATTAAATTTTTGTTTCAATGGATTTCTTTCATATTTACTAAGTAAGCAAATTTCACAATTATTGATATATTCTTGGATAGTACGGCGCATATCAGGCCAGTAAAAACGACGTTTTAGCTTGCTTTCTATTTCATCGATTCCTCTATGGTTAGTTTTACCTTCATGGTAATTTTTTATAATATTAAGGACTTCGTCCTTATCTTCAACATCCTTTACCTTTTCGGTACATCTAACAAAATTTATTTGAGAGTTCTTAAAATAAGTTTGTAAGGTTACACAGAATGTCTCATAAATCGGGCTCTCTAAATATAGACAATATTTTACCTTTGGGACTATGAATTGTTTCACGAATTTAAGTACATCATTTACGAATGGTGATTGAGAGAATTGCACAACAAGTCTCATTTTTTTATTATCGAATAATTTTATCACTTTGGGTTTTCCGGGGGTATAATTTACTTCTGATATAAAAATTTGGTTATCTCCGATATTGACTGATTTTTCTATTACAGGAATTGTGATGATTAGATTTTCAATATTTGAATGTACTGTATGATTATCATTTTCATTATTATTGTTATCATTATCAATTTCGTCTGGTTCCCCAGTTTCAACAATTAATGACTCTGTGCATTGTGCATTTTCTCGATTATCAAGCAGACCTTCATCAAATGACCTTAAGTAAAATCTGCTTGCGTCTTTGTTTTCGTCGTGAACGTTTATCTCTAGCCTAGACAGGAAGTCCGCATTCTTATTTAATACGCCTTGTTTATATACAATTTCATAATCATATTCTGATAATTTGATTCGCCATCTGGTAAGTTTTGAACTAGGGTCCTTAAGGGACATGAGCCACTGTAGGGGTTTATGATCCGTTATTATTTTAAATTTTCGCCCGAATAAATAGGGTCGAAAATATTTCGTGGCCCAAATAACTGCCAAAAGCTCCTTCTCAATTGTGGAGTAATTTATTCCTTATTCATTTAATGTTCTACTCCCGTATGCAATTGGTAAGTTGCTACCAATAATTCCTTGTGACAAAACAGCTCCGACAGCGAAATTACTCGCGTCTGTAGTTAAATTAAACGGTTTAGTAAAGTCTGGATATTGTAAGAGTGGTTGGTTCGTAAGAATATTTTTACATAAATTAAAGCTATTTTTGTAATCCGAATCATTTACATTTCTAATTGCATTTTTCTTTAATCTCTTAGTCATTGGTTTAGTTAATTCAGCGAATTTTTTAATAAATTTTCGGTCATAACCGAGGATACCTAAAAAGCCTTTAATTTGTTTCGTAGTTTTTGGAATAGGATAATTTTGTATAACTTTAATTTTATCCGGATTCGGTTTTACACCTTCAGGAGTAACAATGTGGCCAAGGTAAGCCACTTCTTTTCTCAAAAACTCAGATTTATCGAGTTGAATTTTAAAATTTGACTCTCTTAAACGATCGAACACCTCTCTTAAACGATTAACATGCTCTTGTAAGCTTGTGCTGAAAATTATTATGTCGTCCATATAGACTAGACATTTTTCATTTTGTATTCCTCGCAGGATATTATCCATGACTCTTTGAAAAGTAGCGGGAGCATTTTTCAACCCAAATGGCATACGCATGAATTCGTAAAGCCCATTCTCAGTATTAAAAGCTGTTTTGGAAGTGTCACTTTCTTCAATTTCAATCTGATGGAAGCCAGATGCTAAATCAAGGGTCGTAAAATATTGAGAACGCCCTAATTTATCGAGTAGATCATTAATGTTCGGTATGGGATAACGGTCACCGATTGTTTTCTCATTTAATTGGCGGTAATCAATTACTACTCGCCATTTTTGCTTACCAGATGCGTCTAGTTTTTTGGGAATTACCCATATTGGCGAAGACCATGGACTGTGCGACTATTATTTTATCGTCAAGCATTTTATTTATACTCCTCCATCCTCAGATTTTCGCATCCCCTGGGAGGGGAAAAGTTTCTTCTCTTGGTTCTTCGAGTTGGGGCTGCAGCTTCCTCTTCTACGTCCATCGTAGGATGATGTAGCCGTAGATTCCAATAAATGTAATGTACAGGGTGATTGTCCAAATGCTTGGGATGTAGATGCTGGGGATTTGAGTATCCAGTGGTATTTGTTGTGCAACAGGAATGTCTTTAGATTTAGATTTTTCATTTTTATTTGGAATCATGTGAAGTTGGATTTTTTGAGCTTGAGTTCTCTGCTAGTTATCACGGTTGGGCTTGCAAGTGTGAATTCTTGGTATGATATTCGTTGGTTTTTGAAGAATAGATCACAATTTGGTTGTTTGATGAGGTAAATTCCAACAAGGTTCTTCGTTTCGGTTTCGTGTTCGCATTGGAGTTTGATTTCTTCTTGGGCTGGGAACACGGCCAAGTATTGGTCGATTAATGGTAGAAGTTCCAAGTGGTTTTGGTTGATAATGAGTGCTGTAAATTGGCACTTGTTGTTGTTTCCATCGTGTTGTTTGTTGATTCCTTTCTCGCATTCTGCTCTTTGGCTTGTGAGCAAGTGACCTGCACACTGGTAATACCTAATGCCTTGGATACACAAGTGATCTAGAGGCCATATTTTATTTTCATTTTTTGATTTTAATAAAGTTTAACATCGGGAATGATCGTCACAAACTCAGATTCGTGTTTTGTAGGAATAGGATTTAAATAGAATAATTCGAAATTCTGTTCATAAGTAATGGGAATTGAAAGGAAATAGCTAATTCTTATGGGTTCGATTCTACAATTTACTTTCATGACTGACTCGAAGTCTATAATATTCTCTATTTTGAGTTCAAACGGCAACTGTTGGCCGTAATGGGTAGAAATTTTCTGTAATTCTGAAAATAGATCGTTTGGCCTTATTATATCTGAATGTAATATTTTGAGTTTAGAAAATGAAATTGAAATTTCAATATTTTGAAAAATATTGAGGATCGTATTTTAGAGAATGATCAGCTGATTGAATAAGTCTTGCCTTGAGCCTTTGAGATATTCGACTTTCCCAAATCTCGATTTCAAATTTAGGGCTATTCCAGCATTCATTTGTAAGTCGGCACTTACACAATGTGCCAATGAAAATTCCCTAGGGGCAAGGAACAAATCTTTGTGTATTTCATTTACATTTTTTGTAGGTGGTTTATTCGCATCAGTTAAATAGTTTTGGAAGTCCTTATAGGTTAACGTTTTTTCAAGTTTTCCAGAATTTTCTCTATCTTTTATTTTTGCTTTCATTCGTGGTCTTTTAATGTTAGATAGGTGCATCTTATCTACAGTATTAAAATGTTTAGTATTTATTTTGGCCGTTTTCAATCGCGTGTCCACTGTTTCTATCGTCTCTGGTTTGAACTTATTCTTGGTCTTGTTTTTGTTTATTCATGACGTATATTTTTTCTGGGATTTGGGGTAAATTTTCCCGAGTTGTATTATGTTTCTAGATTGTTTTTTTTTTCTTTATTATGTTGGATTCATGACGTATATTTTTTCTGGGAATTGGGGTAAATTTTCCCGAGTTGTATTATGTTTCTAGATTGTTTTTTTTTTCTCTTTATTATCTTGGATTCATGACGTATATTTTTTCTGGGAATTGGGGTAAATTTTCCCGAGTTGTATTATGTTTCTAGATTGTTTTTTTCTTTATTATCTTGGATGCTTGCCTTTATTTCATTATAAAGTTATTTTATTTTTTCTTTATGATTAATGACGTAATTATTAACAAATCGAGTTTCGGCATCGATATTGAATGGGCACTCTACGTTGATGTGTCCTGAGATAATTTCGATAGGTTTTAGTTTTGTTACTGAGTGGATTGAATTTTTGTATGCCAGCAATGCATAATTTATTTTTATATCTATTGGTTCTTTCTTAAATAATTCCTGATTGTTCAACAATCGAATATGTTCGATTAATGTGGAATGGGCACGTTCAACCATTCCGTTAGAATCGGGATGTTATGCACTAATGAAATGTAACTTTATTTTGTGAATAAAACAATTCGGTTACCACTCTATTTTTGAATTATAAATGGTTGTCTGCAATCACTTCATTTGGAATTCCATGATGCGTGAAAAATATGATTAATTTATTCACAATCTCGGTTGCTTGGTGTGAACTTTTTCTGTACATTTGTACGTACTTCGAAAATAAAGCAATTATAGTTAAGAACTTTGCTCCTTCTAGAGCGATACTATCTATATGGATTATATCAAAGGGCTATGCAGGTGTTGGTGTTGTAACGTTCCGATATTATTTTATTATATTTATTTTATTATTCGTAGTTTTTATCGTGAAATTATTATATAATTTCTTGATTATTTTGGTTCGTGATTTATTATATAATGTTTTAATTATTTTGGCTCGTGATTTGTGATCGTATTTAGTACTTACACGTCGTGACGTTTAATTTAACTACCGTGATTACTCTCAAGGTACTTTGCTATTGGTAATGTGTTGTTTAACGTACACTAATAATGGATTAATACAAGAAAGCACCAATTTAAGGATTTGTTTTGTTTATTTAATAATAGACACGCTGAAATTGTAAGACACAGGGAAATAAAACACAGGTTGATGATGATGTAAATTAATTTATATAATTGTAACATACAGGAAAATAAAACAAAGGTTGACGATTATGACATGAATTGATTTATTTCCTAGATTTCGTTGACCTTTTAATGAATTTGTAAATTCTCTTATTTATTCAATTGATAATTTGAAAATGGTTATTACTACGAAGTTTATTTACGAGAGTTTGTTATACATGCACGTGCTTCTCTTAGACCATTTATTACCATGCTCTTTCACTCCATTTAACTACGGGAAAGTGATATGATCAAAAATAGAACTATTTAAAGATGTTGAAATATCCCCAATAATTCATGAATGATTACTAAAGGTATCTCGCGATCTTCCCGAATTTCATGGTTGTGTCGGTGTCCACACAATAATGTAATTATTGGAGCCCCATTGTTTACGTTGATTGAGGTAAATTAGTAATTCTACCCACGACCACAGCAAGCACCAATGTCACAAGTAGTCATCACCGTCAGACATGTTACAAGTTGTGTCAAATAACAGTTCTGCTACCTCAATCGGAAATGTTTATGTAATGTTATAATATATTATTATTAGGAACATTGGAGGTTATTAATAACTTCTCTTGTGATTGTACCAAGCTTCATCCTCTCGTTTATCATTCTCTCTGTTTATACGGGGTTTTAATAATTCCACTTATTTCTTGTTTACGATATTTAACCACAAATTGTCATTATTTAATCAAGCCTATTTTATTTATACGATTCTAAATTACTCTGCCCAATAATAGGTACGTTATGTGCTTGTTTTATGATTGGAAATCAAGAAACTATTATTTGTATACATTATGTTTTAAATTATTAAGATTTTTAATCCAACTTATTTATTTATACAATTATTAATCACTATGCCCAATAATATGCACGCTGTGTGCTCATTTATGATTTGAAATAAAGAAACCAGTATTTTTATACCTTATGTTTTTAAATTATTAAGATTTAATCCAACTTATTTATTTATACAATTATAAATCACTCTGCCCAACAATATGCATGTTATGTGTTCATTTATGATTTAAAATGCAGAAGCCATCATTTTTATGAATTATTTTGATTTGAATATGATGATGTATGTCGGAAGGGAACACTGAATGCCTTGATTAGTTGTTATAGTTATGGTGAATACAGCCACGTTAATTTGCGATTGCGGGCGCGATGTATAATGAGTTTATATGTTTAAATGTTATGATGCTGACAACGATTTGATTATACTGGATGAGGTGATTCCACAATAACAGGTGTGTAACGAAGTGCGCGGGTGGGCGTCAATTACACCTGTTATTGCTTCCTCTAGTGATTCGTAAACACGAATAGCGTTCGAGCCGCCTTTGTTTACTGATAGGAATAGGTAATCGGTGTTTGGCTTTTCTAGGTAACTTGTGGTTGGTTAAATACACTGTCTTCCGTCAATTTGAATCTAGTGCGGGAATTTGATTTCACAATAACAGGCGTGTGAACGAAGTGCGCGGGTGGGCGTCAATTACACCTGTTATTGCTTCCTCTAATGATTCGTAATCACGAATAGCCTTTGTTTACTGATAGGAATAGGTAATCGGTATTTGGTATTTATAGGTAACTTAGGGTTGATTGAAAGGAATAAGCACTCCCGTGTATTTATAATGAGATTGGTTTAACAACTTTATATTATCGTTAATAATAAAATAAATAAATTACTCTGTACCGAGAATTGTACGTTTTTCGATTTATTCAAATTTTTATTCTACTTTGCGTTTTTTACAACGTTATATGCAATCGTTAATTTAATTATAAACCGACGTGAATTTATATACTCACAACCGCGAATGTCGTGTGCGTTGCCCGTGGCCGGCGCAACTTTCTTACTGATCTCGCTCGTGTGTGGCTTGTGCTTAAATAGGTTTTTTTCCGCTTCAAATCTCCACTCCCCTCACTTATCACATATCTACTGCTAAATATTCGCCCTAATCCCTTAGTTATCACGGTGATTATTAATCTTGAGTGTGGGTGTGGTATTAATGCGTTTTTAGCGCAGAGTTTTACACTTAACTTAAAGAGTTGCCATTCGAGGTGATTTTTACGTGCCTGGCGCTTGCTCGTTTCTAAGGGGCGCTGATACCCAATTTTTTTATGTGACACCACGACATGGAATCTTCCAAAACCGTGCATATGCAGGCCTCGGCTCTTGAGATATTTGGCGACGCTCTGGCGCGACTTGCGATGGCCATTTATCACATTTCACTCTGGGATTATTTGTAAATGAATTAATTTAATAATTTGGTTGTATTCATGATTTTTAAAATATGAGTCACTTTATTGCGTAAATGCGTATTATACTGGGCGTATATTTGGGCCTATTATAGTGTTATATTGAATATTAATTTTAATGGCGTTCTTTCGTATTTGCACATTAAGCATATTTCGCATTGATTGATTGATTGATGAAATTTTAAATGGTCCGCCGCATATCGGGTCAATAAAATCGCCTTTTGATTATGAGACTTCTTTCTGCCTCATCGATTCCTCGATGGTTAGACTTTCCTTCATGATAGTTCCTAATTGTGTTAGTAATTTCGTCTTCCTTTTCTACGTCAACCACCTTCGTTGCACATTTTACGAAATTAATATTGGAGTGTTTAAAATAATTCTGCACGATAGTACAGAATTTTTCATAGATTGGGGTCTCAAAGTATAAGTGATACTTTACCTTAGGCACTATGTATTCTTTAATGATTTTTAGAACTTCTTGTTCGAAGTTAGATTTGGAAAATTGCACTAGCAAACGTAATTTATTATTATTAAATAGTGTAGTTCTGTTAGGTATTGCAGGATCATAATTAACTTCGGAAATCGTTATTTGGTTATTTGCGACGTTAACTGGATATTCCGAAATGGGAATTTTAAATATTGGGTTCTCGATATTCGAGTGTATCGTTTGGTCATCGTCATTATTTTTAAATATTAAATCATTAAAATCAATATCGTCTATATCGCCTGGGCATCCGGGTTCGACTGTCATTGATTCATTTCCTCGCGTATCGATTTCACTATTATCAATTCCATGAAGGTATTTTGTGAATACGGATAATAATAATAAATGTTTAGATAAACTAAAAAGTTGCAAGTTGCCGGAATCCCCTAGGCGGGGCAAAAGAAAAAACCACTGGTTACTTCCCTGTTAACATTTTGACTGTATAAACTAAATACGTAAAATTAATTTTAGCGCAGTGCTATGAATTCAAATTAAACTTTATTTCCGAGTAAGTGTTATAAAAAGATTATCAGAAATTCTCATTTCACATTAGCCGAGCGAAATTGCTCGGCGTCTTTCAAATCAATCACGAAGCGGTCTGAAATAGGATGCAATTCCGTCTGCAATTCTCTTAGAATTACAATTTAAATAACTACCCAACTTCTCCACTCAATCTTAATTCCAGCTTCTTATAACTTTAAAATAGTAAAATTGGATGCCGCAAACGCGGCGTAAATGTTGCATATTAAAATTCTGCTGGATTGCATTATAGAATTAAATTAAATTTTAAATTTATGCTGACAGCACTGCCTTTTCCACCAGAGGGATTTTCTTGTGTACCATATAATTCCGCACTGGAAAAAATACATTGCAGTACTAAATCGCGGATAAGCTTCGAGAAAATTGGAAAGGAGGCGCGCTAGCCAACTTCCCACTGAAGGCCATAAAGCACAGATAATCGTTTTTATTGACTTCCGATAGATAAACGATTGGCCCTGTAAAGCGTCATCTCTAAATATTAGCGGATTAATGCGTCTCATTTGAAATCCTGCTTCCCGCCCTTAAACTGTCAAAGCGGAGGCAGGAAATCATCTCGTAAATGATGTGGCCCGATTTGAATATCACGCGCGTAAATCACTTAAGGCTGGCGTTCGGCTTGCGCATTAGCCTAATGCAAGCAACTGGCATTATTTAAATAGCAATATTTAAATTCAAACTACGTCCCATTATGGTCGGCATAATTTCATTTAAATTTAAAATATCCCCAGGAAGCGGTGACTGAATATTGAGCGCGTGCCACTTTATTTGTTTCGTTACAAGTTGACTGGATAACTGGAGGAACCTTCCATGAATCAATTACGTCTACTATACTTGACGCTGATAAGTGTTTCAGATTGAATGTAATGATGTGTAGTCTGTTGTAACAGACGTATCATTACATAAATCCATATTAGCAACTACAATGTTGTGTTATAGCGATCAAAGCGGGCACTACACTTGAAAGTAGTGTTTTACTATTGCATAGGTCATGTAGCTTCAAAAGCAACAATTCATTTGTTAACAATGTCAATTAGCATAATCGGTCACACTAATTTTAAATACTCATTGGCGTAATTAGTTTTTATTGTTAAATTTGGAGTGAAAATAGTTGCACAAGAATGATTCTAGTACTGAAACTTTCAGCGCAGTACCTTTGAGTCTGAAAGGTACTACGCCAACTATTCGTTCTGCAGCTATCTCTGGTATAATTCGAATACTCTAGATACAGGGTATCAATTTGAAAAGTTCCCATCGACTTTTTTCATTGAGCACATGATTTTTTTTAAATTTACTCAAAACCGATTTTTAAAATGGCATAGGTAGTGTCGTACTCCTACCCACCCTTTAAGCCACAGCCACCTCAATCTAAAAAAAAAATGGCATCCCCTTACTTATGATACATCGTTGGAAAGGTCTTGAAAAATGCTTTCCAGTCATTATTAATACAATATGATTTGATGAACTAGTTTTGGAATTAAGTGCAAATAAACTGCAAAAGTATTCAATGTATTAAATTCAAATAACATGTTAAAGTAAATGTTGGAAATGGCTTCTATTGTTTTTAAACAAAAATATAACCTACTTTCAAACTCTTCGCGAACTTTTGAAGATTTGTCTAGTAAAAGCTCAACATTCTTGTGTTATTCTTTGCCGTAATTGTTCAATAATATGCGGCTCAGTTTTCATTTATGTTTTATAAACTACAGATTTCAAGTGACCCTATAAAAAAAATCGCTGTTGAAATTAATGAAAATGTGAACGACGAAATTTATGCTAATTTGCTGGATGAATTCATTGAGCCTCTCGTACTTCAGGAGGTTGAAAACCAAACAGATGAACATGGAAATTATGAACTTACCGAAAATACATTACATTTTCAACAAGATGGTGCACCTCCTCACCATGACTTGAGAAGTTTGATCTTGTACATTACATTAGCGCTTTATTCCATTATGCAACTATTTTTCAATCTCCTGAAGATTTTTTGTTGTGACGTGTTAGTGTTGTAATAGGCAATGATAGTATTATCAACTCCTAGGACTCGTTTGAGCTTGGATGACACACCAGTGATGAAAGGGTGTCTCTTATAAGTGAGCTGATCTTGTGAGTTGTTCGAAGGAGTATTTGAACTGGGCAGGTCCCTTCGTGTCTGATGGTAAATTAATTTGTTGACCAGAGACCTTTTCTTCTTCTTTTGGTCCATTTATTCATTAATGGATGTTTGCGACAATGTGGTGCATTTCTTGACGGTTTCTGAGGGTATGAACCAAACTACCGATAGTATTTAGTCAAGTCCATTGCCTTATGTCTCTGCGCCACGACATCTTCTTCCTTCCTATTCCCCGTTTTCCTTCAATCTTGCTTTATATGATGAGTTGAAGGATATCATAATTTTAGTTTCGCATGATATGTCCTAGGTATGCAACTTTTCTTCTTTTTCTTGTGGGCTTGTGGTCAAAAGTTCGCAATCTTTACCTACTCGCCGCAGCACTTCTTCATTGGTAATTCGTGCTTTCCAAGGGTTCTTCTGTATTCTTCGGTAAAGGGACATTTCAAACGCTTCAATCTTATTCATAGCTGTTGTTTTAAGCGTCCAACCTTCCATTCCGTAGAGGGGTATCGACCATACATAACATTTAATAAGCCGAACCTTAAGATTTAAATCAAATTCAGTATTGGTACAAACTTTTTTAAACTTTATGAATGCACTTCATGCATTTGCCATTCGACATCTTATTTCGGTGTCCGATGTCCAGTTTTCTGTGAGCCATGTTCCTAGGTATTTGAATGTTTCTACTCTTTCAATTGCTAAGTAGTTGAATGTCAGCACCGCGTCCCTCCTAATATTCTGTTCTCGGGAAATAATCATAAATTTTGATTTTGCAGTATTCATGTTTAGCCCCATGAGTTTGCTGTGAGTCCCTACTCTGTTAATCAGTTCTTAGAGATCTTCTATATTTTTGGCTGTCAGCACTGTGTCATCTGCATAGCGAAAGTTGTTAATTACTGCGAAAGCTGTAATGGCCTTTTCAAGGTCCGTGAGGACTTCCAAAAATATGTTTTCATAGTATAAGTTAAAAAGGAGGGTCGACAGTACACAACCTTGCCTTACTCCTGTACAAATCTTTATATCGTTCGTAGTTTCATTTCCAATTTTTATTTTGGCTGTATGGTTCTTGTACAAGCTTTCTATGCATCGTATGTCTTTCTGGTCAATGTCTGACCTCTTAAGTATGTCGAAGTATGTTTACGATGTTGTACTCTGTCGAACGCTATCTCAAGTCTATGAAGCATAGACATAAATTTTTCTTTTGGTTTTGGCAATTTTGTACAAGAACTTGTATTGAAACTAAAGCTTCTCTTGTGCCCAGTCCCACCCGGAAGCCTGTCTGTGTATCGCTGATTGCATTTTCGCACTTCTTGTATATTCTTTGATGTATGATTTTTAGAAATAGTTTCAAAGTATGACTCAACAGGCTATTAAGTCTGTTTTCTTCACATTTTTTGGCATTTATTTTCTTAGGCATAGGAATGAACGTCGATGTCAGCCATTGGGTGGGATATTGATCAGTGTTATAGATTTTGTTAAAGATTTTATGCATCACGTTTATGCATTTTTATCGAGGAGTTCAAGTATTACCGACGTAATTTTGTCTAATTTTTTGCAGTGTTTACAGCTCTCTTAATTTTATCTTTACTAATTGACGGGCCCGTTAGATTGTTATCAATCTCGAAGATATTATTGTTATTGTTTGGTCTTTCGTCTGCCAAAAGACTCTTAATATATTGCCCCCAAATTTTATTTTTATCTTCTGCATCTAGTATTTTCTCGTTGTTTTGATTAATTAGCATGGCGTCGTTGGATTTTCTAAAAACTCCCGCTCTTTCTTTTAGTTTCTTGTGCAGGTTGAAGTCGTCAGGCAATATCTGCAATTGTTCGATTTCTTTGCATTTGCTAGCGAGCCACTCATTTTTCGCTATTTGAATCTTACTTCTAATTACCTTCTGTGCCTCTTTGTATTTAGTTCCATCGCCTTGCTTCTCAAGTTAAGAGACCTCGGAAAACCATTATTGGTTTTTGGTTATTGGTTATTGGATATAATATATCAAACAATGCTTTCAGGTTCCTACAGACAAATAAAGGGTGACATATACGTTCAATCCCGATTTGTATGGCAACAATCATATTAAGTTTTACATTTAATGGGCCATGTGAATTGTAATTAATGAATCTCTCCGAGCTGGTTAATTTTCTATACCAATCCATTATGATGGTATTATTTGATTGGCGAATAATTTTGGTGTCAAGAAAAGGTATGGTGTTATCCGCTTCCGTGTCAACTGTAAATTGGAGATGTTCGTTGAAGCTATTAAAGATCGTGACCGTGTGGCCCACCATATCGGATGGAATCGCCAAAAGTAGATCATCCACATATTATTTAATGATGAGTGGTTTAAAGGGTAACCTGTCGATCACCTCGTCCAGAAGAGAGTCCATCGCAATCGGGGCCAACACAGGACTCAGTGGGTAGCCCACAGGCATGCCAAAGATTTGGTCATAAAATTGGTTATAGTAAGAAAAAGAATTGTACCTACTTGATGGTAAGCGCGATTAGGTCAATGAAGTCACCCTCATCAATGTTAGTATAATAAGGTGAAACCTAGTCTTAATTTCGTCTGTCACCAGGGACATGGGATATAACACGGACATGACCTATAGTTCCTCTATTACCAGAGATTTTCTATTACCGGTAAAACGGTAAATTTGCGATTGCTTTACCGTTTTATTACCGGTAATATGTGAAAAAATAAGAAAACAAAAACACACCCTATGTTAAATTAAAGGAAAGCATTACAATACTGCAAATATATTTTATTAAATAGAAACAAACATTTTATTTATAAACGCTAAAAAAATAATAAAACTAAAAACTTAGATCGTAACAACCGCCTACTCTATTATCATTTTAGTAGTATTTTGAATGTTTTTTTTATATTTTTTGTTTTAAAAAGAAATATTTTAGGAAAACTATTACTGTTATATTATTACTATTACCTATGTTTTCATCGGACACCCTAGATCTGATTTTTGTGCAAACTCGGCTCGCAATGGAAAATGTTCGTTCGTTTTCTGTAGAAGTTGGCTTAAGGGGGTAGGATATCATTTGTACGCCGTGAGTGGCCGCCCAGGCGGCTCTGATAGTTTGTGCGAGTTTGATTTGTACCGAGACGTACTTCGTTAGAACTCGGCTAGATCGGGCTGCCTTCAAGGTTAACTTTCGCAGTTTGTATGAACACCTGCATTGCCTTATGCCGCTCGCGTCGGCATACTTCCGTATTGTTTTTTTTTTTTAGGATATCCCCGTTTCATTAGGGACTTGCAGACTCGCTCCGCCAGCACTAAAGTTCGTATTCCTACATCTGATGAGAATGATTAAATTTTTTTTTTTTTGTGTGATAGTTAAATGTGCTTTTATGCTTAAATTGCAAGAATTTCGGCTAGCATTTCGTCATTACTTTCATCACTATAAATCTTTGAATACATTGTTATTTGAGAACGAAGACTTGGATCACGGTATTTTTTTAGAAATAATTTTACTTTTACCTAAATTCGATCCGTTACTAAAATGGTATTTATCAAAAGTCACCTTTGCCAGTAAAAACCTAAAAGATGTTATAGATAGAGGCAAACATCTTTAGAAAGATGCAATTTAATAATACTAATATATGAGCCGTTGGACACCACAGTGGTGTAAGTCTATTTTTTTCTAAATTCAGATAAGTCCAGAAATATGCAAGGAAAACATCTCTAGTATATTTCTGGAGTGTCTGAATTACTTATTATTATTATTATGAAACTTACTTACACCACTCTGGTTTTCAAAAGCTCTTATAATCTACCATATCTCAAATAATTCTGTCTACAGGGAATTTAATTAGAAACACTATATTGTGAGAAATAAATATTGCAATCATATATATTTAAAAAATGGACACTACTCGGAACATTTCTCAAAAAGATGAGTGCTGACTGCTCAGTCATTGTACAATATATTAGTATTGAAAAGCAAGTCATCTACATGAGAAGAAATGTTGAACCACATTTCAGATTAACAAGAGCAACTTCATCAATATTAAGGGAGTAATTAAGTTCAGAGACAAATGGTCTTCTATACCTATAATGTATTTTTCGTTATCTTTTGTATCTTATAAAAACTAATCTCAAAATAAAATGTTCTACTGTTTCACTTGTGTGGCAGACACTAAATGATAAACAAAACCTAAACTGAGGATAGCAATCAAATGCATATGTAACCACACAGAAAATTGTATCAGAACCGGAGACATAATCACAACGAAATTTAAAACCACAAAAGGATTGAGACAAGGGGGTGGACTAAGCCCCATTTTGTTCATAATAGCAATGGATGAAACTATGAAGAAGATTAAAACCAAGATAAAGAAAACAATGACAGGATACAACAAACTAAAACCCACAACAATAACTGAATGTATTTTCGCAGACGATGTGGTAATCATGGCACAAAATAAGAGAGACTTATTATTATTAAATACAAATATATCAAAAACAAAGGTAATGAAAATAGGAGAAACTAAAGAAGCAATAAGCATTACAATTAACAACGAGAAAGTAGAACAAGTAGAACTCATACAATTCTTAGAACAAATTATTGATAGGAAAGGGAATATGGAAACCGAAATAAACAACAGAATACAAGCAACGACAAGAACCTTTCACACAATTAACAAAATTATACTAAACAACAAAAAAATATCCCAAAAAACAAGCTTATAATGTACAACGTACTATTTGTACCTACCCTACTATACGGCTGTGAAACGTGCAAAGCAAAATCAGATGTTGTGCAGACAACAACCAAACAATGAAGATATGGGAAACAAAAATAACATCAAATACAAGAGTCGGAAGAAGACCAAAAAAGAAATGGGGCAAAAATATTGAAAAAATATTAAATAAGAGAGGGATAACCAATGCACAAGTGAACGGGAACTAAATGATAAAAGAAAATACATGAAGGGAAGATAACACCACCTCAACACCCGAAAGGGTAAAAGAAGAAAGATTATAACAAAAAAATATGTTTGATGAATTATTTCACATATGTTTTGCGTTTTATAATTGTAATGCTCAAATGGGAGTTACATCCATGCACATTGCACATACCACATGGATGTTTTTTGTGCAGAATGTTTTTATATTATTATTATTTTACATTTATTGGGTCCAAGGGTTTCCTGGCCTGATAACTAATCGCCTTATATTTATTACATATTTTGGAAATCAACTTATTTCTGAAACGTTTCGTATGTGCAGCATGCCAAATATATGTCGAATATTCAAGGTACCGGGCCACCGCACCGAGCGCAACAACAATGGTTGCGCAACAACAGCGGTTGATTTGTCGAAACATTAGACCTTGAGGCACTTAATTTATTGTTACTATAACCAAATGCAGTTACTTACATTTTATTTTTAGATGAGCAAAGAAAGGCAGGGCGAAATTTTAAAATGTACTATAGGGCAGTATGAAAATCCTATATACAAGCGTGAGAGATCTTTTCGTCTCACTGCCTCAAAATTTGGTGCTATCATGCTATTTGGTGCTGTCATTCATAAGTCAAATCAATTTTAGCACCAACCAACTTTTTAAGTGAAGCCATGGAGTATGGAAAAATTAATGAAGAAGTGGCTGTACAAAAATTGGAAGAGAAATTAAATATTAAAGTCCAACCAAGTGGTGTATATGTGGACCTCATTCATCCATTTCTTGCTGCTTCGCCAGACGGTATACAATATGTTAGCGGTCACTTCTCCCAAGTCAACCACTGGTTTGTCAAGATAGCGTTTCTTTATTTCTTTACCACTATTTCACAATCCTTTACAATACTTTACAACCTATCTACCACACATCCCGTCACGTCCTACTCTCTCCACACTACTTTTCACCCTTCCCCCTCCTCTTTCTGCGTCTCCACTGCTCCCAACCTATTTGCCATCCATGCTGACGCTATCAAATATATTCGACATTAAATTTCGAAATTTATTAGTTGATGTTAATTCGATAATAATTGAATTTCAATTGTAGGATTAGTAGGAGACGATACTTTAGTAGAGATAAAATGTATCCCAAAATTAAAAGATTTAAACATATCTTTAAAAGAAGCAGCACTGCATAAAAATATATGCTTAGAATTTAAAAATAATCAGTTAAGCCTGAAAAGGCATCATGATTACTATTTTCAGGTATTCGTTATCATGATATATATATATATATATATATATATATATATATATATATATATATATATATATATATATATATATTCCTTTGATACAAGATAATTAATTTCCTATTTCCAGGTCCAGGGGCAATTAAATATATCAAAAAGGAAGTTATGTTATTTTGATGTTTTTATTAATGAAGAAACCGATATTTATATAGAGGAGATAAGAAAAGATGATACATTCTGGCAAGATACAATGCTGGAAAAGCTGAAAAGCTAGTAAGGTTTTATATGCATTGTATTTTGCCAGAAATGTTTCGAGGAAATTAAAAAAAAAAAAAGAAATGTGAGGATCCGGATTATATTAAAGATGCACAAAAGTTGCAAATTGAAAAAAAAAGAATAAAGGCATACATTTTAATTGTTATTTTTTGTTTCCTATATCAAATTGCGAATATTAGGTATTATATTACTATAAGGTGTATAATAAAAAATCTACAATTATAAAGTTAGTACTGACAACAATATTATAAGGAGAATAGTTATAGATATTACTAAATTTAAACCTGATGTATCTCCGTAATAATTGTGTAAGAAAATTGCTATAAATATTAATTTCAATACCAATTGTTCATATTAATAAATATATGGAGAAAGACGATTGCTATCTACATTACTTTGTTTTATAAGTTATTGTTCTTGAATATGTTGAATATTAGTTCATTCATCCTGTGGCACTACAACCCTATGTGGATCTTGGCATCCTCCTTTCAGAACACTCTGTCCTTGGCAACCTCCCTCCAACTTCTGACCTTCATTATGGTTTCTTTGGCCTATTTATTTAAAATTTGATTTATATAATAATTTCAATTTAATATTTATTAATGATTAAAATCAATTGATTTTAATTAATCCCAACATACGTATGCGTAGCTTTACAAATTTCCAGTATAAAAATAATCACAGCAAATCATCTCTGCCCGCTTTATTTTCACTGTTTGCCGCTCACTTGAAACATGAACTGAGCGGAAATTGCGGCTTCGCTCGAAGGAGGACTTTTTTCCCGCCGTCATTAACAAACTATGTAAAAACTGTTTTATTCAGCAAGTAAAAGCAAATTATGAAGTACATCCATTATTTACATATCTACAGTTAATAAATTAACCCAAAAGAATGATATTAACGAAAGTAAATTCCGCCGCGCCATCTAACCGGTAATGCCTGAACTGTTTTGTTCTCGCGCCGTACTCAAATCGTCTGAGGTTGCACCAAATTAACGGAGCACGCGGGACACTTGATCTCAAAAACCAAAAAGTTTATAAAAACATATTTGACGGATTCTTGAAGTACCTTATGTAAAGGGTGTCTGGATAGATTTTAGTTGATTTATATTAAATACGTCATATACTTATCAAAATTAAAACTTTAAGTTCAAAAGATTTTTTTTTCAAAAAGTTGTCCAGACACAGTCTATATATATTGAAATACAGTACAGAAAAAAAAATCATAAATATTAATTATCTTCAGAGATCAACTGTCCACAGTCCGAGGCGGCCCGATTCCCCAGCCTTAATAGTTTTTAAAGCTCCGAACAAATGTGTGAGCATATGGCTTTTTTCCCCAGACACTTCAAAGAATGAAAACTCCTTGGGAAGATATTGTATATATTGTCCCATTGGCTTAGCGGAATCCATAGCTGTTGAAATTGCATTTTCGAACAGAGATTTCAAATCATTTATATCGGTTACATTTTCCTGGGCTTCACTTTGTTCTACTGGTATTGCTGATTCAACTGCTTCATCTGGTTTAAATAACCTTGGAATCAATTTCTTGCCAAAGGTTACAGTCGCGCTTCTTGAACAGTAAGCGACAATTGCGTTTGGTTCTTCGACTTTATTCCCTAAAATATATATTTATGTTTAGTATATCATTTATGTGGAATATTATAAAATATTAGCTATGGTATACACACAGCAGTTTTTCACCTAATAAAACAAAATACTAATAATTAAATAGAAAATCGCAACATTTATTTGCTTATTCGTAATACCAGTTAGTTATGAAGCTAGTACATTTATAAATGGTGCGCTAATTTCCTTAATTACCAGTGATGACAATTGAATCGTTTATTTCAGAAACTGGTCAAGTGCACCTTTTCAAATTGTTGAGAAGCAAAGATATACATTATATTTCAACAGATTTTCGCTTGAAAAAATTTCTAGTATTAGTAACAACTTCCCGAAGTTGATGCTGCCTGTAATTAAATTATATTATTTCTCCCTAAATTGTAAAAAAATATTGAAAATATTTCAGTTGACTCGTTTCTGCAAGAAAATAAGATTTTAATGTAGAAACATATATTTTTAATGGTAATTTCAAATATTTTTTTGTGGTATTATGATTTTTAACAAACAAGACACTAGTATAAACTATATATTTTTTATTTGAATACAGAATAAAATACAAACTTTTCCCTGTTTTCATTAAAATACAATAAAGATTATTTCGTCTTTAATTAATTTCTTCTTTCAACAATACAAAAATATTAAATGAAATCGACGAATCGTTGTTTGCACATACGTTGTGCATAATAATTCAATTTTGGAACTGACACTTTTGGCTAAAAATATTGAATCATCATTTCTGGCAAGTGATTCTGCTGCAATTCGTACATGTGATATTGTTTTTTTATGTTGCTCAAATATACGTCATTGATACAGGGTAACAGATGAACACTATTGAAATAGTTTAAAGTTGACTGCTAAATATCTCTCGATCATCGGATCAATAGAATTCCATCTGGTTTTTACATCCATTTTTAATTCTTGTTCTTTGCCTTGGGCAGATTTTATTTTTTGTTGTAAAAAATCACTTTTTAAAGGCGATCTCCTAAAATATTTTATAACGACAGTCAAAGCTTGCAACTGAATAAACAAATTTAATTTTTTATCTGTTTCAGACTCCATTTTAAATTCTTCAAAAATTGTATTGTCATTCTCTGCTACCGTTAAGCCATCGTTTTCGCTATCATTGTCACTATACTATACTTCATGTTTTCTCAAGTTTTGATCGGAATCTGATTCAATAATATTATCAACATGTTTCTGAAGAACTTTGTCACTGCCAAATGTAACACTTGATTTATACGCAATACCTTTCAACAGGACTTTCTCTGTTATATTTTTGCATTTCTGCTGCACCGTCATTGATGGAGCAGACAATATGATGGAGAATATCGATGTTAAACTCATTTAGCTGGGTTCTTATAGTCTCCTAAATTATTTTTTCAGAACATGTTCCAGTGATTCTAATTAGATCAATATTGCACCGTTCATCCTCACTATAAAAAACAATACGGCAATATCTTCTATTCTTGATACTTGTCCATTCATCCACAGATAGAGAAAATCGTTTTCCAATAGAAATTTTAGACTGTAATTGTTGAATTACTTTTATATTTGTTTGATTGTAATATAATTTTAATAAATTCATCGTGCCAGTTGAATTCTTCGGCAGTTGGTAACCAAGTTTATTAATACTTTGTCGAATAAAAGACAAGTTGGTTACAGCACAACAAGAGAAATGAAACCATCTAGAGCATCTAATCTAGAAACTATCTCTTCTAAGGACTCTCGTTGAAAATTATTTGAAATTAAACATTTCGGATTTTTAGTGCTGGGAGCAGAAGAACAATTGGCTTCACCTTCATCAGTTTTATTAGTCTTTACCAAGATTTGATGTACAAGTTTAAGATGCGAGATCATACCACTTGTTGAACCACTATTATTAATCACTATTAATCACATTTAATGCACTTTTTACACAACTTGCATACTGATTCTTTCTTGCTATTTTTACGTTTTTCGAAATGTTCCCATACATTTTAAGAACTTGGCATATTCTGAAATAATTTTTCGCTTTGTATTAATTCTGCTGTCAAATAAATGTAAAATGTTTATTATTGTTTGTAATTTTTACTTTGTAGCTAATATAAAAATCGCCCTTATAGTTTTAATACAACAAACTTCTAGTTTTACTGTACACGTAACTTGCTAAAATTGACTTGGTAAAATGCGTGCGAATCGCACGGTGCGAAATTGAACTGATGAATTCAAAGCGATTCTACATATACACTGCCCCATGTAAGGATACGCATGACGCAAATAATTTGAAATTGCGAATAACACTAAAATACAAATAATCTGCAAAGCAGATTTTTTTCGAAATTACCGGTAAATTTCAAACACTATTACGGGTAAACGGTAACGTAAAAATAGCTGATAATTACCGGTAAACGGTAACGGTATTTACCGGTAGAGGAACTATAACATCACATCTCTGACCATTTCTGATATCCCCTTAGTGATAATCGAATTGGCATAACCCTGTATAGGATCTCTAGCTGACTCTATTCTTGCTACACGGTGGAACAAAACCTCTGGTAACTTGATTAGATTTAAATATACAATCGTTTTTAGCTTATAAAATAGCAAATAGATGCAATAATAGATCTTATAGTATATATAAGCGAGTAATATTATTTATGCCAATTTATTGCAAACAAAACCGAATTAAATCTGCAAGTGAATCAACCACACAGAAAATATAAACAAGCTATCATCTTGTAGATAGGATGTGTATCGGTTAAACGGATTATGACGAAGTGTATTTGATTCGAAGTTCGCGCCTGTAAATCTGTCGACGCGTGGGAGGCAATGGCACCTACCTATCCTCGCCTGCTTGTTTAAATTTAAATTTCTCCCCGAGGAAATGATAAATCGGCGGGACAAAGCCTCGCCGTTGTAATACGTAAATTTAACGCCGCTACGTTTCGCATGGAAGAATAAACAATGTTATATTTTCGTCCATTATGCCATTATGCGGGGCGACATAAATTAGAGCTTTTAAGTATAATTATTTACGCCGAGCGCTAAAACTGACGTACCTATATATAAATCAGCGACTTTGTGCTTAAAATATGACGAATAGCGCGGCGTTTTTTTTGTGACGTGCAGACAGCGAGTCGCTGCCTCGTATGCTGCATGTCCGGAGACGAGGTGCGAAATGGCGCGAGTGCGATTTATTGCCACTCGCTATCACAACGGCCGCGGCGAATAGCCAATTTAACTTCCTCGATTCGCTCTTTAAACGACCCCTAAGTGATTTAAAAAAAAACTTTTCCCATTCGCTCACGGCCACCTCCTTAATTATCACCAGTAAAATACAGAAAAACTCCCACCGCCCTCTCATATCTCACCGAACGACCGCCAAACTCCCAACGGCCCACACAAAAAAAAAATCTTAAGATGTAAATAAAAATAAAGACTGAAGAAGCCTACGAATTCCGAGGGGTGCATAATAAAGTATCTTGATTCTTCGTGGCTGCGCGGCGGCCTTCTGGGACATTTACGGAATTTTAAAGAGCGACGAATTTGTTCGCGTAATGGCGTCAATCCGTTTCCGTATTCCCAGGGCGGCCCGACCCTCAAACGGGCGGCCCATGGCCCAAGAACAATAGGAGAGTTAATGGCTATTGCCTGGATGGACGGACTTTATCGGCAGCCTGTAGGAACGGGTTGGACGCGATCGCCTTTTGTTTCGCCACCCTCGGTATTTGAACCGGGAACAATTAAACGATCATGGAGTCAAAGCTTAATTGATTAATCTTGATAGAATCCAGCAAATTAAGACTAATTGTTCCTAAAATGGACGTATTTTAGTATGTGGTTATCAATTTTATTTACAGAAGCATTTTTATAATTTGAAATACTTTATATGAGCATGGCCCTCCCTAACACAGATAAAATTGCAAATAGTTATGTAATAGTTTATGATTAACAACAGAAGACAAACCAGAAAACCAGACGAGCGAGAGAAATTACGAACAACAAGTAAAACCAAAAATACAGGATCAGCAGAAACCAACAATCTAAAATTCCAGGGAAAAAACGAAAATACAGAGAAAATCTGGCTATGCCTAACATGAGTGAACAGCGAAACAACAAATAATGACATAAAAAAATACATAGTGAATAAAACCAACCTAGAAGAAGAAAACGTAACATTAAAGGAGAACACAACCACATACAACACAAAATATTATCAAGTAGGAGTCCCCCTATCAGATAAAGAAGAAATATATAAATGCGATTGTGACGTGCCTGAAGGGTTATCAGCGCGTTAGGCCGCGGAGCGAGTGGAGGGTCCCTTCGAAGCAGCGACGAGGGCCAGGCTCTCGGTGTCGGAGAGTGGGGGGGTTAAAAAAAGGCTCCACGTAATTTTAACTTCGCCACTACTTCGTCGCAAAGGGGGGCTCCATCTTACCTGCGTGGGTTGACGGCAGACAGTCAGCGAAGTTCAGAAATTACGAACTGTCGCAACGGCTGACCATCTGGCGCCCACACCACCAGATTTAAATCTCGCAATGAGAATAGGAAGTTAAACTGAAAAGAATGCCCGATTGAGAAAACGTGGGGGGAACAAAAAATAACAGGTGTGAATTTTGTGGTGTAAAATATCTGCGTTTATTCACACAAAAGACAGGACACCGTGCCTACGCTTCCTGAAAGAAATCCCTCCGTCCGCAACCTTATCACGCTGGGTCCATCCGATTCGGCCGAATCCCGCGAACACGTAATCGCGCGATGCGAAGGGCCGTCGGAGCCACCTTTTTCTTACAAAAGCGCAAAACACGTACGGCACGAAACACGCAACGCAAATTTTACACAAAAGAAAAAAACGATATATCAAACGAAATTGAAGCAACAAATGAGAACAAAAAAATATATAAAGATCTGGCCTGTGTTCCTCGTGTGCGATTTCGCTGGCGGTTCTGGGCTCGGCTCTCGAAACTGGAGGCCGCCACTAGCTGCGGTCTTCAGATAACTCTGGCAGGCTGGTCGTCGCCCCTAGCCAAGAACCTGGCTGGCTGGGTTACCTCAGCCCTTACCCAAAAAACGCTCTGATGTTTTGAGCGTGTGGAGTTGGAGTCGTACAGTACCCTCCCTTGCCTTGTGCCTGGTGCCGTCAATCCCTCGTAGGGTGGTTAAAGGAGGACACATTTTATATCCCGGAAACCGGTTGGTGATATACCAAAGAAAAACTGTAACCTCGTGGCACGTCTGCACTCTAGGGAAGGTGACTAGCTTCTCCCTCATGGTAGCGTCTCGCGACGATTTTTAAAAATCACGCATAACGGAAACACGTCACGTTTAAAAATACGTGTGCGTGCGGTTGCCTACGGTGGAGGTCCAGGCGAGCAATTAATAATAAGACAGTTTCCGTCGGAGGCAAAACCAGACCGTTACAGTCCGAAAGGGGCAATTTCTGTCCGAAAGGAGTCAGATACTACAGATACAGATTCAACTACGACAAACTTTTTTTAGAAAAGTAAAACCGAACAGCACACAGTAGAAAAACAAACAAAACAACAAAAGTCACATCGAGAAAAAAAGGAAATCATTATATACCACCTAAACGCAAGATCCATAAAAAATAAATGGGAAGAAATTGAAACCATACCAAACTTTACATCAAAACCCACACATTATAACATTCAACGAGATATTGCTAAAGAAAGAAATAAAAACACTACATAACATGAAGGGCTATAACCCAAAATATAATTCCAGAAAAGAAAAAAGATTATAATATTCAACGAAACATGGCTAACGAAAGAAATAGAAACACTTCATAACATGAAGGGCTATAATCCTATATATAATTCCACAGAAGAAAAACGTGGAGGGGGCTCTAGCACACTCATAAGAAAAGACATACCCTACGAAATTAGAATGAAAAAAACCAAAAACCAAACTTTAATTGTAAGGACTATACCAGCATAAAAATTAAAAAAAAAAAATTGCAAACAACGACATAATGACCCGTTTTTTTTGCATCTGAGTGTATAAACCACCCCAAATAAAATACGAAATTCTAGAAAAAACACTAAAAGAACATATAACAAACATAAATAAATCATATAATGATTTAAATAGGTGACACAGACATAAACATAGCAAAAAAACGAAACAGCAAAATATATAAAGCATCTCTAATAGACAGAGGATATAATATCATAAACAAAATAAGCAATAAACACACTACACACATAAACCCAAACGGAGAAAACAGCATCATAGATCACGTCAAAACCAATATAGAACGAAAAAATATACAAATAGATATACTCCCCATCAGCATATCAGATCACAGCCCAATATTAACAACACTAAATACACAGAAAACAAAACAACCCTACAAAATATTTAAACAAACAAGGACCGACCAAAAAAACCATTCAAAACAAAATCAAGGAAACGAAACAAAATAGAGAACTTCAAAGACCTGTCCACGGAAATACAAAAAATCATACAAAAATCCCAAGTAACACTCGAAACCAAAAGAAGACATGAAAATCCTTGGGTAACAAAAGAGATAATAAAAAGCAGCAGGACAAGAAATGAACTATATAATAAATACCAGAGAGCTATCGAAAATACCCGAATAAAAACAGAATATCACTCACAAAAAAAACCACAACCAAACTAATCAAAGAAACAAAAAAGGAATATTACAAAAACAAAATGAAATAAATCAGCCAAGACCCTGCAAAAACATGCAACATCATAAACGAAATCACAAACAGGAAAACAAACAAATGCACGGACATTCAACAAATGAAAGACGAAAATAACCAAACGAAAACGAACAAGAAGGACATAGCAAACATAATTAACAAATATTTTGCAGAAATCGGAAAAAAACTGGCCGCTAAATTGCGCAACAAACCATCGCATCCTGACCCTGCAAAAACATGGAGAATCATAAACGATATCACAAACCGAAAAACCAATAAATGCACGGACATACAACAAATAAAAGATGCAAATAACGAGCCGAAAACGAACAAGAAGGACATAGCAAACAAAATAAATAAATACTTCACAGAAATTGGAAGAAGCCTCGCCAATAAACTATACAACTCGCCAACACACACAACTCGCATGCAAGATAACAGATATATAAAACCTACAACTAAGCAAGAAGTAAAAAACACCATAAAAAAAACTGAAAAGGAACAAAGCCCCTGGATTTGACAAAATAACTAATAACATAATGAAACAAAACAGCACCACCCTCACGCCAATATTAACAAGATTAATAAACAAAGCACTCAGAGAGGAGAAGTACCCCGAATACTTGAAATTAACCAAAATAGGACCAATTTATAAAAAAGGCGACAAAGAGAACGCCAGCAATTATAGACCAATTGCACTTACATCAGCATTAACGAAGGTATTAGACATCATAATAAAAAACAGACTAGAACAACACCTAGAAAACAACAACCCAATTAACAACCACCAACACACTTACCAGAAAGGCAAACGAACATTGACAGCAATAACGGAGTACCTCATAGAAGTCACACAACAACTAGACACGAATAAAACAGCAATAACGACTTTCATAGATATGAAAAAAGCGTACGACACCATAAATAGAGACATACTAGTAAATAAACTCACATCCATAAACACACCAACAAAACTTAGAAACATAATACACTCCTACCCAAAAAAACGCCCTCAACAAACCTGCATAGAAGACGAAATAAGTGATACACTAGAGCCCGAATACGGACTTCCACAGGGAGGAAACCTTCCACCCTTACTATATATAATATATACAAACGATATAACCAACCTAATCCTGCATGGCGAACTATACATGTACGCGAACGATATCTGCATCACCCACTCAAACAAAGACATAAACAAACTTGAAAAAATAGCAAACAAAGACCCCAAAAAGCTAACCAAATGGTGCGAGAAGAACACATTAACCATCAACGAACAAAAGTCAGAATATATAATATTCGGCAGAAACAAAGAAGACAAGAAAATAAAACTATACATAAAAGGAGAACAACTAAATGAGATAAAGAAAACAAGATACCTAGGTTTAACAATTACAAACAATTTGACATGGTACGAATACATAAACAACATAATAAAAATAACGCCAAAATAATATATATTACCCGAAGAATAAAAAATATAATACCAACACACCTCAAGAAAATTATATACCACTCCTTATTCAGTGCAAATACCAACCTCCTAATAAACATATGGAGCAACACCACCCAAAAAACATAAACAAACTAAATAGACAACAAAATAAACTCCTAAAGACCCTGTATAATATTCCTCATCGACCACCAACGGAAATAGTCCTTAATGAAACAAACCAAACAAATATCCAACAACAAATAAAGACACACAACCTAATACTAATACACAAAATAAAAACAAACATGCAAATGCAACATAAACCTAACAACCAACAAAGCCATACACAAACATAACACAAGAAAACACAATGCAATACGACTGAGCAAACACAAACCGAGACACAACAAATAACAGAGAAAGCCATCAAACAATACAACAACTTACCCGACCCAACAAAAACGTTTAACATAAAAATATTCAGCAATACTCAAAACTACGAAAATATCGCAACAGCTGACCATCTAACGCCCGTTACTAGATTTGAAATATCTCAAAGAGAGAATTGATACTGAATAAATAAAAAGGAAGGTAAATTTGAAATGACGAAAAATAATTTACGAAAATTATTGAGAGAAATCGGGGTAATAAATATTCTGAGCTTTGCGGTGCAAATAAATTGTGTTTATTTAAACACACATAAAATGGCGGATACCGTGCTCTGCTCTCACCTAGAAGAAAATGTGTCCGCTCTGAAAGTAATTACGCCGCGTTTGGTGAAATTTCGTCGCGTTTGGCGTTAATTTGGTCCAAATTAACCGAATTTGGACCAAATTCCGCAGCCACGTATCGCGCAATGTAACTACTCAAGGAAATACCTCTTTTACACAAATATACACACAAGAAAGATATAACATTTAAATTGAAGCTTGAAAAAAAACTAAAATTTAAACTGTGATGCCTGATGAGTGACTTTGCAAATTGAATGAAGTTAAATAATAGAGATTTTTTAGGTTAAAGTAGTATCCACACATAGTTTCAATTTAAATAGAGATTTAGTGAGACAAATAGTGAAAAGAAAATAGGGGATTTTATAGTCTGTTGCGGAAGCTCTAGAAGACTCCGTCGGTCTGCGGCGACCGCGTTGATGACCTCGGTGCGCTTGCCTCCTCGCTTCACATCAAATAGTGTTATACAAATAGTGTTATACAAATAGTGAAAAGAAAATAGGGGATTTTATGGTCTGTTGCGGAAGCTTTAGAAGACTCCGTCGGTCTGCGGCGACCCCGTTGATGACCTCGGTGCGCCTGCCTCCTCGCTTCACATCAAAGCTTCGTCCACGCAGGCGACGGAAGGCGTTCGATCGCAAACGACCTCACAGACATCCTTCCTTAAAGGGTTTAGAGCTACACCGATGATAAAGGCTTGGCCTCTGCCCAAAACGCCTAAAACCACGGGGTGCATTAGTAAGATCGCCACCACATGTTTCACAAAAAAATGTGTCCCGTTTGCTCTAATTACTTACTCTTTAGGTGTTTCCCGAGCGTATTCAATCGACTCTCAGCCTTGTACGCAGTGTTTTAATCCTCCAGTGGAGATGTTAGGGTGCACACGATTAAATTCCGGAACCCGGTTGCGGTAATATAACCAACAAATATCGTGGCACGCCTTCACTGTACACTTGACTGCTTGTCGATTCAAAGTGGCCGTCGGCACGCGATTCGCTGCCAGGGGCTCGTGGCGGAAACGGAAACCGCATTTTAGGTACCGCTGCGACGCAAAACTTTCTCCTCTCCTTACCTTGATGTATCCCTGCCGAACCTTAAAGGGAGCTCACTCATTAACCTGTGCCGGTAGCCTTTAACGACAGTGGAGAAGGCGTGGATTAAGGTGTTAAATTAGGGCACCACACAATTACCGAGTCAGCGGAGGGTGAGCTTCAACGGCCCTTGCAATTGTGAGCAAGGATAGCTGCGGCTCCTGAAAATGGTTGGTTCGACCAAAACAAACGCGACAAACTGAACTGTCAAGAAGGAGTTTATTAAATTCTCAATCTCGAACAATATCACACTACAACAAACATGTACATTTGGTGGGATGATGACGCGAAGGGTGTAAAATATGGGGTGAGAGGGTGGCTGTTAGTCCGAAATCCGCTCTGCGGCGGTGTACTCTACAAACGCTCGCGATACGGAAGTACGTACGTGCGGCGCCGCGCGAGATCACCGAATCGCGTGCTAACAGGCGATCTTTGCCTACAAAGCACCTACAAAGCGAAATCAACGGTTTTTTAAAATTATTAATAAGCAACTTCAGAATCTTGTGAAAACTTTAATAAATGAGAAGTTCGATATCTTAAATTCCCAATTTCCTGTATCTCTCTGCAACACTTCAGTGTCAGCACATCGTCCAGTGTGACGACAACTCTCACTGAGAGGCAAAGTAGTGATGTTCGAAGACCATTATCAACTATGCCAAAGTTTAATGATCTGAAGTTACCCAAAGAAACTCGAGGCCGCCACAATGAATGCAATTGGTAAATTTGCTTTATTGCATGTTCGTATAATAAATACTACAATTAATACAAAGAATTGACTTTAGGGCTCATCAAGTAATCCAAATCTTCCGACTCTGCTTCTTCCTCGTACTGTAGAAGAATCTATGTTTGTATCACCACGCTGCAGAAATTATATGCAACAAGTTGGTCTAGGCAGAAGTCATTCTTCATGCACTTCCAGTGGAGCTGGTGAAAACATGGTGAAAATTATAGAAAGCCTTCCAGGAAAACAGCGGTAACAAGTTGTTACCTCAGTCATGAAGAAAATTTCAAATCGAAATTTGAAAAATGATAACATAAGCTGTAATTTCCAAAATGTTGAAGTAAATCTAGCTACTAGTGGATCTAGTTAAAAATTGGTCTTAAATACAAAACCTGAAAGAGAATTCGAATGTAAAGTAGTTTTTCGAATCAATTCTCTTGATAACTTTCGAGCAAATTCTGGTTCGTCGTCCAACCATATGAAAAAACTTACAAATTTTCTAGATCCCACGAAGGTTACAAGTCTGTACCAGCATATCATCGGAATCATACTGCGAAGAAATTCAAAATATTAGAAGACATGTGAAAATCCGATACCTTTGCTTTTACTGTTGAAGGTGATACGAACAAAGAATTGAGGCCTGTTGTTTGGGCAGATGCGGAGAAGCTATTAGAATCAGTTTTAAATGCAGGAAATCAAACCTGAAATTATGTAATAAAAATTATGACAAGGGTTCTTTAAATTCTGCATGACTATCCTCCCCGAAAACGACTCTCCTGTTCTCGATTGCTGTAAATAACACCTGTTGCATAAGTTTTGGGATTTTTTTTAATGCTTTACGTGTCGTAATAAAACAATTACATCTGGTCAATTATGGAGAAACATATTGCTAGGGATCTTGTCATTTTGTTTGACATTTCACATTTTTGCCTGAACTTTGCGAAATGGCATATAAAGTAGATATTCAAAAGTTCATCTACAACTTAGTTGAACAGCTGCCGAAAGGAGATATAGTGAATAATCTATTTTGTGGGCAAAATATTTCAAAAAACACATCCTTTTTAAGTGAAATACTCGGTGAAATATGTCTTCGCAGAAAAGAAAAATAACGAACTAACATCGAGTTTATAATGACCGTTGGGAATCATACTTGTATTTAATTCCATACAACAATAATACAGTTTAGTGCATTGTTTGTATGCAAGTATGTACTATCGGTTCCCAAAGAATATAGTATGTAACGTTAAACGTTTCAGTAATATACAGGGGAATCAAGAAAGGCTATCATTACGGATTATACGAAAAGACTAAAACAACAAACAACATTTTTTTTTAATCTGACACTTAAATCTTTTATTTTGCATATTTGGCATGTATTGTTATTGTTAAATTTTTATTAATAATACATATTTTGTTGAATTAGAACATATCGCTACAAATTTTCAAAGTTTTCATACGATTTTTTTTTCTTAGTAGTACCATTGATTATAATACTATATAATTATTATAATCAATGGTATTATAATCAATGGTAGTACATTACATTACATTTACATTATGATTAATCATGAACCGAATTTTATTACGCATATTTGGTATATATTGTTATTGTTGAATGTTTATTAATAGTGCACATTTTGTTGAATTAGAACATATAGCTGCAAATTTCCACAGTGATAACAAGTGCAGTATTGCCGCTTCTTACGAAGTAGCGCTGGAAATTGTCAAAGCGAAGAAACCTTTTAGTGATGGAGTAGAACTTATTAAACATTGTGTGTAAAAATTAAATTAAATTAATTTGTTAAATTGTATGAATGCCGCTGAAAGTAAAACTGTAAATCATAATTAGAATAACTAATTAGTGGTATTTTTAAGTTAAATGAAAAATAGACGACGTCTCCCCTACTTTAGCATGCCAGTCAAATCAGACAGAAATATTCATCAAATTTAAGACATTGACAAATGGCATGTGATTTTAAATCATTTTTGAGTAGATATTGACATACATGGAATGATATAAGCTTGTTTACTGTGGAAGTTGTCTTCGTCTGTATGTATCAATTTAATTATTACTCAAATTTCATAGCATAGGTCGTAATTAATATGTGCTTAAATACTTTTTGTGTAGGAAATTTACATCATTCTGGTGTAAATTTTAATATTACTTATTTGTAGTACACACATTTTTGTTAAATTTTTTACGAAAATTTATCATCTCTTTTGCATTTGCCGGCGTTGGCTGCTTTTAGTATGAAGTAACTCAACCTCGAAAGCTAGATAATATTATAGGGAAGCCATCACGCAAAATAACTATCGAGAGATTTGTTCAACCGTAACGAAGATAAGATATAACAGCAGAGATTACTGGATGTGTCTGTTATTCGGTTTGATGCGTAGCAAACAAGAAATCAGTTCCCGAGATATGAAACTCAAACCAAATCAAATATATATATATATATTATGAGCTTGTTTACCTGTAGATATATTAGATCGGAAACACTTCTAGTATTATAGTAATATTTAAGCACTACGAATTATTCGACTATATTTTTAAATAATAATCCTATTACATAAAAACATGGCATTTACATGTGTCTTAAATGTGAGCAACATCTCTAGTTAGAATGAATTGTAAAAGACAGTCGACGTCAATGCCATTTTGCACACATAAAAAATTATCTTGTTACCATGAAAATAAACAGTTGACTGTTATTACTGTATTACTGTATTACTGTTAGTGAATGTCATTACAGAAATTCAGTTCAAAACTTTGAGGCTTTGCTGTGAAGTTAATTTTTGAAAAACTCATCTCAGTCCCGATTGAGATTAAGTACCTTTCCTTTATAGAGCCACCTCACTTCTGTGTATGTGAAAAGTAAGGCTGGGCAACATACTTTTACATTTTACTTTTTTTTTTCTATTGTGCATTTTTATGAACATGAATTTATTTTGATTTAATACATTTTACATATGATTACATTACATTTACATTATGATTAATCATAAACCTAATTTTATTTTGCATATTTGGCATATATTGTTATTGTTAATTTTTTATTAATAATGCATATTTTGTTAAATTAGCACATATCGCTGCAAATTTCCAAAGTTTTCATACGATTTTTTTTTCTTAGTAGTACTATCCGATAATGTCAAGATTATCGGATAGTTATAGATTATAGGATAGCATAGTTTTCAATCTGCAAAACAGACAGGTTATGAAATCTCTTATGGCTCATGCTAGTTCTCAGCTAGGTCTTTATTCTCCTCATGGCTGAAAAACTGCGTTCACAACCTGCAGAACTTATAGGAAGGGATATAGCAACTTGTAACAATTTAAACAAATTGGACTGAATGCTATTTTTACCATATTTTTTTAATATTGTTAGCCCGCTATTTGGCTCGTTTTTAGTCATTTGTTTGGTTATTTTCATTTCGGCTTGGAGAAGATCTGAATCTATTTTAAACAATTCTGAATAATGTTCTATGAAGGCTTTACCGCCTTCATATGACAGATTCATAAAACTGTCAACACTTTTGGCAAACTTGAGATCGCTAAATCTCTAAAATGCCTTATGATAGAATCCATAACAGGCAGATAAACAACCACCCTCCAATGATCTTCTAATGTCGCATCCGGAACTTGATTCTCTTGTCCTATAGATGTATTAATAACATAGTCAGATTACCTTTGTGGCAATCGTCGTTTCTTGCACATTCCAACTGGTTCGAGAGATATGTCAAATTGTTCAGCGAATTTTATAATCTTTGACCACAAAACTGTGAAATTCTCTCGAACTTCTTCTAATGCTGAAATGGTGAATTTAATTTCTTCACTTGCCCTGCCCAATGTAGAATTTGGATTCTGAAATGCTAAGCTGAGAGGGTTTACCATGCTCAGAATAAGATAATATACAAAAAGGGAAACCACAAATTCGGCCTTACTTATACATGTAAGTATTCCTATGGCTACCACTAAATCACTGTCATTTGCGTCTGATATTTCCTGCTCTAGAGATTGCTTTGCAGCATTATAGTTTTTAGTTAAATTGTCACAAGTTTTTAACCGGTAACTCCATCTAGTTGTGCTAAGGTTTTGAATTTCTTTTAGTATTAATCCTAACTTATTATGTACCTCTTCGAATTGTTCATGACTCCTGGGTTTCGAAAAATGGGTATTTAAAGCCTCAATAACATTAAAAAAACGTGATGATCCTGATACTGATTTGCACGTATCAACTACAATTAAATTCATTCTGTACGCCAAACAATGTGTGTAAATTGCTTGCAGATTGGTAGCTCTCATTTCCGCTTGAAGTCCTTAATTTTTTCCAGACATGACACTAGCACCATCATACGATTGAGCTATAATTGGAACACTTAGTTGTAAAGTATTCAGACGTTTAATTATTAACGAATAAAGACCAGATGCATCTCAACTTAAAAAACGTTCTTCTATTTCTAATCCTTTGGGATATCCAACTACAATGGACATTTGTTCGCTTTTGTAACATCGAGCTTCGTCAATCATCAGGGAAATCAATCCACATTCATCAATTTCCTGAACTACTTTGCGCATTACAATATCGGATGCCACACAGATTAGTTCGTTTTGGATATCATGACTTAAGTGAGACTTTTTCTTTAAATCACTCGCGAATTTTTCATCATATTTTGCGAGCAAGTTGCATAACTCTAGAAAATTTCCCTTGTTATCAGAAGTTTCGTCCTCACGATGACCTCTGAATGCAATAGCCTGTATGCTTAAAAATAAAATAATATCAATATTTTTCATAATGTATTCCCTGTTGGCTTGAATGTCAGAGTTATGCTGACTTACCTAAATCTCTTGAACATTTGCATGCTGTCGAGATGCCCGGTACATAATGTGCTTTTCGACAGCATTACGATGATGAGATTTTTCATGCTTCAATAAGTCTGCTGCCCATTTACAATATCCCGATTTAGAATATTTCTCTTTTTGGCTTTGTAATGTATGACCAAAGTGCCGACAATAATAACAGTAAATTTTATCATTTTTAATACTGTATTCCGACCATTTGTAGTCTTGATAGAAGTTGGCTTGAAAAGATCGACGTTGTGTTTTTAAGTCTGTTTTGGGGAACTCGATTACTGGCTGTGACGGACCCGATTCGAGTGTTCCTAAATCTAATTCTTCGCCTTTCCCAGCTGCTGAAGTAGTCGGCAAAATTGATATTGTGGAAGTATTTTGTCGGTTTTGGTATTCTGTCTCTTCAATATTCCAATACGCTGACGTACTCGGCAAGGGTTCCAAAGTTGGGGTAATTGGTGATGAAGAGCTTTCTTTTGCCTCTATATTTACTTCTGAATCCATCACTATCGACAAATCGTCAGTGTTCTGTGGCTCTTTACTTCCAAACTTGAAAAATGTTCTGATGTCGTGGTTCTTCATGGCATTTTGCTTAGCAGAATTGAAACAAAGTTCTATTTTGTCTAAAACCCCTCTTAATAGCTTTTTCGTACACAATAAAGAACTATTACAACCAAGGTGGTCTGCAGGCTGCGGGAAAAAGAGGACTGATTCTAACGAAATTTTTAAACAAACTAAAATGAAATGAAAATAACTACCTACTTATCAAATTAAATTACTATTACAAATAATTCAAACTAATTGCAATATTATGATATAAAAGAAAATTATCAAATTCAAATTGTTAAAACGGTACTATAGTTTGAAACTTACAATATTGTAATAAAGTTGTGTGACTTAAAAAATAACTTCGAAATAATAACACCATATTTTTTTGAAACTTCATTACTTGGAATGTCTTAATGCATCCACCGTTACAGAAAATACTTGGCCAAGATCGGCTTATCAAATGAAAAACAAAACAACAAACATTGTTACATCAGGCACTACCGATCTTCTGTGTTTCGTCAGTTTTGTATTGACTCGCATACGACTCAATCAATGGTCATGAGTTTGATTCCCGTTACATATTCGAAGGAATTGTCATAATTGGTTATAGTTTTATAGTAATAATTTAGATAAGATAGGACTTTTCGCTCGCGACTTTTCAATGTTGCATATAAGTTATAGATATGCCGAATAGACATACCTACAAGGAGATTAGAAGCTTCCTGCCACATGCGTTACTAATCTCATTGTGGGTATCCTGAACGGTGAGATTACTAATCTGAACTTTCTTAATGGATAGAAACGCGTATCCTACAGACTTTTCCGCATGGTTAAGTCGTGCGCTTTGTTCGATTTCGATACACTTACGCTGTACAGTGTACACGGTTGGAACCCAATGCAAGAGCCATTTCGTTGTGCTTAATAATTTATATGATATATAATTTCTTGGTAACCGAGAACGGCCTTATTATCTACATTATATACCAAATAAAATCCTATGATAATATTATGACAGGATGGCTATTTAAAATTCCCACGACGCAGAATATGTGGAAACCGCAATTTAGCAGGCGAACCTTTCTCACCGCAATTTTCCCATTTACAGTCAAATCGAACGGAAATTTCCGGTGTTTCGGCGATGTGCTAATTCTCCCACATCTCGCCGTCCGATCCAATCTCCCAGCTTCACGCCTCTTAATTCGAATGCTAACCGCGGCGCTTCGGGATCCAAGAGCTGCCTCCGCCGCCCCCAGAGCATCAGATCGATACTAATTAAAAATATAGCTGTTTACGTCTTCCTGCTTCCGTGGTCGGAAAACCTCGACTCGCACATTACAGGCTGGAAGCGGAAATTACAAACGTGTAGGTTTCACAGTTTTGTTATAGTACAGGGTGGTAAAAAGTATGGGACTCTAGGGAGGAGGTCCTTTATTTCAGCCTTTACTGCTATTTTTAGAAAAGAAAAGTTTTTAACATAAGTTTGATAGCTGATTATTTACTACAATTTGACGATTTTTTTTAACGCACCACTTGTTGACAATGACGTCGTCGATACTTTTATTAAATGGCACCTTAAATGTTTCTTCTCTTCTTCATCTTTTCACGAATATACGAATTATAAAAATGCCATGAGGTCTCATAACAATAATTTCAAAGAAAATCCTGTTTAATGCCTACTGACAAAAATGTAAAAAAATTATGTGAAAAACTAAGGACTGCCGTATATATATATATATATATATATATATATATATATATATATATATATATATATATATAATAATATCTAGACGTAACGACTTTACTTCACTTGAATAGAGGTTAACGGGTTAAAGTCAAAAATAGGAAGCTGAAGATAGTAGGTAGCTAATTGCACAGTTTAAAGTTTGTTTTAAAAACAAACTTTTTTTTACATATGTACAAATTTTGCCCACTCCTTTTTGTTTTTCGCCATTGTTCTTGCCTCTGCCCATGATTTTCCTCTGTTTTTCAGAATCTTGTTTATAGAGTTGTTCCATGTTTGTCTTGGTCTTCCTCTGCTTCTTCGTTTTCCAGGTCTGGCTTCCCATATTCTCTTAACTGGCCTTGTGTTTCTCATTCTTTGTGATGACCCCACCAGCTCAGTTTTCTTCTTGCCATAAATTCCTCTAACGATTCTACTTCCAACTCTTCTCTGATTTGGGTGCTTCTGATTTTGTCTCTCCTTGTAACACCTCTTACTCTTCTGAGGTATTTCATTTCAGTTGCCTGTAATTTGCTCTTTTCTTTCTTGGTTAGTGTCCATGATTCGCAGCTATATGTTAATATCGGTCTAAAAACCGATTTGAATACTTTTATTTTTGTCTGACGGATATTTCGTTTTTATTTATGAACATCTTGTTCAGTGCGTAGTAAGTTTTCATTGTCTTTTCTATTCTGCTGTTTATCTCCGTTTCTTGCTTGCCATCATTATTTATTTCTACTCCCAGATATCTCATGGTTTCCACCTGTTCTATGTTTGTGTTGTCTATTCTAATGTTTATTTTTGTAGGTTCCCCGATTACCATTACTTTGGTTTTGTTTATATTCACCTTCATACCATATTCTTTTAGTACCTTATTCCATATGTTTAGGCTGTATTGTAGATCGTCTTCCCCTTTCGATATTATTATTATTACATCATCCGCGAATGCACCTTCCGAGATTTCCACTCTCTACATATTTTTGTATCCAATCAGTAATGTTTTGGTTTTCTGAGTGCATTTTTTTAACATCTTGTCCATGTAGGCGATGAACAATGTTGGGCTCAAGCCTCCCCCTTGCCTTAATTCTTCTTTCGTTTTGAACGGTTCTGATTTCTGATTACCATGTATTATCACGTTTGTGTTTGTGATGTAGATTTGTTTAGTTATTCTGATTAGTTTGGGGTCGACTCCTCGTTCCTTAAGTATATCCCACAGCTTTTCTCTGTTCACCAAGTCAAAGGCTTTTTCCACATCTATAAAACCCAAGTAGACGTTTTTTTTTTGTATTTTTGATTTCTCTATTATTTGCTGAATCGTGAAAATGTGATCTTGCGGGCTATGTCCCTTTCTGAAGCCACTTTGTGATTCATCTAATGTTGGTTCTATCTTTGTTCTTAGTTTTTTGTCTAGGATTTGTTCATACATTTTCATAGTTGTGTTAAGTAATGTTATTCCACGATAGTTTTGGCACTCTTTTCTGTCCCCTTTTTTATATACTGGAACTATTTGTGCAGTTTGCCAGTCTTTCGGAATTTGTTCTTTTTGCCACACTGAGTTGTACAGTTCCAAAAGTAGCGCATAGAACAAGCTAGAGCAGCATTCGTCAAAATGAAAATCATGCTAACTTCCCGAGATCTCAGTCTAGACCTAAGGCTAAGAATGGCCCGATGCTACATTTTTCCGATACTCCTCTACGGCAGTGCTCCGCAACCTTTTATTACTCGCGTCACACCAAAGTTCTTCCGAGAATTCCGTGGCACACCATGAGAGTACAAGGCATAAGCGCCGAGTGATAAATGTGACGCAGGGCTTTTTTCAAAAACTGGCTCGACTTCAGAATACACTTTTTAAGAGGAAGCTGGAATTTTTTAAACATTAATTAAGAAACATAAATGTAGCACTTAGTAAAATGATTTTTTTTATGTTTCTTAACTTCGAAAAAATTTTCTTCAAAGGTATACATGTAAAAAACACAAATTGTACTTTTTTTTTAATTTGATAAATATACCTACATATAAAACAAATATTTGTTAATTAATGTGATACCTTAGCTTGTTTCATTGAACATAAAAGTTTTATATTCTGCTCGATATTTGAAAGTGCAACCCGAAGTTCTCGATCAAGACCTTTTAAGCACGATCGCTTATCATTTTTAATTAACACTAGAGTTGAAAAACTTTGCTCGCATGAATATGTCGTCGAAAATGGCAGTAGAATTGCAATAGCGTTGTCTGAAATCCGAGGATATTCCCTCTTAACAGAAATCCAGAAAATATCCAATGGAACTTCGGCGAACTGAAGTTTTAGCGTCCCGTCGTTACTCAACTCAACAAATTCCTCCCGAATCTGCAGGGAAAGTGCTTCTGTAGAGTTTATGGCGTTCGTTGCAAAAGGATTTCGAACCCAATCGTATTGTTCCGTATTAATTGCATAAAAATAATGATCAGATTTATTCTGCATCATAGTTAAATGTTATTGAGCCAGATCTACAATTAATTGTTTATTTTCAACCGTGGTCTGGTTAGTCCTTTGGAACATTTCTAGAGATCCTTTTCTTAACTCCTTCTGCCAAAGTATGAGTTTTGTTTTGAACCCCTGTAATTTGTCGGAGCACGTCAATATGTTTTTCTACGAAAGTGTTGAAAGACACGTTTTCTGTCATAAAATTTAACCTTGAAAGTTGGTATTTGTTACAAGGAGTGCAGAAAGTACTTTCCGCACTCACTTTCCGCACTCCAATACCTCTCTTTTGATTTTTGAGGCAATAAATCGGACGAAACTGTGGATGCAATGGCCGCAAGTTCCGGCGGAGTGTTTGTTATATCGTCACTATCGGAATCCATTATTGATATTCTTCTACTTCCAGTATTAATGTATAAATTTCGAGTCTCGATTTGGTGACAAGCGATTTATAAATTTTCTGACGTTTAAATTAATGACAATGACATTTATTTTAAATTAATGATTTAAAATAAATGTCATTGTCATTAATTTAAACGTCAGAAAATTTATAAATCGCTTGTCACCAAATCGAGACTCGAAATTTATACATTAATACTGGAAGTAGAAGAATATCAATAATGGATTCCGATAGTGACGATATAACAAACACTCCGCCGGAACTTGCGGCCATTGCATCCACAGTTTCGTCCGATTTATTGCCTCAAAAATCAAAAGAGAGGTATTGGAGTGCGGAAAGTGAGTTATGAGAAAGTGAGAGTGAGTTATCATATAAGTGCGGAAAGTACTTTCTGCACTCCTTGTAACAAATACCAACTTTCAAGGTTAAATTTTATGACAGAAAACGTGTCTTTCAACACTTTCGTAGAAAAAATAGTATGTAACACTCTTGCGGAAATGGCCATTGCAAAACTCGTATGAATGGAGCACTCGCTGGCGCTCGTGCTCCAACTTTCATACTCGTTTTGCAATGAAGCCTTTCCGCACTCTTATTACAATATACTATTTCAGTCCTACCTTGCATTTTGTTATTGAGTTCATTCAGATGCTCGAATATAACAGCCATGTATGCAAGTCTCGCCATCCAGTTATTGTCTTCGAGGAGCTGGTATAATTCGGGCATATTTTGTTCCAAAAGAAACTTACGAAGCTCGTAACGAAGCTCATACAATCTAGCTAAAACTTTACCTCTGGATAGCCAACGTACTTCTGTGTAAAACAATAAGGATTCATGATCCGAACCCATTTCTGCACAAAGTATTTGAAAAATTCGCGAATTCAAAGCTCTCGATTTAATGATGTTTATCATTTTGATGCATTCATTCATCGTTTGCAATAGTTCCTCTGGTAAATTTTTGACCATTAGTGCTTCGCGATGTGTGTGATTTGAACTATAGAATTGTGGGTTTTTATACACGAGACAAAACCTTTCTTAATGCCCATCATTGCCGCAGCGCCGTCCGTGCAAACACTAGTACAATTACTCCTAAGAATTACTTGCGATTTGAAGAAATCATCTGTTACTCGGAAAATTTCTTCGCCGGTAGTTCGCTCTGGTAGCTGCTTACAAAATAAATAATGCTCTTTTATGGAGTCCTCGTCAACGAAACGAGCAATCGTTATCAATTGTGCTTGATTTTTAATATCTGTCGATTCGTCCACTTGAAGTGCAAATTTTTCAGCCGTTATCAATTTTGAAATAAGCGTTCCCAAAATATCGCTCGACATGTCGTCAATACGTCTTTTAATAGTATAAGCTGACATCGAAACCTTACTCACTTCCTTAACTTCATTAGGCCCAAGCATAAGCCGAACAACTTCCATACATGCGGGTTTAATAAGTGTTTCACCAATAGTATGTGGTTTTCTCTGACGTGCAATTAATTTTGCAATCTGGTAACTAGCTTCTAAGGCTTTTTCAGAAACAGTAACGTCCGATTTCATAAATTGTATTTGTTTTCGATTTTCAAGTAAAAGCCTTCAAGTAAAATATTGTTTATCTTTTTTGGCGCAATTGGGATGGTTTGAAGTTAGATGTCGATTCAGTTTACTAGGTACCATTGGTTGGTTTGTTAGCTGTTCTCTACAAATGATGCATTGTGGTTTTGGAGCCGTTTCTTCGCCACACCATGAAAATCCATATCGTATGTAGTCTTCGTTATACTTCCTATTAACAACCTTCTCTTTTTTAACATCACTGCTGTTGCTGTGTTTGTTATCATCCATCTCGGAATTCGCATGTTTTCTAAATAAAAACCTATCCATCTTTAACGGGATGTAAAACTAAATATAAATCCAGCAAGGCAACCGAAGACCGTGTCAACTACTGACCGAATGACGTGCGCTACCAAACGATAAGCTGACGCGACTGAGGAGAAAAGCGGTATGTGCGTACTTTTACTGTGCGAAATATTTGTTATTTTGTCGCGGCACACCCAGCATCGCTCACGGCACACCAATGTGCCGCGGCACACCGGTTGCGGAGCACTGCTCTACGGCATGGAAAGCTGGACTCTGCATCAGGAAACCACCAAAAGGTTAGAGGCATTCGAGATGTGGGTCTATCGTCGCATGCTGCGCATACCATGGACCGACAAAATCACCAACGTCGAAGTACTTCGAAGGATGAGCAAAGTGACCGAAATCCTTTTCACTATAAAGAAGCGAAAGCTAGAGTATCTAGGCCACATCTCTAGAAACCAAAAATATGGGTTACTACAACTGATAATCCAGGGGAAAATCCAAGGGAAACGGAGCATAGGAAGACGACGTATATCCTGGCTACGTAACCTTCGGGAATGGTTTGGGGTATCGTCGGCGGACCTGTTTCGTTCGGCTATCTCCAAAGTTAGAATTGCCACGATGATCAGCAACCTCCGTCGGAGAAGCTGAAGCAAGAAGAAGAAGAAAAGTAGCGCTGATCCTTTCTTCCCCATAATCTTTATCATTTCAGCCGTGAATTTGTCCGATCCGGGTGCTTTTCCATTTGGCATTTTCTTTATTACCTCTTTTAGTTCTTCCATAGTTATTTCTTCATTTGATTTTTCCTCACGTCTGGTTGTTTCCTCGTTCTCTGATGTTTTTCCAACCGTGTCCGTGCCCAAAAGCTCTTCAAAATACTCTTTCCACATTTCCATAATGTATTTTCCATCTGTTAGTTGCTTTCCTTCTCTGTTCTTTATTTGTCTGGTGTTGAATCTCTTCTCATTTCGGCAATTTTTGTACTGTATAGAATAGTTTCTTGTTCCCTTTACTATCCTGCTCCATATTTTCGCCAAACACTTTCCATGTTTCCTTCTTTGATTTGATTATTAAATCCTTGACTTCTCTTCTTTTTTCTTTATATTTATTACAGCTGCCTTCTGTCTTTTGTGATAGGTAGTCTTTCCACGCTTTTTTTCTTTTCTCTAACTTCTTTTATGATTTCCTCCGTCCACCATGCAGTTTTCTTTTTGTTATTGCTACTTTTGTTTGTGCCGCAAATTGTTTTCGCTGTGTCTAGTATAAGATTTTTTAAATACTTCCACTTCTCTTCTATACCTCCATATCTGTGTATTTCTTTGCAATTCTCAACTTTGCTTGTAATTGCTTGTGTGAACTTCTTACTTATTCTTCTTCTCTGAATTTGTATGCTTTTATATGTTCGTACTGTTGTTTTTCTATGGGGGGATTTTCTGTTTCTTTTCCTATATCTTTTAGTTTTAACTTTGTCACTACTAGGTAATGGTCGCTTCCAATCTCTGGTCCTCTTTTCACTTTTGTATTTGTTACTGTTTCTCTGTTTTTTTTGTTCAACCAGTTAATAATCAATAATTGATTTTTCCTTCCTGCTCCTAACTTCTCTTGTGTATTTGTGAATGTCTTTGTGTGCGAAGAAAATGTTTGTTATGATTATGTTTTGCAGTGTGCAAAAGTCTAGAAGTCTTCTCCCATTTCCATTTCTCTTTTCTTCTACATGTGGTCCTATCGATTTATGGTACATCTTGTCCATTTTCCCTACTCGTCCATTAAAATCACCGGCTATATATATATATATATATATATATATATATATATATATATATATTTGCTTTTGCCTCTTCCGCTGCTAGGGTGAGTTCATTCCAGAATTTGTCCTTATTTGCTACCGTATCATCTTCATTTGGTCCGTGCAAACAAATGCAAACGTATTTGTATATAGATAAGTTTTGTTAAATCGTATTTTTTTGATCCCAGTAATCTGTGGTTAAGCCATGTCCACATAATTTAGATACACTCTATGCTGCGTTAATTTATGCTATTAGTTTTTATTTTCCATTGTCCACAACCTAAAAAATCGACGAAATAAAAGTTAATAAATGGAAGTAATTTAAAAAGCAATAAATTACGTTTTAAACTTGTCCCATTTTTATTTTTAACTAAGAAGGCTGTGGTTTCATTTTGTAAAGTTTTACACATGAACCCGAACAAAAATGATCTGACAGTGAAATAATGTCAGATTTCTAACAACGTTGTATAATCCATATATTAAAATATTTAAATTATTGCTTCAGTCATTCAAGTGTGCTGGTTTTTATGATTTATAGTTGAAGTAAACCAATCATCAACTATATTTCATATTATAATTTTACTGATTTGATTTAGTAAAATAAAAATAGCAAATAAATTCTGTACTCTATAGATACTTAATTTGATAGCAACATTGCCCACTGTCATATAATATAACCTCTTTTTTTTACATATAACCATTTGTTTCAAGTCTAGTGACTTTTTACATGAGCCAACAATACCCTAATAGAGCCAACTTAGTTAAAAATAAAAATGGAACAGAGTATACATGTATCAGTAAAGGTTTGTAATCTTATATTGATACATTGTTACAAGTTTGTTATCGAAGCATTGCTTATTGTGTGTTTTTAAAATCAACATTTAAATAATTGAGAATCTTATGCAGAAGGGATTAAAAGTAAAAGCCTCATACAAAAATGTTTTGCTTATAAATAAATGAAACGAGAAGGAAATGATGATTGTGGAAATGATTGACTTGCAAGAGAAACAAAAGGTCATGCAAGCGAACAACAATCTACGTAATACAAACATATACAGGGTGAGTTTTTTTTTTCATTTTAAGCATCGGGATTTCGGAAACCATAAGACAAAGAGAGACAAAGAGATTCTATTAAATGGGGAAAGAGTTGTCGTTTTAAGAACTTATGCAAAATATGCTTTTGTTTAAAAAAACACAGTTTTTGAGTTACAATAAAAACTTTTTTTTTCAAATGGCAGTCATAGTTGGATTTGGCATTTTCTTTATATCGATACAAGGTTTGCTATACTTCGGTAAATAAAGGCCATCTCCGAAAATTAAACTTTATGAAAATTATTGCTTACTTTGATAAATACAAATGATACAGAACTATTTGTATTATTGAGAGTAGCAAAAACAGTTGTTTGCCATGGAAAACAATTTTGTTTCCTCTTACTACGAAAAACCTATTAATTTTTCTATCCTAATTATACTAAATTCTTTTTTAATTATACTACGAAAATTCCTGCATCGGGTGGGTTTATAGTAAGTATAGAAAACCTTGCATCGTTATAAAGAGAAAACAATGTCAATACAAACATACAATATAATACAAACTTTATTTTTTTTTCAAATGGCAGTCAGAGTTGGCTTTGTCATTATCTTTATATCGATACAAGGTTTGCTATACTTTGATAAAAAAAAGCCATCTTCGAAAATTAAACTTTATGAATATTATTGCTTACTTTGATAAATACAAATAATAAAACCGCTAGTTTGGCTGACAGGTTAGAACGCTTGCTTAGCATGCACGAAGACCTGGGTTCGAGCCCCAGTACAGGTAGTACATTTGTACTGAGAAACTAGTGCCATTCGCCGTTGGGAGCTCATTAACGGCGCTCTAGAGATCGGGGGCGAATTTCTAGAGTAACAAGCCCTAACTCAATACACACACTTACACAAAACACACGGCGGAAGGACCCCCGTTGGTCGATAGCCAGTTAGGGATAATATCCCTAACAAATACAGTCACTACTACTACTACAAATAATACAGAACTATTTGTATTATTGAGAGTAGCAAAAACAGAGTTTGCCATGGAAAATATTTTTGTTTCCTCTCACTACGAAAAACCTATCCTAATTATACTAAATTCTATTTTAATTATACTACGAAAATTATTGCATTTCTTGCATTTATAGTAAGTATAGCAAAACTTGCATCGTTATAAAGAAAAAAAAAAATGTCCATTTTAAGAATGTCAAAGACAACTATGACTGCTATTTTTATTTTTATTAATTATATATATATATATATATACACAATATACATATTGTACTATTGTGTGTTACTCCTAGTTGTCCTGCGCTTAGTAGATTGTTGCAATATTGGTTGATTCTTTTTTGGTATCACACCTTGTTCTTTGTCGCTCTAGAAAAATATTTCGTCGTTGATTTGTATTTTCCGGTATTGTACTGTTAAGCTCCATCTGCACTCTGCGTTCTTCTTTCGTTAAATCGTTGTTTATATATAGGATGAGTTTTTTTTTTGCTTTATAAGCATTGGGATCTCGAAAACTGGAAGACATAGTCATTCGGTTAAATGAGGAAAGAGTTGGCGTTTTAAGAGCTTATACAAGATATGCTTTTGTTTTTCGAAAAAAAGAACAGTTTTTGAGTTGTTATACAATTTTTTTTTTTTAAATGACTGCTATTTAATCATCAATATACATTAATCATCCTATATATAAATAACGATTTAACAAAAGAAGCACGCAGAGTATAGATGGAGCTTAACAGTATTGCGAAAGAAGAAAGAAGGAAAGGACAAACGGTACTAGTTAAATACCGGAAAATACAAATCAACGACGAAATATTTTTCTAGAGCGACAAAGAACAAAGTGTAATACCAAAAAAAAAGCAATCAAACAATATTGCAAAAAACAAAGAACCAAAGTAGACAAAGACGAGTTCTGGCAAATGTTTCAAGTAGAATATGATAAATAGAAAGAACCGGTAATTATATTAGGTGACATGAACGCCAGAGTTGGGAATAAAAATTCAGGACTGGAGGCTGTAATTAGTACCAAAGGAGAAACACACAAAAATAACAACTGTTCCAGATTGATTGATTTTTGCATTACAAATGACATGCACATTTTAAACACCAGCTTTATGCACAAAAACATTTACAAATACACTAGAGAGGTATAAGCCGAAAAGAAAGGTCACTAATAGACTATGCCATAATAAACAACAGATTTAAACATAAAGTCACAGATGTAAGGGTGAGAAGAGTACGGGAAATTGATAGTGATCACCACTTAGACACAGTCACAATAAATAACAAAGAAAGTATTTGAAGAACAATGAAAAATTATCATTTTGATAATTTCTCATCACGATTTCTCATTTTCTCTCTTGAAGTTATCAAGAGAGAGAAACTATATACACCCAAAAGCAGAGGAACAACCACAAAATATATAGACTCAAACAAAAAGCTGTATAGAAGAAGTATAAACAGAATATTAAAATGGCAGTAGAATTTACGCAAATAGACGAAAGGGATGGGGTGCGAAAAATGTGGAAGAAAATGAAGCTAACCCTTCGTTTAGGGTTAGAAACTGCACATAAAGCATGTTAAGAAACGACAACGTTAAAGATAAAGAAGTATACAAACTGGAGGAATAAGGAAGTACAAGAGTAAGTAATGGAAAAAATATCTCAGCACTAACTCAGTCGAGGATTATGAAAAGTACAAAAGGAAAATAAATGAAGCAAAGAAGATAATAAAAGAATCCAAACAAAAATCATGGATAAGTTTTGGACAAACGATGCAGAACAACTACAAAGAAAACCAAAAACTGTTTTATAAGATTATCAAATCAATCAACAAAGACAAATCGGTAGAACTAAACCAGGTAAAAGACAAAAAAATGGCAAAATATTAACAAATGATGCCGAGACCATGAATAGATGGAAACAACATTTTGAAGACTTGTTTAATGAAACTCAGCATGATAATGAGCAAAGAGCAAAAAATGCAGGAAATATACCATACGACATAACACATCAGAATTTAATATCAATGGAAGAACTTAACAAGGCGTTTTACAGAATGAAACTCGGCAAGGTTCCAGGACATGACAAAATACGTGCAGAACAATTCAGATATATGGGAGAAGATGGAAAAGAGCTAATGAAAGAAATTTATAACAAAGTATGGAAAGAAGGCACAATACCAATAGATATATGAGATTGGGAGAAACTAATTATTTTTTATACAAAGTATAAAAGCAATTTATAGACATAAATTTGAAAAATTTGGATTTTTTTTCAAATTTATAAAAAAGGAGATAGAAGGGCATGTGGAAACTACCGATGAATTTCATTGTTATGTACGGTGTTAAACGTATATGAAGCAATATTAGAAAATAGAATAAAATAAACAGTGGAGGAGAAGTTGGACCTGGTCCAAAGTGGTTTGACCACTTTGACCACATATTTACTTTAAAACAATTAACAGAAAATACAATGATCCATTAGAAAAATCTATATGTGGCATTTGTAGATTTAAAAAAGGCCTTTGATAAAGTAGATAGGAAATTATTATGGCAAACTATGAATGAAATGGAGATAGAATAGAACCTCATTCGGGCTAAACAAAGTTATATTAAGCAACAGACAAATTAATAAAGACATCAAAATTACAACTTACAAAGCAATATATCTCTTATATATATAGAAGTGAAACATGGAATCTAACAAACAGAGAGAAGAATAATCTGCAAGCATCCGAAATGAAATATTTAAGAAAAATAGTAGGGGAAACGAGACTACATCGAATACGTAATAAAAAGATAAGACAACAATTAAATATGGAGCCTATGAACACTACAATTAGAAAAAAACAGCTACAATGGCATGGACACCTCATTAGGATGCCAGAAGAACGTCAAGTAAAACATATTTGGATAGGAAAGAAATCCGGGAAGAGGAAAAGTGGAAGGCCGGCGAAAACATAGAATGACAGAGTGACAGAAATCCTAGGAGAAAACAACATCGACATCAGCAAGGTATACTGGGTTTAAGATCTGTGGAAAAGTGTTGTAGTTATTGATTTACGGCAAGCAAGATATTGTCAATTAAAATATAATTTATTAGTTTTGTGATGATTTTCCTTGTGTTAGATTTCTTACTAGTAGTTGATTTTATTTTATTTTTTTAAAACTAGTTTACGTGCCAAGTTTTGGGTCCAGTGTACAGAAAATCATAGTTATAAAGATGAGTAGAAGAGTTATTGAATACTTGTCATGGTCATATATTATACATTATATATTATATGTATATTATACATATTTACAGTGTTGAAACTTCGGTAAAACTATACGACCCTTCGCACGTACTCGATTATCGACGCTTCTTAGTTACTTGATGGGATCGGGTTTCAGCTCCGAGCAAATGATTAATGGATAATGTGAAGACAATAACTTTCCAAATAAGCGCAACTCTTCGTAATTGTATGCGCACGCGAGTTGCGGGCGTCTTTGTTGGCATCTTAATGTGTTTCTTCGAGCGCGTAGACATGGATTTTTTCCTCTTATTCCAGGATGATATATGAAAATGACTCGGCGGAAATGCCGCCATGGAGAGACCCACCCTCCGGGGAGGTGTACGGTTGCAGAAAATATGATTATTTGTGAAAAATAACGACTACTGAGTCTTTGAAATTGTTGTTTTTAATTTTAAATATATGATTATATACAGCGGTTTCACTGTAATACCTCAGTAACTTTTTTTTCGCTGGATTAAAAAAAAACTTTTTTTCAATACGTGAAGCTAGTGAAGCTTTGTTAAACGGATAAACTACATTTTAGCCATGTTAAATACCTAGCCTACTGTGATCAAAAATTAACGCGCAAAATTGTTTGTATTAGGGATTTTTTTCAACAAAATTTCTCAAGAAATAATTGTTCCAATTTATGAAAATCTAATCCTTATTTCAGTTGTTTCTTTCAAAAAGCTATAGAAATACTTCACACAATATAAGTATTACCCACTGTAACTTAAAAAATTAAATCACACTATCGCGTGTTACATTATTGCAGCTGTAATATTAATTGTGGAATTCATAAATTCTTCCAATTTATGAAAACCTAATCTTTATTGCAGTTGTTTCTTTCAAAAAGCTATAGAAATACTTCACACAATATAAGTATTACCCACTGTAACTAGAACATTAAATCACACTATCGCGTTTTACATTATTGCAGCTGTATTAATAATTGTGGAATCTATTCATTTGCTAATTTAGTACAGAATAAACAAATTACGTTTAAACGTTATGCCAGTAAAATATATTCCACTGTGAGAATATTTTTTTAACATATGTGCTCCAAGGACTCTTTAATCAACTTGAATATATTACGAGTACATGAACAATTGTCAGACAATTGATTTATAACTTGTAGTGTCTCTATACTGCAACCTTGTGTAAATTATATGCTACTTAAAAATAAATTTGATATGATTGATCAGTTGATCAGTCTTTCCCATGGCAATTGAGAGGGACATTTTACGATTTCGAGTATGTATTTTGAAGCTAATTATTTCTATTATTTTTATTAGATTTATACGTTTGATTTAAAGCGTTGAGTTTTGTAATAATAATAATAACAATAATAATAATGAAATGGGAAAAGATTGTACTCTTGTACTTCCTTAATGATTTATTAATTTTCATTTGCGACAGGTTTCGCTTATATTATATAACCATCATCAGGCCAGACCACAAAAAAATGTTACATTAAAATAATATTATCTTAAAGTTAATTATAAAAAATAAACATTACAAGAGAATAATTTTTTCCACATCATAATAAAAACCCTTAATATGACACAAATACCAACACCCCAAGGTAAAATGGCAGTAGATTAAATAAAAAATATGACACAATTAATTGGAATAATAATAATAATCATAATAAAAACCCTTAATATGACACAAATGCCAACACCGCAAGGTAAAATTTCAATAGATTTAATAAAAAATATGACACAATTAATAGAAATAATAATAATATTAATGCATATCTTTGTATCATATTGCGCCAAAAAATTCAAAATAATGTATTTAATGAAATAAAATATATTTAACGAAACTTGATTGTACATTTTCTTTATTCAACTAAGTAATTTGAAGAAAATCATTAACTGGAAGACATATATTCGCTGATACTATATGGCTCTATATCCAGTAAAAGTTAGTGCTATTTGTTTTGAAAAGCTATTTGTAATTTGCTATTTCTTTGAAATGATGAAATTCTTAAAATATAATGCTGATAAAACATATTTAAGAATTAAGTAAAAAATATGTACTACCTTAATTGTATTATATTTATTATCTTTTGCGACCGGTTTCGATCAATCAATTGATCATCTTCAGGCAAAACTAAAAAGAACAACATATTACAATTTGTACATTAACAATTTTTTTTAAATTTAAAAAACAATACGACGATAAAATTAGATGTGTGATATTTATAAGTTACTTTTTTTTTCATGAGAATAGATTACATAGATAAGTGTATTAGCGGTTTAATATTTACAAAGTATCGTATGTGGCTAATATTGACCTGTCTTGAAATAATACAGAAACAAAATTGACAAAAAAAAATCAAAATAAATTTGAGGTTACAAAATGATATGGCCATGTAAAGACTGGTGGATGTAATCTATTCCCATGGAAAAAAAGTAACTTATTAATATCACACATCTCATTTCATCATCGTTTTGTTTAAAAAAAAAAATTTGTTAATGTACAAATTTTAATATGTTGTTCTCTTTAGTTTTGCCTGATGATGATCAATTGATTGATTGAAACCGGTCGCAAAAGCAAATAAATAAAATTAAATTAAGTAAGTACACATTTTTTACTTAATTGTGTAAATAATCTTAATATGAGTAAAATACAAGATATTTAAGGATAGTGACCACTTATTGTGCTTAGCGAGAAACATGTACTTGAACCCATGACTATTGATTGAGCCGAAGCCTTAACTTGATAAATCATATGCGGTTTATTGTTATTATTAATTCAGATGTCATTAAAAGGTAATTATTTATCTACCGGACCTTGATACGATAACGTGGCAAATTAGACAGATTGAAAACAAAAGTTTTCAATCACACCTCATACATATTCAGTGATTCAAATTACTCCTTGTTGTAACTGCACGTTCAAATGAGTGGTTTTGTGGTGAATACACTTAACGTGTCATTAAGGATAAGACCACTTTAAATTATAGAGGTGTCAGTAGAATTGGCAAATAGATAATCTATTTTTAATAATCTACCTATTTATACTGGCACTAATGTACTGTTTACACGTTACATAATAATAATACTATTCTTCTTCCATCCATATCAGAATTGGCTACTTTCAGAGCGTTTATTCAAATAAAATGTGTGGACGTATATGGACGCCATGAGTTTAGTCCGCACGATTACAAAAAATCTGGAATATCAGGCTGAAACTAGAAAATTGACAGTTTACCAATGTAGCTTAGAATTGATTCGCTTGTTGCCAATGGAAGTGGAAGTATAAGATTCAGGCTGAAACTAGAAAATTGATGTAGCTTAGAATTGATTCGTTTTTTACCAACTGGAAGTGGAAGTATAAAATTATAAAAAATGAAACCTGCTTCTAACTTCGCTCTTTCAATATTTTTTTAAAATATGACACATTAGTGATTCAAATTGTAATTTAAGTCCTTGATAATCTTACCCTATATACTTTCCTCTAAAAATACGTTTCTATTAAATGTCGACTTACAGAGAAATTTTATATTTTATTGTTTTAATTTTCTGTATAAAGTAAATATAGAAATAACATTTTCGAAAAATATCATATGTGATGTAGGTAATGATTGTTGTGAACACAATAAGTACGAAACTCAAGATTTAATGTTTAACATAACTCGTAATTGCAGATATCTGTCGAAATCATCATATGTAGCATTCAAACAGTTATACTTAATACAATGCTTGCGCTACTTTTGTTGGATTCGCTTTAATGCCTTTGTAGTTTTGTTTTAAACTCTAACCTCTAAAGTAGCAGTAAGTCATAGTTACAAGGTCTGTTAAAATATTATTTGTAAATTTCATTAAGTTGTTAAAATGTTTGGTACTTATACAGACCAAAATCAGTATGCAAAATATCAAACAAAATACTCTTAAAGTTATTTCTGGATTATTGTGATTTTTCTATTAGGTCCAGTATTTTCATCTATTCAATAATTCTCTTAAAATAACAGTCAGTTTAATTTTTTTATACATATAGGATGTTTCATTTAAAAAACAAAAGTTGATGGCTACTTCCGGTAGAACCGGAAGTGATAAAAGGTTGAACGTATTTCTCCTAAGTAGAACGTATTTCTCCGGAAGTGATAGAAGGTTGAACGTATTTCTCTTAAGTAGAACGTATTTCTTCTAAGTAGAACGGAATGAATGATAGTTGAACAGAGTAAATTGCTTCGCGGTATAAATCTATGAAATAGACGACTGCAGGCGAAAACAAAATAAATAGTGCGAACGAAAGTGAAGTAAGTAGTGAGTTATAAGTGAATGCTAACATAATTAACAGACGATAACATTAGCAGGGTACCCTCAAAAAGTGATAATAAAAGTGTGCAGAGAGGTTAAGCTTCGCGCACGCGAAGACACAGGGGCGCACTCGGTTATCAGCAAAGACGAAGGATATAAATGAGCAAAAGAGGAGAAATAAGGAAAATAATTGAGGAACGGGAGACGGAAAACGACGAAGACAGCAATACATCAAAGAAAACATTAAGATCCCTGAGCAAAGAAAAATTGAAGAAGAACGTAATAAAAGTGTGGACGGGTAATATAAAGAACTGAAAATAAGATAGGAAGAAAGCAAGACCGAAATATAAGAAATAAAATATATGCTCAGAGAAGTGATGAAAGATATGAAAGAGATGAGGCAAGATATGAGAGACAAGGAAGACAAATGGATGGCAGAAAAACAACAAATGATGGAGAAGATAGAAGCCCTAGAGTACAAGATGGAAGCCAACGATAAAGAAAAGAAGAAAAATAACAAAGTTATAAAAGGGCTGAAAGTAGAGAAACCTAACCTAAAAGAAAAAAATAGAACAATATATCAATCTCAATTTACAAGTACCAGCTGTAATAAAGTCAGCATACCAAATTGTAATAGACAGAGAGAGAAAGAGAGAGATGATCGTAGTGGAAGTTGAATCGTTTAGTAAGAAAATGGAAATAATGAAGGCAAAGAACAAAATTAGAGGTAGACAGGTGTACATAGATAATGACATGACAGAAAATGAAAGGGGAATACAGAACGAGATTAGAGAGATTGCCAAACAGGAAAGAGATAAAGGGAAAACGGTAAGAACAGGATACTAGAAGCTAATAATAAATGAAAAAGAGTATAGATGGAACAGCAAAATAAAGGGACTATCAGAGGTAAAAACAAAAAAACTGATAGGCAACAGCAAACGGGACGGCTTACACAAAGGAAGTATAAAAATGCAAACCAAAATGGAAAGTGAAACAACATGGAAAATGGGAACCTGGAATGTTAGGAGCCTAAGAGGAAAAGAAGAAGAATTAGAAATGGAGTTTGAAAAAACAGGACTGGATTTATTGGCAACTACTGAAACAAAACTCAAAGGGATCAAAGGGAAAGGGTCAAAGAATCGAAGAACGGACACACATACATATATAGTGGAGTAGAGGAACACATGAGAGCAGCGGCAGGAGTTGCCTGCATAGTGCACAAAAAAAGAGAAAAAGAACTAATAAAATGGGAAACAATAAATGAAAGGATGATGCTAATAACACTGAAAGGGAAAACAAAAGATGAAATGAAAACAATGATAATGGTTTATGGACCAAGTGAAGATGAAAAAGTAGAAAAAAAGGATATATTTTGGGAAGAACTAACGACAAAGACAGAGGAGGTAACTGGTAAACTATATATAGCAGGCGATTTTAAAAGTAGAGTAGGGAAAAGAGATCAGATGTACAGTAATGTGATGGGTAATAACGGGCAGAACAAAAGAAACGAGAATAGGAAAATAATGCTGAAATATTGCCAAATGAATGAACTAATAATAACAAACACGTTTTTTTAATTATAAAAGAATACACCAATATACAAGAGAAGAAAGAGCTAGAAACGAAAAGTCAATTATAGACTGTATTCTCGTAAAAAGAGAACACAGAAAAGGGGTAGTAGACACTAAAGTAAGGAGAGGGCCAGAAATTGGAAGTGACCACTACCTAGTAGCAACAATAAAAGTACCAATAATAAAAAGTGATGCTAAGAAAATGAAGAAAATCGAAGTTAAAAAGATCAAGGCTCACAGATTACAAGAAGAAGACGTAAGCAGCGAATACAAGGATCTGGTGGAGAACGAAATAGTACTCAAACAAAATACATACAGGGAAGATGACTTTGATGGAATATGGGAGGCATTCAAGAATATAATACTAACAGCTGCACAGACAGCATGTGCAAGCTATCAAATGACAAACCCGAAAGGACAAACGGAATAGTGGATAAATGAGATAAAAGAGGAGATAAAAAACAAGAAGGTAGCATGGAAAGAATATATAGGAAACAAAATTGCAGAAAGCTATGAAAAATACAAGCATAGCAGAAAAATGGTTAAACAATTAGTAATAGAAGCAAAGAAACAAAGTTGGAGTGAACTTGGAGACAAAATGGAGAAAAGTAGCAAAGACAACATAAAACTGTTCTACAACATAATCAAAAGGAAGAGGACAAAAGGAACAAACGAGAGGAGACATATAATGAGCAAACAAGGAGAAATAATAACAGATAACATAGAAACGATGGAGAGATGGAAACAATACTTTCAGGAGTTACTCAACACGGAAGAGGAAGAAAAAGTGACAAATACGATCGAACAAGAACAAGATACAGAAAATGAAGAACAACAAGAGATAAGTATGGAAGATTTGTCAGAAGTAATATGAAAACAAACAAAAAACGGAAACGCAGCAGGGGTGGATAGAATCACAACAGAAATGATCAAGAAACTAGGTACACAAGGGAAATCAATGCTACTAAAAATCTACAACAAAGCATGGCAAGAAGAGTGTGCCAAAGGAGTGGCAGACAGCAATGATAGTATCCATATACAAGAATGGCGACAGAAAAGACTGTAACAATTACAGGGGAATTAATATAATAACTACAAATTTGAAAATATATGAACAACTAATAAATGAAAAATTAAAACAAAGAACAGAAAGAACATTAATGGAATCATAGAGTGGATTCAGGGAAGGCAGAAGTATACAGGACCACATATTTATGATAAAACAAATACAGGAAAAGGCAAACTATGAAAATAAACAGATGTACATAGGATTCATAGATATGGTGAAAGCGTTCGACAGGGTGAAAAAGTATGGTCGCTTTTAAAGAAAAGAAATGTGAATAACAAGATTATAAGGGTAATAAGAAGCATATACCAGAACAACCGGAATATAATAGTGGAAAGAAATCAACAATTCAGCGAGTTCACAACAAACAGATTAAGACAAGGTGGAGGTCTGAGTCCAACACTTTTCATTTTATTTATAGACGAAATAATTAGAACATGCAGAGAAAACGTAAAAACAGTAACGATCGGACATAACAAATTGAAAAGAGAAGAAATAGCAGAAGGAGCATTTGCGGATGATATAATAATAATAATACGAAGAAATAGAGAAGACCTACAAAATAAGCTAAATATATGGAACGAAACACTAAAAACAAATGGAATGCAAATGAACATAAACAAGACAAAAGTGATGATATTGGGAAAGCAAGAACAGATTGATATTAAAATAGATTATACAAAAATAGAACAAGTAGAACAATACAAATACCTAGTGGTAGAAGTACAAAGTGAAGGTCGAAATGAGAAGAAAATTGATAGCAGAATAAAAAAAACAACGACGCTATATTTTCCACAAAAAACATTCATAAATAAAAGGGTACTAACAAGAAAAACAAAACTGTCCTTATTTAAGTCAATATACAGACCGGTACTGACATTTGGGTGTGAGTCTTGGGTTCTAACGAAAAGAGAAAAGAGCAAAGTCTAGGCAATGGAAATGAAGTACCTTAGGAGAATAATCGGAGGGCCAAGAAGAGACCGGATAAGGAACACAGAAATCAGAGACCAGCTAGAAATAGAAACTGTAGAAGAATTTATACAAAGAAGGAAATTATAGTGGTGGGGATACCTACAGAGGATGAAGAAGGAAAGACAAGTGAAACAGGTGTGGCAGGCGAAAACACAAAAGAAGAAAAGTAGAGGTAGACCAATAAAAACATGGGATAGTGAAATGAAATAAATTATTAAAAAGAAAGGGAAAACAATAGCAGAGGCGCAAAAAATGGCGAAGAACAGAAAATAATGGAAGAAAAACATCAGCGGACCAAGCCAGGAATAGCAAGACAAAGCAAAATAAAATAACCCTACACCATAATTGATAGAAGGGATATGGATCTATATATATATATATATATATATATATATATACATATATATAGAACGGAATGATCCATTTTTGGATGATTTTTTTCATTTTTTTATTTTATCGGGAACCCCATGAACTTTTAATGGTCTATAAGCGTGAGACACCTTGTATTTCATATTGACTTGAAATTTCCTGAGATCCATTAGTTTGTCTGCAAACGGACTTACCCAGTGTCTGGGTCAATACGTCACAGATAACCTAAGGATTTAGCACAGCGCGCCGAAGCACATCCTAAGTTGAGTCCTGCTGGCTGCCTGTTAGCATTTTCAAAAGACCAGTTAGAGGCTATCCGCAGCTAATATCCTCAATAAATATACAAACATTCGGGCTGCATTTAAAAGTTGATTTCGGAATGCTAAACATTACCGATGATCTGTAGAGTGTTACAACCAGTACCTCATTATTGATTCATTCTACGGGTGTCCTCAGTACGCAGAGGTTTAAGTCCATAGGAATCCGACTCTACCTCTCGTTTCAATTCCTCTTATTCTTTCTTTTGTTTCTTTTCATTATTTACATTTATTGCATCTCCTCATTAAACAAAACAAAAATAGAAACAATTGAAGTACAACAAACCCTGGCAGAATATTTTCCAGAAACTCGTTATTAAGTAACTCACGAGAAAAAAAATCGAAATAGCGAAATTTATTTTTGATATATCAAAGTAGTGTAAGCAGCATACAAATTACGAAAGCACCCATTTACTAAGTACTAAAAAATCAGTTATGAAAAACGTATACATAAACAATTGCAATATTTTACGACCTGATACCTATGATGTAAGAAACGTAAAAAAGTCCTAATGTAAAATATGGCAAGTTGTATTTACAATGTTCTGCCAAAAAGGTATCGATATTTTCAATGTTTCTAGCTAATTGATTTATAGTAAATCGTAACTTCTGGATATTTTTGTCAATTTAGTTATTTAATTTCCTTCCCACAATTTCAATGTTCTCTCTTAATGAGTAATTAAGAGAGATTCCACGTCCCAGTCTCGGTGGTGTTTACATCGGTGTGTTCCAGAATTAAAATATGAAGGCGGCGTAAAGCACAATACAACTCGGCCTAAAAAAGGCGCGCTGCCTCTTATCAAGATCAAAGGTGCAATTTGAATCCCCTTGCTGGGGCTTACGTCTTTACAAATGAGCTTAGGAAGCTCGTAAATATCCTGCCCATTCCTCCTTCCATGAAAGTCTGGGGATTTTAATTCCGGCCTGTTCCCTCACAACGATCCCAAGCAAAATTCAGAGTTGTCGCTTGGCGATTACTGGTACTGCCGCTTTTTCATCTCTGGAGCGGATGTAGGAATCCCAGATGAAAGCGGTCAGCAAATGAGAGATCAGTGTGGCTAATGTTCGATAGTTTATTAGGCGCCGCGCGACACATTTCGCTCGTAAATCATGCATAAGCTGTGGAAATGGAATTATTTTCGCACTCATCGGATTTAATGCACCTCATTAATTACAATTTCAATTTGCTGAACAGATATAGAGGTTACTGTAATATTCGGATTATATTTTATACATTATTTATTGGTTATTTTTCTACCAAAAATGGCAGTCGTATGGTGACTACATCTCCAGTTTTTTCTTTTACGTAGTAAGCATTTTTCAAAATTTAGAAATCGAGATTTTTGCGGAAATATCCTTTTCAAGTTTGGAAAGCTTTCAAACAGATAATAGAAGAGGCAACAATAGAAACCTGTGGAATAACAAAAAACAATACAAACTCGAAGCGGACAAGCTGGTTGACAGAAGATATACAAAAATAAGTGAGAACCAAGAAGCAACTATGGAAAAACTTACTTAGCAAAGAGAACAGCACACGACTATGGCAGATACAAAGAACAAAGAAATAGTAGTCAAAAGGATAATAAAACAATCAAAAGAAACAACATGGGAAAAATTCGGAGTAAAAATGGAAAAAAAATAGACATGAGAATCAGAAGCTATTCTGCAACATTATCAGAAGAAACAAGAAAGACAAAACGATAAAACTACACCAAATAAAGAATGAGAAGGGAAACATACTTACAAAGAAAGAAGAAATAGGAGAACGATGGATACAATACTTTGAAGGTTCACTGAAAAATGATGACAAAACAAAAAATAAACAGAATACAGAAAGAACAATAGAAAACAATAACAATAAGAGAGACAAACAAGACAACGAGGAAGAACAATAAATAGGTATAGAAGAAGTTAGAACAGCTAGAAGGAAAATAAAACCTGATAAAGCGCCAGGAATAGACAAAATGAAAAATGAACAGTTGAAATATATGGGAACAGAAGGATACAACTTTTTACAAGCATATTAAATAAAATATGAAATTCAAGAGAAACACATAGGGAAGGAATATTTTTGTCCCATTTATTTTTTGGTCATCCGACTCTTCTCTTTCTTGTTATCTTTGTTTCTCATATCTTCTTTGTTTGGTTGTTGTCTTCTCTCCTGATTAGGTGTCCAGCCATTGTAATTGCCTATTTTCTATCTGTTTATTGAGTTCTACCATTTCTGGTTCACTTATGATGTCCACATTTCTCACTGTGTCTAGTTTTGTTACTCCGTATACTTTCCTCAGGTATTTCATTTCAAGGGCTTGGATTTTGCTTTTTTGTCTCTTGTTGAATATCCACGTTTCACAGCCGTATAGAAGAGTAGGTAAAAATAGTACTTTGTACATTATAAGTTTGGTTTTTTGGGATATTTTGTTGTTGTTTTGTATAATTTTGTTAATCGTGTGAAATGTTCTTGTCGTTGCTTGTATTCTGTTGTTTATTTCTGTTTCCATATTCCAATGTACCAATGAAGGAAATAGCAAGGAACAAGAAACGGTGGAACCAAATGACAAAAGAAAATACATAAAGGAAAGACAACATCACTTCGACACCCGAAAGGGTAAAAGAAGAAAGATAATAATAATAATAATAATCCTTTTCGGATCTTTTTATTCAGATAAGGTGGATTTCAAAGAGGTGTCGGCCAGTCTAGCTGTCAGTAAAATAAATATTTAACCTTCTACTAAAATTGGAAGATCCCAAATGTTTTTGGCTGAAAACTAAATGGTAGATTTTTGGAAACACTTTTTGATTTCTTGCAATTTTTCAGTAACTAGGTTTTTGGAAAAAAAGTATGAGTACAAAACTGTTTTAGATTATATTTGCAATAATTTTATTTGCAATCATCCTATTTTATTTAAATATTTAATTAAAAATATATAGTTATAATTCATTTACATGACAATTTGTTTGTTATTCAAACTTAGTCAATTATATTTTTTTCAAATCTTGTGGTGGTATTGTGGTACATCGTTTTTGTTAGAAGACATGTGAGGATGAATTGTGTGATATGAAATGATTGTGATTGTTTTTTAATGTTTGCAGAAACTTGGCGACATTTGTCTGATTTTACGTTTTTATTCTTATTACTTGAAAAATTGTGTTAACTAATAATAGTAATATTTTGACTGCTGTCTGACGTTTAATATTGATAAATTGAAGTTAAAATTTTGAAAAGATGATCATGAGGATGAATGATCACCTGAATGAATACACATTCAGATTTCACACAACAGTAAGAAAATATATTAAATACAGTTTTAGATTTCTGCAACAAATTTGGAGCTGCGAGTTCGAGATACTACAGACTGTTACGAAAATGCGAATTAAAAAATGCACGTATTATCGAATGATGAAAATAAATGGCCGTTTAAGCTACCTGTGCGATTATAAAAATATTTTTTTTCGAGCTTGGAATGTGAATTAGTGTTTATAATCAACTTTAAGTTGATTACAAACATTAATTCACATTCTAAACTAAAAAAAATGTTCACACATATAGAGCAAACGGCCATCTATTTTCATCATTCGATAATACATGCATTTTTTAATTCGCATTTTCGTAACAGTCTATAGTATCTCGAACCCATAGCTCTAAATTTGTTGCAGAATTATAAAACTGATTTTTATATATTTACTTCACTGTTGTGTAACCCAGGGCACCTGGTGAATATATTTATTCCTGAAAACGATAGAGAATAGGTAAATAAAACATGTATTTAGAGTTAAAGAGAGATTTTGCTTTTATTCATCAAATAAATGCAAATAAATCTATATGACATATTAAAATTTTAAAATCAATCAACACAGAACAAACAACGGTATAATTCAATATTAATGAATTTTCAATAATTTTTGACACGAAAGTATAATTGAAACTATGTGTATCTTTTATGATTTATTGTATAACTTATTTAACATAAGGAATCCAATTCTACCGATAATCTCGTCACAAGGAAACCTATATAATTAAGTTTTCATTCTGTTATCTTTATTCTCATTTCTTTATTAAAATAATTGTTTGTAATGATATATCGTTTAAAAATTATATGGTATCTTCCACAGTTCAGTCAGAAGTTACGACCAGAAGGTTCCAATGCCATTTTTCAAATATGAATTTTCCCACTTTAGCAGAAGTCACGACAAGAAGGTTCCATTCAAATTTGTTTAAAAATTTAATAATAAATCTCTCAATTTCATTTCAATTTCATATATTTTTTAGATATTTTATAACAACAATATGGTATCTTCCCCAGTTCAGCAGGAAGTCACGATCAGAAGGTTCCAATACCATTTTTCAAATATGAATTTTGCCAGTTCAGTCAGAGGTAATGACAAGAAGGTTCCATTCAAATTAGTTTTAAAATATGAGAGATATTAGTTTAATGGGCTCATGAGCCCATTTCTTATCTTGTTCTCTAACTGCTAGTGCATATGCGGCCCACAAATGCATTTCGATGTTTTACATTTTTAGCATAATGATTGGCCGGTTTTATTACTACAAGTCTACCAGTATTTTTTTGTTAATTATTATTATTATAATCTTTCTTCTTTTACCGATTCGGGTATCGAAGTGGTGTTATCATTTCTTCGTCTATTTTCTTTTACCATTTGGTTCCACCGTTTCTTGTTTCTTGCTATTTCCTTCACTTGTGGATTGGTTATCACCTCTTATTTAATATGTTTCCAATATTTATGTCCCATTTCTTTTTTGGTCCTCCGACTCTTCTCTTTCTTGTCATCTTTGTTTCTCATATCTTCTTTGTTTGGTTGTTGTCTTCTCTCCTGATTAGGTGTCCAGCCATTGTAATTGCCTATTTTCTATCTGTTTATTGAGTTCTACCATTTCTAGTTCACTTATGATGTCCACATTTCTCACTCTGTCTAGTTTGGTTACTCCGTATACTTTCCTCAGGTATTTCGTTTCAAGGGCTTGGATTTTTTGTCTCTTGTTGAATATCCACGTTTTACAGCCGTGTCGTAGAGTAGGTACAAATAGTACTTTGTACATTATAAGTTTTGTTTTTTGGGATATTTTGTTGTTGCTTAGTATAATTTTGTCAATCGTGTGAAAGGTTCTTGTCGCTCTTGTATTCTGTTGTTTATTTCTGTTTCCATATTCCATTTCCTTTCAATAATTTGTCCTAAGTATTTTATGTGTTCCTCTTGTTCTACTTTCTCGTTATTGATTGTAATGTTTATTGCTTCTTTAGTTTCTCCTATTTTCATTACGTTTGTTTTTGATATATTTATTTTTAATCCAGCTTTTTCCAGTTCAGTTTCCCATATGTTAATATTTGTTTGTAAGTCTCTCTTATCATCCGAAAGACCGGCCCTAAGAGAACTTTCAAATACCATTTAACTTATTGATGCCACCATTCAATTCCTAGACTCTAGAATCTAGGACTTTCCTGTGTTAAATATTATATTTGTCCATGTATAATTCAGTAAATTTTTCAACTTCACTAAATATCATCCCTTTAAATAATGGAAGTAAATAAAACTCATAACTGTAAAATATTCAAAAACCGAATTCAACAAATGCCATTTCCGCATCCTAGGTGGTTCAATCAGGATTACTATGCAGCTTAAATGGGACTAACGCTATTAAATCCAGATGTCGCGTTGTGCTTTTCGGTTTTCAAGCTGCAGCAACAACGTGAGGAAATCGATTAATATAGCTTAATAAGAAAAAGCGTCATCGTCATTACCGCAGTGTTAATAATAGCGAAGGGAGCAGTATTTCTCTCAGCCGCCGTGTGAAATTTCGACGCCATTAATTACGAGCAAATTAATTACCGGTACTACAACTCAATGCAATTGCATTTCACTGCGGATTAATATGTGACACTGTATCCTATTACAACATTTTATTAGATGTGATCTGTTTTAATTATTATTTTATTGCTTTGAACGATATATAAATATTTATATAGTTGGAAATCTTTATTACATGCCGATACTAAATGCAATTTTAGCAGTATAGGTAAATCAATCAAAATGGAAAATTGGAATTCGACACCAGCCTGGAAGGCACGATTTGATTATTAAGCCAAGTAAATGTATTTACTGGCAAACCTATATTTTCTTCAAACCTTCTTAATATAATTCTAAGCAAGAATTATAATATGTATTACAATATAATTATAATATAATATTATTAGTTATATGTATAACTAATAACTGTATACAGTATTAAGAATTTTAAGAAACTTTTTATTGCAGAAATAAATGCAAACTTTCTTTTCAAAGTGTTTTCTAACAAATTCCAAGCTAACATAATATTAGGCAACTTGATTGAAATTAGTGACCGCTACATCGATCTAAATGAGTAACAACTTCTAAAGTTGAATTGAAAAGCACCTAAACAATTCTTGTATTTATCCAACTAATCAAAACCTGAATTTCACGGGCAGAATCAATTGTCGTTTTAAACGGTTTAACACAGTAAAACCGCAAATCTACAAGACAAGTCTCTTTGGTAATCGTTTCTGAAAAATCTGTAAATAAACATATTGTTACTTTAGAACACTTGCTTTGCATGCACGAAGACCTATACCGGGTGATTCAAGTTTTATTATCATGTTTTTTTTAGGCATTTGGAGCTTCGACCAAAAAATATGAAAATTTGGATTTATATAGGTCTGATACTAATCTACGGAAAGGTAGTTTGACTTTTTCGATATAATTATATAGACGGTTATAAAATTAAAAAAAACTCTTTTAGGGCAAAATTCTTTATCGTTATGTTTGCCCTAAACTGTTTTATTTTATTCATAGAACCCATTTATGAAATCAGAAATTAACGAAAATGATTAGATTTCAAATTAAAACATTTTTTACATTACTGACTTTACTCGGTATGATTTATGATTTTGTAAGTCAAGAGCCCTACAAAGCATTGACCGCGCCGGTGCGGTTGGAACGTTTTATGACTTTTTATGATTCCGCCAGTCGCCCGTAGATTGAACTGGTCTTGCAGGACCGTATTAACTTCTTATAATTCAAAAACTAACTTATTTTAGATTGTATGAATCAGTGATTAATACTTGGTGAAACATATTTAAAGTAGTATAAATGAAGCACTTGGTTAAGTTTCACAAAATTTATTAGAATAAACTCTACAATTGTTTCAGTCTTGCGACCATTATCTAGAGCAAAATAAGACTGAATACAAATTCATTAAATGCGCTATTTATAATCTAATTCCTAGTCTAACATCGAAACAGATCTGGTCATTCACAATGTTCCCCTTGCTTTCTTAATTTCCAGAATTTTCAGGAGGTCCATTCTTCTCAGAAAGCAACGGGGAACATTGTAAATGCCAGATCTGTAGAAAATAATCCAGTGTTCAATGGGATTATTGAAAGTACGTCCTTTCGCATATCTGTTGTGTTTATTCACATGTCCACTACTCTTAAATTGGCATTCATTCGTAAACAACACTTTACGAAAATAAATGGGATCCACTTGAATCATCTCTTCGGCCCAACGGCAAAAAGTAACACGATATTTAAAATCTTGCCCGTAAAGTTGTTGGTGCAACTCCATGTGATAATCGTGATATTTATGTTTCGGTAAAATACGACTCACACTACTTTGGCTTATTCCGGTCTCATCCCTAATCTTTCGTGTGCTTACTTGAGGATCATTTTCCACCATATTTAAAACAATAGCTTGATTTACTTCGTGGCTGGTCGGTAAATTTTTATAGCTTTTCTTCTTATGATGAAAACTTCCCGTTTCGGTTAACTGTTTAATTAACCTGGCAACAATTTTACGTATTGGATGTGGACCGGGAAATCTTTCAGAATAAACTCTACTGGCTTCCAATGGGTTTCTACCACATTCCCCATAAATTAGCAACATTTCCACTTTTTCATTGAACGAATGTTGAAAAGGCATCTTTTAAAAATCACTGTCAAATCACTATTCACTGCTCAAGATCAAACTCGGTAATGAACTTAATAGTAAGACAACCCGGTTTACAAAATAATAACAATCCCCAAATTATTGGAAATAATCTTCTTTAAATGTAATTTTAATAGTCTGCAGATCAAAATAACAATGAGGGATTAAGCAAATATTGAGCTCCGGCCCTGAAGAAATCCTTGCGTCGGTATCCACCCAGCAGTCTGAGGGATTGGGTACGGCCCTATCATAAAACCCATAAAATCCATTATACGGACTATTACTGGAAGCAGCCGTCATATTTTACTATTTAGTAATAAATCTTACTGTTGTAATATCAAAATTCATTTAATTCAATTATTGATGCAATTTTTTTGACTTGGATTACACTGGAATGTTTGGAATAGCATTAAAGTATGTTGTGACAAAAACTATATAAATAAAATTACGAATTCTTTGTGAAATAACGTATAAACTACCGGATGGTTAAATTTTTTTTTATCGTCAGATTGGGCCTCATCAATATCTAAACATGTGTACTTATTTTGGATTTTTTATTTCAATTAGACGTCGCCGTTTTTGGCCTGGTAATAAAACTTGGATCACCCGCTATATTGGCCTAATTTAAAAATAAAAACTTCTTTTAAAAGAATTACAGGCAGGGCTGTTTTGGACAATTTTTGAAGATGATCTTTTTTTAACACGTATATGGCACCAACGAGTTGTCAGTCATTTATGCAAGAAATGTTTCAAAACTCTCAATGAAGTCAGGGGGAAACAATGAAAACGCTGTAACTTTTTTATTTTTGAAGACAAATGTTTTTTTTACGAAGGCACTAACGATTTATCACTCATTTGTGCAAAAATATTGTAGAAAACTCTATAGACAAGAAACAATTTCGCATGGTGTAAAGTTTGCAAAAAAGAAATTAGAACCCTGTAATTTATTATCTTTTTTGATCCTTTTTGATTTTGATATTAGATTGAGTTGTCCGATTGAGTTACAATTAAAGGCCGTAAACAGCACTAACGTAAGCTTCATTTCATCGTTACTGCTTCCAACTTTCCGCAAACTTCATGCACCTGAGGGTAGTAGGGGGTATAAAAGTGGGATCGTCCTCACCAGTATGGGAGAAATATTATAAAAAGGCCAGACACCTCACAAAATGTCTCTTATACTCGTATGTACAGTCATGCTCACATAAATCTAGCTCAAGAAATTAGCTTACAATAGCAATTTTATATGGCAATGTCAAATTCTGTGTACTAGATTTGTGTGAGCATGACTGTACATACTAAATATGTATATTAAATACACAAATTTCTGAAAATTTAGAAAACGTATTTACGAAAATATACTATGTATGTCGATCAGTAGAGCTGCTTCATTATTTGAGTTTTGCTGTTCCTACATAAAGCTTTTTGTTGGGTGAAGCACATCGCACACTTTTGGTAATATTGAATTTGCAGTAACACGAACCCACTGCTTAATATTAGTTGTAGAAAGCTGAAACTGAATGTTATATGTTTACTGCACTGTTGTGAACCCAGGCCACCTGGTGAATATATCTATACCTGAAAACGAGAGATATTAGGTAAATAAAACATGTATTCAGAGTTAAAGAGAGATTTTGTTTTTATTTTTCAAAATAAATGCAAATAAATCTATATTACATATTAACATTTTAATAAAAATCAATACAGAACAAACAACGATATAATTCAATATTAATGAATTTTTAATAATGAATGATAATTTTTGACACTAATGTATAATTGAAAATATGTGTATCTTTGATTGTTTATTTTACAACTTCTTTAACATAAGGAAAGCAATTCTACTGATAATTTCGGCAAAAGGAAAACTACTTAATTAAGTTTTCATTATTTTATCTATATTCTCATTTCTTTATAAATATAATTATTTTTAATGATATATCTTTTAAAATTATAATATCTTCCCCAATTCAACCGGAAGTCACGATCGAAGGTTCCAATATCATTTTTCAAATATGAATTTTCTCAATTCAGCCGGAAGTCACGACCCAAGGTTCCATTCAAATTTCTTTTAAACTTTAATAATATTTCTCTCAATTTATTTTAAATTTAAATTTCTTTTCATATCTTTTTAATAACAATATGGTATCTTTCCCAATTCAGCCGGAAGTCACGACCGAAGGTTCCAATATCATTTTTCAAATATGAGTTTTCCCAATTCAGCCGGAAGTCACGACCGAAGGTACCAATATCATTATTTAAATATGAATTTTCCCAATTCAGCCGGAAGTCACGACCGAAGGTTTCATTCAAATTTCTTTTAAACTTTAATAATATTTCTCTCAATTTATTTTAAATTTAAATTTCTTTTCATATCTTTTTAATAACAATATGGTATCTTTCCCAATTCAGCCGGAAGTCACGTCCGAAGGTTCCAATATCATTTTTCAAATATGAATTTTCCCAATTCGGCCGGAAGTCACGACCGAAGGTTCCATGCAAATTTATTTTGAATGCGAGAGATATTAATTTTTATTCTCTTTTTCTTTTATTTTATTTTAATATATTTTCTGATTTAGTGGAAATTATGTAATTTATCACTGACTTGTCGTTTACCTGAATTTATTATTTTATTTTATTTGATATGAAGTGTTGAATTTCGTTAAAAATTTAGTACTTTAAATTTCATCACTTACTTCATATTTTATTTAACTTACATACATAGAACTGGACGCAATGTTTATGTCTCGATTCTGGAGCTCACCAACAGCGTGACGATACTGATTTTATCTGGAATCAACTGTCACAAAGCCTCATCTATGTTTCCCTTTTATACGAATTTTTCGTATGATAGTTAACTTGGTTCATACATCCAGTGTGAGCATTAATTTATTTGTGATATGTCCTCTACTTTTCTTTAATTGAATTACATTGAACATAGTGAATAATCCCGTTCAATTCTAGTACCAGCTAAATTGAATTTGTGTTCAAATATGCAACAAATAAATGATTTATTAAACGTTATAATTCGTTCTATATTTTCAGGCGCACGCAATTTGCTTGGCAGAGGTGCCCCTGGTGTTACTCTCTTCGTAACATGTGTCGCTTTAGTTATCTAATCTTATACTTGCTCCGTATTCACGCAGCTCCCAAAATGTATTTAAACACTTATACATTTTTAACAAAGTAACTGGACTCAGGTCTATTATTACAAACTTAAGGCAAATTAAGAAGAAACGGGCAAATACGAATTTTTGTCTTCACTATTAGCTTATAAACATACCATTATTAACTAATAATCAGGTGTATTGCGTACAAAAAACGTTAGCAGTAACGTGATCGTTACTTGACGACATCACATTCGAATGTCAAATGCATTTATGTCATTCGTCATACACGAATCTGACAATTGAATGGGATGCTGTCAAGTTACGTATACGTTACTGCTAACGTTTTTTGAGACGCAATATACCTGATAATTTTGTGAATGTCCTTTTCACTACCTCCTTGAATATTATTAACCTAGGTCAATAATAATGCCAGTGTCACTTTACTATAATAGTTAATCAATAAAATTATACTTCCCCCGACTATTACATTGACTAAGCAGTACCACATTATATATATATATATATATATATATATATATATATATATATATATATATATATATATATATATACAGGGTGTATCAGCCAAATGGAATAAATTCAATAATAAATAAATGGGGGCGTGTTCGAAAAACGCTCGGACACGTCGATTGTTATTTTTAGTTGCGCATTTTTTCCAACAAGAACTTTTTATACAGGGTGTGTCATGTGACCGTGGCCAATACCAACTTTCTTATTTTAAATGCAACACCTGGTATATTATTCAATTTTTTGATTCTTCAGAAAATTCTAGACATATTTCATGTACATTGTCCTATACCTATCTTCAACTGTTTGTACAACCTTGGCGTATAATGTACTATTATTTTAAATATAAATGTAATCATAATCATAATATTATTTTTATTTTCAGGTATGTCACATGCTGTTTATTAATTTCATTGGAGAATACGGGTTTTGCGGTGAGTGTATTACATAATTCTAATTATTTTAAAATCTAATAAACATGTAGACTGATATTCACGACTTGTGTTTAAATTAAAGAATTAGTGGTACAAAATATAGATATACATTTTTAGAAAACAACCATTTTAATACATTGAATACATAGATATAGTCGGAACATTTTTAGCGTGTATGTCCATCACCATTTTTTGCTGGTTTCGATGTTGTGGACTACTATTTTACTCCATGTAGTTCGTGCACGAAGAGCATTAAATGCAATTCGTACATCTACAATGCGCAATTCTAATACAATCTCAAGATAATCTTTAATATTAGATGGGTCAACAGTTTTATGGGAATATATATATATATATATATATATATATATATATATATATATATATATATATATATATATATATTTGTGACGTTAATTTTTTACAAAGCCCCACACGTTGGGCTTCATTTTGTGACGTTAACTAATGTGCTTTTCTTTTTATTTAGGTTATAATTTTCACTTACCTTTATCGGTCAACTGCATCAACATGAAATCTAATTCTTTTAATTTATTGATTTGACTAGAATTGTAGTTGTTGTTGTTCGCCAGCACAATTGCAAATTTATAAAAGTTTTAAAAGTTAACATCACATTTTGTTTATTTTATTAACACCTGTGTGTTACTCTTTTTCACTCTTTCTCAGAGTTCAAGTGGGATCAATTAAACTAAATAGAGAGTATTCTGGGCTTCTAATTGATTTTTATTAATGAATAAGAAATTGTAACGAAATATAAATAAATATGACAGGTAAACAAAATGCAAATAAAATGATATAAACACGCAAAACAATAGAAAACAAAACAAATATAACTTAAACTTATACAAGTAATTAATAAACAATAAATCAAACCTTAATGCACAAATTTACCTACTATGAGTATTTTAACAGAAATTTTATAATTGTACTTGCGAATTCTTAATTGCAGTTTGACTGTAGGCAACAGTGTGTATTCCGATGTATGGCGGAGAATCGATGTCCTCTGTACGATTCACCAAAGTATGCAAATCTATTATTCGCAGTGGTCAGCTTGAAATCCGGAAATGCCTTCGGAATTCTTCTCGGCAGATGCGGGTAGGCTAGAAGTCCTCTTGTAGCTTCCCTTAATGATCCCTAGTATCCGTTGATGATCTTTTGCTGCAGTCCTTCTGGGTAGCTGTCAGAAAATTGTGAGGTTGTGTTTATTCAGTACACGAAATGAAATTTGTTTGAAACGTGTCACTTGCGGAAACAATTATAGAGTTAAAACAAAACTTTCTTCCACCACTGGCAACCAACGTGGTTGTATCGGGATCGGAATACAAGTCCTCTAAACATGTGCGTCTCGGCTTTATATAACCTCGGAGGCGATCGTCGTTTATAAATGTTTATATCGACGCTCCTCGTTTGATTTTCGTCGCATATTACTGGAATATCCAAGTCGCCTGTACCCGGCATTCGCGCATTCTCCATGGCAACGAATAACAACGTTGGAAATTGTAAATACAAATTTCCATTTTCCCATGAATTTATGTGTCCATTTTCACTTTGCAATGGCAATTTTAGAATCTTTGTATAATTCCGCGTGCGTGGAAATGTCGTACAAGTTCCTGTGTTGCTTCTGCGATTTCACTCTTAATTCATGTTAAATTTATTCATTACAATTTATTAATGTTAATTTGTGCCCTGCTTATATTTACCAATCTATCTAATTAATCCTTTTCTTAATAATTAATAAACCCTAAATACCTATGTATCCTACCTAATATGCTTAAATCTACTATAAATAACTCTAACTAAAATAAAAACAAACTCTAAATTAACTTATCTAAACTAATACCTAATTACCCTATAAAATAACATCACCATATATATATACAGTATGTCCCCGGATTGAGTTTACAAGAGGAAAAACTTTTTTGTCTTTTATTTTACGCCAAAACTTCAAAGGAATAAGATTTTTTGCTTGTCCTGAAACCAGCAAATATCTAATTATAACTTAATTATTCTGACTCAGTGGAAAGAAAAGTTCATTTTTCTTTTGATTTCGGACTTTCTCTGCTTATTAAAACCCATCACATTGGCCGTTTTTTTTTTGATGATGTCACTTTGACAAATGAGTTAACGCAAGTTAAATAACAAAAATGTTTGTGAAAAACATAATTTTAATAAACAGCAACTAAAAGAAACAGCTTTAAGAAAAAAACGTCATGTTTAACAAGAACAATCATTATTCAATTAACCCCCCACCCAATTCTGCGCACAATTCTACTATAAAACGAAGCTCCTTGAAATTTCTTTGAATTTCCTAGATGGACAACGATGCCACGGCGTCTCTTATTCGTTTTTTTTTAATTCTTCAGCATTATTTGGTAGGTTATCCATATACGTCCCCACAAATAAAAATCCAAAATTGTTAAATCGGGACTTCTGGCAGGCCACAATACTGGACCATTTCTTCCAATCCACTGATCTCCAAATTTAACATTTAACCAGTTAGTAACAATGGGTGAATAATGTGCAGGACAACCATCCTGCTGAAAAACATTGTACGTCTGTAATTCATTTCTAAAGCATGAAGCCCATCGCTAAGAAAATTTTCAAAAAAAAACATATCTAAATATGTGTGCTGATTAACGTTGTTATCAAAAAAGTATGGACCTATTATCCCGTGATAATCGACGGCACACCACACATTTACTTTGGTAAAATACTGGCGACCTTTTAAAATTCTGAAATGTGGATTATTATCGCTCCAATATCTTACATGCTGTGAGGCAACTGTCCCATTGGTAGAAAATGTTGCCTCATCAGAAAACATTATTCTGCGATAAAAATTTCGGTCTCTAGATATGTGATCTCCCAGCCACAAACAAAAATTTCGGAAATTTCTCATTGACCTTTCAATAACAGAATGATAACAGTGCTCACCGGTACCATAACATTGAATCAAATAAATTCCCTGCTTCAATGTCAACATTTTGTAAACTTTTATGACAGTAAGCTTTAACGGAGTTGTCAAAACAAGGCGAGCCCGCCTACATGATAAGAAATCTTTTAAATTAAAATTTATAATTGATAAGCCCAAAATCAAGAGGAAAAATGTACTTTTCTTTCTACCGAATCAGAATAATGAAGTTTTAATTAGAGATTTGCTGGTTTCAGGACAAGCAAAAAATCTTATTCCTTTGAAGTTTTGGCGTAAAGTAAAAGAAAAAAAAGTTTTTCCTCTTGTAAACTCAATCCGGGGACATACTGTATATAAACGTCATTTAATGCAAACTTATTTTAGATAAATGCACGTTTCTATGCTTGCGTGTCCAACATTAACAAATAAGAAATTATTGTAACAATTTTATGACACATGTACCTACACTGGCGCCTAATGAAGTTTGTAATAAATTAAAATTATACCGATATCAACTACAGTCGCCTTGAAAAAAACTTGATTATAAATCGGATTAATAAGTCAGTTTCAGAAAATAACTACTGAGACATGCTATATTTATAGAAAGAGAACAATTATATACAAATACAATGCACAATCACTTTCCATGTTCGCTACTTTGAGATGACTGCGAATAGCAGGTTATTATATTTCTGGGATTTTGCGTATGTCACGTTTGTATCCGATGGAATTGAAATATGCGAATGTAGGACATGCATGTGGACCCGAAAGCCAACAGATACTACCGATTGGTGCACGCCTTTATTCTTTTGGGAGAAGGAAGTAGGATGGGAAATTAGGTAAAGTTGGAATAAATTATCTTCGCGCCGTGTTTCATGCCTGCTGAATCACTCTAGTGTTCCTTATTTCGCAGGATATTTGCTGAATGGAGCTTCACATGCAAATTACTTCATCCACATTTTGCCGAAATACAGATGTTATTCAAATAAAAATACGTTTTTTCAGCATGATTTACCATAAAATATTTAAATTGAGAAAAACGCCACGTAGTTTGAACGTATCGGTAAAACAAAATACTGAATTGCATTACATAATCGGAGACTTGTGCTAAGTATCCAACGTAGGAATGTAATTACATAAAGCAATTATATACTGTCTTATTTATGAAGATAAACATCCTAAATCCTTAACTTTTTTCTTCTTAAATTGCTATTATTAATCCACTTCTGGATATAAACCTCCCCTCAGCTCCATTTTTCTCTAACTTGTGCGGTTTGATACCTGTTTCGTCCCGCTTTGACTTTCTTTTTAATGATAAATAATGAATAATAATGCCCAAAAACCACATAATTGGTAACTTTTGTAGATTTAGTGAATTTTATTTTACTATGTTGCTTGTAAGCAGGCGCCTGGCGTCTGGCTCCATTGGAGTTCGTAGGTTATTGTTGCATGTTTTCTTCATTCTATACGGTTATATACGATTTTATCTGTGTTATTTATCGAAATTACGATATTTTATTTCCTTTGCACCTATAACACAACAGTTATTTTGAGATCTCGCTTATCTACTTTGAAATTGCTTCGGTAAGTCGACATTTGAGTTATAAGACTGACATTACATAACCTATAAATAATTTCAGATTTGTAATTATTGAGTACGGCTTATACTCTATTTAATAGGTCCCAATAAGTCCCAAAACTCAATTTACACTGTAAAACGTTACCAGAAAAATCAGCAGATATTTCTGGTGGCAATTTTAAATTATTTCATCTGAATAATCACTAGTTTATTTTTAAACAAGTCCTTTTGTTTAAACGATTCGTAAGGGTTGTACTGTGGGCAGCTAAAGATATTAATATGTTAGTCAAATATAGTGAATTTATAGGTCACCTTAGTATTCAAAGTACTGAGTTTGAGCATGATGTAGCTTTGATTTCAGATATTGTAGGTTATCACTTGACTAACTATTGAAAAGATCAAGATTGGAACATAGCTGAGCTTGTTCTGGGCTCAGAATGCATCACAATAATAAATGCAAAACTAACTATTAACACTGCGAACATAACTCCTGAAAAGAGCTGATTTTCTTTACTATTATAGTAACATTAGTTAAACCTTTAAATAATATAATTAAAAACACTATAAATTCCAAACCAAAACACACAATAAATAACATAAACGAACTTATTCAACACATAAACAATACACTTTAGCCTCAATCGACATCACAAATTTATACACAAATATACCAATTAAGAAACACTTACTTATACACACAATATAATTAAAAAACACGTGCTAAATCAAACAGAAAGTACAGGCATCTTGAATTTAATTAAATTAACAATAGAACATTTTTTTGTTTTTTCAATAACAAATATTATAAAGTGAACGATGGACTACCTATGGGCTCACCACTTAGTGGCATACAAGCTAACATATTTCTTGATAATATAGAAAACCTAATTATTAATAACACAAACCCTTTCAATGAATACATAACTCTTTGGAAACGCTATGTAGATGACATATTAATATGGACAAATAATAACAAACACACAATCACAGATTTACATAATTACATAAACACATTATACAAAAATATCAATTTTACTTTAGAAATAGAACAAAATAACAGTATTAATTTCTTAGCTATAACTTTATATAAAAGAAATAACAAAATCGATAGCGCATAGACTTTTAAACATTCCGTTGAGTAAAATTAATTACGATAATGAAGTCAGAACTATTAAACAAATCGCACAAAATAATGGGTTTAAGGTGGATGTAGTGGATAAAATTATATGGAAATTAACTAAACGCAAATCTTGTAATCTTTTGTATAGCGTTTGTGAAGGTGAGGATAACAATTGGTACTTTATTAATTATGTTGGGGATATTAGTACCAAAATTAGCAATAGGTTACATAAATTAGGCTTAAAATGTATAGTAGTTAATAAGTCTAATCTAGGTGCAATTTTATCAAATAATAAAAGTAAAGTGGATCCTCTACAAAAAAGTGGCATTTACAAACTTAAGTGCGCGGATTGTGACGCATTCTATGTCGGCCAAACAGGAAGGAATTTCATAACACGAATGAAAGTACATCGGAGAGCAATTCTACAAAACAAGGAGGACACGGGATTAGCGCATCATTGCATTGAGATTAATCATTTCTTCAGAAATGACAGCCTGGAGGTAATGCACACCGGACACAAAGGGAAGCGGCTGGATTTACTCGAAATCCTAGAAATTCGAAAAGCGGTCACTAATGGGGATAATATTGTGAATGAACAATTAATCTTTGATAATACGCCTTTGTTATGCGGCATCCGTTCGGAAAAACCAAGACTGTAATTCATTTATTGCCATGTTGTAAAATTTTTCTAGCTTAGTATATATTGCACATTTGTTAAATTTTAATTTTAGTATCTCTGTACTATGGTCGTGAGGCCGAAACAATTGTAGAGGTTTATTCAATGAATACAGTGAAACTTTAACCAAGTGTTTGATTTAACCTAAACAAAATCGAATTTAATATTTATAGAAAGCCTACACAAACAGACATCATTATCCCAGCAAACTCTTTTCACCACAATACACACAAATACGCTGCCATACACACATATATACACAGAATGTTAACAACACCTCTTAATGAACATAATAAATTAAATGAATTAAATTTAAAAAAACAAATAGCCTTAAATAATGGTTTCAATGTAAACACAATAAACAGAATATTTAAAAAATCAACATTCAACTATTTCAAAAAACTAAACAATATAAATAATAATACAATAATATCACATACACCAACAGCAAACGATAGATATACGACATATTATAAATCATTCACATTTCAAGGAAACATAAGCAACAAAATTAACCAAACACGTAAACATTATAACATTGAAATGTATTTTTCAACCAAACACACAATCAAAACAAAACAATTTAACTCTAAAGATAAAACAAACTTTTAAGGTAAAAATGGAATTTACGCAATAACCTGCAACGATTGTGGTGCAAAATACATTGGAGAAACCAGCAGACCTTTAAAATTAGGAATAAAGGAATATTTAAGAGACATAAACATTTCAAATTTTGGACGACACATACATTTTCACAATCATACTTTCGACCGAAACAAAAATATTAAACTCTTACACAATACACAAAAAGGCTTAAAACAAATTTTATTAGAGCTTTTGAAATAGATAAAACTATCAACACAGAACACAACATACAGTGCCTCAATGACCAAACTCAATTATCATTTAAACCTCTTTATAATTTTTTAAATAATCTATTCAACCTATAAAACAACAAAAACAATTAACTTAAACTTCAGACATCTGTAACTTTCAAATTTCAAAATTCAAATTTATTAAAAATATTTATCATAAAAATAAGATCGGGATATATACATATTGCATTACGTAAGTTAATAACTCTAAATATATACAAATAAAATAACTAAAACACTTATTTAAGAATTGATTTTACTTTCTATTACCAAAATAAATACCCCCAAAAAATATAGTTTCACACATTTTAAATTATCTCAACACTAACAAATTACATAAACACTACATATTTTATACATACTATAACAATAAACACATAACAAATATTATTATAATTTAAACATTTTTATTACACACTTAACTCTAATTTATATTTAACCTGATTATTGTATTCTTCGTAGATATAAAACCTCTGATGATGGTTTTTGAAAAACCGAAACTAGTGAGGCGAAATAAAATAAATAATAAAATAAAATAAAAATAATTTTACCAGTAAGTACCTAATAATAATACCTTAAATATATTTTCATATTTTATGAATATTATATATATATATAATAACAAAAAGCTTTACGATAACAAAATAATTGCGGTATTGAAGAATATAAATGTTAGCTGTGGTAATATCGTTATATCCAAAAAAAAAAAAAAAAATTATCAAATAAAATAATAAAATATTAGCATTGCCATTTATAATTAATCGATGATGTCATAACTTGAAACCAAATGATGACACATATGTTAGATTTATAACAGAATGTGGATTTTCAAAATTAGAAAATGACGCGAGAACGAATTTTCAAAAACATTCTTAATTTCCCAAATAATGAATTTATTCCATACTTTATGAACACCATATGAACATATTCTTACATTTACATTATTTTTATTTTTTGCATCAAGTTTCAAGTACAATTTTCAATTTTTAACAAAGTTTAAGAACATTTAATAATATGGATCAATTAAATTTATTATACTATATACATTAGTACTATAATTGCATATATTTTTTGTAGTCTGAATATTGCTGAAAATGTCGCTTCATCAATTGTATGCCATATATGCTCAACTATTTGCATTTTTTTCACTACGTGTATTCTACTTTGTTGTAATCATTTTATTCCTTTAAAAGATTTGGATATAGTTGAAATATAGTCATTACGACAAAAGTCAAATGGCCAATAAACTGAAATGATATATGATTTTAAATACTTGCGTGATACATTTTATAAATTACCTTAAGTGAAAGATTTCTGTTATACTCAAAGAGTCCGCAAGGTCTGTTCTCAATTTTGAAGTGATATAGTTGCAGAAGAAATGCCTTTTTCTGCAAATACAATTTTTCATATTTTTGAATTTATATTATAATGTATTGTTCCATATCCACGTCATGAAAATAGAGAGGTGTAAATTAATTATAATATTACTCTTATAAAGCATAGAACTTTTTTCAATATTTTACTCACCAAACTTGCTACGTCGTTATCTTCATAGGATATATCCAATTCGCAAAGTGTTCTCGCTAGTTTCTTATACTGCAGCAAATATTCATGCAAGGTCCTATTATTTACTGGTACTGCTTACTTTGTATAGAATTGATATTGTACAATTATTTACAGGGTGTCAATTGTCAATTAGAAGAAAAGTTGACATCGACTTTTTTCATAGAACATATGATTATTCTTAAAATTACTCAAAACGGTTTGGTTGGTACGGGGGGGGGGGGGGGGGGGCAAAATGGCATAGGTCGTATATGGCGTAGGTCATAGGTCGTAGGCGTAGGTCGTATGGCGTGGTAGTGTCGACCCAACCTTTAAGCCACAGCCACCTCCATCTAAAAAAATTAAATGGTACCCCCGTACTTGTGATACATCGTTGGAAAGCTCTTGAAAAAATGCTTTCCAGTCGTTACTAATACAATATGATTTGGTGAACTAGTTTTGGATTTAAGTGCAAATAAAGTGCGAAAGTGTTCAATTAATTAAATTCAAATAACATATGGATGTAAATGTTGGAAATGGTTTCCATTGTTTTCTAAACAAAAATATAGCATACTTTTAAACTCCTCACGAACTTTCTGAAAGATTTGTCTAGTAATAGCTCGACCATATTGTGCTATTCTTTCTCGTTATTGTTCAATAGTTTAATCATAGCACGATCACATGATCAATAATCATGTGTTATGTTATGAAAATGGCCGATGGCAAATTTTCAAATTGACACCCTGTATATAAAACTAAAATGTACTTATTATTACTTCATCTACTGCACGATGACATCCTTCACATAGCAATATGATGAATACTGTAATCACTACTAACGTTGCTAAAACCTCTACTGCTACGAATCTAAATCCTGTGACAACCAGAACAAAAGTTAAAAATATAATAATTACGTTCAATGCCAATGCAGGTGAATAAATCTTGTTATGCATCGCAAAAAACTGCACAAGTGAGTAAGAACTGCTCATTATCTGGTTTAACTTCTCTATAAGATCTAGTTTGGTTATATTATGTCCATTGCAGCCTATAATTATTTTCTGGAATTTCTTGAACTGCACACTGGCATAGTGAGCATGTAGCATTACAATATAACTGGGAGCAAAACTGTGAAACATTTGTAAAATAAAACATGTTGGATATGATATCGAAAAAAGTAATGTGTAACTTTTAATCAGATAAAAGTAGCATGAAAATATTGATATTGCTACTGGGCAGAGAAGTAAAACGATTAAAGTTGAAAATATGATCAGTCTTCCATCTGATTTGTTTATGGCCAATTGCTTTGAGAGCATACTATTTCGAAAAAGTGTATTTATCTCATGGGCTACACTTATTTTCTTGTAGTACGTAATATTAATTATCACAATAGCATTAACGCTATTTAAACTATACACTGCCACATAAATATTTTCGGCAGTCCTATTTTCCAGTAATGGATGTTTATATCGCCAGTAGATAATACTAAGATGTAACAGTATTAGTCCTTAAAATTGGGAATTTTAGTATTACCTTATAAGTACAGATTCAACAATCGATTCTTACCTGTAATATATAATTTCTCGAAATATTGTTTATTAACTATTAATCTAAATTCAGTACTTGGCCATAGTTTAAGTGGTAGGTATAAATACGTGCATTTAGCAATATAATAGAAATATTTAAACGTATTGCTTTCATTCATGTTCAGTTCCATTTCTACTTTCTATCTATAAAATGTATTGTTCTGTAAATGATTTGAACCTAATGGCATGTTTTATTCTGTGTCACTAGTTAATAAATGTCATAAAGTACATTTAATTCTGCTTCATTATAAATACATTAAAAATCATTTAACTTTTACGAAGTGGCCTAAATATAATGTAATCTAAATTGATTATATCTTCGATTGTATCAAAGCATTTTTTTATTCATACCATTTTATACAGTGTGGAAATTAAGTAGCGGATAAATTCGGTAAGTCCGTTAATGTGTATGAGAGAGAAAAAACTAAAAGGGAAATAGCAATATAAATTACTGCGCATATGAAAACTTAAAAAATATATATTTTAAGTTATGACGGTCATTAATGTTTTTTTAAATGACAAGCTAAATTTTTATTTTTTATTTCGGTAGAGCTTTTTAATCTGTTTTCAACCATATAAATTCAAAAAATTTACAAAAATATTTGCCTACATGAAGCGGAGGAAAATCAGAACAGAGCATTGTCATGTATGAAAATGTACAGAATCAACTTTCAAGGTATGTTAATGAAAATCTCGAGAGGTAGCAAGAAAATGGGGTGTTGTTCCAGAATTTTCTAATAAACGACAAAACAAGGCAAAATGTCCTTTTGACGAATTTTCAACGCAATATAGATATAAATCTCGTGAATAATATTTTAATGTAAATATATTCTATTGCATATTGGATATAATAATTCAGCAACTCAATACTCGATTCACTGGTATGAAAAATATGAAGGATCGTTTTAATTTTCTGGAACCAAGATCCATACATAATTCTCCAGAATAAGAATTAATGGAAAAGTGTGACAGTTTACGAAATATTTATTTCGACCTATTTCCTCCACAATTACCTATTCAGTTTATGAATGCTATGCATTTATTAAAACCTGACCTTAAAGAAAATATGACTATTAAAGACTTCGGTAATCTGTTATTGAAAAAATATGGTTCATTAGAAAGTGCTTTTGCAGAGGTTTGCAAAGCTTTTATAATATTCTTAACGATTCCGGTAACAGTTGCTTATGTGGAAACGACATTTAGTGAACTAAAAATGATAAAAAATTACAGAAGAAATACTATTGGACAGTCTCCATTTAAACATATTGCAATACTTGCCATTGAACATCAAGAAGCGTCGAAAATTGAGTTAAAATATTTAATAGAGTTTTTTGCTCAAGAGAAAGCTAGAATACGAATATTTTAATTTTTTGTTTTATTTAATAACTTATGTTGTTTTATATTAGTTATTTTCAGAAAATGTAATAGTTATAGAGAGAGAGAATCAATCTTTATTAGGCTATCGGCCATAAGCCTTTACGCCTAGTTATATTATTTGAAGTGAACTGTATTTATAGAAAAACTTTTAATTTGTTTAATTTATATGTTTATTTTCACGTTTTGTGCAATAATTTAGTTTGCTGCTTAATTTTTAATAAATTATATAGTTATGAATTTACTTTGTTTTAATCGAATTGAAACATATTAACATATGTTTGTCATACATTCTACTAGAAACTTCAAAACTTAATATATTACATATGTACCTTTACGTAATGCGATAACTATTTGATAGTATGGGGGGGCCCTGTTAAAATCTAGCTTATGGGGCCAAAATTCCTGGCTATGCCATTGCCTAGCAGACATATTTCATGTCATTTCATCTCAAAGACTTCTTTTATCTAAATAACACTGGTATATAAGTTTTTTGACTGGAGCAACCAAATAGTGCTTTTAAGGTAATTTGGTGCGCTGAATTCGAATCTGTGACAGTTTTTTTTTCTTTCTATCAGGTTAGGTTTGCGAGATATAAAATATCATTGTTTTCGTATGTTTTTAATAAAAAAAAACGGTAATTTATTCAAAAATAAAAGAAATTTCACAAGTAAATGGCAGTGTTTGAACATCGTTTGTATTTATCTGGGTCCGTTTAACGTATTAGAGTCCAGTAATTATCTCCCAGCATACTTTTGTCCCAAAATCCTTGATAATTTTCTTCAATTTTCATTAAACCTAGATGAGCACGTTCTCCTTGTTCATCACTCACTGCACCTTTGTGGAAAAGAGTTCAAATGTGAATGCAAAAAATGCATCTTGAGTGACATCGGTGCACCTAATTCCCAATAATGTTTCAATAATTCAGTAATAATTTGTCTGTACTTATCACTTTTCTTGTTTCCAAGGAAACCATCTACGAAGCTTTTGAAATATTGCCAGGCTGCAGATTCTCCATCTGATAAACATTGTGAGAAATAATCATCATTTAATAACTTCATGATCTGAGAACCAACAAATATGCCTTCTTTAATTTTAGCATATGAAACAACTGCTGGCAAATGTAAAAGCAGCACCATCTTTATTCAGAGCATTGACAAAGTTTTTGACAAGACCTGGTTTTATATGCAGTGGTGAAAGTAGAACGTTATTTAGATCAATTAATGGATTATTTGAAATGTTTTGTTTTCCAGGAGAATACTCTGTTCTTTGTGGCCAATCTGTTCTGGTGTAATGATGACTTGTAGCTCGACTACCCCATAAACAAAGGAAACAACAAAATTTTGTGAAACCTCCTTGCATGCCAGTTGACAAACCAATGACCTACATAAATTTGATTTAATTAAAACTTAAAATTTACGATATACATAGAACATTCAATCACATACCTTTAAATCACCACATATCTTCTATTTATGATCTTCGTATTTGAGTAAAGTTAAAATTTGAGTCATTGATTGGTAATTTTCCTTAGTATTAAAAGCATGAGCAATTGATACGGATTGATTTTTATTCCCATTGTGTAAAAGAAGAGCCGTTAAACTGTACTTAGAGCCATCAATGAATAATCTCCATTCATTTTTTTCATATGGTTGGTTCATTTTTTGAAATAAACCTTGAATGTCGTTATAGTAGAGAATGGTGTTTTTCTTCTCAAACTATGCAGCCAATTCAAAGCTTCTTTCTCTATAAACTGTTAATTTAACTACCGTGATTACTCTCAAGGGACTTTGCTATTGGTAATGTGTTAATTAACGTACACAAATAATGGATTAATATAAGAAAGCACAGTTTTATGGATTTGTTTTGTTTATTTAATAATAGACACGTTGAAATTGTAACATACAGGGAAAAGACAGGTTGACGATGATGTAAATTGATTTATATGAAATTGTAACATACAGGGAAATAAAACACAGGTTGACGATTATGACATTAATTGATTTATTTTCTATATTTCGGTAACCTTATAATGATTTTGTAAATTCTCTTATTCATTCAATTATTATTTTGAAAATGTTTGTGACTCCCGTTAAGTCTATATACGTGGGTTTATTATACATGCACGTGCATCTCTAGTTTCTCAGATCATTATTATTATTACCACGCTCTTTCAATCGATTTAAGTACGGGAAGGTGATATGATCAAAAATAGAACTATTTAAAGATGTTGAAACATCCTCAATAACGCATGCATGATTACTAAAGATATCTCGCGATCTTCCCGAATCACATGGTTGTGTCTGTATCCACACTAATGTAATTATTGGAGCCCCATTATCTACGTTGATTGAGGTCAATTAGTAATTCTACCCACGACCACAGCAAGTGCCCATGTCATAAGTAGTCTTAACTGTCAGACATGTTACAAGTTGTGTCAAATAGCAGTTCCTCCTACCTCAATCGGAAATGTTTATTAAACGAAAATATTATATGGTTGAAAACAGAATAAAGAGCTCTACGGAAATAAAAAATAAAAAATGTAGGTTGTCATTTAAAAAAAACATTAATGACGTCATAACTATTAAAATTTTGTTTTTTTAAATCTGAAAAAAATATTTTCATATGCGCAGTAATATATATCGCTACCTTCCTTTTAGATTTTTTATCTCTCATACACATTAACGGAGTTACCGAATTTATCCGCTACTTAATTTCCACACTGTATAGTTATACAGGGTGTATCAGCCAAATGGAATAAATTCAATAATAAATAAATGGGGGCGTGTTCGAAAAAACGCTCGGATACGTCGATTGTTATTTTTAGTTGCGCATTTTTTTCAACAAAAACTTTTTATACAGGGTGTGTCATGTGACCGTGGCCAATACCAACTTTCTTATTTTAAATGCAACACCCGGTATATTATTCAATTTTTGGATTCTTCAGAAAATTCTAGACATATTTCATGTACAATGTCCTATACCTATCTTCAACTGTTTCGGAAATATTAAGTGTGTATATTAAGACGAATAATGCTTGGAAGTGTCCATTTTGTGGACTGTGTGTAGGCTTAGAAAAGCCTGTTTGTAGAACGATGTGAGAATAGTATATTAAAATACCAGTTGCAGAAGGCATCTATTCAAGCACGAATTTGAAATTCCGAAACGAGCTGCGTAGCAGCGAGTTGAGGAACAAATGAGTGCTTGAAGCACCTTCTGCAACGAGTGTTTTACACAATTTTTTTCTATTTTGCCGCATCGTACAATTTTATAAATTAAAAATTTAAAATTTTAAATCCTGGGGATTTTGCGGTGGTTGGTGACATTTATGTGGCGTAAATTTAGGCGGCTGTGGAAAAAATATATTTGAAACGTCAGATTTTATTTTCGCAATTTTGCGTTGTTTGAAAATGAATACTGAAGAAAATTATTACTTTCCACAGTAATAATTTACATTAAACTTCGTTTTCATTAATTTGCTGTTCTTTGTGAATTTTTTTTTTTGACGTATGTCAGGTGACAGTTCAACGTCACCCGTCAACGCTTCCACTAAATAAATAGTAAATTTTACTAGTCTATTCGAGCACACCAACCGCTTATTCTAACACTCAAATGACATCATTTGGGTTCTAGAATCGACTTATGCTAAACGCAAAATAGAAAAAAAAAATGTTGAAGCCTTGTCAAAATATTATATTTTATTAGAAGTCTGCCAATAAGGATTATTCCATGCGCGCGTGACAAAATCTCGTGTGAGGCGAAGCGAACTCGGAAAGTCATGAAAAAATCAATTTCTTGACGGGTAATGAACGATTTTTTTTATTATACTTATAATATAAAGGAACGACGCAAGAAAAACAACCCAAAAAGGATAAGAAGTAAATTTAGACCTTTTTTTTTTCAAAGTAATAATAATATATGGTAAGACTCTCACAAGAGGGAATCATTAGATATCTGTCTAACTGTTCCTGAAGCTGAAGGTTAGTCAAAAACCCTTACATACCCAACAGGTTATGTAAACGATGCTAAGCGCTTTGCTTTTCATAATTGTATTGGATAAGGCGATGAAGAAAGCAAAGCAAAAAAATGAAAATGCTAAAAATTTTGTTATGGAAAATGGAGATAACAAAAATAGCAGAACTACTATTGGCGGGTGACATGGCAATAATTGCAGAAACAGAGGAAGAACTGCAACACAACATGGAAATAATTGAGAAAGAGATTAAGAATATAAACATGAAAATAAATTACGAAAAAAGAAAAACCTTGATAATTGCCTAAGAGATAGAGAAACACGAAATATAAATGCAAGGTAAAAAATCGAACACGTAGAACAATACAAATATTTAGGAACAATCATACAGAGCAATGGTAAATTAGATAATGAAATAGAAGATAAAATAGGAAAAACGGCAAACCGATATACGTGTTAAATAGCACTTTTTTTTTTTAGCAAGAAGAGGCACAAAAACAGAAATAGTCAAAAAAGTAATTAGACCAACGCTAACAGCAGCGAAACATGAACGATGACAGGAAAACAAATAAAACGAATAAATGCCATGGAGATGGGATTCCTAAGAAAAATCGAAAACAAAAAAGAAGAGACAGGATAAGGAACGAGACGCACAGGAAAAATTAAAAATAAAACCAATACAGGAAAAAATAACAGAAGGCCAAATGAGGTGGTATGGACACATGAGACGAATGAGAGAAGAAAGAAACACTAAGAAAACATACGAGACAAGAGCAACAGGAAAACAGCAAAGAGGAAGACCGAGAAAAGAAGAGGCAACAAGAAAAGGGAACACATGGGAAGAAATAAATGAATTAAAAATAGATAGGAGGAAGTGTAGAGAATTTTATAAAAATGCCTTACATCGAAAGGTAGATAGGCAAAGGAATAAATAAATAAATAAATAAATAAAATAGAATTCTGCTTTTGTGTTTACAAATCTATTGTGAGAATTTTCTTACAATTATATATCTTTGTTCTTTTGCAGTATCATGAGTAATATTCTCGATTTTTAATCAAGTATGCATTTATAAATTAGGATTAATAAAACTTATTGCAATAAACGTGTATACATTAGTGATAAAATAGTAATTAACGGTATAAGTCCGGCAAATCATTTTATACTTCGAGTGAGACGTTTGAAGACGAGGCGACAAAAGAGTCTTGAAAATCAAAACGAGTGCTGTAAAAAGAGTTCACGGACGAATCACGTTATGTATTTATTTCATCCTGTGTCAAATTTCGTTTTAAAGAAACATTGATACTAATTTCAAATTAATTCAGCAAATCTTCTAAATCTAGTTACATTTTCGGAAAATGATTAGCAACTGTTTTTTTGCAATTGTTGGCAACACTTAACCAGACAAGGCCTTTCTTTGCGTTTTCCCGGACTGAAACTGTTTACTGTTGCGGTACAGTATTTGAATTTGACACAGGATGATATAAATGCAATTATTTTTATTAAACATGTAGTATGAACTTTGCTGATAATGTTGCTTTACAGTACATCATTATATGATTATTATATGATCATTGTATACGCAGCTTTGCAGTTCCACAATGCGCATTTTACTTTGTTGTAACTACCTTATCCATTTAAAAGGTTTGGATACAGTTGAAATATGGACATTACCACAAAAGTCAATTGGCCAATAAACTGAAATTACATATGATGAAACACTCGCATGATGCATTTTATAATTTACCTTAAGTGAGAGATTTCTATTATACTCAAATAATCCGCATGGTCGGTTATCAATTTTGAAGTGATATAATTGCAGCAGAAATGCTTTTTTCTACATATACAATTTTATATTTTTATTATTTATATTATAATGCATAGGTGCATGTCCATGCCGTGAAAATAAAGAGGTACATAATTAATTCAATAGTATTCTTATAAAACACAACAGTTTTCTATACTCACTAGACTCGCTATGTCCACATCTTCGTAGGATATATCCAATTCGCTGAGTGTGCTTGCAAGATTCTTATACTGCAACAAATATCCATGTAAATAAGAAAAATGTGCTTATTATTTACTCGTACTGCCTACTTAATATAGAATCATATTTTACAGTTATTTATATAAAACTAATATGTATAATTACTTCATTCACTGCACGATGAAATCCTTCACATATTAATATGATAAATACTAAGACACCTATTAACGTAACTAAGGCCTCTACTGTCACGAATCTAAATCCTGAAAAAACCATAACTAAGGTTAAAAATATAATAACTGCATTCAATGCCAATGCTGGTGCAAAAATCTTGTTATACATCGCAAACGTTTTTACGAGTGAGTAAGTACTGCTCATAATTTTGTTTAACTTCCATATAAGATCTATCTTTGTTATACTACTTCCATTACAGTCTAAAATTATCTTCTGGAATGTCTGAAACTGCACACTGACATAGTGAGCATACTGCAGTAAACCGTAACTGGGAGCAAAACTTTGACACATTTGGATAAAGAAAATTGTTGGATATGATATCGAAAAAAGTAATGTGTAACTTTTGATCATATAAAAGTAGCATGAAAATATTGTAATTCCCACTACGATAGTAGGAAGAGCTAGTGACGTTAAATATATTAGCATTCTTTCATCTAAATTGTTAACAGCCAATTGCCTTGAAAATATAATATTTTCATAAAGTTCATTAAACATATAAGTTAGACTTATTTTCTTGTAGCACATAATAATAACTATAACAACAGCATTGAAGCTATTCAAACAATACACTGCTACGTAAATATTTTCAGCAGTGCCATTCTCCAGTAATGGATGTTTATATCGCCAGTAGACAATACCAAGATGTAACACTAATATACCTTAAAATTAGAAATGTTAGTATAATCTGTACATATAATCTATCTGTTATTACCTATAATGTATAACTTATCGAAATTTTCTTTTTTAACTAATAATCTAAATTCACTGCCTGGCCTTAGTTTAAGTGGCAGGTACAAATACACGCATTTACATATATAATATAAATATTTAAAAAGTTTGCTTTCATTTATTTTCAGTTCCATTTGTACCACGTATTAACTTCTACTATAAATGAATTCGAACTTTCTCGGTATTTATTTTGTATCTTTGTTTATGAATATTATAAAGTACTTTATTTCTATATCATTATAAGTACATTAAAAATAATTTACCAGTCCACAAAGTGATGTAGGTCAGACATTCCGAAATTATATAGATAAAACAATTTGATAATAACTTCGATGGTATCGACATAATATTTTATTTAGTCCAATTTATATATTTTATTTATAATTAACGTATTCCATAACTGAATCAATTCAAAGAAAAACATTAAATCATTAATATTAATATAGAATTTGGCTTGAAAAAATGTCTAGTATTAGTTCACATATTTTTCAAGTGAATGTTGCCTGTAATAAAATTATAATATTTATCCCTTGCATGTTACGAATATGTAAAAATAATACATTAGCGAGTATCTGCAATAAATTACGTTTTTTTGCTGTAGAGACGAACATTTTGTTCATTTCAAAATAGCAAAATTGTATCGTTATTTCAGGACATCCTGTGTATTCTACGTGCCTCAAAATATTGTGTATGTTTTGGCACATTGCTTGGGTACTTGCATACGCAGATTCTTTCATTTAACTCTTATAATAAGGTTTTCTTGAATTTTTTTCCACGTCTATGATTTTTCGTTAATTTTGATTAACATGTAAATAACTTGGCACGTTGCATCTGATCCCAAAAAATAAAAATGATTTGTGAAGCCTACATAAAGCACATTCTAAAAATGAAAGAATATACAGGGTGATCAATTTAAATAAAAGAGTGATCACATTTTGTGTCCCGGATTTATGGTACACTCTGTACACTATAAAATAATTTTAAAAACTAGCTCATCAAGTGTCCAGTAACTTCCAATCAGATTTTTTCCTCAATTTTCGTTAGTCTAGCAGCAATGGTCCGAGCGAGGATAGGTGGGCCACCCTGTATATTTTTTTGTGAAAAAAGGAAATACGTTTTATCACTTTACAAGGTCTAATTTCCATATTCCATACCAGAATTTTTATATTTTATAGTATTAAGAAAAAATGTAAAATGGAACGAATACAATACATAAATGGTTCAAACAAATACACTAATGCGGCTAGTAATTATATGGATATGGCAAGTTTTGCTGATACCTTTTTTTGTAGTCAATCTTTCTTGAATATATAAAGGTGTCGACAATTTCTTCCATTGTAAAACTATTCTGTACTTTTTTGGAAAAGTTTGAAAAAGTGTGTGTTGTTATACAAAATAAAAAACAAATCCAAATTCTTTGAAAAAGTTCAAGATTTAGGGAAAAATTAGGTCTCCAAAAATGGTTTTGATCCTCTATGTTTGTGAATTCTTATCAAAACAAAAAAAAGAGTTTTCACATTCATTTTCACAGAAAACTTATCAATGTTCATTCATCACTTCAAGTTTTATTCCATGTCATTGGGTGTGTTTCCCCAAAATATGAATTCAATATTTCTTTCAGATATGATATGATATCAATGTTCATTCATCACTTCAAGTTTTATTCCATGTCATTGGGTGTGTTTCCCCAAAATATGAATTCAATATTTCTTTCAGATATGATATTATTATTATTATTGTTCATTCATCACTTCAAGTTTTATTCCATGTCATTGGGTGTGTTTCCCCAAAATATGAATTCAATATTTCTTTCAGATATGATATTATTATTATTATTATTAATTATTATTAATCCTCTTTTGGGATTTAGCCACTCCTAAGGAGTCTTCACAATCCAATTTCCGAGGTGGATTAGTCCCCATTTTACTCTTCTTCTATGGCTAACGCTCTTTTAACAATTCCTCGCCATTTCTTTTTGTCTACTACTTTTTTCTTCCATTTCTATTCCCATTTCTTTGAGGAATTTTTCAATTTCATCTTACCATCGCAGTCTTGGTCTTCCTCTTCTCCGTTTACAGCTTGGATTCCATTCCATGATAGCTCTGAATGCTGATGTTTCTCCTGCTCTCCATACATGCCCTATCCATCTTATTCTTTAGTCTGTTATATATCTTATACTGTCTCTCCACATATCTTCCTAATTATGTTGCTAAGTTGCATATTCTGTACCCATTATCATTGTTTGTTTCGTGGATCGTGTGTTGCCCTGCTACATCTTCTATGTATTCTTCTTTCCCAATTTGTATGTTGAAATGCCCTAGAATATACATATAATATGCCTTTGTTAAATGAAAGTACAAAGCAATTCAAACCATTGGGTTGCAGTCTATTATTACTTTCTGCAATAACTTGAACTGTTTACTGCCATATATTAAACATAACCCAGAATATCGCAGAAGGAAGAAAAACTGTGAATCATTTGGACTTGACCTTAGCATGGCACCATTCTGGCAAGTATGTACGTTATCCCAAACTTTTTAAATACCTGTGCTTAATAGGATATTATTTCCAGATGCATGTTCATACAATTATTGAATTAATGTGTAATATTTATGTACGTGCATACATACAAAATATTATAACAATATAAACAGGATTAATGTTTTATTGTCGTAGTTTTCAATTATGTTACGCAAAGAAACGCCTTCGAACGTGAAAGTGTTGCGGAGGAATGGGAAAACACTTGGAGCTACAGGTTGTTATGTGAGTTTTGCATGTCTCCATTTCCGTGGACACTTGTATGATGTTATGAGAAACGTGTAAATTGAGATGGTGCCATTATGATTAACTGATAGGATTAAATTAGCCTACATTATTTAAGCACATAGAGAATTAAATTTGTGGCAGTCAGTTACAACATGAATGTGTGAAATAAATGTACCTTGACAATATCAACAAATTATGTATTATTTATGGACATGTAAAAGAAAAACGTAAAAGTATTAATTTATTGTCTTAATTTTTCATCAATTGCATACAGTATGTTCTATATAAAGTACCCAACACCAAATCGACTCCAATTTTTTTATAACCTTTAACATATATATATATATATATATATATATATATATATATATATATATATATATTGTTGTGATGCTTTTATTTATATTTATTAAGCTCCTCACGTTGGGCTTCATTTTATGACGTTCCCTAATGTGCTTTTCTTTTTATTTAGGTTATAATTTTCACTTACCTTTATCGGTCAACTAAATCAACATGAAATCAAGTTCTTTTAATTTAGTGATTTGACTAGAATTGTAGTTGTTGTTGTTGTTCACCAGCACAATTGCAAATGTATATAAGTTTTAAAACTTAACATCACATTTTGTTTATTTTATTAACAACTGTTACTCTTTTTCACTCTTTATCAGGGTTCAAGTGGGACCAATTAAACTAAATAGAGAGTATTCTGGGCTTCTAATTGATTTTTATTAATGAATAAGAAATTGTAACGAAATTTAAATAAATATGACAGGTAAACAAAATGCAAATAAAATGATATAAACACGCAAAACAATAGAAAACAAAATAAATATAACTTAAACTAATACAAGTAATTAATAAACCATAAATCAAACCTAAATGCACAAATTAACCTACTATGAGTATTTGTAACGGAAATTTTATAACTGTACTTGCGAATTCTTAATTGCAGTTTGACTGTAGGCAACAGTGTGTATTCCGATGTATGGCGGAGAATCGATGTCCTCTGTACAATTCACCAAATAATGCAAATCTATTATTCGCAGTGGTCAGCTTGAAATCCGGAAATGCCTTCGAAATTCTTCTCGGCAGATGCTGGTAGGCTAGAAGTCCTTTTGTAGCTTCTCTTAATGATCCCTAGTATCCGTTGATGATCTTTTGCTGCAGTCCTTGGTAGCTGTCAGAAAATTGTGAGATTGTGTTTATTCACTACACGAAATGAAATTTGTTTGAAACGCGTCACTTGCGGAAACAATTATAGAGTTAAAACAAAACTTTCTTCCACCGCTGTGGCAATCAACGTGGTTGTAACGGGATCGGAATACAAGTCCTCTAAACATGTGCGTCTCGGCTTTATATAACCTCGGAGGCGATCGTCGTTTATAAATGTTTATATCGACGCTCCTCGTTTGATTTTCGTCGCATATTACTGGAATATCCAAGTCGCCTGTACCCGGCATTCGCGCATTCTCCATGGCAACGAATAACAACGTTGGAAATTGTAAATACAAATTTCCATTTTCCCATGAATTTGTGTGTCCATTTTCACTTTGCAATGGCAATTTTAGAATCTTTGTATAATTCCGCGTGCGTGGAAATGTCGTACAAGTTCCTGCGTTGCTTCTGCGATTTCACTCTTAATTCATGTTAAATACCTCATTACAATTTATTAATGTTAATTTGTGCCCTGCTTATATTTACAAATCTATCTAATTAATCCTATTCTTAATAATTAATAAACCCTAAATACCTATTTATCCTACCTAATATGCTTAAATCTACTATAAATAACTCTAACTAAAATAAAAACAAACTCCAAATTAACTTATCTAAACTAATACCTAATTACCCTATAAAATAACATCACAATATACAGGGTCCGTCATTTCACCTCCCGTCTTCAATAGCTCAGTTACTAATTGAGTTAGGATTTTGATATTTTGCAGGCCTTACTTACATTCTGGGGCGTATTTCAGGAAAATATTTTTGATTATACAGGGTGTCCCAAAAAGTGCGACGTCATCATGATGTATATTTTTAGATTGCATAGTATATTTTTTGTTACTTATTTGGGTGACTCTTACAAATGCCTATATACCCATAAAATTTGATTGAAATCGGTTTAGTGACATTAGCACAAAAAAATAAAAACTGAAAAGTTTTGCACCATTGGCAAAGAAAATTAATAAGTGATAAAAATAGTGCCTCGTTAATAAAACCATACAAATTACTCATTAAATAAGGTCTGACAGTTGCGTTAACCAAGTTTCATTGATATGCATTATACAGAGTGTCCAAAATTTAGTGTCAAACTTTTCAAACTTTAAAGCACTTTATTTTTCTTATTTTAAATTGGAACCCCAGTATATTTTTATGTAATTCCATGTGGAATTAAAAGACAAACAGTTTTCCTTATTACAACCCTATCTCAATTCCTAACACATTCAAAGATATTTGCAGAAAACTCGTTTTATCAACACTTCCAATGGCCATTTTAATTAATCAAAATCGAAGATGGGTTTGAAAAACAATTTATTAACATTAAAGTTCAACAAAGTGACAAGAGCCATTGTTGACTGTAGTAATATAAAAGTTTAAAACTTTTTTAGCTAAGGTCTTTATACCCAAGATACCAAAATTACTTTTTGTCATGGAAAATATGATTTTCATAATGACAAATATTATGACCTATATTGACAAATGTGGATATGACTTTCATATTCGCATTTCAAAATATTACATTCAACCTGTTACGAAGAGTGGCAATGTCATTTCATACTCGTCTTCGTTTGTGCCTTCAAGAGGGCGGAAGACATATAGAACATAAGTTCTAGCAATTAATTAATTTTAGAAATGCACAGTTATGTTATGTTTTTATGAAATTTTATTACTAAAACTATTTTTTATACAAAACCTAATACTTTTACGATGTGTAATAGGTTTAGACGAAGATCTGTGAAACCTTTAATACTTTCGAGATATTAATTGTAACTACAAAACATGTTATGTCAATAAATTGTTTTTCAAAGTCACCTTCGAGTTTTATTCATTAAAATGGCTATTGGAATAGTTGATAAATCGAGTTTTCTGCACATAACTTTCAATGTGTTAGGAATAGCGATAGAGTTCTAATTAGGAATAATGTTTGTCTTTTAATTCCACATGGAATGACATAAAAATATACAGGGACTCCAATTTAAAATAAGAAAAATAAAGTGCTTTAAAGTTTGAAAAGTTTGACACTAAATTTTGGACACTCTGTATAATGCATATCAATGAAACTTGGTTAACGCAACTATCAGACCTTATTTAAGAAGTACCTTGTATGGTTTTATTAACAAGGCATAATTTTATCTCTTATTATTTTCTTAACCAATGGTGCAAAACTGACTTTTTTCAGTTTTTATATTTTTGTGCTAAAATCACTAAACCGATTTTAATAAAATTTCATGGGTATGTAGGCATCCGTAAAGGGCACCCAAATAAATAACAAAAAATATACCATGCAGTTTAAAAATACACATCATCATGACGTCACACTTTTTTGAGACACCCTGTATAATCAAAAATAATTTCCTAAAATACGCCACGGAATGCAAGTAAAGTATGCAAAATATCAAAATCCTAACTCAATTAGTAACTGAGCTACAAAAGACGGGAGGTGAAGTGACGGACCCTGTATATAAAAACGTCATTTAATGCAAACTTATTTTAGATAAATGCACGTTTATATGCTTGCGTGTCCAAAATTAACAAATAAGAAATTATTGTAACAATTTTATGACACATGTACCCAGGGCCGCGCCTAGGTAGTTGGCCGCCCGTGTGCAATAATATTTTGGCCGCCCTACACAGAGTAGCTATCCATTCTAAAGACAGGTGGGGAATAATAATAATAATAAAAAAAAAATAATAATAATATAAAATACATTATTTTTTCGCAATGATACTAACATTTATTCAGAATATATTACAAATAATAAACTACATTTTTATCACTAATCACAACATAGGAAGAATATTGAAAAATCTACAAGCAAAAAACTACAAAAAATACGAGGGCGGTTTGACGGAAGAGTGACTTTTCAAAGGTTGGTAACACTTTCGCTATAATGATTATGTTGCTAGCTCCTGGGGTCTTTCGGAGGTCCACTGTCAAAATTTGGCACCAATCTGACAGATAGATTATGTTTTATACTTATTTGAAGAAAACTGTTTTCGTTGTTGTGTAAATATGGAGAAAAAATAATTTCGAGTGTTGATTTAACATTATTTTCTACGTGAAAAAACAATTAAAGAAACCGAGGAAAAGTTACGTAAATATTATCCAGAATCTGCTCCGTCCCATGGAATGATTTGTAAGTGGTTTCTGCTTTTAAAAGTGGTCATATGAGCACGGTTGATGCAGATCGTCCGAAACCATCATTTACTGTGACTACTCCAGAAGTGGTTAATAAACTCTATGGCCTTGTAATTGGCAATCGTCGAAGAAAAGTTCGTGAGATAGCTAATGAAGTAAACATCTCAACCGAACGGGTATACAATATTTTGCATGAACATTTCAATATGAAAAAGCTATCCGCGAGATGGTTGCCGCGTTTGCTTAATGGTGATCAAATGCGCGCTCGCATTAAGAATTCAGAAGAATGTTTGGCCGTCTTCAACGTAATTCAAAGGATTTTTTTCGTCGATATGTCACAGTAGATGAAACTTGGATACATCATTATACTCCAGAAACAAGAATACAGTCTAAATAATGGATTTCTCCATGCGAACATGCTCCCAAAATGGCAAACACACTTTATTCGGCCAATAAGGTCATGGCGACATTTTTTTTGGGATTCTAAAGGTATAATCTTTATTAATTGTTTGCAAAAAGGAAAAACGATAACTAGCCAGTATTATGCTGATTATGCCGACACGTTTTGATGCCGAACTTGAAAAACAATGACCGCATTTGATGAAGAAAAAAGTGTTGTTCCATCACGATAATGCGCCCTCTCATTCGTCTGCAATTGCTACCACTAAATAGGCTGAATTGCATTACAAATTACTGCTTTATCCGCCGTATTCGCCAGATCTGGCTCCCAGTGATTTCTTCTTATTTCCAAATTTTAAAAAATGGCTGGGTGGAAAAAGATTTCGGGCAAATGAAGAGGTGATAACCGAGACAAATGTATATTTTGAAGACTTTCCGAAAGATTACTTTTTGGAAGGTTTAAAGAAACTGTAAACTCGCTAGGCTAAGTGTGTACAGTTGAAAGGGTGTTATGTTGAAAAATAAAATATATTTTTAACAGAAAAATAACGTTTACATTAAAAAGTCACTCTTCCGTCAAACAGCCCTCGTATGTGTTTCCCGCTTTGCGCAGAGCAAATTCTGATATTAAATCGTGCATGACTAGCTAATCCAATATCTCATGTTCAATAGATATCACTGATAAATTTACTAACGTTCTTGTGACATTGTAGATCATAAGTATTTTTTTATAATCTTTAATTTCGAAAAAGATCGCTCACGAGATGCTACGGATACTGGCAATGTTAACAAAATTCTGATAGAAATAAATATATTCGGGATCGTTGCCTGAAGATCATTTTCCAATATGTATTCAAGAATTCTTTGTGGTTCTGTGACATATTTTGATGGTAAATGGTTTTTCAAGGATAAATTTTCTTGAAAGAGGTCTATCCCATCAATATCAGACTCTTTTCTTTGCTCATCTCTTAGTTTAATTTGCAAATCCTTGCAAGATTTTAACAACATTTCTATCGAAATGCTATTAATATTGGTCATAAAGCCAAATAAATCGTTTTAATACACAAGTGTTTCAATTCTGGTCTCGATAGATGATAAAGCTTGGTTCAATAAACAAAAATAAAAATTTACTTTAAAATTGGTTTTTGGATCTAAAATTGGCTCATCCGCAGATTGATGATCAAAAATTTTGGGTGTTCGCTTTACTCCTATATTTTCCACTGTAGGGAAATTACATTCAACCTTCCAATTCCATAGCTAAAGTGTTAGCTGCAACAATAAAGTCTTCAAAACTTTTATCGGTACGATATTTCTTTAAAAGGTTTGTCAAATTTGTTAAATACGTCAAAGACGATCTTACCTTTAGTTTTGGGTTTTGAAAAATGACTACGTTGATATCAAATAAAATTTGATGCCAAATCACAATTGAGCATAAACATTTTTGAAACTCGATATCTTTATTAGCAATGAATGCGCCATATGTACAGTTTTAAAGTCTTAAGTTTTATCTACATAAATTTCGTATTAAGCGTCGTACACTTGTACAATGTGATATCGTAAAGGCTTTATAGCATCGATTCTACAGGACCATCGAGTATCACTTAGTGGTTTTAATTTAACTTTCCTACATATTTTTTAAGAACTGTCCATCTTTGTGTACTTCCAGAAAAAAAAAACCGTACAATTCTTGAACAAGATAAAAAAAATTACAGTTTCATGTGAAATATTAGCTGAATCATTTACGACCAGATTTAAACTATATGCTGAACGTGGCACAAAAAAGCACGAGGGTTTATGTTTAATTTTTGTTTTTGTAATCCATTGTGCTTTCCTCGCATATCTGCACCATTATCATAGCCTTGCTCCCGCATATCAAAAATATTTAATTTCAAATTCGATAATTCTTCTAAGAGAAATTCAGATATACTTTCTCCTGTACTTTTTGTTGTTGGACTGAATACAAGAAAATGTTCCCTTACTTGTACTCTTTTCTCATCTAAGAGTACAAATCGTACGATAACGGTAAGCTATTCTACATGGCTTACGTCCGGTGTATAATCTAATATAATGGAAAAATATCTCGACTTTCTGAGCAAATCCAATATAGCACATTTAATTTTTGATGCAATTAGATTAATATTTCATTTTTAATTTTATCGCCCAAATAATGGGGAATTCGTTTATTGCTATCTTTCTGCTTCTCAATACGCTGGATATGTTTAGTTTTTCTTTCCGACATACTAAATAAATGAAAACGTTGTAAGTTGCAACTATTTAGTTTCAAATATTTTTTGTAGAACTGACAGAAGTGTGGGCATCCACTGTATTTGGTTTGGGGTTTGAGCACAACGGCAAACGGCCGCCCCCAAACTTGGCCGCCCGCGTGCGCCGCACGCGTTGCACGCCCGTCAGGCGCGCCCCTGCATGTACCTACACTGGCGCCCAATGAAGTTTGTAATAAATTAAAATTATACCGATATCAACTACAGTCGCCTTGAAAAAAACTTGATTATAAATCGGATTAATAAGTCAGTTTTGCAAAATAACTATTAAGACAAATACAATGCACAATCACTTTCCATGTTCGCTACTTTGAGATGACTGCGAATAGCAGGTTATTATATTTCTGGGATTTTGCGTATGTCACGTTTGTATCCGATGGAATTGAAATATGCGAATGTAGGATATGCATGTGGACCCGAAAGCCAACAGATACTACCGATTGGTGCACGCCTTTATTCTTTTGGGAGAAGGAAGTAGGATGGGAAATTAGGTAAAGTTGGAATAAATTATCTTCGGCCCTGTTTCATGCCTGCTGAATAACTCTAGTGTTCCTTATTTCGCAGGATATTTGCTGAATGGAGCTTCACATGCAAATTACTTCATCCACATTTTGCCGAAATACAGATGTTATTCAAATAAAAATACGTTTTTCAGCATGATTTACCATAAAATATTTAAATTGAGAAAAACGCCACGTAGTTTGAACGTATCGGTAAAACAAAATACTACATTGCATTACATAATCGGAAACTTGTGCTAAGTATCTAATGTATGAATGTAATTACATAAAGCAATTATATACTGTCTTATTTATGAAGATAAACATCCTAAATCCGTAACTTTTTTTCTTCTTAAATTGCTATTATTAATCCACTTCTGGATATAAACCTCCCCTCAGCTCCATTTTTCTCTAACTTGTGCGGTTTGATACCTGTTTCGTCCCGCTTTGACTTTCTTTTTAATGATAAATAATGAATAATAATGCCCAAAAACCACATAATTGGTAACTTTTGTAGATTTAGTGAATTTTATTTTACTATGTTGCTTGTAAGCAGGCGCCTGGCGTCTGGCGCCATTGGAGTTCGTAGGTTATTGTTGCATGTTTTCTTCATTCTATACGGTTATATACGGTTTTATCTGTGTTATTTATCGAAATTACGATATTTTATTTCCTTTGCACCTATAACACAACAGTTATTTTGAGATCTCGCTTATCTACTTTGAAATTGCTTCGGTAAGTCGACATTTGAGTTATAAGACTGACATTACATAACCTATAAATAATTTCAGATTTGTAATTATTAAGTACGGCTTATACTCTATTTAATAGGTCCCAATAAGTCCCAAAACCCTATTTACACTGTAAAAAGTTACCAGAAAAATCACCAGATACATCTGGTGGCAATTATTAATTATTTCATCTGTAGACTCACTAGTTTATTTTTAAACAAGTCCTTTTGTTTAAACAATTCGTCAGGATTGTACTGTGGGCAGCTAAAGATATTAATATGTTAGTCAAATGTAGTGGATTTATAGGTTACCTTAGTATTCAAAGTACTGAGTTTGAGCATGATGTAGCTTTGATTTCTGATATTGTAGATTATCACTTGATTAACTATTAAACAGATTAAGATTGGAACATAGCTGAGCTTGTACTGGGTTCAGAATGCATCACAATAATAAATGCAAAACTAACTATTAACACTGCGAACATAACTCCTGAAAAGAGCTGATTTTCTTTACTATTATAGTAACATTAGTTAAACATTTAAATAATATAATTAAAAACACTATAAATTCCAAACCAAAACACACAATAAATAACATAAACGAACTTATTCAACACATAAACAATACACTCTAGCCTCAATCGACATCACAAATTTATACACAAATATACCAATTAATGAAACACTTACTTACAAAATTACCAACAAAGTACACTTTAGTCTCAATCGACATCACAAATTTATACACAAATATACCAATTAATGAAACACTTACTTATACACACAATATAATTAAAAAACACGTGCTAAATTAAACAGAAAGCACAGGCATCTTGAATTTAATTAAATTAACAATAGAACAATTTTTTTGTTTTTTCAATAACAAATATTATAAAGTGAACGATGGACTACATATGGGCTCACTTAGTGGCATCCAAGCAAAGATCATTCTTGATAATTTAGAAAACCTAATTATTAATTACACAAACCGTTTCAATTAATAATAATAATAAAAATAATAATAATCCGTTATATATATCCAATTATTATACATATCCAATTAATACATAACTCTTTGGAAACGCTATGTAGATGACATATTAATATGAATAAATAATAACAAACACACAATCACATATTTACATAATTACATAAACGCATTATACAAAAATATCAATTTTACTTTAGAAATAGAACAAAAAATAGTATTAATTTCTTAGATATACCTTTATATAAAACAAATAACAAAATCGAAATTAATATTTATAGAAAACCTACACAAACAGAAAAAATCGCAAAAATTCAGAGAATTTCTAATGTAGATGACGCTAAGTAGATGACATATTAATAATATGGACAAATAATAACAAATACATAATTACAGATTTACATAACTACACAAAAACATCAAGTTTACAAGAAATAGAACAAAATAACAGTATTAATTTCTTGGATCTAACTTTATATAAAACAAATAAAAAATCGAATTCAATATTTATAGAAAACCTACACAAACATACATCATTATCCCAGCAAACTCTTTTCACCACAATACACACAAATACGCTGCCATACACACATACATACACAGAATGTTAACAACATCTCTTAATGAACATAATAAATTAAATGAAATAAATTTAAAAAACAAATAAACTTGAATAATGGTTTCAAAGTAAACACAATAAACAAAATAATTAAAAAATCAACATACAACTATTTCAAAAAACTAAACAATATAAATAATAATACAATAATATCAAAAACACACAGCAAACGATAGATATACGACATATTATAAATCATTCATATTTCAAGGAAACATAATCAACCAAATTAACCAAACACTTAAACATTATAACATTAAAACGTCTTTTTCAACCAAACACACAATCAAAACACAACAATTTAACGCTAAAGATAAAACAAACTTTTACGATAAAAATGGAACTTACACAATAACCTGCAACGATTGTGGTGCAAAATACATTGGAGAAACCATCAGACCTTTAAAATTAAGAATAAAGGAACATTTAAGAAACATAAACATTTCAAATTTTGGACGACACCTACATTTTCACAATTACACTTTCGACACAAACAAAAATACTAAACTCTTACACAATACAGATAAAGGCTTAAAACAAATTTTATTAGAAGCTTTTGAAATATATAAAACTATCAACACAGAACATAACATACAGTGCCTCAATGACCAAACTCAATTAACATTTAAACCCCTTTGTAAATTCATAAATTATCCATTTAATACCCAAAACAACAAAAACAATTAAATTAAACTTCAAATTAGACGCATATAAATATTTAAAATTACAATTAAAGTGAATTCAACGTGTATAAACATTAAATACGTAAGTAAATAATTTTAAATATATAATAATATATAATAATATATATATATATATATATATATATATATATATATATATAAATATATATATATATATAATAACTTAAACACTTATTTAAGAATTGATTTTACTTGTAACGGTCCGGTTTTGCCTCCGACGGAAACTGTCTTTATTATTAATTGCGCGCCTGGGTCGCCACCGTAGGCAACCGTTGCGCACACGTTTTTTTTAAACGTGACGTGTTTACGCGAGGACGAGATTTCAAAAACATTCTTAATTTCCCAAATAATGAATTTATTCCATACTTTATGAACACCATAGGAACATATTCTTACATTTACATTATTTTTATTTTTTGCATAAACTTTCAAGTACAATTTTCAATTTTTAACAAAGTTTAAGAACATTTAATAATATGGAACGATTAAATTTATTATACTATATACATTAGTACTATAATTGCATATATATTTTTTGTAGTCTGAATATTGCTGAAAATGTCGCTTCATCAATTGTATGCCATATATGCTCAACTATTTGCATTTTTTTCACTACGTGTATTCTACTTTGTTGTAATCATTTTATTCCTTTAAAAGATTTGGATATAGTTGAAATATAGTCATTACGACAAAAGTCAAATGGCCAATAAACTGAAATGATATATGATTTTAAATACTTGCGTGATACATTTTATAAATTACCTTAAGTGAAAGATTTCTGTTATACTCAAAGAGTCCGCAAGGTCTGTTCTCAATTTTGAAGTGATATAGTTGCAGAAGAAATGCCTTTTTCTGCAAATACAATTTTTCATATTTTTGAATTTATATTATAATGTATTGTTCCATATCCACGTCATGAAAATAGAGAGGTGTAAATTAATTATAATATTACTCTTATAAAGCATAGAACTTTTTTCAATATTTTACTCACCAAACTTGCTACGTCGTTATCTTCATAGGATATATCCAATTCGCAAAGTGTTCTCGCTAGTTTCTTATACTGCAGCAAATATTCATGCAAGGTCCTATTATTTACTGGTACTGCTTACTTTGTATAGAATTGATATTGTACAATTATTTACAGGGTGTCAATTGTCAATTAGAAGAAAAGTTGACATCGACTTTTTTCATAGAACATATGATTATTCTTAAAATTACTCAAAACGGTTTGGTTGGTACGGGGGGGGGGGGCAAAATGGCATAGGTCGTATATGGCGTAGGTCATAGGTCGTAGGCGTAGGTCGTATGGCGTGGTAGTGTCGACCCAACCTTTAAGCCACAGCCACCTCCATCTAAAAAAATTAAATGGTACCCCCGTACTTGTGATACATCGTTGGAAAGCTCTTGAAAAAATGCTTTCCAGTCGTTACTAATACAATATGATTTGGTGAACTAGTTTTGGATTTAAGTGCAAATAAAGTGCGAAAGTGTTCAATTAATTAAATTCAAATAACATATGGATGTAAATGTTGGAAATGGTTTCCATTGTTTTCTAAACAAAAATATAGCATACTTTTAAACTCCTCACGAACTTTCTGAAAGATTTGTCTAGTAATAGCTCGACCATATTGTGCTATTCTTTCTCGTTATTGTTCAATAGTTTAATCATAGCACGATCACATGATCAATAATCATGTGTTATGTTATGAAAATGGTCGATGGCAAATTTTCAAATTGACACCCTGTATATAAAACTAAAATGTACTTATTATTACTTCATCTACTGCACGATGACATCCTTCACATAGCAATATGATGAATACTGTAATCACTACTAACGTTGCTAAAACCTCTACTGCTACGAATCTAAATCCTGTGACAACCAGAACAAAAGTTAAAAATATAATAATTACGTTCAATGCCAATGCAGGTGAATAAATCTTGTTATGCATCGCAAAAAACTGCACAAGTGAGTAAGAACTGCTCATTATCTGGTTTAACTTCTCTATAAGATCTAGTTTGGTTATATTATGTCCATTGCAGCCTATAATTATTTCCTGGAATTTCTTGAACTGCACACTGGCATAGTGAGCATGTAGCATTACAATATAACTGGGAGCAAAACTGTGAAACATTTGTAAAATAAAACATGTTGGATATGATATCGAAAAAAGTAATGTGTAACTTTTAATCAGATAAAAGTAGCATGAAAATATTGATATTGCTACTGGGCAGAGAAGTAAAACGATTAAAGTTGAAAATATGATCAGTCTTCCATCTGATTTGTTTATGGCCAATTGCTTTGAGAGCATACTATTTCGAAAAAGTGTATTTATCTCATGGGCTACACTTATTTTCTTGTAGTACGTAATATTAATTATCACAATAGCATTAACGCTATTTAAACTATACACTGCCACATAAATATTTTCGGCAGTCCTATTTTCCAGTAATGGATGTTTATATCGCCAGTAGATAATACTAAGATGTAACAGTATTAGTCCTTAAAATTGGGAATTTTAGTATTACCTTATAAGTACAGATTCAACAATCGATTCTTACCTGTAATATATAATTTCTCGAAATATTGTTTATTAACTATTAATCTAAATTCAGTACTTGGCCTTAGTCTAAGTGGCAGGTATAAATACGCGCATTTAGCAATATAATAGAAATATTTAAACGTATTGCTTTCATTCATGTTCAGTTCCATTTCTACTTTCTATCTATAAAATGTATTGAACATAAAATAACACACATAAAATGTATGTAAATGATTTGAACCTAATGGCATGTTTTATTCTGTGTCACTAGTTAATAAATATCATAAAGTACATATATTTCTGCTTCATTATAAATACATTAAAAATCAGTTACCTTTTACAAAATTGCCTAAATATAATATCACATTATTAATCAATTTATATTAATAAATTGATTATATCTTCGATTGTATCAAAGCATTTTTTTATTCATACCATTTTATACAGTGTGGAAATTAAGTAGCGATAAATTCGGTAACTCCGTTAATGTATATGAGAGGGAAACAATCTAAAAGGAGATATCGATATAAATTACTGCGCATATGAAAATATTTTTTTTCCGATTTAATTTTTTTTAAGTTATTACGTTATTAATGTTTTATTTTAAACGACAACCTCCTTTTTTTCTTTTTTTATTCGGTAGAGCTTTTTAATCTGTTTTCAACCATATAACATTTTGAATAGCTTACAATAGAAATTTTATAGATAGGTAACGCTCCGATATATTTTTTTATAATTATTTTATAATTTGTCGTTTTTATCGTGAAATTATTATATAATTTCTTGATTATTTTGGCTGGTGATTTTATTATATAATTTCTTGATTATTTTTGGCTCGTGATTTGTGATCGTATTTAGTATTTACACATCGGCGTCGTGACGTTTAATTTAACTACCGTGATTACTCTCAAGGGACTTTGCTATTGGTAATGTGTTAATTAACGTACACAAATAATGGATTAATATAAGAAAGCACAGTTTTATGGATTTGTTTTGTTTATTTAATAATAGACACGCTGAAATTGTAACATACAGGGAAAAGACAGGTTGACGGTGATGTAAATTGATTTATATGAAATTGTAACATACAGGGAAATAAAACACAGGTTGACGATTATGACATTAATTGATTTATTTTCTATATTTCGGTAACCTTATAATGATTTTGTAAATTCTCTTATTCATTCAATTATTATTTTGAAAATGTTTGTGACTCCCATTAGGTCTATATACGTGGGTTTCTTATACATGCACGTGCATCTCTAGTTTCTCAGATCATTATTATTATTACCACGCTCTTTCAATCGATTTAAGTACGGGAAGGTGATATGATCAAAAATAGAACTATTTAAAGATGTTGAAACATCCTCAATAACGCATGCTTGATTACTAAAGATATCTCGCGATCTTCCCGAATCACATGGTTGTGTCTGTATCCACACTAATGTAATTATTGGAGCCCCATTATCTACGTTGATTGAGGTCAATTAGTAATTCTACCCACGACCACAGCAAGTGCCCATGTCATAAGTAGTCTTAATTACAAGTTGTATCAAATAGCAGTTCCTCCTACCTCAATCGGAAATGTTTATTAAACGAAAATATTATATGGTTGAAAACAGAATAAAGAGCTCTACGGAAATAAAAAATAAAAAATGTAGGTTGTCATTTAAAAAAAAACATTAATGACGTCATAACTATTAAAATTTTGTTTTTTTAAATCTGAAAAAAATATTTTCTAATGCGCAGTAATATATATCGCTATCTTCCTTTTAGATTTTTTATCTCTCATACACATTAACGGAGTTACCGAATTTATCCGCTACTTAATTTCCACACTGTATAGTTATATACTATAGTATAGTTATAGTTATATACTATAGATATACTTATATTATAATATCTTCTATTGTATCAGAATAGTATTTTATTTAGACTCATTTATATAACGTAGAATAACCAGAATTATATTGATGATAATATTTCATAAGACATTTATATGCTTTCTAGTATGAAGTGAAGTCATATAACAAACAAAGACAAAATTCATAAAATTCTCAAAGAAAAAATGGTTTAAATCTATTCCAATGGAAAGTTTTAATGGTATATACCCTTTTTATAGGCAATGTTTCTTCAATTATTATGTTATCGACAATTCTAAAAATATTCTATACTTTTTGAAACAGTTTGATATTACTACTTATATTGTGTGATTGGTACAGGAAGTAATATTTTCCCGGCCGATGCGGCAAATTATGTCCGAGCCATTAGGCGAGGACAGCATGCCGAAGAGGCTGGGAAGGCACTTCATGTACGAACCGCACATACTATGTTTTTTTATCCCAACGCAATATTTCATAAAAATATGGAAGACGTGGAAGGAATTATTTGCTGTAGACCTCCAGAAATATTGCATTGTCCGCTTAGGCCTGGAATAAAAATATTGTACTACAGTTATTTATCCGTGAAATAGCAACCGTCATCACTACCGGAAGTGTCCATTTTGTGGACTGTGAGTAGGCTTGGAAACGCCTGTTTGTAGGACGATGTGAGAATAGAATATTAAAATACCAGTTACAGAAGGCATCTATTCAAGTACGAATTTGAAATTCCGAAACGAGCTGCGTAGCAGCGAGTTGAGGAACAAATGAGTGCTTGAAGCACCTTCTGCAACGAGTGTTTTACACAATTTTTTTCTATTTTGCCGCATCGTACAATTTTATAAATTAAAAAATTAAAATTTTAAATCCTGGGGATTTTGCGGTGGTTGGTGACATTTATGTGGCGTAAATTTAGGCGGCTGTGGAAAAAATATATTTGAAACGTCAGATTTTATTTTCGCAATTTTGCGTTGTTTGAAAATGAATACTGAAGAAAATTATTACTTTCCACAGTAATAATTTACATTAAACTTCGTTTTCATTAATTTGCTGTTCTTTGTGAATTTTTTTTTTTGACGAATGTCAGGTGACAGTTCAACGTCAACCGTCAACGCTTCCACTAAATAAATAGTAAATTTTACTAGTCTATTCGAGCACACCAACCGCTTATTCTAACACTCAAATGACATCATTTGGGTTCTAGAATCGACTTATGCTAAACGCAAAATAGAAAAAAAAAATGTTGAAGCCTTGTCAAAATATTATATTTTATTAGAAGTCTGCCAATAAGGATTATTCCATGCGCGCGTGACAAAATCTCGTGTGAGGCGAAGCGAACTCGGAAAGTCATGAAAAAATCAATTTCTTGACGGGTAATGAACGATTTTTTTTATTATACTTATAATATAAAGGAAAGACGCAAGAAAAACAACCCAAAAAGGATAAGAAGTAAATTTAGACCTTTTTTTTTCAAAGTAATAATAATACATGGTAAGACTCTCACAAGAGGGAATCATTAGATACCTGTCTAACTGTTCCTGAAGCTGAAGGTTAGTCAAAAACCCTTACATACCCAACAGGTTATGTAAACGATGCTAAGCGCTTTGCTTTTCATAATTGTATTGGATAAGGCGATGAAGAAAGCAAAGCAAAAAAATGAAAATGCTAAAAATTTTGTTATGGAAAATGGAGATAACAAAAATAGCAGAACTACTATTGGCGGGTGACATGGCAATAATTGCAGAAACAGAGGAAGAACTGCAACACAACATGGAAATAATTGAGAAAGAGATTAAGAATATAAACATGAAAATAAATTACGAAAAAAGAAAAACCTTGATAATTGCCTAAGAGATAGAGAAACACGAAATATAAATGCAAGGTAAAAAATCGAACACGTAGAACAATACAAATATTTAGGAACAATCATACAGAGCAATGGTAAATTAGATAATGAAATAGAAGATAAAATAGGAAAAACGGCAAACCGATATACGTGTTAAATAGCACTTTTTTTTTTTAGCAAGAAGAGGCACAAAAACAGAAATAGTCAAAAAAGTAATTAGACCAACGCTAACAGCAGCGAAACATGAACGATGACAGGAAAACAAATAAAACGAATAAATGCCATGGAGATGGGATTCCTAAGAAAAATCGAAAACAAAAAAGAAGAGACAGGATAAGGAACGAGACGCACAGGAAAAATTAAAAATAAAACAAATACAGGAAAAAATAACAGAAGGCCAAATGAGGTGGTATGGACACATGAGACGAATGAGAGAAGAAAGAAACACTAAGAAAACATACGAGACAAGAGCAACAGGAAAACAGCAAAGAGGAAGACCGAGAAAAGAAGAGGCAACAAGAAAAGGGAACACATGGGAAGAAATAAATGAATTAAAAATAGATAGGAGGAAGTGTAGAGAATTTTATAAAAATGCCTTACATCGAAAGGTAGATAGGCAAAGGAATAAATAAATAAATAAATAAATAAAATAGAATTCTGCTTTTGTGTTTACAAATCTATTGTGAGAATTTTCTTACAATTATATATCTTTGTTCTTTTGCAGTATCATGAGTAATATTCTCGATTTTTAATCAAGTGTGCATTTATAAATTAGGATTAATAAAACTTATTGCAATAAACGTGTATACATTAGTGATAAAATAGTAATTAACGGTATAAGTCCGGCAAATCATTTTATACTTCGAGTGAGACGTTTGAAGACGAGGCGACAAAAGAGTCTTGAAAATCAAAACGAGTGCTGTAAAAAGAGTTCACGGACGAATCACGTTATGTATTTATTTCATCCTGTGTCAAATTTCGTTTTAAAGAAACATTGATACTAATTTCAAATTAATTCAGCAAATCTTCTAAATCTAGTTACATTTTCGGAAAATGATTAGCAAATCTTTTTTTTTGCAATTGTTAGCAACACTTAACCAGATAAGGCCTTTCTTTGCGTTTTCCCGGACTGAAACTGTTTACTGTTGCCGTACAGTATTTGAATTTGACACAGGATGATATAAATACAATTATTTTTATTAAACATGTAGTATGAACTTTGCTGATAATGTTGCTTTACAGTACATCATTATATGATTATTATATGATCATTGTATACGCAGCTTTGCAGTTCCACAATGCGCATTTTACTTTGTTGTAACTACCTTATCCATTTAAAAGGTTTGGATACAGTTGAAATATGGACATTACCACAAAAGTCAATTGGCCAATAAACTGAAATTACATATGATGAAACACTCGCATGATGCATTTTATAATTTACCTTAAGTGAGAGATTTCTATTATACTCAAATAATCCGCATGGTCGGTTATCAATTTTGAAGTGATATAATTGCAGCAGAAATGCTTTTTTCTACATATACAATTTTATATTTTTATTATTCATATTATAATGCATTGGTGCATGTCCATGCCGTGAAAATAAAGAGGTACATAATTAATTCAATAGTATTTTTATAAAACACAACAGTTTTCTATACTCACTAGACTCGCTATGTCCACATCTTCGTAGGATATATCCAATTCGCAGAGTGTGCTTGCAAGATTCTTATACTGCAACAAATATCCATGTAAATAAGAAAAATGTGCTTATTATTTACTCGTACTGGCTACTTAATATAGAATCATATTTTACAGTTATTTATATAAAACTAATATGTATAATTACTTCATTCACTGCACGATGAAATCCTTCACATATTAATATGATAAATACTAAGACACCTATTAACGTAACTAAGGCCTCTACTGTCACGAATCTAAATCCTGAAAAAACCATAACTAAGGTTAAAAATATAATAACTGCATTCAATGCCAATGCTGGTGCAAAAATCTTGTTATACATCGCAAACGTTTTTACGAGTGAGTAAGTACTGCTCATAATTTTGTTTAACTTCCATATAAGATCTATCTTTGTTATACTACTTCCATTACAGTCTAAAATTATCTTCTGGAATGTCTGAAACTGCACACTGACATAGTGAGCATACTGCAGTAAACCGTAACTGGGAGCAAAACTTTGACACATTTGGATAAAGAAAATTGTTGGATATGATATCGAAAAAAGTAATGTGTAACTTTTGATCATATAAAAGTAGCATGAAAATATTGTAATTCCCACTACGATAGTAGGAAAAGCTAGTGACGTTAAATATATTAGCATTCTTTCATCTGAATTGTTAACAGCCAATTGCCTTGAAAATATAATATTTTCATAAAGTTCATTAAACATATAAGTTAGACTTATTTTCTTGTAGCACATAATAATAACTATCACAACAGCATTAAAGCTATTCAAACAATACACTGCTACGTAAATATTTTCAGCAGTGCCATTCTCCAGTAATGGATGTTTATATCGCCAGTAGACAATACCAAGATGTAACACTAATATACCTTAAAATTATAAATGTTAGTATAATCTGTACATATAATCTATCTGTTATTACCTATAATGTATAACTTATCGAAATTTTCTTTTTTAACTAATAATCTAAATTCACTGCCTGGCTTTAGCTTAAGTGGCAGGTACAAATACACGCATTTACATATATAATATAAATATTTAAAAAGTTTGCTTTCATTTATTTTCAGTTCCATTTGTACCACGTATTAACTTTCACTATAAATGAATTCGAACTTTCTCGGTATTTATTTTGTATCTTTGTTTATGAACATTGTAAAGTACTTTATTTCTATATCATTATAAGTACATTAAAAATAATTTACCAGTCCACAAAGTGATGTAGGTCAGACATTCCGAAATTATATAGATATAACAATTTGATAATAACTTCGATGGTATCGACATAATATTTTATTTAGTCCAATTTATATATTTTATTTATAATTAACGTATTCCATAACTGAATCAATTCAAATAAAAACATTAAATCATTGATATTAATATAGATTTTGGCTTGAAAAAATGTGTAGTATTAGTTCACATATTTTTTAAGTGAACGTTGCCTGTAATAAAATTATAATATTTATCCCTTGAGTGTTGCGAAAATTTAAAAATAATTCATAAGCGAGTATCTGCAATAAATTACGTTTTTTGCTGTAGAGGCGAACATTTTGTTCATTTCAAAATAGCAAAATTGTATCGTTATTTCAGGACATCCTGTGTATTCTACGTGCCTCAAAATATTGTGTATGTTTTAGCACATTGCTTGGGTACTTGCATACGCAGATTCTTTCATTTAACTCTTATAATAAGGTTTTCTTGAATTTTTTTCCACGTCCATGATTTTTCGTTAATTTTGATTAAAATGTATATAACTTGGCACGTTGCATCTGATCCCAAAAAATAAAAATGATTTGTGAAGCCTACATAAAGCACATTGTAAAAATGAAAGAATATACAGGGTGATCAATTTAAATAAAAGAGTGATCACATTTTGTGTCCCGGATTTATGGTACACTCTGTACACTATAAAATAATTTTAAAAACTAGCTCATCAAGTGTCCAGTAACTTCCAATCAGATTTTTTCCTCAATTTTCGTTAGTCTAGCAGCAATGGTCCGAGCGAGGATAGGTGGGCCACCCTGTATATTTTTTTGTGAAAAAAGGAAATACGTTTTATCACTTTACAAGGTCTAATTTCCATATTCCATACCAGAATTTTTATATTTTATAGTATTAAGAAAAAATGTAAAATGGAACGAATACAATACATAAATGGTTCAAACAAATACACTAATGCGGCTAGTAATTATATGGATATGGCAAGTTTTGCTGATACCTTTTTTTGTAGTCAATCTTTCTTGAATATATAAAGGTGTCGACAATTTCTTCCATTGTAAAACTATTCTGTACTTTTTTGGAAAAGTTTGAAAAAGTGTGTGTTGTTATACAAAATAAAAAACAAATCCAAATTCTTTGAAAAAGTTCAAGATTTAGGGAAAAATTAGGTCTCCAAAAATGGTTTTGATCCTCTATGTTTGTGAATTCTTATCAAAACAAAAAAAAGAGTTTTCACATTCATTTTCACAGAAAACTTATCAATGTTCATTCATCACTTCAAGTTTTATTCCATGTCATTGGGTGTGTTTCCCCAAAATATGAATTCAATATTTCTTTCAGATATGATATTATTATTATTATTATTAATTATTATTAATCCTCTTTTGGGATTTAGCCACTCCTAAGGAGTCTTCACAATCCAATTTCCGAGGTGGATTAGTCCCCATTTTACTCTTCTTCTATGGCTAACGCTCTTTTAACAATTCCTCGCCATTTCTTTTTGTCTACTACTTTTTTCTTCCATTTCTATTCCCATTTCTTTGAGGAATTTTTCAATTTCATCTTACCATCGCAGTCTTGGTCTTCCTCTTCTCCGTTTACAGCTTGGATTCCATTCCATGATAGCTCTGAATGCTGATGTTTCTCCTGCTCTCCATACATGCCCTATCCATCTTATTCTTTAGTCTGTTATATATCTTATACTGTCTCTCCACATATCTTCCTAATTATGTTGCTAAGTTGCATATTCTGTGCCCATTATCATTGTTTGTTTCGTGGATCGTGTGTTGCCCTGCTACATCTTCTATGTATTCTTCTTTCCCAATTTGTATGTTGAAATGCCCTAGAATATACATATAATATGCCTTTGTTAAATGAAAGTACAAAGCAATTCAAACCATTGGGTTGCAGTCTATTATTACTTTCTGCAATAACTTGAACTGTTTACTGCCATATATTAAACATAACCCAGAATATCGCAGAAGGAAGAAAAACTGTGAATCATTTGGACTTGACCTTAGCATGGCACCATTCTGGCAAGTATGTACGTTATCCCAAACTTTTTAAATACCTGTGCTTAATAGGATATTATTTCCAGATGCATGTTCATACAATTATTGAATTAATGTGTAATATTTATGTACGTGCATACATACAAAATATTATAACAATATAAACAGGATTAATGTTTTATTGTCGTAGTTTTCAATTATGTTACGCAAAGAAACGCCTTCGAACGTGAAAGTGTTGCGGAGGAATGGGAAAACACTTGGAGCTACAGGTTGTTATGTGAGTTTTGCATGTCTCCATTTCCGTGGACACTTGTATGATGTTATGAGAAACGTGTACATTGAGATGGTGCCATTATGATTAACTGATAGGATTAAATTAGCTAACATTATTTAAGCACATAGAGAATTAAATTTGTGGCAGTCAGTTACAACATGAATGTGTGAAATAAATGTACCTTGACAATATCAACAAATTATGTATTATTTATGGACATGTAAAAGAAAAACGTAAAAGTATTAATTTATTGTCTTAATTTTTCATCAATTGCATACAGTATGTTCTATATAAAGTACCCAACACCAAATCGACTCCAATTTTTTTATAACCTTTAACATATATATATATATATATATATATATATTGTTGTGATGCTTTTATTTATATTTATTAAGCTCCTCACGTTGGGCTTCATTTTATGACGTTCCCTAATGTGCTTTTCTTTTTATTTAGGTTATAATTTTCACTTACCTTTATCGGTCAACTAAATCAACATGAAATCAAGTTCTTTTAATTTAGTGATTTGTCTAGAATTGTAGTTGTTGTTGTTGTTCACCAGCACAATTGCAAATTTATATAAGTTTTAAAACTTAACATCACATTTTGTTTATTTTATTAACAACTGTTACTCTTTTTCACTCTTTATCAGGGTTCAAGTGGGATCAATTAAACTAAATAGAGAGTATTCTGGGCTTCTAATTGATTTTTATTAATGAATAAGAAATTGTAACGAAATTTAAATAAATATGACAGGTAAACAAAATGCAAATAAAATGATATAAACACGCAAAACAATAGAAAACAAAATAAATATAACTTAAACTAATACAAGTAATTAATAAACCATAAATCAAACCTAAATGCACAAATTAACCTACTATGAGTATTTGTAACGGAAATTTTATAACTGTACTTGCGAATTCTTAATTGCAGTTTGACTGTAGGCAACAGTGTGTATTCCGATGTATGGCGGAGAATCGATGTCCTCTGTACAATTCACCAAATAATGCAAATCTATTATTCGCAGTGGTCAGCTTGAAATCCGGAAATGCCTTCGAAATTCTTCTCGGCAGATGCTGGTAGGCTAGAAGTCCTTTTGTAGCTTCTCTTAATGATCCCTAGTATCCGTTGATGATCTTTTGCTGCAGTCCTTGGTAGCTGTCAGAAAATTGTGAGATTGTGTTTATTCACTACACGAAATGAAATTTGTTTGAAACGCGTCACTTGCGGAAACAATTATAGAGTTAAAACAAAACTTTCTTCCACCGCTGTGGCAATCAACATGGTTGTAACGGGATCGGAATACAAGTCCTCTAAACATGTGCGTCTCGGCTTTATATAACCTCGGAGGCGATCGTCGTTTATAAATGTTTATATCGACGCTCCTCGTTTGATTTTCGTCGCATATTACTGGAATATCCAAGTCGCCTGTACCCGGCATTCGCGCATTCTCCATGGCAACGAATAACAACGTTGGAAATTGTAAATACAAATTTCCATTTTCCCATGAATTTGTGTGTCCATTTTCACTTTGCAATGGCAATTTTAGAATCTTTGTATAATTCCGCGTGCGTGGAAATGTCGTACAAGTTCCTGCGTTGCTTCTGCGATTTCACTCTTAATTCATGTTAAATACCTCATTACAATTTATTAATGTTAATTTGTGCCCTGCTTATATTTACAAATCTATCTAATTAATCCTATTCTTAATAATTAATAAACCCTAAATACCTATTTATCCTACCTAATATGCTTAAATGTACTATAAATAACTCTAACTAAAATAAAAACAAACTCCAAATTAACTTATCTAAACTAATACCTAATTACCCTATAAAATAACATCACAATATACAGGGTCCGTCATTTCACCTCCCGTCTTCAATAGCTCAGTTACTAATTGAGTTAGGATTTTGATATTTTGCAGGCCTTACTTACATTCTGGGGCGTATTTCAGGAAAATATTTTTGATTATACAGGGTGTCCCAAAAAGTGCGACGTCATCATGATGTATATTTTTAGATTGCATAGTATATTTTTTGTTACTTATTTGGGTGACTCTTACAAATGCCTATATACCCATAAAATTTGATTGAAATCGGTTTAGTGACATTAGCACAAAAAAATAAAAACTGAAAAGTTTTGCACCATTGGCAAAGAAAATTAATAAGTGATAAAAATAGTGCCTCGTTAATAAAACCATACAAATTACTCATTAAATAAGGTCTGACAGTTGCGTTAACCAAGTTTCATTGATATGCATTATACAGAGTGTCCAAAATTTAGTGTCAAACTTTTCAAACTTTAAAGCACTTTATTTTTCTTATTTTAAATTGGAACCCCAGTATATTTTTATGTAATTCCATGTGGAATTAAAAGACAAACAGTTTTCCTTATTACAACCCTATCTCAATTCCTAACACATTCAAAGATATTTGCAGAAAACTCGTTTTATCAACACTTCCAATGGCCATTTTAATTAATCAAAATCGAAGATGGGTTTGAAAAACAATTTATTAACATTAAAGTTCAACAAAGTGACAAGAGCCATTGTTGACTGTAGTAATATAAAAGTTTAAAACTTTTTTAGCTAAGGTCTTTATACCCAAGATACCAAAATTACTTTTTGTCATGGAAAATATGATTTTCATAATGACAAATATTATGACCTATATTGACAAATGTGGATATGACTTTCATATTCGCATTTCAAAATATTACATTCAACCTGTTACGAAGAGTGGCAATGTCATTTCATACTCGTCTTCGTTTGTGCCTTCAAGAGGGCGGAAGACATATAGAACATAAGTTCTAGCAATTAATTAATTTTAGAAATGCACAGTTATGTTATGTTTTTATGAAATTTTATTACTAAAACTATTTTTTATACAAAACCTAATACTTTTACGATGTGTAATAGGTTTAGACGAAGATCTGTGAAACCTTTAATACTTTCGAGATATTAATTGTAACTACAAAACATGTTATGTCAATAAATTGTTTTTCAAAGTCACCTTCGAGTTTTATTCATTAAAATGGCTATTGGAATAGTTGATAAATCGAGTTTTCTGCACATAACTTTCAATGTGTTAGGAATAGCGATAGAGTTCTAATTAGGAATAATGTTTGTCTTTTAATTCCACATGGAATGACATAAAAATATACAGGGACTCCAATTTAAAATAAGAAAAATAAAGTGCTTTAAAGTTTGAAAAGTTTGACACTAAATTTTGGACACTCTGTATAATGCATATCAATGAAACTTGGTTAACGCAACTATCAGACCTTATTTAAGAAGTACCTTGTATGGTTTTATTAACAAGGCATAATTTTATCTCTTATTATTTTCTTAACCAATGGTGCAAAACTGACTTTTTTCAGTTTTTATATTTTTGTGCTAAAATCACTAAACCGATTTTAATAAAATTTCATGGGTATGTAGGCATCCGTAAAGGGCACCCAAATAAATAACAAAAAATATACCATGCAGTTTAAAAATACACATCATCATGACGTCACACTTTTTTGAGACACCCTGTATAATCAAAAATAATTTCCTAAAATACGCCACGGAATGCAAGTAAAGTATGCAAAATATCAAAATCCTAACTCAATTAGTAACTGAGCTACAAAAGACGGGAGGTGAAGTGACGGACCCTGTATATAAAAACGTCATTTAATGCAAACTTATTTTAGATAAATGCACGTTTATATGCTTGCGTGTCCAAAATTAACAAATAAGAAATTATTGTAACAATTTTATGACACATGTACCTACACTGGCGCCCAATGAAGTTTGTAATAAATTAAAATTATACCGATATCAACTACAGTCGCCTTGAAAAAAACTTGATTATAAATCGGATTAATAAGTCAGTTTTGCAAAATAACTATTAAGACAAATACAATGCACAATCACTTTCCATGTTCGCTACTTTGAGATGACTGCGAATAGCAGGTTATTATATTTCTGGGATTTTGCGTATGTCACGTTTGTATCCGATGGAATTGAAATATGCGAATGTAGGATATGCATGTGGACCCGAAAGCCAACAGATACTACCGATTGGTGCACGCCTTTATTCTTTTGGGAGAAGGAAGTAGGATGGGAAATTAGGTAAAGTTGGAATAAATTATCTTCGGCCCTGTTTCATGCCTGCTGAATAACTCTAGTGTTCCTTATTTCGCAGGATATTTGCTGAATGGAGCTTCACATGCAAATTACTTCATCCACATTTTGCCGAAATACAGATGTTATTCAAATAAAAATACGTTTTTCAGCATGATTTACCATAAAATATTTAAATTGAGAAAAACGCCACGTAGTTTGAACGTATCGGTAAAACAAAATACTACATTGCATTACATAATCGGAAACTTGTGCTAAGTATCTAATGTATGAATGTAATTACATAAAGCAATTATATACTGTCTTATTTATGAAGATAAACATCCTAAATCCGTAACTTTTTTTCTTCTTAAATTGCTATTATTAATCCACTTCTGGATATAAACCTCCCCTCAGCTCCATTTTTCTCTAACTTGTGCGGTTTGATACCTGTTTCGTCCCGCTTTGACTTTCTTTTTAATGATAAATAATGAATAATAATGCCCAAAAACCACATAATTGGTAACTTTTGTAGATTTAGTGAATTTTATTTTACTATGTTGCTTGTAAGCAGGCGCCTGGCGTCTGGCGCCATTGGAGTTCGTAGGTTATTGTTGCATGTTTTCTTCATTCTATACGGTTATATACGGTTTTATCTGTGTTATTTATCGAAATTACGATATTTTATTTCCTTTGCACCTATAACACAACAGTTATTTTGAGATCTCGCTTATCTACTTTGAAATTGCTTCGGTAAGTCGACATTTGAGTTATAAGACTGACATTACATAACCTATAAATAATTTCAGATTTGTAATTATTAAGTACGGCTTATACTCTATTTAATAGGTCCCAATAAGTCCCAAAACCCTATTTACACTGTAAAAAGTTACCAGAAAAATCACCAGATACATCTGGTGGCAATTATTAATTATTTCATCTGTAGACTCACTAGTTTATTTTTAAACAAGTCCTTTTGTTTAAACAATTCGTCAGGATTGTACTGTGGGCAGCTAAAGATATTAATATGTTAGTCAAATGTAGTGGATTTATAGGTTACCTTAGTATTCAAAGTACTGAGTTTGAGCATGATGTAGCTTTGATTTCTGATATTGTAGATTATCACTTGATTAACTATTAAACAGATTAAGATTGGAACATAGCTGAGCTTGTACTGGGTTCAGAATGCATCACAATAATAAATGCAAAACTAACTATTAACACTGCGAACATAACTCCTGAAAAGAGCTGATTTTCTTTACTATTATAGTAACATTAGTTAAACATTTAAATAATATAATTAAAAACACTATAAATTCCAAACCAAAACACACAATAAATAACATAAACGAACTTATTCAACACATAAACAATACACTCTAGCCTCAATCGACATCACAAATTTATACACAAATATACCAATTAATGAAACACTTACTTACAAAATTACCAACAAAGTACACTTTAGTCTCAATCGACATCACAAATTTATACACAAATATACCAATTAATGAAACACTTACTTATACACACAATATAATTAAAAAACACGTGCTAAATTAAACAGAAAGCACAGGCATCTTGAATTTAATTAAATTAACAATAGAACAATTTTTTTGTTTTTTCAATAACAAATATTATAAAGTGAACGATGGACTACATATGGGCTCACTTAGTGGCATCCAAGCAAAGATCATTCTTGATAATTTAGAAAACCTAATTATTAATTACACAAACCGTTTCAATTAATAATAATAATAAAAATAATAATAATCCGTTATATATATCCAATTATTATACATATCCAATTAATACATAACTCTTTGGAAACGCTATGTAGATGACATATTAATATGAATAAATAATAACAAACACACAATCACATATTTACATAATTACATAAACGCATTATACAAAAATATCAATTTTACTTTAGAAATAGAACAAAAAATAGTATTAATTTCTTAGATATACCTTTATATAAAACAAATAACAAAATCGAATTTAATATTTATAGAAAACCTACACAAACAGAAAAAATCGCAAAAATTCAGAGAATTTCTAATGTAGATGACGCTAAGTAGATGACATATTAATAATATGGACAAATAATAACAAATACATAATTACAGATTTACATAACTACACAAAAACATCAAGTTTACAAGAAATAGAACAAAATAACAGTATTAATTTCTTGGATCTAACTTTATATAAAACAAATAAAAAATCGAATTCAATATTTATAGAAAACCTACACAAACATACATCATTATCCCAGCAAACTCTTTTCACCACAATACACACAAATACGCTGCCATACACACATACATACACAGAATGTTAACAACATCTCTTAATGAACATAATAAATTAAATGAAATAAATTTAAAAAACAAATAAACTTGAATAATGGTTTCAAAGTAAACACAATAAACAAAATAATTAAAAAATCAACATACAACTATTTCAAAAAACTAAACAATATAAATAATAATACAATAATATCAAAAACACACAGCAAACGATAGATATACGACATATTATAAATCATTCATATTTCAAGGAAACATAATCAACCAAATTAACCAAACACTTAAACATTATAACATTAAAACGTCTTTTTCAACCAAACACACAATCAAAACACAACAATTTAACGCTAAAGATAAAACAAACTTTTACGATAAAAATGGAACTTACACAATAACCTGCAACGATTGTGGTGCAAAATACATTGGAGAAACCATCAGACCTTTAAAATTAAGAATAAAGGAACATTTAAGAAACATAAACATTTCAAATTTTGGACGACACCTACATTTTCACAATTACACTTTCGACACAAACAAAAATACTAAACTCTTACACAATACAGATAAAGGCTTAAAACAAATTTTATTAGAAGCTTTTGAAATATATAAAACTATCAACACAGAACATAACATACAGTGCCTCAATGACCAAACTCAATTAACATTTAAACCCCTTTATAAATTCATAAATTATCCATTTAATACCCAAAACAACAAAAACAATTAAATTAAACTTCAAATTAGACGCATATAAATATTTAAAATTACAATTAAAGTGAATTCAACGTGTATAAACATTAAATACGTAAGTAAATAATTTTAAATATATATATATATATAATAATATATAATATATATATATATATATATATATATATATATATATATATATATAAATATATATATATATATAATAACTTAAACACTTATTTAAGAATTGATTTTACTTGTAACGGTCCGGTTTTGCCTCCGACGGAAACTGTCTTTATTATTAATTGCGCGCCTGGGTCGCCACCGTAGGCAACCGTTGCGCACACGTTTTTTTTAAACGTGACGTGTTTACGCGAGGACGAGATTTCAAAAACATTCTTAATTTCCCAAATAATGAATTTATTCCATACTTTATGAACACCATAGGAACATATTCTTACATTTACATTATTTTTATTTTTTGCATAAACTTTCAAGTACAATTTTCAATTTTTAACAAAGTTTAAGAACATTTAATAATATGGAACGATTAAATTTATTATACTATATACATTAGTACTATAATTGCATATATATTTTTTGTAGTCTGAATATTGCTGAAAATGTCGCTTCATCAATTGTATGCCATATATGCTCAACTATTTGCATTTTTTTCACTACGTGTATTCTACTTTGTTGTAATCATTTTATTCCTTTAAAAGATTTGGATATAGTTGAAATATAGTCATTACGACAAAAGTCAAATGGCCAATAAACTGAAATGATATATGATTTTAAATACTTGCGTGATACATTTTATAAATTACCTTAAGTGAAAGATTTCTGTTATACTCAAAGAGTCCGCAAGGTCTGTTCTCAATTTTGAAGTGATATAGTTGCAGAAGAAATGCCTTTTTCTGCAAATACAATTTTTCATATTTTTGAATTTATATTATAATGTATTGTTCCATATCCACGTCATGAAAATAGAGAGGTGTAAATTAATTATAATATTACTCTTATAAAGCATAGAACTTTTTTCAATATTTTACTCACCAAACTTGCTACGTCGTTATCTTCATAGGATATATCCAATTCGCAAAGTGTTCTCGCTAGTTTCTTATACTGCAGCAAATATTCATGCAAGGTCCTATTATTTACTGGTACTGCTTACTTTGTATAGAATTGATATTGTATAATTATTTACAGGGTGTCAATTGTCAATTAGAAGAAAAGTTGACATCGACTTTTTTCAGAGAACATATGATTATTCTTAAAATTACTCAAAACGGTTTGGTTGGTACGGGGGGGGGGGGGGGGGCAAAATGGCATAGGTCGTATATGGCGTAGGTCATAGGTCGTAGGCGTAGGTCGTATGGCGTGGTAGTGTCGACCCAACCTTTAAGCCACAGCCACCTCCATCTAAAAAAATTAAATGGTACCCCCGTACTTGTGATACATCGTTGGAAAGCTCTTGAAAAAATGCTTTCCAGTCGTTACTAATACAATATGATTTGGTGAACTAGTTTTGGATTTAAGTGCAAATAAAGTGCGAAAGTGTTCAATTAATTAAATTCAAATAACATATGGATGTAAATGTTGGAAATGGTTTCCATTGTTTTCTAAACAAAAATATAGCATACTTTTAAACTCCTCACGAACTTTCTGAAAGATTTGTCTAGTAATAGCTCGACCATATTGTGCTATTCTTTCTCGTTATTGTTCAATAGTTTAATCATAGCACGATCACATGATCAATAATCATGTGTTATGTTATGAAAATGGTCGATGGCAAATTTTCAAATTGACACCCTGTATGTAAAACTAAAATGTACTTATTATTACTTCATCTACTGCACGATGACATCCTTCACATAGCAATATGATGAATACTGTAATCACTACTAACGTTGCTAAAACCTCTACTGCTACGAATCTAAATCCTGTGACAACCAGAACAAAAGTTAAAAATATAATAATTACGTTCAATGCCAATGCAGGTGAATAAATCTTGTTATGCATCGCAAAAAACTGCACAAGTGAGTAAGAACTGCTCATTATCTGGTTTAACTTCTCTATAAGATCTAGTTTGGTTATATTACGTTCATTGCAGTCTATAATTATTTTCTGGAATTTCTTGAACTGCACACTGGCATAGTGAGCATGTAGCATTACAATATAACTGGGAGCAAAACTGTGAAACATTTGTAAAATAAAACATGTTGGATATGATATAGAAAAAAGTAATGTGTAACTTTTAATCACATAAAAGTAGCATGAAAATATTGATATTGCTACTGGGCAGAGAAGTAAAACGATTAAAGTTGAAAATATGATCAGTCTTCCATCTGATTTGTTAATGGCCAATTGCTTTGAGAGCATAGTATTTCGAAAAAGTGTATTTATCTCATGGGCTACACTTATTTTCTTGTAGTACGTAATATTAATTATCACAATAGCATTAACGCTATTTAAACTATACACTGCCACATAAATATTTTCGGCAGTCCTATTTTCCAGTAATGGATGTTTATATCGCCAGTAGATAATACTAAGATGTAACAGTATTAGTCCTTAAAATTGGGAATTTTAGTATTACCTTATAAGTACAGATTCAACAATCGATTCTTACCTGTAATATATAATTTCTCGAAATATTGTTTATTAACTATTAATCTAAATTCAGTACTTGGCCTTAGTCTAAGTGGCAGGTATAAATACGCGCATTTAGCAATATAATAGAAATATTTAAACGTATTGCTTTCATTCATGTTCAGTTCCATTTCTACTTTCTATCTATAAAATGTATTGAACATAAAATAACACACATAAAATGTATGTAAATGATTTGAACCTAATGGCATGTTTTATTCTGTGTCACTAGTTAATAAATGTCATAAAGTACATATATTTCTGCTTCATTATAAATACATTAAAAATCAGTTACCTTTTACAAAATTGCCTAAATATAATATCACATTATTAATCAATTTATATTAATAAATTGATTATATCTTCGATTGTATCAAAGCATTTTTTTATTCATACCATTTTATACAGTGTGGAAATTAAGTAGCGATAAATTCGGTAACTCCGTTAATGTATATGAGAGGGAAACAATCTAAAAGGAGATATCGATATAAATTACTGCGCATATGAAAATATTTTTTTTCCGATTTAATTTTTTTTAAGTTATTACGTTATTAATGTTTTATTTTAAACGACAACCTCCTTTTTTTCTTTTTTTATTCGGTAGAGCTTTTTAATCTGTTTTCAACCATATAACATTTTGAATAGCTTACAATAGAAATTTTATAGATAGGTAACGCTCCGATATATTTTTTTATAATTATTTTATAATTTGTCGTTTTTATCGTGAAATTATTATATAATTTCTTGATTATTTTGGCTGGTGATTTTATTATATAATTTCTTGATTATTTTTGGCTCGTGATTTGTGATCGTATTTAGTATTTACACATCGGCGTCGTGACGTTTAATTTAACTACCGTGATTACTCTCAAGGGACTTTGCTATTGGTAATGTGTTAATTAACGTACACAAATAATGGATTAATATAAGAAAGCACAGTTTTATGGATTTGTTTTGTTTATTTAATAATAGACACGCTGAAATTGTAACATACAGGGAAAAGACAGGTTGACGGTGATGTAAATTGATTTATATGAAATTGTAACATACAGGGAAATAAAACACAGGTTGACGATTATGACATTAATTGATTTATTTTCTATATTTCGGTAACCTTATAATGATTTTGTAAATTCTCTTATTCATTCAATTATTATTTTGAAAATGTTTGTGACTCCCGTTAAGTCTATATACGTGGGTTTCTTATACATGCACGTGCATCTCTAGTTTCTCAGATCATTATTATTATTACCACGCTCTTTCAATCGATTTAAGTACGGGAAGGTGATATGATCAAAAATAGAACTATTTAAAGATGTTGAAACATCCTCAATAACGCATGCTTGATTACTAAAGATATCTCGCGATCTTCCCGAATCACATGGTTGTGTCTGTATCCACACTAATGTAATTATTGGAGCCCCATTATCTACGTTGATTGAGGTCAATTAGTAATTCTACCCACGACCACAGCAAGTGCCCATGTCATAAGTAGTCTTAATTACAAGTTGTATCAAATAGCAGTTCCTCCTACCTCAATCGGAAATGTTTATTAAACGAAAATATTATATGGTTGAAAACAGAATAAAGAGCTCTACGGAAATAAAAAATAAAAAATGTAGGTTGTCATTTAAAAAAAAACATTAATGACGTCATAACTATTAAAATTTTGTTTTTTTAAATCTGAAAAAAATATTTTCATATGCGCTGTAATATATATCGCTATCTTCCTTTTAGATTTTTTATCTCTCATACACATTAACGGAGTTACCGAATTTATCCGCTACTTAATTTCCACACTGTATAGTTATATACTATAGTATAGTTATAGTTATATACTATAGATATACTTATATTATAATATCTTCTATTGTATCAGAATAGTATTTTATTTAGACTCATTTATATAACGTAGAATAACCAGAATTATATTGATGATAATATTTCATAAGACATTTATATGCTTTCTAGTATGAAGTGAAGTCATATAACAAACAAAGACAAAATTCATAAAATTCTCAAAGAAAAAATGGTTTAAATCTATTCCAATGGAAAGTTTTAATGGTATATACCCTTTTTATAGGCAATGTTTCTTCAATTATTATGTTATCGACAATTCTAAAAATATTCTATACTTTTTGAAACAGTTTGATATTACTACTTATATTGTGTGATTGGTACAGGAAGTAATATTTTCCCGGCCGATGCGGCAAATTATGTCCGAGCCATTAGGCGAGGACAGCATGCCGAAGAGGCTGGGAAGGCACTTCATGTACGAACCGCACATACTATGTTTTTTTATCCCAACGCAATATTTCATAAAAATATGGAAGACGTGGAAGGAATTATTTGCTGTAGACCTCCAGAAATATTGCATTGTCCGCTTAGGCCTGGAATAAAAATATTGTACTACAGTTATTTATCCGTGAAATAGCAACCGTCATCACTACCGGAAGTGTCCATTTTGTGGACTGTGAGTAGGCTTGGAAACGCCTGTTTGTAGGACGATGTGAGAATAGAATATTAAAATACCAGTTACAGAAGGCATCTATTCAAGTACGAATTTGAAATTCCGAAACGAGCTGCGTAGCAGCGAGTTGAGGAACAAATGAGTGCTTGAAGCACCTTCTGCAACGAGTGTTTTACACAATTTTTTTCTATTTTGCCGCATCATACAATTTTATAAATTAAAAAATTAAAATTTTAAATCCTGGGGATTTTGCGGTGGTTGGTGACATTTATGTGGCGTAAATTTAGGCGGCTGTGGAAAAAATATATTTGAAACGTCAGATTTTATTTTCGCAATTTTGCGTTGTTTGAAAATGAATACTGAAGAAAATTATTACTTTCCACAGTAATAATTTACATTAAACTTCGTTTTCATTAATTTGCTGTTCTTTGTGAATTTTTTTTTTTTGACGTATGTCAGGTGACAGTTCAACGTCAACCGTCAACGCTTCCACTAAATAAATAGTAAATTTTACTAGTCTATTCGAGCACACCAACCGCTTATTCTAACACTCAAATGACATCATTTGGGTTCTAGAATCGACTTATGCTAAACGCAAAATAGAAAAAAAAAATGTTGAAGCCTTGTCAAAATATTATATTTTATTAGAAGTCTGCCAATAAGGATTATTCCATGCGCGCGTGACAAAATCTCGTGTGAGGCGAAGCGAACTCGGAAAGTCATGAAAAAATCAATTTCTTGACGGGTAATGAACGATTTTTTTTATTATACTTATAATATAAAGGAACGACGCAAGAAAAACAACCCAAAAAGGATAAGAAGTAAATTTAGACCTTTTTTTTTCAAAGTAATAATAATACATGGTAAGACTCTCACAAGAGGGAATCATTAGATACCTGTCTAACTGTTCCTGAAGCTGAAGGTTAGTCAAAAACCCTTACATACCCAACAGGTTATGTAAACGATGCTAAGCGCTTTGCTTTTCATAATTGTATTGGATAAGGCGATGAAGAAAGCAAAGCAAAAAAATGAAAATGCTAAAAATTTTGTTATGGAAAATGGAGATAACAAAAATAGCAGAACTACTATTGGCGGGTGACATGGCAATAATTGCAGAAACAGAGGAAGAACTGCAACACAACATGGAAATAATTGAGAAAGAGATTAAGAATATAAACATGAAAATAAATTACGAAAAAAGAAAAACCTTGATAATTGCCTAAGAGATAGAGAAACACGAAATATAAATGCAAGGTAAAAAATCGAACACGTAGAACAATACAAATATTTAGGAACAATCATACAGAGCAATGGTAAATTAGATAATGAAATAGAAGATAAAATAGGAAAAACGGCAAACCGATATACGTGTTAAATAGCACTTTTTTTTTTTAGCAAGAAGGAGATATCAAGAGGCACAAAAACAGAAATAGTCAAAAAAGTAATTAGACCAACGCTAACAGCAGCGAAACATGAACGATGACAGGAAAACAAATAAAACGAATAAATGCCATGGAGATGGGATTCCTAAGAAAAATCGAAAACAAAAAAGAAGAGACAGGATAAGGAACGAGACGCACAGGAAAAATTAAAAATAAAACCAATACAGGAAAAAATAACAGAAGGCCAAATGAGGTGGTATGGACACATGAGACGAATGAGAGAAGAAAGAAACACTAAGAAAACATACGAGACAAGAGCAACAGGAAAACAGCAAAGAGGAAGACCGAGAAAAGAAGAGGCAACAAGAAAAGGGAACACATGGGAAGAAATAAATGAATTAAAAATAGATAGGAGGAAGTGTAGAGAATTTTATAAAAATGCCTTACATCGAAAGGTAGATAGGCAAAGGAATAAATAAATAAATAAATAAATAAAATAGAATTCTGCTTTTGTGTTTACAAATCTATTGTGAGAATTTTCTTACAATTATATATCTTTGTTCTTTTGCAGTATCATGAGTAATATTCTCGATTTTTAATCAAGCGTGCATTTATAAATTAGGATTAATAAAACTTATTGCAATACACGTGTATACATTAGTGATAAAATAGTAATTAACGGTATAAGTCCGGCAAATCATTTTATACTTCGAGTGAGACGTTTGAAGACGAGGCGACAAAAGAGTCTTGAAAATCAAAACGAGTGCTGTAAAAAGAGTTCACGGACGAATCACGTTATGTATTTATTTCATCCTGTGTCAAATTTCGTTTTAAAGAAACATTGATACTAATTTCAAATTAATTCAGCAAATCTACGAAATCTAGTTACATTTTCGGAAAATGATTAGCAACTGTTTTTTTTGCAATTGTTAGCAACACTTAACCAGATAAGGCCTTTCTTTGCGTTTTCGCGGACTTAAACTGTTTACTGTTGCCGTACAGTATTTGAATTTGACACAGGATGATATAAATGCAATTATTTTTATTAAACATGTAGTATGAACTTTGCTGATAATGTTGCTTTACAGTACATCATTATTATATGATCATTGTATACGCAGCTTTGCAGTTCCACAATGCGCATTTTACTTTGTTGTAACTACCTTATCCATTTAAAAGGTTTGGATACAGTTGAAATATGGACATTACCACAAAAGTCAATTGGCCAATAAACTGAAATTACATATGATGAAACACTCGCATGATGCATTTTATAATTTACCTTAAGTGAGAGATTTCTATTATACTCAAATAATCCGCATGGTCGGTTATCAATTTTGAAGTGATATAATTGCAGCAGAAATGCTTTTTTCTACATATACAATTTTATATTTTTATTATTCATATTATAATGCATAGGTGCATGTCCATGCCGTGAAAATAAAGAGGTACATAATTAATTCAATAGTATTCTTATAAAATACAACAGTTTTCTATACTCACTAGACTTGCTATGTCCACATCTTCGTAGGATATATCCAATTCGCAGAGTGTGCTTGCAAGATTCTTATACTGCAACAAATATCCATGTAAATAAGAAAAATTATTAAGTGCTTATTATTTACTCGTACTGCCTACTTAATATAGAATTCATATTTTACAATTATTTATATAAAACTAATATGTATAATTACTTCATTCACTGCACGATGAAATCCTTCACATATTAATATGATAAATACTAAGACACCTATTAACGTAACTAAGGCCTCTACTGCCACGAATCTAAATCCTGTGAAAACCAAAACAAAAATAAAAAAAATAAAAACTGCATTCAATACCAATGTCGGTGCAAAAATCTTGTTATACATCGCAAACGTTTTTACGAGTGAGTAAGTACTGCTCATAATTTTGTTTAACTTCCATATAAGATCTATCTTTGTTATATTACTTCCATTACAGTCTAAAATTATCTTCTGGAATGTTTGAAACTGCACACTGACATAGTGAGCATACTGCAGTAAACCGTAACTGGGACCAAAACTTTGACACATTTGGATAAAGAAAACTGTTGGATATGATATCGAAAAAAGTAATGTGTAACTTTTGATCATATAAAAGTAGCATGAAAATATTGTAATTCCCACTACGATAGTAAGTAAAGATAGTGACGTTAAATATATTAGCATTCTTTCAAATAAATTGTTAACAGCCAATTGCCTTGAAAATATAATATTTTCATAAAGTTCGTTAAACATATAAGTTAGACTTATTTTCTTGTAGCACATAATAATAACTATCACAACAGCATTAAAGCTATTCAAAGAATACACTGCTACGTAAATATTTTCAGCAGTGCCATTCTCCAGTAATGGATGTTTATATCGCCAGTAGACAATACCAAGATGTAACACTAATATACCTTAAAATTAGAAATGTTAGTATAATCTGTACATATAATCTATCTGTTATTACCTATAATGTATAACTTATCGAAATTTTCTTTTTTAACTAATAATCTAAATTCACTGCCTGGCCTTAGTTTAAGTGGCATGTACAAATACACGCATTTACATATATAATATAAACATTTAAAAAGTTTGCTTTCATTTATTTTCAGTTCCATATATACCTTGTATTAACTTCCACTATAAATGAATTCGAACTTTCTCGGTATTTATTTTGTATCTTTGTTTATGAATATTATAAAGTACTTTATTTCTATATCATTATAAGTACATTAAAAATAATTTACCAGTCCACAAAGTGATGTAGGTCAGACATTCCGAAATTATATAGATATAACAATTTGATAATAACTTCGATGGTATCGACATAATATTTTATTTAGTCCAATTTATATATTTTATTTATAATTAACGTATTCCATAACTGAATCAATTCAAAGAAAAACATTAAATCATTGATATTAATATAGATTTTGGCTTGAAAAAATGTCTAGTATTAGTTCACATATTTTTCAAGTGAATGTTGCCTGTAATAAAATTATAATATTTATCCCTTGCATGTTACGAATATGTAAAAATAATACATTATCGAGTATCTGCAATAAATTACGTTTTTTGCTGTAGAGACGAACATTTTGTTCATTTAAAAATAGCAAAATTGTATCGTTATTTCAGGACATCCTGTGTATTCTACGTGCCTCAAAATATTGTGTATGTTTTGGCACATTGCTTGGGTACTTGCATACGCAGATTCTTTCATTTAACTCTTATAATAAGGTTTTCTTGAATTTTTTTCCACGTCCATGATTTTTCGTTAATTTTGATTAAAATGTAAATAACTTGGCACGTTGCATCTGATCCCAAAAAATAAAAATGATTTGTGAAGCCTACATAAAGCACATTCTAAAAATGAAAGAATATACAGGGTGATCAATTTAAATAAAAGAGTGATCACATTTTGTGTCCCGGATTTATGGTACACTCTTCTTCTTCTTTAGGTGCCATCTCCGATACGAAGGTCGGCAATCATCAAGGCGATCTTCACTTTTGAGACCGCATTTCTAAATAATTGGTTGCTAGTACAGCCAAACCACTCTCTAAGGTTTTTCATCCATGAGTTTCGTCTCCTTCCTATGGACCTCTTTCCTCTAATTTTCCCCTGCATAATTACTTGTAGTATTTGATATTTTTCTCCTCTCATGATATGTCCTATATATTCCAGTTTTCTTTGCTTAGTTGTCAGAATTACTTCTTTTTCTTTATTCATACGTCTCATCACTTCTACATTCGTTATTTTCTCTACCCACGAGATCCTCAGTATTCTTCGATATATCCATAGCTCGAATGCCTCCAGTCTCTTTATGTCGATTGCTTTCAATGTCCAGGATTCCATTCCGTAGTATAGTATTGATAGTACGTAGCATCTCATCATTCGAATTTTTAGATCGAGGTTTAGATCTCGGCAACTGAAAAGGCTCTTCATTTTAGAAAAGGAGCTTCTTGCCTGTTCGATTCTGATTCGAATTTCTTGGGAGCTATCATTATTTTCATTAATGGTTGTGCCTAGGTATTTGTATTCTCTTACCCTTTCAATAGGCTGGTTCTTTACATATACTCGATGGTTGTCCTGAGTTGTTTTAGTTATTAGCATGTATTTTGTTTTGTTTATGTTCAGTGATAGCCCATATTCTTCACTTTCTGTGACTATTTTATTAATTAGCGTCTGTAGGTCTTCGAGCGTTTCAGCTAAAAGAACCGTATCGTCGGCGTACCTCAGATTATTTATTGACATGCCGTTAATTTTTATGCCTATGTCTTGATCATCGAGTGCTTTATTTACTATGTCCTCTGAGTAGAGATTAAAGAGGGTTGGTGAGAGAATACACCCTTGACGGACACCTCTCTGTATTTCTATTTCTTCGGATGTTGTGTCTGCTACTCTTATTGCTGCCTTCTGGTTGTAGTAGAGGTTTGAGATTATTCTTATGTCTCTAAGGTCTATCTTTCTCTTTATTAGCGTATCTATTAGTTTGTCATGTCTAACTTTGTCAAAGGCTTTGTTATAGTCTATGAAGCAAACGTGTAGGTCTTGATTCATATCTAGGCATCTTTGCGACAGGACATTAAGTGCAAACAGTGCCTCCCTTGTTCCTAGGCCTTTGCGGAATCCAAATTGTGTGTCGCTGATGTCTGCATCTAGTTTCCTGTATATTCTATTATGGATCACCTTCAACAGGATTTTCAGTGTGTGTGCCATTAGGCTAATCGTACGGTAGTCGGAGCAATGCTTGGCACTTTTCTTTTTTGGGAGGGTTATAAAAGTTGATAGCAACCATTCATTTGGTATCACTCCTGTTGTGTATATGGTATTAATTATTTCTACTAGAATATGAATCTGGTCCTCCTCTATCAGTTTAAGAATTTCTGCTGGCAGTTGGTCTGGACCTGCTGCTTTTTTGTTCTTTAGTGTATTCAGTGCATATATTACTTCTTCTTTAATTATGTCCGGGCCCACCTCCCCTTCTATATTTTCGAGAATAGTTTTCCGTCTCTCATCATCGAAGAGCTGTGCTATGTAGTTCTTCCATACTTCAAGTTTTTGCCCTATCTCTGAGACTATTTTCCCGTTGTTGTCATACAATATATTGAGTTGTTTGTGTGTACTGAAGCCTGCGAATTCTTTGACTTTTTTGTGCATGTTAAAGCTGCCGTGTTTTGCTTGCAACTCCTCAATTTCTTCACATTGTTGTTTGTAGTACTCTTCCTTTGCTTCTCTGATCTTTGTGCGGAGTATTCGATGAATTTCCTTATATTGTTGAGAACTTTTTCCTTTAAAACTTCTTCTCTTATCCATGAGATTAAGTATTTCATTCGTTATCCATTTTTTCCTTCCTCGGGATTTTTCTTTCTTTAGAATGGCTGTCGATGGTTCCAATAGGGCTGATTTGATGCCGCACCATTTTTCGTTTACGTCCCTGCATTGTCGGTATTCTTCTTTATTTTCAAGTGTTTTCAAATTTTCATTTATTTCTGTTTGTAACTCATTTCGTACGTCTTGTTCCTTTAAGTACTCTACATTTATCTGACTGTCTCTCTTCTTCGGTGTTCTTTTAAGTCTGATGTTCATTTGGGCTATTAACGGATTGTGGTCCGAGGAGACATCAGCGCCCGGATACGCCTTAACTGACTTGATGCAATTTCTATATCTCGCGTTTATTAAGACATAGTCTATTTGATTTCTTATTGGTTTTTGATCCTTGTCCTGTGGTGATTTCCATGTGTAGAGCCGTCGCTTTGGAAGCTTGTAGAAAGTATTTGTTATTATCAGTTCCTCCTCTTGGCAAAATTGTACTAATCTATCGCCTCTTTCGTTTCTTGTGCCCAGCCCATATTCACCTATGTATTTGTCACATCTTCCTTTACCAACCTTCGCGTTAAAGTCCCCAAGTATTATAGTGATATCTCTTGAGTTTAGTGATTGAAGCGTCTGTTTGATTAGTTCGTAGAATAGCTCGATTTCTTCTTCAGGTTTGTCTGCAGTGGGAGCATATATTTGTAGTATGTTTAGCTTCCTTGAGTTGGTCTGTATTTGTAGGAGCATGACTCGGTCTGAGATAGGAATAAAGTTTGTGATGGACGCCATAATATCTTTCGACACCATAATTGCGACACCGTGTCTGTGATGACTATCTTCGTTTCCAGAGAAGTATAGCATACCATTCTCTATTGAGACTTGGCCGTGACCTGGCCATCTGGTTTCACTGATTCCTAATATGTTGAGTTCCAGTCTTTGCATTTCGTGTACAACATTGTGCATCCTTCCAGATTCATACATGGATCTCACGTTCCATGTGCCAATTTTTAGTTTGTTTGGTTTTAGTTTGTTTAGTACACTCTGTACACTATAAAATAATTTTAAAAACTAGCTCATCAAGTGTCCAGTAACTGCCAATCAGATTTTTTCCTCAATTTTCATTAGTCTAGCAGCAATGGTCCGAGCGGGGATAGGTGGGCCACCCTGTATATTTTTTTGTGAAAAAAGGAAATACGTTTTATCACTTTACAAGGTCTAATTTCCATATTCCATACCTGATTTTTATATTTTATAGTATTAAGAAAAAATGTAAAATGGAACGAATACAATACATAAATGGTTCAAACAAATACACTAATGCGGCTAGTAATTATATGGATATGGCAAGTTTTGCTGATACCTTTTTTTGTAGTCAATCTTTCTTGAATATATAAAGGTCTCGACAATTTTTTCCATTGTAAAACTATTCTGTACTTTTTTGGAAAAGTTTGAAAAAGTTTGTGTCGTTATACAAAATAAAAAGCAAATCCAAATTCTTTGAAAAAGTTCAAGATTTAGGGAAAAATTAGGTCTCCAAAAATGGTTTTGATCCTCTATGTTTGTGAATTCTTATCAAAACAAAAAAAAGAGTTTTTACATTCATTTTCACAGAAAACTTATCAATGTTCATTCATCACTTCAAGTTTTATTCCATATCATTGGGTGTGTTTCCCCAAAATATGAATTCAATATTTCTTTCAGATATGATATTATTATTATTATTATTAATTATTATTAATCCTCGTTTGGGATTTAGCCACTCCTAAGGAGTCTTCACAATCCAATTTCCGAGGTGGATTAGTCCCCATTTTACTCTTCTTCTATGGCTAACGCTCTTTTAACAATTCCTCGCCATTTCTTTTTGTCTACTACTTTTTTCTTCCATTTCTATTCCCATTTCTTTGAGGAATTTTTCAATTTCATCTTACCATCGCAGTCTTGGTCTTCCTCTTCTCCGTTTACAGCTTGGATTCCATTCCATGATAGCTCTGAATGCTGATGTTTCTCCTGCTCTCCATACATGCCCTATCCATCTTATTCTTTAGTTTGTTATATATCTTATTACTGTCTCTCCACATATCTTCCTAATTATGTTGCTAAGTTGCATATTCTGTGCCCATTATCATTGTTTGTTTCGTGGATCGTGTGTTGCCCTGCTACATCTTCTATGTATTCTTCTTTCCCAATTTGTATGTTGAAATGCCCTAGAACATACATATAATATGCCTTTGTTAAATGAAAGTACAAAGCAATTCAAACCATTGGGTTGCAGTCCATTATTACTTTCTGCAATATCTTGAACTGTTTACTGCCATATATTAAACATAACCCAGAATATCGCAGAAGGAAGAAAAACTGTGAATCATTTGGACTTGACCTTAGCATGGCACCATTCTGGCTAGTATGTACGTTATCCCAAACTTTTTAAATACCTGTGCTTAATAGGATATTATTTCCAGATGCATGTTCATACAATTATTGAATTAATGTGTAATATTTATGTACGTGCATACATACAAAATATTATAACAATATAAACAGGATTAATGTTTTATTGTCGTAGTTTTCAATTATGTTACGCAAAGAAACACCTTCGAACGTGAAAGTGTTGCGGAGGAATGGGAAAACACTTGGAGCAACAGGTTGTTATGTGAGTTTTGCATGTCTCCATTTCCGTGGACACTTGTATGATGTTATGAGAAACGTGTACATTGAGATGGTGCCATTATGATTAACTGATAGGATTAAATTAGCTAACATTATTTAAGCACATAGAGAATTAAATTTGTGGCAGTCAGTTACAACATGAATGTGTGAAATAAATGTACCTTGACAATATCAACAAATTATGTATTATTTATGGACATGTAAAAGAAAAACGTAAAAGTATTAATTTATTGTCTTAATTTTTCATCAATTGCATACAGTATGTTCTATATAAAGTACCCAACACCAAATCGACTCCATTTTTTTTTATAACCTTTAACATATATATATATATATATATATTTTTTTTGTTGTGATGCTTTTATTTATATTTATTAAGCTCCTCACGTTGGGCTTCATTTTATGACGTTCCCTAATGTGCTTTTCTTTTTATTTAGGTTATAATTTTCACTTACCTTTATCGGTCAACTAAATCAACATGAAATCTAGTTCTTTTAATTTAGTGATTCTACTAGATTTGTAGTTGTTGTTGTTGTTCGCCAGCACAATTGCAAATTTATAAAAGTTTTAAAACTTAACATCACATTTTGTTTATTTTACTAACACCTGTGTGTTACTCTTTTTCACTCTTTCTCAGGGTTCAAGTGGGATCAATTAAACTAAATAGAGAGTATTCTGGGCTTTTGATTGATTTTTATGAATGAATAAGAAAATTGTAAAGAAATTTAAATAAATATGACAGGTAAACAAAATGCAAATAATATATCAATATAACACGCAAAACAATAGAAAACAAAATAAATATAACTTGAACTAATACAAGTAATTAATGAACAATAAATCAAATCGAAATGCACAAATTAACCTACTGTGAGTATTTGTAACAGATATTTTGTAATTGTACTTGCGAGTTCTTAATTGCAGTTTCACTCTAGGCAACAGTGTGTATTCCGATGTATGGCGGAGAATCGGTATCCTCTATACGATTCACAAAAGAATGCAAATCTCTTGTTCGCAGTGGTCAGCTTGAAGTCCGTAAACGATTTCGGAATTCTTCTCAGCTGATGCTGGTAGGGTAGAAGTCCTTTTGTAGCTTCTCTTAATGATTCCTAGTATCCGTTGATGATCTTTTGCTGCAGTCCTTCTCGGTAGCTGTGAGAAAATTGTGAGGTTGTGTCTATTGCGGAAATTGCGGAAACAATTATAGAGTTAAAACAAAACTTTGTTCCACCGCTGTGGCAATCAACGTGGTTGTATCGGGATCGGAATACAAGTCCTCTAAACATGTGCGTCTCGGCTTTATATAACCTCGGAGGCGATCGTCTATTATCTTTGTTTATAAATGTTTATATCGACGCTCCTCGTTTGATTTTCGTCGCTTATCACTGGAATATCCAAGTCGCCTGCACCCGGCATTCGCGCATTCTCCATGGCAACGAATAACAACGTTGGAAATTGTAAATACAAATTTCCATTTTCCCATGAATTAATGTGTCCGTTTTCACTTTCATTGGCAATTTTAGAATCCTTGTATCATTCCGCGTTCGTGGGAATGTCGTACAAGTTTCTGCGTCGCTTCTGCGATTTCATTCTTAATTCATGTTAAATGCCTCATTACAATTTATTAATGTTAATTTGTGCCCTACTTATATTTACAAATCTATCAAATTAATCCTATTCTTAATAATTAATAATAAGCCCTAAATACCTATTTATCCTACATAATATGCTTAAATCTACTATAAATAACTCTAACTAAAACAAAAACAAACTCCTAATACACTTATCTAAACTAATATCTAATTATCGTATAAAATTACATCATAATATATATATATATATATATATATATATATATATATATATAATGTTATATATATATATATTATATATTATATATATTATATATATATATATATATATATATATAAAAGGTGGCCCACCTATCCTCACTCTTGGACCATTCTTCTTCTTTATATGGCATCTCCTTTCAGGAGGTTTGCAATCATCATCGCTATCTTCACCCTGGAGGCGGCAGCTCGGAATAACTCTTGGGATGTGGTATCATACCATTCTCTCAGGTTACGTAGCCATGAGCATCTGCGTCTACCGATGTTCCTCTTGCCCATTACTTTCCGTTGCATTATCAGTTGGAGCAGTTCATACTTTTTTTCCTCTGGATATATGGCCTAGATATTGTAGCTTCCTTCTTTTTATTGTGTGTATGATTTCACGTTGTTTGTTCATGCGTTCCATTACTCTGATGTTCGTCACTTGCCGTCCATGATATTTTTAGCATTCGTCTATAACACCACATCTCAAAGGCTTCTAGCTTTTTTATTTCTGCTTGCTTCAAAGTCTATGCTTCCATTCCATATAGTAGAATGGAGAACACGTAGGCTCTTAGCATTCTTGTACGCAGATCAAGTTTAGTTGTCTATCACAAAGAAACATACGCATTTTGAGAAAAATGCTTCTGGCCATTTCCATTCTGGTTTTAATTTCTAGTGTTTGGTATATGGTATTGGTTATCCATGTACCTAGGTATTTATATTTAGTTGCATTTTCTATACGCGTGTTGTCGATGTATAAGTCTTGATATTGTATTCTGCCTTTTGTTATGACCACGTACTTCGTCTTTTTCAGATTCATTTTAAGACCGTACTGTAGACCGACATCATTTAACTTGTTTGTTAAACTCTGAAGGTCTGCAAGATTCTTTGCTATAACAACAGTGTCATCGGCATACCTTAAGTTGTTGACCGTCTGACCGTTTATTGCGATTCCAGTGTGTTCTTCACTTAGGGCCTCTCTAAATATGTCTTCGGAGTATAGATTAAGTAGCATTAAGGATAGTATACAACAGTAGGTAGTGGGGCACTTGAGTGTGGGAACCAAATCGGGACTGTGGGAAAATATGCGGGGTGGGGGGCATCCCTTTGACATATGCCGCCGCCCCCCTTTGATCTATGCAGCCACCGGTGAGATGCTGTGAGACACATGTGAGGCAGCTGTGAGACATCTGTGAGACACCCGTGAGACAACCGTGAAACACATTTAGACACCTGTGAGACATATTTGAGACGCTGTGAGACACATCTGAGACAGCTGTGAGACGCCTGTGTCTCACAGCGTCTCGCATATATCTCACAGCGTTGAGATATATGTCTCACAGCGTTGAGATATATGTCTCACAGCGTTGAGATATATGTCTCACAGCGTCTCACCGGCGGCGGCATAGATCAAAGGGGGGCGGCGCCATATGTCGAAGGGGGGCAGCGGCATATGTCAAAGGGATGCCCCCCACCCCGCAGATTTTCCCACAGTCCTGATTTGGTTCCCACACTCAAGTGCCCCACTACCTACTTACAACCCTGTCGTACCCCTCTTAATATCCGTATTTCGTCAGATTCGTCGTTGTCTACTTTTATCGCGGCTGTTTGGTTCCAGTAAAGCTATTATTATTATTATTATTATTATTAATTAGGGAAGCGATGCAATAATCTGAATGTCTCTATTGTCGATGTTTCGGTGTTTCAGTATATTTATTAGAATATCATGGTATACTTTATCAAAGGCATTTTCATAGTCTATGAAGCATACGTTTATATCTATGTTCACGTCTAAACATATCTATGTTAGTACATTCAAACTGAATAATGCCTCCCTTGTACCAAAGCCAGTCCTGAAACCAAATTGAGTGTTTCCTATGTAATTTTCTTGCTTGTTATATAGTCTCTTGTGAATAACGTTGATAAATGCTTTTAATGTATGACTCATTATACTGATGGTCCTGTAGTCACTACATTCTCTGGCGTTCGGTTTTTTTGGTATAGTTATGAAGGTAGATTTAATTCATTGTTTAGGTATCAGTCCGGTTCTGTACATTGTATTAAATAGATCTACCATACTATCGAGCCGGTCCTTATTTATTAGTTTTAAGAGTTCGCTTGGTATTTCGTCTGGTCCCACTGCTTTTCTATTTTTTAATGTCTTTATGGCATAGAGAACTTCTTCTTTCAATACGTTTGGTTCTTCTGTGGAATTATGCTTTGTTCTAGTTTTTCTTATGTCATGAATTAGTTCTTCTATATATTCATTCCACCTTATTAGTTTTTGTGCTGGTTCTATTATGATCTTCCCTTTTTTTATTTATTATAATGGTGGTTTGTCTTTTTCGTGATGTTTCTGTTAAATCTTTGATTTCTTTATGTAGATTTCTGTTATCGTATTTTGATCGTAGTTGTAATAGGCCCAAATATACGCCCAGTATAATACGCATTTACGCAATAAAGTGACTCATATTTTAAAAATCATGAATACAACAAAATTATTAAATTAATTCATTTACAAATAATCCCAGGGTGAAATGTGAGAAATAACCCTCGCGACTCGCGCCAGAGCGTCGCCAAATATCTCAAGAGCCGAAGCCTGCATATGCACGGTTCTGGAAGATTCCATGTCGTGGTGTCACATAAATAATTGGGTATCAGCGCCCCTTAGAAACGAGCAAGCGCCAGGCACGTAAAAATCACCTCGAATGGCAACTCTTTAAGTTAAGTGTAAAACTCTGCGCTAAAAACGCATTAATACCACACGCACACTCAAGATTAATAATCACCATGATAACTATGGTATGGGGGCGAATATTTAGCGGTAGATATGTGAGGGGAGTGGAGATTTGAAGCTGAAAAAACCTATTTAAGCATAAGCCATAAACGAGCGAGATCAGTAAGAAAGTTGCGTCGGCCACGGGCAACGCACACGACATTCGCGGTTATGAGTATATAAATTCAGGTCGGGTTATAATTAAATTAACGATTGCATATAACGTTGTAAAAAAACGCGAAGTAGAATAAAAATTTGAATAAATCGAAAACGTACAATTCTAGGTACAAAGTAATTTTTTTTTTTATTATTAACGATAATATAAAGTTGTTAAACCAGTCTCATTATAAATTCCAAACACCGATTACCTATTCCTATCAGTAAACAAAGGCGGCTCGAACGCTATTCGTGTTTACGAATGACTAGCGGAAGCAATAACAGGTGTAATTGACGCCCACCCGCGCACTTCGTTCACACACCTGTTATTGTGGAATCACCTCCTCCACTAGAATCAAATCGTCGTCAGCATCATAACATTTAAACATATAAATTCATCATACATCGCGCCCGCGATCACAAACTATCGTGGCTGTATTCACCATAACTATAACAACAAATCAAGACATTCAGTGTTCCCCTCCGACATCCATCATCATATTCAAATCTAAATAATTCATAAAAATGATGGCTTCTTCATTTTAAATCATAAATGAACATATAACGTGCATATTGTTGGGCAGAGTGATTTATAATTGTATAAATAAATAAGTTGGTTTAAATCATAATAATTTAAAAACATAATGTATAAAAATACTGGTTTCTTTATTTCAAATCATAAAACAAGCACATAACGTACCTATTATTGGGCAGAGTAATTTAGAATCGTACAAATAAAATAGGCTGGATTAAATCTCAATCACTCGAAGACATAATGACAATTTGTGGTTAAATATCGTAAACAAGAAATAAGTGGAATTATTAAAACCCCGTATAAACAGAGAGAATGATAAACGAGAAAATGAAGCTTGGTATAATCACAAAAAAAGTTATTAATAACCTCCAATGTTCCTAATAATAATATATTATAACATGACATAAACATTTCCGATTGAGGTAGCAGAACTGTTATTTGACACAACTTGTAACATGTCTGACGGTGATGACTACTTGTGACGTTGGTGCTTGCTGTGGTCGTGGGTAGAATTACTAATTTACCTCAATCAACGTAAACAATGGGGCTCCAATAATTACATTATTGTGTGGACACCGACACAACCATGAAATTCGGGAAGATCGCGAGATACCTTTAGTAATCATTCATGAATTATTGGGGATATTTCAACATCTTTAAATAGTTTTATTTTTGATCATATCACTTTCCCGTAGTTAAATGGAGTGAAAGAGCATGGTAACAAATGGTCTAAGAGAAGCACGTGCACGAGAAGCACGTGCACGTGCATGCTACTTCGTAGTAATAACCATTTTCAAACTATCAATTGAATAAATAAAAGAATTTACACATTCATTATAAGGTTAACGAAACATATAAAATAAATCAATTAATGTCATAATCGTCAACCTGTGTTTTATTTTCCTGTATGTTACAATTACCTATATAAATTAATTTACATCATCATCAACCTGTATTTTATTTCCCTGTATCTTACAATTTCAGCGTGTCTATTATTAAATAAACAAAACAAATCCTTAAATTGGTGCTTTCTTGTATTAATCCATTATTAGTGTACGTTAATTAACACATTACCAATAGCAAAGAACCCTGAGAGTAATCACGGTAGTTAAATTAAACGTCACGACGTGTAAGTACTAAATACGATCACAAATCACGAGCCAAAAATAATTAAAACATTATATAATAAATCACGAGCCAAAAATAATTAAAGCATTATATAATAAATCACGAGCCAAAATAATTAAGAAATTATAAAATAATTTCACGATAAAAACGACGAATAATAAAATAAATATAATAAAATAATATCGGAGCGTTACATAGTTCTTCTATGTATTCACATTTTGCAGTTAGCCATTTTTCTTTTTCTTCCCGGATTTCCCTTGTTATATTTCTTTGCAGCTCTTTATATTTTTTGGGATTGTTTTTGTTTTTCCTTCGTTCTTCCATAAGGAGGAGGATTTCTTGTGTTATCCATTTTTGTTTAGGTTTTGTCTTGTCTGGTGTCAATTGGTCTTTACTTCCCTCTATTAGTGCTATTTTTATATTATCCCATTTCTTATCTATATCTGGGATTGTAGTTTTTTTGTCGTATTTCATTAATTTTTATATTAATCTCTTTTTGTACTTGTTCGTTTATGTCTCTATCTTTAAGTTTTTTTGTTGTAGGCTTGTTATTCTTTATTTTAGACTTTAGTTGTTTTAATTTGATGTGAACTCGGGCGACTACAGGGTTGTGGTCCGAACTAATGTCTGCCCCTGGGTAAGTTTTAACTGTTGTTACACTATTTCTGAATCTCTTTTTTATGAGAATATAATCAATTTGGTTTTTTACTACCTTTTCTTCATTATGTTGTGGAGACTTCCATGTATATATTCTTCTTTTATGAAGTTTGTAATAGGTATTAGTTATTACTAGATTCTCTGATTGGCAGAATTCTGTTAATCTGTCGCCTCTTTCATTTCTCTTTCCAAGTCCATATCCACCCACAATATAATCTACTGCTCCTTCGCCAACCTTCGCATTAAAATCTCCCATGACGATAGTAACATCTTGTTCGTTGGTGCTTTCGAGCACCATGTATAGTTCTGCATAAAACAGTTCGATTTCCTCATCTGATTTATCTGCTGTTGGAGCATAAATCTGTATGATATTGATGTTTCTATGATGCGAAGGCATCTGTATCATCATAACTCTGTCTGAGTAGGGGACAAAGCTGGTCACTGATTTATGTATACTTTTATCCACCCTGATAGCAACTCCGTATTTATTAGATTTATCGGTACTTCCTGAGAAATACATAACAGATTCGTCTGTGCGGTGGATTCCAGTTCCTGGCCATCTTAAGTCACTTATTCCGAATATATTCAGTTTCAATCTTTGCATCTCTGCTGTTACATTATCAATTTTGCCTGCATTAAAGAGGCTGCTCACATTCCATGTACTTATTTTCATGGCTTTTTTCAAAACTGTCCCCCCACCCCCCGGAGATCCGATTGGAGGACTTTTTACTCCGGTATATTTCTTAATCTTGATATTGACCATGATGATGATTTTAGTGATCGGACCATTGCTGCTAGACTAATGAAAATTGAGGACAAAATCTGATCGGAAGTTATTGGACACTTGATGTTCTACTTTGAAATTATTTTCATAAATCCGGGCCAAAAAATTTTGTCTCTTTTTTAAATGCATCACCCTGTAGATTCTTTCATTTTTAGAATCTGATTTATGTGGGCTTCACAAATCATTTTTATATTTTGAGATCAGATGCAACGTTGCCCAGTTATTCACATTTTAATAAAATTTAACGAAAAATCATGGACTCGGAAAAAATTCAACAAAACTTTATTATAAGAGATCAATGAAAGAATCTGCGTATGCAAGCAATGTGTCAAAACATACACAATATTTTGAGTTACGTAGAACACGCAGGATGTTCTGAATCAACCATCGAATTGTGCTATTTTCAAATGGCTAAAACTTTTTTACGAATGGAACACCCTGTATATAGCGTCATATTCTGAGTGCTCATGTAATGAGCCATTCAATGGTAGCATATGCACTGTAATATAATAATACTTTTTAATAGATAAATAACGATCAATCTCAATAAGTTTTAGCCGTTTGAAAATAGCAAAATTCGATCGTATATCTGAACAGGTATACCTAAAGTGAATATGCAGAAATTATAAACTCACTGTAATGTGTTCTAATTTGCTTTCAGCATAATTTGTAATACTTTAAGTAGTTAGCCGAGTGGCCAATGCTTAATTGGGCAAACAAAAAGCTGGAAGAGCTGGAGTATGGAACACAAATTAATTCATTTTCTGTGACCGCGTTATTTAGGGTTTCCATGTAATCCTAATGGATCTAATAAATACAAATAAGCTGCTCTGAACGGGCAGCAGAATCGGACCCCGACGTCCACTGTATTACTTTGAAATTTATACGACTAAGCCTGGATTATACATGTTCCCGTTGTTTTTATTACGTAGCCTCTGGTTATTTTGCACAGAACTTCGGTTCTTCGGTGCACATATTTGTTGCATGATTGGCACCATTCAGCATTATGGTAACTAATTAAATGAATCACTACATAATTTATGTACATAATACAAATAAAAATAGTTAAAATAATAGTTGAATCTTGCCTTTATAGGAAATTCATTGCAGCCAATAAGTTACACTCTGTGACCAGCAATGCCGTTAAATCTGCCATAAACCAGAGAGATGCACAGAGAATTTATATTTTTAACAATTAAGAAATCGCAAAAATTCAGAGAATTTCTAATGTAGATGTCGCTCCTTAGATGACATATTAATAATATGGACAAGTAATAACAAACACACACCAACAGATTTACATAATTACATAAAAAACATCAATTTTACAAGAAATAGAACAAAATAACAGATCTTTGTTCTTAGTTAGAGTTTGATCTTAGATCTAACTTTATATGAAACAAATAACAAAATCGAATTCAATATGTATAGAAAACCTACACAAACATACATCATTATCCCAGCAAACTCTTTTCACCAAATACACACAAATACGCTACCATACACACAGACACACATAACTCCTCTTAATGAACATAATAAATTAAATTAAATAAATTTAATGAAACAAATCACGTTAAGTAATAGTTTCAATATAAACACAATAAACAAAATAATTAAAAAATCAACATACAATTATTTAAAAAAACTAAACAATATAAATAATAATACAATATTATCAAAAACACAAACAGAAAACGATAGAAATACGACATATTATAAATCATTCACATTTCAAAGAAACATAAGCAACCAAATTAAATATTCAAAAAATTAATATTTCAGGAGAGACGAAAAACGATTGTTAATTACCGAGTTTTAAAGAAGTGAATACATGTTATTGGTAATAACATGCATTCGTCGTAAGATTTCACATCAAAATAATTACCAATAAAATGAATACTCATTAAAACTCAATAACTAATTAATACATTAAAACTCAATAACTAACAATCGTTTTTCGTCTCTCCTGAAATATTCATTTTGCAGTTGCGTCACTGTTCTACAAGAACGGCGATATAATGAAACTAATAAGTTTTTTGCTATTCCTACATTATATAAATATAATGTGTCATGTAAAAGTTACAAAGTAAATAGATTAAATTGTAAGTCTCGGTGGTTACCCATTAATAAGACATATTTGAATTAAAGGAAAAATTTTCCTTTAAAGTAAATATAGTTGCTTTGTTTACTTCTCTATCTTATATTGCTCGTAAAGTAGTGTGGAGTTCGAGAAGGAATACATCCCCATACATAAAAGGAGAAAAACGGAGTATAGCAACAGGTCCTTGCTCTGGTTTCTCACATATGTTATCTGTGCAAACTTCTAACCATGAAAAGTTTGTCGTCTCACATGAGAAAGTAACAAATTTATATGTATCCGTACTCATATAAATAATAATACTTACATAAAAGAATTATATGAACATGTATATTTATATTGCATGTAAATGTTGAAAACTTTTCAACAGTTTAGAAATTATTCGAAAAAAACTAAATATCGCGATTTTCTAAATACTCCGATATTTCCATAATTATTAAAGATGCGGAAATAAGTTTAAAATAAAAGTTACCTAATTCGATCGCACAAACTTAAGAATCAAGTAAAAACAAAAGTTAAAATGGCGGTTTCCGAGATATTAATAGCAACTTTCTTATTTTAAATGGTTGACATATGTGATTTTTACAAGTCTAAATCGACATGTTTTTTTCTTTTCAACAATGTATAAAACCTATGTCAAAATAAAAAATGTGGGATATATCAATTGTTCCAATTTTTATTTTTATTTTATAAACTATTTTTAAAACAAATGTAAAAACAAAATGTAAACAACTATGTACAAAAATAATAAATTATAAAACATGCTCAAAATGCTGAATGGTATTGGCTAAATGGCCAAAAAGAAGCGAAACACAATTCACAGCGTTTTAGAACATTGCCAGTTACTTAACGCAATGTGTTGCAAATAACGCCTTTTATTGCCTCTGTCATTGCTTCACGAAGTTCATCTATATTATTATAATTCAAGTTACTTCCATAAATTTTGTTTTTTAAAGTACCCTACTAATAAAAAAGTCAAGAGGCGTCAAGTATGCAGATCTGGATGGCCACTGAACAGTTGTATTATTCGCTATTACTTTGTTATTAAAGCGGCCATTTAAATAAGTAATAACATATCTAGCATTGAGTGGAGGGGCGCGATCTTACTGGTTCTATATTTGAATATTTTGTGCCAATGGTAAATGATCTAATAAATGTTATAAGGTTGTTTGATGAATTTTCAAATGACGTTGTTCGGTTAGAAATATTATAGCACCATGTAAATAATTTCCCAAAATGCCTGAAAAAACATTAAAGCGGAACCGCACTTGGTTTCGCGGTGGAATCACTATGTATGGATTGTCCTGAGCTCAATAATGTTCGTTATGATGATTAAATAATCCACAATTAGAAAAGTAGGATGCATCTACCCATAAAATTGTATTTATAAAATCGCCATTTTCGTAATTTTGTTGATTAACCTTCTGCAAAATGTTAATCTACGGATGTTATAATTTGCTGGTAAAGTGTGAGAAATCTGCAATTTATAAGGGTAAAACTTGAGCTTTATTAAAATTATTGATGCTTTAGATTATATGCTGTGATGTTATTTAATAGATTTAATTTGTTATTTTATAGTATACGTTAGATAGGATTTTATTTATAGAAAGTTATACTGAATATTTTAGATTTAGGGTATTTAGATATTTATAGGATTACTTAGGTAGTCAAATAGGATTTTTATAGCTAGAATTATAATTAATTAAGGGCACAATTAACGTAAAATAATTGCAATGAGTCAGTAATATGTATAAAATTCAATGAAAATTTCAAACTCATCGTACAAAGACGTTCGACATTCGTATAATGCAAAAATATACAATGATCTGGAATATTAGATTCAAATCATAATTGGAATTATGGTTTCGCCGGTATATGGATAATTATAATCATAATTATAATTTGTTGATTCGTTGCCGTGGTTACAAACTGGATTCGGGTAGCAACTCGACCATTTACACGCTTATTTGGATCATCGTAGGCGGATTTTAACAAGCGAAAATCACTTGTTTAACCGAGGTTTTAAAAAGGCTGAACGCCGATAAACAATCAGATTCGCTCTAGATCCCGGAGCATCCACGTCGGTCAGCAGAGAAAAAAAACAGTTGTACTGAAACAAATATCGTCGAACAATACTTATTTACATTCACGCGTTATTCAAATACAGTTAGATTTACGTTTTGTTTACGCGGATATAACCAATTTCGGGACAGTAATTATTTGCGTTCGAGCATCTGTAAACACTCGACGTGAACTAGGGAATCATTATCAACACGGAACAGCTGAAAGGAGTCCAAGAGGATTAAACGAGAACTTCAACCCCAAAGATGATTCAACGAGAACGTCAACCATAAAAGAGGATCAACCGAGGACAGCAGGACTTTGAATCGAGGGAATTGGTGCCGACTTAATCGAATTTACTGATTCGACATCTGGAACCAGGATTTCCGATCACCACAGCGAGTTGCCTCTATTCACCAGGAATATGAACGTGAATGCCAGGTAGAATTTAATAAAATTACTACTCAATTAGGGAGTTAATTCTGCGAATGAGGAATTTAGCGAATTATTGTTATTAAATATTGGAAGTGTTAGTTTGTTAATTAGTGATAGGACTTGCTTTCTGTTGTCAAGCGTTCATTTTGTTTTATATTGAATTTGTATAGTGTTTGTTTTGTTATCAATTATCTAAATATTTAATATTATAATAAATATTAATTAAGTTAATATTCTTTGCCTGCCATCTAATTCATTATGTTCCCACTTTTTGACCCTGAGAAAAGAGAAAAACAAAATAATAAAATTCATAACAACAAAAGTAAGTAACAATTTTATGATTCTTAATTATCAACCCAATAATAAATCTACGCAGTTAATAGACTTAGTATAACAGCACATTTTAAACACCCGAACGTGGGGCATTATCTATAACTTAGCATTTGGCACCCTCAACGTGGGGTAAATCATAATTATTGTGTTAAAATAATTAAACCCTTACAATCACATAGCATTTTGAAATCCGGGCAATAATTAATATTAATTAATATAAATCAGATATAAAATTACACCATAAACAACAAAACATAGCAATACGTTAACTTGATTTTCTATTTGCCGAGTTGAAAGTTTGGATTGGCGAAAATTTAACGCTGTCAATTGTCTTTGGCCAATAGCTTTGAGAATTTGGAGCATTTTCATAATTTATTGTTATTTTACTAATTAGTTGTATTACGTTTTTTTATTTTTTTTTACATTTACAAAATTTATGGAAGTAACTTAAATTATAATAATGTAGATGAATTTCGTGAAGCAATGACAGAGGCAATAAAAGGCGTTATTTGCAACACATTGCGATGGCAGTAACTGGCAAAGTATTAAAACGCTGTCAATTGTGCCATTTAGCCATTACCATTCAGAATTTTCAGCATTTTTTATAATTTATAATTTTACTACTTTTACATTTTTTTACATTTGTTTTAAAAATAATTTGAAAAATAGAAATAAAAATTGGAATAATTAATATTTCCCATATTTTTCATTTTGACACAGGTTGTTATACATCGTTGAAAAGTGGAAAAGAAAGTCTATTTAGACGTATAAAAATCAAATATGGCGGCCATTTAAAATAAGAAAGTTGCTACTAATATCTCGGAAACCGCCAGTTTGACTTTTGTTTTGACTTGATTCTCAAGTCTGTGCTATCGAACTAAGTTACTTTCATTTTAACCTTTTTTCCGCATCTTTAGTAATTATGAATATATCGGAGTTTTTAGAAAATCGCGATTTTTAGTTTTTTTAGAATAACTTCTAAACTGCTCGGACTTTTGAAAAAAAAATTAACATAATCTGAACCAGCATACAAAACTGCACAACATTGCCCATTTAACCAGATCTCCAGCTTTAAGATACCCATGCAATCCTTCTCTATTTTGGACACCCTTATTACTATATTACCCATGTTATAATGCCATGAATAATAGGTAATATATTGTCATTAATGTAATAATTAATTCACAATTAATAATTATGATCCCAATGGATGATTTATCTAGCGCTGGTAATGATGTCCCAAGAACTATCGCCAGTACCAGAGGGTTATAAATACTCTAATTTCTGTAGTGATGCCTAGGGGTGGCCAATTTTTTGCTATTATTAAGAGAAATGTTTAGGAAATAAGTTGTAGTAAGTTTAAATATTGGATATATCACGACTTTTTTGTATTCCTAAAAGAAGATAAATGTTATATTGAATAAATAGAGTTTTTTTCGGAATTTATAAATATTAATTATGTATTATTAGACATCGAAAATTGAATATTATTTGCTATCAAAATAATCTGCATCCCTTGAGTTATAACTTTCATCACTTTTGTCTTCACTAATAGCAGTAAAAGTTAAAAAAATCAACTCAAAAACACATATAAAATCCGTATCACGCTCAAATCCAAAGAGGTGCATAAAATAGTGTCACTTTGAAGTCGTGTCATTGAGTCACCGATGGCCAAATGTAGTTACGAAAGTACATCTATGACCAGCAGACCTGTCGGTATCATAATTCAGGTAAACATTTTAATTTCTAGAAAATTTGTAATTTGCATGGGTGGGAAACAACAATTGTTACCAACTATTGAGTAGATACAATATTTTTCATTAGAATCTATTTAGTTCTAATGTTGTTTGTTACACGGAGTAGGTTTCCCATAAAGTGGATGGCCTGTAGTTTTACCTACATGCCTAAAATAGGCGGGCATCATGTTCTCGAACTTAATAGGACGCAGCATATTAGAAGAATACTAGTCCATAAATGCACTATAGACTTTTTTATAACCAGCTTTGTTCTTTTGGGCAGCAAATATTCGACTCGGGTGGAGTGTATCGCTCCATTTCACCATCTAGGCTAGCCGACATTACTTCACAAATGCTTAAAAAAATCGACGTGTCCGATGATTTTACTAAATTACTTTTATTAAATACGTTATGTACACCCTGTGTAATAGTGTCTGTATGGCCATGAATATGATGATGAATATGATCATGAATATCTGTATGATATTATGCTATGAAGCCACGAGTCATGTAACAAAAGTGGTGAAGGTGCCGGGTAAAATAGATTATTAATTAATAGTAACTTTAACAGTAAAGGGTTCAAATTTGGCACTATTATGTCATCGGATTGAATCTAGTAAAAAAATTATGCAATTTCATTAATTTTTCGTGCTCTTATTGATGAAGTTAACAAGCCCTAATTGGGTGTGTAATTTTATTCATAGTTGGCCTTAAAAAATAAATTTTCATCTGATATACAGGGTGGTCACTTTTACGACGCCCACCATTAGGATCTATTAAACGGAAATACATACACAGTTGGTCAAATGGGATAAAAGTTTGTTATTTTTGTACCTTTCAATATACTGCAACGAAATCCAGGATATTTTGCACAGTTCCTGAAATATCGCTGAAAAACTGAAAAAGTGCACCATCATTTACCACCAATTTTTAAATTATCGATATTAGGTGGTAAATAATATCAGATTACCCATGTGTAATGCATGGTTGAAATTAAAAAAATTCACTCTTTTAAATGCATTTAAAATCCAATATTGCGGCCATAAAAAATCAATAGTTGACTTTGAAAATTTGGGCATCTAGTTGGTGCAAAAAATGTTTGGTACTGTCATCAGAAAGCTCACGCCGAAAAATGTAAGCATGCCAAGTTTCGTAAAATTTCCTTCATAAGTAAACAAGTTAGAAGAGGAAAATCAAAGTGCACTTTTCAGTTTTTCAACGATATTTCAGGAACTGAAGATATCCCGGATTTCGTTTTAGTATATTGAAAGGCACAAAAATAAGAAACTTTTATCCCATTTGACCAACTCTGTATGTATTTTTGTTTAATAGATCCTAATGGTGGGCGTCGTAAAAGTGATCACCCTGTTTACCTCACGATATCATACAGGGTGGTCGATATTTGCAATCTGCACTATTTGTTTTTTTTTTAAATGAAACTCTCTATATATTATTTCATAGTATAAAAGTCTATTAAATACGCTTTTAATTGATATAGGATTTCCTATACTAAAACACAATAGTTACTCGATTATTTCGGAATTTATTCGTAATTTACATATTGTTGTCAATTTTTGTCCATTGTGGACTGTCATTTATAATAATAACAAAAATGACAAATACCGGCTTGATATGAACAAGTAATTCACTATTGCAGCCTGCAATATTCGTTCAATTTTTGTTCGTAAAAGTGAATTCTTTCTTAGTGGAGTATGAATATTTCTCAACAATATCGATATAACTTGTACCCTTGGCTTCTGAAATGTTAAAAAAAATAATTGGCCATCACGAGCATATGGAACTCTAGAAAACTATCCCGAGAGACGTTGTCCATAAAAGAAGCCTTCAAAACATTGCAGGAAAGGTTTGAGGCAACAGGAAATGTAAACTACACCAAACGTGTGCAAAACAAACCTGTTTGTAACCCTAGAAATAATTACTGGTTTTAACTTTCATTGTAGAAAATCCATACATAAGATTAGATCAAATTAATACCTAATTGGGAATTAGCTTATCATCAAGTTGCAGAATTTTCACAAATTTTATCCCTACCAATTCATCTATAGCAGCACTCAATGCCCTAGAAAATAACGGACATTTTTTTCATTTTGTAATCTCTACAGATGAGGCTACATTATACAAAATTGGTCAAGTCCCTATCTCCATTACTACAGTGATCGTAATCCTCATTTTAGAGATCTGTGATTATTCAAAATCGATGGAGCATAAATATCTGAGGTGCTATTATTGGTACTCCAGACGGTAGGTCACCAGACCATACTAAATTTGATTTTTTGACCGTGGGAGTAGTAATATAGCTTTTTCATTTAGGCTTTTTCCACATTAACGAAATACATTTTAGAAATAGTCCGAAATTCATTTTGAATATTGTTGTTTTTGAAATTTTGAAAACATTTGTAATAAATTACCTTTTCTTTTGTTAATTTTCACTACTTAAATACTTAATAAATTTTATGTTATTTAAACTAAAATTGAACATTTAATTACGAATATATTCTGAAATATTAGAGTAACTATTAGGTTTGGGTATACTAAACCCTATATTAAATGAAAGATCATTTAATGGATTTCCTAACTAATAAATAATATATAGGGTGTTCCATTCAAAAAAAGGTGCAGTTTGCGAATATTGATCACCCTGTATAATATAGTAAGTTATGTGTCAAATGAAAATTTATTATTGAAGGTCAACTATCAAGAACCATCAATAAGAGTAGAACGAATTGATAAAATTGTTTTAAAATTGTGAATTAATAAAGTTTTTGTATAAATATCTGAACAACTTGCAAACGGTTAGGTTTCAACCCCTATAACCTAATATCATTTTAATATTGTAGTAACATAGGATTTAAAATGTAAAGATACATAGGGTGATACATTAAAAAAAACTTAAGTTTAGTCTGTAACTTTCATATGAACTACCCTATATAAATGTTAATAATTTTACGAAATACAAATCATTAATGTACAAAACTTTTGTAAAAAAAAGTTGACCGTTGACCCCAGATCATTGGGACACCCTGTATACAGTGTGTCTCAGTGACTACTAAACATAACAAAATTAACATTGGGAAATTATACAGGGTGGTCACTTTTACGACGCCCTCCATTAGGATCTATTAAACGGAAATATATACAGAGTTGGTAAAACGGGATAAAAGTTTCTCATTTTTATGCCTTTCACTATACTGTAACGAAATCCAGGATATCTTGCACAGTTCCTGAAATATCGCTGAAAAACTGAAAAATTGCACTTTCCATTTCCGTTTATAACTTTTTTTACTTTTGAAGGAAATTTTACGAAACTTAGCACTCTTACATTTTTCGACGTCAGTTTTCTGATCACGGTGTCAAATATTTTCTGCGCCAACTAGATGCCAAAATTTTCAGTCAACTTTTGATTTTCTTATGGCCGCAATATTGGATTTTAATGGCATTCAGAAGAACGAAAAATTCCGATTTCAACCATGTATAACACATGGGTAATCTGACATTATTTACTACCAAAAATCGATAATTGAATAATTTGTTGCAAAAATCAAACTGCTGTGGATTGCTCTAAAAATCAAGTTGCCATGGAATCACAAATATCACATTTCTTCATACAAAGAAAATAACTTCTGAGTAATTTTATTGTGTATAAAGGCAAGAAATGAGATAATATCTTTGATTAGTAAAAATGGCAATAATTAAATATCCTAAATTTTAATTCAAAAATGGTATTTGATCCGACTATTTAATGAATAAAATATGATTTATGATTTGCAATCTCGGCTAGGGAAATATAATGTAAAATATTTCATTATAGAGATTGTACATGTCAATTTTTTCATGTTGAGGATAATACCTTGCCATTTTTACTAATCAAAGATAGTATCTCCTTTTTGCACTTTATACACAATAAAATTACCCAGAAGTTATTTTATTTGTATGAAAAAATGTCAAAATGGTAATTTATTATTCCATGGCAACTTGATTTTTAGAGCAGTCCACAGCAGTTTGATTTTTGCAACAAATTTTTAAATTATCGATTTTTGGTGGTAAATAATATCAGATTACCCATGTGTAATACATGGTCGAAATTGGAAATTTTCTATCTTTTGAATGCTTTTAAAATCCAATATTGCGGCCATAAAAAATCAATAGTTGACTTTGAAAATTTGGGCATCTAGTTGGTGCAAAAAATGTTTGGTACTGTCATCAAAAAGCTCACGCAGAAAAATGTAAGCGTGCGGAGTTTCATAAAATTTTCTTCAAAAGTAAACTAGTTAGAAGATGAAAATGAAAGTAGACTTTTCAGTTTTTCAGCGATATTTCAGGAACTGTGCAAGATATCCCGAATTTCGTTTCAGTATATTGAAAGGCACAAAAATAAGAAACTTTTATCCCATTTGGTCAACTCTGTATGTATTTTCGTTTAATAGATTCTAATGGTGAGCGTCGTAAAAGTGACCACCCTGTATAAGGATCAACTAATGCCATGAGCTATATATTGTTTCTAAGTGGCGAAAACAAAATATTTAAAACAAACAGAAATTTACTTCTGCCAATAATTTTTATATTAAATTATTAATTCATATTATTTATTAATTCTAAAAGTAACAGCACATAATGTAAATTTTATTAATTCAACCTGCTGTTTCATATGTGACAATCGCATATTTAGATACAGACACAGCAATAGTTGACCCTTGCATAATTCAACGATGCTAAATTTGTTATGTCTGGCAGTCACTGAGACGCACTACAATATACGATATTCGCCATTGCTGTATTCTAGACTTTTTACACACCCTGTATACCGGGTGATTCAAGTTTTATTATCAGGTCAAAAATGGCGACTTCTAATTGAAATAAAAAAATCCAAAATAAGTACACATGTTTAGATATTGATGAAGCCCAATCTGACGATAAAAAAATAATTTTAATCATCCGGTAGTTTATACGTTAGTTCACAAAGAAGTTTTAATTTTAATTATATAGTTTTTGTCAGAACATAGTTTAATGCTATTACACATTCCAGTGTAATCCAAGTCAAAAAATGGCACCAATTATTCAATTAAATGAATTTTTATATTGCAACAGTAAGATGCATTACTAAATAGTAAAATATGACGGGTGCTACCAGTAATTATGTATTTTATGGGTTTTATGATAAGGCCGTACCCAATCTGTCATGCAAGGCCCGTTCATCCCACGGGCGACTGGCGGAATCATAAAGTCATAAAAAGTTCCAACCGCACCGGTGCGGTCAATGCTTTGTAGGGCTCTTGACTTACAAAATCATAAATCATACCGAGGAAAGTTGGTCAGTAATGTAAAAAATGCTTTAATTTCAAATCTAATAATTTTCGTTAATTTTTGATTTCATAAATGGGTACTATGAATAAAATAAAACAGTTTAGGGCAAAAATCACGATAGAGAATTTTGCCCGAAAAGAGTTTTTTTTTAATTTTATAACCGTCTATATAATTATATCGAAAAAGTCAAACTACCTTTCCGTAGATTAGTATCAGACCTATATAAATCCAAATTTTCATATTTTTTGGGCAACTCCAAATGCCTTAAAAACCCATGGTAATAAAACTTGAATCACATAATATATTAAAGGGTATCCTTATCCCAATATCTACTTAAATCGATCACCGGTGCTTATAATATAATAAAAAAAAGGTCAACGCTACAGAAATTGTTCAATAAACATCTAACAAAGCAAATAATTCTAAAAGAATGCCAAAACGTACAGGTAATCCTGATACCAGAAAATGCAATAACACGAACATAGAAGGTGGAATGTATTACTATAATGTGTACTTATTCATTCATTTAATCTGCTCTAAGAAAAGTGACTAGGAATATTTCGTATCAGGTTCCACTAATAGTCTACCTACACATGGGTATTCCACAAAGTTTTGAGCTCCTAAAGCAAGGATCTTCTTCTACTATCAAATATCCGTCGAGTTTCTCCTCTCCCGGTAGAGGCTCCATCCCTTAATATTGAAAAGGCACCCCCCAAACGGTGAACTTGTGTTATTTTTCGCAATTATCTCGTAAACGGTGCAGCGCCTGAAACTTTTATGTCGGGTAAAGTTAATGGGAACAAAATTTTTAACAAAAAATGTATTACATATTTTGCCACAAAAGCTATAGTTCTCGCGGTATAATAATCTCGCGGTATAATAATCTCGCCTGAAGTAAAATTCATCCAGTAAATCCAGTGAATTAGACTTTTTGGCGGAAATAATAATTATATAATTTTGAAATATGGTATGCATACCCTTGAATACTCTTGAATCGAATATCGCTTCATCATTTAATATTGAAAAAACTCCATTCGGCCATGCAATTAAGGTTCATAGTACTTTAATTGCTGGGCGAATATGCAGTCCAGGTAGACACTCAGTTAAGGCTGCCTCAAATAGTCTTTTTCTCAAATAGTCTACATCTGTCTTTCAGTTGGTGTTAACCTTTACATTGCAATAGTACCCATTTTACATACGTGTGCATATTATCATTTATAAACTTGTGAAAAGGTAAAGTTTATTAAGATGGAAACGTTGTTATGTGAAACTGCAACAATTATTTCATCGATTTATAATGACGATCTATTTCAATTATGTGAGGAAAGAAGCCTTTGCGAAAGTTTTCTTGAAGAATCCCTTCGACAGTCTACAGAAGCTGTTCTCAAATTGATTTTGATAAATTTCACAGCAACCATCATCAAATGGACACATCAACTATCGAAAATGAAAATCAGGGATTAATAAAGCATGCTTTTCTAGCAACTGATACTAAAAAGATAGTCGTAAATATTTATAATACCCTTATAATCGGGAATCATGCATCTCCACTGCAAAGAATTTCCATTCTGACAGGAATATCATATTCAACGGTTTGGAGAATAATTACGAAAGGACCGCTAGAAAGGAAAAGAAGAATAAGTTCCAAGATTAAAAAAATAGACGATGCCATCGCCAAGAGCAGGGGTCTCCAAACTACGGCCCGAGGGCTACATCCGGCCCGCGTACAGATTTTGTCCGGCCCGCGGAGACCTAGCATAATTGAAAACTCCTTTTAGAGAACATATTTTTTATAGCGAATTAAATTTAGTTTACTGAAGAATTCTAATTTTATGTTGAATAATTATTAATATGACATCTACATTGATATGGTTATGGGCTAACTACTCATAACATTGTTGTAGGCTTATTGTTATTGTTTTTGTGATAAGTTGGATAAAGAAACACAGAATTGTAATGAGTAAAGACATGTATAATATGCAGAAAATTTAACTTCAGTATATAATAACTAACAAATTATGTAAATGAATCCAACTAACATTTTATACATTTTAAATAAAAACATAACTTATAACAAGCATAATGACATATGAAATACTAATGAGATTTATGTAATTGAGATTTTCTACTGACAATAGTTTGTAGTTATGGACTAATTTTACTTGTACCAATTATTAAAAGAGATTTAAGATGCTCATCAGTTAATTTAGATTTGTAAACATTTTTTGTGTACTTCATTTTGGAGAAGGTCTTCTCACACAAATAAGTAGGACCAAAAACAGAAAACAGCCCACGAGCAAATATATGCAAATTATCAAATTGTGTCAGTGGAAGACTCATAAAATTCCAACAAAGATGAGTTTTGATATTTGTTCTTAATTATATCACTGCACTGTAGATCAATCATTTCCATTTGAAGTTCCGGGGCTAGGGTTTCAATGTCAGTATCAAAAGGATTCTGAAAAATCTTAATTTGATTCGCAATGGCATCAAAGTCCGAGAAACGAGTATCAAAATTTATTTTCAAAGCACTCAAAGTTTCGATTGCAAAATCGATAGGAAACTCAGTCTCAGTGGTGTGGCTGAATATTTCACATGATTTAAAATGTGAAAAACATTTACTTCGTAGTTGTAATTGAAACAGTATCAATTTCTTCCGGAATGATTTGATATTAGTGTATAAATCAGGAAGATGCTGGTTTTCTCCTTGCAATCTCAAATTCAGTTCGTTCACATGTTTTGTCAAATCAACATAGAATGCTAACTTCCACAGCCATGCGTTGTTTTGTAATTCAGTAAGAGGGCTATGCTTTTCATTCAAAAAAATTTCGATCACTGCTCGAAGTTCAAAAAAGCGCTGAAGGACTTTCCCACAACTAAGCCAACGTACGGCAGTATGATAAGGTAAGTCATTTTCTCCAATCTCTTCAATAAATTGTCGGAATTGTCGGTGATTCAGCCCAAAAGATCTAATAAAATTAACAGTTGATATGACTGGTTTCAGAACTTCAGACATATCCAAACATTTTCCGCACAAAGACTGTTGATGAATAATACATACAATATAAGACTAATGGTTTTGAACCACCGTCATTTTCTACAGCCTTTGACACAAGAGCGACCACTCCTTTATCTTTCCCACTCATGTTTTTGTCTCCATCAGTTGTAATACATTTCAAGTGTTTCCATCGAAGGTTCTTTTGATTAATGGCCATTTCAACTCCTTTAAAAATATCTGTACCAGTAGTTGTGCCATGAATACTATACATATCAAGAAGTTCTTCATGCACTTCATAGCTTTTATCTACTCCTCGAATATAAATCAACACCTGAGCAGTATCTGACACATCCGTTGACTCATCCAAGGCCAAAGAAAACCACTCAACATGTCCATTTTTGTCGAACAGTTGAGAGGATATATTTTCAGCGATGTTTTCTACCCTTCGAGCTACAGTGTTTGCAGACATACTGACAGTTTTTAATAAATTTACCTTTTCAGGGCACATTTCTTCGGCTGCTGCAATTATGCATTCTTTGATCATTTCTCCATCGGTGAATGGTTTTCCACGTTTTGCAATTTCAAGAGCCACACGAAAGCTAACCGTGGGCTTCCTGAACGAAAATTTGCTGGTAATTCTAAACTACAGTACGTTGATATGATGAACTACCTAAGGCTTGGCCCTTGGGACTTAGTGGAGGAGTCAGTGTGGCCCTCGGGCTAAAAAGTTTGGAGACCCCTGGCCAAGAGGATCAAACATATAATTTACAATTCTTATAAATCAGGTAACGTTACCACGGTCCAATTTATTTTGGAAACTCTTGGAAATGGTTTTCCATATAAGGAAACTACTTTCTATAAATACCTACTTAGTCAGGGTTTTAAGTATAAAACTTTAGACAAACGAATTGACATCATGGAATCGCCGAGATTGCAAAAAGAGCGATTAGAATATTTATCTAAAATAAAAGAATATAGAAATGGAGGGAGATCGATAATTTATTTGGATGAAACATGGTTCGATACTCACGACGTCGTTTCCAAGGGATGGGTCGATAATACAAATAAGTGTCACCTTAGAGCACCGTGCAATAGAGGAAAAATAATTGTTATTCTTCATGCAGGAGGAGACGCAGGTTTTGTATCAAATAGTTTGCTCTTATCAGCCAAGAATATTGCATCAAGCTCGTTAGACCAATTAGGATATGAAGCGAATTATTTGAAAATTGGTTTCGCAATCAATTATTGCCCAACATACATAATAACTCAATAATCGTAATGGAAATGTAACTTACCTCTCAAAGCAAATGAATAAAATCCCAACCGCCGCTTCCAAAAAAGGCGATATTGCGGATTTTTGCATTCAAAATGGTATTGTTATTCCCCTAAATGCAAAGAAAAATATATTATTAGAACTTATAAAAAAACAAAATTTCAAAAAACGTATGTGGTTGATAAGATGGCAGAAGAATTCGGTCATTAAGTGTTGCGCCTTCCACCTTATTACTGTATCTTCAATCCAATTGAGCTGATTGGTCAACTTTAAAACGAAATTTGCGGAAAAATAATGCACATCCCAAAATGAGTGAAGAAACAATTCAACTTTTTCAGCGAGAATGCAACAACATTTCAAGTACCATTTAGAAAAACTGCATCGATCATGTGATTAAAATTGAAAACGATTATAGGACGCTTAGTGTACCAAATCTAATTATTAATGTTCAAAGTGAAAGTGATAGCGATGAATCTAGTTGTGCGGAATTTTATTTGCTTGTTACATTACGATTCATGAAAAAATTTACTGATGTTAACGTCGTTAATTTTTTAACGCAATGAGCAAGTCAATAATGTTATAGGTAACTTAAGTTATTTGTTTCGCGAATCATATTGTATATAAATTTTCTATGAAATTATAACTACAAAACTACATTTGTAAAACACAATTAATTATATGTACATTTAAAATTACAATGAAAAGTACAATTTAATGACAATGAATCACTAATGTTAATTTTCTACGGGGCACTGAATCTGTATTTTCTGATGCCGGCTCTGGACTCTTCCCATTACCCATAATAAAATTCCTTTCGCACAATGGAGCGCAATAAACACAATTCGTAGGTAGATTTTCAATTTCAAGTAAAAACACTATACTATTAAATTGTATTTTTGAAAATGATTTAATTTATTTTTTTTATGCAAAATTAATCTTGTTTATTGATTTTAATGTAGAATTTTATGCTCTTTAACACTTTAACACAATTGTTTTCTGAAATAATTTGAGGAGCAAAGGTTACAGAAAAACGGTTTTCTGTATTAACTTCCTATGTGCATGGATATGCCTTAACACCCGGTATATCTTCAGTACATTTGTTTGCAGAAAAATTAATGTTTTTGAAGTGATTATGATATTTTAACTAATTATGATCACATCTCCCATATAAGGGGAGAACCACTGTGCATTGATACGTTTAACGCAGCACGTCAATATGTTACGTGCCTATACCAAGGCACACGTTCAATACGCTTTAAGAAAGCCATGATCATAATAAAAAAGCACTTATTGGATGAAACTGAAGCCTGCTTCATCCGTGTGTTTTATTCGTTGCCCTTCTCACATTTCTAAAGCAATAAATCAGCACATTTTTTATGCACCAGCACCTAAAAATAATTATGGCAGTTGTCGGGCTATTATTTAAACAGTCTAGAATTATTAAGTCTTGCTTAGATGGCCCTCAAGAAAAGCGAACGAAGCACATCCATCGCGGCGTTTTCAGTCAATATATTTTATTTTTAGTTCCCCTCTATAGCGATAAAATCTTTTACGGATTGTCCTCAGAGCTCCTCTTTTTCAATATTTTATACGCCAATAAAACTTAACGTCATTTTATTTCATCGTCACCATCCACTCAATCCTCATAAATATTCCTGAGGCAGGAGATCACATTTTGCGTCATTATTTTGTATTCCGGCGGCGCGCAAATGTAAATTTTATTATCATCCCGTGTTGCGGAATATTACCGCACAACGTTATATAATTCCTTAGTATTTGGGCAAGCCGAGCTATTACGATTTGCATTTGAGTGCGATTTGCCGTCCTGTCGATTCCTAGAACGCAAATTTCCCGAAGTGTCGGTATGGATCCAATTAAACCACGTAAAATGTCAATGTAAAGTCACATTTTATGCCTGACTATGGACGGCGTTTGAATGTAATTTGAATACCTGCTTCGAATATGTAAGAGCATTATGCCATGGTTATTAAATAATGTTACAATGTGGCAATATTGCAGCGACCATTTAAGCCGCAACGAGCAGTCAATTATTATTTATTGTGCTTTAATAAGGCCTACGCATTATAATTGTATATAAGTGTATTATTCATTTTATTAGAATAAAAGTATTATTATTATTAGTATTATTTGTATAGTGATTATCATGGACGCTATTTTCAGTCGTACTGAAAGTGGCCACTTTAATATTGCCCGGAGTGAGGGTAGAACCCAGGACTACAGATAAGTCGGTAAATAAAAACAAAAGTAACAATAATTAGCATACAAAGGCTCGTGATTTATCTATTTTACTTTTATTTTGTGTGATCGTATAATGGCAGTAGTTCTTTACGTTATGTTTGATATTAAATCATTACCATAAAATAAAGACACATATTTATGGATTAAGTGTTATTTATTCACTTCAAAGGATTTTGCAACAAAAATTAAACATCAATTTTGAATTTAATGACTTTCTTTATTGACGCAAAATGTATTACTTAGTTTTGGATAAAAGATACTTAACGTCAATGACTTCATACAATGCTCAATTCTATGTACCCGCAAAACTGCTCAAGGCATGTCACCACTTGTCATGTCACCATGAAATATGTCACTGTTTGTGCCTTCCAATGTCACATTCCATCTATTACTTTAGGATTCACTAACTAGGTTTTGATAGATACAATTTTGTTAAATATATCCTGTAAATGTTTCGTATGACTGATATTAATGAATTTACAATATGATTATTTGTAACTCGTTTATACTCATTACACAAAACAACCAATAATTTGCCACAGTATTGCCCAGTTATTATGTAAATTATACCTTAATATTTTATACTTTTTCCCTGCAGAACATTATTGTTTTTAGATTTCAGCTTTAAATTTAGAATAAGATTTTTTAAACAAGCAATTTCGATAATTTTATGGATTTCATTTAATTAACCTTTAGTTTTATTTTTGTAATGTTTCTCATTTAAACTTAGTCTTCATTTGATTCAAATTTATGTTATTCATTACTCACAATTAAACAATGTTTTGCCACTTTAGCGAAGAGATGTTATTTAGGTTATACTTTAATAATTTATACGTATTCCCTGATCATTTTAAATTTATGATAACAGAATTTTATTAAAGAGGAAATTCAAATGATATTACTTAATTCATTTCAATTGATATTTTTATGACTTCTGTTAGCTTGTGAGGGGAATTACTACGGTAAATATATTTGGAGACAGTAACATTCTCGAAGACCTACGTATATGAAACCGGAAAGATTACGCTATTAACCTCCACGACACCGCTCAAAGCGTATGCCAGAAATTAATAAAGCTGTCGAAGATCCACGTACGAGGGCTGTTTGACGGAAGAGTGACTTTTTAATGAAAACGTTATTTTTCTGTTAAAAATATATTTTATTTTTCATCATAATACCCTTTCAACTGTACACACTTAGCCCAGCGAGTTTACAGTTTTTGTAAACCTTTCAAAAAGTAATCTTTCGGAAAGTCTTTGTCTCGTTTATAACATCTTCATTTGCCTGAAATCTTTTTCTCACCAGCCATTTTTTTAAATATGGAAATAAGAAGAAACACTGGGAGCCAGATCTGGCGAATATGGCGGATAAAGCAGTAATTCGTAATGCAATTCAGCCAATTTAGTTGTAGCAATTTCAGACGAATGAGAGGGCGCATTATCGTGATGGAACAACACTTTTTTCTTCATCAAATGCGGTCGTTGTTTTTCAAGTTCGGCATCAAAACGTGTCAGCATAATCAGCATAATACTGGCCAGTTATCGTTTTTCCTTTTTGTAAACCATTAATAAAGATGATACCTTTAGAATCCCAAAAAAATGTCACCATGACCTCATTGGCCGAAAAAAGTGTTTTTGCCATTTTGGGAGCATATTCGCATGGAGAAATCCATTATTTAGACTGTATTCTTGTTTCTGGAGTATAATGATGTATCCAAGTTTCATCTACAGTGACATATCGACGAAAAAAATCCTTTGAATTACGTTGAAGACGGCCAAACATTCTTCTGAATTCTTAATGCGAGCGCGCATTTGATCACCATTAAGCAAACGCGGCAACCATCTCGAGGATAGCTTTTACGTATTGAAATGTTCATGCAAAATATTGTATACCCGTTCGGTTGAGATGTTTACTTCATTAGCTATCTCACGAACTTTTTTTTGACGATTGCCAATTATAAGGGCATAGAGTTTATTAACCATTTCTGGAGTAGTTACAGTAAATGATGGTTTTGGACGATCTGCATTAACCGTGCTCATATGGCCACTTTTAAAAGCAAAAACCACTTACAAATCATTCCATGGGACGGAGAAGATTCTGGATAATATTTACGTAACTTTTCCTCGGTTTCTTTAATTGTTTTTTCACGTAGAAAATAATGTTTAATCAACACTCGAAATTATTTTTTCTCCATATTTACACAACAACGAAAACAGTTTTCTTCAAATAAGTATAAAACATAATCTATCTGTCCGATTGGTGTCAAATTTTGACAGTGGACCTCCGAAAGACCCCGGGAGCTAGCAACATAATCATTATAGCGAAAGTGTTACCATCCTTTGAAAAGTCACTCTTCCGTCAAACCGCCCTCGTATATGAAATCAGAAAGATTACCTCATTAACCTCCACGACATCGCTCAAAGCGTATCCAGAAATTAATAAAGCTGTCGAAGCTCCGTTTATGAAACCAGAAAGATTACTTTATTAACCTCCACGACGCACACTGTTGCGGATCGGCATTCTGACCTTACTTTAGTCGAAAAATGAAATTAAACAATTCATTATAAATAAAAAAAAAATTGATCAAATATGTTTGAAGTTTATGATCCCACTTAAAAAAAGTCAATATGTTTACTTTCGTTGCTGTGATAAGGCTCTATAGTTAAAATTTGAAATAAGTAGCTATTTTAACAGGTTTTTGTTGCATTTTCAATAATTTATTGCAACCCTATAAAAAGAAAAGGAGCAAAAGTAAATATAAAACATTATTTATCAAACATTAGTTGTTAACAATCCATAACTATAAATTCAATTAGGAATTGTGAAATGCAAAAAAATATTATTTTATCACATATGGTCAAATTTGAGTGAAATTCAATTTCAAAGTAGATTATTTCAAAAGTTCCAATCGATACACCTTTTTAAACTTATGAACATGAAACATGAACATGAACACGAAAGGTTGAGCATTCCTTTAAAAAATAGATATAATTTAGGTGCGTCAGCCTGCAATTTACAATTACAAAAAGCTACAATTTTTTTCCCTTCGCAAGTTTTTGACACGATTACTATTATACAAGTTCATACGCCTATTTTCTGTATTTGGTAACAAATTTTTGTCACATATAAAAGTATGTATGTGCATGTCAGTTAGTACGTATATGCGTTAGTGTGAGTACATGTAGAAATTTGTTTAGAATTTGCACACTTTCAAGGTGAAACTCCCTACATATTTCGATTTTCGAAAGGTAAATCTTTAATTTATATTTGTGTGGGCGCAAAAGCGGCGAAAATCACATGTAATTTGAAGAAAATGAGGCTAAAAATAAAGATTATAGAAACTATTGACAATTTTTCAGCAGAAAAACTTCGCGGAAAGATACTAATACTGATATATTAAACAGATTGATTATATTATCAGATCATGTAATTAGTAACTACAGTGGAAGTACGAAGGAAACTTCTACATTTTGTCCGGAAGTGATAGATCTTTTGGTCAATTGTGAGACAGAAGATATCGTGGATTCAGATGAAAGCAACTAATATAAGTTTGGTTTTGTTTTTATACTTACTTGCTTGCTAGATATACTTTTTTTTAAATTTATATTTGTTTCTGTTAATTAGAAATGACATATTTATAATTTCATATTGTCTAACGATAAAAGCCGTAAGTTACTTTTATTTTTTTTATTGTAATTGTAAATATATCTATACAATATGAACCATATTGTAAGTGGAATAACCAAAATAAAAAATCTGATGTGAGCAACATACGACTTTCTCCATATTAATAGGAATGAAAAGTTAAAATATAAATAAAAGACAAAATACTGAATTATTGATAAACAAATTGTACAAAATGTACAAAATCGTAAACATTAGATTTCAGCGAAGTTTTTTTCGAAAAGCAAGAATGCTATGAAATTTTGTTTTCTACAAAAGATGTGCAGTTTTAAGATGTCTTCAACTTTTATTGAAATATTTTTCAGATATTTGTACTATTTTGTAAGCTATTGATCAAAAACCAAAAAAAATAATAAGTGTAAACACCCGCTTCCGGTTGTCGATTCTTTTCCAAAACCTTTCTAAAGGTAGATTTTGTTCTAAAAATCTTAATTTCAAAATTTTATTCAATTATCTTAAGCCGTTTTTGACTTATCGTGTACACAAATAAGTTGTCACACACATCCACAAATTAACACACATACATACACATACATCCACACACACACACAAAGCGATCAGACATTTCTCAAAACCCGTTTTAATGGACATGTGGGACCCCAAAACTGATATATCAGTTGAAATCTCGGGTTTGAAAATTTTCAAGAAAACACTACTTTCCCGTAGTGTCATCTTCGCGAAAAAAAAATATATTTTTGTACTGAACACAGAAATATAGACACTTTAGTTGGTTAATCGAAAATAAAAATTAATTATTTAATTCACATTACTGAGTTATTAATTTAGTAAAGTCAGATTCCCCATCCGCCACAGTGGGCGACGCCGCTCAAAGCGTATGCCTGAAATTAATAAAGCTCTCGAAGACACCAGTATATGAAACCAGAAAGATTACATTATAAACCTCCACGACACCGCTCAAAGCGTATGCCAGAAATTAATAAAGCTCTAGAAGACACCAGTATATGAAACCGGAAAAATTACTTCATTAACCTCCACGACACCGCTCAAAGCGTATGCTAGAAAATAATAAAGCTCTCGAAGACCCACGTATATGAAACCGGAAAGATTATATATATATATATATATATATATATATATATATATATATATATATATATATATATATATATATATATACACTGTGTATCAGCCAAATGGAATAAATTCGATAATAAATAAATGGGGGCGTGTTCGAAAAAACGCTCGGACACGTCGATTGTTATTTTTAGTTGCCCATTTTTATCAACAAAAACTTTTTATACAGGGTGTGTCATGTGACCGTGGCCAATACCAACTTTCTTATTTTAAATGCAACACCTGGTATATTATTCAATTTTTGGATTCTTCAGAACATTCTAGACATATTTCATGTACAATGTCCTATACCTATCTTCAACTGTACAACTTCTGAATAGTTAAAGCGAATTGCAAAAACTAAACGGATTTATAAAGCCCAAAAAAAGGGCAATTTCAAATATGTAAATTTATACACGGGGTGCCATTTAAAAAAACTAGGTCGAAGGCTGCCCTGCAAAAATGGAACACCCTGTATATGGCAAAATAATTTTAAAAACTTCACTTTGGCCTCGAGTTTGCAGTGTATTTTGGTTCATTTCAACATCATTAACGCTGTAGGTGTAATCGAGCCTGCCCGTCCTATTGACTCACCCTGTATACAGGGTGTCCTAAATAGAATAGGTTTGCATGGGTATCTTTCTTATTTTGAAAGCTAGAAATCTGGTTAAATGGGCAATGTTATGCAGTTTTGTATTCTGGTTCAGATTATGTTAAAAAAATTCAATAATCCGAGCAGTTTAGAGATTATTCTAAATAAAACAAAAATCGCCATTTACTAAAAACTTCGATATTTTCATAAGTATTAAAGAAGCGGAAAAAAGTTTAATTTGAAAGTTACTTGATTCGATCGTATAAATTTAAGAATCAGGTTAAAACAAAAGTCAAGATGGCGGTTTCCGAGAAATTAATAGCAACTTTCTTATTTTAAATGGCCGCCATATTTAATTTTTATACGTCTAAATAAACTTTATTTTCCTCTTTTCAACGATGTATGACAACCCGATGTATACTGCATGACATTGTCCATTCAACATTAATCTGAACCAGCATATAAAACTGCACAATATTGCCGATTTAACCATATCTCTAGTTTTCAAAATAAGAAAGATTCCCATGCAATCCTACTCTATTTAGGACACCCTGTATAGTAATTCGTTGTTAACAGACGAGTTAAATTTTTATTAAGAGCCATGTGTTCTACAATAAATGTGTCAACAGTAACGCATGAACAGAATGTGGTGACTACATCAAAGTTTTTACAAGTATTTTATAAGGATTATGTACACTTTTTCTTATTAATTATTGATAAATTACAGGTTTTTTAACTTAGTAAATATAAAGAGCGTTTATGAAGCATCATACTTCCTAAATTATATAAATTAACGTTAGAATTATTGTATTATTTATTCCACGTCCTGAAACTTGAAAACCAAGAGGCTTAAACTGCGGCCACGGCATAATACAAATACCTATTAATCAACAGGTGGGCCATAAGAACAGCATTTCACTCGTCTATGTTTGTGTAAGTTTTATATTTAGATTCTCTTTGTTTCGATTATATTTAAATTAAGCCCTCGTGAGAAGTAAGCACTAATGATTATTTACAGAGCATCACACTCCACGGTGGCGCCTCTTTTTTTCAGGAAATGTCTGCTCCTCGTACATTTTTATAGTCTAGCCTAGATTTAAATAATAACAAGATATGTATTACATGTGCAGAAATTCACTTGAAATATATAGTACAGCTGTTAAAAATTAAATCACCATACAATGTAATTAATTATATCATATGTTTAATTTACTGAAAATGTATGTATACGAATATGTATGTATGTATGTATGTATGTATGTATGTATGTATGTATGTATGCATGTATGTATGTATGTATGTATATATGTATGCATGTATGTATGTATGTACTTATATATATATATATATATATATATATATATATATATATATATATATATATATATATATATATATATATATATATATATATATATATATATATACCGGGTGATTCAAGTATTATTACCAGGCCAAAAATAGCGACTTCTAATTGAAATAAAAAAATCCAAAATAAGTACACATGTTTAGATATTTATGAAGCCCTATCTGACGATTAAAAAAAAATTACCATCCGGTAGTTTATACGTTATTTCACAAAGAATTCATAATTTTATTTATATAGTTTTTGTCAGAACATACTTTAATGCTATTCCAAACATTCCAGTGTAATCCAAGTCAAAAAAAATGCACCAATTATTGAATTAAATGAATTTTGATATTGCAACAGTAATATTTATTGCTAAATAGTAAAATATGAGGGCTGCTACCAGTAATAAACCCTATAATGGATTTGAAGGGTTTTATGATAGGGCCATACCCAATCCGTCCTGCAAGGCCCGTTCAACCCACGGGCGACTGGCAGAATCATAAAAAGTAATAAAACGTTCCAACCGCACCCGCGGTCAATGCTTTGTAGGGCTTTTGACTTAAAAAATCATAAATCATACCGAGGAAAGTTGGTCAGTAATGTTAAAAATGCTTTAATTTGAAATCTAATCATTTTCGTTAATTTTTGATTTCATAAATGGATTCTATGAATAAAATAAAACAGTTTAGGGCAAAAATAACGATACAAAATTTTGCCCGAAAAGAGTTTTTAATTTTATAACCGTCTATATAATTATATGTAAAAAGTCAAACTACCTTTCTGTAGATTAGTATCAGACCTATATAAATCCAAATTTTCATATTTTTTATATTGTGCGTTGCGGGTCATAATTCACCTCTTACTTCCGACCTCTATACCTTGCGAACTATAGCCTTTGTGGCAAACCCTGTAATATAATTCTTGTTCAAAATTTTGTTTCCATCAACTTTACCCAAAATTTAAAAAAATCAGGCGGTGCACCGATTACGAGATTATTGCGAAAAATAACACAAGGTCACCGTTTTGGGGGGTGTTTTTTCAATATTAAGCAGAAGCCCCCACCGGGGGAGGGAAAACTCGACGAATATTCGAGTGCTCAGGAGTACGTATACCAAGTTTCAAAACTATATAATTAATTTCCGCCAAAACGGCTAATATTGAGTCTAATATAACTGGATAGTTATGGAGCTCACAAACATGGCCCATTAAAATACGAGACACCTTGTATATATGAATAAGTTCATTGGAGGAGAACGCTTTAATTTTCACCACGATCTTTGATAACTTCGGAGAGTTAGGTGAATTAATAATAATCGTAACATTAATTAAATTCATTTTCTTTAATTAAATTTGCATTTCTGGCACCGGTGCATTGGAATAAGTCTGAAAATTTACGCGCGGTAAAGAAGCGCCACAAATGAACGAGCCGAGCCTTAAAAATATGCAAAAAGGTCCAAATTTGCGTCTATTTACGGTTCTGCAATTTCTCTTAATATTCTGGCTGTGCATTTTTGCGAGGTGGACGCCAACTTTGTTTACACCGACATCTGTTTGCTTCTTTTTTCATACGAACACATACAAAGATGATAGGTTACATCGCTACTTCCGATTCCACGTTATTATATACTCAAGGCACGGATACTGCCAGATACGACCTCCTTGTCGGCAAGGATATGACGTCCGACCATACACTACGCTAACATACACAATGGTCAACAGAATTAGTTGTAACGATGGGCCAATATATTGTAAATAATACGTGTACATTTTAAAAGTTTTATTCGATTTAATTCAATATTTGAAACAATCTGCGGCCCTATTAGCTAACTCCCGATTACTCTATTTTGATATTCCCCGTTGTTTACAACAGTTGCTTTTTTATTAGTAATTTTATTATCCAAACTCTTCTCTTATCCACCTTCTCTTAAACGCCAAACTTGTTTTGAATGAAAACAAACGATTTATTTGGCTGACAAAAATTGTATATATATATATATATATATATATATATATAATCAGTATCCTTTGTACCATATAATGGTGTAGGGTGTCTAATACAGTTTTTTTTACATATGTACAAATTTTGCCCACTCCTTTTTGTTTTTCGCCATTGTTCTTGCCTCTGCCCATGATTTTCCTCTGTTTTTCAGAATCTCGTTTATGGAGTTGTTCCATGTTTGTCTTGGTCTTCCTATGATTCTTCGTTTTCCTGGTCTGGCTTCCCATATTCTCTTAACTGGCCTTGTGTATCTCATTCTTTGTAGATAACCCCACCAGCTCAGTTTTCTTCTTGCCATAAATACCTCTAACGATTCTACTTCCAACTTTTCTCTGATTTGGGTGTTTCTGATTTTGTCCCTCTTTGTAACGCCTCTTACTCTTCTGAGGTATTTCATCTCAGTTGCCTGTTATTTGCTCTTTTCTTTCTTGGTTAGTATCCAGGATTCTCAGCTATATGTTAATATCGGTCTAAAAACCGATTTGAATACTTTTATTTTTGTCTGACGGGATATTTCGTGTTTATTTATGAACATCTTGCTCAGCGCATAGTAAGTTTTCATTGTCTTTACTATTCTGCTGTTTATCTCCGTTTCTTGCTTGCCATCCTTATTTATTTCTACTCCCAGATATCTCATGGTTTCCACTTGTTTTATGTTTGTGTTGTCTATTCTAATGTTTATTTTTGTAGGTTCCCCGATTACAATTACTTTTGTTTTGTTTATATTCATCTTCATACCATATTCTTTTACTACCTTATTCCATATGTTTAGGCTGTATTGTAGATCGTCTTCCCCTTTCGCTATTATTATTACATCCGCGAATGCCCCTTCCGTGATTTCCACTATCTGCATATTTTTGTATCCAATCAGTAATTTTTTTGTTTTCCGAGTGCATTTTCTTAACATCTTGTCCATGTAGACGATGAACAATGTTGGGCTCAAGCCTCCCCCTTGCCTTAATCCTTCTTTCGTTTTGAACAGTTCTGATTGCTGATTACCATGTATTATCATGTTTGTGTTTGTGTTGTAGATTTGTTTAGTTATTCTAATTAGTTTGGGGTTAACTCCTCGTTCTTTAAGTATATCCCATAGCTTTTCTATATTCACCAAGTCAAAGGCTTTTTCCATATCTATAAAACCCAAGTAGACGTCTTTTTTTGTATTTCTGATTTCTCTATTATTTACTGAATCGTGAAAATGTGATCTTGCAGGCTATGTCCCTTTCTGAAGCCACTTTGTGATTCATCTAATGTTGGTTCTATCTTCGTTCTTAGTTTTTTGTCTAGGATTTGTTCATACATTTTCATAGTTGTGTTTAGTAATGTTATTCCACGGCAGTTTTGGCACTCCTTTCTGTCCCCTTTTTTATATACTGGAACTATTTATGCAGTTTGCTAGTCTTTCGGAATTTGTTCTTTTTGCCACACTGAGTTGTATAGTTCCAAAAGTAGTTCTGATCCTTTCCTCCCTTTATTCTTTATCATTTCAACCGGGATTTTGTCCGATCCGGGTGCTTTTCCATTTTTCATTTTCTTTATTACCTCTTTTAGTTCTTCCATAGTTACTTCTTCATTTGATTTTTCCTCGTATCTGGTTGTTTCCTCGTTCTCTGTTGTTTCTCCAACCGCGTCTGTGCCCAAAAGCTCTTCAAAATACTCTTTCCACCTTTCCATAATTTCTTTTCCATCTGTTATTTGCTTTCCTTCTCGTTCTTTACATGTCTGGTGTTGAATCTCTTCTCTTTTCGGCTATTTTTGAGTACTCTATAGAAGAGTTTCTGGTTCCCTTTGCTATCCTGCTCCATTTTTTCGGCAAACACTTTCCATGCTTCCTTCTTTGATTCTATTATTAATTCCTTGACTTTTCTTCTTTTTCTTTTATATTTATTATAGCTGCCTTCTGTCTTTTGTGATAGGTAGTTTTTCCACAATTTTTTCTTTTCTCTAACTTTTTTTTTATTTCCTCCGTTCACCATGCAGTTTGCTTTTTGTTATTGCTACTTTTGTTTGAGCCGAAAATTGATTTCGCTGTGTCTAGTATAAGATTTTTTAAATACTTCCACTTCTCTTTTATACCTTCATATCTGTGTATTTCTTTGCAATTCTCAACTTTGCTTGTAATTGCTTCTGTGAACTTGTTACTGGTTTCTTCTTCTCTCAATTTGTACGCTTTTATATGTTCGTACTGTATTTTTCTATTGGGGAATTTTCTGTTTCTTTCCCTATATCTTTTAGTTTTAACTTTGTCACTACTAGGTAATGGTCGCTTCCAAACCCTGGTCCTCTTTTCACTTTTGTATCTGTTACTGTTTCTCTGTTTTGTTGTTCAACCAGTAAATAATCAATTATTGATTTTTGCTTCCTGCTCGTAACTTCTCTGGTGTATTTGTGAATGTCTTTGTATGCGAAGAAAGTGTTTGTTATGATCATGTTTTGCAGAGTACAGAAGTCTAGAAGTCTTCTCCCATTTCCATGTCTCTTTTCTTTTCCGTGTGGTCCTATCGATTTCTGGTACATCTTGTCCCTTTTCCCTAGTTGTCCATTAAAATCACCGGCTATATATATATTTCCTTTTGCCTCTTCCGCTGCTAGGGTGAGTTCATTCCAGTATTTGTCCTTATTTCCTACCGTATCATCTTCATTTGGTCCGTAAACGATTATAATAGTGTTAATGCTGTTGTTGGATTCTTTGAATCGCACCGTAAGTATTTTCTCAGACCACGCCTTCCAATCTTCTAATTGTTTTTCCATGTTTTTATTCACTATGCATCCGACTCCTGTTACAGCTCTCATATTCTCTTCTACTCCACTGTATATTAGTATGTGGTCGTTATTTATTCTTTCTATTCCTTTCCCCCTTTTTTTGTTTCTGTTATTGCTATTATGTCTATCTTTGCTTTTTCTAATTCTTGTGGTAATTCTAATTTTTTACCTCTCCAGCTTCTTATGTTTCATGTTCCTAATTGCATTATCCGGTTTCTTAGCATTTTCGTTTCCGTTGTTTTGTTTACCTGACGCTTGTCATTTAATAGTGCAAAGTTAATTGAGTGCTTGTGGACTTCTTTAACTTTATTCGTTTTTCTTCACTTTGAGACATTTTTAAAACGTTGTTCACTTATATTTGCAGGGATTATTGTTCAGCGGTAACGTTTTACGTATTTCGTCAAATTGCCACCAGAAGGCGTAGGTATATCGGCAATTACCAGTACCCCTACTAAAATTAATTTTAGCACGTTCAGAGTAAATTTATATGTCCGCTTTCATAAATTTGTACTAAAATAAGACAAAAAATAGATTGCAATGATGTTTTCATTACTTTTATCTTAATTCTCCTACTAGAATTTCCTTCCTTCATAAAACTTAGATAATTACAACATTACCTACTTTCCAGCACTTAAATTTACAGAGCAAACGATAACATCGCTGTGCACATTCAATTTTCCACACCATATATTCTCTATAAAAGCGAAGTCGGTCGTTTAATTGTATTCCATAAAGGGAATTCCTTTTCCCTCTGCGTATATATGCCATAAAAATGTGTGGGTATTGTGCATTTTTTAATAATCACCTACTATAAAAAAGCTATAGTCCCTTAAAACTGAGTTGATGTTTCTATCTAATGGCATGAATCTATCGAAAGGAACCTTTCAGGTTAACCAAAACTTCAAATACATGTTTAGATAATACATCTCCTAAGATTGACTCATGTTTATTACAGGCATACGGTCTGTTCTACAAAAAGAGTCCCAGACTACGAGCCCTACCAACTTAAAAGTTCGGACGATACCCATTTTTACTATTACTTATAGATTATTTTGCTGAAAGTTCCTACTTACTTATTATATTTATGGTCTCTTAAAAATGTATTATTAAGCACCACTTATGCCAAAAAATAAATATTATTTGTCTATATTTACCTCTTTAAGAAGAGAAAAATGAAAAATAACTAATTTTACTGGCAACTTAATGTTCGGACGACTCCTTTTTTACATTTTTTGGGGTAAACACTATTATAATGATAGTTATTAATGTGATAAGTGTCGATTTACTGCTTTTTTTATGTGTGTTTATGAAAATGAGTCGTGGTAAAGTAACCTCAAACAAAATTCTTTCTCGGTCTCCTCTTTGTTGTTTTCCTGTTGCTCTGGTCTCGTATATTTTCTTATGGTTTTTTTCTTGTCTCATTCGTCTCATGAGTCCATGAGTCCTCATTTGGCCTTCTGTTATGTTTTCCTGTATTGGTTTTATTTTTAAGTTTTTCCCGTGCATCTCGTTCCCTATCCTATCTCTTCTTGTTTTGTTTTCTATTTTTCTTAAGAATCTCATCACCATGGCATTTATTTTATTTATTTGATTTCCTGTTATCGTCCATATTTCGCTGCTGTATGTTAGCGTTGGTCTAATTACTTTTTTGACTATTTCTGTTTTTGTATCTCTTGACAACTCCTTCTTACTAAAAACGTGTTTTATAACATATTATATAGATTTGCTGTTTTTCCTATTTTATCTTCTATTTAATTATTTAATTTACCATTGCTCTGTATGATTGTTCCTAAATATCTGTATTGTTTTACTTGTTCGATTGTTTTCCCTTGTATTTTTATTTCGTATTTTTTTCTCTCTTTTTCAATTATAATGGTTTTTGTATTTTAGTAGTTTATTTTCATGTTTATTTTCTTAATCTCTTTCTCAATTATTTTCATGTGGTATTGCAGTTCTTCCTCTTTTTCTGCAATTGTTGCCATGTCATCCGCGAATAGTAGTTCTGTTATTTTTGGTATCTCCATTTTTAAGTATGCAATTTTTATCATTTTCATGTTTTGCTTTGCTTTCTTCATCGCCTTATCCAATACAGTTGTGAAAAGCAAAGCGCTTAGCACGCATCCTTGTTTTACTCCTTTCGTCGTTTCGAATTCCTTTGATTCCTCATTGTGTGTTCTCACAATATTTCTGTTTTCTCTGTACATATATTTTATTACATTTATTATTTCCTCCTCTATTCCTCTTTCTGCTGGTTCGTTCCATATGCCCTCTTTCCTTATCTTGTCGAATGCTTTTTCGAGATCTACGAAGCAAATGTGCATTTCTCTGTTCTTCTTAATTAGTTTCTCGCTTAGTTGTCTGAGTATGAAGATTTGATCTTGCGTACTTCTCCCTCTTCTGAATCCGCACTGGCTGTCCTCTATTGATGTTTCAAGTTTGTCTCGTATCCTTTATTCTAGTACCTGGTCAACATCTTACTTGGTATACTTGATAGTGTGATTCCTCTGTAATTTTCGCATATTCTTTTATCCCCTTTCTTAAGTATTGGTAGAATTATTCCTTTATTCCATTCTCTTGGTGTTTCCCCGCTGCTTATTATGTCATTTATTAGATTCGTTATTTGTGTTATTACCTCTTCTCCCATGTATTTCATTATCTCCGGGGTTATATCGTCTATTCCTGGTGCTTTCCGGTATTTTAGTTTTTTTATTGCTTCTTGCACTTCTTTTTTTATTTGTTCAATTATTTTCATTTGCCTTTCTTCCGACTTTTCCGCCATTCTTCTCACATTATTTTCTTCCTCCTGTTCGGTTAATTCTTTGAAATATTGTCTCCATCTTTCCATTATTGTTTTGTCCCGGGACGCTTATGATTTGGATCGTAAAACCAAACGCGTATGTGTGCGGCGCGAGGATTATAGGTATCATGATGTTATCACCTTTGTTCCAAGGACCGTGAAATAAAGTACTCAACAAGTTACTTGAGAAGAATTTGTATATTGAGATTATTTGGTGAATAAACTAGAGGCGAGATGTTCGCCGCCGAAGGTTTGGTGTTAGACTGGTCTCTACAATCTTCGAAATCCGGGTACTTCTTGCTCCTGCAGGGGAAGGGGTGGCGAGCGTTCCCGGATTGGTCCGTGCCTCGTACCTGGAGTACAAATCTTATAATTGCTTCTGGGTTCTCCAAACTGCATCAGTGGGCCATTTAGAGGCCTCAATAAACCGTTTGGGGAAAACCCTACAAATTACGTTAATGGTGGTCATTTGGGAAAACCAATCCTCAATTCAATAAAATTGTTCCTAGATAAGCTGGGTCTTCCCAGCTGGCACTTAACTAAATCCGCGAACAACACATCAAATAGGGCCGCGGATAGATTTACGGTGATGAGGAGATTATCTTAATTGCAGCGGGGCTGCAACAATTATCTTGTTTTCATTCGCGATAATTGTTCCATTTTTATCTTTTATGTCCATCATGTTGTGTTCTTTTTTTCTCAAAATTCTCATTCATTCTTTCACCAAATTTCGTCCATGACTTTTGTATTGCTTCTGTTATTATTGAATTCGTTTTGATTCTCTTTTCTTTGTATTTTTCATAATCTTCTATTTTAATTGTTTGTAGGTATCTTTTCCATTTCTTCTTTTTGTCTTTTATCTCCTTTTTGACTTCCTCTGTTCGCCAGTTTTTTTTTCTTTCATTTCTCTGTTTCCAAGTTTTGTTGTTCCGCAGGTCTCCCTTGCCGCTTCTGGTATATTTCTTTGGAATGTTTCCCATTTACCATCTATGTTTAGCTTCATTTCGCTCTCTCTGAAGTGTTTGTCTTAATCTGTACGCTTTTATCTTTTCTTTAACTTTTATCCTCCTCCTGTCTGTTTTTTTTGTATTTTCTTCCAACTCATGTCCATTTTTAGTAGGTGGTGGTCACTTCCGATTTCAGCTTGCCTTGTAACTCTTACATTCATTAATTTGTTCCAGCTGTTTCTATTAATTAGGTGGTAGTTTTTGGACGATCTTTCGTTTCTGCTTGGCTGTTCCCTTGTGTACTTGTGTATGTTTTTGTATTTGTTATCACTTTTTTTCTTTATTATACATACTAGTGACAATGTATAACTGGTTGCCTGCACCGACGCGTAAGTAATGTTCCTATGTATAACTTATAAAAAAATATATCAACGCGTAGGTGCAGGTATAGGCAACCAGTTGTACACCGTTAAATCTGGCCTAAACCACAGAGAGGTTATAAAGAAATCACAAAAAAACAGTTTTTAATGAAGAAATTCTAACTGTATGATATTACAAACTGTCTGGTTACATCTAAAAGCGATCCTATGGGCCTTTCCTGTTCACAACATAGGATATTCAGTTTCATCTCTTCTGTTAAAACACGGTTGGTTTTATCCCGTAAAATTTATAATAACGTGCAAATATGTCACTTGGATGAACCAAAAAGCCGTATACGTACTGCAAAAGATCACAATTTATTACAAAGACTCCGCTTTGCGTATTGTCTTAAAATACACGGAGGGCATTTCGAAAACTTGCTGGGATATCAGATTCCACCACACTTAACCTAGTTTATTGTCATGTTTATCGTTTGAATAAAATAGTGTCTTCATTTAAAACTGAATTTTTGCGATTTCTTTATTGAAAAAAATATAACCTCTGTGGTTATTTCAGACTTAACTGTGTATAACTGGTTGTCTACACCTACGCCGTTCTATGCGTTGACAATTTTTTTTAAAGTTACACATAGGAATGTTATTTGTAATAAAGAAAAAAGTCCGGTATATTATTAAATGGAACAGTCTTAGCTATAAAATGATAAAAAAATATTTAAAAACAGCTTCATTTATTTGCTTTAATTGCTCAGTACACTTTGTATTCTTCTAGAGAATTCAGATCATAGATCACAGATTCAAATAATACCTTCAAGTTATAGTTTTTCTGATGGAACTATTAATCTTGAAAAATAAATCACCTTTATGGAACTAACATACTTAACTGTCTTCACGAACTCAAATATATAAAAACCTACTCGGTGCATTAGAAATAATAACAGTCAAAAATGACTTCACTGAGAAACTACCTACAGGAAATAATTGATGAAAAGAGAATTTATGTCTTCTACTTTGGCGCAGTAAATGTGTCCCTTATAACTCCCAAATTCGAATAATAGTAACTGCAGCAGATGTTCTTCATTCTTGAACTATTCCAGCTTTAAGAGTTAAAATCGATGCAACTCCTGGACAATTAAATCAAATTAGTTTTTTTCTTAACCAAACAGGAATATTCTTTGCTCAATGTTCTCAAATTTGTGGGGCTAACCACAGCTTTATGCCTATTATTGTATCGCGGTTTGTAGACGCCGGTTAATATCATCTTTACCCAACAAACTACTAACATATTGAAATAAAAATGGACAGAATATTAGTCTAACGACAGATGGCAGTAATCGGTATGAAGCAGTGTAGAAGAATTAATTCCAGATTGTTCAAGTTATACAAGTTGATTCTGACTATTCACGTATATTTTATTAAGTATATAAATTTACCAGATATGATATTTTTCGAGTACATTATCTGTACATTATAATGTACAGTGTAATGTACATTATATGTATAAGTACATTATCTTATTTTTAAGCTGAAAATAAATTCTGGTTAATTTGGCAACATTTTAAAATAAATTTCAAATAATGTTAATTGAAGTGGTTGAGATATTATATAGTGGTAAATTTAACTGTTACATGTGTACATGTGTTACATAATAGTTTTTAAATATCTATTTTTTTTTTACTGGTACATATTTCTCTATCCAAAATACGATGACATCATTTACCTTTCGTGAATTTTGTTTAGCTCAGAATTTTAGTATTATTTTTCATAATATATTTTGAATGTGATACATGAGCACAAAGCTGTTTTTTCAATAGGATAACACACATACAGATAGCAACGACATTTCCTTAAAATAGAGCAACTCTTGATTTATTTAAACGACCAGAATATCTTTTCATTTTGACTAAATTTAACTTCTTCGTAAACATACACTTTTGCACTAGTGATAACAAAAATATACATGAAATAAAATTATGTAGAACTAAATTGAAACACTTATATGAAAAATACTAGGCTTTGGGCTATAAATGCCGTTCTGTACATTACATGTTTTGCTGCATTTTTTAGCTCATGAAAACGTCCTTTAAAGTGCACTAAAGAATTGTGCAGGTTTTTAAATTATTTTTATAAAGAGACATGTGCTATGGGGCATATGAATATCGCTTGCCTACCGAAGCATGCAATTCACTAATATGCTACATTGCACGAAAAATGAAATCTGTTGCAAATTTATATTTATATGTCTAGAACAGATGTTTCAAGTATATAAAATGTAGAATAAATAATCACGAATGAAAGGTTTACTAAAACAGCATTGCAATCAGCCCCAATGGGTATGCAGTAAATGCGGGTTTTCTGCACCGAAACACTATATTATGATTGAAAATGATAGTGAGTATTCCCGGAAGACTGAGTTGGTTACTCAACGACGTCGATGATAATTGGAACACTAACCTTCCCCTCACCCTTATATTATTCCAGCAGCATTTAAAATGCATTATTGGAGACGTACTTCAGCCGTCACTTCTCTTTGTAATATTAAAATGAGAATTACACCACTTGGTATATGGACATTAGACGTGAATTCAATTGAATTGCGTACTATAAATGAGTGGTTGAGTAATACACTGGAGACAACCATATAGCAGAAAAATCCAGTTTTCATGTCTAAAATAAAATTAAAGCTGTGACGTTGTACAAAGCTCACTTAAGATTTCCATGAGTAAAATTATTACTTTTTATTCATTACTATTTCTAAAAAAAAATCGGTATCTGTATCTGTATCTAATCATTTAAAATACAGAGAAGCAACTTACTATATTTTTACCACAAAATTTGTATTGATATATATACAGCGAGCGCATAAAATATTAAGACCTAGCTTAATTTTTTTCCCTGTATAAATTTTGAAAAATGCTCAACAGGTCAAAATGATTTTTTTTCAAACACATATTTTGAGACCTTTGTCATGTTTCCATCACTCTCCGTTTTTTTATTCATTATTTTTTATTATTGATTTTGATAATACTTTTTATTATGTTTTCAACAACATGACATTTTCAATATGTAACATTTGAAAAATATTGAGAAAAGTTCGTTAAAGTAAAACTATTAAATTATTATTTCAATGTGCAGAATGCATCTAGTTACCATTCAAAACAACGTCAATTAAAACAAAATTAAGAAAACAGGCTTAGATTTTAAATATTGGATCAAAACAAAATTGATTAACCTGAAAAACAATCTAGTACAATTATGTGAAACAAATTATCACCTACTCACAGTCAGATTGACGTTTCATTCGATTAATCGTGTCACAAGTTAACTTCAAAATGGTTCGACGTTTTTCGGAGGCACAAAGAATTGAAATTCTTATGATTGGAGGTTGTGGTGATAGAATACGAACCTATGAAGAAGTGTGCATTTATTTTAATAATAAATATCCGCTTCAAGAACGTCATAACTTCAAAACTGAGAAAGATGGAAAATTTAAAATGGTCTCAAAATATTGGTTTGGAACAAAATCATTTTGATCTGTTGAAGCATTTTTCAAAAATTTATACAGGGGAAAAATAAAGCCAGGTCTTAATACTTTATGCGCTCTCTGTATAGTTCTAAGTGTAGTTTATCGCTTTGTTAACTCCCCCTGTGTACAAAGTGAGGCAAACAAATATATTCGTAGACTAAATTTAAATTAATCGTTGCTTCATTGCTTGTTTACAGACCCATTTTATCTCTCTGCCCTCATTTTCACCTTTATCCAGACCAGACAACATGAATACACACTTTTTTTTCTTATTAACCGACGTGCACAATATCAACATACGTGCTTACGAAACTTCATTGCATCATCACTACAAGCAACATTTTTGTAACATCTAAAGATCAAATTTACTGTAGTAATATTTTAATCGCCTGTATTATGAAGAATAAATACTTCAAAGTTGAAATAATTCTCGAACGCATGTGGTTGTTGGCAACGTAATGAGACGATTGTTAGACATTTCAGACTTGCTTTATGTCATAGTAACGCATCGTTTCTGTAAATTCTCTTTAGATGTACCGCTCAGGATAAAAGGCATGACGCAAAGAGGAAAATACGCATAAAACAAGTTTTCTCTTTGGATGTCGTTACAGATATTCACGTTTTACGAGGATCTGGTGAATAGTTTTGAATTTTTTATAGTCGTGTACATACATTTCGCGATAATATAATAGCAATTAATCGGCTACAATTTTTAATATTTTTATTACCTTGCCTCGTTGCCAATAATATCAACTATACATTATTTAAAAAGTATTGAAATTATGCACTCTCAGAATGTAGTAATTTAAATTTTCACAAACGTACTATAACTATAAATCGCACATTTTGAATGTTTTGAATGTTTTTTTTTCCTGTAGATTATTTGTTTGTGTATGAAAATGACGTTACAAAAACTGAGCTGTCTATACAGCGATTCTTGAAGTGGACAGTTCTTTGCTATTTTTATAGTCCCAAAAGCAAGTAGTGGGCTACATGTTTTTCTTCATAATTTCAATTAATTCAAATTTTACCTTAAGAAGTACAGAGATTTCACTTGAATTATTAATAGAAGCCGCAAGAGAAATTAATATACATCCCACTACACGACACCAGCTAATAATAGCTTCACTATAAATACGTAGCCAGTAGAATCCGTAATGTGTGCGTATGTGTGCGTGTACACGAGGTCTGAACATCTGTGCACACGAAATAATAAATAAAAACGCGAGCCGGGCCTGGAGTGTGCTGGACTCGTCCTCGTCCTGTTCATCTTTTTGCATTGCTCGGCGGTCGCGATCGCAACAAGTCGTCCTGAAATACACGCGAAGGACGCCGCATCGATGCGAACTTGTTGCGGTGGAAAATGGGAAATGGAGAATTCGCTTAAAATCCACCCCGTCAATATAAATGCAAATTGTTTCGAAATTAATTTCCGCAAATCGATCACTACTTTTTCCCCCTAACATTTGCGGCATGTTTCTCAATCTTTGTAGAGAAACTGCCCAAACTTTACATTATACCACTACTGAATTTAGGCCCCCATTTTTAATCCATTGGTATGAAATCTATACTCGCAGAAGGGGTGTTTTTCCGACGTATGATAAAAAAATTAACTCGCTTTTTTGTCGAATTGATAAACCTTATTGTTGACATATTGGTTAACTTGTCTTTGACGGTTGTATCAATTAACAGCTAAATTGGATTGGTATTTTAGAGCTCCGCAAAGAAAGTTGTTTGTCAGAAGATGTTCTTATCCGTCTTTGGAGTGAGTCTGCGCCGAATCTAAATTATCACCAAGAAAATGAAATCTGGTGTCGGCATTTCTGAAAACCACGGTGGTGACCACCGCTCATATAAAACTACCTTAAAAAACCTTAAAAAACCTCATATATAACTACCTGAAAGTGGTGGAATTTATCCGAAAAATAAAGGGGACAGAAAGCCAAATCGCGAAGAATGTATTTACGATCCGAGTTGAATATTTCCAAACTTGCAAAAGCTTAAAACAATTATGTAGGACCAAGCTACCGAGTACACTACAAATTTTTCAGTTGCATATTTAATACTCAAGTTAACATAAGATTTGGCTCTCCAGCCTCCGACGTTTGTGGCTTTTGTGTGCGTCATCAGAGACAAATTCACTTGTGTCAATATCCACAAGAACAAATGAACATAATGACCAATTTAAGAGTGCACAAATTAAGGAGCAAACAATTTTACAAAACGATGAAAGAAGAATCAGAGGTGTCTCTTTCGTTTTGTTTTGATTTGCAGCAAGTACAGGTCTTGCCCAAAGTCCCAATAGGAAATGCGTTTTATGCACAAGTTTATTTATATTCATTGTGCGTATGTAACATTTCAAGCAAGACACCCATATTTTATTCCTGGCTAAAGACTCAAGCCGGTCATGGATCCATTGAAGTAGGCTCTGCACTGTTTGATTTTTTTTGAAAAATGGAGTTCACGGACCACGTGAAAGAACTGCGATTATACTCAGAGGGATACGGTGGTCAAAATAAAAATAGCCACATTGTTCACATGTTCATGTGATCTGGCTTCAAAGGCATGCTCCACTAACATTGCAGTCCACATGAATTTGTTTCCCAGTATGTGGAAATTCTTACTTACCTGCAGACCGCATATTTGGCAGCGCAGAAAAACTGATAAGAGCACAAAGTATGATGAAATCGCCAGAAAAGTACTGGGAACTTCATGCTGCAATTGGAGAAGTACGTAAATTAGGAGTCGAGTGGAAAACTATTTACAATTTTAAAGAAGCGTTGACATCTTTGAAAAAAGTTGTTGGAATCAGCGAAGCCAAGAGAATTCTTATTAGAAGAACGAAGAATGGGGGTGTAACCATGAAAACTGAGCAGTATTATAGAAATAACGATGAATCAAAGATATATGAAACTTTGTTGAAGAAAGGAAAGCAAATATAATCTATCATTCTGCCAGAAGAACCGTTTTTTAGTGTTTATTTTGTAAAAAATATTTACTTTCTAAAATTTCTCTTGTCTTTTACTATCAAACAGCATTAGGTCCCTGGCGTTTCCAAACAAACAGAGTTTTGTTCGTATCAGACAATCGAAAAGCCTTTACGCTCTATATTTTCGTTAATTCTGAAATGATTAAGCAAAAAATATTTTTGAGGTCAAGTCAGTACGGGAGGACTTATATTTTTACAATTTATTGATATCTAGCATTTTACCAAAATTTATCAATTTCTTCGCAGTACGTTTCATTATTTCCTGAAAATTATGCAAAATGGACTAAACTCGTTTTGGAAGTCTGCTCCTCAAATGAACGAGCGATTTACAAATGCTACATATGCTTTTCAGATGGCCGAGAAACAGTTGAAGGTGATGGAGAGTTGGGAAACCCAAAACTTTAATCATCGAAAAACGTAGAAGAAGTGAAGAAATGTCTAATAACCGTCGACTTACAATTAAAAATGTTGCCGAAGAAGTTGGTATCGTATGGTTCATGTGACGAAATATTCACCAATGTTTTGGGCATGACACGAGTGGCAGCAATATTTGCTCCAAACGCATTTTTTGTGCAAAATTGATCAGTAAAACGATACTTACTGAATTAATCAATTGATAAATGATGTCGCCAATAACTCAACATTGCTTCAGTGCATCATAATGGGTGACGGGACATACGTGTACAGTTATGACTTATGACTTCGAAACAAAGGCTCAATAATCTTAGTGGAAGCGTTCAAATAGACTAACTCCCAAAATCGCAGAAGGAGCTGAACTGAACTGAAACTTACTTGTGGTAAAATTTTATGGTTTTCTACAAATTTTGATATTTCAATACTATGACACTAAGCCAACAAAACAAGATCTACACGATTTTTTCCTTCAAGATATGAAATGCATCTAATTAGAATTTATTTCTTCATAGAAATAGCGAAATTCTTTATTCATAATATATATATATATATATATATATATATATATATATATATATATTTATATATATATATATATATATATATATATATATTTATATATATATATATATATATATATATATATATATATATATATATATATATATATATATATATATATATATAGTAGTGTGCGAATTAATGTGAACAGAGGTGAAATATTTGAAAAGACGATTTTATTATTTATAAAACGTTACAAATAAATAATTACATATTGTTTAATCGTTAATTTAGTTGGAAATATGTCCCCCTTTGGCAGAAATTACTTGTTGAATTCTTTTTGGCATTGAATCGACCAGTTTCTTACAGTTTTCCAATAATGTGTCAACCCGGAACCACACCCTAATTACAGCAACTATCATTTTCTGCTTCTTTAAAATTCGAAATTCGAAATTAACTTTTCGAAGTCTAGCTTTGCAAATAGCCTACAAATTCTTAATTGGATTTAAATCTGGTGAATTTCCAGGCCAATCGAGGCAAGTAATATTACTATCTTTAAAATATTTCATCATTTTCTTTGATTTGTGGCACGGAGCTGAATCTTGCTGGAAAATTGCTTCCCCATTAGGAACAACTTTTTCCATATTACCAAATTTTCGATCCAGTAACTCTTTGTACTTCTCACTCATTCCTTCAATTGGCACAAGAGATCCAGCCCCATGTAGGAGAAACAACCCCAAAACATCTTCTTCAGTGGATGTTTCACTGTCTGATCAATATGAGCGGTTCTAAGATTTGTGTTCCGAGATTTCCTGACGTATCGTGGCCGCTGGCCCTGCACTACAAAGTGTGTCTCATCTGAGAACAACACCTTCCTCCAATCATCTGTAGTCCAGGTTGCATATTTATTAGCCCAAAAAAGCCTCTTTTTCATCATTGGAGCAGTTAACAATTACTTTTTCTGCCGTCGGATTGCCTTTCTTCCCGATTTCAGAAGTCTTCTACGTACTGTCGAATCATGAATTGTGACTCCACAAGCAGCCAGGTCTTGTTGCAACTCGAAACTAGTTTTTCACAATATATATATATATATATATATATATATATATATATATATAGTAGTGTGCGAATTCATGTGAACAGAGGTGAAATATTTGAAAAGACGATTTTATTATTTATAAAACGTTACAAATAAATAATTACATATTGTTTAATCGTTAATTTAGTTGGAAATATGTCCCCCTTTGGCAGAAATTACTTGTTGAATTCTTTTTGGCATTGAATCGACCAGTTTCTTACAGTTTTCCAATAATGTGTCATCCCGGAACCACACCCTAATTACAGCAACTATCATTTTCTGCTTCTTTAAAATTCGAAATTCGAAATTAACTTTTCGAAGTCTAGCTTTGCAAATAGCCTACAAATTCTTAATTGGATTTAAATCTGGTGAATTTCCAGGCCAATCGAGGCAAGTAATATTACTATCTTTAAAATATTTCATCATTTTCTTTGATTTGTGGCACGGAGCTGAATCTTGCTGGAAAATTGCTTCCCCATTAGGAACAACTTTTTCCATATTACCAAATTTTCGATCCAGTAACTCTTTGTACTTCTCACTCATTCCTTCAATTGGCACAAGAGATCCAGCCCCATGTAGGAGAAACAACCCCAAAACATCTTCTTCAGTGGATGTTTCACTGTCTGATCAATATGAGCGGTTCTAAGATTTGTGTTCCGAGATTTCCTGACGTATCGTGGCCGCTGGCCCTGCACTACAAAGTGTGTCTCATCTGAGAACAACACCTTCCTCCAATCATCTGTAGTCCAGGTTGCATATTTATTAGCCCAAAAAAGCCTCTTTTTCATCATTGGAGCAGTTAACAATTACTTTTTCTGCGGTCGGATTGCCTTTCTTCCCGATTTCAGAAGTCTTCTACGTACTGTCGAATCATGAATTGTGACTCCACAAGCAGCCAGGTCTTGTTGCAACTCGAAACTAGTTTTTCTAGGATTAATTTTACTGTTTCTGAGTATAAACGCATCATCTCTGGCAGTTGTCTTCCTCTTTCTCCCATACTTGCCTTTCTCTGTATTTCAACTGATCCGGTTTCATTCTTTGCTTTTAGCATTTTGTTCACCGCCCCCAAACTTACTCCACACTCTTTCGATATCTCTTTGTGTCATAGAAGTATACTCCCTTAATGTCACAATCTTCAGACGTTTCCTCGGCGTAATATCCATTTTGTAAAACAGTGTGATTCACGTATTCAAAACTGACAAATTTCTTCTCTGTGCTTATAAATACTAAAATATAATAACAACCACTAATTATACCAAATCCACGTGGCTTGTATATGCTAATATTAAGGCTTGATTTGAGGTTATGATAAACAGCTTATTACGCGTGACATTTGTGAAATGACAAAGTTGCCAACTACAAAAAATACAAGAAAATGCATTGTTCACATCAATTCGCACACTACTATATATATATATATATATATATATATATATATATATATATATATATATATATATATATATGTATATATATATATATGTATATATATAGGGTGTCTCTAAATTATGTGGACATGGCTTATACTATATTATGTCAAAATATGAGTTACACCCGTATAGAGTGTCTTACCAAACAACATCCAAATCAATGTAAAAGTTCTCTTGTTATAAGCAAATTTTGTTTTTTTTTAAATTCACTTTGAAGCTGAATACTGGGTAAACCAAACGCATTTGTATATAGATAAGTTTTGTTAAATCGTCTTTTTTTATCCCAGTAATCTGTGGTTAAGCCATGTCCACGTAATTTAGAGACACCCTGTATATATGAGCATTTGCATTACTTTTCGACAACTTTTTTTGGGTTAAAAATTTCCCAAGCTTGAAAATTATCGGCTTCTTAGAGCGAATTAAATGCGGACTTTTCCCGCAAGAAACTTTTTTTTCATTTACCTAGAAAAAAGTTATGAATATTTTTGGATTTTAAATTTAGGTGATTTTTCTTAATATATAAATATATATATATATATATATATATATATATATATATTATTAATAATAATATAAAAAAGAAAATTAATAACAACAACGTAACAATTGTAATTGTAACAATAACACACAATAAATAACAAAAAGGAACTTATTCAACACATAAACAACCCAAAATTACCAACAAAATACACCTTAGCATCATTCGACATCACAAGTTTATACACAAATATACAAATTAATGAAACACTTACTTATACACACAATATAATTAAAAAACACATACTAAATCAAACAGCAAGTACAGACATCTTCAATTTAATTAAATTAACAATAGAACAAAATTTTCGTTTTTTCAATAACAAATATTATAAAATGAACGATGGACTATGGACTCACCCCTTAGTGGCATACTAACAAACAACCTTCTTGACAATTTAGAGAACCTAATTATTAATTAATTTAGGATATATATATATATATATATTATTATTATTATCAGTCCGCCTTCTACCACAATGGTGTAGGTGTGTTGTTTTCTTTTCGCCTTTCTTCTTCTGTTACTGTTTTTCGTTTATGAAGTTCTTCCATTTAGTCCTGTCCTCTTCTAGTTTTCGCTACTTTCCATGTTTTCCCTCTTTGTCCTATTATTGTTTTCATTCAGTCACCCTATGTCTTTCTCGGTCTTCCTTTCCTTTTTTTTGTTTCGTTTTGCTTCCCACACTTTTTTCACTATTCTTTAGTTGTCTATTCTTTGCATATGTCTCCACCATCCGAACTGTCGTTTTTCCATGTATTGTTGTATTGGCCCTATGTCTAATTCTTCTCTTATTTTTGTGCTTCTTATTTTGTCTATTTTTTACTTCTTTGATTCTTCTTAGGACTTTCATTTCGTTTGCTTGTATTTTATTTTTTCCCGTTCTCTCCAGCTTCCACACTTCGCATCCCCATGTTATTGTTTGTCGGTATATTGTTTTGCACACTTTTATCGTTTTTGATTGCCTTGTATAATTTTTTTATTTTTTATTATTCTGCTGTTTATTTTCGTCACTTCATGTCCGTCTGCATTTCCCTTTATAGTTTCGCTCTTGGTACCTTATCGAATGCTTTATCTAGATCTAGAAACGCTATGTATATTCTTGTGCCTGCATCTCTTTTTCGTATGTTTGTTTAAGCGTAATTATGTGGTCCTGTACGCTTGTTCCGCTTCTAAATCCGCTGTGTTGGTCTTGTAGTGTCTTCAATATTACTTTTCTTAACCTCTTGTCTATGATTTTTTCGTAAATTATCATCGCTATGTTTAATAGGGTTGTTCCTCTGCAGTTTTTACATTCCTTCTTGTTCCCTTTTTTAAATATCGGTAGTATGAGTGCTGTCTGCTCCGTATTTTCTCCGTTTTCCACGCTTTCCTTATTATTTCCTGTAGCCTATCTTGTCCATTTGTGCCCATGTGTTTGAACATTTCACGGGTGATTCTATCACTTCCTGCCGCTTTTCCGTTCTTCATTCATTTATTGCTGTTTTCACTTCATCTTCTATTATATCTTGTCCCTCTTCTTTATCTGCTTCTGTTCTATTTGTCTCTTTGCTCTCCTCCTCTTCATCTTCTGTGGTTCCCAATCGTTCTTCAAAGTATTCCTTCCATCTTTCTGCTGTTTCTTTTTCTTCCCTTAATACTTCTCCGTTTTAGCTTTTTATAACCCTCTCTGTTGCTTCTTTGTCTTGTCTGTTCCTTTTGATTACGCTGTAGATTAGTTTTGCTTCTGTTTGTTCTTGTGTATTTTCTGCTTTGCCATGTTTCTTGCATTTTTATATTCTTCGTATTTCTCCCTTGTTTTGTTGTTGAGGTATTTTTGCATGCCTGTTTCTTTGTTCTTACTTGGTCTCTTACTTCAGTTGACCACAAGGCTGTTCATTTTTTGTTTGCTTCTTTATTGCTGGTTCCGCATATTCTACTTGCCACTTTTATTATGCTTTCTTTGAGGTTTTTCCACATTTGTTTTAAATTTTCTGTTTTCGATGTTTTTTTGTGTTGTATTTTTTTGGAGTGCTCTCTCCATTTCTTCTTCGTATTCTGTTTGCGTGTCTTCATTGTTCAGTTTATAGTCTTTTATTTTGGTGCATACTCTCGTTCTGTTTTGTTCTGTTTTTGTTACTTTGTTGTTCCTTTCTCTTATTTGTGTTATCACTAGGTGGTGGTCGCTCTCTATTTCCGGCCCCCTTCTTACTCTTGTGTCCATTATTTGTTTTTTGTTTGTCTCTTCCGTTATTATGTAGTCTATTATCGATGTTTTTTCTCTCGCTTGTTCTGTTCTGGTGAATGTGTGTATGTTTTTGTGTCGTGAAGAATGTGTTCGTGATGATTAGGTTAGGATTTAGTATTCATAAATCATAATATAAAAATAATAAATTTAATAAAGTATACTTCCTGCTATGGCAGTTTCTGATGTTGATCCCTGCAGTATACGTGAAAACTGAATTATTATTTATATATACCACGAGTATTGAATTATGGGCAATCTTCAGGACTGCACCATAAAATGTATAGGCACTCTACTTGATTGATACATACATATATATGTTTTACTATGGAGTATGCCATTCGTACGGCACCTTTTATACATTTATTCGTCTGCAATGCGAATACAATATACAATACTCCTTCCGAAGTCGAAACTAATAATAATTCTCAAGTCGATATTTAGAATTTATTCAATCTGAAATACCGGATATATAAATCTTGATATAAAATGGGCTCATTACTTTACATATCAATAACGAGAAATCACCATTCAATACGTGAGCACGGTGAAATACACAGAACCGATGGAAATCTTATGAAATCATTTTATGTAAAGCACTTCTCATTCACAAGGAACAGGGCCCCTTTGAACTGCCACAGCCATCGCCAGCATTTTGCATACGTGAATTATACATTGCACATTTCATCTACGCTGGAAGCCAATCTTCAATATATAGAAAACAAGCCTTTTATTTCCATTTCGAATTGCCTCGTCGACTCGGAAAAGCTCGTTTGCTCTTTACCGCTGCCTGGGGATAGCTATGCAACAAATTGCATATCATGTCGATGTATCGTTTGAGGGCCCACTTGGTTTGTGATGACCCTGGGGCTGCCGGATATCGCTAATTAATGTGCAATGATGTCGCCGCTATTAACATCATCTCATGGCACATCGTCGTTGCATTTAATTCTAGTGGACAATAATTATTATTAATTACTCAATTGATATTTCGAGAGCGTGCAAGAGTTTAAGTTATAGATGTTTACTTCTACTTCAAGCGATATTGAAACACAAGGCAATATTTTTTTGCGATGTATTTTTTTCTGTGCCACGTTTTATTTAGAGCCGTGATTTTTAACGCTCCGTAAATATTTCGGAAAAGTAGCATTCAGAATTGCATTTGTCACGGCATAGTTTCGCAATTGGCTATTACATATCTTACATTTTTCATGCTTGGATGGGCAAATTGACCAATCACCACGTGAAAGTTTGCGCCCTGTCAACTTTCACGCACCTTTTTTTCCCCAATGGGGAATAAAATGAAGTGTCCCGTCGAGCGGTAAAAATTAAGAAATAAAAAACGACAAAATATTATCGCTTACGTGACCGGAAAACATTGAATTTTTACGCCTCTCGTGTTGTTTTCGGCCGTCTGGCTTGGAAATTTCGACACCATCGTAGCGGACGCTTGCAGTTTGTTTTATTATGTAGGCTGAATTTTAAATATTTGCCTTGTTAGCACGCGTGAAAAATAATAACCAAAATGTTTTGAGTAATGCTTTCCGCCACAAAGCGGATGAAATCTGCTTTTTACTTAATTATGGGACGCTGGTGTATTTCTGGATGAGCAGTTCCAGTCGGGATTCTATTATAAATTTTATGTGTTTGACTTTTTACTGCATATAAAATATAAAGGATGCGACATGGAGCATTACTTTGCTTGTTAGTTTATATTATAGTGCTAGGTCTTGAAATTCATAAACTTTTAATCTTGTTTTGCTGTTTTTTTTTTCGGTTACAATATGTAAATCTACCATGCTGCTTCCTGAAGGATTCAAATCTTCTTCCAGACCGCAACATCTAATAATCTTACTTTAAGGTTTCTGGGAAGATAGGTCTTAGTTGCACGCACTAATAATTAAATTATATATTTTTTAAGACGCGACGGCTCTTATATGTCCACATTGTTATATAAATAATAAACATAAATTTTGAAGTTGTTATATTATTATTTGGTACTTTGGGACTTATTTTATTATTAACTTATTTTATTTCGCCTGACTAGTTTCGGTTAGAATAATTCGGTTAAATATAAAATTGGAGTTATGTTTCTTACAAAATGTTTAAATATAAATTATAATAGTTTATAGTGGTATAATAATTTGTTATGTGTTCAATTTTACAGTGTGTATAAATAATTTAGTGTTTATGTAATTTGTTAGTGTGGGGAAGAATTAAAATGTGTGAAAGTTATATTTATGAGAGTATTAATTTTGGTGATAGAAAGTAAAATCAATTCTCAAATAAGTGTTTCAGTTATTTTATATGGTATATACTTAGAATTATTTACTTACGTATTTACACATCTTGAATTCACTTTAATTGTAATTTTAAATTTTGATACATGTCTAATTTGAAGTTTTATTTAATTGTTTTTGTGGTTTTACATGTTAAATGTATTATTTAAAAAATTATAATATAACTGATCTTTCAAATACATCCTTTAACAAAGAAGAATTAAAACATTATACAAAGGACACAAATATGCATTAACACCAAAAAATGTCAATTTTCCTCTTCTTTCAATAGAATTAGATATTGCACTAAAACATCACCCACAAGAACAACAAATAAAAGGAGAATGCATAAAAATAATCAAAATAGCAGAACATAAAAATAATAACCCATACACAAAAACTAATGAAAGAGCAAAATCAATTAATAATAATATAAAAAAGAAAATTAATAACAACAACGTAACAATTGTAATTGTAACAATAACACACAATAAATAACAAAAAGGAACTTATTCAATACATAAACAACCCAAAATTACCAACAAAATACACCTTAGCATCATTCGACATCACAAGTTTATACACAAATATACAAATTAATGAAACACTTACTTATACACACAATATAATTAAAAAACACATACTAAATCAAACAGCAAGTACAGGCATCTTCAATTTAATTAAATTAACAATAGAACAAAATTTTCGTTTTTTCAATAACAAATATTATAAAATGAACGATGGACTATGGACTCACCCCTTAGTGGCATACTAACAAACAACCTTCGTGACAATTTAGAGAACCTAATTATTAATTAATTTAGGATATATATATATATATATATATATATATATATATATATATATATATATATATATATATATATATATATATATATATATATATATATATATATATATATATATTGTAACGTTTTTCGTAGCCCCACGTTCGGGTGCCCAATTGTAACGTTTTTGCATTGCCCTACTTTCGGGACTACAAAATGTTACGTTTTTATTTATTTACTCTTATCTCAGGTTCAATAGTAAGTTCAATCATAACTAAATAGAGTTTTGTTCAAATACTTTAATGAATTGAAAATAACCAAATATTAAAACGTCTAATATAAACTAAACTAAACAAACAAATCAAAAACAATAGAAAACAAAATTATTAAATACATAATAAACTATGACCAACATTAACAAATTAAATCCTATGTACACAAGCCAACTTATGTGATAATATGACTCTTGCACTTTACGCAAACTTTCTACTTGCAGTTATCTTCTTGTGGTTCCTTGATTACGTCGTCCTCTTGTCCCTGCTTTCCCGTTTGATCCGTTGTTGATTCCCTCAAAAGTAACCAGATACTTTTGTGTGCGAAGTTGAGCGGCTTGAAGTCCTGACTTTGAATATATCCGTCACGGCTCCTATCTCGTTGAATTCCTCTCCTGGTTGACTGTCTTCTTCCAGCAATATGTCCAATCGTTGAAACCCCGTTAATATTTTGTAATGTATTTGTATTAGAATCGCAACATCTCCACCCGCGATCCACACGCGTCTCTCTCTCTCGTCAAAACTCTTTGTTGATTATTTTCGACTTTCCATTATGTTCTTCCCCAAGCGTCTATGCACGAAGTCACCTGTTACCCGTGGTAACCAATCAACAACCTTCATCCGCGGATTGCTTTGTATATTTATGCATACTTGGTCATATTCACATTTACAATATTTACAATAATTTTTGTTGGCTTGTGCCCTGAAGATTATAATTCTATCTAAAACTTATATAATAATAACACTAAATCTATTCTATTTAATTTAAATAAATACTACAAATACCATCACAATATATATATATATATATATATATATAACAAAATCGAATTCAATATTTATAGAAAACCTACACACACAGACATCATTATCCCAGCAAACTCTTTTTACCACAATACACACAAAGGTGCTGTCATACACACATACATACACAGAATGTTAACAACACGTCTTAATGAATATACTAAATTAAATGAAATAAATGTAATAAAATAAATCAATTCAATATTCATCAATTCAATATTCAATATAAACACAATAAACAAAATAATAACAAAAATTAACATTATTTCAAAAAACTAAACAATATAAATAATGATACAATAATGTCAAAAACACAAACTGAAACGACAGAAATATGACATATTATAAATCATTCACATTTCAAGCAAACATAAGCAACAAAATTAACGAAACACTTAAACATTATAACATTTAAACGTATTTTTCAACCAGACACACAATCAAATCACAACTATGTAACGCAAAAAATAAAACAAACTTTTTAGATAAAAATGGAATTTATGCAATAACATGCAACGATTGTGGTGCAAAATACATTGGAGAAACCGGCAGACTTTTATAATTAAGAATAAAGGAACATTTAAGAGACATAAACATTTCAAATTTTGGACGTCACATACATTTTCACAATCATACTTTCGACATAAACAAAAATACTCAACTCTTTCACAATACAGATAAACACTTGAAACAAATTTTATTAGAAAGTTTTGAAATAGATAAAACTATCAACACACAACACAACATACAGTGCCTGTAATGACCAAACTCAGTTAACATTTAAACCTCTTTATAAATTTATAAATTTTCCATTTAATAGGTAAAACAACAAAAACAATTAAATAAAACTTCAAATTTGACACATATAAATATTATAATTACAATTAAGGTGAATTCAACATGTATAAACATTAAATACGTAAGTAAATAATTTTAAATATATACATATAAAATAACTGAATTACTTATTTAAGAATTCATTTTACTTTCTATCACCAAAATTAATACACCTATAAAAATAACTTTCACACATTTTAATTCTTCCCCACACCTTTTACCTATAACAACCTTAAATACATAACTTCTAATTTTTGGATAAAACCATAAATTTAATTAATTTTGAATATCTTTTTATACAATATAGTCTGTATGACCAATTTCTCTTACAACAATTTATTGCAATTGCTCGTGATGGTTCTGTCGGATATTGAATTGCACTTCTTAAGAGTCGATCATCGCGTTTTTCTGTGCTTTTTGGCATCTTAGACTTTCTGATATTTTCTCAAAATTGGTTTTACAGTAACGTGTGGTCGAAAAACACGTCTGCCATTTTAACACATTGCTAAAAGATCTTCATACATTCCGATAATTGGTCCCCTTTCAAAAGGCGTAAGTTGGTGAAAATTTGTATGTCTTCGTATTCGCGACACATTTGAAGGTACTGACAATTGGGTCACACAAGAAAGTATAAATGGAGAGTAATGCGATAATGTGTTTTAGAACAGGCACATTTCCAAGGGTAATATAACAAGTGGTGTTCTCATTATCGATAATGATTTTATAAATACTACGAATTTTAACCCCAATGACGAAAATGCGCGTTTCCGCATTTTCCAAAGATTGGCGTTGAAATGAGTAGTATTTTAAAATCATGTTTTTATTAGCGGCCGACTAGAAATTGTTTGTGACTGGACGAATGGTGCTCATTGTTTGCAAGTTATTCTACCGATAAATAAGACGATCGATTTGGATATCGTCGTGACATATAATTATTCTTTTGTATGTAGTCGTCGCCATTACGATCGTTGTGTGGTGGCAGCGCCCAGCGACATTTGTACGTGGGCTATCGTGGTATTTCCGTGAAAATACAACTAGTTGTATTTTCAGCATTATCACTTATGTCGTGCATAACTATAGAAACCGCATTGTTATACTGTCACTATTTTAGGTATGTATAATAATACCTTCTTATATAATCAATTGAATGTGAATACTGAATATACTCTTAGTATTCCACATAATTTCAGAGTTCTATATCTTCTACTCCTTCGTACTTTCTTTTTAAACGCAGTATATATGGAATACAATTCTTCAAATTTAATTTCACTGCTAGAATTTAACGACTCTCCTGGCAGGAGGCTTCGCAGACAGTTGTGCGGCAAGAATTCTCAGAGTACTTTGAATGCTGAATACTATGTTGTTTTCCATGCTTTACTCAATTTCTGAGCGTAAAGCTTTTGTCCTAACGATTTTCGGGTCGATAAAATATCGATTCGTCTTCCTTACATTTCTCATCAACTGAGTGAAAGTCCAAATATTGCCAACACGATGTGTTGCCATTTCTTATGTAAATGTAAGAAAAAGGGTCGATGTGGGATTTGCAACTCTTTCAACAATTTACTTTTTAACGATACAACGAAATATCGTTGATGAAACACGAAAAACTAATCAAATTTACAAAAAAAAGAACAGTAATTTACCAGAACGCGTTTTGATGAAGACCCTACTTTCAGCACTTACTCTTGGACTGAAATCAGGGTCATTCCATGTCAACTGGACCAGTGGTCCCCGCTCGACCATCTTCAATTTTGATGAATACTAATATAAATATGTACGTAGCTAAATCTTTAAGGAAAAGCCGTTTTGGTTGATAAGGACCAAGTCTAATATATTTACGTTTTTGTTCAGTAGTTAGAGCTTCTGAAAAATGTCCTTTGTTGGATTCGTCTATTCCTATATCACTGAGTTGTGGAAGAACTTTAATTTCACTTTGAATTGGTTCAAACGTAGAAGAATTAGCAATATCTGCATCTGTTTGGTCTTGTGAATTATTGCCTTGAGCTTGAGATTTGTTTTTATAAGAACTACAACTGGGTGGATTATTTGAATCGACTTTCTTAAAACATGTTGATATTTTAGGAACTTTCTTTAAAACATCCTTTCCTGCTTCATACAATTCCATTCTTCTTTTCTTGAACTGAGCACCACTTAGTTTTTTTGACCTCGCTAAGTACCTACAAAACAATCATATTCTGTTACTTCTTAATAATATTTTTTTAATTTATTACTTGTGAAAACTTTGTTATTTTTGTATTAAGTGCGCGAAATGAGTGTTTTGTAAATGACGTTGATGGAGTAAATGTTCGTTGCACGGAATGAAGGGTGCCATATTTCACGACATGTTTCATGCGTTAACATGAACCATGGACCTAACCAAGCCTTTCCTTAACAGAATTAATGTTCATTGCACCGAATGAAAAGCACCATGTTTAAAGACATTTTTCTTGCCTTTGCCTTATTGGTCGAAAAAAGTGTTTTTGCCTTTCTGGGAGCATGTTCGCATGGAGAAATCCATTATTTAGACTGTATTTTTGTTTCTGGAGTATAATGATGTATCCAAGTTTCATCTACAGTGACATATCATACATATCATCACATAAAAGGTCCCAACAAATAATGAGACCATTCCAGACCAAATTACTAAAATAAATATAATTTGAGGAGACTCTTTTTGGATATTTGACAAAAATTTCCTTTTAAGCATTTAACACCAGGTTTGTGGGCAAATATTTTTACAAGAATGTAAGACATTGGTCTAATTTCCAGCAACGTAATTCTATAATAGGTTAGTAAATTAGTAAAAGAACCTCTTACCGACTGTTTCCGCTTTTGAGTTATATGCTACCAAAGTATGGCAAAAACATCGGGCATTATAATTTTAACGCCGCTTTGAGATTAAATTGTGATTGGTGTATTGCTTTCTGAGTGTTCGTACTATTTTTTTTTTTCGTGTTCACCAGCAAAATTTGTTCTAAGGTGTTGAATTTCAGCTTCATAGCTAATCCAGATGAGCAGTGGGAACACATGAAGCTATGCAACATTTTCGCGGCAGATGCATCGAGTTTGGAGTGATCTTCACGGGAAAGGCAGCAGTGATTCAGATATTTGATATATGGAGGCTAAGTCTTCACAGAATTTCCTTCAAATATACATATTGCTATGTTATTCTATGAGTTTAGCCTCACGTTCTGGCTCCAAAAATGCTTTGTTACATATTATTAATAATAATTATTATTTGCCCACGTTATGGGTTCCAAAATGTGATGTTTTACTATTTAACCCCACTTTCGGTTGTCAAAATGTTCTGTGATATTGGGTTCGCTCTTTATGTCAGAGTCTCGAGTAGGTTCCAATAAATTAGATAGACGTCAGGTAAATTTAATTTAAATTAATTTATTATAATTAAAATGAAATGTAAACAAACAAACAAAAACACTAAAATCAATGTAAAATATGAAACACGTAAACAAAAGAAAAGAAAAGAAATCAATAACTAACAAATTAGAACTTCTAATTAAATTAACAAAGCTTCCCTATTGACTCTAAATTGCACAATTAATGGATCTGAATTAAATTAAATTGTATGTTTCTACCTTTGCAGTTTAGTTCTATTCACGCAACTTTATATGTAATGGCAACTTGCAGTGACAGTTGGTCCTCCTGGTTGCAATCTATCAAATTAGGAGAAATTCACTCCTCTGTTCTGCGAAATCCTATGATGATGTTGTCCTCAGCGCGTCTTCACTGCGTCGATGCTCTCTGCCTATTCCTGTCCACGAAGATGTCTTCAGTAATTCTTCTGCCACGTTCTCAACAAGTCCTCTTCTGCGACGATGCTCTTGCAAATTCCTCTCTTCTAATATATCAGCTGTTTCGGAATTTAATGCCTTCGCGTACGCACAAAAATGTTCGTTGCACTAACTGTTCGGTCTATTTCACTAATAGAAACAAATATCGGTGTATTGAAACTAATTGTTTTTAATTTTGTTTCCCTAATTATCGCTCACATGCGAAGATTTGATCGGTTGCGAAATGATTACTGTTTTTTTAATTGTTTGTTTATGTGTTCGTACACACACACGTTGGCTTGTTACTTTCCACAACGCAAACAATTATCGGCATAACAATAATGTTTGTTTCTATTTTTCGCTTCTTCCGCATTGAGACGTGAGCTTTACCGGGAACGAATGTAAACTCGGGCGTCTGGTGTCATCGGTCATATATATAAACACCGACCAGACACTCACTTTTCTATTATTGATTTTTCGTTTGTCGTTCTTCAGAACTTGAAAATTTATAGCGTCATCCGACAATTCATAATCGTTGCAATGGTGATCATTCGATAATGTATAATTTCTAATTTACTTTTTAAAATTCTCGCAAATCCAAATATCCAATCTAAAATTTAATGCCATATTCATTATCCTGATAATTTCCGCTTCCAATGAAATATCGCACGTCCTTCTACATCATATTTGAGGTTTTCATTGTAATTACGAATTTTAATCATTATATTATTAATTATTAATTGTGCCCTAGTGATTCACAATATTAACTAAAAAGCACTACCTAATTAATTACCTAACTCGATAACTATCTTACTAAACCTATTCTCTGTTAATTTAAATAAAACTATCAACAAAATGCCTAAATAACTATAAAATTAACTAATAAATATCATCACAATATACATCCATATTAATTTTCATCAAAAGTGGAGATAATCGAGCGGGGAATATTTTCAAAACTGATCCACTTGACATGGAATGACCCATTAGTAATATTTGACCAAGCTACCAATACAAGTCTGCTAAAGTTAATTTGCAGTTTCTAAATCAAAAACCTTCCATAGTAATTCCACCTGAAATTTAATACATTGGAAAGAAACTATTCAATACAATCGTGTTAACAAGAGGAGGCTTAGAACACACACAGAGAGCGCATAAAGTATGAAGACCTGGCTTTATTTTTTCCCATGTATAAATTTTTGAAAAATGCTTCAACGGGTTAAACTGATTTTTTTCCAAACAAATATTTTCAGACCGTTTTCATTTTTCCATCTCTCTCCGTTTTGAAGCTACGATGTCAGACCCATTTTTTTTAAATTACAACCTATTTTTTTATTATTGATTTTTATAGTACTTTTTATCGACACACACGAATTGCAGTCCGGCTCAAAAATTTGCATTTTATTACACGCGAATAGCAGTAGAACAATTTTATTGCCCCCTAATGACACACTCGAATTGCAGTCCGAGCCGAAAAGTTCTTAATCCTTTATTCCATTAATACCTTACTTGTTACTTGCGCGTTCCTAGATGCGAATTGCAGTCCAGCCCCCAAAATCCGCAGATATAGACAGGTATAAATATATAACACACACAATTATTAAATGTTATTAAATATATAATGTATTAATTACTACAATATTTTTATTTAAAATTGTAAACTACTAAATTTATAAGATACGCATTTCAAGAAATCAGAGCGACTAATTGCATTACAATGAAATTGTGCAATTTTTGCTGTTATAAATTTCTGACTCTCTAAAACTTCTCTCCTAATTAACCGTTTTTCTGTAATATTACAAGTTGTTATTTTAATATATGTGTCCGTTTGAATTCTTTTCAATGCTTCTACAAATACATATATATATATATATATATATATATATATATATATATATATATATATATATATATATATATATATATATATATATATTTGGATGATACACCACACAATATTGTTTAAATTTCGAATGGAAACTTTCACAGCAGTTGGTGGTCCTGGAAATGTCTGTAGAACATTTTGCCCAAATATAAGGTGGGAAATTCTAATCTTCACTTATGTAAGTATCTGTCAAGTAGTCTGCAAATTGAGTGACTGAGTGACTCTTCCATCAGAAGGCATATCTCGTAACAGTTCGAAAGAGAATATATCACCAACTTCGTCTGGATCCAAAAATGTAAGTCCAAATACGTGATGCAGCCATTTTCCTATCTCAGACCCTGGATCACGATATTCTTTGTAAAGGCCAACTTGGAGAATTTTTCTATACCTATATTACAGATAGAGATTTAGAAAATTATTTCACTAGAAAATTTATTTGTACTTACCAAGATTGTGCTAGGTGGAATCTACATCCTATAATATTTGCTTCTGGAAAAATTGTTGAAACTGCAGAATGTATGCCTTGCTCGAAGTCGATTACAATGAAGTCCGGACGCCACGTAAATCAAAGTTCGTTACATTTTTTAATCAAAATTTGGAACAACTTCATATATGATATTTTCAGTTTGTTCTTTAGTAAACAGTATAAAACTGGAACGTATGTATCATTGGCATATACATGAATGCAAAATAATTGCAGAAAATATTTTGGACAATTATCAAATGTTCCATCCATGTAAAATTTTGTTTGAGCACACATAAATTTTATGTTACTCATGCAAGAAAATACAATTATATCTTCCGCAAGATCATTGACTATTACAAATGGTTCATCTTTGATTGTCCTAATGTCCAATAAATTTAACCTATTTTGGATATCTGAAGACGATTTTGGCACTTTCGGCATCGTTTTTCGCTTCTCTCGTCCAAAGTTGTTCCGAATCAACACCATATCTTTACTGGTTAGTGTATCTAAACACTGTTTTTGGGAGTTCAATTCCCTGTGTATAACTTTGGCACATAAAATCCTCAGCTTTTCTTTTCCCTTGATTACTAACTATTTGTCTGTTTAACACACATTTGTCCAAATGTTCATGTTCGTGTTCACCACTTTTCTTTGAAAAAACTAAATTTGTTTCTGGTCCTAGAGTGTACAATTTTGCATTACACTTGCGTTTAACACAACACCAACAAGTTTCATTCGTACTTTTTAAAACCTTATAATTATAAAACTTATAATTGTCAAACAAAATTAGAGGTTTTCCTCTTTCACTCGTTATCACACGCAGATCCATCTTTAGATGTTTGTGTAAGGGGATAATTGGAGTAACTGATCACTGATCAGATTTAAATATATTGAGAGGAAATGAAGCTGATTTGGCACTGCCCATTTAATGTAAATAAATATTTTCATTGGTCCACGTAATGGACAATGCATTGTCATTATTTCCCTTATTTCTTAAAATGCGAATTCAAGGGATTAATGCCCGATTGCACCGTATGCGTTAAGGATACTTAAAATTTTAAGGTTCCTTAACGGACGAAAAACCATTGCACCGCCATCTTAATTCTCCCGACTCCGGCGGAATAACTTATTTAACGGTTAAGGGTATTATGAGCAGTGGATGTGTATAAAATATTACTTAATTTTAACTACATTAGCCTTTATACTGATTTTAAGATAACTAACGAACTTATAATTACAATTCGAGTGTTGAATACCTTGACTATGATTGCAATTGTTGTTAAAGCAATATTGTGAATAATTTGGTGTTTGTAGGTTAGTTTGTGTTGAATTTTGATACAGGATAATCGGGTCTATTGCGTATCAAAAAACGTTAGCAGTAACGTGTACGTTACTTGAGAGCATCACATTCGAAAGTCAGATAGAGATATGTCATAAATGCATTTGATATTCGAATGTGATACTGTCAAGTAACGTACACGTTACTACTCAAGTTTTTTGATACGCAATACAACAAATTGTGTGATTCGATTGAATTCAATTGAAACTTTAATACAAATAAATTACTTCTACATTCGTATATTATTCGGCATTGGTGCTTGATACATCTGCATTTCCTCTACAATTATGACATAAAATTAATTTTGTTGAAATTGAATAACATTTAAAATCAAGATAATCTGGACATTCTGGAATCCAAATTCATCGGATTTCCTTGTTTAGTTTATTTGAGAACGGATTAATTTAACAATTTGGACGACCTAAGTTTTTATAGACAGAGAGGAATCGAGGTAAAACATATCGTTGACAACTGTTTTGTGTTAAATTTTATCCGAGTGAATATAGCAGTTATTAAAATTCCCTAGAATGCTGAACGCTAAGGTCCCTTTACTAAGGAATCTGATGTCTTGTACGGTGCAACAGAAAGTTAATTTTAAGGATCCTTAAAATTTAAACTTACTTAACTAAGGGTCCTTAAAACTACAAACGGTGCAATCGGCCATAAGAACCCTACGGACTGGCCTTATACCTGGCCGGCTCGGACTGCAATTCGAGGGGGGATTTTGGGGACTGGACTGCAATTCGCGTCTAGGATTAAGGATCCCCTACTTAAGCACAGGTAACATGAATTAACCGGACTGCAATTCGAGTGCGCCCCTTTTTATTATGTTTTCAACAACATGACATTTTCAACATGTAACATTTGAAAAAAAAAATGAGAAAAAGTGCGGTTAAGTAAAACTATTAAATTATTATTTCAATGTGCGGAATGCATCTAGTTATGCATTGTAGAATGCATTCTAGAATGCATTGTAGCTGATTAATTGCAACTATATTATCGCGAAATGTATGTACACGACTATAAAAAAAATCCAAACTATGCACCAGATCCTCGTAAAACGTGAATATCTCTAACGACATCCAAAAATAAAACTTGTTTTATGCGTACTTTCCTCTTTGCGTCATGCCTTTTATCCTGAGCGGTACATCTAAAGAGAATTTACAGAAACGATGCGTTACTATGACATAAAGCAAGTCTGAAATGTCTAACAATCGTCTCATTACGTTGCCAACAACTACATGCGTTCGAGAATTATTTCAACTTTGAAGTATTTATTCTTCATAATACAGGCGATTAAAATATTACTAGAGTAAATTTTATCTTTAGATGTTACAAAAATGTTGCTTGTAGTGATGATGCAATGAAGTTTCATAAGCACGTATGTTGATATTGTGCACGTCGGTTAATGAGAATAAAATGTGTGTATGCATGTTGTCTGGTCCGGAAAAAGGTGAAAATGAGGGCAGAGAGATAAAATGGATCTGTAAACAAGCAATGAAGCAACGATTAATTTAAATTTAGTCTACGAATATATTTGTTTGCCTCACTTTGTACACAGGGGGAGTTAACAAAGCGATAGACTACACTTCGAACTATACAGAGAGCGCATAAAGTATTAAGACCTGGCTTTATTTTCCCCTGTATAAATTTTCGAAAGATGCTTCAACAGGTCAACATGATTTTGTTTCAAACAAGTATTTTGAGATAATTTTCATTTTTCCATCTCTCTCCGTTTTGAAGTAATGACGTCAGAGCCATTTTTTTAATGACAACCTATAGTGTTTTTTTATTGATTTTGATAGTACTTTTTATTAGGTTTTCAACAACATGACATTTTCAATATGTAACATTTGAAAAAAATTGAGAAAAAGTGCGTTATAGTAAAACTATTAAATTATTACTTCAATGTGCAGAATCTATCTAGCTACCATTCAAAACAACGTTAGTTAAAACAAAATTAGGAAAACTGGCTTGGATTTTAAATATTGGAATAAAACAAAATTGATTAACCTGAAAAACAATCTAGTACAATTATGTGAAACAAATTATTTCCTACTCACAGTCAGATTGGCGTTTCGTTCGATTCATCGTGTCACAAGTTAATTTCAAAATGGTTCGACGTTTTTCGGAGGCAGAAACAATTGAAATTCTTATGATTAGAGGTTGTGGTGATAGAATACGTACCTCTGAAGAAGTGTGCATTTATTTTAATAATAAATATCCGCTTCGAGAACCTCTTCTGAAAACGTATGTTAGTGCAATCATACGAAAGTATGAGCAGTTGGGGCATATTAGAGATCGCCCGAAAAGTGGACGACCGTCAGTTCCGAAAGATGTTAAGCTAAATGTGCTGTTATAGTAAGCGGCAAATAGTAAGCTTTCACAAACATCTGTTTTGAAATTTTTAAAACGGCAGAAATGGCATCCTTGCAAAGTAAATTTAGTCCGCGAACTGAACGAAGATGATTTTGACCGTAGGGTTCAGTTATACGAATAAATGATGAATCTCTGTAATGTCGATGAAAGGTTTGCTACCAGAATTGTATTTAGTGATGAAGCAACTTTTTTATTTGAATGGAACGGTGAATAAACAAAATTGTCGCTTAGGTCCGAGCGCAACCCTCAGTAGATGATGGAAGCCCATACCCAATTTCCGGAAAAATTAAACGTTTGGGCAGGAATAGCAGGTGATATTATTATTGGGCCATTCTTCATTGATGGCTTGTTGACAGGCCAAACATATTTGGAGCTATTGAGAGATTACCTCGTTCCAGCTTTGGCCCTTCTATTCCCAAATCAACATGATCGTGACATTCCAAATGAAGACTTATGGTTCAAACAAGATGGGGCTCCACCCTATTATAGCCGAATGGTACGCGACTATCTCAACGGAGTCTTCCAAGGCATGTGGATTGGCAGAAGGGGTTTTATTGAACGGCCAGCGCGTTCCCCTGACCTAGCCCCTTTAGATTTTTTCTTATGGGGTTACATCAAAAGAAAAGTATACTTTAATCGGCCAACCACAATTGAACAATAGGGTCTTCCTGAAAAAAAAAAATAATATAACCTTTTTGTGTCTTAACGTAAAGTTTATAACCTGTAATTAAACATCCCACAGAGAAAACGTTTGGTTTTCATTGTAACTTATCAACAAACAACATACAATATCGTAAAACTTACACATTTTGTCACGTGACCGACGAAACGCTGTTATTGGCCGAGCGGCACTGTGACGTCTTTGCGCATGTTGGCGATCGGGAGTCAGTGCATAAGGGATAGGAATCGTGGATTAATACGACTTAGAATCCAGTCTGACATAAAATAAGTTCTGATGGGTTAGTAAAGGGACAGCCAGATAATCTGATAGAAGTTCACGTGTTAATGGTTCCCAACTTTTTCTCAAAAAGTGAATTTTTCAACGTAGCCGAAACGCGTGGAGTCGCATATAATTTTCCAAATCCTCTTCCAGCTGTAAGAACAAATAAAATACTGTTTAAACTTTGCAATATATCCTACATCTCATACGAATTGGTAATGCTGATTTCAAAATTTGTACTTATTAATCATCTAATCAAATTTATAAAATCAACAGTTTGCTACAAATATTGTTTCAACATGTTTTTTAGTTTTAACTAAACGTTTGTGTAAGAACATATTGTACAAAATCTCACAGTACTTTAAAAAAGTAATAATGATATGGAAGGTATTGTTTTAGAATGGAACCCACAAAACTATTTTGAGGTTATGTTATTACTAATGTATATATATAATCGGAAATCCCCTTGAATACCCATTACTAATGATGATAGTTAATTATATATATTTATCGAATTTCGTCGATAATTTATTGAAAAATTATGTACTTACATTAAAAAGGTCTTCACAAAAATAGTGAGACGTCAAAGTGACACTCGCGGAATCACTTCGGACTTGTTGTAACCCCCTTTTCCGTACATCCCCTGTTGGGACGTTTATAAACAACTTATTTGGTTCGCATTTACTGCTGCTATCACATCCAGGCACAATGCAATACTTATTCGTCCTTTTTTTCGTAAAACCGACGTTTTCTTTCTGTCGCTCCATTGTAAGCAATGCTACAGCTGAGCGCCACGTGCGTTGTGACGTCACAGCAACATGGCGGGCTTTCGGGACTTTTTCAAACGCCGTTAATTTTAAAATCGTGTTTGCTAATTACAACGATTTGTCTCAGCACAAAAATTAGTGCCAAGGATGTTTTTAATGTGTCTAGAGTTCAGTTTCAAGGTTTTTGAAAAGTCGCGGAAGACCCTATTGAAAGAACGGATCGAAGTCGAAATGAGACAAATACAGCCAGAAGTTCTACTCAATGTCTGTGCGGCCTTTCGACATCAATTGGCACACTGTCAAGAACAAAATGGTCAACAATTTGAACATCTAATTTGCTTTTTTTCCATAACCAATATTTGGTCGTTATTTTAATTATTTTTGTGACTTCATATTATTTTAAAACTTATCTTAAAACAAGTCATTCGTATTTTTTTTTTCGATAAAAATTTCTTTTGGTTTTTCTGTTCTTATTTTTGTAATTGATGATATTGTAATAAGAATGATTTTCGGGTTAATCAATTTTGTTTTATTCCAATATTTAAAATCCAAGCCTGTTTTCCTAATTTTGTTTTAACTGACGTTGTTTTGAATGGTAACTAGATGCATTCTGCACATTGAAGTAATAATTTAATAGTTTTACGTTAAGGCTCTTTTTCTCTAAGTTTTTGTATTAAAAAAAAATATTCCCCCCAACCGGAAGTCAATATCATTTAATCAAACTATTTTTATATTATTAGTCTATAATCAATTAGAATTGCTTTATTGAATAGTGGTACAAATTCATTTTGAGAACAACTATGTGTGTGGGTGTGTGTATGTAATTCTGCACACGTTTAATCCTTTTCATCTTCGTCACATGGAAGCCTTCCGACTCGAATTTCTGAATTCCTCTCCATGGTATTTGGAAAGATGAATGCCCAACATATCAGTCATTCCGTCAGGAGAAAGAGTTTTGAAGCGATGTCGGTCGTGACTTGAAATTCCACCCACGCGGTCACCTCGCTGCATAGTTTTGGACCGCGAGTCCTAGGAATATTTAGCAGTCTCGGGTGTCGAAACGATGATCGCCTTCTAGATGGGGGGACACACGCTTCGGTTGGAATTATTACGCAACTGGATTATGACGGTGAGTGACGCGTTTAATATGCCGAAGGATCGTGGCTGACCTGCGAAGGCTGGATGACGGTCAGGAATGCCATGATTATGGATAGCGCCCGTACAAATATAATGGGTTGGGAGGAGGATTCGGATAATGGAGGAATTTTCATTGTATTTACATCAAGGGATCAATAGTGATGATAGGGTGCAATAAATTGCTGGAATGATTGTGATGAATGGGCTGTTTCGTGAGCTATTTATCAATTATTTGATATTCCCGTCTGCGTCGTGGTAATTACGATAAATACTGTTTAGAGTACTCCGAAGACATATATTCAATTGGGGGTGCCACAGAATAGACATATTGCTTTTTTTTGCTCCTCATAACTCTACAAAGGAGAAAAAGTAAAAGAAGAGATAGAAGAGTTCCTAACAAGAGAACTAAAAGTAGAAATAAAAATAAAAAGCACATACAAAATAAACAAATACCTAAATCGAGACATGGTACTAGCAGAAGTGGAATCGTGGGAGATGAAAAAAGAAATCATGAAAGCCAAGCACAAAATAAAACATACCAGAATATACATAGAAAATGATTTAACGTTGGAAGAAATAACGGTGCAAAGAGAAATTAGAAACATAGCGAAGGAAGAAAAAGACAAAGGAAATGAAGTACGAGGTGTGGCCATTAAATAACGAGACTGACACTGTAAAAAAAAAAAATTAAATTTATTTATATAAATTAGTTATCCCCTTCAATATACACCCCTCCACGATCCCTACACTTCTCCATACGAATTTTCCACTAATCGAAACAGTGCTGGAAGTCTTCATTCGTCAGCTCTTTCATGACGTTTGCCGCTTTTTTTTAACTTCTTCAACGCTGTCGAAACGTGTCCCTTTTAACGCGGATTTGATCTTGGGGAACAGGTAAAAGTCACATGGAGTCAGGTCAGGTGAATAAGGCGGGTGGTCCAACACCGGGATGCTGTGCTTCGCGAGAAATGATTTAACTGACAATGCAGTGTGAGCAGGTGCATTGTCTTGATGCAGCACCCATGATTTATTTTTCCATAATTCGGGTCTTTTTTTACGAATTCTTTCTCGCAGTGAGCAAGGATTTGAAGGTAGTAAGTATACCTGATTGATATTTTGACCTTCTGAAACCCAGTGAAGTAATTTTTTCGACGTTTTTGTCTGTTTTTGATGTAACAGGACGACCTGGGCGGGCATCATCTTCAACGTCCTCTCGGCCGTCTTTAAAACGTTTATACCACTCAAAAACACGTGAACGGGATAAACATCCGTTGCCATACACTTTATTTGATAACTCATCAATTTCTTTAGCCTTTTGTCCAAGTTTCATATGGAATTTTATGACAACTCTCTGTTCAATAATATTAGTTAACATTTTTCCGGAAAATTATAAAAACATAAGTTATGAAAATAAATGCCACGTGCAGACAAATCTATTTACTGAAATGCAGTTTACGGCAGCCGATAAAGGGGGTTTTACACTAAAGAATGGTGTGCCGTACAACCTTTTGACATGCACAGTTCGTCTGTAATCACAAGTCTCGTTATTTAATAGCCACACCTCGTATATAGAGATTTTAGCACTTTCTGTATTCTCAATAACAAATAAATGCTATCACATGCAAAACCACTCCAATTTTTCACTAGATCGTTTGGACATTCACAAATATCTCCGCGATTGTGCCAATAAATCATCAGTGCACACGTTTGCCGTTTTCCTCAAACAAAAATAATTCTGTGAAATCTGGCGTCGATTTCGCTGACTCTATTCCAGGCATCGACAAACAAACGTCCTACGTCCTTCGACTCACATTGGAGCCGATATTTTTTTATTCCTCATTATTAGAAACGCTAAACGTAAATGTTATCGTAGTTGGCACGATCTAGAATGTAGCGGTAACACGAAATTTAAACAGATTCCAAACAAATTAAAAACTACGAAGTTTGCTTTAGCATAATTTCATAAGTTTCGCTTAAATTACACCATGTGAAAGAGTGTTATTACATTGCATAACTAAAAATTTCTAAAACCATTTATAATATTTACTTACAAGATTATCTACAGTTGAGAGCGTAGTGTATGGCATGAATAATATACATTTTATTTGAACGTCTCGATATATTTTAATTAATCGGTATCTATCAATTGAATATTGTTGAAATATTGTAGTGTTAAGTGACACTCCATTATAATATCCCTAACAAGTATGTCCACTACGAATACGTTATTACAAATACAATACAATATTACAATGGATCTACAAAAATTTACATAATTTTATAAATTTGAATACTTGTAATAATAAAGTGGATATATATATATATATATATATATATATATATATATATATATATATATATATATATATATATATATATATATATATATATATATATATATAATGTATGAAATAAAGTTACGCACTTTTTAAAAAATTTCAAAATTGTTTTTTATTGTTCACGACAATTGTTTCGCCACACTCTGGCTTCTTCAGGTGAAGAAATGATACATAAACTGTGTACAATTTGCTTAAGTAGTGTATTGATGGGGGTGGGGGGTAGCTATTAACAAGTTTTAAAAATATTGAGGAGCGGTGAATGACTGACGTCCGTTTGGTCGTTAAGTAGGAGGCCGCTTAATTTCCTTTTGTTGATTTCCAGGCTTTCCAGGTGGTTAAGTGTCCTTCCTGTTTCTTCTTGATGGAGTATTTGGAATTTGGGGTCGAACGAATGTCCTTCCTCTCGTAGGTGGTTCGCGTAGGTGGAAGAATTTTTATGATTAGTGAAACATTTTTGATGTTCCTCGATCCTTTCTGAGAAGGCACGACCTGTTTGCCCTACGTAAATCATTGGGCAGTCCCCACACGTCAACATGTAAACCCCGCTGCGGTCAGTTTTGATAATTGGACTTTTGTTATTTTTTATTATTCTACCTAGGTTGTTGTTTGTTTTAAACGATAATATCGCTCAAAATTACCTAAAATTTAACGACCAATTCTACTCCCAACCGGACGGATTAGCAATGGGGAACCCATTAAGCCCCTTAATGGCAGAACTATTTATGAAAAACATCGAGACACAAATTTCTAAATCAACGGCTTTTAAGAACTGCCTATACTGGTATCGCTATGTGGATGATGTAATAGTGGCGTTTACAGGAACAAACAGACAACTAGATTCATTCCTTATTCTTTTAAAAAACTTACATAAAAATATTCAGTTCACCATGGAGTTAGAAACAGATAACAAGATTAATTTTCTTGACTTAACAATATAAAAATTAACAACAAACATGACTTCGCAATCTACAGGAAACCAACACACACTGACAACACCATCCACAATGACTCATTTCACCCAAAATCACAAAAAATGTCAGCATATAATTTCATGATACATAGATTACTAACCATCCCAATGACGGAACTCAATTATATACAAGAACTGAACATAATTAAACAAATTGCCGGAAAAAATGGATTTCACGAAAACCTCATTGATACCATATTAAAAACTAAAATTAAACAACGAACTACAAACTTAATATACCCACGAGGAAAAGATAATAATCATATGAAGTATGCCTCCATCACGTATTCAGGATCCTCATCCTTAAAAATTGCAAACATCCTGAAAAAGAAAAATGTGAAAGTCTCGTTTAAAACAAACAACAACCTAGGTAGAATAATAAAAAATAACAAAAGTCCAATTATCAAAACTGACCGCAGCGGGGTTTACATGTTGACGTGTGGGGACTGCCCAATGATTTACGTAGGGCAAACAGGTCGTGCCTTCTCAGAAAGGATCGAGGAACATCAAAAATGTTTCACTAATAATAAAAATTCTTCCACGTACGCGAACCACCTACGAGAGGAAGGACATTCGTTCGACCCCAAATTCCAAATACTCCATCAAGAAGAAAAAGGAAGGAAACTTAACCACCTGGAAAGCCTGAAAATCAACAAAAGGAAATTAAGCGGCCTCCTACTTAACGACCAAACGGACGTCAATCATTCACCGCTCCTCAATATTTTTAAAACTTGTTAATAGCTACCCCCACCCCCATCAATACACTACTTAAGCAAATTGTACACAGTTTATGTATCATTTCTTCACCTGAAGAAGCCACAGTGTGGCGAAACAATTGTCGTGAACAATAAAAAACAATTTTTAAAATTTTTAAAAGGTGCGTAACTTTATTTCATACATTAGTATATATATATATATATATATATATAAAATGGATATGGAACGCCATTTTACTATTTATTCAACAAAATCTTCATGTGTAAAATTAAATAAGTGTCATTTAAATTACATTACAATTACACGCAATAATGTATAAATCAATTTTCCAATTATCTAAAACGTAATTTATATATATTTCAATTTAAATTGCATTGCTTTTAATTATAAATAGACTTCTTAGGTTATAAACCGGACATGTTGTAAACAATGTTCATATATTTTTTTTATTTGTTTCATTGGAACACGCAGTTTTCTATACACATGTTAAAAGGTTTGTTTTATATGAAACTCAATTAAAATGGAAGATATTTTTGAGGAACTTGTAAAATATCTGCAATGAATTTATGCTAGCTCTCATTATTTTATACATTCATTAAAATTGTACTTAGGTTTAATGCGAGAACAATAAATTTCGAACATTCGATTGTTATCAATTGAATTTAAATGAAATCGTTTTTTGAGGAAAATAATAATTTCCCAAAATTTTTGTTTCAATTAGACGATTAAAACAATATTCATAATTTCTCTAGTGAATGAATCATTTTTTTTTACTAGTACTATTTCAAAGTTTAATTGTTTACATGAACACTTCAAAACGTAATCATTCTTTTTGGATGGCGGGGCAATAAACAGAACAATGTTCTACAAAAAAGTGAAAAACACACCTATACCTAAAATGCATGGTGTGACAGTTGTTTTTTTTATATTTAAATATTTTTTTTTATTTTTAAATTTTCTATAAAGAAATTTTTGAAATAACTGTCAAATCACTCATTTTAGGGATCGGTTTGTTTTACACTTTTTTGCTAAATATTGTTCTGTCTATTGCTCCGCCATACAACAAGTATGTAATTTTATTTAAAAAATAATGACGCTTATGACGCTTTGTAGTGTTCCTGTAAACAATTAGACTTTATGTAATCCATTATTTATTCGTACTTACTCGTAAATAATGTGGTGTTTTGTGTATGAGTGTTTGTGTTGTTTTAATGTTAAAAAGCTTAAAAGTAAGTAAGTAAGTAAGTATAATAGTAAGTACTATTATACAAATTTCATATCATATGAGATTTTTTTTATTATTGATTTGTCGGAATTTACAGAAATCACGCAAGATATCAATGATTTGTTTTGCGTGTTAGTTTTAGACTGCATAATTTGATGGAAATCGATTTTCCAAAGAAACTCGAAATTTATTAAATATCAATTCACCTCATTTAGGCCACTCAAATGGAACACATACAGGGCTTTTGTAGAACTAAAACTAAAACTGAGAAGGTGTGGATTCATGTTTTTAGAAGCTATTTAAATAAAATTATCATTTAAAAATATTTCGCCTAAAGAGCACGTTGCATCAAAAACGTAAAAAGTTTTCAGTGATATAACATTTTGTAAAATAATAAAAATCGGTCAATGTAATAAATTTGTATAATAGTAAGTACTTTTAAGCTTTTAACATTAAAACAACACAGACACTCATACACAAAACACAATATATTTAAAGCAATAATTACATTTTAACTTAGGTACCTAATTACAATAAGTTACTTATTGTAGAAAGCCTCTGACGTGCCCAAAAATGCCGAAACTAGTTAAGTATAAATAAAAACCCCTGAAGATATAAGAAATTTGAAGAACCATAATAGGGTCTTCCTGAAAAAAATAATATGATCTTTTTGTGTCTTAACGTAAAGTTTATAACCTGTAATTAAACATCCCACAGAGGAAACGTTTGGTTTTCGTTGTAACTTGTCAACAAACATCTTACAATATCGTAAAACTTACACATTTTGTCACGTGACCGACGAAACGCTGTTATTGGCCGAGCGGCACTGTGACATCATTACGCATGTTGGCGATCGGGAGTCAGTGCATAAGTGAAAGGAATCATGGATTAATTCGACTTAGAATCCAGTCTGACATAAAATAAGTTCTGATGGGTTAGTAATGGGACAGCCAGATAATCTGCTAGAAGTTCACGTGTTAATGATTCCCGACTTTTTCTCAAAAAGTGAATTTTTCAACGTACCCGAAACGCGTGGACTCGCATATAATTTTTCAAATCCTCTTCCAGCTGTAAGAACAAATAAAACACTGTATAAACTTTGCAATATATTCTTCATCTCATACGAATTGGTAATGCTGATTTCAAAATTTGTAATTATTAATCATCTTAACAAATTTCTAAAATCAGCAGTTTGCTACAAATATTGTTTAAACATGTTGTTTAGTTTTAACTAAACGTTTGTGTAAAAACATATTGTACAAAATCTCACAGTACTTTTAAAAAGTAATACTGATATGGAAAGTATTGTTTTAGAATGGAACCCACAAAACTATTTTGAGGTTATGTTATTACTAATGTATATATATATATATATATATATATATATATATATATATATATATATATATATATAATCGGAAATCCCCTTGAATACCCATTACTGATGATGATAGTTAATTATATATATTTATCGAATTTCGTCGATAATTTATTGAAAATTATGTACTTACATTAGAATGGTCTTCACAAAAATAGTGGGAAGTCAAAGTGACACTCGCTGAATCACTTCGGACTTGTTGTAACCCCTTTTTTCGTATATTCCCTGTTGGGACGTTTATAAACAACTTATTTCGTTCGCATTTACTGCTGCTATCACATCCAGGCACAATGCAATACTTATTCGACCCTTTTTTCATAAACCGACGTTTTCTTTCTGTCGCTCCATTGTAAGCAATGCTATAGCTGAGCGCTAACGTGCGTTGTGACGTCACAGCAACATGGCGGGCTTTCGGGACCTTTTCAAACACCGTTAATTTTAAAATCGTGTTTGCTAATTACAACGATTTGTCTCAACACGAAAATTAGTGCCAATGATGTTTTTAATGTGTCTAGAGTTCAGTTTCAACGTTTTTGAAAAATCCCGGAAGACCCTATTGTGCGTTTTTTTTTCTTCCAATTTTAATTTCATCGGGAACTCCATAAACTATCAACCAACATCTTTCGTGGGACACTCTGGTACACTCTGAATACTTTTTACTTTGATGATAATCTTTAATGAAGCTACGCTTTTATATTTTAGCTCGGAACAATGTGATAATACACCGGAAATGGGAAGTAACGAAAAGATATTCAACAATGCATGGGTTGATGATCAAGAATTTCGAGAGTGAGTAAAGCTCATTTGGATAACTAGGATGTTTTTTTGCTGAAACTGTAGTACTTACGGCGATGATTTTTTAATGAGGCATTTTGATAATACTATCAAACATCATCGTGAATTTCTTGTCAAATTATTTGTACAAAACGTACACCAAATTCATGTAAATTTAGCGATTTATATCTTAAACAAGCCAATTGTGCCGAGATTTAATAGTTCTGATAGTTTGACAGTTAATCTCGTCGTTGATCATTTAGGACCGTATTCTAGAAATATGTCATTAAAAAAATCATCGATGTAAGTACTAGTGTTGGCAAAAAAATCCATGTACCTCGTACCTCGATAAACTGAAATATTACCCTAATTTGTTAGTGTATAAATGATAATAATATACAGGGTGTCCAAGATAAAGATCAACAGCATGGGGATCTCGGAAACCGTTACAAAGGTGGTTAAATTACAAAAAAAGCGCAATTTAGTGGTCAATAATATTCTGTTGAGAAAACTAGATAATTCCGCTTACTTCCGAAGATATTCGACAAAATCCAAAGTTTTACTATATCGTTTTTATGTTTTTCTGAAGTTATTTGAAAAGGTATAAAAAACAAAGGCACTTTTTCACTGCCACTTTTTTAGCTCTACAAAACTGCGTTTATAAATTTTCAGTACAAAGTCGAAGAAACCATCATCAACTTTATTTTTTTATATGGCCCGTAAATAAAGTACACCCTGTATTAAATGGCGTTTCCTATTACGAAATCAACGAATTATATCACAGTATGATTTTTCATGTTATTTATGTAATAATTTTGGTCTTTGTCGCCATTAAATGAACAGAACACATCAGAACAGGTACAGACAGAACAGGTCTCAGGTCCTCAGGTCACAGGTCACAGTAAAAAAAAAAAGGTTGGTTCAAAATCGCTATAATGTTTGAATGTTTAACAACTATTCTTGCTAAATTATTTTCATTTACTATTTTGGTATCTATTCTGGGTTAAAATTGGATAATAATTTGTTTTCTTCGTCGTCATTATTTCAACGCCTACTACAAGAAAATGTTTCAAATGTACCTTTTTCTGAATAGAAACATTAGAAACCATACTATAATATCCTCGACACCCTCAGGGTACAAGAGGACCGGATTATGTATGTATATACTATGATATAAATAGTTGAATTCGTAATAGGAAATGCTATCTAATACACGGTGTACATTTTTTACGGGCCATATAAAAAAATAAAGTTCATGATGGTTTCTTCGCAACGAAACTTTGTACTGAAAATTTGTAAACGCTGTATTGCATTGCTATTTTGTGGTATACATAGATAACAAACAAACTATTTTTATTGAAAAAACTTATGAAGGATAATGAAGCATGGTCCATGATGTTGCCCCAACTAGTGACGTTCTACAAAATCCTGTCAAAAATTTTGACAGAAATAGTTTGTGGCACTGTCTGACGAAATAAGAAATTTATAGAGCCAGATTTTATCTTGGCAACACAAGCAAAATAAAAAATAATGTAGTTGAAAATGTCCGTAAGAGAGATGAACAAAAACGTAGAAATCACATATAACTTTGATATTATTCAATTTTTTGTCATTTTTTTTAAATCAGTATTTTTTGGCCAATAAAAATTATTTATGTATTTTATTACCTTATTATCTATTATTTATTTGTTTATATATTTTAATGATCAAAATAAAAAATGTTAAAGACAATTTTTAATACCGATGTTAATTGTATACTTGTATGCAAATTATACTTGAATAAATAATTATATAAATTGATCATTCTAAATGTGAATTTAATAAATATTATTTCTTCCTCAAATTGTGACTGTTCATATTAGTATAGTATGTATTATCCTATTTCGTTTCATTAACATACAATTAAAATATTTGTATTCTTTGAATGATCCAAATGCATGATTTAAATATTATATTCGTAAAGCATAAATTGGATCACTAACGCGACAACAATTTGGCAGCAGTTATCTTTACGACCCTACCATAAAAAATGCAGTCTTCCGAATTTAATTCTCGGCGCATGCGTTCTTCTCTGTCCATCAGAGTGATTAAAAGAGAGGCGAGATATTTTAACAGATTCGATAGTTGGACCAAGGACGATGATGAGGCACGTCGCATCCTTGCTATGGCCCACAGAATTCCCCGCCTTAAGACGTTTGATTTAATATTACGTTTCATTTTTAATACTCTTGCAATAAATGGCACTTTATTTAAATTAAACTTTGTTAAAAACGTACTTCGTTTTTACCACACTTGAAATGAAATCATATTTTCTTTTTAAAACTGAATTTATTAGCATTCAATTTCATCGATAGGTTTATTAAAATGAGAGATGCTTTAATATTGTACATTAATTTAAATTGAACATTCATTCACAACACACGCGCATTCAAATTCAATATGCATTTAAATGCAACATCAATTATTTATGCAACACATTTAAATTCGATGTCATTATTTTTGTACACGAACATAATTTTAATAGGAAGCTTTGGTACACCACATACAGATGGCGCACCGGTTGCCATGCGCGGCTAACTTTTGTTTCATCAGGAATTAAACAAAAGACCTCCTGCTTCTGTTTAAACACCCCTTATGAGTGTGTATTTTCAAAACACAATACCAAAATATGCACGAAATGTATGCAAGATCATATCTGGCATGAATAATCGACGTATGTGCGCATGGTGGCGCCCTCTGTGCGAGGACCAACGAAGCATTCTATTACCATTATGTACAGGCGTCAATTTAATTGTATTGAATTTTAATGTGTTGCATTTTAATTCGTGTTCAATTTTATATTATGTAATTTTAATTGAAATGTCGATGCAATGACTCTCTCGTCGCCTAAATTTATCAAAATAATACAGTAGCAAATAAATCATGTGTCATTTTATTCCATGTATGAATGAAATAGAAGGTGATTTAAATTTAGTTATTGAAAACAAATAATGTAATTTCTATTTAAAGTGCTAAATATATGGCCATCATTTTATTTAGTGTTTCATATGAATTACAAATCGTTATAATTCAAGTATAAACAAAAAATGAACAACATTTTAAATCAAATGTCTCAACCATTCATGTCAAGTTAAATTTTAATCCTGCAATAATACAAATGTTCCAAAATAATTCTTGCAATATTGAAATTAAAATATCATAAAATTGAGGGTTGATTTAATCCGTGAACCATAAAAACTACCCGTTAAAGCGGAAAGTCCTTTAGTTATTTCTTTTATCCCAATTTATTACTAATAATAAAAATATCTGTGAAAACATGTTCCTCTAATCCAGGGGTCTCCAAACTTTTTAGCCCGAGGGCCACACTGACTCCTCCACTAACTCCCAAGGGCCAAGCCTTAGGTAGCTCATCATATCAACGTACTGTAGTTTTGAATTACCAGCAAATTTTCGTTCAGGAAGCCTACGGTTAACTTTCGTGTGGCTCTTGAAATTGCAAAACGTGGAAAACCATTCACCGATGGAGAAATGATCAAAGAATGCATAATTGCAGCAGCCGAAGAAATGTGCCCTGAAAAGCTAATTTTTTTAAAAACTGTCAGTATGTCAGCAAACACTGTGGCTCGAAGGGTAGAAAACATCGCTGAAAATATATCCTCTCAACTGTTCGACAAAAATGGACATGTTGAGTGGTTTTCTTTGGCCTTGGATGAGTCAACGGATGTGTCAGATACTGCTCAGGTGTTGATTTATATTCGAGGAGTAGATAAAAGCTATGAAGTGCATGAAGAACTTCTTGATATGTATAGTATTCATGGCACAACTACTGGTACAGATATTTTTAAAGGAGTTGAAATGGCCATTAATCATAAGAACCTTCGATGGAAAAACTTGAAATGTATTACAACTGATGGAGGCAAAAACATGAGTGGGAAAGATAAAGGAGGGGTCGCTCTTGTGTCAAAGGCTGTAGAAAATGACGGTGGTTCAAAACCATTAGTCTTACATTGTATCATTCATCAACAGTCTTTGTGCGGAAAATGTTTGGATATGTCTGAAGTTCTGAAACCAGTCATATCAACTGTTAATTTTATCAGATCTTTTGGGCTGAATCACCGACAATTCCGACAATTTATTGAAGAGATTGGAGAAAATGACTTACCTTATCATACTGCCGTACGTTGGCTTAGTTGTGGGAAAGTCCTTCAGCGCTTTTTTGAACTTCGAGCAGTGATCGAAATTTTTTTGAATGAAAAGCATCGCCCTCTTACTGAATTACAAAACAACGCATGGCTGTGGAAGTTAGCATTCTATGTTGATTTGACAAAACATGTGAACGAACTGAATTTGAGATTGCAAGGAGAAAACCAGCATCTTCCTGATTTATACACTAATATCAAATCATTCCGGAAGAAATTGATACTGTTTCAATCACAACTACGAAGTAAATGTTTTTCACATTTTAAAACATGTGAAATATTCAGCCACACCACTGAGACTGAGTTTCCTATCGATTTTGCAATCGAAACTTTGAGTGCTTTGAAAATAAATTTTGATACTCGTTTCTCGGACTTTGATGCCATTGCGAATCAAATTAAGATTTTTCAGAATCCTTTAGATACTGACATTGAAACCCTAGCCCCGGAACTTCAAATGGAAATGATTGATCTTCAGTGCAGTGATATAATTAAGAACAAATATCAAAACTCATCTTTGTTGGAATTTTATAAGAGTCTTCCACTGACACAATTTGATAATTTGCATAAATTTGCTCGTGGGCTGTTTTCTGTTTTTGGTACTACTTATTTGAGTGAGAAGACCTTCTCCAAAATTAAGTACACAAAAAATGTTTACACATCTAAATTAACTGATGAGCATCTTAAATCTCTTTTAATAATTGGTACAAGTAAAATTAGTCCATAACTACAAACTATTGTCAGTGGAAAATCTCAATTACATAAATCTCATTAGTATTTCATATGTCATTATGCTTGTTATAAGTTATGTTTTTATTTAAAATGTATAAAATGTTAGTTGGATTCATTTACATAATTTGTTAGTTATTATATACTGAAGTTAAATTTTCTGCATATTATACATGTCTTTACTCATTACAATTCTGTGTTTCTTTATCCAACTTATCACAAAAACAATAACAATAAGCCTACAACAATGTTATGAGTAGTTAGCCCATAACCATATCAATGTAGATGTCATATTAATAATTATTCAACATAAAATTAGATTACTTCAGTAAACTAAATTTAATTTGCTATAAAAAATATGTTCTCTAAAAGGAGTTTTCAAGTATGCTAGGTCTCCGCGGGCCGGACAAAATCTGTACGCGGGCCGGATGTGGCCCTCGGGCCGTAGTTTGGAGACCCCTGCTCTAATCAATGAAATCACTGAATATACGATGCATATAATTAATGCCGTCTCGTAAACTCCGGATCTCTTAACAGCAATAATTTGTCACAATATCACGATGTGCATTACAAACCGAACATGCCACTCTTGTCTACTGATTTTTATATCCTTTTAATGCAAACATTGTTACATCTCATGTATACAAAGCAGCCGTCAAGGCTGAGAGCAATTGGAATTCCTTACGGCTAAAAGCGGCCTCTCGCCCAAAAGGAACAATGAGGAACTGATATTATTTTTGTACGCGCCGCTTTTTTTCGATGACGGAGGAATTAGTTCCGTTCCTAGCCGTTGACTCCTTCTAGATTTCAAAAGCATCGATCACAGATACGGTCTAACAGGATACCTTTGTTGTTGCAGATGTTGAGGAGCTGTCGGCGAGGCTGAGCCTGATGGCCGCGAACAGTAACGAGAAGGGCGAGGTGCTGGAGCCCAGTATGGGGCCCATCCACGACAGCAACTACCTCAACAACAGATGCATGTACTTGGAACAACTGCTGCAAGGTAATTATTTTTAGTTGTCCTAGTGAATGTATCTATTTTAGAAACAAAAAACATACATACCCGTCTTTCCAATGTTATCTGCTGAATATACATTAAAAAAAACGTAATATCTGGGCCGAAATTTTGTAAAAACTGTAATTTTTGCAATAATTCAAAACTATTTATATCGCATTCATTTTTTTCTTTGTTTGTTAAAATATTTTCTAATTCGGTGCATAATTTCAACTGATCACTTTCTGAGTACTGAGAAAATTTTGAAATGTCGTACAAAAAATTAAAATTATTTGACTAAGTTGATAATAATTGAAACCTTTCTTGTACGGATTGTATGGTCACATCTAACTATTGAAAAAAAAAATGTACACACAAAATATTGGATTTTAGCAGCATCGTTCACAACTAGATTTTAACTGTAATTACAACAAGGAACAAAAAATGCCCTTGAATTTATATCAAGAATCTTTTTTTTCGAACCATTATGATTTCCTCGCATATTTGCCCCATTGTTGTAACCTTGTCCGCGTAAATCAATAATACTTAAACCATTTTGTTCTCGTGTTGTTAACAAAAAACTTGTTAACCCTTCCCCTGTTGTATCCGTTATTGGACAGAAAGTTAAAAACTATTCTTGGACACAAAAGTCCGTTTGATTTGTATTTAGATTTACAAACCATTCCAGATATTCGGATATCCGATTTCTGAAGTATTGGGATACCCGTACCGTAAACTATTCGGATATCGGATATCCGGATTCTAAACTATTGGGATCTCTGAACCCTAAACTATTCGGATATTCGGAACTTGTCCTATTCGGATATCCGCATTCTAACTATTCCGGATAATTTTCAGTATCCAGGAAAATTATTATAAAATAATCCGGATCAAATGTAATGTATAATATATGTGCATATTATAAAAGTAATCGGAATAAAGATGTAGTGACAGGATCTCGTGAAAGTTTTGTATTTCAATTAAATAATAACTTCTCTCACAAAAAAACATTTATTTTACTTGATATATATATAACAATGAACTTTAACATACAGGATGATTTTTGGAAAAGTATCCACCCAGGGTTTCTCAAAAAATGAGGGCAAAATAAAAAACTCCTGAACCACGTAATTTTTTATTTTGAGGGGGACATATTTTGACGTATTATTGACATGTGTGTCAATTTCCACCAATTTCCCCACCAATACGCACCAACCGAAAATTTCAAATGGGATAACCCACTTTGTGACACCTCATTTCCCCTTCAATATAAAATTTGTTTCGGGAGTTTTTTATTGCGCCCTAATTTTCTAAGAAATCCTGGAAACATATTAAAAAATCACCCTGTATATACAAATTGCAGAAAATTTGATAAAATCTTAAAAATGAAATACTTAATAAAGTAGTATAATAAAATAAACAAAAAAGTAGCAGAAATTTATTCAAATTACAGAATATGTATGTAAATTGTGGAAAATTTATAAAAAAATATCGCAGAAAATATATGCAAATTGCAAACATTTTCATAAAAACTTAATAATAATATACCTACTTTAAAAAGTATAGTAAAATAAATCAAAAATAGCAGAAAAGTTAATCAAATTACAGGAAAGTGTATGTGCCTAATTTTCAGAAAATTTATTGAAAATATTGCAGAAAATTTAATAAGTTATTAATGGAATACTTAATAAAAGTAAATTAAATAAAAAAGTAGCAGAAATTTATTTAAATTACAGAATATGTATGTAAATTGTGGACAATTTATAAAAAATATCGTAGAAAATATATGCAAATTGCAAACATTTTCATAAAAACTTTTAATAAAATACCTACTTAAAAAAGTATAGTAAAATAAATCAAAAATAGCAGAAAAGTTAATCAAATTACAGGAAAGTGTATGTGCCTAATTTTCAGAAAATTTATTGAAAATATTGCAGAAAATTTAATAAGTTATTAATGGAATACTTAATAAAAGTAAATTAAATAAAAAAGTAGCAGAAATTTATTTAAATTACAGAATATGTATGTAAATTGTGGAAAATTTATAAAAAATATCGTAGAAAATATATGCAAATTGCAAACATTTTCATAAAAACTTAATAATAAAATACCTACCTAAAAAGGTATAGTAAAATATATCAAAAGTAGCAGAATAGTTAATCAAATTACAGGAAAATGTATATACCTAATTTGCAGAAAATTTATTGAAAATATTGCAGAAAATTTAATATTTAATAAAAGTATAATAAAATAAATTTAAAATACGCAGAAATTTAATTCAAATACTGAAAATGTATGTAAATTGTGGAAAATTTATTGAAAATAACGCGGAAAATATATGCTAATTGCAGAAAATTTAATAAAAACCCCATCATTTAATAAAAGTGGTTGAAAAATAAACTAAAAACTCACAGAAAACTTACTCAAATTTCAGAAAATGTATGTAATTTGTGGAAAATGTATTGAATATATCGCAGAAAACATACGAAAATTTCAGAAAATCTAATAAAAACAACAGAATTGCAATTGGAACCCGTTTACATGAAAATCCTTAAAATATGGAAAAACTCAATAAAAGGGCAGTGAAACTAAAGAAGCCAAATCCTTTGGAAAATTGCAGAAAATGTAACTATAATATCAAAACATGCATATATTTTTTTATAAGATATACAACATTTCACAAACATTTCGGAAATTTATGATTTGGAAAATTTTCTGCAATGAAAAAAAAATAGTTCAAAAATCCTGAATTTCAATCAGAATATCAAAAGTTTGTAATTGTAAACATTGTACAGCCATCGGAAATTCTAATGTCAGTATGGCGAGAGGAATTTTTCTTTTCCGATAAGCTCTATCATTGTCGGAAGCTTATCGCAGATAAGAGCTTATCGGAAAAGAAAAATATTTCTCACACCGACTCACAATAGAATTTCCAATAACTGTACCTACTTTAGTAAAGCTCGAAAACATAACGAAACCATTATGAAATATCATCATTATTATTTAAATCGAATCTTATGTTGGTATTAAATTTGTTGGATTTTATAATAACTAATACGAGATTCTTGAGAATTTAGTTTTTATAGTGATAAAATGATAAAATAATAATGATAAAATAGCGCAATTTTACATGAAAGTTGAGAGAATTCAGAGAATGATTTAATTATAATTTACAAAAGTAAATTATAATTATCTGTAGTGATACATTAACATTTTGAAATGATTTCAAAACAAGATTATGAAATTTATGATTGATATTGTACGAAATGTTGGCATTTCGCTCAATTGAATCATATAATATCCAATGCATAATTCTTGATAGACATTCGTTTGTTTTGAATGCGATAATATGATATTTTGTGATTTTCAAAAAGTTAATATCAAATTGTATCTTAAAAACTAGCGTATCAATATTAATACAATTTATTGTTGATATTACTTGTAATTGTGTATCGGATATTATACCATTTATTTCAGTTAAATGGTATAATATCCGATACACAATTATTTATATACCTATCCAATGCATAATTCTTGATAGACATTCGTTTTTTTTAATGCGATAATATGATATTTTGTGATTTTCAAAAAGTTAATATCAAATTTTATCTTAAAAACCAGCGTATCAATATTAATATACAATTTATTGTTGATATTACTTGTAATTGTGTATCGGATATTATACCATTTATATCAGTTAAATGGTATAATATCCGATACACAATTCTTGATATACCTACCTACATTGGTGCTTTATGGCGATAATATCATTTTTAGTGATTTTCAAATGGTATTTTTTTAAATCATATCTCAATAACTAGCGTATCAATATTAATACAAAATTTATTATTGATATTGCGGGAAATGTTGGCATTTATTTTAATAAAATTTAAATGATATAATTAGTTCATTGTTTTTTTTTTCTTCAAATTTTGAACATTGATACATTGCGATCGCAATGCTAGTGTCCGTTCTTTTTTGCGAAAAAATTAAATAGTGCTTGCATTATCGGAATTAAGATTCCAAATTATTCGGACTCGATTAATTTGTAAGTTAGCTTAATTTATCATAACACCCATATTAGTTTGTATTTTTGAATGGTTTTAATTTTATTCATCCAATGGAACTTAGTCTATCATTAAATATGCTACTAAAAACCTGCTAATCTGTAAGTATTACCTTAATATATCTTAATAGTTACACCAATTTTGGATCTTTTAAAACCCCACTAAACCAATTCTCAAAATTGCATTAGTGTAATTGAAAACGTCACTGAAGGTTTGTAAATGGTTATTTGCGGTAATTGCAGCTTTCATGAATTTGATAATCACTTTACTGCTGTTCATTGTGGCAATAAATCTATTACCATTGTATGACAAAGATTGGCACTACAATTTTTTTTATACCGCATCAACAGAAGGCGGATTTTTATTGAATTGCTGTAAAAATATTAATTGTTAATTTTATTACATAATTATGTAAATCACTACCGCGTAATGGTTAGTTTCGTTATATTTAGTATTTTATTCAATATTTAGTTTCCAAGTTCAATACTATTTGAGTAGCAAAATGAATGGTTGTATTATTAGATTTCAAACGACTAAGTAAATCGGACCATTTTTTTAGATTTTCGAAGTGTTAATTGCTTTTTTCATGAAGCTTTAAATATTGGCCTATACATTTCCTATGACTAAAACCGTCTCCTACACTTAAGTTATTCATTTTTAATGAATTTAAAATGTTAAATATTTAGCAACAGAAACCAAATACCGAGTGTTTTTGATTTTGAGTGTAGAAGCCAATCTCGTTTAATTTTTTTCGAATTTTGTAAAATACGTACAAAATGCATGGACGAAAATTTTCTGCCAGATTTTACTCTAGGATAACCATTAAGTACGATTCGGTAAAGACTAGGTCCGTTTTCTACCAAACTTTGAATTTGAGAAGAAGAAAATGCATTTCCTTTATAATAAGTCTATAAACCTGGATCGTCAGGAACAGGTATACAAGTAAACTTATCTTTTGTAAGTACAATTTGTACAGTTGGATCAGTAGTAGCAACGGGAAAATTGAGCCTTTCAAATATTTCGTCTCTCTTTGTTGACAGAACTGGATACTCCGTATGTATACTGGCATTACAGTGGGCACAGACACAGATGTAGACTGCAAATCTTAATTTTTTATTCAAAAAAATGCGTAATTTTTCCATAATTTTTCTCCAAATCTTCTTCGCGTATCCTTTTTTTAAGAAGGTTTGGATGGCCGGAAAGTTCTTCTGAAACAAATGTTAAATATTCAAAAAATCTGAATAAATAAAATTCAGAATACATTGAAATGAATTCAAATTATCCTAAAATATTTATTTTTATATATTTATTTAATCTACCCTTTCTACCTTGTTTGTGTAGAGTTTTACAGTTTATTGTTTCTTCATGTAGGTTTCTCTCCATTTTCTTCTATCTTGTGTGAGTTGTTTGATTCTTTCCCATGTTAATCCTCTTTTCTCTGCCTGCTCTTTGATTCTGTCGTTCCAGGTTTTTCTTGGTCTTCCCTTATATGATTTCCCCGTAGGTCTTGTCTCATACACTCTTTTTGTCTGTCTGTTATCGTTCATTCTGCAAACATGTCCGAACCATCTCAATTGACCTTCTGTGATTGTATCATTTATGTCTGTTATTTGTAAGTTTTGTCTATGTATGTCATTTCGTATTTTGTCTTTTTTTGTTTTATTTTCAATTTTTCTTAGAAAGCGCATGTCTACTGCATTGATTCTAGATTTGTCTGTTTCGTTTAATGTCCAGAGTTCGCTGCTGTAGGTTAACGTTGGTCTCACTACCCTTTTCACTATTTCGGTCTTTGTTTCTTTAGGTATTTGTTTGTTTCCTAGGAAAGAAGTTTTTAGTCCATTGAATATTCTTCCGGTTTTGCCTATTCTATCGTTTATTTCTTTCTCTATTTTCCCGTTGCTTTCTATTACTGCTCCTAAATATTTGAAACTTTCCACTTGTTCTATTTGTTTACCTTGCATCATTAATCTGTGGTTTCTGCTCTCCATTGCTATGACCATACCTGTGTTTATTTTCATGTCAATCTTTGTCAACTCACTTTCCAGTACTTCCATGTTGAATTGCAGGTTTTCTTCTGTCTCCGCTATTATGGCCATATCGTCCGCAAAGAGCATTTCACATATCTGGGTCTCTTCCATTTTCCAGTATCCTACCCTCATATTCTTCATCTTTTTCTTTGCTTCTTTTATGGCACCATCGAGCACTAGTGTGAACAAGAGTGGGCTTAATATACAACCTTGCATTACTCCTATATTTGTTTTGAATTCTGCTGTATCTTCGTTATTCGTTCTTACTGTGTTTTTGTTATTTTTGTACGTTGTTTTTATGAGCTCTATTGTTTTTGTGTCAATTCCTCTATTTTTCAGTTCCTTCCATATATCTTCTCTTTTTACCCTATCGAAGGCATTTTCTAGGTCTATGAAGCATATATGGATGAATTTTTCCTTATTTATCATTTTTTCGCTTAGTTGTCTTATTGTGAATATTAGATGGTGCGTGCTTCTGCCCCTTCTGAATCCGCTTTGGGTGTCTTCTATCGTTTCTTCTAGTTGTTCTCTTACTCGCTTTTCTATTATTCTCGTCATTATTTTCCCCGCTATGCTTGTTAGCGTTATACCCCTGTAGTTCTCGCATTTTCTCTTGTCCCCCTTATTATATATTGGTAATATTACTCCGGTGGTCCAATCTTTAGGTATATCTCCGCTCTTTAGTACTTCATTTATCAGTTCTGATAATTCTTCTGTTCCTTGCTTTCCCATATACTTAAGCATTTCCGGGGTGATGTTGTCTTTTCCGGGCGCTTTTTCTCCATTTAGTTTCTTTACTGCTTCTTCTACTTCTGTTATTGGTATGTTTTCTATTTCACTTTCAGCCTTTTCTTCTCTTTGTTCTTCTATTGTGTCTTCTTCTGCTGTCGTTTCCTCTGCTTTTGTCAATTCCTCGAAGTATTCCTTCCATCTTTGCATTATTTTATCTTCTTGCGTTATTATGTTTCCTTCTTTATCTTTTATGTTCATTATATTATGTTATTTCTTTTGTTTCAATCGTTTTATTGTTCCGTAGAACAATTTTTTGTTTTCTCTGAAGTTTTCTTGCATCTGTTTCCCAAATTTTCTCCATGATTCTTCCTTCGCTTTGCTTACTTCTATCTTCACTTTATTTCTCGCTTCTTTATATTCTTCATAGTCTTTTGCATTTTTTGTACTGAGGTATGTCTTCCATTTATTTTTCTTGTTCTTTATTGTTGTTCTTAGTTCCTTGGTCCACCATGTTGTCGCTTTTGTGTCTGTGTTTACTATTTGAGCTGCGCCGCAGCATTCTCTTGCTGTGTTTAGTAGACTGCTTTTAAATGTATTCCATCTTTCTTCGCATGTGTTCTGTCTTACTTGTTCTTTAAATTTTCTTTCTAGCGCTTCTTGGTAGATGTCTTTGTAGTGTGCTTTCTTAAGTTTGTATGATTTTATTTTTTTTTTGTTTTTCTTGTCCTTTTATCTACGTTTGTTTCGATGTCTACCTTCATGTCCATCTTTACTAGGAAATGATCGCTTCCTATCTCCGCCCTTCTGGTTACTTTTACATTTTTTATGTTTTTGCAATTGTTTTTCTTAATTAAGAAATAGTCGATTATTGACGCTTCGTTTAGCTATGCTGTCGTATACTTATGTATGTTTTTATGTTTGAACTTTGTGTTGGTTATTACTAGGTTGTTTTCTATACATAGCTGGATTATTCTGTCTCCATTGTTATTTTTGGTTTCCTCTCCTTCTTTCCCCATGAGTTCTTCTATCCCTGTATTTTTGTTTCCTACTCGTCCATTTAGGTCCCCCATTATTATCACATTTTCTGTTGCATTGTCAATTTCTTTTTGTATATCTTTGTAGAATTTGTCTTTTTCCTCTTTCTTTGCGTCTTCGTTTTCTCCGTATGCTATGATCAGGGACCATGTTTCCTTTTCTGTTATGTTCATTTCTATTGTCATTATTCTCTCGCTTACATATTTTTCTCTTATAATCTGGTTTATTCTGCTTGGTGCGATTATTAATCCAACTCCGCCTTTCGCTCTTTGTTTTGTTTCTACCCCTGACCAGGCATCCAAATATCCCTTATGTATTCGTTTGAGTCCCTTATCTTTCTTTTTCGTTTCTGTGATTGCCATTATGTCCACTACATTTTTTATCATTTCATTTAGTAGTTCTTCTTCTTTTCCTTTAATGCTTCTTATATTACATGTGCCTATTCTGATATTTCTCTGTTTTTCCTTGGTTTTACTCATTTCCTTTTTAGTTGCTAATTCTATCTGTGCCTTCCTTATATTCATTCTCGTGCCCCATTTTACATTCGTGCTGTCGCTCCTATTTCTTCTAATTTGATCATTCATCAATATTGATATTCTAAATATACCTACACCTAGATATTCTAAAATATACCAAGCGTATTTTCCATAACTATCTGCCAGCATAACTATCCATTATCCATTTTCAACCGAAAAGTAATCATAACAAATGTTTTCGAATTGATTAGAAGTTCAATCCTAAACTCATTTAATTTGGAACATTTAAGTCAAATTTGGTAGAATATGCTTGGTGGTAGTCAGAGCTCAATGCGCCACACTAGTAATTTATTAATCACATTTTATAATTACAATTTTTAATTTAAAAAAAAACTTCTTGCAATTACCTGTAATAAATAAAGGATATTCTAGTTTTCTATGAAACATCTCGTACTGAGAAAACAAACCCAAGAACCAATCGGTTATGACCAATGAATGTATTTCGGACTCCTGTTTCTATTTTCAGGTTGTATACACTAGACTCTCGAGCGCATTCCATAAATAATACCCAGCGTCTAGTGCTTCAATATTCCAGGCACAAAAATAGAAAATTGTGTTTATCACAATGCTTGATTAACTGCTTCATTATGTGTAGCCTGTAGAGCATGCTTGAAAAGAAGGGCGGATAATTTGGGCTCGGAATTGATGGTTGTTTAACAATGGCGTTAATTAGAGAAAAGTTGACCGTTTAATTTCGGTAGAAGATTGATGCACACGAAAATGAATATATATTAGAGATCCGCCATGTAAATTTACAGACAAGCGAGCTAATCACACTTGCTACGTAATATATGTGCAGCTTTAAGATTAAGGTCAAATCACTTGTCTTCGGTCATGCATGATTAAAACGTTTACTTGTAATTGCCTTGTATACGATTAAATGTTTATCTGCTCCTTTTTACTACTACAGACAAATTGTATGTTGCTACTGCGTAAGTGGCTGTAATTACGGAGAATAAAATTAAATAATTAATCGTATAATCTAGAATTACCATTCTATCAATTATTCTTTATTTTCATTGCAGCTAAAATTTTAAATTTGAAGACGGTAAAAAAAGTAAAATATAACTATTATGTCGGGAAAATATAATCGGTGAAAATAAATCAAGAAAAAATATACAAAAACAAATTGACGAAATTTGTGTAGCTAAGATTTTCAAAAGAATTATCATGTAACAAGCCGCATTTTACTTATTTATTCCGAGAATCTCAATCACTAATCATAAAACTATCAACAGTACAAATAAAAATAGGACATTGCAAAAAAAAAAACGTGTGACAAAATCCTGTTTTCACAATTGAAGCTGGTAACACCAAATCATAATATACAGGGTGTTAAAAAAATATTGTAAAATATTTAAGGTGGTAGCAGTATAAATCACAACAAAGAAAAAAGTCCTAATTAACATAGGTCCTTAAAGTAATGGTTTCGGAAATATTGAAGACTATACTGTTTTACCTCCTTTTTTCATATTTACAAACTTATCATAGTCGGCTGATGTTTTGTGAAATAAACATTCAGTACCAAAGTTTTTGCCAAAATGACTTAAAATATATAAATTAATAAAACTGCTCAAATAATTATCATAATTGCACATAATTCCCAATTCCACTTGAATACATTCTTCACAACGATGCACCAAAGAGTTTTTAACTCAAATTTTGAATCAGATTAAGTGGTATATCTTCAAGTAAACATAACAGTATATTTTCCAAGAACTGTAACTGTAACTAAAGGGTTTTCCAATAAGAGGTGTTATTTTGAATAGCCCGCTATTTCGGTAGATGTCACTTTTGAAGCTGTCATTTCTTGGCATTTGACAAGTAGAAACTACGCCATTAATAAAAATGGTACGATACACGCTTCAACAACGCATTGAAATTATTAAAATTCACTATAAAAATGGTGAAAATTTGGCAGAGACGGTTCGTAAAACTCGAACATTTTTGGGTCGTCGTGAAGCACCTTGTCGGACCGCAATACAGAAATTGGTGGAAAAATTCGAGCTGTTGGGACAAGTTAGTGATGAGAAGAATAAAACCCGTGCACGTCGCTCAAGAACAGCCGAGAATATTGCTGCTGTAGCCGAAAGTGTTGAAGAAAACCCAGGTTTGTCCATTCCTCGTCGTTCTTTGGAATTAGGTATTCCACAAACGTCATTACACCGTATTTTGCATAAAGATTTGGGTCTTAAGGCTTATAAAGTCCAGTTAACACAAGAACTCAAGCCGGCCGATCATCAACAACGTCGTGACTTTGCTGATTGGGTCGTTGAAATGCATGAAAATGATCCGGAATTCCATCGAAAAATCATCTTCAGTGATGAGGCCCATTTCCACCTCGGTGGCTTCGTCAACAAGCAAAATTGTCGCATCTGGGGCTCAGAAAACCCAAGAGTTATTGTTGAAAAGCCTCTCTATCCTCAACGTGTGACTGTTTGGTGCGGTTTATGGTCCGGCGGAGTCATTGGACCTTACTTTTTCGAAAATGAGGCTGGCGCAACAGTTACGGTGAATGGATTGCGCTATCAAGAGATGATTAACGATTTTTTATGGCCGGAATTGGATGGTATTGATCTGGACAACGTTCACTTTCAACAAGACGGCGCTACGTGCCACACAAGCAACGAAACCATTGATCTTTTAAGGGAAAAGTTTCCGGACCGTGTTATCTCTCGAAGAGGTGATCACAATTGGCCACCGAGATCTTGTGATTTTACACCTTGCGACTTCTTTCTTTGGGGCCACGTGAAGGAGAAGGTCTACGCCAACAGCCCAGTATCGATTCAAGACCTCAAAGATGGAATTCTTGAGGCTATCGAGGACATACAGCAGCCACTTTGCGATTTAGTTATGGAAAATTTCATGAAAAGGATTTTGTCCTGTAAGCGTGGCCGTGGTGGTCATTTGCTTGATGTTATTTTCCACTATTAACGGCATACCTTCCTCTTTGTAATGAAATAAACATCTGATGATTTATAATAAAAAATGGCATTTTTCTTTGAATATCAAAATAACACCTCTTATTGGAAAACCCGTTATTTGCATTCAAACATAGATATCTAGTACATACAACATACAGTACATCTAGAAAAATTGTGGAAAAATTAAGAAAAATTAGTGGTAACTTCCACTCCTACATTAATACTAAATCTTTCTTGAAAATTCCGTGTTCTTGTTGCATGCAGATGTTGTAAGGGCCAAATATGTTCATTGTGCAAATTAAGTACACCGTCTCTTGTGAAACATGATTCATCCGACCATAGAATTTTCAAAATAACGTCGTTATCTTGTTGATGTTGCTCTAGTAACCATTATGAAATATTCCTCTATGCCCTTATGAGTATAAATTGTAAAAAGTCGTAATTGTCATTTTATTTTTTCAAGCTTTTAAAAAAGTTTCCAGCATTTACCTCAACTCTTTAGCGTTTTCACGATCGTGTAATTCCACGTTTCTCTCGGTCTGCCTTTTGACTTATGGCTTCTGCTTTTGCTTCCCATGCTTTCTTTACTTGCCTATCGCTGCCCATTCTGCTTATACCGGGTGTATAGGCCCTATAATGGATTTTATGGGTTTTATGATAGGGCCGTACCCAATCACTCAGCCTGCTGGGTGGATACCGACGCAAGGATTTCCTCAGGTCATAAAAAGTCATAAAACGTTCCAACCGCACCGGCGCGGTCAATGCTTTGTAGAGCACTTGTCTTACAAAATTATAAGTCATACCGAGGAAAGTTGGTCAGTAATGTAAAAAATGCTTTAATTTGAAATCTAATCATTTTCGTTAATTTTTGATTTCATAAATGGGTTCTATGAATAAAATTAAACAGTTTAGGGCAAAAATAACGATAGACAATTTTTCCCGAAATGATTTTTTTTATTTTAATAACCGTCTATATAATTATATCGAAAAGGTCAAACTACCTTTCCGTAGATTAGTATCAGAACTATATAAATCCAAATTTTCATAATTTTAGGGTAACTCCAAATGCCTAAAAACCCATGGTAATAAAACTTGAATCACCCAGTATGTCCAAAACACCTTAATTGTCCTTCTTCTATTTTCGTTTGTGTTGCTTTTACTACAAATCTTTCTCTTATGTCCACTTTTTTTTAAATTTTGTCTCTTCGTGATACCTTCTATTCTTCTTAGGAATTTCATTTCGGACGCCTGTATCCTTAATTTTTGTTTCTCATTCATTACCCAGGTTTTACTCCCGTATGTTAAAATTGGTGTATATATTGTTTTGAATACCGTCAGTTGTGTCTTTTTTGATATCTCTCTCTTGTTTATAAACGAGCTTCTTGTACTGTACAGTCTTCCTGCTTGCTTCACCCTGTTATTAATTTTTCTGTCTTATTTTTCCTCGATGTCGATTGTTTTTCTTTAATTCTTTTTACTTAGTGCCTCTTTCCATATCTCGATGTTCTTGTTTAGAGCTTTTTCTGTTTTTCCAAAGATGACTATGTCATTTGCAAATGCACACTCCTTTATCACAACTTTCTTCATGTACATTGTACCCTACTGTTATTCCTGTTGTTTTTAATCTGGCCTCTTTGATGCCATCATCCATTACTGCTATGAAGAGTAATGGACTCACTATCCCTCATTGCCTTAGTCCTACGTTAGTTGTGAATTCTTCTGACTTGATGTTGACGGTTCTGATGTAATTCCTGGTTTCCTTGTACATGGTTTTTGCTGCCTATAGTAGTTGTTCTCCTACTACTTTTTTTTTTAAGACTTTTCCATACTTCCTCTCTTGCGAAGCTGTCGGGCGCTTTTTGTAGGTCTATCAAGCACATAGGGCACATATTTATTGTATGCCTTTGTTTTCTCTTCTATTTGCTTGAGTGTGAATATTTGGTCCTGTACACTGTGCCCTGGCGTACAGCCACTCTTTTTTCTTTTGTTCCTCATTTCAGTGATTCTTTCATAGATTTAGTGTAGTTCTTGCACTGCCTATTATCTCCTTCATTTCTTATACAATGGTATTATTACAGCTATTTCCCAGCCCTTTGGTACTCTTTTTTTGTTTCCACACGCTATTGCATATATCTAAAACGTACTGCTCGCCGTATGTTCTCATATATTTGATCTCTTCTGGTGTAATTCTGCAGTGTCCCGCCGCTTTACCAACTTTTATCTTGCTAATTGCTTTCCTTAACTCATCCATTGTTATCAGTTCCTGTTCGTCCTTTCCTTGCTTGTTCTTCTCTTCTTTTTCTGTTTCTTCCCTTTTTTCTTCCAGTGGTTTCCCCGCTTCCAGTAGTTCCTCAAAGTGCTGTTTCCATCTGCTCATTATATTCTCTTCTTTTATGAGTACTTTTCCGTCTTTATTCATTATTTGTTTCAGTTGGCATATTTTTTCGGTTCTTAGATTTCTAAGTACCTTATAAAATAGTGTCTGGTTTCCTTTACTATCCTCTTCCATCTTCTCGCCGAACTCCTTCAACGCTTTTGTTTTAGCTCTTTGTATAGTTTCCTTTACCTTTTGTATTCTTCGTATACCTATTCTGTTCCTATTTGTAAATATTTCTTCCATACCTTTTTCTTTTTAGCAACGTTTATTACCTGTTCGTTCCACCACTTCCTTTGTTTTTGATTTCTGCACTATTTCGTTGTTCCACATGCTGCTTTCGCTGCCGATCTAATTCTTGTTTTTAACTGATTTTAAAGTGTAGTAAAAAATGTGATGCATTCGTTTTCTGTTGTTCGTTGGTATTATTTTTTTGTTGCGTCTTCCCTTAATTTGTAAGTCTTTATTACTTCTTTACTTTTTTCTTCGTTATTCTTTGTCTGTGTCTTGTTTCCTGCTTCTTTTTTAATTATTTTTGCTTCAAGCATGTAGTTATCACTCCCAATCTCGGCACCCCTTCTAACTCTAACATCGTTTACGTGTTTGAAGTAGTCTCTTTCTATTAAAATGTAGTCTATTATCGACTTTTCTCTTCTGCTTCTTACTTCCCTTGTGTATTTATGAATTTATTTGTCCTCCAACTTTGTATTTGTAATTACCAAGCTGTTTATTAGGCAGAAGTCAAGCATCCTTGTTCCATTGTTGTTCTTGGTAACTTCCCCCCGTTTACCCATTATTTCCCCATACCCTTCTATGTTGTTTTCTACTCTGCTATTAAAGTCCCCAGCTATAATAATTTGTCTTGCACTTTCTTCCGTTATCATCTGTAATTCTTCCCAGAACACTTCTCTATTTCTTTTGTTGTCATCATCGTTGGGCCCATAAACTACAATTATTGTGGTTTTTACACCTTTTTACTTTCCCATATCAATTGTCATTATCCTATCTTACACCGCTTTCCATTCTATAACTTCTGAAGTTTTCTCCACTGACATTATTACTCCTACTCCTGCTTTTGCCTTAGTTTCTTCATTTGTTCCACCATAATTTAACACATATCCGCTTTCCAGATTTTTGCATCCCTTACCCTTTTTTTTCGTTTCCGTTATGGCAAGTATTTCCTGTTTTACCTTTTGCATTTCTCTTATGAGCCCTTCTTTCCCTTGTATTCCTCTGATGTTTCAGGTTCCTATACTGTACATTTCTGCTTTTTGTTTATTGTCTGAGTACTTTTCGTTGGCCGGGTCTCTTTCTTTTGTTTCTTCTTTTTTTTTTGTTTTTAGTTTTTTGCACTCTCCCTACATCTGAATACTGTGTTAGCCTGTCTGTTTCTGGGTTCCATCTGTATTCATTTCATTTTCTTATACCCCACTTTTACTCCATTACCTTTTTTGCTCTCTTCTTAGTAATACTTCTGATTTCACTCTGTATGCCTCTTTCGGCTATTGTTAAATCATTGTCCATCTATATTTTCGGGTTTCATAGTTTGTTACTTTTTGCTTTCATGATTTCTTCCTTTTTTTCCAATTACTCTATTTCCATTATTATCATCTCTGCTTTCGTGCTTTTGTTTATCATGTATGCCTTGGCTATCTTTGTGTCTACACCTATATATTTCTTTACAAAACTATCCACTTCTACCTTTATATCTGCTCCTTTTAGTTGTAATCTTTTAATTACTATATTATTGTTCCTCTTTTTCTTCTCCATCTTTTCCCTCCAGTTTTCTAGTTTTTTTTATTCTAGTCACCATTTCTTGTTATTCAATCTCCCACTTTTCTTCTTTTAATCTGTTTTCGTTTTTTAGTTCTTTTATCTCAGTTTTTATTTCTTCATTGCTCCTCATTAAATTGGACAACATTTCTTTCAATTCCTCCTTGTCTGCCTCTTCTACCTTTGGTGCTTTACACTTTCTTTCTTCTTAGTTCTTCCTTACTTCTATTTTCCTTTACTCTGGTGATCTGAGCGTTTTCTTTGAGGTGCTGAAGCTCTCCTCTTCCATTTCTTTTTCTTCGCTCCTTTTCCTTCTCTCTCCTCTACTGGTCATTTGTTGCGATTTCCTGGTTTCTAGAAAAGTTTCGGAATAACTATCTAAGCCGGTCCTGCCTCTTACCTGACTACGCGTGCGCCGCGCTAGGCGCCTCCTTTGTTTTTCGTACTTTCTTATTACTTTTGTTGTTATATGTCCTTCTGTTATGTCTTTCTTGACTTCCTCACTTCCTTTTCACGTTTCCCTCCTCACTATTTGTTTATTTTTCCTGCAGGTGTCTAATTTATAGATCTACTTTGCGAGAAATTGTATACACTTCTACTTTTGTGACAGAACACAAAATGCCGACACACAGAACAGTGACATTCCTCTGTAATTTCCACATTTCAGATCTTCTCCCTTCTTGTATATTGTCATATGTTCACGGTTCCTCACACTTTGGGCAGAAGGCATAACTTTCTTATCCCAAATCATAACTATTAGTCTATATAGTCTTTCTCCAATCTCTTCTCCTCCTAGTTTAATAATCTCTGCTGGAATGCCATCAATCCCCAGTGCTTTATTATTACTTTCAATCTATGTATGATGTCTTCGACTTCTATTAGTGATGGTTTTTATGAAATTGGTTTTGCTGAGTTCATACTTGGCGTTCCTTATCTTCCTATTGGTATATAGGATTCTATTTTGTCCGTTGTTTAATAGCCCTTCAAAATATGTTTTCCATCTTTGAGTTAGGTACCTCGTCCTCGTTTACTATCATTTTTTCCTTCATCTTTCGTCAACCCACACGGTTTGCGGGGAGACCCGTCTATTGAAGTAACAACGAGGTTAAATTACGTGGAGCCTTTTTTTACCCCCCCCCCCCCCATTTTTTGTAAAAAAATTCTAGACCTCCAGGATTTTGTATTTTTCACATAGTTCATTTTGCAGCCCTTTTTAAATTTTTGTTTAACCCCTTTTGGCCCTTTGGAAAAATTTTGTAACCTTTTTCATTTTTGTACGTTTTTCTTAGTTTTGGCACTAATTTTCGTTTTGGCCCTTTGGAAAATTTGTGTGCCCTTTTTCATTTTTGTACGTTTTTATTAGTTTTGGCACTAATTTTCGTTTTGACCCTTCAGCCATTTGTGAAAACTTTTTGGCCCTTTGGTTTATTGTTGTGTCATTTCGATTGGGACTACTTTTGTAAGTAGTTGGGACACATTTTTGTGGTAGGTCTTAAGTTTGCACAAAGTTGGTCTTCGATTCTGATTATATACCTTGTCAATACCTGTTCGTATTTTAGTTTTTAGTTTATGTTTATTGCTTTCCCGTTTTTCATTAACTCTTTCTCTCATTTTTACTTTTACTAAGAAGTGATCGGATTGCGAAGCTGCTCCTCTGAAACTTCTTACATCCATGATGCTTGAGAAGGATCTGGTGTCTATTAGGACATGGTCTATTTGGTTGACACTTCTGCTACCTAGTGACAAGTTCCTTTATGTATATCCTTGTGGGGAATGCAATACTTCGTATTTTAATCCCATTACTTTCTGCAAACTGGAGCAGTATTCCCCTATTGTCATTACTCGTTTACTGTCATTTACTGGAGACTGTGTTTTCCTGTAATGTTTGCGTATTCTTCTTCCGGCCTCAGTAATATTTATTCCTTTTTAATAGTTTTATCTAAGAATGACAAAATAACACACATATAAAGAAAAAATATTATCTAGGCATATAATCTAGATATATGTTCTTAAAAACCAATGTAATTATAAAATATTTTTTTCTGTCACGAAAAGTTTAATGACAATCATTCATATACGACACAAATTAATTGTAAGTTTTAATTTTAACGAATTTCATTCTTACCCATATTCTTACCCATATATATTGTTTTCATTGGTTGCTAACATAATTAATAAATGTGTTTAGTAACATCCCTGACGAAGGACACAACCATATGTCCGAAAGCTTGGAAGTTTAAACAAATATTGTGTTTTTATTGACCCTGGCCGAATACCCGGTTCTCTACTAAAAAAGAGAACAAATTACAAAACATTACTAGGTGTCGCCATTGTGTTTTGTTTCTTGCTTGTCTTTCCGCTTCTTGCCACGTTAAACCATTTTGTATTAGAATTTTGTCGGTGCTGCGGCTTCAGGTTTCTGTTGGTCCTGCTCTATTTCTCTGTGGTCTAATTTTACACTCCCATATTCTTTTAACTTGTCTGGTCTCATTCTTGTTATACAAGGTGTACCTAAATGATTGCAGTTACGTAACCATGTAAATTATTTTTGTGCCGCTCTAGTCAAAATAATTCAATTTTGGACATAGGCAACTTCATTTACACTTATTAAACATGAATATGGCAATAAAAGTTACCTTCATGCTATTCTAATTTTTATTATGGAATTTCATATTTAACTGCTCAAATACCAAATTATTATTAGTTTCAGCAATATTTGTGGCTTCCAAACACATGAAAAGACAACAATAAAGAATTATTTAAAGAGACATCTTACTCATTACTCATAAAGATGGCATTAAAAGCTATCTTCATGCAATTGAAATATCAATTGTGTCAGTCGATATTTCACTACTCAAATACTAAATTATTATTAGTTTCAGCAATATTTGTGGCTTCCAAGCACATGAAAAGATTACAATGAAGAATTACTTAGGGGCCAACGAATTTGAATGTACATTGTCTACATAACCTTACTTTTAAAGTCGAGGTTATTCTTAAATTGTGTGTACATAAAAATAACCAGATATGCATGAAAATTAAGTCCTCACAGGCAACATCCCCAAGTGTGGCAGATTATTCCACGGCACAAACAAGCTGTAAACTGAAAATCATGCAGGAATTAATTAAATAAACGAGCTGCGATGCAGCTAATAATTACTTTAAATCTGACAATGTTACAAAATGTTTTACTATTGCAAATTGAGGACTAGCAGACAAAACGTTTTACTATTGCAAATTGAGGAGTAGCAGACAATACAACAATCACATGTAGTTATTAAAGTAATGAAAATAATTTATTTAATAAACGGAATCATACGAAGTAAAGATTTACAAAACATAATTCATAAATAAAATATATAAACAAAGCAGATGTTGAAAATGTGTACCATTTGCTTGTTAACACATTTGCACTCGTCTTCTTTTATTGTTAAAAATGTTGATTAACATTTCAGGAGTTATGGTTTGGCAAACATTTATGATTTCTGCCATTAACTCTTCCAACGTATGCAGTCTTCTTCGAAAAACTCTATCTTTTAGAAATCCAAAAATTGAGTAGTCCAGTGGAGTTAGATCTGGAGAGCGTGGCGGCCATAGTCCTTGACTAATTAGTCTATTATCAAAAAATTCTTGCAGATAGGCTAACGTTGCTCGGGCTGTATGAGCTGTTGCACCATCTTGTTGGAAATATCCGTTCTGCAATTCTTCATCATCTAATTGTTCTATGAAAGGCTGGATAATTTGTTGCCGATATCTCTCACCGTTTATTGTGTCATGAAAGAATATAGGCCCAATTATTCTACGGCGAGACACAGCCAACCAAATTCCAACCTTCTGAGGATGTAGTGGTGCTTCCACAAAAAGATGAGGGTTTTCAGCATGCCAGCACCTATAGTTTTGTGAATTAACATATCCTGATAGGTGGAACCAAGCCTCATCACTGAAAAATGTTAAATCGAGCAATCGATCGTCATTTAAATTTTCCATAAACCATCGGCAATAACTCAATCGACGTTGAGGATCTACTGGCAACAATTCTTGCACCACTGAGACCCTATAAGGGTGTAAATTCAACCTCTTTCTCACAATTTTATGGCAGGTGCTCGAGGGAATTCCAGCTTGCATAGCCAATTTACTAATTGACTTTTGAGGGCTTACTTCGAGTCGTTCACGAATATCTGCAACAACCTCTCCCGATACTGAAGATCTGCCTGAGGATTTCCCTTTCTGAACACTACCAGTTTCCCTAAAACGGTGCACTATTCGTGAAATATGTATTGACAAAACCGAGTATTCAAATTGGTGGCCAGGGAACTTGTGTTGAAAATCCCGAACGCACTCTGGAATTGAATAAATCCATTCTCCATTTTCAAATCGTCTATTGCGAAAGTAAGCCTCGAAAATAAAAGTGTTCTTCTGATCAGTGTACATTTTAACAAACTTCTGTTATTATGTTGTCTGACAGTTGACAGGTATGGTTGACAGTGACAGTTCTCAAATAGTACGGTATACATATTGGAAAGGCGGCACAATTGAATTGAAGTGATTACGTAACTGCAATCATTTAGGTACACCTTGTATGTCCGAACCATTTTAGTTGATTCTTCTCAATTTCTTGTAATACTGGGTTTACTCTTAGTTCTGCTCTTGTGTCGTCATTTCTTATTCTGTCCATTATTGTAATACCTTTTACTCCCCTCAGGTACTTCATCTCTATTTTTTTGGATCTTACTTTTTTGTTTATTTGTTAATACCCATGATTCGCTGCCGCAAATGAGTATCGATCTGAATATTGTCTTGCACACTGTTATTTTTGTTTTTGTCGATACTTCTTTTCTCCCAATAAACGCTTTATTCAGTGCATGATACAACTTTGTGGCTTTATCTATTCTTTCATGTATGTCTGTTTCGTTATTCCCTTTACTATTTATTGTGACTCCCAGGGACTTGAATTCGTCTACTTGTTCCAATCTTGTGCTGTCTATATCTCGATCTTAATTTGTTTTTCTTCTTGTGTTCTCCCCAGTTTTTTTGTTTTTATTACATTTATTTTCATGGTGAACAGAGATAAGACTTATTTCCATGTTGTAATACTTTTCTCTAGTTCTTTTTCCGTTGCTGCTAGTAATGTTATGTCGTCAGCGTATGCACATTCCGAAATCAGTACCGCTTTCATGTTTTTATACCCAATCGATAGGTTTTTTGGTTTTCTCTTTGCATTTCCTTGTTATGTCGTCCATTATAATGATGAAGAGAATTGGGCTAAGTACTCATCCCTGCCTCAGTCCCTCTTTTGTGGTGAACTCTTCTGACTGAGTGTTTTTTGTCCTAATATAATTTCTGGTTGTTGTATACATACTTTTAATGACTGTTATCAATTTCGGTGGAATTCATCTTTTATATAGACTTTCTTACACTCTCTTTCTGGATACGCTATCAAACGCCTTTTCTAGATCGATGAAGGCCAGGTAGGCCTCTTTATTCTAGGTTGGTATTTTTTCAATAACCTGGTTTAGGGTAAATATATTATCTTGGGCACTTTGTGCCTTTCTGAAGCCACTTTGCGAGTCAAGAATTTGGTTGGTGATTTTACTTCTTAGTTTTGTTTCAAGTGCACTTTCATATATTTTTCCCGCTACACTTAGGAGAGTTATAACTCTATAGTTTTGGCAATCCGTCTTGTTTCCTTTTTTTATAGATTGGTAGTATAACCCCTACTTCCCAGTCTTGTGGGACTCTTCCTTCCTCCCATGCTCTCTTGAATATTTCCCAAAGTATCATTTCAGCTTTTTTTCCCATGTTCTTTATCATTTCAGGAATAATACCATCATGTCCGCTTACCTTGCCTCCTTTAAGGGTCTTTATTGCCAATTTGATTTCGTTGTTTTTTTTATACGTAGTTTTAAACTTTACCTAAGTAATTGAATGTTATGAACTTCATAGAATTTAATTCATTGAAATTTTCAGTAATATAACTATTAGAAGATTTTTTTCATAACAATCTTGATTGGCTATCGACCCCGTAAGGAGTCTTTATGCCTTGCCGTCTTTGTTAATTTTATCTTTAATGGAAACATTTCGTAATTATACGGGTCGTTCATTTATACGACACGGTCTGTAGCTACTGCTGTGGTCATTTTCCCTCGCCCAGGGGCTATCTGTGCCTGAAAATACTACATATAGTCTATTAACCGGGTATATTAATATTATATATTAACTATTAACCGGGTGTACATTTCAAAACTAGTCAATCTCAATAACGTTTGAATGCAAGTTAACTTGATTTAAAAAAAAAAGACGACGATTAATTTTTCGATTGGGAAGTTTAAAAACAACGTCAAATAAATTTTAAGTGTTACTGAAAACTATACTTTCAAAAAATTCATTTGGAGCTATGACGCTGAAATAAATGGTGAAAAATCTCAATGGTAAAAAATCTAATGGCTGCTAGTTTGATGTTATATTAATGTTACAAAAACGTAGTCAAAACGTTTTAAACCAAAATTAGTTCGTTCCTCGATGTGGCATTTGTCGAAACAATTGTCTGCAAAGTTGAAACAATTGTCTACAAAGTTGCGTAACTTATGTATTGCGTGGGCAAGGTTATGAGTTTGTATATTTCCGCCGAAGAACGCGGACGATCATGTTATTTTCGTGCAGTCCATTAATCCAGTTTCCTGTTGCAGTGCGGAAGGAGAAGAAGCCTGGAGTGGATTCGGGCAACGTTTACATCGAGGAGGCTAATCCCAGCGGGAAGACGTAGTGGGCCCAGTCCGCAAGCAGCGACGAAGGAGAAAAAGAAGAGGTGCAAACACCCACATACGCTCATGTGCACACCTATACATACACATGGAGCTCGCTAGCACTTCCGTTTTTAAATGCACATGTGCTGCTGTTATAATTTTAAAAATACCCATCCTCCGGCCACGGCTTGCTCAGAGCTCACCTCGTTACATATTTACTCACATCTCTCCGCCACTGACTTCCCTCGGGAGGCACCTTTCTCGTATTCCCGCAAAAACACGTGAAATGAAACTCCACTCATATTATAACATCAACTGTGCGGAGACCTGATAGACGTAAACGCAAACAAATAAGCTTTTGGGGTAGAAGAAACTGAAAACACAAGACACCAGGGATTCGCCTAAGCCCCGTTCACATAAAATAATCAAATGGATTCCGCAGAAACGCTTTTTGTTTCGCCTTCATCCAATTTGACGAATATTTATTAGTTGCGATGCGGAGGCGTCTTTGTCCATTTGCGTTTATCCTGAGCGGTTTCGATGTAGAGCGAGCGCCAATTTCATCCTACTTTCTAGTAACTTTAAAAGCTTTACTTGGTAGTGAATTAGTCAAATTTAAAGCGGCGGCGGAAATAAATAAACCGAGGAATATTAAATAGATTGAGCAATCGCACTTTTTTGTACATAACATTTCCAACGGTTTTATTCACGCCGTCGTTTTGTACATAATTATTGTCTAATTCTCTGTAGATAATTATATTTAATTTTATTTATTCGAAACTAGACAAATCGATGTACCTATTATATAAATATTTATTTTATCTATTTTTTTTGTTGCCTATGTAACATTAAGGGCGGAGGAAGCTCAGATTCTGTGACGCCATTTGTAGATTTTATTGCTAAGCTATATGTATATATCGAGGAAATAAAACGCTAATTTAGTTGTTGCCATAGATTTTAATGTATTGGTTTCGGGGAGAAATTGACGGTGGTAATGCTCTCTCGTTAGTTTGTCCTCCAAACTAGTGAGAGAGAGTCAGTTGCGTTGGGAAAACAATTGCCAGGTGCCAAGTTTTCTAATGTTTGTAGTTTTTAAGTTTGTTTTGACATTTGATGTCACTTACGGATCGTCAAGCATTCTCCACGGAATAGATTATAGTTCACTCCAGGAGTACCTAAACGTTAATTACTACTAATACCAGTAATTTTTTATTGTAAATTTGTTGTCCTTAAAATCTTGTAAGTATTTTAATTCATAAATGAAAATAAACAAACCATATCACTATGTACTGCTGTATTAAATTATTATTGTTTTCTTACGTCCTCCACAATATATTTTTTTCTATTTATTTTATTCTGCGCAGTTTCGGCGCTATTGCGCAGCGTCGAACCCCAAATTGGTTAAAGTGTATTCGCAGAAGTCGGCTTTATTGCAGCCGATACATTTTTAGTATTAAGATTAAAAAGACGATTTATTGGGGTGACTATTATTTAGCCATTATGTTCACCGACAAGTGCTTAAGTAAAGTACGGTGCGCATGAGGATCAATAGGCACCTGAAGCCGTTTATTGAGCAAGGATTGCCACTTCGGCAAATACAATAAGCGACCGGGAAATCCCAAATATATTTGTTGGACGGCATTAGGAATCCTCAGAAATTCCAGATAGAGGAATTACCCAAGGCTTGTGATAACCAAGTGTGGCAACATGGCTTACCGAAACGAAATGCCGCACCAATCGGGGATCATCTTCAAGCCAGCCCCCACGGTGCACAATTCAAATTGCACCCCACCCCAATAACTCAAAAATTATTAATTGTAAGAGTGCAGAGCAGAGAGACTTCAATTAGTTACCTTCACCGGTGTACATCGCTGTGTATTGATTATTGTTACGCATTAAATTATAGTCCACATTATTTCCTAAACGACGAGTTTTAATTAGCTTATCATTTAAATTGGCGATCACCCCTACCTTTCATTAATCGTTAAATTAACTCGAACCCATGGCCCTTGTATACCCTTCTGAGCCTCATAGGCTGCCAATGTAGATCAATCTAAGTTAGTGCCAAACCATTTTAAACCAAAGTTTTCCATTGACTGAATATTAATCCCTAATAACTTTGAATTACATCAATGTATGTACGGTCGCAGCAAAAAATAAAGTGGGACAAGTCTTGTAGTGAATTTATTTAAAATTAAGTTATGTAGTCAAGTGATTCGACTCATTGTCAGTGCAAAGAACATTCAAGTAACATGTCATTGTAATTATAACATAAATACCTACATGTTACTAAATAAAAAGCCACATTTTGCAATAACCCCTCAAGTTAGTCAGTGACCGCGTAAAGGGGCGGTGGAGGCGGTCCGCCCCGGGTGCCAAGCACCAAAGGGTGAAAATTCACTCGCGCGGGGACGAAATCGGCGCGGGCGGAAATGATTTCAGCCCCTCCACCCGCGCCGTTGCCGCCACGCCGCGGCATATGTCCAACAAACAATCACAGTCAGTCAATGTTATTGTTTATAACCGTCGCGTCGATCATCTTTGCCAATTTAACACAAAACTTCCTTGCTAGAAAATTAAAGTCAAATGAAGAGAAGAATAGTTCACGCTAGGCGAAAGTAGGTACTAAATATTGCAACAACCGTCGCACTGGAAGTCATATTGGGTCAAGGTCAACCACCTGCTCGAAAGTTAGCGCTGTAAGTGAGTCATCACTCCGGAAGTTCCTTACGCGATTAGCTGGTAAAATCTAGGCCCTGTCTTCTGGAAATAGAAAAGCCTAGAAACGCTTCGGAGGAATATAAAAAGGAATGAACGATGTGACCAAGCAGTCGGTACAAGAAGTCAGACAGCGAAGAAAGCGAATCCAGATAGTGACTAACCGGACGTTATTGCGAATAATTAACGGTGTAAATTGTAAATAGTAGTGACCATTATTTTTTATAAAAATCAGTAATTAAAGGTAGTACGAGTTTTTTTTAAATCTATGAACCCGGCCGGCCCAGGCTCGTTGCAATATGTAATAAAGGAGTGAGTGAAACGGATTGTAGATAGAGCCTAGATATCAAGAGGTCAGTTTTATATGAACTACATACCTATTTTCCACAAAAGTCAGGTAAGTTAAATTATCGGTTTAGGCCGATCTGAATTTAACTTCCGGTCGATATTATAAAGTGTATAATGCAAAATTGAGCGAGAAAAAGAACTGTCAAAGTTAACGAGTATTTATTTATCGATCTTTACAGAATAAAACTTCAATATGAAGCGAAATAGACCTAGTGGATTCCAGCAAAGAAAAATCAAGAAATCAAAAGAACGCGAAACGTTATTTGAATCAAATTTTAAGTATGTAGCATCTTCGGCTTCATTGGTATCAAATACAACACAGCAAAGTGTTGAAAGTTACCTTCTTGATGAAACAGATGCCTAAATGCATTTGATGGAGGGACGCTGGGAAGAGAGCCTGACATACAAGATGAAAGACAAGGTGGAGAAGATCAAGATGGATATGACCAAGAAAAAGGATGGAATAGCGACAATTAAGAAGAATCAGAGCATATTGAAAACGATGAAGAACAGCTACATGATGGTGACATAATAAATTCATCTTATTTAACTCGTTTCAATGTTGCTACTTGGCTAACATTAGTGCCTGATGATTTGAGAGTTGAATTTGTTAAAACGAGAAGTGAACCCTGTCACAACAGAGATGGCCCATTTTTTAGGTACCGTCCAAAGATCTGGAGATACAAGAAAAGGAAAGAGCCGATATTTTAATACAGAATGGTTTTATAAAGCGTTACCAAATAGAGAAAAAGTTCTCAGAACATGGATGGTATACTCTTCAACAAAAAATAGTTTATACTGTTTTTGCTGCAAACTGTTTACGCACTATTAAACAAAACATCAGAGTTTTACCAACGGGTTTAATTCATGGTGGAAACTAAATCCTAAAGTGTCGAGAATTTTGAGAACCATCTGTCCTGTTTTGAAAAATGGAAAATCATGGAAAATGGATTGACGCTGCAAAAAACCATTGACTATGAACATGAAGTGGTCTTTGACCAAGAAAAAAGGAAGTGGCGTGACATTTTGAGTCGCCTTTTAGATGTTATTATTTTCCTGGCACGCCAAAATCTTCCTCTTTGTTGGCATAGAGAGGGGTTTCATCAGACAATAGGGGGAATTTCTTAGAATTAGTTAATCTATTGTCGACATATGACCCAGTGCTGAAAGAGCATATGCTAAGAATTGAACATACTATCACATGTACAAAACGGAAACAGGTAGATTCTTACTTGTCCAAAGACATTCAAAATGAGTTCATCAGCCTTTTGGGAAAAGAGGTGAAAAATAATATTGTGGACGACATAAAAAAAGCTAAATATTTCGGAACTATTTTCGATAGCACTCCAGACATATTGATCAGATGAGTTATGTAATCAGATATGTTTGTATTTAAGGCGATCAAGTTGAAGTGTAGGAATCATTTCTAGGTTTCTTTCCTATAGCTGGAAGCAGTTTGTTCATTTAGTAAAATTGTTTATTGAAACGATTGATGTCCAGACTTTCTAATAAATTTAATTCAATACTATTATCTATTGAATGAAGAATGCGGAAAATATCAATAAATTTGTACCACTCCTCTAGAAGATTGGTTGTATATGTGGACGATGTTTTTTTCCGTTAGGTATGCCTTCTTATGCTCCTTGATTCTTTCTTCAAATTTTCTTCCTATTTGGCCGACGTAGACTTTGTTGCAGTCACCACACTCTAACAAATAGACGCCTGAGTTCGAATTTTTTGCTGTTTTATCTTTGCAATTATTGATAAACTTGTTTAGAGAGTTAACTGTTTTAAATGGCGCCATTTTACCCAATTTTTCTAATTCCCTCGCTATTTTAATTGAAGCTTTTCCATTATAAGTTAAAGCTATAAAGTTCTTGTTCACTGTTTTTGTTAACGGGTATATTTGTGATATTGTGAACTTTTTAAATTTAGATTTGAGTAACTTATCTATTAAGTCAGGTGGGAAGCCATTATTTCTCGCTATGATTATAATCCTACTTAGTTCCTGGTCGAAGTTTAGTTTTGACACTGGTGCATTTACCAGTCTGCGTATCATTGATTGATAAGTTGCTACTTTATGGCAATAGGGGTGTAACGATTTAAAATTTATAGTTGTATCAGAACGCGTTGGCTTGTGGATATAGATAATAAAATATAGAATTAATGTTTGTTGTTGGTATGACTTATTGATAAATCTAGAAAATTCATAGATTGGTGCACTTCTTGTTGCACTGTGAATTTTATGTTAGCATTACCCGTATTTAGATAGTTATGGAATGTTGACAATTGTCTCTCTGAGCCTTTGAAGCATACTAAAATATCATCTACATATCTGTACCAGTAGTTGCAATGTTTAAACAAGGTGTGTTTCAAAATTTCATTCTCAACGGGCTCAACGGGTTCCCCATTGCTAGGTCTTCGATATGCGTGTAAAATTCATTATTAAATTGGCAGTAGTTCTGTTCAATGCAAATACTGAGAAGAGACATCATTTCGTGCACAATGACTGGATTAGTGCCATTGACCATCAGACGATTCTCAATGATCCGGATTACCTCTTTGGGGGGTATACTTGTAAACAAATTCGTTACGTCGAAAGATACTAATTTACAGTTCGGTGGAAATGCGGCGTTTGATAGTTTTTTTAATTAGATCCATGGAATTTCTCGTGCTGAATCTTGGTTTAAGCTGTAGGTATTGTCACAGTAGTGGAATTAGGGTTTTAGCCACGTTTCTATTAGGTGTATGTATGTTACCGTCAATCTGTATAATCCGGTATTCTATACAATACCTAGGCAATGTATAGAATACCTAAAACGTGTAGGTAATGTATGAAATAAAATTTATTTCTTACTTTGAAATAAAATTTATTTCATACTTTGCCTAGGTATTCTATACAATACCGAATGCGCAGCCGGCAATGTGTGTAACCTAACCTAACCTAACCTAACCTAATCTAACCTACTTATTATTTTTACAGAATTGTATTGTTTCTTAAGTTTTTTATACTTATTACGTACCTGAGTACTTGTAAGCAAATTACATTATGTTACTTAGGAGCACCCCAATTGTTCATTTTAATAAAGTTGATTTTAAGTAGTAGAACATGTTTTATTTGCCCGTCATTTTATAGGTAGGCCGGTTAACTTGATAAATATAGACCAAAATCTATTTATTTTACACATTGCCGGTGGACCAGCAGGTACTCTATACAATCCCTAGGAATTGTATACATTACCTAGGTAAAGTATGTAATGGACAATAATATTCATAATACTTCATACATTGCCTGGACGCCCCAGGTATTCTATACATTGCCTAGGTATTGTATAGATTGCCTGAATTATACATATTGCCGGTAACATATATATGAGACGACCGGTCTAATCGGAATGCCTGATTTATGTAGCTTTAGCAAACCATAGATTTTTGGTGGTTTGAGATTAATTTTGATTAGTTTATATTTTTGATAATCGTTGAAAATTCCGGTAATATCTTTTAGAGTTGCCTTCAATTCTTTTTGGAACTTAGTTGTAGGGTCTTCTTATTAATTTTTCAAAATTATGACTTTCCATAAAGTTTTTTTTTTTAAACTCCATCATTTATAGCAATCTGTCTTACATGACAATAAACAATAGTTTTATATTACATTGGCATAGAAGGAAGTTGCCCAGTGGCAACTCCAGAAGATATATTTACATGAGTAGATATTTTGGATCAACTACACTGTACGCTGAGGAAGGTCCAACGGGTCTAGCCACTTTAGTCTTTTAACACTGGGTATTATGAGGAGGTCCTTGGCCAGGGTATTGGGGTGATGACTGAGGAGATGGAGATACTTTTGACTTGAGGAGGCTATTTCTTCATTGATGGTGGAGATGTGTAGGTCCCAATGAATCGCTTGATTTTGTATGTACCATGGTGCATTACGCACAATCCGTAGAGTTTTTGACTGGAAGCCTTGAATTTTCATGATGTTGCTGTGGCTGGCAGATCCCCATATCTGAACACCATAAGTCCAAATTGGTTTTAATATTGCTTTGTAAAGCAGCAGTTTATTTTCCATGGACAAGTTGGAGTTGCGACCCATAAACCAATACATTTTCCTGCGAGTGAGGCCTAATTGAAGGCGTTTGTACCAGATATGCTTTCCCCAGTTAAGGCGTCGGTCTAAATGTATTCCGAGATATTTGACTTCGTCTTTCTGAGGCTGTGGAATGCTATTTAGAGAAACGGTTGGACATGTTTGTTTATTGAGCGAGAATGTAATATGGGTCGATTTGCAGCTGTTTATTTTGATCCGCCATTTTACGAACCATTTTCCTATTATGTCGAGGTACCTCTGTAGGTGGCGAGATGCTATGAGTGGGTTGTCGTGTGAGGCCATTATGACTTTATCGTCCGGAAAGGTAGATATTTCAGTCAAGTTGTTTGTTGTTAAGTCTGCTGTATATAGTAGGTATAGGGTGGGCCCGAGGACGCTACCTTGTGGCACTCCTGATTCTATGGGATGCAAGTTGGTTTGGGCTTCTCCATTTTAACAAAGAAATATCTATCCCTCAGATAGGATACTAGGATCTTGGAAAGCGGATGAGGTCGGTAGGTTTTGATTTTGCTAATTAAGGCGTCATGCCATACCTTGTCGAAGGCTTGGGAGACATCCAGGAAGGCAGCTGAGCAATACTTCTTTCCAAGTCTTCTTTAATTTTTGTTGATACTCGATGTACTTGTTCAACTGTGCTGTGTTTATTGCGGAAACCAAATTGGTAGTCTGGAATTAGGTTTTTTCCTCGATGATCGGTTTAATTTTTTTCAGTAAGAGCTTCTCGTATACCTTGGAGAGTACAGGCAGAAGGCTGATAGGGCTATATGACGTTACATCTGAGGGGTCTTTATCAGGTTTCTGTATGACTATGATCTGCGCGACTTTCCATTGAGGCGGGATGTATCCTAGTCTAGTGATAGCGTTGAAGATACTAGTGATAACCTGGAATCCCTCATCTGGTAATTCTTTTAGGACTCTCCCTGTAATCACGTCATAGCCTGGAGCTTTTTTTGGCTTTATGTCGTTCAGTAATGCATCTTTGATTTCTGATATTTTAAATTTTCTTAGTGGAATATCCATTTGGTAAGGTGCTTCGAGGATTGCCAGGATAGGTTTCTCCTCCACTACTGTCTAGGCTGCGGCTGGAAGACGTTTCGTAGATGTTCAGCAAATAATTTTACTTTCTGTTCGTCGCTCTTGGCCCAATCACAATTTTGTTCCCTGATGGGAGGATTAATTTTGTGTGCATTTTTTATTTTTTGTTTGTTTTCCACAGAGAGTAATTTTTGTCTTCGGAAGCTGATAAGTTTTCCAAGAAGTTTCTGATTCCCCGGTTTTCATGTTCATGGAGTATCTCTTTTAGTTCTTTACATGCACGGTTAAATTTGGCTTTGTCACAGGGAGCATTAGTACATTGCCATATTTTCCGAAGTTTACGTTTCTCCTCTATTTTGGATTTTATGTAATCAGGACAGTACCCTGGTCTGTCTGCTGTTTGAGTTTCGGGAGTGGCCCTCCATACTGCATGCTGGATAGATTTCGTTAGGTGTTCGATGGCCTTATCAATATCATCATCAGTTTTTAGTGGCATTTTTGATTGGAGTAGTATGGAGAGATCAGTTCTGAAGGCACCCCAGTCCGTATTGTGCTTCGATAGTGCTGTCGGTTTCTGGAGTTTGGATATATTTGTATTCAAAGTAGCTAGGATAGGTGTGTGATCGGATGAAAGATCCAGTGATGATGCAATGGACATATAGTTATGGGAGATGTTTTTGGTTATGAAGAAGTCCAGCAGGTCTGGGGTTTTACGAGGATCAGAAGGCCAGTATGTTGGTTCTCCTGTGGATAGCGATTGTAGGTTCTTGTGTTGCTTGGCTTGTCTAGCACCCCAATGTATATGTTTGGAGTTGAAGTCACCTCCAGCAATGAAGCGGTGGCTAGAGTATCGAAGAATGTTTCAAGTTGAGCTTCATTAATTCTTTTGTGTGGAGTACAGTACACTGCTGAATGTGATTGTTATCCTTGCCAGTCCTCGACTTCTATAGTGGTAGCTTGAATATATTTTTGGCTGAGTTTAGAAACCAGATGGTGTCTAATGTATGACTTTATGATGATAGCGGTGCCACCACAACCCAAGCCATCAGGATGTTGCGTATGGTGTATTGTATAACTAGGTATTTTAATGTGGCTTCTGTTGGTCATATGAGTTTCAGAGATTATCACAAGATCTAGGTTGTGATTAATGATATAGAATTTGATTTCCTGACTATGGTTAGTCAGGCCGTTAGTGTTCCACGTTGCCATTTTTAGCGAGAGCTTATTTATTTGTTTAATTTGGTAATGAGAGTCATTAGGAGATCAAACATTTTATCCATAAAGAGGCTGACTTTCTTTACATACGGTAGTCTATCAATCGCGATAACCGTGTTCCCTTTATCCACTTTTGTGAAAATTGTATTATTCCCTTCTAATTTGAGTTGTATTGATTTTGCAGTTTTAAGTTCTCCATTCTGGATGATGTGGAAATTACCTTGTTTTTGAATAATTCCCTTGAGTTGGTATTTTGTATCCATATTATTTGTTTCTGTTTTTCGCAACGTAATTTCCGTTTCAAAGGCTAATATTTCTAGACTGGTCAGTTCGTGCTCTGTTTTAGGTTGTAATTCAATTCTTTTTCCACAAGTAACCCTTCATCCTGTGAGAAGTTAGTATTTGGTTTTCAAAACGAGCATTAAAAATCACGTTGTTTTTTGTGTTATCTGGTGTTTTCTTTAACCATCGAGATTTAGAAACTAATAGATAAAAATGTAGTGTCATTTAAAACTGTAAACTCCCTAAACAAGTTTATTAATATGCCAAAGATAATACAGCAAAAAACTCAAACTCAGGCGTCTATTTGTTAGAGTGTGGTGACTGCAATAAAGTCTATAAAGAAAGAATCAAGGAGCATAAGAAGGCATACCTAACGGAAAAAAACATCGTCCACATATGCAACCCATCTTCTAGAGGAAGGGCACACATATAATGATAATTTCCGCATCCTTCATTCAATGGATAAGAGTATTAAATTAAATTTATTAGAAAGTCTGGAAATCAATCGTTTCAATAAACTGGTAATTTTACTAAATGAACAAACTGAAGTGAGCAAATGCCCACTTTTAAATTTAATACTGTAAGAACTGTTAGATTATACTCCCCCCGCTTCCCAAACTGCAAAACTGTTAGGTGTTAAGCCAGCGTTTCTCAACCTTTTTGTTATTGCGACCCATATTACCAATATAAATATTCTCGCGCCCCCCTTTTTGATCTATCGAAATATTTTTTTTCAGTATATTTACGGCCAGACAAGCATGTGTGCTATATGTGACTATTTTGTAAGATTTTATAGCGCTGTTTAGTTATTATTATTTGGAGCTTATTATAAGAGTTCTGTATAATTATTAGTATTAATTTTTTATTATTTTTTTGATTAAAACATGAAAACAGTCCGATATTCGTACATTTAATTTTATTGGTAAAATGCGACTGTTTGCTATAAATGCACAGTAATGCATACGTCTATCCCCACCCTTTTCTATATATTTCTTCCTACACATTCTGTCAAGGTCGCATTTCTGTTTTGATAATTTTATCGGCTTTTCCAGTGTTCTTGTGCGATTCAGTGCGATCATTTTTTAGGGACTTCAATATTAAAAGGTAAGTACAAAAAATACATTTATCATGCTACTCAATTCGTATCTGAAAATAATAAAGAATATTTGTAGAATAAAAATGGAAAAATTTAACAATTTTTATTTACAATTAATTGTTAAATATTAAATAAATAACAATATTAAATTAATTAATAAATTGTAAGATAAAAAAAGCGTAAAACACGCAAATTTTTAACCACATTTAATTCTTATTATAACAACTTGCGTTTTTTACGTGTTACTTATCACCTTATGCTTTATTCACAACCTCCAAATTAGAATTAGAATTTGAATTACAATTCAAATTACAATTAACAGCAAACGTTTGGCATATGAGTTAATACATGAGCATTCACAACCTCAAATTAACGTTTTCACTTAGAATTACAATTACACTTTAAATTAACTCATAGCAAAGTACAAGCTTTTACTTTAGCTGAAAATCATTTTTCAAACTTTTTTCTTCGATAATGTAAACTTCCATATTTTTTAAATGTTTCTATCGATTTCTGATCAATTTTTCTTAAATATATATTTTAGAGGCAACAGAGGCATCTTTAGCAAAGATTATGGATAAATTTTTATGTGGACGTAAGCGAGCATTGGAGGATTGTGAAGCATCAACTAGTGCACAGGCTAGGCATGTTCCAAAAACTAAATCAAGAAAATATTGCGCCGAATACTTGAACTATGGATTTACCAGCACTGAAGTAAAAGAAGAAGAAAGGCCCTTGTGTGTTATTTGTTCAAAAATTTTGGCAGCTGACAGTATGAAGCCAAATAAACTTAAACGACATTTGGAAACTCTTCATAGTGAATACGTTAACAAACCTCGACAATTTTTTGAAAGCAAATTAAAATCATTTGAAAAGCAAAAATTAGTTTTTAAAAACTCTTTGTCTGTGAATGAACAAGCTTTACTTGCTTCTTACAAAGTTTCGTATCAAATAGCTAGATGCAAGAAACCTCACACTATTGGTGAAGAGCTAATTTTGCCAGCTGCAATTGAAATTGTAGAAACGATGTTTGGAGAAAATTTTGCTAAAAAATTAAAATCTATTCCACTTTCCAATGATACTGTAGCTCGTCGTATTGGTGACATGGCTGAAGATGTACAGCACCAGCTTTTTGCAAAATTGCGTGGAAAATTGTTTTCAATTCAACTAGATGAAGCAACTGACAACAATAAAGAAGCTCATTTGATAGCCTATGCACGTTTTTGTGATGGTGTATCAGCTGTAGAAGAACTACTTTTTTGCAAACCAATAGAGCAAAGAGCAATATCAACTGCTTTATTTACCATCTTGGATAATTTTATAAACGAGGCGAATATGGAATGGGAAAATTGTGTTGGAATATGTACCGATGGTGCTCGTTCAATGTCTGGAAGATTTCAAAGCCTGCAAACATTGGTGAAACAAAAATCATCACAGTGTATATGGACACATTGCATGATCCACAGAGAAGCACTGGCGTCGAAAGAAATGAGTCCTGGTTTAAATACCGCGTTATCTACAGCTGTAACTATTGTAAATTATATAAAAACAAGACCTTTAAAATCAAGAATGTTTTCTAAACTTTGTAAAGATATGGGTTCAGTACACACAGCATTACTATTTTATTGCGAAGCCAGATGGTTATCACGTGGAAAGTTTTTGAAACGTGTTTTTGAATTAAGAGAAGAAATCTGTATTTTTCTGGAAGAAGAAAATCGACAAGAAGCCGTGATGTTTCGAGATGCTTTATTTATTATGAAATTGGCTTATTTAGTCGATATATTTGAGAAGTTAAATGTCTTGAATCTCCAACTTCAAGGATTAAATACAAATATTTTGGAAACAAATGATAGAGTCACTGCGTTTTGTACAAAGTTGAATTTGTGGCTTAGAAATATAAAAGAAAAGAAATTTGAAATGTTTCCTAATATAAATGAATTTTTAAGACATACAAAACCGAAGAAGTACATATAAACGTGATTTTCCTAACTATAGACAAACATTTAGGCATGCTAGCAAAAAATTTTAAAAAATACTTTTTTCCTGACGAAAAAATTCTATCTAGTTACGAGTGGGTTAGGGACCCATATCACAATATTCCACAAGGTCTCTCGACTTTTGAAGAGGAAACTTTTATTGATTTTACAACAAACAGTGAAATCAAAAGACAATTCAATAACAAATCGATTTTTGAATTTTGGGCTGGTTTGGATGACGAGTTTGCGACATTAAAACGAAGAGCTTTCCAAATACTTTTACCATTTTCAACATCTTATCTTTGCGAAACTGGATTTTCTGCGGTGGCTTCATTGAAAACAAAATACAGATCTCAGCTAAATATAGAAAACGAACTTAGAGTATCCATATCTCGTATTACTCCTTCATTTCAAAAACTTTGCAATGAGAAACAGGCTCAGGGAAGTCATTAATTAATAACATAGCATATTTAAGAGGTATTTCTTCCATACTAATAAACTTAACTTAAATAATAAATATAATAAAATATTTATTGGTAATATGTAATTATAAAGTTCATTCTATTTTAAAATATATAAAATATTTTTTTTAATATACAATATGTTTTTGATTTTAAATATACTCGCGGCCCCCTTGTAGAAACGCCGCGCCCCCCAAGGGGGGCGCGCCCCACAGGTTGAGAATCGCTGTGTTAAGCTATTTATAAGAATGTGGTACATTTGTATGATCATTATTCATCTGCCCGATGAAGACACTGTGTGTCGAAACATGTCGCAGACAATACAATATATATATATTTTTAACACAATACGTACGTTATTTACCCAGCCAAAGTTGCATAAATTGATATCGGTACCTTTTCTTTAAAAAAATCAGTTGGAATCTCCCCTGCTCTAAGCTTGAAGCCTGCACTTATCTAATGAACACCATTTTTGTCAATCTGATTTCATTTTGCAACAGCGTGCAAAGGTGGTAAGGATAATATAGTCGGCAGTAAATAATTCATGAGTTAGCCAAGGGTTGTATGTCATCCGCGGTGTAGGCGTGTAGCTATTACGGCAGAGAAGATTCAGATCCTCAGGATACGGAGTATGCACCCCCGTAATAATTTTAATTATTGCAATAACTTAAGGTAATTGGCCACGGCTAATCTTCGGTTCGCTTCCCCGTTCGCCCCCGTTCAGCGCGAGTAATCGAATAAACCTGATTTATGTGCGCTATTTTCAAGCCAAGAGGATATTTCCGCCTCGTTTGACGATAATTTACTTAGAGCACTAATTAAATCCCAGACGAAGGTTTTTCTTTGACGACGGGAATCTAATTAATTATAAGCATAATATGCTCTTTTGCAATAGTCCATAGAAAATCGTAACTAGCGACTTTTGCACGGGAGACAGCAATTCAATCGTGCCACACATATTCGAAACTGAATGTGTTAGAAGACTTCCATCACAGTTTAGAGTCAAGAGTCAAGAGTTCTTCACAGTCAAGAGGAGGATAAAAGTTAAAGAAAAGATGAAAGTCTACAGATTAAGAGAAACACAAACACAAGAGAAATACAAAGAGATACTACAAATTAAATTCAGAGAGAGCGAAATGAAGCTAAACGTAAAAGCAATATGAGAAACATTCAAAAGAAATATACAAGAAGCGGCAAAGGAGACATGCGGAACAACAAAAATTGAAAACAGGGAAATGAAAAAGACAAACTGGTGGACAAAGGAAATCAAAAAGAAGATAAAAGACAATAAGGAGAAATGGAAAAGATACCTACAAACAAAAAAAAAGAAGATTATGAAAAATACAAACAAAAGAAAAACAATATGAATTCAATAATAAAAGAAGCAAAACAATAGTCATGGACTAAATTTGGTGAAAGAATGAATGAGAATTTTGGGCATAACCAAAAATTAACTCTACGAAACACTAAAGCACCTAAAACAAAACAGAAGAACACAACATGATGAACATAAAAGATAAAAATGGAACAATTATCACGAATGAAGACAAGATAATGGAAAGAAGGAGACAATATTTCAAAGAATTAACCGAACAGGATAAAGATGATAACGTAACACAGAATAGGGGAAAGTCGCAAGATAGGCAAGAGATTTTTTTTTAACAAACTAGTGTAAGAAGCAATAAAAAAAACTAAAAAACGGGAAAGCACCAGGAACAGACGATATAACCCCGGAAATGATGGAACACATGTAAGAAGAGGGAATAACACAAATAACGAAACTAATAACTGACATAATAAGCAGCGGAGAAACACCAAGAGAATGGAATAAATCAATAATTCTACCAATACATAAGAAAGGGGATAAAACAATATGCGAAAATTACAGAGGAATCACACTAACCAGTATACCAAGTAAGATAATGACCAGGGTACTAGAAAAAAGGATGCGAAACAAACTAAAATACACAATAGTGGACAGCCAGTGCGGATTCAGAAGAGGGAGAAGTACGCAAGACAAAATCTTCATACTCAGACAACTAAGCGAGAAACTAATTAAGAAGAACAGAGAAATGCACATGCTTCATAGATCTTGAAAAGGCATTCGACAGGATAAGGAGAGAGGACATATGGAACGAACTAGCAGAAAGAGGAATAGAGGAGGAAATGATAAATGTATTAAAATACATGTACAGAGAAAACAGAAATCATGTGAGAACAAACAATGAGGAATTAAAAGGATTCGAAGGAAGAAAGGAGTAAAACAAGGATGCGTGCTAAGCGCTTTGCTTTTCACAATGTGAATTGTATTGGATAAGGCGATGAAGAAAGCAAAGCAAAACATGATAGTACCAAAAACTGGATACTGGAAAATGGAGATAACAAAAATAGCAGAACTACTATTCGCCGATGACAGAGCAATAATTGACGAAACAGGGGAAGAACTGCAACACAACATGGAAATAATTGAGAAGAAGATTAAGAAAATAAACATGAAAATAACGAATTACGAAAAGACAAAAACCATGATAACTGCCAAAGAGAAATAGAAACACGAAATAGAAATACAATATTTGATATTACAAAAATCTATTGTCAGTCTGTATCGTAAGTATATTCGTATAGTTTATCTCTCGGATGTTTTATTTTACTCTGTCTTGTGTCTGTTTTTTTGCACATGCTGTCAATTATGTCTCAGTTTGTGTCATTTTCTTTGAATTTTTGTCTTAGTTTGTCGTGTCCTTGGGATATCGGTGGAATTTCCGTTAGTTCGTATAGGGAGTTGTTGGATATGTTATGTGTATTACATTTATTATTATGTGTGTTGTATATTATGTGTATTATATTTTCATTGAACAAGTGAAATGTTCAGCGATTTAAAGTTAAAATTAAAGTGAAGTATTTTAGTATGGTAAAGATGCTAAAGATGATCATACAAAATGGTCCACATGATGCGATGGTATGCTACACCTTCGTTGATTCACGATTCACGGTAAGTACTGCGAAACGCTATTTTTCGAAAGTTAATTCTTTTAAAATTGCATCGATTATTAAATTCATATTTTTATCTAAAAAAATCTTCGGTTACCACCTTTGTGCTAAGCCATTCATCGGCAGGATGTTCTACGGTTTTCTTCTATTCTTTGAAAACACATCACCGTCATCATGAACCTATGCTGCACTTAGGCCTACTCCATGATGCGCTATTGATTTTTTAGTATCAATGTGAGAATATATTTTTTCTATTTTGCGTTTGGAATAAGTCGATTCTAGCCCCAAATGATATCATTTGAGTGTTAGAAAAAGCGGCTGGTGGAATTTCACAGAGAACAGCAAATTAATGAACACGAAGTTTAATTTAAATTATTACCGTGGAAAGTACAATTATCATACACATTAACAGTTAGTTACAAGCGATTTGTCTTGAGAATTTGTAGTGACACCATGAAAATTATCATCCGACACAATATTTTGATGAATATTACTGTTGCTGTTGCCTATATTAATATTTTTCTACAGCCGCCTAAATTTACGCCACGTAAATGTCACCAACCACCGCAAAATCCCCTAGATTTAAAATTTTCAATTTAAATTTATAAAAAGTATGATGCGGCAAAATAGAAAAAAATAGTATAAAACACTTGTTGCAGAAGGTCCATCAAGCACTCATTTGTTCCTCAACTCGCTGCTACGCAGCTCGTTTGGAAATTTCAAATTCGTGCTGGAATAGATCGAAAGTTTTGATATTATATTATACATTCACGACCTTTTTACAACCGAGTTGGCTGGGTTTTCTTTTTCTCATGTTGGACAAACTGATTCAGTGATTCAACAGAAGTTAATTATTTTTTTGTGTCGATGTCTATTACACATTTGCTTCCTACAACATTGTAGGATTTATAATTTTTTCGCTACTAGCTTTTAAAGATATAATTATTTTTATTTTTAAGTGCATATTCGAACCAGAAATAATTTTCACTTCTGTCACAATATGAATCAAAATGCCAAATATTATGCAACAAATAGTATCAACTAAACGCTGCTACTGGCACTTTAAGAAGGACAACCGAACTTGAAGCAGCATAAACTGATCTCGAGACTAATTTGGCAATATTATGAAAACAACGAATATTTGTTTTGGATAGACTTTTGGCAGATTCGCGAGAAATATTAGAATTTGAAGAAGGTACAACATTATTCAAAATTATTATTACAATGGGTTACAAACATAGATAGGTAACGGTCGCAAAATGTTATGTGAACAAAAGCATGTCGTTGCAGCCAAAATTACTTTTTTGAAAAAGTTTTACGATTGAAAACTTCTAATGAAAATCTAACATTTGCGGATCTTGACGAAACCTGGATCTACCAAAATGGTTCGTCAATTCGTCGTTGGATACAGGAGACATATTTAAAAAGTAATCCTTGCAAAATTAAAAGTTAACGGTTAAGATTTACAGTTTTACACGCGGGATGTCATTTGGGATTTTTAAATGGGTGCGGTTTATTATTAAATTCAAAAAACAACGATAGAGCTTATCATAAGACAATAGATGGAGAACATTTTCAAAATTGGGTAGTTAAACAACTTATTCATGCTTTGGCCATTTGTAAGAAAAATGTGATGTGCTCATGGATAATGCACCGTATCATTCCATGCATTTGGATAAACCACGCACATTTTCTAATAAAATAGGCAAAATATAGAATGGTTGCGTAACCATAGTATTGAATATAACACAAAATTTACCAGGAAACAATTGAAACAATCAAACCTTTTCGGAATAATAGGCAAAATCTATATTTAGTAGACGAGACATTGCTGGAGCAGGGACGTGAAGTTCTTAGATTACCCCCATACCATTGTCAATATAATCCTATTGAAATGGCATGGAGGTTTTGTAAATCATCTTATAACATAGACATAAATGCTCAACCTTCACCCAAAGATAAGGTTGGGAAGTTACGGCTTTAGTCCATTTCCAAATGTACTCCAAAAATGTGGCTAAATTATTATAGATATTGTAAAGATATTTTGGCCGATTGGAAAAAATACATGGGAAATTTGTCGTTTGAAAGCATACCCCCTTTTATTATTTCGCTGGGTGAATCTGATTCAAAATGAGATGATGAAAATTATGACTCTGATTCGCTTGGCGAAATAATAGGGGACGAGTAAATAGCACATACATACTTAGGCAAAATTTTAAGTGACTATTTAAAATCATAAGATTTTTGTCAGATGATGTTTTTTTTTAACAATTTAACCAAAATTAGTAAAAATATTTATTTAAGTGAGACTTTATATTATATTAGGTTAAATCAAACACTTGGTTAAAGTTTCACTGTATTGGAAGAATAAACCTCTACAATTGTTTCGGCCTCCCGACCATTATCAAGAGTACAGAGTATCTCAGAGTATCTCTGTACTCTTGATAATGGTCGGGAGGCCGAAACAATTGTAGAGGTTTATTCTTCCAATACAGTGAAACTTTAACCAAGTGTTTGATTTAACCTAATCATAATGTTTCACCAAGTAGTATCCACACATAGTTTCAATTTAATTTATATTATATATTGCAATTTGTTGATCGACTCATTTCATCGTCGTTCCATGGAGGCAATGTGAATTTATCTATATCTGTAGTGCCTTAAGGAAAGACATACTATATGTACATTATTATTGATATATATATCACGAACTGTGAAAAAATGGTACCTACGTACACTAGAGACAAGTCTGTAAAACGGAAAATAAGCTTAGGAAGGTCCAAGAAAACCTTGAGTGGAAACCTTGCTGTAACATAAAGGAAATCGTTGACGAAAAAGAGAAAAAAGGAGAAGAATTTGACTTGTTTAATTTACCACAGCAGTAATTAGGGCAGCATTTAATATAAATTGGCATACCTAAGTCTCCACACAATCATTGTCCAAATTGCAATAAATTGAATGTTTTCCTGTTCCTGGACTAAATTTACTTTGTAAGGATGCCATTTCTGCCGTTTCAAAAATTTACTATTTGCCGCAACCGCTCTGGAGGGAAAATGAGGGTTTTCTTGCAACTCTAACAGCACGTTTAACATCTTCCGGAAATGACGGTCGTCCACTTTTCGGGCGATCTCTAATAGGCCCCAACTGCTCATACTTTCTTATGATTGCACTAACAGACGTCTTAAGAAGAGGTTCTTGAAGCGGATATTTATTATTAAAATAAATGCACACTTCTTCATAGGTACGTATTCTATGACCACAACCTCTAATCATAAGAATGTCAATTCTTTGTGCCTCTGAAAAACATCGAATCATTTTGAAATTAACTTGTGACTCGATGAATCCAACGAAACGTCAATCTGACTGTGAGTAGGTAATAATTTGTTTCACATAATTGTACTGGATTGTTTTTCAGGTTAATCAATTTTGTTTTACTCCAATATTTAAAATGCAAGCCTGTTTTCCTAATTTTGTTTTAACAGACGTTGTTTTGAATGGTAACTAGATGCATTCTGCACATTGAAATAATAATGTAATAGTTTTACTTTAACGCACTTTTTCTCAATTTTTTTTAAATGTTACATATTGAAAATGTCATGTTGTTAAAAACATAATATAAAGTACTATCAAAGTCAATAATGAAAAATATAGAGTGTCATTTAAAAAAAATGGCTCTGACGTCATAACTTCAAAACGGAGAGAGATTGATAATTGAAAATGGTTTCAAAATATTTGTTTGAAAAAATTTTGACCTGTTGAAGCGTTTTTCGAAAATTTATACAGGGGAAAAATAAAGCCAGGTTTTCATACTTTATGCGATCTCTGTATAGGTACTAATTTTGTATGAATTATTTTCTCTAATGTATGAAACGTCTAATTAACGTTCGAATATTTGACAGCGAATTAACAATTGCTAGTCTCGAACAAGTTCCTCCCATTCAATACTAGGTTAATTATTAAAAAGCTTTAACTCCTTCCTCTGTTCCCCAACAGTGAGTCGGATACTCTTCGGAATTATGCATTGTCCTCGTCGAATTTGATTAATAATTGCTCGATTCCCTCATAAATTTTAATGTTGTACGGAAACGGGTCATCACTTGAGACGTGAGCGTCGATCGCCCCACGTCCGAGTGTCTGGAGGTAGAAGGGACGACGTCAAATATGCGGGGGCAACTTCTCCCGAATTCCAGACCTATTAGCCAGGTGTGCGAACCGAACGACATGTATATCCGTTTCGGGTAAGGAATGACATCCTTCCGGTGTCGATATTATATAACAGCCGACGGTGGCAGTGCTAAAAATAACGCGTCACCGCCGTCAAATCGGGGTGGTTGTAATTAAATGCCGACGGATATGGGGACGGACAGATAGTTGGGGAATTGTCGCAATTAAACTTGAACCCTTGTAGCATAGATGCCCATGGAAATGTTCAGGGGGCAATCCTTTTTTTCAGGGCGAGGGTGAAAATATTATTTTCAACGGTTAATTATATTTAAAGGTAATATTCTGCTCAGTGGCGTAGCTAGGAATTTTGGGCCCCTAAGCAAAATTTTAAAAGGGCCCCCTATACTATCTCACATATTTATAGCATTACATACAGGTACATATGTAGTATATTAAGTTTTGAAGTTTCTAGTAGAATATATGACAAACATATGTTCATATATTTCAGTTCGATTAAAACAAAGTAAATTCATAACTATATAATTTATTAAAAATTAATCAGCAAACAAAATCATAAACAAATAAAAAGTTTTTCTGTAAATACAGTTCACTTCAAATCATATAACTAATACATTTTTTTTAAATAAATAAAATAAAACAACATAAGGTATTAAGTGAAACAAAAATATTAAAATACTCCTTTTCTAGCTTTTGCTTGAGCAAATCACTCTATTAAATATTTTAACACTATTTTCGACGTTTCTTGATGTTCAATGCCAAGTAATGTAAGATGTTTTAATCGCGACTGTTCAATAGTATTCCTTGTGTAATCTTTTATAATTTTTAGTTTACTAAATGTCCATTTCACAGAAGCAACTGTTACCGGAATCGTTAAGAATAGTATAAGACCTGTGCAAATTTCTGAAAAATCACTTTCTAATAAACCATATTTTTGCAATAATAGATTACCGAAGTATTTAATAGTCATATTTTCTTTAAGATCAGGTTTTAATAAATGCATAGCATTAATATACTGAATAGGTAATTGTGGAGGACATATTTCATAAAAAGTATTCCGTAAACTGTCACACTTATCCATTAATTCTGATTCTGTAGAATGGATCTTGGTTCCATAAAATTAAAACGATCCTTAATATTTTTCATACCGGTGAATCGAGTATTGAGTTGCTAAATTAGTATATCTAATATGCAATAGAATATATTTGCTTTAAAATACTCTTTACGTGATTTATATCTATGTTGCGTTAAAAATTCGTCAAAATGACGTTTTGCCTTCTTTTGCCGTTTGTTAGAAAATTCTGAAACAACACCCCATTTCCTTGATATTTCTCGAGATTCCATTAACATATCTTGAAAATTGTTTCTGTACGTTTTCATAAATGACAATAGTCTGTTCATATTATCCTCTGCTTCATGTACGCAAATATATTTTCTTTGTAAATTTTTTGAAGCATAATTAATATCAACTAATACTTTATGCAGGAAAACACACATAAAAATAAAATCAAAATTATCCATACTGTTTTTTTTATTTGCTGTGCCTCTTCTCTCTCATCTTTTCTATTAATGTTGAGATTAATTTCAACCAATGCTTTAAGTATATCAACATTACGTGGTTTTACAGCAGTCAGTGATGTGATTTTGCCCGACCAACGAGTTGGATTTACTTTTTTTAAATAAGTCACATCTCTTAAGACTTTTTCCAAAGAATAAATATATATTTTGTATATACAGGGTTATTCAATTTCGATTACCACTAAGGGGATATCGGAAACGGTAAGAGATACGAAGTCGGTTAAATTGGGGCAAAGTTGCGTAATCATATAGGGAACAATATTCAATAAAGATAATTTAAAAAAATCAATGCTTGCTGAGACTTAAAAAAAATGAAATTTGCAAAATCTGATTTATTTTTTCCTGTCGGTACTTGAAGAGATATTAAAAAACATAAATACATCTTTATTGCCATTTTTTCTTATCTATAACATGGAAATTTTAGATTTTGGATCAGACGTTTCGTGTGAGTGCAAGCGTCATCAAGTTTAAATTTTTAAATACGGACCCCGAACTTTTATTTTTATTTTGAGTTATACTCGTCTATACTGTTACAATGATATGCAATACTTGAGGTTTTAATAACGTTTTAATTTAAAAATAAATCAAAATCTACAATTAGTTGGTCAATTAGTTAGTCTACACTAATTAAACTGGATTAAAAAAATTAAAATATAAACTAGAGTGGCACGAAAACAGTTTAAAATTGGAGAAAAGTGAAAATGAAGATGTATCTATATATTTTTAATATCTCTTCAAGTAACGACAGGAAAAAATAAATAAAATTTTGCAAAATTTCAATTTAAAAAAAAAATCTCAGCAAGCATTGAAATTTTTTTAATTATCTTTATTGAAGATTGTTCCCCATATGATTACGCAACTTTGCCCCAATTTAACCGATTTCGTATCTCTTACGGTTTCCGATATCCCCATAGTGGTAATCCAGTTTGAATAACCCTGTATATACATAAAAAAATTACCCAATTTTTTTGCAACCGTGTATTATATCATTTATCACTAAATTTAAATTGTGACTGGAACAATGTACATATTCGGCTTTTTTAAGAATATTTTGTATCTTCGTCTGCAAGCCATTATAGATACCACACACTCGCACCGTCATATCCTTGGCCGTAACATTTCGTAGTAGAAAGATTTTTCTGTTTTAAATTATTTAGTCTTAGTTCTTTCATACCTTCAGCTGATTGATCTTGTACAGTATCAAATCCTAGAAAAGTTTCTTGGATTTCAAAATTAATATCTTTTTAATTGTTACTTCTTGCATTGTGCACATGCTTTATAACAATGCTCAACTGATCCTTTTTCGAGATGTCTTGTGTTGTATGTAATAAGACATAAAATGGAGAAACATTAATTTTGTCTATTATAATTCTTTCCAAATAATTTCCTGCACACTCAATTAATTCATTTTGAATTGTCGGGCTCAAATATCTTGTGCGTCCTGAAGGCATTTATAAAACTTGTCTCATATCTGTATCATATTTACTAATTAATTCAACTTATGACAAACAGTTTCCATTGTAATTGTTTTGATCATTTATATTTTCTTCTTTACAATGGAAAGCCAATGAGTTTTTAGATAACATGAAAGTAATATTAAATAGTCGTTGTAAAACCAGCTTCCAAAAATTTGCCTGATATCTAATTTCATCTTCGAGGTTTTGTCGATGGTGACATTTTCTTTAGAAACTTTATATGCAGCAGTTGCTCCTATGTGTGACGTCGAAGAACGGTTAATTTTTATTTTGGTTGACAAATTTTGGAATTCTCGTACCCATGAACGCCAATTAATATATATATATATATATATATATATATATTAGTCAACACGGCTTGCTATATGCAGCATCTATTAATCTTGGCTAGCACAACCATCGCCGCTCCACAGGTCCATACATTATTAATGTTGAATAGTAAGATTCGGTAAAGTGTATATTTTGTTGTTGTTTATCTTCAGGGAAAAGTCCTAGAGATTTATCTTCATTTTCGTCACAATTGACTAAAAATCTTTTAATGTCTTCAGTGATACGAGTATTTATTTTATTAGTTAGATAATAACCTAGATCGGAGGTTCTATGTAGTTCATTTTCTGTAACAATATTTTTTTAATTGTAATTGTAATGGGTGTTATTCATTTATAACTACAGAATCAACATGATCGCTGCAATTGACATTTTTTCCTGATTATTTGACGATGTAGTAGATATTCCTTTTATAATAATATTATCTAATTTTGGCCGCTCTTCGATATCTTTTCCATCATTTCTTTTTTGTGCCCCACTTTATTTCCCCATACTTTAGGTATCGTTATCCTATAAATAGGTATACCTTGTTATATTGTTATATTGTTATTGCATTTATTAGGTAGTCGTTTAACAAAATTAACGTTTCTAATAAAAATTACTGCTTTTAATTGTTCGATTTCAGTAACAGAAATTATAAGATTGTTTTTCTTTCCTTTGCTTTAAACTATCCTTTTGTTTTGACAATTCCTAAAACAAATGAAATCAGTTCATTTATTTTTCGTACTTATTTTCAAGAAATTTTTCAGGATTTTTTTTTATTTGAGCAAAGTACAAAATAAATATGACATTCCATCAACAAAAAGGTATCCAGCAACAAAAGTACAGAGTAAGAAACCGTCAATTTTATAGTACTAAGGTGGTTTATTCCATATATATATATATATATATATATATATATATATATATATATATATATATATATATATATATATATATATATATATATATATATATATATATATATATATATATATATATATATATATATATCCTACCACCAGTCCGGCATCCGCATCAAGAAAATTTACATTTAATCTGGCATCCACCGTAAAGTGGCCTCCGTATACGGATGCCACTTTACATCTCCATGTTCTGACTGTTAGCGTGATCAGGGAACACTTGGGAGTGATTCATATTTTTCGTCTGGAGGTCAGGTTGGAGGCGAAATAAAAGTAAATAAAAGTACCTAGTTCAACCAATATTCCACCATGAGCGCTGTGATCGCGGTGTATATCGCCAGAGTATACTTTTACACTTTTATACGTTTTATCTATTGGCTTATGTGGCATCCGACCAAATCTCGGCCATTTAACCTCCATTCTCATTTTCGCAAGACGAGACGCGTGCTCTACACTACTTGACCACACGTGAGCTGTAAGTTTTTGTGAATTTTATAGTGATTAGTGATTAGTGATTATCATCCTGTCCTGTCACTCCTTTATGTGATTGTATTAGGTGACTAGATAAATTGCAATGTCTGTGGTAAGTACCTATTTGCCAATTAATTTGCCTTTCAACTTTTACAATGCGACAATTTAATATGGAACTTTGTATAATATGTAACAGCAGAAGTCAAGTACGCAAAAGCTTCAAACTGAGACCTTTCTATTAGAAATAAGGACTGCGTAAACAATTTTTTGCGGATTCTTTCCTATTTATTAGTTTGGTCACTGCACATTACCGGTATTCATAACATATTTATTTACCCTATCGAAAACGCTGACGGAGCACACAAAAATCGGCACCGCGCTCGTCGCGTGAGATATACGGATGATCCCAAGCGTGAGTCAGCGCAGAGACAACTGGTAATATACAATTGCCATCAATAAATTATTACTTTTTTTATGGTGCATATCTGCAGTCAACATAGTAATAATGTATCGGACTGAAAATTTTACATTTAGCTTATAAAGTTTTCTTTTTCTTTAGTTTGTGTACCCGTTGCCCAAATGGACAAAACTACTGGTTTGTAGATTTTTTTGTAGAAAGCAATATAATTTTAGAATAATTTGCATGGCATATAATAAATAGAGGACATCTTTAAAACGAATATAAAAATTTCAGCGTTTTATAATACGTGGCTATCACTTAAAAAAAAAAGTATGTGAAATGTTGCGTTGGCGCACTCTTGGGGATTAATGGGTTAATTGTGTTGGTGTACTCACCATATTAAAATTAAATTTTGTATTTTTAAATTTTTATTAAAACAGATTTTGATGCGAGATATTTTTTTTATTCGATTTATGCGGTATACGAATAGATTGAGTAAATTAGAATTAAGTAAATTGTATTTTAGGTAATAAGTTAAATTTAAATTATGAGGTGAATTTGCTATAAAAAAAAGTTTTGCGATCGTTTTGTTAAGTGCCTATTGTGTCAGTATGGGAATTTACTGCAGATTATTATTGTGTACGAGTTTATTTCCTTATTTTGGGGATTGTATTTCTCCACATTAGGACAGCCGCGAAATTGTGTATTGCTTACAATACATAAAATTTTATTATTTTATTGAGTAAATTAATAATGTTAAAAATTATCTTAATTTCATTATCAATATTCGAATTCATTTTACGGTAACCAAAGTGGGGGCTTGGGGCAAAAAAAGTAGATAAGAACCCTTAAAAACGTAACAGGGTACGCGAGCTGCGGAAGCGGCCCTTGAAAATTCTGCCGCAGAACCATTAAATAACCCCCAACGTGTCGTTATATATGTCATCGCCAAGCTTAAACCGCGCGTTTAAGTCCGGCGTATGCGAAAAATCTAGCGGCGGCCGTTTCGGCTGTGTGAATACTCCCTATGCTTTGCACGAGATCATGTGTCGAGACGGTGCGTCAGGCGGTGCGCCGCTCGATGAAACCGCCTCGTGTGTAAGTAGGCTAACAGTACCAGGCAGGCGCAACGTAGTCAATGGAACTTATAGAAAATACATATTTATTTTATTTCAATAAGGCGCAAATTATTTTAAAAAAAATTATAAAATATAAAAAACTCTTTCATAAGTCAATTCTAGCATTCGTCCGTTAAAAAAACTCGGGTTGTTTTTTAAATTTGGACTCATACTATCAACACTGACTTGTGGAACTCGTTGTTTAATGTTCTATTAAAAGAAAGAAATACTGCTCAGTATTAAATATGAAAATAGCTGCAGAATGTTCGTAACTACTTTTCAGTTATGTTAAATTCTCTGTGCCTCTTACTTTTACAGCTCAGTCGCGGCAGAAAAATTCTGGATTTGGCTCGAACTGAGCGACCGGAGTTATGGGCTCCGGACTACGAATCAACTAAAGAAACAACTTATTCTGAACGAGACTTAGTGTTAAAAAATGGTAACTAGCTATCACCTTAAATATATTGTTTATTGACAAAAAAATATTTGATGTCATGTTGTATGCTGACTGGTTGAGTTTTGAAAATACTTGCATTATTGTCTTCTTTTGCCATTTTTGATCCCAAGTGAAAACTATTTTATTTTGATAAAATCACTTTAGCTAATAACAAAAACCGGGAAGGTCACGAAGGCTCCCATGTGTTCTATCGTTTCCCGAGGCTAATTTTTTCGAATTGAATAAATAATACCTAATATAATGATAATAATAATATATAATGTAAATGAAAAATCTTAAGAAACATTGATTCTGGAGCCTTTATTATCAGTATAAAAAACATTTGAATAAAAGTTTAATGACTATTTATTTGCCACGATTTCACAATTATCAATATTATTTCTGATACATAATAAAGGCTCCAGAATCAATGTTCCATATACAATGCTCCATATACAGCGTCCGGCAGGAAGTTGGACAAATGGAAAAATGATTTCATGATTTCATGTTTTCAACTAATCACCCAAGTGAAATGATCTTCTTGCGTAGACGGGGTATTATAAAAAAAATGTAAAATGACTTAAGAGCAATAACAACTGTTATTATTAATATGCAAATATGATAATATTTGGAAAAATTATTTCGAACTGACAGAATAATTTATAATTAAATTTAAATAAATTTAATATACGAAATTAGGACCACCTACGATCAAAATATATTCTTTTGCGTTTTCCTTTTACTGGGTTATTTCAAGTCATTTTACTATTTTTTATAAAATCATTTATACGCAATGAGATCATTTCACTTTGGTGATAGCTAATATAGCTGATATTATTGTAATATAGATAGCTGATAGTTATTTATAGACATATTTCTGGTATTTCCCGTTCTGTGCATTATTTATATAAAAATGGTGTTTTGTGAAAATTACATTAGCAAATGATTAACTTAAGACTAGCAAAATAATAGTCGATATTCAAAAACATATCGACCAGATCATTATTATTGTTAACATTTTATATTTCATATATTTCATAACAGCTATTTTGGTAGTCACAAGTTAATAAACTGTAAATGTCACTATGACAAAACACCAGACACCCAGGAGATATGTTTTTATAAAATAATGTACAGGACCAGTTCATAATAGTATATAACGCCATTAGGCCGATATGTAGCAAATAACAGGCGCGGGTTGAAGTTTGTAAACCGAGGCGAAGCGGAGCGGAGCGCAGCCGAGGTTTATATTCAACCAAGCCTGTTATTTGCATATCGGCCGTATATTGTTCGATACTTTTTGTAATACCTAAATTACAAAAACTGGTCAATTTATCAATATTAAATTTCTAAATTAATAAACTAGTTATCCAGGCGCAATTTGATACCATAGCAACATCAACTGTTCAAATACAAACAAACAAATCAAAGTGAAATTAGAAAAATAATGTCAGATGTGCAAAGTTCTTCGTTTTGTGGTATCCCCGAAGATGTACTAAATGAAGCAAATGCTGCCACAATCGATTTACTTCCCCAAAAAAGCAGCAGCTGGTATGAGAAAGAATATGAAGACTTTATTGCTCATAAATTTGCGTTGTCATTTAAATAACGTTCTTTACGCCTGTCATATCGATCAAGCAGACAGTACTGATAAATGTCAATAACACAGAGGTATTACAAAAATATAAAATATATATATATATATATAAAAGTATGCATTTTTTACAGCGCATCTCTTGACAGTGATCCCAAAACCTATAGATAAGGATGGACACAAATGTAACATAAGCGAAATGGAAAATACACTTATTGTGCAAAATAGCAAGGTACGAATCAAAAAGTTAATTGTGTTTTATCAACCTCTCTATTTAGCACAAATTCCATTTATTAAATCTAATATGTGTTGCGTTGTGAATATCTTTCCAGAAACTGGAAGAAAGGAATACGGAAACCAATAACAATTTGGAATATAATCAATCTCCACACTGGAACTCTGATGCCGATCTTATTGAAGAGAGTGAGGACAGTGGCTCTGAGTACGTTCCTGACAGTCCAGAAAGCTCAGGCGATAATCAGGATTGTGAGGTAATTTGATAAAGTCGTTTAAAGGCACCCTAAAAACACAAATTTCTGATTTAGATTTTGAAAATATTACTTTTTACACTTTTTACTGTTTCAGTCAACTGAGGAAGATACTTGCTCAGAAGAAATAGAAGTTATACCTCCCTTGCACTTTATTGATGATAACTCTGACCATGAAATATTTACATCGACTATCATTCAAAGACCTTCTGCCTCATCGAGAACAAAAAGAATCAGACAGAAAAATTATTGCATCTACTGCGAAGACGCTGTTACTAATTTTTCACGGCACATTGAAAGAAATCATACCAGAGAGATTGAGGTTCAGAAAATCATGGCAAAACCAAAGAATAGTAAAGAACGAAAAGACCTATTCACTCGACTAAGAAACCAAGGAAGTTTTTTGGAAAATTCAAATGGCTGTAAGAAGCCAATGAAGATGCCTTCCACTTTTGATCCCAATAATTACTTGCCTTGTACTAACTGCTATGGGTTCTATGCAAGAAAGCAGCTATGGAGACATAGAAAAAGATGCGGAAAAAGTTATGGCAAGAAGGGCGCTCATCAAACCGAAGGTCAAAATTTACTTTTGAGAAATCGCAAGGTTGATCAGCAACTGAAAGAACAAGTTTTCCCACGTATGAGGGCAGATAACATTTCCTTAGTGGCAAAAAGTGATACCCTAATTTGCGCATTCGGTGCTCGATATCTGAGGATTCATAGAGAAAAACATTTTATCAATGTTACTTCCCGTAAAATGAGAGAACTCGCCAAACTACTAATTCAACTTAGAAAGCTCGACTCCTTAATAACGGATATGTTTTCAACTTTACGCCCTCAATTTTACGACAAAATGGTTGAGGCAACAAAGTACGTGGCCAGATACGACCCCAACAAATGTATATTCCTGTCTCCTACTTACGCCATGAATATAAGTACATCCATTAAACAGTGTTGTGATTTGGCCATTATGTTTGCATTAAAAAAGGAAACTACAGTGTCTACTGCGGAGATGGAGTCAGATTTGAAAACAATTATTAGATTAATTGACACCAACTGGAGATATGATATTTCGAATCAAGCGGCTGATGATTTAAACATGAAAACCTGGAACAAGCTCACCATAGTTCCTCTTGCAAGTGATATTAAGATGTTAAAAGATTACCTGGTGGAAAAATCGGAAGAAGCCTTTAAGAATCTGTCAAATGACAACAATAATGTCGTCGATTTTTTGACACTTACAGAGACAGTCTTTTGCAGAGTTATACTTCTGAACCGGAAGAGACCAGGAGAACTCCAAAGAATGACTCTACATGTATACGAGACTTCAGGCAATAAGGACAAGCATAGTTATGAAGAGTTTAATAAAGCTGTGTCTGTGACTGAAAAAATTTTAATGAAACGGTTTAAACGAGTGGTGATTAAAGGAAAAAGAAACCGTGGAGTCCCTGTGTTATTCGGCCTGGATGTTCAAGAGCATATTAGGCTTCTCACAAGCGTACGGAGCAATTTTGTTCCAGCCAATAATCACTATCTTTTTGGCAAACCAAACTTTAACTCTCCAATATACGGATACAAGGTTCTACAGAAGTACACAAAGCTGTGTGGAGCAAAAAATCCGACTGCAATTACCTGTACGAAGTTAAGAAAACATCTCGCTACACTGACGCAATTGCTGAATATGAACGATACTGACATGGAACAGTTGGCCACATTTATGGGCCACACTCTTGGGGTTCACAAAAACTCGTACAGATTACCCGATGATGTTTATCAAACAGCCAAGCTATCAAAACTATTATTGTTAATGGAAAAAGGCGAAGTAGATCGTTTCAGAGGAAAGTCATTAGACGAAATAAACTTGGACGATGAGATGGAAGCTGACAGTGATGGTGCTGAGCCTGACAATATAGGCTATGAAGAGCTCCAAGATGAGGTATCTGCGATTCTGCCACAACATTCATCCAATAGAAGTGTGGGTACAAGCCGACCCAAGAAAAGAGTTCTTATCCCTTGGACCCCTGAACAGAAGAAAGTTGTTACTACTTTCTTCAAAGACCATATAAAAAATAAAAGGGCTGCCAAAAGGGCTGAATGTGAAAAGCTGATTGAGATTAATTCACAGTTACTTCATAATAAGGATTGGCTTAAGATTAAAGTGTTTGTACAGAATCAGTATTCCAAGTAATTTAATTTACTGTAAAATAAATAAGTTACGAATAATAAATAAGTGTAAGTACGAATTTTGTTGTGTTTGAAGAGTTTTTTCTCCTTACAAACGTTTATAACCTGCTTTCTTCTTAGCTATCTTTTCGGATTGGCAACATTGCGTACATGTAGTTATCGGAATCGAAGAGATCAAAATGATGTAATGACCATTGTTTTCGTTCATTTAAGAAGTATTAATCCTACGAATAATACATGGGTATGGTATGGACTGACATTAATAATCAATATTTATGACCTATAATTATAAATAATGATACTTTATAAATAATAAACTAACTTTTCGGTTCAAATGTACAAATTCAGAAATTCGCAACACATTTTTTTCCCCTCTAAAAAACTATTATATAACTTTATTAAACATTTTTTAAGTTAGTATTACAAGACCAGCCTGCTTTACATTAACGGTCTTCACTTGGGTGTGGTGTGTTGATTACCAAGTACAATTTCACGAGTTAGGCCGAACACGCTCCTCAGGGCATTGATTATAGGGTGGGACGTCACATCAGCGAAAGAATGAAAATGGATATTCATCGGAAGCCAAATAGAGGCAATTATGAAAGGAAGTCACTTTGATGGTAAGATAAATGCGGCCAACTATAAAAACGTATATTTAAAAAAAAAAAAAAAACAAGAAAATCTTAGTGGTAAACTATCATGTGTCCCCAAAATGAGACATATTCATCAACAAAAAATGAGAAATTCGTTCTGCTAGTGCAGGATGCCAGAATGTACCTATTGTAAACGGATGCCAGAATGATAGCGTGATGTATATATATATATATATATATATATATATATATATATATGCAATACAATAAAGTAAAATAGAATAAAAGCAAAGCAAACTGACAAAGTTTATAGGTTAGTGTGAGAGCCAGCGGCAAGACATTCTATAAACTGGGAAAGCGAACGTCCCATTCGCTTATCGCAATTCATTAGGTGATCCCGTCCTGTAGTTTTCTCACATAATTGGCAGCAGCAGTCTTCGTCGATGTCATGGAAGTGGCGTTTGTTGCAGATTAGGTGGTGAAACCCATGGTATGTGCATCTGGTTATTGTGTGTCTTTGTTGTTGGTTGGCCCCTCTCCATATCTCCGAATTAAACGCTGCTCCTTCAGAAAAGCCTTCGACCTGGTTGACAGGACAATATTATGCGAAAAGCTCATCAAAATGGGAATTACGGGGAAGATATTCAATCTAATAAGGGCTATGCTAAACACGAACTATATAAAAGTGGATAATGGGAAAGAAATGACGAACAAGATTGAACAAAACAGAGGGGTACTGCAAGGGGATACACTCAGCCCCACTCTATTCCTAGCTTACGTACAGGACCTGCCCAACTATGTGAAATCCACCCACACGGACTGTGCCATGTATGCAGATGACTTGGTGATGTATGCAGAAGACCTCCAGCAACTGCAAGGCAGCTTAAATCGACTTGAAGAATGGTGCACCGAAAACAGAATAAGCGTCAACGTGGAGAAAAGCAAGCTGATGAAATTTAGAAGAGGTGGCCGTCTCAAAGGTAGCGATGTAGCGTACTTGGGAGAACACCAGCTTGAGTTCGTCAACGAGTACGAATATTTGGGTGTTACCTTACAAGTCTCACTCACGATAACTAAACACTTAAGCTCAAAAAGAGTAAAGATAGCTCGGACAATTGGTACCATGAAACATCTGCAGAGATTGAGCACTAAGACGGCGATCAAACTGTTCAACATCAAAATTTGGCCGGCGGCCACGTACGGGCTGAAGAATCTGTGCCCACTACTGAAGACGAATCATTTGCTGCAGCTAGACAAAATAAGGGCCAGGTATCTGAAAAAAGTACTGGGACTTGCGAAGAATACATCAAATACCTTCATCTTTCACTTGGCGAATGTCAGCACGATGGGCGAGGAGATTATTAGGAACTTCTCAGGAATAACAAAGAAAGTAAAAGACGAATATGCCGAGATCCTAGAGGCTAAAAACGTGTGTATATATGTCATAATCACGAAATGCTTTTTTGTTCGTAATGTATAGAAGTAGTTTCTCAAATTGATTTAAGAATATGGGGAATTTATCACTACAAGATCTGTAGAGACATATTATAATTGTACTATGCCCAACCAACACATTCCACAAAATTCAGCCTCAAGTTCAATTGATATTTATTATATCGAATTAATTTGTCGGAAAACAACGTTATCTCTGACATAAATACAAACTCCACCATGTATATGCTTTGATCTAGAAAAGGAATCAGCCAAAACAATATTATAACATTTCAAGATATCGCTATTCCATGCCCAGTGCTAGAATAAGCATACAACTTTGAAGCTATATTTGCGTAAAAATTATGATATTATTTCAATTTTACGTATCCAAGAAAGAGTGACATAAATGAGAAACTTATGGATTATTGATATTCTTTCTCATTTCGTTTTAAATTATTATGAAAAATAGTCTCATTTAAAACTAATAATAAACACAAAATAAATTTGTTACAATTTCAAATACGAATGATTTTTAAAAGTAAGAAAATGTAAAATTCACATGAAACAAACTTCAACATTTTTTTTTCTCATTACATACAGGGTACCACCTATCCTCGCTCGGACCATTGCTGCTAGACTAATGAAAATTGAGGAAAGAAACTTATTGGATGTTATATACTTGATGTGCTACTTTTAAAATTATTATCGAGTATACAGAGTGTAATTTGGTCTCTTTTTTTAAAAGGATTACCCTGTATATTCTTCCATTTTTAGAATCTGCTTTATGTGGGCTTGACAAATCAGTTTTATTTTTAGGTATCAGATGCAACGTTACCAAGTTATTCACATTGAAATCAAATTTAACGAACAATCATGAACCTGGAAAAAAAATTCTACAAAACCTTATTATAAGAAATCAATGATACAATCTGGGTATGCAAGTAAGCAAGTAATATGCCAAAACATTTAGTATATTTGGAGTCACGTTGAATAGACACAGTGTTCTGAAACAACGATCGGATTTTGCTATTTTCAAATGTCTTAAACATGTCGAGATTGATCGTTATTTACCTATTAAATAGTTCAATTAGATGAGGACTCAGAATATGATGCTATATACAGGGTGTTCTATTTGAAAAAAGGAGTTTTAGTCATTTGAAAATAGCAAAATTGTATCGTTGCTTCAGAACACCCTGTGTATTCTACGTGACTCAAAATATGTGTATGTGTAACTTAGGTATAGTGTTTTTACTTGAAATTGAAAATCTACCTACGAAGGGTGTTTAATGCGCTCCATTGTGCGAACGGAATTTTATGATGGGTAATGGGAAGAGAACAGAGTCCAGAGCCGGCATCAGAAAATACAGATTCAGTGCCCCGTAGAAAATTAACATTAGCGATTCATTATCATTAAATTGTACTTTTCATTGTATTTTTAAGTGTACATATAATTAATTGTGTTTTACAAATGTAGTTATAATTTCATAGAAAATTTATAAACAGTATGATTCGCGAAACAAATAACTTAAGTTACCCATAACATTATTGACTTGCTCATTGCGTTAAAAAATTAACGACGTTAACATCAGTTAATTTTTTCATGAATCATAATGTAACAAGCAACTATTATTCCGCACAACTAGATTCATCGCTATCACTTTCACTTTGAACATTAATAATTAGATTTGGTACACTAAGCGTCCTATAATTGTTTTAAATTTTATTAACATGATCGATGCAGTTTTTCCAAATGGTACTTGACATGTTGTTGCATTCTCGTTGAACACGTTGAATTGTTTCTTCACTTATTTTGGGATGTGCATTATTTTTCCGCAAATTTCTTTTTAAAGTTGATATCAGCTCAATTGGATTAAAGATACAGTAATAAGGTGGAAGGCGCAACATTTGGTGACCAAATTCTTCTGCCATCTTATCAACCACATACGTTTAAAAAAATATATTCGTAGTTCTAATAATGTTTTTTTCTTTGCACTTAGGGGAATAACAATACCATTTTGAATGCAAAAATCCGCAATATCACCTTTCTTGGAAACGACGGTTGGGATTTTATTAATTTTCTTTGAGTGGTAAGTTGCATTACCCATTACGATTATTGAGTTATTGGGTATGTTGGGCAATAATTGATTGCAAAACCAATTTTCAAATAATTCGGCGTTCATATCCTGATGATAGTCTAACGAGCTTGATGCAATTTACTTGGCTGATAAGAGCAAACTATTTGACACAAAACCTGCGTCTCCTCCTGCATGAAGAATAACAATTCTTTTTTCCTCTATTGCACGGTGCTCTGTGGTGACACTTATTTGTATTATCGTCCCATGCCTTGGAAACGACGTCGTGAGTATCGAACCATGTTTCATCCAAATAAATTATTGATCTCCCTCCATTTCTATATTCATTTATTTTAGATAAATATTCTAATCGCTCTTTTTGCAATCTCGGCGATTCCATGATGTCAATTCGTTTGTCTAAAGTTTTATACTTAAAACCCTGACTATGTAGGTATTTATACAAAGTAGTTTCCTTATATGCAAAATAATTTCCAAGAGTTTCCAAAATAAATTGGACTGTGGGAACGTTACTTGATTTACAAGAATTCTAAATTATATTTTTGATCCTCTTGGCGATGGCATCGTCTATTTCGGTAAAATTGGAACTTATTCTTCTTTTCGTTTCTAGCGGTCCTTTCGTAATTATTCCCCAAACCGTTGAATATGATATTCCTGTCAGAATGGAAATTCTTTGCAGTAGAGATGTATGATTCTCGCTTATAAGGGTGTAATAAAAATTTACGATTATCCTTTTAGTATCAGTTGAAAGAAAAGCATTCTTTATTAATCCCTGATTTTTATTTTCGATAGTTGATGTGTCCTTTTGATGATGGTTGTTTTGAAATTTATCAAAATCAATTTGAGAACAGCTTCCCTCTGTAGACTGTTGAAGGGATTCTTCAACAAAACTTTCGGAATGACTTCTTTCCTCACATAATTGAAATAGATAGTCGAACTGAGTGTCATTATAAATTGATGAAATAATTGTTGCAGTTTCACTTAACGACGTTTCCATCTTAATAAACTCTACCTTTTCACAAGTTTATAAATAATAATATGCACACGTACGTAAAATGAGTACTGTTGCAATGTAAAGGTTAACACCGACTGAAAGACAGATGTAGACTATTTGAAAAAAGACTGATTGTCTACCTGGACTGCATATTCACCCAGCAATTAAGGTACAATGAACCTTAATTGCATGGGCGAATGTATAATCCTTTTATAACCGTTTCCTAGGGAACAGCTCTTAATTATCTACTGGCGTCTGTAGTCTTGTAATTATATCGAATTGTAAAATTGTAATAAGAATTACGTCCGCTGACTCATAAAAAACGATGTAGATAGTTGTAAGATTATTGAATTCAATTTAATTAATAAATCATTTTTACATTATGATCATAGTGATATAATTATGTATATATCGAAGAGAAAACAATTAAGTAGCATCTTCGTCGAAACTAAATTATTTGGTTACTTTCCTGGACGTCCGCCTCTTCGCAGCACGCCATACAATGGATAACCATGGACCGTAATAAACCCTTATTGCAGGTACATTTTCAATTTCAAGTGAAAACACTATACTTGCATACGCAGATTCTTTCATTGATCTCTTATAATAAAGTTTTGTTGAATTTTTTTGGCAACGTTTATATGTGACTAACTTGGCAACGTTGATCTCAAAAAATTAAAATGATTTGTGAAGCCCACATAAAGCAGATTCTAAAAATGGAAGAATATATAGGGTGATCCATTTAAAAATTGGATTAAATTTGTGTGTCCCAAATTTATGGTACACTCTGTATATTCTAAAAATATTTAAAAAATAGCACATCAAGTATCCAATAACTTCCAATCAGAAGTTTTCCTCAATTTTATCGAAATTATTAATTTTAACATGATATTAACACACCTTTAGTTTATATCTTTCTTAACAACTTCTAATAGTTTAAAAAAAATGTTTTGAACAATATTTCAATACTCAATACTTACTGACAATCGATACTAAATAATAAACATTATGTCAGATTTTGACATGGAAATAATAAATTGCAATATTACTCAAAATGTAATTTAAATTTTTAATTTTTTGTATAAAGTAAAATAAAAATTCTTAAAAACCATGTAAACAAGAAGTATGCCAAAGATGAGTCCACAAGTGACTATTGAAAAACCATTAACAGGGTATTTTATAAAAATAAGCCATAATACCATATTAATTCCTGTGATACATTGATAAGAAATCATTACATATGCAATATAGGAAGCATGGTTTATAATAAAAGGATTACTACATAATACAATGTAAACTATAAAAATCTTAGGGCTACGGTCCGAACCATTACATGTTAACATGTAGGATTGATGTTATCTATTCCTATCACAAGACAATCTAACACCAACATTAGTATCCATATAGTTATCGAATATTAAATCAAGTACATTAGAATAAATGAACAAAAGGCACACGTGGACTATAGAGACTACTGTGCATTCTCAGCGCGTGATTAATTTACCGCCGAGTGGTCTGTAACAGCCACACAGCGATTTACTTTACGGGTTATTTATGACCCCTCCATACCTTATAATTCTTCATCTGGGGAAATCTTGCGGCCGCATCTTTGCTTGTTCCATATCAAAATGTTTCTGTTATTCTGTACATGCAAGGTTACCACCCAACACTTTTGTACCGTATTGTTTAGCAATTGTGTAATTAATAGGTGCTGTTTGTAATTAATCACTCACCATCAGCGTGGGAGTGCTGAGCGAAATTCAGCAGCCCACTATATACTTGTTATAAACCTTCCTCAGCTTTGAAAAACAATCGCTCGCATTTTCGTATGAATTTATTTACCTTCTTTTTGCGCAGCGAATTTAAACCACACTCGTCCCCTCGTCGTCACGAGATGATACCTAATTAATTAGTTATACATACTGGAATGGAAAAATTCTGGGCCGAGATATTTTGGGCGAATGTTGAAGCCTACGCAGTATTTATTAATACGCGGGTTCATTCATACCCACCGATTTCACTTGACCAACACGTATAAATTATGTTGGGCATTTTTCAGTGTGTCAATTTTAATCGTACGAGATTCATGAATGAACGGATATATATGTAATTTCTTAATTTAAAATTCTATTTTCGGCGCAATCAGGACACGGAAACCACACTTTTTTATCGTTTCCCTACTAAAACTCAATCCAGGCTCGTACTACAGAATAATTCTGGATAATTTGTTGAATTAATATATTGAAAAATATCTGATATTATCAGCACATTCCTTTATCCATATTAATACGAATTAACTGACAAAAATTTAATTTAAACTTAGTTTTATACGCAAAGCAAGAGTGCTATTAAATGTGTTCAGTATAAAAGATATGCAGTTTGACTTTAAATTTTACTAATTTTACTATAATTTTACTAATTTTACTATAATTTTACTAAAATATATATTTTTTTAAATCTGTAATGATGAAAACCAAATTATCGATTTCACAAGAATAAACACCCACTTCCAGTTTTGATTTTTTCTTAAAAACATTGTCAAAAGTAGAATTTAGACTTGTAAGACTTCGGTTTTCCCATTATTCAATAATTAGGTATATTTTACTTGTAATCATAAATTCTTATAATTTATAATATTTGTTTTGGCTCGTGATTTATCTATTTTACTTTTATTTTGTGTGATCGTATAATGGCAGTACTTCTTTACGTTGTGTTTGATATTAAATCATTATCGTGACGACTCAAACTTCTTTTAGAGGTAATGCGTGTGTTAGTAACAATAATATTAATAAAATAAAGACAAAGAATTATAGATTAAGTGTAATTTATTCACTTTAAAGGATTTTGCACCAATAATTAAACATCAACTTGCATTTAATGACTTTCTTTATTGACTCAAAAACTGTTAGTTAGTTTTGGATAAAAGATGTACTTAACGTCAATGACTTTCACACATTGCTCAATTCTACGTGCCCGCAAAACGGCTCAATGCATGTCATCACTTCATGAAATATGTCACTGTATGTGCCTTCCAATGTCATTTTTCATTTTATCTGTACATCAGTTGCAAATCTTTAGTAACGTCAATGACTTTCACACATTGCTCAATTCTACGTGCCCGCAAAACTGCTCAATGGATGACACCACATCATGAAATATGTCACTGTTTGTGCCTTCCAATGTCATTTTTCATCTATTACTTCAGGATTCACTAACTAGGTTTTGATAGATACAATTTTGTTAAATACGTCCTGTAAATTGTTCGTATGACTGATATTAATGAATTTGTAATAAGATTAAATAATGTTTTTACTCATTACACAAAACAACTAATAGTTTGCCACAGTATTGCCCAGTTATTATGTAAATTATACCTTAATATTTCATAATTATTCCCCGGAGAACATTATCGTTTTTAGATTTCATCTTGAAATTTAGAATGAAATTCGTTAAATAAGCAATTCTGATAATTTTATGGATTTCATTTACTTAACCCTTTTTTTGTTAAAATTTTGTAATATTTCCGATTTAAACTAAATCTTAATTTGATTCAAATCCATATGATAAATGATTCATAATTAAATAATGTTTTGCCGCTTTATCGAAGAGATATTATTTAGGTTATATTTTAACAATTTATACTTATCCCCTGAAGAGTATTATCCTTTCTATTCTACATTTTAATTGATATGTTTAGAAGAATTGTTAACTTGTGAGGAGAATTGTTAATCAGGTCTACTAAGGTAAACACAGTTGTAGATGGTAGCCTTCTCCTGTCGGAACGCGCATGACACCGGAAATATTATCTCATTAACATCCACGACACTGCTCATAGCGTATGCCAGAAATTAATAAAGCTTTTGAACAACCCACGTATTTGTAACCGGAACGATTACCTCATTAACATCCACGACACCGCTCATAGCGTATGCCAGAAATTAATAAAGCTTTCGAACAACCCACATATGTGTAACCGGAACGATTACCTCATTAACATCCACGACACCGCTCATAGCTTATGCCAGAAATTAATAAAGCTTTCGAACATCCCACGTATGTGTAACCCGAACGATTACCTCATTAACATCCACGACACCGCTCATAGCGTATGCCAGAAATTAATAAAGCTTTCGAACATCCCACGTATGTGTAACCGGAACGATTACCTCATTAACATCCACGACACCGCTCATAGCGTATGCCATAAATTAACAAAGCTTTCGAACATCCCACGTATGTGTAACCGGAACGATTTTATATATATTTTTCACGGGGTCTTCCTTTTTGGTACTTTAGTAGGAATCTAGTGATAATTGCTACTCAATTTCGAAATAATCAATACCATCCTGAACACAGTCACTTTCAAAATAAATCGGATAATACTCTTTGTAATGATATTCGCGTATACTACTAACGAAGATAATAACGGACTGACACCACGCTAATCTGGAACCAACTAAACTTTTCGTATGCAAAGCGATGCGATTTATAACATTATTTCTAATTTCGGTGATCTCATATGGGCCCTATAGCAAGGTTATTGACCTAAAAATACTAAATTGTTATGATTTGTCATCGGCCGGCCTGGGCGCCTGTGTTTTGTTTATAAAATTGCGTCACCACGCATCGAACGCGTCTTAATAAGTGATTATAAAAGTTCTCGTAATTTCGTTTGCAATCTATTCAAATTGAATTCATATTTAATCAAATTACTTATAAAATCGCCCAAATGATCACCCCCTTCCTATTCTAACACAATACTTGGCTTTTACGTGTGTTTTTAAATGTTTATACCTGAGTATGAAATTGTTATAATTTTATTTCGAACAGTTTCAATTAATATCAGTCAATTTTCGTAATAATATATATAAATTAATTCATACAAAATATGTGCATTTCGATCCCTTACATATTTTACATTTATTTTGTGTGATCGTATAATGGCAGTACTTCTTTACGTTATGATTGAAATTAAATCATTATCGTGACAACTTCAACTTCTTTTAGAGGTAATGCGTGTGTTAGTAACAATAATATTAATAAAATAAAGACATATTTATAGATTAAGTGTAATTTATTCAGTTTAAAGGATTTTGCAACAATAACACAGGCCAACAAAAAGAAGGTTTCAAATAACTTTTTAAATCTTGATAGCTGATTTTTCTAGTTTTTTGGGTGCCAAATCCATATGTGAACTCTCTTCGTTTCCATCATCCACAGTTAAGTCACACGTTGATCTAGTAAGATATGGGAAAATATGTCACATGTGCAATAAGTATGAAAAGTAAACGATGAGTAACTGTTGACGGCTCTACTTTGTGATACATTGTTAAATAGGTAAAATTAAACGCAGATTACTTTGTTTAACTCAAGTGATATAAACAAAGTAATCTGCGTTTAATTTTACCCAAAAGTAAACGACTTTTAAAATACCAACAGAACTTTATTTAAACATATAAGATGACTTTATATTCTTAACATTACATTCTTCAAAAGCTTTACATGTCCATTGATGTAGTTTCTTTGTCTCTTTTCTTTAAAGCTCCCGATATAGCTTTTTAGCTTTTTTTTTTAGCTGATATAGCTTTTTCTTCTATGCGCCGATTGCTGACTTTCTCGGTGAAGTGAACAACAGTAATCTACCATCATGTTGGTGTTCTAGCGTCCCTGATCACGTTTTTCCATCACTTTTAAATCTTGATGAAAACGCTCATCTTGTTCTTCACTTACATCACCTAAATTGTCCGGAAAGATCACTTGTCAGAAAGATCGGAAAGATCAATTGTTTTCGATTTGTGATCAACTTTGAGGCTCATTAAACATCCCAAATTTTTGAAAGCATCCAGCATATTGGCAACAATTGCTTGATAGTCTGGGTCCTTTTTGTTGCCTAGGAATATATTTACAACGTGTTTAAGTGTAATCCACTCTTATTTTTCATTTACTGTCACATGTAGTTCAAATTGGGGATCAATTTCTCTAATGTCAGGTCCAACGAAGATACCCCCTTTTAATTTTGTTTAAGGCAATTGCGGAAACTTTTCACAAAGGTATTTGAAACACTGCCCATCTTTAGGTAAGGCCTTCACAAATTGTTTCATGAGGCCTAATTTTATGTGCAATTGAAGCAGCAGAATCTTGTGTTGATCTACCAGATGTTACCGTAGAATATTTTTTCTGACTTTAAAGATTTTCTTACAGGCCAATTCTTTTTAGACCAATGCTGATCTCGTGCCATACTATCCCATTCACATAGGAAACATGGGAATTTAGTAAAACCACTTTGCTGGCCATGAAGCATGCATGTTATTTTCAAGTCACCACATATCATCCATCCATGAGCGGAGTAGTTTAGTTTCTCTAAAAGTACACTGAGGTTTTCGTAATTTTCTTTCATGAGTACAGAATGAGCAACAGGTAATGATGCATAGGTGTTACTATTGTTTAATAGAACTGCTTTTAAACTACGTTTAGAGGAATCGATGAACAGCCTCCATTCTTCTTTTTTGTATTTAATTCCGAACTCATTCACCAGACCGACAATATTCGAGCAATACAGTAAATCTTGTTCTTGTTTGAAAAGATGAGCAAATTGTTGCTCTCTTCTCCTGTACACACGAATTGAAGTTTCAGCTGCAAAGTTCGTTTGCTTGAGTCTGGAGCCAAGCAGTTCAGCTTTCTCCTTTGTTAAACCCAAATCTGTGACCAAATCATTTAGTTCAGTTTGAGTAAACGACTGACGTTCCACACTGTTTATGGGACACTGAAACTCACCATCAACTGATCCATCTTTATCGCATCAAGATTCATCACTTGACATGTTATCCAGACTAACAGTTGCAATAGCCACTGGTGGTTCAGGAACAGGCAGATCCGAACTGTGGCTTTTTGGCCGAATTGCAGATGGTAGGTTAGGGTACTGAATTACTTTTTTGAATTGTAACCAGTAACATCAATGCAACAAAAGTAGCAATCATCTGAATAATTTCTTGGCTCCCTCCATACCATTTTAATAGCATATCTAAAGGATGCTTTCTCCTTTTTTGACAATTTTCTAAGGTCTTCTACACAAATATAACATACGTTATGTGGTGCCCAAGATTTGTCCTGATCATCAAGTTTAATTCGGAAATATGAGAAATATACTTTTCTAACAAAGTCTGCAATGTTCCGTTGGTGTTTCTTAATCACAAATTCACCACAAATATAACAAAAACTGTCAGGATTGTTCTCAGAACTACGACGAGCCATGACTGAACACTAATTGCTATATGAGTATCTTATCTTGATAGCAACAAATCAAACACGTACAAAATGCTGACTGCTTGTCAAATGCAACTTGGACTGTGAAGCCGCCGACTAGTGGACTGTGAAGACTATCGATGCGCGGCAGTATAAGGGAAAATCTCATACGTTTCTAGAGAATCAGCGCTGCATTTGCCTAGCTATACAGACAAAATGTTAAAATGTGAACAAATGGTAGGTGGCATTTTTAATTTTATTTTTGGACTAAGCACACTTAAAACGATCAGAATTAGGTAAACACACACAAACAGTTTTTAGGTGGTTGGCTTGTGTAATTAAACATCAACTTGAATTTAATGACTTTCTTTATTGACTCAAAAATAATTAGTTAGTTTTGGATAAACGATGTACTTAACGTCAATGACTTCACACATTGTTAAATTCTATGCGCCCGCAAAACTGCTCAATGCATGTCACCACTTCATGAAATATGTCACTGTTTGTGCCTTCCAATGTCTCATTCCATTTATTACTTCAGGATTCACTAACTAGGTTTTGATAGATACGAGTTTGTTAAATATATCCTGTAAATTGCTCGTATGACTGATATTAATGAATTTGCAATATGATTATTTATTACTCGTTTACACTCATTACACAAAACGATCAATAATTTGTCACAGTATTGCTCAGTTATTATGTAAATTATACCTTAATATTTTATACTTATTCCCTGGAGAACATTATCGTATTTAGATTTCAGCTTTAAATTTTTAATAAGATTTAATTAACAAGTAATTTCGGTAATTTTATTGATTTCATTTCATTAACCTTTAGTTTTATTTCTGTAATATTTCTCATTTAAACTTAATCTTCATTTGATTCAAATTCATGTTATTAATTACTCATAATTAAATAATGTTTTTCCACTTTAGCAAAGAGATGTTATTTAGGTTATATTTTAATAATTTATACTTATTCGCTGAAGAGTATTATCCTGTCTATACTTAATTTTAAATATATATGATATTACTTATTTCATTTTAATTGATATTTTTATTAGTTCTGTTAGCTTGTGAGGGGAATTGTTAATCATATCTACTAAAGTAAACACAATTGCAGATGGTAGCATCCTCCTGTCTGAACGAGAATGAAACCGGAAATATTGCTCTATTAACCTCCACGGGTTATAAAGCGTATTCCAGAAATTAATAAAGCTCTCTAAGAACTGCATATACTGTGACGGCCACGCTTTTAGCTTTGATGCCAACAATATATTGAGAAGGAACATAATTTTGGTAACGCAAATTATAAATATATTACGGGGTATTTCTTTTTGGTAATTTTTGAAGTGATTCTTTAATTATGTCTACTAAGGTAAATACAATTGGAGATGGTAGCATTCTCCTGTCTGAACGAGAATGAAACCGGAAAGATTACCTTATCAACCTCCAGGGCACCGCTTATAAAGCGTATACCAGAAATTAATAAAGCTCTCTAAGAACTGCATATACTGTTACGGCCACGTTTTTAGCTTTGATGCCAACAATATATTGAGAAGGAACATGATTTTGGTAACGCAAGTTATAATTAAATTACGGGGTATTTCTTTTTGGTAATTTTTGAAGTGATTCTTTAATCATGTCAACTAAGGTAAACACAATTGGAGATGGTAGCATTCTCCTGTCTGAACGAGAATGAAACCGGAAAGATTACCATATCAACCTCCACGGCACCGCTTATAAAGCGTATACCAGAAATTAATAAAGCTCTCTAAGAACTGCATATACTGTTACGGCCACGTTTTTAGCTTAGATGCCACAATGTATTGAGAAGGAACATGATTTTGGTAACACAAATTATAAATAATTTACGGTGTATTTGTTTTTGGTAACTTTGGGAGGAATGCACTGATTATTACTACTCAATTTCGAAATAATTAATATTATTTTGAAAACTGTAACTTATAAATAAATCGGATAATACTCTTTATAATAATATTCGCGTATACTATTGACGAAGATAGTAACGGCCTGTCGCCTCGCGAATCTGGAACCAACTATACTTTTCGCATGCAAAAGGATGCTATTTATATTAAAATTTCGCCCACTCTGCGATTTTGTGTGATTCCCCTTAACGTTAATTCTCATTCCGGTGATCTCACAGTGCCCTATATTAAGATTACTGATAAAAATACCAAACTGTTATGATTAGTCATCAGCCGGCTCGGGCCTCTTCTGTGATTATTTATATAATTGCGTCACCGCGCATGGACCCCGTTATATATTAATGATTATAAAAGTTCTCGTAATTTCCTTTGTAATCGATTCAAATTGAATTCATATTTAATCAGATTACTTTTTAAATCCCCAAATGATCACCCCTTCCTATTCTAAAACAATACTTGGCTTTTACGTGTTTTTTCAAAGTTTATACCAGAGTATGAAATTGTTTTAAAATTACTGCTAAACGTCTCAATTAATATACATTAACACGCATATACAATTTATACAAAATATGGATATTCCGAACCCTTACATACCAAAAACTCTTAAAAGTCGTCCTTCAAAATGACACTGAATTCGAGATAATTTAATTATTAAATATTGTTTCCAACATCAAATCAAACTAATTTCTATATTATTATCCCATACATTATGTCTGATACTAAAATAAGTAATTGTGCAGAACTTATAAATAACATCTAATTTATATATTATCATATCATCATGATGAGAGTACATTAACCAGTTTAATCAATTTAGTGGTTTCTAGTATAATTTTCTTATACATTGTACTTACATACATTTTACCATCAGTTCTGTAGGCTACTTGTTTTCTACAAAATCGATTGGAATGTAAATCAAAAATTGAATATGCGGTCTTCCATCCCGTTGCGTATGCATGAGCTGTTACCCATCTGACACGCGTGGGCCTGATCCTATCAAACATGATAATTTAAATAATTCGGTTAATCTTCTGGCCTAGATCCGGGCCGTAGTACATTGTGGAACACCTTTTTATATACATACAATAATTCACATCATAATAAATACGTCAATCAAAATTCATGAGGTGGTGTGGGATAGTTAAATATGAATATTATCGTAGAATAATGACGATGCTCATATAAATGGATTTAACTTAGTTGAAAAATGTAAATGAGAATGAAAAATTGAAAAATGTAGTTGAAAATATCGAGCAAGGCCCCCGCACCAGTAGTGAGGATTGAAAGAAGTTACTAATTATATTATATGGACCAAACGAAGACGATACAGTGAAGGGAAAGGACGCTTTCTGGGACAAGTTAACAGAAGTAACAGAAGAAACCAAAGGGCGACTGATAATACTGGGAGACTTAAATGGACGAGTAGGGAAAAAGGATGGCGAAACAGGGGAGACAATTGGTGAACATGGAGAAAATATAAGAAACAATAATGGAACAAGGATGATCGACTTCTGCATTATGAATAACTTAGTGATAACAAACACATTCTATGCACACAAAGATATACATAAGTATACGAGGGAAGTCAAAAGCAGAGGAGAAAAGTCAATAATAGACTATGTGATAATAAACAGAAACTTCAGAAATGAAGTAAAAGACACCAGGGTGAGAAGAGGACCAGAAATCTTTTCGGATCACTACCTAGTGCTGTCGAAGATAGGAATAAAAGAAGAAAAAGGGGACCACAAAATAAATGGAACATGGAAAAATAATAACTCAAAGGAAAAAATTAAAACGTACAAGTTAAGAGAAGAAGAAACCGCTAAAATATATAAAGAAAGAATAGAGCTGGAAATGAATAAAATCAAAGAAAAGCTATATAATGTGACCCTAGAACACCTGTGGAAAAGTACCAAGGAAATTATCATAAAAGTGGCAAGAGAAGCTTGCGGAAGCATAAAAACAAATAAAACAAGAAAACAAACGAGATGGTGGAGCGAAGAAATCAAAGCGGAAATAAAACTGAAAAAACCACAATGGAAAAAGTACTTGGGAAACAGAAATAACGAAAATTATAGCAGATATAAAGAACAAAGAATAAAATTAAAGAAATGGTGGAAAAAGCAAAACAAAAATCGTGGGAAGAGTTTGGAAATAAAATGGAACAGGACAGACACGGAAACCAGAAATTATTTTACAAAGCACTCAAAACAGTCAGAAAAGAGAAGCACATTAAAAACTGGTGCATAAAGTGCAAGGATGGAAGAATATTAGGAGAAGAACAAGACATCATGGCACGCTGGAAGGAATATTTCGAGGAGATACTAAATACGGAACAAAGCAATAATATAAATGGGATAATAGCACACACAGAATATAATACAGAGGAGAATAGCGAACTTGGGGAACATGAAGAAGTAACAACAGAAGAAGTAGCAGAGGCTGTGAAAATGCTAAAATGAGGGAAAGCAGCAGGTTGTGATGAAATAACAGCAGAAATGATCATAAACCTAGGAAGCAATGGTATGGTAGTGTTAACAGCCCTATTCAATAAAGCTTGGATAGAACAGAAAATCCCCAGGGAGTGGGAGCTAGGTATAATACTACCCATACATAAGAAGGGAAACAATCGAGATTGCAGTAACTACAGGGGAATAACACTACTAAGCATAATGGCGAAAGTGTATGAAAGAATTCTGGAAAAGAGACTAAAGTCGGTAATCGAAGAACAATTAGAAGAACCCCAAAGTGGATTTAGGAAAGGACGAGGAGTACAAGACCACATATTCACAATGAAACAAATAATTGAAAAGAGCAAAAACAACAACATATTTGTAGCCTTTATAGACCTCGAAAAAGCATTCGACAGCATACCCAGAAATGCAGTCTGGAATAGTCTTGAAAAAAGAAGAGTAAACAGAAAATTAATAGAAAGCATTAGGAGCATCTACAAAACGACAAGGAACATAGTCAGAACTGGAAACATGCAATCAGAGGAATTTGAAACGATGGGAGGTCTGAGACAAGGAGGTGTATTAAGTCCAACCCTCTTCAATATCGTCCTAGATGATATACTGAAAGAAACAAAGGAAACAACAAAAAAGCTAAAAGTGGGATATAGAAATATGGGAATGGTGAAGATAGCAGTATGCGCCTTCGCGGATGACCTAATTATATATGCTAAAAGCAAACAAGAGCTACAATTCAACTTAGAATTATGGGAAAAAGCTTTACATGAAAGGAATCTAAGAATAAATATAAATAAAACAAAAATCATGGCACTAGGGAACGAGGATCTGAGCGCACCCGCAAAACTAAGAGGTAGGAACAAGTGGAAACCTTTAAATACCTAGGAGTCAAAATTCACAAAAATGGAGAAAACAATGCAGAAATAAATGATAGATTAGAGAGCGCAACAAAACTGTTCTACGCACTAAATAACACTTTCCTAAGAAACAATAAAATTACAAAGAAAACAAAACTAGCAGTGTACAACACAGTATTCAAACCAATATTAATGTACGGGTGTGAAAGCTGGATAATAACTAAAAGGATAGAAAGCAGAATACAGGCCGTAGAAATGAAGTACCTAAGAAGCGTCAAAGGAATCACAAGAAGAGACAGAATCAGAAACGAAGTGGTAAGAGAGGAATTAGAAGTGGAACCGATAATAACAAAGATCATGCGGCAACAACTAAAATGGTTTGGACACATTGTAAGAATGGAAGAAGCCAGACAGACAAAAAGGGTATGGCAGGCAATAACACCCCATAAAAGGCAAAGAGGCAGACCAAAAAAATCGTGGGATGACGTAGTGACGTATATATATATATATATATATATATATATATATATATATATATATATATATATATATATATATATCTATATATATATATATATACTAATTATATACAGGGTGTCCTAAATATAGTAGGATTGCATGGGTATCTTTCTGCCGAGAACATTCTCGGCAAATAGAAAATCAAGTTAACGTACAACTTATAAATTGCATATTTCTTATCAGTGGCGGCGTAGCATGGGTTGGCCCCCACAAGATAAAACAACAAATACTAAACGTGCTTATGTAACTTTATTTTGCTAAATTATTCGATCACATTATCAAAATTTACATTCCTCTCCTTTTTAAAGATCAATAAGGAAATATTGGTAAGTCGCGCTTGGCTCATTGTTGATCTTAAGTAAGCTTTTATCAACTTCAATTTTGAGAAACTTCTTCCACAAGAAGCCACCGAAACAAAACAGTTAAAAAAAAAAGTTAGACACAGCGCTAGACTCGGAACAGACTCAGAATTGTCACATTTTACAATGAATTTCAGAAGCTTCAAGGCAGTCCATTGGACCGCATCTTGAAAATAAATGCTGGTGGCTTCGAAGTGGCGCCTTAGTCCAAAATAATATCCTCTGCAGAAAATTCATCATAGATTTTTGTCAGATATGGAACTATACTACGAAGTTCTTCTTCTGTTGACGTAAGTAGAGTTTTAGGCTGAACAACACCAAATGTTATTGAGAATGTCATCCATTGCCCTAAAACGTTGGTCTAGTTCGCCGTAAAATCTATCAAGACATTCTAACATAGCTCTCTGCAGCTCTTCTGGCAATATTAGTCCGGCGTCTTGGTCCATTTCTCCAGACATACGTTTTCGGAATCTCCTCCTTCCTGTTCTTTCAATCGAAATATACAAGTCCTCACATTTTTCAGTTGCGTAGGAAATAGCTGTTTCCACTATTTGGATACGTCGTTGGCCTTGAAGAATACTTTTAGCGCTTTGATTTTTATGACACACTTTTCCAGCGATAGCTCAGATGTTTGTGTATAATTTTGTGTCTGGTTAACTTCTTCTAAGACTTCACACCAAAAAGAAATGTAGCATAAAAAACTGAAGTCACACAAAGCTGGTAATAGTGTGGCTGCTGCTTCTCTTGTATCGACGTTTTCTCTGCTAGGATCACACATGTCTTCAAGTGTTGATACAAGTTTCTCAAAATTATTCTTCAATAGTTTAACAGCGTCGTGATGAGCACTCCATCTTGTCTCTACTAGTCTTTTGACCTATACGCCTACACTTTCCATTCAAATTTTCCATCGATGTGTGGATGACGTAAAGAACGTCTTGCTATTGTTCCGAAAAAAGTTACACTTGAACTAACACTCCCGAAAGAGTGCATTCCACACAGATAGCGAATGATTAGCACAAGGCATAAACAACTTTTCTATTGTGTTCATTGATTTTTGCTTGTACATTACCATGAATTCCTGCCATGGTTGCAGCGTTATCATATCCTTGAACGCGACATAGATTTTGTCCAATTTATCACTCTCCAGCTGCGTAAGGATATTTTCAGTTCGACTACAGTCTTTCCATCTCTAGGGAAGAAACCTAGAAATGATTCCTTCACTTCAACTTGATCGCCTTCAATATTAACATATCTGACTACATAACTCAACTGATCAACATGTGATATGTCTGGAGGGCTATCGAAAATAATTCCGAAATATTTAGCTTTTTTCATGTCGTCATAATGTTATTTTTCACCTCTCTCCCCAAAACGCTGATGAACTCATTTTGAATGTCTTTGGACAAATAAAAACCTACCCGTTTCCGTTTTGTACAGGCGATAGCATGTTCAATTCTTAGCATATGCTCTTTTAGCACTGGGTCATATTTCGACAACAGATTAACTAATTCTAAGAAATTCCCCCTATTGTCTGATTAAACCTCCTCTCTATGCCCCCTAAGAGGAAGATTTTGGCATGCCACGAAAAGAATAACATACAACAGGCGACTCAAAATGTCATGCCACTTCTTTTTTCTTGGTCAAAGACAATTTGATGTACATGGTCAATGGTTTTTTGCAGCCTCAATCTATTTTCCAAGATTATCAATTTTTCAAAACAGGAGAGAAGATTCTCAGAATTCTCGTGCTGAGACACTTTAGGATTTAACTTCCACCTTGAATTAAACCCGTTGGTAAAACTCTGATGTTTTGTTTCATGGTGCGTAAACGGTTTGAAGCAAAAACAGTATAAACTGTTTTTTGTTGGAGAGCATACCATGCATTTTCTGAGTACTTTTTTTTCATTTGGTAACGCTTTATAAAACCATTCTGAATTGAAATGATAGCTCTTTCCTTTTATTTTATCTCCGGATCTGTGGACAGTCTCTAAAAATCGGGCATCTCTATTTTGATAGGTTTCACTTCCTGTTTTAACAATTTCAACTCTCAAATCATCAGGCATTGGTGTTGGCCAAGTGGCAACATCGAAACGAGTTAAATAAGATAAATTTGTATTGTCATTATCATGTAGCTCTTCGTCATCGTTTTTAATTTGCTCTGATTCTTCTTCATTGTCGCTATTCCGTCCTTTTTCTTGGTCATATCCTTCTTGATGTTGATCTTCTCCACCTTGTCCTTCGTCTTGTATGTCAGGCTCTCTTCCCAGCGTGCCTCCATTAATGCATTTTGGCACTGTCTTTCTACATCATCTGTTTCATTAAGAAGGTCACTTTCAACACTTTGGTATATTGTATTTGATACCAATGAAACCAAAGATGCTACATACTTAAAAATGGAGCTAGATAACGATTTGCACTCAAATTATTTTGATTTCTTGATTTTTCTTTGCCGGAATTCACTACGTCTGTTTCGCTTCATATAGAAGTTTTATTCTGTAAAGATCGATAAATAAATACTCGTTAACTTTGACATTTCTTTTTCTCGCTCAATTTTGCATTATACAATTTATAATATCGACCGGAAGTTAAATTCAGATCGGCCCAAACCGATCATTTAACTGGACAGACTTTTGTGGTAAAATAGGTATGTAGTTCATATCAAACTCACCTCTTAACCTCTAGGCTCTATCTACTATCCGTCTCACTTACACCTTTATTACATATTGTAACGAGTATGGGTTGGCCGGGTTCATTTTAAAGAAACTCGTACTGCCACTATATACTGATTTTTATTAAAAATAATGGTCACCTCTATTTACAATTTACACCGCTAATTATTCGCAATAACGTTCGGTTAGTCACTATCTGGCTTCGCTTTCTTCGCTGACCGACTCGTCGTACCGACTGCCTGGTCACGACGTTCATTAATTTTTATATCCCTTTGAAGTGTTTCTAGGCTTTTCTATTTCTCTTGCTAATTGCGCTAGAAACTTCCGGAGTGACTTAACCACAGCGCGAACTTTCGAGCTGGTGGTTGACCTTGACCCAATTTTCACTTATTAATTGCTATTCTGAAGAGCACGCCCTGAGATTCTGCAACCATAAAATGCTCCTCCGTCCCGGCCCCCGTTTGCCGAGTATCTTGCCTTGAATGATGGCTTGTAACATGGAGTATCAGTCCTCGTTCCGCATGATGTGGCCTAGATATTGGAGTTTGTGAGTTTTGATGGTGTCCATGATCTCTTTCTCTTTCTTCATCCTGCGAAGGACTTCGATGTTTGTTACCCGGTCTTTCCAAGATATCCGCAGGATACGTCGACATAGCCACATCTCAAAGGCTTCAATCTTTTTTGTTGTTGCTTCATTTAGTGTCCAGGACTCGACTCCGTAAAGTAATATTGGGAATATGTAGCGCCTCAACATGCGTACTTTGATATCAAGATGGAGTTCGTGATTTTTGAAGAGGTTATTCATTGTATTGCAGGCAGCTCGAGCTTTCCCAATTCTACTTTTTATCTCTTGGCTATTGTCCCAGTTTTCTTTCACAAGTGTACCTAAGTATGTTGTTTGTCTCACTCTCTCTATTTGTTGATTGTGAACGTAGAGATTTACATTGGCTATATTTTCTTTGTTTATGACCACGAATTTTGTTTTGTTGCTATTGATATTAAGTCCATATTTTTACTAGCCGCTACAATTCTGTTCAAAAGTGTTTGGAGTCCTTCAAGAGAGTCAGCGAATACCATTGTGTCATCGGTATATCGGATGTTATTCAATCTAGCTCCGTTCAGTAAAATGCCTACTTCTATGCCATTCTAACGCTTCTTTAAAGATCTGTTCGGAGTATAAATTGAACAGAACGGATAAAGAATACACCTCTGTCTTACCCCTCTAGCTATTTCAATGTCTTCTATTTGATCCTCTTCAATTTTCATGGATGCGGTCTGGTTCCAGTACAAGTTAGTAATGATTTGGAGATCTTTGGCATCAATTCCCACTTATTTTAGGATGTCTATCATCTTTTGATGTTGCACCCGATCAAACGCTTTCTGATAGTCAATTAGGCATGCGTAGATATCACAGTTTACGTCTCAATCTAGATCTTTGGAAGAGCACCTGTACTGAGGAAAGCGCTTCCCTTGTGCCTACAGCGTTGATAAATCCAAATTGATTTGCGAAAATTTGTTCTTCACACTTGTTATAAATTCTCTTGTGTATTATTTTTAGGAATATTTTGAGGAGGTGACTCATGAGACTGATACTTCTATATTCCTCGCACTTTTTTGCTCCTACTTTCTTTGGTAATACGATTAATTCCGACTTTAACCACTCTTCTGGTATGCTGCCCGAGTTGTATATTCTGTTGAATATATTGGTGAGTATTTTGATATGCTTCTCACTTAACAGTTTCAGGATTTCAACTTGTATGTCATCCTGCCCCGCCGCCTTCCCATCTTTCATTCGTTTTATTGCTACGTCCACTTCCTCTTCCAAGATGTGCGGTCCCGTTTCTCCTTCGATGATTGGTGTTGCTATTCTCTCTTCATCTTCAAAGAGTTTGTTGAGATATTCCCTCCACGTTTTCTTCTTGTCTCCTAAGTTTATGATGATTTTTCCGTCGTTGTTCACCAGTTTTCCAAAGTCCCTTTTTCTTGTTTTGCCTGTCAGTTCTCTAATTCTTCGGTGCATGTTAAAATCGTCATATCTTTTCTGCACCTCTTCTATCTCTTGATATGCTTCCGCTCTTTCTATTTCTTTGGCCTTTCTAATTTCTTGTCTAATTGTCTTGTTTATTTTTCTGTATTCTTCATTGTTGTTCTTTTGTTTTCGTCTCTGCTCCATTAATATTAGTATCTCGTTTGTCATCCATGATTTCTTCTTCTTTTCCTTTTCTCTTTCCTTCTAATTTTAAACGTAAGATAATGTAAATAATGTACTTTCAAACTTGTGGGTCCTTGATGGAAGTCTTTTTTTGTACTCGGATGCCACAAATATTGCTGAAACTAATAATAATTAAGTATTTGAGTAGTCACATATCAATTGCCACAATATACATTTGAATTGCATAAAGATAGCTTTTATTGCTATCTTCATGACTAATGAGTGAAATGTCTCGTGCGTCTTCAAATAATTATTTATTATTGTCTTTTCATATGCTTGGCAGCTATAAATATTGCTGAAACTAATAATAATCTCGTATTTGAGCAGTCAAATATCAAATTCCACAATAGAAATTTGAATTGCATGAAGATAACTTGTATTGCCATATTCATAACTATGAGTGTAAATGAAGTTGCCTATGTCAAAAATAGAACTATTTTTACTGGAGCGGAACAAAAATATTTTACACCGTGACGTAATAACAAACATTTAGATACACCTTGTAAGACTGCACTATATCTATAAATCCGAAAGTTGTGTTTGAACGTTGAGTGAAGGAGTGAAGGAGAAACTCCTTCACTCGACGGTTTAAACCAGTGAATCTAAAGGGAACCGAACCGACACGGAAAACTAAAATTAACCGGAATCCAACCTCAACCGAAACCATAACCGGAACCAAAAATTGTAAAAACTTCAAACCGAAACCGTAACCATAACGAAATTTTAATAACTGGTTATTTTCGGTTTAAAACAAAAAATATTTTTAATAAGAGCAGTTTATTCTGAATAATTTTTGATAAGAGTAACGACATTTTGTAAAAAAAAAATGTATAACGGTGGCAAACTGTTTTTTAACGACATTTTAGCGTTGTTATTCGAGAGAAAACCGGAACCGAATCGAAATTGAACCCGAACCAAAGCGGAACTAAACAGAAATATTCAGACGAACCGAAACCGAAACCGGATCGAAAATAATTTACCCGGAACGTAACCGTAAACCGAAAGGGAATAAATTTCTGTTCGACTCATTGGTTTAAACACAGGATAATTTTGCTATTAAATGAGACGTGACATGAATTTAAGTATAATATTAAATGTGCTCATTATCACAATTGTAAAAATGATATGTTATCTGATAGTATTAAAATTAATAAAATTCATAGATGGTAGTTAATATCAAGAACATGTAAAGATTTATTTTTTAAGAAGTTTTATTCTATTTACTATATTTATATTACTACAGGAGTAATTTGAAATAACAATGTACCGTAGCATTTTCACATTGATCCGACGCGTATTAATGTTACTTCATTATATGCAACCAACTTTACAGGAACGAAATTCATAAGTATAACGACAAACATATTATTTGCATTACTTGATTTTGAGAGAACATAGTGTAACTCTTAATAATGAAAAAAACACATTTTTCACAAAACACATTTATTTTATCTAAATGTACATTTCGATCGCTAGGCGACCATCTTCAGTAGAAATATTACTGATGTTACACTGTTAAACAAATGTTAAACAAATATTACTGATATTACATCAGTAATATTTCTACTGAAGATGGTCGCCTAGCGATCGAAATGTACATTTAGATCAAATAAATGTGTTTTGTGAAAAAGGTGTTTTTTCTTTATTAATACGAACCTTTGACAAGCTCCAAGATACCACTTATAGTGTAACTCTATCTCGCCGCAAATCATCCTATAAAGAAAACTGATACAATACCTATAATTGACCAGAATGGTCAATGAATTTCTTACAAATGAATTTCTTACAAATGAATTTCTTACAAATGAATTAAAAGGACCCAATGTGCCGTACAGGATATCCAAGATTAGGATAAACAGCATGAAAATCTCGCAAATCGTCAAATTTACAAAGACGGTTGAATTATAAAAAAGTTGCACAATTTAGTGGTCAATAATATTCTGTTGAGAACACCAGAAAATGTTGCTTATTTCCGGAGATATTCGACAAAATCCGGAGTCTTGCGATTTTGTTTTTATTTTTTTCTGAAGTCATTTGAAAAGATATAAAAACACAAGAGGCTCTTTCTCATTGCCACATTTTTTGTTCTACAGGACAGCGTTTACAAATTTTCACTACAACATTTCGTTTCGAAGAAACCATCATCAACTTTATTTTTTAAATGGCCCATAAAAAAAGTATACCCTGTATTAGATAGCTTTTCCAATTACGAATTCAACGATTTATATCACAGTACAGTTTCTCATGTTTTTATTCAGAAAAAGGCTTGTTAATACATTTCGAACATTTTCTTGTCGTAGGCGTTGAAATGAGGGCGACGAAGACAAAAATTATCACCAAATTTAATCTCAGAATAGGTACCTATATTGTAACTGTGAGATTTAGTCGTATGAATTTGTTTCAATTGATGCGATCTGAAAATTTATTAAGACAAGGAGTATCAAACAAAGTTATTTTTCCGTTAATGATGTATATCAGGGGTCTCCAAACTACGGCCCTTGGGCCACATCTGGCCCACGTACAGATTTTGTCCGGCCCGCGGAGACCTAGCATACTTGAAAACTCCTTTTAGAGAACATATTTTTTATAGCAAATTAAATTTAGTTTACTGAAGTATTCCAATTTTATGTTGAATAATTATTAATATGACATCTACATTGATATGGTTATGGGCTAACTACTCATAACATTGTTGTAGGCTTATTGTTTTTGTGATAAGTTGGATAAAGAAACACAGAATTGTAATGAGTAAAGACATGTATAATATGCAGAAAATTTAACTTCAGTATATAATAACTAACAAATTATGTAAATGAATCCAACTAACATTTTATACATTTTAAATAAAAACATAACTTATAACAAGCATAATGACATATGAAATACTAATGAGATTTATGTAATTGAGATTTTCCACTGACAATAGTTTGTAGTTGTGGGCTAATTTTACTTGTACCAATTATTAAAAGAGATCTAAGATGCTCATCAGTTAATTTAGATCTGTAAACATTTTTTGTGTACTTCATTTTGGAGAAGGTCTTCTCACACAAATAAGTAGTACCAGAAACAGAAAACAGCCCACGAGCAAATTTATGTAAATTATCAAATTGTGTCAGTGGAAGACTCTTATAAAATTCCAACAAAGATGAGTTTTGATATTTGTTCTTAATTATATCACTGCACTGTAGATCAATCATTTCCATTTGAAGTTCCGGGGCTAGGGTTTCAATATCAGTATCAAAAGGATTCTGAAAAATCTTAATTTGATTCGCAATGGCATCAAAGTCCGAGAAACGAGTATCAAAATTTATTTTCAAAGCACTCAAAGTTTCGATTGCAAAATCGATAGGAAACTCAGTCTCAGTGGTGTGGCTGAATATTTCACATGTTTTAAAATGTGAAAAACATTTACTTCCTAGTTGTGATTGAAACAGTATCAATTTCTTCCGGAATGATTTGATATTAGTGTATAAATCAGGAAGATGCTGGTTTTCTCCTTGCAATCTCAAATTCAGTTCGTTCACATGTTTTGTCAAATCAACATAGAATGCTAACTTCCACAGCCATGCGTTGTTTTGTAATTCAGTAAGAGGGCGATGCTTTTCATTCAAAAAAATTTCGATCACTGCTCGAAGTTCAAAAAAGCGCTGAAGGACTTTCCCACAACTAAGCCAACGTATGGCAGTATGATAAGGTAAGTCATTTTCTCCAATCTCTTCAATAAATTGTCGAAATTGTTGGTGATTCAGCCCAAAAGATCTGATAAAATTAACAGTTGATATTACTGGTTTCAGAACTTCAGACATATCCAAACATTTTCCGCACAAAGACTGTTGATGAATGATACAATGTAAGACTAATGGTTTTGAACCACCGTCATTTTCTACAGCTGTTGACACAAGAGCGACCACTCCTTTATCTTTCCCACTCATGTTTTTGCCTCCATCAGTTGTAATACATTTCAAGTTTTTCCATCGACGGTTCTTTTGATTAATGGCCATTTCAACTCCTTTAAAAATATCTGTACCAGTAGTTGTGCCATGAATACTATACATATCAAGAAGTCCTTCATGCACTTCATAGCTTTTATCTACTCCTCGAATATAAATCAACACCTGAGCAGTATCTGACACATCCGTTGACTCATCCAAGGCCAAAGAAAACCACTCAACATGTCCATTTTTGTCGAACAGTTGAGAGGATATATTTTCTGCGATGTTTTCTACCCTTCGAGCCACAGTGTTTGCTGACATACTGACAGTTTTTAATAAATTTACCTTTTCAGGGCACATTTCTTCGGCTGCTGCAATTATGCATTCTTTGATCATTTCTCCATCGGTGAATGGTTTTCCACGTTTTGCAATTTCAAGAGCCACACGAATGCTAACCGTAGGCTTCCTGAACGAAAATTTGCTGGTAATTCAAAACTACAGTACGTTGATATGATGAGCTACCTAAGGCTTGGCCCTTGGGACTTAGTGGAGGAGTCAGTGTGGCCCTCGGGCTAAAAAGTTTGGAGACCCCTGATCTATACCAATAATATACTACATGCTAAAAAGTAAAATTTTGGTGTGATATAATCTACTGATTTTCGCAAATTTTGAGAATATTAGCTCAGCTGTGTGGGCGTACACGCTTAACTTTTATGCCAGTACCAGATCAAGAGTTTTTGAAATAAACTTTTTTTTCATCCCTTCATAAAAACCACCCCTTAGTGTATACAATTTTATTATTATTTTATGTGACTTCACAAGTGTAATATTGATATTTTTACAGTTTCAGAATTTTTGGAAAATATATATTTTCATCCCCCCTCTAAAATTCGCCCCATAGTGCTTAGATTTTTTCACTATTTTTCGCTTTATCTTACCAATATTTAGGATTGATTTTGTGATTTATAGATTTTTGTCCACCTAGAACTTGAATCTGGACCACTGTGTAACGTGATCACAAATAATTGAGGCATGTTGGAATTTGTTTTAAGTAAATGTACAACTAGAATTATTCATTTGTGCTCTGTGTTACTTATTTTTGAATTCAGAAGTTCATCATTACGGCATGCCCAAGCTATGCCTGTTACAACAGAAATCTAAAATAATTACTATTGTCGGATTTTTTTTAATGTGAGTAACCAAATCTAGTAACTTTAGTGAGTTTTATCTTGTGTTACGTTTGTTCAAAACCAGAAAACAAAATAACAATAACAAAATAAAAATAAAAAGAAAGGAGGAAGGGAAAAACAAAAAAAACAGAAAGAATTAAAGAAAAAAATAACAATAGGGAGTTGGAACATTAGAGAATACATGGGAAAAGAAGCAGAACTCGTGGAGGAGATGAGAAAACATAAAATAGAAATACTAGGAATTATCGAAACAAACAAGAAAGGACACGGAATAGAAAATATACATGGAGGATACTAGTTGATACGGACAGGAATAGATGAGAAGGAAAGAGCAACAGAAGGAGTAGGAATTATATATAATAACGGAAAGGATAATATATGTAATAAAAGAAAAACATATAAACGAAACAATAACGACCATAGGTATCAAACTAGCCGAGGATGAAACATGGACAGTGGACACTGATAGTAGCATGCGGACCGAACGAAGACGCAAAGAAAGAAGAGTAAACACATCCTTTGAAAACATACAAACGGAAGTGGATGAAGGAAAAGAACACATAATGATAATGGGAGATCTAAACGGAAGATTAGGATGTGAAAATAGCGGAATAGAAGAGATAATGGGAAAAGAAGGAGAAGAAATTAAAAACAACAATGGAGAAAGAATAATACAAATATGCATTGAAAACTACCTTATGATAACAAATACAAAATTCAAACACTAAAACATACACAAATACACAAGGAAACAGCCAAGCAGAAATGAAAGATCGATAATATACATTACCACCTAATTAACAGAAACGGCTGGAACAAAATAATGAATGTAAGAGTTACAAGACTGAAATAGGAAGTGACCACCACCTACTAAATATGGACATGAGTTGGAAGAAAATACAAAAAACAGACAAGAGGATAAAAGTTAAAGAAAAGATAATGCCTACAGATTAAGAGAAACACAAACACAAGAGAAACAAAGAGATACTACAAAATAAATTCAGAGAGGGGGAAATGAAGTTAAACATAGAAGAAAAATTTGAAACATCAAAAAATATATACTAGAACCTGCAAAGGAGACCTGCGGAACAACAAAAATTGGAAACAGGGAAATGAAAAAGACACACTGGTCTACAGAGGAAGTCAAAAAGAAGATAAAGACAAAAAAGAGAAATTGAAAAGATATCTACAAACAAAAAACAAATAGAAGATTATGAAAAATATATAGAGAAGAGAAAAAAAACGAATTAAATAATAAAAGAAGTAAAACAAAAGTCATGGACGAATTTTGATGGAAGAATGAATGAGAATTTTTGACAGAACCAAAAACATTTCTATGAAACAGTAACGCAACTAAAACAAAAAAGAACGCAACATGATGAAGATACACTGGTCAACACTGAAACATATTTTCCTGAAATTTAAAGACTGTTTCTAGGTACATCTAAGGTGCTAATTACAAAAATAATATGGGTTTTCTTTTAGCAGTTTTCTTCTGCTTTTTGAAATAATACAATAACACTTTTTTTATATAAAGGCAATCTTTTCGCAAATTTTGAATCTGTGATAGATTTTAAAATGTATAAAGGTCAACACTGGTCAACACTGAAACATATTTTCCTGAAATTTAATTACTCTTTCTAGTACATCTAAGGTGCTAATTATAAAAATAATTTAGGTTCGTTTGAGCTTGTGAAAGGTGAAATATAATTAAAACACGAATTAACCCTTTTTCAGAAAAACATTTATTAATTTTAAATGTACATTTCAGTCGCGACGCGACCATCTCCAGTAAATATAAGGTCGCATCGCGACTGAAATGTACATTTAAAACTAATAAATGTTTTTGTGAAAAATGGTTAATTCGTGTTTTAATTATACATAAATAATATTTGTTTTCTTCTAGTAGCTCTACTTTGTGAAATAATACAATAACACTATTTTTATAAAAACAATCTTTTCGAAAATTTTGATTTTGTGATGTATTTTAAAATGGTCCTCCACAATAAAGGACTTTTACTCAACATTTTAAAGCATTGGTATAGGAATTCAGAGAATGCACAAATGTGGAAGACAAATTTAAAAAAAAAATGGTAAAATTTATGCAAACTATCGCGTTTTCAAAATATTTCAAAAACTGGAGCTGTTATACTAAACTGCTGTTAAACTAATGTCATATTGACAATTGTTATATAAATAACTATTATAAAGAACATAATTGAATATATTTTATTTGCTTATCAATTAATAGTTATTTATATAACAAGTGAGTTCATTTGTTAACAAATATATCAACAACAGAGGATACTAGAATGAGACTAATGTTTCAACAAAAACGCAATAAATTGATAAGTAACCTAAATCATACTTATTTTTTATAAAATCTTGCGAAGTTGTATAAATTTGAAGCTTGTTTTTTACATATTAAGTAACAAATACCTGTTTTTAAAACTTTGCCTGAGTAATTATCTTCCTAATATTTGTACAAAATCGTAAAAAAATGTATTATTTCAGTGACGAATTCGGCATTTTTGTCGATATCAAAAATAGATATATTCTCATTCAAATTATCTTAATAATATTGCACTCTTGTAAACTAAATATAAAAATTTGCCACTGCTGTAAAACAATCAGAATAATAACAAAGATTACACTGGTCAACGCTGAAACATATTTTCCTGAAATTTAAAGAGTGTTTCTAAGTACATCTTAGGTGCTAATTACAAAAATAATATGGGCTTTCTTCTAGCAGCTCTAGTTTTTTGAAATAATACAATAACATTTTTTTTATATAAAGGCAATCTTTTCGCTAATATTGAATCTGTGATACATTTTAAAATGTATAAAGATTACACTGGTCAACACTGAAACATATTTTCCTAAAATTTAAAGACTGTTTCTAAGTACATCTAAGGTGCTAATTACAAAAATAATATTTGTTTTCTTCTAGCAGCTCTACTTTACGAAATAATACAATAACACTGTTTTTGTAAAAACAATCTTTTCGAAAATTTTGAATTTGTGATACATTTTAAAATGTTCCTCAACAATTAATAACATTTACCCAACATTTTAATGGATTGGTATAGAAATTCAGAGAATGTACAAATGCGGAAGACAAATTAAAAAAAACGAAATTGGTAAAATTTATGCAAAATATCAAGTTTTCAAAATGTTTCAAAGACTGGAGCTGTTATACTAAATTGCTGTTAGACTAATGTCACACTGACAATTGTAATATAAATAACTATTATAAATAAAATAATAGAATTTCCTTTTATTTGCTAATCAATTAAGAGTTATTTATATAACAAGTGAGTTCACTTGTTAACAAATATATCAACAACAGATGATACTAGAATGAGACTAATGTTTCAACAAAAAATGCAATAAATTGATTAGTAAACATGAATCATACTTATTTTTTTATAAAATCTTGCGAAGTTGTATAAATTTGAAGTTAGTTTTCTTCATATTATGTAACAAATACGTGTTTTTAAACTTTGCCAGAGTAATTCTCTTCTTAATATTTGTACAAAATTGTAAAAAAATGTATTATTTCAGAATTAAATAATAAAAGAAGTAAAACAAAAGTCATGGACGAATTTTGATGGAAGAATGAATGAGAATTTTGGGCAGAACCAAAAACTATTCTACGGAACACTAAAGCAACTAAAAAAAACAACACAACATGATGAACATAAAAGATAAAAATGGAACAATTATCACGAATGAAGACAAGATAATGGAAATATGAAGACAATATTTCAAAGAATTAACCGAACCGGATGAAGAAGATAACGCAATACAAGAATGTGGTGAAAAGTCGCAAGAAAAGCAAGAGAAAAAAATTAAACAAATTAAAAAGAAGGAAAAGCACCAGGAACAGACGATATAACCCCGGAAATGATGAAATACATAGGAGAAGAGGGAATAACACAAATAACGAAACTAATAAATGACATAATAAGTAGCGGGGAAACACCAAGAGAAGGGAATAAAGGAATAATTCTACCAATACATAAGAAAGGGGATAAAAGAATATGCAAAAATTACAGATTAATCACACTATCAAGTATACCAACTAAGATAATGACCAGGTTACTAGAAAAAAGGATGGGAAACAAACTAGAAAACACAATAGAGGGCAGCCAATGCGGATTCAGAAGAGGGAGAAGTACGCAAGACCAAATCTTCATACTCAGACAACTAAGCGAGAAACTAATTAAGAATAACAAATAAATGAACATATGCTTAGTAGATTTCGAAAAGGCATTCGACAGGATAAGGAGAGAGGATGTGAAATATGGCATGGGATATGGCATACGGAATGAAGTAGCAGAAGAGGAATAGAGGAGGAAATAATAAATGTAATAAAATACATATACAGAGAAAACAAAAATATTGTGAGAACAAACAATGAGGGATTAAAATAATTCGAAACGGAGAAAGGAGTAAAACAAGGATGCGTGCTAAGCGCTTTGATTTATACAATTGTATTGGATAAGGCGATGAAGAAAGCAAAGCAAAAAATGAAAATGCTAAAAATTAGATACTGGAAAATGGAGATAACAAAAGTATCAGAACTACTATTCGCGGATGACATGGCAATAATTGCAGAAACAGAGGAAGAACAGCAACACAACATGGAAATAATTGAAGAAATTAAGAAAATAAACATAAAAATAAATAACGAAAAGACAAAAATCATGATAATTGCCAAAGAGAAAAAGAAACACGAAAAAAAATACAAGGAAAAAAAATCGAACAAGTAAAACAATACAGATATTTGGGAACAGTCATACAGAGCAATGGTATATTAGATAATAAAATAGAAGATAAAATAAGAAAAGCAGCAAAACTATATAACATGTTAAAAAACACCTTTTTTGTAAGAAGGAGATATGAAGAGACACAAAAACAGAAATAGTCAAAAAAGTAATTAGACCAACGCTAACTTGCAGCAGCGAATCATGGATGATGACAGAAAAACAAATAAAAAGAATAAATGCCATGGGGATGAGATTCCTAAAGAAAATAGAAAACAAAACAAAAAGAGACAGGATAAGGAACTAGACGAGCAGGAAAAACTTGTAAATAAGACCAATCCGCGAAAAAATAACTGAAGGCCAAATGAGGTGGTATGGACACACAAGACGAATGAGAGACGAAAGAAACACTAAGAAAATATACGAGGCAAGAGCAACAGGAAAAGTAAGAGGAAGACTGAGAAAAGAGTGGAACAGTGCAATAAAAGAAGAGGCAACAAGAAAAGGGAACACATGGAAAGAAATAAAGGAATTAACAAAAGATAGGAAGATGTGGAGAGAATATTATAAAAAGTAATAACGTATGCCTTACCCCGAAAGGTAGATAAGCAAATGAATAAATAAATGAAATATATCTTGTGTTCGTTAAATTTGATTAAAATGTGAATAACTTGGCAACGTTACATCTGATCTCAAAAAATGAAACTGATTTGTGAAACCCACCTATATCAGATTCTAAAAATGAAATAATATACAGGGTGATCCATTTAAAAAATAGGCTAAATTATGTGTCCCGGATTTATGGTACACTCTGTATACTCGAAAATAATTTTAAATATTAGCACATCAAGAATCCAATAACATCCAATCAGATGTTTTCCTTAATTTTCATTAGTCTAGCAGCAATGGTCCGAGCGAGGATACGTGGGCCACCCTGTATAATATAATGAACATTTTAATAATGCGATTTGGAGTTATTTATAATATAAGTATTAAAAGTAGGGTTTTATTCGTGAGGGTGGACGACATGAGCGAAGCTAATAGAACAACCCCACGAACAAAATTAAATCATGTTAACACGTATATCATATAATGTTTTTTCTACAAACCATTAAATGCAACACAAATCTCTTTAAAAAGGTTGCGATTAGTTAGCAATCAAATATGTCACTTGTGGAATCTATGAAATCAGTGAATCAAGTTATGTTTTGTATGACACATGTGTCAAATAATAATAAATTTCGGTAATAACTAGATAATGAGAAATTGAAGCAAACCTATCTAAGCAAACCTAAATCTTAAATTTGTTGCATACCAAATATTATAAAATAATATTAATTGTGTCAATGTATTATGTTTGTAATATTTCAATCAAATATATGTCATTTTGACAAACGACTGACTGTTTACTTTTAACACTAGTGTTAGAAGTAAATTACTAGTGATAAAATATTCCATTTTTAATTAAAGTGTGCCGTGTTAAAAATTCAACTTTTAATGGTGTTTGTAGAAAATAGCTGTTTATGATAAAAGTGAACAAAGTCGAATTTTATCCACGAAAAAACAGTTTAGCGCAAGAGGCGAAGCGAATACGATAATGTTTTTGAGTGGATAAAATTGCTTTATTTAAGTGTATCATACAAGATTTTTTCCGATTCGTTATCAGAATTGAAGAATTTGCGTGAACGAAAGTTTCAAGGATAGTGCGAATTTACCTATTTTTTTACTTTATTCACGTTGTCAATGGTTATAGTGAATAAAGTGAAAATATAAACATTTTATTCACCCATTCGATATAAGTGTAGTTTTAACGATGATATTCAATATACATAATGAGCATTTTAATAACGCGAATTGGAAAAAATATATTATAATATAATTTTGTTATATCGTATGGTAATATGATACGTTGCGTACTAATATCGTAATTGACTATAATAAGCTTGTAAAGGTGAGCAAATATAGAGTTTTCCTTCCCTCAATGAAAAAATAATATAAAAAATAATTTAAATTACTTATCTCAACAATGTAACATTCATTGTATTATTTAAGGGAATCGTTTTGTGTTTTCTTTGTATACGTGAACAAAATCCCAAATACTTCGGCAGGTAAGCCGCCAGACAATAGATGTATGTCGGCGCGGCGCCACATTGGGCTCTGATCGGTCTCTAAACCATTTCGAGTCAAATGCTTTGGCACTTCCTTTGTATTTAAAATCTTGTTAACATTACTTTATTATTTGAGTGGATATAATGGGTGTACAATGTACATTTCATACCTGACCAGTCTCAATAACTGTTAAATACAAGTTAACTAAAAAAACAAATCGATTGATATTTCGAGAGGGATAATGTCAAATAAATTTTAAGTGTTAACTCCTCCTCCCTAGCCACCACCTCTCTGAAATTTCAAATAGGACCCCCCACCTTGCCATATATCATTTGAAATCTTAAAAAAACCCTAATCTAGAGGCGTTATAAAACAAGACTTTTATCTATACGTTTTGGAAAAAAATAAAAAAATAATAAAATTTCCAAAACAATTTATATTGAACGAATTTAAGTTCCTTTCAATGAAATAATAAAACAAGTCGAACCAGTCTTCGAGGCAGATTTGAAAATCGTGTTAATGTTAATAATAATATACAGCGTGTTCACACAGTATGGAATAAATTCATTATTTCGCAAATTAAAATATTTTGTAAAAATCGTTAGACATGTCGATTTCTAAATTTGAAAACACACATTTTGGAATTAATTGAATTCGAATGGCAATTGATAGAATTTTGCCATAATGATGCCATTAAATCCTGAACGAGCTAGATTCATTTAGCGCCAGACGATTTTATTCCTGTTAATTCTTGCAAGTCTCAAATATTCCGCCTGTACATTTCGCATACTTACTGCGTCATATAAATACAGACGCACACATTCAACCTCCATTCACCGATGGCCGTTTATTGAAAATCGAATCTAATAAGAACAAATTAATATAAATTAATATTATATGTGATATTTAATATTTATATGATATTTTTAAAAGTGTCTGCGATTTCGCTGTTGTAATACAGCGACAGACGACAGAAAACGGAACAATAGAAATGAGGTAAGCTAATTTTATACACCTATTGTTTTTGATTTGATTTAATAAATACTTTTATTCAATTTTGAAGTTTTAAACTGACATTATTATATCTATAACAACTTTTTTCAAACTAAGTAAAAACTTATTAAAGTTGTAACCCTCCGATATTATTTTATTATATAATTTTTATTATTCGTCATTTTTATCGTGAAATTATTTTATAATTTCTTGATTATTTTGGCTCGTGATTTATTATATAATGTTTTAGGTATTTTTGGCTCGTGATTTGTGATCGTATTTAATACTTACACGTCGTGACGTTTAATTTAACTACCGTGATTACTCTCAAGGTACTTTGCTATTGGTAATGTGTTAATTAACGTACACTAATAATGGATTAATACAAGAAAGCACCAAATTAAGGATTTGTTTTGTTTATTTAATAATAGACACGCTGAAATTGTAAGACACAGGGAAATAAAACACAGGTTGACGATGATGTAAATTAATTTATTTAATTATAATATACAGGGAAATAAAACACAGGTTGGCGATTATGACATGAATTGATTTATTTTCTAGATTTCGTTGACCTTTTAATGAATTTGTAAATTCTCTTATTTATTCAATTGATAGTTTGAAAATGGTTATGACTACGAAGGTTATTTACGAGTGTTTGATACATGCACGTGCTTCTCTAGTTTCTTAGACCATTTATTACCATGCCCTTTCACTCCATTTAACTACGGGAAAGTTAAATGATCAAAAATAGAACTATTTAAAGATGTTGAAATATCCCCAATAATTCATGAATGATTACTAAAGGTATCTCGCGATCTTCCCGAATTTCATGGTTGTGTCGGTGTCCACACAATAATGTAATTATTGGAGCCCCATTGTTTACGTTGATTGAGGTAAATTAGTAATTCTACCCACGACCACAGCAAGCACCAATGTCACAAGTAGTCATCACCGTCAGACATGTTACAAGTTGTGTGAAATAACAGTTCTGCTACCTCAATCGGAAATGTTTATGTAATGTTATAATATATTATTATTAGGAACATTGGAGGTTATTAATAACTTCTTTTGTAATTATACCAAGCTTCATTCTATCGTTTATCATTCTCTCTGTATATACGGGGTTTTAATAATTCCACTTATTTCTTGTTTACGATATTGTCCACAAATTGTCATTATGTCTTCAAATTATTGAGATTTAATCCAGCCTATTTTATTTGTGCGATTCTAAATTACTCTGCCCAATAATAGGTACGTCATATACTTGTTTTATGATTTGAAATCAATAAACCATTATTTGTATACATTATGATTTTAAATTATTGAGATTTAATACAACTTATTTATTTCTACAATTATAAATCACTCTGCCCAATAATATGTACGTTATGTGCTCATTTTATGATTTGAAATGAAGAAGCCATCATTTTTGTGAATTATGTTGATTTGAATATGATGATGTATGTCGGAGAGTAACACTGAATGCCTTGATTAGTTATTATAGTTATGGTGAATACAGCCACATTACTTTGCGATCGCGGGCGCGATGTATAATGAGTTTATATGTTTAAATGTGTATGATGCCGACAACGATTTGATTCTAGTGGAGGCGGTGATTCCACAATAACAGGTGTGTGAACGAAGTGCGCTGGTGGGCGTCAATTACACCTGTTATTGCTTCCTCTAGTGATTCGTAAACACGAATAGCGTACGAGCCGCCTTTGTTTACTGACAGGAATAGCTAATCGGTGTTTGGTATTTATAGGTAACTTAGGGTTGATTGAAAGGAATAAGCACTCCCGTGAATTTATAATGAGACTGGTTTAACAACTTTATATTATCGTTAATAATAAAAATATTAAATTACTCTGTACCTAGAATTGTACGTTTTTCGATTTATTCAAATTTTTACTCTACTTTGCGTTTTTTACAATGTTATATGCAATCGTTAATTTAATTATAACCCGACGTGAATTTATATACTCAAAACCGCGAATGTCGTGTGCGTTGCCCGTGGCCGACGCGACTTTCTTACTGATCTCGCTCGTGTGTGGCTTACGCTTAAATAGGTTTTTTCCAGCTTCAAATCTCCACTCCCCTCACATATCTACTGCTAAATATTCGCCCCCATCCCTTAGTTATCATGGTGATTATTAATCTAGAGTGTGCGTGTGGTATTAATGCGTGGTATTAAGCGCAGAGTTTTACACTTAACTTAAAGAGTTGTCATTCGAGGTGATTTTTACGTGCCTGGCGTTTGCTCGTTTCTAAGGGGCGCTGATACCCAAATTGTTTATGTGACACCACGACATGGAATCTTCCAGAACCGTGCATATGCAGGCCTCGGCTCTTGAGATATTTGGCGACGCTCTGGCGCGACTTGCGATGGCTATTTATCACATTTCACCCTGGGATTATTTGTAAATGAATTAATTTAATAATTTTGTTGTATTCATGATTTTTAAAATATGAGTCACTTTATTGCGTAAATGCGTATTATACTGGGCGTATATTTGGGCCTATTACAAAGTGAGTAGGAAACGCTTGGTATTTTTAGGATCATTTTATTTCATTTTACTTTATTCTGAATTTTATTTATTCAGATTTTTTGAATATTATACATTTGTTTCAGAAGATGTCTGGAGAGAAAAAGAAAAAACTTTCTGGCCATCAAAACCTTCTTAAAAAAACCAAACCCTAAGAAGATTTGGAGAAAAATTATGGAAAAATTAGGCACTTTGTAGGACTGCAGCTGTGCCTGTGCCCACTGTAATTGCTAGTATACAGACGGAGAATCCAATTCCGTCAACAAGCAGAGACGAAATTTTTGAAGGCCTCAATTTTCCCGTTGCTACTATTGATCCAACTGTACAAATTGAACTTAGCAAAGATGAGTATACTTGTATACCTGATGATCCAGGTTTATGGTCAAATGCATGTTCTTCTTCTCATATTCAAAGTTTTGTAGAAAACGGACCTAGTCTTTACCGAAACGAACTTAATGATCATCCTAGAGACAAATCTGGTAGAAACTTTTTTTACGTATTTTACAAAATTCAGAAAAAAATAAACGAGGTTGGCTTCTACACTCAAAATCCAAAAACTCGGTATTTTGTTTCGGTTGCAAGATATTTAACATTTAAAATCCATTAAAAATGAGTAAATTATGTGATGAAAACGGTTTTAGTAATTGGAGACATATAGGCGAACATTTAAAGCTTCATGAAAAAAGCAATTTACACTTCAAAAATTAAAAAAAAAATGTTCCGATTTACTTAGTCGTTTGAAATCTAATACAGCCATTCATTTTGCTACTCAAATAGTATTGAACTTGGAAACTAAATATTGTAACCCGTTGTTGAAAGGAAATATGACACTATCCAGTTTCTGTCCCAACAAAACTTAGCATTTAGTATTAGTAGTATTATATTATTACTATATTAGCGGTATATTAGTAGTATATTAGTAGTATTAGTGATAATAAACTATTTGACAAAAAACGGAAACATTCTAAAATGCATAGAAATGATACCTAAATTTTAACCCATAATGGCTGAGCATACTAAAATAGTGCAAATGCATAGCAACATTAAAATACCTCATTATCTCGAAAACAAAATCCAAAATGAAATAATCAATTTGATAGGTAATAATCTTAAACGGCATATTTTAAATAATGTTACGCCGTCAAAATATATTTCTATTATACTAGATTGCACCTCCGATAGTAGTCACCAAGATCAAATCTCAGTTTGCATTCGATTCGTAAATCTAAATACAAATCAAACGGACTATTTTGTCCAAGAAATTTTTTAACTTTCTGTCCTATAACGGATACAACAGGGGAACGCTTAACAATATTTTTGTTAACAACCGTAGAACAAAATGGTTTAAGTATTAATGATTTAAGCGGACAAGGTTACGACAATGGGCCAAATATGCAATATTTTGTAATTATTATTGCACTTCAAAATATGTACTCAATTAAAAATATTTCTAAAAATGTCCAGTGTTTATTTCTTGGTAATAAAAATCCGCGTAAAAATTACTCAATATTTCAATATTTAAAAATTGCAAAATTTTGTAAATTAACAATATATACTTTTGAATTGTAAATCCGGGGAGGGCGCATAAGAGTGATTTGCCCCAGGGTGTCAGAAAGGCTTGGCGCGGCCCTGCTTGGACTTTTGAAAAATTTTCAACATAATCTGAACCCGCATACAAAACTGCCATACAACTACAAACAGCTACCATACTGCCATACAACTACATTGCCCTTTTAACCAGATCTCTAGCTTTTTGTCTAGTAAGAAATATATCCATGCAATCCTACTCTAATTAAGTTTACAGGAGACCCTGTATAGGTATTTTTTATATTCCTTAATACCCATCGGACAGGCAATATATTCGTAATTATTAACGGGATTTTGGATCAGTTTTTCTATCCTCTAATAAAGTTGCGAGGAGTTATCTATTGGCTTTAGATAGCCATCCACAAGAAGATAAGATAAGCATTAGGTTCATTTATAACCGTTATATTAATCCGTAATCTAACAAAATAAGATGTTTGTTTAAGCTTGTACCTAAAAAAAAATGAAAATATTTCTCAACAGAATCATCCACCTGGTTTATTGAATCGTCTCCCATCAGAAATTATTTATTATTTAGTATGTTGCTATGACAACTAGTGGCGGATTAAAGGAGGGGGACTATAGCCCTCAAATGAGGGGCTATAGTCTCTCAAATGAGGGCCATAGTCCAAGGCGGCAAAATCTAATATTTTTTGGAAAAATACCATAGCACAAGTCACAAATACGAAAATACGAGGGCGGTTTGACGGAAGAGTGACTTTTCAAAGGTTGGTAACACTTTCGCTATAATGATTATGTTGCTAGCTCCTGAGGTCTTTCGGAGGTCTACTGTCAAAATTTAGCACCAATCTGACAGATAGATTATGTTTCATACTTATTTGAAGAAAACTGTTTCCGTTGTTGTGTAAATCAGGAGAAAAAATAATTTCGAGTGTTGATTAAACATTATTTTCTACGTGAAAAAACAATTCAAGAAACCGAGGAAAAGTTACGTAGATATTATCCAGAATCTGCTCCGTCCCATGGAATGATTTGTAAGTGGTTTCTGCTTTTAAAAGTGGCCATATGAGCACGGTTGATGCAGATCGTCCGAAACCATCATTTACTGTAACTACTCCAGAAATGGTTAATAAATTCTATGGCTTTGTAATTGGCAATCGTCAAATAAAAGTTCGTGAGATATCTATTGAAGTAAACATCTCAACTGAATGGGTATACAATATTTTGCATGAACATTTCAATAAGAAAAACCTATCCGCGAGATGGTTGCCGCGTTTGCTTAATGGTGATCAAATGCGCTCTCGCATTAAGAATTCAGAATAATTTTTGGCCGTCTTCAACGTAATTCAAAGGATTTTTTTCGTCGATATTTCACAGTAGATGAAACTTGGATACATCATTATTCTCCAAAAACAAAAATACAGTCTAAATAATGGATCTCCATGCGAACATGCTGCCAAAAAGGCAAATACACTTTTTTTCGGCCAATAAGGTCATGGCCACAGTTTTTTGGGATTCCAAAGGTATAATCTTTATTAATTGTTTACAAAAAGGAAAAACGATAACTGGCCAGTATTATGCTGATTATGCTGACATGTTTTGATGCCGAACTTGAAAAACATCGACCGCATTTGATGAAGAAAAAAGTGTTGTTCCATCACGATAGTGCGCCCTCTCATTCGTCTGAAATTGCTACAACTAAATTGGCTGAATTGCATTACAAATTACTGCTTTATCCGCCATATTCGCCAGATCTGGCTCCCAGTGATTTCTTCTTATATCCAAATTTAAAAAAATGCCTGGGTGGAAAAAGATTTCAGGCAAATGAAGAGGTGATAACCGAGACAAATGCATATTTTGAAGACTTTCCGAAAGATTACTTTTTGGAAGGTTTAAAAAAACTGAAAACTCGCTGGGCTAAGTGTGTACAGTTGAAAGGGTGTTATGTTGAAAAACCAAATATATTTTTAACAGAAAAATAGCGTTTTCATTAAAAAGTCACTCTTCCGTCAAACAGCCCTCGTATATATATATATATATATATATATATATATATATATATATATATATATATATATATGTATATATATATATATATATATATATATATATATATATATATATATATATATATATACAAATAAATAAATAAATGACGAACGAAAAAAGGCGAATACAAGATGTGAAGCATCTAACTACCTCCTTCAAGTTCAAAGATTAGAAACGACTTTTTTGTCAATTTTATGCTGATCTATCAACCATTTCAGTATACAATTTATAAGAACCAAAATTAACATTTATGAAAATAGAGCACTAATGAAAGCGAAAAAACTTAGTATGAAGATGTAACGAACAGAAAAAAACCGAAAAATCCAGTCAGATAAAACCAGCGCAGGAGATATAGGATTGATTGGTAGAGAAAATTTCAGAATCAATCAACAGTACTAAAATTGTTTAGAAGTTCAACGTCTAAGAAGCACTTTGGCATTGTGTGCAAAACTTCAGTAGGTACATTTAGAATATTTTACTTCATCAGAAAATTTCACTTTAATTTCTACGAACATTTTATCTAGTATTTAGTCGTAAATATTACTTGGAAAATTAACTTTGGCAATTGAACAAAGTAAAAAATTGTAGCATCATCATACTACAAAAATGATTGTAATGTTTTTGGACGTTTTCGCTTTCTTGACGCTGATTTATCTCTGTCATTTAACTGCAGTTCAAACTAAAATTTCTTTCTGTGATATTTCTCATATTAAGGTTCAATAATTCTATAATTTAAGTAATAAGATTAAGGACGATATTTTCTCAAGCTGTTTCTCTAGAATATTTTTGAAAATAACTTACACGAAGCATGCTGTTTTTAATTTACCTAAACATTTATTATTATTATTCGTATTCAGCAGGGTGTATAAAACAAAAGAAACTTTGAAAGGGCATAAGTGGTTTCGGGACTATTTTTGACTGGCGCAGTGTCCGATTTAGGACATTGTGCCAATTTACAATTTACAATTTACAAAAAAAATTGTAGACAACCAGTTTTTATCCCATTCGGCTTTAAAAATTAGAAGAAAGCTTGAGAAAATTCCAAGTACATCGAGATTTTGAGTACCACAAAGTCGCAATGCAAACATGTTCTCTTTTTAATAGCTCTCTCAAATATGATCACTGTAGAAGTTGTATTATTACAAAACAAGCACTAAATTTGTTTTGTTTAGAGGCCATATTGAAAATACGAAAGTAAAAATCATGGAAACTGTTAAGAAGAAATACTTGTGTTTTGAAAAAAAAAATTGGAAAAAAAAACATTTTTGCAAAGTTCCCAAGAATTGTATCTAGATGATGTGTATTTAAATGGAATTGTAGACAGTACCGCTAATTGCTTATTGATTATGCTTGTAAAAGAAACTATTAATATACCGAGTGGCCCAAAAGTAGGTATACAGGTATACAGAATACAGGTGTAGACAGGTATAAAGTAGGTATATAGGTATTTCTTTTGTATCTAGTGTAAACCATGGCTGGAAATGTGTTCGGGATTAAATATGTTATTAAGCCTGTAATAAAAGTATTGCAGAAGTAATAAAAGTATTGTAGGCGGAAAGACCCCATATGGGGTCGATAGCCCAATAAAGATCGATTATATATAAGTATTGCTCTACAAATATACAAATAACAGTATAACAGAAGATACATTAAGAATGATGCTAATCATATTTATACCAGTAAGGCGGTTAAATTAATATATCCGATAATGTTAGAATATTTTAAAGAATATCTTATGCAATAGCAAAATGGCTAGACGCGTTGCTCATTAAAAACTGTACCATTTTGTGTATGTTCTTACATTTGAACAAATTCTTGAAGTCGCTTCAGGAATTCATCAATTGCTTCAGAGTAAAAAGTTTGATTCATCTAAAGCTTCTCTTAAAATTAAAACTTTAATTGTAACCTTTAAACTCAGGGGGAAAATGAACCACACTTTGAAAAATTATATAAAAATAAATAAATTTTATAATTTAAGTAATAATTGTACGTCCTTAATCTTGATACTTAAATTATAGAATTATTGAATCTTAAATTGAGAAATATTACAGAAATAAATTTTAGTTCGAACTGCAGTTAAATGAAAGAGATAAAACAGCGCCAAGAAAGTTAAAACGTCCGAAAACATTACAATCATTCCTGTAGTATGATGATACTTGTTCAACTAGCAAAGTTAATTTTCGAAGTAATAGTTACAATTACTATTTCTAAATACTAGATAAAATGTTCATAGAATTTAAAGTGAAATTTTCCGAAAAAGTATAATATTGTAAGGGTACCTACTAAGTGCTTCTTGGACGTTGAACTTTTAAAGAATTTTAGTACTCTTGATCGATTCTGAAATTTTCTCTACCAATCAATTCTGCATCTCCTGCTCTGGTTTCATCTGATTTTTTCTCTGTTGGTTTCATCCTCACACTAAGTTACTTTTGTTTTCATTAGTGAAAATTTTTCTTAAATGTTAAATTTTGTTCTTATACATTGTATACTGATACGGTTGATAGATCGATCTCTGACTATTGTAGCTTATTATCTTGTACGTTAAATCGAGATAACTTATCCCAGGATAAAATTGTCAAAAAAGTCGTATCTAATCTTTGAAGTTGAAGGAGATACTTAGGTGCTTCACTTCTTGTATTTGCCCTTTTCGTTTTTGTCATTTATTTATTTATTTGTATATTGATTTTTTATTGTGACTTGTGCCTTTGGTATTTTTCCAAAAAATTGCCGCCCCTGGATTTTGCCGCCCTGGGCTATGGTCCTCATAGCCCCCACCCCCTAAATCCGCCACTGGGCATTAGGTTCGTTTATAACCGTCATATTAATCCGTACATTTTAAAAACCTACCCTAAAGGATATATTGAATCCTACCTAAAAATATGAAAATATTTCCCAACAGAAACAAACATCCACCTCGTTTATTGCCTCGTCCCCCATTAGAAATTATTTATTATTTCAAATGTTGCTATGACAACTTTTAAGGACAAAGCCCAAAATTAGGCATCTGCAGACTCTGAATCCATAATTTGATAATTTTTGAGAAAGTGTACTAATAAGTGAGGTGCTCAGAAGAGTAGTGGATCAAGTCCATTTTTCTAAATTTCGTCGATAACTCACTCACAGTACACAGTAGTACATTCTAAGTTCGCTAGAGAAATGATTTAAGTCACTAATTTATTTCGTATACTGTTTATCGAGTCGTCCTCCTTGTGCACTGACAAAAAGCTTATGTCGTTCAGTGTAGTATGGTTAATGTCCAATTCAGTGTAATAGCGGATTATGTCCAGTATGTCCTAACCTATAAAATCCGCGTGTTTATATGTACAACAGTGGATTCGTCAACATCATGTCAAGAACCTTATAAATCAAGTGGATCGGAATATAAAAATAGTACTGATAGTACTTCCGATACTTCCGGTGGTAAATAATATAATTGTAATTTTCATGTTCATATGTCAGTTACTAAATGTATATGTTGTCCTACAATAGAACGAAAAATGTATGTTGTTACAGATGATGATCAACTTCCGATAAATGAGATAAGAGCAACACTTTATATGAGCCAACTGCACAAACTGCGACAGAGCCTATAGAGTCTAAACAAGGAAAAAAATGGTTAGTTAAGAAGTCTACTTGGAAAGTGAATATACGAAAGCATCGCCGAAATACTGGACAAGACTATATTACAAAATCTGGAAAAAACTTTCCTTCTAAAGCATTTTCCAATAACCCCTGTAATTGCAGTCAGGGCAGCGTCCAAAAATTGCAAAGCATCAACGAAGAGCCTTTTTTGAATCTTTTTGGAAACTGGTTGACTATTCCCGGCAAAATTTGTTTATCAGAGGACTAGTAAAAGTCAACACAGTCAAAAGGAAACGTGTTACAGATGGCTCACATCCGGAAAAGCATGCGTACTTTGAATATGCTTTTAGAGTAGATAACACCACATACCGTGTGTGCAAGAAATATTTTGCAGAAACGTTGCAAATTAGTACCGGTAGACTGTATAGGTGTATCTCTAAAAACGAAATGATTGTGGTGACTGATCAACGTGGCATGAATCCTAGAAAAAAGCTAGACGATTTAAAAATTGTGAAGCATATCAATTCTTTTCCTGCGTACCAAAGTCATTATTCCCGAAAAGATAATCCCAAGAAAAAATATTTGAATGAAAATTTAACTATAAGTAAAATGTACATATTGTACACCGAACAATATGTCGCCGAGGGAATTGATGCATTGAAGAAAAAATTCTATTACCATGTATTTAATACAAAATTCAATTAAAGTTTCAAACCTCCTGCAAAAGATACATGCCGAATATGTGACCTACTGCAGATGAAAATAGCTGCAGAGCAGGATGAAACCAAGAAGAAGGCTCTAGTAACAGAAAAAACATTATACCTTGCTAAAGCCGAAAAAGCACGAACATGTCTTCATGAGGATCAAATGACTGCTTGCGATGAAAAGTACGTGGCAACATTCGATCTTCAAAAAGCGCTTCCGTTTCCCAACCTATCTACATCAGTAGCATACTATAAAAAAAATCGATATGTTTATAATCTAGCAATCAATTCTTCTAATGAACAAACGGGATTAATGTATATGTACGACGAAACCAAAGGTGGGCGTGGATCTCAAGATGTAGCATCATGTCTTGTAAAGCATTTACAAGAAAATGCTCCAAGTCATAAACATATTGTTTTGTACTCTGATTCTTGCACCGGTCAGAACAGGAACATTAAATTATCACCGTCTTTACTAAAACTAGTGCAAGATCCCCGAATTGCTGTCGTAACTATAGATCACAAATTCCTGGTGTCAGGACACTCGTATTTGCCAAATGACGCAGATTTTGGCGTTTTTGAAAAGGCAAGTCGCAAGAATACACATAGTATTATACCGTAAACTGGGGTTACTTTGCGCCTTAAGGTGTTACTTTGCCCCACTGTCAAAAAGAGTTAAATATGATTTTACACAGGAACTAGACTTAGACAACACAAAATACTTAGCGCTGTATTAAAGTTTGACCAATATAACAATGTCTTACGCAGTCGGCTTACGTTCCCGCGCTTTTAGAGTGGTAATAAGACGGTGATAAAGTAATCAGCTGAAATTCACGTGTTTGTTTGCCGATAAAATTTAGTGTCTGTAGAAGTTATTGTTCTTGATTTACAAGTAAGTATTTGCACATTGGTTTTGTAGTACTCCGTAGCTGTTTTGCACTTAAAATTTGTTGAAATGCTCCATTAGAAAGAAAAAAACTATATTTGTTGTCCTTAACCTACAAAATGTTACACTTTTGGGGTTACTTTGCTCCGGAGCAAAGTATACCCACTTTTTCTTATTCTTTTTTACCTCACAGGCTAAAATACTTTTTCCTTGGTTAAAGAAATGCCAAGAAATTACCAAAGGCAATTGGTTCAAGAAAATATGCTGACTACACGAAAGAAGCATTAGAGGAGTGTTTAAGACAAGACGTACAAGACAACTTAAAAACTGGCTTTCGGAAATGTGGCATAGTGCCTTTAAATGTGGAAGAACTTTTAAACCGCTTGCCAAGATCGTCCTGCAATGAAGACGACATTCAATCTGTATTCCTGCAGAGCTTGGAAGCTAAAAGATCAGATTCTACAAAAATCCGGAACCGGAGAAAAAAACATTCCAGCAGGAAAAAGCGTTTGTGCTGAAAATACATTGAGCGATGAAGACGGGGTTAACGAAGAAGTCGTAGCAAATGAAAATATGTTAGAGGATGAACCTGCAATTTCCTCTAGACATGAAGACGAACCCTATTTCAAGGACAACTCAGATGATGATTTTGATTTGCATGACCTAGTTGACGAGCAACAAAAAGAAATAGAGTTTATGGATTACGTGGAAGGCAAGCCTACTAAGAACAAAGCTTTTCAGTTTGCAAACGTTGTTCGAGAAATAGGACGTTTCGTAGTTTTTTCATATGAAGGAGAATTGTATCCTGGTGAAATTATGGGGTTTAACGACAATGAAGTCACCATTAATGCAATGGTTAAGGCTTTAAAAATGTGGAAATGGCCCATAACGCGTGATGAAATGACTTACTGCTGGTCTGACGTTTTAGGTGGCATAAACAAGTTTCCAGCTTTTTTGCAGTTCCTGAGCTGAACAACTTGTTTTAATAAACCATCTTTTTGTTTGTGAATACCTACCTTAATAATTTAAGAATGTGTTGTTCATTTGCTATTTTTAGATGCAGCTCTTGTTTTTTGATATTAAAAATGCAAAAAAAATAATTTTTATTACTTTTATATAAGTAGATATGACACGTTGGAGAAATTTTGACTAGAGAGCAGTACTACTTTACTCCAGACGTTCACAGTCATGCATTACATAGAGATTTAAACCCCGGCGCAATGTAACCCCGTCCTATGGTAGACTTTGCTCCGATCTTCAGCAAAAGAAATTATATATTTGCCGTTTGTTTTTGTATTAAATAATACTACAGCTACATTACTAAAACCCTTCTCTGTGTTTTGTGCAAAAATTATACTTTTATATACGTTCTTTACTTTTTTTTTAAAAACGATTTTCAATTTCTCCTCTAAAAATGGAGCAAAGTAACCCCAGTTTACGGTATTTATATTTATTTCCCCTCAACACTGGATGGATATTGTACGGACTACTAAAAAGCAGAATCCAAAATTTATAGTTTTTGAAATGAAAAGAGAAGATTTTTTTCTACAAAAAACATGGAATCAGCAATACAGAATCGAAAAAAAAACTGTTGATGGATACACATTCAGTTGGCTGAATATCCGTTGGTTAAGATTTGAGAAGACATCGCCGACTTCATTCGAATGTAAACAGACTTTGAATGAAGCTGTTGGTTATGATGAAGTAAATCTTAGTAAAACTGCGCGTGGTCGACCAAGAACTTCACTTAATATAGAACAAGAGCAATTGTATCCATTAAGGCGAATTCTGACAGACAAAAAAACAGCACATGATGGATTACTGCCCTATATACCGCCAATATACCATACATATTTCAAAAACCTACCTATCGCATCCAAAACAAGACAAAATCGCATTGACAATACAGAAGATAACAATAATGAAGGTGATGAGCCTTTCTATGAATAGAGGAAATTACCTTTCTTCATAGTAGCAATGGTTTAAGTCCACTTTCTTTACTTTATTTGGGAATAAAAATTATTTTTCTTCTGAATTGTTAACTTTTTGCTATACGATAATAAAGTATCATGTTTATAATGATAATTAGCGAATTTGTTTGTAATTTTTGTCTACATTTTGTTGCAAATTAATAACGTAAAAACCTCTTTAAGGCTTGATCACCAAGGCGCGGATTTCGAGGTATTTGAACGTCTGCCCTTTTTTCTTGTTTCACATGATTTTGCAGTTCAATAATTCTTGGCTTTAAACCAACACTTTTCTTTCCTTGTTTAAGTAGTAATTTTGAAACCCCCTGGTCCAAATTATAACTTGTCTCTCCCCGAATCTTTATTTTTCCTTCTTTTGATTTGGTAATAATAAGCTAGGCGCGGATTTCTAAATATTATGCTATACATCAGTTTTAATAGCAGACCAAAATGACCTCGTATCTATACGAATTTCAGCAAATGAAGTAACGTGACAATTTTTGTTTTGTGCTTTTATGCATATTTTCAGTTTTTAAGCTTATAATTGCTTTAATGCATTTTTTGTGCATATTTCCTTATTTTTGTGCTTATTTGCTTCTTTCTCAATTTTATAGCATATTATTTATATTAGCAAGGAATATATTTTATTGTACATTATTGTAATGAGAATTCAGTATTAATATTACTCCGTTACGTCTAGAGCGCTTGGTTATCACAAAATCATGAACAAGGCGAGCGTGCGTACGTGATATTTGGTAAACAAAGCTTGATTATTTCGAGGATTACCCTATTTTTACGTGCACAGAACGCATCTGGGGCAAGTGTGCTATCAATGCAGTCCAATTTATCTCAATCTTCAGCGCGTTGTGCTTTGTGTGTATTACGTGTTTATAAGTTTTCTTGTATAAAATGCCGAAAGTAAAACCTTCCGTCGATGAATGGATACGTGGACATTCTGAATTAAAATATGAGAATGGCAAATTATTTTGCAGGGCTTGTATCAAACCGGTAAGTTTTATTTTGTGTTGCTATTGGCCTAGGTACAAACATGTATTATGTTGTATATTAACTGCGAGAAAAAATTTAACATGACACAACATATCACAACAACAGTTCACCTGGAAAATTTAAAAAAACATAAAGCTACAAGCAGTACCCTGAGTACCCAGCAAACTATTTCCGAGTCTTTTACGAGTTCTTCTACACAGAATGAAAATGAATTTTACTTTTATTTATGCAATACGATGGTATGTTCTAACATTCCGTTAAAAAAACAAGATAATAGTATATTTAAATCTGTTTTACAAAAATACACCGGTAGACATATTCCTGCCGAATCAACCATTCGCAAAAACTATGTCGAGCATGTATATTAACACACTATTGAGGAAATAAAAAAGATAATTGGCAACAATTACATATGGTTCTGTGTAGATGAACTACTGATTTATTTGGTCGGTACATCGCCCATTTAATGATTGGAATATTAAACGAAGTCTCCACCAATGCATTTTTAATTAGTTCCAAGCAGTTAGAAAAAACAAATGGCAATACCTTTGCCAAATTGGTTCACAATGGATTAACACTTTTTTTTTGCCAAATCCCGTACCAAATGATAAATTATTATTGATGCTTTCTGATGCCGCTCCATATATGTTGAAGGCATATTCTAATTTAAAAGTATTTTATAAGCAATTAATGCATTGCACCTGTTTGGCACATGGTTTTAATCGAGTTGCTGAAACGATTAGCTGCAATTTCCCCTGGTCAATGATTTGATAAAAACCGGTAAGAAAATTTTCGAAAAAGCTCCACCGAGGGTTGAAATGTTTAAGGAAAGAATGCCAAATGTACCTCTTCCTCCGGCACCGGTTATAACCAGATGGGGTACGTGGCTAGATGCTGTCTGCTAGTATTCCGACCATTTCGATTAATTTAAGGAGCTTGTGTTAGAGTTTCCTGAAAATGTGTCAGAGGCAACTAAATAATGCCACAAAGTTCTTAAAGATAGGAGGGTTGTACAAAATTTAGCTTTCCTAAAAATCAACTACAGTTTCGTAAGCAAAGCGATTGATAAACTCCAAGCAAAGGACACAACTTTGGTAGATGCGGTTCAAATAGTTGAAGATTTTAGGAACGACGTCTCAAACGTACGGAGATTTATAGAAGAGATTATTAAAAAAAAATGTGATGCAGTTTTGTCAAAAAATGAAAAGTTTGGCGAGTTACAAAAAATATCAAGTTATAAAAAGAGTTTCGTGGAAGATTTGCTGATAAATATTACAATTGTTCCCAAATTTAAATATGGACCGATTACAAGTGTGGATGTGGAGAGAAGCTTTTCACACTTATAAAATGTACTCTGTGATAGGTGAATGGGATTATCCGTTGAAAGTTAAAAAATTAGTTCATTTAAAAATGAGCAGTAAACATTATTTGTTATTAATTATTATTGTATATATATTTATTATTACACCTTCTACCAATTAGTGTAGGTGCTTTTCTTTACATTTCACATTTTCTTCTTTCCATTAGTTTTCCATAAATTTGTTCCATTTCTTTCGGTCGTTTGTCATGTTCTTTGCCTGTATCGTTGTTAGTCCTCGTGTTGTTAATATCTCTTTAATCGTTTCGTTCCAGGTTTTCTTGGGTCTACCGTCCGGTTTTCTTGCATTTTGCTTCCCACACAAGTTTTGGTTGTCTATCTTCTTTCATCCTGTGCATGTGACCCCACCATCCTAACTGTTTCTTTTCAATAAATTCCAGGGTCGATTCTATTTCTAGTTCATTTCTTATTACTGAGCTTCTGATCTTGTCGAATTTTGTTACCCCTTTCGTTCTTCTCAGGTATTTTATTTCCACAGCTTGTATTCTTTCCTTTTCCCTCTTTTTCAGATTCCACGTCTCACATCTAAATGTTAATACTGGTCTTAGTAGTGTCTTGTATAACTTAGTTTTTGTTTTGGTCGATATTTCTTGGCTGCGTAGGATGGTTTTGTTCAGTTCATGGTAAGTACTTGTAGCCTTCTTAATCCTCATGTCAATCTCACTCACTTGTTCCCCGGTACTGTTGAATACTACCCCCAAATATTTAATTTCCTCCACTTGTTCAGTTTTTGTGTCTTTTAATTTGATGTTCATTGCTTCCATACCTCCCAATACCATTACTTTAGTTTTATCCGTATTAATTTCCATTTGGTACTTTTTAAGTATCTCTTCCCATATCTGCAAGTTCTTTTGTAATTTTGTTTCTTCATTCGCCAGTAATACAACGTCGTCTGCAAACGCTCCTTGTTTCACACTGATGTTCCTCATTCTTCTGTATCCTATTTCCATTTCTCTTGTTCCTGTTTGGCATTTTCTAATTATCTCGTCTATGTAGATGATAAATTAAATCGGACTTAGGCTTCCTCCTTGTCTCAGCCCGTCTTTGGTCTCGAAGCACTTTGATTCGTTGTTGTTGTACACTATTATATTGTTGTTGTTTTCGTATATCATTTTGATAATGTTTATGATTTTCACGCTCAAACCTCTTTCTTCCAATATTTTCCAAAGTTTCTTTCTGTTGACCGTATCAAATGCTTTTTTTATGTCTATGAAGCCCATGTATACTTTTTTATTTTGTTCTTGTATGTTATCTATGATCTGTTTGATTGTGAAAATGAGGTCTTGTATACTCCTCCCTTTCCGAAAACCACTTTGTGCCTCGTGTAATGTCGTTTCTACTGTTGTCCTTATTTTGTTTTCTATAATCTTCTCTAATATTTTCATTCCAGCACTTATTAGATTGATGCCTCTATAGTTACACATTCTTTTCTGTCGCCTTTTTTGTATATTGGTACAACAAGTGCGGTCCTCCAGTCGTCCGGTATCCACTCCTGTTCCCATACTCCATTATATACTTGTAATCGTAATTTCTTCGCTTCTTCGCCGATAGTTTTCATCATTTCTGCTGTTATATGGTCCTTTCCTGCCGCTTTTCCGTTTTCAGGCTTTTAATTACTATGTCTACTTCTTTTTCTGGTATTTCTTCGTTCTCGGTTTTGTGTAATTTCTTCTATCTCTCTATCATTGTTTTCCTCAGCATTTATTAATTCCATGAAATATTCCCTCCATCTGTTCATAATTTGTTCATCTTCCCTTAATATATTTCCTTGTTTGCTCTTGATTTCACAGTCTGTTTGTTTTTTTTTCTTTTCTGGAGCTCTTGATAACATTATAGAACAACTTCTGGTTTTCTCTGCTATTTCTTTCCATTCTTTCTCCAAATTCTTCCCATGACTTTTCTTTCGCTTTTAGTATTACTTCTTTGACTTTCTTTCGGCTTTCCTTATACTGGTAATATTTTGCGTCTGATTTATCATTTAGGTATTGCTTCCAGGCCAGCTTTTTATTTTTAATTTCCTCTTTAATTTCTTCTGTCTACCATCTCGTTTGTTTCTTCTTGTTTTTTTTCCTCATTGTTCCACATGTTATTTTTGCTGCCTCTTTCATAATGTTTCTTATTGTTTCCCATAACTTTATAATGTCCATCTTTTGTATTCTCTTTTTTTGCGTTATTAACTATGTCACCATTTTTGTGTACTCTTTGGCTACTTCTTCCTCTCTCAATTTGTATAGTTTTGTCGTCTCTCTTTCTTTCTTTATTTCTTTATCATGTCTGTCGTTTACTTCTACTGTGTTTTCTTTTATTTTTGATATCAATAGGTAGTGGTCGCTATCAATTTCGAATCCTCTTCTAACCTTTGTATCGATTATGTTACTACGATGTTCTCTATCTATTAAAATACAGTCGATAACTGATTTTTTGTTCCTTGCCCTTTCTTCTCTCGTATATGTATGTATTTCTTTGTGGTTGTAGAATGTATTTGTTATAATAAGGTCCACTATTAAACATAAGTCTAGCATTCTCTTCCCGTTATCATTCCTTACGTTTTCGCCATATTTACCTATTATTCCGTTAAATATGTTATCACCATTATTGTTATTAATGTTAATCACCAAAACCTATGTTATTAAAATATTACTTTTACCTACCTACAGTGCGTTCTTGTTAATAAAATTATGCTTTGTTTTGTTTTTCTGTATTTTCATAAAAAATAAAATATGCCTTTTCATGCTTTTTCTGCGTGTTTGTGCTTATTCTAATCTATATGCTATTTTATATGCTTATTTTCTAAGTATTTTATGCATTTTTAAGCGCTTATTTTGTAATTTTTAATGCTCATAAATCCGCGCTTTGATGATGAGCCTTTCTATGAATAGAGGAAATTAACTTCCTTAAGAGTAGCATGGTTTAAGTCTACTTTCTTTACTTTGTTTGTGAATAATTTTTTTTTTAATTGTCAACTTTTTGCTATACGATAGTAAAGTATCATGTATATAATTAGCGAATTTGTTTGTAATTTTTGTCTACATTTTGTTGCAAATTAATAAAGTAATAACCTCTTTAAGGCTTGCTAACTTAACAAAAAAAATTATGGTCCATTTCTCCTCTGAGCACCTTAAATATCTTCGGAAAATTTTGGCACGTGTACGTAAAAATGCGCTGGGATATTCGGAAGAAGTACTCGCGCTCTGCATCGTTCCGATTTTTAAGTAGATTAAAAGTTGAAAGTAGTACGCGTGAACCGCGTGTTTCACTTTTGCAAGTACTCTTTGATATATCCCACGCGGCCAAATAAGATACCCCAAAGTTAATCTTAATCCCATGCATTTGTGTTCAGCTTTTAATTAACCTTTTATAATTAAACTTTTAATTTAATCCACCCCACACAGCGTAGTGCAGGCGGTGTTAATAATTTCGTGCCATAAATTATCGAGCGTTGATTCCCGTTTCGTACCTCCGCTCCTCTTTCCTTGTTTTGTCTTATTATTTTTTTTTTTTAGCCACGTTCCCCCCTCGCAGGAGCCGGACGGTCGCTACCCCGCCGCGCCCCCCGGGGGCCGGCGGGGCCCGCGAATATCTCTCCTCTCTCGACTTCCAAAGAGGTAAAAACGCGCGCTCTGCTGACGTAACCTGTCCCACTTAGCGTGGTTTCCAGGTAGAACAGTAGAGTACTCTGCCGCACCTGTCGGGTAACAAAATTAACCGCAATAACAGTTTACGATAGAGCCGCTATTTATCCCTATCCTGCGTAGAGGCGCGTGCGTGCCGACCTCTTTACCCGAAAAACGGATACAGAAACAGTTGAAATTTGAAATTGCCAATTGTTATGTGGCAATTGTTAACGGCTTTTGTTTATTGATTAGTCTGCCGTGGTTATTCGAAGTTTGGAGTTTCGCGAGGACAATTTTGTGGAATTTGCCAGACGCGATTGTGAGCCAAATGTTTAAATTTTGTGCGTAATTACGTCGTCAATTGGTGGTTCCAGCGGTTTCGTTTTGATTGTATGGTGCTTCCGATGGTTTAGTGATTCACGTGAGTTTTTATCGGTGCGGGAATTTTGCGGGGTCGTGGCTACCTTCATGCGGGTCTGGGACGACGGCCCGGCCGCATCTCTACGTCGCATTCGTTCCCACTTTAGTCTACAGGTCAAACCTGGAATGGCCGAAAAGCGGTCAAGCGATGTACAGGTGTTTTTTCGGACGTAGTTTTTAGTGTGCCGAGGCGGACCAGCGAAATCCACGTAAGTCCGTATGCGTGTGTGGCGGCTGGGGGCGGCCGTTCCGTCTTCCCGTTTCCGCTTTTAAGTGCGTTTAAAGGTTAGGTCCGGATGTATGTGTGTACGTTTGTTGTTATTTAGTGCATAAACACAAAAATAACGTTACTCGCTGCCAGTGCGGACGTCGACTGCCCCGCGGTGTTTTTTTTTTTGGGGGGGTTCCGCCACCCCTCGCCAAACCCCGCAACCCGGTGCACTTGTTTTTTTTTCACTGGCGTCGCGATTTGCTCGCCCGTTTTGCGAACGATGTCGTCAATTTCGAATCGACGTGATGTAATAATCTAAACGCATTGGAAAGTGGCCGTACGTAAATAGGTCGATTTTTTCCATCAGTTAATTTCGCACTCGACGTTTTTTTTTCTCGGTCGCCGCGGCACACGCGAATTGCGAACGGCGATCGCAGTATGTTGGGCAACGCTTCATATGTTTGGGCAATTGGCAATTGTTGTTTTTCGTTTGTTTACCCTCGTCGTTATTGTTTTTCCTCCGCCGCAGTCTTCAATCGAGGACCGTTGATAGGGTAAACCGTACAGTTATTGGCCTTTTTCAGAACGTAAAATTCTGTAGAGAGCGCAATTTTTAAAATTAAACCAAATCGAATAATGAGCAAGAAAGCTTAAAAAATCTCTTTCGAATACATCTATTTATATCCGTTTTCTATAGACACATTTTTCATTTTTGCTTTTAATATAAATATGGATAAAACTACAATAATTGGCTAGTTTTTCTAGTTATTATCCACATAATCAAAGCGCGGATTTATAAGCATAAAAAAATACAAAATAAGCGCATAGATTTGCATAAAAATCTTAGAAAATAAGCTTATAAAATAGCATAAAGATTAGAATAAGCACATAAACGCAGAAAAAGCATGAAAAGGCATATTTTATTTTTTATGAAAATACAGAAAAACCAATTATTTTATTAACAAGAACGCACTATAGGTAGATAAAAGTAATATTGTAATAACATAGGTTTTGGTGATTAACATTAATAACAATAATAATTAATAACAAATAATGATTACTGCTCATTTTAAAATGAACTAATAATTAAATGTTTTTCTAAATTTTCAACGGAAAATCCCATTCTCCTATCACTGAGCACATTTTTTAAGTGTGAGAAGGTTCTCTCCACATCCACACTTTTAATCGGTGCATATTTAAATTTGGGAACAATTGTAATATTTATCAGCAAATCTTCCACGAAATCTCCTTTTAAAACTGTTAATATTTTTTGTAACTCGCCAAACCCTTCATTTTTTGACAAAACTGCATCACATTTATTTTAATAATCTCCTATAGATCCCCGTACGTTTGAGACATCGTTCCTCAAATCTTCAACTTTTTGAACCGCATCTACCAGAGTTGTGTCCTTTGCTTGGAGTTTATCAATCGCTTTGCTTACGAAACTGTAGTTCGTATTTAGGAATGCTAAATTTTGTACAACCCTCCTGTCTTTAAGAACTTTGTGGCATTATTTAATTGCCTCTGACCCATTTTCGGGAAACTCAAACACAAGCTCCTTAAATGAATCGAAATGGTCGGCATAATAGCAGGCAGCATCTAGCCACGTACCCCATCTAGTTATTACCGGAGAAAGAGGTACATTTGGCATTCTTTCCCTAAACATTTCAACCCTCAGTGGAGCTTTTAGGAAAATTTTCTTCCCGGTTTTTATCAAATCATTGACCTGGGGAACCTGCAGTCGAATCGTTTCAGCAACTCGATTAAAACCATGTGCCAAACAGGTGCAATGCATTAATTGCTCATAAAATACTTTTAAATTAGAATATGCCTTCAACATATATGCAGCGGCATCAGAAAGCATCAATAATAATTTCTCATTTGGTACGGGGTTTGGCAAAAAAAAAGTGTTAATCCATTGTGTACGAATTTGGCAACGGTATTGCCATTTGTTTTTTCTAACTGCTTGGAACTAATTAAAAATGCATTGGTGGGGTCTTCGTTTAATATTCCAATCATTAAATCGGCGATGTACCGACCACGTGAATCGGTAGTTTCATCTACACAGAACCATATGTAATTGTTGCCAATTATCTTTTTTATTTCCTCAATAGTGTGTTTATATACTTGCTCGACATAGTTTTTGCGAATGGTTGATTCGGCAGGAATATGTCTACCGGTGTATTTTTGTAAAAAAAGATTTAAACACACTATTATCTAGTTTTTTTTTTAACGGAATGTTAGAAGATACAATCGTATTGCATAAATCAAAGTAAAATTCCTTTTCATTCTGTGTAGAAGAACTCGCAAAAGACTCGGAAATAGTTTGCTGGGTACTCAGGGTACTGCTTGCAGATTTGTGTCTTTTTAAATTTACCAGGTGAACTGTTGTTTTGATATGTTGTGTTATGTTAATTTTTTTCTCGCAGTTAATTTACAACATAATACATGCTTGTACCTAGGCCAATAGCAACACAAAATAAAACATACCGGTTTGATACCCTGCAGCCCTGCAAATTAATTTGCCGTTCTCATATTTTAATTCAGAATGTCCACGTATCCATTCATCGACGGAAGGTTTTACTTTCGGCATTTTATACAAGAAACGTATAAACACGTAATACACACAATGCACAAGAACAGCGCACTGAAGATTGAGATAAATTGGACTGAATTGATAGCCCACTTGCCCCAGATGCGTTCTGTGCACGTAAAAATAGGGTAATCCCCGAAATAATCAAGCTTTGTTTACCAAATATTACGTACACGCTCGCTTTGTTGATGATTTTGTGATAACCAAGCACTCTAGTCGTAACGGAGAAATATTAATAATGAATTCTCATTACAATAATGTGCAACAAAATATATTCCTAGCTAATATAAATAATATGCTATAAAATTGAGAAATAAGCAAATGAGCACAAAAAATAAGACAATATGCACAAAAATGCATTAAAGCAATTATAAGCTTAAAAACTGAACATATGCATAAAAGCACAAACATTTTTTTGTCACGTTACTTCATTTGTCTGCTATTAAAACTGATGTATAGCATAATACCTAGAAATCCGCGCCTTGCACATAATATACACTATACAATAGTTGGCCACAGTGATTGGTATATTTTTAAAAGTCGAAAATTGTGTTTCTTACTTTTTACTTTTTCCAAATGAAATACGGAAAAAAAAATTGTGTTTTTGTGTTTTTTTGTGTTTTTGTGTTTTTTTTTGTGGTACCATTATGGTACCTAATTTTTTTAAATAATAATGCATAACAAATTGTTTCATAAAGTTAACTTTATATATAATAGACATGACAATTAGATATAACTTTTTTTCTACATGGGTCACAATTTAATAAAGATTCGTTGACTTGTTTATTTAATGAATCAATTTTGAATACCCATGTAATATGGCAAGTGCGTTGACATTTAATGCCAAATTTACCATAAGAAATGTTTTTTTACGCAGTAAAAACATAGGCCTTTGTACCTACATGTTTGCGTTTTCAAATTTATATTCGTAAGAATCCATTTCAGATGTACCACAGGCGCTTTTTGTTTTTTTTTAATTCGAAAAGGGCCACTTTGGACCACGTTTATCAATAGTGTATTTATAATGTTTATTAATATATTATTTCTTCTTTGTAGTTTCTTTCTTCCTTTTCTCCCAGTACTTTTTCATTTTTTCGCTTTGTCTTTTCTTTCTTTCTGGGTCCCATTTCGTGCTGCTCGTACTTACCTCTCTTGCCGGGAAGTCACTGTAGGTTTTTATTTTCTCCCTTATCGCGTTTCTGTCGTCCTTCTCTTTTATCCCCATCAATGGGATCCCCATCAATCTTTTTCTACTTCTGTGATCCATTTCCCTTGGTCTTTTAGCATTTTCTGGGCCATTATGATTCTTTTAAGGAGCCTGTCGTTACCTATTCGGATTATGTGTATATAAAAGGATGCTCTGCGTTTTCTCATGGTCATTGACGAGCGTTCTGTTTGTTTACTTCTATACAGATCCTCGTTGCTTCTGAGTCTCCACGACTCACCCACTTTTACTGGTCCTAGAATTTTCCTTAAGATTATTATTTCTCGGTTTTCTATCATTTCTATCCAGCCTACCTGATCTAGCGTTAAGCATTCTGCGGAATATAGCACTCTGGTTTAAGTACTGTATTTAGATGTCTTATCTTCGCGTTTATCGAGATGGATTTCTTGCTATAGATACCCCTATATAAAAAGTATGCTTTGTTTAACTTTGAGACCCTATTTTCGTATGTTTCTTTGTCGATTCTATTAGGTGTTATTATTTCTCCTAAATACTTAAATTTCTGGACCCTTCCAATTTCTCCGTACTTTGTTTTAATTTTTTTCTGAGTCGACTTATTTTCTGTAGTGAAATATTTTGCCTTTTCAAAAGATATCTGTAGACCAATTTTCTTCGCGATTTCTATGAGAATTTCAATTTTCACCTTGGCTTCCTCCTCCGAGTTTGCGAAAATTACTATATCGTCCGCAAAGGCTAGGCAGTCTGCTGTAATAGGTTTTCCAATGTATTTATCTTTGGTCAGCTTTATGTCTCCGAAATTTGTCTCCCCTATCTTCCTTCTCCATTCTCTTATTACTTTTTCTAGCACACAGTTGAACAACAGTGGCGAGATTCCATCTCTTTGCCTGACTCCCGTTTTAATTTTTATTAGTCTCGATAACAGTCCCTTAAATTTTACTTTGGCGTATGTGTCGGTGAGGGTTGCTTCTATCAGTTTATGTGTTTTGTTGTTCAATCCCATATCTCTTAGTACCTTGAATAGCGCATTTCTGTCAATTGAGTCGTAGGCTTTTTGGAAGTCTACGAACATTGTTAGCATTTTTTTCCCGCTTGCTGTGTAGTGTTTTGGTATCATTTTGAGAGACATTATTTGTTCAATGCATGATCTTCCTTTTCTTAAACCCCCTTGATATTCCCCGATTTGGCCATCTAGTTGTGCTTCAGCTCTTTTTAATATTGTTTTGTATAATATCTTATACACCACCTGTATTAGTGAGATTCCTCGGTAGTTATTAACGTCTTTTTTGTCTGCTTTTTTGTGTATCGGTTGAATTATGGCTTCTTTCCACTCTCCTGGGATCTCTTCATCCTCCCAAATCATCTTAATCATGTTACAGATACTTTCCACCATCTTCGGGCGGCATGTTTATAGCATATCCGCTGTGATGGAGTCTTCTCCCGGTGCTTTGTTGTTTTTGAGGTTTGCAATTGTTTGTCTGTTTGTTTCGGTTGTTATCCAGCTTAGCGGAAAGCCTTCAGCTGCTTCGCAGTTGAGTATTTCCTCGAAGTGTTTTGCTAGTAGCTCGCAATTTTCTATGTTATTAACTGCTATTTTACCCTCCGGTTTCCGAAAACATATGTTCGGTGTCTGGTATTTTTGGATTGCGTCCTTAAATGTGCTGTAGTAGTCTCTGGTTTTATTTTTCCTAAAGTTTTCTTCTCTCCTCCCCGTTGAGTCTTTATCATAATTTCTTTTGGTTCTTCTAATTATTTTACTCGTTTTTCTCCTGGTTTCTCGGAAGTTTTCATAGTCTAGTTTCGTCTTTTGCCATGTCGTCCCGTGTTTGGCCCTTTGTTCAATTGTTCTTTCACAGTCTAAGCTCCACCACTGGTGTCTTTTGATCTTTTTACGGTGTACCACCTTCTTTGCTCTTTCTACAATTGTGCTCTTTATGTTTTCCCAATTTGTTGTTTCTACATTCGTCATTTCTTGATATTTTTCCTTGTTGGTTTCTAGAAGTTCGTTGTCTACTCTGAATGTTCTGTTATGATTTATTTCTGTTTTGTGCTTGTTAGGAACTAGTTTGATTTTTATTCTGGTTAGATAGTGGTCCGAGTCTATGTTTGCCGACCTTATGACTTTGACATTTTGTATTTCTCTTGTGTGCGATTTTGTTTTGCGACATGATCTATTTGGAACTCTCCCATTGTATTCCCCGGAAATTGGCATGTCATTTTCTTCTTCGGTTGTCCTTTGAAATACGTGCCCATGATTTGGAGTCCGCAGTTTTTGCATATTTCTATTAGTCTCTTCCCGTTTTGGTTGGTATTTTTGTACACTGGGTGTTTGCCCACTACTTCTCTGAAACACCTCTCTTTATCTATTTGAGCATTTAACTCCCCTAACAGAATGATTGTCTCGCCCTCTTTGATTTTGATCAGTTCGTCTTCTAGATGGTCCCATTCGATTCTTACTTTTTCTGGATTGGTTTTGTTGTCTTTATTTGTTGGCGCATGGAAGTTTATTATCGTGTATATTTTATTAGCACACTTCAGTCTTGAGGTTCTTGATTCGAAATCTGTTACGGAGTTTAATATTCTATGATTTAAGGGTTTTTGTTTTAATATTTAAAATATTATTTATTTTATCGGTTTCCACATTATTTTCACTTTCAAATAATATTTTCTTAGCAGTCTAATAGTTCGAAACTAGGTGTTGTACAAATTCTCATAATCTGCAATTCATCCTTAAATGCAATTGAATACATTTAATTTCTTTAACTGCATATTACATGAATTGGAAGTAATATTTGAGTTTTGGAAACTTTTGGCTTGCGATTTAGTGATATGTACTTTACGTTGTTTAATTTTTTATTTTTTTTTAATTATCGTGACAACTTCATTTGGGTCGTTTGATGGGTAATGTGTCTGCTAGTAATTGTTGTTAGTGAATAAAACACAAATATACATATACAGGGTGTCCAAGATAAGGATCGTCAGCATGGGGATCTCGGAAACCGTAAAAATTGCAAAGGCAGTTACATTATCTCAATCTGAATATTCTCAATATAATACAATATCGCAAAATATTTTTATATGGCCCGTAAATAAAGTAAGTAAAACGTTGATGATGGTTTCTTCGAAACAAAACGCTGTACTGAAAAGTTGTAAACGCTGTCTTGTAGAGCTAAAAATGTGGCAATGAGAAAGTGCCTTTGGTTTTCTTATAATAATTTCTTTCAGAAAAAAAACTTCAGAAAAAAAACTTCAGAAAAAAAAATAAAAACGAAATGGAAAGATTACTGATTTTATCGAATAACTCCGGAAGTAAACGTTTTTTTTTAACTTTCTCAACAGAATATTGAGATAATGTATTGCCTTGAACAAAAACATAACCTCTATGTGTAACATATGCCAAAATTGACAGGTTGCTTGCACCGACGCCGCTAATGAGTTGTTTTTTTTTTTTTTAGAATTACACATAGGAAATTCCTTGCGGGTAGATGCAGGCAACCAGTTTACATTGTCCATCTTATGTGTAATAAGAAAAAAAAAGCCCGGTAACTCTAGAAATTGCTGTAAAATCACCAATTGAAATTAGGTGTCTACCTGTTGCACACACTCTAAGTGTAATCAATAATTGATTTATTGGGCCAATCGAATTATTTATATAGAAAAAAAGCCATTTATATATGATTTGATACAAACAAAACTTTAGATACTTATCTTCTATAGGTTTTATATGATATTCGGTATGTTATAGCAAATATTAAGTTCTTCATTTTGTTATTCTATATCGTTTAAAACAGTGTTTATCGACATTTTCTTACATGTGGCCCCCTAAAAAAATCATCCATGGCCCCCTTGCCTCTTGTTAAGAGAAAACTGGAGTTTGTATTTATTTACAATTATTTATTAAAAAAATTAGTACACAATTCTGTTTCGCACATGTAAGTGTGAACTAATTAGTTTGTTAATTATCCAACATTATTAATAATAATTAGATTTAAATATTATAAAAATAATAATTGTAGTACCTAAATCATGAATCTAATTTTGTGTTTTTAATGTTTTTTTTTTTAAATTTAATGAGATCCTTGTGCCTGGTGCATGCGAACAAGTTTTTGAATATCTCGTTGGACGGTTGTTAGTGATGATCGTAGATCGCCTCTGTTTTCAATATCAAGACGGTTGCGAGCTTTTGATAATAAATAAACAACTCGACAAAGATTCCATTAGATATGAAGTAGGAAATGCTATTAAAAAAATCGTCATTTCCCAAAGCGGAGGAAACTTATCTTAGCAATTTCACTGCACATCCAGATTGTGTTTGTTCGATTTGTATTTCGCATAGGCTGTTAAATCACTCTGCAGCTCCATGAGAGATTCTTGTAATGTGATATCAACTTCAACGGCATCCATCCCAAATCTACAACCCAGTTTGCTATAATCATTTCTAGCAGATCGTTGAATCGAAGTTGCATATCAATATGCAATTGTTTTAAAGGTTCTATGTACAGGGTGGCCCAATTTGGATGTTTCTATAGGGGATCTCGGTAACTAGAAGAGATAGAGAAAGTCGGATGGCGTATCCTCGATCTCTTTTTTTAAGACCACCTTAATGGTGAAAACAAAAATTGGCTATCGTCTTTCGTTTTGAAGTTATGGTAAAAAACTCATTATTTTCCATTTTCGATTTTTATCAATGTTTCATTTATTACTCATTTTATTAAAATAAGAGTTACACATTCTTCAGGCACTTTTTTACGGTGAATTGAATAAGTCTTACAGAATTTTAATATATTCGTTAATAAACAAGATACAATACAAAGTTGTGTTTTTTTAAATACAAGTCGTAGTTGGCTAAAGCCTTAATAAATAGGTTATTTTTTTTCTCTTTTCAATGATATGTCACATGTGATGTTATAATTGCATTTTTTATGAAATCTATTAAAATTGTGGCAACACGTCATATATTCTCTTATTGGGCGTAGTAGACTGGTAGTAGGCTTGTATTGTTTAGAGTAAAATTATTTATTGAAAATGCACAAATTTGCCATCTGTAAATTACAAAATACCATGTGAATACAATATTATATATGTTAGAAGGGTTTATTAAATAAATAACAATTATCTTATTGCCGAGGGAATATTACAGGCTCTGTCATCTAAAAGGCAGACAACCCAATAAATTGATTTTTCCAAGATTAAAAAAAAAACCTTTGATGAAGCATTGAAAAGCATAGACACAATATTTAAATTACAATAAATGTTCCAATTGATATCCATTATTCAAAATGAATATGTTGCATCTTTTAATAACACTTCTGTAAGCAATATGAATGTGAACATTTGAAATTGAATTTATACAATCTATAAAATGTTGTCCTAAATTATTAATATTATCATTTCTCATATTATATAATTTATCGTTCTATATCTTGGTCGTTCAAATGGTGTCTTTTTCGAATAATGTATGGTCTAAATTTTATGTTTTTTTTCCAAATTCTAAGTGCTCGATTCTTCGAAATTCCAGATTCATCCTCAATATGCCGGCTGGAAATTGCTGGATTCACTATTACATCTAAAATTACATTAGTAGCAGTTTCTTCGGCGTCTACTATATTGTAAGACCTTGATTTTGACTACTTGAAAGATCCGTGGTTGATAAGATTTTCTTTTAGTCTTTGATATATTGATTTATCGGGTTATTTTATTTCCGGATAGCGATTAAAATATGTTTCTATGTCAATTGGTGATTTGTTATTGCTTTGAATAAAGCATCTAACATATCAAATATTTCATAATTTTCGTACGGCATTGTTAAACACTTCGAAATATAAAGATCACGTCGAATGTGTTAGCTTGACTATCAAACAATTAAAACAAAACAAGCCTACTACGTCCAATCGGAGAACATCAGTTGTCCAACCAGTTGATTTTGCACATCTCTTTCAGTAAGTTTTTCTAGTCATATAGCTGTACAAATTAGGTTCGTTTGAGCTTGTGAAAGGTGAAATATATGGTTTTAATAAATGTTTTTTTAATAAATGTTTTTATAATAAAAATATTTTTTCGTTAGTAAACATTGTTGTTGCACGTTTTTTCAGTATTCTTTCTTATTTTTCTCTTAATAAAAAAATAATTTTGGACGACTTTGTAAAAAAAAAAACATGACCACTGCTGTATTACTGGCATAAAGACCTTTCAAATGAGGTGCCACGTGGTGGGTCATCCCGTTTGAAACTCATCGCTGCCCGAGTACATTTTTTCTCAGCACCCATAAATGAGAATTATAGCCCTCTTAACAGAAAAAATATTTTTTATATTTTTCATTTAAGTAAATTTAATTTAATTTTTTTTTAATTTGCACAGCCGAATTACTGACATTTCACAAAATATTTTTTATATTTTTCATTTAAGTAAATTTGATTTAAAATTTAAAATGATGTATCACAAGGTGGGTCACCCCATTTAAAATTTTCGAGAGGTGTGCTTATTGGAGGAGAGGGGGGAACTGACACACACATGTCAACAGTACGTCTAAAGATAAGGGAATTTTTTATTTTACCCTTATTTTCTGAGAAATCCAGGGTGGATACTTTTCTAAATATCACCCTGTATAAACCTACATTGAAAAAATCTTTCGTTTCAATCTCCTCTAAAATTAAAATGTTTTCAATACGTGGTTCAGCGAATATCCATGGCCCACTCAGAGATCTCTGTGGCCCCCCAATATTATGTATTTTCCTTGTTGCCCCTGAGAAATATGGTATGGCCCACGTTGAGAACCTCTGGTTTAAAACGTAGCTCTACCTCATAACATTCAAAATAACTTTAACAAAAATACAGGGAGTCCACGGAAAAACAAAACACCCTAAATATCTACGAATATATATATATTTTTTCCAATTCGCATTATTAAGATGCTCATTATGAATATTGAATCTCATCATTACAACATCACTTTAATCGAATGGGCGAATAAAATGTTTACATTTTCAGTTTATTCACTATAACTATTGACAACGTGAATAAAGTAAAAAATACGTAAATACGCACTATCCTTGAAATTTTTGTTGTCAGCTGACAATGTGACACTTGCATGCAAATTCTTCAATTCTGATATAGAATTGGAAAAAATCTTGTATGATACAAGTGAATAAAGCAATCTTATTCACTTATACAATAAATAGCTATTTCTCGAAATCGCTGAAATACGTAAATTTCGAATTAAAGGGGGTCCACTTTTGGCAAACGAAAAGTCTTCGATTTTTTAGTCCTAGGTTCTTGACAACGCCATGATTGGTACACTTACTATCATTATTTGAGCCGTTCATTTTGAAAGTGACTTAAGTCCATTTATCTTTAATTTGAAATACTTAAGGTTTTGCGTTTTTACAAAATTAAAAATATACGTAAGATATATAGTTGACTTGCAATGTTAAATCGCATTTAAGGGATTTAATTTTATACATCCTATTAAAAAGTCGCTATTATTAAGTGTATAATATGACCTTGCTTACCTTAAAAGGACTTAGGTCACTTTCAAAATAAAAAATTGTTTTGTTACAAAAAGTGAAAGAGCTTAAGGGTACACTGCGAAAATTGAACAGAAATTGTAGTTTTTTAAATATGCACTATAAAATGAAAGGTTCAAATTTGGTCAGGATGTCGCGATTATTGGAATATTTTATTTTTTTATATATTTAATTATGTGTTCAAATATAAGCATTATTTGGAGCAGTATACTGAGATATCTAGAACTCTGAATTGAAAAATTTCTTCTAGCTGACCCCTTTCCGACTTTTAAGATTGTGATAGTAATTTATGTATATCCGTCCGTATATCCGTCCGTATGTCCGTTACATATAGCTTAAAAAATAGAAGAAAAAAACATTTAAATTATATTTTTAGATAATAGAAATAAATTTAGTAACAAGTTGTTCGTTAACATTCTCAGTATGCGGGAGTAATTTGAAGTAGTTATGGTGTTCCGGAGGTATATACCGCAATAATTCCATCATGTGTCGGTATTTTAGTGATGTGATGCTTCTTATACTTTTATATAACGATGGCAATACAATATTCCCAAATTTTTTAGGTCTACCCCGACGTGGCAATAAATCAAGAATTTTAAATTCTGCGTTCTCATCCATGGTTGTTTGGTATAAAATTTTATATGGTTCATTTCTTAAAAATCGCATCCAGCATATTTGAAGCCAGTTTATTTTTTCTCCGTTGGTATTTTTGGATCTTTTGTAAACTGCTTCTTCCAAGAGTCTTGTTGATATAAAATCCTCTTGTTTCATTTCATTTAGTATGAAAGTATTACCTTTTCTACATTTTTTAATTATATTATAATAATCTTGTGGCACATACAATAACTGATTTCTTTTTAACGACATTTCTATAACGCCAAAATCTCTGTCATTAGGTAAAAATGAATGCCCTGATATTAAAAATGTGTGGTCTATGATTTCCACATCATTTCCCATCGATAGAATTTTTAACCACATTAAAGATATTTTGATGTTTCTGTTTTGTCCTCCACACATGTCACTATATGCAATGATGTGTTTTTCACCTTTCAGGGTTTTTAGTTGTCTCAAGAGGCATGAAGCCACTTCTTGGGAACCTCTAGAAGCTTTTGTTTCATCCCAAACGTACATGTATACATTATCGTTGTGGAAATTGTGTATGCCTAAATTTAAAATATACATGTTACATTTATAATAAGCTACTGAAGTAGTTAACTCTGGGAATGGTAACGCTCTCTGCAAATCGAATGAAAAGCCAAAATAATGAGATGGATTACTTGATACTCGCTCTTGATCTTGTTTTAACGCATTTCTAGCCGATTCTGCTAGCTTCAAATGAATATCATGTTCTTCCATAAGTGTTTTTCTGTTCTTCATGGTTTTCTGATGCTTTGACTTTAATGTTTAATAGATCACATCTTTGACATGTGTCTTTGCGTGGTTGGTGGAAATGTAGATTAAAATCCTTTTTGAATATTTTTCTATAAGTCCATTCATTAACTGCTTTTAAATTATTTTCTTCACAGTGAAGCTCATAAAAATTAAACATTTTTTTATAGTCAGTTCAGGATGAAGATATTTTCTGTCGGGATTATAGTCCCTAGTATAATGGGATTCAAATTTCGGGAAACTGTTAATATGGTTTTGATCAATTATATTTGCTTCATCACATATTTTTCTCGATGATCCAGGCAAACGCCCACGTAAATCGTTGCCAACGTTTTTAGATTTTAATACACGTTTCAATCGTCCTTCGCTTATTTGAAAAGTATCTAAAAAGATTTTTTTACAAACAGGAACTTTGCTTGTTTTAGAATTTAACCAATACGTAAAACTCTCATTTCTACATGAACCTTTTCCGTTTCTCTGACGTCTTCTTTTTACAACACTGCGTCCGGTCGCTTCGTATAGCAATATATTTTGCTTATTAAAGTCTCCTAAGTTCCAAAACATTTCGAAAATACGTTTTCTTTCTGTTTCATTTAAATTTTTCAAGCAGTCTTTTCGGCATTGGCAATCTTCATTTTGAAAAACTTTGGCAGGAATAATTTTTCCCGATTGTGTATCGTATCTTTTCCCTGAATTCCGTTTAATTTTACGAATTTTCTGAATATAAGTACCACTTCTGTGTTCTCTGAATCCTTCTTTGAAGGTGCTGTTTTGTAAATTCTCATTCTCAATTACTTCCTCTTCCTCTGTTGAAGAATGAACTTCTAAAATTCTCCTTCTTTTTTTAAATCTGTTGTATGAGTTTAATTCCTCTTCACTTTCAGAATCAAGAAATCTTGTTATTTTATCCTTTCCCATGGGTTTAATAATTTCTTTAAATTAAATATTATTTTTTAAATTTCAATTTAATATCAAAACGTAATTTAAATTACCTTCATCACTGCTTTCAACATTTTGGGCCGCACTTTTTGACATCGTCAATAATAAGTGGACTTAGGTCACTTTAAAAATTAGGATTTTCAGTATTTATATTATTTTGAAAATGTACGTGATATAAAATTTTCAAATGTACTAAGTATATTTCAATACCGATTTATTTTTTTGACAGTTCAGCATAAATTATAAATGTCACAAGTGCCAACTTGATAAAAGATGAAAATGGACTTAAGCCACTTTCAAAATAAACGGCTCATTTATTATTATTCAAAACGAATTCTACATTTTGTCGTGAAATATAAATTTTTATATGCATCACGATCGTAACTTGATAATAAAGCTCATCGGGCATATTCGTCTTCATAAGGCTTTATAGCTCGAGTATTGATACATGGTCAACTTTGGCTCTTTAAATATTTTATGATCTGCTGCCCACTGGCAAATGAAATAAAATATTATAATACGGACCTTTAACGACTTTAACTATCGATTCCGTAAATTATTTTTTATATTTGATAAAATTGAAGATTTCTTACCTACGACAATTTTTATCAACAAGTGATCAACATGTGTGCTGACTTTAGTAAATCGTATTTATTTAACTTGTATCATTTGTTTTCCAATGCGGACTTTAATTTCCACATTTTTGTCATCAGGCATTGCACTCGATATTGGTATATATTTGGTATATATTGGTAGATATCAGTGATATTTATACAGGGTCGTGCAACAGTGCGTTGGGCTTTCCTAGCGCATTTCCCGTGAGAGATAGAAAAAATGTTTGGTACAAACATACAGGGTGTCCCAATTTTGCGGTATTAAAACAAACTTTTTTAAAAATGGAACACCCTGTATTTATTCAAGTATGCCGATGACATTTTTAACCTCTACATTGTTGTCCATTTAGTTTTGGATTATGTTTCAGTGTTGCTAATTTACAAAATTTTTCTCCAAATATCATGTATAAGCAAGCTCAACTTATAAAAATTGTAGTGACTTTTCGTAATGATACTGGAAACTTCTGGAAATCCAGCGGCACCCTGTATTACTAAATTCAAATTGCTCATTACCAAAATGTTGCTTATTAACACTGAGATTATTGCTAAAACTTATTCCTACCTTCAAAAAACGAGGTCGCTACGATTATTTAAAGTTGAGCTTGCTTATGCATGATATTTGGATAAAAAAATTGTAAATTGGCAAGATTATTGCTAAATCGTATTCCTACCTTCAAAAAACGAGGTCGCTACGATGATTTAAAGTTGAGCTTGCTTATTCATGATATTTGGAGAAAAAAATTGTAAATTGGCAATACTGTAACATAATCTAAAACTGAATGGACAACAATGCAGAGACTGAAAAATGTTCCATTAAAAAAAAGTGTTTATACTGCAAAATTGGGACACCCGGTATGTTACAAAATAAGTTTAAGACATAAACACTTACACTCATGGTATTTTTAGATATTCGTGAAGAGAAAAACAATGATATCAAATTTGTCAATAGAAAAATTGATGTTTCCATTTGAGAAAGTATCGATGACGTCGTTGTCAAAAAGTGCCGTATAACAGAATAAAATTAAAATAATCGAATTGTGGCAGTAATTAACTAACAATCTTTAGTTAATTTTCTTTTCTTAAAAATAGTAATCAAGACTACGGAGGAGGTTACTTTGTACTCGACCTGTATACCAGTTGTTTAAAGTTATTCCGCCGAGCCTTTTTTTAGCCATTTACAGTACCATAAGAAAAATTTAAATTTGTCAGTACATACATACGACACCAATCTTGCAGAAACCTGTCTAAAATTTTCATTATCATTTCAAACAAGACCATAAAATTTAAAAAAAAAAGTTTTCGCGATTTTTTTTTAATTTGTATCCCTAATTGTATCATTGAAATTAAAAAAAAAAACATTTATGAAATAAAAATTTGAAAAGTTTAATTTGTTTTCAAATTAAGCCACTTTTATATTACTAACGCATAGAGATAATGATTTACAATTTCAAAAGTCAAATGGCAATTGATTTTTTTAGTAAATAATTAACTTATAACATCTCGAAACTGTGTGTTTTAAATGTGATCACCCACCTTTGAACCCTCATTTGAAAGGTCAGTAAGGTCAGTGAAATGTCAGTAATACAGCTGAGCACTTTTTTTTTTCAAAATATATAAAAAAAATAAAAAATATTTACATGTTAAGAGGGCTATCGTTTGACTATTATTATTATACCGGGTGATTCAAGTTTTATTACCATGGGTTTTTTAGGCATTTGGAGTTGCCCAAAAAATATGAAAATTTGGATTTATATAGGTCTGATACTAATCTACGGAAAGGTAGTTTGACTTTTTCGATATAATTATATTGACGGTTATAAAATTTAAAAAACTCTTTTCGGGCAAAATTCTCTATCGTTGTTTTTGCCTAAACTGTTTTATTTTATTCATAGAACCCATTTATGAAATCAAAAATTAACGAAAATGATTAGATTTAAAATTAAAGCATTTTTTACATTACTGACCAACTTTTCTCGGTATGATTTATGATTTGGTAAGTCAAGAGCCCTACAAAGCATTGACTGACGGTGCGGTTGGAACGTTTTATGACTTTTTATGATTCCGCCAGTCGCCTGTGGGTTGAACGGGCCTTGCAGGACGGATTGGGTACGGCCCTATCATAAGACCCATAAAATCCATTATAGGGACTATTACTGGAAGCAGCCCTCATATTTTACTATTTAGTAATAAATCTTACTGTTGCAATATCAGAATTCATTTAATTCAATAGTTGGTGCAATTTTTTTGTCTTGGATTACACTGGAATGTTTGGAATAGCATTAAAGTATGTTCTGACCAAAACTATATAAATAATATTACGAATTCTTTGTGAAATAACGTATAAACTATCGGATAGTTAATTTTTTTTATCGTCAGATTGGGCTTCATCAATATCTAAACATGTGTACTTATTTTGGATTTTTTATTTCAATTAGAAGTCGCCATTTTTAGCCTGGTAATAAAACTTGAATCACCCGGTATAATAATACTGTATTATATTATAATAATACGTATTACTGATATTTTGACTTATTTACCTAAATGTTTGTGTATTCGAGTTGTTGATTAATTTATTATGAAAATGGTGTACAGTTGCCGAAATGGTAGAAATTATTTTCGTGTATGGTGCTGAGAATAAATATGCTCGAGCAATGGCGATTATTAATTATTATTATTATTATTATTATTATTATTATTATGAGAGACATCCAGATAAGCAAATTAACGTAGGTCTATTATAGAAGTAGTGCGAAAGTTTCAAGAAACGGAAACTGTGCTCAATAAGAAAAAACGATTCATTAGAGTAGTACATTCTCCGTTATTTTCAAATAATGTTTCTTTTTTCGTGTTTCAAATAATTTTGTATGTTTTCTTTATTTAAAAAAAAAATCGTCAAAAATACTTGACAAAAATGAAAAATATATAATATATAATATACAGTATGTCCCCGGATTGAGTTTACAAGTGGGATTTTTTTTATTTTTGCTTTTAAGTAATAATGTTATAGGAATTAAAATTCCTGCTTGGTCAAAATGAAAAATATGGGAAATATTAATTATTCCAATTTTTATTTTTTATTTTTTAAATTATTTTTAAAACCGATATAATTTTTTTTTTTAAAACCTAATATTACTAAGTAGTAAAATAACAATAAATTATAAAAAAATGCTCAAAATTCTGACAGTTATTCGCCAAAAACAATTGACAGCGTTAAATGTTCGGTAAACTGAACAATTCAACTCTGCAAATAGAAAATCAAGTTAACGTATCTAAATCTAGAGCATCAACCATTTTAAAAAAGCACAAGTTTCACCCTTATAAATTGCAGATTTCTCACCCAAATGATAACATCCATAGATTAACATTTTGCAGAAGGTTAATCAACAATTTTAATGTACTTTTTCCCGGAGGTTAAGAATCGGGAAAAAAATCGTACCTTTCCATTTAACTTTCAAAAGTCACCCCCACCCCTATAAAAGTGAGGAGGGTTACAATGTTGAATGTCAAGTAGTATTCCCCCAACGTCAAATTGCATTATCCCAAATTTCATTTTGTTAAAAGCTGTTTTTTAAATATCGCATTGTAACACTTTAAATGGACCACCCTGTATAAGGTGTTCCGGTAATTTCAGGACACCCTGTACATTTCATTATCTAGCATGCACATTACGGAGCTATAGGGGTAAAAAAGGCAATTTTATTTACGCCAATCCCTAATTCGATTCCAAAAAACTAAAAAATAAATTGGGCAAAATCTCAATTATTTTGAATCAAATACCAAAATCTTAAATGTGTAGTATTTGGATTTGGTACAATATAATTCTATAGAGTAGGGCACTTTCGAACATGGTTTAGTGTAATTCTTCAGTTAAGCCAATGATGAGTTCTACGAGGTTGTTCTACCAGCTGAATATGATACAGTTTAAATTTAAAGCATAAAGCATGTTGGAGATATCAACTCAGATTAGTATAAATGAGTCGTATAGAATCAAAACTCACAATATCCAAAATCATCGAAATCGAGTTAGCAGTGGTTTTTTATTTGAAATTTTGCTCTGAAATCAAATATGGCGTCGGTTCAAGTCCAAACTCACTATATCCTGGGTAAAATGCTATCAGAAGTAGAGGTTTGGAGTCAAAAGTAACATTATCCGTTTTATATTGTTACTTTTGACACCAATTGATTTTCAACCAATCACAAGCCATCTTATGGCTGTCAACCTCACCCGAAGGTTACTGTATATAACCTATTTTTTGTGCCAAGATTTGATGGTTTTATCTGTGTTGCTCTAATAAAATATATTTTATTGTATATATAATTAGATATTTTATTAATTTTATAACTATTATGGGATCAGAACTAATTATCAAAATCAGATAAGAAACATTATCCACATATTGGTTTCAAAACTAACATTATGCAATTTTTAACTGCTTTTATTATTAAAATGCTATATAAATAAGCATTTTCTTATTTTACAATTAATTTTTGTAGAGCTAACAGGATATCAATTTTTTTTTTGCAAAATTGAGGGAAATAGATTGTCGAGTAGAGCAGTTTTTGGTTAATTTCCAAAATTTCGGTATTTAGATATTGTGAGTTTTGATTCTATACGACTCAAATGTGGACTTGGTTTAAAATATGTAATTCTCAGTCGACGATGCCAGTGATTAATTAAAGTTTGCCATTTAAAATACATGGAAAAAAACTTTTTTTAGAAAATTCACAACTTTTTCAGTTTATGAGACAAACATCCGTTTCTTTCCAAATCTGTTCAGTTTTAGATGTACTAGAAGGTGCAAGAAAAAATAATAATTTTAAAAACTTCAAAGTAGCGAATGCTCAAATATGGACAATAATATTCATCTTATAACTCGTAATATTTTCTTATATAAATATTGAACGAAATTCATCAAAACTTATTTTTCGGGATTTTTTAAGATCGCTGGTTAAGAATCCAGTGTGAAAATTCTAATTTTCAAAATCAAAATACAAAAACTAAAAAAAATTGTTTTGCACAGTATATCAATCTTTGATCTGCAACACAGTATTAGGGCGTTTTGGGATTGTAGAAATTGCGGATATAAATTCAAACTGTAAAAAGTCATGGAATTAAAAGATGCTCCTATTCTAATAATTTGATTTATTAATAAAATAAACAATACTCGCAAAATAATGTTCTCACGAAAAACACGAATTTTTGGGGTCGTTGGAAAATCCATCTATTAAACAATTTGTGAACCTTAACCAAGTGCTATATTTATACTAATATAAAGATGTTTCACTAAGTGTTAACCACCGATTCATACAATCTAACAATTTTTGTGTCCGCTAGTGTACACTGGCAGAAATAAACAATGTCGCTGTGTCACCTTTAGTTAATATTGTATTGTAATATGTATTTATTCTTCTAAATTAGAGGTTAATAGGTAATATTTGTCGAACAGTTCTTTGACTTACATTTAATTCTTCCGCAACCACATTAGAATGAAAGCCACTTTTGATAGCCAATTTTGACCTTTGAATGTCTGTGAAATGACCAGACATAATTGACATTTTTTTAGACAGTTAATATCATTTCCTTGATGTAAGTATACAGTAATATACAGCTCCTGCCCAAGTATACTACATATAAAATATAGTTTTATCTATAAACTTGCATTATTTCTATAACATAAGTGTAGCAGTTTATTATTATACCGCTAAAAACTGATATAAATACCATATGTGGAATTTGTTACTTACGATGTTCTACTAAAAAGGTGTTGATGTTATTTTACATCATAAACTAAATTAAACAAATTTTGCCTACAAGTGTACCTTACAAATTTGAATTGGTTGGTCATAATTATTGGTTTTAATTGCTTACAGATGTACAAGGCTGTGTTGCTAAATAGTTCAAAACATTCCCAAATGCTGTTGCGGTGATCATGGCGGATGCAGGCTTAGAAATTGAGGCGGACTCGGGCACGAATCCGGCTGTCAGCAACAACCACTCAGAATCCTCGACGGCTCAGGACGACGATGCAGAACAGAACGACGCCGAGCGTGTCACCGGTAGCAGCACCAACTATGACTCCGGCGACGGTGGCCACCGGTGCGACAGCTGTGATTTTGAAGCCGTCAACAAGAGCTCCCTGGACGCTCACAACAACCAGGTACACAACTCATCCAAGGACGAGATGGAGTCTGAGAACAACAACCCGCCGCCGGATCGGTTACACCGGAAGCTCTTCGAGTGCGACGTGTGCAACATGAAGTTCTCTAACGGGGCGAACATGAGGCGCCACAAAATGAGGCACACCGGGGTTAAACCATACGAGTGCCGAGTCTGCCAGAAGAGGTTCTTCAGGAAAGACCACCTTGCCGAGCATTTCACCACACACACGAAAACACTGCCTTACCACTGCCCCATTTGCAACAGAGGGTTCCAGCGGCAGATCGCCATGAGGGCTCACTTTCAGAATGAGCATGTCGGCCAGCACGATTTAGTCAAGAGCTGTCCACTCTGCAGCTATAGGGCAGGCTCTATGAAGAGTTTACGAGTACACTTTTTTAACAGGTGCATATTACTTTAAATAATATATCTTAACTTTTCATATACTGTGTTTTTGGTTTACCGTGGAACACAGAGAAGTAATATGGGAACACGGTTTTACTTAGATTCCTGCAATAATAGATATTTATAGTATATTCACAAAACTTCCATGATGTCAAAATGCCATTTGATTGGCTAACATAAAAATCCGTAAATCAGCAGATACCATAACATAACATAAATGATAACATAATACCATTATATATTTTTTAAATGTTCAGTGGGGTGCCAAACAAAGTGACATTATGTGATTTGAAACCCTGATCTGGGATCTTTTAGAAATATCACGTTTATGCCGTGCATGTAGAGAAGCAAGTTGTATTAGTAAGATCAGTATACAGGGTAGGCCATTTTAATCAATCCACACAAATCACTCCTAAGGTATGTTTGATAGCTAAAATTGAGCCTACCAAAAGTTGTATGGTCAAAACGGGTCATCTGAGATGACCTTGAACTTGACCTTGAAGTTGGCTTTCAAGGTCATTTCAAGCCCAACTTGAAATTATTTCATTGTAATCCTACTTTTTTTAATTTTAATTTTGAAATAGGGTCATCATATTAGTGCGATTGCTTACAAATTTCCATACCTTACATTTACATTACACATTTGAAAAAAAATTTAAAGAGAAGTTTACTAAATGACTTTAATCAATAACTTCAAAACTTAGAACACTTAGAAAGGAAACTGTACAATATTTAAGGCTGATTAATAGATTTCTTACTCGACGCAACTTTACGATATGACAATACACTGTTGAAAATGGGCATACCGGTAACATTTGTCACAGCTAAGCGTCACGTAAGAAATCTATGAATCAAGCTTTTGTCTTTTATAATACTTTTCTTAATTTTTTTCTTGAAAATTTTCTTATGTAAGACATTAATAGATAATATATATCCGCAGCCGAACTAATGCATATGATGACCCTTTTTCAAAATTAAAAAGTAGGGTTAAGGCTGATTCATAGATTTCTTACGTGACGCAATGCTACACCCCTTAAGATATGAAAGGTGGAATATCCTATCATGCATTCATAGATTACTTACGCATTGTAGAAAATCCTTCTTTCAACGGCGCAGCGTTACGTCGAAGAGCGCACGCGCATTTTCATTAGAATTTTAACTTCATCTCCTTCGTGTCGTGCTCATATCGTGCAGAGGATGCACATGAAGTTGCTAGCAAAATACCAGTGTTGACAAGTCACTGATACTTTTCATTAAAAGTTTGTAAGCAATAGTACAAGTTCGTTATTGTATACTTTTTTTACTTGAAATAATGAAACAGGGTGTGCATATCAAGTCTTGTCAAGTAAGTAATTGATTTGAATTAAAAACAAATAATCCTTTTCAATTTTGCTGTATATACGAAAACCAGTTCTAGAAAAGTCTCGGTTCGACAGCACAGCATTGCCAAATACTAACTTCATCTCCCTCGTATCGTGAGCAAAATACCAATTTTGTCAAGTCACTGATAATTTGTAACAATCCTTACAATTTTGTTGTTATAGTCCGTTTTTTTATTTAAAAATCCATTATCTGTTTTATGTTTTTCAAAACAAAAATCACTACATATTAGTGTGAACTTAGTTTATGTGTTACATAAACTTTAACCTCGTTTTCGAGAAACACTAAGAACACTAACAGAGTTGCCACTAATGGTTTCCAGAGAAATTGTGAAGTGGAAAAGCCATGCAATTTTTCTAAAAAAACAAAAAGCTCATGAAATTGGGCTCGTAAAACTGCAATTCTTTCCCCATTTACTCGTCCCTCTATCTCCACTAGTTTCCGAGATCCCCATACTAAACATCCGAAAAAACACACCCTGTATATACTTTTTGACACAAAATAATGAAACTTGTCAAGTAAATAATTAATTTGACTTAAAATTAAATAATCTATTTCAAATTTACTACATTAAAAAACCTGTATTATCGACAAAATCACAGATTTGGCAACCCGTGTAACGTTTAATTTCAAATCGCGTACTGCGCATTACTAGGATACGCAACTATATCTACGCGTGGTTGGGCGTAATACAGAGTACTACAGCTACATTGCATTGGGTCATGAATCAGCCTTTTAAAGCTCAATAAAATTTGCTGTTTAATGATGGTATTATTGTCTGTGATAACTACACTGTGTGAATTATACAGGGTGTTTGCTAAAAGTGTGAATGAGGATGATACATGTTTTTTTGTGGCTATTACTACTACACTTAATCACAAAAGTTAAAGACCCGTGCATATGCATAGGCACTGACGAGTTAACTTATGGGCAAATAGGGCATTTGCCCTGGGCCCCCAAAGTCGGAGAGGTCCTCGGTGAGGCCTCAAATTAATATTATATTTTTTCAAATTTAGAAAATATGGAAATTAAATTTCGGTACCATATCTGGGGACAAGATTAATAATAATTATTAGATTAATTAAATAAGCAATAATTAAAAAATATATAGTCTATTCGATAAAAAGGGCCCAAGACTTCATTTGTTATGTAATCATTAACAAACCATCATTATATCATTAACATAACATAATCATTAACAATCAATATATTATTAAAAGGGACAGTCTTAGGTACAAGTTGGTGAAACAAAAAACTTTCTTAAACACGTTCATTTGTACGTTGTGACGTCACCGACAATTTTTTTAAATGGCTCGGTATAATTTTTTTGTTATATTCTTGTAGAGCATTTTAAGTACTTTTCATCGGCCTGAATGTCAGTATTGTTATACCATGAAATTTTTGCAAAAAGTGTGAATAACTTATTTGAGCTAGTAAATCCTAAATTCTGTAAAATAAACAATTGGTTAAGCAATTATGCAACTTAGCAAAATTTGTAACATCCAGAAAAATTATATCGAAAGCAATTTTAAAATATTAGGGTTCCCATTTAAAACAAATGAAGAAGAAGATGAAAATAATTTGATTTATGCAAAAATGTGTTTTCAAAAGTAGAAACGATCTGTTCGAGGAATTTTTACAATAATTTCAATTTTTTAAATAATGAAGTTATTCGTTACTTTTGGCGCTCACTTGTATACGTGTAAATTTTTCTCACTTGAAACCAAATATTTCAAATACGATCATTTTCTAGGCATGGGATTGACCTGGATAATCCAGGTCCCGCTGGTTCGTCTGCCTCCCTTTTGGCAGCAGCCGCCCAACAAGGCTTTCCTATGGACAACACGTTGGGCTCCCTGAGCAGCTTGTCGCAGAGTGTTTCTGTTAGCATGACTGCCAACTATAGCGACAGCGGGGACTCTACGGGTGCAAGATCGACAGACAATGCAACACCTCCCATGCACTTTCTGACACCTCATGTTGAGATAAGCATGGCAGATGCTCCCGCACCAGTGTTTTCACCCACATTGGTAACTATCACTGAAGAGCGTGAATCGCTCGGTATTCATTGTTTTCATTTAATGTGCAGTCCGACCAACAAAATAGTAATGCTCAGCCAGGCCAAAGTGGCGAGTCCACGCAACGACTAAACGGCGACTGTCCGGGATCACCGCAATCCGCCGACTCAAATTCTAATGCTCCGTCCAGTTCACACACGAACTCGTTAAGATTAGACCACGAAACAAGCATCACGCCTTCCATATCGCTGATACCCATCAAGCAGGAACCAACTGAAGACTATGATAAGAGAAACGGGCCCGTCAATCTAAGCACCTCACCGTCAGGTAAGAGACGATTTGTACGTATAGACACTAACTTGCTGGTTCTGAAATTTCCAATTTACTTACTAACTAATAAGGAGGGTTGCCAACTGCCTCGGAATGAAATTAGGAATACTTAGTACTCAGTAAAAACGGAAACATTAATATTATTAACAATAATAAAATAATTTACCATTGAACTTATTAACGGTAATACCATGAATTTACACCCACTCATGCGTTTTGAATACCAAACCAAACCTTTATGTGTTGATATCATCACTGAAGGCCCATTCATAGTCGACATAACACGATATGCAGTTACTGCTAACGCTACAAGGCAACACAATGTTTTTTTGTTACTTTTGCTACTATCATTTTTAACACTCAAATAGAGACAAGATGAGAAGAAAGTATCACTTGACGCAAATATAACCTGGGGTTACATAATCCCAGTTAAACCAATGTTGACGCAACCGGGCACAAGAGCTTGATATTCATTCCAAGAGGATTTCATTCATATTGTGCTAAGTAAATGGTGATCAATTTTTAAATTGGATATAAATTGCAGTTATTTGTGGATTTCTCGCTTTCCGCTAATTTTGTTATTTGAACAATATGACCTGGGACTGACAGATCAACACTGTTTCAACACAACGGAAAATAGATGTACTCAATTTTTTTGCAAGCTAGTATAGCTTGGTCAGAATTATAACAGTAATCAATTACGCTGAAAATGTAAGGCATATTTTTGCTCACTAACGTACGATGGCGGATAGTCACAGTTTGAGAAATGCTTGTTTAAGTTATATGAACATTTGTTCTAAAATCATAGAAGAATTTGTATCAAGAACATTTAACAACTAATATTGGCCGTTTTTACTTACAACGCAGTACTTAATAATTTTACCTCTTCCAATAAATAATTGTTTTATGTACGATTTATTAGCAATGGTTAAGGGATTTTTCTTTATATTCTGAAAGAAGATGAAATAGAAATTCCAAATTGAATATGTTTTCCGATTCCCTACCTTAGGTAGTGTACAATTACAAACAGCAACATCGAGCAGTCTTAGTTCGTTAATAAAAGTATCGCCGCTGAAGAGCCTGCTGCGTGATGACCTGAAACGTAAGATTGTGACGCGTAGCTGTTCATCACGTTCTCGCGCGACAGCATCTCCGAATAACAATAACCCAGAAAGCAGCCCCAACGACTCGGCGACCACAACAAACGGCACGATAACGTCGACAGGCCCTGAGCAGCCCTCCGACTCCACTGTGTGGCGTGCCTCGGGGAAGAGGTCTCTTTCAAACCTGCAGTGCGTCTTCTGCGGCATCGCCTTTCCGGATCAAACTCTCTACTTCCTCCACAAAGGCTGCCATTCAGATGCGAACCCCTGGAAATGCAACATCTGCGGCGAACAGTGCTGCAATGTGTATGAGTTCAATTCTCACCTATTGAGCAAGAGTCACCAATAGCAAGAGTTTTTATTTATTATATAAATATGCCAGTCAGAAGAAGTACGGGGGAGGTAGAATGAACAAATATAGGCCCCATAGGCCTTATCTCTATACATATCTGTGTAATGGTAGAGAATATCAATTGCATTTTAAATTTTATGAGATCCAATAAGAGTTGCTAATTATCATCGTAAATTTGATTAGACGCAATTTTAGCACTGAAGAAAATAGTAAACTTGAATTTTATAGAGTTCCACCTTATAATGCAAGTCTTCTTTGTCCATTAGATGAAACTAATGGCTGTCTAACTTACTCTGTACAGCTTAACAACAAACTGTGCAAAAATCAAAGTTAATCTATGACTGACGGTTAACGTGCCTAATTTCATGAAATGCTATATTTACGACTTACACTGCATAAGTATTAGTTAAATGAATTTGTTTTTATTTTAGATTATTCTAAGTCAACTTGCTCAGATTTTACTGTGTACAGTTGTTGCAAAGGAATGCTTTATATTTTTATGTTTTTAATTCGAAAACTTTTTTGATAAACTTGAAATCAATATAAAATGAGATGAAATAGAATATTCCGTCCATATCTCAATATTGAGCCCATTTTAATCAAAATTACTTATCTTACCAATTTCATTTTGGCAAATGTGCAAAAGAAGGATATTGCTTTTATTATTATATAATTATGTCCACAGGTGGGGCATTAAGATTACATTTATTATTATTATTATTAGTAGTACTATTACCAATATGGCATAAAAGATAGTTTGATTATTGGTAAATTGCCCATTCTTACTGCAAAAATAAATATTTATAGATATAACACTTACAATTAATAATTGTCAAAACAGAATTATTTGAAGGTAATCAAACTGCATATAACTGGTAATTTAAACTAGAGATGATTTCTTCCATCAAAATATTGCCAATCATTTTGAACCTATGTTTAATGCTGTTTTTATTGCCCAACATAATATTTTAAAATTTTACCTTATGATGGATAGAAAGCTTGCATTCTCAGATGGTGAAGTAGAAAATGAAACCATGCAAAAATTAAATATGTGCAATTAAAAAACTTTGATTATTATGATTGAAACGGTTCAATGATATTGCTGTCCGGTTATTTGTAGTAACAAAGCCGAATTATAATTTACATGCTAATTAGTACAATGAGATTGGCTAATTTTATTAAATGACATTCCTATTTTTCTAATATAAAAGACAAAACGATGCGTACATTATTTTTTAATTATAACATGTACATATATATTTTTAATAGACGAGTGCCTATTAAATGTGATGACATATAACAATACCTGAAAAAAATTCATTCCGTCCAATGAAATGAAAGAGATGAAATATTTTATAATATATAATGTAATATAGATATATAGTTTATTTATGAAATAATGAAGATAAGAATGATTTATTTACTGTTTAGATTTGAAGCGTGTGCTTCTATTTATATAAATATGTAAAGAATACAAAACTTGCGCCTTAAACATTGTTGATGTAGACGATAATTGTAGAAACATTCCATTTTTATATTAAATATATAGTACCGTTCGTTGAAAGTTGAAGCAGTATTTAGCAAAATTTATAATGATTAAGTGCAATACATTCGTGTCTATGATTTTCTACTTAATCATGTTTGCACATGTAGTTTTAAGGGGGCCACACATGCCCAATCATCCGATTATTGAGATTATTTGTTGCTGTCCATATTGCGTTTACTGATTGAAATCTCTTGTGATTAAATTTTTTAAATATATATATATATTTATTATTATTTATAAAAATTGTAAATTTGCTGGTGAAAGGGGTAAATAAATATATAATAAAATTATGTTTATCATTTTATTTTTAGGTACAAAAATAAGTATTCAACTTTATATATTTTAGTGTAACTTTTTGATTCCCCATTTTATTAATAAAAAGGTACACTTTTTAAACCCAAAACACAATGAACAAAACATTTTAGAATTATAATAAAATCAAATTTACACAATATTTTGACAACCAAAAATGGGGACATTCGGAAAATTTAAAAAAAAGAATATTCAATTATGAATTGTCAATTTATTTTTTATGTTTTTCTAAAGTCTGTAATAATTCATCAGCTTTCTCCGACGATTTAACTCTAATTAAAATTGGGACTGGTGGTGGATTACTATCTTGTGTGGGTATGCACACCAGCATAACGTCCTTTTTGCCCATCCGCTTCACGGGCACAGATGCGGACAAAATGAAATTACACAACAACTTCCCAATATTTGTATTGGCCCGCACAATCAGTTGCACCTTTTCTGTGTTGGGCACCGGTTTCAGGTACAGAGTGCCAACCCCCCTGTCTCCAAAGTTGCCATCTTTCTTTACAAACACCTTGCAATCTGTAGAGTAAACATTGCCCTCCTCGACCACCGGAGTAAACTCTACTTTCGGTGGCTCATCCTCGTCATCCTTCGTTTCTGTGCTGTCTTTATTAACTTGTGCAGGTGCAGGCGGTGTTGGTTTTGAAACGTTTCCAAAACCAAACGGTTTGGAAGGAAAAGCGGAAGTCGTTGGTGTACCAAAGGTAAACCCTGTAGTTTTAACCTCCGATGACTCTGTTTTAGCACCAAAACTGAATTGAGGTAAGTCTTTAGTAGCTTTTTCACTAGCCCCAAACAAAAATCTACCTTTATTCTCGTCCATCTTCGGCTTCGACTGTGGTAAACTAAATGGTGCACTACCGTTACCATTGTCAGCTTCCATTTTATCAAAATACTTTTCATAGTCCGTGAATATAGGTTTGAGATTGATGAAAGGATTTTCATCAACATGCTTCTTTATCCAACTCGAAACGCTCTCATTGAGACCCTTCATTTTGGCATAGTACTCATCAGATTTACTATTGTTTTGCTTAACCGGTAATTCCTTCTTGTCTGTGCCGTTTGTGTTAGGTGTGGAAGATTTCAGGAAACTGAAGGCTGCATTCGGATCCGTCGTCGTCTTGGTGAATCCCGTGAACCCTCCGAAGATGCATTTCTTCTCACTGCCATCGCCTCCCTGAAAAGAAGAATCTGGTAGTCGTAAGGTGTTAGTTTGTGCACTGTGAGTAATTCCACCTCTGACGGACTGCCGATGGGCCCCCCAGTCCTCCTCCTAGCCGTTTTTATTACTCGTGTTTTCAGTACATCCTCAGGAGCCTTCTTGAACATGCCCGCGTCCTCTGCCACATCCTCGCTGTCCCAGTTCGTATGGTTCAGTTCGCTGGTGGCCGTACGCTTACCAGCCATCGAAAACTCAGGTTAACAGACTTTTAGGTTATGGCCTTTGTGATAACGTGTCGTGCCTTATGTGAATGATTAGGGATGTTTTAAATTTTGCTATCACCATTCGCCTCTTTGAATTAATATAAGACACTGAAATTTATACCTCCTGGCGCTGTTTTTTGTGATTTCTGGGCGAGCCCAAATGTGAGGGAAAATTTGTTAAATGACAGCTGTCAAAAGTTCAGGCATGAACTTCGCTTCAAAGAAAGCCCTCTAATTTAAATTCCTCCGATATAGTATATAAGGCATCGGCAAATAGTATTTGTCTTAAGAAGTAATACTTTTATTAAAAATGTCAGTACTTCTGCCTTCCACTTTCCAATGCTGTAAAACAAGTGAAGTTTAGAGAAATGCAAGCTGTCATTTATTATAGTACTGTTGGTAGTAGAAGTTGGTAGTAGAAGTTGGTAGTAGTCCATAAAATATACCGTGCGATCAACAATTATTTAGATAAAACATTGCTATGATTGTCAGTGAGATTTTTCGTAGTTTTGATAACTTCAGGCAATAAACTTCAAACAACTGTCAGTATTAATCAAATTAAAAATTAAGTCAAAAATGATTTGTACTTCAAAACAAATGATTAATCATTGAATCTTATTCTGGTAATGGTGTTTTCAATAACGGAGAATGGACATTAGTGTGTCCGTTTTTCCCAAATCGCGAATTTTTTTGAGAGGACTAGTAAAATGTCTTCTTTTCATGGTAAATAACTATTTTGAAATAAAAAAAGAAACTCATTGGTAACCGTATTTTTGCGTTCTTGCAGGCAAATTAAATTTCCCATTTGATTAACTAGGGAAAATCGTCTTTGAACGCTAATTTTTTTTTTACAATTGGTTGTCTTCATGAATGTTAACATACCATGGCAAAACTTCAAAAACCGTGTATTGAATACAGTGATTTTTTTGCAACAAGGAAACCATTTCTGGTCGCGAATTTAAATCTGTCTTAATTGAAATTTAAACTGCATTGCAAAATGTTTTTTTTTTCAGGAGACATGAAAAATGATTGTTAATTTCGTGAATCGCCACTACATCCCCAGAAAGTTGTTGTGTGGGTTGCAATGTCTGATATGATATGAAAACTAGTATCAATTTAGTATACAGCAAGATAGCTAACATTTTCAGCACCTTCTCTAGTTTGTAATTTTGTTTGCCAATAAAGTTAATTTAAATTGAAACAGGTATATGCAACCAAATATACTTCCAGCACTCCAGAGCATCTGAATGTTTTAACCTCTAGCAGACGTATGTCAGTCATGCTCACATAAATCTAGTACAAGAAATTTGACATTGCTACATAAAATTGCTATTGTAGCCTAATTTCTTATACTAGATTTATGTGAGCATGACTGAACTTCTCACATCTCAAATCTCAAGGGTATTCTTTATCTAAATAATTGTTGATCGCACTGTAATATATTTTACAACAAGAGATGAAAATACCGTTTTACCGGTATTGAAAATTCCGGTACCGAAAATACCGATGAAAATATCGAAAATTCACGAGCGAAACAAATGTATTTCATCTCTAGTAGGAACTGCTATTTCTTCTACGATATTATGATTTCTCCAATGCATGCTCTTTATGTAGACAAATTGGTACCTTTCTCGGGGTTTATCAGGTAAAATATTATTGGAAGCGGAGTTTGCTACTTCAATGATGCTCGGTGGTGTACCCAGTTTAGTCATTTCGCTTTAGGAATCCATAATTTTCGATTTGCAATAACTCCCAAGTTCAAAACTTTCAAGTTCAATTTAGTTCAAAACGAACTGTCACAAGGCAAATTACTAAAATTTATATTTGTGAAGTCGTTTCCATAACAATAAATGCATTATGTCCATTGAATTTTACATTTTTATTTTCATCTGTAGATGAGAACATATTTTCATCTCTAGAGTGAAAAAATATCACTTTCATGTATAGTAAGCCGTGGAAAAATTGCTATTTTCACATATGTATATGAGTAGAAAATAGTATATTTTGCAACAAGAGAAGAAAACGCCGATTTTTGGGCAAGTTTGGGCGAGTGGGGCAAGTTCACGATCGAAAAATACGTATTTGATCTCGAGTAGGAAATATTATTTTTTCTACGATATTATAAACATATGTCCTATATTTATTAGTTTTGAAATTATAAGGCTTCAAAGTTTTTCATTTTGTCAATGGTTACTTGGGCAACATCAACAAGATAACGACCTCATTTTGAATATTCTATTCTCTGAGAATGAATCATGTTTCACAAAAGACGGTGTAATAAATTTTTACAATATTTGGCCCTTACATCATCCGCATGCAATAAGGACATAGAACATGAAATAAAAAAATAGTACTCGTATCTAAGTTTTGGCAACTTGTAAGGGATCGGAATATCCATATTTTGTATGAATTTATTTAACATAAAACCACGAAAAATTACTGATATTAATTGAGTCGTTTAGTAGTAGTTTTAAAACAATTTCATACTCAGGTATAAACATTAAACAACACGTAAAAGCCAAGTATTTTGTTAGAATAGGAAGGGGTGATCATTTGGGGACATAATAAGTAATATGATTAAATATGAATTTAATTTGAATCGATTACAAAGGAAATTGCGACAACTTTTATAATCACTTATTAAGACGCGTTCGATGAGTGGTGACGCAATTATATAAATAATCACAGAAGAGGCCCGAGCTGGCTGATGACTAATCATAACACTTTGGTAGTTTTATATCAGTAACCTTAATGTGACCTAATATCACTGTTAGATCACCGGAATGAGAATTAACGTTAAGGGGAATCACACAAAATCACAGAGCGGGCGAAATTTTAATATAAATAGCATACGTTTTGCATGCGAAAACTTTAGTTGGTTCCAGATTCGCGAGGCGACAGGTCGTTATTATCTTCGTCAGTAGTATACGCGAATATCATTATAAAGAGTATTATCCGATTTATTTAAAAGTTACCGTTTTCAAAATAATATTAATTATTTCGAAATTGAGTAGTATTAATCAGTGCATTCCTCCCAAAGTTACCAAAAACAAATACCCCGTAAATTATTTATAATTTGCGTTACCAAAATCATGTTCCTTCTCAATATATTGTTGGCATCAAAGCTAAAAGCGTGGCCGTAACAGTAGATGCAGTTCTTAGAGACCTTTATTAATTTCTGGTATACGCTTTATAAGCGGTGCCGTGGAGGTTAATAAAGTAATTTTTCCGGTTTCATTCTCGTTCAGACAGGAGAATGCTACCATCTCCAAATGTGTTTACCTTAGTAGACATGATTACAACAGAAGTCATAACAATATCAATTAAAATGAAATGCGTAATATCATTTGAATTTCCTCTTTAATAAAATACTGTCATTATAAATTTAAAATGAAGTATAGAGAGGATAATACTCTTCAGGGAATAAGTATAAATTATTAAAATATAACCTAAATAATATCTCTTCGCTAAAGTGGCAAAACATTATTTAATTATGAGTAATTAATAACATGAATTTGAATCAAATGAAGATTAAGTTTAAATGAGAAACATTACAGCAATAAAACTATAGGTAAATGAAATGAAAGCAATAAAATTATTGAAATTGCTTGTTTAATAAATCTTATTCTAAATTTAAAGCTGAAATCTAAAAACGATAATGTTCCCCGGGGAATAAGTATAAAATATTAAGGTATAATTTACACAATAACTGGGCAATACTCTGGCAAATTATTGGTTGTTTTGTATAATGAGTATAAACGAGTTATGAATAATAATATTGCAAATTCATTAATATCAGTCATACAAACAATTTACAGGATATATTTAACAAACTTGTGTCTTTGAAAACCTAGTTAGTGAATCCTGAAGTAATAAATGGAATGTGACATTGGAAGGCACAAACAGTGACATATTTCATGAAGTGGTGACACGCATTGAGCAGTTTTGTGGGCACGTAGAATTGAGCAATGTGTGAAGTTATTGACGTTAAGTACATCGTTTATCCAAACCTAACTAATTCTCTTTGAGTCAATAAAGGAAGTCATTAAATTCAAGTTGATGTTTAATTATTGTTGCAAAATCATTTAATCCATAAATATGTGTCTTTATTTTATTAATATTATTGTTACTAACACACACATTACTTCTAAAAGAAGTTGAAGTTGTTGCGATAATGATTTAATATCAAACATAACGTAAAGAAGTACTGCTATTATACGATCACAAAAAATAAAAGTAAAATAGATAAACACGAGCCAAAACAAATATCATAAATTAAGTATTTATGATTACAAGTAAAACGGACTTCTTCATTCTTTTGCAGACTTTATTACCTTTAACTTATAATATTATCTACCTTTAACTTATACAGTATGCGCAAAATAAACAGTACCGAACACAAAATTGGCTTCGTCAAAACAACATACCTTTTGTAGCAATAATCGATAATCCAATTTACCTAAGGCTCGCTCAGTTGAACACGTTTGGGCACTTTTATCTCGCAAAATGTATAATGCAGGGTGGCAAGCCGAAAACGAAGAACATCTAACGCGTAGAATTTTTAGAAAGATACGCGAAATTGATGTGCAAGCCGTCCAGAACCTGATGGTTTATGTTCGCAGAAAATTGCGCCTCGTTGAGCAGCACTGGCCCCTTCATTTTGTTCAAGTTAATAATTTTGTTAGTTATTAAGCTTTTAATTATAGCAAGTAATAAAAGTTGAAATACAGTTAATTATTACAAAAAAAATATTGTTAAATATTTTATGCCAAAACTTTTGAGATATACTTTAGACTATAAAAACTATATAAACAGATTTTTTTATAATTTGGTAAAATAAAAAATTACGAAGAAAGCAAATAAGTGAACCTGTCACACCACTGAGTGTCATTGAAGCAGCAAACTCCGCATCCAATATTATATTTGCATATTTGCATATTTGCATATTTGCATATATTAAATAAATTCCGGCAATGGTATGTGTAATAGATGTATGTAATATAGATGTAATGATGTAATGTATGTAATGTATGCGCCTTAGAGGTAAAGAAGGTTGTCTAACCTACCGCAACGACCACGCATTGAAGTTTTAATAAAGCAGTATACACATGGCAGTTGTGCTGTTCAGTCGATTCCTAGATCCACTCCCAGATATATAACATGGCGCAGCTTAACGGCCATTAAAATAAGAAATAAAAAGAAGACGTGAAAATGGAAATCAGAGGAATCCAACTAATTTAATTAAACGGCAATCTTAGTGAGAATTGGAGACAATGGAAGCAGAGGTATTAAATATACTCCGCCGCTGTAGAATTAGACTCAAAACCAGAAAAAAACGCAATGTGCACATTTACTGCATTTAATGGGCGAAGAAGCCATTGCAATCTACAATAGCTTCACATTTAGTGACGATGATAAGGACAAAATTACTGTACTAAAGAAGAAATTTAATGACTATTTCATTCCAAAAAAGAACCTAACCTACGAGAGATATAAATTTTTCACGTCCCGCCAAAATGAGGGAAGCACAGAACAGTATGTCACGTCATTAAAAAACCAAGCAAAACAGTGCGAATTCCCTGAAAATTTTAAAACGGAATTAATAAAAACGATGCTAATCATTGGGATAAAAGATGAGAAGGTTCGAGAGCAACTTCTACAACATCAAGAGTACACCCTGGAAAAATCAATCGAGACATGTGTGTTAACCGAAACATCCAGACAGCAGCTTCAGGATATGAAACAATCAACGAGTGGAGACAAGACAAGAAATTACAAAGAAGTGGATCAAATAAGAAATCAGAAGAAAACAACACAAAAATTCCGAGAAGTTTCTTCAAGATCGAACGAAAATAGATATTACAATCAGGTACAAAGAGAAATTTAAGACTGTTCAAGATGTGGTAAATCACATCCGATAAATAAATGTCCAGCATACGGTAAAACATGTTTAAAATGTAAAAAGGACAATCACTTTGCAAATAAATGTAGGAATAAATCTGTAAACCAAGTGAATCAATCGGATAATTGTAATGATCACTTGAGTATTGACAAAAATAATAATGGAAACAAAAACCAAATTAAAAATTATGAAAAATTAACCAATAGATATAAAGATGTATTTGAAGGTATAGGTAAAACAAGTAAGCCATATCACATTGAAATACAAAAACATGCAAAACCAGTAGTAAATCCAATAAGAAATGTACCTTTTGCCACACAAGATCAATTTAAAAAATGTTTAGAAAATTTAGAAAAATTAAAAATAATAGAAAAAGTTCAAGGCAGCTCAGAATGGATAAATTCATATGTACTAGTTAGAAAAGAAGATGGTTCTCTACGAATCTGCTTAGATCCAAGAGATTTAAATGAAGTTATAATAGATAGAAAATACAAAATACCAAACATGGACGAAATAACAAGAAATTTGAATGGTTCAAATATATTCACAATATTAGATGCAGCTAGTGGATTTTGGAACATTCCATTAGATAAAAAATCTAGTAAGTTATGCACTTTTGCAACCCCTCATGGTAGAAAAGAGAAGGAACTATTAGCAATATGTTTTGGCGTACAAAAGTTCTATCAATATGTTTATGGAAGAGAGTTTACAGTTGAAACCGATCACAAACCATTAATTTCCATATTCAAAAAAACATTAAACTCATGCCCAGCTAGATTACAAAGGATGCGTTTGACATTACAAAAATATAAAATAAATTTAGTTTACAAACTAGGAAAAATTAAGAATAAAATAAGAGAAAGAACTTACGAAATAGAAAAAGAGGATGGAAGATGTATAATAAGAAATAGTGTTTACATTAAAAACTTCAAAGGTTCAAACAAAGTGATACAACGTTCAAATTTTGTATATAATAATAATATTGTAAATGATAACATTGCAGATGATAATATTGTAAATGACAACATTACATATGATAATATTGTAAATGACAACATTACAGATGATTGTATTGTAAATGATAACTTTGTAGATGATAACATTGTAAAAATAGTGAACCGTAAAAGAGTAACCAGAAAACCAAAAAGACTGTATGACTATGTAACGTAATAAGGGAGATGTAATAGATGTATGTAATATAGATGTAATGATGTAATGTATGTAATGTATGTGCCTTAGAGGTAAAGAAGGATGTCTAACCTACCGCAACGACCACGCATAGAAGTTTTAATAAAGCAGTATACACATGGCAGTTGTGTTGTTCAGTAGATTCCTAGATCCACTCCCAGATATATAACAGTATGAATTTGTCTACAAAAAAGCACAATTTGGAGAAATGATGGGAAAATAGACTAGTTCACTGAAAACGTTCCTCTGGGAAACATTACAAAAATATCCAATAATTTAAAGCCATCTACGGTTGGAAGTAAGAGTATGTTTTCCATCTTATTCAATATGATTGATATTATGCATAATGTGGATATTCGAAATACGCCAAGTTCAAAATATTTATGAAACGAAAATCGACAAGGAAAGCGAAAAAGCTTAAATTGTTAGCATCATTACGAATCAAAGATTTATAAATAATGCACCTGAAGAAAAAATCTCCTTTACGAAGGTAATTATTACATATAATATTCTCTTTCTGAAATTCAGATCATCAGTAAACCCAGAGCCTCACGGGCAATTATTTTTAACGGAACATGTTAAAAATAAAACACAAATAGACTTCCGCTTCTCTAATAATAGCATTCAGCTTGAAGGTATTAAAAAAAAAAGTTTACTAACAATATTACATATGCAATATATTTGGAAAATATATCTGGTGCTGATATAAAAATGTGTTTGCATCTCATCCTATAATACCATTCATCCATCCTAAATAAGGAAACAATTTTTGATAGATTTCAGGGGAGTCTTCTATTCCGAGTGAAGAGATGCCAATAAGTCTGTACTTGAAAGGGTCTTGCTTGTCGTCAGTTACAAGCATACCATCAGAAGACGTTGTCTGAAAATGATAAATACAGAGTTCTATATTATCTATGCAAATGGTTTTTACCCAGTGAAGGCTCCTCCCGGTCATGCACAATTGCGTCCTCTCATCAATGCCTTTACTAAGCACATCCTTTCTTCCTAAGTAGAACTCTTTACATTCCTCGGTATTTACAGTTGCAGCAGTTGTTCTTACTAAAGACACATTATGATAGTAAGAATCCATGTGTGGCCATATGAAGTTTAAAATAATTCCTCTTTTCTCCGTCGTTTCAGATGTAATAATAGAAATTGGCTGCACGTAGTTATTCAAGATAAACGGCTTCGAAACCTTCATTAAGGCAATGTTATTGTATTTGGATGATGGCTTGTAATCCGGATGAACTTTTATATCTTCTATTTTCGCATCTTGAGCTGTAGGTTCGTTTGTGTTATGGTTGAAAGTACCCACACGAATTACTTCGGGTGCACCCGCTCTAAAATAATTTATATTTAAATAATAACAAACATAACTACAGTCAAAATAATGGAATTATAATGAATAATAATTTCTTTCATTATATTTATTATAAAAGATGATACTAAGACAAATATTATTTGGTTAATGAAAGTATGGATTACAATATGGTTTTTTATCTGGATAAAAGGCACACACCTCAATCTGATCCATATTTCTCTTATATTTATTATTGATTTTTATACGTACCCTCGTATGATAGCGCAGGAAGCCGTAGTGATTACGTAACTGGGACTAATAAGAGCACCTGAGCAGAGGAAAAATATGTGTGATTCTCGCTTGAAACCAACGACGGCCTAGAAATATAAGCTATAGCACTGAAAATGTACACGAGCTATATTTACCATGTAGGGGAATTCTCCAAGAACGGCAGGATAAACGGATTCATCATTAATGTCAACAAGTGTGAACCTGCATTTTACTTTAGCAGTTCCTAAAACTAGCACAATACAAAGTTATTATTTGTTTTATATAATATTCGTTTGTTTGTATATCAGACTATTGTTTTCATTAATGCAACTATTGATGACTGTAGTTAAGAAATGTGGATAACACAAACCTGGTTTACATTCCGGCAATGGGGCATCCCATGATCCGTCAACGCAATTTATAAAAGGTCTTTTTCTTAAATTTGGATCATCGTACGATGGGGCACACGTAATACGCGCCTTTGAACCTTCGTAGGGATCAATGCATGATGTTTCCATGTGATCAAGTTCGCAACTAACATGCATTATCTGGGTGGAACGGACGGATGGGCATGTTTCTAAAACGCTGGTTTTATGAAAAATCGTCAGCAATTGAACAGAGATTAACTCAGGCAAATCGGTGACGTGTTCCAGAACCTGTAGCAAATCGAGAACTCCGATGCTTCAGGAAGGAGCTTGTATTTGTGGTCACATTTGTAATGCAATATTGTTTTGGCCTTAACTATATCGCCTGGGAATTTGTTGGGTCCGTCGAAAATAGCCCATTTTCCATTGTTGGGATATTCCGGCAAGACACAATTGGTTCTAAAAGAAGCTGTGCTGTTTTGTGCTTTGCATTGTATGAAATACCTACTCACCTCGCAGGAATAAATGGTAATTGGGTAGATAATGCTGTTGATTCACAACTAAATGGGGTTCTACAATACAGAAACAGTAATTATTATTGAAATCATTCGAACTAAAAAAATAGGAACATTTGCTTACAGACATTGCCTCTTGTTCCTTTTGGTTAGACTTCTGATCTGATTACCGTGCAAGCCATCCAAATCTGGAACGAAAAGTTATAAGTACAATTATTGAACCACATCATTTTGTTAAAGCTCCGTCGATAGCTCTATTACAATAATATGGTAGTTTCATATAAAATGCTGAAGAGATTAAAAGAAAATAGAAAATAAAATTATATGGGGTGGTCCATTTAAGAGAAAACATCGAAATATCTCGAACAATAAGTATCGTACTAAATAATATTTTGATTTAAACCTTCAAAGTTTATGTCCTAGAATCTGAATCTGGAATAAAAAGCAGGGGTTCCCATTTAAGATTTCAAAGTTAAGCCCCCGTTTACTCAAAAGCCACCACCCTTTGGTTAAAACCCATAGTTTTTGTCGTAGAATTCGAACCTGCATTAGAAAGTAGGGGTTCCCATTTAAGATTTCAAAGTTACCCCCCATCTACTCAAAAGGGGTGGTTGGGGTGGTCTAATTTTAGCACGAGTGAATGAGCCCCCTTCATTATATTAACTTTTATCTGGAACATGCTTTTATACGATGCTTATTTTTAGAAATATGTTGATGCCTTCATTTAAATGGACCACCGGGTATACTTCATAGAGTAAGAAAAGAGGAGGACACATTGGATTAGATTTCACTCATTATTTATAAAGATTTTTTTTTCAGAAAACAACAGAATTATTATTGTACCAGGCTGCACGTATTTTAATAGGTAAAGCTGTAGGTATAAATATGCATGAGTACTTACGCACGACTATTGATAACACACATAAAATTAAACTTCGCGTGTCCATATTTTTCAAAAACTGGGTATGTCTGTATTATTTGCTTCCACGAGTACATTTGTAGAAATTCCGTACAGTTTATCTGTTCATGTAAGGTTATCTGCAGGGGTGAGCGGACGTAATGTGACAGCATTTGAGGTGTGCTTCGTGGTATTTTCCACATTTCAGCTGTACGTAGTTCAACACAATTGGTTCAAAAAATACAAATAGTATTTTATGCTCATATATGTGAAAACCGAAATTTTCCGACTCTGTATGAAGGCAACATTTTTTCTACTCATATAATGTGAAAATAGCAATTTTGCCACGGTTTACTATTCATGAAAGTGATATTTTATTAAGAGAGATAGTAATATATTTGTTTATTTGTTTATTTTTTCTCTAGAGATGAAAATATTTTCACATCTAGAGATGAAATAATATACAGGGTGTACAAGTAATTTGACATGTGTAAATCCTCCTGGGTATTGGTATGAATAAATTAAATTAAATTAAATTAAATTAAATTAAATTAAATTAAATTAAGATAAGGATCAACAGAATTTGAATCTCGGAAACCGTAAAAGTTACAAAAATTACAAAAAAAAAAAATGTAATTTAGTGATCAGAAATATTCTGTTGAGTAAACGAGAAAATTCCGCTTACTTCGGATAATAATAATTCTAGAAAATAATTGCTTCTTAATCGTCATCATTTCAACGCCTAATACAAGAAAATGTTCGAAATGTTAAAACAAGCATTGATATGAATAAAAACATAAGAAACCATACTATGACATAAAAAGTTGCATTCGTAATAGGAAATGCTATCTAATACAGAGAGTACATTTTTTTACGGGCCATATAAAAAAAATAAAAAAATAAAACTAGTATAAAAGATTGTGGGTTGAAATAGGCATCACAACGTAAAAATGCCGATAGGTAGTAGCACGGACACAGAGGAAGAGTACAAAAGGAAAAGGGAGGAATTAGACGAACAATTTAGAAGAAGCAAAATAAGAAAAGGATCACCTATTAAAAGCAATAAAGAAACCAAGGGCGGTGCAGAAGAGACAATGATAAATATGATGAAATAACTGATGTGTAAAAATGATGAAATGATGAAAGATATTAAACAAATAGAAAACATAGAAAAGGAGAACAAAAAGAAAAACCTAGCTATCCATGGAGTGAAAATGGACACCATGGAGGAGAGAGTTATTAAGGAGGCGATGGAGAAATTCCTCGAGAACGAACTACAAATAAAGGTAAAATTAAGGAGTGCAAAGAAGATTGGCGAGAAAATGTGCGTGATTAAGACTGAAAGTTTCACGGATAAAATTGAGATTCTCAGAAATATAAGCAAATTACGAAACAAAAAAGATCAAATATTTATTGAGTCGGACCTAACAAAGAAGGAACTTGAAGTGCAGAGAGAGATAAGAAGAATAGCCAAGGAAGAAAAAGAAAAAGGAAACCAGGCGAAAGTGGGATATAAGAAATTGATAATAAATGGAAAGAGTTGGAAATGGGAGGAAATACAAACAATGGAGCCAAAAAACTGCTAAGCAAAACAAGCAGAGGTTGCATACAAACGAGGACGGAAAAGCAAGGAAAAATGGTAATGAAAAAGCAGATCGACACGATGAATGATCAAATTAGAAGAAATAGGAGCGACAGCACGAATGTAAAATGGGACACGAGAATGAATATAAGGAAGGCACAGATAGAAATGGCAACTAAAAAGGAAATGAGTAAAACCAAGGAAAAACAGAGAAATATCAGAATAGGCACATGGAATATAAGAAGCATTAAAGGAAAGGAAGAAGAACTAGTAAATGAAATGATAAAATATGAAGTGGACATAATGGCAATCACAGAAACGAAAAAGAAAGATAAGGGACTCAAACGAATACATAAGGGATATTGGATGCTCTGGTCTGGGGTAGAAACAAAACAAAGAGCGAAAGGTGGAGTTGGATTAATAATCGCACCAAGCAGAATAAACCAGATTATAAGAGAAAAATATGTACGCGAAAGAATAATGACAATAGAAATGAACATAACAGAAAAGGAAACATGGTCCCTGATCATAGCATACGGAGAAAACGAAGACGCAAAGAAAGAGGAAAAAGACAAATTCTACGAAGATATACGAAAAGAAATTGATAATGCAACGGAAAATGTGATAATAATGGGGGACCTAAATGGACGAGTAGGAAACAAAAATACAGGGTTAGAAGAACTCATGGGGAAAGAAGGAGAGGAAACAAAAAATAACAAGGAGACAGAATAATCCAGCTATGTATAGAAAACAACCTATTAATAACCAACACAAAGTTCAAACATAAAAATATACATAAGTATACGAGAGCACAGCCCTCCAGAAACGAAGCGTTAATAATCGACTATTTCTTAATTAACAAAAACAATTGGAAAAACATAAAAAAATGTTAAAGTAACCAGAAGGGCGGAGATAGGAAGCGATCATTTCCTAGTAAAGATGGACATGAAGGTAGACATCGAAACAAACGTAGATAAAAGGAGAAGAAAAACAAAAGAAAAAATAAAATCATACAAACTTAAGGAAGCACATTACAAAGACATCTACCAAGAAGCGCTAGAAAGAAAATTTAAAGAACAAGTAAGACAGAACACATGCGAAGAAAGATGGAATACATTTAAAATCACTCTACTAAACACAGCAAGAGAATGCTGCGGCGCAGCTAAAATAGTAAACACAGACACAAAAGCGACAACATGGTGGACCAAGGAACTAAGAACAACAATAAAGAACAAGAAAAATAAATGGAACACATACCCCAGCACAAAAAATGCAAAAGACTCTAAGCAAAGCGAAGGAAGAATCATGGAGAAAATTTGGGAAACAGATGCAAGAAAACTTCAGAGAAAACCAAAAATTGTTCTACGGAACAATAAAACGATTGAAACAAAAGAAAGAACATAATATGATGAACATAAAAGATAAAGAAGGAAACATAATAACGCAAGAAGATAAAATAATGCAAAGATGGAGGGAATACTTCGAGGAATTGAGAAAAGCAGAGGAAACGACAGCAGAAGAAGACACAATAGAAGAACAAAGAGAAGAAAAGGCTGAAAGTAAAATAGAAAACATACCAATAACAGAAGTAGAAGAAGCAGTAAAGAAACTAAAAGGAGGAAAAGCGCCCGGAAAAGACAACATCACCCCGGAAATGCTAAAGTATATGGGAAAACAAGGAACAGAAGAATTAACTGAACTGATAAATGAAGTACTAAAGAGCGGAGATATACCTAAAGATTGGAGCACCGGAGTAATATTACCAATATATAAAAAGGGGGACAAGAGAAAATGCGAGAACTACAGGGGTATAACGCTAACAAACATAGCGGGAAAAATAATGACGAGAATTATAGAAAAGCGAGTAAGACAACAACTAGAAGAAGCGATAGAAGACACCCAAAGCGGATTCAGAAGGGGCAGAAGCACGCATGATCTTATATTCACAATAAGACAACTAAGCGAAAAAATGATAAATAAGAAAAGATTCATCCATATATGCTTCATAGACCTAGAAAAGGCCTTCGATAGGGTAAAAAGAGAAGATATATGGAAGGAACTGAAAAAGAGAGGAATTGACACAAAAACAATAGAGCTCATAAAAACAATGTACAAAAATAACAAAAACACAGTAAGAACGAATAACGAAGAATCAGCAGAATTCAAAACAAATATAGGAGTAATGCAAGTTTATTAAGCCCGCTCTTATTCACACTAGTGCTCGATGGTGCCATAAAAGAAGCAAAGAAAAAGATGAAGAATATGAGGGTAGGATACTGGAAAATGGAGTAGACCCAGATATGTGAATTGCTCTTTGCGGGCGATATGGCCATAATAGCGGAGACAGAAGAAAACCTGCAATTCAACATGGAAGTACTGGAAAGTGAGTTGACAAAGATTAACATGAAAATAAACACAGGTAAAACCAAAACTATGGTCATAGCAAAGGAGAGCACAAACCACAGAATAATGATGCAAGGTAACAAATAGAACAAGTGGAAAGTTTCAAATATTTAGGATCACTAATAGAAAGCAACGGAAAAATAGAGAAAGAAATAAACGATAGAATAGGCAAAACCGGAAGAATATTCAATGCACTAAAAACTTCTTTCCTAGGAAACAAAGAAATACCTAAAGAAACAAAGACCGAAATAGTGAAAAGGGTAGTGAGACCAACGTTAACCTACAGCAGTGAACTCTGGACATTAAACGAAGAGACAAATCTAGAATTAATGCAGTAGACATGCGCTTTCTAAGAAATATTGAAAATAAAACAAAAAAAGACAAAATACGAAATGACATACATAGACAGAACTTACAAATAACAGACATAAATGATACAATCACAGAAGGTCAATTGAGATGGTTCGGGCATGTTTGCAGAATGAACGATAACAGACAGACAAAAAGAGTATATGAGACAAGACCTACGGGGAAATCGTATAAGGGAAGACCAAGAAAAACCTGGAACGACAGAATCAAAGAGCAGGCAGAGAAAAGAGGATTAACATGGGAAAGAATCAAACAACTCACACAAGATAGAAGAAAATGGAGAGAAACCTACATGAAAAAACAATAAACTGTAAAACCCTACCCCAACAAGGTAGAAAGGGAAATGGAATAAATTAAAAATAAAATAAAAAAATAAAGTTACTGTTGGTTTCTTCGAAACGAAACGATGTACTGAAAATTTGCAAACGCTGTCTTGTAGAGCTAAAAAAGTAGCAATGAGAAAGTACCTTTGTTTTCTTATATCTTTTTAAATAACTTCAGAAAAAAATAAAAACGTAATCGCAAGATTTCGGATTTTGTCGAATCTCTCAGATAGTAAGCAGACATTTCTGATTTTCTCAACCGAATATTACTGACCACTAAATTGCTCAACGTTTTTGTAACTTAACCGCCATTATAACTGTTACGGTTTCTGAGATCCCTATGCTGTTGATCCTTATATTGGACACCCTGTATTGTTTAACAAGCAGTGGTGGCGGTTAGGGGGGCATTCTGCAGAATGCACAATTTGCGCAATATCATTCATATTTTTGAAATGTAGTAGAAATAATTCTTTAGCTAACACTTACTAAGATTTACATTTTCAAAATTAGGAGAAACAAATGTACTGTAGAAACCAACTCAATTTTGGCCCGGGCGCGGGTGGAAGGGGCAAGTGATTGCGGAAGTTTCTAGCGCGATTGGCTGGAAAAATCGAGGCCATGTCTTCTGGAAATAGAAAAGCCTAGAAACACTTCGGAGGGATATAAAAAGGAATTAACGACGTGTCCAGGCAATCGGTACAAGAAGTCGGTCAGCGAAGAAAGCAAAGCCAGATAGTGACTAACCGGACATTTTTGCGAATAATTAGCGGTGTAAATTGTAATTAGTAGTGACTATTATTTTTAATAAAAATCAGTAATTAGTGCTAGTACGAGTTTAGTGGAATGTTAAAAATTGTTCCCATTGATGGAATTGGTCTATCGCGATATGCGAAAAAACGTCACGCACACTTCTTATGCTCTGATTTTCATGGTATAAATGCATTATTTGTATCTTTTCTACTGTTAAATACATTTCTTTAATGTATTTAAGCACAATAATAGTTCAAACAACATGACAATTCTATTTATTTTGATTACCCATCAAAGAGTTATTTTGACGTTTCCTTGGTCACTTGATAACATCCACGCATTGACCTGTGTTTTTTTTTTTAATTGAACATAGGGACGTTGTATTGACTATGTTCAGAGTTAAAAAAATGACACGGTATATATTGCCTCATCAGAGCCCCCTACAAACCAACGACGGTACTTGTATACGTTTAGTTCAAATAATTAGTCGTTTATTGCGTGGGGGCGCACGGTTACAGCAAACAATTACGCCTAGAGACAGACGACTCTTTATACACACATTATACTTCAGGACTTATTGGGGTTTCTACTGCCCCTTTTAAAACTACTTTGTGTAATTGTAGATAAATATCAAAACTTTCCAAATCAGTTCTCCGATTGTAATTATGTTAACCTGTTCATGAATTATTTGGCTGTTGCTTAATAATAATTCATATTAATATAATAATATTAATAATACTAGCTGGGGTAGAGAGGCCCTGATAATTGAATACCTGATTTATAGAGTTCTGAAAATTTTGATGTTCAAATTAATATATGTAGTTCTTATAGTTACTTGAAGATCTCGTAAACAAATTAAAATTGCATTGGAACAAAAAATTGAAGAAAACTCCAAGACATAATTTATCCTGCCCATTATTTGCAATTAGATGTCAGATAATATATCCAGGTTTTGTTATCTATTATGTATACAAAAGATGTAAATATGTTAGCCAAATTTCACCATTTTATCTAATCACATTAAATAGATAGATAGTACTCCATACATTTATAAAAGTTTGGATTTCTAGAGGGAACAATGAAGTACAGATAAGCTACAAGGCAAACTGGTACACAGTCTCATACCATATTTAGGTTATCAAAGGGATATTGATTGTATCTTGTGCAAAATAGCTGTTCTAATTTTTTAAATACAAAATATGTCTATCACGTTTGATGTCTGTATTTTTCATTTTTGAAGTCAACTGCATTTTTCTAGCAATTCTTTTTGTAAACAGGGGTTCATGTTACCTAGTCTTTATTATTTTAACGATATTATTTATGGTTAAAACATGGTATGTATTTATTTTGAAAAACATTTCAAGTGTTCCAATAAAACCAGACATCTGGTGTAATAGTTGTTGGTACGATTGAAAATGTCGGGAATACACCTTGGTATAAATCTATAGTTGAGCACATACACTGAGACTATCCCCATACTTGTGGTCTAATTAATTCTAATTATCTCTTCGGATGAAAAACATTTGTTCTCTAAATAAATATTAAATGCATGAGCTTTTGAAACGTGGTCTAATTAATTCTAGTTATCTCTTCGGATCAAAAACATTCATGTTCTCTCAATAAATATTAAATGCATGAGCTATTAAAACAATATATTTTGCTTTTTGATTATTTGAGCATAGAGTTCCAGCCAGAATGACGCAGTTAGGCGATGAGAACATTGTTTAAATACAACTGAAATTTCATTTGGAAAGATTTACTTGCCAGAATGATTGTATTCTTTGCCAAATATAGTCCCAAACTTTACCTAATATTTAGTATATATGATCTCAGATGTATTTGTCAGACTTTCATCCATTGCTTGATTGAACTGCAGAAAGTATTTGCAGAGTATGCAATTTTTTTTTAATATTACATACCATTGACATACCATACAATTTGCATAGCATTTTTCTTATGCGGGTTACCACAGGTATTTCAAAAACGTTTCTAGTTACATAAATCAAGTAAATATATAATATTTATTTAAATACAAAATGAAAACCATACACTACATGTGTGAAATATTACAGAAGTCAGAAAAAAATATACAGATAAAAAGATGAACATCACAATAAAGACCTAATAATATGGCCCTCATCTGACATATTAAAATGTACACCGTTCCCACCAAATCATGTAAAAATAAAAATGATATTGCAGCAGCTACATAAAACAAGAATCGATTTTATCACTTTATATAATATATATCTATAATATATCTATATACCATTTGCTAAACGGGAAACGTGATAATCATTTGTACCAGTCCGATGGCCTGCTGATCAGCTGGCCCACTACATAATATATAAAAATATTGTCTGCGAGAACCCAGAAAATTGTAAAACAAGTATAAACCATGTCATGGCCATTTCGTTTCATGTACATCTGCATGCTGAATATGTACAAATTTTGATTGCATGCAGCGCAGGAAGCGAAACGAGTTTTGTAATTTTTTACTCGTCGCTTCAACTTGAGTGTGATTAAAAGTGGCAGCTCAAATTAGAAATAAAATGAAAACTAATAAAGTCTATTAAACCTAATATGAATTAGACAGCGATCTGTTACAAGTAACATGCACTCAATTGTTTTAAGAAATATGATAAGCAGTACATATAGAAATTGTAAAAACTGTGACACACATGAGCTGACACTTATAAGCGAACTGGAGTATCGACGATGCCAAGTCATGATCCGTAGACACTATACTAGATTTGTTTATAAAAAACAGTGGTTCACTTCATTTTATGGCGGCTTGATGTTTACTTGTACTTGCTTGTCCAAGCCCCAACTGTATATGCTTCATATGCACCTCGACATTTGTTTGAAAAACAATTTGGTTATCGGGAGTCAACTTCCTTTTGATTTGCTCCATTGTCCCTTCTAGTACCTGCAATTCGTACGCATTTTGATCTGAATCTGAAAGACATTTTACTTGAAGCATTAGTGCCGTCAAGTCGGTCACCAAGTCGATGATTCCTTCACTTGAAACTGAACATTTATCGGACACACTGTTACTCCGCTGCACAATCTCTGCAGAGTCCTCTCGACATTTTTCCCGGAGGTGACTAGGAGCTAACATCGCAGCAACACTCGGTTCTGGAGCTATTTCCTGGCAATATGTTTGCATTTCGTCTAGATATGTCTGTAGGTCTCTGTTCAATTTTTCCAAATCCAAAAGAATACCAGCATATCTCCGTTCGAAATCCTCCGGTATCTCTTCATCGAAGGAATTGAATTTTTCTGCTTCCGTGTTCATGCTTTTTAATAGTTTAATTTTCAGGCGTTTAATGGACAGGATCTTTTTTACAAGCACCATTCGTTCAAGGAGCTTGATAGGAAATCCGCCAATACGGTCAAGTCCAGGCATTATTGGTTTATTCAGCATTGATCCTGATATAAGAGGGTCTCGTCTGAGTTTCAGGTTTGAATATGTGGCGGGACTTTTCAGCGACAAGCCGTAATTTGATGTGTTGCCGTTGCGCCGCACTTTACTCTGTAAGTTGTTGATAGGCATGGTTTCTGGTGGTTCGTTTGACAGGACTTCATAGTCTGGCACTGAATGCGTTCCAAGCCCTGATCTTTCGAATGTTATTCTGTATGTATTGTTGGAAGTGTCTACTGCGTCGATGCTGCCCGTGAAAAGTCCGTCTTGAGGTTTCCTGAGACGGGCAGTGACTTTTGTGCCGATTACAAGTTGCATTGGTATTTCAGGGGGTAGGTCTTGAAACGTAGACATGTCTGTTACTTTCCGTTGTTGCAAGGCTCGTATTTTATTACGTTTCTTTTCAAGATCAAGTCGTTCTTGGTTGAAGAAAGCCTGCGAGCAACGACGAGGCCTCCCCATCATCCGCCTAATCTTTGTCCATTCTATGCGTGTTAATTCTCGTGTTTTGAGCTCCGGAAACGACTCTTTAAGACATATTGTAAAATCGTTATCTCCACTGAAGAGAGAACGGTCAATATTGCTGTAGAACCATTCGTAACAAACCCATTTGTGCGCTTTTGGGAGTTTTAATAAGTTGCGAAGTCGCATACCTATTTTCTGCCCTATTTTTCTATCGGGTGATTGCAATGGCGTAGGTGAATGTACACGTGGTGACTTTTGCGATTTCTTTCCAGATTTTGGAGATTCCTTCGAGCGATATGGTGAGGATTTTGTTTTCTTGAGTGGGGTCACTTTAAGTTTCTTAGCGGACGGGACTCTGTGATGTGGTGTGTTTACAAGTTCGTCATCGTAAAACAGGCGATTCTTTTTTCGTATTCTAACAGGCATTCCTCTGGCATTTAAAACTTGCGCCGGCTGCGAGGGAACTGGCTTGCTAACGGGGGTGCCGACTCTCTGTAGACCCAACGCAGCCGGGCCGAGCTTTGGTTCCTCGTCAACATCCATGGCATTATCTTCATCCTCTGTCAGGACCTCCTCCTTCACCTTATCAGGCTTCATACTGAGTCTGTTTTTGAATTTAAGAGTAACAACTGTGGATTCACCTAGAAAGTTAAAAAAACTGAGTCAATCGCTGGGTATGGGAACAGTGGGATGTAAACACTCATTGGGCCATAGTACGGGAATTGTGAAGTGAAAAAACATTAGAGTAACGTTTGTAGAGATCATTTAAACGGGTGTAATTTGTAGGTTAGATAATTTGGATGTTGGTGAATTTGATTTGAATTTCTGTATTGGGCTCCATTTTCATTTGAATTTGAACATGTCAACTGCGCCACTTTGTGAAGTCACTTACCGAAAACCTGGACTCTGGTCAATCAAACGGTGGTCAACGACTAATACTCGCTGTTCAATAATGTTGTCTGGCGTGTCTCTGTAATCTTTAGAGATTTAAAACAAATGAAAACTCACTTTCAAGTTCGTCCGCCATATTGACGTAGACAGTTTGGAATTATGGGAATCGACAAACGCGCTTTGTATCCAACTTCATTATGATGCTTTTGCAATTACGATTATTTATGTTTTGCTCCATAGCTTAAGATAATATAAAAGTATCCAGCAAATAATGCAAACAAATATAGAGTATCATCCTAGCATTATAAATGATCGATATAAATATTAATTAAAATTGTCTTCAAAACCCGCCCTTTCTGCGCATGACCGTGACATAAGCTAGTCGAACAGTTAATCGGTGATCAAGTCAGTACGAAGTCATTAAGAGCCAATAAACACAACTACATTATAAAAACCAATACATGATTTATTAATAATGTAATTATAATAGGTTTTCGGTCCTAAGGTTCGATTATAAATGCGCTTACATAATAGCGACATCTATGTTCCTATAAGTCAACTGAACTAAGCACGTGACACACATAAATGCCACATTTCCCTATCAAATTTTTCTTTATAATGCTTCAATGAAAACCGGACGGGATGTACTGTGTTCCCACGCAAATCAATTTCCATTTAATCCTTAGAGACAGCACATATGCCGCAATTAATCAGAACATATCTATGTTACATAATTCTGTCTCAAATTTATAACAACGTAATACCAGTTGTGTTTTGAATACAAAAATAGCCGATGAAGCTGCACGTGATGGAGGTAAATCGTTTTGAACGAGCTGCGTCAAAATGTTACATGGCACTGCTTAAACGTTAGGGTTAGGTAATTGTCAAATTGTTTTTGCATTGAGGAATGTACATAACAGTGCTCGTTTTGCTGGCGTTGGATGTTTTCTTGGTATTAAGTGATGAAGTTGAAACGACTACTAAAGCGGACAAGTTCTGTAGGGAACGCGAAAGGCCAGTTACTAGCGACAGGGACGACCTCTTCAATTTGGTAGAAGTAGTAATTGGAGAGAAGATTATGATGCAGTGCCACTTTTGGTAGGTAACTCGGTATAATTTAAGTCGTCGTTCACTTTAAAGATGGTGCCACTTTGTATAAATTTAGCAGACAAATTGATTTGTTGTTTATTTATTAATGAAAAGCATTGCAAATACTTTAATTTAGTAATACATCTCAAACTAGACTAGGCAACATTTCATCAAAGTCGGTACTGTTACTTCCAAACCTATGCTGTACAATGTAGGAATTAATATTAAAAATTGTTCAATTTCCCAATACATCTAACGGGTGATCGATTTGCCGCGGAACATAGGGAAATAACATGGGAAAATGGATTTCCTTAGTGTGCTGCTCCTCTATTCAAAGTGTAATAAAATTAACAGCGCCATTAAATAGATCATTTTGTTGCGCACAATTTTCATATAAAAGACATAATTATAGCAATGTATAATGTATAATGTCATAATGTATAATGTCTTAATGTATTATGTATAACGTTTTAGTTATTAAAACTTAAAAGAAATCGTATACGTCGAGGTTCCTTAACAGCATATAAGTGTACTGTATTCTCCAACAATTTTTCTGTGGAAATTTCAGATCCTTCAATGCTTATCACCATACAATCTATTACTGTTGCTGGTAGCATTCTATTTCGTCTCTTGCTCAATATTTTGTTCATTGAACTGAACGATCTTTCTACTGAGGCTGTAGTTACAGGAAAGCCAAGAAGGATTTCACAGAGCTTTTGTAACTCATGTCAGCTTCCAATATTTTGACACAGGGCTTTCGTCTGCTGTATATGTTTTGCTTTCTTGCAAGGACTTGATAAAATAATTACAAGATTTCAGATCTGGACGTATAGCTTCTGTGTTGAGAATCAAAAAGTTATCACTAAACTTTCTTACTTCAGTTTCTTTTAAATTATATAATGACTGATAGGTCTCAAATTTACTTGCAAATACCACAGTATCTATTGATTTGTCATTAAATCTATTTTCAATTTCTTTAAATACATTCTCGCAGTATTCCTTCATGGTTGCAAATGTTTTCCTTGGATCCTCATCATCAATCAGGTACCCTTCAGATCTAATGTCCATTATCTTGCATTAAACATTTTTATTGCAAATCGCTATAATTGAGGCGTTTATTTTAAAAAGTGCACATGTCCAAAAATCAGTTTTGTGGGAAATTAAAAAAAAAACCTTCAATACTTAAGAACTGGGAAAATAAATCATACTATTCTGTCCTATTTATTTCAACTTATTAAAAAATAAAACTGATTTTTAATAAGAACTGTGAAATAAGAGAAAAACGGGAAAGAAAGTTGGACTTCTTGGTGTTGTTTTTAGGTGGAAATTTTCTAATGCGAACAAATAAAAATACAACATAAAGTTTAAATACAAAATAAACTTTACTTTTTCAAAAAAATTAAATGAAATTTAAACTCTTCACATCCACTACTGTTGTCATCCTCGTCCAGTTCGGGTTCCTCATTAACAACACTTAAATATTGCTCAGCAAAAAACGGTTCATAAAATGATATATTTTGGGGTTCCTCTAAGAAACCCATTAAGTCCTTAAGAATCTTCAGTTTTGCTGATGATTTTTCTTGCTTTTTGTTCAGATATTGACACTGAAGAAATAAACCCCATGGACATGTGTCGTTTTTAAATGATTGCTAAATTTTCATTGGGCGACTTGTATTGTTTTTCGAGAAAACAGGTTTGTTAGTGCATAGACATTGGTCTTCAGAGCCGTTTACTGTTAATAACTCGATTTGTGCATTTTTGGACTTGTGTTGTTTCTAAAATAAACGCCTCAATTACATTCACACTGCTTTGTAATATCTTTTAAATGCAACTTCGTAGTAGTAATCAATGGGACGACTATCACTAAACTAAAATCCTTCCTTCTCGAAGCATTGCTGAGGTAAGAAAGTGCACAAGTATTTCAGATAGCAGGTGAGGATAAAGCTCGAATTTCTTATTTAATAGCTTAATAATACATTATTTCTAATAAAATACCTCCTGCCAATAATGCAAGGTCTGCTTCTTCTTTGTGAATGTGCTAACAAGCTATCAAAATTGATTTTATACTTCTAAAGACAGCGTTCACTATCCTGTAGTGAGATAACCATCTCACTTCAATGAATTCTGGTATCTTGAAAATACGACCACTGATTAGTGCTTGAATTTCATGCAAACTATTTTCTTTTTAGGCGATTTACTGAATAGCTTGTTATGTCCTTTTCAATGTGAAAAGCCCGTTTGACTTTCAGGTTTCTATTTCTGCAGGAAGCTGCTGCCAGCGATAAAATATGCGCTCTACATTGTATATAAAGAACATCTTTGTTTACCTTTTCAGAAAGTTTCCTTCTTTCACCTCCAACATTTCCAGCCATATTAGAAGCACCATCAAATCCAAAGGCAATAATATTCTCATAATTTAAATCAATATCAGTTAGTTCCTTATCGATAACACCTGCAATAGTTTTGAGCTTTTCCATTAGGAATTTTTATTATTTCCACGAACTTTTTCGCGGGCACTCCATTTTCTACAATTGTGAACATTATCTAAGTTCAATTTCATTTCTTAAAGAAGTTCTTTCATCTGCCAAAATAGATAACTTCTAGTTTTTTAACGTTTTCTTCAACTCCTCTCTCACAACTTCACCCATACATACCAGTAGTTCAGGTGCAGTGTCCTTGCTGCTGTAATGCGATCTATCACTTTGAGATTTTCTCCATTCTTTAAAATCGTCACTCAACTTATCAAGAAGGCTTTCAACCAGTTTTTCATATTTAGTTGTATGGGCTACTTCTTCCTTTATCAAAAAGTACAAGCCCCGCAGAAGTGTTTTTAAACATTTTCGGTTTAGATTATTTTCATGTTCACTCTCTTGAATTGTTTTGAGCATGTATGGGTTTCTTCAAAGCTTGTCTTCTAAGGGTTTCCATTTGGACACTTACCGTACAAGCTGACGAATGTTCATTTTTTTCTAACTTGCCTTTATTTCCCAAAGCATTTTAAAATTATGTAAATGGAACAGTTATGAACACACTACTAGTCTTTTGCAACACTTCTGCATCAATTTTCATGAAATTTAGGCATAGTCTGCAAAATGCACCTCCACTTTCTTCGCTATATTCTAGCCAAGTATACTTCTGTTCCCAGCGTTTATTGTGGTTGAGTTCTTGTTTTTCTAATGATTTAAAAATTTTAAATTCTGTAGGTTGAATTGTTGATGACACAAGCAATTCCTCGTTTTGCTTTTTACTAGCATCTACGCTGTGAGACCAAAATAATGGTCTAATGTCCTTTTCATTTTAATATTCTGAAAAAAAAAAATCGCATGTTTGTTTCCAACATAAAAAAAAAACTGTCCCCAATACAAAAATCTGATGTGGGGCTGCACACGACTTTCTCTATATTAACATGAATAATAATAACAATTAAATATCAACGTAATTTTGTCCACAAAGCAAGAGTGCTATAAAATTTTGTTTATTACAGAAAAATGCAGTTTAAGATTTAACTTTTATTAAAATATTTTTTAAATATCTGCAATATTTTTAAAATTATTGACAAAAACAAAAATGTAATAAGTCTAACCGCCCACTTCCGGTTGCAGGTTTTTTCAAATCTAGATTTTGTTTGAAAAATCTAAATCAAAATTTCCAAATTTTATTCAATTATCATGAGTACTACTTGACTTATTGTGCCCATAAAGTTATCAAATTCCTACATAAGTGTAGACAGACATTTTTCAAAAATAGTGTTAATGGACGCAGTGGCTCTCAATACGAATATTTCCGTTGAATTCTGGAGTTCGAAATTTTTCACGAAATCAAAACTTTCCCTTAAAATTAGGTATATGGAGAAATCTAAAACATCATTCCAAAATTATTGACGGAATTATAAACAAACAAACAATATCTCAATTTTGCCGAATCGCTAAAAAAAGTTCATAAAGAAAAATTCAATTCAGAACTTGGCGATATTTTTTTCCTGAATAATTCGATGTAAACTATGAAATGTATAAAGTAAAGTAAAGTATTTTATTAGTGTTAAGTAACATTAAAGTTTTATACATTTAAAGTTCCAGCAGTTTTTAACACTATGTACAACAGTTGTGTATCACAGAACTTTTCATTAAAATATTTGTCACTTATTTAAAAATATACTACATAATATAAAGCTGTGTACAGCTCTACAGGAAACACATAAAGAAAGCCAGACAAACTAGCAATAAATACAGTATATGCAACATATTATGGATACACTAAAACAACTCAAGATGCTTTGGCTCCCATTGATAACACATTAAAAACAGAATAAATTAACAGTCAAAGTAGGACAATGTCAAAAACTGCATAAGAATTCTTCCCAACTGTATAAAGCATGTATCGTAAGGTACCGTTTAATATTTGTTTTGAATGAAGTATACGGTAGAGCTTTTGCAGAGGGTGGCAAAATATTTAAAAAAAATAAAAAAATACATACCGGGTGGTGATTTGCTCAACGCAGCATATACATAAACTTGCATAGCAAATTCTTTAGGTTCAATTATTTGATTTCCTGATTAATTTAGGGTTGGAGTGCATCAAAAATTAATTGTAGAAATAAAAAGTGCATCCACATGTACTGTCGATTTTCAATTTTCCATATTTTCTATCCAGGAAAATAGGAGAAATCGAAACTGCCGCTTTACAAAATTAGGGGAAACTATAAAAATAAATATCGTAAACGCATTTGCATTGCTTTGTCATTAAACTTGACGCGTTATAAAACCATAAAACGAAAAACAAGAAACATTATAAAATCACGCTACCATTTCTACCTTTTCTGGCGTTGAACATATTTGATCAAGAACAGAATAATCAGTTATACATGATTATAAGCGTCAAATGGCATTAGCAAATATAATAATACTTTATTTACATAACAGAAAAGTTATAAATCTAACAAAAAATCAGGAAATAATATGTATGTCATGTTAATAGGTGAATGCATTCCGCCACCTCTGCGCACTTTAAAACATGATATCGATTATCACTGGTAGTTGAACAGAATTTACATATACATTCTGTGTCCCAGTGGTGAAAGTGCGGCTTGTTGCAGGTGATGTGGTGGAAGCCGTGGATGGTTAGGCGACAAATCTTGCTTCTATTTTCTTGGTTCGCCTTCTTCCAAGAAACCGAGTTGAAAACTGGGCCCTCGGTAAAGTTCCCAGTTACAAAAGTCCAGTTTTTGTCTTCTACTACTGTCTTATATTTGAGGAGTTCTTCTTTGTTAAAATCGCATTCACTCTTCAGGTCTTCTATCAGCGTACGCCACCCTATTAGATTGTAGCATACCGTACTCGAGGCGGATTGGTGGACCCCTAAAACTCTTTTCACAAAGTAGGATTTAAGTTTATCAATTTCAAAAAGATCTTTCGCTTTTAGTCGGTGCGCTGTTTCTTTCAGTGCATACGTCATAATAGGTCTAATTTTTTGTTGGAAAAGTTCGGCTGCCCAGTTTGTTGAGATTCGATGGAAGGTTTTAAGAGTGTTTATTGTTCGGATCCCTAAGTATTTTCTCTTATTAACGTGTTCTGTGAATGTCAGAGTGGTCTGTAAGGTTATTCCATGGTAGGTGTAGTTGTTGGTGATGTTTACTGTTTCCCCCTTGTACTTGAAGGAGTCCGTCTTCGCCAGGCTCCCTCCTTTCCGGAATTTTATTATCTCCGTTTTTGATAAATTTACCTCTAGCTTGTTTGCCTCGCAATACCGTGATAGGTTGTCTAGTGCTATTTTTATGTCCATTGGAGTTTTACTATAGAACACCAGGTCATCAGCATACATGAGAATGTGGATGGTTTGTGTACCGTTTCTTAAATTCTCTGGAAGGTCTGCTGTATAAAGCAGAAAAAGGGTTGGGCTAAGGGTATCTCCCTGAGGTACCCCTCTCGTCTGTTTTATCTGTTTTGCACTTTGATTGCCATCAGTTAAGTAAAGGTAGTTGTACTGTAGGATATGGTTTATTAACGTTAGCAGTTTCCCCTCTAGTTGGAAGTCATTAACTAGCTTATTATTTAGTATACTTCTGTCCACGCTGTCGAACGCCTTTCTAAAATCGACAAAACATGCGTATAAGGAGCCTCGGGTCTCCTGTAATTTCAGACTGACGTCAGATGTTCATTTGGCTATTGGCTCTAAAGTTGACCTTTCGGGCAAGAAACCGTATTGTTCTGCTGGCAGTTTAGCCGAAACATTTGTGATTAGTTTATTATTTATTAGCTTTGCAAGGTATTTATATGCCGATTGTTGTAAGGCTATCCCTCTAAAATTATTGGGATCCGATTGGTCTCCCTTACCTTCGTACAAGGCCCGTACCGAGCTGTTCTTCCAATTGCTTGGTATGCTGCCTTCAATAAGACACCTGTTCCAGAGGATTTCCCATTCGAGTTGTAGGAGGTCGAAACTCTGCTTGATTTGTTCGTGTGAGATTAGGTTTGGTCCTGCCGCCTTACCATTTCTGGATCCCTTTACGACCATAGAGATGTCATCTGTTCAGAACAGGTCATCACACCAAGCCTCGTATGTGTTATCCGTATTTTGTTGTAGGGTTGGCTCCGTTTCTATGGTATATAGTTCCTTGAAGTGGGTTTGTTGCTCTTGGAGAGGAATTTGTGAGTCCGCGGATCGTGGATTCTTTCGGAATAGGCCCCATTGCAGATTTTGCCTCTCCAGTTTTTTGACTAACTCTTTTTCATAGTATGCGGTTCTTTTTCCTTTGATTAGTTTCATATATTTTTTCCTAAAATTAAAATATTCGGGATTATTGTTGTTGCATTGTACGCACCTTTGTTTTAGCTCCTTGCATTCTGCATCGAACCATGGTTTATGGAAACTCCTTGGTTTCTTTACTGTTGCTCCGTTAATAATTCCTTCTAGGTGGCTGTTGACCTTATTAATGTCCGCGCAGAAAACCAGGGTGCTCATTTCATGTTCCTTTTTGTACTTAAGTAGGATGTTCGTGTCTATCTTTCTCTGGTTCAATTTTTTCCTTTTTGGGCTTGAGGTGCAGTTAGGTGTATTAGCAAATATAAGCGCACATGTTTGTTATTCAGTTAATTCCAATGCACACTGATTGGATGTATCAGAAATAATAATAAACTAGCAATTATTTTCTACGTTAGGTTCAGTAAAATAGTACTCTCTTATACTTGACGAAAGTATGTATCAAGTGAACACTGCACAGGTGTTTATTTTTATTACATATATAAACATTTTTATCATATCAATAATTGTTCTAATCATTTTATGTTAAATCTTTATTCATCAATACGACAACCATAATATTACAACAAATCCATAACACATTAGTTACTTATAATGCATTGGTAAGTAGTTCATAATAGTATAGCAACAAAAACACCAAATACAATAACACAAATTGAAATTAGTTTTGGTTATGAACATGAATTTCAATCTTTTGAGAGGCCCCCAAATTGAACGTGGTTCCTTTCGTATACATTGCCAGGTTTTCCATCATTTTGCTGTTGTGGTTCCCGGACGTGAAGTTCCAGCTCTCACCTTTAAGCCCCTTTTAATTAAAAATTTACACATTTCAGCAATTTCGCGAAAACAAAATTGCATTAATAGATATTTGATACAAATATATTAATATAAAGCTGTTTCCTTTCTCCGGGACATGCTGTATACGTCTAATATACAACTAAAAGATATATTTGTAGTGGCGATAAAGATGACGGAATTCCAAAAAACTGGTATAAAATGGACCGTCTTGATGATCACAAACGGTACGAAGTTACACTTGGAATGGAGAATAATATGACTATTAATCGAATACATTTAGACATGGAACACACACTTATAATCCACAATGTATCTCAGGAAGACGGAGGAGAGTACTTCTGTAAAGGATTAGAAGATGAGGATGTTCAATATAAATATAACTTTTTTGTCGATGGTAACTATCAAAAGTGAATGTAACCAATAGTGGACTTAGGGGGTCTTCGAAATCCGTGATTCATTTGTTTACTCTTGAACTTGAACTAAAATAATTGGGGAAGCAGGAAAATGCACAAATGTGGGTTTACATGTTAAATTCCTTTGTACAACAAACCAATTCAACATCCGGTATACAACTTTCCACGGAAAACTATATTTAATCATCGTCACTATATTTAATCATTTTTATTTTTATTTAATCATCTGTTGTAATAAATACACTCGAAGAATATTCGTAATTATAAAGAACAATGAATAATATGAATATCTTAACAACGGCGTTGGTTAGTTTTTGCAATATTACTTAATGGTGACCTACCACTATGGGACACCATTACGTATAAATAATTTATTATTTTTTGTAGTCATTATAGATACCGATATACCTCCCGAAACAGGTAATTTAACGCTATGGAAAAAGTATCATGATGAGCAATATGTTCCCATTAATAAGTTGCTAAAGTCTGCCAAAGGTCCAGAGTATACGTTCCTAAGAGATAAGATGAAAGTAGAAGTTGAAATAGTTACTGAATGGGATACTGCTGGAGCCTGTGAAGTTTGTGGACGTCCAAAAGGAGATGGCCGGACCAGGAAAAAAGGACACTGCCGCTTAAAGATAATCCCAAAAACAGTATTAAACTATATCAGATTACTATAGTAGATTTTAACTTAGTTCGCAGTAATTGAATGGCTAAGTACATAAAGAGAAGTTCTCCTTCTTCTAGTAGATTTTAACTCAGTTCGCAGTAATTGAATGGCTAAGTACATAAAGAGAAGTTCTCCTTCTTCTAGTAAATTTTAACTTAGTTCGCAGTAATTGAATGGAAAAGTACATAAAGAGAAGTTCTGCTTCTTCTAGTACAATGCTTCAAGAGAAGTGCAAAATCGTTACTGTTAGGTAATTGGTTCAAAATATCTAGCCATCCATGTGGTTTATGACGAACATAATTTGGTTAATAGTAGATATATGATATCTCTTATTTTAACAAAAAAATCGAAATTATGGGGGCAAATATGTCTGAAGTCGCCTTTCTGCTCTTAGCAATTCAATTATTATTTAACCTCTTATTTCATAAATACACAAAATATATGCAAAATTTGCAATTATTCATATTGCTGCGGCATCATAGGTTTCAATTAAACCATCAGAAAGCACAAGTATACAAACACGGATTACTATTATTACTACTTTTCAAATATACCGATTTTATAATTACAGTTTTCGGAGTTAAATTTTTAATTTTGTCTTTTAGAATCAAACGATTCCAATAAATAATTATAATGAGAAGATGTTATTGAGAGCCAGTCATTTATCTTGTCGCTCAGTGACCTTATACAAACTGGTCCCAGGGATAATGAACAAAACCGAGGTTATACCAGATTTTGTGGAGATTGAAAAATGTGATGGAATATGTAATCCAGGTAAACACTCAAACATTCGTAATAACAATAATTTAAAAAAATTGCTACATGCTCACATGTTTAGCAATATTGTAATTTTTTTTAATTACTGTTTTAACAATGACATATATCATTATAATTCTTGTAATTAGTTGATTTCTGCAGGAAAACTTTGAAAAAATTTGAAACTTTTGAATTTGTGTTCATGTATTGTATTCATAATAACAATAATTTTAAAAAAATTGCTACATGCTCACATGTTTAGCAATATTGTATTTTTTTTAATTTCTTTTTTAACAATGACAGATATCATTATAAGTCCTATAATTAGTTGATTTCTGCAGGAAAACTTTGCAAAAATTTGAAACTTTTGAATTTTTGTACATGTATTGTTATAGCCAGCTCACATCTGTGAGGAATCCGTTCTGAATCTCTGCAAGACAAAGAAATGATACAGATTGGACAATATGCACAATACACACACATATATATATATATATATATATATATATATATATATATATATATATATAAACAATCTTTATTGGGCTATTGGCCCCATGAGATCTTTCCGCCTTATGCACCATAAAAAGTTGACAAATATCATATGCACGAAAAATAGTGAATATATGCACTATGTATTGAATTACTTTATTATGTTTTATTATTTTATTATGTTTGTCTTTTAATACCACAAGAATGACAAACAAATATACAGGGGCTCCAATATCAAAAGAAGAAAAATAAAGTGCTTCAAATTTTGAAAAGTTTGACACTAAATTTTGGACACTCTGTATAATGCATAGCAATAAAACTTGGTTAACACAACTGTCAGACCTTATTTAATGAGTACCTTGTATGATTTTACTATCAAGGCATATTTTCTTCTCTTATTAATTTTCTTAAACAATGGTGCAAAACTGATTTTTTTCAGTTTTTATTTTTTTGTGCTAAAATCACTGAACCAATTTTAATAAAATTTTATGGGTATGTAGTCATCTATAGAGGGCACGCAAATAAGCAACAAAAAATATACCTTGCAATTTAAAAATGTACATCATCATGACGTCACACATTTTTGGGACACATTGTATAATCAAAAATATATTCCTGAAATACGCCCTAGAATACAAGCAAAGCCTGCAAAATATCAAAATCCTAACTCAATTAGTAACTGAGCTCTAGAAGGCGGGAGGTGAAATGACGACCCTGTATAAATATACAGAGCGTCTCAAAATTGACGCTCGTGCTTTTGGAATTTGATTCAAGGGACTAAAACAAATTGAAAATTAAGAGTGGAAAATTTTCCGTTTCTCCTTTGTTATTGATAAATGAACTTAGTTATTGATAAATTAACATATCAACTTTTTAATAACTATTAATATTAAAAAACAAAATATTGTCCACATCTGTCAAACTAACTGTCAAATTTGACAGTTATGTCTCTTGATTTGACAAAATTAATAAAACAAAATCGTATTTTGAATAGTGGTCGAAAAAGTTATTGTTTACATTGTTATCAATAACTCCATAACGAGGGACAAACGGAAAATTGTCCACTCTTCATTTTCAATTTGTTTTAGCCCCCTGAAACAAATCCCAAAATTACGGGCGTCAATTTTGAGACACCCTGTATAACAGCACAAATAATATTTTAACACATACACATAGTCGTCGAAAAAGTTATTGTTTACATTTTTATCAATAGCTCCTTAATAAGGAACAAACGGAAAATTATCCACTCTTCATTTTCAATTTGTTTTAGCTCCCTGAACCAAATCCCAAAATTACGGGCGTCAATTTTGAGACACCCTGTATATATAAACAATCTTTATTGGGCTATTGACCCCATAAGGTGTTTCCGCCGCCTTATGCACAATAACCTGTGACAAATATGCATTATCATATTTTGGAAAAATAGTGAATATGTGCACTATAAAATGAAAAATAAGCAATATGTATTGAATTATTTTTTACGTAAATTACTTCAAAGATTGAGGAATATTTGTTGATTGTTAATTTAGTTTAATAATAAGTAGAAAACAATATAATATCTTCACTGATATGCATGTTGGAAGCTGTGATTTTTTCTTTTTTTATCGTTAGAATCTTTCGCATACTATCAGTGACAAAATCTTGTTTTAAAATAATTGATCGATTCAAGCAAAGATAAGAAGTGGGTGTTTATTAAATCTGGGTCTTTTTTAAGGGTCTTCATCTGAAAAATGTACTTACTATCTAAAATAGCAGCAGAATTATCTTCTATGATGGTTTAACAGAATAAAAATTGGTAGCATAAAAAACAGCTGCATTTACCAATTTTCCCCAACAAGTTATTGCAGGTTGTAGTGGTAATAGTAAATTAGAGTATAATCTTTTATATCTTATCTTATCTTAACATGTTGCGACGTGTGTCGAGGGCTATCAGTACATAGGCGGTGAAGCAACTGGATGTCGCTTTGGAAACAACGATGAGGGCGTGACTCTCGATGTCGGAGAGTGGGGTGGGTAAAAAAAAGAGCTCCACGTAATTTTAATTCGTCCGTTGTTCCCACATAAGGGTCTCCATAAATTAGTTAGTCGACGAGGGGGAATCGGCGCTGCTTAAAAACCACGAAAAGAGATGTATTCGCCGCCCCATAATAGCCTACACCAGGCATGGCAAACCTATGGCACACGTGCCAGAGGTGGTATGTGTGAAAATCTTACTGGTGTTGAAATTATGTTATGCGTACAAAAATATATGTTACATTAGCAATTTAAAAGGTTAATATTCTACGCCCTATATAGGCCAGTGTATGTAAACATTGGCTGAGTAAACATTTTTTATGATGTACGCATGAAGCGGAGAGTGTTTGATATTATAAGTAGTCACACTTCAGAATTGATTTGAAATAGACGTATTAAAACTCTGGCGTTTTATTTTTCCAAACCCATAATCCCAACAGGTTATGGGCCCAGGTTAACGCGAGTTAATGAAATTAACGGTAGTGAAAGGGGAAATTAATAATAATAAAATATTACGCCGTGATCTTAGACTAATAAAAAAAAGGAAAATAAAAATACTAACAGGAACATTATACAGTTTCAAGGTAAAAAAAATATAGTGTGTGGAAATATCGAGTAAAATAATTACTATCCGAACTGGAAGTGATTAAAGTAGTGGAAGAAGAAACTCCAGCTGAACCTGATGCAGAGTGGCAGAAACAGAACCAAACATCAAAAGGAATCATTATTGAATAGTTGGGCGATTGGTTTTTGAATTTTTCCAAGGATTCAAATACAGCAAAATAAATTTTTGCAAAACTAGATGCGATTTATGAACGCCGAAGTTTAGTCACTCAGCTAGCTCTGCGGAAACAACTTTTGAGCCTAAAATTTACAGGCGACACCACATTATTAAAACATTTTACTCGATTCAATGATACCATAAATCAGGGGTCTCCAAACATTTTAGCCCGAGGGCCACACTGACTCCTCCACTAACTCCCAAGGGCCAAGCCTTAGGTAGTTCATCATATCAACGTATTGTAGTTTTGAATTACCAGCAAATTTTCGTTCAGGAAGCCTACGGTTAGCTTTCGTGTGGCTCTTGAAATTGCAAAACGTGGAAAACCATTCACCGATGGAGAAATGATCAAAGAATGCATAATTGCAGCAGCCGAAGAAATGTGCCCTGAAAAGGTAAATTTATTAAAAACTGTCAGTATGTCAGCAAACACTGTGGCTCGAATGGTAGAAAACATCGCTGAAAATATATCCTCTCAACTGTTCGACAAAAATGGACATGTTGAGTGGTTTTCTTTGGCCTTGGATGAGTCAACGGATGCGTCAGATACTGCTCAGGTGTTGATTTATATTCGAGGAGTAGAAAAAAGCTATGAAGTGCATGAAGAACTTCTTGATATGTATAGTATTCATGGCACAACTACTGGTACAGATATATGTTTAAAGGAGTTAAAATGGCCTATCAACTGTTAATTTTATCAGATCTTTTGGGCTGAATCACCGACAATTCCGACAATTTATTGAAGAGATTGGAGAAAATGACTTACCTTATCATACTGCCGTACGTTGGTTTAGTTGTGGAAAAGTCCTTCAGCGCTTTTTTGAACTTCGAGCAGTGATCGAAAATTTTTTGAATGAAAAGCATCGCCCTCTTACTGAATTACAAAACAACGCATGGCTGTGGAAGTTAGGATTCTATGTTGATTTGACAAAACATGTGAACGAACTGAATTTGAGATTGCAAGGAGAAAACCCGCATCTTCCTGATTTATACACTAATATCAAATCATTCCGGAAGAAATTTAACCTGTTTCAAACACAACTACGAAGTAAATATTTTTCACATTTTAAAACATGTGAAATATTCAGCCACACCACTGAGACTGAGTTTCCTATCGATTTTGCAATCGAAACTTTAAGTGCTTTGAAAATAAATTTTGATACTCGTTTCTCGGACTTTGATGCCATTGCGAATAAAATTAAGATTTTTCAGAATCCTTTTGATACTGACATTGAAACCCTAGCCCCGGAACTTCAAATGGAAATGATTGAACCACAGTGCAGTGATATAATTAAGAACAAATATCAAAACTCATCTTTGTTGGAATTTTATAAGAGTCTTCCACTGACACAATTTGATAATTTGCATAAATTTGCTCGTGGGCTGTTTTCTGTTTTTGGTACTACTTATTTGTGTGAGAAGACCTTCTCCAAAATGAAGTACACAAAAAATGTTTACAGATCTAAATTAACTAATGAGCATCTTAAATCTCTTTTAATAATTGGTAAAATTAGTCCACAACTACAAACTATTGTCAGTGGAAAATCTCAATTACATAAATCTCATTAGTATTTCATGTCATTATGCTTGTTATAAGTTATGTTTTTATTTAAAATGTATAAAATATTAGTTGGATTCATTTACATAATTTGTTAGTTATTATATACTGAAGTTTAATTTTCTGCATATTATACTTGTCTTTACTCATTACAATTCTGTGTTTCTTTATCCAACTTATCACAAAAACAATAACAATAAGCCTACAACAATGTTATGAGTAGTTAGCCCATAACCATATCAATGTAGATGTCATATTAATAATTATTCAACATAAAATTAGAATACTTCAGTAAACTAAATTTAATTTGCTATAAAAAATATGTTCTCTAAAAGGAGTTTTCAAGTATGCTAGGTCTCCGCGGACCGGACAAAATCTGTACGCGGGCCGGATGTGGCTCTCGGGCCGTAGTTTGGAGACCCCTGCCATAAATGATTTAATTGCTGCGGGTGCAAAGTTTGATGAAATGGAAAAAGTATCACACGTGTTAATTACACTTCCGACTGCATATGATGGTGTTACAACTGCGTTAGAAACACTAAGTAAGGATAACTTAAATGTAGCCTTTGTAAAAGCAAGATTATTGGATCACGAAACAAAATTATTGCAAGAAAATTCTTCAACAAATTTAAAAGCTCTAATTGTTTCATATGAACGCAACGAAGGAACTTTCAAAACAAAACTACATAAACCAAACTGGAAGAAATATCAAACTGCGAAGAAAAACAAAAGGTTTAACAACAATAAACCAAAGTTCTCAAATAGAAGATGTGATCATTGTGGAAGAAACAATCACTTCACGCAAGATTGTTTTTATTAAAAAAAAACGGGGAACAAAGGCAGTAAAATGCAAACAATTATTAATTCACAACAAACTACAAGTTCACAACCAAACAACTCACAAGGATTTGCGTTTATGTTTGGTCATCATTAAAGCACGGACAAATATGCACGAAAAAAGACGAAAATATGCGCATACATATTCACGCAAAATTTAAAAAACATGCACCAACATTTCAAATATATGCCAATATATGCAAATATATTTAATTAAAATCACATTTAAAAATTAAAAATGCTTTATTTATATTACAGATATATACCGGGTGATTCACGTTTTATTACCAGGCCAAAAATGGCGACTCCTAATTGAAATAAAAAATCCAAGGTGTTCGGTTATTGATGCATTCTGTCTGATGCGGGAACTAATGCGAGGTGCGTGTTCTGCTCAAGGTCAAGAATGCGAATGTGTCCGTGTACCAGGGCCATCCTTTGAGGGTTGCGTAGACGTATGTGGCACTCTATACTGTTGTTGTTGGTATTATTGTGTGTGGTGTTCGATTATTGATGCATCATTCTGTCTGATGTGGGAACTAATGCGAGGTGCGTGTTCTGCTCAAGGTCAAGAATGCGAATGTATCCGTGTACCAGGGCCATCCTTTGAGGGTTGCGTAGACGTATGTGGCACTCTATACTGTTGTTGTTGGTATTATTGTGTGTGGTCTTCGATTATTGATGCATCATTCTGTCTGATGCGGGAAGTAATGCGAGGTGCGTGTTCTGCTCAAGGTCAAGAATGCGAATGTGTCCATGTACCTGGGCCGTCCTTTGAGGGTTGCGTAGACGTATGTGGCACTCTATACTGTTGTTGTTGGTATTATTGTGTGTGGTGTTCGATTATTGATGCATCATTCTGTCTGATGCACGTACTAATACGAGGTGCATGTTCTGCTCAAGGTCAAGAATGCGAATGTGTCCATGTACCTGGGCCGTCCTTTGAGGGTTGCGTAGACGTATGTGGCACTCTATACTGTTGTTGTTGGTATTATTGTATGTGGTGTTCGATTATTGATGCATCATTCTGTCTGATGCGGGAACTAATGCGAGGTGCGTGTTCTGCTCAAGGTCAAGAATGCGAATGTGTCCGTGTACCAGGGCCATCCTTTGAGGGTTGCGTAGACGTATGTGGCACTCTATACTGTTGTTGTTGGTATTATTGTGTGTGGTGTTCGATTATTGATGCATCATTCTGTCTGATGCGGGAAGTAATGCGAGGTGCGTGTTCTGCTCAAGGTCAAGAATGGGAATGTGTCCATGTACCTGGGCCGTCCTTTGAGGGTTGCGTAGACGTATGTGGCACTCTATACTCTTGTTGTTGGTATTATTGTGTGTGGTGTTCGATTATTGATGCATCATTCTGTCTGATGCGGGAAGTAATGCGAGGTGCGTGTTCTGCTCAAGGTCAAGAATGCGAATGTGTCCATGTACCTGGGCCGTCCTTTGAGGGTTGCGTAGACGTATGTGGCACTCTATACTGTTGTTGTTGGTATTATTGTGTGTGGTGTTCGATTATTGATGCATCATTCTGTCTGATGTGGGAACTAATGCGAGGTGCGTGTTCTGCTCAAGGTCAAGAATGCGAATGTGTCCGTGTACCAGGGCCATCCTTTGAGGGTTGCGTAGACGTATGTGGCACTCTATACTGTTGTTGTTGGTATTATTGTGTGTGGTGTTCGATTATTGATGCATCATTTTGTCTGATGGGGGAAGTAATGCGAGGTGCGTGTTCTGCTCAAGGTCAAGAATGGGAATGTGTCCATGTACCTGGGCCGTCCTTTGAGGGTTGCGTAGACGTATGTGGCACTCTATACTCTTGTTGTTGGTATTATTGTGTGTGGTGTTCGATTATTGATGCATCATTCTGTCTGATGCGGGAACTAATGCGAGGTGCGTGTTCTGCTCAAGGTCAAGAATGCGAATGTGTCCATGTACCTGGGCCGTCCTTTGAGGGTTGCGTAGACGTATGTGGCACTCTATACTGTTGTTGTTGGTATTATTGTGTGTGGTGTTCGATTATTGATGCATCATTCTGTCTGATGTGGGAACTAATGCGAAGTGCGTGTTCTGCTCAGAGTCAAGAATGCGAATGTGTCCGTGTACCAGGGCCATCCTTTGAGGGTTGCGTAGACGTATGTGGCACTCTATACTGTTGTTGTTGGTATTATTGTGTGTGGTCTTCGATTATTGATGCATCATTCTGTCTGATGCGGGAAGTAATGCGAGGTGCGTGTTCTGCTCAAGGTCAAGAATGCGAATGTGTCCATGTACCTGGGCCGTCCTTTGAGGGTTGCGTAGACGTATGTGGCACTCTATACTGTTGTTGTTGGTATTATTGTGTGTGGTGTTCGATTATTGATGCATCATTCTGTCTGATGCGGGAACTAATGCGAGGTGCGTGTTCTGCTCAAGGTCAAGAATGCGAATGTGTCCATGTACCTGGGCCGTCCTTTGAGGGTTGCGTAGACGTATGTGGCACTCTATACTGTTGTTGTTGGTATTATTGTGTGTGGTGTTCGATTATTGATGCATCATTCTGTCTGATGCGGGAAGTAATGCGAGGTGCGTGTTCTGCTCAAGGTCAAGAATGCGAATGTGTCCATGTACCTGGGCCGTCCTTTGAGGGTTGCGTAGACGTATGTGGCACTCTATACTCTTGTTGTTGGTATTATTGTGTGTGGTGTTCGATTATTGATGCATCATTCTGTCTGATGCGGGAACTAATGCGAGGTGCGTGTTCTGCTCAAGGTCAAGAATGCGAATGTGTCCGTGTACCAGGGCCATCCTTTGAGGGTTGCGTAGACGTATGTGGCACTCTATACTGTTGTTGTTGGTATTATTGTGTGTGGTGTTCGATTATTGATGCATCATTCTGTCTGATGCGGGAAGTAATGCGAGGTGCGTGTTCTGCTCAAGGTCAAGAATGCGAATGTGTCCATGTACCTGGGCCGTCCTTTGAGGGTTGCGTAGACGTATGTGGCACTCTATACTCTTGTTGTTGGTATTATTGTGTGTGGTGTTCGATTATTGATGCATCATTCTGTCTGATGCGGGAAGTAATGCGAGGTGCGTGTTCTGCTCAAGGTCAAGAATGCGAATGTGTCCATGTACCTGGGCCGTCCTTTGAGGGTTGCGTAGACGTATGTGGCACTCTATACTGTTGTTGTTGGTATTATTGTGTGTGGTGTTCGATTATTGATGCATCATTCTGTCTGATGTGGGAACTAATGCGAGGTGCGTGTTCTGCTCAAGGTCAAGAATGCGAATGTGTCCGTGTACCAGGGCCATCCTTTGAGGGTTGCGTAGACGTATGTGGCACTCTATACTGTTGTTGTTGGTATTATTGTGTGTGGTGTTCGATTATTGATGCATCATTTTGTCTGATGGGGGAAGTAATGCGAGGTGCGTGTTCTGCTCAAGGTCAAGAATGGGAATGTGTCCATGTACCTGGGCCGTCCTTTGAGGGTTGCGTAGACGTATGTGGCACTCTATACTCTTGTTGTTGGTATTATTGTGTGTGGTGTTCGATTATTGATGCATCATTCTGTCTGATGCGGGAACTAATGCGAGGTGCGTGTTCTGCTCAAGGTCAAGAATGCGAATGTGTCCATGTACCTGGGCCGTCCTTTGAGGGTTGCGTAGACGTATGTGGCACTCTATACTGTTGTTGTTGGTATTATTGTGTGTGGTGTTCGATTATTGATGCATCATTCTGTCTGATGTGGGAACTAATGCGAAGTGCGTGTTCTGCTCAGAGTCAAGAATGCGAATGTGTCCGTGTACCAGGGCCATCCTTTGAGGGTTGCGTAGACGTATGTGGCACTCTATACTGTTGTTGTTGGTATTATTGTGTGTGGTCTTCGATTATTGATGCATCATTCTGTCTGATGCGGGAAGTAATGCGAGGTGCGTGTTCTGCTCAAGGTCAAGAATGCGAATGTGTCCATGTACCTGGGCCGTCCTTTGAGGGTTGCGTAGACGTATGTGGCACTCTATACTGTTGTTGTTGGTATTATTGTGTGTGGTGTTCGATTATTGATGCATCATTCTGTCTGATGCGGGAACTAATGCGAGGTGCGTGTTCTGCTCAAGGTCAAGAATGCGAATGTGTCCATGTACCTGGGCCGTCCTTTGAGGGTTGCGTAGACGTATGTGGCACTCTATACTGTTGTTGTTGGTATTATTGTGTGTGGTGTTCGATTATTGATGCATCATTCTGTCTGATGCGGGAAGTAATGCGAGGTGCGTGTTCTGCTCAAGGTCAAGAATGCGAATGTGTCCATGTACCTGGGCCGTCCTTTGAGGGTTGCGTAGACGTATGTGGCACTCTATACTCTTGTTGTTGGTATTATTGTGTGTGGTGTTCGATTATTGATGCATCATTCTGTCTGATGCGGGAACTAATGCGAGGTGCGTGTTCTGCTCAAGGTCAAGAATGCGAATGTGTCCGTGTACCAGGGCCATCCTTTGAGGGTTGCGTAGACGTATGTGGCACTCTATACTGTTGTTGTTGGTATTATTGTGTGTGGTGTTCGATTATTGATGCATCATTCTGTCTGATGCGGGAAGTAATGCGAGGTGCGTGTTCTGCTCAAGGTCAAGAATGCGAATGTGTCCATGTACCTGGGCCGTCCTTTGAGGGTTGCGTAGACGTATGTGGCACTCTATACTCTTGTTGTTGGTATTATTGTGTGTGGTGTTCGATTATTGATGCATCATTCTGTCTGATGCGGGAACTAATGCGAGGTGCGTGTTCTGCTCAAGGTCAAGAATGCGAATGTGTCCATGTACCTGGGCCGTCCTTTGAGGGTTGCGTAGACGTATGTGGCACTCTATACTCTTGTTGTTGGTATTATTGTGAGTGGTGTTCGATTATTGATGCATCATTCTGTCTGATGCGGGAACTAATGCGAGGTGCGTGTTCTGCTCAAGGTCAAGAATGCGAATGTGTCCGTGTACCAGGGCCATCCTTTGAGGGTTGCGTAGACGTATGTGGCACTCTATACTGTTGTTGTTGGTATTATTGTGTGTGGTGTTCGATTATTGATGCATCATTCTGTCTGATGCGGGAACTAATGCGAGGTGCGTGTTCTGCTCAAGGTCAAGAATGCGAATGTGTCCGTGCACCAGGGCCATCCTTTGAGGGTTGCGTAGACGTATGTGGCACTCTATACTGTTGTTGTTGCTATTATTGTGTGTGGTGTTCGATTATTGATGCATCATTCTGTCTGATGCGGGAAGTAATGCGAGGTGCGTGTTCTGCTCAAGGTCAAGAATGCGAATGTGTCCATGTACCTGGGCCGTCCTTTGAGGGTTGCGTAGACGTATGTGGCACTCTATACTCTTGTTGTTGGTATTATTGTGTGTGGTGTTCGATTATTGATGCATCATTCTGTCTGATGCGGGAACTAATGCGAGGTGCGTGTTCTGCTCAAGGTCAAGAATGCGAATGTGTCCATGTACCTGGGCCGTCCTTTGAGGGTTGCGTAGACGTATGTGGCACTCTATACTGTTGTTGTTGGTATTATTGTGAGTGGTGTTCGATTATTGATGCATCATTCTGTCTGATGCGGGAACTAATGCGAGGTGCGTGTTCTGCTCAAGGTCAAGAATGCGAATGTGTCCGTGTACCAGGGCCATCCTTTGAGGGTTGCGTAGACGTATGTGGCACTCTATACTGTTGTTGTTGGTATTATTGTGTGTGGTGTTCGATTATTGATGCATCATTCTGTCTGATGCGGGAACTAATGCGAGGTGCGTGTTCTGCTCAAGGTCAAGAATGCGAATGTGTCCATGTACCTGGGCCGTCCTTTGAGGGTTGCGTAGACGTATGTGGCACTCTATACTGTTGTTGTTGGTATTATTGTGTGTGGTGTTCGATTATTGATGCATCATTCTGTCTGATGCACGTACTAATACGAGGTGCATGTTCTGCTCAAGGTCAAGAATGCGAATATGTCCATGTACCTGGGTCGTCCTTTGAGGGTTGCGTAGACGTATGTGGCACTCTATACTGTTGTTGTTGGTATTATTGTGTGTGGTGTTCGATTATTTATGCATCATTCTGTCTGATGCGGGAAGTAATGCGAGGTGCGTGTTCTGCTCAAGGTCAAGAATGCAAATGTGTCCATGTACCTGGGCCGTCCTTTGAGGGTTGCGTAGACGTATGTGGCACTCTATACTGTTGTTGTTGGTATTATTGTGTGTGGTGTTCGATTATTGATGCATCATTCTGTCTGATGCACGTACTAATACGAGGTGCATGTTCTGCTCAAGGTCAAGAATGCGAATATGTCCATGTACCTGGGCCGTCCTTTGAGGGTTGCGTAGACGTATGTGGCACTCTATACTGTTGTTATTGGTATTATTGTGTGTGGTGTTCGATTATTGATGCATCATTCTGTCTGATGCGGGAACTAATGCGAGGTGCGTGTTCTGCTCAAGGTCAAGAATGCGAATGTGTCCATGTACCTGGGCCGTCCTTTGAGGGTTGCGTAGACGTATGTGGCACTCTATACTGTTGTTGTTGGTATTATTGTGTGTGGTGTTCGATTATTGATGCATCATTCTGTCTGATGCGGGAACTAATGCGAGGTGCGTGTTCTGCTCAAGGTCAAGAATGCGAATGTGTCCATGTACCTGGGCCGTCCTTTGAGGGTTGCGTAGACGTATGTGGCACTCTATACTGTTGTTGTTGGTATTATTGTGTGTGGTGTTCGATTATTGATGCATCATTCTGTCTGATGCGGGAAGTAATGCGAGGTGCGTGTTCTGCTCAAGGTCAAGAATGCGAATGTGTCCATGTACCTGGGCCGTCCTTTGAGGGTTGCGTAGACGTATGTGGCACTCTATACTCTTGTTGTTGGTATTATTGTGTGTGGTGTTCGATTATTGATGCATCATTCTGTCTGATGCGGGAACTAATGCGAGGTGCGTGTTCTGCTCAAGGTCAAGAATGCGAATGTGTCCATGTACCTGGGCCGTCCTTTGAGGGTTGCGTAGACGTATGTGGCACTCTATACTCTTGTTGTTGGTATTATTGTGAGTGGTGTTCGATTATTGATGCATAATTCTGTCTGATGCGGGAACTAATGCGAGGTGCGTGTTCTGCTCAAGGTCAAGAATGCGAATGTGTCCGTGTACCAGGGCCATCCTTTGAGGGTTGCGTAGACGTATGTGGCACTCTATACTGTTGTTGTTGGTATTATTGTGTGTGGTGTTCGATTATTGATGCATCATTCTGTCTGATGCGGGAACTAATGCGAGGTGCGTGTTCTGCTCAAGGTCAAGAATGCGAATGTGTCCGTGCACCAGGGCCATCCTTTGAGGGTTGCGTAGACGTATGTGGCACTCTATACTGTTGTTGTTGCTATTATTGTGTGTGGTGTTCGATTATTGATGCATCATTCTGTCTGATGCGGGAAGTAATGCGAGGTGCGTGTTCTGCTCAAGGTCAAGAATGCGAATGTGTCCATGTACCTGGGCCGTCCTTTGAGGGTTGCGTAGACGTATGTGGCACTCTATACTCTTGTTGTTGGTATTATTGTGTGTGGTGTTCGATTATTGATGCATCATTCTGTCTGATGCGGGAACTAATGCGAGGTGCGTGTTCTGCTCAAGGTCAAGAATGCGAATGTGTCCATGTACCTGGGCCGTCCTTTGAGGGTTGCGTAGACGTATGTGGCACTCTATACTGTTGTTGTTGGTATTATTGTGAGTGGTGTTCGATTATTGATGCATCATTCTGTCTGATGCGGGAACTAATGCGAGGTGCGTGTTCTGCTCAAGGTCAAGAATGCGAATGTGTCCGTGTACCAGGGCCATCCTTTGAGGGTTGCGTAGACGTATGTGGCACTCTATACTGTTGTTGTTGGTATTATTGTGTGTGGTGTTCGATTATTGATGCATCATTCTGTCTGATGCGGGAACTAATGCGAGGTGCGTGTTCTGCTCAAGGTCAAGAATGCGAATGTGTCCATGTACCTGGGCCGTCCTTTGAGGGTTGCGTAGACGTATGTGGCACTCTATACTGTTGTTGTTGGTATTATTGTGTGTGGTGTTCGATTATTGATGCATCATTCTGTCTGATGCACGTACTAATACGAGGTGCATGTTCTGCTCAAGGTCAAGAATGCGAATATGTCCATGTACCTGGGTCGTCCTTTGAGGGTTGCGTAGACGTATGTGGCACTCTATACTGTTGTTGTTGGTATTATTGTGTGTGGTGTTCGATTATTTATGCATCATTCTGTCTGATGCGGGAAGTAATGCGAGGTGCGTGTTCTGCTCAAGGTCAAGAATGCAAATGTGTCCATGTACCTGGGCCGTCCTTTGAGGGTTGCGTAGACGTATGTGGCACTCTATACTGTTGTTGTTGGTATTATTGTGTGTGGTGTTCGATTATTGATGCATCATTCTGTCTGATGCACGTACTAATACGAGGTGCATGTTCTGCTCAAGGTCAAGAATGCGAATATGTCCATGTACCTGGGCCGTCCTTTGAGGGTTGCGTAGACGTATGTGGCACTCTATACTGTTGTTATTGGTATTATTGTGTGTGGTGTTCGATTATTGATGCATCATTCTGTCTGATGCGGGAACTAATGCGAGGTGCGTGTTCTGCTCAAGGTCAAGAATGCGAATGTGTCCATGTACCTGGGCCGTCCTTTGAGGGTTGCGTAGACGTATGTGGCACTCTATACTGTTGTTGTTGGTATTATTGTGTGTGGTGTTCGATTATTGATGCATCATTCTGTCTGATGCGGGAACTAATGCGAGGTGCGTGTTCTGCTCAAGGTCAAGAATGCGAATGTGTCCATGTACCTGGGCCGTCCTTTGAGGGTTGCGTAGACGTATGTGGCACTCTATACTGTTGTTGTTGGTATTATTGTGTGTGGTGTTCGATTATTGATGCATCATTCTGTCTGATGCACGTACTAATACGAGGTGCATGTTCTGCTCAAGGTCAAGAATGCGAATGTGTCCATGTACCTGGGCCGTCCTTTGAGGGTTGCGTAGACGTATGTGGCACTCTATACTGTTGTTGTTGGTATTATTGTATGTGGTGTTCGATTATTGATGCATCATTCTGTCTGATGCGGGAACTAATGCGAGGTGCGTGTTCTGCTCAAGGTCAAGAATGCGAATGTGTCCGTGTACCAGGGCCATCCTTTGAGGGTTGCGTAGACGTATGTGGCACTCTATACTGTTGTTGTTGGTATTATTGTGTGTGGTGTTCGATTATTGATGCATCATTCTGTCTGATGCGGGAAGTAATGCGAGGTGCGTGTTCTGCTCAAGGTCAAGAATGGGAATGTATCCATGTACCTGGGCCGTCCTTTGAGGGTTGCGTAGACGTATGTGGCACTCTATACTCTTGTTGTTGGTATTATTGTGTGTGGTGTTCGATTATTGATGCATCATTCTGTCTGATGCGGGAAGTAATGCGAGGTGCGTGTTCTGCTCAAGGTCAAGAATGCGAATGTGTCCATGTACCTGGGCCGTCCTTTGAGGGTTGCGTAGACGTATGTGGCACTCTATACTGTTGTTGTTGGTATTATTGTGTGTGGTGTTCGATTATTGATGCATCATTCTGTCTGATGTGGGAACTAATGCGAGGTGCGTGTTCTGCTCAAGGTCAAGAATGCGAATGTGTCCGTGTACCAGGGCCATCCTTTGAGGGTTGCGTAGACGTATGTGGCACTCTATACTGTTGTTGTTGGTATTATTGTGTGTGGTGTTCGATTATTGATGCATCATTTTGTCTGATGGGGGAAGTAATGCGAGGTGCGTGTTCTGCTCAAGGTCAAGAATGGGAATGTGTCCATGTACCTGGGCCGTCCTTTGAGGGTTGCGTAGACGTATGTGGCACTCTATACTCTTGTTGTTGGTATTATTGTGTGTGGTGTTCGATTATTGATGCATCATTCTGTCTGATGCAGGAACTAATGCGAGGTGCGTGTTCTGCTCAAGGTCAAGAATGCGAATGTGTCCGTGTACCAGGGCCATCCTTTGAGGGTTGCGTAGACGTATGTGGCACTCTATACTGTTGTTGTTGGTATTATTGTGTGTGGTCTTCGATTATTGATGCATCATTCTGTCTGATGCGGGAAGTAATGCGAGGTGCGTGTTCTGCTCAAGGTCAAGAATGCGAATGTGTCCGTGTACCAGGGCCATCCTTTGAGGGTTGCGTAGACGTATGTGGCACTCTATACTGTTGTTGTTGGTATTATTGTGTGTGGTCTTCGATTATTGATGCATCATTCTGTCTGATGCGGGAAGTAATGCGAGGTGCGTGTTCTGCTCAAGGTCAAGAATGCGAATGTGTCCATGTACCTGGGCCGTCCTTTGAGGGTTGCGTAGACGTATGTGGCACTCTATACTGTTGTTGTTGGTATTATTGTGTGTGGTGTTCGATTATTGATGCATCATTCTGTCTGATGCGGGAACTAATGCGAGGTGCGTGTTCTGCTCAAGGTCAAGAATGCGAATGTGTCCATGTACCTGGGCCGTCCTTTGAGGGTTGCGTAGACGTATGTGGCACTCTATACTGTTGTTGTTGGTATTATTGTGTGTGGTGTTCGATTATTGATGCATCATTCTGTCTGATGCACGTACTAATACGAGGTGCATGTTCTGCTCAAGGTCAAGAATGCGAATATGTCCATGTACCTGGGCCGTCCTTTGAGGGTTGCGTAGACGTATGTGGCACTCTATACTGTTGTTGTTGGTATTATTGTGTGTGGTGTTCGATTATTGATGCATCATTCTGTCTGATGCGGGAACTAATGCGAGGTGCGTGTTCTGCTCAAGGTCAAGAATGCGAATGTGTCCGTGTACCAGGGCCATCCTTTGAGGGTTGCGTAGACGTATGTGGCACTCTATACTGTTGTTGTTGGTATTATTGTGTGTGGTGTTCGATTATTGATGCATCATTCTGTCTGATGCGGGAAGTAATGCGAGGTGCGTGTTCTGCTCAAGGTCAAGAATGCGAATGTGTCCATGTACCTGGGCCGTCCTTTGAGGGTTGCGTAGACGTATGTGGCACTCTATACTCTTGTTGTTGGTATTATTGTGTGTGGTGTTCGATTATTGATGCATCATTCTGTCTGATGCGGGAACTAATGCGAGGTGCGTGTTCTGCTCAAGGTCAAGAATGCGAATGTGTCCATGTACCTGGGCCGTCCTTTGAGGGTTGCGTAGACGTATGTGTCACTCTATACTCTTGTTGTTGGTATTATTGTGAGTGGTGTTCGATTATTGATGCATCATTCTGTCTGATGCGGGAACTAATGCGAGGTGCGTGTTCTGCTCAAGGTCAAGAATGCGAATGTGTCCGTGTACCAGGGCCATCCTTTGAGGGTTGCGTAGACGTATGTGGCACTCTATACTGTTGTTGTTGGTATTATTGTGTGTGGTGTTCGATTATTGATGCATCATTCTGTCTGATGCGGGAACTAATGCGAGGTGCGTGTTCTGCTCAAGGTCAAGAATGCGAATGTGTCCGTGTACCAGGGCCATCCTTTGAGGGTTGCGTAGACGTATGTGGCACTCTATACTGTTGTTGTTGCTATTATTGTGTGTGGTGTTCGATTATTGATGCATCATTCTGTCTGATGCGGGAAGTAATGCGAGGTGCGTGTTCTGCTCAAGGTCAAGAATGCGAATGTGTCCATGTACCTGGGCCGTCCTTTGAGGGTTGCGTAGACGTATGTGGCACTCTATACTCTTGTTGTTGGTATTATTGTGTGTGGTGTTCGATTATTGATGCATCATTCTGTCTGATGCGGGAAGTAATGCGAGGTGCGTGTTCTGCTCAAGGTCAAGAATGCGAATGTGTCCATGTACCTGGGCCGTCCTTTGAGGGTTGCGTAGACGTATGTGGCACTCTATACTCTTGTTGTTGGTATTATTGTGTGTGGTGTTCGATTATTGATGCATCATTCTGTCTGATGCGGGAAGTAATGCGAGGTGCGTGTTCTGCTCAAGGTCAAGAATGCGAATGTGTCCATGTACCTGGGCCGTCCTTTGAGGGTTGCGTAGACGTATGTGGCACTCTATACTCTTGTTGTTGGTATTATTGTGTGTGGTGTTCGATTATTGATGCATCATTCTGTCTGATGCGGGAAGTAATGCGAGGTGCGTGTTCTGCTCAAGGTCAAGAATGCGAATGTGTCCATGTACCTGGGCCGTCCTTTGAGGGTTGCGTAGACGTATGTGGCACTCTATACTGTTGTTGTTGGTATTATTGTGAGTGGTGTTCGATTATTGATGCATCATTCTGTCTGATGCGGGAACTAATGCGAGGTGCGTGTTCTGCTCAAGGTCAAGAATGCGAATGTGTCCGTGTACCAGGGCCATCCTTTGAGGGTTGCGTAGACGTATGTGGCACTCTATACTGTTGTTGTTGGTATTATTGTGTGTGGTGTTCGATTATTGATGCATCATTCTGTCTGATGCGGGAACTAATGCGAGGTGCGTGTTCTGCTCAAGGTCAAGAATGCGAATGTGTCCATGTACCTGGGCCGTCCTTTGAGGGTTGCGTAGACGTATGTGGCACTCTATACTGTTGTTGTTGGTATTATTGTGTGTGGTGTTCGATTATTGATGCATCATTCTGTCTGATGCACGTACTAATACGAGGTGCATGTTCTGCTCAAGGTCAAGAATGCGAATATGTCCATGTACCTGGGCCGTCCTTTGAGGGTTGCGTAGACGTATGTGGCACTCTATACTGTTGTTGTTGGTATTATTGTGTGTGGTGTTCGATTATTTATGCATCATTCTGTCTGATGCGGGAAGTAATGCGAGGTGCGTGTTCTGCTCAAGGTCAAGAATGCGAATGTGTCCATGTACCTGGGCCGTCCTTTGAGGGTTGCGTAGACGTATGTGGCACTCTATACTGTTGTTGTTGGTATTATTGTGTGTGGTGTTCGATTATTGATGCATCATTCTGTCTGATGCACGTACTAATACGAGGTGCATGTTCTGCTCAAGGTCAAGAATGCGAATATGTCCATGTACCTGGGCCGTCCTTTGAGGGTTGCGTAGACGTATGTGGCACTCTATACTGTTGTTATTGGTATTATTGTGTGTGGTGTTCGATTATTGATGCATCATTCTGTCTGATGCGGGAACTAATGCGAGGTGCGTGTTCTGCTCAAGGTCAAGAATGCGAATGTGTCCATGTACCTGGGCCGTCCTTTGAGGGTTGCGTAGACGTATGTGGCACTCTATACTGTTGTTGTTGGTATTATTGTGTGTGGTGTTCGATTATTGATGCATCATTCTGTCTGATGCACGTACTAATACGAGGTGCATGTTCTGCTCAAGGTCAAGAATGCGAATATGTCCATGTACCTGGGCCGTCCTTTGAGGGTTGCGTAGACGTATGTGGCACTCTATACTGTTGTTGTTGGTATTATTGTGTGTGGTGTTCGATTATTGATGCATCATTCTGTCTGATGCGGGAAGTAATGCGAGGTGCGTGTTCTGCTCAAGGTCAAGAATGCGAATGTGTCCATGTACCTGGGCCGTCCTTTGAGGGTTGCGTAGACGTATGTGGCACTCTATACTCTTGTTGTTGGTATTATTGTGAGTGGTGTTCGATTATTGATGCATCATTCTGTCTGATGCGGGAACTAATGCGAGGTGCGTGTTCTGCTCAAGGTCAAGAATGCGAATGTGTCCATTTACCTGGGCCGTCCTTTGAGGGTTGCGTAGACGTATGTGGCACTCTATACTGTTGTTGTTGGTATTATTGTGTGTGGTGTTCGATTATTGATGCATCATTCTGTCTGATGCAGGTACTAATACGAGGTGCATGTTCTGCTCAAGGTCAAGAATGCGAATGTGTCCGTGTACCTGGGCCGTCCTTCGAGGGTTGCGTACACGTAGGTGGTACTCCATACTGTTGTTGTTGGTATTATTGTGTGTGGTGTTCGATTATTGATGCATCATTCTGTCTGATGCGGGAACTAATGCGAGGTGCGTGTTCTGCTCAAGGTCAAGAATGCGAATGTGTCCATGTACCTGGGATGTCCTTTGAGGGTTGCGTAGACGTATGTGGCACTCTATACTGTTGTTGTTGGTATTATTGTGTGTGGTGTTCGATTATTGATGCATCATTCTGTCTGATGCGGGAACTAATGCGAGGTGCGTGTTCTGCTCAAGGTCAAGAATGCGAATGTGTCCGTGTACCAGGGCCATCCTTTGAGGGTTGCGTAGACGTATGTGGCACTCTATACTGTTGTTGTTGGTATTATTGTGTGAGGTGTTCGATTATTGATGCATCATTCTGTCTGATGCGGGAACTAATGCGAGGTGCGTGTTCTGCTCATGGTCAAGAATGCGAATGTGTCCGTGTACCAGGGCCATCCTTTGAGGGTTGCGTAGACGTATGAGGCACTCTATACTGTTGTTGTTGGTATTATTGTGTGTGGTGTTCGATTATTGATGCATCATTCTGTCTGATGCGGGAAGTAATGCGAGGTGCGTGTTCTGCTCAAGGTCAAGAATGCGAATGTGTCCATGTACCTGGGCCGTCCTTTGAGGGTTGCGTAGACGTATGTGGCACTCTATACTGTTGTTGTTGGTATTATTGTGTGTGGTGTTCGATTATTGATGCATCATTCTGTCTGATGCGGGAACTAATGCGAGGTGCGTGTTCTGCTCATCGTCAAGAATGCGAATGTGTCCGTGTACCAGGGCCATCCTTTGAGGGTTGCGTAGACGTATGTGGCACTGTATACTGTTGTTGTTGGTATTATTGTGTGCGGTGTTCGATTATTGATGCATCATTCTGTCTGATGCGGGAACTAATGCGAGGTGCGTTTTTCTGCTTTCCAAGAGGCCCTTTGGTCTTTAACACTTTCCCGGGCGGCAGCGCGCCAGGGCTTCTTGCGGAGGGGTTAAGTATCGGCTCTGGCTGATCATAAACCCTCTCTGAAACGGAGGTAGTCAGCTATTACGAGAGAGTCAGGTATATACAGTGCTGCCGTTGGGAAAGTATTAGGATCGATGGGTCAACACTGGTGAGTTGTATGCGCGGGTTTCATTTGCTCCTGCAAAGGTCAAGAATGTGCATGTGTTTGTATACTTGGGCCTCCTTCGAGGGTTGCGTACACGTAGGTGGTACTCCATACTGTTGTTGTTGGTATTATTGTGTGTGGTGTTCGATTATTGATGTATCATTCTGTCTGATGCGGGAACTAATGCGAGGTGCGTGTTCTGCTCAAGGTCAAGAATGCGAATGTGTCCGTGTACCAGGGCCATCCTTTGAGGGTTGCGTAGACGTATGTGGCACTCTATACTGTTGTTGTTGGTATTATTGTGTGTGGTGTTCGATTTTTGATGCATCATTCTGTCTGATGCGGGAAGTAATGCGAGGTGCGTGTTCTGCTCAAGGTCAAGAATGCGAATGTGTCCATGTACCTGGGCCGTTCTTTGAGGGTTGCATAGACGTATGTGGCACTCTATACTGTTGTTGTTGGTATTATTGTGTGTGGTGTTCGATTATTGATGCATCATTCTGTCTGATGCGGGAACTAATGCGAGGTGCGTGTTCTGCTCAAGGTCAAGAATGCGAATGTGTCCATGTACCTGGGCCGTCCTTTGAGGGTTGCGTAGACGTATGTGGCACTCTATACTGTTGTTGTTGGTATTATTGTGTGTGGTGTTCGATTTTTGATGCATCATTCTGTCTGATGCGGGAAGTAATGCGAGGTGCGTGTTCTGCTCAAGGTCAAGAATGCGAATGTGTCCATGTACCTGGGCCGTCCTTTGAGGGTTGCATAGACGTATGTGGCACTCTATACTGTTGTTGTTGGTATTATTGTGTGTGGTGTTCGATTTTTGATGCATCATTCTGTCTGATGCGGGAAGTAATGCGAGGTGCGTGTTCTGCTCAAGGTCAAGAATGCGAATGTGTCCATGTACCTGGGCCGTCCTTTGAGGGTTGCATAGACGTATGTGGCACTCTATACTGTTGTTGATGGTATTATTGTGTGTGGTGTTCGATTTTTGATGCATCATTCTGTCTGATGCGGGAAGTAATGCGAGGTGCGTGTTCTGCTCAAGGTCAAGAATGCGAATGTGTCCATGTACCTGGGCCGTCCTTTGAGGGTTGCATAGACGTATGTGGCACTCTATACTGTTGTTGTTGGTATTATTGTGTGTGGTGTTCGATTTTTGATGCATCATTCTGTCTGATGCGGGAAGTAATGCGAGGTGCGTGTTCTGCTCAAGGTCAAGAATGCGAATGTGTCCATGTACCTGGGCCGTCCTTTGAGGGTTGCATAGACGTATGTGGCACTCTATACTGTTGTTGTTGGTATTATTGTGTGTGGTGTTCGATTATTGATGCATCATTCTGTCTGATGCGGGAACTAATGCGAGGTGCGTGTTCTGCTCAAGGTCAAGAATGCGAATGTGTCCATGTACCTGGGCCGTCCTTTGAGGGTTGCGTAGACGTATGTGGCACTCTATACTGTTGTTGTTGGTATTATTGTGTGTGGTGTTCGATTATTGATGCATCATTCTGTCTGATGCGGGAACTAATGCGAGGTGCGTGTTCTGCTCAAGGTCAAGAATGGGAATGTGTCCAAGTACCTGGGCCGTCCTTTGAGGGTTGCGTAGACGTATGTGGCACTCTATACTGTTGTTGTTGGTATTATTGTGTGTGGTGTTCGATTATTGATGCATCATTCTGTCTGATGCGGGAACTAATGCGAGGTGCGTGTTCTGCTCAAGGTCAAGATTGCGAATGTGTCCGTGTACCAGGGCCATCCTTTGAGGGTTGCGTAGACGTATGTGGCACTCTATACTGTTGTTGTTGGTATTATTGTGTGTGGTGTTCGATTATTGATGCATTATTCTGTCTGATGCGGGAACTAATGCGAGGTCGTGTTCTGCTCAAGGTCAAGAATGCGAATGTGTCCATGTACCTGGGCCGTCCTTTGAGGGTTGCGTAGACGTATGTGGCACTCTATACTGTTGTTGTTGGTATTATTGTGTGTGGTGTTCGATTATTGATGCATTATTCTGTCTGATGCGGGAACTAATGCGAGGTCGTGTTCTGCTCAAGGTAAAAAATGCGAATGTGTCCATGTACCTGGGCCGTCCTTTGAGGGTTGCGTAGACGTATGTGGCACTCTATACTGTTGTTGTTGGTATTATTGTGTGTGGTGTTCGATTATTGATGCATCATTCTGTCTGATGCAGGTACTAATACGAGGTGCATGTTCTGCTCAAGGTCAAGAATGCGAATGTGTCCGTGTACCTGGGCCGTCCTTTGAGGATTGCGTAGACGTATGTGGCACTCTATACTGTTGTTGTTGGTATTATTGTGTGTGGTGTTCGATTATTGATGCATCATTCTGTCTGATGCGGGAACTAATGCGAGGTGCGTGTTCTGCTCAAGGTCAAGAATGCGAATATGTCCATGTACCTGGGCCGTCCTTTGAGGGTTGCGTAGACATATGTGGCACTCTATACTGTTGCTGTTGGTATTATTGTGTGTGGTGTTCGATTATTGATGCATCATTCTGTCTGATGCGGGAACTAATGCGAGGTCGTGTTCTGCTCAAGGTCAAGAATGCGAATGTGTCCATGTACCTGGGCCGTCCTTTGAGGGTTGCGTAGACGTATGTGGCACTCTATACTGTTGTTGTTGGTATTATTGTGTGTGGTGTTCGATTATTGATGCATCATTCTGTCTGATGCGGGAACTAATGCGAGGTGCGTGTTCTGCTCAAGGTCAAGAATGCGAATGTGTCCATGTACCTGGGCCGTCCTTTGAGGGTTGCGTAGATGTATGTGGCACTCTATACTGTTGTTGTTGGTATTATTGTGTGTGGTGTTCGATTATTGATGCATCATTCTGTCTGATGCGGGAACTAATGCGAGGTCGTGTTCTGCTCAAGGTCAAGAATGCGAATGTGTCCATGTACCTGGGCCGTCCTTTGAGGGTTGCGTAGACGTATGTGGCACTCTATACTGTTGTTGTTGGTATTATTGTGTGTGGTGTTCGATTATTGATGCATCATTCTGTCTGATGCGGGAACTAATGCGAGGTGCGTGTTCTGCTCAAGGTCAAGAATGCGAATGTGTCCATGTACCTGGGCCGTCCTTTGAGGGTTGCGTAGACGTATGTGGCACTCTATACTGTTGTTGTTGGTATTATTGTGTGTGGTGTTCGATTATTGATGCATCATTCTGTCTGATGCGGGAACTAATGCGAGGTCGTGTTCTGCTCAAGGTCAAGAATGCGAATGTGTCCATGTACCTGGGCCGTCCTTTGAGGGTTGCGTAGACGTATGTGGCACTCTATACTGTTGTTGTTGGTATTATTGTGTGTGGTGTTCGATTATTGATGCATCATTCTGTCTGATGCGGGAACTAATGCGAGGTGCGTGTTCTGCTCAAGGTCAAGAATGCGAATGTGTCCATGTACCTGGGCCGTCCTTTGAGGGTTGCGTAGACGTATGTGGCACTGTATACTGTTGTTGTTGGTATTATTGTGTGCGGTGTTCGATTATTGATGCATCATTCTGTCTGATGCGGGAACTAATGCGAGGTGCGTTTTTCTGCTTTCCAAGAGGCCCTTTGGTCTTTAACACTTTCCCGGGCGGCAGCGCGCCAGGGCTTCTTGCGGAGGGGTTAAGTATCGACTCTGGCTGATCATAAACCCTCTCTGAAACGGAGGTAGTCAGCTATTACGAGAGAGTCAGGTATATACAGTGCTGTCGTTGGGAAAGTATTAGGATCGATGGGTCAACACTGGTGAGTTGTATGCGCGGGTTTCATTTGCTCCTGCAAAGGTCAAGAATGTGCATGTGTTTGTATACTTGAGCCTCCTTCGAGGGTTGCGTACACGTAGGTGGTACTCCATACTGATGTTGTTGGTATTATTGTGTGTGGTGTTCGATTATTGATGCATCATTCTGTCTGATGCGGGAACTAATGCGAGGTGCGTGTTCTGCTCAAGGTCAAGAATGCGAATGTGTCCATGTACCTGGGATGTCCTTTGAGGGTTGCGTAGACGTATGTGGCACTCTATACTGTTGTTGTTGGTATTATTGTGTGTGGTGTTCGATTATTGATGCATCATTCTGTCTGATGCGGGAACTAATGCGAGGTGCGTGTTCTGCTCAAGGTCAAGAATGCGAATGTGTCCGTGTACCAGGGCCATCCTTTGAGGGTTGCGTAGACGTATGTGGCACTCTATACTGTTGTTGTTGGTATTATTGTGTGTGGTGTTCGATTTTTGATGCATCATTCTGTCTGATGCGGGAAGTAATGCGAGGTGCGTGTTCTGCTCAAGGTCAAGAATGCGAATGTGTCATTGTACCTGGGCCGTCCTTTGAGGGTTGCATAGACGTATGTGGCACTCTATACTGTTGTTGTTGGTATTATTGTGTGTGGTGTTCGATTATTGATGCGTCATTCTGTCTGATGCGGGAACTAATGCGAGGTGCGTGTTCTGCTCAAGGTCAAGAATGCGAATGTGTCCATGTACCTGGGCCGTCCTTTGAGGGTTGCGTAGACGTATGTGGCACTCTATACTGTTGTTGTTGGTATTATTGTGTGTGGTGTTCGATTATTGATGCATTATTCTGTCTGATGCGGGAACTAATGCGAGGTGCGTGTTCTGCTCAAGGTCAAGAATGCGAATGTGTCCATGTACCTGGGCCGTCGTTTGAGGGTTGCGTAGACGTATGTGGCACTCTATACTGTTGTTGTTGGTATTATTGTGTGTGGTGTTCGATTATTGATGCATCATTCTGTCTGATGCGGGAACTAATGCGAGGTGCGTGTTCTGCTCAAGGTCAAGAATGCGAATGTGTCCATGTACCTGGGCCGTCCTTTGAGGGTTGCGTAGACGTATGTGGCACTCTATACTGTTGTTGTTGGTATTATTGTGTGTGGTGTTCGATTATTGATGCATCATTCTGTCTGATGCGGGAACTAATGCGAGGTGCGTGTTCTGCTCAAGGTCAAGAATGCGAATGTGTCCATGTACCTGGGCCGTCCTTTGAGGGTTGCGTAGACGTATGTGGCACTCTATACTGTTGTTGTTGGTATTATTGTGTGTGGTGTTCGATTATTGATGCATCATTCTGTCTGATGCGGGAACTAATGCGAGGTCGTGTTCTGCTCAAGGTCAAGAATGCGAATGTGTCCATGTACCTGGGCCGTCCTTTGAGGGTTGCGTAGACGTATGTGGCACTCTATACTGTTGTTGTTGGTATTATTGTGTGTGGTGTTCGATTATTGATGCATCATTCTGTCTGATGCGGGAACTAATGCGAGGTGCGTGTTCTGCTCAAGGTCAAGAATGCGAATGTGTCCATGTACCTGGGCCGTCCTTTGAGGGTTGCGTAGACGTATGTGGCACTGTATACTGTTGTTGTTGGTATTATTGTGTGCGGTGTTCGATTATTGATGCATCATTCTGTCTGATGCGGGAACTAATGCGAGGTGCGTTTTTCTGCTTTCCAAGAGGCCCTTTGGTCTTTAACACTTTCCCGGGCGGCAGCGCGCCAGGGCTTCTTGCGGAGGGGTTAAGTATCGACTCTGGCTGATCATAAACCCTCTCTGAAACGGAGGTAGTCAGCTATTACGAGAGAGTCAGGTATATACAGTGCTGTCGTTGGGAAAGTATTAGGATCGATGGGTCAACACTGGTGAGTTGTATGCGCGGGTTTCATTTGCTCCTGCAAAGGTCAAGAATGTGCATGTGTTTGTATACTTGAGCCTCCTTCGAGGGTTGCGTACACGTAGGTGGTACTCCATACTGATGTTGTTGGTATTATTGTGTGTGGTGTTCGATTATTGATGCATCATTCTGTCTGATGCGGGAACTAATGCGAGGTGCGTGTTCTGCTCAAGGTCAAGAATGCGAATGTGTCCATGTACCTGGGCCGTCCTTTGAGGGTTGCGTAGACGTATGTGGCACTCTATACTGTTGTTGTTGGTATTATTGTGTGTGGTGTTCGATTATTGATGCATCATTCTGTCTGATGCAGGTACTAATACGAGGTGCATGTTCTGCTCAAGGTCAAGAATGCGAATGTGTCCGTGTACCTGGGCCGTCCTTTGAGGATTGCGTAGACGTATGTGGCACTCTATACTGTTGTTGTTGGTATTATTGTGTGTGGTGTTCGATTATTGATGCATCATTCTGTCTGATGCGGGAACTAATGCGAGGTTGTGTTCTGCTCAAGGTCAAGAATGCGAATGTGTCCATGTACCTGGGCCGTCCTTTGAGGGTTGCGTAGACGTATGTGGCACTCTATACTGTTGTTGTTGGTATTATTGTGTGTGGTGTTCGATTATTGATGCATCATTCTGTCTGATGCGGGAACTAATGCGAGGTGCGTGTTCTGCTCAAGGTCAAGAATGCGAATGTGTCCATGTACCTGGGCCGTCCTTTGAGGGTTGCGTAGACGTATGTGGCACTGTATACTGTTGTTGTTGGTATTATTGTGTGCGGTGTTCGATTATTGATTCATCATTCTGTCTGATGCGGGAACTAATGCGAGGTGCGTTTTTCTGCTTTCCAAGAGGCCCTTTGGTCTTTAACACTTTCCCGGGCGGCAGCGCGCCAGGGCTTCTTGCGGAGGGGTTAAGTATCGACTCTGGCTGATCATAAACCCTCTCTGAAACGGAGGTAGTCAGCTATTACGAGAGAGTCAGGTATATACAGTGCTGTCGTTGGGAAAGTATTAGGATCGATGGGTCAACACTGGTGAGTTGTATGCGCGGGTTTCATTTGCTCCTGCAAAGGTCAAGAATGTGCATGTGTTTGTATACTTGGGCCTCCTTCGAGGGTTGCGTACACGTAGGTGGTACTCCATACTGTTGTTGTTGGTATTATTGTGTGTGGTGTTCGATTATTGATGCATCATTCTGTCTGATGCGGGAACTAATGCGAGGTGCGTTTTTCTGCTTTCAAAGAGGTCCTTTGGTCTTTAACACTTTCCCTGCCGGCAGCGCGCCAGGGCTTCTTGCGGAGGGGTTAAGTATCGACTCTGGCTGATCATAAACCCTCTCTGAAACGGAGGTAGTCAGCTATTACGAGAGAGTAAGGTATATACAGTGCTGCCGTTGGGAAAGTATTAGGATCGATGGGTCAACACTGGTGAGTTGTATGCGCGTGTTTCATTTGCTCCTGCAAAGGTCAAGAATGTGCATGTGTTTGTATACTTTGGCCTCCTTCGAGGTTTGCGTACACGTAGGTGGCACTCCATACTGTTATTGTTGGTATTATTGTGTGTGGTGTTCGGTTATTGATGCATCATTCTGTATAATGCGGGAACTAATGCAAGGTGCGTTTTTCTGCTTTCAAAGAGGTCCTTTGGTCTTTAACACTTTCCCGGGCGGCAGCGCGCCAGGGCTTCTTGCGGAGGGGTTAAGTATCGACTCTGGCTGATCATAAACCCTCTCTGAAACGGAGGTAGTCAGCTATTACGAGAGAGTCAGGTATATACAGTGCTGTCGTTGGGAAAGTATTAGGATCGATGGGTCAACACTGGTGAGTTGTATGCGCGGGTTTCATTTGCTCCTGCATAGGTCAAGAATGTGCATGTGTTTGTATACTTGGGCCTCCTTCGAGGGTTGCGTACACGTAGGTGGTACTCCATACTGTTGTTGTTGGTATTATTGTGTGTGGTGTTCGATTATTGATGCATCATTCTGTCTGATGCGGGAACTAATGCGAGGTGCGTTTTTCTGCTTTCAAAGAGGTCCTTTAGTCTTTAACACTTTCCCTGCCGGCAGCGCGCCAGGGCTTCTTGCGGAGGGGTTAAGTATCGACTCTGGCTGATCATAAACCCTCTCTGAATCGGAGGTAGTCAGCTATTACGAGAGAGTCAGGTATATACAGTGCTGCCGTTGGGAAAGTATTAGGATCGATGGGTCAACACTGGTGAGTTGTATGCGCGTGTTTCATTTGCTCCTGCAAAGGTCAAGAATGTGCATGTGTTTGTATACTTTGGCCTCCTTCGAGGTTTGCGTACACGTAGGTGGCACTCCATACTGTTATTGTTGGTATTATTGTGTGTGGTGTTCGGTTATTGATGCATCATTCTGTATAATGCGGGAACTAATGCAAGGTGCGTTTTTCTGCTTTCAAAGAGGTCCTTTGGTCTTTAACACTTTCCCGGGCGGCAGCGCGCCAGGGCTTCTTGCGGAGGGGTTAAGTATCGACTCTGGCTGATCATAAACCCTCTCTGAAACGGAGGTAGTCAGCTATTACGAGAGAGTCAGGTATATACAGTGCTGTCGTTGGGAAAGTATTAGGATCGATGGGTCAACACTGGTGAGTTGTATGCGCGGGTTTCATTTGCTCCTGCATAGGTCAAGAATGTGCATGTGTTTGTATACTTGGGCCTCCTTCGAGGGTTGCGTACACGTAGGTGGTACTCCATACTGTTGTTGTTGGTATTATTGTGTGTGGTGTTCGATTATTGATGCATCATTCTGTCTGATGCGGGAACTAATGCGAGGTGCGTTTTTCTGCTTTCAAAGAGGTCCTTTGGTCTTTAACACTTTCCCTGCCGGCAGCGCGCCAGGGCTTCTTGCGGAGGGGTTAAGTATCGTCTCTGGCTGATCATAAACCCTCTCTGAAACGGAGGTAGTCAGCTATTACGAGAGAGTCAGGTATATACAGTGCTGTCGTTGGGAAAGTATTAGGATCGATGGGTCAACACTGGTGAGTTGTATGCGCGGGTTTCATTTGCTATTGCAACGGTCAAGAATGTGCATGTGTTTGTATACTTGGGCCTCCTTCGAGGGTTGCGTACACGTAGGTGGTACTCCATACTGTTGTTGTTGGTATTATTGTGTGTGGTGTTCGATTATTGATGCATCATTCTGTCTGATGCGGGAACTAATGCGAGGTGCGTGTTCTGCTCAAGGTCAAGAATGCGAATGTGTCCATGTACCTGGGCCGTCCTTTGAGGGTTGCATAGACGTATGTGGCACTCTATACTGTTGTTGTTGGTATTATTGTGTGTGGTGTTCGATTATTGATGCATCATTCTGTCTGATGCGGGAACTAATGCGAGGTGCGTGTTCTGCTCAAGGTCAAGAATGCGAATGTGTCCATGTACCTGGGATGTCCTTTGAGGGTTGCGTAGACGTATGTGGCACTCTATACTGTTGTTGCTGGTATTATTGTGTGTGGTGTTCGATTTTTGATGCATCATTCTGTCTGATGCGGGAAGTAATGCGAGGTGCGTGTTCTGCTCAAGGTCAAGAATGCGAATGTGTCCATGTACCTGGGCCGTCCTTTGAGGGTTGCATAGACGTATGTGGCACTCTATACTGTTGTTGTTGGTATTATTGTGTGTGGTGTTCGATTATTGATGCATCATTCTGTCTGATGCGGGAACTAATGCGAGGTGCGTGTTCTGCTCAAGGTCAAGAATGCGAATGTGTCCATGTACCTGGGCCGTCCTTTGAGGGTTGCATAGACGTATGTGGCACTCTATACTGTTGTTGTTGGTATTATTGTGTGTGGTGTTCGATTATTGATGCATCATTCTGTCTGATGCGGGAACTAATGCGAGGTGCGTGTTCTGCTCAAGGTCAAGAATGCGAATGTGTCCATGTACCTGGGATGTCCTTTGAGGGTTGCGTAGACGTATGTGGCACTCTATACTGTTGTTGTTGGTATTATTGTGTGTGGTGTTCGATTATTGATGCATCATTCTGTCTGATGCGGGAACTAATGCGAGGTGCGTGTTCTGCTCAAGGTCAAGAATGCGAATGTGTCCATGTACCTGGGCCGTCCTTTGAGGGTTGCATAGACGTATGTGGCACTCTATACTGTTGTTGTTGGTATTATTGTGTGTGGTGTTCGATTATTGATGCATCATTCTGTCTGATGCGGGAACTAATGCGAGGTGCGTGTTCTGCTCAAGGTCAAGAATGCGAATGTGTCCATGTACCTGGGCCGTCCTTTGAGGGTTGCATAGACGTATGTGGCACTCTATACTGTTGTTGTTGGTATTATTGTGTGTGGTGTTCGATTATTGATGCATCATTCTGTCTGATGCGGGAACTAATGCGAGGTGCGTGTTCTGCTCAAGGTCAAGAATGCGAATGTGTCCATGTACCTGGGCCGTCCTTTGAGGGTTGCATAGACGTATGTGGCACTCTATACTGTTGTTGTTAGTATTATTGTGTGTGGTGTTCGATTATTGATGCATCATTCTGTCTGATGCGGGAACTAATGCGAGGTGCGTGTTCTGCTCAAGGTCAAGAATGCGAATGTGTCCATGTACCTGGGCCGTCCTTTGAGGGTTGCATAGACGTATGTGGCACTCTATACTGTTGTTGTTGGTATTATTGTGTGTGGTGTTCGATTATTGATGCATCATTCTGTCTGATGCGGGAACTAATGCGAGGTGCGTGTTCTGCTCAAGGTCAAGAATGCGAATGTGTCCATGTACCTGGGCCGTCCTTTGAGGGTTGCATAGACGTATGTGGCACTCTATACTGTTGTTGTTGGTATTATTGTGTGTGGTGTTCGATTATTGATGCATCATTCTGTCTGATGCGGGAACTAATGCGAGGTGCGTGTTCTGCTCAAGGTCAAGAATGCGAATGTGTCCATGTACCTGGGATGTCCTTTGAGGGTTGCGTAGACGTATGTGGCACTCTATACTGTTGTTGTTGGTATTATTGTGTGTGGTGTTCGATTATTGATGCATCATTCTGTCTGATGCGGGAACTAATGCGAGGTGCGTGTTCTGCTCAAGGTCAAGAATGCGAATGTGTCCATGTACCTGGGCCGTCCTTTGAGGGTTGCATAGACGTATGTGGCACTCTATACTGTTGTTGTTGGTATTATTGTGTGTGGTGTTCGATTATTGATGCATCATTCTGTCTGATGCGGGAACTAATGCGAGGTGCGTGTTCTGCTCAAGGTCAAGAATGCGAATGTGTCCATGTACCTGGGCCGTCCTTTGAGGGTTGCATAGACGTATGTGGCACTCTATACTGTTGTTGTTGGTATTATTGTGTGTGGTGTTCGATTATTGATGCATCATTCTGTCTGATGCGGGAACTAATGCGAGGTGCGTGTTCTGCTCAAGGTCAAGAATGCGAATGTGTCCATGTACCTGGGCCGTCCTTTGAGGGTTGCATAGACGTATGTGGCACTCTATACTGTTGTTGTTAGTATTATTGTGTGTGGTGTTCGATTATTGATGCATCATTCTGTCTGATGCGGGAACTAATGCGAGGTGCGTGTTCTGCTCAAGGTCAAGAATGCGAATGTGTCCATGTACCTGGGCCGTCCTTTGAGGGTTGCATAGACGTATGTGGCACTCTATACTGTTGTTGTTGGTATAATTGTGTGTGGTGTTCGATTATTGATGCATCATTCTGTCTGATGCGGGAACTAATGCGAGGTGCGTGTTCTGCTCAAGGTCAAGAATGCGAATGTGTCCATGTACCTGGGCCGTCCTTTGAGGGTTGCATAGACGTATGTGGCACTCTATACTGTTGTTGTTGGTATTATTGTGTGTGGTGTTCGATTATTGATGCATCATTCTGTCTGATGCGGGAACTAATGCGAGGTGCGTGTTCTGCTCAAGGTCAAGAATGCGAATGTGTCCATGTACCTGGGATGTCCTTTGAGGGTTGCGTAGACGTATGTGGCACTCTATACTGTTGTTGTTGGTATTATTGTGTGTGGTGTTCGATTATTGATGCATCATTCTGTCTGATGCGGGAAATAATGCGAGGTGCGTGTTCTGCTCAAGGTCAAGAATGCGAATGTGTCCATGTACCTGGGCCGTCCTTTGAGGGTTGCATAGACGTATGTGGCACTCTATACTGTTGTTGTTGGTATTATTGTGTGTGGTGTTCGATTATTGATGCATCATTCTGTCTGATGCGGGAACTAATGCGAGGTGCGTGTTCTGCTCAAGGTCAAGAATGCGAATGTGTCCATGTACCTGGGCCGTCCTTTGAGGGTTGCATAGACGTATGTAGCACTCTATACTGTTGTTGTTGGTATTATTGTGTGTGGTGTTCGATTATTGATGCATCATTCTGTCTGATGCGGGAACTAATGCGAGGTGCGTGTTCTGCTCAAGGTCAAGAATGCGAATGTGTCCATGTACCTGGGATGTCCTTTGAGGGTTGCGTAGACGTATGTGGCACTCTATACTGTTGTTGTTGGTATTATTGTGTGTGGTGTTCGATTTTTGATGCATCATTCTGTCTGATGCGGGAAATAATGCGAGGTGCGTGTTCTGCTCAAGGTCAAGAATGCGAATGTGTCCATGTACCTGGGCCGTCCTTTGAGGGTTGCATAGACGTATGTGGCACTCTATACTGTTGTTGTTGGTATTATTGTGTGTGGTGTTCGATTATTGATGCATCATTCTGTCTGATGCGGGAACTAATGCGAGGTGCGTGTTCTGCTCAAGGTCAAGAATGCGAATGTGTCCATGTAGCTGGGATGTCCTTTGAGGGTTGCGTAGACGTATGTGGCACTCTATACTGTTGTTGTTGGTATTATTGTGTGTGGTGTTCGATTATTGATGCATTATTCTGTCTGATGCGGGAACTAATGCGAGGTGCGTGTTCTGCTCAAGGTCAAGAATGCGAATGTGTCTATGTACCTGGGCCGTCCTTTGAGGGTTGCGTAGACGTATGTGGCACTCTATACTGTTGTTGTTGGTATTATTGTGTGTGGTGTTCGATTATTGATGCATCATTCTGTCTGATGCAGGTACTAATACGAGGTGCATGTTCTGCTCAAGGTCAAGAATGCGAATGTGTCCGTGTACCTGGGCCGTCCTTTGAGGATTGCGTAGACGTATGTGGCACTCTATACTGTTGTTGTTGGTATTATTGTGTGTGGTGTTCGATTATTGATGCATCATTCTGTCTGATGCGGGAACTAATGCGAGGTGCGTGTTCTGCTCAAGGTCAAGAATGCGAATGTGTCCATGTACCTGGGCCGTCCTTTGAGGGTTGCGTAGACGTATGTGGCACTCTATACTGTTGTTGTTGGTATTATTGTGTGTGGTGTTCGATTATTGATGCATAATTCTGTCTGATGCGGGAACTAATGCGAGGTGCGTGTTCTGCTCAAGGTCAAGAATGCGAATGTGTCCATGTACCTGGGCCGTCCTTTGAGGGTTGCGTAGACGTATGTGGCACTCTATACTGTTGTTGTTGGTATTATTGTGTGTGGTGTTCGATTATTGATGCATCATTCTGTCTGATGCGGGAACTAATGCGAGGTGCGTGTTCTGCTCAAGGTCAAGAATGCGAATGTGTCCATGTACCTGGGCCGTCCTTTGAGGGTTGCGTAGACGTATGTGGCACTCTATACTGTTGTTGTTGGTATTATTGTGTGTGGTGTTCGATTATTGATGCATCATTCTGTCTGATGCGGGAACTAATGCGAGGTGCGTGTTCTGCTCAAGGTCAAGAATGCGAATGTGTCCATGTACCTGGGCCGTCCTTTGAGAATTGCGTAGACGTATGTGGCACTCTATACTGTTGTTGTTGGTATTATTGTGTGTAGTGTTTGCATATTGATGCATCATTCTGTCTGATGCGGGAACTAATGCGAGGTGCGTGTTCTGCTCAAGGTCAAGAATGCGAATGTGTCCATGTACCTGGGCCGTCCTTTGAGGGTTGCGTAGACGTATGTGGCACTCTATACTGTTGATGTTGGTATTATTGTGTGTGGTGTTCGATTATTGATGCATCTGATGCAGGTACTAATACGAGGTGCATGTTCTGCTCAAGGTCAAGAATGCGAATGTGTCCGTGTACCTGGGCCGTCCTTTGAGGATTGCGTAGACGTATGTGACACTCTATACTGTTGTTGTTGGTATTATTGTGTGTGGTGTTCGATTATTGATGCATAATTCTGTCTGATGCAGGAACTAAAGCGAGGTGCGTGTTCTGCTCATGGTCAAGAATGCGAATGTGTCCATGTACCTGGGCCGTCCTTTGAGGGTTGCGTAGACGTATGTGGCACTCTATGCTGTTGTTGTTGGTATTATTGTGTGTGGTGTTCGATTATTGATGCATCATTCTGTCTGATGCGGGAACTAATGCGAGGTGCGTGTTCTGCTCAAGGTCAAGAATGCGAATGTGTCCATGTACCTGGGCCGTCCTTTGAGGGTTGCGTAGACGTATGTGGCACTCTATACTGTTGTTGTTGGTATTATTGTGTGAGGTGTTCGATTATTGATGCATCATTCTGTCTGATGCGGGAACTAATGCGAGGTGCGTGTTCTGCTCAAGGTCAAGAATGCGAATGTGTCCATGTACCTGGGCCGTCCTTTGAGGGTTGCGTAGACGTATGTGGCACTCTATACTGTTGTTGTTGGTATTATTGTGTGAGGTGTTCGATTATTGATGCATCATTCTGTCTGATGCGGGAACTAATGCGAGGTGCGTGTTCTGCTCAAGGTCAAGAATGCGAATGTGTCCATGTACCTGGGCCGTCCTTTGAGGGTTGCGTAGACGTATGTGGCACTCTATACTGTTGTTGTTGGTATTATTGTGTGTGGTGTTCGATTATTGATGCATCATTCTGTCTGATGCGGGAACTAATGCGAGGTGCGTGTTCTGCTCAAGGTCAAGAATGCGAATGTGTCCATGTACCTGGGCCGTCCTTTGAGGGTTGCGTAGACGTATGTGGCACTCTATACTGTTGTTGTTGGTATTATTGTGTGTGGTGTTCGATTATTGATGCATCATTCTGTCTGATGCGGGAACTAATGCGAGGTGCGTGTTCTGCTCAAGGTCAAGAATGCGAATGTGTCCATGTACCTGGGCCGTCCTTTGAGAATTGCGTAGACGTATGTGGCACTCTATACTGTTGTTGTTGGTATTATTGTGTGTAGTGTTTGCATATTGATGCATCATTCTGTCTGATGCGGGAACTAATGCGAGGTGCGTGTTCTGCTCAAGGTCAAGAATGCGAATGTGTCCATGTACCTGGGCCGTCCTTTGAGGGTTGCGTAGACGTATGTGGCACTCTATACTGTTGATGTTGGTATTATTGTGTGTGGTGTTCGATTATTGATGCATCTGATGCAGGTACTAATACGAGGTGCATGTTCTGCTCAAGGTCAAGAATGCGAATGTGTCCGTGTACCTGGGCCGTCCTTTGAGGATTGCGTAGACGTATGTGACACTCTATACTGTTGTTGTTGGTATTATTGTGTGTGGTGTTCGATTATTGATGCATAATTCTGTCTGATGCGGGAACTAAAGCGAGGTGCGTGTTCTGCTCATGGTCAAGAATGCGAATGTGTCCATGTACCTGGGCCGTCCTTTGAGGGTTGCGTAGACGTATGTGGCACTCTATGCTGTTGTTGTTGGTATTATTGTGTGTGGTGTTCGATTATTGATGCATCATTCTGTCTGATGCGGGAACTAATGCGAGGTGCGTGTTCTGCTCAAGGTCAAGAATGCGAATGTGTCCATGTACCTGGGCCGTCCTTTGAGGGTTGCGTAGACGTATGTGGCACTCTATACTGTTGTTGTTGGTATTATTGTGTGTGGTGTACGATTATTGATGCACCATTCTGTCTGATGCAGGTACTAATACGAGGTGCATGTTCTGCTCAAGGTCAAGAATGCGAATGTGTCCGTGTACCTGGGCCGTCCATTGAGGATTGCGTAGACGTATGTGACACTCTATACTGTTGTTGTTGGTATTATTGTGTGTGGTGTTCGATTATTGATGCATAATTCTGTCTGATGCGGGAACTAATGCGAGGTGCGTGTTCTGCTCAAGGTCAAGAATGCGAATGTGTCCATGTACCTGGGCCGTCCTTTGAGGGTTGCGTAGACGTATGTGGCACTCTATACTGTTGTTGTTGGTATTATTGTGTGTGGTGTTCGATTATTGATGCATCATTCTGTCTGATGCGGGAACTAATGCGAGGTGCGTGTTCTGCTCAAGGTCAATAATGCGAATGTGTCCATGTACCTGGGCCGTCCTTTGAGGGTTGCGTAGACGTATGTGGCACTCTATACTGTTGTTGTTGGTATTATTGTGTGTGGTGTTCGATTATTGATGCATCAGTCTGTCTGATGCGGGAACTAATGCGAGGTGCGTGTTCTGCTCAAGGTCAAGAATGCGAATGTGTCCATGTACCTGGGCCGTCCTTTGAGAATTGCGTAGACGTATGTGGCACTCTATACTGTTGTTGTTGGTATTATTGTGTGTAGTGTTTGCATATTGATGCATCATTCTGTCTGATGCGGGAACTAATGCGAGGTGCGTGTTCTGCTCAAGGTCAAGAATGCGAATGTGTCCGTGTACCTGGGCCGTCCTTTGAGGATTGCGTAGACGTATGTGACACTCTATACTGTTGTTGTTGGTATTATTGTGTGTGGTGTTCGATTATTGATGCATAATTCTGTCTGATGCGGGAACTAAAGCGAGGTGCGTGTTCTGCTCATGGTCAAGAATGCGAATGTGTCCATGTACCTGGGCCGTCCTTTGAGGGTTGCGTAGACGTATGTGGCACTCTATGCTGTTGTTGTTGGTATTATTGTGTGTGGTGTTCGATTATTGATGCATCATTCTGTCTGATGCGGGAAGTAATGCGAGGTGCGTGTTCTGCTCAAGGTCAAGAATGCGAATGTGTCCATGTACCTGGGCCGTCCTTTGAGGGTTGCGTAGACGTATGTGGCACTCTATACTGTTGTTGTTGGTATTATTGTGTGAGGTGTTCGATTATTGATGCATCATTCTGTCTGATGCGGGAACTAATGCGAGGTGCGTGTTCTGCTCAAGGTCAAGAATGCGAATGTGTCCATGTACCTGGGCCGTCCTTTGAGGGTTGCGTAGACGTATGTGGCACTCTATACTGTTGTTGTTGGTATTATTGTGTGAGGTGTTCGATTATTGATGCATCATTCTGTCTGATGCGGGAACTAATGCGAGGTGCGTGTTCTGCTCAAGGTCAAGAATGCGAATGTGTCCATGTACCTGGGCCGTCCTTTGAGGGTTGCGTAGACGTATGTGGCACTCTATACTGTTGTTGTTGGTATTATTGTGTGTGGTGTTCGATTATTGATGCATCATTCTGTCTGATGCGGGAACTAATGCGAGGTGCGTGTTCTGCTCAAGGTCAAGAATGCGAATGTGTCCATGTACCTGGGCCGTCCTTTGAGGGTTGCGTAGACGTATGTGGCACTCTATACTGTTGTTGTTGGTATTATTGTGTGTGGTGTTCGATTATTGATGCATCATTCTGTCTGATGCGGGAACTAATGCGAGGTGCGTGTTCTGCTCAAGGTCAAGAATGCGAATGTGTCCATGTACCTGGGCCGTCCTTTGAGAATTGCGTAGACGTATGTGGCACTCTATACTGTTGTTGTTGGTATTATTGTGTGTAGTGTTTGCATATTGATGCATCATTCTGTCTGATGCGGGAACTAATGCGAGGTGCGTGTTCTGCTCAAGGTCAAGAATGCGAATGTGTCCATGTACCTGGGCCGTCCTTTGAGGGTTGCGTAGACGTATGTGGCACTCTATACTGTTGATGTTGGTATTATTGTGTGTGGTGTTCGATTATTGATGCATCTGATGCAGGTACTAATACGAGGTGCATGTTCTGCTCAAGGTCAAGAATGCGAATGTGTCCGTGTACCTGGGCCGTCCTTTGAGGATTGCGTAGACGTATGTGACACTCTATACTGTTGTTGTTGGTATTATTGTGTGTGGTGTTCGATTATTGATGCATAATTCTGTCTGATGCGGGAAGTAATGCGAGGTGCGTGTTCTGCTCAAGGTCAAGAATGCGAATGTGTCCATGTACCTGGGCCGTCCTTTGAGGATTGCGTAGACGTATGTGACACTCTATACTGTTGTTGTTGGTATTATTGTGTGTGGTGTTCGATTATTGATGCATAATTCTGTCTGATGCGGGAACTAAAGCGAGGTGCGTGTTCTGCTCATGGTCAAGAATGCGAATGTGTCCATGTACCTGGGCCGTCCTTTGAGGGTTGCGTAGACGTATGTGGCACTCTATGCTGTTGTTGTTGGTATTATTGTGTGTGGTGTTCGATTATTGATGCATCATTCTGTCTGATGCGGGAAGTAATGCGAGGTGCGTGTTCTGCTCATGGTCAAGAATGCGAATGTGTCCGTGTACCAGGGCCATCCTTTGAGGGTTGCGTAGACGTATAAGGCACTCTATACTGTTGTTGTTGGTATTATTGTGTGTGGTGTTCGATTATTGATGCATCATTCTGTCTGATGCGGGAAGTAATGCGAGGTGCGTGTTCTGCTCAATGTCAAAAATGCGAATGTGTCCATGTACCTGGGCCGTCCTTTGAGGGTTGCGTAGACGTATGTGGCACTCTATACTGTTGTTGTTGGTATTATTGTGTGAGGTGTTCGATTATTGATGCATCATTCTGTCTGATGCGGGAACTAATGCGAGGTGCGTGTTCTGCTCAAGGTCAAGAATGCGAATGTGTCCATGTACCTGGGCCGTCCTTTGAGGGTTGCGTAGACGTATGTGGCACTCTATACTGTTGTTGTTGGTATTATTGTGTGTGGTGTTCGATTATTGATGCATCATTCTGTCTGATGCGGGAACTAATGCGAGGTGCGTGTTCTGCTCAAGGTCAAGAATGGGAATGTGTCTATGTACCTGGGCCGTCCTTTGAGGGTTGCGTAGACGTATGTGGCACTCTATACTGTTGTTGTTGGTATTATTGTGTGAGGTGTTCGATTATTGATGCATCATTCTGTCTGATGCGGGAACTAATGCGAGGTGCGTGTTCTGCTCAAGGTCAAGAATGCGAATGTGTCCATGTACCTGGGCCGTCCTTTGAGGGTTGCGTAGACGTATGTGGCACTCTATACTGTTGTTGTTGGTATTATTGTGTGTGGTGTTCGATTATTGATGCATCATTCTATCTGATGCGGGAAGTAATGCGAGGTGCGTGTTCTGCTTAAGGTCAAGAATGCGAATGTGTCCATGTACCTGGGCCGTCCTTTGAGGGTTGCGTAGACGTATGTGGCACTCTATACTGTTGTTGTTGGTATTATTGTGTGTGGTGTTCGATTATTGATGCATCATTCTGTCTGATGCGGGAACTAATGCGAGGTGCGTGTTCTGCTCAAGGTCAAGAATGGGAATGTGTCTATGTACCTGGGCCGTCCTTTGAGGGTTGCGTAGACGTATGTGGCACTCTATACTGTTGTTGTTGGTATTATTGTGTGAGGTGTTCGATTATTGATGCATCATTCTGTCTGATGCGGGAACTAATGCGAGGTGCGTGTTCTGCTCAAGGTCAAAAATGCGAATGTGTCCATGTACCTGGGCCGTCCTTTGAGGGTTGCGTAGACGTATGTGGCACTCTATACTGTTGTTGTTGGTATTATTGTGTGTGGTGTTCGATTATTGATGCATCATTCTGTCTGATGCGGGAACTAATGCGAGGTCGTGTTCTGCTCAAGGTCAAGAATGCGAATGTGTCCATGTACCTGGGCCGTCCTTTGAGGGTTGCGTAGACGTATGTGGCACTCTATACTGTTGTTGTTGGTATTATTGTGTGTGGTGTTCGATTATTGATGCATCATTCTGTCTGATGCGGGAACTAATGCGAGGTGCGTGTTCTGCTCAAGGTCAAGAATGCGAATGTGTCCGTGTACCAGGGCCATCCTTTGAGGGTTGCGTAGACGTATGTGGCACTCTATACTGTTGTTGTTGGTATTATTGTGTGTGGTGTTCGATTATTGATGCATCATTCTGTCTGATGCGGGAAGTAATGCGAGGTGCGTGTTCTGCTTAAGGTCAAGAATGCGAATGTGTCCATGTACCTGGGCCGTCCTTTGAGGGTTGCGTAGACGTATGTGGCACTCTATACTGTTGTTGTTGGTATTATTGTGTGTGGTGTTCGATTATTGATGCATCATTCTGTCTGATGCGGGAACTAATGCGAGGTGCGTGTTCTGCTCAAGGTCAAGAATGCGAATGTGTCCATGTACCTGGGCCGTCCTTTGAGGGTAGCGTAGACGTATGTGGCACTCTATACTGTTGTTGTTGGTATTATTGTGTGTGGTGTTCGATTGTTGATGCATCATTCTGTCTGATGCGGGAACTAATGCGAGGTGCGTGTTCTGCTCAAGGTCAAGAATGGGAATGTGTCCATGTACCTGGGCCGTCCTTTGAGGGTTGCGTAGAGGTATGTGGCACTCTATACTGTTGTTGTTGGTATTATTGTGTGTGGTGTTCGATTATTGATGCATCATTCTGTCTGATGCGGGAACTAATGCGAGGTGCGTGTTCTGCTCAAGGTCAAGAATGGGAATGTGTCTATGTACCTGGGCCGTCCTTTGAGGGTTGCGTAGACGTATGTGGCACTGTATACTGTTGTGGTTGGTATTATTGTGTGTGGTGTTCGATTATTGATGCATCATTCTGTCTGATGCAGGTACTAATACGAGGTGCATGTTCTGCTCAAGGTCAAGAATGCGAATGTGTCCGTGTACCTGGGCCGTCCTTTGAGGATTGCGTAGACGTATGTGGCACTCTATACGGTTGTTGTTGGTATTATTGTGTGTGGTGTTCGATTATTGATGCATCATTCTGTCTGATGCGGAAACTAATGCGAGGTGCGTGTTCTGCTCAAGGTCAAGAATGGGAATGTGTCCATGTACCTGGGCCGTCCTTTGAGGGTTGCGTAGACGTATGTGGCACTCTATACTGTTGTTGTTGGTATTATTGTGTGTGGTGTTCGATTATTGATGCATCATTCTGTCTGATGCGGGAACTAATGCGAGGTGCGTGTTCTGCTCAAGGTCAAGAATGCGAATGTGTCCATGTACCTGGGCCGTCCTTTGAGGGTTGCGTAGACGTATGTGGCACTCTATACTGTTGTTGTTGGTATTATTGTGTGTGGTGTTCGATTATTGATGCATCATTCTGTCTGATGCGGGAACTAATGCGAGGTGCGTGTTCTGCTCAAGGTCAAGAATGGGAATGTGTCTATGTACCTGGGCCGTCCTTTGAGGGTTGCGTAGACGTATGTGGCACTGTATACTGTTGTTGTTGGTATTATTGTGTGTGGTGTTCGATTATTGATGCATCATTCTGTCTGATGCAGGTACTAATACGAGGTGCATGTTCTGCTCAAGGTCAAGAATGCGAATGTGTCCGTGTACCTGGGCCGTCCTTTAAGGATTGCGTAGACGTATGTGGCACTCTATACTGTTGTTGTTGGTATTATTGGGTGTGGTGTACGATTATTGATGCACCATTCTGTCTGATGCAGGTACTAATACGAGGTGCATGTTCTGCTCAAGGTCAAGAATGCGAATGTGTCCGTGTACCTGGGCCGTCCATTGAGGATTGCGTAGACGTATGTGACACTCTATACTGTTGTTGTTGGTATTATTGTGTGTGGTGTTCGATTATTGATGCATAATTCTGTCTGATGCGGGAACTAATGCGAGGTGCGTGTTCTGCTCAAGGTCAAGAATGCGAATGTGTCCATGTACCTGGGCCGTCCTTTGAGGGTTGCGTAGACGTATGTGGCACTCTATACTGTTGTTGTTGGTATTATTGTGTGTGGTGTTCGATTATTGATGCATCATTCTGTCTGATGCGGGAACTAATGCGAGGTGCGTGTTCTGCTCAAGGTCAAGAATGCGAATGTGTCCATGTACCTGGGCCGTCCTTTGAGAATTGCGTAGACGTATGTGGCACTCTATACTGTTGTTGTTGGTATTATTGTGTGTAGTGTTTGCATATTGATGCATCATTCTGTCTGATGCGGGAACTAATGCGAGGTGCGTGTTCTGCTCAAGGTCAAGAATGCGAATGTGTCCATGTACCTGGGCCGTCCTTTGAGGGTTGCGTAGACGTATGTGGCACTCTATACTGTTGTTGTTGGTATTATTGTGTGTGGTGTTCGATTATTGATGCATCATTCTGTCTGATGCGGGAACTAATGCGAGGTGCGTGTTCTGCTCAAGGTCAAGAATGCGAATGTGTCCATGTACCTGGGCCGTCCTTTGAGGATTGCGTAGACGTATGTGACACTCTATACTGTTGTTGTTGGTATTATTGTGTGTGGTGTTCGATTATTGATGCATCATTCTGTCTGATGCAGGTACTAATACGAGGTGCATGTTCTGCTCAAGGTCAAGAATGCGAATGTGTCCGTGTACCTGGGCCGTCCTTTGAGGATTGCGTAGACGTATGTGGCACTCTATACTGTTGTTGTTGGTATTATTGTGTGTGGTGTACGATTATTGATGCACCATTCTGTCTGATGCAGGTACTAATACGAGGTGCATGTTCTGCTCAAGGTCAAGAATGCGAATGTGTCCGTGTACCTGGGCCGTCCATTGAGGATTGCGTAGACGTATGTGACACTCTATACTGTTGTTGTTGGTATTATTGTGTGTGGTGTTCGATTATTGATGCATAATTCTGTCTGATGCGGGAACTAAAGCGAGGTGCGTGTTCTGCTCATGGTCAAGAATGCGAATGTGTCCATGTACCTGGGCCGTCCTTTGAGGGTTGCGTAGACGTATGTGGCACTCTATGCTGTTGTTGTTGGTATTATTGTGTGTGGTGTTCGATTATTGATGCATCATTCTGTCTGATGCGGGAAGTAATGCGAGGTGCGTGTTCTGCTCAAGGTCAAGAATGCGAATGTGTCCATGTACCTGGGCCGTCCTTTGAGGGTTGCGTAGACGTATGTGGCACTCTATACTGTTGTTGTTGGTATTATTGTGTGAGGTGTTCGATTATTGATGCATCATTCTGTCTGATGCGGGAACTAATGCGAGGTACGTGTTCTGCTCAAGGTCAAGAATGCGAATGTGTCCATGTACCTGGGCCGTCCTTTGAGGGTTGCGTAGACGTATGTGGCACTCTATACTGTTGTTGTTGGTATTATTGTGTGTGGTGTTCGATTATTGATGCATCATTCTGTCTGATGCGGGAACTAATGCGAGGTGCGTGTTCTGCTCAAGGTCAAGAATGCGAATGTGTCCATGTACCTGGGCCGTCCTTTGAGGGTTGCGTAGACGTATGTGGCACTCTATACTGTTGTTGTTGGTATTATTGTGTGTGGTGTTCGATTATTGATGCATCATTCTGTCTGATGCGGGAACTAATGCGAGGTGCGTGTTCTGCTCAAGGTCAAGAATGCGAATGTGTCCATGTACCTGGGCCGTCCTTTGAGAATTGCGTAGACGTATGTGGCACTCTATACTGTTGTTGTTGGTATTATTGTGTGTAGTGTTTGCATATTGATGCATCATTCTGTCTGATGCGGGAACTAATGCGAGGTGCGTGTTCTGCTCAAGGTCAAGAATGCGAATGTGTCCATGTACCTGGGCCGTCCTTTGAGGGTTGCGTAGATGTATGTGGCACTCTATACTGTTGATGTTGGTATTATTGTGTGTGGTGTTCGATTATTGATGCATCTGATGCAGGTACTAATACGAGGTGCATGTTCTGCTCAAGGTCAAGAATGCGAATGTGTCCGTGTACCTGGGCCGTCCTTTGAGGATTGCGTAGACGTATGTGACACTCTATACTGTTGTTGTTGGAATTATTGTGTGTGGTGTTCGATTATTGATGCATAATTCTGTCTGATGCGGGAACTAAAGCGAGGTGCGTGTTCTGCTCATGGTCAAGAATGAGAATGTGTCCATGTACCTGGGCCGTCCTTTGAGGGTTGCGTAGACGTATGTGGCACTCTATGCTGTTGTTGTTGGTATTATTGTGTGTGGTGTTCGATTATTGATGCATCATTCTGTCTGATGCGGGAAGTAATGCGAGGTGCGTGTTCTGCTCATGGTCAAGAATGCGAATGTGTCCGTGTACCAGGGCCATCCTTTGAGGGTTGCGTAGACGTATGAGGCACTCTATACTGTTGTTGTTGGTATTATTGTGTGTGGTGTTCGATTATTGATGCATCATTCTGTCTGATGCGGGAAGTAATGCGAGGTGCGTGTTCTGCTCAAGGTCAAGAATGCGAATGTGTCCATGTACCTGGGCCGTCCTTTGAGGGTTGCGTAGACGTATGTGGCACTCTATACTGTTGTTGTTGGTATTATTGTGTGAGGTGTTCGATTATTGATGCATCATTCTGTCTGATGCGGGAACTAATGCGAGGTGCGTGTTCTGCTCAAGGTCAAGAATGCGAATGTGTCCATGTACCTGGGCCGTCCTTTGAGGGTTGCGTAGACGTATGTGGCACTCTATACTGTTGTTGTTGGTATTATTGTGTGAGGTGTTCGATTATTGATGCATCATTCTGTCTGATGCGGGAACTAATGCGAGGTGCGTGTTTTGCTCAAGGTCAAGAATGCGAATGTGTCCATGTACCTGGGCCGTCCTTTGAGGGTTGCGTAGACGTATGTGGCACTCTATACTGTTGTTGTTGGTATTATTGTGTGAGGTGTTCGATTATTGATGCATCATTCTGTCTGATGCGGGAACTAATGCGAGGTGCGTGTTCTGCTCAAGGTCAAGAATGCGAATGTGTCCATGTACCTGGGCCGTCCTTTGAGGGTTGCGTAGACGTATGTGGCACTCTATACTGTTGTTGTTGGTATTATTGTGTGTGGTGTTCGATTATTGATGCATCATTCTGTCTGATGCGGGAACTAATGCGAGGTGCGTGTTCTGCTCAAGGTCAAGAATGCGAATGTGTCCATGTACCTGGGCCGTCCTTTGAGGGTTGCGTAGACGTATGTGGCACTCTATACTGTTGTTGTTGGTATTATTGTGTGTGGTGTTCGATTATTGATGCATCATTCTGTCTGATGCGGGAACTAATGCGAGGTGCGTGTTCTGCTCAAGGTCAAGAATGCGAATGTGTCCATGTACCTGGGCCGTCCTTTGAGAATTGCGTAGACGTATGTGGCACTCTATACTGTTGTTGTTGGTATTATTGTGTGTAGTGTTTGCATATTGATGCATCATTCTGTCTGATGCGGGAACTAATGCGAGGTGCGTGTTCTGCTCAAGGTCAAGAATGCGAATGTGTCCATGTACCTGGGCCGTCCTTTGAGGATTGCGTAGACGTATGTGGCACTCTATACTGTTGATGTTGGTATTATTGTGTGTGGTGTTCGATTATTGATGCATCTGATGCAGGTACTAATACGAGGTGCATGTTCTGCTCAAGGTCAAGAATGCGAATGTGTCCGTGTACCTGGGCCGTCCTTTGAGGATTGCGTAGACGTATGTGACACTCTATACTGTTGTTGTAGGTATTATTGTGTGTGGTGTTCGATTATTGATGCATAATTCTGTCTGATGCGGGAACTAAAGCGAGGTGCGTGTTCTGCTCATGGTCAAGAATGCGAATGTGTCCATGTACCTGGGCCGTCCTTTGAGGGTTGCGTAGACGTATGTGGCACTCTATGCTGTTGTTGTTGGTATTATTGTGTGTGGTGTTCGATTATTGATGCATCATTCTGTCTGATGCGGGAACTAATGCGAGGTGCGTGTTCTGCTCAAGGTCAAGAATGCGAATGTGTCCATGTACCTGGGCCGTCCTTTGAGGGTTGCGTAGACGTATGTGGCACTCTATACTGTTGTTGTTGGTATTATTGTGTGTGGTGTACGATTATTGATGCACCATTCTGTCTGATGCAGGTACTAATACGAGGTGCATGTTCTGCTCAAGGTCAAGAATGCGAATGTGTCCGTGTACCTGGGCCGTCCATTGAGGATTGCGTAGACGTATGTGACACTCTATACTGTTGTTGTTGGTATTATTGTGTGTGGTGTTCGATTATTGATGCATAATTCTGTCTGATGCGGGAACTAATGCGAGGTGCGTGTTCTGCTCAAGGTCAAGAATGCGAATGTGTCCATGTACCTGGGCCGTCCTTTGAGGGTTGCGTAGACGTATGTGGCACTCTATACTGTTGTTGTTGGTATTATTGTGTGTGGTGTTCGATTATTGATGCATCATTCTGTCTGATGCGGGAACTAATGCGAGGTGCGTGTTCTGCTCAAGGTCAATAATGCGAATGTGTCCATGTACCTGGGCCGTCCTTTGAGGGTTGCGTAGACGTATGTGGCACTCTATACTGTTGTTGTTGGTATTATTGTGTGTGGTGTTCGATTATTGATGCATCAGTCTGTCTGATGCGGGAACTAATGCGAGGTGCGTGTTCTGCTCAAGGTCAAGAATGCGAATGTGTCCATGTACCTGGGCCGTCCTTTGAGAATTGCGTAGACGTATGTGGCACTCTATACTGTTGTTGTTGGTATTATTGTGTGTAGTGTTTGCATATTGATGCATCATTCTGTCTGATGCGGGAACTAATGCGAGGTGCGTGTTCTGCTCAAGGTCAAGAATGCGAATGTGTCCATGTACCTGGGCCGTCCTTTGAGGGTTGCGTAGACGTATGTGGCACTCTATACTGTTGATGTTGGTATTATTGTGTGTGGTGTTCGAATATTGATGCATCTGATGCAGGTACTAATACGAGGTGCATGTTCTGCTCAAGGTCAAGAATGCGAATGTGTCCGTGTACCTGGGCCGTCCTTTGAGGATTGCGTAGACGTATGTGACACTCTATACTGTTGTTGTTGGTATTATTGTGTGTGGTGTTCGATTATTGATGCATAATTCTGTCTGATGCGGGAACTAAAGCGAGGTGCGTGTTCTGCTCATGGTCAAGAATGCGAATGTGTCCATGTACCTGGGCCGTCCTTTGAGGGTTGCGTAGACGTATGTGGCACTCTATGCTGTTGTTGTTGGTATTATTGTGTGTGGTGTTCGATTATTGATGCATCATTCTGTCTGATGCGGGAAGTAATGCGAGGTGCGTGTTCTGCTCAAGGTCAAGAATGCGAATGTGTCCATGTACCTGGGCCGTCCTTTGAGGGTTGCGTAGACGTATGTGGCACTCTATACTGTTATTGTTGGTATTATTGTGTGAGGTGTTCGATTATTGATGCATCATTCTGTCTGATGCGGGAACTAATGCGAGGTGCGTGTTCTGCTCAAGGTCAAGAATGCGAATGTGTCCATGTACCTGGGCCGTCCTTTGAGGGTTGCGTAGACGTATGTGGCACTCTATACTGTTGTTGTTGGTATTATTGTGTGAGGTGTTCGATTATTGATGCATCATTCTGTCTGATGCGGAAACTAATGCGAGGTGCGTGTTCTGCTCAAGGTCAAGAATGCGAATGTGTCCATGTACCTGGGCCGTCCTTTGAGGGTTGCGTAGACGTATGTGGCACTCTATACTGTTGTTGTTGGTATTATTGTGTGTGGTGTTCGATTATTGATGCATCATTCTGTCTGATGCGGGAACTAATGCGAGGTGCGTGTTCTGCTCAAGGTCAAGAATGCGAATGTGTCCATGTACCTGGGCCGTCCTTTGAGGGTTGCGTAGACGTATGTGGCACTCTATACTGTTGTTGTTGGTATTATTGTGTGTGGTGTTCGATTATTGATGCATCATTCTGTCTGATGCGGGAACTAATGCGAGGTGCGTGTTCTGCTCAAGGTCAAGAATGCGAATGTGTCCATGTACCTGGGCCGTCCTTTGAGAATTGCGTAGACGTATGTGGCACTCTATACTGTTGTTGTTGGTATTATTGTGTGTAGTGTTTGCATATTGATGCATCATTCTGTCTGATGCGGGAACTAATGCGAGGTGCGTGTTCTGCTCAAGGTCAAGAATGCGAATGTGTCCATGTACCTGGGCCGTCCTTTGAGGGTTGCGTAGACGTATGTGGCACTCTATACTGTTGATGTTGGTATTATTGTGTGTGGTGTTCGATTATTGATGCATCTGATGCAGGTACTAATACGAGGTGCATGTTCTGCTCAAGGTCAAGAATGCGAATGTGTCCGTGTACCTGGGCCGTCCTTTGAGGATTGCGTAGACGTATGTGACACTCTATACTGTTGTTGTTGGTATTATTGTGTGTGGTGTTCGATTATTGATGCATAATTCTGTCTGATGCGGGAACTAAAGCGAGGTGCGTGTTCTGCTCATGGTCAAGAATGCGAATGTGTCCATGTACCTGGGCCGTCCTTTGAGGGTTGCGTAGACGTATGTGGCACTCTATGCTGTTGTTGTTGGTATTATTGTGTGTGGTGTTCGATTATTGATGCATCATTCTGTCTGATGCGGGAAGTAATGCGAGGTGCGTGTTCTGCTCATGGTCAAGAATGCGAATGTGTCCGTGTACCAGGGCCATCCTTTGAGGGTTGCGTAGACGTATGAGGCACTCTATACTGTTGTTGTTGGTATTATTGTGTGTGGTGTTCGATTATTGATGCATCATTCTGTCTGATGCGGGAAGTAATGCGAGGTGCGTGTTCTGCTCAAGGTCAAAAATGCGAATGTGTCCATGTACCTGGGCCGTCCTTTGAGGGTTGCGTAGACGTATGTGGCACTCTATACTGTTGTTGTTGGTATTATTGTGTGAGGTGTTCGATTATTGATGCATCATTCTGTCTGATGCGGGAACTAATGCGAGGTGCGTGTTCTGCTCAAGGTCAAGAATGCGAATGTGTCCATGTACCTGGGCCGTCCTTTGAGGGTTGCGTAGACGTATGTGGCACTCTATACTGTTGTTGTTGGTATTATTGTGTGTGGTGTTCGATTATTGATGCATCATTCTGTCTGATGCGGGAACTAATGCGAGGTCGTGTTCTGCTCAAGGTCAAGAATGCGAATGTGTCCATGTACCTGGGCCGTCCTTTGAGGGTTGCGTAGACGTATGTGGCACTCTATACTGTTGTTGTTGGTATTATTGTGTGTGGTGTTCGATTATTGATGCATCATTCTGTCTGATGCGGGAACTAATGCGAGGTGCGTGTTCTGCTCAAGGTCAAGAATGCGAATGTGTCCGTGTACAAGGGCCATCCTTTGAGGGTTGCGTAGACGTATGTGGCACTCTATACTGTTGTTGTTGGTATTATTGTGTGTGGTGTTCGATTATTGATGCATCATTCTGTCTGATGCGGGAAGTAATGCGAGGTGCGTGTTCTGCTTAAGGTCAAGAATGCGAATGTGTCCATGTACCTGGGCCGTCCTTTGAGGGTTGCGTAGACGTATGTGGCACTCTATACTGTTGTTGTTGGTATTATTGTGTGTGGTGTTCGATTATTGATGCATCATTCTGTCTGATGCGGGAACTAATGCGAGGTGCGTGTTCTGCTCAAGGTCAAGAATGCGAATGTGTCCATGTACCTGGGCCGTCCTTTGAGGGTAGCGTAGACGTATGTGGCACTCTATACTGTTGTTGTTGGTATTATTGTGTGTGGTGTTCGATTGTTGATGCATCATTCTGTCTGATGCGGGAACTAATGCGAGGTGCGTGTTCTGCTCAAGGTCAAGAATGGGAATGTGTCCATGTACCTGGGCCGTCCTTTGAGGGTTGCGTAGAGGTATGTGGCACTCTATACTGTTGTTGTTGGTATTATTGTGTGTGGTGTACGATTATTGATGCATCATTCTGTCTGATGCGGGAACTAATGCGAGGTGCGTGTTCTGCTCAAGGTCAAGATTGCGAATGTGTCCATGTACCTGGGCCGTCCTTTGAGGGTTGCGTAGACGTATGTGGCACTCTATACTGTTGTTGTTGGTATTATTGTGTGTGGTGTTCGATTATTGATGCATCATTCTGTCTGATGCGGGAACTAATGCGAGGTGCGTGTTCTGCTCAAGGTCAAGAATGGGAATGTGTCTATGTACCTGGGCCGTCCTTTGAGGGTTGCGTAGACGTATGTGGCACTGTATACTGTTGTTGTTGGTATTATTGTGTGTGGTGTTCGATTATTGATGCATCATTCTGTCTGATGCAGGTACTAATACGAGGTGCATGTTCTGCTCAAGGTCAAGAATGCGAATGTGTCCGTGTACCTGGGCCGTCCTTTGAGGATTGCGTACACGTATGTGGCACTCTATACGGTTGTTGTTGGTATTATTGTGTGTGGTGTTCGATTATTGATGCATCATTCTGTCTGATGCGGAAACTAATGCGAGGTGCGTGTTCTGCTCAAGATCAAGAATGGGAATGTGTCCATGTACCTGGGCCGTCCTTTGAGGGTTGCGTAGACGTATGTGGCACTCTATACTGTTGTTGTTGGTATTATTGTGTGTGGTGTTCGATTATTGATGCATCATTCTGTCTGATGCGGGAACTAATGCGAGGTGCGTGTTCTGCTCAAGGTCAAGAATGCGAATGTGTCCATGTACCTGGGCCGTCCTTTGAGGGTTGCGTAGACGTATGTGGCACTCTATACTGTTGTTGTTGGTATTATTGTGTGTGGTGTTCGATTATTGATGCATTATTCTGTCTGATGCGGGAACTAATGCGAGGTGCGTGTTCTGCTCAAGGTCAAGAATGGGAATGTGTCTATGTACCTGGGCCGTCCTATGAGGGTTGCGTAGACGTATGTGGCACTGTATACTGTTGTTGTAGGTATTATTGTGTGTGGTGTTCGATTATTGATGCATCATTCTGTCTGATGCAGGTACTAATACGAGGTGCATGTTCTGCTCAAGGTCAAGAATGCGAATGTGTCCGTGTACCTGGGCCGTCCTTTGAGGATTGCGTAGACGTATGTGGCACTCTATACTGTTGTTGTTGGTATTATTGTGTGTGGTGTTCGATTATTGATGCATCATTCTGTCTGATGCGGGAACTAATGCGAGGTGCGTGTTCTGCTCAAGGTCAAGAATGTGAATGTGTCCATGTACCTGGGCCGTCCTTTGAGGGTTGCGTAGACGTATGTGGCACTCTATACTGTTGTTGTTGGTATTATTGTGTGTGGTGTTCGATTATTGATGCATCATTCTGTTTGATGCAGGTACTAATACGAGGTGCATGTTCTGCTCAAGGTCAAGAATGCGAATGTGTCCGTGTACCTGGGCCGTCCTTTGAGGGTTGCGTAGACGTAGGTGGCACTCTATACTGTTGTTGTTGGTATTATTGTGTGTGGTGTTCGATTATTGATGCATCATTCTGTCTGATGCGGGAACTACTGCTAGGTGCGTGTTCCGCTCAAGGTCAAGAATGCGAATGTGTCCATGTACCTGGGCCGTCCTTTGAGGGTTGCGTAGACGTATGTGGCACTCTATACTGTTGTTGTTGGTATTATTGTGTGTAGTGTTTGCATACTGATGCATCATTCTGTCTGATGCGGGAACTAATGCGAGGTGCGTGTTCTGCTCAAGGTCAAGAATGAGAATGTGTCCATGTACCTGGGCCGTCCTTTGAGGGTTGCGTAGACGTATGTGGCACTGTATACTGTTGTTATTGGTATTATTGTGTGCGGTGTTCGATTATTGATGCATCATTCTGTCTGATGCGGGAACTAATGCGAGGTGCCGTTTTATGCTTTCAAAGAGGCCCTTTGGTCTTTAACACTTTCCCGGGCGGCAGCGCGCCAGGGCTTCTTGCGGAGGGGTTAAGTATCGACTCTGGCTGATCATAAACCCTCTCTGAAACGGAGGTAGTCAGCTATTACGAGAGAGTCAGGTATATACAGCGCTGTCGTTGGGAAAGTATTAGGATCGATGGGTCAACACTGGTGAGTTGTATGCGCGGGTTTCATTTGCACCTGCAAAGGTCAAGAATGTGCATGTGTTTGTATACTTGGGCCTCCTTCGAGGGTTGCGTACAAGTAGGTGGTACTCCATACTGTTGTTGTTGGTATTATTGTGTGTGGTGTTCGATTATTGATGCATCATTCTGTCTGATGCGGGAACTAATGCGAGGTGCCGTTTTATGCTTTCAAAGAGGCCCTTTGGTCTTAAACACTTTCCCGGGCGGCAGCGCGCCAGGGCTTCTTGCGGAGGGGTTAAGTATCGACTCTGGGTGATCATAAACCCTCTCTGAAACGGAGGTAGTCAGATATTACGAGAGAGTCAGGTATATACAGTGCTGCCGTTGGGAAAGTATTAGGATCGATGGGTCAACACTGGTGAGTTGTATGCGCGTGTTTCATTTGCTCCTGCAAAGGTCAAGAATGTGCATGTGTTTGTATACTTTGGCCTCCTTCGAGGTTTGCGTACACGTAGGTGGCACTCCATACTGTTATTGTTGGTATTATTGTGTGTGGTGTTCGGTTATTGATGCATCATTCTGTATAATGCGGGAACTAATGCAAGGTGCGTTTTTCTGCTTTCAAAGAGGTCCTTTGGTCTTTAACACTTTCTCGGGCGGCAGCGCGCCAGGGCTTCTTGCGGAGGGGTTAAGTATCGACTCTGGCTGATCTTAAACCCTCTCTGAAACGGAGGTAGTCAGCTATTACGAGAGAGTCAGGTATATACAGTGCTGTCGTTGGGAAAGTATTAGGATCGATGGGTCAACACTGGTGAGTTGTATGCGCGGGTTTCATTTGCACCTGCAAAGGTCAAGAATGTGCATGTGTTAGTATACTTGGGCCTCCTTCGAGGGTTGCGTACACGTATGTGGTACTCCATACTGTTGTTGTTGGTATTATTGTGTGTGGTGTTCGATTATTGATGCATCATTCTGTCTGATGCGGGAACTAATGCGAGGTGCGTGTTCTGCTCAAGGTCAAGAATGCGCATGTATTTGTATACTAGGGCCGTCTTTCGAGGGTTGCGTACACGTAGGTGGTACTCCATACTGTTGTTGGTGGTATTATTGTGTGTGGTGTTCGGTTATTGATGCATCATTCTGTCTGATGCGGGAACTAATGCAAGGTGCGTTTTTCTGCTTTCAAAGAGGCCCTTTGGTCTTTAACACTTTTCCGGGCGACAGCGCGCCAGGGCTTCTTACGGAGGGGTTAAGTACCGACTCTGGCTGATCATAAACCCTCTCTGAAACGGAGGTAGTCAGCTATTACGAGAGAGTCAGGTATATACAGTGCTGTCGTTGGGAAAGTATTAGGATCGATGGGTCAACACTGGTGAGTTGTATGCGCGGGTTTCATTTGCACCTGCAAAGGTCAAGAATGTACATGTGTTTGTATACTTGGGCCTCCTTCGAGGGTTGCGTACATGTAGGTGGTACTCCATACTGTTGTTGTTGGTATTATTGTGTGTGGTGTTCGGTTATTGATGCATCATTCTTTCTGATGCGGGAACTAATGCAAGGTGCGTTTTTCTGCTTTCAAAGAGGTCCTTTGGTCTTTAACACTTTACCGGGCGGCAGCGTGCCAGGGCTTCTTGCGGAGGGGTTAAGTATCGACTCTGGCTGATCATAAACCCTCTCTGAAACGGAGGTAGTCAGCTATTACGAGAGATTCAGGTATATACAGCGCTGTCGTTGGGAAAGTATTAGGATCGATGGGTCAACACTGGTGAGTTGTATGCGCGGGTTTCATTTGCACCTGCAAAGGTCAAGAATGTGCATGTGTTTGTATACTTGGGCCTCCTTCGAGGGTTGCGTACTCGTAGGTGGTACTCCATACTGTTGTTGTTGGTATTATTGTGTGTGGTGTTCGATTATTGATGCATCATTCTGTCTGATGCGGGAACTAATGCGATGTGCGTGTTCTGCTCAAGGTCAAGGATGCGAATGTGTCCATGTACCTGGGCCGTCCTTTGAGGGTTGCGTAAACGTAGGTGGTACTCCATACTGTTGTTGTTGGTATTATTATGTGTGGTGTTCGGTTTTTGATGCATCATTCTGTCTGATGCGGGAACTAATGCGAGGTGCGTGTTCTGCTCAAGGTCAAGAATGCGCATGTATTTGTATACTTGGGCCGTCTTTCGAGGGTTGCGTACACGTAGGTGGTACTCCATACTGTTGTTGGTGGTATTATTGTGTGTGGTGTTCGGTTATTGATGCATCATTCTGTCTGATGCGGGAACTAATGCAAGGTGCGTTTTTCTGCTTTCAAAGAGGCCCTTTGGTCTTTAACACTTTTCCGGGCGACAGCGCGCCAGGGCTTCTTACGGAGGGGTTAAGTACCGATTCTGGCTGATCATAAACCCTCTCTGAAACGGAGGTAGGCAGCTATTACGAGAGAGTCAGGTATATACAGTGCTGTCGTTGGGAAAGTATTAGGATCGATGGGTCAACACTGGTGAGTTGTATGCGCGGGTTTCATTTGCACCTGCAAAGGTCAAGAATGTGCATGTGTTTGTATACTTGGGCCTCCTTCGAGGGTTGCGTACATGTAGGTGGTACTCCATACTGTTGTTGTTGGTATTATTGTGTGTGGTGTTCGGTTATGTTAGCATTATTCTTGCTGATGCGGGATTTATCGCAAGCCTTTAGACATAGATGGCATATGCTTTTCATGCAATGCGAGAATGAGCGAGTAAGACATCTCTGTTCATCCGTAAGACAGAGATCTTCTCAGTACGGCCTATCTGTGGGTTAAGTATAGGTGCGCAGTTTTATGCTCGGTGTGGTGGTTGGGAGGAAAAGTTAGGCCAATGGCCAATTGCTTTATGAGCTTAAGTAACTTTCATGCTACTTAAAAACATAATATCTTTTATCGCTAGTGTTTAGACATAGAATGCATATGTTTTTCTTGCAATGCAAGAATGAGTAAGTAAGACCACTCTGTTGAATCGTGTATCAGAGATCATCTCAGTGCGACCTATCTGTAGGTTAGCTATAGGTGCGCAGTTTTATGCTTGGTGTGGTGGTTGGGAGGAAAAGTTAGGCCAATGGCCAATTGATTTAGTTAAGCTGTGCTTCGAGGGTTGTTTATGCATACGTGGTACTTCATACTATTATTGTTAGTATTATTGTGTGTGGTGTATGATTATTGATGCATCATTCTGTCTGATGCTGGTACTGATGCGAGGTGCGTGTTCTGCTCAAGGTCAAGAATGCGAAAGTGTCCATGTACCTGGGCCGTCCTTTGAGGGTTGCGTAGACGTAGGTTGTACTCCATACCGTTGTTGTTGGTATTATTGTGTGTGGTGTTCGGTTATTGATGCATCATTCTGTCTGATGTGGGAAATAATGCAAGGTGCGTTTTCTGCTTTCAAAGAGGCCCTTTGGTCTTTAACACTTTCCCGGGCAACAGCGCGCCATGGCTTCTTGCGGAGGGGTTAAGTATCGACTCTGGCTGATCATAAACCCTCTCTGAAACGGAGGTAGTCAGCTATTACGAGAGAGTCAGGTATATACAGTGCTGTCGTTGGGAAAGTATTAGGATCGATGGGTCAACACTGGTGAGTAGTATGCGCGGGTTTCATTTGCTCCTGCAAAGGTCAAGAATGCGCATGTGTTTGTATACTTGGGCCTCCTTCAAGGGTTGCGTACACGTAGATGGTACTCCATACTGATGTTGTTGGTATTATTGTATGTGGTGTTCGGTTATTTTAGCATCATTCTTGCTAATGCGGGATTTATAGCTAGTCTTTAGACATAGATGGCATATGCTTTTCATGCAATGCGAGAATGAGCGAGTAAGACATCTCTGTTCATCCGTAAAACAGAGATCTTCTCAGTACGGCCTATCTGTGGGTTATGTATAGGTGCGCAGTTTTATGCTCGGTGTGGTGGTTGGGAGGAAAAGTTAGGCCAATGGCCAATTGCTTTATGAGCTTAAGTAGCTTTCATGCTACTTAAGAACATAATATCTTTTATCGCTAGTGTTTAGACATAGAATGCATATGCTTTTCTTGCAATGCAAGAATGAGTAAGTAAGACCTGAGTAAGTAAGACCTGTTGAATCGTGTATCAGAGATCATCTCAGTACGACCTATCTGTAGGTTAAATATAGGTGCGCAGTTTTATGCTCGGTGTGGTGGTTGGGAGGAAAAGTTAGGCCAATGGCCAATTGCTTTATGAGCTTAAGTAGCTTTCATGCTACTTAAGAACATAATATCTTTTATCGCTAGTAGTTAGACATAGAATGCATATGCTTTTCTTGCAATGCAAGAATGAGTAAGTAAGACCACTCTGTTGAATCGTGTATCAGAGATCATCTCAGTACGACCTATCTGTAGGTTAAATATAGGTGGGCAGTTTTATGCTCGGTGTGGTGGTTGGGAGGAAAAGTTAGGCCAATGGCCAATTGCTTTTTGAGCTTAAGTAGGTTTCATGCTACTTAAGAACATAATATCTTTTATCGCTAGTGTTTAGACATAGAATGCATATGCTTTTCTTGCAATGCAAGAATGAGTAAGTAAGACCACTCTGTTGAATCGTGTATTTTTTTAGTAAAAAAAAAAAAAATTCGGTCATAAATATCCAATTATATGACCAAATATGCAATTATTGATAAAATATGCATTGAATACATAAAATATGCATCATATGCAAAATAAAATTGGTTAATTCGTTTTGTTTCTTTATGATTCGTGTAGATCTATTGAAATTTCAGTAGTCATATCATTAATTCAGGACATGCATTTTGCATATAGTCCGTGCTTTAGTCATCATGGAATAAAGAATGGAAACCCTAATGAATTGACATTCATTTTGGACTCTGGCGCAACAGACCGCATAATCAATGATGACATATGGTTTTCCACATCCCAGGATTTAGACGATTCCTTCAAAGTGGAAATAGCGAAAGTGAATACCACAGTATGTGCCAGAAGAAACGAACCCTAAAAGTTAGTTCCAACATGGATATTCAAAGAGTACTTGAAGATGTGTTATACATACCGCAAATGCCATACAATCTATTGTCTGTACGACGAATGCAGGAAAAAGGACTAACAGTAATTTTCTACCCAGAAGGCGTCGAAATTAAAAAGGGAAATTATGTTATTATATCAGGTAAGCCTTTAAGAGGCCTAATAGGTATACATTTTAAAATATCTAATGTGAAAGTCTGTAATTTGATTCATAATAAAAATAACTATCAAATTTGGCATGCACGACTTGGACATACAAGTAATAATATTTTTTTAAAGTTTAAATCAGGCAAAATGATGGAAGATATTGATCAAATACTTGACATAAAATCTGATAACACTTTATGTGAAGCCTGTATTTTTGGCAAACAAGCAAAATATCCATTTGAAAAAGCTAAATCTAAAGAACATGTAAAAAGGCCGTTATTTATCGTTCATACAGATGGATACCTGTTACACCTACAACAATAAATAATAAAAATTATGTTGTTACTTTTATAGATGAATATACTCATTATACCGTGATTTACTTATTAACATACAAATCTGATGTTATAAACGTATTTACAGATTATACAGTATAAAGTGAAGCACACTTTAATCTGAAAATTGTTAATTTGTACTGTGATAATAGTGGAGAATATTTATCTAATGAATAGGAGGATTTTTGTGTTACACATGGCATAACTTACCATATGACTGTTCCTTATACACCTCAACAAAATGGTGTAGCTGAAAGGATGAATCGTACAATAACTGAGAAAGGTCGTACGATGATAATAAGTCTAGATTTAAATACAGTATTTTGGGGTGAAGCAGTATTAACAGCTATATACCTAATAAATCAACTACCTACTTCAGCAATTAATAATAACAAAACACCATATGAATTGTCGCATAATAAAAAGCCCAAATTACAATATTTGAGGGTATTTGGTTCAACAGCCTATGTTCATAATAAAACCAGAACATAAATTTGATAAGAAGTCATATAAAGGAATTCTTGTAGGCTATGAAACAAATGGATATAAAATTTGGGATAGTCAAATAAACAAAATAATTGTGGCTCGTGATGCAATTTTCGATTAAATAAATTTTAAAAACTCCAGACCAACAAAAGGAGATAACGTCACGAAACCTGAAAATGTTTTAAACTCAGAAAAAGGGGTAACAAAAAGTCATGACACAATAATCAAAGCTAATGAAACTGACTCAAACTCAGAAAAATTGGCAAAAAGTAATGACACAATAATCAAAGCTAATGAAACTGACTCAAACTCAGAAAAATTGGCCAAAAGTAATGATAAAATAATCAAAGCTAATGAAACTGATTCAAACTCAGAAAAATTGGCAAAAGGTGAACAAAGCAACTCTGAAACTGAAACAGAGAATATAAATATCAGAAGAAGTGAACGAAATAAAACCCTTCCAAGGATCTCTTATCATGAAGACCTTGATCACGATATTAATACTATTATGATATCAACTAAAATTAGTAACAATAATATTCCGAAAACATACAGAGAAATTAAGGATATGGATGATAGAGATCAGTGGGATATAGATATAAAAGCAGAGATAAATTCACTAAAAGAAAACATCACCTGGTTACTAATTAAGAAACCTGAAAATACAAATATTGTAGACAGTAAATGGATATTTTCAATAAAAGTAAATGAAAGCGTACACCCTGTAAAGTACAAAGCAAGACTTATAGCAACAGGCTTTAGTCAACCATATTTATTTGACTATGATGAAACCTTCGCGCCAGTTGCTCGAATAACCACATTTAGATTTTTGTTAGCGTTTGCGAATCAGTTTAATTTACTAGTGCATCATATGGATGTTAAAACTGCATTTCTAAATGGTATTCTAAAAGAGAATAACATGAAAAGGTGTAAAGGCAGAAAAAAATCAAGTCTGTAAGTTACAAAAATCAATTTACGGATTAAAACAGTCATCAAGATGTTGGTTTCAGGTTTTCGACCAAACCATGAAACAATGTAATTTTGAAAATTCTAGTGTTGATCCATGTTTATATTATTTAAACAAAGGTGATATTAAACATAATATATATGCTATTTTGTATGTTGATGACATTTTAATATGTACACAAAATGACAATATCATGAAAGATTGTAAGTTATATCTTACGTACAAATTTAAAATGACTGATTTAACTGAAATTTCATTGTTCCTAGGGATAAGAGTTCAAAGAGATGAAAAAAAAAACTTTAGATCAAAATCTATATTCAAAATCAGTTTTAAATAAATTTAATATAACTGACTGTAATGCTGTAGATACACCTAGATTTGGAAGCATTAAATAGTGTTGAAGATTGCAATGCTCCTTGTAGAAACCTAATTGGTTGTTTAATATATGCAATGCTATGTACACGTCCTGATTTATGTATAGCTGTAAATTTACTTAGTAGATATCAAAGTAAAAATAACACAGAACTGTGGAAAAACCTAAAAAGGATATTACGATATATAAAAGGTTCTCTTGATCTTAAACTAAAATATGAAAGAAGCAATTATGACAATATAATAACAGGATTTGTTGATTCAGATTGGGGAGGATCTGATAATGATAGAAAAAGTACAAGTGGCTATATATTCATGTTTTTTAACAACTGTACAATATCATGGAATTCTAGAAAACAAAATTCAGTAGCTGCATCATCTACAGAAGCTGAATATATGGCTCTTTTCGAAGGTGTAAGAGAAGCCATGTGGTTAAAATCATTATTAACTAGTATTAATATAAAAATCTTAAATCCTACACCTATATACGAAGATAATAATGGATGTATTTGCATTGCAAATAATCCAACAAGTCATAAAAGATCAAAACATATTGACATTAAATATCATTTTTCAAGAGAACAAATTGCAAACAATAATGTAATATTAAAGTATATTTCCACAGATGAACAGTTAGCTTATGCATTCACGAAACTATTACCTGGTGAACAATTACGAAAGATAAGAATGAAGATTGGATTAGAATAAGTTTTAAGAGGTTTTTTGTTTTTATTATTTTTTGGAGTTATTATTTTTTTTCCCTAAGAGGTGTTTTTGTTTTTATAATTTTTTTGAATTACAATTTTTTTTAATATTTTTGAGTAGAAATTATGTTATGTGTACAAAAATATATGTCACATTAGCAAATTATAAGGTTAACATTCTACGCCTTAGGCCAGTGTATGTAAACACTGGCAAAAAAACATTTTTTATGAGGTACGCATGAAGCGGAGAGTGTTTGATATTATAAGTAGTCACACTCCAGAATAGATTGGAAATAGACGTAATAAAACTCTGGCGTTTTTTTCTAAACCCATAATCCCAACAACTGGCACGTCAATTATTTGCATATCTTAATTTTCTATGCTTTACATTTCCGATTTTTTTAATAATAATAATTCAAAGGAACAACATGGTTTGTAATATAATAAAATATAGCATCTGCAAAATATTGTTTCAAAATCTTTTGGTTTAATTTGTCTATCTTGTTGAATGTAGTGGCATAATTTGATCATCTATTTTATTAATTTTTACATATTTACACTCTTATACCTGTACGTTCTTGTGTTGGAAATAGTATCAATAGTATCAAAACTGAGAAATTTCTCAGTTTTGCATCATTGACAACAACAACAAAACTAATAGATATTTGCAACACAGTTTCAAAATTGTATCAGCAACTGCTGATGGTGCTCGTAGTACGACTGGAGAAGAAACTGGTTTTGTGACCTGTGTACCAACTATATTGGACATTCAATACAACGTTTTCATTGCATTATACATCAGCAAGTTTTTCTGTGCATAGGCCAGCTTCAAGTTACTAGTTAATTTTATGGACATTATAACTAATTCAGGCAATTTTATATCTGTACACGCTTTATATAAACGACATTTTCTAAAATCGTTGAATGAAGTGAACTCTGCATACAATGGTTTAGTTTCGTACAAGAACGTCCGATGTTTAAAGAGGAAAATTTCTGCAAATATTCTATGGGTGTTTAGGTAAAGACCTCTGTTGCAGTTTTTACAACGAGAAAATGAATTAATAGATATCGAAAGGCTTTGCAAATGAATATGTTTCAAAAAATGAATGTTTCAAGGAGGAAAATTTCTGCAAATATTTTATGGGTGTTTAGGTACATACCTCTGTTGCAGTTTTTACAACGAGAAAATCAATTAATAGATATCGAATGGCTTTGCAAATGAATATGTTTAAAATAATGAATGTTTTCAAACATTCAAAGCTTAATTGCAAAATACCTACAATTTTTTTTTTACATACAAAATTCATGAAAACATGAATCTCATGAAAATCAGACCAAGTTAAATTGACACACAATAGTTCTCTACTAGTATTCAATCGATAATTATTGACGTATTTTCTTTAAGTTTTGCACAGTTCATGCGATTTTAAGAAACACCAAAATTTATTATACACGTGGACACATGTTCAATTTTAAGATTTTTCGAGATTTGAAGAGTACTCCGCCACTATTATTTTTTGGAATTTCTGAATTTGCAGGGTATGTAAATTACTCCAGTTAAGAATCCACTTAATTATCAATCCAGTTCTATGGCGAAACAAAAGTTTGTCGATCTTCGAAATGAGTTGGAAATTATTGAAAATGATCTATATTGAGCATAGAATGCTGAAGAGAAACTATTGATAACTTCGATTAACTTCGATAACTTTTGACATTTGTGTCCTTGACATTTTGTCCTTTTATTACAATATTGGTTTTCCTTTTATATCTGTTTTCTCTCTCCATTTTCTCTTCGAGTATTATCATTAGTATAATTTAATACTGAACCTTATTTTAGATGTCGAGGGTTTTCATCGTGGATGGAAGTCAACAAAAAAATCAGGTTTCAAGTACCGGAAAACGTTTGTGCTAGCGGAAAATGCTCACCTAACGCTGATTTGTCCAGAGTAATAAGACACCCTACAAAATTCGTACAGTGTTATTCATAAAAATTTAAGCCACGGTTTACCGGTGGTTTAATCTTAATAACCTTGGTAACCGTTTGCAAAACACCGCTAAACCACGGTTTAAATGTTTATGAATAACACTACTAGTGCTGATTGCGATATGTTTTAGTTCGACTCTAGATAATAAAGTGGTTTGGAAATTTAACGGAAGAACTATTAAGCAAGGAGAAAGTGTGGAACCACCTACACCTGAAATAGAACCACGAGTAACTGTAGACAGCTTGAATACTCTGTATCTGTATGGGGTGACTGTAGAAGAAGAAGGCAATTACACTTGCCACGTGGACGACGTTCGTATGCAGAATGTAAAGGTTTACGTGGTTTCTAAGGCAAAGCTGTTAACTCAAGGTTTCAAACTTTCTATTATTACAACTAGAAAAGGTTAAATCTACTCTTTCTGTAGACTTTATTATGGCATTAGTTTTGAGAAGCACGTGGACATAGGCATTTAATAGAATGTTAGGAGGGGTTGGGGGGTGGGGTTAAGTGTTAAAACGTGTTAAGGGGTAACACGTTTTTTTAAACTTTTGTTATAGTTTGAATCTGGCTTTTTAGAAATAGGTTAGAATTATTTGACGGTATGCAGTACATAATTGCATAATTGCACCGCTACATTCATAATTGTCTTACCATTTTCTAGGTGCGAGACGATCTTACCTTTATCTATTTCATATATTGTATACTTGTAGCCATTACTTTGTAGAACATTGTACATAAGTAAATTTAATTTACTTATTTATCTATTTCGCTTAAATGAAGTATTAAAAACTTGATGTAAATTGGTAGAACATTTTTTGATAGGTACGAGTAACTGTAGACAGCTTCAATACTCTGTATCTGTATGGGGTGACTGTAGAAGAAGAAGGCAATTACACGTGCCACGTGGACGATGTTTGTATGCAGAATTTTCTAATACTCTATCGAATATTAAACACAGTTTACAAATTTAATGGAAACTACATAAAATGCAAATACAAATTTAATAGAAATTTCATACACTTTACAAAAAGTTTATGACATTTTATACATTTAAGCAATTTTCTGAAAATCAATAGAAAATTGAACGTCCCTTTCCAAAGTGGGTCCATTTTTCTAAATTTTCTGATACTTTATAGAATATTAAACATAGTTTCAAAATTTAATAGAAATTAATAGAATACAAATATAATTTTAATTGAAATTTCATACACTTTAGAAAAAGTTTACGACATTTTATACATTTCTGCAATTTTCTGAAAATCTATAGAAAATAAAACGTCCCTTTCCAAAGTGGGTAGATTTTCCTAAATATTCTGATACTTTATAGAATATTAAACATAGTTTCCAAAGTTTAATAGAAATTTCATAGAATACAAATACAAATTTAATAGAAATTTCATACCCTTTACAAAACCTTTATGACCTTTTATACCTTTATGCAATTTTCTGAAAATCTATAGAAAGTTGAACGTCTCTTTCCAAGTGGGCCAATTTTTCTAAATTTTCTGATACTTTATAGAATATTAAACATAGTTTCCAAATTTAATAGAAATTTCATAGAACACAAATACAAATTTAATAAAAATTTCATACACTTTACCAAAAATTGATGACAGTTTATATATTTAAGCAATTTTCAGAAAATCTATAGGAAATTGAACGTCCCATTTCAAAGTGGGTCAATTTTCCTAAATTTTCTGATACTCTATAGAATATTAAACATAGTTTCAAAATTTAATAGAAATTCATAGAATACAAATACAAATTTAATTCAAATTTTATACACTTTACAAAAAGTTTATGACATTTTATACCTTTATGAATTTTCTGAAAATCTATAGAAAGTTAAACGTCTCTTTCCAAGTGGGCCAATTTTTCTAAATTTTCTGATACTTTATAGAATATTAAACATAGTTTCAAAATTTAATAGAAATTTCATAGAATACAAATACAAATTTAATTAAAATTTCATACACTTTACAAAAAGTTTATGACATTTTATACATTTATGCAATTTTCTGAAAATCTATAGAAAGTTGAACGTCTCTTTCCAAGTGGGCCAATTTTTCTAAATTTTCTGATACTTTATAGAATATTAAACATAGTTTCAAAATTTAATAGAAATTCATAGAATACAAATATAATTTTAATTGAAATTTCATACACTTTAGAAAAAGTTTACGACATTTTATACATTTATGCAATTTTCTGAAAATATATAGAAAATTGAACGTCCCTTTCCAAATTGGGTAGATTTTCCTAAATTTTCTGATACTTTATAGAATATTAAACATAGTTTCAAAATTTAATAGAAATTCATAGAATACAAATACAAATTAAATTAAAATTTCATATACTTTACAAAACGTTTATGACATTTTATACATTTATACATTTTTTTTAAAAGCTATAGAAAATTGAACTTCCCTTTCCAAAGTGGGTCGATTTTCCCAAATTTTCTGATACTTTATAGAATATTAAATACAGTTTCTAAAGTTAATAGCAATTTCATACACTTTACAAAAAAATGATGACAGTTTACATATTTAAGTAATTTTCATAAAATCTATAGGTAATTGAACGTTCCGTTTCAAAGTAGGTCAATTTTCCTAAATTTTCTGATACTTTATAGAATATTAAACATGGTTTCAACATTTAATAAAAATTCATAGAATACAAATACAAATTTAATTAAAATTTCATACACTTTACAAAAAGTTTATGACACTTTATACATTTATGCAATTTTCTCTGAAAATCTATAGAAAGTTGAACCAAGTCTTTTCTCCAAGTGGGCAAATTTTTCTAAATTTTCTGATACTGTATAGAATATTAAACATAGTTTCCAAATTTATTAGAAATTTCATAGAATACAAATACAAATTTAATAAAAATTTCATACACTTTACAAAAAGTTTGACATTTTATAGATTTATGCAATTTTCTGTAAATCTATAGAAAATTGAACATCCCTTTCCAAAATGGGTCGATTTTTCTAAATTTGCTGATACTTTATTGAATATTAAATATAGTTTCCAAATATAATAGAAATATCATAGAATACAAATACAAATTTAATAGAAATTTCATACACTTTACAAAAAATTGATGACAGTTTATATATTTAAGCAATTTTCAGAAAATCTATAGAAGGTTGAACGTTCTTTTCCAAAGTGGGTCAATTTTCCTAAATTTTCTGATACTTTATGAAACATTTAACATAGTTTCCAAATTTAATAGACATTTCATACACTCTAAAAAAAGTTTATGATATTTTATACATATAAGCAATTTTCTGAAAATCAATAGAAAATTTAATGCCTCCTTCCAAAGTGGGTGATATATTGTATGGAAAATTAATATATTTCATGAAACTTTTACAAAATATCTAAAAAATACACAAGACGTTCAGTTCATTTATAAAATTTAGTAAAATTTAGTTGTCAGGTATATATATTTTTATATACCTTTGTATATTATGTTCCTTTTCTGCTAATATTCTTTATTATTATTAATAATAAAAGGTTGGGTGAAGATTCTGAATTGTATTGCTTTATTGTTGTTTTATTCAAATTGGGTCCAAAGTGGGTCGATTTTCCCAAATTTTCTGATACTTTATAGAATATTAAACATAGTTTCAAAATTTAATAGAAATTCATAGAATACAAATACAAATTTAATTAAAATTTCCTACACTTTACAAAAAAATGATGACATTTTATACATTTAAGCAATTTTCCGAAAATCTATTGAAGATTGAACGTCTCTTTCCAAAGTGCGTCAATATTCCTAAATTTTCTGATACTTTATGAAATATTAAACACAGTTTCAAAATTTAATAGAAATTCATAGAATACAAATACAAATTTAATTAAAATTTCATACATTTTACAAAAAGTTTATGACATTTTATACATTTAGGCAATTTTCTGAAAATCTATAGAAAGTTGAACGTCTCTTTCCAAGTGGGCCAATTTTTCTAAATTTTCTGATACTTTATAGAATATTAAACATAGTTTCCAAATTTATTAGAAATTTCATAAAATACAAATACAAATTTAATAAAAATTTCATACACTTTACAAAAAGTTTGACATTTTATATATTAGTGCAATTTTCTGAAAATCTATAGAAAATTGAACGTCCCTTTCCAAAGTGGGTAGATTTTCCAAAATTTGCTAATACTTTATAGAATATTAAATATAGTTTCCAAATTTAATTGAAATTACATAGAATACAAATACAAATTTAATAGAAATTTCATATACTTTACAAAAAGTTTGACATTTTATACATTTATGCAATTTTCTGAAAATCTATAGAAAATTGAACGTCTCTTTCCAAGTGGGCCAATTTTTCTAAATTTTCTGATACTTTATAGAATATTAAACATAGTTTCCAAATTTAATAGAAATTACATAGAATACAAATACAAATTTAATAAAAATTTCATACACTTTACAAAAAGTTTGACATCTTATAGTTTTATGCAATATTTCTAAAAATCTATAGAAAATTGAACATCCCTTTCCAAAATGGGTCGATTTTCGTACATTTGCTGATACTTTATATAAATATAAAATATAGTTTCCAAATTTAATAGAAATTTCATAGAATACAAATACAAATTTAATTAAAATTTCATACACTTTACAAAAAATTGATGACATTTTATACATTTAAGCAATTTTCCGAAAATCTATAGAAAATTTTCTAATTTTCCCTTTCCAAAGTGGGTAAATTTTTCTAAATTTTCTGATACTTTATAGAATATTAAACATAGTTTCAAAATTTAATAGAAATTCATAGAATACCAATACAATTTAATTAAAATTTCATACACTTTACAAAAAGTTTATGACATTTTATACCTATATGCAATTTTCTGAAAATCTACAGAAAGTTAAACGTCTCTTTCCAAGTGGGCCAATTTTTCTAAATTTTCTGATACTTTATAGAATATTAAACATAGTTTCTAAATTTAATAGAAATTTCGTACACTTTATTAAAAATTGATGACAGTTTATATATTTAAGCAATATTCAGAAAAAGTATAGGATATTGAACGTCCCTTTTCAAAGTGGGTCAATTTTCCTAAATTTTCTGATACTCTATAGAATATTAAACATAGTTTCAAAATTTAATAGAAATTCATAGAATACAAATACAAATTTAATTAAAATTTCATACACTTTACAAAAAGTTTATGACATTTTATACATTTATGTAATTTGCTGAAAATCTATAGAAAGTTGAACGTCTCTTTCCAAGTGGGCCAATTTTTCTAAATTTTCTGTTACTTTATAGAATACTAAACATAGTTTCAAAATTTAAAAGAAATTCATAGAATACAAATACAAATTTAATTAAAATTTCATACACTTTACACAAAGTTTGACATTTTATAGATTTATGCAATTTTCTGAAAATCTATAGAAAATTGAACATCCCTTTCCAAAATGGGTCGATTTTCCTGAATTTGCTGATACTTTATAGAATATTAAATATAGTTTCCAAATATAATAGAAATTTCATAGAATACAAATACAAATTTAATAGAAATTTCATACACTTTACAAAAAATTGATGATATTTTATACATTTAAGCAATTTTTCGAAAATCTATAGAAGATTTTAATTTTTGAACGTAGCTTTCCAAAGAGGGTCAATTTTCCTAAATTTTCTGATACTTTATGGAACATTAAACATAGTTTCCAAATTTAATAGACATTTCATACACTTTAAAAAAAGTTTATGATACTTTATACATATAAGCAATTTTCTGAAAATCTATAGAATATTTAATGCCTCCTTCCAAAGTGGGTGATATATTGTATGGAAAATTAATATATTTCATGAAGCTTTTACAAAATATCTAAAAATTACGCAAGACGTTCAGTTCATTTATAAAATTTAGTAAAATTCAGTTATCATGTATATATTTTTTATATACCTTTTGTATATTTTGTAACTTTTCTGCTAATATTCTTTATTATTATTATTAATAAAAGGTTGGGCGAAGATTCTGAATTGTATTGCTTTATTGTTGTTTTATTCAAATTGGGTTTTTATGGAAATGTTATGAATATTATAGAAAATTAAGTTAGTTTTATGACTTCTCTGATTACAAAACATCAGTAACCATTGAATGAAAAATCCAAATTTAATAGTGGTTTACGTGGTTTATAAGGCAAAGCTGTTAACTCAAGGTTTCAAACTTTCTATCATTACAACTAGAATGGTTTAGATTTACTTTTTCTGTAGACATTATTATGGCATTAGTTTTGGGAAGCACACGTGGACATAGCCATTTAATAGAATGTTAAGACGGGGCCGGGGGCGGGGGGGGGGGGGGGGTTCAAGGGGAAAATGTCATAAACAATGACACGTTTTTTTCTCAGTTTTGTCATAGTTTGAATCTGGCTATTTAGAAATAGGTTAAAATTATTTGACGGTATGCAGTACATAATTGTATAATTGCACCGCTACATTCATAATTGTCTTACCATTTTCTAGGTGAGAGACGATTCTACCTTTATCTATTTCAAATATTGTATACTTGTAGCCATTACTTTGTAGAACATTGTACATAAGTAAATTTAATTTACTTATTTATCTATTTCGCTTAAATGAGGTATTACAAAAGTTGATGTAAATTGGTAGAAAATCTTTTGATAGGTACTGTCAATTAACTGACATATACTTAAATCGAAATTTACGTTAGAAAAAAAAATAATTTCCCGTTTTTTTTATTCAGCTGTAAGGACCAACATAGTTCTCTGTCACTTTAAATTTTACGATAATAATTCTTCACTTATTTTTTCCAATAACCTTCAGTGGCGTACATTTATAATTATTGCTTACTCAAGTTTGACGATGTACCCCTAACCAAATATTGGTGATCGAAGAATTATACGAAAGTATAATATTTTATTGCAAGAAATTGCGACGTTGGTGGATTAAAAAAAAAACAGTGCTTTACTTTCAAATGAGATATTTCAAAATTTTCTTTAATTTATTATTTATTTTATTACTTACATTGTTTTCGAAGAACATTTTTCTTTTTAATTATTCTTTTAATTGCCCCCTCCCATGAATGAAATCAAGGAGCTCTCAATTAAGCCTAATATTATTTTCATAACAGTTGTTCCCCGAGATCTATAATATCTGAAAATTATCTAGTTTTAGGAACGGTGTTCCTATAAGAGCTCAACAACCGAATAAATACCGTCGCCAAGTTCAAACACCATGTATAATAATCAAATTTGATGTTTATGGGGGTTGCCGTATTTTCAATATCAAATCTATGTTTTTTTTAGCTTTTGTTAGACATATGATGTATTTAGGATTCGTTTTATCATTAACCCTATCGTGTTACTGCGCTGGTCTGCTGATTACTTGCACACGTAGGGACAAATTTAAGACGTACGAAGAAGTGCTTGCAGATATAAAAGAGAAGAATAAGCAGAAATACAAATTTGGCAACGGTTACGATGCAGAAAAGGGCATCATTAGTGAGCAGAAGAAGTTGCTTTCATCATCCCTTACCAGCCCCAATGACGCACCAAGTAGTCAGCCTACAGATAAACTTAACACACCCCATAGTACAATTCCTAGTACTTCCAATATAACTGAGGCAGAAGTTCGGGAAAAGAAAGTGGTACATATCATAGATGATAAAATGCCTGCTAACTATAATAAAGAAGATGATGCTTATATTTCCGACACATCGACAGACGTATCTTCTTTACCTCTTCAAAGGAAGCGAAGAGTCCACAAGCCATTGAAAACGCCGAAAAAGCAGAAAAAGCAAAAGAAGCATTCAGGTTACTGCATGCCCCTAAAGAGTTTGAGGAGGAAAAACAAACCCAAAGAGCTTGAGTATTTGCATGGCTCAACAGATGATTCAACCTAAACAATTATTGTTAAATTGTATATTTTCAATTCGTAGTTAAAGTTAGAAAGCGTCTTGCATAAAGCAAAAATTAGTTATATTACATATTTTATTGGATTCCATATTTTGAGATTGTATATCGCCTGCTTAATGCAAGAACTAGGTAACACCATTTTTCAAGTTTCTGAGAAACAGTTTTGCCGGTTCTTTAGGAGGCATTTTTTACAAGCTTATTTAAACATAAGATCCCGTTTTATGTTGTTCCACCCTTTTCTTGTTGCAGTTATTAGTAAGGAGAAGTCAATTAACTATACAGGGTGATTCATTGGGAAATGCGTCTACAGTAATGGTAGATGCGGCACACTGAAGTGATTCTAAATAAACTATATTTTATGGGTCTACCGTTCTTTATAACTAACATACAGGGTAATTCGTTAATATTGCCCATTATTTTAAATAATCATAACTTACGAACCACCCTATAATTGTTTAAAATATTTGGTACGTCCATACGTCCAAATATGCAGACAAAATTTTAAAATATTGATATACAGGGTGTTGTTTCGAGTCGAAACCTACTTATTAATTTTTTATGGCCTGACCTAGAATAAGGTTTTTATTTATCATGTTAATCGACACTACAAGGGATAAAAACATACGTACCAGATATTACAAAAAAATATTGGGTGGTTCGTAAATTATGATTAATTGAAAAAATGTGCAATATTTATGAATCACCCTGTAAATTAGCTATAAAAAACAATAGACCCATAAAATATAGTTTATTTAGAATCACCTCGATGTGCCGTATCTACCATTACTCTATGCGCATTTCCTAATGAATCACCCTGTATATCTACAGAATGCAAAAAAATGACCTACCTAGTTCTTCCATTAAGCAGACGATATTATAGTGAGAATTGCATATTTTGCATTACTCAGGACTTACGATAAAATATTGCAAATTATTTATTAATCAATGAAGGTATGTGCATTAAGGTAGATTTCGTTTGATTACATTGTGTTACATTAAATATTTTGAACTTTTCATTTACCTTTTGCTAGAGATTTCGAATGTGACAACTTAATTTATATTAAAATAATTAAAAGTAATTGTCCATTTTTTTTTATTTTAATTTAAAAAAAACACAAAACATTTTGATATGATTGAATTGTATGATTTAAAAGTTGAAAATAATTCAGTATTTTAACAAGGCAAATTATTTATTAATCAATGCATGTATGTGTATTAAGGTAGATTTCGTTTGATTACATTGTGACAACATTAAATATTTTGCACTCTTCATTTACCTTTTGCAAGTGATTTCAAATGTGACAGCTTAATTTATATTAAAATAATTAAAAGCAAAGGTCCATTTTTTTATGATTTTAATTTTAAAAAAACACAGAATATTTTGAAGGGATTGAATTGTATGATTAAAAAGTTGAAACGAATTTGGTATTTTAATAAGGCAAATTATTTATTAATCAATCAATGTACCTATGTGTATTAAGGTAGATTTCGTTTGATTACATTGTGTTAATTATATATTTCGCACTTTTCATTTACGTTTTGCCAGTGATTTCGAATGTGACAGCTTAATTTATATTAAAATTATTAAAAGCAATGGTCCATTTTTTATGATTTTAATTTAAAAAAAAAACAGAACATTTTGATATGATTGAATTGTATGATTAGAAAGTTGAAGAGAATTCAGTATTTTAAATGGCCAAGTTGTTTCAACTTTGATTATTTATAATAGTGGTTTAGTCTCTATGTCAAAACTGAACTAAACTATTGTGTCAAAACCAGTGGCGGCTCGTGCTGTTGAAATGTGAAGGTTGCAACTTTTATAGGTATTATTTATTAGAATAGATTGCAGATTACTTATAATTACTAGATATGCTCGTTTCATAAAAAAACATTTATTTTTACACAAGACTACATATATCAAACATAAAACAACTAACTTTCAGTCTGAGTCTTCAATATTATGCCTTATTTGAAGAGAAAATCCATTCGACGTTCTTTAGTGGTAGCGAATTTGTTCATCACCTTTTGATTAAAATCAGATATGCTCTCAATTAGGCCTCTTTCTTGAGAAAGCATCGCCAACGCAGAAAGTCTTTCTTGGGTCATTGTGTTTCTTAAGAAAGTTTTGATCCTTTTGAGAGTAGAAAAGCATCGTTCTGCTTCAGCTGAAGCCATGGGAATTGTAATTAGAATTTTCAATAGCTTTAAATTTTCACTAAAAGTCTCACTTAGCACACTGTTCTCAGAAACCGACTCATAAAATGGAAGTATACCCGATACTGATCTGAATTCTTTTGTTTCGTAGATCACGGTCAATTCTGTTCGAAGTTTTTGTTAAAACTTCGAACGTTATTAAAAAATGGATAAACCTTGTTTGCTTCTACTCTCTATTTTTTTTTCGGGAAAACATGTTTCATACTGATCATATTTGTCAGAAAAAAACAGAGTAGCAGCGATTAAGTGGCCACTGAAGTTGAATCGGTCTTTGGCTTGACTAATAATAATGTCACAGACTTCTTTTACTTCTCGAGCGTATTCGTCACTGTCGGTATGACGCCGTTTTGGAGTTGACCTGTCTGAAAGTTCGACGAAACTATTTCTAATTAATGTTATCTGAGTTTCAAATGCTATGATGTAGTTTTTGGCAATAACAGGATCAATTTCTCTTGTTTGAAATTTAGCAAATAATATGTCTACGTGGGGCATTATCTTGTAAAATAAATGTAGCCAAGAAATGAAGCTCTTGCTATCAAGAATTGAGATATAACCCAGTGCTTGGTTAATTGTACTAGTGTTTCTGGCGGTGTTTAAAATTTTTCTCATTGTTTCAAGAATATCCTCCCTATTTTCAAATACAGTGCAGACAATTCTGGAATTAAAATTCCACCTTGTTGGAGCAAGGGGAGGTCACCAGCCCATTTTTGGTACTGTTTAAATGCGAATTACTCAGTTTCTGTTGAATATATAATAAAATCCTTTTTACACATTGTTGATAATCTTAATACAAATGACATTATCCAACAAATATTTATGAATTATATGTAGTTAAGAAATAAGGTTTTATGTGATTCCCTACGTTATTTATGAATGAAAATCGCAGATTTTAAGCAGAGTGCGGACTAGTAGTTTCCTCTAGGACATATGCAAATATTATTAAAATTGGTCAATTAATGAAGGAACTACAGGTCTTAATTATGTTCATTTTACGGTTTTGCTACATTTTTCGACGAAAACACAGAACATATTTGATGCTAATGGTTTATTTTTATATATGTCTTAGAATTATTAATTACTTACTTATTGGCTTTTGTTCGGAATGAATCGGATAACTAGTATTCGCATGAATCTAATTGCAAAATTTAGGAATTTCCAAGATTGGCCAAAGGAGGTGACATTTTTACTGTGATCATTTTACACCCGCAATAATTTAATCCGGTCGGCTCGCGCACCGCATCCCCGTAATAAACCGTAGCTGTATCTAGAAAAGGTCCAGCGGTCACTTTTTCTCTCTAGTTCTCAATCTAAAGAGCAAGTAGATAATGTGAAAGATGCACTGATTGAAGTCCAAGTTATAATTAGACTATATTATTAGACTATTAGACTATATGTATATTGAAAATATTTTAGAAAATTTAAGAAAACAAAAAAAATGGATATTTTTAAATACAACGGTGTGGATTATATGAGCGTCTACTATTTTACACCATGTTTATTTGTCTCGTTTTTAATCCTCTTTGTATTCGCGAATTTACCAATTCGGGAAGTGCATGTGTTTCCCAGAAGTTTTTTAATGCCATTAGCATATTTAAACAAAATTCATCATTTTTTGTTATTTCTAATATTTCCAGGTCTACATCTGTAAATAACACTAAATAGCATTTCTTTTTATTGCAAATTTCTAACTGTCCCTGGATTTGAAACATATATTGATGTTTTGGTTTTAATATTATCTGATTATTTTCATTTAATAACAACGCACAAATTTTTATTTGATTCGAGCTCACTCCTGATATTTGATTCTCTAATGTTAAACAAACACTTCACTTCTATAATGTCTTCTTCCACTAATCCATCCGGACTGGCTCCTAGATATTTAATTCTTTCTGATATCCATAATCCAGAGGCCCGTACTTTTAGCTTTGTCTTTTCTTCGAATATTTTAATTGCTCTTGCTTCATTATCGATGCCATATTTCATTGCGGGAGATTGGATTAAATTATTTTTTAAAAATAACTGTTTAAGAATATTATCCGTCGGTGTGGTTTTCAGGCGGCAGCAAACTTTTCCAAAGTTCGGAGCCGTAATGATATTTCTTCGGTGCTGAAACCATGAAATATTATTCCGCTGGCCCACTGTTTCCGACTCAATTTGGAAAATGTCAACTTTTTCAATTTTTGTTACAAGCTCCTCGATTTTTTTGGCCAATTGATCAGGAGGGAGATCGGGTTCTGCAGCATTTGTCCCATAGTCGGCATCTTCCTCAACGATGTTTTTCTTTGTATCATATTTTTTATATAATTTTAATTTCTTCTCTCGTCTCTCACAAAACATATTTAAATATTTTTTTGTATTTCTTGCCGTTAATTTGTGGAAATTGTAACCATTATTGTAGCACAATCAGCTCCAATGCACCGGGATTGATATATTCCCCTTAGAACTAAATTACTTCTTTTTCCGCCAGTGAATTTAGCCACCATTCCCATATAACCTTCGGCGTAGTTTGTGGTAACATTTCCTTCCAGTCTATCAGATTTGTTGCTAATTCTATCTATATTTTTTATTATATCTTCCCACATGGGAGAAGGCTTGATGATATTAAAATGTGTGTCAACATTTTTCTTCCTGCATTCTCCAATTCTCCAATTTGAATGGTCGCCGAAAACGTGGAAAGGAGACCTTTTCAAATTTAATTTTAAAGTAACAGTAAACTAACCTTAAAGTAACCTTTACTTGCCAAAATAGAACGTACATAATTTTTAAAATGTGGATTTTTTTCCTTTAAGATATTTCTCACATATGATTGGCACACTCCAATTTTAAAACTGTTCTACCAATGTAACTCTCTCTAAAATTCTCGAATACACCGAACTATCGCCATCTCCGATGAGATATTTATATCGAAATCCATAATCAGTCTCACTGCAATTGAATCCACTTACAATGATGTCCGACTCCATGGATGTGGACAAATAAAAGTACAATATACGAAATGAAGACAAGCCGATAAACCAACGAGAACGTTACTGGTGCAAGTTATACACACCTGACTATGGATCCTTTTGTATTTCAAATTACTCAATTCGCAGTAGTCGTTTACTTTATTGCCTATAGTCGTCTCGAAGCGGACCCGCTTTTGTCCGAAAAATGTAATCCGCTTATTATTTATAATATTTCGCGACAAACATCAACCACAATAATATTATATTTTCGCCTCTCCAGTACCTGAAGTACGAGGGGTCCTCGTCCCTCGGCCTGTACCGACGGTCCGGCGGACTTTATTGGATGATATAAATTAAATTTTTTTATGAATGGCATTAGTACCTTGAATAGCAAATCAGCACATAATTTATTACTTTCCCAACTTTGCCACAAAATACAGAAATATTTCAGGGCGCCCTCTGAACGACCATTCCTATAAGTTGCGAACTGGTGACCACCCTTTAACAGTTTCATCCAGTATTGCAGTCCGCTGAGGACTATTTAAAAAAAATGTACAAATTCCTTGTAAATTTGCGAAAAATATACGAACTTTCGTGTTTGCAGAAGCAGCATTTAACATGACCAAATTCAATTGATGTGCATAACAGTGTATGTATGCTGCGTGTTCATAAGTTTGTTTAACAATTGCTTGCACTCCATTAGACGATCCGCTCATGACTTCTGCACCATCATATGTTTGAGCAATAAGTTTCCTCTTGTCATCTTTGACGTGCTTTTCAAGTTCTACAAGTATAGCCGAAGACAAGGTTTTCGCATCGTGATCTAAGGGGGTTAAAAAGTCCCAAAATCTTTCAACAGGCTTACCTCTCGCTATGTATCTAAAAACGAATGCCATTTGATATATATTTGATACGTCACTGGTTTCGTCAGCTATTACTGATAAAAAGTCGGCTTCGTTTATTTCTTTGGAAATTTCTTCTTGGCACACACTAAACATTGTTTGTAAAATTTCATTTTGGATAGTTTTTGACGTTCCCTTAAAAACCGTTGCTTTTTCCAAATGTTCCTTAAGAGCAATGTCCAACTCGGCACTAAAATTAATTAATCCACGAAAAATTCCCGGATTCGAGGAAGACGTGGATTCGTCATGGCCTCTCATAGCGAGCTCAAAGGCCCCATAAAACCGAACACAATTAATAATAATATTTAAAATGTACCAATTATTTTTCACTTTGTCATTTTGTAATCTAATATTTTGTCGATACGCACTGTCCAATTGAGCCGCAATATTAACGCTTCCAAATAGAGAAAATCTCAAAGTACTACGCATGTGGCTTGCAGAGCTAGCATGGTACTTAATTCTTGCTGCTAAATGGTTCAAATCCACCATTCCTACTTTCGTCCATGAATCTTCTCCTCCAAATAGTAAACATGGGAAACAAAACAGTGCATTTTTGATGTCACAGCCACATATCCAACTGTGCTTGAAATAAATGTTCGGATTAAACATCCTATTAAAATTTCGTGCTATGCATTTAACACTTTGTTTTAAATTTAATTTCGGAGTAGGTCTCCCAAGTCTCTTTATCTCTCAGTTTTTTCGATCGAAGATCGATTGCAGAATTGCTCCGCTAACAAACTTTGAACATAATTCATATTAACGAGGCTGAAAATGCAGTTCGAACGCGTATTAAATGTCACGGCAACTCAACAGTCGTCCGCTGATTGCTGCCCTGTGCACGAGTTGTATACGATTTGCAAACCATATAGTGAATATGTGGCGAAGGGGGAAACGAATGCGCGGCGACGATCGCCGCGACTCGCAGCGTAATAAAGCCATGGAACTGTTTGACAAACCGCAAGTCTAATGAATGGCCTATGGCAGCAGAATTGAACAGATAATGCTCCGTATTTTAGTATATAATACATTATTAATCTTTACTCATTAAATAATATTTAACGTTTTCTTGTCGTCATTTTTGGCGGTTGCGCAAACCTGCAAACCTATGGAGGAACCGCCACTGGTCAAAACTGAACCACGGTCAAAGATAATCTTAAATTGTATAAATGGGTCTGAATATGTGACACTAACATAGCGCTAAGGGTTAAGGGTTAAAGGTTAAGGGTAACGTCATTGGTATAGCGTTAAGAGTCTAACCTAGGGTTAAGGTAGAGAGTTCGGGTGATTGGGAGAAGAATGAAGAAAAGTGCGAGCGAATTAAATTAAAAATTATTCGAGTGATCGTGAGATAATCATAAAATCCAAGTTAGTTTTATATTCATTTTTTCGATAAACTAGTCGTATAGAATCAAAACTCATAATATCCAAATAACGACATTTTAGGAATTAACCAAAAGCCGCGTTACTCGACAATCTATTTCCCCGAATTTTGCAAATGATTTTTTTACATCCTGTTAGCTCTATAAAATGTATTGTAAAATTTAAAAAAAAATGCTTTTTTATATACACTCAGATGCAAAGAAAACGGGTCATTGGGTCATTGTTTGTAAAACAACCATTTTTTTTAAATTTTGATGTTGGTATAGTCCTTAGAATAAAATTTTTAGTGTTTTACATTAAAAGAAACCATCAGGATGTAGAAAGATGTAACATTAGGTCCTTATTATTTATTTAATGAACATTAATAAGCGAAAACGATAATGTACTATACACGAAAGAAAATGCATTTCTGTAAAATAAACTTAACAGAGATTAATAATGAAAATGACAGTTAATCGAAAACAAACAAGTCCAAACCCTGTAGCCACCTTGATCCTCTATGCATAATGCCGAATGAGCAATAGGTAGTGAAGAACGCATACCTTTAAATAAAATAAACTGATAAGTATCATATGTTGTATTTTTCTACATCCTGATGTTCTCTTTGATTGTAAAACACTAAAACTTTCATTCTAAGCACTATACCAACATTAAAATTTAAAAAAATGTTTTTTTTTGAAAACAACGACCCAATGACCCGTTTTTTTTTGCATCTGAGTATAGCATTTTAATAAAAAAAGCAGCTAAAAATTGAATAATGTTAGTTTTGAAACCAATATGTGGATGATGTGAGATTTGAACCAATACCTTTGGGATATTGTTAGTTTTTAGTCTAACTTATTTTTCCATACTTGTGAAACGATAAGCAATGAAATCTACATTAGGTGTTAGTTAATATTTAAAAACAAGTTTATTAGTTACATAAACTAAAGATTACCTTATAAAATAAGAAAAAAATATTTTTATTTAAAAATTAAATAAATATAAAAAACAAGTTTAAAATAATGTAGTCACCATAATTCAATTATTTCAAATTACTAGATTTATCTCCTCTCCTCGTTCTTCACAAAAACTTTTTTCCTCTTGGATTGTTGGAAATGAAGCAACTGCTCCATCAACAACATTTTGAAAAAACTCAAAATCAAACCGTTCTCTCCAGTTTGTCCCATAGTGTTTTTCGAGAAACGTTTTTGAACGTCTGCCCTTTTCTCTTGTTTCACATGATTTTGCAGTTCAATAATTCTTGGCTTTAAACCAATAGTTTTCTTTCCTTGTTTTAGTAGTGATTTTGAAGCCCCCTGGTCCAAATTATGACTTGTGTCTCTCCCCGAATCTTTATTTTTCCTTGTTTTGATTTGGTAATACCGAAATTTTCGCGCAAGGATTTCTAAGTATTATGCTATACATTAGTTTAAATAGCAGACCAAAATGAGCTCGTATCTATACGAATTTCAGCAAATAAAGTAACGTGTCATTTTTTTTTTGTGCTTTTATGCATATTTTCAGTTTTTAAGCTTATAATTGCTATAATGCATTTTTGTGCATATTTCCTTATTTTTTGTGCTTATTTGCTTGTTTCTCAATTTTATGGCATATTATTTATATTAGCTAGGAATATATTTTGTTGCACATTATTGTAATGAGAATTCGATATTAATATTACTCCGTTACGTCTAGAGTGCTTGGTTATCACAAAGTCATCAACAAAGCGAGCGTGCGTAGGTGATATTTGGTAAACAAAACTTGATTATTTCGGGGATTACCCTATTTTTACGTGCACAGAACGCATCTGGGGCAAGTGTGCGATCAATTCAGTCCAATTTATCTCAATCTTCAGTGCATTGTGCTTGTGCCTTGTGTGTATTACGTGTTTATAAGTTTTCTTGTATAAAATGCCGAAAGTAAAACCTTCCGTCGATGAATGGATACGTGGACATGCTGAATTAAAATATGAGAACGGCAAATTAATTTGCAGGGCTTGTGTCAAACCGGCAAGTTTTATTTTGTGTTGCTGTTGGCCTAGGTACAAGCATGTATTATGTTGTAGATTAACTGCGAGAAAAAAATTAACATAACACAACATATCAAAACAACAGTTCACCTGGAAAATTAAAAAAAACACATATCTGCAAGCAGGCTACCCAGCAAACTATTTCCGAGTCTTTTGCGAATTCTTCTACACAGAATGAAAAGGAATTTTACTTTGATTTATGCAATACGATGGTATCTTCTAACATTCCGTTAAAATAACGAGATAATACTATGTTTAAATCTTTTTTCCAAAAATACACCGGTATACATATTCCTGCCGAATCAACCATTCGCAAAAACTATGTCGAGCAAGTATATAAACACACTATTGAGGAAATAAAAAAGATAATTGGCAACAATTACATATGGTTCTACGAAGATGAAACTATTGATTCATGTGGTCGGTACATCGCCCATTTAATGATTGGAATATTAAACGAAGACTCCACCAATGCGTTTTTAATTAGTTCCTAGCTGTTAGATAAAAACAAATGGCAATACCGTTGCCAAATTCATTCACGATGGATTAACATATTTTTTTTTGCCAAACCACGTACCAAATGATAAATTATTATTGATGCTTTCTGATGCCGCTGCATATATGTTGAATGCATATACTAATTTAAAAGTATTTTCTGAGCAATTAATGCATTACACCTGTTTGGCACATGGTTTTAATCGAGTTGCTGAAACGATTAGACTGCAATTTCCCCTGGTCAATGATTTGATAAAAACCGGGAAGAAAATTTTCCTAAAAGCTCCACTGAGGGTTGAAATATTTAGGGAAATAATGCCAAATGTACCTCTTCCTCCAGCACCGGTTGTAATCAGAGATGAGGTACATGGCTAGATGCTGCCTGCTATAATGCCGACCATTTCGATTCATTTAAGGAGCTTGTGTTAGAGTTTCCCGAAAATGTGTCAGAGGCAATTAAAGAATGCCACAAAGTTCTTAAAGATATGAGGGTTGTACAAAATTTAGCATTGCTAAAAATCAACTACACTTTCGTCAGCAAAGCGATTGATAAACTCCAAGCAAACGACACAATTTTGGTAGATGCGGTTCAAAAAGTTGAAGATTTTAGGAACGACGCACAGTGTGCTATTTGCCGAATCTGGCGGTACTTTATTCAAACATCTTACTTTACATAAATTACAAAATATTGTCATAAACAGGTAACTAAGACCCCAATGCTATGTAAACACCATAAAATTATAAAATTAAAGTAACGTATTAAGGCTGGGAGCGAGCGAAAGTTGGAGTATTCAAGTATCTGTCATCATGACGTTTATTTAGTTATATTTCTAACTAATGCTGTGTTTGTTTGTACACCTAGCTAACTTTTATGAGTTATCTAGCAGTTCCTTTGTACTTTGTTCTAATGGATTCCGCAAATGCAGGTAAGAAATTCAATACACAACAAGTTTTATTTGTACTTTTGATTTTAAGAGTAAATTTCAACTTTGGGTAAGTTTTTAAAAATGTATCCGCGTCTATCCAGTTTTATGTTATCATATTTCGAAAGTTTATACATTTGTGTGATAAGCTAGCTAAAATTCAGATGCTATTCTTCAGATATTTTTCTTTATATAGGTCGGTGCATCATCACCCGCAAAATGATTTTCGATATTTGGCATAATTCGAAAAAATAAGACTATTTTAAGAAAATAATTAGTCATGTAATGGATTGGTCCAATGTTGTAGAGTGTGACAAACTAACAATGCGTACATTGGAAACATATATTTGCTCATTGTGTAGAAAATTTAGGAACAAATGAGTCGTTTAGGCACCTTGAAAAATATTTCAAAAAAATAATTCAAACTGGCTTGAGGCAGAAATCACTCTGCCGATAGATTTTCGGAATATTATTCCATCGTCCAGCTCTGCAGGCAATTCTTCTACTAAATCTGCAGGACGTCCAGAGATGGCCTTCGAGTACTGTTCCCCTAAGGTACAGAAGAGGAAAGTGAAGAAGTTGCCTAAAGAAAAAACTCTTTGTGAAATCGCAATAGCTGCTGAATTATCAGTGAGAGCATCCGGAAAAAGAGATACAGCTGATATCATTAAGGAATTGGCGGCTGCGTCACCTAAAAGAGCCACGAAGATAAAACAATGTAGACATATTTTTTCTGAGGAAAAGCGACAGATGACTCCGGAGGAAGCATTGGCCCTTATCATTAATGCAAAATTAAGTACACACCAGTACAAATCAATAAGGAGCCAAGTAAAAGTATTAGGACATTCAGTGTATCCATCTTACAATTTAATTATATTGGAAAAAAATAAATGTTATCCACCAGAAAGCGCATTAACTGTTACAGATTGTTCAGATAAAGTGAATTTACAAGACTTATTAGACATTACAGTTAAAAGAATTGCAATTGTGCAAAGTGAAGTGTTAAGACAATTTTGTGATAATTTGGATAATTATTCCTTAATGTTAATAACTAAATGGGGATGTGATGGTAGTTCTGCTCAGGCCAGATATAAACAAAAGCTTGAAGGTGCTTATGGAGATGAAAACTTATACACAATTTCTTGTGTACCCCTTCAATTTGTGTTAAACACTAATGGAACAAAACATCTGATTTGGCAGAACAAAAGACCGTCATCCACCCGATATTGCCGTGTGATATCTTTTATGTAACGAAAGGAGACAAAAGAGCTTATCCAATGGGAAACCAAGAAAATGCAGGACAAAATCGACAATATAAAACCATCAATAATATGTGTGAATGACACCGAGTTAAAAGTTTCACATAAATTGATGCTGACCATGGTGGACGGCAAAATCTTCAGTGCACTCTCGCAGTATAGTTCATCGCAAGTATGCTATATATGTGGTGCGTCACCTAAACAAATGAATGATGCGACTAAATGTAGTAAAATAGTGCCTTTAAAAGAAATGTATCCATTTGACATTTCACCCTTACATTTATGGATTAGGTCATTTGAATTTATTTTGCATTTGGCGTATAAATTAGAAATTAAAAAATGGCAAGATAGAAGCACCGAGGAGAAATCTTCAGTAGCTGCCATAAAAAAGCAAATACAAGAAAGATTTCGAAATGAAATGGGCTTACTCGTGGACATGCCGAAACAATGTACGGGAAATACAAATGACGGCAATACCGCTCGTAGATATTTTAAAAATTGTGAAAAAACGGCTGATATTGCAAAAGTTCATCTTAATTTAATTTATCACTTTAAGGTAATTTTAGAAGCTTTATCTAGTGGTTTTGAAATTGACTGCGAAAAATTCGATGAATATGCGCAAGAAACAAAAAAAATATTTTCAGCGAGCATACACAAAATCCTCGTTCACGGGAAGGAAATCATTCAAAATTGCATCTTACCTATAGGACAATTGTCCGAAGAGGCACAAGAGGCCAGAAATAAGGACTATAGACGGTTTCGTGAACATTTTAGTCGAAAGACCTCAAGAAAAGACACTAATCGCGACATAATGAACAGATTTTTACTTTCATCGGATCCAGTCATTTCCAATTTTCAAATAAGGACTCCAAAAAAATCTAAAAAATTTTACAGTGACACTCTACATTGTTCAAGTGCACTATTAATCGTTCTGATAGTGACGCTAGTGACATCGAGCGTGATTGATCTGATTTTTTTTATATTGTTAAATTTTTGTTGAGATATATTTTTTATACAGGGTGTCCGGAAAATACGTGTACAACGTTTGACGACAGACTCCTGACGTCAAAATAGGTCGATCTAAGCCGACTTAGTTATATCCAAAATTGTCTCGTTTAGCCGGTAGAGGGCGTCAAAAATTAATATCAATGACGTTTAATAATTTGACAATTAATCAAGTATAATATTTACTCAAGTATACGATCAACATTATTGAATTACAAGTTCATTTTACCATTAAAAATGGAAAATTATACAAACTCTCAGAAAGTTGACATGCTCCTGGTATACGGGTTTTGTCGAGGAAATGGGCGTCAGAGTGTTAGGGTTTACATGGAGAGGTTTCCTAACCGTCGAATACCAAACCACCAAACATTTGCCAATATTGAGCGTCATCTTCGGGAAACGGGCAGTTTTGAGAAAAAGTTTGAAGGCAGGGGTCGTATGCGAACAACTCGAACTGTGGAAACAGAAGAGATGATTCTGGAAAGAGTTGAAGAAGAACCAAGTACCAGTACCCGTCTCTTAGAACGTGAGTTAAATGTTCCTAAAACGATTGTCAATGAGGTTTTAAGAGAACAGTTGTTACATCCTTACCACATACAAAAAGTCCAGGAACTTTTACCGACTTATCCCCCCATGCGGCTTACATTTTGTCAATTTATTAGAAACAAAAGAATCCTTGTTCCAAATTTTTGTAGAAAAATTATGTTTACTGACGAGGCATGCTTTACAAGATCTGGGGTAACCAATCTGCACAACGAACATATTTATTCCGATGAAAATCCACATGCCATTAAAGTTGCACATCATCAGCATCAATTTAAAATTAATATTTGGGCAGGTATTATTGATCACTACCTTATTGGTCCCATTGTTATTCCAGACAGGTTAGATGGAAATATTTATTTAAATTTTTTGCAAGACACATTACCAATTCTTCTGGAAATTTGCCCATTTTACTTCGGAGGGAAATGTGGTATATGCATGATGGTGCCCCGCCCCATTTTTCCGTTGCCGTTCGGCAATACTTACATCATCAGTATCCCAACCGATGGATTGGAAGAGGCAATGATGCACCAGTAAAATGGCCACCACGTTCTCCTGAGTTAAATTTGTGTGACTTCTTTTTGTGGGGCGCTATTAAAACAGACGTTTACAAGACTCCGGTAAACACACGCGATGATTTATTGCAGCGGATTTTAAATGCAGGCAACCATTTTAATAATCCCGAGACATTAGATAGGGTCCAATATCATTTTTTAAAGAGTGTTAATAAGTGTATTCAGCAAGATGGCGGTCATTTTACACATTTGCTTAAGTAATGTTTTTGTTTTACTTAGTTTCTTACAATAGATACTTTCAACTTTGTTATACTTTTGTTTTTTTTGACGTCCTCTACCGGCTAAACGAGACAATTTTGGATATAACTAAGTCGGCTTAGATCGACCTATTTCGACGTCAGGAGTCTGTCGTCAAACGTTGTACACGTATTTTCCGGACACCCTGTATAACAATAACATTTATAATATTTATACATTTATACAGTTTGTGTTCACAATTGTTATTGACAACAATAAATAATATTCTATCGTACGAACTTCTAAGAAATTTTCGATTATCCTAAATTACGGTAATATCTTTATAATCCTAGATTATGCAAATTTTATAGGTCTGGTTATAATTACCAGCCCACAGATATCCCACAGAGATAAGTCTTGTTCGAACTAATACCTTGTATAGAAACTGATCAAAATAATATTTCATAAATTGAATTAGTTTTGTTTCAAAAAATATACTTTTTAATATACACCATCCTAAATATCACTTGTATAGCTTATAACATATTTATATATATATATATATATATATATATATATATATATATATATATATATATATATATATATATATACATATATATTTATGTAAGTATGTATGTAAAAAACAGAAACGATTACAAAAATCCAACCGAATAATAAAGTACCGCTAGATTGTTGAAATGACACACTGTACGACGTCTCAAACGTACGGGGATCTATAGGAGAGATTATTAAAACAAAATTGTGATGCAGTTTTGTCAAAAAATGAAGGGTTTGGCGAGTTACAAAAAATATCAACAGTTTTAAAAGGAGATTTCGTGAAGATTTGACCGATTACAAGTGTGGATGTGAAGAGAAGCTTTTCACACTTAAAATTTAGAAAAACATTTAATTATTAGTTCATTTAAAAATGAGCAGTAATCACCATTTGTTATTAATTATTATTGTTATTAATATTAATGACCAAAACCTAAATTATTAAAATATTACTTTTATCTACCTATAGTGCGTTCCTGTTAATAAAATTATGTTTTGTTTGGTTTTTCTGTATTTTCATAAAAAATAAAATATGGCTTTTCATGCTTTTTCTGCGTTTTTGTGTAGTTTGGTAGTAAGTAGTTGCTTATATATCTGCCATTTGGTTATAAACTGTAATCTTCGGGTGAGGTTGACAGCCATATGATTGCTTGTGATTGGTTGAAAATCAGTTGGTGTCAAAAGTAACAATATCCAATGGATAATACTAGTTTTGACTCAAAACCTCTACTTCTGATAGCATTATACCCGGGATCTAGTAATTTTTGACTTGTACCGACGCCATATTTGATTTAAGAGTCAAATTTCAAATAAAAAACCACTGCTAACTCGATTTCGATGATTTTGGATATTGTGAGTTTTGATTTTATACGACTGAAATGAATTTATATTTGAATTTCAGATTAATGCAATTTATAGATGCATTATCATTGCAACTTTGTATTCTACATTCGATAAAGAAGTTATGTTTTATCTACTTCGATTCGATTTTGTTTCATTTATGTTAACTTTTATCTTCTAATAGGCGTCAAATTGTATACAATTTATTTATCTTATTGTTTCCGATAGCAAACATTCGTATCTCGTCGAACGTAAGAAGTAAGTCTGCAGGCAGAGCAGTGGTCACACTTCAAGCAAATAATGTAGGCACCTTCTGTAACTTCTGTAACTTGTTTTGGTGGAATTAGTGGTGACGTATTTACCGTTCTTGAGAAACCTCGATCAGCATTACTAGTCATCCAACGGCGAGTCAGGTCGATGTCTGCACAAGCCAGTGCATTCTCCGGCGCTGGTGAAAGTTAAAATGTCAGCTTGAAGGTTCGTTGTTGTTACATTCTCTCTAAACGAAAATGGACAGATTCTCATTTTGTGCAATATTGGTGGTGATTTTTGCTGCTCTTTTTGCAGGAATTGATGGTAAGTATTGACTGTTTCTGTTAGTTATTTATAATTTGTCCCAAAATATAATTTAAACGCAACATATATGGAAAATATGCTCCCATACAGATATAATTATTAACAAAATATAAAATACAGAAAAGGCTTCAGATTTAAATATAATAGTCGTATTATTATTATTATTATTAAAGATTGTTTATATATATTATTATTATATATAAATAAGTACACTATTGGGTAGGTTTTTCCATCCATGCTAAAATTGAACATAACTTATGTATCACCGATATACCTTCAAGGTGGTAGAATTTATTGTTCCAATTAGTTTCTAATTTCTTTGTGGATATCTCAACCATTTCAATGTCGGCAGAAATATCGCACCTTAACAAAAATCTAATTAGAAATCTAATAAGCGGCAATATTGCCATTAACTGCATTTGGGTCCATTTTTCACAAGAATATCATCAAATATACCGTGATATGAAAACGGGCCTTTGGCTCATACTATTCGCGATATATTCCAGTGCAATCTATTTTTAATAACATGTTATGTGTGAAGATAATTATGAATTATTTATAACATTTAAACAGCCGTTGTATATGACATGTATAGATTACTATGGAATATTAACTATACTTTTAAGTAACCCCCGTTCCAAGAAAAAAAAAATGGGATTATGAAATTTTATTTCCACTCAAAGCTACGCAATGTAAGATTATTCTTTTCTTTTAATGCTCTATTAATCATGATGTATTATGCCTTAAAAATACTGAAAACATACTGAAATTATATACTCACTTCCTGTTCATTTTGTTTTAAAAAACTTATTTCATTAATTTCAATGCCGTGAATTAAAAAAAAAAATTACATTTCTCTGTAAAAGATACAGTTTTTAATATCTTTAAATTGTGTTAATAGCTTTAATAATTTGTTTAATAAGGTAAGATGATACCGAGATGGAGTCGAGGCTTTGAACTAGCCAAGATATGAAATCAGCTTTGTTGCCAAATATGATTGTTTCTCCGATCATTTTAAGTTTGACGTTTTTAAATTAATTTTTTGCTGATTGACATAAAACGTCAAACTTCAATGTCAACTGAAGTGCACTAAACTGTCCCTTTTACTGATTAAGTAGTAAAAACACAACAAAATGTACCTATATACACGGATTGACATAAAACGTCAAACTTCAATGTCAACTGAAGTGCACTAAACTCCCTCTTACTGCCTAGGCAGTAAACACACAACCTACATACATACAAGCACACCTACATACATACAAATATTTATAAATGTATATTATGTATAATTACACTTTGTTTTGTTTCATACAGGGTATCCAAAATAAGGATCAACAGCATGGGGATCTCGGAAACCGTAAAAGTTATAAGAGCGGTTAAATTACACAAAAGCTGCACAATTTAGTGGTCAGTAATATGATGTTGGGAAAACCAGAATATTCCGCTTACTTCCGGAGATATTTGACAAAATCATAAATTTTGCGATATCGTTTTTATGTTTTGCTGAAGTTATTTGAAATGGTATAAAAAATAAAAGGCACTCTCTCATTGGCACTCTTTTAGCTCTACAAGACAGCGTTTATAAATTTTCAGTACAACGTTTTGAAGAAATCATCATTAACTTTATATTTTTATATGGTCCGAAAATAAAGTACACCCTGTATTAAATAGCATCTCCTATTACAAATTCAACGATATCACAGTATGATTTCTCATGTTTTTATTCAGAAAAAAAGCTTGTTAATACATTTCGAACATTTTGGTGTAGTAGACGTTGAAATGAGCGACGAAGACAAATTTATCTCCTAATTTTATGATTTTAAGATAATTAAATGAACAGATAAATTTTCACAATACCACAGTAAAAAAATAATAAGTATGGTTCTGAATAACTATAATGTTTCTATGTTTTACGACTATTCGTGCTAAATTGTTCTTAGTTGCTATTTTGGCCCCTATTCTGGGTTAAAATTGAATAATAATTGTTGCCTTCGTCGTCATTAAATGAACAGAACAATTCTCATATCACAGTAAAAAAATAATAAGTGTAGTTCTAAATAACTACAATGGATCAATGTTTAACAACTATTCTTGCTAAATTATTTTTTGTTACTATTTCGGAACATATTCTGGATTAAAAGTATGAAATAATTTTTGTCTTCGTAGCCATCAAATGAACAGAACAATTCTCATATCACACTAAACAAATAGTGAGTATGGTCCTAAACAGCTATAATGTTTCAATATTTAAAAGCTATTCTAGGTAAATTATTTTTAGTTACTATTTTGGTACCTATTTTGGGTTAAAATTAGATTTTTTTTTTCGTCGTAATAATTTCAACGCCTACTACAAGAAATTATTCGAAATGTAGTAACAATCGTTTTTTCTGAATAAAAACATTAGAAACCATACTGTGATATGAATAGTTGAATTTGTAATAGGAAATGCTATCTAATATAGGGTATACTTTAATTTGGTGCTATATAACAAAATAAAGTTGATGATGGTTTCTTCGAAACGAAACGTTGTACTGAAAATTTGTAAACGCTGTCTTATAGGGCTAAAAATGTTGCAGTGAGAAGGTACTTTTGGTTTTCTTATACCTGTTCAAATAACTTCAGAAAATAATAAAAACGAAATCGCTAGATTTCGGATTTTGTCGAATATCTCCGGAAGTAAGCGGAAATTTCTGGTTTTCTCAAATGAATATTACTGACCACTAAATTGCGCAACTTTTTTGTAATTTAACCTACTTTGTAACTTTTAAGGTTTCCGAGATCGCCATGCTGTTGATCCTTATCTTGGACACCCTGTATATTTTATCAGTTTCCTGTCACGTCTTTCGACTTTCAGCCATTTTCAAAGGATTATGTTTACAATTTGATTGATGACCAAGTCACATAATTTTTAATTATTCCTTTATTCCATTCTCTTGGTGTTTCCCCGCTGCTTATTATGTCATTTATTAGTTTCGTTATTTGTGTTATTCCCTCTTCTGCCATGAATTTTATTATCTCTGGGGTTATATCGTCTGTTTCTGGTGCTTTTCTGTTTTTTAGTTTTTTTATTGCTTCTTGTAGTTGTACTTAATTTGTTTAATTTTTTTCTCCTACCTTGCTTGCGATTTCCCCCCCCTATTCTTGTGTTACGTTATCTTCCTGATCCTGTTCTGTTAATTCTTTGAAATATTGTCTCCATCTTTCCATTATCTGGTCTTCATTTGTGATAACTGTTCCATTTTTATCGTTTATGTTCATCATGTTGTGTTCCTTTTTGTTTTAGTTGATTTAGTGTTCCGTAGAATAAATTTTGGTTCTACCCAAAATTCTCATTCATTCATTCACCAAATTTCGTCCATGACTTTTATTTTGCTTCTTTTATTATTGAATTAGTTTTGTTTCTATTTTCTTTGTATTTTTCAAAATCTCCTATTTTTCTTGTTTGTAGGTATGTTTTCCATTTCTCTTTTTTGTCTTTTATCTTCTTTTTGACTTCCTTTGTCTACCAGTTTGTCTTTTTCTTTTCCCTGTATCTTAATTTTTGTTGTTCCGCAGGTCTCCTTGCCGCTTCTAGTATATTTATTTTGAATGTTTCCCATTTTCCTTCTGTTTTGCTTCATTTCGCTCTCTGAATTTTTTTATAGTATCTCTTTGTATTTCTCTTGTGTTTGTGTTTCTCTTAATCTGTAGGCTTTTATCTTTTCTATAACTTGTATCCTCCTCTTGTCTGTTTTTTGGATTTTTTCCAACTCATACATACAAATATACCTTTACTACCTTAGAAAAAAAAATACTTAAAAAATAACAAGAATGTCCACTTCAGAATTGGAAATAAAAAAAAACATATCGGCAGTATGCCCTACGCCACTTAGAAAGTTTTACACTTTTCACTTTTTATAAATCATTATTTTATTGATTTTGACTCCATAACAAGCAATTTATCTAAATTAAAAAAAAAACATTGAAGACCTTCAGTCGAGTCTAAATCTTATAAAATCTTGGTGCAGAGCCAACGAGCTAAATATTACCCATAGAAAAAGTTAGTAGTCAATTTCAGAGACTTTAGAATAATGATCAGATCCGGTTAGGAAATAAATAAATCTAATTTATTAATGCTAAAGATTACCTAAGTATCTACATTTTAGGTGTCACGCTTCAAATGATAAGTAAATGCATATAAATTCTATATGCTAACAAACAATTTTTTTTCGGCCTATCCGATAGCATATCTCATATCAATTAATTCATCATGTGAAAAAATCATTGGGTAAAGGCAACAGGTATTACAATTTCAAATGCCAACTAATTGCTTAATAAACATCTACTATTTATTTTAACTATGGCTACATATTTAAACACGCCATTTTCACATTAGAATTGTGCATCATTCAGATCGTTTTAAATATTTCAAGTAATATATATTTTAGTTATAGATCATGCATAATAAAAAATAAAGGAAATATTATCCAGATAGAGTTGAATAAAAAAAAATCATACAATTTAAAAAAAACGAACTATAATGATTTCAAATTTTTCAAGTTTGCCTGCCCAATACTAGCTACTGAAACAACAAAATTTAAAAAACTTTGGTCATTATTACACGAGTAGTACCTATAACTATTCTTAACCAATTCCGTTTTTCTCAATTTTTTAATGGAGTATAATAGTTTTTTTATGACCCTTGTTTTTAAATTTTGTTTGAGAAAACTCTAAACTTGTCTAAATAACTAAAATTTAAAATAAAAATTGTTCGGATTTATCACAATTGTGCTACAATATAATATCTTAAATGATAAGGGGGTTCCACTGAAACAGTATATCATATTTATTTTAACACCCTGTATATTTTTAACAAATTTTAGTATATGCGCTTTTTGGTATGATGAAACCCTGTACTAAAATTTAAATATAAATTGTTCTGATTTAACAAACTTGTGCTACAATAAAATACCCTAAATTATACAGTATCATTAAAAAAAGTATATTACATTGATTTTATTGTATATCTAACACCCTGTATATTTTGAACTAAATTTAGTATAAGCCCTTTTTGGTATGCTGAAGCTTTTATTTGAAACATTTGTTTTAATTTTCAAAATTAAACGAGGTATCCTCCGATCGTACACTGTTGATTTACCCTATATCATATCACTTTGGTAATTATTACACGAGAAGTACCTATAACTATTCTTAACCAATTCCGTTTTTCTCAATTTTTTAATGAAGTATAATAGTTTTTTTAAGACCCTTGTTTTTAAATTTTGTTTGAGAAAATTCTAAAAAACTTGTCTAAATAACTAAAGTTTAAAATTAAAAATTGTTCTGATTTGTCACAATTGTGCTACATTATATCTTAAATTATAAGGGGGTTCCATTAAAAAAGTATATGATATTTATTTTATTGTATATCGAACACCCTGTATATATTTAACTAATTTAAGTAACTAAAAAAAAATCATACAATTTAGAAAAAAAAAAACGAACTATGATTTCAAATTTTTCAAGTTTTGGACAGGGAAAGACATACAAGCCACTGAAACAACAAAATAAAAAAAAAACTTTGGTAATTATTACACGAGTAGTACCTATAACTATTCTTAACCGATTCCGTTTTTCTCAATTTTTTAATGGAGTATAATAGTTTTTAATAGTTAGTTTTGTCCCTTTGTTTTAAATGTTGTTTGCGAAAATTGTAAATAACTTTTCTAAATAACTAAAATTTAAAATCAAAATTGTTCTGATTTAACAAAATTGTGCTACATTATAATATCCCAATTTATACAGGGGGTTCCATTAAAAAGTATATCATATTGATTTTATTGCATATCGACTACACTGTATATTTTAAATTAATTTTAGTATATACGCTTTTTGGTATGCTGAAACCCTGTACTAAAATTTAAAATAAAAATTCTTCTGATTTAACAAAATTGTGCTACAATAAAATACCTTAAATTATACAGGGGGTTCACTGTATCATTAAAAAAATGTATATTACATTGATTTTATTGTATATCGAACATGCGATCTAATTTTAGTATATGCCCTTTTTGGTATGAGGAAACTTTACTTTGAAACATTTTTTTTTAATTATCCTCCGATATCCGATATCCTCCGATCTCACATTGTTGACTTACCCTGTATCATATTACCTATTTCATCATGTGAATAATTCATTGTACAAAGTATTACAATTTTAAATATCAATTATTTGTTTAAGAAACATCTATGATTTGCTTTAGCTGTGGCTACCTATTTAAAGCCGCCTTCACTTTAGAATTGTTGAAAAAATTCAGTTTTAATTTGATATCTCAAGAAATAAATCTTGTAGGTGTAGAACATCCATAATAAAAAATGAAGGAATTATTATGAAAAATAGAGTGGAATGAAAAAGAATACATCATTCATTTAAAAAAAAGAGCTAAAATGATATAAAAATGATAAAGTTTGCCTGTCCAATACAAGCCACTGAAAGGACAAAATTTAAAACTTAGCGCATTCTTACATGAGTAGTACCTATAACTATTCATAACCAATTCCGTTTTTTTTTTAAATTTTTAAATAGAGTTTCAGAATGATTTTGTTTTTACCCTTGTTTTCAACACTTATTTCAGAAAAATCTAAATAACTTGGCAACCTTGTATTGTCTTTGTATTTTTAAAATAAAACGAGCTATCTTCCGATCTCGCACTATTGACTCACCCTGTATATGCACGATTATTTCCTATTTATTACCCTTACCCTGTATATTTGAAACTAATTTTATTATATCCACTTTTTGGTACGATAATTTTTATTTAAACATTATTTATGAATTTTCAAAATTAAACGAGATATCCTTACTCTGTATACAGGGTGTCTACGCTAAATCGTTCGTTAAAAGTTTACGGGGTTGCCGTTGTACTAGAAATTAAAAAAAAAATTATCATCGCACGGTTGAAACAGTTATCCTCATGTGAAATATTTTCAACTTCCTATCACTTCCGGTTCCACGGGAAGTAGCACCAACTTTCTTATTTTAAATAAAACACCCCATATATTATAATAGTTTTGAATTCCTTGCTTAAATTGGAACATATTTTGTAAGAACGTATGTACACTTACCTCTTTTAGTTTTGAAGAAACTTTCCACTTTTTGGTACGCTAAAATTTTTATTTCAAAATATTTTTGAATTTCCAAAATTAATCGAGATATCCTCCGATCCCGCACTGTTGACTCACCCTGTATATGCACGATTACTTACTTTATCTATATTGTGAGTGATACATTATTTATATTAGTATCTATCAATCATATTTTTAATTATAATCGACGGTATCTTATCCATCTCATCGTTAAAGATACTCACAAAAAATGAAAATATTGGTTACTAAACTTAACTTTAACTTTTGGATTTTGGACAAAACGACTGGCTTCTAGGGTTTTCATAGTTATAAAACAAGCTTGTTCTGAACTTAATAGCAAAATATGTCAAATAAAGTTGTTGAATTTCATGTCAATTTGATGCACATAGCACACATAAGAAATAATGTGTAAACCCTAAGTTGATAAACAATGTTGTTTCATATTAAAGAAATTAATTGTAATATTAAGTCGATTGTTATTAATGCCCTAAATAAAAGAAGAAAAAAAATCCCATGAATTAATAATATCAAAATTTAGTCATTCGAAATAAAGAGGAATTTCGGTTAACCAATGAAAAATAGGTATTATCATTGATTATAATATAATTATAATCAATGGTATTATTCACATAACAAATAGTTTTCGGAATAGTTTTCGCATTAAACGACAATGGTAAATAAAACTTTCAGTTGTATTTTAGGTGGTCTTAAGAGATGCTTTGTATGCAGATCAAGAGGAGAATTGGGTAGTTGTAAGGATCCGTTCACTCTAAACGCCACACAAGTGGAAAACGAGAGGGGCGTTGAGACAATACCTTGTGCATCAGGATGGTGTGGTAAAATTGTTGAAACTGAAAATGCTTTAAAAGAAGGTAATGTAATACTGTACTATTTCGAGTGTATTTTAATTTTTGTATACTGTTTTAGAATACGGCGTCGCTACACAAAGGATTTGCTTGCAAAGAGGACCTTCTGATAGCGAAGATAGATGTGCATACACTAAATGGCAGTATAGACCAGTGCTGATGTGTTTCTGCAAAGGGGATTTATGCAATAATTCAAACTCGATAAAAATGTCACTACCTTTATTATTTATAGCTGTTGTATTGCTACTTAGACTATAAGTTTGTATTTAATAAATAGTTGTTGCCAAAGATGTTATAATTTACAGCTATCCAGTTTAAACTTGAAACACCCTGTGTTTTTATGCTTATTTTATGTATTTTATATTTAAGGTTAGGATAAACTCAACATTTTATTTTCTGCACATTTTTCGTGCATGAAGAGTTTGGTTTAAATGAGTTAATGGTTTTTCTCTTTATTTTTGTTATTATTTTTCTTTTTTGTACTGTTTTATCTTACTTCTTTCGTTGAAGCCAAATTATTTTCAATCAAAGGTTTCCACAAAAAAATGTTATAATATTCACCACGCAAATTTGTTAAATATCTGGCGAAAGAAAATGTTTTACGATCTTAAATTTTTACTAGACTTCAAGCACAGTTTGAGTATAAATGTATATCCAAAGCAAGGGTGGGGTCTGGTTGGGCGAAACAGTTTCGAGAAACATAATTGACACCTGGCAATGTTGGGTCGATTGATCGATTGATCATCTTATGCGGTATGATCGTCCGACAAGAATTGTGCAAGAATTGTAAGAATATTCATTCAATTTGTTTGCACCATTGAAGGGGTTTTTAAGTGGCAATATTTTGGGATATAATTTTGGTTATTAATACTGGAGATTGGAGAGGAGGTCCAGAATGGAGAGAATAACCAATGACAGGATAAGAGAAATCATGGGAGTAACACACACCATAATTGAGGACATCAGAGTAAACCAACTAAGATGGTATGGACATGTACAAAGAATGACAGACGAAAGACTACCAAAACAAATATGGGAATGGACACCACAGGGAAGAAGGAGAAGAGGAAGACCCAGGAGGAGCTGGAGAGAGGACGTGGATAAAGAGCTGAGAGAGAGAGAGAGAGAAATAGAAGAGGACTTATGGATGGACAGAGACGGATGGAGACTGGAAATCGGAAGACGTCGGAAGACGTTGTAAACCGATATATATATATATATATATATATATATATATATATATATATATATATATATATATATATATATATATATATATATTAATACTGATTATTAATTGCATACATGTGGTCGATCCAAATTAATAGGCACACTAGAAAAATTGACACTAAAAAATATGAACTCATTACAACTGTGCAAAATTGGATACGCACGATACCAAACAACTTCTTGAAAAATGGTATATGTAAGCTACCAGAACATAAGGTGAATGGTATTGCAGTTGACGGTTTTCAAAAAAAAAAAACAACTAAAGAAAAAGAAAAGGTTCACTAAGGAAACGACACGGCGAGGAAACTGTAATAGAAAGGAGAAAAACATAATAAAAATAGGAATATGGAATATAAGAAGTATAAAAGGAAAGGTGGATGAAATAGTAGAAGAAATGAAAACACAGAAACTAGACTATCTGGGGATAATCGAGACAAAAACGAAAGGAAGGGGAATGAAAGAACTCAAAGACGGATACAGGCTATACTGGGCGGGAGTAGAATATAACAAGAGAGGAGCAGAGGGAGTAAGACTAATAGCAAAACAGGATAAAATAAACAAAATTATAAATGAGACATACGAAGATGGAAGAATACTAAGAGTAGAAGTCAAAACAGAACAACATAATACATGGAACATAATTGTGGTATACGCACCAAATGAAAACGACAAAAAGGAAGAAAAATACCAATTTTATGAGAACCTACAAAAAGAAATAGACGACGGCAAAGGGAGCACAATAGTGATGGGGGATATGAATGGAAGAGTGGGAAAAGAAAACAAAGGCAAATAAAAATATATGGAAACATATGGAGAGGAGAACAGAAACGAAAAGAATAATAGAATTATGCATAGCAAATGACCCCATTATAACAAACACAAAATTTAAGCACAAAGATATACACAAATTCACAAGAGAGGTTAGATCAAGAAAAGAGAAATCAATAATCGATTACTTCCCGGTAAACGCCGAAGAATGGAAAAAAGTTTAAGATGTTAAGGTAACAAGACAAGCGGAAATCGGGAGCGACTACTACCTGGTAAAAATGGAAATCAATATAGGAGTAAAAGACCCAAAGAGCAAGGAAACAGAGAGGAAGATAAAAAAAAAATCAACAGCTATAAACTAAAAGAGGAAGAAACAAGAAGCAAATACCAAACAAAGACAGAGAATAGCTACAGACAAACAAACAAAGCAGAAGGAGTAGAGAAGAAATAGCAGAAGTTCAAGAAAATCTTAAGCGACGCAGCCAAAGAAAGCTGCGGAACAAGCACAATTTCAAATAAACAGACGAAGAAAAATAAATGGTGGTCGGAAGAGATAATACAAACAGTAAAGGCAAAAAAAGATATATAGAAAACCTACTTAAGAACAGGAAAAGAGGAAGATTATAGAAGATATAAAACAGCAAGCATCGAAACGAAACGTAAAATCAAGATAGCAATGCAACAAACATGGGAAGTGTTCGGAAAGAAAATAAAGGAAACGTTCACAGAAAACCAGAAGATGTTCTACAGCACAATAAAACAAATGAGGAACAAAGAAGCCCCAATACAAATTAACATTAAAGATAAAAATGGAATTACAATAACAGAACAAAGGAAGATTATGGAAAGGTAGAAAGAATACTTTAGTGAAATGACAGGAACAAAGCACAAAGGGAAAGAAGAAAAAACAGACAACAGAACCAAGAAATAGCAATCAAAAAGGCAAAACTAGGAAAGGCTCCAGGCACAGACGATATCACAGCGGAAATGATGAAATACATAAGAGATAAAGGGAAAGAGGAATTCCTGGATATTCCTAATGAAATAATAAAGGAAAAAATAATACCTGACGAGTGGAATATGGGAATCATAATTCCCATCCACAAAAAGGGAGAAACAAAAATATGCGACAACTACAGAGGAATAACACTCACAAGCATACCAGGGAAAATATTTATAAGGATATTAGAGACAAGACTGACAGAAAAACTGGACCCACTATTGGGAGAAGAACAACACGGGTTCAGGAGAAATAGAAGTACACAGGACCTGATTCACATAATGAGACAACTAACAGACAAAACGATCAGAAAAGGAAAAGAACTACACATATGCTTCATAGACCTGAAAAAAGCATTTGACAGAGTAATAAGAGAGGACATATGGAATATGTTTGTGTTATATATCTAGGAGTGTTCTTTCTCTTATTTTATTCTTAATTTTTCCTAGTTTCCAAGTGCTTTTAGGATTTTCTTGGAACCAAACTTGCATTCCATTTCTAAGTTCAACGTTTGAACGTACACCTGATTTGTCATAATAAATTTTTGATTTGATTTGTCTTGTGTCAATTTTGTTCTTTAGTTTTGTCTTATTTATAATTTGAGAATTTAGTTTGTATTCATTAATGGGTAAGTTGTCTCTTAAGTATCGTGACATTAATATCTGAGATGGTGTGTAGGTATCATAGACAGGGGTGTTACGGTAACTTAATAAAGCTAAGTATATGTCTTCTTTATTTTCTAATGTCTATTTAATTAATTTCTTAATGGTTTGAATTGATCTTTCAGTGAAACCGTTGGGTTGTTGGTGATATGGGTATGATTTAGTTATTTGAAAATTCCATTCTTTGGAAAATGTTTCATATTCTTCACTGATGAATTGTCTTCCATTATCTGATACAACAATTTTGGGTATTCCATGTCTAGCAAATATGGATTTTAATTTGTTGATTACATTTTTGGAAGTTAGATTTTTGTTCAACGTCATGATTTCGGGATATTTTGAGTAGTAATCCACTGCAATAAGGAATGTTTCACCTTGTATTTCAAATAAGTCAATTCCTATTTTTTGCCATGGTTTTTTAATTATTTGATGATTTATCATACGCTCTCTTTTATTCGAGTTTAAATATTTATTACATACGTAACATCTATTAATTACATTTTCTATATGTGTTATCATATTAGGCCAATATACTGCAAATTTTGCTCTCGATGTGCATTTATTTATACCTAACCTGTGTGTATGTCTTCAAGGACTTTGTTTCTCTATGATTTTAGTATAATGACTCTTTGATTCATATATATTAAGTTATTGCTTCCCATTGTTATTTCTGACTTTAATTTGTAAAATGGTTTCAAATTTACTGTCATTTTATTTATGCTCTTTGGCCATCCATCCTTAATAAAGGTTTTTATCATTTTTAATTCTTCATCGTCTTCAGTTGCTTTTATCAATTGTTTCAACCTGTCCTCTTTAATTGTTAATTTTTTTTCGATTAGGCTTGAGCGTTTAATTCTAAATTATCTTCGAATACTTTATTTACTGTTGCTCGTGATAATGTATCAGCTATTATTAGATATTTGCCTGGTTTGTAAACTAAACTTATTTTATATTTTTGTAATTTCAAAAGCATCCTTTGTTATCTAGCTGGGCATGAGTTAAATGATTTTTTGAATATGGAAACTAATGGTTTGTGATCGGTTTCAACTGTAAACTCTCTTCCATAAACATATTGATAGAACTTTTGTACGTCAAAACATATTGCTAATAGTTCCTTCTCTATTTGAGCATATCTTTGCTGAGTTTCTGTCATAGCTCTAGAAGCATATGCACATGGTTTTTCATTTTGCAAAAGTGCTGCTCCTAAGCCTGAGCTAGATTCATCAACTGATATTGTTATTTGCTCTCTTGGATTAAAATACTTTAAAATTGGTTCTTGTGAAATTATCTTTTTTAATTCGTTAAATGCTTTTTCTTGAGGGTGTGAAAATATATTGTTATCTTTAATTAAATCCCTTAAAGGTTGAGTAATTTCTGATAAGTTTGGAATAAATTTTCCTACATAAGTTATGAAACCTAGAAATCTTTGGACATATTTTTTATTAATTGGTTTGGGCATTCCTACGATGGCTTCAATTTTATCTTCATTCATTGATATACCTTTATTTGAAAACTTATGTCCTAAATACTTAACTTCATCTAGACCAAATTTACATTTGTTTCTATTAAATTTTACATTTTTTTCTCTAGCTATCTTAAATACTTCTTCCAATATTTTGTCATGTTCTTCTTTAGTCTCGGCATGAATTAAAATATCATCGACATAGATAACTACACCTTTTATATGAAAAATTTCTTGAAAAGTTTCTTGGTATACTTCACCACAGTTTTAATACCAAATGTATCTACCATGAGGGGTTGCAAAAGTGCATAACTTACTAGATTTTTCATCTAATGGAATGTTCCAAAATCCACTAGCTGCATCTAATATTGTGAATATTTTTGAACCATTCAGATTTCTTGTTATTTCGTCCATGTTTGGTATTTTGTATTTTCTATCTATTATAACTTCATTTAAATTTCTTGGATCTAAGCAGATTCGTAGAGAACCATCTTATTTTCTAACTAGTATATATGAATTTATCCATTCTGAGCTGCCTTGAACTTTTTCTATTATTTTTAATTTTTCTAAATTTTCTAAACATGTTTTAAATTGATCTTGTATAGCAAAAGGTACATTTCTTATTGGATTTACTACTGGTTTTGCATGTTTTTGTATTTCAATGTGATATGGCTTACTTGTTTTACCTATACCTTCAAATACATCTTTATATCTATTGGTTAATTCTTCATAATTTTTAATTTGGTTTTTATTTACTGTATTAATGAATTTAATATCCTCATCATTTTTTATGTTTACTATTCCTAAATGAATACATGTTTTTAAACCTAAGATTGACCCATTATTACTTTTGTCTACAAAGAATTCTGTTTTCTTAAAACAATTTCCATTGTAGTATAAATCTAGATAACATATTCCTAATATAGGAATTTTATCTCCAGTAAATGTGACTAAGTTTTCCTTAATGTTCTCAATATTTTTTAAATTAAATTTACACGCTTTTAATTCAAAGTAGGAAATTATATTGACACTTGCTCCCGTATCTATTTTAAATTTAGCCTTTATATCTGCATCTTCACCTATACTCAACTCTGTAATGCAATGATTAACATTATTGAGGTTTTTGTTTCCATTATTAATTGTGTCTATACTCAAGTGATCATTATAATTATCCGATTGATTCACTTGGTTTACAGATTTATTCCTTCATTTATTTGCAAAGTGATTGTCCTTTTTACATTTTAAAATTTCTTTACCGTACGCTGGACATTTATTTATCGGATGTGATTTACCACATCTTGAACAGTCTTTAATTTCTCTTTGTACCTGATTGTAATTTCTATTTTCGTTCGATCTTGAAAAATCTTCTCGGAATTTTTGTGTTGTTTTCTTCTGATTTCTTACTTGATCCACTTCTTTGTAATTTCTTGTCTTGTCTCCAGTCGTTGATTGTTTCATATCCTGAAGATGCTGTCTGGATGTTTCGGTTGACACACATGTCTCGATTGCTTTTTCCAGGGTGTACTCTTGATGTTGTAGAAGTTGCTCTCGAACCTTCTCATCTTTTATCCCAATGATTAGCATCGTTTTTATTAATACCGTTTTAAAATGTTCAGGGAATTCGCACTGTTTTGCTTGGTTTTTTAATGACGTGACATACTGTTCTGTGCTTTCCTCATTTTGGCGGGACGTGAAAAATTTATATCTCTCGTAGGTTAGGTTCTTTTTTGGAATGAAATAGTCATTAAATTTCTTCTTTAATACAGTAATTTTGTCTTTATCATCGTCACTAAATGTGAAGCTATTGTAGATTGCAATGGTTTCTTCGCCCATTAAATGCAGTAAACGTGCACATTGCGTTTTTTCTGGTTTTGAGTCTAATTCTACAGCGGCGGAGTATATTTCATACCCCTGATTCCATTGTCTCCAATTCTCACTGAGATTGCCGTTTAATTTAATTGGTTGGATTCCTCTGCTTTCCATTTTCACGTGTTTTTTTTATTTTTCCTTTTAATGTCCGTTAAGCTGCGCCATGTTATATATCTAGGAGTGGATCTAGGAATCGACTGAACCACACAACTGCCATGTGTATTCTGTCTTTATTAAACTTCTATGCGTGGTCGTTGCGGTAGGTTTGACAACCTTCTTTACCTCTAAGGCCCATACATTACATGCATTACATCATTACATCTATATTACATACATCTAATACAGTTTGAAAAAAGAGAGGTAGAAAGAGACATGATAAACATAATAAAAGAGATGTACAATAACAACAGAAACAAGGTGAGAATAGGAACAAACGAATCAGAAGAGTTCAAGACCGAAATGGGACTAAAACAAGGTTGCATTTTAACTCTCTGCCCTTTACTCTTCGCATCACTCATATATGAAGCAATAAGGACAAGCAAAGAAAGAGCAGCAAACACAATTATATGATAAAGGAAACTTGAAATTCGCAGGTGACATGCTAATAATAGCAGACTCAGAAGAAAAGCTCCAACGTAATCTTAATATATACGAAGAAGAACTGAAAAAGATAAATATGGAAATAAACATCAGCAAAACTAAAATAATGGTAATAGCGTCAAAAGAAAATAAACACAAAAAGAGCTAGAAGGGAAACAACTAGAACAGGTGAAGCAATACAACTACCTAGGAACAATAATAGAAGAAAATGGAAAGATTGACCAAGAAGTTGACGAAAGAATAGGAAAAGCGGGAAGGATCTACAACACAATAAAAAACACGTTTCTAGAGAAAAAAGAAATTACCAAAGAAATAAAAACTGAGGTATACAAAAAAATAGTAAGGCCCTCTCTAATATATGGAAGTGAATCGTGGACAATTACGGAAAGAAACAAAAGCAAGATCAACGCAATGGAAATGAGATTCCTAAGGAAGATAGAGGGAATTACAAAAAAAGATAGAGTGAGGAACACAGAAGTAAGGAAACGGCTCAACATAAAGACAATAACATCAATAATAGCGGAAAGACAGGTAGGTTGGCTAGGACATATACACGGGCTAGAAGAGAATAGAATAACAAAAATAATACATGAAGTAAAAATACAAGGCAAAAATAAAGTAGGAAGACCGAGGAAGGGATGGAATGAACAAACGCACCAAGCAGCGGAAAGAAGAGGAATAGAATGGAATGAAATAAGAAAATTGGCACAAGACAGGGACCACTGGAAAAATAGAGTGAATGAATTAATTAGCGAAGACATGTGATTGTAAAATGTATTATAAATGTAATTGGGCAGTCCAACACCCGAAAGGGTTAAAGGACGAAGGATAAATAAAATGTGTTTGTTCAATTGGCAATAAAAATGTTTTAATCTTATATTTGAACCCTCCTCGTACTTTCGACAACTGTAATAAAATTATTTCGTAATTATCAATATTCTTGGGTTATCACCCCTGATTATTAATTGTGTAAATGTGGTCGAGCCAAATTGCTAAGCACCCGAGGAAAATTGGGGGGAAATTGGTGGGTGGAACCACCCAGTTCGGATGGTATTTAGAAGAATTTTTTCGATCACCATCTTTATTATATACTGAAAATAAATTGGCCTTTAAACTTTTAATGTGACTTTAGTGATATTTAAAATATAATGACACACTGATGGCAATATCCCTCAAATAATGTTTGTCAAGCATAAATCCCCCATTATCGAATGTTTTTGCAGAAATAATAACATCTATAAGGAAAGGTCATCTGAAAAGCCCCTGTTCTAACTAATGAGGATGGTGACATTCAACACTGACTAGCATAGAGTCCAAGAAAATCTAAAATAAAAATCCGCTCGAGTAGGTTAGTTATTATAACTTAGTTTGGGTTGAAATTTATTTATTTATTTGTTTTATTTAACGACGACCTATTTCTGCTGCTATGGCTAAATATCGTCGCCAAGGAGCGATCAATTTGTCACTCAAGGTATGTATTGTGGCCTTCGGGGGTGCCTAAAAACACCCAAGGTCGAGAAATCTGAATGTGTAAATGTTGTTTTTACAAGGAAGTATCCAATAGGCTTCACTATTTAAATTCATTACTTTAAACCTGTTCTTTTATTTCCCATTATTCCTGCGTATGTCTTCGCTCATAGTAAAATCACTTATTCATTACTATGTTTTAAACGAATTCATTGTTTTATAATTATATGTATGACGAAGTTGTTCGATTTAGAGCTGATCAAAAAGCGGCAACAATAGAAGCTGTTTCTACTTCATTGATTATAAGCCAGTCAAGGTCTTATGTAATTGCAAATGCTTCTGCAGAGATGATTGAAAGTTGTGGTATTCAATATGATTCATTGTAACCGGGTTTCATTATAGCATAGCAGCACCGTCAGTATTTTCTAATTTTGTAATTCACACTAGAATATGTGTAATTAAATATTACAACTGGACTATGTTAACGGTAAAAACGGTGTAGTGTAAATGAATAAAATTTGATATTATGATGTTTACATTGAAAACTACACTTGAAAAGGTATTCTAAAAATTAACAACAGGTAGACATTTATTGACAATTTAAAAAAACGACGATTGTAGTGTTTATGTACTTGAGGGGGTTTCAAACGCAGTCTCAGAAGTAATGGGAATTATGGTACCTACGAAGTCAAAGGTATTTTATGAAAAGCATGTTAAATATTCATGATTTTGAGTGAATTAAGAGTTTATAATTCACCACTAATACGGATTAAATAACATTTTATTTCACCTTCCACATAAGCAACTGTTTATGATGTCTGCTAAGAGCTCAGTTTAAAATGTCAAATTGAATAAAAACTTTTAATTCACTCAAAATCGAGAACAAAATATACTCCATTTCATAGAATACCTTTGACTTCGTGGCCACACATTTTAAAACTGCTTCTGAGGCTTTATTTGAAATCCCTTCTGGTACAAAAATACTACAATCGGCTTTTTTTCATTTTGTTTTGACAATAAATGTCAGTTTGACTCTCCACCGACTTATGGCCACTTTCCCTCGGAAAAAGTGAATCATATGTAGTTTATTTATTTATTTTGTAATAGTAACAGTAATATTAGATGAATTCACAATATTTACATACAGACAATCATCTGATAGCTTGGAGATTCGATCTTACGCCAGGTAAAGGGTAAGAGCCGTGGATTGTGTGTGGTAGTGCGTTGATACTCAGCTTTTAACTTCGACATATATGAATCTATTTGACAATGAAAATTGTCATTATGACAGCTGTGGCTATGCTGTTTAATCGCTATTAAAACAGTGAAAAAAAATAGTTATTTATGTAATAAGTGTGTAAAATTGAGCTTTATGGCATGAGTTCAGATGATGTTTCGTGACGAGCCTTCGGCTCGTCACGACACATCTGAACGAATGATGAAAGCTATTAATTTGCTATATTTTCCAATTTGCACATTATGTTTTGTAGCGAGGGTGCATTTTAACATTGAAAATATAGACCAAATGCTAGAGGGCTTATATTTTCTGCAAAGATCGGCAAAATATGCTAATAAAGTATTCTCTGAATACCTTCTAACGGTTCTAGATTCACACCACTTGATAAATTCCTGATAGCGTTTTTCATATATTACCCTTGAATTTTTCTGTAGTAGTTCTAAACTAACTATCTCTGCTTCCTTTACTACATCTGGTGGTGTGCAGCTTTCCGCATCGGATGTATCATCCACTTCCATGATGAACTACTATCGATGTACTCGTGTCGCGAAAATTTGATTGATTGTTCTGACAGCAGGTATTTCGATGACAGCGTATCATGAAATTCCTTTATGCATTTGATACCACTTTTATGGTTGGATACAAATAAACAATGTAACATTTGATAAATGCCACCTTTTGACATTGATTAGAGTTTGTAAAGTGTCAACTTTTAAGATGAAAGTGCAAAAAAACACTTATAGACAGTATTGAAAACCTGGAAAACAAAGCAGAAAGAGAGGCAAGAAAAAGTAAGAGAAATAACATAGTAATAAAAGGAATAAATCAAACCCAGGACAGGATGATAGAAATAGAGAAATTGTGTAAGGAAACACTAAAAGTTAAAGTGGAAATTAAGAAAGTTAGAACACTAACGAAGGAAAGACAAACGAAACAACAATAGCTGAATTAAACTCATGGGAATAAAAACAAGCAATCACGGCAGCAAAGAATAAATTAAAGAATACACACATATATATATATATATATATATATATATATATATATATATATATTGATCACGACCTAACATACCTAGAAAGGAAGATACAGAGAGAAATCAGAAACATCGCTAAAGAAGAAAATGAAAAAGGGAAAAATGTGAAAATTGGGTACTAAAAAATAATAATAAATAACGAGCATACAGATGGGACAACAAGGAAAACGGAGTTATGGCAACGCTTGGGCAAGGAACTCCAAAAAACTATTAAACGACAATCGTCAGGTAAACGAAGCAACGGAAACGAAAATGCTAAGAAAACGGATAATGCAATTAGGAACATGGAACATAAGAAGCTGGAGAGGTAAAGAATTAGAATTAACACAAGAATTAGAAAAAGCAGAGATAGACATAATGGCAATAACAGAAACAAAAAAAAGGGTGGAAAGGAATAGAAAGAATAAATAACGACCACACACAAATATACAGTGGAGTACTAGAGAACATGAGAGCTGTAACAGGAGACGGATGCATAGTGAATAAAAACATGGAAAAACAATTAGAAGATTGGAAGGCGTGGTCTGAGAGAATACTTACGGTACGATTCAAGGAATCCAACAACAGCATTAATATTATTATAATCGTTTACGGACCAAATGAAGATGATACGGCAGAAAATAAGGACAAATCCTGGAATGAACTCACCCTAGCAGCGGAAGAGGCAAAAGGAAATATATATATATATATAGCCTGTGATTTTAATTGAGGAGTAGGGAAAAGGGACAAGATGTACTAGAAATCGATAGGATCACACAGAGAAGAAAAGAGAAATGGAAATGGGAGAAGACTTCTAGACTTCTGTACACTGCAAAACACGATCATAACAAATACTTTCTTCGCACACAAAGACATTCACAAATACACTAGAGAAGTTAAGAGCAGGAAGGAAAAATCAATTATTTATTATTTACTGGTTGAACAACAAAACAGAGAAACAGTAATAGATACAAAAGTGAAAAGAGGACCAGAGATTGGAAGCGACCATTACATAGTAGTGACAAAATTAAAACTAAAAGATATAGGAAAAGAAACAGAAAATCCCCCAATAGAAAAACAACAGTACGAACATATGAAAGCATACAAATTGAGAGAAGAAGAAACAAGTAAGAAGTTCACAGAAGCAATTACAAGCAAAGTTGAGAATTGCAAAGAAACACACATATATGGAGGTATAGAAGAGAAGAGGAAGTATTTAAAAAATCTTATACTAGACACATAGAAAATAATTTGCGGCAGAAACAAAAGTAGCTATAACAAAAAGCAAACTGCAAGGTGAACGGAGGAAATCAAAAAAGAAGTTAGACAAAAGAAAAAAGTGTGGAAAGACTACCTATCACAAAAGACAAAAGGCAGCTATAATAAATATAAAGAAAAAAGAAGAATAGTCAAGGAATTATTAATAGAATCAAAAAAGGAAACATGGAAAGTGTTCGGCGAAATAATGGAGCAGGATAGTAAAGGGAACCAGAAACTCTTCTATAGAGGACTCAAAAATTATCGAAATGAGAAGAGATTCAACACCAGACAAATAAAGAACACAGAAGGAAAGCAAATAACAGATGGAAAAGAAATTATGGAAAGGTGGAAAGAGTAATTTGAAGAGCTTTTGGGCACGGACACGGTTGGAGAAACATCAGAGAACGAGGAAACAACCAGACACGAGAAAAATCAAATGAAGAAATAACTATGGAAGAACTAAAAGATGTAATAAAGAAAATGAAAAATGGAGCACCCTGATCGGAAAAAATCACTGCTGAAATGATAAAGAATATAGGGAAGAAAGTATCAGAACTACTTTTGGAACTGTACAACTCAGTGTGGCAAAAAGAACAAATTCCGAAAGACAGGCAAACTGCACAAATAGTTCCAGTATATAAAAAAAAAGGGGACAGAAAAGAGTGCCAAAACTACCGTGGAATAACATTACTAAACACAACTATGAAAATGTATGAACAAATCCTAGACAAAAAACTAAGAACAAAGATGGAACGAACATTAGATGAATCACAAAATGGCTTCAGAAAGGGACATAGCCCGCAAGATCACATTTTCACAATTCAGCAAATAATAGAGAAATCAAAAATACAAAAAAAAACGTCTACTTGGGTTTTATAGATATGGAAAAAACCTTTGACTTGGTGAACAGAGAAAAGCTGTGGGATATACTTAAAGAACGAGGAGTCAACCCCAAACTAATCAGAATAACTAAACAAATGTACAACACAAGCACAAACGTGATACAACATGGTAATCAGAAATCAGAACCTTTCAAAACGAAAGAAGGATTATGGCAAGGAGGAGGCTTGAGCCCAACATTGTTCATCGTCTACATGGACGAGATGTTAAAAAAATGCACTCAGAAAACAAAAAAAATACTGATTGGATACAAAAATATGCAGAGAGTGGAAATCTCGGAAGGTGCATTCGCGGATGATGTAATAATAATAGCGAAAAGGGAAGACGATCTACAATACAGCTTAAACATATGGAATAAGGTACTAAAAAATATGGTATGAAGATAAATATAAACAAAACAAAAGTAATGGTAATCGGGAAACCTAAAAAAATAAACATTAGAATAGACAACACAAACATAGAACAAGTGGAAACCATGAGATATCTGGAAGTAGAAATAAATAATGATGGCAAGCAAGAAACGGAGATAAACAGCAGAATAGAAAAGACAATGAAAACTTACTACGCGCTGAACAAGAAGTTCATAAATAAACACGAAATATCCCGTCAGATAAAAGTAAAAGTATTCAATATACGGGGTGTATCAGCCAAATGGAATAAATTCAATAATAAATAAATGGGGGCGTGTTCGAAAAAACGCTCGGACATGTCGATTGTTATTTTTAGTTGCGCATTTTTTTCAACAAAAACTTTTTATACAGGGTGTGTCATGTGACCGTGGCCTATACCAACTTTCTTATTTTAAATGCAACACCTGGTATATTATTTAATTTTTGGATTCTTCAGAAAATTCTAGACATATTTCATGTACAATGTCCTATACCTATCTTCAACTGTTTCGGAAATATTAAGTGTTTTCAGATTTATTGCAAAAATTTCCTTTTTCATTGATGGCAATTTAAATGGTGATAAATATTTAGCACTACTCCAAAATAATGTTGTGCCAACTTTGACAAACTTATATCCTGATCCAGCAAACCCACAAGTTCCAGCGAATATGATATGGTTTCAGCAAGATGGAGCACCGCCCCATTACCAAATCAATGTCCGGAACTACCTCAATCGAATATTTCCAAATCGGTGGATAGGGAGGCGAGGATCGATGGAATGGCCAGCACAATCCCCTGATCTGACGTCATTAGACTTCTTCTTATGGGGATATGTCAAAAGTATTGTATACAAAACTAAACCCCTCGACTTAGCTGACTTAAGAAGACGAATAATGCTTGCGATTAGATCGGTCACGCCTGAGATGTTGAGTAACGTTGGAAGAAATTTCTATTTAAGATTAGGATGTTGCCAAGACGTTCACGGCGAGCATTTTGAACATCTCCTCCATTGAAATTTATTGTTTTTTTTTGTTTTTTTACATTATCAAGAAATAAACAGTATTACTTATTAGTTTTTGAGTGTGTTGTAATGAATTTCTGTAATCAAATAATTTTCTTTTTTTAATGTTAATTTTTGCAATAAATCTGAAAACACTTAATATTTCCGAAACAGTTGAAGATAGGTATAGGACATTGTACATGAAATATGTCTAGAATTTTCTGAAGAATCCAAAAATTGAATAATATACCAGGTGTTGCATTTAAAATAAGAAAGTTGGTATTGGCCACGGTCACATGACACACCCTGTATAAAAAGTTTTTGTTGAAAAAAATGCGCAACTAAAAATAACAATCGACGTGTCCGAGCGTTTTTTCGAACACGCCCCCATTTATTTATTATCGAATTTATTCCATTTGGCTGATACACAGTGTATATTTCTTTTGATTATTTTATTATGTTTTTGACTCTATTTCTTTGTTCTTTGCATCTGCCATCGTCTTTTGCTGTTCTCTTGTCCGGGTATTTTTCCTTTATCTTATCTTTATCAATAGTTTAACGATCTCTTAATTACCAAAGAGGAAAGTTGTTAGAGGTAGGTATCACATGCAGAAAACTGTGACATGTGAGTAAATTCTGAGAGCATTCGCTTACGGCCATATACAATATAAAAATATAGTCAATCGAAGTTTTCTACATCAATAAACATAATTTTGGTAAAAATAAAATATTTATTAATTATAATAATTTACTTAAAACTTAATATTATCATAAAAAAAATATATCAGTATGTACATGTATCAAAAATCGGGAAGCCAAATTGGTAGATCATATCAGTAGAATGAGTTTGCACGGGTCCTGGCGAATGGAGAACGTGGGTTTATAGAACCCAAACGATTTGGAGCCAGACCTTGCTCCTTTCTCATGTTCTGTAGCCTCAACATCGATTTGAAGTGTGGAATCTTGTGGAAGAACAGCTCACCTTTGCCGTAAAGATAAGCCACCGCACGCTTTGCATCGTTTCCTGTTAGTAGAAACGGATCAGGATATTCTGAAACAATGAATGATAATCAGAATTATTATAAGGTATAAGTATAGCAAAGAACACTACAGCATAGATTAGTTTATTATGGTAATATACAATATAATATGGTATGCTATGATATGATAGGTGTACTTAATATATTACTATTACTTAATATTACTTACTATTACTTAATATAGTACTGTACAGTTACTGTACAGTACTACATTACAGTACAGAATAGTAGTACGTGATAGTTTGTCCTATTCTATTCTGCCCGTTTTCTACAATTTATATTAGGGCCGGTCTTATCAAAGGTGATAATTTGTCTATAAGGTATCGTAGAAACTACCTTACCAATGAATGTTTAATGAATTTCTAATTTCTCCATCTAATTTTATTTTATACGCCATTGACTGGCATACTACAACAAAGTTACAAATTATTTTTGGGGCACTCAATATTTCAATAGAAGATATATACAGGGTGTCCCAGCTATCGAGCACAAAATGCGTCAAATATAAAAGTTTCATAAATTTAATGATTTTTCTGCCATTGACTAATAATTAAACAACTGAAGTTTCATTTATACGCTCTAGTTCGTTTAATCGAATTTACATTGAAATGATATTATCACATTATTATGGTACTTTTTTGGTCAGAATTCAAATATGTTATTAAAACTGACGTATCATTCAGGGATATTGAGATATTTACACAAAGGCATATTCGAGAAAAGCACAAATTTTATTATTTTTTTTAATGTACAACATGTTGTGTAATAATATAATAAATAACACTGGCCATCACGATTTTTGATGACTTACCTTTAACAGTTGTTTCTAACTAATAACGGTGTGCTGAATTCAAATATCACGTCAGATTTTGTCTACCACATCCAGTTTTTGCTCTACAGCATACTTTAATTTTTAAGAAAATTATGTTCTTATCACTTTATTTAGAGCACTCATTTTATAATTGATATAATTTCGATAAAAAATAAGCATAAATCACTTGAGAATATTAAAAAAAATGTAATAATAATGCTTCACATACAAATTTATGACTACTTTGGTACATTCACATCAACTTTTACTCGAACACACATAAATATGGTTTACGGAGTAAATTTTCATTTGTACGATTTTCTGGAATGCTATACTTCTGGACAATCCCTCTTTATAATCCAACAGTAGTCGCCCATCGTGTAAACACTCTCCTTGATATCTCGCCTTCATATCCTTTAAATCCTGATGGAGTCGTTCGCCTTGTTCGTCTAAATGACTATTAAGGAAGTGAAGATTAATGCTCATATTGCATCCCAGATTACTGAATTTTTGAATTAATGTGCCAACTAGGTCTTTATCATTTTTCGATTTTTTGTTTCCCAAAAAATTTTTAATAATGGCTCCATAAGAATTCCAAGCGCTTTTTCCACATATTTCATGGAGCTTGTAAAATACTCGTTTTGCATTAGTGTCCTGATTTGTGGGCCGTCAAAACACCAGCGTTAATTTTCTCATAACTGAGGCTACTAAATGTTGTACATATATGTTTAAACCAGTTGCCTTCTACGCTCAAAGCTTCAACAAATTGCTTAATTACGCCAAGTTTTATGTCTAGAGGCGGAAAGATATTTTTTTCCCGATCTACCAATATCTCATAAATAATGTTTGGATCCCCAACATTTAAACTTTTCCTCACCGGCCAGTTCTCCTGAGTCCAATACTTGTTTCTGGCTCAAAACGTGGAAAAAAATACGAAAAAAGCTAAAATAAAAACTTGACGTGATATGGAACAACGGTTAGCATGAAATCAGCACACCATGATTAGTTAAAAACGAGTATCAGACCTAAGTCATGTGCGAAAAGTTCAAAATTGTTGGCCTGTGTAATATATGAATATACTAAATTCACATTATGTTACATTTTTTGGTAGTGTGGTAGTCTTAACAAAACAAAAATAGTATCTGTTAATTACATATTTCAATTCTATGCCAAAAGTTACCTTAATAGTGTTAAAATGTCAGCACAACATGAATTTCATTAAACGAGGTCGAGAGTAAAATTAAATACACTTTTTTGGGCTTTTTGCTAAATGTTTATCTGATATCACTTAACCAGATATTTTATTGCCCGTACGTTAACCCGCCTTGACGTTAATATAGTTTTTCCTATGGGGTTACATAAAGAATAGCAATTATTAAACCAGATTTGAGAACGTATGTGTTTATTTTGTAGGAATTATATCTCGATGGAAAGGGATTCTTTCAAAGAGCATCCAAACCATAGTACTCGATAATGTATCGAAAACTATGGTCAAATATTTGAGCATTTGCTTTAAGGGCAGAGAACCAGTAATTCTTAGTGTCATTCAAAACGGGTTGTTTTACAAAGATCACTGGAAGCACATTACAAACCATTTGAAATTTGAATTATATACTGCGTAAATTTTTAACTCACCAACAAACTTTTAGAGATGAAACCTCATGTAATTTTAAGAATAGTTTATTACGTACCAAGGTTGTGTATTTACTGTTTTTTAGCCGTGCGAGTATTGAATCGCGAGGCATTCAGCCGAGCGATTCATAATGCAAAGCTGACAATAGTGTTCGCAGCCGTGGTATATTTTTATAAACGCTAGTGGCCGTTGTTTAGTCGCCCGGGAACCCGCGGATTGGCGTAACTGCAAATATTTTTTCACCTAGGGACCTCATATAGAATTTAAAACCTCGGATTTAAATAGTAACTTTACAGTGCTTTAATGCATGACATAATGAAGTGTTTTTTGACTAGTACTGCAAAAAAAGTTTATATACTCTCCATTTACGATGGTTTTGCGTCAGGGGAGTCTAACTTTGTTGGCAGTGTTTCGGAAACAACTTAATTCCCCAATGGAACTTCTCAATTTTTTTTACGTTAAGTGGTTTCCAATTTGAGGTGATATTTTTTAAATTACATTGTTGCCAGATTAAAGTTTACATTATTAGAGATGAATATGGAACGGCAGAAAATTATAAATCTCACAATGTGGTAGGTAGCAAACGTCTAGCAGACATCAACACAAAAAAAATAGTGAACTTCCGTGGCATCACTGAATCAGTTTGTCAAACATGACAAAAAGAAAATACAGCCAACTCGGTTGCAAAAAGGTCGTGAATGTATAATAGACATATGTTCAATATCGATTAGTCATGAATTAGTTTCAACATTTTTGTTTTGTACATCCAATATAAACTAGTTTAGAAATTTGACAACTGACAAGTTTTTGCTGCAATAAATTAAAAATATACAAATAAATAAAACTTCGTAAACTATGCACTAAATGCTTCCCGCCTCGGTTGAAAACATGCTTCAAATCAAAATTCCGTGTTCTTGTGCAAATTAATTAGACCGTTTCTGGTGAAATTTGATTACTCCAACCATTGAATTTTCAAAACAAAGTTGTTATCTAGTTGATTTTGCTCTAGTAACCGTTGATAAAATGAAAAAGAAAAGGTTTTCTAATTACGAAACTAATTAATTTAGGGCATGTGTTTACATAAACTTATTTTCTTAAAATCACATGAGTTTTCATCTCTCAAAACTTATTGGTGAGCTAAAAAGTCACCCTGTATATTTACACGGGAATTGCGATTGTGTAAACGATCATTGCGCATTGTGGGGACGAACGTGGGAAATCCACTGGCGAATGTGACAGCAAGCCTACTTTATTTTAAAGGATTGATGGAGTTTGTTAAAATGTATCTTGTAATTCAATTTGAATATAAACTTTTTTTGGACAGTTCGAAAAAATGTTTCAAACAAATTTTAAGATAGTTTAAGGATTTTATAAATGTTTTTTTTTCAAAAATCGAGTGGTTTTCAAAATATCTTGTTTTGAAACTTTTCATCGGTCGCATTTTGTTATTTAATAAAATAGAAAATAATTGTAAATACAAATGTTTCAGAGAACCAAGAGCAAATGCTGAATTTTTTTGTATTATTTAAATATTCCTTAAAATAAGGGAGTAATGACGATATTTTCGAGAGAAAAAAAACGCCAATAACTTTGAACTTGGGTTCCAGTTCAAAAATTTGAACTAAGAAAAGAAAAGTTGTTTACTTCAATGAGTTCTAACTGCCATTTTCGGGTATTACAACTTAATATTAATACCCTGTATATAATTGAAATTTCAAATAAAACTTCATATTAGACATCTATCAAATTTCAAATTACATTTCAAATATATCTAAATATATAAATAAACATTAAATACATATGCCTCTGAAGATTTTTTTTTATAACCGAAACTAGTCAGACGATAAAAATAATTATTAAAATAAATAAACAAGTACCAGTAAGTACTTATTAAAACAACCTTAAATAATTTATCTTACAAAGTAGACGATTTATAATTATCAGATCTAATGGTTTCCGAATACTATTCAAAATGTCATTTCATTACTTGACGTTTCACCAAACATTAATTAATAATTGAACATGATTCAAGCTTACCTAGGCCATTACTGAAATCTGGTGTGTAATGCGTGGTGGTGTGCCCCAAAGTAATATCAAAAATGTTGTTATCTGGCTGAATGAAAATCGATTCTGGCCAAATCTCGTCGGGCAGATCAAAATACTCTGCGGCGGGATAGTGGTAGCTCCTCGACGGCCTGGCACTTGGAGTTTGGTAAGGAATTGACTTGAATTGTGGCACATGTTGGGGTTTGATGAACCTAACGTATTGATAACTCTTCGCTGTGCCTGCACTGGCCGTCGTCACGATGAGAATAAGTGGAATGGTGAACACAATCTGCAATTAAAATTAAGTATTAGTTCAGAAAAGAACAATTTTTATTATTATTTTATAATGTATCACAGTTCCGTTTGTGTTCAATATTAGGTGCTGCGTAAAAAGGGGCGGGGGGGGGGGGGGTAGTCCGCTCGAGCGCCAAGCAGGGCAGGGTGCGGGCGGAAGGGGCAAGTTATTTCAGCCCCTCCGCCGTCACCGCCTCGCCGCGGCATATTTCAAACAAACAATCGCAGTCAGTCAGTGTTATTGTTTATAACCTTCGCGTAGACCATCTTTGCCAATTTAACACAAAACTTCCTTGCGAGATAATTAAAGTCAAATGAAGAGAAGAATAGTTCACGATAGGGGAAAGTAGGTACTAAATATTGCGACGACCGTCGCCCCGGACGTCATATTGGGTCAAGGTCAACCACCGGCTCGAAAGTTCGCGCTGTGGGTGAGTCATCACTCCGGAAGTTTCTAGCGCGATTATCTGGAAATATCGAAGCCCTATCTTCTGGAAATAGAAAAGCCTAGAAACACTTCGACGGATATGAAAAGGAACGAACGACGTGACCAGCCAGTCGGTACAAGAAGCCCGCCAGCGAAGAAAGCGAAGCCATATGATGACTAACCGGACGTTATTGTAAATAATAAGCGGTGTAAATTTTAAATAGTAGTGACCATTATTTTTAATAAAAATAAGTAATTAGTGGTAGTACGAGTTTCTATAAATCTACAAACCCGGCCGGCTCAGGCTCATTAAAATATGTAATAAAGAAGTGAGTGAGACGGATAGTAGATAGAGCCTAGAGGTCAAAATGTGATATGAACTACATACCTATTTTACCACAAAGTCGGTAAAGTTAAATTATCGGTTTGGGCCGATCTGAATTTAACTTCCGGTCGATATTATAAATTGTATAATGCAAAATTGAGCGAGAAAATGAACTGTTAAAGTTAACGAGTATTTATTTATCGATCTATACAGAATAACACTACAATATAAAGTGAATCAGACCTAGTGGATTCCAACAAAGAAAAATCATGAAATCAAAAGAACTTGAGCGCGAATCGCTATCTGAATCAATTTTTAAATATTTAGCACCTTCGGCTTCATGTGTATCAAATACAACACAGCAATGTGTTGAAAGTGATCTTCTTGATGAAACAGATGATTTAGAAAGACTGCCAAAATGCATTGGATGGAGGGACGCTGGAAAGAGAGCCTGACATACAAGACGAAAGACAAGGTGGAGAAGATCAACATCAAGAAGGATATGACCAAGAAAAATTACGGAATAGCGACAATGCCGAAGAATCAGAGCAATTTGAAAACGATGAAGAAGAGCTACATGCTAATGACAAAACAAATTAATCTCATTTAACTCATTTCGATGTTGCCACTTGGCCAATACCAATGCCTGATGGTTTGACAGTTGAAATTAGTAAAACGAGAAGTGAACCCTATTAAAATAGAGATAGCCCATTTTCAGACACTGTCCGAAGATCTGGAGATAAGATAAAAAGAAAGAGCCGACATTTCAATTCAGATTGGTTTTATAAAGCGTTACCAAATGGAGAAACAGTACTCAGAAAATAGATGGTGTACTCTCTAACAAAAAACAGCTTATACTGTTTTTGCTACAAACTGTTTACGCACCATGAAACAAAACATCAGAGTTTTACCAACGGGTTTAATACATGGTGGAAACTAAATCCAAAAGTGTCTGAACACGAGAATTCTGAGAACCATCTCTCCTGTTTAGAAAAATGGATAATCTTGGAAAATGGATTGAGGCTGCAAAAAACCATTGACCATGCACATCAATGGTATTTGACCAAGAAAAAAAGAAGTGGCGTGACATTTTGAGTCGCCTTTTAGATGTTATTCCTTTCCTGGCGCGCCAAAATCTTCCTCTTAGGGGGCATAGAGAGGGGGTTTCATCAGACAATAGGGGGAATTTCTTAGAATTAGTTAATCTATTGTCGAAATATGATCCAGTGCTAAAACAGCATATGCTAAGAATTGAACATGCAATCGCCTGTACAAAACGGAAACGGGTAGATTCTTATTTGTCCAAAGACATTCAAAATGAGTTTATTTGCCTTTTGGGGAAAGAGGTGAAAAATAACATAGTGGATGACATACCAATAAGCTAAATAATTTGGAATTATTGTCGATAGGACTCCAGACATATCACATGTTGATCAGATGAGTTATGGAATCAGATATGTTCATATTGAAGGCGATCAAGTTTAAGTGAAGGAATCATTTCTAGGTTTCTTACCTGTAGCTGGAAAGACTGCAGTTGAACTTACTGAAAATATCCTTACGCAGCTGGAGAGTAATAACTTGGACATACATCTATGTCGGGCTCAAGGATATGATAACGCTTCAACCATAGCAGGAGTTCATGGTGGTGTACAAGCAAAAGTCAAAGAACACAATCCTTAAGCGTTGTTTATGCCCTGTGCTAATCATTCGCTAAATGTATGGGGAGTGCACTCTTTCGGGAGTGTTAGTTCAAGTGTAACTCTTTTCGGAACAGTAGAAAGAGTTTACACGTTTCTTTCGTCATCCACACATCGATGGGAAATTTTAATGAAAAGTGTAGGCGTATCGGTCAAAAGACTAGTAGAGACAAGATGGAGTGCTCATCACGACGCTGTTAAACCACTGAAGAATAATTTTGAGAAACTTGTATCAACACTCAAGACATGTGTGATCCCAGCAGAGATAACGCCGATACAAGAGAAGCAGCATCCACACTCTTACCAGCTTTGTGTGACTTCAGTTTTTTATGCTACCTTTCTTTTTGGTGTGAAGTCCTAGAAGAAGTTAACCAGACACAAATGTATATACAAACATCTGGGCCATCGCGGGAAAAGTGTGTCATAAAAATCAAAGCCCTAAAAATTTCCCTTCGAAGCCAACGCATCCATATAGTGGAAAGAGCTATTTCCTACGCAACTGAAAAATGTTAGGACTTGGATATTTCGATTGAAAGAAGAGGAAAGAAGAGATTCCGAACAAGTATGACATGAGAAATGGCCTAAGACGCAGGACTAACATTGTCAGAAGAGCTGCAGAGAGCTATTTTAGAATGTCTTGATAGATTTTACGGAGAACTAGACCATCGTTACAGGGCAATGGATGACATTCTCATAACATTTGGTGTTGTTCAGCCTAAAACTCTGCTTACTTCAACAAAAGAAGAACTTCGTAGTACACTTCTAAATCTGACAAAAATCTATGATGAATTTTCTGCAGAGGACATTATTTTGGAGATATTAAGACTAGGCGCCACTTGGAAGCCGCCTGCATTTTTTTCCAAGGAGCGGTCCAATGGACTACCTCGGAGCTTCTGAAATTCATAGTAAAATGGGACTATTCTGAGTCTGTTCCGAATATAGCGCTGTGCCTAAGATTTTTGTTAACTGTATGTGTTTCGGTGGCTTCTTGTGAAAGAACTTTCTCAAAATTAAAGTTGATAAAATCTTACTTAACAATGAACCAAGTGCGACTTACCAATATTTCCATATTGTTCATTGAAAATGAGAGGAAAGTAAATTTTGATAATGTGATCGAATATTTTAGCAAAATATAGGCACGTAAGCTCGTTTAGTATTTGCTGTTTTATTGTGGGTGTGTTCAATAGAAAACCGCTCTGGGTGCCAACCCATGCTTCGCCGCCACTGTTCACTTTATGATCAATAGTATCCGCACGTTCGAATTGTTCTTTGTAATGAGTTATATAGGATGATTTTAAATTACTGCAAAAAAAAATTGGTACTGATTTCCTGAATAAGATGCTATATAAACTAATTATTTAAAGAGAATTTTACTAAGAGAATGATCCAAAGTGGCATTATTTCAAGCCACAGGGTGTTTAATAATAATTTGTAAATAACCATTAAATACAATAAACAGACAACTATTTAAAATAACCTTAGCAATGATTGCGGGATGCAACAGTATGATTACTTAATGTATTAAAATTTTTAATAGACAGGGGAAAATCATAATATTCGTAAGATCAGTATCATTGATATCTTATAGGTTTAATTGTAATGAAAGGGTTATTAACTTCATCTAGTAATACACCATAGATTTAAAGCAGTGATTCCCAACGAGGGCGGTACCGCTCCCCGGTGGGCGCTGAAGGGATTTAGGGGGGCTTTTTTGGCCCAAGGTATATTTAACGGGAGTTGAGGACCAGCCGCCCCCCGGGCAAAAACGAAGTTTCGTCAGAGCAAGAGTGTAAACCTAAAATCTACAGATCACATTCAAAAGAACAATTGAATGTTGGCTCCACCGAATCAACATGGGATTCCCCGTACTGACCGATATCTGTACATCGGCCCACTTCGAGAGCCTGGGGATTACCCCGCTTACCCGGTTAGGTGTGCAAGGTGTCGGAGCGCGGACGCTCCGGCCTGCATTCTGACTTCCTGATTGACACGCAACGAGTCAAGTATATTTGACCTATTGTTTTTGGATTGTAATTAATTGTCATATTGTGATCATTATTGTTAATAAAGTAATATTCATATTAAGTGGACCCGGTAATTAAAAATATATCGTTGGTGAAATAACTGTTGGAATAGAGGTAAGTACTTACATATTATCTATTGTCATATTTGATGGGCTGCAATTTATGTACATATAGTTGCAATTATTTAATATTTTTGGTTTCATATAATTTGTTTGAATTTTTAATCGCCTGTAATATACCATGTGTCTTCGGATAGATGTTATAAATTTTTTTTATAGATACATTAACCGAAACTATACGAATGATTATTTCATGTTTTGAAATTAAGCCCTGGTCCTTAGTTAAAAAAAAAATTGAACCCACATTTTGGATTTTGAGTCAATAGGAAATTGATAGTTCAGGAAAGTTTTTTTATCTAATCGGTAAAATATATTATTTATGACATACATACGGCAAAATATTATTATTAAATTATAAATGCAAAATATGTATACAAAATTTGAAAATTGCTTTTACAATTCTCTAACGTACACTTTTTGTAGAGCCGCAGATTTTATATTTGTATTCAAATACACGGGTACACGGGTCACATGTACACGTGTACGTACGGCATAATTACACGTGTAATTAGTTACACGTATAATTACACGTGTAATTATTTACACGTATAATTCCACGTGTAACAGCGAAGCGTTGTTCGCTGCTTCCAGAAAACGTCGATATGTTAATATTTTTGAACCAGAATCGTTCTTTATTGTAAGAATAAATCGTTATTTTAATCGCCGCGCGAATTTAGCGTTGTTTTTCTACAGCGGGTAATTAAGTTACTTTTTAAGTTACTTAGTAACTTATTTAGTTACATCAGAATCTTCCCATATCCTAAGTTCATGTACATATTTATTTTCAAAGTATAAAATAAACCACTGAATGAACAAACCGAGAGTATTATAATTACACATGTAATTACATAATTACACGTGTAAAATAAATACACGTTTAATTATATTTACACGTGTAGAATAAATACACTTGTAATCATAATTACACGTGTAAAATAAATACACGTGCGATTACACGTGTAACTTCTACTTATATCCTGCGACACTCTGCATATTGGGCTATGTAGACCCAAATAGTGTTTGATGCTGCGCGCAAGAAATTTTAACTAACTTAAATTTTTTAATTTTGTTTATAAATTGGTTGGTTCTAGCTAACAACAACTTCTTGTTATTATTTTTCTTGTTCTATTTTTAAGATATGTCGGAACCAAAGAAATAATGTAGACAACTCAATGTCGAATATTGAAAATATAATATTATTCAGTCACCCACAAACAAGACATTGCCAATGTGCCTGATTTGCCAAAAAGTTTTCTTAAATGAAGCCATGAAACCTTCACGATTACAAAAACATTTGCGCAAAATACATCCTGCCATAAAAGATAAAAATTTATCTTACTTTCAAATGCTCAAAAGTCAACATTCGAGACGTCCAACTTTAGCCGGTATGTTTTCAGCAGCATCAAAACAAGACAATGATGGGTTACGTGCATCTTACAATATTTCGTTGCTTATGGCTAAATCGGGAAAACCGCACACTATTGAAGAAGAATTAATACTGCCAGCTGTGAGTGAAGTTCTCCGTACTGTACTTCACAAGTCACCTTCAGATATTATTAAAAAAATCCCCTTGAGCGATAATACTGTATAGAGACGAATCGACAAAATTTCCGAGGATGTGGAGAGTTCTCTAACCGAATTTTTGAAGACGACCGAATTTTCTATACAACTCGATGAGTCTACATTGCTTAACAACGAGGCATTATTTCTATCGTACGTTCGCTTCTTAAGAGATGAGAACATTTGTCAAGAACTATTATTCGCAAAAAATAGAAACTGATACTAAAGGAAAATCTGTATTTGACGTGTTGGAACAATATTGTAAAGAAAAAGATATCCCTCTGAATAATATAGTGTCCGTTGCTACTGATGGTGGTCTGGCAGTGGTTGGACGATACCGTGGGTTCATTGCATATTTAAAAAAAAACTGTACCAAATGTAGTCGCCATGCATTGTGTGATTCACAGACATTTAGTTGCAAAAAACCTTAGTGATCGCCTTCATTGCTCGCTGCAGTACGTAATTATAGAGGTTAATAGAATCAGAAGCAATTCTCTTAACGATAGATTGTTTAGAAAGCTTTGTAATGAAAACGACCAGGACTTTAATCGTTTACTGTTGCACACAGAAGTTCGATGGTTGTCAAAGGGTACTTGTCTGCAAAGATTTTATGAACTATTTGACTCAGTTATAACGTTTCTAGAAAATAAAGATGATTCCTTAAAAGAAAATTTATTGAAATTCAAAAATGATATAGCGTATTTAACAGATTTATTTAATAAATTTAACGAAACCAATCTGCAGCTACAAGGAGATGATTTGAATTTAATTAAAGCTAATGCAATAATTTCGGCATTCGTGTCAAAACTTGCATTATACAAATTAAATTTGGGTCGGAGACAATTCCATCAGTTTCAAAATCTTTCCTCGGTGAAAACAAGTGATGAGGACATTTTGGTTTATTGCCAGCATTTAGAAACCCATAAAGAACATTTTTTTAATAGATTTCAAGATATCCTCAATATGATAATTCCGGACTGGGTCTTGGAACCTTGCACAAACATTGAAACAGCAGATGTATTTTTACAGAAGCAGCTCATAGAATTGTCAACAAACGAAGAATTAAAACTAAAATTGAAACATGGCTACCAAGCATTTTGGCTTCAAAGACAAATTCCAATTTTATATCCGACTTTATGGGGTGCAGTAAAGAAGTTTTTTTCTAGCATTTCATCATCGTATTTAGCCGAAAGAGGATTTAGTGTAGTATCCAATCTACTAACAAAAATACGGAGCCGATTGTCAATAGTAGATTGCGGTGACTTAAGGTTGCTCATGACAAAACAAGCACCCAATATAGACAAATTAGTGTCATTACATCAAGCTCAGCCCTCTCACTAGTGCTATTTTTTATGTATATAGGTATGCGTATATTTTTGTTAAGACCTAATAAAATATTTTTAAAAATGCGTTTTTGTTTTTAAATATATACGTAGTATAATATAGTTCACCAAGAGGGGCGCTCTTGAAATGCTCTTTGAAAAGGTGGGAAACCTATATTGATTTTAAGTGAGATTTTATTTCTGAATGGGGCGCGGTGAGTAATTTGTTTTTCGAAAGGGGGCGGTAGGCTAAAAAAGGTAGGAAACCTCTGATTTAAAGCAATCTCAAAGAAAAGTTCATAGTGTCGTCTGGGATTTTGTGACGTATCAAATGATTCTGATTAATTCTAATTGCAACAGTTTTTCAGCTCTTCTAGAAAATAAAGGTTCACGTCACCAGTTTCTACCATAGATAAAACAAAAAAGCGCCAACGCAATTAGATTAAAGATAAACGTGGTGAGACAAAAGTAATGGCATTAACACTAAGAAGATAAGCTAACACAGAAAACTACCTGGATAAGGAAAAATGTACACCGAAAAATGCAATTAAACTATGCTTACTCAAATCCCTTTCAAAATCAGTAAAACTAAAAAAAACATAAATGTATAAGTATACAGGGTGTTAATTAAGTACGTAAATAAACATAAAGGGGCAATTCCTTGATCAATTCTAAGATACAAAGTTCATACACGTCATGCTAATATTATAAATTTATGCGATGGTAAGACTAAATTATAATTTTAGGTTCTTCTTCTGCAAAAGACGCTTTAGCTGTGGAAAACTTCTTAGTATGTATTATAATTATGTAGGTATTTTACGTTTATGGAGTTTACAAGAGTAAAGAATCTTAGGGTGGTTTTCTGGTAACTGGCATATTCTAGGTCGGTATGGTTAATTAATTTTAATATTACTAAATATTCTGCCTTTTTTCTTTCGTAACCACATATATTTCACTGGAGAGCGCATTAAAACTGAACCTCATTATTCATAATTCGAGAACCAATTTATTAAAATTACAAAACACTGTGTAATAGACAAAGTGAAGAACGAAATTGATATCCCAACAATATAGCGGACCTATATTTGCACAACTTTCACCTATAGCTAATATTAGAACAACCTGATAATGATTTATACTTCATCATTACAGTGTGTTAATTGTAAATGACGCCTATATTATTTAAGATATTGCCACTGCTCCACTTTGAATTTGCCCAACCAAATAACAGTATTGGTACGTTCGCATCAGAAAATTGAATATTGCACGCTGTATGAAGACCAATTTAAATTGCCCCAGTTTAGCGAAGAATCTGTAGGTTATGCAAATATAATTAATAACAATTTTCTAGAACAGACGAGAAATTTCCCATGCGCAGGAGTTGCACAATTAAATTTTCCTCGGCATTTATGTGCACTGAATCAAGCTGGCTTCATTTTCGCATTGGTTAATATAGTACGTATGTGCATATGTGGGCAATCATTTGGCAATAAAAATGTTTATGCCATTGTGGAAATTAAAATTGCACAAGCTGATGAAAGATATAGCACAAATGTCCTCATCGCATGATAATTAATATATAATTCATAAACGCCAAGAGACTAGAGAAGTTATTGTATTATACGCTTTAGACTTAAAGTAAGGAATAAGTTTGATAATTAATAAAGCACAATTTTCACTTTTCACAACACTTTTAAACACAATTATGTTAACTTAAAAAAAAAAAATCACCCAATATAAATAAAATTTGTTGCTTAACATTTTTTATTGCCCTGGATTTTTCCATGTGTTCCCTATAGGTAGACAGTCACAAAACACTGTTTGAAAATAAATTATAAGCCATTGTTTTTTTCTGGCAGCCATTATTAAAATGGCGGTTGGGCAAATTTTAATGAAAAACGTGGTTTGCGGAAATTTGAATTGCCAAGCTATTTTAAAAGATATCAGAATTTGTAAATTAAATAAAACAACTTTGTTATTTCCACTCACACTTTTATTTAAAAAAAAAACAATTTAGTGACTGCATAAAACTTCGTTTGATAATGACCTTAGTCGAAACTGCAGTCACTAAATATTTTTCAAAAATGAAAGTGTGGGTGGAAATATATATATATATATATATATATATATATTGTGATGGTATTTGTAGTATTTATTTAGATTAATTAGAATAGATTTATTGTTATTATTATATAAGTTTTAGATAGAATTATAATCTTCAGGGCACAAGCTAACAAAATTTATTGTAAATATTGTAAATGTGAATATGACCAAGTATGCACAAATATACAAAGCAATCCGCGGATGAAGGTTGTTGATTGGTTACCACGGGAGCCAGGTGAGTTCGTGCATAGACGCTTGGGGAATTAAATAATGGAAAGTCGTAAATAATCAACAAAGAGTTGGACGAGTGGGAGAGACGCGTGTGGATCGCGGGTGGAGATGTTGCGATTCCACCAGAATACATTACAAAATATTAACGGGGTTTCAACGATTGGACATATTGCTGGGAGAAGACAGTCAACCAGGAGAGGAGTGCAACAAGATAGGAGCCGTGACGGAGATATTCAAAAATCAGGACTTCAAGCCGCTCAACTTCGCACACAAAAGTAGATGTTTACTTTTGTGGGAATCAACAACGGATCAGATGGGAAAGCAGGGACAACAGGACGACGTAATCAAGGAACCACAAGAAGATAACTGCAAGTAGAAAGTCTGCGTAAAGTGCAAGAGTCATATTATCACATAAGTTGGCTTGTGTATATAGGATTTATTTTGCTAATGTTGGTCATAGTTTATTATGTATTTAATAATTTTGTTTTCTATTGTTTTTGATTTGTTTGTTTAGTTCAGTTTATATTAGACGTTTTAATATTTGGTTAATTTCAATTCATTAAAGTATTTGAACAAAACTCTATTTAGTTATGATTGAACCTACTATTGAACCTGAGATAAGAGTAAATAAATAAAAACGTAACATTTTGTAGTCCCGAAAGTAGGGCAATGCAAAAACGTTACAATATATAATCAGTTCCCCAATTACCAATTTGGGTGTAGGGTTTAATTTTGCTCATCTTTTCACAAATTCTTTCCATATCTTTCGGTCCTGTGCCATTTTCATTGCCTCCTCTTTTGTCGTTCCTCTTTCTTCTAGTATCTTTCCTATTACTTCTTTCCATGTCTCTCTTGGCTTTCCTCGTTTCTTCTTTCCTTGCGCTTTTGTTTCCCATATTATTTTGGTTTGTGCATCCTTCTCCATCCACTGCATATGACCCCACCATCCTAATTGTCGTTCTTCAATGTAGTCTTCTATACTTTTTATTTGCAGTTTTCTTCAGATGAATTCACTTTTTATTTTGTCAATTACAGTTACCCCATATACTCTTCTTAAGTACTTCATTTCTACAGCTCCTATTTTCCTCTTTTGCTTTTCATTAAGCACCCACGTTTGACTAGCAAATGTAAGCACTGGTCTGTAAATTGCCTTGAATACTTTTAACTTTGTGTTTTAGTATATCTCTTTATTCCCTGTTATGTATTTACTCGTTTGTATGCGTGAAATACAGTTTCTTTGTACTACTGATTCTGTTGTTTATGTCTGTATCTTGTTTCTCCGACTCATGTAGTACTACCCCTAGATATTTATATTGTTTTACTTGCTCTATTTCCGCGTTTTCTACTTTGATGTCAATTTTTATTTTTTTCCCAGATATTTCCATCACCTTTGTTTTGCTCGTATTCATCTTCATTCCATATTTTTGTAGTGTTTTGTTCCAACTTGCCAGCTTATTCTGTAGGTCTTCTTGGCAATTTGATAGTATAGCAACGTCATCTACAAAGATACATTGTTGAATTTGTACTGGCTTTAAATTTATGTATCCTATGTTCACAGGTTTTGTTTCTTTGTTTACGTCTCTAATTATTTGGTCCATATACACAATAAACAGTAATGGGCTTAACGCTCTACCTTGTATTATACCTTGATTGGTTACAAACTCTGCTGACATCTTATTTTTGGCAATTATTACATTCCTAGTTTCATTGTAGATGCTTTGCACCACTCTTATTAATTTGTTGCTAACTTCCATTTACTTTAAATCTTTCCATGTTCTCTCTCGTGGTACTCTATCGAACGCTTTCTCCATATCCACGTAGGCTATATACATTGTTTTCTGTTTTTCAATAGTTCTGCTTATGATTATTTTTAGTGCGAATATATGGTCGTGGATGCTTTTATTTGGTCTGAAACCGCTCTGCGTTCCTGAGATTTATGATTCAACTATTTGCCTTATCCTTTCATCTCTTATTTTTTCATACATTTTGGCAATTGTCCCAATTAGTGTGATCCCCCTGTAGTTATTACATTCACTCTTATCACCCGTTTTATATATTATCGCTCATATTTCCCACTCTTTTGACAATTTTTCTTCCTTCCTAGCCCTATTCATCAGACTTTTTAACTTGCGCTTTCTCTCTCCTCCGATTTTCTTAATCATTTCAGCTGTAATTTTGTCCACACCCGGAGCTTTTCCATTTTTCAAGCCTTCAATCACTTCCTTTATTTCATCTTGCGTTATTTCATCTTCAGGTTCCTGTCTTTCTTCTATTGTCGCTTTTTCTACTTCATCTTCTCTTGGTTCATAATTTTCATTGAGTAGTTTCTGGACGTACCTCTTCCATCTTCCCATTATTTTATCACCACTAGTCAGTATTTTTTCTTTTTCATCTTTTTTCTCATATATTCTGCTTTCTTATCATTCCTCACGCTTTTTAGTGTCTTGAAGAACATTTTTTGGTTCCCTTTGGCGTTTTCTTCCATTTTGCACCCAAATTCCTCCCATGTATTGTGTTTCTCGTTCATTATCATTACTTTAGTTTTTATTATTTCCTTGTTGTACTTTTCATAGCTGCTTTGTGTTCTCTTGTTCAGGTACTTCAGCTATTTTGGTTTCTTGTTCTTAATTTGTTCTTGTATTTCCATCGTCCACCAAGCTGTTTGTTGTTTGTGTTTACTTTGTTTGTTTACTCCGCATACTCTTTTTGATGCATCTATAATTATTGTTTTTAGAATTTCCTATTCCTCATCTATGCTTTCTCTTCTTCTTCTTCCATTTATTTTATTACTTTGTTAATTTCTTCCTCATATTTTGCAGCCACTCCTTCCTCTCTTAGTTTATATGCTCTAATGACCTCAGTATAAGTCTTTTCCTCTCCCTTTTCCTCTTTTTGCGCCATATTTCTTTGGTCTATGTCTGTTATTAATAGATAATGGTCACTCCCTATTTCGGATCCCCTTTTCACTTTTACATCTTTTATTTTTGTTCTATTTTCTCTACTTGTTAATATATAGTAAATTATGGACTTCTCGTTTCTACTGGCTTGCTCTCTAGTGAATTTATGCATTTCTTTATGTTTGAAGAAAGTATTTGTTACAATAGATCATGTCCGAAGCAATACTCAATTATTATTTCTCCATTACTATTTTTATGCTGTTCTCCATATCTTCCCTCTTCTCCATATTTCTCGTCACTCTTTCCCACTCTTCCATTAAAGTCTCCCATTATGTAAATTTCGCTTTTCGTCTTTTCAGTTTCTTCTGCTAATTTCTTCCAAAATGCATCTTTTTTAGCCTTTGTTTCATCTTCATTTGGTCCATACACCCCTATTATTTCCTTCCCTACCTTTTCTTCCCTATTTCTTAGATTCATGACTAGCATCCTTTCATTTATTGTTTCCCATCCATATATCTCTTGCTCATGCGTTTTGTGTATTAGGCAAGCTGTTCCTGCTGCCGCTCTCTGGTCTTCTTCGACTCCACTAAAAATTAAAATGTGGCAATTATCTGTTTTTTGTACTATTTTCCCGTTTTTTCTTTGTTTCTGTTATTATTGGCAGGTCTAGCTTGGCTTCTTCAAATTCTCTTTCTAGTTCTTTTTCTTTGCACCGAATACTTCTTACATTCTATGTTCCAATCTTCCATCCCCTTTCTCTGCTTTTACTTTCTTTATTTGAGTTACTTATCTTTTTATTTGTCTGTGCTGGGTTCATCATAACTATGTCAGTCCTGTTTTGTGCCATTTTTTTCTGAGTGGAAGTGAGTGGAAATTACAAAGTTGTTTTATTTAATTTACTTATTTACAATGTTCCACAAAGTAACGGCTACCAGTATACAATATTTATATCAGAATAATTCAAAAACCAGTATATTCAGCATGAAATTAACTTCAGGTATAATTTTTTTTAATTTTTTCTATCTGAAATGAGTCGGTCATGAAATTAACTTGGTGATGTGGTCATGAAAAGGTCATAAAACTCCATACTAATAATGTAACCTATCTAGTCAAATTACCGCACCATGCCGCTGGTAATGAGCAAAGTTTAATAAAGGTATAAAATGTGGGTTCCTTACGCCGAAAACTGCGGAGTTGAACACAACTGCATTTTATACTTTGTCCTGACAATATTTTCGTACTGACAAGTGAATATTGAAAAATGCTTTCATTTCCTCGTTGCAAAGTTTTGATAAACATTGTGGCTTTATTAATCAAATAGGTAAACTATATTTTTGATTCGGGAAGTATACAGGGTGTTAATACTAAGTTGTAACACCCAAAAATGGCAGTTAGAACTCATTGAAACAAACAACTTTTCTTAGTTCAAATTTTTGAATTGGAGCCCCAGTTCATAGTTATTTGCGTTCTTTTGTTTTTCGGAAAATCGTCATTACCCCTTATTTTAATTAATATTTAATATTTAAAAAATACAAAAACGTTCAGCATGCGCTTTCGGTTCTCTAAAACATATGTATTTACAATTATTTTCTATTTTATCAAATAACAAAATGGCGACCTATCAAAAATCTTGAAACAAGATATTTTGAAAACCACTCGATTGATTTTTGAAAATAAAACATTTATGAAATCCTTAAACTATATTATAACATTTTTCTGAATTTTTTTTTTTCGATTTGTCCAAAAAAATACGCACACAAATGATAAACGTGACAGAAACTTTTCAAGATGAAGCAGAAATTTCTGAAGAACAAGTTTAAAAAGTATTTAAATTTAAACGTACAAACTAGGAAACACGTGCCTCAACTTGTTTAATGGCTTAACTTAAGGTTAGCCTACTTTGTTTTAAATGATTATTGCCTAACAATGGTAAGAGGGGAGGCCTTAAATTTACTAAAAACGGGCCTGATAAGGGTGGGTTATTCCAACTGTAGCCTGGAGAAAACAACGAGGCTGAAAAAATGCTTTAAATGCTGGTTATACGACCACAATGCAACGAACTGCAAAGGAACAGACAGAACAAACCTATGCTTCAGATGCGGAGAAGAAGGTCACACACTAGGCCAGTGTATCAACGAAGAAAAATGCCCGCTATGTGAGGTTAAGGGACACCAAGCCGGCGCTGGCAAGTGCTTGGCATTCCGGAATGCGCTGAGGACCAATAAGGGTAGCCGCAGACATAAGGAAGAGAGCACCAAGGAAGACCAAACAGATGATCAAGATGAGAGTCCTCCAATGTAACATGGGAAGGGGTAGAGCCGCCATGAATCTCCTACATAAAACGGCTACTGAAAACAAGGTTGACATCTGCATTGTCTCGGAGCCAAACAAAAATATGATTACCAATGGGCCCTGGCTGGCCGACAAAAATCAGGATGCAGCTATACGTATCTATAACAAGCGATTGGCAACAACAAAGTGGGACCAAGAAGACGAAGGTTTTGTATGGGTGGATGTGGAGGATGTAGTTATATATTCATGCTACTGGTCACCCAACAAAACACTAACAGAGTATGGAACATACCTCAGTAAACTCGGCGCAAGCATCAAGCGGCAAAACAAACCGTTTATAATAACAGGGGATTTTAACTCTAGAGCGAGGCTCTGGGGAGACTCACGGGACGCAAAACAGGGATTGCGTCTCCAGGAGTTCATGGCCGAACTAAACGTAACAATTGTTAATGACGGGGACAAACCCGCATTTGTCAGGGGCAATTCAAAGTCTTATATCGATCTTACAATGTGCTCAACTAACCTAGCAGAAAATATACAAAACTGGAAAGTGGGTGAAGAAGAAAACCTCAGTCTGCACCAGAACATATACTTTGACCTGAGGGAACCAAAAAAGGAGAACTTAAAAACAAAAAAGAAAGGCTGGAAAATAAAACTAGAGCGAGTACCACTACTCAAGGAGAGGTTCGCCAATGAAATAGAAGCCATAGAAGAACCAACTGCGGAAGAACTCATGCGAATCATAAAAACAGTAATGAACAAAACCTTCTCCAAAAAAGGCAAAACAAGAAAGCACAACACAGTTTACTGGTGGAGCACGGAACTGGATACAGCAAAAAAAAAGTGCTGTCTGGCAAGGAGGGAGTCGCTAAGAGCAAACGGCAAAGGAAACGTAGACCCAGGAACCAAAAAAGAGCTGGGTGAAAAATATACTGAGGAAAGGTCTAAACTTAAAAAAGCGATACTGAAACCCAAAGAGCAGCTTGGAAGAGGGTATGCGATGACGTGGAGAACGACACATGGGGCCTAGTTTATAAGATCGTAACACAAAAGCTAAACCTAGCACAAAGAGCCACACTAAACGACGAGAGACAAAAGGAAATTGCGCTGGAACTGTTCCCTTTACACAAACCCACAATATGGGAAACCGTTAACATCGATGAAGTAGATCCACTCACATTGGAAGAACTAGAAAATGCCCTCAAAAGGTGCAAAGACAACAAAGCTCCCGGCCCAGATCTTATACCTACCAACGTCACCAAAGAAATGATCAGAGCCGCACCAAAGAAAGTACTTGAAATTTTTAACAAAGAATTGGTCAAGGGCCACTTCCCGGATGTGTGGAAAGAAACGCGGCTAGTCCTCATCGAGAAACCGAGGAAAAAGGGCGAGGAACAAAAATATAGACCCATTTGCTTGTTAAACTCCATGGGAAATTTTTTCGAAAAGATAATAGAGGGAAGACTGCGAGCAGAGATGGAAGAAAAGTTACACCCAAACCAGTTCGGGTTCAGAAAAGGCAAGTCGACCATCGATGCAATGGAAGAAGTAAAAAAAACCGTCAACGCAGCCAAATGCTACGAAAAATAGAAGGTACTGCATACTGATCACACTTGATATCAAAAATGCGTTTAATTCGGTGAAGTGGGACGAACTGCTAAAGGCAATAAAGGTTATGAAAATCAGCCGGATGTTGACAAAGATAATCATAAGTTATCTCCAAAACAGAAAGGTACTGATAGGTGAAACTGAGGAAATTATACTTACTTGCGGGGTACCACAAGGGTCAGTCCTGGGACCACTACTGTGGATTATCTTTTACAACAGGGTCCTACAAATGAAGATGCCCATAGGGGTAAGAGTGATTTGTTTCGCTGATGATACGGCCATAGTAGCGTGGGCTAAAACCGAGAGCGAGCTAATCCGACTGGCAAAATACGCAATTGAGAGAACGGTTAGCAAAATCGAAGAACTGGAGTTAGCAATTGAATGGAACAAGACTGAGGCTGTGATTCTGTATGGGGGCAGGAAACTGAAAGAGGTCTCCCTAGCTCTGGGATCAAGAACCCTCAAGACGAAAGCGTGCCTGAAGTATCTCGGAGTATGGTTTGACCATTACTTAACCATGAGAGAGCACGTCAGGCAAGCAACCCTAAAATCTGGAAGGGCAGTATCGGCACTAGTAAAGATCATGCCGCGAACGCATGGACCGTCTTCTGCGAAGAGAAAAATTCTAAGCATGGTGGCGCACTCCATCATGCTTTACGGAGCCCAGATATGGGGAGAAGCTCTAAGGTATCAAAAATACCTAAACCTACTAATATCTCAGCAGAGAACCATGGCACTCGTATCGAGCGGGTACCGCACTATCTCGACAGAAGCCATTCAGGTCATCGCCTCTATCCTCCCGATTCAGCTGATGGTCGAACAAAGGAGACGAGCATATTAAAAACCAAAGAACGAAAAGGAAGAAATACAAAGCGAAATCTTAGCAGAGTGGCAGCGGAATTGGGAAAAGAAAACGGGCAAGGCGGAGTGGACCAAGACACTCATCATTGACCTGGATGAGTGGATCAACAGGAAGCATGGGAATGTGGAGTACTGCCTAACGCAGTTCCTCAGCGGGCATGGCTGTTTCAAAGCGTACCTTAAACGCTTTAAAATACGGACGGAAGACAGGTGCGCCCACTGCAACGAGGTAGAGTCGGCAGAGCATGCGGTTCTCAACTGCGAAAGATGGAGCACGGAAAGGGCGATGCTGTGCAATGAAATAGGGGTAATGGGGCTAACAACCCAAAATATTATTAGACAGATGATAAGCAGCGATAAAAAATGGCAGGCCATCCATAGCTATATTCGAGAAGTTATAAAGACCATCGAGGAGGATGAAAAGAAGCAGTGACAACAGCAAGGGTGAGAAATCACCCGGACGACCTACCCTGACGATAATCACGATTCCGGGGTAGGACACAAATCGTCAAGTGGATTAGGGGTTTAGTGGATGAGAGCTCCACACACAGGCTGGCAGAGCTTCCCCCAGCCACAATATATAAAAAAAAAAGATTATTGCAGTTTGTTAAAATTTATCTTGTAATTCAATTTGAATAAAAACTGTTTTGGACATATCGAAAAAAAATTTACAGACAAAAATTATAAGATAGTTCAAGGATTTTATAAATGTTTCATTTTCAAAAATCGATCGATTGGTTTTTAAAATATCTTGCTTTGAAATTTTTGATCGGTCGCCATTTTGTTATTTGATAAGATAGATTATAATTGTAAATACAAATGTTTTAGAGAACCGAAAGCGCATGTTGAATGTTTTTAATGTTTTTCAAATATTCCTTAAAATAAGGGAGTAATGACGATTTTTCGAAAAACAAAAGAACGTAAATAACTATGAACTGGGGCTCCAATTCAAAAATTTGAACTTAGAAAAGTTGTTCGTTTCAATGAGTTCTAACTGCCATTTGCGGGTGTTACAACTTAGTATTAACACCCTGTATAATGATAACTAAAGCACGGACAAATATGCACTCAAAAAGACGAAAATATGCGCATATATATGCACGCAAAATTAAAGAAATATGCACCAACATTTCAAATATATTCCAATATATGCAAATATATTTAATACAAATCACATTTAAAAATTAAAAATACTTTATTTATATTATATATATATATATATATATATATATATATATATATATATATATATATATATATATATATATATATGAAAATAATTGGTTTATCATTCAACTATTAAATTAACAATATTAATTATTAAATATTTTTCCAAATTTTCCATACTTCTTTCACATCACTTCTTTCCACATCAACGGAAGTTATTGGAGCAAATTTAAAACATGCAACTATTGAAGGATCCATTTCAACAGGTAGATTTTCGTCAAATTTTCCTTTTATAATATTTGACATTATTTTTAGTATCTGAAAACCTTATTTTTTTAGTAACACTTGTTTAAGCTTTTCTTTAACACGATTGCCAGGCCCACCAGCCACCTCATTCAATTTGTCACTTAAATGTTTCACAAGATCTATTGAATTATTTAGAGACATGCCTTGTTCTTCTATTTTTTTTAAAGTATTGCTAATTATATTAAAATTCGTTTTTATGAAAGATAATTCTTGTGGAATCTTGGGATCATTAAAAAATGTTTTGCAATCCTTAATTGATATCGAATCGTTGGAAAAACTGAAAACCAAATCCTTAATGGCCAAAAAATGGTTAGCGTAGAAGGCAACAGCATCAATCCAAGTACCCCATCTTGTGATAATTGGCTGTGGTGGCAATGGCACATTTGGTAATGTGTCTCGATACACATGTACTTTTAATGGAGCTTTGAGAAATATATTTTTTACGTTGTTAACAATATTATTTACCATTGGAAAATGAATTATAACTTCTTCCGCGACTCTATTGACTCCATGGGCTAAGCAGGTAGTGTGAATAAGGTTTTTATAAAATATTTTCATATGTTGTCCAGCTTTCAATATGTATGATGCTGCGTCTGAAAGCATTAGCAACACTTTTTCTTCTGGCACTATATCAGGCAAATAAAAATTAGCCAATCCTTCATGTACGAATCTAGATATGGTGGCATTGTTTGTTTTGTCAAGTTCTTTTGTACTAATTGAATACGAGTTGCCTGGTTTATTCTCGTTTAGCCTCCCAATTAATAAATTTGCGATGTAACGTCCACAGCTATCCGACGTTTCGTCGACTATGAAGTATACTATAGCTATTTTCAATAATTGTTGTTATAGTAAGCATTGTAGCAGTGAGATACGAATTGTATCTCTCTACATTTCATCAACATATTTTTTCCTTAAATAGCTCTCGTCTGGTATTTCAATTTTACAATATTTTTGCAAGAACATCTTCAATTTTGAGTTATTCAGTTTGCTAAACGGAATATTATCAATATTAAATTTCAAAATTAATAAACTAGTTATCCAGGCGCAATTTGATACCATAGCAACATCAACGGTTCAAATACAAACAAACAAATCAAAGTGAAATTAGAAAAATTATGTCAGATGTGCAAAGTTCTTCGCTTTGTGGTATCCCCGAAGATGTACTAAATGAAGCAAATGCTGCCACAATCGATTTACTTCCCCAAAAAAAGCAGCAGCAGGTATGAGAAAGAATATGAAGACTTTATTGCTCATAAATTTGCGTTGTCATTTAAATAACGTCCACGGCCGTTATTTTAACGGCCAAGGCCTTTACGCCTGTCATATCGATCAAGCAGACAGTACTGATAAATGTCAATAACACAGAGGTATTACAAAACATAAATAACGTCCAATTTGAATAATAAAACTGTCTATTATTTACCTATCGCCTGCATAATTTTTTAAAATGAATAAATCACAACAAATCCATATATCTGTGTTTTACTTACTAACAAAAAATTACTAATAGACACATTACCCATAAAACGAACCAAATTGAGTTGTCACGATTTTGATTTAAAAATTAAATATAACGTAAATTTCTACCACTAGATCACGAGCCAAACAAATAACAAATTATAAAAATTTGTAAATCACGAGCCAAGCAAATATTGCATATGATGAGAATTTGTACAACACCGGGGTTCGAACCGTTACATCTCTCAACAACTTTTTTAATAAAATGTTAAAAAAAATCCCGAATACTCATTAGGGATTTTTTTAATATTTTGCCATAATTTTTTTATCATAGTAGGCTAGTTATTTCCTAAAACTAAAATGTAGTTTACACATTCAACAGCTTCACAAGCTTCCCATATTGAATCAAAGTTTTTTTTTTAAATCCACCGAAAAAAATTACCGAGGTGTTACCATTTCAAGTGAAACACATTGCATATATTACCTCCAGTTAGATCTGAGTCTGGGACGTTGCTAAACCACTCAATCTCTTAATATGATACAGTATAAAATTTGCAACAAATATTAGCGGTTTATACGAATATTTAATTGTTCAATCCATTGATTAAATAACATTTAATTATTACAAGATGCAGCAACTACATCTTTTATACTGATTGACCTATTCTGCACATCATGAAATTTAGCATAAATTGTTACTAAAATATATAGTCTAATTACAAAATTGCATATTATTCAATGCGTTTCAAATTGACTAATAAGTATATAAAATATCCAGATTAGCCTCCACAAGAACAGTAATGGTGTTCTTAAAGTGTAAATAATAATATGTATTCAGTATATATCTTACATTATCTTATCTTTTGGGTAATGTACTGTAACATGTTGAGAAATACAGTCCTTCAGTCTAAAACTACATCCTCAATTTAATCTCGTAATGGTAACTGCAATTTCTTCCTTTTCTGCCTTTTCGTTAAGAAAATGAACGCAATCAAGGCAGTGTAATAAAACTTTTTTTACCGCCATTTTTTTCCATATTATTACCACGATATTAAATCTTTGAAATAGAGTAGTCATCATGGCTTAATAGTTAAATAATATTAAGGAAGAATTTATTAGGAGTATGTGCTAATGCGTGAACGCCGCGTGCCGGAGGCTATTGAATTTAATTTCGACGGCCGGAAGATTTGTTGCTTGAAAAGTACCGTTCTGTAAATAACTCCTCTGAGAGCAATCGTTTGCTAGCAACGATGGTAACTGTACATAATAAGCGTGAACAAACGACGTGACACTTGAATTGGAAGGTAATGAGGATGCTACCTAGATGTTTCAAATAAGAATATTTATAAAAATCCATAACAAATGTCATCACTGCAGCAGTACTTGGAAGTACTTACAATATTATTTTTTGCACAATGTTTGAAATTATGTATTGTTTAACTGGCTATATATTTTTACTTCCTAATTAATTCATGTGAGTTGTGCCATCTGCAATGAGTAAATTATATCAATCTCATTAGTTTTAGTTAAACCTATTAACTACTCTATAAACTATAAACTATAAACCCCATTAACCCTATTAACCCTATTACTAAACCCCTATTAACTATATAGCCTATTAACTCTATAAACTAATAACAACATTAAGTAAGTCTTATATATTGAAATGAGTCTTCTAATTGCATTAGACTTCTATTAGATTGAAGTCTAATGCAATTAGAAGACTCATTTCAATATATAAGAAGTATTGTGAATGTCGATGCGTTCCTCACAGTTTCCACATAAATTCTAGAATGGCTGTTTTTTTTTATTTCCTGTGATTATGCAAAGCGAATCTCTCTGTAGACATCGTACAGTGTTTTCTGAGCAGGTGATGTTGCTATCTGGAGCAATTTTTCCGCCGCCGCAATTGCAATCCTCATCCGAATCCATTTTTCCTTTGGAGCGTGCATTCATAGATGTGCTCTGGTGCAATGAAGAGATCGCGATCGTCTCAACAAGCGCAAAATATGGGTACGTCCACCTGTCGACTTTGCGCAACCCTAGGATGGAATGAAAGTAACATAAAGCCACATTCGAGTTCGAAGTGAGGAAAACAGATGATTTTGTGGGTTGAATGGCGTAGGTGTGCATTTTCGGGGTTTGCTCGAACTTGTATTGTTGAGTAAGTTTTGTTATTGTGCATAAGGTCATGGCTCCCTTCACCATAATCGCATGTTATGGTTATCCCACCACAATCACAATATAAATATTGTTATAAACAGTTTCGATATTATACACTGTGTATCAGCCAAAAGGAATAAATTCGATAATAAATAAATGGGGGCGTGTTCGAAAAAACGCTCGGACACGTCGATTGTTATTTTTAGTTGCGCATTTTTTTCAACAAAAACTTTTTATACAGGGTGTGTCATGTGACCGTGGCCAATACCAACTTTCTTATTTTAAATGCAACGCCTGGTATATTATTCAATTTTTGGATTCTTCTGAAAATTCTAGACATATTTCATGTACAATGTCCTATACCTATCTTCAACTGTTTCGGAAATATTAAGTGTTTTCAGATTTATTGCAAAAATTAACATTAAAAAAAGAAAATTATTTGATTACAGAAATTCGTTACAACACACTCAAAAACTAATAAGTAATACTGTTTATTTCTTGATAATGTAAAAAAACAAAAAAAAACAATAAATTTCAATGGAGGAGATGTTCAAAATGCTCGCCGTGAACGTCTTGGCAACATCCTAATCTTAAATAGAAATTTCTTCTAACGTTACTCAACATCTCAGGCGTGACCGATCTAATCGCAAGCATTATTCGTCTTAATATACACACTTAATATTTCCGAAACAGTTGAAGATAGGTATAGGACATTACTCAGGAACGATGGAAGAAAATGCAGAGTGTGATACAGGAGTCAGTCAAATTGATAGAACCTGCAGAAACGAAGAAAAAGAAGAAATGATTCGATGCTGAATGCGAAAATTTCAAGTCAAACAAAAGAACAACGCGAGAGCAATATGGCTGAAGAAAAACACACAAGCTAACAAACAAATTTATAAAGATCTTAGATGCCAATAAAAATAAGTGTGCAGAAGAAAGAAAAGAGAAGACAACGAAGAGAGAATAGAACAAATAGAGGAGCATTACAGACACAAAGAGATTCGAAACTTATACCAAATAGTAAAGAGAGAAAAAACAGGATACACGACAAAACCCATATACGTCAGAAATAAAGCCGAGGAACTGACGGGAGAGCTGGAAGAGAAATTAAAGATATGGGAAGAGTACTTTGTAGATTTATTGAATTTAGAAACGAAACTTTCTGAAATTAACGAGGATAGAAATACGGAAGCGCGAAATGTAGCTGAAGTGCAAGAACCCACAGAACTGGAATTCAGAGAAGTGCTAACTAACCTTAAAAACAACAAAAGTCACGGAGACAATGAAATAAATGCAGAAATGCTAAAACACGGGGGCCCTAAACTTCCAGAACAAATTTATGAATCAATTAAGACGGTGTGGAAGGAAGAAAAAATGCCGGCAGACTGGGGAAAAGCAGTAATACACCCAATATTCAAAAAAGGAGACCCAATGGAATGCAAAAATTACCGAGGAATTGCTTTATTGGATGTGATATACAAGATATTTGCAACAATACTGAAAAATCGACTAACAGCTCACTCAGAAAAGATAACTGGCGAATACCAATGCGGATTTAGACCTAATAGATCTGTAACCGATCAAATTTTTACTCTTAAAGAAATACAGAGGATCTGCTACGAGTATAAGATTCCTCTATTTGTACTATTTATAGATTTCAAACAAGCAAATGATTCTGTAAACCGTCCAGAAATGTACAGAGCATTGAGAATATTGAAAGTACCGGAAAAAATAGTTAAACTGGTTGAAATGACTCGTAGAGGCACAACAAATAGAATTAGAGTGGAAGGTACGCAAACAAATACTTTCAGGATCAACAACGGGCTGGACAAGGAGATTATCATGTTCGCTGTTCAATTTAGTGCTGGAAATAGTTATAAGAAGAGGGGGCCTAAATAGAAATGCATGGATATACAGTGAATAGCATCAGTGCATAGCTTATGCAGATGACTTAACAGTTACTGCAAAATCTAGAAAATAGTTGATCAGAACAATCAGAAAACTAGAAAAGGAAGCAAACATTTTAGGATTACATATAAATCAAGAGAAGAAGACAAAGTACATGTTGCTAGGAAATACAGGAGAAACTGAAAGTGAACTAACAGTCGAATGTAATGGGAAAGTGTATAATTTTGACTACGTGAATAAGTTCACATTTCTTGGTGTGACCATTAATGAAAAAGGAATAGAGGAAGAAGAGATACGAGCCAGGATATCGAAAGGGAAAAAAAGTTATTGGAATGCTCCACCATTTAATGCGATCTAAAAGTATGCCGAAGGCTCTGAACTTAAGGTTATATAAATCGGTGTTGAGACCTGTTGTAATGTACTCCTGTGAAACTTGGGCCCTGAACACCAAGGAAAAATCGATGCTGGAGAGATGGGAGCGGAAAGTGCTGAGGAAGATTGTCGGGGGGATACAGTATGGTGAAGTGTGGAGGCGGAGAACGAATGAAGAAATAAAACAGCTGTTCGATAGCCCTGGAATAATAAACTTGATAAAGGCCCAAAGAATCAGGTGGATAGGGCACTTGGAAAGAATGGATCGAGAAAGGATACCAAAGATGGCATTGAGAAACTCACCGATAGGGAAGAAACGAAGAGGAAGACCCAGAATAAGATGGCTCGACTCGGTGATGGAAGACCTAAAGCTTTTGGAAGTGGAAAATTGGAGAACTATGGCTCAAACTCGGACTGTCTGGCGAAGAGTTGTGCAAGCTCAGGGCCTCCAAGGCCTGTAGTGCATTTATATATAAGGGTTAGACGGTGCTTTGGAATATTGTAATTCGATTTGTATCTTGTATCATATTTATGATCTATTTTATTACCAATGAATAAATGTTTGTTTTTAAATAGGAATAAAATACACTCATACACATATATTCCGTACAATGTGAGTAAATTATTTTGTTTGAATGTACCTCTACAGGATGATCCAAATTTTAGGTTATACATTCTTCGTATGACCCTTATCTGCATTATAAATACTCGCCTGCATTCTGTACTGTGTCCCCAACAACGTATCCCAAACAGAACATATGATATGAATATGTTGAAATACATAATTTTAAGTGATGAAAAGTCCAACAAATCTTAATTATATTCATAGCATAGCATATTAGTAAGATGTAGCACAAACTTGAGATGAGAGTGTAGCAGACAGCGATTCTACAGTGAGTAGATTAGTACTAGTACGTATAGTAAAGTATCAACGGCAGTAGAGTAAGGCCGATCTGGTTGTTCGGTGCTGTAATGGTACTTGTTACGTAATCGAAGGACCAGGCGAGTTGTATCGCCAATGTAAATGAAAAGGTAATTAAAATTCGTAGGTTTGGAAATAACGTGGACTATAATTAATATGTAACAATAATAAATACACAACGATGTATACCGGAGAAGGTAACGAATTGAAGTCTTGTCTACTCTGCCCGCTTACAACTAATTTTTGAGTTACTGGGGTGGGGCGCAATTTGAATTATGCGCCGCGAGGGGTGGCTTGAAGATGGTCCCTGATTGGTGCGGCATTTCGTTTTGATAAACCATGTTGCCACACTTGGTTCTTACAATCCTTGGGTAATTCCTCTATCTGGAATTTCTGAGGATTCCTAATGCGGTGCAATAAATATGATTTGGATTTCCCGGTCGCTAATTATATTTGCCGAAGTGGCAATCCTTGCTCAATAAACAGCTTAAGGTGCCTATTGATCTTTATGCGCACCGTAATTTACTCAAGCACTTCTCGGTGAATATAATGGGCAGCTAATAGCCACTCCAATAACTCGTCTTTTCAATCTTAATACAAATGTGTCTGCTGCAATAAAAGCCAAATACCGAGAATACACTTTAAAACAGATTTGGGTTTCGACGCTGTGGAATAGCGCCGAAACAGTACTGGTCTTGATGGTAGTAGAGCATGTCAGATCCGGTTGTTGAGGGTGCTCTGGTCGAACTGGTCCTGGCCTTAGATGGAACGGTGGGTAGGGTTTGTTGGGTGGTAACCGGTTCAGTTAATCTTCGTTCAAGGCCTAGTGGTCCGAAGTTGATCGTAGGTTCCGAAACAGGGGTTGGGCAGGATAAGGGAGTTGTGACAGTACATAAAATCGGCTTAGCATAATGTCGAAACGACAGATCATACGTGTCAGGGGTGAAGATTGCTGATAATAATGAGGATAATACAAAGAAGGGATGTATGTGATGGTCTTCTCGGGGTCGCCAGTGTAAGTAGTTTCCTTCTCCTACTCACTAGTTAACTCTTACTTCTTTACTTCTGCTAAATATGTTTTCGGTTCATTTGAGAAAGTAGATGTAATAACCGAATTGTATTACAGTCAGGCGCGGTCATGGGGCTGAAAAAATATCACCGATAAAACCGATTATATAATTCTGTAAAGACGAAATAATGAAAAATATTTTAGAAAGTATTAAATGTGAGAACTATTATAGTGTTATATTTAATGAAACTACAGATGTTTCCAACAATGGCCAAATGTCAATCATATTACGCTATATTGATAAAGATTCCAGCATCAGGGAAGATTTTATTGGTTTTGTGGATTGTTACGAAGATAACTATGAAGTTGATTCAGGCAGTTTATAGCCAATCTTGAGTGGAGCGGTTATTGGGGACACAGTCACTAATTATTTAAATCATATCAATTTATCACAAATACATTGCATTGGAGTTTTTACCGATGGATGTTCTGTAATGACTTCTGAGCAAAGAGGTGCTGTGAAACAATTTCAGAAAATTTATAAATTTGCTACAAGAACTACATGTTATAACCACGTTCTAAATTTGAGCATATATAAAGCTTCTAATGTGATGCAAGTTCGTAATGCTATGGCTATAATGAAACAAACCATAGCATTTTTCTCATTATTTTCCAAAAGAAATTTTGTATTGGAGACAAAATTAGAAGGGAAGTTGACTCATTTATGTGAAGCTAGATGGATTGAGAGACATAATGCTGTATTACAGTTTAGAGAACCTTTGAACCATATTATTTCTGCTCTTCAGTGTATAAATAAGCTATTGGAAAGAATCAGAATCTTCCAGCATAGCTAAAACTCAATATTGTGTAACAAGTTGTGAATTTATTGTAACCTTGTATTGTCTAAATAGTATATTAGATGTGAATTTACCACTAAGTGCAATGCTTCAGACTAAAAATATCGATATAAAGCACGCCAATGATATCGTTTTAAATACATTATTATTACTTAGAGAAAAGAGAATCAATGTCGATATAGAGTGCAAATATCAAATAAGTTCAATTTTAACCTGTCTTTAAAAACTGAATGTTGCATTTGAAACAGCAAGGATTGTCAAACATATGACGAAACTATGTAACCCTACAGTACATTCTCCTTCCGGGTATTATAAAATTTCAATTTATAATCCAATTTTAGATCACATTATATCTGATTTACAAGAAAGATTTTCATCAGATACTCTGAATATATTCTATCTTAATATTATTCCATCTGAAATTATTAGATTGAATAAAAATATATAAATACTTCTGCTGATATTTGCATCGATAAATATTTTGCAGTCATAGGCCAAATTAATGAAAATATAAACAAGCAACACTTTGTGTCAGAACTAGAAATTTGGAAGAAGAAGTGGGAAAATGAGGATAGAGGGGAAATTCCATCGACTGCACTAATTGCTCTTGAACATTGTCCATGCTATATACATATTTATATATATATATATATATATATATATATATATATATATATATATATATATATATATATATATATATATTTATATCAATACCTTTTTATGAATTTTGGCCACCTTACCCATTTCTGTTGCTTCATCAGAGAAAAGTTCTTCGGCTTTGCGACGTTTAAAATCTTGGGCTAGATCTACAATGTGCGAAGATAGGCTAGTAGTACTGGCATTACTACATGTCCACAGAGACACAGATATTAATGTAGAAAATATTATAAATAAATTTGCTACTACGGGAGTCAAACGTAATTTTCAATTTATTGCCTGAAAGTTGGTTATTTACTTTTTATGTGTTTATTGTGTGATAGTAATTGAGATTAAAATATGGTTGAAAAATAATAGTTTTTTTCTTTTAATTTATTGCCCCCCACCCCCCTTAAGAAATACATATGACCGCGCCTGATTACAGTTCTTTATCTTTAAATCTCAAGAAACCATTATCTACATCATACAATTCACTGAATGGTTAATAATAGTATTTTACATTTATATAAGTGTACTGATTGACCTACATTCACTTGACCGACCTTCAAAATTATACCGCGCATATTTTTATCTCTGAACATAGGCTATGTTAAGTTTTAAAACGACAGTATCAATTGCAACCAGTTATGCAACCAAAATTACATGCGCCTGCAACTCGATGATTTGAAATTTCAAAACTGTTGACAGAAAATGTATTCAACGCAAGAATTATCCTGAGACACCAATCCCATCATTCCTGTTCAAATAGGAATCATCAACTGTTAATCCCGATATAGTAACTCATTTGTGAAAGTGCCCTATTTAAACACTTTCTTGTGTTGAATACATTTTCTGTCAATAGTTTTGACATTTCAAATGATCAAGTTGCACGTGCATGTAATTTTGGTTGCATAATAATTGCATTTTAGGGACGCAATTGATACTGTCGTTATAATACTGAACATAAACATAACAAAAACATAAAAAAAACACGCAGTATTATTTATTTCTATAGCAATGAATTTCATAGCCTTCTCCTAGTCCTTACGAAACCTACAGCCGCTACAGGTTTATAATTCCTGTGTCAAATAGTATAAAACTCCACAACAACGTACACTATTTTAATTTTATTGTGACTTTTGTACAAGTAATACATTTAGTGCTGTAGAGTGATTTATTTCTAAGTAAGTAATACATATACAGAAATATCTCGCTTAAAGCCATTAAGGCCCAGTTGCAAAAACGTGGATTATCTTTGATCGTGGTTCAGATTCTCAGGCCCAGTTGTACGATCGTGGATCACCTTGGCCATGGTTCAATTACCTTGGATACAATAGTTAATACAATGGTATCCTAGGCAACTGAACCATGATCAAGGATAATCCACGATTATACAACTGGGCCTTAGGCTACCATTGTATTAACAATTGTATCCTAGGTAACTGAACCATCGTTGAGGATGATCCACGATCGTACAACTGGGCCTAATTGTTTGCAGGAAAATAGTGGATATGAGTCTATGATCGTGGCTAGCTAAATCATCTAAAGAGTAAACAATTTTTTCTAAAATATTCCCAATTTATATGATATGAAATGTGAAAAAAACTACCATTATATCTCTGATTACACCATAGAATAAATTTAATCAGTGATTTCTTCAAACATCGATGTTCACAATGCTGTCAAGATCTCCTCAGAGCTTTCGATATTTTTAAGTTGTCGAGGGAAAGTTGTTCCTGTTACTTTGATGTATCTTGACGATCTTATGTGTTAGGTCCTTCGGAAAATATGCATACTCCTTGGCATATTTCCACCTATTGTAGATATCTCTATTACTTCTAATACAAATCTTTGTTTTCTGCAACATCTTTATTTAACGTAGCACTCAAATCCAGTCACAAAATATATAAAGTAAATATTCATGGATGCTATTTATTTATTTGAGAATGTACAGTGATGCCCACATAAATCTAGTACAAACAATTTGACATTGCCATATAAAATTGCTATTGTAATCTAATTTCTTGTACTAGAGATGTCTCTGAGTTTTCAGAGACATCTCGAAATAAGTGGCGCTGGCATAAAAAAAGTGCTTTGGGGGATAGTATCTAATAGTGGATCTATTAGTAGTTCTGAGTTTTTGTTTATAATATCAATTTTAATAGTCGATCGCAATAACATGAAATTAATACAAATACTATAGAGCATTGTGCTTTGCGAGTTTCTTTTTCAACTACAAGATGAAAACTGACTTTTTTCAAATGAACAGTACTCAGTTGATTTTCAAATTTTCAAGAGAAAAACATTTAATTTTTACAAAACGAAAGGTTAATATCTGCCATTTACAGTAATATTTTTGTCCCCTTTTTTGTAATTGTACCGTGTGTTTTTGAGGGGGGCGACGTTACGGTGACGTTATGTGAATTCTGAACGTTATATTCACAAGTTGCATACGTTTTTGTTTCAACCTGAACTGCGAAGACGACGGATACATATGAGAAACGTTTATGTCCAGCAGGATGGTGGTACAGCACATTCTGCAATTGGCAGTGGCGTACGTCCCCTAAACAAGAAATGAGGCGGTCGGGAAACATGTTCCTCATAACCTCCATATATGCATTGCTATACTCTGATTTTTCTAAACTGGCGTTCACGTCATCAAAATAATAATCATAATAATGATGGCACAATTTTACAAGGTTGCCAGATGTCTTGGGTATTTAAAAATGGCTGCAATGAGCTGTTGCGCCCGTGCAATCTTGTGCGCGGTTCGTATCAAATTCGTCGACTTCTCTGCCGTTTTTCGTACACATATCAATCTTGTGGTTATGGTTTAACATCTACAATGGCAAAATATGCATTGTAATAATCGATCAAATGTAACAAGTTAAACGTCAAAGAAGTTTGGTTATACACACATGTATGAGCATGGGTTAGAGAAAAAGATGTGGCATCGTCGCCGAAAAACTATCACGGCTGCCAACATACCATGATTTATTACATGATTGGCAGGCGAAAATTGTATCCGCGGTTAATACACCGATTACCTATTTATAACCACCGGTGTTCAGTGCTATGTAACAAATGATCCTCAGATTAATTTCGGTTCTTAAACTATTGTTAAGCATATTCTCGAAAACAATCACCACCGCGTTGGTACGAAAAAACCTCATCACACAGCTGTTTGATGACGTGAGGCCAGTTTAGAAAAATCAGATTATAGTATGTGCAGTAGCACTATTCGGTTAAAAATAAACTTTTCTCATATATATCCGTCGTTTTTGCACCACAACCAACTAGTGCGAAAAATTTAACACACTATCAATAAGTACATATATGTTTACTTAACCTCGATTCTCCTGAAAGAAAATTGACAAAAGTTTCAGCACCGCTGGAGTGCAATTAGGTTACAATTACAAGGAAATGTAGTGAGGAAATAATGAAATATAACGTTTATATCTAGAAATGGCAACAGAAATTACGAAATTCTTGGCTTTTAAAATAACCCTAAAATCAAGAATTATCGATTCTCGAGATACGATAAAAGCCGAGAATTTACAACCTCCAACTACGAAACTGTTATAATAACCCTAGAGTGAAGTTGCATTTTCTACTGTCTTTAGTAACATATAGACAGATATGGCATTCCTTATGACCTAAAAAAACATAATCAGTAATATGCAGAAACTATATAAAATATATAACTAACTTCTAAGAAACATGCGAAGTTTAACTCGTACATTTTTCCAACTTTTAATTTTTCGGCTTTCTGAGACCTTTGAATGATGAAAGCGAGGTTTTTTCTCAATTTTGGTTGCGTTTTTTTCCACCATTCAACAGCATATGCTTCATCGGCGACGGCCAATGTCTAAAGTTATAAACATAACAAATTTATATTCTATCACTGAATCTACCATCAGAAGTTATACACAGATATGTTTGTTTCCATATTTGTTGTTGGAAAAAAATTCTTAAGTTTTTTTTTTCACAAGTTTGTGAAAAAAAAAGACCTGATAAAACAGGTCAATTTCTAATTTTGAAAATACATATTTTTATTTTGTAGTAGTGACTTAATTATATTTTTTACAAAGGAGCCTTCTATTTCATATTTACATTCAAAAGATTTTATTTTTCTGGATATAACTGTTAATAAATTTTGCGAGCTGAATATTGAGATGAAAAATATTAAATATCCGCTATTCACTACTTAAAGCAATACTATTACTCGAATCAGGGCTTGAGCTTACGTACATGTTCCATTGCAACCTGTTCAAAAAACATAATTGCAATAGCTTATTTCAGCCAAAAACAGATGATTAAAATTCTAGTGATAATCATTGATCAGTTTCGTATCATTGCTTAATTTGTTTACAAACTAAGTATGTCGCATTTTTCGAGTGATTTGTATTCTAGTGATATAGTATTTTAGTGATTAGTATAGAGATTCGAGTGAGTATATAAATAAAATTTTGTAAACAATGAAATCAATATATTTTAATTTCAATTTAACAAATAGATGTTAAATATATATTTCAAATAAATAGATGCATTATATCACTGATTAACACTAACTATATTTCTTGGCGGAAATAATGTTAATGTATGATATAATAGGTTTTTATCAAAGCAGTCGTAAATAATTTCATAGAAAAATTACGGGATGCCTATCTTGTAAAACTTACTTGTTCTATTATAACAGAGCCCCCATAGCAGTAGGCAAAAAATTGTGCAGTTAACGAACTACTTACTGCTCCGTACGTACCAACTAAACTCAGTGGAACTCTACGAACATAAAAAATAACATTTAAAAGTAACTATAAAATATTACTAAATAGTCCAGACAAATTAGTTTTTCTGGCGGAAATAAAATATATAGTTTTGAATTTTGGTATATATACTCCTGAGTACTCTGGAATCGAATATTCGTCGAGGTTCCGTTCCCCCGATGGGGGCTTCATCCCTTAATATTGAAAAAACAGCCCCCAAACGCCGAACTAGTATTATTTTTCGCAATTATCTCGTAAACGGTGCACCGTCTGAAAATGTTTATGTCACGTTATGTTGATGGGAACCAAATTTTGAACATAACTTGAATTATACGGTTTGCCACAAAAGCTATAGTTCGCAAGGTATAGAGGTCGGAAGTAAAATTATCCAGTAAATCCGGGCGGAAATAAATTAAATAGTTTTGAAATTTGGTATACATTCTCTGAGTACACTAGAATCGCATATCTGTCGAGTTTCCCCTCCCCCTATAGGGGCTTAATACCTTAATATTGAAAAAACAGCCCCCAAACGCTGAACTTGTATTATTTTTCGCAATTATCTCGTAAACGGTCACCGCCTGAAAATGTTTATATCAGGTTAAGTTGATGGCAACCAAATTTTGAACAAAACTTGAAATAAACGGTTTGCCACAAAAGCTATAGTTCGCAAGGTGTAGAGGTCGGAAGTAAAATTATCCAGTAAATCCGGGCGGAAATAAATTTAATAGTTTTGAAATTTGGTATACAATCTCTGAGTACACTAGAATCGAATATCTATCGAGTTTCCCCTCCCCCTGTAGGGGCTTAATACCTTAATATTGAAAAAACAACCCCCAAACGGTGAACTTGTGTTATTTTTCGCAAATATCTCGTAAACGGTGTACCCGCTGAAATTTTATATATCAGGTTAAGTTGATGGGAAACAAATTTGAACAAAACTGAAATTATACGGTTTGCCACAAAAGCTATAGTTCGCAAGGTATAGAGGTCGGATGTAAAATTATCCAGTAAATCCGGGCGGAAATAAATTAAATAGTTCTGAAATTTGATATACATTCCCTGAGTACACTAAAATCGAATATCTGTAGAGTTTCCCCTCCCCCTATAGGGGATTAATACTTTAATATTGAAAAAACAACCCCCAAACGGCGAACTTGTGTTATCATTCGCAATTATCTCTTAAACGGTGCTCCACCTGAAAATTTTTGTATTAGGTTAAGTGGATGGAAACCAAATTTTGAACAAAACTTGAATTATACGGTTTGCCACAAAAGCTATAGTTCGCAAGGTATAGAGGTCAGATGTAAAATTATCCAGTAAATCCGGCGGAAATAAATTAAATAGTTCTGAAATTTGATATACATTATCTGAGTACACTGAAATCGAATATCTGTAGAGTTTCCCCTCCCCCTATAGGGGCTTAATACTTTAATATTGAAAAAACAACCCCCAAACGGCGAACTTGTGTTATCTTTCGCAATTATCTCTTAAACGGTGCTCCGCCTGAAAATTTTTGTATCAAGTTAAGTGAATGGGAACCAAATTTTGAACAAAACTTGAATTATACGGTTTGCCACAAAAGCTATAGTTCGCAAGGTATAGAGGTCGGATGTAAAAATATCCAGTAAATCCGTGCGGAAATAAATTAAATAGGTTTGAAATTTGGTATACATTTTCTGAGTTTACTAGAATCGAATATCTGTCGAGTTTCCCCTCCCCCTATAGGGGCTTAATACCTTAATATTGAAAAAACAACCCCCAAACGGCGAACTTGTGTTATCTTTCGCAATTATCTCTTAAACGGTGCTCCGCCTGAAAATTTTTGCATCGGGTAAAGTTGATGGAAACAAAATGTTGAACAAAAATTATATTACATAGTTTGCCACAAAACTCTGGACTGCTCAAGAGAATGTATACTAAATTTCATAACTATATAATTAATTTCCGTCAAAATGGCCGTTTGAAGCTAATATGACTGGACTATCAGCTCACCCTTCAGACGTGAGGACGTAGAGGCAAAATATCAACGAAGCCAACGTTGCCCCCGTCTGCACCAGAAGTATATCTTCATAGAAATTACGCATATTACTAATATACCTGAAATATATCAACAGTAGCGAACGATACTAATTTTAAATTAAGATGATTACTCTAATATAATGGCATGCTGATGTGAAAATTCTGCAATCGCGATGTCGTGTTCACTATCTTCATTATCGTCGGAAATTCTGATATTTCTAAGTGCATACTTAAGTAATTCAATAGCACTATATCCCTCGCCAACAAAGTACATGAAGATCGCATCAAATCCTACCACAGATGGATAAAGTTGTAAGAATAATGAAAGCATTTGCCAAGTGTGGATGATTTCGAAGCAGGGGCTTATATGTAATTCGCAGCCGTAGTAACCAGGAAAACACAGTATTTTTTCGCCTAATATCAGTGGTGCGATCGCGAAAAAAAACAAAAGCAGTAATGTGGTTGCATTAAATATCACTGCTGCCGTTAATGTGCTCCGATGAACTTGATTTATTTCCTTTCCAACTTCAGCACCAAATTTGTCATCAGGCCAGAATGCAGAGATATTTATAATTATATCTTTTAAAATGTCACTCCTTATCATTAACGTAGCTACCTTCACTACAAACTAATATTGAGTTAATTGCCATAAATTATATGATTAAAAGTACTTACCATTACTATGCAAGGTAACATGAAAATTTTTGAAAATGTGAGGATCCCTTGCCATTGCATTAAAATAACCACTAAGTTAGATGCAATCATTATAGAGCCTGAGACCAAAGCCAACGAGGCGAGTATCTTAGCAAATGTATTCTGTTTCAGTGGATTAAGCCCTACAATGCTGAAAAGAAACAACAGAAAACCAAGTAACGGTCGCATCTTTTGGCGACTGATAATTTTATTTGTGAGTAGTCATTTTTATATATGAAATTATCGATGTCTTACTAAATTGAGTTTTGATAAACAGTTATTAACTTAAATATATAGATCTGGAAAAGTTTCCTTTAAAAATATAATTATGATATAATTGATTATGAAGGTCAAATAAGAACAAGATCAATATTTTTTTATTATTTTATCTATTATCAATATATAATGTCAAACTGTATGATGTTCACATTAAGATTGTAATGATGTACTTTAGCCACGCTAGTGTGGTAAAGTAACACTTTGCCACACCAATTTATGCTACACCGTTTATCGAATTTATTGTACCCTTTCTTGTACTTTGTCTTCATTTTACTGGCACCAGTATCGCAAGAGCAGCATTTGATGCTGCTTGTGCATCAGAATGAATGTTTTCTTCGTCACTCATTTCGTACAACTACTGACAAAACTGAAAATTGACAGAATAAACTTCAAAACCTACTAATTTGGTATATAAATAGCTAATATTGCAATAACAATAACGATGGGTACAATAATAATCAATAAGAAACAGCAAATACTTTACATTCATTCAACATAATTTTCTTCTAATTTTCTATTAAATGCAGCTCAACATAGCATCATGTACCTAAATAAATCATGACATTAGCTAAGATTGAAGGTTCATTAATCTCCCAACATTTTCTTTATAACTATCTGACAAATACCGCAAAGAAGAATCACAGGAGGAATGCTCTAAAGAAATAATTAATTCAGGCAGTGTACCAAAATTTTCACTTGTGTTCAATATGTTTTTATACGTTAAATGTTTTTTTTTCAGTTTTCAGCAGTTACATATTCGACAGCTTCCTAAATTATAGGTTTTAGATCTCTTAATTTAAAAGTTCTATTTTCGAAGCAACTAGAAGTACAAATGATCTCAGATTAGTCCAAGAAGACATTAGCAGTATCAATAAATGTAGTACTCTAAATAGATTATTGCTAATTAAAAAAAAATGCCTTCAGAGCACAGCGCAGAATTTACACTAAGGCAACATGACGGGTCATGACATATGACAGTATTTCAATATATAAATTATTAAAAAATATGATACCCAAGTATTGTGCAGTGGTGCTCACATAAATCTTTATATTGCTATATAAAACAGCTATTTTATCTATACATTTCTTGTACTAGATTAATATGAGCATGACTATAACCAATCAATCAAATTTGGTGTTATAATTGCAGTTATAAGTTATTTCTGAATTTATCAAAATTATATGATAGCGGTGTGACGTGATTATACAATCTAAATCCAAATATCGCAACGTCGACAGATATTGTTTCATGTGTACATGTTTTATTAATTAATTTCATCCTGTGTCAAATTACAATTCTTTACGCCCACAGTTTTAGTCCGCGAAAACGCAAAAACGGCTTTGTTCTGTAAAGTGTTGATAAAATTGCCAAAGAGCCGTTGCTAATCATATTCCAAAAATCTAACTAGATTTGGAGCATTTGCTAAATTATTTTGAAATTAATTTCAATGTTCATATAAAACGAAATTTGACACAGGATGAAATAAAATACAAAACGACATCCGTCCGTGAACTCTTCTTACAGTACTCGTTCGTCGCCTCGTCTTTAAACGTGTTACTCGTACTGTAAAATATGAGTTCGCGGATTTATAACGTTAATTACTATTAATTACGCCTTTAATTCATCCCAATAACAGATCATAAATGTAAAATAAAATAATTTATGGATACAAAGAAAACACCTGTCGTTGAAAAAAATAATAACAAATATTTCATAGTCATTGATCTAGTTTTTATTCGGCCTTCATAATCAATAGTAGAATAATTGTATATTTTAATGCAATTTAGCCAGATCTGTATATTTAAGTTAATATCTGATCATAAAAACTTAATTTAGTAAGAAATCGATAATTTCACGTATAAGAATGGCTCCTCATATCTCAAATAATCAATCTCTAAAAGATGCGGCCGTTGCTTCGTTATATATTATTTCTGTTCAGCATCGTAGGGCTTAATCCACTGAATCGGAATGTATTTTCGAAGATACTCTGCTCATTAGCTTTTGTCTCAGGTATCTTAATGTTTTTATCTAACATATTGGTTATTATATTGCAATGGCAGGGGATCCTCACATTTTCGGAAATTTACATGTTTCCTTCTGTAGCAATGGTAAGTGCATTTGATCATCTAATTTATGGCAATTAACTCAATATTAGCTTGTAGTGAAGGCGACTGTGTTACTTGTGAGTAGTGATAATTTGAAAGATATTATTAATAATATATCTGAATTCTGGCCAGATGATAAATTCGGCACTGAATTTGGAAAGAAAATCAACCAACTTAATCGAACTACGCTAGTGGCTGTATTGATATTTAATGCAACCGCATATCTGGTTGCTGTATTAATAATTTTATCACCTCTGATAATGAGCGAAAAAATGCGGATTTTTCCTGGTTACTACTACTGCGATTCACATACAAGCCCCTGCTTCGAAATCATCCACATTTGGCAGAGCGTAGCTCTGCTTTTTCATTTCTGTCCGGTTGTACTTGGATTTGATTCGATCTTCATGTACTTTGTTGGCGAAGGATACAGTGCTATTGAGTTACTTAAGTGTGCACTTAGAAATATTAGAATTTCTTACGATGACAAAGAAAATGAACATGGCGTCGAAATTGCAGAATTTTCACACCAGCATGCTATTGTATTAGCGTAATATTCTTAATTTTTATATGTATCGTTTGCTACTAAAAATACGTTTCAGGTATATCAGTAATATGCGTAATTTCTATGAAAATATAATGCTGGTGCAGACATCTGCAACCTTAGGAGGGATGATTTTTTGCCTATACGTGCTCGCATCTGAAGGGTAAGATAAGTAATATAGTATACTCTTAAATATGAAACTTTATATTCACAGAGTTCCGCCTCCATTGAAATTACTCCCAACGTACGGAGGAACGTTTTTAATTCTTGCTTTCCAATTGTTCTGCTACTGCTACGGAGGGGCTATCCTTATGGAACAAGTAAGTTTACTAAGTTAGGTATCACTATATTTACAATTGCGTGGATAATAGATATCTATTCAATTCTCACTCTTAAAATGGCATTTTATCTACTATTTACCTCATGTTAAAATGCAATTATATCGTTTAGATGATAAAAAAATACTTCTTTCTAATTATTATGGTAACTGACACTTTTATGCCAGCATCCATTGCTGTATCAAATTCTAACGTTTATAATTATTCAAATAATTAAATTCTCTTAGCAGAAAACGGTGAAGATTGAATAAAATTTTATATTACATACCTGTACGATGATAAATTTGCTGATTATCCTTCCGAGTAACTTAACGTAAAAAAACGTAAATGGACTCTCGAAGATAAAATTAAATTTTATCGTCTTGTATAATACTTATTTATTCATTCCTGTGCCTCTCTACCTTTCGGTGTAAGGCATACATTATTAATTTTTATAATATTCTCTCCACTTCCTCCTTTCTTTTGTTAATTCCTTTATTTTTTGCTATGTGTTCGATTTTCTTGTTGCCTCTTCTTTTATTGCGCTGATCCACTCTTTTCTCGGTCTTCCTATTTGTTGTTTTCCTGTTGCTCTTGTCTTGTATATTTTCTTAGTGTTTTTTCTTCTCTCATTCGTCTTATGTGTCCATAACCACCTGATTTGGCCTTCTGTTATTTTTTCCTGTATTGGTTTTATTTTTAATTTTTTTTTGTGTGACTCGTTCCTTATCTTCTTGTTTTCTTTTCTATTTTTCTTAGGAATCTTATCTCCATGCCATTTATTCTTTTTATTTGTTTTCCTGTTATCGTCCATGATTCGCTGCTGTAAGTTAGCGTTTGTCTAATTACTTTTTCGACTATTTCTGTTTTTGTGTCTCTTGATATCTCCTTCTGGCTAAAACAGGTGTTTTTTAACACGTTACATAATTTTGCTCATTTTCCGATTTTATCTTGTATTTCATTATCTAATTTACCATTGCTCTGTATGATTATTCCTAAATATGTGTATTGATCTACTTGTTCGATTTTTTTGCTTGTATTTTTAATTCGTACTTCTTTTTATCTTAGGCAATTATCATGGTTTTTGTCTTTTCGTAGTTTATTTTCATGTTTATTTTCTTAATCTTTCTCAATTTTCCAAGCTGTATTGCAGTTCTTTCTCTGTTTCTGCAATTATTGCCATATCATCCGCGAATAGTAGATCTGCTATTTTTGTTATCTCCATTTTTCAGTATCCAATTTTCAGCATTTTTACTTTTTGCTTTGCTTTCTTCATCGCCTTGTCCAATGCAATTGTGAAAAGCAAAGCACTTGATTTACTCCTTTCTTCGTTTCGAATTATTTTGATTCTTCATTGTTTGTTCTCACAATAGTTCTGTTTTCTCGATACATGTATTTCATTACATTTATTATTTCCTCCTCTATACCTCTTTGTGCTAGTTCGTTCCATATGTCCTCTCTCCTTAGCCTGTCGAATGCCTTTTTGGAGATCTACGAAGCATATGTACATTTCTCTGTTCTTCTTAATTAGTGTCTTGCTTACTTGTCTGAGTATGAAGATTTTGTTTTGTGAACTTCTCTTTCTTCTGAATCTGCACTGGCTGTCCTATATTGTTGTTTCTAGTTTGTCTCGCATCCTTTTTTCTAGTACCCTGGTCATTATCTTGCTTGGTATACTTGTTAGTGTGATTCCTCTGTAATTTTCGCATATTCTTTTGTTTCTTTTCTTGTGTATTGGAGAATTATTCTTTATTCCATTAGCTTGGTATTTCCCCGTTGTTTATTATGTCATTTATTAGTTTTGTTATTTGTGTTATTCCCTCTTCTCCCATGTGTTTCATCATCTTCGGAGTTATATCGTCTGTTCCTGGTGCTTTCCCGTTTTTTTGTTTGTTTTGTTGGTTCTTGTACTTTTCTAATTTGTTCAATTTTTTCTCTTGCCTTTGTTGCGACTTCCCCCCACCCCCCGCTTCTTGTGTTACATTATCTTCTCAATCCTGTACGTTTAATTCTTTGAAATATTGTCTTCATATTTCCATTATCTTGTCTTCATTCGTGATAATTGTTCCATTTGAATATTTTATGTTCATCATGTTGTGTTGTTTTTTTAGTTTTAGTTGCTTTAGTATTCTGCAGTATAGCTTTTGGTTGTGCCCAAAATTCTCATTCATTCTTTAAAAAAAAATTAGTCTATGACTTTTGTTTTGCTTTTTTTTATTATTGAATTCGATTTGTTTCTCTTCTCTTTGTATTTTTCCATTCATCGTCTTCTCCATTACCCTTTTTTGCCTTTTACCTCCTTTTTGACTTCCTCTGCGCACCAGTTTGTCTTTTACATTTGCCTGTTTCCAATTTTTGTTGCTCTCCAGTTCTTGCAATATACGGTTCTAGTATATTTCTTTTGAATGTTTCTCATTTTCCGTCTATGTTTAGCTTCATTTCGCTTCTTCTGAATTTATTTTGTAGAATCTCTTTGTATTTATCTTGTGTTTGTGTTTCCTTTAATCTGTAGGCTTTTATGGTTTCTTCAACTGTTATCCTCCTTTTGTCTGTTTTTTGAGTTTTCTTCCAACTCATGTCCATTTTTATTAGGTGGTGGTCACTTCAAATTTCAGCTTGCCTTGTAACTCTTATATTCATTATTTTGTTTCAGCTGTTTCTATTAATTATGTAGTAGTCTGTTAATGTTCTTTCGTTTCTGCTTGTCTGTTTCCTTGTGTAGTTGTGTATGTTTTTAGGTTTAAATTTTGTATTTGTTATCACAAGGTTATTTTTAATGCAAAATTGTATTATTCTTTTATTATAGTTGTTTTTAATTCCGTCTCGTTTTTTTCCCATTATCTCTTTTATTCCGCTATTTTGGCATGCATGGACGGTATTTTTTCGTTTATATGTTTTTCTTTTATTACATCTTTTATCCTTTCCGGTGTTATTACAATTCCTACTCCTCCTTTTGCTCTTTCCTTTTCATCTGCTCCTGTCCATATCAACCAGTATCCTCCATGTATATTTTCTATTCCGTGTCCTTTCTTTTTTGTTTCGGTAATTCTTAGTATATCTATTTTATGTTTTGTCATCTCCTCCATCAGTTCTGCTTCTTTCCCGATGTATCCTCATATGTTCCATGTGCCTATTGTTATTTTTTCTTTTATTTAGTTCAGTTTTTTGTCTTTTTTTCCCTTCCTCATTTATTTTTATTTCTATTTTGTTATTGCTACATTGTTCTGCTTTTATGTTCTTTTCTATATTAACTATTTTATAGTCGTTTTTCATATTCACGTCCTGTATGTTGCCGCTGTTTATTCTCTGTCTTAGTTTTTTGGACCATTTTTTGAACCTTCTCCTACTTCCATTCATTTTCTCCCTTTGTTCCATCTGTACTCTGTTCCATCAATTACTATGTTTCTGTATCCCGTTCTTACTTCATTTCCTTTGTCTTTTTATACCTTTGCTATGTTTCTAATTTCTCTTTGCACTTTTCTTTCTTCCAACGTAAAATCATTTTCTATATATATATTCCAGTATGCTTTATACTGTTCTTGGCTTTCATGATTTCGTTTTTCATCTCCAAACGTTTCCACTTCTGCTAGTACTACGTCTTAATTTAGGTATTTGTTTAGTTTGTATGCGCGTTTTATTTTTATTTCTACTTTTACTTCTCTTGTTAGGAACTCTTCTAACTCTTCTTTTACTTTTCTCTTTTCTCGTTCCTCTAAGTATTGCATTTTTGTCATCATCGATTGTTTTTCGTTCATCCACCTTTCTTCCTTCTCATTTGATTCTCTTCTTATTGTTTGCATTTCGTATTTTAGTTCTTTTAGTTCTTCGCTGTTTCTCTTTATCTCTTCGTTGGTCTTTTATAGCTCTGAATTGTCTTTCCTCACCTCCCGCATTAAATTTTGCATAATTCCCCCAGTTCTTCCTTCTTTTATTTTTTTAGCTCTTCTTTGTTATTTTTGCTTTCAATTTTCTGTTGGTTGGCGTTTCTTTCTTCCTGTTGGATTTTCCGATGCTCAGGCGACCTTAGTATCTTCTTGCTTATGTTAAATATTGTGTTAGACTCGTTTTTACCTGTTCCTCTTTGTCTCTAGGTGTATTGTGCATGTCAGTTTTTTTGTATCTCCTCTTGAGTATTTTGCTTTGTTTCGTTAATTTCGCTTCAATGATTCTCCCGTTTCCCAAGTTGCACCTTCTGTGTATGTTGGGTTTCCTATTTTTATCACCGCTGTTGACCCCTGTCCACCCGGATTTTTGGATTAGATGGATGGTTTCCTCAAAAATCGCAGCAATGGCATTGCCACCACATTCCCCATACACAAAAAGGGTTAAGTTTCAAACGTAAAATTTAAAAGTGATGCAAGTAACATGCTTGATTAAAAAATAAACAATGCAATATTGAGATATATTCAGCAGTTTCAGGAGTATTCAACTTCATTTTGCGCAATGATTCACCTCTAGAAAGTTTCCGGTCGACTTCCCTCACATCCTGTATATTTACTATATGCCGCCATACTTTATCTAGATAGTAACACATGTAGCACGTCAACATAAAAAATAACTCATTCTTAGTTTTGTCAAAAAATAATTTTAAAAATAAAATATACTTAATTTAAGACATCACAATCAATTTTATTCAATTTTTGGACAATAGTAGATAGTACAGTTTTGTTTACCGCTTGTGGGGCACAGTTAAACACACATATTTGTATGTAACTTTCGATCGTAAAGTCAATGATAAGATATAATTTGTCGTGTTAATGACTTTAGACATTGACGGTAGCCGATGAAGCATATAATGTTAAATGGTGGAAAAAAACGCAACCCAGGTTGAGAAAGAATCTTACGTTCATTATCCAAAGGTCCCAGAAAGCTGAAAAATTAAAGGTTGGAAAAATGTTCGAGTTAAATCTTGAACTTTTCGTACAAGTGAGTTTTTTAATATTTTATACATTTTCTGCATATTACTAATAATGATTTTATAGGTGATGAATTATGTACTATCCTTCTATACGTTACTAGTGTCAATGGAAAATACAACTTTATTGTAGATTTATAACAACAGTGTCGTAGACTCGTTTAGTATTGTAATATTTTGAGACAGATGAAATTTTATCAGTCGCAATTATTGTCTATATCTTGTGAATTGTAACCTAATTTAACTGCATACCTGTTGAAACTTGTCAATATGTTGCATCGAAATTGGTTAAACATGATTCTATCTACATCTATTCTACATCTTATTGTGAAGTTGGTTAAATTTTAGTGATTAGTTGTTGTGTAAATACTATGAGATATTATAAACCAATTTTAATCGCGTAAAATACAGAATACGGAATAAGGAAAGTGAGCTTAGAAAACCTAATGATTCAAAAGCTACGTTTCTTAAGCAATAGCCAAGACAGTCTATAATACATACAGTACATGCATTCCTCAGGATAATTAGAAATGATGCTGATCAAAGAAAATTTAATCGCATATTCTGTGTGTACATTTCAAAACTAGCCCGTCTCAATAAGTTTTGAATGCAAGCTAACGTGATAAAAAAAACATGTCGATTGAATTTCTGAGGGGGGAAGTTTCAAAACAAGGTCAAATAAATTTTAAGTGTCAATTTTAAATTACACCCCTACGTTGTGATTCCTTGTTTTAAAGCTTAAAACAAATGCAATCTAGTGTTATAACAAATATATATTTTCGTCAGCATGTTTCCAAAAACAAAATACATATATTTAAAAAAAAAAATTAATCCCCCTTAATAAATTATGCTGACGTTCATTTCAGGAGTAACCAGTTTCGATAAGTTGTCAGTTTGATTTAAAAATCACGTCGATGTAGTTTTACACATTTTAGTTACACATTTATTTTTGCAATCAATAGACAAATATACCTTAATTAATACATTGATAATATATCTTAAAAAATAACCGATAAAACATATTATTATATCCATTAAAAAAATATTTTAGTAAATGTTCAAACATAATAAATATTTGAAAAAAATATTTTGTCTTTGGAAACGTTCTGACGTAAGATATAAGTAAGATATACGTAAATATATGTTTGTTTCACCTCTAGATTGTATTTGTTTTAATTAGATGTCCGACTAAGCTAAAGAAAACTGACGTCGACAATATAAAAATATAATCGATCACTTATGGGGCACTTTGACAGTATTTTGAATATCGATGTTAGAAGAAGAATCCCTAACTCAACATAATATATTTGCCGAATATTTTTTCACATTTAAAATCAGAGAAATGAGGAATATTTTGATATAAACTCTTTTCACTTCTTGTAAGATTTACTTATTGCTTTATATATAAAATACACATAATGTCCACTAATATGCACTGGCTTACTATTTTCCTGTAAAGAAATAATGACTTTAAGATTTATATTTCTGTGTGTATTAGTTACTTAGAAATAAATTACACGAAAACTTAGAAAAAGCATATATTATTATTAACCATAATCCGTTTAGATAATATATCCAACATTACTACAGAGATAGTGAGAGAGTTCCTTTGATAAGTGGTTAATCTCTTGTGCAACCAATTATCTATTAACCTGTCAAAAAATCAGTCGATTGTGTCAAAAATGATATTGAAGAAGTAAAAGATTGGACAAAGTATGCTTGCAATTAGTTTGATCCCAATTACATTAGAAATGGTGTTCAAAGATTTTACAATAGGCAGACGTATTGTCTAGAACGTGAAGATGGCCATTTCGAATATTTAATAAAATAACGTATCATTCCTTACCTGTTCCTGTTACCTGATTATGTTTTTGTTGTAATTCGTTTGTGGTGTTTAAACTGAACCCATCCATGGTTGATAACTTTGAAATAATATTAAAAATTGTTCCCATTGATGGAATTGGCTATAGGGATATGTGACTGAAAAATTGTCACGCACTTTTCGTATGCTCTGATTTGCATGGTATAAATGCATTGTTTGTATATTTTATTCTGTTGAATACATTTCTTTTATGTATTGTAGCACAATCATAGTTCAAATAACTTTACAATTCTATTTATTTTGATTACCCATCAAATAGTTATTTTGACGTTACCTTAGTTACTTGATAACATCCACGCATTGACCAGTGTTTTTTTTTAAATTGAACATGAGGACGTTGTATTAACTATGTTCAGAGTTGAAAAATGTCACGGTATATAATATCAAAATTATTAAATAATATACGATTCTTAGAATAAATGCTCAAACTCCAAAACTGACAGTAAAATTACAAGTTTCACATGGTCACTATGTCATGGCTACAACCCTTTTATACATATATTTATCACTATTTAATTAGTGATTATTAGTGATTAATTAGTGAAAATATTATCATATTTTCTTCTCAACCGCAGCACATCGTAAACGTAAATTAGAAGATTTTAGGTTTCTAAACAATTGTTTGCTGTTGTATTTTTTCGTTAAATGAATCTGGGACGCAGGAATATGCATAAATATGGTTTTAAATGTCAAATTCCTATGTATACCAAAGCAATTCAACACCCGGTATATACAGGGTGTCCCAGGATCGAGATAACGATAAGTATGCAGGAGAAAAAGAATTCAAAATGGCAATTCATATTTAGCAGTCCAGCCCTGCTTTATTTGTAACTAATTTTAAATAAAAATTATATTTTTGAACACTTGGCGGTGATAAAAAACTGTTTTCTTTGAGGAAAGGTAGCATTTTTATTACAGCAAAATGTATTGAGAAAAGTTGTCGACAATGTGAAATTATGAGCTGATAAATATAGCTAATGGAGCTTAATAATAATTTCAGAGATATTGAGGAAAAGTAACACCTATGACAAATTATTCATTTTTTCAACTTTAATTAAATATATTTTTGCCAGTTACGTCAAACATATATTATTTTAAGGAATTATTTTTAAAAAATATTAAAATATTGCACATTCATAAAATGTCAAATGAGTTTTTATTATTATCTTGCGAAGTAACTATTAGACCTCAGTGAATTTTGAAAAAGAGCTTCGCCAATGCACTAATGCACATGGGCGTATTCCGCTGAAATAAATGCAACCATTGCGTTACTATACTGGCTTACTGACTGTTACTATCAGCAGGACAACTTTTGTTTTACGGCATTTTCATTGTTAGATCAATTCAAATTGGAATGTGTAATTAAAATTTCATATTTCTATTTCTTATTTCATATTATATTTATCATTATATATTTCTAAAACAATTGAGTTTTGGACCTGGGTTTATTAGCATTTGTATCTTGTTTTATCTCTACTATCACCTGTCAACGTGTGTAAAGTTTTTTTTAAACACCCTGTATAGTTTACACTTTTGGGGGTTGTCTAAAGTCTTCAAGCAACTATTGCTGACCTTTTTCTTTTAATTTTTCCAATATTGACAATATAACAGTTGTATAGTGACATAGTATAGTATGTTGTCCATTCATGGGCATTTTTTGCAATTTGAGCTATTTTCCATCCCGATCTCGCTCCCCTTGCGGGGTAGGTGCGGTGACCACCATGTTTTTTGTCAATAGTTGACATCAAAAATTTGCCATATACCAGAGTTCATAGGATTAGGACCAAATACACACATTGACACCAAATCTTAGGTTTGCCACCAAATCCACAGAATTATTTTGTTAGTCGACTTACATCAAATTAGAGGGTTTATAACAGGGAATAAGTTGTCTTATAACTAGGGAATTCATTAAATCAGACAGATACTTTTCAGTAGGTAACAAACAGTTTTATAAAGGGTCAATTAAATCTAATATGGTATTAATGCGCAAATGTACATTTATAAGATAAATAATTCAAGAGTTTAAGATGCTCAATTCCATTCAGCACTACTACAATGACGCCCCAATGTTTTACTGCGGTTCTTATCAGTTATGAGATTAGCGCGTTGCGTAAAGTCTCGGACTTGTAGTATGTAAACACGGGATCGAATTCAGGTGAATTAATTTAATTTTATTAATTAATGAATTAATAATTCAAATAATTCAAAACTCGATCGTCATTCAAATTGCATGATGGCGGACTCCGCAAAAAATCCAAAATGGTAAGATGACGGCTCAATTCAAATATTCATAATGGCGACTCCCGCGCAGACGTTAGGCAGCCCAACATACACACATCGGCCGACCGGTAGTAAGTAGTGAAAAATCGGCCCATGTATTTCTTATGGGGAAAATGGTCCCGAACTGTCATAGCCTCACTACTGACGTATTTCGAAATTCTACTACAAAAATCAGCCAAAAAATATAATCGTCGGTATAATATATTCATGAAGTGGTGCAAGAAATACGGAATTACAAAATATAGTGAAAACTAGCGTTTTATTGGCGTATTTTTTCAAATTTATTGAAAGAGTATTCTTCTTTGTCAATGTAGTCGTATGGTAAATATAACCCTTACAACAACAATAGTTATTTAAGCATTAAGAGAGGTAAGTATCTTTTACCAGTCGTGGTCGAATTTGCGCCCGAGCGATAGCGATGGCAAGAAATAAAGACCGCGACTGGTCAAAACTTACCTCTCAAATTGCTTATAACTGTTTTTCCACTCCTGAAGTTGGTTTAGTTGTTTGTGTTTGATTAATTTATTTTCGCAACATGAACAAAATGTCAGTACGGCTTTGGTTGCTAAGACTATTTTTCAAACAAAGTGTGAATGTCAGAAATTGCATTCGTTCAGTTGTTAAATGAATTCCAATGAAAATAAACAAAAAATGGCAATTGAAGAAGCTGCAGATGCTGCCTGTTCTTTCCTACTGCCGGAGAAGACGAAGGGGTGTTATCAAAAGTATTTTAAAGACTGGTGCCAGAGAAAGAACGCTATTAAAATTATTTTACTTACTTCCCTGAGGGAAGTAAGTGATTACTTACTTCCCGTTGCTCATAGTAACCAGTGGAAAGAGTGGAAAAAATATATTAACATTAGTGACTATAAAAAACTAACGGCTTTTTTTAAAACAAAAAGGAAGAAGTCATATTCCGAAAAAGTCTAAAATTCTTTCACAAGAAGAAATACTTGAAATCACTAGAAATTAACAATAATTATTGAAACTTTAACAGTGGTCATTGTAATTTTTGACAGAATAATAAAATTGCTACAGATATTAAATTTTTACTAAATGCACCAGCTGATATTTAGTTGTTGATGAAGGTAATTTATGCAAACTTTTCTAAACTAATTTGATATGAATGTAGTAATTATTTTAGATAAGTTATAATATCTCCTTTTTTTATTTACGGTTGGCGATATACAAACTTTTATGGCCAACCGTAAATATAAAAAGGAGATATTATAATTTATCTAAAATAATTACTACATTCCACGTGACTACATTCGCACCACGTGAGTAAACTGTCTTTATCGAACTCGCCTGTTACTCGCCTCGCACGCTGCGCTCCCTCGGCTTATACACCAGACTCGTTCGATATAGAATCACTTTACTGACTTGGTACGTAAATAGCTAATATTGCAATAACAATAAACGATGAGTACAATATTAATAATCAATAAGAAACAGCGAATATATTACATTAATTCAACATAATTTTCTTCGAAAAATGCCGCTCAACATAGCATATACATATACATAACATGTACCTAAATAAATCATGACATCAGCTAAGATTGTAGGTTCACTAATCTCCCAACATTTTCTTTATGACTATCTGACAAATACCCAAAAGATGAATCACAGGAGGAATGCTCTAAAAAAATAATTAATTCAGGCAGTGTACTAAAATTTTCATTTGTGTTCAATTTGTTTTTACACGTTAATTGTATTTTTTGAAGTTTTCAGCAGTTACATATTCGACAGCTTCCTAAATTGTAGGTTTTACATCTCTTAATTTAAAAGTTTTATTTTCGAAGCAACTAAAACTACAAATGATCTTAGATTAGTCCAAGAAGACATTAGCAGTATCAATCAATGTAGTACTCTAAATAGATTAATGTTAATTTAAAAAAAAATGCCGTCAGAGTACAGCGCAGTATTTACACTAAGGCAACATGACGGGTCATGACATATGACAGTATTTCAATTTATAAATTATTAATATATATGATACCCAAGTATTGTGCAGTGGTGCTCACATAAATCTTTATATTGCTATATAAAACAGCTATTTTATCTATAAATTTCTTGTACTAGATTAATATGAGCACGACTGTACCTAATCAATAAAATTTGGTTTTATAATTGCAGTTATAAGTTATTACTGAATTTATCAAGATTATATGATAGCGATGTGACGCAATTATACAATTATCTATTCCTTGTGTACATGTTTTATTAATTAATTTCATTATGTGTCAAATTACAATTCTTTACGCCAACAGTTTTAGTCCGCGAAAACGTAAACAACAGCTTTGTCCTGTAAGGTGTTGATAACAATTGCCAAAGAACCGTTGCTAATCATATTCCAAAAATCTAACTAGATTTGGAGCATTTGCTAAATTATTTTGAAATTAATTTCAATGTTGATATAAAACGAAATTTGACACAGAGTGAAATAAAGTACATAAGGACATTCATCCGTGAACAGGGCTCGTTCGTCGCCTTGTCTTTAAACGTGTTACTCGTACTGTAAAATATGAGTTCGCGGACTTATAACGTTAATTACTATTAATTACGCCTTTCTTTCATCCCATTAACAGATCATAAATGTAAAATAAAATAATTTATGGATACGAAGAATACACGTGTCGTTGAAAAAAAATTTACAAATATTTAATAGTGATTGATCTAGTTTTTATTCGACCTACATAATCAATAGTAGAATAATTATATATTTTAATGCAATTTAGCTAGATCTGTATAATTAAGTTAATATCTGATCATCAAAACTTAATTTAGTAAGAAATCGATAATTTCATGTATAAGAATGGCTCCTCATATCTCAAATAATCAATTTCCAAAAGATGCGGCCGTTGCTTCGTTATATATTGTTTCTGTTCAGCATCGGAGGATTTAATCCACTGAATCGGAATGTATTTTCGAAGATTCTCTGCTCATTAGCTTTTGTCTCAGGTATCTTAATGTTTTCATCCAACATATTGGTTATTATATTGCAGTGGCAGGGGATCCTCACATTTACGGAAATTTACATGTTTCCTTCTATAGTAATGGTAAGTGCTTTTGACCACTTAATTTATGGCAATTAACTCAATATTAGTTTGTAGTGAAGGCTACTGTGTTACTTGTGAGTAGTGACAATTTGAAAGATATTATTAATAATATATCTGAATTCTGGCCAAATGACAAATTTGGTGTTGAATTTGGAAAGAAAATCAACAAACTTAATCGAACTACGCTAGTAACTGTATTGATATTTTATGCAACTGCATATCTGGTTGCTGTATTCATAATTTTATCACCTCTGATAATGAGGGAAAAACTGCGGATTTTTCCTGGTTACTACTACTGCAACTCACATACAAGCCCTTGCTTCGAAATTATCCACACTTGGCAAAGCCTATCTTTGCTTCTTCATTTCGGTCCAGTTGTGCTAGGATTTGATTCGATATTTATGTACTTTATTGGCGAAGGATATAGTGCTATTGAGTTACTTAAGCGTGCACTTGGAAATATTAGAATTTCTTACGATGACAAAGAAAATGAACATGATGTCGAAATAGCAGAATTTTCACACCAGCATGGTATTATATTAGCGTAATATTCTTAATTTTTATTTGTATCGTTTGCTACTGAAAATACGTTTCAGGTATATCAGTAATATGCGCAATTTCTATGAAAATATAATGCTGGTGCAGACATCGGCAGCCTTAGGAGGGATGATTTTTTGCCTATACGTGCTCGCGTCTGAAGGGTAAGATAAATATTATAGCATACTCTTAAATGTGAAAATTTATATTTACAGAGTTCCGCCTCCATTGAAATTACTGTCAACGTACGGAGGGACATTTTTTTTTATTGCTTTACAATTGTTTTGCTACTGCTACGGAGGGGCTATTCTTATGGAACAAGTAAGTTTACCAAGTTAGGTATCACTACATTTACAACCGCGTGGATAATATATATTTATTCAATCCTCACTGTTAAAATGGCTTTTTATCTACTCTTTACCTCATGTAAAAATGCCATTTTATTGTTTAGACATTAAAAAAATACTTGTTTGTTATTTTCATGGTAACCAACACTTTTATGCCAACCTCCAATGTTGTATTAGTTTCTAACGTTTATAATTATTAAAATATTTAAATTCATTTAGCACAAAACCGGTGAAGATTGAATAAAATTTGAAATTATATACCTGTACGATGATGAAATTGGTGATTATCTTTTCCAGTGACAACGTGAAAAACATAAATCCACTCTCAAAGATAAAATTCAATTTTATCGTCTTGTATAATATTTATTTATTTATTCCTTTGCCTAGGCCTAGGCATACATTATTAATTTTTATAATATTCTTTCCTCTTGCTCTTATATTTTGTTAATTCCTTTATTTCTTCCCATGTGATCGATTTTCTTGTTGCCTCTTCTTTTATTGTGCTGTTCCACTCTTTTCTCGGTCTTCCTCTTTGTTGTTTTCCTGTTGCTCTTGTGTCGTATATTTTCTTAGTGTTTCTTTCTTCTCTCATTCGTCTCATGTATCTATACCACCTCATTTGGCCTTCTGTTATTTTTTCCTGTATTGGTTTTATTTTTATGTTTTTCCTGTGCGTCTCGTTCCTTATCCTGTCTCTTCCTGTTTTATTTTCTATTTTTCTTAGGAATATCATCTCCAAGGTACTTATTCTTTTTATTTGTTTTCCTGTCACGGTCCATGTTTCGCTGCTGTAGGTTAGCGTTAGTCGGATAACTTTTTTTAACTTTTTCTGTTTTTGTGTCTCTTATTTATTCTCCTTAGTGCTAAACAAAGTGTTTTTAGCATGTTATATAATTTTGCTATTCTTCAAATTTTATCTTCTATTTCATTATCTAATTTACCATTGCTCTGTATGATTGTTCCTAAATATCTGTATTATTCTACTTGTTATATATAATTAAAATAGAAAATTATATTTCCTTGTATTTTTATTTCGTGTTTCTTTTTCTCTTTGACAATTATCATGGTTTTCGTCAGTTCGTAATTTATTTTCATGTTTATTTTCTTGATCTCTTTCTCTATTATTTCTGTGTTGTGTTGCAGTTCTACCCCTGTTTCTGCAATTATTGCCATGTCATCCGCGAATATTGGTTCTGCTATATTTGTTATCTCCATTTTCAAGTATCCAATTTTTGAGCATTTTCATTTTTTGCTTTGCCTTCTTCATCGCTCTATCCAATACAATTGTGAAAAGGAAAGCGCTTAGCACGCATGCTTGTTTACTGCTTTCTTCGTTTCGAATTATTTTGATTCCTGATTGTTTGTTCTCACAATATTTCTGTTTTCTCTACACATGTATTATATTACATTTATTAATTCCTCCTCTATTCCTCTTTCTGCTACTTCGTTCCATTTGTCCTCTCTCCTTATGCTGTCGAATGCCTCTTCGAGATCTATGAAGCCTATGTGCATTTCTCTGTTCTTCTTAATTAGTTTCTCGCTTAGTTGTCAGAGTATGATGATTTGGTCTTGCGTACTTCTTCCTCTTCTAAATCCACACTGACTGTCCTCTATTGTTGTTTCTAGTATGTCTCGCATCTTTTTTTCTATACTGGTTATTATCTTACTTGGTGTACTTGTTAGTGTGATTTCTCTGTAATTTTTGCATATTCTGTTATCCCTTTTTTTATGTATTGGTAGACTTATTCCTTTATTCCATTCTCTTGGTGTTTCCCCGTTGTTTATTATGTAATTTATTAGTTACGTTGTTTGTGATATTTCTCCCATGTGTTTCATCATCTCCGGGGTTATATCGTCTGTTCCTGGTGCTTTCCCGTTTTTTTGTTTTTATTGCTTTTTATACTTCTTCTTTTTTAATTTGTTAAATTTTTTTCTCTTGCCATTCTTGCGAATTTTCCTCCAATTCTTGTGTGACGTTATCTTCTTCATCCTGTTCGAATAATTCTTTGAAATATTGTCTCCATATTTCCATTATCTTGTTTTCATTCGTAATAATTGTTCCCTTTTTATCCTTTATGTTTATCATGTTGTGTTCTTATTTTGTTCTAGTTGCTTTTGTGTTCCGTAGAATAGTGTTTGGTTCTGCCCGAGATTTTCATTCATTGTTTCACTAAATTTCGTCCATGATTTTTGTTTTGCTTCTTTTATTATAGAATTCGTTTCGTTTCTCTTTTCTTTGTATTTTTCATAATATTCTATTTTTTTTTGTTTGTAGTTATTTCAATATTATTTTTTATTAGTATTTTTTCTCCTTTTCTCTCTTTTGTCCTTTATCTCTTTTTGACTTCCTCTGTCCATCAGTATGTCTTTTTCATTTCCCTGTTTCCCATTTTTGTCCTTTCGCAGGTCTCCCTAGCTGTTTCTAGTATATTTCTTTCGAATGTTTCCTATTTTCCTTCTATGTTTAGCTTCATTTCGATCTCTCTGAATTTATTTTGTAGAATTATTTTGTGTTTATCTTGTGTTTGTGTCTGTCTTAATCTGTAGGCTTTTATCTTTTCTTTAACTTTTATCTTCCTCTTATCTGTTTTTTTCTATTTTCTTCCAATTGATGTCCATTTTTAGTAGGTGGTGGTCACTTACTATTTTAGCTTGCCTTGTAACTCTTACATTCATTAATTAGTTCCAGCTGTTTTTATTAATTAGGTGATAGTTTATTATCGATCTTTCGTTTCTGCTTGGCTGTTCTCTTGTGTACTTGTGTGTGTTTTTGTGCTTGAATTTTGTGATTGTTATCACAAGGTTGTTTTCAATGCATAATTGTATTATTCTTTCTCCATTGTTGTTTCCAATTTCTTTTCCTTCGTTTCCCATTATATCTTCTATTCCGCTATTTTTGCATCCTACTCTTCCATTTAGATCTCCCATTATTATTATGTGTTCTTTTCCTTCATCTACTTCCCTCGGTATATTTTCAAAGAATATGTCTTTCGCTTCTTTCTTTGCGTCTTCGTTTGGTTCGTATGCTACTATCAGTGTCCATGTTTCATACTCGACTAGTTTGATTTCTATGGTCGTTATTCTTTCGTTTATACGTTTTTCTTATATTACATCTTTTATCCTTTCGAGTGTTATTATAATTCCTAGTCCTCCTTTTGCTCTTTCCTTTTTATCTACTCCTGTCCATATCAACCATTATCCTCCATGTATATTTCTATTTCGTGTCCTATCTTTTTTGTTTCGGTAATTCTTAGTATTTCTATTTTATGTTTTCTCATCTGCTCCCAGTTCTGCTTCTTTTCCCATGTATCTTCTAATGTTCCATGTCCGTTTGTTATTTTTTTTTGAATTATTTCTGTATTTTGTCTTTTTGCCCTTCTTCACTTCTATTTATTTTTATTTTGTTATTGCTGTTTTGTTCTGGTTATGTGTTCTTTTCTATACTATCTATTTCATCGTTGTTTTCCATATTCATTTCCTGTGTGTTGCCGCTGTTTGTCTTCTGGCTTGGTTTTTGGTTTAGTTTTTTGGACCCGTTTTTGCACCTTCTACTACTTCCATTCCTTTTCTCCATTTTTTCTATCTGGATTCTGTTCCATTAATTACTATATTTCTGTATCGCATGCTTACTGCATTTCTTTTGTCTTTTTCTCCCTTCGCTATGTTTCTAATTTTTCTTTACACTATTCTTTCTTCCAACATTTAATCATTTTCTATGTATAATTTAGTATGCTTTATATTGTTCTTGGCTTTCATGATTTCTTTTTTCATCTCATACGTTTCCACTTCTGCTAGTGCCATGTCTTAATTTAGGTATTTGTTTATTTTGTATGCGCTTTTTATTTTCATATCTCCTTTTACTTATCTTGTTAGGATTTCTCTCTTCTATCTCTTCTTTTACTTTTTCTCCTTTGTTGTTTAACCTTCTTATTACGATATTATTTCTCCTCTTTTCTGTTTCTGCGCTTTCCACTCGTTCCTCTAGGTCTTGTATTTTGGTCATCATCAATTGTTTTTCGTTTTCCCACTTTTCTTCCTTCTCATTTGATTCTCTTCTTATTGTTTGTATTTTGTGTTTTAGTTCTTTTAGTTCTTCGCTGTTTTTCTTTATCTCTTCGTTGGTCTTTTTTAGCTCTTCGTTGTTTTTCCTCACCTCCCGCATTAAATTTTGCATAATTTCTTTCAGTTCTTCTATCTCTTCTTTGTTTTGTTCTTCTTTGTTATTTTTGCTTTCAGTTTTCTGTTGGTTGGCCTTTCTTTCTTCCTGTAAGATTTTCCGCTACTCAGGTGACCTTAGTATCTTCGCGCTTGAGTTAAATATTGTGTTGGAGTCGTTTATATCCTGTTCCTCTTTGTCTCTAGATCTTTTGTGCATGTCAGTTTTTTTGTCTCTTTTTATGAGTATATTTCGCTTCGATGATTCTCCCGTTTCCCAACTTGCAACTTCTGTGTATGTTGGGTTGCCTATTTTTAACACCGCTGTTGACCCCGGTCCTCCCGTCGGAGGTCACGTCTGTTTGTACTTAATAGCACTTAACCTTAATTTTTTTCTCTCCGCTCTCGCTGTCTTTAGCCGTCGCTATCCGGATATATTCTTACTTCTGCGCTTCCATCGCTATTTCACACTATACTTACCAGTTCTCTCTTCTATTATCTCTATATCTTCACTAGTATATTTAACACTGTAACGCAGCCGATATTTCGATTATTTCGTTGACAGTCGACCTTTTTAGTCTTTTTCTATAATAAATAACTATTATTTATTCATCAGAAGATAATCATCAGGGTAAAAGCATAAGTAGGTTTATAGCCTTTTTTGCACGTATGAAATACAATGTTTTATCTACGACGGCCCAAAATAGCAAAAGAAAAACATAATTTGGTAAGATAAAGTATACAGGGCATTCGGGAAGTCGACCCAAAATATTCTATGGGTGAATCAGGGTCTAAAATAATGTCGAATATTCCTTGCCCATGTTTGGTTTAGATGGATGGCTTCCTCGTAAATCGCCGTTGCAAGTGTAACCCAAAATTTTGAACACTGCTGAAATTAAACTTTGATAATGCACGGTTTTATTTTATATAGCATGTGACAAGGATCTGGAAAATGGATCGGTATGTTTTTTAAGTGCTATAACGCCAAACTGCAGCAATTGCATTGCCACCACATTCCCAATACACAAAAAGGGTTTAGTTTCAAACGTTGAAAGGGTCAAATTTAAAAATGATGAAGAAATATGCTAGATTAAAAAAAATAATGCATTATTGAAATTTATTCAGCAGTCTCAGGAATATTCGATTTCATTTTGCGCCCTGATCACCCTTAGAAAGTTTCCTGTCGACTTCCCTAACATCCTGTATATTTACTATATGCCGTCATACTTCATCTAGATAGTAGCACATTTAGCACGTCATTAAAAAAGAATAACTTAAAATTAATTTTGTCAAAAAATTATTTTAAGAATAAAATATACTTAATTTAAAACATCACAATCAATTTTATTCAATTTTTGGACAATAGCACATAGTAAAGTTTTGTTTACCGTATGTGGGTGATAGACAAACACACATATTTGTATGTAACTTTCGATTGTAATTTCAATGAAAAGATATATATTTGTCGTGTTAATGACTTTAGACATTGACGCTAGCCGATGAAGCATATAATGTTAAATGGTGGAAGAAAACGCAACCCAGATTGAGAAAGAATCTTACGTTCATCATCCAAAGGTCTCAGAAAGCTGAAAAATTAAAGGTTGGAAAAATGTTCGAGTTAAATCTTGAATTTTTCGTACAAGTGAGTTTTTTAATATTTTATACATTTTCTGCATATTACTAATAATTATTTTCTAGGTGATGAATTATGTACTATCTGTCTACACGTTACTATTGTCAATGGAAAATACAACTTTACTCTAGATTTATAACAACAGTGTCGTAGATTCTTTTAGTATTGTAATATCTTGAGACAGATAAAATTTTATCAGTCGCAATTATTGTCTGTATCTTGTGAATTGTAACCTAATTTAACTGCATCCCTTCTGAACCTTGGCAATCTGTTGCATCGAAATTGGTTAAACATGATTCTATCTACATCTATTCTACATCTTATTGTGAAGTTCGTTAAATTTTTCTGATTGGTAGTTGTGTAAATACTATAAGATATTATAAAGCAATTCTAATCGCCAAAAATACAGAATACGGAATAAGGAAAGCGAGCTTAGAAAAAGTAATGATTCAAAAGCTACGTTTCTTAAGCAATAGCCAAGACAGTCTATAATACATACAGTACATACATACATTCCTCAAGATAATTAGAAATGATGCTTATCACAGAAAATTAAAACGCATATACTGGGTGTACATTTCAAAAATTGCCAGTCTCAATAACTTTTGAATTCTAGCTAACGTGATAAAAAAAAAACATGTCGATTGAATTTTGGAGGGGGAAGTTTCAAAACAACGTCATAAATTTTAAGTGTCAATTTTAAATTATACCCGTACGTTGTGATGCCTTGTTTTAAAGCTTAAAACAAATACAATCTAGTGGTGTAACAAATATATATATATATATTCGTCAGCACGTTTCCAAAAACAATATATATATTTATTTAAATAAATTATCCCCCCTTAATAAATTATGCTGCCGTTCATTTCAGGAGTAACCAGTCTCGATAAGTTGTCAGTTTAATTTAAAAATCACGTCGATGTAGTCTTACACATTTTAGTTATACATTTATTTATGCAATCAATAAACAAATATACCTTAATTATTACATTGATAATATATTAATAAAAATAATCGATAAAAATATTGTTATAACAATTAAAAAAATATTTTAGTAAATGTTCAAACCTAATTTTTTTTTGAAATTTTTATTTTGTGTTTGGAAACGAGCTGACATAAATATATGTTTGTTACACCTCTAGATTGTATTTGTTTTAATTAGATGCCCGACAAAGCAAAAAAAAAACTGACGTCGACAATATAAGAATATCATCGATCACTTATGGGGCACTTTGACAGTATTTTGAATATCGGTGTTAGAAGAAGAATCACTAACTCAGCGTAAAATATTCCTTATTTGTTTATTTATCTCAGCCGCATATTTTTTCACACTTTAAGTCAGACAAATAAGGAATATTTTGTATATAAACTGTTTTCACTTCTTATGAGATTTACTTATTGTTTTATGTATGAAATGCACATAATCTCCACTAATATGCACTGGCTCACTGTAAAGGATTAATGACTTTAAGACTGATATTTCTGTATGTATTAGTTACTTAGAAATAAATTACACGAACACTTTGAAAAAGTATATATTGATATTAACCACAATCCGTTTAGATAATACATCCTACATTACTCCAAAGTGAGAGAGTTGCTTTGACAACCTTTACAGACAAGGCCAAAATTAGGGTGTTTTGTGGACTAAACTGAATCCGTAAAATGGTAATTATACCTTTCGGGTGTCGAAATTCATGCCAACATTAAATTATGTTGTCTACGAAGTTTTTCCAGTCCTTTCTATTTGTAGCCTTTTTCCTTGCTTCTTGTTGATCGAGGTCGTTTTTTCTTAGGATCTCTTCTATGTTGTTTTCCCATCTTTTCCTTGGTCTTCCTCTTTCCTTCTTTTTTTTTGATCTTTTGATGTCCATACTATCTTTGTTTGTCTGTCTTCTGGCATTCTTATCAGGTGCCCGAACCATCCTGGTTGTCGTTTCTGTATTAAATTTTGCACACTTTGAATTTGTAGGTTTTCCCTGATCTGTTCGTTTTTTACTCTGTCTAATCTCGTGACTCCTTCAACTTTTCTTAAGTATCTCATTTCGGTTGCTTGTATTTTGTTCATTGTCTTTTCATTTGTTGTCCAGGTTTCACTTCCATATAAGAGTGTTGGTCTATAAATTGTCTTGAAGAGTGTCATTTTCGTGTTTTTGGAGATTCTTCTATTGTTTAGAATGTACTTGTTCATTGAAATTACGTTTTATTTGCGGTCATGATTCTGTTATTTATTTCGTTTTCCATGGTTCCTTTATTATGTATTATTGTACCTGAATATTTGAAGGTTTCAACTTGTTCTATCTTTTTCAAATTTATTAGTATTTTGCTTTTGTTTCCTCCTTCGGTACTACCATTACTTTTGTTTTGTTTATATTAATTACCATGTTGTGTTTTTTCAGTTCCTCCTCCCATATGCTTATATTGTGTTGCAGGCCTTCTTCGCTTTCGGCTAGCATGACTAAGTCATCAGCAAAAGCACATTCTGCTATCACTATTCTTTTCATTTTATAATATCATATTTCTCCCTTCTTGGTGTTATCATTAATTTTTTACCATTTTGTTGTCTAGGAATATAATAAAGGGCAGATGGCTTAAAGCCCCCCCTTGTCGAAAGCCTTGTGTGGTTGGGAAATTTTCTGATGTTGAATTATTTGTCCTTGCGTAGTTTTCTGTGGTTTCATACCCACTCTTGATTGCTTTTATTAAATGCACTTTTATCTTTCTTTTTTCAAGTATTTCCCACACATTGGCTCTTGGGACTCTATCAAATGGCTTTTCTAAGTCCACGAATATCATGTATAGTTTGTTGTTTTGTCTTAATATTTTTTCTGTCATCTTTTTAATTGTGAAGATATAGTCTTGTGTTGAATGTCCTTTCATGATTCAGTTTTGTGACTTTTCCATTGTTTTTTTAATTTCCTTTCTTAGTTTGTTCTCTAGTATTGATCCATACAGTGTTTTCCGCTGTGCACAGCAGGGATATTCCCCTAAAGTTGTTGCAATTTCTACTGTATCCTTTTTTATATATTGGGAAGATCACTGCTTTTTGCCAGTCTGCTGGTATTTTTCCTGTTTCCCATATTCTATTTGTTAACTGTATTAGTTGTTTCCCATCATTTCCTATGTATTTCAGATGTTCAGATTTGATTTTGTCGAGATCTGGAACTTTTCCGTTCTTTAACTTATATAGTGTGTTATCTAACTCTTCTTCTGTTATAGATCCCTCTTCTTCTTCTGTTTCGTTACTACTTTCGTGTTTCTCTTCGTTTTCATTTCTTTCATTGGTTGTCTCTTTTCCAGACAGAAGCTCTTGGAAGTGCTCTTTCTATCTGTTCATGATTTCTTTATCCTCTTTCATTAGTACACCATGTTTGTTTTTGAGTAGCTTTAGGTTTGTTTCTTTTTCCTTTCTGCAGCTTTTCAGTGTTCCATAGAATAGTTTTTGAATTCCTTTAAAATGTTCCTCTAATTTGGTTCAGAAATTCTCCCATTTTCTGCCCATTCCTTCCTTATTATTGCTTTTACTCTCTTTCTTTGCTGCTTGTATAATTCGTAGTCTTAAATACTGTATACTGGTAGCCGTTACTATGTGGAACATGGTAAATGAATGAAATAAAACAATTTTACTTTGTTGCTTCCACTACCACATTTATTTTATTAATTTTATTTTACAAATTATTTTTTGTAAAATAAATGTGTTAGTGGAAGCAACAAAGTAAAATTGTTTTATTTCATTCATTTGTAGTCTTCTTCGTTTTTTGTGCTTAGGTATTTTTTCCATTTTTGTTTCTTTTTCCTAACTTCTTCCTTCACTTCTTTGTTCCACCAGCTTGTTTGTTTTTTGTTTGGTGTACTTTTAGTTTTTCCACAGACGTGTTTTGTTGCCTCTCTTACTATATGTTTGAAATTGTCCCATAAATGTTCTACTTTTGTTTTTCCACTTTTTTGAGTGCTTCTTGTTAGTTCTTGTATTGATTCCTGGTAGTTTTCCCTTACTGGTTTGTCACTTAGCTTGTATATTCTAAATTTCTCTATTGTTACTTACTTATCGACTTGTTTCAGTGTTTGTTTCGGTTCCTTTCTTGCTGTTTTTATTCGTGCTGTTAAAAGATCGTGGTCACGGTCAATTTCGCTACCTCTTTTGACTTTAATATCCATTACTTCCTTCACGTGCACTTTGTTTGTTAAAAAGTAGTCTATTATGGACTTCTCGTTTCTGTTTCTTATCTCTGTTGTGTATTTGTGTATTTCCTTGTGTGCAAATTTGGTGTTCAATATTGTTAGGTCATTCAATATGCAGAAATCAAAATGTGTTCTTCCATTGTTGTTGATCTTCGTTTCTCTGTGTGTTCCCATTATGCTCTCCAGTCCCTTGTTTTTATTCCATACACGGGCATTTAGGTCTCCTATTACGTATGTTGGCTCTGTTAGCTTTTCGTATTCTTGTAGTACCTCTTCCCAGAACTGGCCTTTGTCGGTTTTGCACTCATCTTCATTTACTCCATATACTACCATAATATTTGCTTCAAACTTATCTTTCTCTTCTAGTTTGACCGTCAGTATCATTTCATTTATACACTTCCATTCCGTGATTGTTTTTTTTTATATATTTCCTTTCTCCTGCTTTCGCTCTCATTTTGTTCTACTCCACTGTATATTAGTATTTGCCCGTTATTTGTTCTCATTATTTCCCTTTCCTTTCTTCTTTGTTTCTGTTATTATTAGTATATCTGTTCCTGCTGTTTCAAATTCTTCTATTAGTTCTGTGTCCATTCCTTTCAGACTTCTTACGTTCCAATTTCTTATATATAGTGTCTCTGCTTTATTCTCTTTTGACTGTATCGTTTTTGTTCTTTTTTTTTTTTACCTTTGTCAGTTTGTGCCCTTTTTGACCCCTTATATTGTTTTCCGTTTTGTGAGTCCATTTCCATTGCTTAATTTTTCATTGTTGTTTTTTTTCAGTATATTAACTTTTCCTGCCTCTTTTCTGTTTCTGTAGTGTGTTTATTGTTCCTTATATTACTATCTCTACTAAGTTGTCTTTGCCTCATCTTTTTGTTCTCCATAGTGTATTTATTTAGTTTTTTGTCACGCCCTTTAGCCCTTTCTCTTTGTTGTCCCAGTTGTATGTCTCACCGTGGATTGTTAGCTTCTGATATCCAGTTTTTATTATATTTCCCTTGTAAATTTTCTCCCTTGCAATACTTCTTACTTCTTTATGTATTTCTCTTTCCAACTTTGTGAGGTTCTTCCTGAGATGTTCACTAGATTTTTTTGCCTTTGAGCTTATTTTTGGCTTTCATTACTTCTTGTGTTTTGTCCCACGATTCAACTTCTGCAATGATCATTTCCGTTTTCATTCCCTTGTTTATTTTCCTTACTCTCGGAATTTTTTCTTCAACGTTCATATCTTTACTTAAGAATCCTTCTACGTTGCTACTAATGTTATTGTCTCCTATCTCTAGAACTTTCATTACTATGTTTATCTTTTTCTTCTCCTTGTCTAAGTTTTCGAATCCTTTTTCTAAGTTTACTACCTTTGACTGCAGTTGAGATTTTTCTTCCTCCAACTTTTCTTCCTTCGCTTTCAGGTCCTTCGCCATTTTATTTATCTCGTCTTTCAGTTCTTTATTGTTAGTCCTCATTTCGCACATCATTTTCCCCATCATTTCTTTTATTACTTCCATTCCGCTATCCATCTCCTTTGGTACTTGCTGTTTTTCGTCTGTGTTTGTTTTCTGGAGCGGATTATTCTGTTCTCTAGGTTTTCTTGGCTTTCTTCCACAAATTTCCTTTGCTCGGGTGATCTCAATAATTTTTTATTTGGTTTAAATATTTCTTCACCTTCGGCAGTATCTTTCCCTTCACTAATTCTATACCTCTTCCTGCTTATTTGTTGTTGCTTTCCCAGTCGCTGCTTGGGTCGTTGTTATTTCTGTTCTGCTTTGTTTATTTGCTCTTTACTACATGCCACCCAACCTACTACAATTTTCTGAAGCGTGCTCTTCACTGTACGCAACCCAACCCCCTACCTAGCCCGGAGTTAGAGGTGCCACTCAGTTCTTCCCTTCGGATGTGTAACCTCTAATTGCTGTGTGTCTGTTTATTCTTGTTCTGCCCTTTCTAACCTAGTTGACTTACTTCGTATGTGTTTCCAGTGATCTTAATTTCTGCTGGATCCTCCTGCGCTCTTCTATGTTTTATTTGTTCGGTATTTCCCGTAGAATTCGAGTTCAATGCCGGAACGAATTGCAACGTGTGCTTCTCACTTTAACCTCACTTATCATTCAAGTTATAATAAATTACTTATTTACTTTTGCCGGTCGTTGTATAAGAAATGTATACAGGGCGTCAATTGGAAAACTTGCCATCGACTTTTTTCATAGAGCACATAATTATTTTTTAATTTACTCAAAACCGATTGGGTGGTTCGAAGGGGGAACCAAAATGGCAAAAGGTAGTGCCGACCCTCTAACCACCCTTTAAGCCACAGCTACCTCCATCTAAAAAATTAAATAGCACCACCCTACTTGTGGTTCATCGTTGGAAAACTCTTGAAAAATGCTTTACAGTCATTATTAATATAATATGATTTGGTGAACTAGTTTTGGAATTAAGCGCAAATAAAGTTCAAAAGTGTTCATTGTATTATATACAAATAACACAAAGTAAATGTTGGAAATGGTTTTCATTGTTATCTAAACAAAAATATAACCTGCTTTCAAACTCCTCGCGAACTTTTTGAAGGTTTGGTAACAGTTCGAGATTCTTGTGTTATTCTTTCCCGTAATTGTTCAATAGTTACTGTTTGACATTAATCAGATTTGTCGAGATTACGGTTCCAACATACAAGTTTTGTCGCTTATTATTTATAGAAAATACTGGAAGAAGATATTCAGTGCACGCCGCCTGAAATTCAAAAGAAATAGAGTGGTACAAGAAACTCGGAATTACAAAATATAGTGAAAACTGGTGTTTTGCAGGCGTATTTTTCCAATTTATCGAAAGAGTATTCTCTTTCTTAAATGTGGTCGTATTATTCCATGATGAAACCAACCCTTTTAACAAAAAAATACATTAACATTAGTAACTATAAAGAAACTAAAGGATTTTTTAAAACAAAAAGGAATAAGTCATATTCCGAAAAAATCTAAAACTCTTTCACAAGAAGAAATTCTTAAATTTTTACTAATTGCACTGGATGATATCTACTTGATGATGAAAGTAATTTATGCAAACTTATCCAAACTAATTTGATAGGAACGTAGCAATTATTTTAGATAAGTTATAATATCTCCTTTTTTATTTACAGTGGGCGATAAAAGTTTGCATGCACCACGTGAGTAAAGTGTCTTTATCGAACTCGCCTGTTACTCGTCCCGCATGTTTCGCTCGCTCGGCTTATTCGCCAAACTCGTTCGATAAAGAATCACTTTACTGTCTTGGTATACAGGGTGATTTAGTGGGAAATGCGCATACAGTAATGCTAGATGCGGCACAACGAGGTGATTCTAAATAAAGTATATTTTATGGGTCTATCGTTCTTTATAACCAATATACAGGGTGATGCATTAATATTGCAATTTTTTTCAATTAATCATAACTTACGAACCACCCTATAATTTTTTGTAATATTTGGTACGTATGTTCTTTGTTCACTGTAGTATCGATTAATATAATAAATGAAAATCTTATTCTAGGTCCGGCCTTAAAAAAATTAATAAGTAGGTTTCGACTCGAAATAACACCCTGTATATCAATATTTTAAATTATTGTTTGCATATTTGTTAAGAGCAGAAAAAATAAGCAACACTGAATGTACCTGGTACTTCCGCATACAACTTTGTTACTTATTGACTTGAGTCGAATCTAGATGATTCGATAATAAGGTGGCACAAAATTAAAAATAAATAAATTTCTTTTCCTAAATGATCATTTTCAAGCTTTCGTCGCCTCGTCTTTAAACGTGTTACTCGTAGTGTAAAATATGAGTTCGCGGACTTATGACGTTAATTACTATTAATTACGCCTTTCATTCATCCCATTATCAGATCATAAGTGTAAAATAAAATTATCTATGGTAACAAAGAAAACACCTGTCGTTGAAAAAAAAATAATGACAAATATTTAATAGTCATTGATCTAGTTCTTATTCCACCTTCATAATCAGTAGTAGTTAAATGCAATTTAGCCAGATCTGTATATTTCAGTTAATATCTGATCATCAAAACTTAATTTAGTAAGAAATCGATAAATTCACATATAAGAATGGATTGTTATATCTAAAATAATCAATCTCCAAATGATGCGGCCGTTGCTTCGTTATATATTGTTTCTGTTCAGCATCGTAGGGCTTAATCCACTGAATCAGAATGTATTTTCGAAGATTCTGAGCTCATTATCTTTGGTCTCAGGTATCTTAATGCTTTTATCCAACATATTGGTTATTATATTGCAATGGCAGGGGATCCTCACATTTACGGAAATTTACATGTTTCCTTCTATAGCAATGGTAAGTGCTTTTGACCACCTAATTTATCTTAATTAACTCAATATTAGTTTGTAGTTAAGGCTACTGTGTTACTTATGAGTAGTGACAATTTGAAAGATATTATTAATAATATATCTGAATTCTGGCCAGATGACAAATTCGTTGTTGAATTTGGAAAGAAAATCAACAAACTTAATCGAACTACGCTAGTAGCTGTATTGATATTTAATGCAACTGCATATCTGGTTTCTGTATTCATAATTTTATCACCTTTGATAATGAGGGAAAAAATGCGGATTTTTCCTGGTTACTACTACTGCGACTCACATACAAGCCCCTGCTTCGAAATCATCCACACTTGGCACAGCCTAGCTTTGCTGCTTCATTTCTGTCCAGTTGTGCTAGGATTTGATTCGATCTTTATGTACTTTGTTGGCGAAGGATATAGTGCTATTGACTTACTTAAGCGTGCACTTAGAAATATTAGAATTTCTTACGATGACAAAGAAAATGAACATGATGTCGAAATTGCAGAATTTTCACACCAGCATGGTATTATATTAGCGTAATATTCTTAATTTTTATTTGTATCGTATGCTACTGAAAATACGTTTCAGGTATATCAATAATATGCGTAATTTCTATGAAAATATAATGCTGGTGCAGACATCGGCAGCTTTAGGAGGGATGATTTTTTGCCTATTCGTACTCGCGTCTGAAGGGTAAGATGAATATTATAGCATACTCTTAAATGTGAATATTTATATTTACAGATTTCCGCCTCCATTGAAATTACTGTCAACGTACGGAGGGACTTTTTTTTTTATTGCTTTACAATTGTTTTGCTACTGCTACGGAGGGGCTGTTCTTATGGAACAAGTAAGTTTATCAAGTTAGGTATCACCACATTTACAACCGCGTGAATAATGTATATTTATTCAATCCTCACTGTTAAAATGGCATTTTATCTACTCTTTACCTAATGCTAAAATGCAATTTTATTGTTTAGACGTTAAAAAAATACTTGTTTGTTATTTTCATGGTAACCGACACTTTTATACCAACCTCCATTGTTGTATTAGTTTCTAACGTTTATAATTATTAAAATAATTAAATTCATTTAGCACAAAACCGGTGAAGATTGAATAAAATTTTAAATTATATACCTGTACGATGATGAAATTGCTGATTATCTTTTCCAGTGACAACGTGAAAAACATAAATCCACTCTCAAAGATAAAATTCAATTTTATCGTCTTGTATAATATTTATTTATTTATTCCTTTGCCTCTCTACCTTTCTCTGTAAGGCATACATTATTATTTTTTATAATATTCTCTCCTCTTTCTCCTATATTTTGTTAGTTCCTTTATTTTTTCCCATGTGTTCGATTTTCATGTTGCCTCTTCTTTTATTGCGCTGTTCCACTCTTTTCTCGGCCCTCCTCTTTGATGTTTTAATGTTGCTCTTGTCTCGTATATTTTCTTAGTGTTTCTTTCTTCTCTCATTCGTCTCATGTATCTATACCACCTCACTTGGCCTTCTGTTAGTTTTTCCTGTATTGGTGTATTGTTCCTGTATTGTATTGGTAAGATGTGTATTCTTTTTATTTGTTTTCCTATCCCGGTCTATGTTTCGCTACTGTAAGTTAGCGTTAGTCTAATTACTTTTTTGACTATTTCTGTTTTTGTGTCGCTTATTTATTCTCCTTCTTGCTAAAAAAAGTATTTTTTAACATGTTATATAATTTTGCTATTTTTCCTATTTTATCTTCTATTTCATTATCTAATTTACCATTGCTCTGTATGATTGTTCCTAAATATCTGTATTATTCTACTTGTTAGTTTATTTTTCCCTGTATTTTTATTTCGTGTTTCTTTTTCTCTTTGACAATTATCATGGTTTTTGTCAGTTTGATAATTTATTTTCATGTTTATTATCTTGATCTCTTTCTCAATTATTTCTGTGTTGTGTTGCAGTTCTACCTCTGTTTCTGCAATTAATGCCATGTCATCCGCGAATAGTGGTTCTGCTATATTTGTTATCTCCATTTTCAAGTATCCAATTTTTAGCATTTTCATTTTTGCTTTGCCATCTTCATCGCCCTATCCAATACAAATGTTAAAAGTAATGCGCTTAGTACGCATCATTGTTTACTCCTTTCTTCGTTTAGAATACTTTTGATTCCTCATTGTTAGTTCTCACAATATTTCTATTTTCTCGGTACATGTATTGTATTATATTTATTATTTCCTCCTCTATTCCTCTTTCTGCTACTTCGTTCCATTTGTCCCCTCTCCTTATCCTGTTGAATGCCTCTTCGAGATCTACGAAGCCTATGTGCATTTCTCTATTCTTCTTAATTAGTTTATCGCTTATTTGTCCCAGTATGATGATCCTTAGTCTAGCATACTTCTCCGTCTTCTGAATCCGCACTGACTGTCCTCTTTTTTTTGTTTCTAGTTTGCCTCGCATTCTTTTTTCTAGGACCTTGGTCATTATCTTACTTGGTATACTTGTTAGTGTGTAATTTTCGCAAATTCTTTTATCTCTTTTTATGTATTGATAGAATGATTCCTCTATTCCATTCTCTTGGTGTTTCCCCGCTGTTTATTATGTTATTTATTGGTTTCGTTATTTGTGTTATTCTCTCTACTCCCATGTGTTTCATCATCTCCGGGGTTATATCGTCTGTTCGCGGTGCTTTCCCATTTTTTTGTTTTTTATTGCTTCTTGTACTTTCTCCTGTTTAATTTGTTAAAAATTTTTCTCTTGCCATTTTTGCGAATAACCCCTAATTCTTGTATTACGTTATATTCTTCATCCTGTTCGATTAATTCTTTGAAATATTGTCTGCATATTTCGATTATCTAGTTTTCATTCGTGATAATTGTTCCCCTTTTATGTTTTATATTTATCATGTTGTGTTCTATTTTTGTTTTAGTTGCTTTAGTGTTCCGTAGAATAGTTTTTGGTTCTGAGCAAGATTTTCATTCATTCTTTCACCAAATTTCGTCCACGATTTTTGTCTTTTATCTCCTTTTTGACTTCCTCTGTCCACCAGTATGTCTTTTTCATTTCCCTGTTTCCAATTTTGGTTGGATCCCCTTGCCGCTTCTAGTATATTTCTTTTGAATGTCTCCCATTTTCCTTCTATGTGGAGCTCTTTTTCGATCTCTCTGAATTTATTTTGTAGAATCTCTTTGTATTTATCTTGTATTTCTGTCTTTTTTAAACTGTGGGCTTTTATCTTTTCTTTATTTTTTATCTTCCTCTTATATGTTTTTCCTATTTTCTTCTAACTGATATCCATTTTTAGTAGGTGGTGGTCACTTCTTGTTTTAGCTTGCCTTGTAACTCTTACATTCATTATTTTGTTCCAGCTGTTTCTATTAATTAGGTGATAGTTTATTATCGATCTTTTGTTTCTGCTTGGCTGTTCCCTTGTGTACTTGTGTATGTTTTTGTGTTTGAATTTTGTGATTGTTATCACAAGGTTGTTTTCAATGCATAATTGTATTATTCGTTCTCCATTGTTGTTTTTAATTTCTTCTTCTTCGTTTCCCATTATCTCTTCTATTCCGCTATTTTGGTATCCTACTCTTCCATTTTGATCTCCCATTATTATTATATGTTATTTTCCTTCATCTACTACCGTCGGTATGTTTTCAAAGAATATATCTTTCGCTTCTTTCTTTGCGTCTTCGTTCGGTTCGTATGCTACTATCAGCATATATTCGTATGCTACTATCACGTATGAAATACATATTTTTTTCCACGACGGCGAAAAATAGCAAAAGAAAAACATAATTTAGTAAGATAAAGTATACAGGGTATTCGGGAAGTAAATCCAAAAAATTCTATGAGCGAATCAATAAAAATAAAAATAAAAGGGTGTAAAATAAATTCGAACTTTACGTGCCCAATTTTGGTTTAGATAGATGGTTTCCTCGTAAATCGCCGATGAAGGTGGTACCCAAAATTTTGAACACAGAAATTGAACTTTGATAATGCACGGTTTTTTTTAATATAGCATGTGAGAAGGATCTGGAAAATGGATCGGTATGTTTTTTTTTGGTGCTATAACGAAAAACTGCAGCAATTGCATTGCCACCACGATCCCAATACACAAAAAGGGTTTAGTTTCAAACGTTGAAAGGGTCAAACTTAAAAGTGCAAGTAAAATTCTAGATTAAAAAAAACAATGCATTATTGAAATTTATTCAGCAGTTTCAGGAATATTCGATTTCATTTTGCGCCCTGATCACCCTTAGAAAGTTTCCTGTCGACTTCCCTAACATCGTGTATATTTACTATATGCCGTTATACTTCATCTAGATAGTAGCACATTTAGCACGTAATCAAAATAATAACTTATTATTAATTTTGTCAAAAAATAATTTTAAGAGTAACATATACTTAATTTAAAACATCACAATCAATTTTATTCAATTTTTGGACAATAGCAGACAATACAGTTTTATTTACCGCATGTGGGGGATAGACAAACACACATATTTGTATGTAACTTTCGATAGTAATTTCAATGAAAAGATATATATTTTTCGTGTTAATAACTTTAGACATTGACGCTAGCCGATGAAGCATATAATGTTAAATGGTGGAAAAAAACGCAACCCAGGTTGAGAAAGAATCTTACGTTCATCATCCAAAGGTCTCAGAAAGCTGAAAAATTAATGGTTGGAAAAATGTTCGAGTTAAATCTTGAATTTTTCGTACAAGTGAGTTTTGTAATATTTTACACATTTTCTGCATATTACTAATAATGATTTTCAAGGTGATGAATTATGTACTATCTGTCTACACGTTACTATTGTCAATGGAAAATACAACTTTACTCTAGATTTATAACAACAGTGCCGTAGATTCTTTTAGTATTTTAATATCTTGAGCCAGATAAAATTTTATCAGTCGCAATTATTGTCTGTATCTTGTGAATTGTAACCTAATTTAACTGCATCCCTTCTGAACCTTGGCAATCTGTTGCATCGAAATTGGTTAAACATGATTCTATCTACATCTATTCTACATCTTATTGTGAAGTTCGTTAAATTTTTCTGATTGGTAGTTGTGTGAATACTATAAGATATTATAAAGCAATTCTAATCGCCAAAAATACATAATACGGAATAAGGAAAGCGAGCTTAGAAAAAGTAATGATTCAAAAGCTACGTTTCTTAAGTAATAGTCAAGACAGTCTATAATACATACAGTACATACATTCCTCAAGATAATTAGAAATGATGCTCATCACAGAAAATTAAATCGCATATTTGTGTACATTTCAAAAATTGCCAGTCTCAATAACTTTTGAATTCTAGCTAACGTGATAAAAAAAATATGTCGATTGGATTTTGGAGGGGGAAGTTTCAAAACAACGTCATATAAATTTTAAGTGTCAATTTTAAATTACACCCCTACGTTGTGACACCTTGTTTAAAAGCTTAAAACAAATACAATCTAGTGGTGTAACAAATATATATTTTCGTCAGCACGTTTCCAAAAACAAAATATATATTTATTTAAATAAATTATCCCCCCTTAATAAATTATGCTGACGTTCATTTCAGGAGTAACCAGTCTCGATAAGTTGTCAGTTTGATTTAAAAATCACGTCGATGAAGTCTGACACATTTTAGTTACACATTTATTTATGCAATCAATAAACAAATATACCTTAATTATTACATTGATAATATATTAATAAAAATAGTCGATAAAAAATATTGTTATAACAATTAAAAAAATATTTTAGTAAATGTTCAAACCTAATTTTTTTTTGAAATTTTTATTTTGTGTTTGGAAACGAGCTGACATAAATATATGTTTGTTACACCTCTAGATTGTATTTGTTTTAATTAGATGCCCGACAAAGCAAAAAAAAAACTGACGTCGACAATATAAGAATATAATCGATCACTTATGGGGCACTTTGACAGTATTTTGAATATCGGTGTTAAAAGAAGAATCCCTAATTTAACGTAATATCTCAGCCGCATATTTTTTCACATTTCTAGTCTGATAAATGAGGAATATTTTGTATATAAACTGTTTTCACTTCTTAGGAGATTTACTTATTGTTTTATGTATGAAATACACATAATCTCCACTAATATGCACTGGCTCAATATTTTCCTGTAAAGGATTAATGACTTTAAGATTGTTATTTCTGTATGTATTAGTTCCTTAGAAATAAATTACACGAACACTAAGAAAAAGTATAAATTATTATTAACCATAATCCGTTTAGATAATATATCCTACACATTACTACTGAGTGAGAAAGTTGCGTTGACAACCTTTGGAGAGCATATACCAAATATATATATATATATATATATATATAATTCATCTCCTATACCCTTTCGGGTGTCGAAATTCATGCCAACATTATATTATGTTGTCGATGAAGTTTTTCCATTATATATATATATATATATATATATATATATATATATATATATATATATATATATATATTGTAACGTTTTTGTATAGCCCCACGTTCGGGAGTCAATTGTTACGTTTTTGCATTGCCCTACTTTCGGGACTACAAAATGTTACGTTTTTATTTATTTACTCTTATCTCAGGTTCAATAGTAGGTTCAACCATAACTAAATAGAGTTTTGTTCAAATACTTTAATGAATTGAAAATAACCAAATATTAAAACGTCTAATATAAACTGAACTAAATAAACAAATCAAAAACAATAGAAAACAAAATTATTAAATACATAATAAACTATGACCAACATTAACAAATTAAATCCTATGTACACAAGCCAACTTATGTGATAATATTACTCTTGCACTTTACGCAAACTTTCTACTTGCAGTTATCTTCTTGTGGTTCCTTGATTACGTCGTCCTCTTGTCCCTGCTTTCCCGTCTGATCCGTTGTTGATTCCCACAAAAGTAACCAGATACTTTTGTGTGCGAAGTTGAGCGGCTTGAAGTCCTGACTTTGAATATCTCCGTCACGGCTCCTATCTCGTTGAATTTCTCTCCTGGTTGACTGTCTTCTCCCAGCAATATGTCCAATCGTTGAAACCCCGTTCAGATTTTGTAATGTATTCTGGTGGAATCGCAACATCTCCACCCGCGATCCACACGCGTCTCTCCCCCTCGTCCAACTCGTTGTTGATTATTTTCGACTTTCCATTATTTAATTCCCCAAGCGTCTATGCACGAAGTCACCTGTTACCCGTGGTAACCATTCAACAACCTTCATCCGCGGATTGCTTTGTATATTTGTGCATACTTGGTCATATTCACATTTACAATATTTACAATAATTTTTGTTGGCTTGTGCCCTGAAGATTATAATTCTATCTAAAACTTATATAATAATAACAATAAATCTATTCTAATTAATCTAAATAAATACTACAAATACCATCACAATATATATATATATATAATCAATCTCCTATACCTTTTCGGGTGTCGAAATTCATGCCAACATTAAATTATGTTGTCTACGAAGTTTTTACAGTCCTTTCTATTTGTAGCCTTTTTCCTTGCTTTTTGTTGATCGAGGTCGTTTCTTCTTAGGATCTCTCCTAGGTTGTTTTCCCATCTTTTCCTTGGTCTTCCTCTTTCCTTCTTTTTCTTTTCGTCTTTTGATGTCTATACTATTTTTGTTTGTCTGTCTTCTGGTATTCTTATCAGGTGCCCGAACCATCCTAGTAGTCGTTTCTGTATTAAATTTTGCACACTTTGAATTTGTAGGTTTTCCCTGATCTGTTCGTTTTTTACTCTGTCTAATCTCGTGACTCCTTCAACTTTTCTTAAGTATCTCATTTCGGTTGCTTGTATTTTGTTCATTTTGTCTTTTCATTTGTTGTCCAGGTTTCACTTCCATATAAGAGTGTTGGTCTATACATTGTTTTGAAGAGTGTCATTTTCGTGTTTTAGGAGATTCTTCTATTGTTTAGAATGTACTTATGCATTGTATATTAGATTTTTTTGCGGCCATGATTCTGTTATTTAGTTCGTTTTCCATTGTTCCTTTATTATGTATTATTGTACCTAAATATTTGAAGGTTTCAACTTGTTCTATCCTTTTCAAATTTATTAGTATTCTTGTTTTTGTTTCCTCTTTTGCTACTACTATTACTTTTGTTTTGTTTATATTAATTACCATGTTGTGTTTTTTCAGTTCCTCCTCCCATATGCTTATATTGTCGTGCAGGTCTTTTTCGCTTTTGGCTAGCATGACTAAGTCATCAGCAAAAGCACATTCTGCTATCACTATTCTTTTCATTTTATAGTATCATATTTCTACCTTCTTGGTGTTAATTTTTTTCCATTATGTTGTCTAGGAATATAATAAAGAGCAGAAAGCTTAAAGTTCCCCCTTGTCGATGGCCTTGTGTGGTTGTGAAATTCTGAGATGTTAAATTATTTGTCCTTACGTAGTTTTCTGTGGTTTCATAAATACTCTTGATTGCTTTTATTAAATGCACTTTTATCCTTCTTTCAGCAAGTAATTCCCACACTTTGGCTCTTGGGACTCCATCAAATGCATTTTCTAAGTCCACGAGTATCATCTATAGTTTGTTGTTTTGTCCTAATATTTTTTCTGTAATCTTTTTAATTGTGAAGATATGGTCTTGTGTTGAATGTCCTTTCATGAATCAACTTTGTGACTTTTCCATTGTTTTTTTCAATTTCCTTTCTTAGTTTGTTCTCTAGTATTGATTCATATAGTTTTTCCGCTGTGCACAGCAGGGATATTCCCCTAAAGTTGCAATTTCTACTGTCTCCTTTTTTATATATTCAGAAGATCAGTGCTTTCTGCCAGTCTGCTGGTATTTTTCCTGTTTCCCATATTCTATTTGTTAACAGTAGTAGTAGTTGTTTCCCATCCTTTCCTATGTATTTCAGTTGTTAAGATTTGATTTTGTCGTGACCTGAGGCTTTTCCGTTCTTTAACTTATTTAGTTTTCTAACTCTTCTTCTGTTATAGATCCCTCTTCTTCTTCTGTTTCGTTACTATTTTCGTGTTTCTCTTCGTTTTCATTTCTTTCATTGGTTGTCTCTTTTCCAGACAGAAGCTCTTGGAAGTGCTCTTTCCATCTGTTCATGATTTCTTTATCCTCTTTCATTAGTACCCCATGTATATTTTTAAGTAACTTAGGGTTTGTTTCTTTTTCCTTTCTGCGGCTTTTCAGTGTTCTGTAGAATAGTTTTTGATTTCCTTTAAAATGTTCCTCTAATTTGGTTCCGAAATTCTCACATTTTCTGCCTATTTCTTCCTTATTATTACTTTTGCTCTCTTTCTTTGCTGCTTGTATATTTCGTACTCATCTTCGTTTTTTGTGCTTAGGTATTTTTTCCATTTTTATTTCTTTTTCCTAACTTCTTACTTCACTTCTTTGTTCCACCAGCTTCTTTGTTTTTTGCTTGGTGTACTTTTAGTTTTTCCACAGGCGTGTTTTCTTGTCCCTCTTACTATATGTTTGAAATTGGCCCATAAATGTTCTACTTTTGTTTTTCCACGTTTCTGGGTGCTTCTTATTAGTTCTTGTATTGATTCCTGGTAGTTTTCCCTTACTTAGCTTGTATCTCTAAATTTCTCTATTTTTACTTCCTTATCAACTTGTTTCTGTGTTTGCTTCGGTTCCTTTCTTGTTGTTTTCATTCGTGCTGTTAAAAGATAGTGGTCACTGTCAATTTCGCTACCTCTTTTGATTTTAATATCCATTACTTCCTTCACTTGTACTTTGTTTGTTAAAAAGTAGTCTATTATGGACTTCTCTATTCTGTTTCTTTTCTCTGTTGTGTATTTGTGTATTTCCTTGTGTGCAAATTTGGTGTTCAATATTGTCAGATCATTCAATATGCAGAAATTAATATGTGTTCTTCCATTGTTGTTGATCTTCGTTTCTCCATGTGTTCCTATTATGCTCTCCAGTCCCTTGTTTTTATTCCCCACATGGGCATTTAGGTCTCCTATTACGTATGTTGGCTCTGTAAGCTTTTCGTATTCTTGTTGTACCACTTCCCAGAACTGGTCGGTTTTGCACTCATCTTCATTTACTCCATATACTACCATACTATTTGCTTCAAACTGATCGTTCTCTTCTATTTTGACGGACAGTATCGTTTCATTTATACCCTTCCATTCCGTGATTGTTTTTTCCATTTCCTTTCTTATTATACATCCCACTCCTGCTTTCGCTCTCTCATTTTGTTCTACTCCACTGTATATTAATATTTGCCCGTTTTCTGTTCTCATTGTTCCATTTCCTTTCTTCTTTATTTCTGTCATTATTAGTATATCTGTTCCTGCTGTTTCAAATTCTTCTATCAGTTCTGTGTCCATTCCTTTTATACTTCTTATGTTCCAATTTCCTATTTCTTCCTATTTCCTATATTGTCTCTGCTTTATACTCTTTTGACTGTACCGTTTGTCAGTTTGTGCCTTTTTTGTCCCCTTATATTGTTTGCCGTTTTCTGAGTCCATTTCCATTGCTTGATTCTTAATAGTCGTTTTTTTTTCAGTATATTAACTTTTCCTGCCTCTTTTCTGTTTCTGTAGTGTGTTGATTGTTCCTTATATTACTATCTCTACTAAGTTGTCTTTGCCTCATCTTTTTGTTCTCCATAGTGTATTTATTTAGTTTTTTGTCACTTCCTTTAGCCCCTTCTCTTTGTTGTCCCATTTGTATGTCTCACCGTTGATTGTTAGGTTCTGATATCCAGTTTTTATTTTATTTCCCTTGTAAATTTCTTCCCTTGCAATACTTCTTACTTCTTTTTGTATTTCTCTTTCCAACTTTGTGAGGTTCTTCCTGAGTTCTTCCTTAGATTATTCTGCTCTTGAGCTTATTTTTGGCTTTCATTACTTCTTGGGTTTTGTCCCACGATACATCTTCTGCAATGATCATTTCCGTTTTCATTCACCTGTTTATTTTCCTTGCTGTCGGAATTTTTACTTCAACGTTCATATCTTTACTTAAGAATCCTTCTACGTTGCTACTAATGTTATTGTCTCCTATCTCTAGCCCTCTTATTACTATGTTTATCATTTTCTTCTCCTTTTCTAAGTTTTCGAATATTTTTTCTAAGTTTACTACCTTTGACTGCAGTTGAGATTTTTCTTCTTCCCACTTTTCTTCCTTCGCTTTCAGGTCCTTCGCCATTTTCTTTATTTCGTCTTTCAGTTCTTCAATGTTGGACCTCATTTCGCACATTATTTTTCCCATCATTTCTTTTATTACTTCCATTCCGCTCTTCATCTCCTTTGGTACTTGATGTTTTTCTTCTGTGCTTGTTTTCTGGAGCGGTTTATGCTGTTCTCTGTGTGTTTCTTCCTCAATTTTCCTTTGCTCGGGTGATCTCAATAATTTTTTATTTGGTTTAAGTATTTCTTCACCTTCGGCAGTATCTTTCTCTTCACTAATTCTATCCCTCTTCCGGCTCATTTGTTTGTTGCTTCCCCTGTCGCTGCTTGGGCCGTTGTTATCTATGTTCTGCTTTGTTTATTTGCTCTTTACTTTATGCCACCCAAACTACGACAGTTTTCTGAAGCGTGCTCTTCACTGAATGCAACCCAACCCATTACCTAGCCCGGAGTTAGAGGTGCCACACAGTTCTTCCCTTCGGATGTGTAACCTCTAATTGCTGTGTGTCTGCTTATTGTTGCTTTGCCCTTTCTAACCTAGTTGACTTACTTCGTATGTGTTTCCAGTGATCTTAATTTCTGCTGGATCCTCCTGCGCTCTTCTATGTTTTATTTGTTCGGTATTTCCCGTAGAATTCGAGTTCAATGCCGGAACGAATTGCAACGTGTGCTTCTCACTTTAACCTCACTTATCATTCAAGTTATAATAAATTACTTATTTACTTTTGCCGGTCGTTGTATAAGAAATGTATACAGGGCGTCAATTGGAAAACTTGCCATCGACTTTTTTCATAGAGCACATAATTATTTTTTAATTTACTCAAAACCGTTTGGGTGGTTCGAAGGGGGAACCAAAATGGCAAAAGGTAGTGCCGACCCTCTAACCACCCTTTAAGCCACAGCTACCTCCATCTAAAAAATTAAATAGCACCACCCTACTTGTGGTTCATCGTTGGAAAACTCTTGAAAAATGCTTTACAGTCATTATTAATATAATATGATTTGGTGAACTAGTTTTGGAATTAAGCGCAAATAAAGTTCAAAAGTGTGCATTGTATTATATACAAATAACACAAAGTAAATGTTGGAAAAGGTTTCCATTGTTATCTAAACAAAAATATAACCTGCTTTCAAACTCCTCGCGAACTTTTTGAAGGTTTGGTAACAGTTCGACATTCTTGTGTTATTCTTTCTCGTAATTGTTCAATAGTTACTGTTTGACATTAATCAGATTTGTCGAGATTACGGTTCCAACATACAAGTTTTGTCGCTTATTATTTATAGAAAATAATGAAAGAAGATATTCAGTGCACGCCGCCTGAAATTCGGAAGAAATCCTTAGAGACGTATTTCGAAATTTTACCACAAAAATCGGTCGAAAAATACAATCGTCAGTATAATATATTCATGGAGTGGTGCAAGAAACTCGGAATTATAAAATATAGTGAAAACTAGCGTTTTACAGGCGTATTTTTCCAAATTATCGAAAGAGTATTCTCATTCTTCATAGCGGTCGTATTATTCCATGATGAAAGCAACGCTTTTAACAAAACAATGCATTAACATTAGGAACTATAAAAAACTAATGGATTTTTTAAAACAAAAAGTAATAATGCATATTCCGAAAAAGTCTAAAACTCTTTCACAAGAAGAAATACTTAAATTTTTATTAAATGCAATTATGGGGGCGATAAAAGTTTGTATGCACCATGTGAGTAAAGTGTCTTTATCAAACTCGCCTGTTACTCGTCTCGCACGCTTCGCTCGCTCGGCTTATTCACCAAACTCGTTCGATAAAGAATCACTTTACTGACTTGGTATACAGGGTGATTTAGTAGGAAATATGCTAACAGTAATGGTAGATGCGGCACAACGAGGTGATTCTAAATAAACTATATTTTATGGGTCTATCGTTCTTTATAACCTATATACAGGTTGATTCATTAATATTGCTATTTTTTTCATTTAATCATAACTTACGAACCACCGTATATTTTTTTGTAATATTTGGTACGTATGTTCTTTGTTCACTGTAGTATCGATTAACATAATAAATGAAAATCTTATTCTAGGTCCGGCCTTAAAAAAATTAATAAGTAGGTTTCGACTCGAAACAAGACCCTGTATATCAATATTTTAAATTATTGTTTGCATATTTGTTAAGAGCAGAAAAAAATAAGCAACACTGAATGTACCTGGTACTTCCGCATACAACTTTGTTATTTATTAACTTGAGTCGAATCTAGATGATTCGATAATAAGGTGGCACATAATTAAAAATAGATAAATTTCTTTTCCTAAATGATCATTTTCCAGCTTTCGTTGCCTCGTCTTTAAACATGTTACTCGCAGTGTAAAATATGAGTTCGCCGACTTATAACGTTAATTACTATTAATTACACCTTTCATTCATCCCATTATCAGATCATAAGTGTAAAATAAAATTATCTATGGTAACAAAGAAAACACCTGTCGTTGAAAAAAAAAATGACAAATATTTAATAGTCATTGATCTAGTTCTTATTCCACCTTCATAATCAGTAGTAGTTAAATGCAATTTAGCCAGATCTGTATATTTTAGTTAATATCTGATCATTAAAACTTAATATAATAATAAATCGATAATTTCACATATAAGAATGGATTGTCATATCAAAAATAATCAATCTCCAAAAGATGCGGCCATTGCTTCGTTATATATTGTTTCTGTTTAGCATCGTAGGGCTTAATCCACTGAATCAGAATGTATTTTCGAAGATTCTGAGCTCATTATCTTTGGTCTCAGGTATCTTAATGCTTTTATCCAACATATTGGTTATTATATTGCAATGGCAGGGGATCCTCACATTTACGGAAATTTACATGTTTCCTTCTATAGCAATGGTAAGTGCTTTTGACCACCTAATTTATCTTAATTAACTCAATATTAGTTTGTAGTTAAGGCTACTGTGTTACTTATGAGTAGTGACAATTTGAAAGATATTATTAATAATATATCTGAATTCTGGCCAGATGATAAATTCGGTGTTGAATTTGGAAAGAAAATCAACAAACTTAATCGAACTACACTAGTAGCTGTATTGATATTTAATGCAACTGCATATCTGGTTTCTGTATTCATAATTTTATCACCTTTGATAATGAGGGAAAAAATGCGAATTTTTCCTGGTTACTACTACTGCGACTCACATACAAGCCCCTGCTTCGAAATCATCCACACTTGGCACAGCCTAGCTTTGCTGCTTCATTTCTGTCCAGTTGTGCTAGGATTTGATTCGATTTTTATGTACTTTGTTGGCGAAGGATATAGTGCTATTGAGTTACTTAAGCGTGCACTTAGAAATATTAGAATTTCTTACGATGACAAAGAAAATGAACATGATGTCGAAATTGCAGAATTTTCACACCAGCATGGTATTATATTAGCGTAATATTCTTAATTTTTATTTGTATCGTTTGCTACTGAAAACACGTTTCAGGTATATCAATAATATGCGTAATTTCTATGAAAATGTAATGCTGGTGCAGACATCGGCAGCCTTAGGAGGGATGATTTTTTGCCTATTCGTACTTGCGTCTGAAGGGTAAGACAAGTATTATAGCATACTCTTAAATGTGAATATTTATATTTACAGATTTCCGCCTCCATTGAAATTACTGTCAACATACGGAGGGACTTTTTATTTTATTGCTTTACAATTGTTTTGCTACTCCTACGGAGGGGCTATTCTTATGGAACAAGTAAGTTTATCAAGTTAGGTATCACTACATTTACAAACGCGTGAATAATATATATTTATTCAATCCTCACTGTTAAAATGGCATTTTATCTACTCTTTACCTAATGTTAAAATGCAATTTTATTGTTTAGACGTTAAAAAAAATACTTGTTTGTTATTTTCATGGTAACCGACACTTTTATACCAACCTCCATTGTTGTATTAGTTTCTAACGTTTATAATTATTAAAATAATTAAATTCATTTAGCACAAAACCGGTGAAGATTGAATAAAATTTGAAATTATATACCTGTACGATGATGAAATTGCTGATTATCTTTTCGAGTGACAACGTGAAAAACATAAATGCACTCTCATAGATAAAATTCAATTTTATCGGCTTGTATAATATTTATTTATTTATTCCTTTGCCTCTCTACCTTTTGCTGTAAGGCATACATTATTAATTTTTATAATATTCTCTCCTCTTTAGCCTATATTTTGTTAGTTCCTTTATTTCTTCCCATTTTTCGATTTTCTTGTTGCGTCTTCTTTTATTTGCGCTGTTACAGTCTTTTCTCGGTCTCCCTCTTTGATGTCTTAATGTTGCTCTTGTCTCGTATATTTTCTTAGTGTTTCTTTTTTCTCTCATTCGTCTCATGTATCTATACCACCTCATTTGGCCTTCAGTTATTATTTCCTGTATTGGCTTTATTTTTAAGTTTTTCCTGTGCGTCTCGTTCCTTATCCTGTCTCTTCTTGTTTTATTTTCTATTTTTCTTAGGAATATTATCTCCAAGATGTTTATTCTTTATATTTGTTTTCCTACCCCGGTCTATATTTCGCTACTGTAAGTTAGCATTAGTCTAATTACTTTTTTGACTATTTCTGTTTCTGTGTCGCTTATTTATTCTCCTTCTTGCCAAAAAAATATTTTTTAACATGTTATATATATAATTTTGCTATTTTTCCTATTTTATCTTCTATTTCATTATCTAATTTACCATTGCTCTGTATGAGTGTTCCTAAATATCTGTATTATTCTACTTGTTAGTTTATTTTTCCTTGTATTTTTATTTCGTGTTTCTTTTCCTCTTTGACAATTATCATGGTTTTTGTCAGTTTAGTAATTTATTTTCATGTTTATTTTCTTGATCTCTCAATCAATTATTTCTGTGTTGTGTTGCAGTTCTACCTATGTTTCTGCAATTAATGCCATGTCATCCGCGAATAGTGGTTCTGCTATATTTGTTATCTCCATTTTCAAGTATCCAATTTTTAGCATTTTCATTTTTGCTTTGCCATCTTCATCGCCCTATCCAATACAAATGTTAAAAGTAATGCGCTTAGTACGCATCATTGTTTACTCCTTTCTTCGTTTAGAATACTTTTGATTCCTCATTGTTTGTTCTCACAATATTTCTATTTTCTCGGTACATGTATTGTATTATATTTATTATTTCCTCCTCTATTCCACTTTCTGCTACTTCGTTCCATTTGTCCCCTCTCCTTATCCTGTTGAATGCCTCTTCGAGATCTACGAAGCCTATGTGAATTTGTCTATTCTTCTTAATTAGTTTATCGCTTATTTGTCTGAGTATGATGATCCTTGGTCTTGCATACTTCTCCGTCTTCTGAATCCGCACTGACTGTCCTCTATTTTTGTTTCTAGTTTGCCTCGCATTCTTTTTTCTAGTACCCTGGTCATTATCTTACTTGGTATACTTGATAGTGTGTAATTTTCGCAAATTCTTTTATCCCTTTTTATGTATTGGTAGAATGATTCCTCTATTCCATTCTCTTAGTGTTTCCCCGCTGTTAATTATGTTATTTATTGGTTTCGTTATTTGTGTAATTTTCTCTACTCCCATGTGTTTCATCATCTCCGGGGTTATATCGTCTGTTCCCGGTGATTTCCCATTTTTTTGTTTTTTATTGCTTCTTGTACTTTCTCCTGTTTAATTTGTTAATTTTTTTTCTCTTGCCATTTTTGCGAATTTCCCCTAATTCTTGTATTACGTTATATTCTTCATCGTGTTCGATTAATTCTTTGAAATATTGTCTGCATATTTCCATTATCTAGTTTTCATTCGTGATAATTGTTCCCCTTTTATGTTTTATATTTATCGTGTTGTGTTCTTTTTTTGTTTTAGTTGCTTCAGTGTTCCGTAGATTAGTTTTTGGTTCTGAGCAAGATTTTCATTCATACTTCCACCAAATTTCGTCCATGATTTTTGTTTTGCTACTTTTATTATTGAATTCGTTTTGTTTCTCTTTTCTTTGTATTTTTCATAATCTTATATATTTTTTGTTTGTAGGTATTTCAATATTATTTTTTATTAGTATTTTTCTCCATTTCTCTTTTTTGTCTTTTATCTCCTTTTTGACTTCCTCTGTCCACCAGTATGTCTTTTCATTTCCCTATTTCCAATTTTGGTTGGATCCCCTTGCCGCTTCTAGTATATTTCTTTTGAATGTCTCCCATTTTCCTTCTATGTGGAGCTCTTTTTCGATCTCTCTGAATTTATTTTGTAGAATCTCTTTGTTTCTGTCTTTTTTAATCTGTGGGCTTTTATCTTTTCTTTATTTTTTATCTTCCTCTTATATGTTTTTCCTATTTTCTTCTAACTGATATCCATTTTTAGTAGGTGGTGGTCACTTCTTATTTTAGCTTGCCTTGTAACTCTTACATTCATTATTTTGTTCCAGCTGTTTCTATGAATTAGGTGATAGTTTATTATCGATCTTTTGTTTCTGCTTGGCTGTTCCCTTGTGTACTTGTGTATGTTTTTGCGTTTGAATTTTGTGATTGTTATCACAAGGTTGTTTTCAATCCATAATTGTATTATTCTTTCTCCATTGTTGTTTTTAATTTCTTCTTCTTCGTTTCCCATTATCTCTTCTATTCCGCTATTTAAGCTTCCTACTCTTCCATTTTTATGTCCCATTATTATTATATGTTATTTTCCTTTATCTACTTCCGTCGGTATGTTTTCAAAGAATATATCTTTCGCTTCTTTCTTTGCGTCTTCGTTCGGTTCGTATGCTACTATCAGCATATATTCGTATGCTACTATCAAGTATGAAATACATTTTTTTATCCACGACGGCCCAAAATAGCAAAAGAAAAACATAATTTAGTAAGATAAAGTATACAGGGTATTCGGGAAGTCGACCCAAAAAATTCTATGGGCGAATCAATAAAAATAAAAATAAAAGGGTGTAAAATAAAGTCGAACATTTCGTGCCCAATTTTGGTTTAGATGGATGGTTTCCTCGTAAATCGCCGATGAAAGTGGTACCCAAAATTTTGAACACAGAAATTAAACTTTGATAATGCACGTTTTTTTTAATATAGCATATGAGAAGGATCTGGAAAATGGATCGGTATGTTTTTTTTTGGTGCTATAACAAAAAACTGCAGCAATTGCATTGCCACCACATTCCCAATACACAAAATGGGGTTAGTTTCAAACGTTGAAAGGGTCAAACTTAAAAGTGCAAGTAAAATTCTAGGTTAAAAAAAACAATGCATTATTGAAATTTATTCAGCAGTTTCAGGAATATTCGATTTCATTTTGCGCCCTGATCACCCTTAGAAAGTTTCCTGTCGACTTCCCTAACATCGTGTATATTTACTATATGCCGTCATACATCATCTAGAAAGTAGCACATTTAGCACGTAATCAAAAGAATAACTTATTATTAATTTTGTCAAAATATAATTTTAAGAGTAAAATATACTTAATTTAAAACATCACAATCAATTTTATTCAATTTTTGGACAATAGTAGACAATACAGTTTTATTTACCGCATGTGGGGGATAGACAAACACACATATTTGTATGTAACTTTCGATAGTAATTTTAATGAAAAGATATATATTTGTCGTGTTAATGACTTTAGACATTGACGCTAGCCGATGAAGCATATAATGTTAAATGGTGGAAAAAAACGCAACCCAGGTTGAGAAAGAATCTAACGTTCATCATCCAAAGATCTCAGAAAGCTGAAAAATTAATGGTTGGAAAAATGTTCGAGTTAAATCTTGAATTTTTCGTACAAGTGAGTTTGTAATATTTTATACATTTTCTGCATATTACTAATAATGATTTTCTAGGTGATGAATTATGTACTATCTGTGTACACGTTACTATTGTCAATGGAAAATACAACTTTACTCTAGATTTATAACAATAGTGTCGTAGATTCTTTTAGTATTATATATATTTTGAGACAGATAAACTTTTATCAGTCGCAATTATTATCTGTATCTTGTGAATTGTAACCTAATTTAACTGCATCCCTGCTGAAACTTGTCAATCTGTAGCATCGAAATTGGTTAAACATGATTCTATTTACATCTATTCTACATCTTATTGTGAAGTTCGTTAAATTTTTCTGATTGGTAGTTGTGTAAATACTAGATATTATAAAGCAATTCTTATCGCCAAAAATACAGAATACGGAATAAGGAAAGCGAGCTTAGAAAACCTAATGATTCAAAAGCTACGTTTCTTAAGCAATAACCAAGACAGTATATATTACATGCAGTACATACATTCCTCAAGATACTTAGAAATGACTGTCATCGAAGAAAATTAAATCGCATATACTGGGTGTACATTTCAAAAATTGCCAGTCTCAATAACTTTTGAATTCTAGCTAACGTGATAAAAAAAAACATGTCGATTGAATTTTGGAGGGGGAAGTTTCAAAACAACGTCATATAAATTTTAAGTGTCAATTTTAAATTACACCCGTACGTTGTGATGCCTTGTTTTAAAGCTTAAAACAAATACAATCTATTGGTGTAACAAATATATATTTTCGTCAGCACGGTTCCAAAAACAAAATATATATTTATTTAAATAAATTATCTGCCCTTAATAAATTATGCTGACGTTCATTTCAGGAGTAAGCAGTCTCGATAAGTTGTCAGTTTGATTTAAAAATCACGTCGATGTAGCCTTACATATTTTAGTTACACATTTATTTTTGTAATCAATAAACAAATATACCTTAATTAATATATTGATAATACATTAATAAAAATTATATAAGTTATATATATAAGTTATATCAATTAAAAAAATATTTTAGGAAATGTTCAAACCTAATTTATTTTTGAAATTTTTATTTTGTTTTTGGAAACGAGCTGACATAAAAATATGTTTGTTACACCTCCAGATTGTATTTGTTTTAATTAGATGCCCGACAAAGCAAAAAAAAAGTGACGTCGACAATATAAGAATATAATCGATCACTTATAGGGCACTTTGACAGTATTTTGAATATCGGTGTTAAAAGAAGAATCTCTAACTCAACATAAAATATACCTTATTTGTTTATTTATCTCAGCCGCATATTTTTTCACATTTCAAGTCAGACAAATAAGGAATATTTTGTATATAAACTGTTTTCACTTCTTATGAGATTTACTTATTGTTTTATGTATGAAATGCACATAATTTCCACTAATATGCACTGGCTCACTGTAAAGGATTAATGACTTTAAGATTGATATTTCTGTATGTATCAGTTACTTAGAAATAAATTACACGAACACTTTGAAAAAGTATATATTGATATGTACCACAATCCGTTTAGATAATATATCCTACATTACTACAGAGTGAGAGAGTTTCTTTGATAACCTTTACAGACAAGGCCAAAATTAGGGTGTTTTGTGGACTCAACTGAATCCGTAAAATGATAATTTTGCAGAGTTATTTAATTTAAAAAATTAAGAAAAATTTAATTTTTCTTCCTTCATTTCTCTGTTTCACCAGCTTGTTTGTTTTTTGTTTGGTGAACGTTTAGTTTTCCCACAGGCGTGTTTTATTGCCTCTCTTACTATATGTTTGAAATATTAGGCGAGTAGGCCAATAAATGTTCTACTTTTGTTTTTTCACGTTTTTGAGTGCTTCTTATTAGTTCTTGTATTGATTCCTGGTAGTTTTCCCTTACTTGTTTGTCACTTAGCTTGTATCTCTAAATTTCTCTATTTTTACTTCCTTATCAACTTGTTTCTGTGTTTGCTTCGGTTCCTTTCTTGTTGTTTTCATTCGTGCTGTTAAAAGATAGTGGTCACTGTCAATTTCGCTACCTCTTTTGATTTTAATATCCATTACTTCCTTCACTTGTACTTTGTTTGTTAAAAAGTAGTTTATTATGGACTTCTCTATTCTGTTTCTTTTCTCTGTTGTGTATTTGTGTATTTCCTTGTGTGCAAATTTGGTGTTCAATATTGTTAGATCATTCAATATGCAGAAATTAATATGTGTTCTTTCATTATTGTTGATCTTCGTTTCATTGTGCTCTCCTGTCCGTTGTTTTTATTCCATACACGGGCATTTAGGTCTCCTATTACGTATGTTGGCTCTGTTAGATTTTCGTATTCTTGTTGTACCCCTTCCCAGAACTGGTCTTTGTCGGTTTTGCACTCATCTTCATTTACTCCATATATTACCATAATATTTGCTTCAAACTTATCTTTCTCTTCTATTTTGACCGACAGCATCCTTTCATTTATACCTTCCATTCCGTGATTGTTTTTTCCATTTCCTTCTTATTACACATCCCACTCCTACATTCGCTTTCTCATTTTGTTCAACTCCACTGTATATTAGTATTTGCCCGTTTTCTGTTCTCATTATTCCTTTTCATTTCTTCTTTGTTTCTTTTATTATTAGTATATCTGTTCCTGCTGTTTCAAATTCTTCTATTAGTTCTGTGTCCATTCCTTGCAGACTTCTTATGTTCCATTTTCCTCTATAGCTTTCCTATATATATATATATATATATATATATATATATATATATATATATATATATATATATATATATATATATATATATATATATATATTGTCTCTGCTTTATTTACCGTTACTGTCCCGTTTTTGTTTTTTCCTTCCTTTTACCTTTGTCAGTTTGTGCCCTTTTTGTCCCCTTATATTGTTTTCCGTTTTCTGAGTCCATTTTCATTGCTTGATTCTTCATTGCTGTTTTTTTTCCAGTATATTAACTTTTCCTGCCTGTTTCTGTAGTGTGTTTGTTGTTCCTTATATTACTATCTCTACTAAGTTGTCTTTGCCACATCTTTTTGTTCTCTATAGTGTATTTATTTAGTTGTTTGTCACTTCCTTTGGCCCCTTCTCTTTGTTGTCCCATTTGTGTGTCTCACCGTTGATTGTTAGCTTATAATATCCAGTTTTTATTTTATTTCCCTTGTAAATTTCCTCCCTTGCAACACTTCTTACTTCTTGTTTTTTTCCAACTTTGCCAGGTAATTATCTACATAGATTCTTCTGCCTTTGAGCTTATTTCTGGCTTTCATTACTTCTGTTTTTTTTGCTCCACGATTCAACTTCTGCAATGATCATTTCCGTTTTTTTTTCCCTTGTTTATTTTCCTTGCTGTCGGAATTTTTACTTCAACGTTCATATCTTTACTTAAGAATCCTTCTACGTTGCTACTAATGTTATTGTCTCCTATCTCTAGCCCTCTTATTACTATGTTTATCATTTTCTTCTCCGTTTCTAAGTTTTCGAATCTTTTTTCTAAGTTTACTACCTTTGACTGCAGTTGAGATTTTTCTTCCTCCCACTTTTCTTCCTTCGCTTTCAAGTCCTTTGCCATTTTTTTTGTTTCGTCTTTCAGTTCTTCATTGTTGGCCCTCATTTCGCACATCATTGTCCCCATCATTTCTTTTATTACTTCCATTCCGCTCTCCATCTCCTTTGGTACTTGCGGTTTTTCTTCTGTGCCTGTTTCCTGGAGCGGATTATACTGTTCTCTGCATTTTTCTTGGCTTTCTTCCACAATTTTCCTTTGCTCGGGTGATCTCAATAATTTTTTATTTGGTTTAAGTATTTCTTCACCTTCGGCAGTATCTTTCTCTTCACTAATTCTATACCTCTTCCTGCTTATTTGTTGTTGCTTTCCCAGTCGCTGCTTGGGTCGTTGTTATTTCTGTTCTGCTTTGTTTATTTGCTCTTTACTATATGCCACCCAACCTACTACAGTTTTCTGAAGCGTGCTCTTCACTGTACGCAACCCAACCCCCTACCTAGCCCGGAGTTAGAGGTGCCACTCAGTTCTTCCCTTCGGATGTGTAACCTCTAATTGCTGTGTGTCTGTTTATTCTTGTTTTGCCATTTCTAACCTAGTTGACTTACTTCGTCTGTGTTTCCAGTGATCTTAGTTTTTGCTGGCTCCTCCTGCACTCTTCTGTGTTTTATTTGTTCGATATTTCCTGTAGAATTGGAGATTAATGCCGGAACGAATTGCAACGCGAGCTTCTTACTCTAACCTCACTTATCATTCAAGTTATAATAACCCAATTATTTACTTTTGCCGGTCGTTGTATAAGATATGTACACAGGGTGTCAATTTGAAAACATGCCATCGACTTTTTTCATAAAGCACATGATAATTTTTTAATTTACTGAAAACCGTTTGGGTGGTTCGAAGGGGGAACCAAAATGGCAAAAGGTAGTGGCGACCTCTACCCACCCTTTAAGCCACAGCTACCTCCATCTAAAAAAATTAAATAGCTCCACCCTACTTGTGGTTCATCGTTGGAAAGCTCTTGAAAAATGCTTTACAGTCATTATTAATATAATATGATTTGGTGAACTAGTTTTGGAATTAAGCGCAAATAAAGTTCAAAAGTGTTCATTGTATTATATACAAATAACACAAAGTAAATGTTGGAAATGGTTTCCATTGTTATCTAAACAAAAATATAGACAACTTTCAAACACCTCGCGAACTTTTTGAAGGTTTGGTAACAGTTCGACATTCTTGTGTTATTCTTTCTCGTAATTGTTCAATAGTTACTGTTTGACATTAATCAGATTTGTCGAGATTACGGTTCCAACATACAAGTTTTATCGCTTATTATTTATAGAAAATAATGAAAGAAGATATTCAGTGCACGCCGCCTGAAATTCAGAAGAAATCCTAAGAGACGTATTTCTAAATTTTACCAAAAAAATCGGTCGAAAAATACAATCGTCAGTATAATATATTCATGGAGTGGTGCAAGAAACTCGCAATTACAAAATATAGTGAAAACTGGCGTTTTACAGGCGTATTTTTCCAACTTATCGAAAGAGAATTCTCATTCTTCAATGTGGTCGTATTATTCCATGATGAAAGCAACCCTTTTAACAAAACAATGCATTAACATTAGGAACTACAAAAAACTAAAGGATTTTTTTAAAACAAAAAGGAATAAGTCATATTCCGAAAAAATCTAAAACTCTTCCACAAGAAGAAATACTTAAGTTTTTATTAAATGCACTGGATGATATCTACTTGATGATGAAAGTAATTTATGCAAACTTTTCTAAACTAATTTGATATGAATGTAGTAATTATTTTCGATAAGTTATAATATCTCCTTTTTTATTTATGCTGGGCGATAAAAGTTTGTATGCACCACGTGAGTAAAGTGTCTTTATCGAACTCGCCTGTTACTCGTCTCGCACGCTTCGCTCGCTCGGCTTATTCACCAAACTCGTTCGATAAAGAATCACTTTACTGATTTGGTATACAGGGTGATTTAGTAGGAAATGCGCATACAGTAATGATAGATGCGGCACAACGAGGTGATTCTAAATAAACTATATTTTATGGGTCTATCGTTCTTTATAACCAATATACAGGTTGATTCATTAATATTGCTATTTTTTTTCAATTAATCATAACTTACGAACCACCCTATATTTTTTTGTAATATTTGGTACGTACGTTCTTTGTTCACTGTAGTATCGATTAACATAATAAATGAAAATATTATTTTAGGTCCGGCCTTAAAAAAAATAATAAGTAGGTTTCGACTCGAAACAACACCCTGCATATCAATATTTTAATTTATTGTTTGCATATTTGTTAAGAGCAGAAAAAAATAACAACACTGAATGTACCTGGTACTTCCGCATACAACTTTGTTACTTATTAACTTGAGTCGAATCTAGATGATTCGATAATAAGGTGGCACAAAATTAAAAATAAATAAATTTCTTTTCCTAAATGATCATTTTCCAGCTTTCGTCGCCTCGTCTTTAAACGTGATACTCGCAGTGTACAATGTGAGTACGCGGACTTATAACGTTAATTACTATAAATTACGCCTTTCATTCATCCCATTATCAGATCATAAGTGTAAAATAAAATTATCTATTATAACAAATAAAACACCTGTCGTTGAAAAAAAAATAATGACAAATATTTAATAGTCATTGATCTAGTTCTTATTCCACCTTCATAATCAGTAGTAGTTAAATGCAATTTAGCCAGATCTGTATATTTCAGTTAATATCAGATCATCAAAACTTAATTTAGTAAGAAATCGATAATTTCACATATAAGAATGGATTGTTATATCTAAAATAATCAATCTCCAAAAGATGCGGCCGTTGCTTCGTTATATATTGTTTCTGTTCAGCATCGTAGGGCTTAATCCACTGAATCAGAATGTATTTTCGAAGATTCTCTGCTCATTAGCTTTACTCTCAGGTATCTTAATGCCTTTATCCAACATATTGGTTATTATACTGCAATGGCAGGGGATCCTCACATTTTCGGAAATTTACATGTTTCCTTCTTTAGCAATGGTAAGTCCTTTTGACCATCCTATTTATGGCAATTAACTTAATATTAGTATTTAGTGAAGGCTACTGTGTTACTTGTGAGTAGTGACAATTTGAAAGTTATTATTCAAAATGTTTCTGAATTCTGGCCAGATGACAAATTCGGTGTTGAATTTGGAAAGAAAATCAACCAACTCAATCGAACTACGCTTGCAGCTGCATTGATATTTAATACAACTACATATCTCGTTGCTGCATTAATCATTTTATCCCCTCTGATAATGAGCGAAAAAATGCGGATTATTCCTGGTTACTACTACTGCGATTCACATACAAGCCCCTGCTTCGAAATCATCCACGTTTGGCAAAGCGTAGCTTTGCTTTTTCATTTCTGTCCGGTTGTGATAGGATTTGATTCGATGTTCATGTACTTTATTGGCGAAGGCTATAGTGCTATTGAGTTACTTAAGCATGCACTTAGAAATATCAGAATTTCTTACGATGACAAAGAAAATGAACATGACGTCGAAATTGCAGAATTTTCACACCAGCATGGTATTGTATTAGCGTAATAACCTGATTTTTTATTTGTATTGTTTGCTACTGAAAATACTTTTTAGGTATATCAGTAATATGCGCAATTTCTATGAAAATATAATGCTGGTGCAGACATCGGCAACCTTAGGAGGGATGATTTTTTGCCTATACGTGCTCGCGTCTGAAGGGTAAGATAAGTATTATAGCATACTCTTAAATGAGAATATTTATATTTACAGATTTCCGCCTCCATTGAAATTACTCCCAATGAACGGAGGGATGTTATTTTTAATTGCTTTACAATTGTTTTGCTACTGCTACGGAGGGGCTATTCTTATGGAACAAGTAAGTTTACCAAGTTAGGTATCACTATATTTAATGATAGTTTATTATCGATCTTTCGTTTCTGCTTTTGTTTCTTGCTGGTGTACTTGTGTATGTTTTTGTGTTTGAATTTTGTGATTGTTATCACAAGGTTGTTTTCAATACATAATTGTATTATTCCTTATCTATTGTTGCTTTAAATTTATTCTCCTTCGTTTCCCATTATCTCTTCTATTAGGCTATTTTGGTATCCTACTCTTCCATTTAGATCTCCCATTATTATTGTGTTCTTTTCTTTCATCTACTTCCCTTTGTATGTATTCAAATAATGTGTCTTTCGCTTCTTTCTTTGCGTCTTCGTTAGGTTCGTATCTTACTATCAGTGTCGATGTTCATCCTCGACCAGTTTGATTTCTATGGTCGTTATTCTTTGGTTTATATGTTTTTCTTTTATTACAGCTTTTATCCTTTCCGATGTTATTAAAATTCCTACTCCTCCTTTTGCTCTTTCCTTTTCATCTACTTCTGTCCATATCAACCATTATCCTCCATGTATATTTTGTATTTCGTGTCCTTTCTTTTTTGTTTCGGTAATTCCTAGAAATTTCTCCGCCAGTTCTGCTTTTTTTTTCATGTATCCTCTATGTTCCATGTCCGTTTGTTATTTTTTCTTTTAATTATTTCTTATTTTGGTCATTTTTCCCTGCCTCCTTTCTCTTTATTTTTATTTTGTTATTGCTGTTTTTTTTTATTTTTCTATACTATCTATTTTATCGTTGTTTTCCATATTCATGTCCTGTATGTTGGCGCTGTTTATCTTCTGTCTTGTTTTTGGTTTAGTTTTTCGGACCTTTTTTTACACCTTCTACTACTTCCATTTCTTTTCTCCCTTTCTTCTATCTGTATTCTGTTCCATTAATTACTGTGTTTCTGTATCCCATGCTTACTGCATTTCCTATGTCTTTTTCTTCCTTCGCTATGTTTCTAATTTCTCTTTACACTTTTCTTTCTTCCAACGTTAAATCATTTTCTATGTATAATATAGTATGCTTTATAAAGTTCTTGGCTTTCATGCTTTCTTTTTTGATCTCATACGTTTCCACTTCGTCTAGTGCCATGTCTTGATTTAGGTATTTGTTTATTTTGTATGCGCTTTTTATTTTCATTTCTCCTTTTACTTCTTGTGTTAGGATTTTTCTCTTCTATCTCTTCTTTTACTTTTTCTCCTTTGTTGTTTAACCCTTTTATTACGATATTATTTCTCTTCTTTTCTGTTTCTGCGCTTTCCACTCGTTCCTCTAGGTCTTGTATTTTTGTCATCATAGATTGTATTTCGTTTTCCCACTTTTCTTCCTTTTCATTTGATTCTCTTCTGATTGTTTGTATTTTGTATTTTAGTTCTTTTAGTTCTTCGCTGTTTTTCTTTATCTCTTCGTTGGACTTGTTTAGCTCTTCATTGTTTTGCCACACCTGCCGCATTAAATCTTGCATATTTCTTTTCATTTCTTCCATCATTTCTTTGTTTTGCTCGTCTTTGTTATTTTTTCTTTCAGTGTTCTGTTGGTTAGCCTTTCTTTCTGTTGGATTTTCCGCTGCTCAGGTGACATTAGTATCTTCGTGCTTATGTTAAATATTGTATTGGACTCGTTTATCCCCTGTTCCTCTTTGTCTCTAGGTCTTTTGTGCATGTCAGTTCTTTTGTCTCTCCCTATGAGGATTTTGATTTGTTTTTTTTTTAATTTCGCTTCGATGATTCTAACGTTTTCCAACTTGCACCTTCTTTGTATGTTGGGTTGCCTATTTTTACCACCGTTGTTGACCCGGGTCCACCCGTCGGAGGTCATGTCTGTTCATACTTAATATCACTTAACCTTAATTTTCTTCCGTCCACTGTCGCTGTCTTTAGCCGTCGCTATCCGTATATATTCTTACTTCTGCGCGTCCGCCACTATTCCATACTCTACTTACCAGTTCTCTCTTCCATTATCTCTATATCTTTACTAGTATATTCAACACTCTAACGGAGCCGATATTTCAATGATATCGTCGACAGTTGACCTTTTTAGCCTTTTTGTATAATAAATAACCATTATATAATCATCAGAAGATAAGTATACGAGTAAAAGCATAAGTAGGTTTATAGCCTTTTTCCACGTATGAAATACATTTTTTTATCCACGACGGCCCAAAATAGCAAAACAAAAAACATAATTTGGTAAGATTAAGTATACAGGGTATTCGAGAAATCGATCCAAAACATTCTATGGGTGAATCAGGGTGTAAAATAAAGTTGAATATTCCTTGCCCATTTTTTGTTTAGATGTATGGTTTCCTCGTAAATAGCCGTTGAAAGTGTTACCCAAAATGTTGAACACTGCTGAAATTAAACTTTGATAATGCACTGTTTTTTTATTATAGCATGTGAGAAGGATCTGCTAAATGGATCTGTATGTTTTTTTTTGGTGCTATAACGCCAAAATGCAGCAATTGCATTGCCACCATATTCCCGATACACAAAACAAGTTTAGTTTCAAACGTTCAAAGGGTCAAATTTAAAAGTGATGCAAGTAAAATGCTAGATTAAAAAAACAATGCATTATTGAGATTTAATCAGTAGTTTCAGGAATATTCGACTTTATTTTGCGCCCTGATAATCCCTAGAAAGTTTCCTGTCGATTTCCCTAACATCCTGTATATTTACTATATGCCGTCATACTTCATCCAGATAGTAACACATTTAGCACGTCATCATAAAAGAATATCTTATTCCTAATTTTGTCAACAAATAATTTTAAGAGTAAAATATACTTAATTTAAAACATCACAATCAATTTTATTCAATTTTTGGACAATAGTAGATAGTACAGTTTTGTTTACCGCTTGTGGGGCATAGATAAGCACACATATTTGTATGTAACTTTCGATCGTAATTTCAATGATAAGATATATATTTGTCGTGTTAATGACTTTAGACATTGACGGTAGCCGATGAAGCATATAATGTTAAATGGTGGAAAAAAACGCAACCCAGGTTGAGAAAGAATATTACGTTCATCATCCAAAGGTCTCAGAAAGCTGAAAAATTAATGGTTGGAAAAATGTTCGAGTTAAATCTTGAATTTTTCGTACAAGTGAGTTTTTTAATATTTTATACATTTTCTGCATATTACTAATAATGATTTTCTAGGTGATGAATTATGTACTATCCTTCTATACGTTACTAGTGACAATGGAAAATACAAAATTATTGTAGTTTTATAACAACAGTGTCGTAGATTCGTTTAGAATTGTAGTATTTTGAGACAGATACAATTTTATCAGTCGCAATTATTGTCTGTGTCATGTGAATTGTAACCTAATTTAACTGCATCACTGCTGAAACTTGTACATCTGTTGCATCGAAATATATATATATATATATATATATATATATATATATATATATATATATATATTTTCGTTAGCACGTTTTCAAAAACAAAATATATTTTTCAAAAATAAATTATGTCCCCTTAATAAATTATGCTGCCGTTCACTTCAGGAGTAACCAGTCTCAATAAGTTGTCAGTTTGATTTAAAAATCACGTCGATGTAGTTTTACACATTTTAGTTACGCATTTATTTTTGCAATCAACAAACCAATATACTTTACTTAATACATTGATAATATATCAATAAAAATAATCGATAAAAAATATTGTTATGTTATCAATTAAAAGAATATTTTAGTAAATTTCAAACCTAATTTATTTTTGAATTTTTTATTTTGTTTTTGGAAACGTGCTGACATAAATATAGGTTAGTTACTCCTCTAGATTGTATTTGTTTAATTAGATGCCCGACAAAGTAAAAAAAAAAATACTGACGTCAAGAATATAAAAATATAATCGATCACTTATGAGGCACTTTGACAGTATTTTGAATATAAATGTTAGAAGAAGAATCCCTAACTCACCATGATATCCCAGGCGCATATTTTTTCACATTCAAATCAGAGAAATGAGCAATATTTTAATATAAACTGTTTTCACTTCTTAGGTGATTTACTTATTTTATGTATGAATTGCACATAATCTCCACTAATATGCACTAGCTCACTATTTTCCTCTAAAGGATTCAAGTTTGATATTTCTGTATTTATTAGTTATATAGAAATAAATTACACGAAAACTTAAAAAAAGCATATACAATTATTAACCATAATTCGTTTTGATAATATCCTACAAACAACAGTGTGAGAGAGTTACTTTGAAAACTTTTACGGACAAGGCCGAAAATAGGTTGTTTTGCGGACTTAAGTGAATCCGTAAATTGGTAATTTTGCAGCGCATTTACTAAATATATATACAGGGTGTCCAAAATAAAGATCAACAGCATGGGGATCTCAGAAACCGTAAAAATTACACAGGTGGTTAAATTACTCTTTCATTACAACTCTTTGGATTTCTGTGGTGCGAGGTTATTGAGGTTACCTTTTCTGCTATCTCTTATATTTCAGGTTGTGTACAGCTTATTCCTTGTTCAGCACTCATTTTCACTATATTCGTTGAAAATGCCAATGTCAAATTTTGATTGATGTGATGAAAGATGTTTATTGTTAATTTTAAATTGTAGTAATTGATGTGGTAGAGAAAAAAATATATACCATGATTGTGAGTTCTATTATAGCCTTGATACAGTAGACCTGGTCTACAATATTATTCTTCACGACCTTGGTATATAATCGTGTGTAAATATGCCATTTTGTACGATCACGATAAAATACTAAGTTTTACGGCTTCAAAACAGGGTGTATAGTAAGCGTTTTTTAAAAGCGAGAGACAGGTATATGCCAACTGGACTCACTATGCAGGGTCCATCATTTCACCTCCCGTCTTCTGTAGCTCAGTTACTAATTGAGTTAGGATTTTGATATTTTGAGGTTAAGTTTAAAATTGGTTTATTTAATATTTTGAAACACCTAGCTCGTTTGGATGCAGATTCTAAACTGCCGGTTAAAATGAATACAATAATAGAATAATGCTTATAAACGAACAGTAGGTACTGATTATAATATGCAACTTAAGTATCTAAATATACAGGGTCCGTCATTTCACCTCCCGTCTTCTGTAGCTCAGTTACTAATTGAGTTAGGATTTTGATATTTTGCAGACTTTACTTGCATTTTGTGGCGTATTTCAGGAAAATATTTTTGATTATACAGGGTGTCCCAAAAAAGTGTGACGTCATGATGATGTGTAGTTTTAAATTGCATGGTATATTTTTTGTTGTTTATTTGGGTGCCCTTTATGGATGCCTACATACCCATGAAATTTTATTAAAATCGGCTAAGTGATTTTAGCACAAAAAAATAAAAACTGAAAAAAATCAGTTTTGCACCATTGGTTAAGAAAATTAATAAGAGATAAAAGTATGCCTTGTTAATAAAACCATACAAGGTACTCATTAAATAAGGTCTGATAGTTGCTTCAACCAAGTTTTATTGATATGCATTATACAGAGTGTCCAAAATTAAGTGTCAAACTTTTTATACTTTAATGCACTTTATTTTTCTTATTTTAAATTGGAGCCCCTGTATATTTTTATGTCATTCCATGTGGAATTAACAGACAAACATTTTTCCTAATTACAACTCTATCGCAATTCCTAACACATTGAAAGTTATGTGCAGAATACTCGATTTATCAACTATTCCAATAGCCATTTTAATGAATAAAACTCGAAGGTGACTTTGAAAAACAATATATTGACATAACATGTTTCGTAGTTACAATTAATATCTCGAAAGTATTAAAGGTTTCACAGATCTTCGTCTAAACCTATTACACATCGTAAAAGTATTAAGTTTTGTATAAAAAATAGTTTTAGTAATAAAATTTCATAAAAACATTACATAACTGTGCATTTCTAAAATTAATTAATTGCTAGAACTTATGTTCGATATGGCTTCCGCCCTCTTGAAGGCACAAATGAAGACGAGTATGAAATGACATTGCCACTCTTCGTAACAGGTTGAATGTAATATTTTGAAATGCGAATATGAAAGTCATATCCACATTTGTCAATGTAGTTCATAATATTTGTCATATTATGAAAATCATATTTTCCATGACAAAAAATAATTTTGGTATCTTGGGTATAAAGACCTTAGCTAAAAAAGTTTTAAACTTTTATATTACTACAGTCAACAATGGCTCTTGTCACTTTGTTAAACTTTAATGTCAATAAATTGTTTTTCAAACCCACCTTCGATTTTGATTAATTAAAATGGCCATTGGAATTGTTGATAAAACGAGTTTTCTGCAAATATCTTTGAATGTGTTAGGAGTTGAGATAGGGTTGTAATTAGGAAAAATGTTTATCTTTTAATTCCGCATGGATTTACATAAAAATATACTGGGGTTCCAATTTAAAATAAGAAAAATAAAGTGCTTTAAAGTTTGAAATGTTTGACACTAAATATTGGACACTCTGTATAATGCATATCAATAAAATTTGGTTAACGCAACTGTCAGACCATATTTAATGAGTACCTTGTATGGTTTTATTAACGAGGCACTATTTTTATCCGTTATTCATTTTCTTAGCCAATGGTGGAAAACTGATTTTTTTCAGTTTTTATTTTTTTGTGCTAATGTAACTAAACCGATTTCAATCAAATTTTATGGGTATGTAGGCATCTATAAGAGGCACCCAAATAAGTAACAAAAAATATACCATGCAATCTAAAAATATACATCATGATGACGTCACACTTTTTTGGGACATCTTGTATAATCAAAAATATTTTCCTGAAATACACCCTAGAAAGCAACTGAAGTCTGCAAAATATCAAAATCCTAACTCAATTAGTAACTGAGCTATTGAAGACGGGAGGTGAAATGACGGACCCTGTATATTAACATTAACAGATGATATAATAAAATTGCAGCATAGTTATTTGAGACAATACTGCAGGATTTATTTTGTATAAATATTTAACATGTGACAATTGCTGATAATGAAAAGCGCCGACATGTTTGAATTTACATGTATCGTAGATAGGTAGATGTTGTCGCGTATATGGCAATATGCTTTCCCATCCGATGGCTACAGAAATTTGATTTTTATGTTATCCCTAGACTTTCTTATAAAGCTATTTTATTCACATGACCAGTTCACAATGTATGCTCAAAATATAATTCTATATAATAATTGATTAGTACTATTTATAATATACAACAGGATGTCTACGCTAAACCGTTCGTTAAAAGTTGCCGTTGTACTAAAAATTAGAAAAAAAATCCTCATCGCACAGTTGAATCGGTTATTCTCATAGTCGCACCAACTTTCTTATTTTAAATAGAACACCGCATATAATATTATATATTTGAATTCCTCGCTTAAATTGGAGCATGTTTTGTGAGAACGTATGTACACATATCTCTTTCAGTTTTCAAGAAAAACATGTTTTTCTAAAATTTTGACATCGAAAAGGTAGCCTTAAATCTGTCCATAACTTCTCTTAGGAATAAAATAAAATTATGAGTTATATTTCTAATTGTACCTAGAGGATGCCTCTATGAGTAAAGTAATTGGAAACTCAATTTTGGTAATAAGTGTTCATAAGATGTCAATATCTAAGTGCCCTTTTAAATATCTCGTATATCAACTTTTTTAAATAGAATGACCCATTTTTTATCGCATAGCACGATTGGGAGAAAACTTTACCACAAAAAAGCATAATATAACCATACTCCTAAAGCAAGTATTTTTTGAATAATTTCGATTATTTTTTCATCGCATTTCTGCGGGGTATAATTTCGCAATTGAGCTGGTGAGATCTTCTGACGATGGTTTATTTTAGGTGAACTGATAAAAATGAGTTTTTCAAAGATTAAGTACAGTCCTACGATTCTAATAAGGCTGATTGTGGTCCATACGAGGATGCTGGATTTTTCTGTTTAATTTTGATACAGAGGTTGGGCGTGAAGATTATTTATTTGTTTACTCAGGTCTTAGATTATTTCTACATTTATCTGCTCTAGATGAATGCTAGATGTTCTGTTTCCATGGATGATGATTTGTTGAACTAAAGTGGTGGCAAGATGTACTGTTCTGATTTCTGCGTTTCTTCTCTGTTGTATACCTTCTGGTTTTCTACAGATATACTGCATGATGACGGTATTGTTATTAGGCTGGGTTCTGAAAATGTAGAGTATTTTTATGTTTTGCAGTCATCCAGGTTTTGGGTTCCTTCTTCTTTTGGGATCACGATCACCGTTGGACTAAATTTGTTGAACAAAGTTTTGTTTGATGTATACAGTTATTAGGGTGCATTTATCTTGTATGGTCTTCAGAATACAATTCGGAAGAGGTGGTGCATATATAGATGTCTTCGAGCTGCGGGCATGCGTTAATTTCGTAGAAATTTTCCTGCTATTGTAGTACCAATCAAGGATTATTTGAGATGATCGTGACATTTTTATAAAGGAACAGGATAGAGTTCCATAGGTGAATTTCCCGATTATGAAGTGAATTTGAAAAATGATTTAGATTTTTTGAAAAGTAGCTTGTAGGCTTGCTAACTAATCGTAAGTTCTGTTATCTTTGGATGTAATGATTTGTATAATAATAATATAATAATATGTTTATTAATGTTAATATACACTGTGTATCAGCCAAATGGAATAAATTCGATAATAAATAAATGGGGGCGTGCTCGGACACGTCGATTGTTATTTTTAGTTGCGCATTTTTTTCAACAAAAACTTTTTATTCAGTGTGTGTCATGTGACCGTGGCCAATACCAACTTTCTTATTTTAAATACAACACCTGGTATATTATTCAATTTTTGGATTCTTCAGAAAATTCTAGACATATTTCATGTACAATGTCCTATACCTATCTTCAACTGTTTCGGAAATATTAAGTGTTTTCAGATTTATTGCAAAAATTATCATTAAAAAAAGAAAATTATTTGATTACAGAAATTCGTTACAACACACTCAAAAACTAATAAGTAATACTGTTTATTTCTTGATAATGTAAAAAAACAAAAAAAAAACAATAAATTTATAATATAAATATAATATATATATATATATATATATAAAATATATATAAAAATATAAAATAAATATAAAAAATAAATAAGTCAGCTAAGTCGAGGGGTTTAGTTTTGTATACAATACTTTTGACATATCCCCATAAGAAGAAGTCTAATGACGTCAGATCAGGGGATCGTGCTGGCCATTCCGTCGATCCTCGCCTCCCTATCCACCGATTTGCGAAATCTGAAAACACTTAATATTTCCGAAACAGTTGAAGATAGGTATAGGACATTGTACATGAAATATGTCTAGAATTTTCTGAAGAATCCAAAAATTGAATAATATACCAGGTGTTGCATTTAAAATAAGAAAGTTGGTATTGGCCACGGTTACATGACACACCCTGTATAAAAAGTTTTTGTTGAAAAAAATGCACAACTAAAAATAACAATCGACGTGTCCGAGCGTTTTTTCGAACACGCCCCCATTTATTTATTATTGAATTTATTCCATTTGGCTGATACACCCTGTATAAATACAACAAGGCAAATACTACAAGGCAAATACAGTACAGTTTAAAATTTGTAAAATTTCGTTAGATTTATCAATTAATCATATAAATCTAATTGTTAACATACAGAATTCAATTAGTATTGGTTACAAATTTATCCCAGTCACAGTATAATAAAAATAATAATATTCACCAATTCGGAAACAAATCATGTCCGTTAAACAGATCTAAGCGGAGATTATTCTCCACGAACTCAAAATAATCATAAAATTCATGGCGCAAGAAAAACTTTTTATGCACACCTTAAAACAAGATAGAGGTTTTTATTGAACTTCCTGAGGCAAAGTATTAGAACATTTTATTCCCATTTTTTTCACCATTTTCTGTTTTTTTAAATCTGTAACTATTATTGTGTATATTGTGTCTCTATCCAGTATTATGTTCATGCAGGCAATCATGAGGATTGTTCCTAGTTAGATTATTTTTTACATGTAGTAAGCATTGAAATATGTAAGTTAACTGACGTTCACCTGAATCAACCCATTAATTAAGAGACAATACATCTTATTATTTCATTATACAGGATCCGTCATTTCACCTCCCGCTTTCAATAGCTCAGTTACTAATTGAGTTAGGATTTTGATATTTTGCAGACTTCAGTTGCTTTCTAGGGTGTATTTCAGGAAAATATTTTTGATTATACAAGGTGTCCCAAAAAAGTGTGACGTCATCATAATATATATTTTTAGATTGCATGGTATATTTTTTGTCACTTATTTGGGTGCCTTTTATAAATGCCTACATACCCATAAAATTATATTGAAATCGGGTTAATGACATTAGCACAAAAAAATAAAAACTGAAAAAAAACAGTTTTGCACCAATGGTTAAGAAAATTAATAAGGGATAAAAATAGTGCATCGTTAATAAAACCATACAAGGTACTCATTAAATAAGGTCTGACAGTTGCGTTAACCAAGTTTTATTGATATGCATTATACAGAGTGTCCAAAATTTAGTGTCAAACTTTTCAAAATTTAAAGCACTTTATTTTAAATTGGAACCCCAGTATATTTTTATGTAATTCCATGCGGAATTAAAAGACAAACATTTTTCCTAATTACAACTCTATCTCAATTCCTAACACATTCAAAGATGTTTGCAGAAAACTCGTTTTATCAACAATTCCAATGGCCATTTTAATTAATCAAAATCGAAGGTTGGTTGGAAAAACAATTTATTGACATTAAAGTTTAACAAAGTGACAAGAGCCATTGTTGACTGTGGTAATATAAAAGTTTAAAACTTTTTTAGCTAAGGTCTTTATATCCAAGATAGCAAAATTACTTTTTGTTATGGAAAATATGATATTCATAATATGACAAATATTATGACCTATATTGACAAATGTGGATGTGACTTTCATATTCGCATTTCAAAATATTACATTCAACCTGTTACGAAGAGTGGCAATGTCATTTCATACTCGTCTTCGTTTGTGACTTCAAGAGGGCGGAAGACATATAGAAGATAAGTTCAAGCAATTAATTAATTTTAGAAATGCACAGCTATGTTATGTTTTTATGAAATTTTATTACTAAAACTATTTTTTATACAAAACTTAATACTTTTACGATGTGTAATAGGTTTAGACGAAGATCTGTGAAACCTTTCATACTTTCGAGATATTAATTGTAGCTACAAAACATGTTATGTCAATAAATTGTTTTTCAAAGTCACCTTCAAATTTTATTCATTAAAATGGCTATTAAAATAGTTGATAAATCGAGTTTTCTGCACATAACTTTCAATGTGTTAGGAATTGCGATAGAGTTGTAATTAGGAAAAATGTTTGTCTTTTAATTCCAGATGGAATGACATAAAAATATACAGGAGCTCCAATTTAAAATAAGGAAAATAAAGTGCTTTACAGTTTGAAAAGTTTGACACTAAGTTTTGGGCACTCTGTATAAAGCATATCAAAAAAACTTGGTTAACGCAACTATCTGACCTTATTTAATGAGTACCTTGTATGGTTTTATTAACAAGGCATATTTTTATCTCTTATTAATTTTCTTAACCAATGGTGCAAAACTGATTTTTTTCAGTTTTTATTTTTTTGTGCTAAAATCACTAAACCGATTTTAATAAAATTTCATAGGTATGTAGGCATCCATAAACGGCACCCAAATTAACAACAAAAGATATACCATGCAATTTAAAAATATAAATCATGATGACGTCACACTTTTTTGGGACACCCTGTATAATCAAAAATATTTTCCTGAAATACGCCACAAAATGCAAGTAAAGTCTGCAAAATATCAAAATCCTAACTCAATTAGTAACTGAGCTACAGAAGACGGGAGGTGAAATGACGGACCCTGTATATTTAGATACTTAAGTTGCATATTATAATCAGTACCTACTGTTCGTTTATAAGCATTATTCTATTATTGTATTCATTTTAACCGGCAGTTTAGAATCTGCATCCAAACGAGCTAGGTGTTTCAAAATATTAAATAAACCAATTTTAAACTTAACCTTTTTTTAAAAAGTTATTTTTGTGGTACGAAACGATCACTGGTGCAGTCGCAACGGATTTTTGGGGACATAATTGCCGAAAGAACATCGCCCAATTATCGTCTTTGCGTGTCTACGAATTTACAAAAAAAAAAAAACGAACCCGGACTTCGAGACCGTCGCATCGAGCAACCAGCACGCTGAGATCCCGAAGACCGTATATTCTGATGGATAAAATATTATTGTGAGTACCACAAGTTGATAGATTGCTTTTTTTCTCTCTTGATTCAAACTTAACGAACTCGTTGGAAATAAGGGTTACGCACCCAGACTCAATACCTGAAAACCGTGATAGATCCCGATCTCCTATTAATAGAATACCCGCTATAATGGCTTTCCCATTAAAACCAAAATATATGGGAATGATTCCTGACTTCCACGGAGAAGTAGAATTATTACCAAGGTTTATAAAAATCGCCCAAAATGTAGTAGATAAGTTCTATAATGACCAGGATGTACAGAGATTAAGAGAAGTGTTCGATCGTCTTAGGGAATCGAGTCTAAAAATACAGTTAGACAAATCAGAATTTTTGCGAAAAGAAGTCGCCTATCTGGGGCATGTAGTGACCCCTGACGGTGTCAAACCAAACCCAGAAAAGAAAAAAGTTATTCAAAATTATACTATTCCGAAAACAACCAAACAAATTAAAGGCTTTTTAGGATTATTGGGTTACTATAGAAAATTTATAAAAGATTTTGCTAAATTAACCAAACCCCTGACAAAAAGATTGAAAAAGAATGCAATTATTAATATTAATGACGACGATTATAAGAGTTGTTTCGAGTTATGTAAAAATGTTTTGACAAACGAGCCCCTTCTCCAATATCCCGATTTTGAGAAACCATTTATTCTGACCACAGACGCCAGTAACTTCGCTATTGGCGCTGTGTTATCACAAAGTAAAATTGGCTTAGACCCACCAATAGCACATGCAAGTCGAGCGTTAAACGACTCTGAAACTAATTATTCCACTATAGAAAAAGAACTTCTCGCCATTGTATGGGCAGTTAAATATTTTAGGCCCTACTTGTTTGGTAGAACTTTTCAAAGAGTGTGCGATCACAAGCCTCTTCAATGGCTCATGTCAATGAAAGAGCCAAATTCAAAATTAGTTAGGTGGCGACTCAAACTCTCTGAATATGATTATACGATCGTCTATAAGAAAGGAATTATGAATAAAAATGCAGATTTTTGGTCACGAAAAATTACATAAATCAATGTGAGATTTGTCTTATTAGCAAGTATGATAGGAGACCTTTAATATTAGAATTTAATATTACACCAACTGCAACAAAACCTTTTGAGATTGTGCATGTCGATACCGTATCTTTAGAAGGTCTCAAATTCCTCACCGTAATAGACTCTTTCTCTAAATACACTCAACTTTATAAGCTGCTCTCCCAACAGGCAGTAGAAGTTGCCAATAATATAATTAGACATTTTACACACCACGGCATCCCTGAACAGGTAATTTCTGACAATCATTTGGAGTTCAAGAATATAATAGTAAAAGAATTGTTACAAATGCACGGAGTAAATTTACACTTTATTAGTTCCCAACATCCGGAGTCAAACGGGATAGTAGAAAGGGTGCATTCTACAATAATAGAACATATTCGATTATTGAATAATCAGGAAATGGTAAAAAGAGACTCTGTCGAAAACAAAGTAATTTACGCACTTATGGCATACAACAACTCCATTCATTCAGTAACAAAATTGAAACCAATTGAAATAATTTCAGGGAATTTAGATATCAATAGTCCTTTCGATATTGACATTGAAGGCAGGCTGGTGAATAACTATATTGTAAAACACCGCGATAAGATTAAATTACTGTATCAGGCGATCAATGAACAATTATTGCTAAATAAAACAAAGACTATTACTAAACATAATGAAAACAGGGAAACGTTGCCCGAAATACCTGACAAAGTGTTTATAAAAAATAAACAGAAACAGGCAAAAACAAAAAACAAATACAAACAAGAAATTGTTAAGGAGGTTAATAAAGAATTGAATACAGCCAAAATTGATCCTAAACACCATAATGTGGTAGAGAAAATCCACCTTTCTAATATTAAAAGGCCTAGAAGGAAAGTCAAAGATTTACAAAATTGAATGAAACTCTAAAAAGCGAAATAAATCACGAAAACATATTATTCGCATAGGATTTGTTCCATCAGCTGTTACTACTCAGTAATAATATAACAAGAGAGTGAGAATAAATTGAAAATAATTTGACAGATTGTCGAAAACTTGTTGCCAGGCAATAGTCACGAGAGCCCGAAGGGCTCGAGTGACTATTGCCAAATGGCAACAAGTTTGAGACATAATCTGTCAAATTAGTTTCTAATTTATCGAACTCTCGAGTTATATTTGATTAGATTATTTTTTGACGTTTTTTGCTTTCTAGTATTTCTTTATCAATTTCAGTATGCGAAACGCAGCTAAAGCGACTTTTATTCATTTTGTATGACACTTTAATATGATTGATAAATTAATAATTTGACAAATATTTTGATTGACAAGAGTGAACCTAGCTACCGAGATTATTCCCACTATAATAATCTCTAGAGAATATTCCCAGTATAATAATGACGGGATTGGTCCAGAAGTATCAATATGACAAAAATCGAAATATATCATTGGTTTTGAGAAACGTCAAAAAATAATCAGTAATAATATAACAAGAGAGTGAGAATAAATTGAAAATAATTTGACAGATTGTCGAAAACTTGTTGCCAGGCAATAGTCACGAGAGCCCGAAGGGCTCGAGTGACTATTGCCAAATGGCAACAAGTTTGAGACATAATCTGTCAAATTATTTTCTAATTTATCGAACTCTCGAGTTATATTTGATTAGATTATTTTTTGACGTTTTTTGCTTTCTAGTATTTCTTTATCAATTTCAGTATGCGAAACGCAGCTAAAGCGACTTTTATTCATTTTGTATGACACTTTAATATGATTGATAAATTAATAATTTGACAAATATTTTGATTGACAAGAGTGAACCTAGCTACCGAGATTATTCCCACTATAATAATCTCGTTTATTTTGTAAACTGGGAATACTACATCCAAGCATTATAGAATCGACCGAACTGTTCATGGAAATTCAAAAGATTTCTCTGTATTATAACGTACAATTTCCCTTCCAAGCCAAAACTGAAAATATGTTCGATTTCGAATCAATAATTAAAGTAACATGTAAATTAGAAATTTCGAAAATCCATTACTTCCTTTCTATCCCGATTAACTATGAGCATGATTTCGAATTATATTATTTGAACCCTATCCCAACTAAATTCGAGTCTGAGTTCGTGACTATTATACCCGATATTAAATATTTACTAAAATCAAAAAAACAATAATGAAATTAAAGATTTAAGTCACTTGTGTGCTCGGAACAATAAATATTATCAATATCCTGATCATTTGACATTGAGCCACTACGCTAAATGTGAGAAAGGAATTGTACTGAATGGAGACAACACAGAATGTCAGTACACAAAATTAAACATTACTATAAACCACCTCGAATTAATCATGGATGCAAACCAATACTTGGGGGTATTCCCAATACCAGAAGAAATCAAAATCAAATGCCATCGAGAGACACAAACAAAAATTTTATCCGGAATTTTCTTGGTAAGAGAAGATGGATGCGAGATTATATTCCGAAACCGACAAGTCAGATTCTTGGAATATACTCTTGGGAGTCCCATTTTGATAGACAACCCACGGATCGAACTATCAAAAGTAAAGTTCACTGGAATTACTATCAATTTGAAGAAATTGGATTTACAAGAAATTCCTGCAATTCAACAACCCCCAAATTTCGATGAATCATCTAACATGCTGATCCCAAGTATGTGGAGTGTAACCCTCTACATTATTATACTAGCTGTTGTTGGATATATTACCATCAAGAGGATCCAAAGGAAGAAACATCAAGGTCATCACCTGAAGACCACCACCGGAACCAACTTCTGCCCTCCGATGGATGACAGAATTCTAAAGGGGGAGGAGTTAACTGACGTTCACCTGAATCAACCCATTAATTAAGAGACAATACATCTTATTATTTTATTATATATTTAGATACTTAAGTTGCATATTATAATCAGTTACTGTTCGTTTATAAGCATTATTCTATTATTGTATTCATTTTCATTTTTTGTATTCAAAATAAATGGAACATGGAAAAATAATAACTCAAAGGAAAAAAATAAAACGTACAAGTTAAGAGAAGTAGAAACCGCTAAGATATATAAAGAAAGAATAGAGCTGGAAATGAATAAAATCAAAGAAAAGCTAAATAATGTGACCCTAGAACACCTGTGGAAAAGTGCCAAGGAAATTATCATAAAAGTGGCAAGAGAAGCTTGCGGAAGCATAAAAACAAACAAAACAAGAAAACATACGAGATGGTGGAGCGAAGAAATCAAAGCGGAAATAAAACTGAAAAAACTACAATGCAAAAAGTACTTGGGAAACAGAAATAACGAAAATTATAGCAGATATAAGGAACAAAGAATAAAAACTAAAGAAATGGTGGAAAAAGCAAAACAAAAATCGTGGGAAGACTTTGGAAATAAAATGGAACAGGACAGACACGGAAACCAGAAATTATTTTACAAAGCACTCAAAACACTCAGAAAAGAGAAGCAAATTAAAAACTGGTGCATAAAGTGCAAGGATGGAAGAATATTAGGAGAAGAACAAGACATCATGGCACGGTGGAAGGAATATTTCGAGGAGATACTAAATACGGAACAAAGCAATAATATAAATGGGACAATAGCACACACAGAATATAATACAGAGGAGAAGAGCGAACTTGGGGAACAAGAAGAAGTAACAACAGAAGAAGTAGCAGAGGCTGTGAAAATGCTAAAACGAGGGAAAGCAGCAGGTTGTGATGAAATAACAGCAGAAATGATCATAAACCTAGGAAGCAATGGTATGGTAGTGCTAACAGCCCTATTCAATAAAGCTTGGATAGAACAGAAGATCCCCAGGGAGTGGGAGCTAGGTATAATACTACCCATACATAAGAAGGGAAACAATCGAGATTGCAGTAACTACAGGGGAATAACACTACTAAGCATAATGTCGAAAGTGTATGAAAGAATTCTGGAAAAGAGACTAAAGTCAGTAATCGAAGAACAATTAGAAGAACCCCAAAGTGGATTTTGGAAAGGACGAGGAGTACAAGACCACATATTCACAATGAAACAAATAATTGAAAAGAGCAAAAACAACAACATATTTGTAGCCTTTATAGACAGCATACCCAGATATGCAGTCTGGAATAGTCTTGAAAAAAGAAGAGTAAACAGAAAATTAATAGAAAGCATTAGGAGCATCTACAAAACGACAAGGAACATAGTCAGAACAGGAAACATGCAATCAGAGGAATTTGAAACGATGGAAGGTCTGAGACTAGGAGGTGTATTAAGTCCAACCCTCTTCAATATCGTCCTAGATGATATACTGAAAGAAACAAAGGAAACAACAAAAAAGCTAAAAGTGGGATATAGAAATATGGGAATGGTGAAGATAGCAGTATGCGCTTTCGCGGATGACGGATGACTAATTATATATGCTAAAAGCAAACAAGAGCTACAATTCAACTTAGAATTATGGGAAAAAGCTTTACATGAAAGGAATCTAAGAATAAATATAAATAAAACAAAAATCATGGCACTAGGGAAACAGGATCTGAGCGCACTCGCAAAACTAAGAGGTAGGAACTTTGAACAAGTGGAAACCTTTAAATACCTAGGAGTCAAAATTCACAAAAATGGAGAAAACAATGCAGAAATAAATGACAGATTAGAGAGCGCAACAAAACTGTACTACGCACTAAATAACACATTCCTAAGAAACAATAAAATTACAAAGAAAACAAAACTAGCTGTGTACAACATAGTAGACAAAAAGGGTATGGCAGGCAATAACAGCCCATAAAAGGCAAAGAGGCAGACCAAAAAAATCGTGGGATGACGTAGTGAGGGAAATTTTAAAAGACCGAGGACTGACCTGGAATGAGGGGAAGAAAATGGCGAAAAACCGAAAAGAGTGGGCGAAGTTCGTACATGATCTAAGCTGAAGTAGCCTAAACACCTAACACCTTATGGTAAATAGGTTATCGATTATATATATATATATATATATATATATATATATATATATATATATGCAATAAGTGTAATGATGATCGTATAAAAATAGGTATATGCACAATTCGCGAGAAGTACGTTTTGCTTTGTTCGTTGAAGTGCTCGCAAATGTGGAAATTTGCAAGTTCGGGCAACATGCTATATTATTTTTCACAAGCATTTCGCAGATTTTTTGTACTATAACTACTTTTTAAAATAAATCTTGATTATCTTGGATTAGATGAACATGAACTATTTGAATCTTATAGAATAGATTTTCAATGTGATAAAAATCCTGGGTGTTTAAAGTTATACCGTCGAACCATTTTTCACCATTTACAGTTGCATAAGAAATATGAAATTTTGTCAGTACATACATACAATGCGAATCTTACAGAAACTGGTCTAAAATTTTCAATATCATTTGAAACATGACTATAAAATTTAAAAAAAACTTTTTCGCGAGTTTTTTTTAAAATTTATATGTGCAAATGTACAGTCATGCTCACCTAAATCTAGTACAAGAAATTAGGTTACAATAGCAATTTTGTATGGAAATGTCAAATTGTTTGTACTAGATTTATGTGAGCATGACTGTATCTGTTGTACTAAATAAAGTAATTAAAAAATTTAAGTTTAAAAAAATAACATTAGATTTCAAATTAAACCCACTTTTATGTAACTAATTCAAAGAGATCATGATTTACAATTTAAAAAGTCAAATGGCAATAAATCACTGGGGCGATGCCTCAAATCAAGTACTAGCAGTAAACTAATCCATTTGCCTCTGAGTTTCCAGAGCACTAATACGAATTTTAACAAATTTTATAAAACGAGTAATAAACATAATTACACAAGTAATAAATAACATGTGAAATGTATTTTCAACTATTATAGTTTTTTGAGTCATACTGAATTAAAGTTATATTAAAGAATTAAAATCATATATTATACGGTATGTCTCAGTAACTACCATACATAGCAAAATTTACATTGGGAAATTATAAAAGGATCAACTATTGCCATGACCGATATATTCCTTCTGAGTGGGAAAAACAAAATATTTAAAACAAATAGAAATTTACTTCTGTCAAATACATTTCATATTACATAATTATTTAAAGTAATAGTGCTAATTAAATGGTGATAGTTAGCGTTTTCTTTCTCTAAAGTTTTAAAAGACTAATTAAAACGATGCATTTGAGTCAGCAAATTCTAAAAATAACAGCAATCTCACAGTAATGTAAATTTAATTAATTCAGCTACCTGCCGTTTCATTTGTGATAATCTCATATTAATACACATTTTGATCCTTACATAATTTACCAATTTTAATTTTGCTATATCTGGTAGTCACTAATTAACAATCAGTGTTTCATTTATAATTTAAAGAAAGCTCTATCACAGTGAAGCCAGGTATTTGCTAAACTGCTTATTTAGAATTATTGATTTAACTCTTACATTTACAAGGAATATTATGAGTGCATGTTATTAAAATAATTATTTAATTACAGAGTTATTTAACTTGAAATAATGCCGCTAAGACAGCTTTTATTATTTAATTTCCTCGGATTATTTAGTGAAGGAAGAGCTGATTCTAAGATGACTAATATTTTATTTTAAAAACAGGACTGATTACTAATTTTATTACTCTTATTACTTTAAAGCCATGCTAAAAATAATTATGTTCGCTGCCAACATACTTGCGAAACTTGATAATAGCTATACCCGGTGTTTCAAGTTTTATCACCAAGCACACTTGGTCTAAAGTGTGCCAAAATATGATTACTATTAGAAATGGCCCGAATTGGCTCTTCTAATAGAAATAAAATATCCAAATTAAATGTATAATATTATACAGGGTGGCCCATCTATCGTCGCTCGAACCATTTTCAAGCCAAAATTGGCTCTTCTAATAGAAATAAAATATCCAAATTAAATGTATAAAATTATACAGGGTGGCCCATCTATCGTCGCTCGGACCATTGCTGCTAGACTAATAAAAATTTAGGAAAACATCTGATTGGAAGTTATTGGACACTTGATTTAAAATTATTTTCGAGTATTCAGAGTGTACCATAAATCCGGGACACAAAGTTTGGTCTCTTTTTTTAAATTGATCACCCTGTATACTATTTCATTTTTAGAATCTGGTTTATGTGGGCTCCACAAATCATTTTTTATTTTTTGAGATCAGATGCAACGTTGCCAAGTTATTCACGTTTTAATAACATTTAACGAAAAATCAAGGACGTGGAAAAAAAATCAACAAAACCTTATTATAAAAGACCAATGAAAGAATCTGCGTATGCAAGTACCTAAGCAATGTTCCAAAATATACATAATATTTTGAGTCACGTATAATACACAGGGTGTTCTGAAACAACGATAAAATTTTCCTTTTTTTTTTAACTTTTTTTTTTCAAATGAGTTATTATCATTAGGCAGCACATTAAGTGTCCAATAACTTCCAATCAGATGTCTTCCTAAATTTTCTTTTGTCTAGCAGCAATGGTCCGAGCGAGGAAAAGTGGGCCACCCTGTATAATTGAATACATTTAATATGGATATTTTATTTCTATTAGAAACTAAAGATATTTTATTTCTATTAGAAAGGCCAATTTGGGCCATTTCTAATAGTAATCAATGAAGAACAAAATTTACCAGCAGTGACAGCAGACAGTAGACAACAGTAATCCATGTAAGCAGAAAAGCAATACATTGATTATATCACTGCCATGTCAATTTCTTGTCGAATTTTAAGCGAAAGTTAACCACATAATAGTTTATTATGCGATTAGTACAGTAGTATACTCTAATTTTTCTAAACTGGCGTGCACGTCATCAATCAGCTGTGCAATGAGGGTTTTTCGTACCAACGTGATTGATTTCGAGAATATGCATAACAATAGTTTAAGAATCGAAATTAATCTGAGGATCATTTGTTACATAACACTGATCACCGGTGGTTATAAATAGGTAATCGGTGTATTAACCGCGGTCACAATTTTCGCCTGCCAATCATGTAATAAATCATGTTATATTGGCAGCCGTGATATTTTTTCGTCGACGATGCCAGATCTTCTTCACTAACGCATGCTCATACATGTGTGCATAACCAAACTTCTTTGACGTTTAACTTGTTACATTTGACTTCGTTACATATTTCACGTTTCTTTTGCCTGCAGCCGGGAATCGAATCTAACCTCAAGATTTTTGTCGCTGTCAGTGTTGGACCCGAATACGGTGCAAACTCTTTTATATTTTGCCATTGTAGATGTTAAACCATAACCACAAGATTGATTTCTGTACGAAAAACGGCAGAGAAGTCGACGAATTTGATACGAACCGCGCACTGTCGCACAAGATTGCACGGGCGGAACAGATGATTGCAGCCATTTTTAAATACCCAGGACAGCTGGCAACCTTGTAAAATTGTGTCGTCATTATTATGATTATTATTTTGATGACGTGCACGCCAGTTTAGAAAAATCAGAGTATAGTACATTCGCGTCCGACGCGATAATTGATGTGAGAGGTGTTAGCCGAGGACAGCAAGCCGAAGAGGCCTGACATTTTACTAACCTTTTTGATTCTAATTTGTGTTTAGTTTTCATTGTGTTTTTATCTTAAAAATACGGTTGCTCTGAGAATATCTGCACTTGTTCACTTCTCACTCACAATTTAACTAAGCTTCTTCTTTTAGGACCTAATTAGTTCTAATTACTTGTAGTATCTATACTTGACGCATTTGTGGTTTCAAATTTTGAAATAATGTTAAAAATTATTCCAATTGATGGAATTGGTCTATCGGGAAAAGAGACTGCAAAAAACCTCACACACATTTCCTACGGTCTTCTCCTCGGTATGGTATACATGCATTATTTGTATATTTTCTTCAGTTGAATACATTTTTTAACGTATTTTATCACAATAATAATTCATACAACTTGACAATTATCTTTTTCTTCAATCACTAAATAAAGCAGGCTTTTTTGCTCGACACTGAGAACAAAAAGTTGATGTTTATCGATGACTTTCATTTGCCGCGATTATAAAAACTCGCGTCAAAAATTACTTATAAAAGTTGAATTTAATAATAAACTTATTATTTATAAAAGCAAATTGTTTTAGAAGGTTAATTTAAAAGGGTTTTTTTTATAAATTATTTTATTATCTATACTTTTATCACAATAAATTTTATTATTATCTTTCTTAATTTAAATATTTTCTATTTAAAATATTTACGTAAAAAATGTTGCGTCATCAATAGCAACCAAAAAATAAGCGTCATTTAAGAAAAACTCAATCGAAAAGTTTGCACAGTATTTACCATTTTTTAAGTGATTGTAGAATTTTTTTATGTATTATGAGCAAAAAATGACATTATTGTATTCATCGCGCTTTCAAGCAATAATGTATCATTTTTCGCTCTTAATACATAAATAACTATTATTTTGATTACCTATCAATTATCTATTTTGACGTAACATTGGTTATTTAATTACATACATGCATTGACCTCGGTTTTTTAGACATAGGGACGAAGTATGGACTATGTTTAGAGCTAACACAATATCCGGTATATTCCTTATTGATAAAATAGTCACTTTTATTACATTCTAAATTGTAATATGATGTACAAATTTAATTATTAATATACAGGGTGTTAAAAACAAATGTATGATATTTGTAAGACTTATAGTACAGACCAAGATAAACCTAAAAGTCTTAATAAACAGGTGTCCTAAAATTATCTGTTTCAAAAATAGGGTCGATTTTAGTTTTTATATATTTTTTTTCATTGTAAGTCTTTGGTATCAGAACACTAAAATTAATTGTGAAAGGTTTTGGTTATACTTAAGTAAATGTTCAATTGAATCCAGCTTCATCAGTAGAGATCGGATTCTACGCTTTATGATTTTAGTAAATATCTAAAGCATTAATAAATCAATTAAATTGACAGCCAATTTGGAAAGAAACGGATCATTTAACAATAATTTGTTTTGTGCTTTTTTGCTTTTTTGCAATATTGTGCTTAGTTTATTTAGAGCTTTTATCAGTTGATTCTAGATTGAAACAAAATTTCATTATCGTGGTGATTATACATTGTACATGTATTGAAAAATTACGTTTATTGCACAGTTTTATATTCAGTACGAGGTGCGAGGCATTACTAATATAAATAAACAATTTTCCAAACCCAGTGATGGGGAAGTTTTTACTATGTTTATTGTTGATCTAAATAAATTTTAAATATGATTGTTTAAAATACTAGTAAATACATTCATCTCATTCGTGGCGCAGAAGTTTATTATTCTTCTACTACAGTTCTACGCATTTGGATTGAGTGATTAATTTAAATTATATACAAAATCTTCCCAATGAAAAAGCATTCGAACATTATGCAATTAGTTTAAGCCCCATTCGTTACTCTAACGCAGTGATCCCCAACGGGGGCGGTACCGCCCCCGGTGGTCGCTGAAAGGATTTAGGGGGGAGTTTCTGGCCCAAGGTATATTTAGGGGGCGTAGAGGACCAGCCGCCGCCCCCGGGCAAAAACGGAGTTCCGTCAGAGCAAGAGTGTAAACCTAAAATCTACAGATCACATTCAAAAGAACAATTCAATGTTGGCTACACCGCATCAACCAGGGATTCCCCGTACTGACCGATATCTGTACATCGGCCCACTTCGAGAGCCTGGGCATTACCCTGCTTGCCCGGGTTGGTGTGCAAGGTGCCTGAGCGGGGACGCTCCGGACTGCATTCTGACTTCCTGACTGACACGCAACGAGTCAAGTATATTTGACCTATTGTTTTTGGATTGTAATTAATTGTCATATTGTGATCATTATTGTAAATAAAGTAATATTCATATTAAGTGGACCCGGTAATTTAAAATATATCGTTGGTGAAATAACTGTTGGAATAGAGGTAAGTACTTACATATTATCTATTGTTATATTTGATGGGCTGCAATTTATGTACATATAGTTCCAAATATATAATATTTTTGGTTTCATATAATTTGTTTTAATTTTTAATCGCCTGTAATATACAATGTAAGGTTTCCAGTGGGTTCCCCCCGGAAAACGTAAGAGGGGACGTCCGAGAAGATCTTGGAATGAAGGCATGAGGAAGGCCATGACAGCCCGAGGATTAGACGAAGAAGACGCTAGGGATAGAAGAGGATGGAGATTAGGAGTGGGAAGGCAGCCTGCGGCTGTATAACAACCCTTAAATAATATAATATACAATGTGTCTTCGGATAGATGTTATAAGATTTTTTTATAGATACATTAAACAAAACTATAGGAATGATTATTTCATGTTTTAAAATTAAGCCCTGATCCTTGGTTTATAAAAAAATTGAACCCACATTTTGGATTTTGAGTCAATTGGAAATTGATAGTATAGGAAAGTTTTTTTTTCTAAGCGGTAAAATATATTAATTATGACATACATACGGCAAAATATTATTATTAAATTGTAAATGCAAGATATGTATACAAAATTTTAAAATTCCTTTTATAATTCTCTAACGTACATTTTTTGTAGAGCCGCAGATTTTATATTTGTATTCAAATACACGGGTCACATGTACACGTGTACGTACAGCATAATTACACTTGTAATTAGTTACACGTATAATTACACGTGTAATTATTTACACGTATAGTTACACGTGTAACAGCGAAGCGCTGTGCACTGCTTCCAGAAAACGTCAAAATATTAACATAATATGTTAATATTTTTGAACCAGAATCGTTTTTTATTGTAAGAATAAATCGTTATTTTGATCGCCGCGCGAATTTAGCGTCGTTTTTCTACTGCGGGTAATTTAGTTACTTAGTAACTTATTTAGTTACATCAGAATCTTACGATATCCTAAGTTCATGCACATATTTATTTTCCAAAGTATAATATAAATTACTGAATGCAAAAATTGAGAGTATTATAATTACACATGTAATTACATAATTATACGTGTAAAATAAATACACATTTAATTATATTTACACGTGTTGAATAAATACACTTGTAATTATAATTACACGTGTAAAATATATATATACGTGTGATAACACGTGTAAAATAAATACACGTGTAATTACTTCTATCCTGGGACACTCTGCATATTGGGCTATGTAGACCCAAATAGTGTTTGATGCTGCGCGCAATAAATTTTAACTAACTTTAAATATTTAATTTTGTTTTTAAATTGGTTGGTTCTGCGCTAACAACAACTTCTTGTTATTATTTTTCTTGTTTTATTTTTAAGATATGTCAGAATCAAAGAAAAAATATAGACAATACAATGTCGAATATTTAAAATATGGTATTATTCAGTCACCCACAAACAAGACATTGCTAATGTGCCTGATTTGCCAGAGAGTTTTCTCAAATGAAGCCATGAAACCTTCACGATTACAAGAACATTTGAGCAAAATACATCCTGCCATAAAAGATAAAAATTTATCTTACTTTCAAATGCTCAAAAACCAATATTCGAGACGTCCAACTTTAGCCGGTATGTTTTCAGCAGCATCAAAACAAGACAATGATGGGTTAAGTGCATCTTACAATATTTCGTTGCTTATTGCTAAATCGGAAAGCACTATTGGAGAAGAATTAATACTGCCAGCTGTGAGTGAAGTTCTCCGTACTGTACTTCGCAAGTCACCTTCAGATATTATTAAAAAAATCCCCTTGAGCAATAATACTGTACAGAGACGAAATGTCCGAGGATGTGGAGAGTTCTCTTACAGAATTTTTGAAGACGACCGAATTTTCTATCCAGCTCGATGAGTCTACATTGCCTAACAATGAGGCATTACTTCTATCGTACGTTCACTTCATAAGAGATGAGAACATTTGTCAGGAACTATTATTCGCAAAAAAAAAAAAAAAACTGAAACTAAAGGAAAATCTGTATATTACGTTTTGGAACAATATTTTAAATAAAAAGATTTCGCTCTGAATAATATAGTGTCCGTTGCTGCTGATGGTGCTCCGGCAATGGTTGGACGATACCGCGGGTTCATTGCATATTTAAAAAAAGCTGTACCAAATGTAGTCGCCATGCATTGTGTGATTCACAGACAACATTTATTTGCAAAAAAACTTAGTGATCGCCGTCGTTGTTCGCTGCAGTACGTAATTACAGGGGTTAATAGAATCAGAAGCAATTCTCTTAACGATAGATTGTTTAGAAAGCTTTGTGATGAAAACGACCAGGACTTTAATCGTTTACTGTTGCACACCGAAGTTCGATGGTAGTCAAAGGGTTCTTGTCTGCAAAGATTTTATGAACTATTTGACTCAGTTATAACGTTTCTCGAAAATAAAGATGAGTCCTTAAAAGAAAATTTATTGAAATTTAAAAATAATATAGCGTATTTAACAGATTTATTTAATAAATTTAACGAAGCCAATCTGCAGCTACAAGGAGATGATTTGAATTTCATTAAAGCTAAGGCAATAATTTCGGCATTCGTGTCAAAACTTGCATTATACAAATAAAATTTGGGTCGGAGACGATTCCATCAGTTTCAAAATCTTTCCTCGGCGAAAACAAGTGATGATGACATTTTGGTTTATTGCCAGCATTTGGAAACCCTTAAAGATTTTTTTTAATAGATTTCAAGATATCCTCAATATGATAATTCCGGACTGGGTCTTAGAACCTTGCACAAACATTGAAACAGCAGAAGTATTTTTACAGGAGCAGCTCATAGAATTGTCAACAAACAAAGAATTAAAACTAAAATTGAAACATGGCTACCAAGCATTTTGGCTGCAAAGACAAATTCCAATTTTATATCCGACCTTTGGGGTACAGTAAAGAAGTTTTTTTCTAGCATTTCCATCATCGTATTTAGCCGAAAGAGGATTTAGTGTAGTATCCAATCTACTAACAAAAAAACGGAGCCGATTGTCAATAGTAGATCGCGGTGACTTAAGGTTGCTCATGACAAAACTAGCACCCAATATAGACAAATTAGTGTCATTACATCAAGCTCAGCCCTCTCACTAGTATTATTTTTTTAATGTATATAGGTATGTGTATTTTTTTGTTAAGTCCTAATAAAATATTTTTAAAAATGCGTTCTTGTTTTTAAATATATACGTAGTATAATATAGTTCTCCAAGAGGGGCGCTCTGGAAGTGCTCTTTGAAAAGGTGGGAAACCTATATTGATTTTAAGTGAGATTTTATTTCTGAATGGCGGTGAGTAATTTGTTTTTTCGAAAGGGGGCGGTAGGCTAAAAAGGGTGGGGAACTTCTGCTCTAACGTCTCGTTAGTACGGTTACATTATTTCTTGCATAATGCTTAAACAAAGAACTACTGTAGACGAGTGGATTACAGAACGCAAATAATTGAAATTTGAAAATAACCAAATATTTTGTAGTGTTTGTGTAAAGTCGATAAGTTATTTCGCCTTAAAACATTGTATAATAATAATAATTTATTCACTACTTTGATTTGCAGTTTCAATGCAATAAAAATATGATATAATTCAACATCTGAAAACAATACTACACAAGCAACGCTTAGAAAAAATTAAAAATCAACCAACAACACAACTAACTATAGTCGAATCTATAGCATCAACTTCCGGCAATAATCAACAAAAACAATTTAATTTTGATTTGTGTAAAACAATGCTTGAATTTCAACAAATTACAAATTGATTCATTTAGGACATTTCTAGAAAAATATTGTAATAGAAATATACCTGATGAAACTACTATGCGAAAAAATTATGTTGAATCGGTTTATAAACAAACCATGCAAGAAATTAAAAATATAATTGGCAAAAATTGCATTTGGTTCAGAGTAGATGAAACAACCGACTCTTGTGAGCGATATGTGGCCCATTTTATTGTATGAGTCCTCAGCGACAAATGTCAGATAAAAGGTTATTTAATCTGTTCTAAAGAATTAAACAAAACCAATAGTAATACAATTAGTAATACAATAGTAATAGTAATACAATTTCAAAATGTATTAATGAAACACTAACCAACTTATATTTACCGGAAGCAATCCCAAGTCAGAAAATTTTACTAATGCTCACGGATGCAGCAGCATACATGATATAGGCTAATGGAATGTGGTAGAAGTACAACAATTGCACGTGAAGAGTTTTCGAAATAAGAGGCCCACTAATACAAACTTAAGCAGAAAATATTCTAATGCTGGTTTCTGGATTTGGTTTCACACATAACAAAATTTGTTTTTCTACCTCTGGGGTAGATATATATGTCTAAATGAAGCTTCTCGTCGTAGTCACTGATGAAGTCTTGTAAACTATTGTGGTTTGGAAAAGTTTCAGCATACAAACGACGTGCTTCAAAGGAAATTCCATTAGCACGACCGTACATACAATGCATGTTTGCTATATGTGCATTCGTGTAAATAACTATATCAATGAAATCTAGAGTCGAAAAATGTCAAGAATATTATCTAAATTAAGTTGTCTGAACAAAAAACTTACAAGCCTACTAGCATTTTGCTATTACCGATAAACGTGGCAGTGATTAAATTTAAATAACCCAGACTAATATATTTAAATAACCCAGACTCCTGAAAAACAATGAACATTGAACGTAGAACAGATACATAGTAATTAAAATAAATCAGAAAATAAATGTATTTTCGAAAAATTCGTCAGCAGACATGCGTCATTTCTATGTATATCATTAATGCTAATTCGCCGATAAGCACTTAAATAAATAATGTGCACAGTAAAAATTGAGCCACAGTTCTGACCATGAAGCTCTTACTAACTTTTGCCCTCTTGGCATGTGCATCAAATCAGGTGAGTTTTTCAATGTGCAAGTGTTCAACGTGCAAAGCAAGTAATATCAAAATAACTATGATGATTAATAAGTAATATCCGTATATTACCTACGCTAAATATTTGGTTCCCAATCTCAATCTGTAATCGGTACAAATAAGTAAAAAAATAACAAGTAGTTGGATTAGTGAGTTAAGACTAAGATTTAGTCATTGGTTCAATTCTAGCTCAGAATAATAGGAATTTTGTTTCGTCTAAATATGTTTTCTAACAACCACATTGCAAGTAATTGATCTACTTAGTTAAAGTTAACTTGTATTATTTTACTACTGGTACTTAATATCGAAAGATATTGAGTATAGATGATTGATGAACTGATATGGTGCAGACTAAGATTTAGCCATTGGTTCAATTCTAGTTCAGGATTATAGCAATTTTGTTCCGTCTAAATATGTTTTCTAACAACCATATTGCAAGTAATTGATCTACTTAGTTAAATTAAATTGAAACTATGTGTGGATACTACTTGGTGAAACATTATGATTAGGTTAAATCAAACACTTGGTTAAAGTTTCACTGTATTGATAGAATAAACCTCTACAATTGTTTCGGCCTCACGACCATTATCAAGAGTACAGAGATACTAAAATTAAAATTTAACAAATGTGCTATATATACTAAGCTAGAAAAATTTTACAACATGGCAATAAATGAATTACAGTCTTGGTTTTTCCGAACGGATGCCGCATAACAAAGGCGTATTATCAAAGATTAATTGTTCATTCACAATGTTATCCCCATTAGTGACCGCTTTTCGAATTTCTAGGATTTCGAGTAAATCCAGCCGTCTCCCTTTGTGTTCGGTGTGCATTACCTCCAGGCTGTCATTTCTGAAGAAATGATTATTCTCAATGCAATGCTGCGCTAATCCCGTGTCCTCCTTGTTTTGTAGAATTGCTCTCCGATGTTCTTTCATTCGTGTTATGAAATTCCTTCCTGTATGGCCGACATAGAATGCGTCACAATCCGCGCACTTAAGTTTGTAAATGCCACTGTTTTGTAGAGGATCCACTTTACTTTTATTATTTGATAAAATTGCACCTAGATTAGACTTATTAACTACTATACATTTTAAGCCTAATTTACGTAACCTATTGCTAATTTTGGTACTAATATCCCCAACATAATTAATAAAGTACCAATTATTATCCTCACCTTCACAAACGCTATACAAAAGATTATAAGATTTGCGTTTAGTTAATTTCCATATAATTTTATCTACTATATCCACCTTAAACCCATTATTTTGTGCGATTTGTTTAATAGTTCTGACTTCATTATCGTAATTAATTTTACTCAACGGAATGTTTAAGAGTCTATGCGCAAGGCTATAAAACGCCGAGAGTTTGATGTTCCAAGATTGATTTGAATTTGCCGGAATCACAACATCCGTATATGTGGGTTTTCGATATATGTTGAATTCTAATTTATTATGGACTTTAGTTATATTGAGATCCAAGAAATTAATGGAATCTCCCGTTTCCAACTCCATTGTAAAATCAATATTGCTATGAATGGAATTAATATAATTAAAAAACTGATCTAATAATCTGTCCGTGCCTGTCCAAATGACTAACGTGTCGTCTACATATCGTGACCAAAATTTGACATATTTCTTGAATTTCTCGTTAGAAAATATTATGTCTTCAAAATGAGCCATATATATTTCTGCCAGCAAAGGTGATAAGGGAGATCCCATTGGTAAACCGTCTTTTTGAATATAAAAATTATCCATAAAATTAAAATAATTTTGGGTTAAGCATAGATTCAACAATTTATTTAACACTATTTTTTCATTGGCATTTAAACCACTTAAAATCCAATTAAAGAGTCCAAAATGGTTTTTAATTCCTTAATAGGTACCGATGTAAACAAACTGCGCACATCAAAAGAAACTAACTTACAATTTTTTGGAAGATCTAAACCTTTGATTTTGTTGACCAAGTCTACCGAATTTTTCACCGCGAACTTTGATGAGAAATTTAAAATTTCGGGTAGTCTCATATTTAGCCACTTACATAATTTATACGTGGGCGCATTGATATATGAGACAACAGGTCTAATCGGTACATCTGTTTTGTGTATTTTTTCGCAAATTTTAATTTTGTGAATGTGCTGATAGTACTATTAAATAATATTAAATATTATTTTCAGATTTCCGCCTTCAACTTTACTCAGATCAAGGAGTGGATAGTAAATGGGGAAATATTTAGTCTTATTGGAGAATATCGGTGTTTCGGGCCGCAAATGCAAAAAGACATAGAAGAATTTCAGATTAAATTTAAGCCAGTGCTCGACGATTGTAAACCAAAACTGAAGAACTTCCGTTTTGGCAACATTGGATCTTGGATTGCAGATCTATTAGATTGTGCCAGCAGGAGCTCAACGGAATGTTCCCTAGCACTTGATAAATTACACAAAGATTTTGTCATGTGCATTGATGAAGACGATGATTAACAAGTGAAAATTTACAACACAAAATGAAATCTATAATTTAATCGTAAATTAATTTTAATATTACATTATATGAGTGTAGGTCAATCAATAAATGATTGACTAATTTTAAGGATATTACATATAAATAATAAATCTTACTGTAGTGTATAATTGTATTTTACTAATTAAAATAAAATCTACATGCTCTTACAATGACACAGATAAAGTGTATTTGAACAAAATTTATTTAAGGTTTCATTTAATGAAAATTTATTAAACAAGTTGGTGTAGAAGAGATGCACAGATAGAAGAGAAGTTGATAAAAAAATCTACAAGCTCCTACAATCACACAGATAAAGTGTATTTGAACAAAATCTGTTTAAAATTTCATTTAATGAAAACTTATTAAACAAGTTGGTGCAGAAGTTTCAGGTGTAATGAAATAAAGTCCCTACAGATTTTTACACTAGTATAAAGTAGTATAAAGTTGAATCCAATCAAAAGAAACAGAAAATTGTGGGAATAATTGCTAAAACTTGATGGCAGAATCTCTAGACCCCTTCTAAAAACAAACAGCAGTGAGAAATGTCGAAATGTCTATTAATATGTCTGTCCTAATTTAACATCCGCGCAATATATTTATTGTAGATAAATGAAAAAAATCTTCATAGGTATCTTAAAAAACCCAACATATTGCAGTTCCTTAATATTTAATTACTCTTACTTGCAATGAAATACAAATGAGTTTTCCGTTTTAACGAAATAATATACCCAACCCAAATAAGTGGTGCACAGAATAGATCACAACAGCAAAACGATTGGAACATTAGGGCCACATCACCTGATGGCCTAAATATGGTCTACTCCACGAAATCCTAAATAGCAAAATATAATTCCGGTGGAAATAAATTAATCGGGTGTGTAACGGTTCGAACCCAGGTGTTATACAAATTCTCATAATTTGTAATATTTATTATTCATTGCATTTATTTAACTGTAATTCATCCTTAAATGCAATTGGATGCATTTAATTTCTTTAACTGCATATTACATGAATTCTTATAATTCAAGTAATTGATTTGGCTCGTGATTTACAAATTCTCGTAATTTGTAATATTGATTTGGCTCGTGATTTAGTGGTAGTACTCTACGTTATGTTTGATTTTTAAATCAAAATCGTGATAACTCAGTTTGGTTCGTTTTATAGGTAATGTGTCTGTTAGTAAGTTTTGTTAGCAAGTAAACACAGATACATGGATTTCATATGATTTATTTATTTTAAAAGGTTATGCAAGCGACAGGTAAATGAAAGACAATTTTGTTACTCTAATTGGACGTTATTTATTTAGTTATATTTATTTAAATTTTGGAATAGATATGTTTAATAATTATTGAAAATTTATTATATTCTTTGATTTTGGATGATTTATTTTATTTTGAAAACTGAGTAACTTATTAACACTGCGGTTGGAATTACAAAGTGTTACTTAGCGACTGCATGCACCACAATCTTCAAATTGTGCCGAGAAGGATATCTGATACATGTCATCACTGCATAGAAATTCATTAGCACGGTGCCTAGCAATGTATTTCAACGCCACCTTGTGGATAGGAACGAATCACATAACTTCACATTAAAGTACTTCAAGCGATTCAAGTGCTTCAAGCACCCAATGTGTCCTCATTCGGAGATATTGCTAGTATTCGCGTCTACCAACATTATCAGCCATGTGATCGTAAAAACTTTAATAGGTATTGTTATTCAAAATTGATTATAGATTAGTATGATAAAGCTCTATTTCACTTCTACTTTTCTATCTACTTAAGCACATACAAACATGCGTTTCATTCATTCATAATTCTGAGATTTCTTGAATATCGGAGCGCTGAGCAAGTTTAATTATACGATTTAATTACAAATATCATTGGATTATTTATATCGAAATTATTAAGTTATGTTCCCCTGACGCATCTTTTTATTTAACTACCGATTGATTCATGAGGCCACACTATTTATCAAATGTTTGCGACGAGGAAAGGAAGGCATGTTACAATATTCTCCTGTCAGTACGAAAATATTGTCAGGACAAGGTATAAAATGCAGTTAGGTTCAACTCCGCATTTAATGGCGTAAGGTTCCCTACATTTCATACCTTTATTAAACTTCGTTCATTACCAGCGGCAAGGCGCGGTAATATCACTAGATAGATTACATTATTAGTATGGACTTGACTTTGGAATTGTTAGTGTGACTTACATTTGATAAACTTGTGTTATATATTCACCTGAGGAGTTAATGTTCAAAGTATATGAGTCGTCGTTGGACAGCGTGACGTTCTGTCTCGATCGGTACATCTAACTGCTTAAATTTAATTTCAGCACTTCCATTTATACTGTTCCCCACTTTTTACTCTTCTTCCCCTGCCCTATGCTAAATCTGCGTTCCGCTGCAAAGTGACGCAATACCATACGTGTCACCGAATTACGCAATCGCCGTTTCGAGTTCCCGTCGTATTCCCACGACCTATTTCTGTGTCATCATTTTGATCGTGTGCTTATTTACATTTGCCTAAAATTAAGAAGTCAGCAAAATGAAAGACCTCGCTTGGGCCAACGCGTCGTCGGCCGCGGCCTGATATGATATTTACGCAGTTTTGTTCAGACTCGTAAAATTATGGACTTTAATATTATTAGGTTCTTACAGGTGGAAGAATTTCATCAGGTTGTGAAACCATCGTCAATATATCGGAATAGTTTAGGAACAATATTACTGCGGCTACAAGTCTACAAAATGTGGCACCTAAAGAAGATGTTTGAGCGACATGTCAGTAAAATTGAGTAACTTATTCCAAGAAACCATTGTGCATTAGTGAAAATTGAAAGTCATGTGAAATCTGCACTTGTATTCTAAATCACTAAAATTTTACAGATATGTAATTTTTAATATGGAAATCGCCATTTTAATTTGGGTGAAGAGCGGCATGTGAGTAAAATTGGGTAACTTATTTCAAGAAACCATAGTGCATCGGTAAAAATAGAAAGTCATGAAAAAACTGCACTTGTATTCTAAATCATTAAAATTTTACAGATATGTAATTTTTAATATGGAAATCGTCATTTCAATTTGGGTGAAGGGCGGCATGTAAGTAAAATTGGGTAACTTATTTTAAGAAACCATGGTGCTTCGGTAAAAATAGAAAATCATGAAAAAAACTGCAGTTGTATTCTAAAGCACTAAATTTTACTGATAAGTAATTCTTAATATAGATATCGCCATTTCAATTAATGTAGAATACAGCAAACTGCTTTACACGAGTTTTTTATTGAATTGATTCAATTTATTTTTCCAATCCCTACATGGTAAGTACACTGTTGTGACATTGATTTGATGATAGTAAGCCCCACATACTGATAAAACTTTGGTTACTATGAACAACGGGAGGTAAGTAAAAACTTACTTTCCTCAGGGATGTAAGTAAAATAATTTCAGTAGATTTCTTTCTCAGGCACCACTCTTTATAACACTTATACGCATTTTGATAACGCATCTTCGAATTCTCCGGCAGTAGGAAGGAACAGACAGCATCTGCAGCCTCTTCAATTGCCATTTCTTGTTTATTTTCATTGGAATTCATTTTACAACTGAATAAATGGCATTTCTGACACTCGCACTTTGTTTGAAAAATAGTCTTAGTTGTTCACTAAATTTTATACGTACCTATTTCACACGGTTTTATACTTAGAGCTAATCATTGTTCGTTTTATTTTGTAACAATTCAGCGTTACTGCCAACTTCCAAATGAATATTTGGCAAACATACAGCAGACGAAAAAAGGGAAACTCGGTAAAGGTATTAAAAGGTATTAAGCCCCTATAGGGAGAGGGGAAACTCAACAGATATTCGATTCTAGTGTACTCAGAGAATGTATACCAAATTTCAAAACTACATAATTTATTTTCGCCTGGATTTACTGGATAATTTGACTTCCGGCCTCTATTTCGAGCAAACTATGGCTTTTGTGGCAAACTGTATAATATAAATTTTGTTCAAAATTGTGTTCCCATCAACTTTACCTGATACAAAAATTTTCAGGCGGTTTTATTTACCGGTCTCAGGCAAATTGGACAAACTTTGTCTTCGACCGGTATAATACCCTTACTGTTCTTTATATTTCATACACTATTAATTTACTGACATGCATATAGTAAAGTTAGAGTTATTAGTTTTTTTTTCGTAATTCTAAAATATTTTAGCCTTTATTTAGAAAATTATTTTCAATACATGCTTATAACTTTTAAATTTTCAGAATGAATAGTTTAAAAGTCATAAAATGATTTTATGGTGTATCAAAATAAATAAGTACAATAATAATAATTATTATTATTACCGTAATAATAATAATAAGAATTAATTCTGTGGTTTTAAATTTATGCAAAAAATTATATACAGGGTGAGTTTTTTCGGATGTTTAGTATGGGGATCTCGGAAACTAGCGGAGATAGAGGGACGATTAAATGGGGAAAGAATTGCAGTTTTACGAGTTCAATTTCATGAGCTTTTTGTTTTTTGGAAAAATTGCATGGGTAACTAGATATCTCGAAAAAATATAGTTTTGTTATTTGGTTCGGTACCTATGGATCTGTTATTATTGACTTTAGAAAAAATGTGTAAACGAAAAAGTTGTACGTAATAATGTGCTTAATAATACAATCTAACCGAAATTCAACTCGTAAAACTGCAATTCTTTCCCCATTTAATCGTCCCTCTATCTCCGCTAGTTTCCGAGATCCCCATACTAAACATCCGAAAAAACTCACCCTGTATAATCAACTTTTTTTTTGTTATTTACGTCGTCTGATGTATCTAAAGAATTCGGCTGTCGAAGATGAGTTCCATTGTAGTATAAAAGTCATAAAATGATTTTATGGTGTATCAAAATAAATAAGTATAATAATCATTATTATTAATAATAATAATAATAAGAAATAATACTGTGGTTTTAAATTTATGCAAAAAATTTAATAATCAATTTTTTATCTTGTTATTTACGTCGTCTGATGTATGTAAAGAACTCGGCTGTCGAAGATGAGTTCCATTGTAATTGAGTAATTGGACACCAGACGGAAACCGACGTGAATGAGAGGCATTCCTGCAGCCGCGGTAATTCCTGCACGATTTCTATTTACCATAAAAACTTACAATTACGATGAGAGATGTTTGAATGAATGCAGGAAATTGTGCTCAATAATACACGCGCAAAGGTTAGTTACAAACTTTATTATAAGGAAACGATTGCTTTAATAACATGCATGTCCCTTACTATCATTTTATATTTAAAAAAAAATGACGCTTAGTCAATAACCTTTAGGATGTCTCTTAGTTATACATATACGTATGTATAAATTTATTTGCAATTGCAATAACTCTAAGCGCATTACATAATTAATTATTAAAGCCAATTAGTATTTAATTATTGAACATTTAAAGTAATTTTATGTAGGATGCACATGGCGTTCTCCATTCCTCATATTCTCTTGACATACACTTGGATAACTTACGACTTTATTTAAAAAAATAGATATAGGATTGATGAGGCGGACATGATGAAACTCCATATTAATATATAAATAAAACAAAATTTGTGTGAGTTGCACAAAATTTTAATGTTGTACTTCAACGCAGTTTTCATCTGCCTGATGAAGCCACTATGTGGCGAAACAATTGTTGGAGTACTACATTAAATATTTTGTGAAACTCACACCAATTGTGTTTGATTTATACACTGTGTATCAGCCAAATGGAATAAATTCGATAATAAATAAATGGGGCGTGTTCGAAAAAACGCTCGGACACGTCGATTGTTATTTTTAGTTGCGCATTTTTTTCAACAAAAACTTTTTATACAGGGTGTGTCATGTGACCGTGGCCAATACCAACTTTCTTATTTTAAATGCAACACCTGGTATATTATTCAATTTTTGGATTCTTCAGAAAATTCTAGACATATTTCATGTACAATGTCCTATACCTATCTTCAACTGTTTCGGAAATATTAAGTGTTTTCAGATTTATTGCAAAAATTAACATTAAAAAAAGAAAATTATTTGATTACAGAAATTCGTTACAACACACTCAAAAACTAATAAGTAATACTGTTTATTTCTTGATAATGTAAAAAAACAAAAAAAAACAATAAATTTCAATGGAGGAGATGTTCAAAATGCTCGCCGTGAATGTCTTGGCAACATCCTAATCTTAAATAGAAATTTCTTCTAACGTTACTGAACATCTCAGGCGTGACCGATCTAATCGCAAGCATTATTCGTCTTCTTAAGTCAGCTAAGTCGAGGGGTTTAGTTTTGTATACAATACTTTTGACATATCCCCATAAGAAGAAGTCTAATGACGTCAGATCAGGGGATCGTGCTGGGCATTCCATCGATCCTCACCTCCCTATCTACCGATTTGGAAATATTCTGTTGAGGTAGTTCCGGACATTGATTTGGTAATGATCCGAAACAGTTGAAGATAGGTATAGGACATAGTACATGAAATATGTCTAGAATTTTCTGAAGAATCCAAAAATTGAATAATATACCAGGTGTTGCATTTAAAATAAGAAAGTTGGTATTGGCCACGGTCACATGACACACCCTGTATAAAAAGTTTTTGTTGAAAAAAATGCGCAACTAAAAATAACAATCGACGTGTCCGAGCGTTTTTTCGAACACGCCCCCATTTATTTATTATTGAATTTATTCCATTTGGCTGATACACCCTGTATATAAAAAAAATAGAGTCGACAACTTGATTTTCAGAATTTAATAGACATACATATTTCTGGTATTTTGCAGTTTACCAAAATGTTTCGAATTTATCTAAAAACACATGTTTCTGCTATTTCCATGGTCGCTAAGTACGAAAACACTTTCACTACTTTTGGGTCGCAATGACATGTATTCTCGCACCACTTTCAACGCGTCCATTTCATATTCTTTAACTATCATAAAACTCCTCCGTTGACCGTTTTTGGATTGTGGAATATCGATATCAATATTTTTTCATTTTCATTTCACATTTTCACCAGCTCATCCCTGCAGCATGCTCCAAATACATCAACCACTAATGCAACCTTGTCCAACAGGTATTTTTCGGATTTTGCCTCTTTGTATAACTTGGTCACTTCGTAACTTCTAAGTGCTAAGAACTTTGGATTTTATAGGCTGGTAGTTTTTTAATAATAATAGTTTATTTTAAATTTATACCAGTACAATAAATACCTCATATAAAATAACAGTCTATATAATATAATTAATAATACTGTTTAAAAATATTGCATGTTTTCTTCCTTCTATCTTCACCTCGGGAGTTGTGGGATTTCTCTCCCTTCCTGAGTTAATGGCATTGAAGGATGCTGTTGGTCTTCTTCATTCCTCTTGTTTAGATCTTGTTATTTAGAATTAAGTTTTTAATGTTTAGTTTAAAAGGTATGTATTTTAGTTTTCTTATGTATTCGTTCAGGTTGTTATATTTATTTTTTGTTTTCGTTGTAAAGTTTTGTGTATGTTTTGTTGTTGTAAATTTTTCTGTTCTCAGTTCTGACTTTCTACTTGTATTGTGTTGATAGAATTGTTTATTATTTGTAAGTGTCATGTCATGTCATTTTATAGATTAATAGTAGATTACGTAGTTCTATCATGTTTCTTACATTGAGCTCCTTAGTTTTCTTATATAATTCTGCTGTATTTGTTCTTCGGTTCAATTTGTAGAGTATTTTTAATATTTTGTTTTGTTGTGTCTGTAGTTTATTCAGGTTTTTTCAGTTGGGTTTCCCCATATGTTGCAGAGATAGTTGATTTTTCATGTAATCAGTGCATGATATTTTTGTTTCTTTTTCTCTTCCGGTACGTAGTTTCTCATTTTCATTGTGGCGGCGACAGTTTTAGAGTTCCCTTTTTTAAGCGTTTTTATGTGTAGATCCCATTTCAGGTTGCTTTGTATTTCAAGTCCTAGATAATTTACTTCTTTTGTTTGTTTTATTTTTGTATTCTTGATCTGCATATATATATATATATATATATGTGGTTTTTCGGTAGTAGGTTTCCTCCTTGTGGTATTCCATATTGAGCTACAAGTGGTTGGCTTTCTGCATTATTTACTTTGATATTTTGTGTTTTGTTTGATAAATATGTGTTCAATATGTTTAGCTCCTTTCCCATTATTCCTATTGCCTTAAGTTTTTCGATTAATTTTGGTTTTGATATAGTGCCGAAGGCTTTTTTCATGTCAATGTATATAGCTAATACTGATTGTTCATCCCAGTTTGTTTCAAGAACTGCTTTAGCTGCACAAATATCTCATTGCTCTTTATGCTTTTCTTGACTATCAGTCCTTTTTTTTACATTTTTGAATGATATTTTGGAAAACGTTGTCAATGGTGTGTTTGGGGCGAAGTGGTCTGACAAATCTCATTGACCGCTCTAACTGATTTTTCATACTGTCATTTTTCAAAGGAATCGTTCTCTTTGTCATAAGATATCATAAGTCTTGCTGTTGCGAAGTATAAGGGCTTAATCTGCTTTAGCAGCTTTTAATAATACTTCTTCTAAAAGTATTATTAAATATTTTTTATCTTTAATCTCCTTCAAACATTATTACTAAGGTAATACAGGTGTACTTTTACGGACCATATAAAAAATAAAGTTGCTGATAGTTTCTTCGAAACGAAAGGTTGTACTGAAAATTTATAAAAACTGTCATTTAGAGCTAAAAAGGTAGCAATGCGAAAGCGTCTTTTCTTATTTATACCTTTTTTAACTTCAGAGAAAAATAAAAACGAAATACAAAACACCGCATATTATTCTAGGAGATATAAACATCAACTTATTAGAAAAAAAAAACAACAAATGAATACAAAAACACATTGAAGGAAAACAGATACAAAGTGGAAAACAAAATATCAAATAAATTTTTCACAAGGCAAAATAACAATGGAAATAATTCAATACTCGATCACGTCATCACGAATGCACAACTTATAGACGACATCAAAATAGAGTAAATATATCCGACCACTGTGCAATCAATACAAAATTAAAAGAAACAAGGAAAATAATACTAAAATGTCAATACTTCAAAACTACAACAACAAACCAACCAAAAATAACAGAAGAAATAACATCGATGAACACACACTCTATAAATAGCTTCAAAAACGTTGCAAAGAATAATAGAAAAAAACCAACAAACAAATAATATCAAAAGAAGAACAGAAACCCCCTGGATAAATACCTTTATAATAAAACAAATAAAACAAAGAAACAAACTTGAAAAAAACATCTCAAAAATCCAAACAATGAATCAATAAGGCAAGAATACAACAAGCAAAAGGAATTAACAACAGCACAAATAAAATAATAGAAAACGCCACACTACAAAAACAAATTTCAAATAAATTAAGACAATCCAAACGAATTGTGGAAAATAATAAATGACCAAATAAACAAAAAAGAGTCAAACAAAAACTACATAGAAGAAATAAGAAAAAAAACGGAGGCACCACATATAAATCGGAAGAAATCGCTAACGAAATAAACGCATATTTCGCAAATATAGGCAAAGAACTTGCAGAAAAAACAAATAAGAAGCAGCCAAACAACACCCGTACCAACAAAAACAAAGAGGCAAATCGAAACCTTCATCTTCCGAAAAACAACACAAGAAGAAATTAACTAATTAATAACAAATTTAAACAACCATAAAACACCGGGCTTTGATAAGATAACAAACGAAATCTTAAAACGAAACAGAACAATACAAACACCTATTCTTGTAGAAATCATAAATACAGTACTCGAAGAAGGAATATATCCTGAATATATGAAAACTAGCACAATTACACAAATTTACAAAAAATGAGACAAAACCAATCCGGAAAATTACAGACCTATTTCATTATAATCAACACTAAATAAAGTAATAGAGAGAACCATCCAAATTCAAATCACAAACCACTTGCTAAAAAACAAAATTATCAACCAAGAACAATATGCCTACCAACAACATTCAGGAACGACATCGGCCACACAAGATCTCATACACCACATATCATTGAAGATGGACAAGAAACAACTTGTATTAGCTATATACACTGACACGAAAAAAGCCTTCGACACCATATCAAAACCAAAATTAATCGAAAAACTTAAATTAATAGGAATAACGGGAAAGGAGCTAAACATATTGAACACATATTTATCAAACAGAACACAAAAGTACATAATGCAGAAAGCCAACCACTTGCAGCTGAATATGTAATACCACAAGGTGGAAACCTACCACCAATCTTATATATTATATACACAAGCGATTTGCTGGAAATGAACTTGGAAGGAAAACCACATATCTCTGCAGATGACACCTGTATAGTTTACACGGGAAAAAACTATAGAGCAATAGAAGACAATATTAACGAAGTTATAAAACTGCTGGAAAACTGGTTTTTCGATAACTTGCTAACAATAAACGAAGCAAAAATAGAATACACGATATTCTCAAACTATAAAACAACCAAAGATATAAACATCACGATCAAGAATACAAAAATAAAACAAATAAAAGAAGTAATTATCTAGGACTTAAAATACAAAACAGCCTGAAATGGGATCAACACATAGAAACGCTTTAAAAAGGGAATTCTGAAACAATCGCCGCCATAATGAAAATCAGAAACTACGTACCGGAAGAGAAAAAGAAACAAATATATCATGCACTTTTTACATCAAAAATCAACTATCTCTGCAACATATGGGGAAAGACAACTGAAAAAATCCTGAATAAACTAGACACAACAAAACAAAATATTAAAAATACTCTACAAACTTGTCCGAAGAACAAATACAGCAGAATAATATAAGAAAACTAAGGAGCTCATTGTAAGAAACATGACAGAACTGAGCAATCTACTATTAATATATAAAATTAAAAACAACCTAACAAAAACGAACATGACACTATCAAATAATAAACAATTCCATCAACACAATACAAGAAGAAAGTCGGATCTGAGAACAGAAAAATGTACAACAACAAAACATACACAAAACTTAACAACGAAAACAATAAATAAATATAACAACCTGAACAAACACTTAAGAAAACTAAAATACATACCTTTTAAACTAAATATAAAAAGCCTAATATTAAATAACAAGATCTAACAAAGAGAAATAAAGAAGCCCGACAACATCCTTCAATACCATTCCCGAGGTGAAGACAGAAGGAAGAAAACACGCAATATTTTAAACAGTATTATTAATTATATTATATAGAAAGTTATTTATATGAGCTATTTATTTTACTGGTATAAAATTTAAAATAAACTTTTATTATTAAAAAAAAAATCCCAAATTTCGTATTTTGTCGAATATATCCGGAAGTAAGCGAAATTTTCTGGTTTTATAATCAGAATATTACTGACCACTAAATTGTGCAACTTCGTTTGTGATATGCCCGGCTTTGAAGTTTTTACGGTTTCCGAGATCTCCATGCTGTTCATACTTATCGTGGACACCATGTATATAGTCATTTTTAATATTCATGGAAACTGACTGTTGGCATTTTTGTCACATATCTAATACGGCAACATAAAATATCTAATAATAAAATATACACCGGATGTCACCTTATACATTATAATGTTTTTGGTTTCCACTATTAATATGGAACATATTTTGCAGAGATATATATACATATATTTTGTAAAATTTCTTAGATAAAAATTTAATTCCAAGATTTTGAGTTCAACAAAACGTTATGATAAATGTCTTCAATTTCTCTTACAAATAAGATTATGAAGTTAATTACATACGTTTGTATTTCTACAGCCCCTCCCTCATGGCCAGTTTTTAATGAAAATGTGGTAATATATTCGACAAAATGCGAACTATTTTCTAAATAATTTCCATAATTTCAACTTTAGTTGAAACTTGAAGTCAACTTGAAATGAAGTATGTAGGATTACATTCTAAGTCTAAATGAAAAGAAAGTACATATTCAGGTGTATTGCGTATCAAAAAACGTTAACAGTAATATGGTATTGTTACCCGTCATTGACATTCGAATGTGATGCTGCCAAGTAACGAACACGTAACTGCTAACGTATTTTGATACGCAATACACCTAATTATCTGTCATCGGACAAAAAGGTCTTCCTGAAAAAAAAAATATAACCTTTTTGTGTCTTAACGTAAACTTTATACCCTGTAATTATATATCCTACAGAGAAAACTTTTGGTTTTCATTGTAACTTATCAACAAACAACATACAATATCGTAAAACTTACACATTTTGTCACGTGACCGACGAAACGCTGTTATTGGCCGAGCGGCACTGTGACGTCATTACGCACGTTGGCGATCGGGAGTGCATAAGGGATAGAAATCGTGGATTAATTCGACTTAGAATCCAGTCTGACATAAAATAAGTTCTGATGGGTTAGTAAAGGGACAGCCCGATAATGTGCTAGAAGTTTACGTGTTAGTGCTTCCCGACTTATTCTCAAAATGTAAATTTTTCAGCGTAACCGAAACGCGTGGAGTCGCATATAATTTTCCAAATCCTCTTTCAGCTGTAAGAACAAATAAAATACTGTATAAACTTTGCAATATATACTACATCTCATACGAATTGGTAACGCTGATTTCAAAATTTGTAATAATTAATTATCTAAACAAATTTCTAAAATCAACAGTTTGCTACAAATATTGTTTAAACATGTTTTTTAGTTTTAACTAAACGTTTGTGCAAATACATATGGTACAAAATCTCACAGTACTTTTAAAAAGTAATAATGATATGGAAGGTATTGTTTTAGAATGGAACCCACAAAACTATTTTGAGGTTATGTTATTACTAATGTATATATATACAATCGGAAATCCCCTTGAATACCCATTACTAATGATGATAGTTAATTATATATATTTATCGAATTTCGTCGATAATTTATTGAAAATTATGTACTTACATTAAAATGGTCTTCACAAAAATAGTGGGACGTCAAAGTGACACTCGCGGAATCACTTCGGACTTGTTGTAACCCCTTTTTCCGTATATCCCCTCTTGGGACGTTTATAAACAACTTATTTGGTTCGCATTTACTGCTGCTATCATATCCAGGCACAATGCAATACTTATTCGTCCCTTTTTTCGTAAAACCGACGTTTTCTTTATGTCACTCCATTGTAAGCAATGCTACAGCTGAGCGCCAACGTGCGTTGTGACGTCGCAGCAACATGGCGGGCTTTCGGGACCTTTTCAAACGCCGTTTATTTTAAAATCGCGTTTGATAATTACAACGATTTGTCCAAACATAAAAATTAGTGCCAATGATGTTTTTAATGTGTCAAGAGTTCAGTTTCAAGGTTTTTGAAAAATCGCGGACGACCCTATTGACCACATGTTCATTAAGTCAATAAACAGATAATTGATAAGAATCATGTCGGAATTCAATTAGTTTGTTGAATAACATTAATTTAATAGAGCAGTTAACAAAAATAATGTTTAATGCTTTTCAAGATATCCAGAATATACAGATTGTTCAAGACGTTTACATTTTTTCAATACTGCGCTCAAACTTGTATTCGTTGGCAAGACTGCGACGCTGTTTTTTTTTGTCTTCTTCCTCTTCTGAATAATTGAGTACTCTATTAGTTTGAGCCGGTACCCATTTATACAGTGAAGATGTGGAGATGCCTGCGATAACATATCACGTTTCACATATCAAGGCGACCACTTTGAACAATTCTTGTAATGTTTTATATTATATGTCGTGATTGTGTTTTTGTTCGGCATTTTAATTCCAAGGCCTATGTAATTCTAAATAAATACTTTTCAGCCCAGTTAACTCAGAAACGTAAGAAAATTTGTGAATAGTTATTCTCTCATTTCGACTTAGAATGTGTTATAAACCACCTGTTATAAAACACCTTGTATATAAAAAAGAAATGAGAAAAAGTAGGTTACAATGAGACCATAAAAGGTATTTTGATTATCATTATCATTCCTTAGTACATTTCTAACGATCTTAATTATTTTTGTTTTGTTTATACAAAATATTAGAAATTCATTAAAAACTAAAAGAAATTCTCTGGAACAAATAATTGGTGTGAATAGATAAGCCAGCTTAAAACAAGCTTAATCATTCTGCATCATCATTAAATTGTAAATTTTAAACTAGGTTGATCTATACCTTTCCAGGTTCAAATTGAGACCAATCAAGTTCAAATTGAGACCAATCAATTTCAAATTGAGACCAATCAATTTTAAATTGATGCCAATCAATTTCAAATTGAGGAAAATCAAGTTCAAATTGATACCAATCAATTTCAAATTAAGAACAAACAATTTCAAATTGAGACTAAACAAAATCAAGTTGACACTAAACAAAATCAAGTTGTCATAATAAATTTTATTTGTTTCCTTACATGTGTACTACTACATCAACTCGATATTGTTTAGTGTCAACTTGATTTTGTTTAGTCTCAATTTGAAATTGATTGGTATTAATTTGAACTTGATTGGCCTCAATTTGAAATTGATTGATCCCAATTTGAACTTGATTGGTCTCAATTTGAACTTGGAAAGGCATAGTGTATTATTAAAAGTAAATTGATATCCTAAGTAATAAAGATGTAATGCACCTTACAAGGACGAAATTTATGTTTCTCAAAATGTGGTGAACCATGCACAGATTCGTTATTGTTACGTTTAATTTTACGATCCGGCGTTTGTGGTCCTTTTTTTTATTATTGTCACCAAGTGTTTGTTCCAGAAAATTTATGATTTAACACTAGCTCAAACCAGTCTATTTACATTTCGTTGCAAAAATTTCATAGTATAACTCTACTAAAAATGAAAAACCTGCGAAAAGTACGATTACACAAAAAAATGGATCAAGCCGCCTACGAGCTCAAACTGCCTTCGTTTTTTAGATTTTTTGCAAAACTTTTATGGTATAACACTAATAAAAAGCCTAGAAAAATGTAGGACTTAAAATGGTCTACGAGAATACACTGAACAATTATATCGAGCGATATTTAAATAAATACAAATAACAACAAACAAATAAATAAAGGTGTTAAAAAGATTTATTTTCGCCAACTTGTCGCTAAGAATGCCCCATTTAGTAATGACCTTTCTGTGCTCGCCTGTATTTTTCTGTATAACGGTCTTGTGTGTATTATAATGTATGGTAAATTATATGGTTTATAATGAAAATAATTATTTTATTTGTAAATATTTGAATAATTATTACATTTGTAACGGTCCAGAAACGTCTTTGGCAGAAACTGCATTTTAATAATTAATTGGCGTATAGACCTGCACTGTAGACGACCGTACTCGCACCTTTTTTTGTTGTGGTGACGCGTTTCCCATGTGTGCGATTTTTAAATTCGCCGGCGAGACGCCGCCATAGAGGCAGAATTCAGCTACCTTGCGTACAGTACGGAAGTGCCAGAAGAACCGTCGTAATAGGTGTACCACCATCCGGTTTCCGGGATAATCAACGGGGACTCAGTTAACCACCCTTGAGGGGATTGAGGCACCAGGTACAGGGCAAGGAACTATCCATACGCTCATAACATCTGAGTAAGTAATTAAGCCCGATATTTTTTTTTCCTTTTCGTGAAGCCACGTGTCCGGCCATTGTTACTAAGGCCATGTGCTTTGCAGGCGTTTTTTTTTACGGGGTAAGGGCTAAGTAGCTCAGCCAACCCGTTCTTGGCTGGAGGCCGCGATCATCCTGCTCTGAGGCCGGAATCGAGTGATCAGCGTCCACGACGCAAACCGCCGCCATTCAGGAGCTGAACCCAGCCGCCAGCGAAGACATACTAGGAACACAGGCCAGATACAGATATAGATATTGATACCTATTTTTTTGTGTTCTCAATTGAGCCAGACCTTTATGTTTGATTGTTGGTCTCAATTGAATTTAATTCCATATTGACATATCGTTTATTTCTGTTGTGTAAAATTTGCGTTACGTGTTTCGTGCCGTACGTGTTTTGCGCTTGTGTAAGAGAAAGGTCGCTCCGTCGGCCCTTTGAATCGCGCGATCAGGAGCTCGCAATATTCGGCCGAATAGGGTGAACCCTGCGTGAAAGGGTTGCGTACGGAGGTATTTATTTCAGGAGCGTAGACACGGTGTCCGTCGTTTGTGTGAATAAACGCCGATATTTTACACTACAAAATTCACACCTGTTATTTTTTGTCCCCCCCACGTTTTCTCGATAGGGCATTTATTTCAGTTTCAGTTTTTCAGAAATTTTCAAATGCATTTGATGTGAAACTTGTCCCTTGATCAGTAATTACCCTTGTGGTCACCCCATACAGACTGATCAATTGATTGAAACATCTCAATACATGTTTGGTGCTTGTGTGTCTGGTAGCAAACAAAATTAAATATTTGGTGAAACCGTCCACCACTGCCAGAATATATTTCTTTCCACTGCTTGGGTTGAATGGGCCCAAGTGATCCATATGTATGGTGTGGAAAGGAACAGAAACTTTATCTATATGATGTAACATAATCTTTTCTCCGTAGAAAAATGTCCTAAATCATCGTGATTACATCTTACAATTTCCCTTCGCATACTACTCAGCACAACCCAAAGTTGTTTATCATCCATCCACAACTTTATAAAGACGATCGGCAGCCATCTTATATTCCTTGTGGATTTTTCTTTCGTAATCATTTTTAAAACGTTTGTTATTACTTGTAGTTTTCGGTTTGTTAACATACAAGCTAACATCCAATTGGCGATTTCTATTTGGTGTTCTTCACAAATACTTTGTTCGGCAATAGAGTTTCTACTTAGCATATCTACATGTGCCACATTTTTGCAGGACGATGAATTACTTCATCTTCTTGTAGTTTATATGTACGGCTTGCTTCGAATTCGATGTTGTTCTTCCTTTGCGTCCGGTTTACCTCTTTTCCTAATGGGTCCTCTCTTATAGTTGCTATCACCAGGTAGTGGTCTGATCCTATTTCTGGTCCTCTTCTTACTCTTGCATCCGTTATTTTCCTCATATTGTTTTCTTCCACTCAAATATAATCTATTATCGATTTCTCGTTTCTACTCGGCACTTATCTAGTGTAACGGTGTATTTCCTTATGTTGAAATAATGTATTTGTATTTGTATTTGTTAGCTTTTGTTAGTTCTTCCCAGAATGTCTCCTTAATTTCTTCCTTTTCACCTTCATTTGGACCGTGTATTGCTATTATCGTCCTGATTTGTTTTGTAAGTTCGTCTTTTAGTTCTATTGTTAACGTTCTTTCTGATCATACCTTCCATTCCTGTATTTGTTCTGCACTCCATTGCCATGCTTGTGATTTGTGCAGCAACATCTTAAGAGGTTTGGCAATCCTTGAATCATTTTTCACAAACCGTCTGAAAAATCCAGTAAATCCCGGAAATTGTCGTACATTGTGAATTGTTGTCGGTGTTGCAAACATTCTTAATGCCTTTGTCTTATTTGTACCGGGTCTTACACCTTCTTCAAATATTTCATATCCTAGGTAGGTGATAGTAGTTTGTATAAAATAGCATTTTCGGGGATTTAAAGTTAATTTATTCTGAAGTAATGTTTTAAACACTTGTTCCAGGTTTTCCAATCCTTGTTCAAATGTCTTGCCAGGAGATAAAATGTTGTCGAGGCAAGTAATTGCGACTGTGCCCCGAAGTGGTCCCAACACTCGATTAACTAATCTTTGAAATACGCTTGGCGCATTACAAAAGCCAAATGGCATACGATAAACTCGTATTTGCCATTACAAATTTTTACAAAAGTAGTTTTCTTATTTTGCCTCCATTTCCACTTCTACTTGGTAATATTCAGAAAATAAATCCAAACTAGTGTGGTTTTTATAAACTTTTAATTGATCGATTTGATCGTCAATAATATATCATTAAGTTTTCTATAATGTATACATAAAGGCTTGTCCCCGTTTGTTTTATTAACTAAGAGCACTGGAGTTGAATAGGGAGAATTTGAATCTCGAATGATTCCAGCTTCTTAAATTTCAGAAATCATACCTCTTACCTTACCTTATCTTGTATGGACGATAAAATATTGACTTATTTTCACTTAACGTAATTGGCATTTTAGTATTTCCTTGGCAACCTATCTCTGCAAAGAATATAGCGAAGCATTTTCTATATTTATTAATTAATTCTAGTCATTGTTTATTTTTATTAGGGGCAAGACTGACATCTAGTATTTAATCATCTTCTTTCAACGGCGTCTGATTTTCCTTTAAAAGATTGCAATTTTCTCACACTCCAAACAAGTGTGACCTCTGGCGACTATCTTTCCACCTTTAATGAGGATGTCATGCTTGGAAATATTGCTCAGACTTCACAACTCTGCACTTCAAAGTATTATCGATGTGGAGAGCACATCTTGGAACCTGATGTTTTAAAAACGTTAACTTAGTAGCAGTTTTTATAAATGACTGGCTAGCAACGCACTGATCTATTTCGATTTCCAGTTCTGTGTTCCAGTTCCAGTTCTTCAGTTTGTGAACCGAAATCAATGAACTAGTCGAAGCATTTATTTATTTAACACTCTGTTAATCAATACTGGATCAAACTAGATAAATTAAATATATCTAACACCACTTGTTCTTAATATTGCACATATTTATAGATTTCACTTATTTATAGAAATTCTCCTGTACAATTGTTTCGCCGTCTTTCGAAAAATTAAATTACTTGAATTATTTGTCTAACTGATTATAAACTCTTGTACCACAGTCGACGTAACAGCACCCTTTTTTTAAAATCGCACTCTTTTCTTAAACATTTGGCTGTGTTAGTAATGCCTATAATTTCTCTTATCACAGGCAAAATTTAATTGTCTGGGTCTTGTTGTTCAATACTTTATTTATTTTATTATGCCCGTTCACAATAAATAATAACTGTAACACTTTATAACACAGACACAAAACCATTGTATAGTATTACTGTATCATATTTGTTCGCTGAATGTAAATATACCACCACAATTATCATTTGGTATCAATCATTTACATGTACTATGTACTAGTATCAAAATGTAAGTAATGCATATTTACTCCTCGACCCAACAGTCGAGTGAATACTTTGAATTTATATCACAACGTTATTTTATTAACTTTGAAAGAATTAAACAAATTGTAAAATAAGTGTTATCAATTCAACACCCATTCAATTATTATGTTATATTCCAACACAAACAAAACTAATGAGTGATAGTATAGAGACGAAGAGAGAACGAATGCCATTAAACTTGATTTTTTTTTTATATATTTTTTTAAAAGTTTTTAGAACAATATTCCCATTGTTTATCAGGTACAGCACTTGGGAGCAATCCCACTCCTGATATTGTTAGCTGAACTTTTGCCACTTCTGATCTTGTTAACCCAATTCAGATATTGTTAGGCCGGCGAATTACCTTTAGCTTAATACTGACAATTCTTAATCCAAAAAAACAGTTTCAATTCTAATTCTGCTGTATTATTCTTATGATAGGTAATTATTTGTATTGTCAAGACGTCGATTAATAAACAATGGGATTTGCATTAATGAAACTTATTTATTTAATTAAGTACTAGATATAAGAAATTATAATTGAATGAAAACAAAACAAGGTACGCCTCTCTCTCTCTCCGTACTCCCTAACGCCCCTGATTCTGCAACAATAAGAAAAGTGATCGTGAGTTTACAACTCAGTGAGACAATTGTATTGGTTGACCCGAGTAATAATTGGTCAACCCAATATCCTTCATTAATTACGGTGAAACAATTATCCTTGGTCAATTGCTTATCGATGGGTCAACCTCAACTCTCCACAACCATATAATGACTCACTATACTTGTTGACCCGAGTTCAACTCTCCACAACTATACAATGATTCACCATACTTGTTGACCCGAGTCCAACTCTCCACAACCATACAATGACTCACTATACTTGTTGACCCGAGTTCAACTCTCCACAACTATACAATGACTCACTATACTTGTTGACCCGAGTCCAACTCTCCACAACTATACAATGATTCACCATACTTGTTGACCCGAGTTCAACTCTCCACAACCATACAATGACTCAGCATATTTGTTGACCCGAGTAATAATTGGTCAACCCAACATCCTTGTTATCTTCTGAGACAATGGGACAACGATGGGTCAACCTCAACTCAACTCAACCACACAATCACTCACCTTCAATTTATCCATACGGACACTAAACAATAAAACTTTATTGAAACTATGCTAGTAATGTGTCACCGCCGGCTTCGCTTGGTGACACGCACTTAATGCGCTCCAAACGCATTTGTTCCCTTCGAAAGGGTCGAGTGTTAACTTGGCCTTGAATTTATAAACAGAAATGCGACATCCGCCCAATCTTATACGCCCGAACGAAAATATTATGATTTACCATTTTAATAAATTGGGTGAAATAACACTTGAATTTTAGAGCAGTCCACAGCGGTTTGATTTTTGCAAGAAATTATAAAATTCTCGATTTTTGGTAGTAAATAATGTCAGATTACCCATGTGTTATACATGGTTGAAATCGGATTTTTTCGCTCTTTTGAATGCCATTAAAATGCAATATTGCGGCCATAAGAAAATTAAAAGTTGACTATGAAAATTTGAGCATCTAATTGGCGCAGATTATGTTTGGCACTGTGATCAGAAAACTGACGTCGAAAAATGTAAGAACGCCAAGTTTCGTAAAATTTCCTTCAAAAGTAAAAAAGTTATATAAGGAAAAGGAAAATGCACCTTTTCAGTGTTTTGGCGATATTTCAGGAACTGTGCAAGATATCCCGGATTTCGTTTAAGAATATTGAAAGACACAAAAATGAGAAACTTTTATCCCATTTGACCAACTCTGTATGCATTTCCGTTTAATAGCTCCTAATGGTTTTTTTAGTGTTTTTCGACTTCCATAGACCCCGCTGTTAATATATTCGAAATGGTATGAGTGACAGTCAATATTAATTAATTGAAGGAAAGTATATTTGAAAGCATGAAAGGATGACATTCCTACTGGAAACCTAATAGAATTACAATCCCATGAAATTTTGAAGCGCACGATTTATTACGCTTGATGTGGATATTTAATCATCACGAAATACAAAGGCATTTATTATATTAACAATGTAGACAATTATTATTTATGCCACAGGCCTCTAAATTGGTACGCATTACACTGTGGTTGTGACCCTTGTTTGGTGGCTGAAAAAAATGATGAACATAAGTTAATTTAAAAATATTATAATTTTGCACCGACAAAAATTTTGCTGTAATGTGTATAGAACGTTTAAGAATTACTGTTAAAATAACATTTTAACATTGTACTTTTAATAACAAACTGAATTGTAATTAAAAAAGTTTACATAGCATATATTTAAATTAAGTTGAAAGTATGTGTGGATACCACACATAAGTGTAAATCATACACTTTGTTAACTTCAACCAAGTGTTTGATTTACCTTATATTTAAATTTATCATATTTATCGTATTCGTAGTAGTTGCATTCCCATAGTCCTGTATCAAGATTGAAATGTAACCATAATAGTTTGTCTGTATTTATATCGCATTAAAGCGAAAGCTTGAACTTGTGATATAATAATAAATATGGGAAGTATTCTTCTTCAGCCGACTTTTCCTATTTGAAAAACTATCTCTTTCAATGAGAAAACATTGTTCTACTACAGGCCATTATTCTGATAGTTATATAATTTATACTTGTACATTTTGCGATTATAATTAAATAGAATTAATGTAAAGTAATTCATATGATGTGTTATATTTATAATAACAATAATATGATTTGTATGGTGTTAATAAATTATTATTACGTAGTTGTATTTGTAATAATCTTGTTACATTTCGTAACCCTCACATTCCTCCTACAATTTAATTTACTGCCATTTTTCCAAGATAAACATAATAAAATACTTTGAATCGTCTTTAATTACAGCAGCAACACCAAAAACCATGCAGCAGCCTCCAGTTCGAGGCCTAGACCTTTCTAAATAATGCAGACTCTCCTAAGCGAAATTGCATGTTACATCTGCAGCAATTTCGTGCAGGTTTCATTACATCGTAGCAATAAAACACGCATAAATCATTCCATGAAGCATCGGCTTATTTGCGTGTTTCTTATTACAGTACCTACTCCAGATCATGATTCAATTACTACGATGTGAATGGAGAAAATAATGAGTGCCAGGAAGGTCACGTTCTCCGAGTATCTCGATGTTAATTATAAATAAGAAAAATATTGGAATTGGAGTGTACACATCAATTTTATTTCAAAGTCGAGCGAGGCTGCCAAGGGTATTTTTTAATAGTTGCTTGCTCCATTTCGGCATTCACTTCGCCTAAAGACAAGAAAAATTACGGCTATTATAAAAATCATCTCACGACCAAAATAATTACGCATTTAATTCGTAACAGTTGCTCCATGAAATGCTTAACATGCAGGTGAACTTTCCGTACAGTAGGATACCGTTAGAGCAAATGTTTTTGTTTTTGTTTTTTATATAAGTATAACTGATCGTCGATGCTCTCGAAATATTGCACCACACACCAACTATGTTTTTTTTTTTTATTGTTATTAATGTAGAGAAAGTGTTGAAAGCGTGTGAACTATACTGTTTCAATAAATTGATTGGGAACTTTGTAGGTGCCCATAAATATAATCCATTAATTTTGACGTAGTTGGTTAACATTTTAAGCAAATTTCACAAGAGAAGAGATTAAATTATTTAGTCTTCAGTACGATTTCATCTACTTACTTCAACACGTAGGGAAGAGTTGATATGAAAGGAACACGTATTGAAATGGAAAATTCAAATTAAGCGACAATTACAAATCTTCCCGAAACAAACGTATTTATGTTGTGTGGCTACACCAATGCACACCTATTTGCACCTAACTACAAGCTTCTGTTATTTCATACACAACGGCATTATGCTTGTGATTGTTTCGTGCTCCAAAGTAATTTTTTTCTAATTCTTTGCAAACCATTTGTGAAATGTTGTAAATTATATATTGAACCGTTTGTAATTATATATAATAAGTTGTAGATTTAGTTATCAGAGAACGAAAAGTCAGTACCGTTTAGATAAAATTAGATGCTTTGGAAGTTATGTTTTTAATTGGAGTATAATAGTTATGAAAGGGATACAGCAAACAGTTATGAAAGGGACAAGTATATCAAATACGGATTCAGACTTCATAGAAGATAAAACATCTGAGACTCTGAGGGAATTTCCTACTGAATTAGTTACACATACAACAAATATGTAAGTGTTAATTTCATTGAATTATCTTAAAAAAAATAATAGAGGACTGATTTCCAATTAGTTTTAAAAATGTGATTTTAAAGTATAGATACTTACAGCCCATTTCATAATAAACTGCTTTAAAACGCTTTAACAAAAGTGAACTTTAAGTAAAAGTAAGCTTTAAACGCTACTTAAAGTTAGATCCGTTTCAATGGCCTTCATATCAAAGTCAACTTTAAACGATAAATATGTGTTATGAAACGCATTTTGAAGATTAAACTGAGCTTTAAAATTTAAAGTCAACTTTAAAAGATAAATATGTGTTATGAAACGCATTTTGAAGATTAAACCGAGCTTAAAAATTTAAAGTCTCTTTAAATTGATTATGAAATTGGCTGTTAACAATACACGAATTTATCGTGTAACGTGTACGTATACTAGTTATTTAGTGTGTGTAATATAAAATATCTGTAGAAACCAGATGATTTTTCTTGTGACTACACACTCAAACTTTCATAAATTACTGTGTCCCTTTCAATACAGTCCAGTTATGAACTTTTCTTAAATTGAAAAATATACAACTAAGAATAAAAAAGCTTTATTATTACTTTTTCTTTCAGTAGTGAACTATTTGAAGATTTCAATTCTATTCGTAACTGTTCAAATTATTTCCTCAATTATTTACCAGACTCTTTAAAACAAAAATGTCCCTTTCATGCTACCTCTTCTCTAAGTTAGAAAGTTTCATGTAAAACTAACACATTTTTAAGAGAATATTCATTTTTATATCCACATAATATACAGGGTGTTAAAAAAATGGAAAATATTTAAGGGGGTAGTAGTATGTACCTCACTAAAAAAAGGTATTATAAACATAGGTCCTCAAAGTAAAGGTTTCGGAGATCTAACTAAATATATACACACCACTAAAGATATTATTATTATTATCTAGTTTTAGAAAATTGCCAAAATCCAAATTTCAACCGGCCAGTATCGTACATAAATGTTGTTGGTGCTTAGCATTTGACAGATTCTAACAGTTGGTTTTGAAAATTTGCCGAATTTTTATTAAAACAGCAGCAAATAATTTCATACATTTATGATTGTTACAATTATATTGAAGAGCTTATTAGGAATAGACGTAAAAAATTTACATATTTGGTTAACTGCACTTACAAATATTTATTAAAAACGTAAAAAAATCTGTTTAATTAAAAAAAAATTAGGCAGATTTTTACAAATTCAGCTGGAAATTGTACACATTTTTAGTGCCGAAACATCGTAATTAACATATTTAGCCTTGGATTTAACCAAAAGAAGATGAAAATTTGATAAATTATTACAGTTTTATCCCAAAATTTTCCAGTTTTGAGCAGTTCCAATTAAAAATTTGGCAGGTTGAACAGTTCAGTTAAAACACCCATAAACTTTCAAAAGCCTATTGAATTTGACAGTTGTAGTTTTCGCAGCTTAAAGTAAAAGGTTTACATATTTTGACAGTAACAGTTGAAAATATGACCCATTTTGATAGTTGTCAATATAAATTTAATAGGTTAGGTTAGGTTAGATTAGGTAGAGCAACTATGACGTAGAGTTTGATAAATTTCGATGGATTCGAAATTAGTAATAAATAACTAATATATTTATAAAAATAGTTTGCGATTTTTTAATAGAGTTGACCTAACGAAATTGAAAATTGGCAGTTACAATCGGACGAGCTTATTAGGACTGGAGCTTAAATTTTTACATATTTAGTTAACAGCACTTACGAATACTTATCAAAAACATAAAAAATATTCTGTTTATTTTTAAAAAATTAGACAGATTTTAACAAATTCAGTTGTAAATTGTACACAATTTTAGTGGCGAAACATCGTATTTGACATATTTAGCCTTGGATATTTCCAAGAGAAGATGAAAATTTGATAAATTATTACAGTTTAATCCCAAAATTTTCCAGTTTTGTGCAGTTCTAATTAAAAATTGGGCAGGTTTCGCCAGTTCAGTTAAAACTCTGATACAATTGCAACTGACAATTCCCATAAATCATAAATCTATAAAAATCCTATTGAATTTGACAGTTGTATTTGTAAATCGTACATATTTTCGCAGCTTAAAGTAAAAACTTTTTATATTTTGACAGTATCATTTGAAAATATGACGGATTTTGACAGTATCAGTTGAAGATAAGTACAATTTTAAGAGTTGGCAATATAAATTTAATAGGTTAGGTTAGGTTAGATTAGGTAGAGCAATTATGACGTAGAGTTTGATAAATTTCGATAGATTCGAAATAAGTAATAAATAACTAATATATTTATAAAAATAGTTTTCGATTTTTTAATGGAGTTGACCAAACGAAATGGAAAATTGGCAGTTACAATCGGACGAGTTTATTAGGACCGGAGCTAAAAAATTTACATATTAGGATAATTGCACTCACAAATTTTAAAAACATAAAAAATTCTATTTATTTAAAAAAAATAACAGATTTAAATTAATTCAGATGGAAATTATACCCATTTTTAGTGCCGAAATATCGTATTTGACATATTTAGCCTTGGATTTAACCAAAAGAAGATGAAAATTTGATAAATTATTACAGTTTTAGCCCTAAATTTTCCAGTTTTGAGCAGTTCCAATAAAAATTTGGCAGGTTAGAGCAGTTCAGTTAAAACTTTGATACAATTGCAATTGACAACTCCCATAAACTTTAAAAAGCCTATTGAATTTGACAGTTGCAGTTTTCGCAGCTTAAATAAAAAGGTTTACATACTTAACTGTAACAGTAACAGTTGAAAATATGACGGATTTGATGGTTGTCAATATAAATTTATTAGGTTAGGTTAGGTAGAGCAACTATGACGCAGAGTTTTATAAATTTCAATAGATTCGAAATAAGTAATAAATAACTAATATATTTATAAAAAGAGTTTTCGATTTTTGCATAGAGTTGACCAAACGAAATTAAAAATTGGCAGTTACAATCGGAAATTTTGCAGTTTTGTGCACTTCTAATTATAAATTGGGCAGGTTTCGGCAGTGCATTTAAAACTCTGACACAATTGCAACTGTTGACAATTCCCATAAACTTTCAAAATCCTATTGAATTTGACAGTTGTATTTATAAATCGTACAGATTTTCGCAGCTTATAGTAAACACTTTTCATATTTTCATATTTTGACAGTATCATTTGAAAATATGAAGGATTTTTAAAGTATCAGTTGAAGATAAGTAGAATTTTGACGGTTGTCGTTTAAAATTTAATAGGTTAGGCTAGGTTAAATTAGGTAGAGAAACTGTGACATAGAGTTTGATCAAATAAAAATTTGGCAAATTATTACTTAATTATTATAACTTTCATCCGATTGTTTTTTGGGTTTTGATCACTTTCAGTTAAAACCGTGGCAGGTTTCGGCAGTTGAATTAAAACCTTGACACAATTATAATTGCAGATTAGGTTAGGTTAGGTTAGGCAGAGCAACTGCGATGTAGAGTTTGATACATTTTGATGGTTTTGAAATTAATAATAATAATGTAATACATTAATAAAAATAGTTTTCGATATTTTAAACAGAGCTAATCAAATGAAAATGAATATTGTAGAGATTTTGGCAGTTACATTCGCAAATTTTTCAGTTTTGTGAAGTTGAAATTAAAAATTTCAATTAAAACTGACACAATTGTAATTGACAATTCCCATAAACTTTGAAAAGGGTATTGAATTTGACAGTTGTAGTTTTCGCAGCTTAAAGTAAAAGGTTTTCATATTTTGATAGTAACAGTTGAAAATATGACGGATTTTGATAGTTTTCAATATAAATTTAATAGGTTATGTTAGGTGAGCTAGAGCAACTGTGATGTAGAGTTTGATAAATTTCGATAGTTTTTAAATAAATAATAATAATGTAATACATTAATAAAAATAGTTTTCGATATTTTTAACAGAGCTAACCAAATGAAATTGAATAATGCAGAGATTTTGGCAGTTAGAATCGCAAATTTTGCAGTTTTGTGAAGTTGAAATTAAAAATTTCAGTTAAAACTTTGACACAATTATAATTGACAATTCCCATACATTTTAAAAAGTCTATTGAATTTGACAGTTGTAGTTTTCGCAGCTTAAAGTAAAAGGTTTACATATTTTGATAGTAACAGTTGAAAATATTACGGATTTTGATAGTTTTCAATATAAATTTAATAGGTTATGTTAGGTGAGCTAGAGCAACTATGACGTAGAGTTTGATAAATATCTATAGATTCGAAATTAGTAATAAATAATTAATATATTTATTAAGACAGTTTTCGATTTTTTAATAGAGTTGACCAAACGAAATTGAAAATTTCCAGTTATAATAGGAAATTTTGCAGTTTGGTCATCTAATAAACATTGGACAGGTTTCGGCAGTTCAGTAAAAACTTTGATATATTGCAGCTGACAACTCTCATAAACTTTCAAAATCCTACTGAATTTGACACTTGAATTTGTAAATCGTTGAGATTTTCGCAGCTTAAAGTAATTTTTTTTCATATTTGGACAGTAGCATTTGAAAATGACGGATTTTGATTGTATATATATTATATTTATCATCACACCTTCTACCAATTAGTTTAGGTGTAAGGTATGAATTAGTCAATACTGAAAATTCTGAAAATTTATTTATTGCATATTAATTATCAGATATCTGTTCAGTATTCCTGAAGCTAATTCTCATGAAAATTTGACAAAGTTTCAGTATTAAATAAGTGAGAAAATTAACACAATAACTTTAATAACTTTATGCAATGACAAGTATGAATTAGTCAATACTGAAATTTCTGAAAATGTATTTATTGCATATTTATTTATTGCATATTAATTATCAGATATCTGTTCAGTATTCATGAAGCTAATTCTCATGAAAAGTTGAGAAAGTTTCAGTATTAAATAAGTGAGAAAATCAACGCTATAACTTTAATAACTTTATACAATATCAAGTACGATTTAGTCAATACTGAATTTTGTGAAAAATAATTTAATGCATATTAATTATCAGATATCGTTCAGTATTCCTGAAGTTAATTCTCATGAAAGTTTGACAAAGTTTCAGTATTAAATAAGTGAGAAAATCAACACTATAACATTTTGCAATGGCAAGTATGAATTAGTTAACAAATATCTGTTCAGTATTCCTGAAGTTTTTCTCATTAAAATTTGACAAAGTTTCAGTATTAAATAAGTGAGGAAATCAACACTATAAGTTTTATAAAATTATGCAATGACAAGTATGAATTAGTCAACACTGAAATTTCTGAAAACTTATTTATTGCATATTTATTTATTGCATATTAATTATCAGACATGTGTTCAGTATTCATGAAGCGAATTCTCATGAAAAGTTGACAAAGTTTCAGTATTAAATAAGTGAGAAAATCAACACTAGAACTTTATGCAATGATGGAATAGTGTGTAGGTGGATTTTGTGATACTACTAGTTGAAAATAAGTGGAATTTCGACAGTTGTTGTAAATTTAATAAGTTAGGCTAGATTCGATTAGGTGGAGAAATTGTGACATAGAGCTTGGTAAAATGAAAATTTGACAAATTATTAGACTTTCATAAGATTATTGTTTTAGTTTTGAACACTTCCAATTTAAACTGTGGCAGGTTTCGGCAGTTTAATTAAAACTTCGAGACAATTGTAATTGCAGATCAGGTTAGGTTAGGTTAGGTTAGGCAGAGCAACTGTGATGTAGCGTTTAATAAATTTCGATAGTTTTGAAATTAATAATAATAATGTAATACATTAATAAAAATAGTTTTAGATATATTTAACAAAGCTAACCAAATGAAATTGAATATTGTATTGATTTTGGCAGTTACAATCGAATATTTTGCAGTGTTGTGCAGTTGAAATAAAAAATGTGGCAGATTTCTGCAGTTCAATTAAAACTTTGACATAAATGAAACTGGCAAATTTGACCCACCAACTTTCAATTGTGTGTTGATTTTCACAGTACGAATTTTTGTTGTCAATTTCCGCCTTGTTTAAAAAATACCTGTATTTTTCTTGTATTTTGACAAATATCTATTTCGTCGGCTCACAAGTGAAATACACTAAGTTAATTTTTGGCTGTTTTTAGTTAAGCTTTATTTTGATGGTTTACAAAGTTGTAACAAATCTCAGGCTCAGTAGGAGTATAGTAAAGGGTCCTTTAGCCGAACTTCCTAACTCTTAACTCATTAAATGACTGAGTAGGAAAGGTAACAGCAGAATATGAAACTTTAATTGCAGTTTCTCACATTTTACAGTTTTTGACTTAAGTGATTTCACTTGTACGCCGACGATTTGTTGTGTAATTGTAATTTCAATTGTAATTGTTATTGTTATTGAAATTTTATTTGTGTTTGATCATCAGTTTACAAAAATGAACAATATGTTGTGAAAACAGTATCTGGTCAGTATGTGAAAAAAAAAACAATTTTCAAAGCGTAAAATGTATAACGTGAAATTTTGCTTATATTCTAACTCTTTCTAAAACACACTCATTGGCTCGGATTTGTTGGCACTTTTGACTAATTTTTAGATGCATCTCCTTGAGGCATGACATGCTCCTCGGGCTATACATGAATTGCATGTCGGCTAATTATGCATTAGAGAAAACAGTCATAGCAATAAAAACTTGTGCACTAACAACAACTGTCAAATTGTGAATGTTTATTTCCTCGGGCTATACATGAATTGCATGTCGGCTAATTATGCATTAGAGAAAACAGTCATAGCAATAAAAACTTGTGCACTAACAACAACTGTCAAATTGTGAATGTTTATTTCACAAAACATCAGCCTACTATGACAAGAAAATGCAAGTTTTAGCAAAATAAAAAAAAGGAGGTATAAGAATAATCTTCCATATCACCGAAACTTTGAAAACCCATGTTTATCAAGACTTTTTTTATTGTGGTTCATACTACTACCCCCTTAAATATTTTACATTCTTTTTTTAATACCCTGTATACTAGCGATTCAGATTCTGTATTATGAGTATACATTGTGTGGTTCAAATAATGTTTCTTTATACAGACGATTCCGCTTAATTGGGACACCTAAGGAGTAAGATATTTGGCCCAATAAAGCGCCTGCCCCACTTAATCGAACGTCACATAAAATTAAACAATGATTTTTTTTCTATATTTAAAAAAAATCTTAAATAAAAATACATATGCGTACATTATAAGCAAATAATATAAACTCTGCAAAAAAACGATAATATATTCTAAAGTAAAATAAGTACCTACATCCAATTTATGTGTTCAAAAAATCATCCAGTGTAATTTGTCTTTGGTTTTAGTATTTTTGCACCTCTACAAAATCACCACATTTATTTAGTGGAGATGTAATCCTCCTTTCATTGCCTTCCTGCATAAAATGTCGCCGTAACCCGGCTATAATTTTTTTGATCTGGTGAGTCACGGACTTGGGTGGATCATCATCACCATCATCATCTTCTGCATCTAACGTATAATTTTTCGATTGAATGATTTGAACAATTGCATCGTCGCTGTCTTCATTTTTATCGTAACATGGTAAAATGTTATCTATTATTCTATGAAGTACTGTGATGCTACTTATATGAGATCACATCATAATAATATGATATGAATATTGTTCCAATTAAACAAAATAATTTAGTGTCAGTTCCTTGGTTTGGTTTTCGTTCCTTGAGATTTGGTCCAAATAGGCGGCAGGCCGGATAAACCAGCTGCCCAATTAAGCAGCTGGTTTATCAACCCACATACCTACTCACATTGTGCTCATACACATACGTGGGCGAATACGTGCAGCTTGTGCTCAGTTCTGTACTTTTCTTTGGATGCTTATGACGATAAATACAAGTATCTGGTGTTAGCAAAACGTTAGAAGCACTAAAAATTACATGAGGAGCAGATTTCCAAAATGCATGTTGTCGAAAACTTCGAGATTTGAGTTAAAGATGGAATTCTGTTTTAAAAAGTAAGGCGCATCTGATGAGATTACTTTCGACATTTCAAACGCATTTAGTCCTATGCAAAATCTTCGGCCAAACTTGGTTGAACTTTAAAAGTGAATTTTGTCCACTAGTCACAGACTTTCAAAACGCATTTTGAGCATTACATGCGTTTTGAATTTACTTGGGCGAAAGTCATTCTCGTGTTGATGCTGTTTATGAGTTGCTGATGTGTTTTGATTGAAAAAATAAATAAATAAACAATGGAATGTGAACATGTAGTAGGTGATAGAGATCGCGGAACTCGTAAGAGAAAAAAGAACGATCAAGTCAACTTTTTCGAGGTTGTTTCAAACTTTTTTTTCAATTACCTTAGGTGTTCCGATTTTGATTCAAATTTTGATAATTTCACATACCCTTGCAATTATGAATCTGCAATAGCATTTCGTTGCAAGAATTGCGTATTTGTCGAGGGAAAGTACACAAATAAGCAAGATAAAATGAAACAAGATACCACAATATCCCATCTTCTTCAAGTATATACACCCAAAAGAAAAAAGAGCAGGAATCTTCGGAATGAAAAACATCATAGCATGAGTGTTAAATATAAAATATGGACCAGCTCCGCAAAGAAAGATGTTGGTCAGAAGATGTTCTTATCGGTCTTTGGAGTGAGTCAGCGCCGAGTTCAAATTATTGTCGCCAAGAAAATGAAATCTGGTGTCGGTATTTTGGAAAACCGCGGTGTTGACCATCGCTCATATAAAACTACCTCAAAAAAACTGAAAGTGATAGAATTTATCCGAAAAGTAAAGGGGACAGAAAGCCAATGGACGAGCAAAATCGCGAAGAATTTATATACGAGCTGAGTTGAATATTTGAATATTTCCAAACTTGCAAAAGCTTGTAACAATTCTGTAGGACCAAGCTACCGAGTAAACTACAAAATTTTCAGTCGCATATTTAATTCTCAATTTTACATAGGATTTTGCTCTACAGCCTCCGATATTTGTAGCTTTTGTGTGCGTCATCAAAGACAAATTCACTTCAAAATCCACAAGAAAAATGAACTTAATGATCAATTTAAGAGTACACAAATTAAGGAGCAAACAATTTTACAAAATGATGAAAGAAGAAACAGACGAGTCTCTTTAATTTTGTTTTGATGTGCAGCAAGTACAGGTCTTGGCCAAAGTTCCAATAGGAGATGCGTTTTATGCACAACAAGTTTCTTTATATTCATTCTAGCTAGAGACTCAAACCGGTCGTGGATCCATTGAAGTAGGCTCTGCACTGTTTGATTTTCTTTCAAAAATGGGATTCCAGAACTACGAGAAAGAACTGCGATTATACTCAGACGGATGCGGTGGTCAAAATATAAATAGCCATATTGTTCACATGTTCATGATCTGGCTTCAAAGGCATTTCAAAGGCACTTACATTACAGTCCATAGAAAAATGTTTCCCAGTACGTGGAAATTCTTACTTACCTGCCGACCGCGTATTTGGCAGGCCAGAAAAACTGATAAAATCATTATGCCGAATTCGAAGAAGTACGTAAATTAGGAGTGGAGTGGAAAACTATTTACAATTTTAAAGAAGCTTTGAGATCTTTGAAAAAAGTTGTTGGAATCAGCGAAGCCAAGAGAATTCTTATTAAAAGAACGGAAAATGGGAGTGTAAAAATGAAAACTGTGCAGTATTATAGAAATGACGATGAATCAAGGAAATACGAAACTTTCTTGAAGAAAGGAAAGCAAATAGAATCTTTCATTCTGCCAGAAGAACCACTGGTCAGATGATGATAAAATCATTATGCCGAATTCGAAGAAGTACATAAATTAGGAGTGAAATGGAAAACTATTTACAATTTTAAATAAGCTTTGACATCTTTGAAAAAAGTTGTTGGAATCAGCGAAGCCAAGAGAATTCTTATTAAAAGAACGAAAAATGGGAGTGTAAAAATGAAAACTGTGCAGTATTATAGAAATGACAATTTCTTGAAGAAAGCAAAGCTAATAGAATCTTTCATTCTGCCAGAAGAACCACTGGTCCGGGAAATAAAGAGTCTAACTAAGTTACTAATTGAATTGGCAACTAAAAATTGGAGGAACGATCCAGAATCCAGGCATGGCTGGCTACAATCCTTCCTGAAAATGTTGATGATCTTTCTGATAAAGAAGGCAAAAATGTTGAAGATGAAGATGATTTGGATGAACTGGAGTTGTGTTAATGTCAAGAAGATGACGGTGAGATGAAAGTATAAGTTCTAAATTTTGAATTAAAATTTGTTTCAATTTAGTTTTTTGTTTTAATGTTTATTTTATTAAAATTAAATACTTTCTGAAAATTTTCTTGTCTATTACTATCAAACAGCATTAGGTCCCTGGCCTTTCCAAACAAAACGAGTTTTGTCCATATGAGGCAATCAAAAAGCCTTTACGCTCTATCTTTTCGTTAATTCTGAAATGATTAAACAAAACATATTTTTGAGGTCAAGTCAATACTGGAGGAATTATTTTTTTACAATTTATTGATATCTAGCATTTTAGCAAAATATATCAATTTCTTTTCAATACGTTTCCCTTATTTCCTGAAAATGATGCAAAATGTACTAAACTCATTTTGGAAGTCTGCTCCTCACATATTCTCTTATTTCATGCCCACAGTACCAACTGCAAGATTGGTTGTATACAATATTATTGGTTTGAATTTTCAGTTCTACTTGAGTTTTTATAGAATCGGTTTGATTATCTTTAGTAAGTTAGTCTCGCGTTTAGAGCAGAGGTCTCCAAACAACAGGGGTTGTATTGTGACTTCATAATACAACAAAGGTTCAATTATGACTCTATAATACAATAGGGTCGCATTATGACTTCATTTCTTGCATTATCAACCCATAACAGGGATTGTGTTATAGCTTCAAAATAGAAAATGGTAGAACCTCTTCAATTAGACTATATGTAGTGGAACTATGTTTATGCATTCTCAGGTGTAGGGAAATAAAACCATTTTGTTGTAATGAACTACTTTGGCTTCGAAGCCGAACAAGTCACCAGCATTCAAATCGATTTAATTAAAAATTACATTTTAGTTATGGTTTATTACTTACAGTCAAAATATGTTAAAATCTGAAGATGTTGTGATACATCGTGTGTTGCCAGAGTACATGTGTGGATTGTGTGAAATGTAATCAGTATGAGTTTAATGGTGTGCTGAAATTTGTCGACATGGGTTTGGCGTTATTTTCTTATGACTTCATATATTTATTTAGTAAGTAAAATTGTGACAGCAGTTTGACGTTTATTTAGTAAAAAAATGAAGTTAAGTTAATGGGTGGCAGAGGTAGAGACACTATTTTTCATTCTTTAAATGACAGACACAAATATTTTTATGAAAATATTTTTTACACAGAACACAATATTTTTTTTATACATCCAGCCATTTTTAATTCATCATCCAATCCATTATTTATGTACGTTGCCATTGGTATCCTTCATTCATACCAGGCAAGCTCATTTACATGTGTACATTTAGTTGCTAATAATTGGTTTCTTATTGACAAAAATTTGATAATAATTCAGAATTGGTTAAAAAAGAAAGTCATAGATTCAACGATGTATTTGACTCGCACATAATGGTTATAATTCATCCTCGTGAATTATAGCCTACATTATGTGCTCGGTAAATAATATACTATTTTTCAATTCTGACGTTTTAAATTGATATTATATACATCTTAGCAAACGTCATAAATAAATTCGAAGTTTCACGGCCTCGAAACAGGACGTAAAGTAAGCGCTTTAAGTCCGCTTTGTAAAACAGGGCTTTACAATTTTCACGCCCTCAAAACAAGGTGAAATTCAAAAGATGTTGAAAAATCATTGAAATCCGGAAATAGGTGTTCAATATTTGTTAGTATATTAAAGTATAAGTGGATATCAAGGCCTTTCAAGCACGAACGTTTTTCAAAAAACCGACCCGTCGCTCCCCGCGCAGCGGGGAGCGGGGAGGTTTTTTGAATAGAGTGAGTGCTTGAAAGGCCAGATATCCACGCATACTTTACGCTATTTTTTATCATTGATGCCGTAAATTGGCCTAAACATTTGTAATTATAATTTCTATCTGATGTGCCGTCGATTTTGCGTACAGTTTTAGTATCGTTGCTAAGATACTGAATAAATAACTAGCTAACATGGCGGCTGATACCGCCATGTTATGGCGGTATCCATGGATACTTGTTTTGTATCCATGGAAACCTCTACAGGAAACGCGCGTTTTTGAAAGCCTGTTTTATGCACGCTACACGATGTTTTAAACAAGCAATATGATGCATCAATGATAAAAAATATTTTTGTTCTCATCGATAACTTCAAAAACACTACAGATATTTAAAAAAAAAATATTTTAATATAAGTTAGAGACAATCCACAACTGCACACTTTATGTAGAAAAACGGAAGTAGGTGTTCAATATTTATAATATTTTTGTTCTCATAAATAACTTCAAAAACACTCCAGATATTTAAAAAAAAAACTATTTTAATATAAGTTAGAGACAATCCACAACTGCACACCTTATGTAGAAAATTTCATGGCCATTTTATGCTTTGCCAACAAAACTATGTTGAAATAAAATTTTAATAATTTTATTCATTAATGTATAAATCAGATTTTTCTTAGGCAACATTTTCTATCGAATTGTAAAATTTGTAAATCATTAAAAAAAACTAGTATTTTACATTTAAAGCTGGCTAAGAGCGTTTTTACTGACGATACAAGGAAATGACAGACGAGCCGTAGGCGAGTCTGTCACTTTGTAGAGTTCTAGAGCCTTGTAGATCATCACTTTTACAAGCACGGTGCATGTAATGGTTACCTTACCAGGTAAGTGTGCAGGCTAATTAGAATAACATTTACGGGTGTGAAACAAATACAACCTCATTGCTCATTATTTTGCAAGACCAATTTTATTCTTCAATGCGCCGTATTTTTAAAATGCAATTTTTTTAAATAATTTGCCGGCAATTTTCACAGTCGTTTCAGTATCATAATATCAGCCTAGAGTACGCAACATTTTATGTTTCAAAGATGGTACGCACTGACGAACTTCGCTTCATATGTCATGATTTGACCAGTGCAAGGGGGTTATTTATGAACAAGTGTTTTGCTGATAAATGGAAACGATCCAATGAGAGATGTAATAAAAATATTAGTGATGTTATGTATAATGTGCAACGGATGACCTTCTGACACAATGACAATAGGGCCACTGTAGCCACTAGCAGCATTGTATCAATGTGGATAGGCGCTACAATAAGTGTATAAATTAAATGCAAGTTATATGTATTGGATTGATGAAGCTAATACATGACTAAACTCTATGTTAATATACAGGGTGAGTCACGAGGAATGAACCAAACTCCAAGAGTGTATTGTACACGTTGTAATAGGCCCAAATATACGCCCAGTATAATATGTTGTTACGCAATAAAGTGACTCATATTTTAAAAATCATGAATACAACCAAAATATTAAATTAATTCATTTAGAAATAATCCCAGGGTGAAATGGGATAAATAGCCATCGCAAGTCGCGCCAGAGCGTCGCCAAATATCTCAAGAGCCGAGGCCTGCATATGCACGGTTCTGGAAGATTCCATGTCATGGTGTCACATAAACAATTTGGATATCAGCGCCCCTTAGAAACGAGCAAGCGCCAGGCACGTAAAAATCACTTCGAATGGCAACTCTTTAAGTTAAGTGTAAAACTCTGCGCTAAAAACGCATTAATACCACACGCACACTCAAGATTAATAATCACCATGATAACTAAGGGATGGGGGCGAATATTTAGCGGTAGATATGTGAGGGGAGTGGAGATTTGAAGCCGAAAAAACCTATTTAAGCATAAGCCACACACGAGCGAGATCAGTAAGACAGTTGCGTCGGCCACGGGCAACGCACACGACATTCGCGGTTCTGAGTATATAAATTCACGTCGGTTTATAATTAAATTAACAATAACGTTGTAAAAAACGCATAGTAGCATAACAATTTGAATAAATCGAAAAACGTACAATTCTAGGTACAGAGTAATTTAATTTTTTTATTATTAACGATAATATAAAGTTGTTAAACCAGTCTCATTATAAATTCACGGGAGTGCTTATTCCTTTCAATCATCCCTAAGTTACCTATAAAAGCCAAACACCGATTACCTATTCCTATCAGTAAACAAAGGCGGCTCGAACGCTATTCGTGTTTACGAATCACTAGAGGAAGCAATAACAGGTGGAATTGACGCCCACCCGCGCACTTCGTTCACACACCTGTTATTGTGAAATCAAATTCTTGCACTAGATTCAAATTGACGGAAGATAGTGTATTTAACCAACCACAACTTACCGAGAAAAGCAAAACACCGATTACCTATTGCTGTCAGTAAACAAAGGCGGCCCGAACGCTATTCGTGTTTACGAATCACCAGAGGAAGCAATAACAGGTGTAATTGACGCCCACCCGCGCACTTCGTTCACACACCTGTTATTGTGAAATCAAACTCCCGCACTAGATCCATATTGACGGAAAATAGTGTATTTAACCAACCACAAGTTACCTAGACAAGCCAAACACCGATTATCTATTCCTGTCAGTAAACAAAGGCGGCTCGAACGCTATTCGTGTTTACGAAACACTAGAGGAAGCAATAACAGGTGTAATTGACGCCCACCCGCGCACTTCGTTCACACACCTGTTATTGTGGAATCACCTCCTCCACTAGAATCAAATCGTTGTCAGCATCATAAGATTTAAACATATAAACTCATTATACATCGCGCCCGCGATCGCAAATTAACGTGGCTGTATACACCATAACTATAACAACTAATCAAGACATTCAGTATTCCCCTCCGACATACATCATCATATTCAAATCAAAATAATTCATAAAAATTATGGCTTCTTTATTTTAAATCATCAATGAACATATAACGTGCATATTGTTGGGCAGAGTGATTTATAATTGTATAAATAAATAAGTTGGATTAAAAATCTTAATAATTTAAAATCATAATGTGTACAAATAATAGTTTATTGATTTCAAGTCATAAAACAAGTACATGACGTACCTGTTATTGGGCAGAGTAATTTAGAATCGAACAGATAAAATAGGCTGGATTAAATCTCAATAATTTGAAGACATAATGACAATTTATGGTTAAATATCGTAAACAAGAAATAAGTGGAATTATTAAAACCCCGTATAAACAGAGAAAATGATAAACGAGAGAATGAAGCTTGGTATAATCACAAAAGAAGTTATTAATAACCTCCAATGTTCCTAATAATAATATATTATAACATTACGTAAACATTTTCGATTGAGGTAGCAGAACTGTTATTTGACACAACTTGTAACATGTCTGACGGTGATGACTACTTGTGACATTGGTGCTTGCTGTGGTCGTGGGTAGAATTACTAATTTACCTCAATCAACGTAAACAATGGGGCTCCAATAATTACATTATTGTGTGGACACCGACGCAACCATGAAATTCGGGAAGATCGCGAGATACCTTTAGTAATCATTCATGAATTATTGGGGATATTTCAACATCTTTAAATAGTTCTATTTTTGATCATATCACTTTCCCGTAGTTAAATGGAGTTAAAGAGCATGGTAATAAATGGTCTAAGAGAAGCACGTGCATGTATAACAAACTCTCGTAAATAAACTTCGTAGTAATACCCATTTTCAAATTATCAATTGAATAAATAAGAGAATTTACAAATTCATTAAAAGGTCAACGAAATCTAGAAAATAAATCAATTCATGTCATAATCGTCAACCTGTGTTTTATTTCCCTGTACGTTATAATTATATAAATTAATTTACATCATCATCAACCTGTGTTTTATTTCCCTGTGTCTTACAATTTCAGCGTGTCTATTATTAGTTAAACAAAACAAATCCTTAAATTGGTGTTTTCTTGTATTAATCCATTATTAGTGTACGTTAATTAACACATTACCAATAGCAAAGTACCTTGAGAGTAATCACGGTAGTTAAATTAAACGTCACGACGTGTAAGTACTAAATACGATCACAAATTACGAGCCAAAAATAATTAAAACATTATATAATAAATCACGAGCCAAAATAATCAAGAAATTATATAATAATTTCACGATAAAAACGACAAATAAATATAATAAAATAATATCGGAGCGTTACAACGTGAACATAATTTAAAAAAAATTGTTATCCGTTTTTCATTTGTTATCAAGTAAAAGTTTCAAATCTTGAATATACAAATATGGTGTTTGTCTATGGTTTTTGTAATGGATGTGCTACAGCTGCTGTTGAAGGATAATGCCAATGGTTTCCACATCAGAAAACTCCAGATAAAAACGTATTTATCTGAGTTTTCAACAAACTGCTCAAAACTATAACTTGAAAACAAATGAAAATCGGATAACAACATTTCAGTTCTTTAAATTTATTTTCACGTGTACAATACACACCTGGAGTTTGGTACGTTCCTCCCGACTCACCCTGTATAAATAAAACACAATTGGTGTGAGTTTCACAAAATATGTTATGTTGTACCACTACATTAAATATTTTGTGAAACTCACACCAATTGAGTTTTATTTATATATTAACTTATATGTGAAAATGTCAAACTTCAAATTAAACAAATGAGAAATGACCAATTGAAATTAAAGAACTATTAAAACTATACATTATTTATAGAAAATACATACTTATTACATATAAAAAAAGGGCGTAAATTATAAAAAATAGTATAAAAAACATGCGAATAAGTCAATTATATCACTCAAAAAAATTTGCCGACTCATGTTTTAAATTTGGACTCGTGCTATAAACAATGAATTATTTCACTTATTGTTTAATATACTATTATACTTCTGCATGAAAAATGCAAATATTATATTTTGAACCACAAAATTAAAATATTTATATTTTTGCATATAACTATAAATAAACAAATAACCTATAAATTGATTACTTTATGTGGTAATCAATCGGGCTTATCGATGGCGCTGGCGTAGTGCACAAAATTGTTGTAAGTACACTTTCGGATGCAATTGTGCCAAATGCATAAAAATGTTTCAATTGATAAGCAAATAAAATAAATTCAATTATTTTTGTTAAAAACATAATTTGTTTCCAGTAATACAAAATTTCATTGTATCATAATTTTTAGTACCATGCAAACATGTTTAATTTTAGCACTGGCCACATTTGTGCACTACACCATGTATATAATAATATGTATAATATTTAATTCACATTACTTCAATTCGCGTTTTGTTTATATGCATCCCAATTATCTCATTGTATGGTCTCGCGTGATTACACATTAAAATACATGCGATTAATTCCACCCACTGTACCATCTCTATCCGGAGTCTTTGTCATTTTGGGTCAAGTTTCATAATACGAGCAACAAAAAATAATTGCGCCTAACTAAAGATATCCTTCATCTGACTCACAACTGCATTATCTTACCCAGGCGTGCATTCAGTGATGTCATGGATTTGAAGATTTCACTTTTACGAGCAACATATTACATTATATTACAATTGTACAATTATATTACAAATTGCACCCTGACATTATAAGTAATAAAAATGGAGAAAGAAGCAACAAACAATATAATATATTTTTGCGCAACTACAAATCAATTGTATTACAAGTCGCAAGAGCTTCAATTAATATATGTATAATTGTATTATTGAAATGGTGTATACTGCGTGGGTGGACACAGCGGCTGATTTAGGGGGGGTGGGGGCTATGAGGGCTATAGCCCAGAGCGGCAAATTTTTTGAAAAATACGAAAGGCACAAGTCACAATAAAAATAAATATACAAATAAATAAATAAATGACGAACGAAAAAAGGCAAATACAAGAAGTGAATTATCTAACTACCTCCTTCAACTTCAAAGATTAGAAACGACTTTTTTGTCAATTTTATGCTGAGATATGTAATCTCGATTTTACGTATAAGGTAATAAGCTACAATAGTCTGAGATCGATCTATCAACCGTATCACTATACAATGTATAAGAACAACATTTTACATTTATGAAAATTAAGCACCAATGAAAGGGAAAGTAACTTAGTATGAAGATGAAACGAAGAGAAAAAAAACGAAAAATGCAGTCAGATGAAACCAGAGCAGGAGATGTAAAATTGATTGGTAGAGAAAATTTCAGAATCAAGAGTACTAAAATTCTTTATAATTCTTCACTTTGTCATTGTGTGCAAAGCAGTAGGTACCCTTAGAATATTTAACTTTTTCGGAAATTTTCACTTGAAATTCTATGTACATTTTATCTAGTATTTAGTCGTAAATATTAGTTCGAAATTTGTCTTTGTCAATTGAACAAGTATCATCATACTACAAGAATGATTATAATGTTTTTAGACGTTGTCGCTTTCTTGATGGTGTTTTATCACTTTCATTTAACTACAGTTCGAACAAAAAATTATAACTGTGATATTTCTCATATTAAGATTCATTCATTCTATAATTGTAGCAATAAGATTAAGGACGTACAATTATTACTAAAACTATAAAATTTATTAATGGTTATATGATTTATCAAAGTGTTGTTCATTTTCCCCCAGAGTTTCAAAAGTTACAATTAAAGTTTTAATACTAAGAGAAGCTGTAGATGAATCAAACTTTTCACTCTGAAGCAATTGATAAACTCCTGAAGCGACTTCAGGAATTTGTTCAAATATAAGAACAAACACAAAATGGTACATTTTTAATGAGCAACGCGTCTAGCCATTTTGCTGTTGCATCAGATATTCTTTAAAATATGTTGTTAACATTGTTGAATATGTTAATTGAACTGCCTTAATGGCACAAATATGATATACCATAATTCTAAATGTTCTTGTTCGTCTTTAATACACTAGTCCTGTTCAATTAATGTTTGATGTCCTGTTAATTTTGCCGTTATGTTCGTTTATTTCGTTTTTCTCGTTTAATAATTGTTCAAAGTATTCCTTCCATCGCGCTAATGTTTCTTCGTTTCCCTCTATTATTAGTCCATTTTTGTCCTTACAACACTGAATCTTGCGTTGGGGCCTTCTCTTGTATCTTTTTATTCCTTGGAACATGTTTCTTATTTGCTTGTTTTTGTGGTTCTCTTCAATCTCTACTACCAATATTTCATAGTGCTTCCTCTTTTCTCTCTCATTACCTTCTTTGTCTTTCTTCTTTGATCTTCATATTTGGTTTTTGCTTCTGTTGTTTTCTCTTTTATCATTTAGAATTGTAAGGTGTCTCTTTTATTTAGCTGTTCCTTGCACTGACTATCCCACTACGATATTCTTCTTGTTTCTATCTCTTTATTTTTTTTTCGGCTTCTTCTAAGGTTGTTTTTATCTTCTTTCAAATGTCTTCAATTGGTCTGTTTATCCCCCGTTGCTGCCTTCTCTTTTGTCTTTTTATTCCTTGGAACATGTTTCTTATTTGCTTGTTTTTGTGGTTCTCTTCAATCTCTACTACCAATATTTCATAGTGCTTCCTCTTTTTCTCTCGTATTACCTATTTTTATCTTTCTTCTTTGTTCTTCATATTTGGTTTTTGCTTCTGTTGTTTTCTCTTTTATCATTTAGAGTTGGAAGGTGTCTCTTTTATTTAGCTCTTCCTAGCACTAACTATCCCACTACGGTTTTCTTCTTGTTTCTGTCTCTTTATTTTTTTCGGCTTTTTCTAAGGTTGTTTTTATCTTCTTTCAAATGTCTTCAATTGATCCGTTGATCCCCTGTTGGTGCCTTCTCTTTTGTCTTTTTATTCCTTGGAACATGTTTCTTATTTGTTAGTTTTTGTGGTTCTCTTCAATCTTTACTACCAATATTTCATAGTGCTTCCTCTTTTTCTCTCGTATTACCTTTTTTTGTCTTTCTTCTTTATTCTTCATATTTGGTTTTTGCTTCTTTTATTTTCTCTTTTATCATTTAGAGTTGGAAGGTGTCTCTTTTATTTAGCTCTTCCTTGCACTAACTATCCCACTACGGTTTTCTTCTTGTTTCTGTCTCTTTATTTTTTTTCGGCTTTTTCTAAGGTTGTTTTTATCTTCTTTCAAATGTCTTTAATTGGTCCGTTTATCCCCGTTGGTGCCTTCTCTTTTGTCTTTTTATTCCTTGGAACATGTTTCTTATTTGCTTGTTTTTGTGGTTCTCTTCAATCTCTACTACCAATATTTCATAGTGCTTCCTCTTTTCTCTCTCATTACCTTCTTTATCTTTCTTCTTTGATCTTCATATTTGGTTTTTGTTTCTGTTGTTTTCTCTTTTATCATTTAGAATTGTAAGGTGTCTCTTTTATTTAGCTGTTCCTTGCACTGACTATCCCACTACGATATTCTTCTTGTTTCTATCTCTTTATTTTTTTTTCGGCTTCTTCTAAGGTTGTTTTTATCTTCTTTCAAATGTCTTCAATTGGTCTGTTTATCCCCCGTTGCTGCCTTCTCTTTTGTCTTTTTATTCCTTGGAACATGTTTCTTATTTGCTTGTTTTTGTGGTTCTCTTCAATCTCTACTACCAATATTTCATAGTGCTTCCTCTTTTTCTCTCGTATTACCTATTTTTATCTTTCTTCTTTGTTCTTCATATTTGGTTTTTGCTTCTGTTGTTTTCTCTTTTATCATTTAGAGTTGGAAGGTGTCTCTTTTATTTAGCTCTTCCTAGCACTAACTATCCCACTACGGTTTTCTTCTTGTTTCTGTTTCTTTATTTTTTTTCGGCTTTTTCTAAGGTTGTTTTTATCTTCTTTCAAATGTCTTTAATTGGTCCGTTTATCCCCGTTGGTGCCTTCTCTTTTGTCTTTTTATTCCTTGGAACATGTTTCTTATTTGCTAGTTTTTGTGGTTCTCTTCAATCTCTACTACCAATATTTCATAGTGCTTCCTCTTTTTCTCTCTCATTACCTTCTTTATCTTTCTTCTTTGTTCTTCATATTAGGTTTTTGCTTCTGTTGTTTTCTCTTTTATCATTTAGAGTCGCAAGGTGTCTCTTTTAATTAGCTCTTCCTTGCACTGACTATCCCACTACGGTTTCTTCTTGTTTCTGTCTCTTTATTTTTTTTCGGCTTCTTCTAAGGTTGTTTTAATCTTCTTTCAAATGTCTTGAATTGGTCCATTTATCCCCCGTTGGTGCCTTCTCTTTTGTCTTTTTATTCCTTGGAACATGTTTCTTAATTGGTTGTTTTTGTGGTTGAATTGAAGAAAACTCTTCAATCCCTACTACCAATATTTCATAGTGCTTTATTGTTTTTTTTTCGCTTGTTCTAAGGTTGTTTTTATCTTCTTGCAAATGTTTTCAATTGGTACGTTTATCCCCTCGTCGGTTAGGTTTCTAGCAATGTCCTCCTCGTACTTCGATTGCTCTTCCCTCATTTAGGCGAAGGTCTTGTTGTTCCCTGTATTTTACTTGCTTGATTTCTATGCCATTGTATTATTTGCTTTATTTGCTCAGAAAATAATCTGAGTCTGCTTTGCTCATCTGTACATTCATATGTTCTCTATACTTTCCTCTTCGTATTTTTCAATAAGTACGTGGTCAATCTTATTTATAATTCCCGCATTCGGTGATTGACAAGTTACTTTGTAATTATCTCTCTTTTGGAAGCATGCACTTTTAATTATCATGTTTTTTTTCCACTGCTAAATCAGTTATAAAAAGTCGATTTTCGTTGGTTTTGCTATGTTTGCTGAATTTTCCTATAGTAGGTCTGAAAACGATCTGCATCTTTGCATTTGCATCTCCAAATATCATTTTTTAAGTCATACCTAGGGATTTTTTCGTATGTTCTGTCAAGTTCGTCATAATAATTTTTATTTATTTCCGTTTCCTTTTCCTCTGAAGGTGCATGTATGTTTAGTAGCGTAATCTTCTGGTACTTTCCCTTCAGCCTTAGTAAACGCATTCTTTCCAATATTGGTTTGAACTCTACAATTTGATTTTTTATGTGTGTGTTTAGCATACATCCTGTGCCCAGTCTTTAATTTTTTCTCCGCTGTTGAGAAATAAATAGTATCGTATTTCTACTATGTCTTGCCCAAGTTTTGTTAATTTCTTGGAATGCCACTATATCGAATGTGTACTTTTTCATTCCGTTAACAAGTTGGTTTAGCGGTACTTCTTCATGCAACCACCTTACGTTCCATGTTTCTACTAATATTTGTTTCTTATAGTTTTGTATTTTGGGTTTTATTTTTCGGTGTTGTTTCCCTTTATCCTTTTCGCTGTCTCTTTGTTTTCTTATTTGCTTCTGTTACTCTTTTTTTTATTACATGTTAAAAACTACCTAACAGTGCATATACTGTCACAAATTATACAATTTTAAAACAATTCAAATATCAGGATGGTTCTCAACACCTACAATATTTAAAATAACAAAGTTAATGACCACGTCGGGTGAAACCGGAAGCAATAGAAACATGTACGTATTTCCTTTTGGGAGATCACGATGAACCACGATTATATAAATTATTTCAAATTTTTATTTCATCAGGAACCCCATAAACTTTTAACCAACGACTTGCACGGGATATTCTATATTATTTTGAAATAGGTATTAATTATTAACAATATTTATATAGTTTGCCCTATATTATTCATTATTATTTGTGATGCTAGATGAAAGTAAATGTGTCACAATTTAATATACAGAGAGCGTATAAAGTATAAGACAAAATCTGAAATTAGTGTTTCCCTGTGGGAATTATTTAAATATTTTTTTAAAGAAATAAAAAAATATATAAAATTTGTACTTTCAGAAATTAATAATGTAACTATTGGGTAGATATAGGCAGATATAACGCAGGAAGAGCAAGACGGTTCCTTATCAAACTGGAGAACGAGTAAACAAGAACAGCAATTCTATAGGAACGCAAGACAACATCTCAAGGGATCTAACATATGGGTGGACCAGGACTACCCGAAAAAAGTTCAAGAAGAGAGGAAAATATTGATTGAGCAAATGAAGGAGGAGAGGAAAAAAGGACACAGCCATAATAAGGTACAATAAACTGATAATAGACACGGAACAGAAGAATGATGCAGCACAAACCACATTTAAACGAACGTTAGCTGATAGATCGCCCCAAGGCAGTCCACTGGACGAGGAGCTCGAAAGGGTGAGAAGAACAAGACCAAATTGTGAACCAAGTGAAGTGAAGGGACAAAAAGATGACGACACCGGCAAGGATCAGGACAAAGAACAAAACGGGCAGATCAGAAAGAAAAGGAAGAAAAATTGAATTAAAGAAAGAAATGATGATATTGAAATCGAGTTCAGTATTGCTACATGGAACGTTAAAGGACAAACCACCCTGGACCACTAAAAATATTGGTTAATGAACAAAAAAAGCTAATGTGAGCATAGTGGCGTTGCAAGAAACAAATCAGAAAGGAGAGAGTATAACAAATATAGATGAACACATTCTCTGTAATAGTGGAGGACAATCTAGAAGATTGGGCACAGGTTTTCTAATAGACAACAAATACAAGGATGTCATTATTACGTTTAAAGCAGTTTCAAAAAGAATCTGTTACCTAAGAATAAGAGGGAAATACTCAAACATAAGTATGTCGAACATACTTGCACCGATGGAGGAAAAGAGCGACGACGAAAAACAAATCTATTATGAAGCTTAAGAAGAAAAACCCGATAAAATTCCCTAATCATGACATTAAGCTAGTAATAGGAGATTGCAATGCGAAAATAGGAAGAGAAAATATATTTAAGCCAGTAATAGGCAAGTTCAGTAAACATGCAGAAACAAATGAGAATGGTATGACGCTAATAGAGTTTGCGGCTACGAACAAAATAGTCATAAAAAGTACGTTTTTTTCGGGAAAAAAGGTATATATATACAAAGGCACGTGGATGGCACCAAACGGCACATACACAAACCAAATAGATCACGTGTTAATAGAGGAGAAACATGCAGCGCTCATACAAGACATCAGAAGCATGAGAGGCCCAAATATAGACTCTGATCATTTTATGGTCAGGATAATACTGAAAATGAATACTAGAAATAAAACAAACAAACAGGGAAGAAAACGGAAACAGATCGAGTGGCATGGAAAAACTATCCAAGAATATGATGAGAGGGTTGAGAAACAATACGAAACTTTAGACAATACGTGGACTAAGACTCAGTAAAGATGGAAGAAAATGCAGAGTGTGATACAGGAGTCAGTCAAATTGATAGAACGTGCATAAACAAAGAAAAAGAAGAAATGGTTCGATGCTGAATGCGAAAATTTAGTCAAACAAAAGAACAACGCGAGAGCAATATGACTGCAGAAAAACACACAAGCTAAGAAACAAATTTATAAAGATCTTAGATGCCAACAAAAACAAGTGTTCAGAAGAAAGAAAAGAGAAGACAACGAAGAGAGAATAGAACAAATAGAGGAGCATTACAGATACAAAGAGATTCGAAACTTGTACCAAAAAGTAAAGAGAGAAAAAACAGGATACACGGCAAAACCCATATTCGTCAGAAATAAAGCCGGGGAACTGACGGGAGAGCTGGAAGGGAAATTAAAGATATGGGAAGAGTACTTTGTAGATTTATTGAATGTAGAAACGAAACTTTCTGAAAATAACGAAGATAGAAATACGGAAGCGCGAAATGTAGCTGAAGTGCAAGAACCCGCAGAACTGGAAGTCAGAGAAGTACTAACTAATCTTAAAAACAACAAAAGTCCCGGGGACAATGAAATAACTGCAGAAATGCTAAAAACGGGGGCCCAAAACTTCCAGAAAAAATGTATGAATTAATTAAGACAGTGTGGAAGGAAGAAAAAATGCCGGCAGACTGAGGAAAAGCAGTAATACATCTAATATTCAAAAAAGGAGAGCCAATGGAGTGCAAAAATTACAGAGGAATTGCTTTATTGGATGTGATATACAAGGTATTTGCAACAATACTGAAAAATCGACTAACAGCTCACTCAGAAAAGATAACTGGCGAATACCAATGCGGATTTAGACCTAATAGATCAGTAACCGATCAAATTTTAACTTTTAAAGAAATACAGAGGAACTGCCACGAGTATAAGATCCCTCTATTTGTACTATGCATAAATTTCAAACAAGCATATGATTCTGTAAACCGTCCAGAAATGTACAGAGCATTGAGAATATTGAAAATACCGGAAAAAATAGATACACTGGTTCAAATGACTCTTAGAGACACAACAAACACAATTAGAGTGGAACGCACGAAAACAAATACTTTCAGGATCAACAATGTGCTGAGACAAGGAGATCCATTATCATGTTCGCTGTTCAATTTGGTGCTGGAAATAGTTATAAGAAGAGGGGGCCTAAATAGAAATAAATTGATATACAGTGAAGAGCATCAGTGCATAGTTTATGCAGATGATTTAACAGTTATTGCAAAATCTAGAAAAGAGTTGATCAGAACAATCAGAAAACTAGAAAAGGAAGCAAACATTATAGGATTACATATAAATCAAGAGAAGACAAAGTACATGATGTTAGGAAATACAGGAGAAACTGAATGTAAACTAACAGTCGAATGTAAGGGAAAGTGTATAATTTTGACTACGTGAATAAGTTCACATTTCTTGGTGTGACCATTAATGAAAAAGGAATAGAGGAAGAAGAGATACGAGCCAGGATATCAAAAGGGAAAAAAAGTTATTGGAATGCTCCACCATTTAATGCGATCTAAAAGTATGCCGAAGGCTCTGAACTTAAGGTTATATAAATCGGTGATGAGACCGGTTGTAATCTACTCCTGTGAAACTTGGGTCCTGAACACCAAGGAAAAATCGATGCTGGAGAGATGGGAGCGGAAAGTGCTGATGAAGATTTTCGGGGGGATACAGTATGGTGAAGTGTGGAGGCGGAGAACGAATGAAGAAATAAAACAGCTGTTCGATAGCCCAGGAATAATAAACTTGATAAAGGCCCAAAGAATCAGGTGGATAGGGCACTTGGAAAGAATGGATCGAGAAAGGGTACCAAAGATGGCATTGAGATAGGGAAGAAATGAAGAGGAAGGCCCAGAATAAGATGGCTCGACTCGGTGATGGAAGACCAAAAGCTTTTGGAAGTAGAAAATTGGAGAACTATGGCTCAAACACGGACTGTCTGGCGAAGAGTTTGCAAGCCCAGGGCCTTCAAGGCCTGTAGTGCATTTACATATATAACTATTGGGTCGGAAGCAAAACATGTGCATATTTCTTAAATCAGAACGCTATGATCTATCCAAATCCACTGAAAAATGGCGGGGATTGTATTAAAAAATGGCTCTGACGTCATAACTTCAAAACAGAGAAAGGCGTAAAAATGAAAATGATCTCCAATTATTTCTTTCAAAAAAATTATTTGACCTGTTCAAGCGTTTTGCAAATTCAAGGGGGAAAATAAATCCAGGTTTTGAAACTGTATACGCTCTCTGTATAAATAATATCATATTGGGAGATAAATTTGAAATTTTAATTATATCCTGGGCGAAAGTAGAACCCATAGCTCACCCTACGAAATAACGAAATGAAGTTGCATTGAAATGCAATCCTAATCATTATAATCGAATCAAACTAATATCCACATAACGAAATTTGTTATGCAAAAACATAAACATGGCGTTTCGAGTCATTACATTTTCATTACACCAGTAATTACACTGTGATTTGTTTAGTAAGTCGAGCTTCCGTGGCGACGACGATCATGTAATTAAGCATCCGCCATAGAGTTGTATCGAAAACTCGTTGGCATTTTACGCAGGATCACGGACAGCGTGACCGACTGATTAAAGAATTTTCTAATGTGTAACCTTATAAAACTGCATTTTCGGTCCGTATGCAAACCTGAATATCCATTACAGACACGCTCCATCAAATACCATAATGCCTGCGTGCCCTCGATTTGGTTGAAAGTGTCAGAATTGGTTTGCTTGATAATTTATAGTGAAGTTTCAATTTTTATACAGAATTATCGCAAAGTAACCTCGAAAGAAAATCCAATTGAATAACTTTATACACATATAACGCATTATTTAAGGGATAGAAACACTCAATTAGTTGATTTGTTAGTTTATTTTTTATAAGTTTAAATATTTTTATGAATCGAAACCAAGACGCCAAACATCAGATTTTTATTTGTCAATTTACTTTCAAAGCTTTTAATAATTACGATCGTGTGTTTCTATCGGGGTTCGACGAAATAGAGTCGAATTTGAATAAACCGTAAAAACTGTGAATCCAGCTACCAGTATCAGATTTATAGCTAGCGAATGCAATGAATGAATAGTTATTATAAAACATCAAAATTATTTGAGGTTTGTATTTTTACGTTTATCTTTGAAAGTAAATTGACAAATAAAAATATGACGTTAGGCGTCTTATTTTCGATTCATGGAAATATTTAAACTTAAAAAATAAACTATACTCTGATTTTTCTAAACTGGCGTTCACGTCATCAAAATAATAATCATAATAATGATAGCACAATTTTAAAAGGTTTCCAGCTGTCCCGGGTATTCAAAAATAGCTGCAATCAGCTGTTGGGCCCATGCAATTTTGTGCGACAGTGCGCAGTTCGCATAAAATTCGTCGACTTCTCTGCCGTTTTTCGTACAGATATCAATCTTGTGGTAATGGTTTAAAATCTACAATGGCAAAATATGCATTGTAATAATCGATCAAATGTAACAAGTTAAACGTAAAAGAAGTTTGGTTATACACACATATATGAGCTAGTGTTAGTGAAAAAGATGTGGCATCGTCGCCGAAAAAATATCACGGATGCCAACATAACATGATTTATTACATGATTGGCAGGCGAAAATTGTGCCAGCGGTTAATACACCGATTACCTATTTATAACCACCGGTGATCAGTGTTATGTATCAAATGATCCTCAGATTAATTTCTATTCTTAAACTATTGTTATGCATATTCTCAAAAACAATCATGTTGGTACGAAAAAATCTCATCACACAGCTGTTTGATGACGTGAACGCCAGTTTAGAAAAAATAGAGTATATCAGATCAACTAATCGAGTGCATCTTGCTCTTAAATAATGCATAATTTTTCTCTCTTGAGATATCTTTAGAATTTCTGTACGTGCAGTTGAGGAGCAGGAAACTAGATATCCCATTTACCATGCTATTTTCCTATGACCCGTTTGAGAATGCTCATACGGTATGTATAATGGGTCGGAACAACTCACGATACATTACCTACATTTTCTTATTTCATTGCATGCATTTTGGCTAAAAAATTTACTCTTCTCATTATTGCTTCTAGTTACTTCTATCAAGCATTAAAATATTTGCATGCAACAGATAATTAGGTAAAGACTTGCAATTGTCTTGAATAGCCTGTTCTATTCAGGGAGTATGGCAATTTGGTACGTTTGGTAAAACAACGCTGATAAGAATTGAAATATTTGCATAAGCAAATTTTAATATCAAACTTTCTTTGCAATCTAATTTATTATTTTTCCTCTTATGAGTCATGAGTCTGTAAGGGTTAGGAATATCCATATTTTGTATAAATTAATTTAACATAAAATTACGAAAAGCGACTGATATTAATTGAGACGTTTAGTAGTAATATTAAAACAATTTCATACTTACACGTAAAAACGCGTAAAAGCCAAGTATTGTTTTAGAACAGGAAGGGGTGATCATTTGGGGATTTAATAAGTAATCTGATTAAATATGAATTCAAGTTTAATAGATAACAAACGAAATTACGAGAACTTCTATAATCGTTAATATTGTAAAACGTAGTCCATGAGCGGTGACGTAATTATATAAACAATCAGAGACGAGCGAACCGGCTGATGACTAATCCTAACAGATTGGTATTTTTATATCAGTAACCTTAATATAGGGCACTGTGAGATCACTGGAATGAGAATTAACATTAAAAGGGAATCACACAAAATCGCAGAGTGGGCGAAATTTGCATGCGAAATGTGTAGTTGGTTCCAGATTCGCGAGGCGATAGGCCTTTATTCTCGTCATCAATAGTATACGCGTATATCATTATGAAGGGTATTATCCGATTTATTTAAAAGTTACTGTGTTCGGCATGGTATTGATTATTTCGAAATTCAGTAGCAATAATCGGTAAATTCCTACCAAAGTACCAAAAAAGTACCAAAAACCAATCAAATGAAGATTAAGTTTAAATGAGATACATTACAGAAATGAAACAAAAGGTTAATTAAATGAAATTCACAAAATTATCGAAAATGCTTGTTAAATAAATTTCATTCTAAATTTAAAGCTGAAATCTAAAAATGGAAAATGTTCTCCAGGGAATAAGTATGAAATCTTAAGGTATGGTTTACATAATAACTGGGCAATACTGTGGCAAATTATTGGTTATTTTGTGTAATGAGTATAAACGAGCTATAAATAATCATATTGCAAATTCATTAATAGCAGTCATACGAACAATTTACAGGACACATTTAACAAAATTGTATCTATCATAACCTAGTTAGTGAATCCTGAAGTAATAGATGGAATGTGACATTGGAAGACACAAACAATGACATATTTCATGAAGTGGTGACATGCATTGAACAGTTTTGCGGGCACGTAGAATTTAGCAATGTGTGAAGTCATTGACGTTAAGTACATCTTTATCCAAAACTAACTAACACTTTTTGAGTCAATAAAGAAAGTCATTAAATTCAAGTTGATGTTTAATTATTGTTGCAAAATCCTTTAAAGTGAATAAATTACACTTAATCCATAAATATGTGTTTTTATTTTATTAATATTATTGTTACTGATACACTCATTACCTCTAAAAGAAATTGGAGTTGTCACGATAATGATTTAATATTAAACATAACGTAAAGAAGTACTGCCATTATACGATCACACAAAATAAAAGTAAAATAGATAAATCACGAGCCAACACAAATATCATTAATTATAAGAATTCATGATTATAAGTAAAATATAACTAATTATTAAATATTGGGGAAACCGAAGTCTTACGAGTCGGTTAACATGTATTAATACCTACTGCTTTTATAGTACTATTTACAATTAAACCTGACTTTTTTATATCTCTGCTCATTTCCGAAAAAAAAAACATCCATTTTCCTAGTTCAGGCACAAGCGATTTGCAATTTGCCATTCGCGATTTCTGTGCTGATTGGTTAAATTTAAAAGCATTTTACGTGGGAACTTATACTATACCAATCAAACGAAAATCGCAAATCGAAAATCGCAAACCGCCAGTGCATGTACTAGGATTAAATCGCCAAATTGCTGTAGGCGTCGTTTTCAATTCACTAATTGTGAAAACGCACAGTATTAAACGGTAATACACACATTTTTAACAAGAAAACAAGTAGCTTTTTGTCGGCGAGTGTGTTTTGCCAAATGAAAAATAAAATTTACCTAAACGCCTCAAATCGCCATTTCCTTCCCCCAAATGGAGCGTATTTAGGGTGTAAAATAAAAATGGCAACTAAGCCAAAATGTATGAGTATCTGTAATATCTATCAGTTGTCACATCATTAGTATCAATATCACCAAAGTCATATAAGTCTTGAAATTTGTAATAAATCAATATTATATGTATGTCCTACCTTAAATTTATTTTACAACCATTCACAAATTAAAACTCGTTTTTGTAAATTGATTCAATTGATATTTTTTAGATATATGAAGCAGTTTTGAACTTTTGAAACAAATAATAATTAACAAATTGCCAAACTTTTGTGTTTGTCTTCTTTCTTAAGAAAAATAACTGCCATCTGGTGGTTTAAAATGGCGATTTGTGTGGATTAATGTGAGACACGCTGTAGATATTTATTTCATAGTTGTCACTTACGGCACTGAAACTATGTCATTGAAGTTATTTATTAAGTTTAAAGTTTTATCCATAAACTACCAGTTATACAGGGTGGTCACTTTTGCGACGCCCACCATTAAGATCTATTAAACGGAAATTTATACAGAGTTGGTCAAATGGGATAAAAGTTTCTCATTTTTGTGTCTTTCAATATTCTCAAACGATATCCGGGAAATAAAATGGGATAAAATGAAAGGGCACTTTTTCAGTTTTTCAGCGACATTTCAGGAACTGTGCAAGATATCCCGGATTTAGTTTCAGTATATTGAAAGGCACAAAAATAAGAAACTTTTATCCCATTTGACCAACTTTGTATGCATTTCCGTTTAATAGCTTCTAATGGTGGGCGTCGTAAAAGTGATCACCCTGTATATATTTAAGGTTGTTACATTTAGTACTTACTTTAAGAAATTATTTATATTATTAGTTTTGGGGATATGGAGAAGACGATAAGTACTGAAGTAAAGAATATAAATAACTGTGCTACTTACCGTAACTGCATCTTTAATATTTACCATTCTGAAGAATAATTTTATTTATCAAATTTGAAGTTTAATGTTGGAATAAATTTGAACCAGAAAATCAGGCGTCGTTTTTTCACTGAAAAGCGGTTGTAATTGATAGAAATGTAAAAAATTGACAATTTGATTGGTTAAAAATCTTCAAGTTGGATTGTCGATTCTCATTTCATCCCAGAATATACATAATAAATTATTTCAATTGAAAATGTAGAAACATAATATGAACAAATTTACAGGGTGTTACAAAAAGTGTAATATATTTAAAGGGGTAGGATTTAGTATGAACCACAATAAAAAAAAGTTTAGACTAGACTAGACTAAAATATTAACATGGGTTCTCAGAGTAATGGTTTCTGAGACGTTGTTCAAACTATACAGGGTGTTAAAAAAAGTGGAAATATTTACAGGGATAGTGGTATGAACCACAATATAAAAAAAACGTCTTGATGTCTCAGAAACCATTACTTTGAGATCCCATGTTTATCAAGATTTTTTTTATATTGTGGTTCATGCCACTATCCCCGTACATATTTTACACTCTTTTTTTAACACCGTGTATAGTTTGAGCCCTGACATGTTTACCTGATGATGGTTTAAACACCGAAACCGGTCGCAAATATATATTTTTTTATTATTATTATTATTTATTATTATTTTTTTATAAGTACAGATTTTTATAAATTTAAAATGGCAACCTTAATATGATAAATCTTATTAATTGATCCTATTACATATATCCGAATGTATCAAATTAGCCAAACTTCGCGTACAGTATAATATGCCTAAATATCTCAGAGATAATATACCGGGTGTACATTTAAAAACTAGCCAGTCTCAATAACTTTTGAATTCAAGTTAACTTGATAAAAACAAAAAAACACGTCGAATGATATTTGGAGGGGGAAGTTTAAAAACAACATCAAATAACTTTTAGGCATCACGCCCTCCTCTGTAGCCACCCCCACTTTAAAATTTCAAATAGCACCCCCTACCTTGCGATACCTCATTTCAAAGCGTAAAAAAACCTAATCTACTGACGCAATAAAAAAAAATACTTTTGTCGATTCGTTTTGGAAAAAATAAATAAATAAGAAACATTCCAAAACAATTTATATTGAACAAATCTAAGTTCCTTTCAATGAAACAAAAAAACAAGTCGAACCAGTTTTGAGGCAGATGTTAAAAAGTATGTTAATTGAATACAAGATTTTTTTATAAGATATCAAATTTACTTCAAATATATATCTAATATATGAAGGGTAGACCACCTATCGTTGCAATTATTGATATTATTTTTGAGTATACAGAGTGTACCATAAATCGCGGACACAATATTTGCTCTCATTTTTAAATAGAGCACCCTGTATATTCTTTAAATTTCGGAATCTGCTTTATATGGGCTTCACAAATCATTTTTATTGTCAGGGATCAGATGCAACGTTGCCAAGATATTCACATTTTAATCAAATTTTACGAAAAATCATGGACGTGGAAAAAAAATAAAACCTTATTATCAAAGATCAACGAATCTGGGTATGAAAGTACCCAAGCTATGTGCCAAAACATACACAATATTTGTAGTCACGTTGAATATACAGGGTGTTCTGAAACAACGATCGAATTTTGGTCATTTTCAAATGGCTAAAACTTATTAAGATTGATCGTTATTTACCTATTAAAAAGTATTATTAGATTATAGTCCATAGGCTACCATTAAATACTTCATTATATGAGAACTCAGAATATGATGTTATACCGGGATGTGCCATTTGAAAAAAATGGGTTTTAGCCATTAGAAAATAGCAAAATTGTATCGTTGTTTCAGAACACCCTGTGCATTCTACGTGACTTAAAATATGGTGTATGTTTTAGCACATTGCTTGTGTACTTACATATGCCGATTCTTTCATTGATCTCTTATAATAAGGTTTTGTTGAATATTTTTCAAGTTCATGATTTTTCGATAAGTTAGATTAAAATGTGAATAACTTGACAATGTTGCATCCGATCCCAAAAATAAAAATAATTTTTAAAGCCCACATAAAGCAGATTATAAAAATGAAAGAATATACAGGGTGATCCATTAAAAAAAGATATCATATTTTGTGCCCCGGATTTATGGTACACTCTGTACACTCAAAAATAATTTTAAAGAGTAGCACATTAAGTGTCCAATAACGTCCAATTAGATTTTTTTGGTCAATTTTCATTAGTCTAGCAGCAATGGTCCGAGCGAGGATAGGTGGGCCACCCTGTATATTGGTACACGGCCTGCTGTTACATTACGTTTTTATGCGTGTTATATTGCCTGCTTATTTAATTGTTACATTACGTATCTACAGCAAACATCAATAAATCATACATAGCAAACGCTCACGAAAAAGTATTGCACATAATATATTTTTATGGCTGAATAATTAATTTAGTATAATCGGACATCATCTCGATTACTTCATTAATTTCTAGTTGTTTCGACTTGAGCATTTAAAAGGTTCCTTTTAACGTAATCAATCTACTAAATTCGTGCAATTCCTTCGACCTTATCACGGACAAGTAACCTATGCCAGTCGCAGTAACGGATACAAAAGAAAGAAAAAAACGTGCTCCCGATTCATTTTGCAATTAGACCGTCGCACGATTCTTCTATTTGCACGTTTTACGACAATATCGTATTACCTAATTTGCTGGTGCTCTCCAGCACTATTTGTATGTATAATGTATGTAAGGAAATCCACGGGAAGCAGCAATGAACTTACGTGATCGCAATTTCAAACGGCATTTTTATGCTAATCAGACAATGAAAGAACAAAAAAGCGATGGCACTCCTAAATTTCGGATTGCGTTTTTATGCGTATCGTCGATTTATTTTTTTGTATGTGTATTGCCGTCAATTGGGTAACTTGACCCCGATGTGACAGTGCATAAACTATCACTCACTTTAGAAATTCTGCAAAAAAAGTTCTCCGGTCCTTTTATTTGGCTGACATTTCGGGATTGTGACCGGAAGACCTCGGACTTGTGATGTGTCCTCATTGCATGTTTTCGCAGATGCTAATATTGTCTTTCACCTCACATGATTTTTATGGTACGGTTTTCATTGCTCGTCGAAATAAGAACGTGTGAAAATTTTTGAATAAATTTTAAAAATCCGACCTCCGTGATCTATCGCTTAAGCAATTGCATAGGTCTCGGGTTGGAATCTCGACAAAGAGCAGGCTTCCTTTTTCAAATATTAAGGTCATTCCTCAGGGAGGTAAATAAAAAGTTTTCTGCAGCGTTCTTTCTCTGGCACCAGTCATTAAAACGCATTTTGATAACGCCAATTCGACTTCTCCGACAGTCATTTATGGACTATTCTTGTAACAAGATCATCTTACTAAATAACATAATGGAAACATAATAATTATAAACTACTAGGCTTAAGAGAACGAAAATCTATAAATTTATTAATGTGCTGATATTACTATTAAATAATATTAAATATTATTTTCAGATTTCCGCCTTCAACTTTACTCAGATCAAGGACTTGCTAGTAAATGGGAAACTACTTAGTGTTATTGAAGAATATCGGTGTTTCGGGCCGCAAATGCAAAAAGACATAGAAGAATTTCAGATTAAATTTAAGCCAGTGCTCGACGATTGTAAACCAAAAGTGAAGAACTTCCGTATTGGCGACATTCGATCTTGGATTGCAGATCTATTAGATTGTGCCAGCAGGAGCTCAACGGAATTAGCGATAGCACTTGATAAATTACGCAAAGTTTTTGACATGTGCATTGATAAAGACGATGATTAATAAGTGAAAATTTACAACACAAAATGAAATGTATAATTTAATCGTAAAAAATTTTAACATAACATTTTCATATTAGTGTAGGTCAATCAATAAATGATTGACTAATTTTAAGGAAACTACATTTAAATAATAAATATCTTACTGTAGTGTATAATTGTACTTTACTAATTAAAATAAAATCTGCAAGCTCCTACAATGACACAGATAAAGTGTATTTGAACAAAATCCGTTTAAAGTTTGATTTAATGAAAATTTATTTAACAAGTTAGTATAGAACAGATGCACAGATATAAGAGAAATTGATAAAAAAGTCTACAAGCTCCTACAATCACACAGATAAAGTGTATTTGAACAAAATTCATTTAAAGTTTCATTTAATGAAAACTTATTAAACTAGTTGGTGCTGAAGTTTCAGTTGTAATGAAATAAAGTCTCTGCAGATTTTTACACTAGTATAAAGTAGTATAAAGTTCAATCGAATCAAAAGAAACAGAAAATTGTGGGAATAATTGCTAAAACTTGATGGCAGAATCTCTAGACCCCTTCTGAAAACAAACAGCAGTGAGAAATGTCGGAATGTCTATTAATTTGTCTGTCCTAATTTAACATCCGCGCAATATATTTATTGCAGATGAATGAAAAAAAAATTCATAGGTATCTTAAAAAACCCAACATATTGCAGTTCCTTAATATTTTATTGCTCTTGGTTGCAATGAAATACAAGTAACTTGTTTCTTGGTGATATCATCAAAAATAAATTATACTTCATTAATGATATGTCAAAAACTAGGGTATCAAAATATAATTCAGTCAATATAGTAATTAGGTATCTTAAAAAAACTAACATACTGCAGTTCCTTAATATTTAATTACTCTTAATTGTAATGAAATTGAAATGAAAAAGTTTTCCTTTTTGAAGAAATAATACACCTAACCCAAATAAGTGCTGCACAGAATAGATCACAATCGGAAAACGATTGGAACATTAGGGCCACATCACCTGACGGCCTAAATATGGTCTACTCCACCAAATCCTAAATGGCAAAATATAATTGCGGTGGAAATAAATTAATTGGGCGTAAGAATTTTATCAGGTTTTGAAACAATCGTCAATGTATCGGAATAGTTTAGGAACAAACATAGGACTGCGGCTATAAGTCTACAAAATATGGCACCTAAAGAAGATGTTTGAGCGACATGTTGTAACGGGCCGGTTTTGCCTCCGACGGAAACTGTTTTGATTTTTAATTGCGCACCTGGATCGCCAACGTAGGCAACCGTTACGCACACGTTTTTTAAACGTGTCGTGTTTAAGATATGCGTGTGATTTTTAAATCGTCGGCGAGGCGCCGCCATGAGGTAGAAGCTAGTCGACTTCCCTGGAGTGCAGAGGTGTCACGAGGTCACAGTTTTTCTTTGGTCTATCACCAACCGGTTTCCGGGATTTAAAACGTGTCCTCCATTAACCACCCTAAGAGGGATTGACGGCACCAGGCACAAGGCAAGAGAGGGTACTGTACTACTTAACTCTACACGCTCAAAACATCAGAGTAAGTGATTAAACCCGACATCTTTTTTTCGTAAAGACACGTGTCCGGCCATTGTTAATAAGGCCATGTGCTTTACAGATGTTTTTTGGGTAAGGGCTGAAGTAACCCTGCCAGCCAGGTTCTTGGCTAGGGGCAACGAACATCCGGCCAGAGTTGTTCCGAGGATTGGAATTTAGCGACGGTGTCCCCGACAATTGCCGGCCGCCGCCCTTCCTAAGAACCGAGCCCAGAATCGCCAGTGGGAACACAGGCCAGATCTATATATTTTTTTGTTCTCCTTTATTGTTTTAATTTCCTTTGATATATCGTTTTTTTTTTGTGTAAAATTTGCGTTGCGTGTTTCGTGCCGTACGTGTTTTGCGTTTTTGTAAGGAAATGGTGGCTCCGACAGCCCTTCGCATTGCGCGTTACGTGTGCGCGGGATTCGGCCGAATCCGGTGGATGCGGCGTGATAGATTTGCAGGCGGAGGTATTTCTTTCAGGAAGCGTAGGCACGGTGTCCTGTCTTTTGTGTGAATAAACGCAGATATTTTACACCACAAAATTCACACCTGTTATTTTTTGTTCCCCCCACGTTTTCTCAATCGGGCATTCTTTTCAGTTTAACTTCCTATTCTCATTTCGAGATTTAAATCTGATGGTGTGGGCGCCAGATGGTCAGCCGTTGCGACAGTTCGTAATTTCTGAACTTCGCTGACTGTCTGCCGTCAACCCAAGCAGATAGGGTGAAGCCCCCCTTTGTGACGAAGTAGTGGCGAGGTTAAAATTACGTGGAGCCTTTTTTTTTTTTTTCGGAAAGATCGCGAGATATCATTTTATTGATGATACCCAAAATCTTTAAGTGGTTCTATTTTTAATCATATCAATCAACATAGGCAATGGAACTCTTGTTTGACATTATTGTGGACACAACCACAATCATGTGATCAGGGAATATCGCGAAATATCATTTTTAATCATGCGTTATTTATGATTTTTTTCGATTTCTGATCAATTTTTGGAAGAGTATATGTGATTTATATCAATTGATTTACAGAACGATTTAAATCATATATTTTTTTTAATAGATTCTTGAATTTGGATCAGAATTGATGATTAAAACAAATTTCTGGGTGATTTCTGGTTACGATGTGATGAATCTAAAAATGGAAGAAAAGATAAATATTTTACTTACTTGCAATTATCTACTTTAAAGCATGCTAACTCTATAGATACATTTTTTTTTTTATAATTGTTAACCTAATGGAATGCACAAACAGTGCAAAAACAATAATACATTTTAAATAAACAATTTTGATTTAAATCAATGACTTATTTAAGCATATCAGTTTACTAAAAGCAAACTCACTCGTAATTATCACAATGACAAGAAATTGGAATTATAAAACGCACACGTGTAAACAGGGAGACTGAAAGCAACGAATATATAGCACAATTTAAACAAACATAGTATGAATAACAGCCTACAAATCTTCTTAATAATTAACAATTATCATATCAATCAACATAGACAATGGAACTCCTGGGTGACATTATTGTGGGCACAACCACAATCTTGTGATTCGGAAAGATCGCGAGATATCATTTTATTCATGATACTCAAAATCTTTAAGTGATCCTATTTTTAATCATTTCAATCAACATACACAATGGAACTCCTGGGTGACAACATTGTGGACACAATCACAATCATGTGATTTGGGAATATCGCGATATATAATTTTTAATCATGCGTTATTTATGATTTCTTTCGATTTCTGATCAGTTTTTGGGAGGGTATATGTGATTTATATCAATTGATTTACATAACGATTTAAATCAGGGGTCTCCAAACTTTTTAGCCCGAGGGCCACACTGACTCCTCCACTAAGTCCCAAGGGCCAAGCCTTAGGTAGCTCATCATATCAACGTACTGTAGTTTTGAATTACCAGAAAATTTTCGTTCAGGAAGCCTACGGTTAGCTTTCGTGTGGCTCTTGAAATTGCAAAACGTGGAAGACCATTCACCGATGGAGAAATGATCAAAGAATGCATAATTGCAGCAGCCGAAGAAATGTGCCCTGAAAAGGTAAATTTATTGAAAACTGTCAGTTTGTCAGCAAACACTGTGGCTCGAAGGGTAAAAAAAAACATCGCTGAAAATATATCCTCTCAACTGTTCGACAACAATGGACATGTTGAGTGGTTTTCTTTGGCCTTGGATGAGTCAACGGATGTGTCAGATACTGCTCAGATGTTGATTTATATTCGAGGAGTAGATAAAAGCTATGAAGTGCATGAAGAACTTCTTGATATGTATATTATATGTGTAGATATGGCACAACTACTGGTACAGATATTTTTAAAGGAGTTGAAATGGCCATTAATCAAAAGAACCTTCGATGGAAAAACTTGAAATGTATTATAACTGATGGAGGCAAAAACATGAGTGGGAAAGATAAAGGAGTGGTCGCTCCTGTGTCAAAGGCTGTAGAAAATGACGGTGGTTCAAAACCATTAGTCTTATATTGTATCATTCATCAACAGTCTTTGTGCGGAAAATGTTTGGATATGTCTGAAGTTCAGAAACCAGTCATATCAACTGTTAATTTTATCAGATCTTATGGGCTGAATCACCGACAATTCCGACAATTTATTGAAGAGATTGGAGAAAATTTTTGCGCTTGTTTGAACTTCGAGCAGTGATCGTTTTTTTTTTTAATCAAATGCATCGCCCTCTTACTGAATTACAAAATAACGCATGGCTGTGGAAGTTAGCATTCTATGTTGATTTGACAAAACATGTGAACGAACTGAATTTGAGATTGCAAGGAGAAAACCAGCATCTTCCTGATTTATACACTAATATCAAATCATTCCGGAAGAAATTGATACTGTTTCAATCACAACTACGAAGTAAATGTTTTTCACATTTTAAAACATGTGAAATATTCAGCCACACCACTGAGACTGAGTTTCTTATCGATTTTGCAATCGAAACTGAGTGCTTTGAAAATAAATTTTGATACTCGTTTCTCGGACTTTGATGCCATTGCGAATCAAATTAAGATTTTTCAGAATCCTTTTGATACTGGCTTTGAAACCCTAGCCCAGGAACTTCAAATGGAAATGATTGATCTACAGTGCAGTGATATAATTAAGAACAAATATCAAAACTCATCTTTGTTGGAATTTTACAAGAGTCTTCCACTGACACAATTTGATAATTTGCATAAATTTGCTCGTGGGCTGTTTTCTGTTTTTGGTACTACTTATTTGTGTGAGAAGACCTTCTCCAAAATGAAGTACACAAAAAATGTTTACAGATCTAAATTAACTGATGAGCATCTTAAATCTCTTTTAATAATTGGTACAAGTAAAATTAGTCCACAACTACAAACTATTGTCAGTGGAAAATCTCAATTACATAAATATCATTAGTATTCCATATGTCATTATGCTTGTTATAAGTTATGTTTTTATTTAAAATGTATAAAATGTTAGTTGGATTCATTTACATAATTTGTTAGTTATTATATACTGAAGTTAAATTTTCTACATATTATACATGTCTTTACTCATTACAATTCTGTGATTCTTTATCCAACTTATCACAAAAACAATAACAATAAGAGTACAACAATGTTATGAGTAGTTAGCCCATAACCATATCAATGTAGATGTCATATTAATAATTATTCAACATAAAATTAGAATACTTCAGTAAACTAAATTTAATTTGCTATAAAAAATATGTTCTCTAAAAGGAGTTTTCAAGTATGCTAGGTCTCCGCGGGCCGGACAAAATCTGTACGCGGGCCGGATGTGGCCCTCGGGCCGTAGTTTGGAGACCCCTGATTTAAATCATATGTTTTTTTTTATGGTTTCTTGAATTGATGATTAAAACAAATTCTGGGTTTACTTACTTACAATTTTACTTACTTACAATTATCTACTTTAAAGCATGCTAACTCTATAGTTACATAATATTTTTAATTGTTCACCTATTGGAATGTACCAACTAGAGCAAAAACAATGATTAATTTAAAACAAATCAATTTTGATTTAAATAAATAACTTATTTAAACATATCAGTTTATTAAAATCACACCTACCCTATTTTAAACTGACCTTCTTGGAGATTGAACTGATAATTTTTGTTTATTATGTAGCATTGGGGGTTGTAAGTTAGTATTAATATACACCAACTATTGTATCTTGTTTTGAATGACAGAAAGCCCATTACGCGAAAGGTGGAGGAGTAGTAGGAATTATTATTATTTTATAATTATGTTTTCTTAATTGGAGTACTTACTGGTAGATTTATATAAAGTTTTTTGTTTTCATTACTTTATTGTCTTTTCTTGACCTGACTAGCTAGTTTCGTTTCTATTTAGCCATCTTCAGAGGTTGATTCTACAATATACACAGATTACTGGTATCAAAAGAAGACGATTTAACAAAATTCATCTATATACAAATGCGTTTGATTTAGCCAGTAATCAGCTTCAAAGTTAATTTAAAACAAACAAAATTTGCTTATAAAAAGAGAACGATTACATTGATTTGAATGTTGTTTGGTATGATACTTTATACCTACCTTTATACTAATATAACTCATATTTTGACATAATATTGTTATTATCAGTAGACCGGTTGTGTATAAAACAAGTGAGGCCCAACATTAATACATTCATATGTTTTAATGACAAAAGCAAATAACTTTAAAAAATCAAATCGGACGCAGGCATTCATTATTAGGTTTTTTGTATCTTTATAGTTTTTGATATCTGTTACAGTTTCGGCACAAAAAAATAAAATATGAGTGACTGCCCTACAGTTGAAATATTTGTATGTTGTTGTTTTAATTATTTTATTAATATAATCTTTAGGACCGCGAAGAACCTTCACTTTAAAATCTCATCAAGATAATCATAGGGTAATACCACCATATTCTTTAAACTACAATTTAAATTAGCAAAGTTATTTGGATATGCTACAAAACTATTCTAATGGACAATTAGAATTAATTCAATGAAAACTGGAAGGAGGAAATATGTGTAAGTGAATCGCAAACGCCGTTGAATTATTAACTATTGATAACATTAGAAAAACATACGTGGCATTTAGAAGGTGGATTGGAAGCTGTGCTGATTTGGTAGGGTCATTATTTGAACAAAACAAAGCTCAAAATAAAAGGTTGAATTATTGAATGCATGCAGCATATACATATTTTAAAATAATAACATGTCAAGGGTTTTCAAAATATTATTTATATTTTTGACGATGTTGTCATATAATTGCTAAAAAATCTTGTATCTTGCAAACTAAAAACGGAGAGGTAAATACCATTATATTCATTAAAATATTAATTGAAACGTTAAACTCGACATTTAATATAATAATATAATAACAAATTAATACAAATATATTCTTAAAAAAATTCTTAAAAAAAAATAATATTCTTTTAAAGAAAGTGTTATATTAAAATTATTGTAATAAATTGAACCAGATTACACTTATGTCAATTGTAAATAGGTCACTAGTAATGTAATATTGTATAAAATCCTTGCTATTTAAATTTTTAATATGCATCCTATCATTATGCAATAATATGTAATTATGAAAACAGTTATTACCATATTTATCAAATATAATAGGAGTAGTAGAAAATTTACATTTCACAAATTCATTTATTGATAATTGCGTCACAGCTCACCAAATTTGATGAAATCGAGAACAAATCACTAATGTTTTATATTTCAAGCTGTCATACATTCAATTTATACATAATTAAATTAATATTAATCATGTATCGCACAAACAATGTTGTTTCTAAATGTTGCAATACATTTCACAGATAGAATGTTTCATCGGACACATAAATTATCATTTTAAATTGGCATTGAACTTCACAATTAACATATTTTAATTGTAGCAATAATCCTTTGTTCGAGTAAGTTTAATATTGTGTTAGTGCGAAAGCAGAGCATAGTACCTGTGTACACGCTAATATTAGTGTAATTAAGTCATTAAATACTAAGGGATACTAATGAGTAGGCCCTTAGCATTAAACCTTCGTTTAGTAATTTTAATTGGCATAACATTACTCATTGATCCATCTTTGATCAGATTGTAATAATTATAGTAAAATACGATAAAGTGTTTTGTATAATAAAAAAAAGTCATTTGTGAAAAATGTTGCAAAAAGTATGTGTGCTATATTTTGGGTACTTGTGTATTGTATTTAGGAAATATAGCATTATCTACTTCTGTACTGTTCTATAATATTTTAATTAGTTTTTTTTTTGCTCATATATGTGAAAGTAGCAATTTTTCCATGGCTTACTACACATGAAAGTGATACTTTTTTACTCTACACCTTTTCAAGTTCAAATTGAGACCAATCAAGTTCAAATTGAGACTAACCAATTTCAAATTGAAGCCAATCAAGTTCAAATTGATACCAATCAATTTCAAATTGAGACCAATCAATTTCAAATTGAGACCAATCAATTTCAAATTGAGACTAAACAAAATCAAGTTGACACTAAACAATATCAAGTTGTCATAATAAATTTTATTTGTTTACTCTCAACTTGATATTGTTTAGTGTCAACTTAATTTTGTTTAGTCTCAATTTGAAATTGATTGGTATCAATTTGAACTTGATTCGCCTCAATTTGAAATTGATTCGCCTTAATTTGAACTTGATTGGTCTCAATTTAAACTTGAAAAGGTATAGATGTGAAAATATGTTTACATGTAGAGATGAAACTAAACATGTAAAATTAAATGGAAGCATACATTAATTTCCATGAAAACGACTTTATAAACATTATTTTCAGTAATTTGCATTATTGACTGTTCATTTTGCATTAAGTTAAAACTTGAAAGTTCTCTAATATCTAATATTTTATTAACTGCAATATCGTAGAAAAAATAGGATTTGCTCCTCGAGATAAAATACTTTTTTTTTCGTAATTACACAGTTGTTCTTTATATAACATCTGTAACGATCCGGCATTTACTGCTTCTTATCGTTGTATTTTTATCGTGAAATTATTATCAAATTTCGTGATTATTTTTGGCTCGTGATTTGTGATCGTATTTAGTACCTACACGTCATAACGTTTAATTAACTACCATGATTACTTTCAAGGTACTTTGCTATTGGTAATGTGTTAGAAAACGTAAATCATGGATTAGTATAAGAAAGCACAGATTTATGGGTTTGTTTTGTTTATTCAAAAATAGACACGTTGAGTTGGTAACATACAGGGAAATAAAACACAGGTTGACGATGATGACGTGAATTGATTTATTTTGTATTTCGTTAACCTAAAGAGGAATTTGTAAATTCTCTTATTCATTAATATTTTGAAAACGGTTGTGACTACGAAGTTTATTTACGTGAGTTTGTTTTACATGCTCATGCGTCTCTCGTTTCTCAAATCATTCATTACCATGTTCATCTATTCCATTTAACTACGGGAAATCGATATGATCAAAAATAGTACCACCTAAAGATTTTGAAACATCACAAATAACGCATGATTTTAACTGATATTTCGTGATCTTCCCAAATCACATCATTGTGGTTGTGTCCACAATAATGTCACCCAGGAGTTACATTGTCTATGTTGAATGATATGATTAAAAATAGAGCCACTTAAACATTTTGAGTATCATCAATAAAATGATATCTCGCGATCCTTCCGAATCACATGATTGTGGTTGTGTCCACAATAATGTCACCCAGGAGTTCCATTGTCTATGTTGATTGATTTATTATAAAATTAATTCCTAGTTTCAATAAAAGACTCTTATATAATAATGTATGTTTGATCGTTTCTGAAATGTGTTTTTATCGATGTAAATTAACTATTATTATTGTTCAAATTGATTATCTGGAAGTAATTTGCTGAGGTTTTAATATGTTATTTAATACGCAAAATTATACTTAATGTTTATTGTAAGGTAAGATATGATTGTAGTTTAGTATGTATAAAACAAGACGTAAATGTATTATTTAGTTAAGAACTTTTTTATTATATAAAATTAATTCCTAGTTTCAATAAAAGACTCTTATACATTAATGCATGTTTGATCGTTTCTGAAATGTGTTTTTATTGATGTAAATTAACTATTATTATAGTTCAAATTGATTATCTGCAAATAATTTGTTGAGGTTTTAATTTGTTATTTAATACGCAAAATTATACTTAATGTTTATTGTAAGGTAAGATGTGATAGTAGTTTAGTATGTATAAAAACAAAACGTAATACAAATATATCAACTTTGTAATGGTTAAACAAAATAAATACTTTTATATCTTTAACAAATTGTGTTTTATTTTATAAAATATTTAAAATATCGTTTTAACATACGCGCATGCGTTATTCGCATTTTTTTCGCTTTGGAGCAGGTAAAATCATAGTTTTATTGCATATTCGTGATCTACGCGGCGAGACCTTTCGTTTGAGTACCTTGAAGGCCTATTTTGCAGCACCGGAAATGACACTTCCTGTCGCCATTTTTTATTTGGTGACCGGATGTCTGACTTCCGGTAGCCATATTCGATTTATTTTGAACACCCTGTACATACTGTTATCCGATCCTCCTGTACATTCTACGCACATCTTTTAATTTGCACACGCAGGCCTTCTTGGATTTGCACACGCTGTTAGTCGATCCTCCTGTACATTCTACGCACATCTTTTGATTTGCACACGCGGGCCATCTTGGATTTGCACACGCAGTTAGTCGATCCTCCTGTACATTTTACACTGTTATCCATCTTTGATTTGCATACGCGGGCCATCTTGGATTTAATATTTTACGACGTCGTATATTGAGACGAAATTTATTTCTCAATCGGTACCCGTATATTACCAAATCACAGGAATTACGAAAGATTTAAGTTGGTACGACAGTTGGTATTCCTGGTTATCACTAGGCACCTGTAATTTTTTCTTATCAATCGTTCGTACAGATGGCGCTACAAGTTCGCGTGCCTCGGCACAATTCGACAGGATGCCCTGCGATTAACACATACATTTAGTGTGACTCTTATCAGTTCCGAGACTAGCGCATTGCGTAACGTCTCGGGCTTGTAAACACACATGACAGGAAGTTCCATGGATCGAACCCGGCAAACCGTAAAAATATTTAATTAATTAATTAATAATTCAAATAATTCAAAACTCGCGCGTAATCCAAGATGGCGGCTCCCGCGCAGAGGTTATGCAGCCCAATATACACATCACTGATAAGGTACTTAGACGAATTCGACGACCAGCCCGACCGGAAGTAAAGTGAATTTAGACCCCCTATGTAAACCTTACGGGAATTTGAGCCAGAACTGTTGCAGCTCCACTACTTATGATTATTGTTAATTATTTGGAAGATTTGGAGGCTGTTGTTCATACTATGTTTGTTTAAATAGTCCCTTATTTTCGTTTCTTTCATTCTCCCTGTTTAATATTTAAAATATGTTCACATCTAGAGATGAAACTAAACATGTAAAATTATATGGAAGCATATATTAATTTCGATGGAAACGACTTTACAAACATTAATTTCAGTAATTTGCAATGTGACAGTGACTGTTCATTTTGCATTAAATTAAAACTTGAAAGTTATCTAATATTTTATTAACTGCAATATCGTAGAAAAAATAGCAGTTGCTACTCGAGATAAAATACTTTTTTTTTCGTAATTAGACAGTTGTTCCCTAGCCGCGCCAGCGGTGAGTGGGGCAAGTCCACGAACGATGTTTTCACCTCGTGTTGCAAAATATACTATTTTTCATTGGTACGTCATATTGGTTGTTTCATATCAAATTTTCTCAAAATTTCAAATTTTCAGGTAAATTTAAACTTGCAACCCTATACTTATACTGGAACTGGAAGCATACTCCTTGAAGGAATTCTAATCAAACTGATTCTACAAGCGCGGTTTGGAAAGCATCAGTAACTGCAATACTGCACTGGTGTGTGTGTGTATTAATGTATTTAACTATATTACTGTATTTAACTCTAATGTAACTTTGACACCCATTTCATTTGTTTGTATTACTACAAAATCTGAAATAAACAATATTATTATTATTATTATTATTATTATTATAATTATTATTATTATTATTATTATACTATAGAGCAGAGTGATTCAGGCGTAATTACATGGTGCAAAAATTCAGTGAGGCAACAAATATCGAAATAATTGAGGGGTCAACAAGTAAAATAGTTTAAGTGAATTTTTGGTAGTTCCGAGTTAGTAGTAGTTAAGTAATAGTTCAGGTAGTTTTAGTCTAGAATATTAACACAGTTTTTTAAACTCTTTCCTGGAATTTTTAAATTCAAGTTAACTTTAAAGCCATTTATCTCTGAACTACCATAAATGCACTTAAACCCTTTTACTTCTAGACCCCTCAATGCAAATCTACATGCTCTAAGAATAGGGTTGCATAATAATTTCGTGTACCAAATTGTCTTGCCAATCGCCCTATGAGATAAAGAACTAAGTCTTTCCATTAAAAAAAAAATGAAATATGATGTTTTTAAACGGGCACTTAAATATTGACATTTTTGAAACACCAATCGTCATAATTGACAGCTGTCAAATATTTGACTGATAGAAGCATCTATTGGCTGCAGTTTGAGATAAAGATCTTATTTCTATCTTATTCTTAAGAGAAGTTAAAGCTACTTTTCAGAACGTCTTTTCGAGATCCACTTAAATATTGACATTTTTGAAACACCAATCGTCATAACTGACAACTGTCAAATTTTCGACTGATAGAAGCATCTATTAGGTGTATTTTGAGATAAAGATCATATTTCTATCTTCTTCTTAAGATAAGTTGAAGCTACTTTTCAGAACGTCTTTTCGAGATCAAATGTTACAAATTAATTTTTATCTCAAAAACAACATCTATTAGGTGTAGTTTGAGATAAAGATTTTATTTCTATCTTATTCTTAAGAGAAGTTGAAGCTACTTTTCAGAACGTCTATTCGAGATCAAATATTACAAATAAAAGTTTATCTCAAAAACAATAAAAGACAAGTGGAGAAACGTATTCCTTACAATTAAAACTGTTGAAAAGTGTAGAGGCACATACGATGGTAATGACATAAATATAATAATTCGCCTAAGTCACTAACGTAACATCATAAGTGTATTTGCAAACGCAGATATTACCTGTTAATTAAACATAATTGTTAAGAATGACCACATGCCAAAACACGGCAATCTCCATTAACTCTTTCCACCTGCCGAAGAAGTGGGTAATATTTTTCACTAATTGCGGTTATTAGGCAACTCAACAATGCTCAATACTGGTGTTTGCTTAAATTGTGCGAATTTTGTTACTAAAGACCACTCGACCAGTGAAAGTTAATAGGTTCACAGCACTATCCACTGGATGAGAGATGTATATGGTAAAAGTGGACGCAATGTTCCTGTTGCGCGTTATTGCCCAAGGATCTTTGACCTTTGCTCGGGCATCACAATATCGCGCCGTCTTCCGCAAACTTCCCAAGTTTACCGTATAATTATATGGAAGTGAAACAGTGTCGGATCTTCGTAACTGTAGGTGAAAGAAGCACCTGCGGTTATATGCTGCAAGTTACGAAAATAGCAGCAGTCGTGCAACATATAATTAACTATCTATTCTATAAATTGTATATTGTACATTTTCGATAAGATATTGACTGCGGTCTTCATAGTACGTTTGTAATAATTTATTTCGTGTCATTCACTATATTACCTAACCTGACCACATGTAATATTATAATCAGATATATGGTTTTTCCCGAAACAATAAAAGTTTAGAGAGTACCGATACAAAGAAGCACAATGTTGTGTTACAAACTTTACACATTGTTACACATTGTCTAGTAAATAATTCAGCAATTATTTCATTATTCCAAATGAAAAACCGAAGAACCGAAAAACATTGGTCTGGTAAATAATTCAGCAATTATTTCATTATTGCGAATGAAAAACCGAAGAACCGAAAAACAAGACTTTGACGTAGACATTAAGAACAGTTTGAAAGTGAGCACGTAAGCGGTCATTTTGCTTGTGGGACAACACATTGCACCTGATATGGACTAACATTTTTCTCGTGACTCTTATATATTTTTTCAAATACCTCTCCAGTAAGCAAACAATAATAACAAATTATTAGATCCGTAAGAAAACTTGCCACTCTAGGGCAGCAATGAATATTATACACCTCTTAATAGTTAGGATATACAGCATATACAGGATTTGATGTCTTTGGATTAACGAGACACTAAGAAATTGTGCACCCACGTACGCGATAAAGTGACACACCCACGCGATAAAGTGACTAATATTGTGAGATTAGGAGTAATCTGCAACTCGTGTATGATTCAGTGCACACCAGTCTATCTTAGTAATTCTGACCACGTTGATATAGAGGTAAATTTTATGCCTATTAAAGCTCCTCCCTACACACCCTTGAAGTTCCATAGACCAATAACTAATTTCGGCATTTTTAGATTCTTCCAACTGCTCTCTTATAGTGACTGGAGCTTTGTAACATCTCATATCGACATAAATCGCAAATCAAGCAGCTTTACTAAAATAATAATGAATATATTTTTTCTGGCCTTTAAACCATAAATAATGCCCTGTCAGTTGCAACTTCTTATCCAATTTCTTACATGCACAAACAACATTCTCCTTGTACGGAATATTTTGAGTTTAAACCTGCCTCTGAAACCTTTGTCAAGTAAAATATCAAGTCTTTAAAAAATACTAAATGCCTGGACATTTATGTTTTTAATTGTATACGTTCTCAAAAAAGTTGTAGATCAAATTATTACACCCTTAACCATACTTATCAATGAGTGCATACAGACCGGTTGTTTTCCTGATTGTATGAAAAAAAACAAAGTAATTCCTATTTTTAAGAAGGGAGATCGAAACATTCTTGACAACTTCAGATCTATATCCATCCTACCTGTATTCTCCAAAGTTTTAGAAAAAAATCTAGCAAAACAAATAACTCACTTTCTTGAAATAAATAACTGCTTCACCAGTTGTCAATTCGGATTTAGAAACGGCCGATCAACTACTGGTGCCATCACCTCCTTTACAAACGAAGTACTTAAATGCTTTGAAGAAAGTTATTTTTCTGTTGCTACTTTCCTAGACCTGAGCAAGGCGTTTGATTGCGTACCCCACGATGTACTGCTTCGCAAGCTTCACTACCTCAATTTCTCACCCCTGGCATGCAGAATGATTTGGAGCTACTTGAGTAATCGAACTCAAAGAGTCCACATGGACGGCGGTATATCCGATGACCTACCTCTTCCAGATTTTGGTGTTCCCCAGGGATCCATTCTTGGACCAATACTCTTTCTGATTTTTATCAATGACCTGCCTACATCAGTCACGGAAGCGCTAGTGGTTCTTTTTGCTGATGATACACAATTTAGCAACTCATCTAAAAATCTGGAAGCGGCGGTCCACCCAAATAAACAAAACCAAAAATATGCCCTAAACTGGTTCACGTCAAATCGCCTCTCTCTAAATGCAGCCAAATCAGTTGACATGATTTTTACCCTTCGACCTTACGATGAAACAACCTTTCGTTCTGCGGAAAGCACTAAATTTCTAGGATTGCATTTAGACCAAAAGCTGCTCTGGCACACCCATAGCAAAGCGCTGTCTGCTAAGTTAGCTACTAACATCTATGTACTGCGCAATCTAAGAAAAAATGTCTCCCAAGAAATTCTCGAATTAGCATACTACGCTTTATGTCAGTCCACTCTCACCTATGGAATTTTAGTCTGGGGCCATTCCATAGTGCAAAAACGAGCTTTTTCTCTGCAACGCAGAGCAGTGCGTGTGTTAGCTAATATACCCTTCCGCGACGACTGTCGAACTCACTTCATAGCTCTTAAAATTCTTACCTTACCTTCGCTATATATATTGGAATGCCTCCTACATGTTAAACTGAATTTCACAACATATGAGACGCATTCAAATGTACATGGCCATAATACAAGAAACAAAAATAATCTTATTCTGACTACATCGAGACTCTCTAGAACCCGTACAGACGCCATGTATCGTGGCATATGCTTTTTTAACGTACTTCCTATAACAACCCGTGACCTGCCTCTTAAACAATGTAAAGCAAACCTTAAGACTTATCTCAACGCAAAAGCGTTTTACTCGATGGAAAAATACCTAAGCAACAACTTTAGTGATCTGTAATATTCCCATGTGATAAAATTCAATATATATCTTTGTACTTTTTATTTATGTGTGATATGTGATCATCTTTTATCGCGGTTTCCAATATCTTATACAATTTTCTGATTTGTCAATATTTATTTGTACTCACAATTATTTTTTTTATATAGATTTTATGTTACTTATGTTTACCACTATTTATTGTTGAATCTACTTATACACGTATGTTATGATAGTCAATTATTTATACGTTACACTGTATACCTCTTTTTTCATGACTTGTGTAAACCTATTGGTAAATTTAATAAAGATTATTATTATTATTAATAATACAAAATTATTAAACTTATTCATTTAAAATGAATGACAGAAAATGCACGCGAAACACGTGAAATCTATCAACGAAATACAAAACGAGGCTCGCATGGATCATACGAAGGGCGGGCAATTCAGGGCAATCTGGTGCACTCGAGCACGAAAAACGCAACAAACTTAAACCACGTGTGGACCATACAAGCCAATTTTTTGAAACACACACTTCGTGAAATGCGAGGGGAGGTGAAATTAACAACTCGAAATAAATATAAAAACGAAACAAGAAAAGAGGTGGGGATCAGTCGTTTGCGAACGTCGCCAAACGTAACACACGTGTGAATATCTAGTACGCGGTATATGTAAGAAAAACAAGCTTCGTAATAATTTGGGATCAGTTTTGTAAAGTAAATCACAAGTTAGGTTATCGGGAGTAAACAAATTACCACAAAATCTATACCACAACCACAATTACCCATATTATATCAGGCAAGGGCTTGTGACAGCTGTCTGTCTAAAATATTAAGGAAGCATATTAATGAATACCCGCGCTTTCAATAGCAGGGTAATTTTTATCAGTAATTAATATGGCAGACTTAATTCCCGGTATTATATGTCAAGTAAACGAATATAATATCATTCACCAATCCCAACAAACAAACTCATGGTGACGTTATTAAATATCAATAACAAGGATAGCCACCAAAGGAGAATGGAGAATGATCATCAACGGAACGATGATCCGCCCGCGAACGGGTTAATGCATCAAACGATTACAGAAACAAAGGTTGATAACACCGGGAGCATCCATCTAAGCTGGGGCAACCATGGGTCACTCTGGCAAAACGGGCAGAAGAACAAGCATTACATTCGCTGGAATCAGAACAGTACATTCAGTTATTAATAGTCATGATATTTTAATAAATCGGCACAGAATGGACAGAAAAATAGACTGGCAAACTCACTAGTAATTATTATACAGACAAGTAATTGGAATTATTAAACGCACACATGTAAACAGGAAGAATGAAAGAAACGAAATTAAGGGACAATTTAAACATAGTATGAATAACAGCCTCCAAATCTTCCAAATAATTAACAATAATCATATCAATCAACATAGACAATGGAACTCCTGGGTGACATTATTGTGGACACAACCACAATCATGTGATTTGGAAAGATCGCGAGATATCATTTTATTGATGATACTCAAAATGTTTAAGTGGTTCTATTTTTAATCGTATCATTCAACATAGACAATGGAACTCCTGGGTGACATTATTGTGGACATAACCACAATCATGTGATTCAGAAAGATCGCGAGATATAATTTTATTGATGATACTGAAAATGTTTAAGTGGTTCTATTTTTAATCATATCATTCAACATAGACAATGAAACTCCTGTATGACATTATTGTGGACACAACCACAATCATGTGATTCGGAAAGATCGCATGATATCGTTTTATTGATGATACTCAAAATGTTTAAGTGGTTCTATTTTTAATCATATCAATCAACATAGACAATGGAACTCCTGGGTGACATTATTGTGGACACAACCACAATCATGTGATTTGGGAAGATCGCGAAATATCATTTTTAATCATGCGTTATTAATGATGTTTCAAAATCTTTAAGTGGTTCTATTTTTAATCATATCAATCAACATAGACAATGGAACTCCTGGGTGACATTATTGTGGACACAACCACAATCATGCAGTTTGGGAAGATCGCGAAATATCATTTTTAATCATGCGATATTTATGATGTTTCAAAATCTTTAAGTGGTTCTGTTTTTGATCATATCGGTTTCCCTTAGTTAAATGGAATTAATGAACATGGTAGTAAATGACTTGAGAAACGAGAGACGCATGAGCATGTAAAACAAACTCACGTAAATAAACTTCGCAGTCACAACCGTTTTCAAAATATTAATGAATAAGAAAATTTACAACTTCCTCATAAGGTTAACGAAACAGAAAATAAATCAATTCACGTCATTATCGTCAACTTGTATTTTATTTCCCTGAATGTTACCAACTCAACGTGTCTATAATTGAAAAAATAAAAGAAACCCATAAATCTGAGCTTTCTTATATTAATCCATGATTTACGTTTTCTAACACATTACCAAGAGCAAAGTACTTAGAAAGTAATCACTGTAGTTAATTAAACGTCACGACGTGTCAGTACTACATACGATCACAAATCGCAAGCCAAAAATAATTAAGAAATTATATAATAATTTCACGATAAAAATACAACGATAAAAATCAGTGAATGCCCAATCGTTACAGATGTTATATAAATATCAGTATAAGCACTACGGTCCGTAAGAATTTTTCGAGGTCAGAAATGCTTATGGACCTCAATACTTAATATACTATCAGTTTCAACATGTCAATGATTGTTTCAGGAAAATCGAAGGTAAGTTAGGTTTGTATCTACAAGGTGACCAACATAACGATCAACAGCATGGGGATCTCGGAAACTGTTTAAATTACAGTGGCGGTTAAATTACAAAAAAAAGCGCAATCTAGTGGTCAGTAATATTCTGTTGAGAAACATAGAAATGATTGCTTACTTACGGAGATATTCAACAATATCCGAAATCTTTCAATTTCGTTATTATTTTTTCTGAAGTTATTAGAGAAGGTATAAGAAAACCAAAGGTAATTTCTCTTTGCCACATTTTTAGCTCTACAAGACAACGTTCACAAATTTTTAGTACAACGTTTCGTTTCGAAGAAATCATCATCAACTTTATTTTTTTATATGGCCTATAAAAAATGTACACCCTATATTAGATAGCATTTGCTATTACGAATTTAACTAATTATATTACAGAATGGTGTCGAATGTTTTTATTTAGAAAAATGCTTATTAATACATTTTGAACTTTATCTTGTAGTAGGCGTTGAAATGATGACGAAAAATGATGAAGAAAATAAAATCTAATTTTAACTCAAAGTAGGTACCAAAATAGTAACTAAAAATAATTTACCAAGAATAGTTGTTAAATATTTAAACATTATAGCTTTTTTGGACCCCACTTACTATTTGTTTACTGTGATATGAGAATTGTTCTATTCATTTAATGGTGACGAAGACATCAATTATTACATAATTTTAACCCAGAATAGGTACCAAAATAGTAACTAAAAACAATTTAGCACGAATAGTCGTTAAACATAGTTATTCAGAACCACACTTATTATTTTTTTACTGTGGCATTATGAGAATTGTTCTGTTCATATAATAATCTTCAAATCTTAAAATTAGGTAATAAATTTTGTCTTCGTCGCTCATTTCAACGCCTACTACACCAAAATGTTCGAAATGAATTAACACGCTTTTTTTCTGAATAAAAACCTGAGAAATCATACTGTGATATAAATCGTTAAATTTGTAATAGGAAATGCTATTTAATACAGGGTTTACTTTATTTACGGGCCATATAAAAATATAAAGTTGATGATGATTTCTTCTAAACGAAACTGTCTTGAAGAGCTAAAAAAGTGGTAATGAGAAAGAGCCTTTTGTTTTTATATACCTTTTCAAATAACTTCAGCAAAACATAAAAACGAAATCGCAAAATTTCGGATTATGTCGAATATCTCCGGAAGTAAGCAAAATTTTACGGTTTTCTCAACAGAATATTACTGACGACTAAATTGCGCACTTTTTCCTAATTTAACCGCTTTTGTATCATCACCATGCTGTTGATCCTTATCTTGAACATCCTGTATAGTCCGTACTTAAGCTTGAGTTCAACTCAAATCTCAAATCGTATATTCGGTTGCGTATTTTCTATAGATGTTTATGCACCAAAGGCAGCCAAATATACGACTTGAATCTACCTGAAGATCAAGTACGGACTATAGATACGGACCTTAATAAAATAGGATAAACTGTACCGAGTGATCATTTAAATTTCAGCTCTAGTTATCCATGGAAAGTCTCGCAGCCACTAAGAAAGACGATACGGGTGATCTCACCTTTCTTATTGGCTGCGAGAATTTCCATGGATAAGTAAAGCTGAAATTTAAATGATCACTCGGTATATACGCATTGATTACGCATGATTACCTACTCTAAAATTTATGAACATTACATTTTTTTGTATAATTAGAAGCCATGAATGATTTATAAGAGAATCTACAATCGGTGTACTCTGCATGATTCCAAAATGAACACAAAATATTCTTACTAACGTTTTAATTTATAATTATTGAATACATTTTCGACACGTACAAAAAGTAATGTGACATTTATAAAGTTTAGAATACCCAATTATTCCATAAATTAGATATTTGACTAAATTCTTATAATTTATGATATTTGTTTTGGCTCATGATTTATTTATTTTATTTTTATAATGTGTGATCGTATAAAGGTAGTACTTCTTTGCGTTGTGTTTGATTTTAAATCATTATCGTAGTGACTTTTCTTTTTCAAACTTTTTTAGACAAATTCTTTTTAGAGGTAATGTGTGTGTAAGTAACAATAACATTAATAAAATGAAGACACATATTTATGAACTGAGTGTAATTTAGTCCCTTTAAACGATTTTCCAAATACAATTAAACACCAAATTTGAATTTAACGATTTCCTTTATTTATTCAAAACTAATTATTTTATTTACTCAAAAATTGACTCATAAAGTATTAGTTGTTTTTGGATGAAATATGCATTTCAACAGGTTAGACATCAAAGAAATTGACGCCTGTGAGTCCATGGTGATTACTTTGTTGTATATACATAGAAAATGCCACAGCATAGAAAATGTTAATGCTTGTATTCATCGACATAATCGACATAGTCCGTCATATCAGTTTGATATTTATAGTAACGTCAATGACTTCTCACAATGATCAATTCTACGTTTCCGCAAAACTACTCAATATATGTCACCACTTCATGAAACACGGCACAGTTTGTGTCCAATGCCACACTCCATCTATTACTTTAGGATACATTAACTAGGTTTTGAAATACAATTTTGTTAACAATTTATGAATATTTATGTATATATATATATATATATATATATATATATATGTATAATCAGTTTCCCCTTTAGCACAGAATAGTGTAGGGATCTTTTACATTTTGTTACATATTTTGTTTAGTTTAAACTATCTCATACACAAATTTAGTCCATTATTTCTCGTTTCTGGCGAGTACTCTTGCTTCAGTCCATGTTTGTCCTATTTTCTTCAGTATCTCGATCATGTATTGGTCCCTTGTTTTCCTCGGTCTCCCCCCCCCCTCCTTTTTGTCTTCCGCCTCTTGCTTCCCATACTTTCTTGACTAGTCTTTCTTTTTCTAACCTTTGTAGGTGACAACACCAGCTCATTTGTCTTCTCTCTATAAAAGTTTCCAAAGATTCTATTTGTAGTTCTTTCCTAATGTCAGAATTTTTTATCTTGCCCATCTTTGTTACATCCCGTACTCTTCTCAAAAACTTCATTCCTATTGCCTGTAGTTTGCTATTCTCATTTCTTGATAAGACCCAGGTTTTACAACCGAACGTTAGTATAGCTCTGTATATAGCTTTAAATACGTCAATTTTAGTTTTTCTTGGCACTTCCTTCTTACATATTAGTATTTTGTTCATTGCATAATATGCCTTCTGTGTTTTCTCGCTTCCCTTTCAATTTCTACTCCTAGATATTTGTAAGCTTCTACTTGTTCTATTTTACCTTCCCTTTCAATTTCTACTCCTAGATATTTGTAAGCTTCTACTTGTTCTATTTTTATGTCATCGATCGTTATATTCATCGTTGATTCTTCCCCTATCGTTAGTATTTTTGTTTTGTCTTTGTTAATTTTCATTCCATAGTCCTTTAGAATTTCGCTCCATATACATAAGCTTTCCTGTAGGTCTATCTCTCTTTCTGTTATTAATAATAAATCGTCTGCGAAAGCTCCTTCTGATATTGTCACTTTATTCTTGTTTCTATGACAGACTACTAGTTTTTTTTTGTCTCTTTGGTGCACTCTTTAATTATTTCGTCCATATAGGTTATAAACAGTAATAGACTCAGGCCACCTCTCTGTCTTAGTCCTTCATACGTTTTGAATGGCTGTGAGCAGTATTGGTTCCAGTATATCACCGTGTATGTATTTGTTTCATATATTTGCTTTATTACTTTTACTGTCTTGTAGTTTACTCCTTTGTCCCCTAGAATTTCCCATAATTTTTCCCTTATAACACTGTCGAAAGATTTCTCTAAATCGATGAATCCCACATATACCTTTTCTTTCCTGTTCTCTGGTTTTCTCTATTATCTGTTGTATTGAGAAGATATGGTCTTGTATGCTTCGTCCTTTTCTGAACCTGCTTTGCGATTCCTCTAGTCTAGGTTCTATGATTTTCCTGATTTGTTTTGTCTTTAATGTACTCAAATATTTTCATCACCGTGTTCGTTAGCGTTATCCCTCGATAGTTCATGCATTCCTTTCTGTCTCCCTTTTTGTAAATAGGTACTATGAGTGCTTTATGCCATTCTTCTGGAATTATTTCGTCACTCCGTGCTTTGTTGTATATTTCCAACAGTAGTTCTGTTCCCTTTGTTCCCATCTTTTTCGTAATTTTTGCGATGATTTGGTCCGGCCCTGGTGCTTTGCCCTTTTTCTGGTTTCTTAGTACTTCAGTTAGTTCTTCTATCGTTATTTGTTCTACCGTTTCCTCCTGCCTTGTTGGGTTTTGTTGTGTGATTTCTGTTGTTACTTCTGTTTTTTCCAAGAGCTCTTCAAAATATTCCCTCCATCTCTCCATAATTTTTCTTACATGTGTTAACTGTTCTCCTTTCTTGTTTGTTATCTGGTTTGATCTGTATACGTTTTCTTTTCTGTGTGCTTTGAGTACTTTGTAGAAGGGTTTTTGGTTTTCTTTACTGCCAGTCTCCATTTTTTCTCCAAATTCTGTACATGCCTTTCGATTTGCTTCTATTGCTAGTTATTTTACTCTCTTTCTATTTTCTTTGTATATTTTGTATTTGTTTTCTGTTTTTTGCGTTAGGTATTGTCCCCAGGCTTTTTTCTTTATTTTTGTTGCGTCTCCGATTTCTGTAGTCCACCATGCTGTTTATTTCTTTTCCACATTCCTCTTTTTGCTCACGCCATATATTGTTTTTGTTCTTCGTAGTATGATATGTTTAAGTATGGCCCACATTTCTACTGTGCTGCCGTTGTGGAGTTTTTGTTCTTCTTTTTCTATATGTTTCTTGATCATTTCTTCGTATTCTTTGCTTATTCATTCGTTTCGTAGGTTTCAAGCTTTTATCTGTTCATACTGTATGTTATCTTCTGGGTTTGTTGTAGTTCCTCGTTTTTCTTCTTCTGCGTGCTTTATTGTTGCTATGACCAGGTAGTGGTCACTCCCAATTTCAGGGCCTCTTCTTAGTTTGATATATGTTATTGATTTTCTATTTTGTTCTTCGACTAATATGTAATCAATGATTGATCTTTCATTTTTACTCTTTACTTCCCTTGTGTATTTATGTATCTCCTTATGTTTGAAGAAGGCGTTCGTTATAATCTTGTTTTGAGTTATACAAAAATCGAGTAGCCTTTTAACCAATGCCGTTACTTTTTACCTCTCCTTGACTACCTATTACATATTAATTATGTGTTATTTATTTATTGGATGGTTACAATAGAGTTGCAGTAAAAAATAATTACCTATTTAATTTGAATCTCGTCAATACTATCACGAAAGAGTCGTCATAATTTGATATTTTTAGACGATATCTTTGTTTTGATTGGATCTTGAAAGTGTGTGTTGAATTCTCGTAGATATTTAGGATGTTTCCTTTCTCCACGGACTCTCTGAATACAAATACCAACAGACAAAATCAACGACTCAAGTATTGCAATATTGATGCATACTTGTGATATACGGAAATATTCTCATTCAATTTGAAAGTATTCCCTCTTTACTAAAAAATAATCGGTTAAATAAAAAAAAATAAACGATAGTTATATTTTACAACGTCGATGCAGTAGATCATTAGAAAATTTAAGTAGGATTCATTAATATAGTATTTAAACCGGACCCACAAGCAGTCAACTTATAATTAATTTATGCTTTTCATTTGCAATGAATTGATATAATCTGATGACTTGTATACTTCCGCAACATCATTGACCTATGCAACCTTTTCAATATGTTATGCAGGAAATGCGGGATGGTAGAAAATGCGTTTAAGAAATACACGCCATTCACGTAAGTGTTCATTGCGCATTTGCATATTTCGCATGCACGTTCTAAAACGATGGATTAGTGACAATTTATTGTTTCAAGAGATGCGCTCACAAACTGCATACGCGATTAATATTATACAACTGCAAATAAATTAGATCACGAGAACCTTGGGTTTACATGGTTACCGTGAATGTGTGCAGAAATAACGAGATCCGTGGCTTTCGCATCAATACATATTGTGCAATTACTGTGAATTATGGGGTACTAAAGTGGTAACATTATGACTCTTGGGAAAATAAACTACTTTAATTTATCTGTAAAAAAGACGAAATTGAAAACGAACATTTCACATATTTAAGTTTAAGGTTTTATCCATAAAATACCAGGTACTTACTGGTAAATAATTATTTTTATTTAATTTTATTATTTATTTATTTTATGTTGCATGACTAGTTTCGGTTTTCGAAGAAGCCATCATCAGAGGACTTTAATATTTATATATCCTGATATTATTTTTATGATGAATATTTCTTATTCATTTAAATTTTGATATTTGAAAGTTACAGATGTCTGTTTGGAGTTTAAGTTAATTGTTATTATTGTTTTATATGTATGTTTAATGGATTATTTAAAAATTTATAAAGAGGTTTAAATCTTAATAGAGTTTGGTCATTAAGGCACTGTATGTTGTGTTCTGTGTTTTTTTATACCAGTACATTTCAAAGTAAATTTTTACAGTAAATTTTATACCAGTACAATAAATATCTCATATAAATAACATTCTATGTAATATAATTAATAATAATGTTTAAAATATTGCTTGTTTTCTTCCTTCTGTCTTCACCTCGAGAGTTGTGAGATTTCTCTCCTCTCCTGCGTTAATGGTATTGAAGGATGTTGTCGGTCTTCTTCATTCCTCTTGTTTAGATCTTGTTTTTTATTTTTAGATTAAAAGGTGTGTATTTTAGTTTTCTTATGTGTTCGTTTAGGTTGTTATATTTATTTATTGTTTTCGTTGTTAAGTTTTGTGTATGTTTTGTTGTTGTAAATTTTTCTGTTCTCAGATCTGACTTTCTTCTTGTATTGTGGTGATGGAAATGTTTATTATTTGATAGTGTCATGTTCGCTTTTGTCAGGTTGTTTTTAATTGTATATATTAATAGTAGATTACTCAGTTCTATCATGTTTCTTACATTGAGCTCCTTAGTTTTCTTGTATAACTCTGCTGTATTGGTTCTTCGGTCCAGTTTGAAGAGTATTTTTAATTTTTTGTTTTGTTGTGTCTGTAGTTTATTCAGGTTTTTTCAGTTGTGTTTCCCCATATGTTGCGGAGATAGTTGATTTTTGATGTAAAAAGTGGATGATATATTTGTTTCTTTTTCTCTTCCGGTACGTAGTTTCTGATTTTCATTATGGCGGCGATAGTTTTAGAGTTCCCTTTTTTAAGCATTTCTATGTGTTGATTCCATTTCAGGTTGCTTTGTATTTTAAGTCCTAGATAATTTACTTCTTTTATTTGTTTTATTTTTGTATTCTTGATCGTGATGTTTATATCTTTTGTTGTTTTATCGTTTGAGAATATCATATATTCTGTTTTTGCTTCGTTTATTGTTAGCAAGTTATTGAAAAACCAGTTTTCCAGCAGTTCACATTGTCTTCATATATAAGATTGGTGGTAGGTTTCCTCCTTGTGGTATTCCATATTCAGCTACAAGTGGTTGGCTTTCTGCATTATTTACTTTTGTTTTTTGTGTTCTATTTGATAAATATGTGTTCAATATGTTTAGCTCCTTTCCCGTTATTCCTACTGCCTTAAGTTTTTCGATTAATTTTGGTTTTTATATACGAGGGCTGTTTGACGGAAGAGTGACTTTTCAACGGTTGGTAACACTTTCGTTATAATGATTATGTTCCTACCTCCTGAGGTCTTTCGGAGGTCTACTGTCAAAATTTGGCACCAATCTGACAGATAGATTATGTTTTATACTTATTTGAAGGAAACTGTTTTCGTTGTTTTGTAAATATGTAAAAAAAAAAAATCGAGTGTTGATTAAACATTATTTTCTACGTGAAAAAACAATTAAAGAAACCGAGGAAAAGTTACGTAAATATTATCCAGAATCTGCTCCGTCCCATGGAATGATTTGTAAGTGGTTTCTGCTTTTAAAAGTGGCCATATGAGCACGGTTGATGCAGATCGTCCGAAACCATCATTTACTGTGACTACTCCAGAAATGGTTAATAAACTCTATGGCCTTGTAATTGGCAATCGTCGAATAAAAGTTTGTGAGATAGCTAATGAAGTAAACATCTCAACCGAACGGGTATACAATATTTTGCATGAACATTTCAATAAGAAAAAGCTATCCGCGAGATGGTTGCCGCGTTTGCTTAATGGTGATCAAATGCGCGCTCGCATTAAGAATTCAGAAGAATGTTTTGCCGTTTTCAACGTAACTCAAAGGATTTTTTTCGTCGATATGTCGCAGTAGATGAAACTTGGATACATCATTATACTCCAGAAACAAGAATACAGTCTAAATACTGGATTTCTCCATGCGAATATGCTCCCAAAAAGGCAAACACACTTTTTTCGACCAATAAGGTCATGGCCACAGTTTTTTGGGATTCTAAAGGTGTAATCTTTATTAATTGTTTACAAAAAGGAAACACCATAACTGGCCAGTATTATGCTGATTATGCAAACATGTATTGATGCCGAACTTGAGAAACAACGACCGCATTTGATGAAGAAAAAAAGTGTTGTTCTATCACAATAATGCGCCCTCTCATTCGTCTGCAATTGCTACAACTAAATTGACTGAATTGCATTACGAATTACTGCTTTATCCGCCATATTCGCCAGATCTGGCTCCCAGTGATTTCTTCTTATTTCCAAATTTAAAAAAATGGCTGTGTGGAAAAAGATTTCAGGCAAATGAAGAGGAGATAACCGACACAAATGCATATTTTGAAGACTTTCCGAAAGATTAGTTTTTGGAAGGTTTAAAAAAATTGTAAACTCGCCGGGCTAAGTGTGTACACTTGGAAGGGTGTTATGTTGACAAATAAAATATATTTTGAACAGAAAAATAACGTTTTCATTAAAAAGTCACTCTTCCGTCAAACAGCCCTCGTAGTGTCGAAGGCTTTTTTCATGTCAATGTATATAGCTAATACTAGTTGTTTCTTGTCCATCTTTGATGACATGTGGTGTATGAGATCTTGTGTGGCCGATGTTATTCCTGAATGTTGTTGGTAGGCATAATGTTCTTGGTTGATAATTTTGTTTTTAAGCAAGTGATTGGTGATTTGAATTTGGATGGTTTTCTCTAATACTTTATTTAGTGTTGATAATAATGAAATAGGTCTGTAGTTTTCCGGGTTGGTTGTGTCTCCTTTTTTGTAAATTGGTATAATTGTGCTAGTTTTCATATATTCCTTCTTCGAGTACTGTACTTATGATTTCTACAAGAATAGGTGTTTGTATTGTTCAGTTTCGTTTTAAGATTTTGTTTGTTATCTTATCAAAGCCCGGAATTTTATGGTTCTTTAAATTTGTTATTATGTAGTTAATTTCTTCGTGTGTTGTTTTTCGAAAGATGAGGGTTTCGATTTGCCTCTTTGTTTTTGATGTTACGGGTGTTGTTTGGATGCTTCTTATTTATTTTTCTGCTAGTTCGTTGCCTATATTTCCAAAATATGCGTTTAATTCGTCAGCGATTTCTTCCGATTTATTTGTGGTGCCTCCGGTTTTTTTTTCTTATTTCTTCTATGTAGTTTTTGTTTAATTCTTTTTTGTTTATTTGGTCATTTATTATCTTCCACAATTCGTTTGGATTGTCTTTACTTATTTAAAATTTGTTTTTGTAGTATTGCGTTTTCTGTTCTTTTATTTGGGCTGTTGTTAATTTTTTTTGCTTGTTGTATTCTTGTCTTATTGATTCATTGTTTGGATTTTTGAGATGTTTTTTTTAAGTTTGTTTCTTTGTTTTTTTTTGTTTTATTATAGAGGTATTTATCCAGGGGGTTTCTGTTCTTCTTTTGATATTATTTGTTTGTTGGTTTTTTTCTATTATTCTTTGCAACGTTTTTGATAGCTTCTCGAAGCTGTTTATAGAGTGTGTGCTCATCGATGTTATTCCTTCTGTTATTTTTGGTTGGTTTGTTGTTATAGTTTTGAAATAGTGATATTTTAGTGTTATTTTCCTTGTTTCTTTTAATTTTGTATTGATTGCACAGTGGTCGGATATATTTGAAAAAACAATTTTGATGTCGTCTATATGTTGTGCATTCGTGATAACGTGATCGAGTACTGAATTATTTCCATTGTAATTTTGCCTTGTGAATAATTTATTTGATATTTTGTTTTCCACTTTGTATCCGTTTTCCTTTTCCTTTTTTCTAAGAAGTTGTTGTTTATATCTCCTAGAATAATATGCGGTGTTCTTCTATTTATGATTCTATGTTTTAATGTATTTTTCAGTATATTAAATGTAATATGAGGGGGTTTATATATCAGTGATAGTGATGTTATCCTTCTTCAGTAATATTGTGATTATTTGAATTTCATTTATTGTTGTATTTGTTTTTATTTCGTATGTTGTGTCCTTTCGGATGAACATTGCGACGCCTCCTCTTGTGTTTCTCGAGTTGAATTCTGCGTTATATTTGTCTAGTTTGTATAGGTGTTCATTGTTTGGTGTTAGCCATGTTTCGGTTATTGCTATAATATTTGGGTCTTTGTGTGTTGTTGAAAGTAGTTCGATTTCGTGAAATTTATTTTTCATGCTTCTCACATTATGTAGATAAATACTTTCCATTGTACCGTTGGTTCTTTGGTGTGTTTATTTGTTTTTTTTTAATTTATTTATTTTAAATGTTTTTATTTTTTCTTGATTTTATTGGAGGTGGTCTATGTCGGTTTGTGATTTTATTTTAATTTTATTGCTAGTGTCAGTTTTTTTAATATATATGTTTCCGTCTCTTGTCCATAAATGTTTGTAATGTTTTTCCTTTTTTGTTATTCTTTGTTATTTTAATTATATTATTTAAAATTATAGCTAATTTATGTGTTGGAGAGTTAATAGAGGATATAATTGGTCAAATTGTTTTTTTTTTAATGTAATTTAGGTTGACCGTAAAATTTAGGTGTACTAGGATTCATTGGTAGTATGTTTTTTACCTTATTTACATTAAAGTAGTTTTTGTGTTTTTTATAATAGTTTTTATTTTGTTTGTAAAATAGATGATTGGGTTTTTGGATAGTAGTGTGAAATTGTTGTTATTTATGACATTTTCTGTTTTATTTATATAGGTTGTTTTCTTTAAAATTACTTGAATTTCATTTTTATGTGCAGTCACGATTGTTAAGTTGTTCTTATTAATTTTCTTTTTTTATATTATTAAAAATAGATTTTTCTTTTTCATTAGTTTTTCTGTATGTATTAGTGTTTTTTTTGTTTGTTCTGCTGTTTTGCTTAATTTTATGCATTCTCCTTTTTGCTTTTCCTTTTCCTTTTATTTGTTGTTTTTGTCTGTGATGTTTTAGTACAATATCTAATTCTATTGAAAGAAGAAGAAAATTTATATTTTTTGGGGTTAATGCATATGTGTGTCCTTTATTTACTACTTTTAATTCTTCTATGTTAAAATATGTATTTGAAAGATTAGTTATTTTTGGTTGTGTTAATGTATAGTTAATTGTATTGTTAATATAATTATTAATATTTATTAGTTTTAATTGTAAAATTCTTCTTGGTTTTCTTTCTTCTTCCTTAATTTTATAATCTTGTTATTTTTTATTTATTGTTATTTTCTTCAGAAAATCTTTTTTTTAAGTTGTAGATTTATATTGGAATGTGTGTAGATCCATCCTAAGTTTTTGGTTAAATTCTTCTCCATAGTAGATTTATATTATCCATGATTGATTGTATATTTATGATGTCTGTTCTGCTAGTGAAGATATTGATTCATAATTCAATCTTAGTTTTTATTTTTTCTAGGTTTGCGCAGTGTTTATGTATTTAATTTTTAGTTTATTTTGCTTTATTTGTTCTTGCAATCGTTTGTCAATGTAAGAGGGGAATTTGTAATTTATGAAGGCTGGAGTTAGTTTTTCTTCTCTCATTTTTTCACGAAGTTAATGTGCTGTTCCGTTATCTTCTTTTTCAACGTAGACTTGTAGATTATCTACATAAGTTTCGGTGTACTAGCCGTATTCATTAAGTTCAAGGTTTTATCCCCTTTATAAATATTTAAATAATCCATTTAACATAATATAAAACAACAAAAACAATTAACTTAAACTTCAAACAGACATCTATAACTTTCAAATATCACAATTCAAATTAATAAGAAATATTCATCATAAAAATAAGATCAGGATATATAAATATTAAAATACGTAAGTCCTCTGATGATGTTTTTTTTTAATCCGAAACTAGTCAGGAGAAATAAAATAAATAAATAATAAAATAAAATAAAAATAATTATTTACCCGTAACTACCTACCAAATAATAATATAACAACCTTAAATTTCATATAATTATTGTGTATAATATGTTACAACAAAATTTATTATAAATACTTTGATTATATAATTAATATATCAATAAATTATATGAATATATATACGAGGTGTGGCTATTAAATAACGAGACTTGTGATTACAGACGAACTGTGCATGTCAAAAGGTTGTACGGCACACCATTCTTTAGTGTAAAACCCCCTTTATCGGCTGCCGTAAACTGCATCCCAGTAAATAGATTTGTCTGCACGTGGCATTTATTTTCATAACTTATGTTTTTCTAATTTTCCGGAAAAATGTTAACTAATATTATTGAACAGAGAGTTGTCATAAAATTCCATATGAAACTTGGACAAAAAGCTAAAGAAATTTATGAGTTATTAAATAAAGTGTATGGCAACGAATGTTTATCAAGTTCACGTGTTTTTGAGTGGTATAAACGTTTTAAAGACGGCCGAGAGACGTTGAAGATGATGCCCGCCCAGGTCGTCCTGTCACATCAAAAACAGACAAAAACGTCGAAAAAAATACTTCACTGGGTTCCAGAAGGTCAAAATATCAATCAGGTATACTACCTTGAAATCCTTGCTCAGCTGCGAGAAATAATTCGTAAAAAAAGACCCGTATTATGGAAAAATAAATCATGGGTGCTGCATCAAGACAATACACCAGCTCACACTGCATTGTCAATTAAATCATTTCTCGGAAAGCACAGCATCCTGGAGTTGGACCACCCGCCTTATTCACCTGACCTGGCTCCGTGTGACTTTTACCTGTCCCCCAAGATCAAATCCGCGTTAAAAGGGACACGTTTCGACAGCGTTGAGGAAGTTAAAAAAAAGCGGCAAACGTCATGAAAGAGCTGACGAATGAAGACTTCCAGCATTGTTTCGATCAGTGGAAAATTCGTATGGAGAAGTGTAGGGGCCGTGGAGGGGTGTATATTGAAGGGGATAACTAATTTATATAAATAAATTTAAAATATTTGTTTTACAGTGTCAGTCTCGTTATTTAATAGCCACACCTCGTATACCAACAATCATTAACAGGTGAGAGTTTAGGTTTCGGCGTATGAATGATCATTATTGGTAATCTGGTATACTATTGGCTTCATTGATTAATTCAATTTTTGTCTGATTTAATGTATTTAATAAAGGAATTTGAATAGGATTACATGTTTCAATTCCTTTAGGAGGTCAAATTATTCCTAACTCAATTGTTGTAACCTTTATAGAACTTCTTAAAGAACCAAAATTGCACAGAAATTTAATGATATACACTGCATTCTATGAAACCCTATAATTCTTCCGAAGCAATTAATCATTTGCTAATCGTTCCATAAAGAAATCTTCTCGCAGGAGCGAGTTAATCATAATGCTTAGTTACTTCAGGTAATAATTTATGTAATAAAGTAGGTACTACAATAGATGCAATTCCAGCTCATAAAAATTTACTTTCACACTCGCCGGAGTGGCGAAAGTATGGCAATTATTAAAAAAATCTCTGATTTCCTTTTTAATATTATTGCCTCCCCTTTAAAGTACATCATTGATATGAACAATTTAACTCATTACATATATAAATTCAGTAATCACAAGTAATTATACATCATACAAACCAGAAGATACTAAGAGTGAAAGAGCATGATTGAGATATTTTCTGTAAAATACGTTTGCTCGTAGAACTTTGGTCGCAAATTGACAGTTTCCAATTATTTTACTCATTAAGGCATCCTCTAGGTACAATAAGAAATATAGCTTATAATTTTATCTTACTCATAAGAGAAGTTATAAACAGATTTCAGGTTACCTTTTAGAGGTCAAAATTTTAGAAAAAAATGTTTTCTTCAAAACTGGAAGAGATAAGTTTACATACGTACCTACAAAATATGTCCCAATTTAAACGATGATTTCAAAAATATAATAATATATGGGGTATTTTATTTAAAATAAGAAAGTTGGTGCTACTTCCGGTGGTACCAGAAGTGATAGAAAGTTGAAAATATTTCACATGAGAATAACTGATTCAACCGGTAACGAGGATTTTTTTGAAATTTTTAGTACAACGGCAACCTCGTAAACTTTTAACGAACGGTTTTGCGTAGACACCCTGTATACACCGTTTAATAAATATACCAATGGAGAAAGAAGATTATAATAAAGAATTAAATATAATATACCAAATTGGTATTATCAATGGCTTTAATAATAAATTTATTGATAAAATACTTAAAAGAAAATTAAGAACGAATATAATGAAATTTATACAGGGTCCGTCATTTCACCTCCCGTCTTCTATAGCTCAGTTACTAATTGAGTTAGGATTTTAATATTTTCAGATGCTTTCTAGGGTGTATTTCAGGAAAATATTTTTGATTATACAGGGTGTCCCAAAAAAGTGTGACGTCAGCATGATGCATATTTTTAGATTTCATGGTATTTTTTTTGTTGCTTATTTGGATGCTCTTTATGAATATACCGATAAAATTTTATTGAAATCGGTTCAGTGATATTAACGCAAAAAAATAAAAACTGAAACAAATCAGTTTTGCACCATTGGTTAACAAAATTAATAAGGAATAAAAATAGTACTTTGTTAATAAAACCATACAAGGTACTCATTAAATAAGGTCTGGCAGTTGCGTTAACCAAGTTTTATTGATAAGAATTATACAGAGTGTCCAAAATTTAGTGTCAAACTTTTCAAACTTTAAAGCACTTTATTTTTCTTATTTTAAATTGGAGCCCCTGTATATTTTCATGTAACTCCATGCGGAATTAAAAGACAAACATGTTTCCTAATTACAACCCTATCGCAGTTTCTAACATATTAAAAGTTATGTGCAGAAAACTCGATTTATCAACAATTCCAATGACCATTTTAGTTAATCAAAATCGAAGGTGGGTTTGAAAAACAATTTATTGACATTAAAGTTTAACAAAGTGACAAGAGCCAATGTTGACTGTAGTAAAACATGAAAATCCTAACTCAATTAGTAACTGAGCTATAGAAGACGGGAGGTGAAATGACGGATAATGAGGAAACTACCGTATAAAATAAAAAAACATGTTACATTACCATATGTGACAAGTAAAATAACATGTAAGGAGTTTAAGAAGTATAATATTAAATTATTAGAAATTATCAAAAATAATATAATAAAATTTATAATCAATAATAAAATAGAAAATATAGACAAATTAAATAAATCAAAAGTATAGCAAATTAATTGTAAACATTGTAATGGTATATAGACAGGTCAAGCAGGGAGGAAATTTAAAACAAGGTACAATGAACATAAAAAGGCGATACTGAACTTAGATGGACAAGCAGGATTAACGTGCCACTGTATAGAAACAGGACACCATTTAGGAGATATCAAACACGTTCAATTTTTAGAAAAAGGAGATAGATTAAATATGTTAGAAGGGATAGAGATAAAAAAAGCTGTTATGGAAGGAAAAAACATAATGAATAATCAAAACGAGCTCTTCCAAGGTAATGATATTTTTATAGCAGGGATTCATTTGATCTAATCAAATGTGTCTTTAATCAAGTGATCAATCATATAAATTGGATTGTAAACATAATCCTTTGAAAATGGCTGAATAGGCCGAAACACGTGTTAGGAAACTGATAAAATCTGAATAACTAAATATATGAAACAAAACAAGTAAGTGTAATTATACATAATATACATTTATAATAAAAATAAATAATTATTTTTTACAATTAGTATTATTTGCAATCATGTAGTTTTATTTAGTTCTATGATAAAATATTTATTTTTATAATTCTATTGTACAGGCACTGTGATTCATTGACTTATAAGCTGCTAATTTATGTGATATTAGATGGTTTGAATTAAATGGAGTTGTTGAATTAACGTTAGTAGGTTTTCTACATATATTATAATAAATTATGTTGTTATTATGTATTCATGTTAAATGTAAAATAAAAAATTGATTATTTTCTTCTTTCACGATTGTAAATTAAAAATTAGTCCAGTTCACGTAATTAAAACATCCCATAATATCATCTACATATCGACAGGGTGTTTTAGGCCATCTGTCCCTGACTTTTTCTCGGTAATTCGACGAGAACCGAAACTAACACCATTACATTCTTCAGGTAGGCTTATGCTATGAAGAAAAGCATGCTTTATTAATCCCTGATTTTCATTTTCGATATTTATGTGTCCATTTGATGATGGTTGTTTTGAAATTTATCAAAATCAATTTTTGAACAGCCTCCCTCTGTAGACTGCCGAAGGGATTCTTCAACAAAACTTTCGGAATGGCTTCTTTCCTCACATAATTGAAATAGATCGTCGAACTGAGTGTCATTATAAATTGATGAAATAATTGTTGCAGTTTCACTTAACGACGTTTCCATCTTAATAAACTCTACCTTTTCACAAGTTTATAAACGATAATATGCACACGTATGTAAAATGAGTACTGTTTCAATGTAAAGGTTAACACCGAGTGAAAGACAGATGTAGACTATTTGAGAAAAAGACTATTTGAGGCAGCCTTAACTGATTGTCTACCTGGACTGCATATTTTCCCAGCAATTAAGGTACATTGAACCTCAATTGCATGGGCGAATGTATAATTCTTTTAAAACCGTTTCCTAGGTGACGGCTCTTAATTATCTACAGACGAGTGTAGGGCAGTCACTCATATTTTATTTTTTTGTGTCGAATCTATTACAGATATCAAAAACCATAAAGATACAAAAAAAACTTAATAATAAGTGCCTGCGTCCGATTTCATTTTTTTAATATAAATTTGCATTTGTTATTAAAAAATATTAATGTATTAATGTTGGGCGTCACTTGTTTTATACACAACCGGTTTACTGATAATAACAATATTATGTCAAAATATGAGTTATACCCGTATAAAGTGTCATACCAAATAACATCTAAATCAATGTAAACGTTCTCTTGTTATAAGCAAATTTTGTTTTTATATAATTAACTTTGAAGCTGAATTATGTCTTAACCAATCGCATTTGTATAAAGATATGTTTTGTTAAATCGTCTTTTTTTGATCCCAGTAATCTGTGGTTAAGCCATTTCCACACAATTTAGAGACACCCTGTATAGGTAAATTAAGCACATGGTTGACATTTCACAAATTTAATGGAAAAGCTCTATAATTGTTTCGGCCTTTCAGCCATTTTCAAGAGTACAATTAAGACTGATTCCTTTGTAGTACTCTTAAGAATGACTGAGAGGCCGATACAATTGTAGAGCTTTCTATTAAATTTGTAAAACATCAACCAGGTGATTAGTTTGCTTTTAAAATGTCTATTTTCCTCGGACATTAATTTGTGGCCAAACATTATATTGTGCTAATCGTAAAATAAACTATAAACTAATAAACTAATCTATAAACTAATTAAGCTATAAACTAATTAAAGGATAACTGAGCGCAAATTTACAAATAAAGATTAAAATATTGGCAATATCTAGAAACACAATTTTGAAATGATCATCAAATCATACAATGACTAAAATAATATTTTATTGATGTCGCACTTAACTTCATACAAATGAAATACTGCCCAGTAACTGTTAGCTGTATTCGCAATATTTCTCTAAAATTTGCATATGTATTTCAGAAAATAACAAAAAAATAAACTTGAAATAAAATAAAAATGAAATAATAACATTACTGTTAATATCATCAAATAACTCCGACTAAAGTAATAACTAAAATACCAATACCAAATTGTCCACTTCTAGACAAAATTAAGGGGCCACCAAATATACTTAAAATAGCTTTTCCAATTTATAAGTTATCTCAATAGATTTTTCACATGTCATAACTTGACGTTTATTAAACACTATTATTTGGTTGGAAACACTTGCGTTTATATATTTATTCGGTTCATTTAATGTCGTTATCTGGTTTTAAAATTATTTAAATTTTAGTAGTGGTCACTTAATTTTCCCAGAAGTGTAGTTTGCACAAATAATAAAATAAGCAGTAATACGCAAGGCGCGGATTTCTAGGTATTATGCTATATCAGTTTTAATAGCAGACCAAAATGATCTCGTATCTATACGAATTTCAGCAAATGAAGTAACGTGACAAATTTCTTTTAGTGCTTTTATGCATATTTTCAGTTTTTAGCTTATAATTGCTTTAATGCATTTTGGTGAATATTTCCTTATTTTTTGTGCTTATTTGCTTGTTTCTCAATTTTATAGCATATTATTTAAATTAGCTAGGAATATATTTTATTGCACATTATTGTAATGAGAATTCAGTATTAATATTACTCCGTTACATCTAGAGTGCTTGGTTATCACAAAATCATCAACAAAGCGAGCTTGTGTACGTGATATTTGGTAAACAAAGCTTGATTATTTCAGGGATTACCTTATTTTTACGTGCACAGAACGTATCTGGGGAAAGTGTGCTATCAATTTAGCCCAATTTATCTCAATCTTCAGTGCGTTGTGCTTGTGCCTTGTGTGTATTACGTGTTTATAAGTTTCTTGTATAAAATACCGAAAGTAAAACCTTCCGTCGATGAGTGGATACGTGAACATGCTGAATTAAAATATAAGAACGGCAAATTAATTTGCAGGGCTTGTATCAAACCGGTAAGTTTTATTTTGTGTTGCTATTGACCTAGGTACAAGCATGTATTATGTTGTAATTAACTGCGAGAAAAAAATTAACATAACACAACATATCAAACAACAGTTCACCTGGAAAATTTAATAAAACACAAATCTGCAAGCAGTACCCTGAGTACCCAGCAAACTATTTCGGCGTCTTTTGCGAGTTCTTCCACACAGAATGAAAAGGAATTTTACTTTGATGTCTGCAATACGATGGTATCTTCTAAGATTCCGTTAAATAAACTAGATAATAGTATGTTTAAATCTTTTTTACAAAAATACACTGGTAGACATATTCCTGCCGAATCAAACATTCGCAAAAATAATGTCCAGCAAGTATATAAACACACTATTGAGGAAATAAAGAAGATAATTGGCAACAATTACATATGGTTCTGTGTAGATGAAACTACTGATTCATGTGGTCGGTACATCACCCATTTAATGATTGGAATATTAAACGAAGACTCCACCAATGCATTTTTATTTAGTTCCAAGGAGTTAGAGAAAACAAATAGCAAACCGTTGCCAAATTCATTCACGATGGATTAACACTTTTTTTTGCCAAACCCCATACCAAATGATAAATTATTATTGATGCTTTCTGATGCCGCTGCATATATGTTGAAGGCATATTCTAATTTTAAAATATTTGATGAGTAATTAATGCATTGCACCTGTTTGGCACATGGTTTTAATCGAGTTGCTGAAACGATTAGACTGCAATTTCACATGGTCAATGATTTGATAAAAACCGGGAAGAAAATTTTCCTAAAAGATCCACTGCGGGTTGAAATGTTTAGGGAAAGAATGCCAAATTTACCTCTTCCTCCGACACCGATTATAACTAGATGGGGTACGTGGCTAGATGCAGCCTGCTATTATGCCGACCATTTCGATTCATTTAAGGAGCTTGTGTTAGAGTTTCCCGAAAATGTGTCAGAGGCAATTAAAGAATGTCACAAAGTTCTTAAAGATAGGAGGGTTGTACAAAATTTAGCATTCCTAAAAACCAACTACAGTTTCGTAAGCAAGGCGATTGATAAACTCCAAGCAAAGGACACAACTTTGGTAGATGCGGTTTAAATAGTTGAAGATTTTAGGAACTACGTCTTAAACGTACGGGGATCTATAGGAAAGATTATTAAAAAAAATGTGATGCAGTTTTGTCAAAAAATGAAGGGTTTGGCGAGTTACAAAAAATATCAATAGTTTTAAAAGGAGATTTCGTGGAAGATTTGCTGATAAATATTACAATTGTTCCCAAATTTAAATATGCACCGATTACAAGTGTGGATGTGGAGAGAAGCTTTTCACACTTAAAAATTGTGCTCAGTGATAGGAGAATGGGATTTTCCGTTGAAAATTTAGAAAAACATTTAATTATTAGTTCATTTAAAAATGAGCAGTAATCATTATTTGTTATTATTTATTATTGTTATTAATATTAATCACCAAAACCTATGTTATTAAAATATAACTTTTATCTACCTATAGTGCGTTATTGTTAATAAAATTATGTTTTGTTTTGTTTTTCTGTATTTTCATAAAAATAATATCTGCCTTTTCATGCCTTTTCTGCGTTTTTGTGGTTATTCTAATCTTTATGCTATTTTATCTCAGGTTTTTATGCATTTTTAAGCGCTTATTTTGTAATTTTGTATGCTAATAAATCCGCGCTTTGGTAATAAGTTTCCTCTACGAGTTTAAAAAAATATTTCATTTGAACATTTAATACAACATATGTACAATACAATTGTAGATTGACAATAGCAATAAGTTTATGTGAAAGCAAACGATTATCCTTTAAGATGTGATCACTTCCAAAGAAAAAAATCTCAATAAAACACTTACCAGCATCTTTGTAGAACACCACATATCCCGGTTTTTAGTGAGTACACTTCGTAATTACGCCAGTCGATGATTAATGTTTTAATTAGCAATTAATTTCGAGATCGATGGTTAATCGGCGGATCCTATTACGCTCGCGTCGCGTAATGATTTAGCTAATTGCAAAGCCGTAATTGCGAGAGTTAACGTCGCGCGATGTATGGCAGTTTACTACAAAAAGCACGATGTTCCCGATCGCGACTGAAGTGGTGATGTTATGGCACTGAACAATTACGCTGCCGGTGAAGACATAACTTGCAGTCGAAGATTAGTAGGAGTAGAAGCCGGCTTTGCCACCACGTGTGATATTAGGTGGGGAATTACAGTGTTACATGAAATGCAAATTGAGGTGAGTTACCTGATTGTTTCAGCTTTAATGACAATGTATGAAATTAAGCATGATCTTTGATATTTGACGCATTTAAAAATAACACTGGCCAACAAAAATGTACTTTTTGTTTTTGCCTAGGATTTTTTAACGTTTTTCTTATATTTGCATCTGAATATTTATAATATTGAATACATTTGTCAATAAATCATTTGTCCTGTTAACGATTTTAAAAAATATTTCATATAATTAATGTTTTATTTATTTATTTATTTAACGGAAAATAGACTCCATTTCATATATTACAACTAATTGATAAGGTGTACATACCACTACCACTAAAACGTTAAGATAACTAAAATAACAATAATTTATAATAAGGAACCAATAACCAAAGATATATAAAACTATATATAAAAAAGACATATAAAAATAGTAAAACACACCTAACACAGACATTTCCTCATTACATCCTGTTTCAAATTTTGAAAAGGTTTACCAAATCGAAATTGGGCAATCGGTTCAACTCATTGACCATAGACAACATACGATTCATAGGACTGTTTATAACAAAATTCAATTTATGGTTCTTCAGTCAAAACATAGGAGTGAATCTGAGCCTCAGAAACTGGACAGGTTTGTAAAAATCAATACAGCTTAGCAATTCGCCACAGTCCATCTTACTATTTACAATTCTATGCAAAACACAAATCGCTAACCTTCCTTCTACACTCAAGAGTATGCATCCTCAATCTCGATCTAATTCCCGTATACCCTCGCCTTTCATGAACCATGTTTAGCTTAAATTAAACGCATCTTAAGAATTTATTCTGAATACTTTCCACCTCAGATACATCGCACCATACATATGGCGACCTAACCGAAGATGCATGCTCCAGATGACAGCGTACCAAGGAACAAAACAGTACTTTTAAACACTCCACAGAAAGATCCTTCGCCAGATTCCAAACAAAACCCCACATACGCCTGGCCTTAACACATATTGCTGTGATGTGACTTTTAAAAGTAAGTCTGCTGTCAAAAGTAACTCCCAGGTCTTTAATCTTATCAACCTTTTGTAAAGGAACTACCCCTATCTTGTAATTTGTTACTAAGGCACTACGATTGCGCACATATGACATAAACATTTGTCAATGTTTAATTGTAGGTGATTGACTATTGTTGAATCCTGTTGAATCACTTTGAAGCCACATAGAATCATTTTCTGATTCCACCATTCCAAAAAGTTTCAAATCATCAGCGTACATCAAACATTCACCAAACTTTATTACTTCCACCAGATCATTAATAAAGGCCAAAAACAGAATCGGGCCGCAATGCGATCCCTGGGGCACCCCGGAGCCCACATTAATTTCATTCAAAACAAAATTGTTAAGTTTCACATGCTGCGTAGGCATAGTCAAAAACGAAGAAAACCAGGAAGTTGTAAGCTCATCAAGCCCCAGTAAGTATAATTTGTGTAACAGTATCCCATGATTGACCCGGTCAAATGCCTTAGAAAAGTCTGTATATATTGCACCTGCTTACCGCCTGCTTACCGTATTCTAAGGAATAAGACAGATATTGCCTGAACACTAATAAATTAGAAGTGGTCGATCTTCCCGTCAAAAACCCATGCTGCACTGTTGCCAATTCCGAACGTAGTTACCATGCTAACTGACCAGCCACTATTCGGTCCAATAACTTCGGCAGAGATGATTGAAAACTGACTACTCTGTACTTGGCAACATCATCTCTGACACCCGATTTGTAAATGGGCGTTACATAGGAAGTCTTCCATCTCGCAGGAAAGATACCCGACTGTAAAGATTTGGTGAATATATGATGAACTGGTTTACACAAGGAATAAACACAATTTTTCAGTATACTGTTCGCAATATTATCCGGGCCGCACTTAGAGCTATTATCCAGACACGACATCAAGGAGAACAACTGTTCAACACTAACACTCAACGACAGCATCTACCCCCATATTCCTCGTAATGGCCGGCACATCGCAATCTAGATCTCTCGCACTCGTGTAAACTGAAGAGCATAACTCTGCAAACAAACCAACAATCTCCTGCCCATCATGGGCATATTTCCCCATATAATGCATCAGTTTTGGGATTCCATCGTCCCTCCTTGCATCCCTTGCAAACTTCCAAAACGTCTTCGGATTCATTAACGAACTCATTTGTACCTTTTGAAGATACGTCTTATAAAGATTTTGAGACATATCCTTACAAGAGGATCTGTAGTTGCAGAACCTAACATAGTCCTGATTCAGACCAGTCTGTTTGTATTTACAGTGCGCCTCTTTTTTCTTCTGTTAAATCTGTTATAAATAATAATTCTTCTGTTAAATCATAGTTTAATGTCAATATTATAGTTACCAATGAATCAACAGAAAATACAATTTTACGGTATTAGTAGCATAAAGTGATTACTTTACGGTACAAAAAATAGTATATATAATTGACATAACAAATTATATAATTTTATTTAAAACCATTGTATTAGCTTCTAACGATTTAACAAAAAATATTGTATGCAGCTCCTACTGAAATTGAGTGTTTGGTAGGACTCACAGGCTTCCAGAAATTGTCTATTCGTTCTATAGTTTCAAATACTTTCAGTACTTGTTACGCTAAAAATAATTATTGAACTACTACACTTTTCAAGTTTATTATACTGCGTATCATTAGTTATTTGCAGGGTTGGAATAAATCATGATTTAAAAGGGTTAAACAACAAAGGAGAAAAAGTAAAAGAAGAGATAGAAGAGTTCCTAACAAGACAACTAAAAGGAGAAATAAAAATAAAAAGCGCATACAAACTAAACAAATACCCAAATCATGGTACTAGCAGAAGTGGAAACGTGGGAGATGAAAAAAGAAATCTTGAAAGCCAAGAACCATATAAAGCATACTAGAATATACATAGAAAATGATTTAACGTTGGGAGAAAGAAAAGTGCAAAGAGAAATTATAAACATAGCGATGGAAGAATAAGACAAACGAAAAGAAGTAAGAATGGGCTACAGAAAAATGTAGCATGCCAAAATAGCGGAATAGAAGAGATAATGGGAATAGAAAGAGAAGAAATTAAAAACAATAATGGGAAAAATAATACAATTATGCATTGAAAACTACCTTGTGATAACAAATACAAAATTCATACACAAAAACATACACAAATACACAAAGGAACAATAAGCAGAAATGAAAGATCGATAATAGACTACCACCTAATTAATATAAACAGCCGGAACAAAATAATGAACGTAGGAGTTACAAGGCGAGCTGATAGGAAATGTTTACAGACAAGAGGAGGATAAATGTTAAAGAAAAGATAAAAGCCTACAGATTAGGAGAAACACAAACACAAGAGAAATACAAAGAGATTCTACAAAATAAATTCAGAGAGCGAAATGAAGCTAAACATGGAAGAAAAATGGGAAACATTCAAAATAAATATACTAGAAGCGGCGAGGGAGACCTGCAGAACAACAAAAATTGGAAACAGGGAAATGAAAAAGGCAAACTGGTGGACTGAGGAAGTCAAAAAGGAGATAAAAAACAAAAAAGAGAAATGGCAAAGATACCTACAAACAAAAAATAATAGAAGATTATGAAAAATACAAAGAAAAGAGAAACAAAACGAATTCAATAATAAAAGAAGCAAAACAAAAGTCATGGACGAAATTTGGTGAAAGAATGAATGAGAATTTTGGGCAGAACCAAAAACTATTCTACGGAACACTAAAGCAACTAAAACAAAAAAAGAACACATCATGTTTTTTAAATCATAAAAATTATGATATATATGACTTTTTTAATTTATCATTTTTCTGATCAGTTCCCATGGTAGATGTGATGTAAATCAATTAATTTGCATCACGATTTAAATCATTCAATTTAAAAAAAAAAAAATTATTGAATTTGAACAAGAATTATGATTCTTAAAAAAAATCAGTGTATCTGTATTATGTGATGGACCAAATAATGGAAGAAAATTTAAAAAAATGACTTTTTAAAATTATCTACTTTAATTAAGTTGAAAGTATGTGTGGATACCACTTGGTGAAACATGATAATTAGAAAATCAAACACATAAAGATAGATAAAGACTTGAAATCGGATATCTCTGTGAGTAAATTCTATCGATATAGTGAAACTTCAACCAAGTGTTTGATTTATCTTAATTATCATGTTTCACCAAGTGGTATCCACACATACTTTCAACTTAATTAATAATGCAAGTCAAGCAAAAATTGTGGTATTGTTCATAAAAACTTTGTTAAAGTTTAAAATGTGCAACAATCATCTGTGGTTTAATAAGCAGTGTAAAAGGTATGCGTTAACACCGAAGTTTATGAAGATTAAATGCAACCATAAAGACTTGATCGGATATCTCTAGTAAGTAGTAGAGTAAATTCTATCAATATAGTGAAACTTCAACTAAGTGTTTGATTTGCCTTATCTACTTTTAAGCACGCTAACTTATAGTTTCATTATATTTTTATTTATTCGCCTATTGGAATCCACAAACAGTGCGAAAACAATGATTAATTAAAAAAAAAACAATTTTGATTTAAATGAATGATTTATTTAAAAAAAAACAATTGATTTAAATGACACAAACCCTGGTTATTGGTATACCTTGGTCGAAAAATCGTTCGTCAACGTATCGAGAAAAGAATTGTCGCCAAGGCTTTACGGCCGTGATAGGTCATCTGGAGGATGTTAAAGGTTTGGATGTAAAACAGCCTCAATAGGGTCTTCCGCGATTTTTCAAAAACCTTGAAACTGAACTCTAGATGCATTAAAAACATCATTGGTACTAATTTTTATGTTGAGACAAATCGTTGTAATTAGCAAACACGATTTTAAAATTAACGGCGTTTGAAAAGGTCCTGAAAGCTCGCCATGTTGCTATGACGTCACAACGCACGTTGGCGCTCTGCTGTAGCATTGCTTACAATGGAGCGACAGAAAGAAAACGTCGGTTTTACGAAAAAAGGGACGAATAAGTATTGCATTGTGCCTGGATGTGATAGCAGCAGTAAATGCGAACCAAATAAGTTGTTTATAAACGTCCCTACTGTAGATATAGGGAAAAAAGTGTTACAACTAGTCCGAAGTGATTCCGCGAGTGTCACTTTGACGTCCCACTATTTTTGTGAAGACCATTTTAATGTCAGTACATAATTTTCAATAAATAATCGACGAAATTCGATAAAAATATATAATTAACTATCATCATTAGTATTTGGTATTCAAGGGGATTTCCAATTATATATATATATACATTAGTAATAACATAACCTCAAAATATTTGTGGGTTCCATTCTAAAACAATACCTTCCATATCATTATTACTTTTTAAAGGTACTGTGAGATTTTGTACAATATGTGTTTACCCAAACGTTTAGTTAAAACTAAAAAGGAAGTTTAAATAATATTTGTAGCAAACTGTTGATTTTAGAAAATTGTTTAGATGATTAATAATTACAAATTTTGAAATCAGCATTACCAATCCGTATGAGATGTAGTATATATTGCAAGGTTTATACAGTATTTTATTTGTTCTTACAACTGGAAGAGGATTTGGAAAACTATATGCGACTCCTCGCGTTTCGGTTACGTTGAAACATTCTCTATTTGAGAAAAATTCGGGAACCATTAACACGTGAACTTCTAGCAGATTATCTGGCTGCCCCTTTACTAACCCATCAGAACTTATTTTATGTCAGACTTGATTCTAAGTCGAATTAATCCACGATTCCTATCCCTTGTGCACTGACTCCCGATCGCCAACATGCGTAATGACGTCACAGTGCCGCTCGGCCAATAACACCATTTCGTCGGTCACGTGACAAAATGTGTAAGTTTTACGATATTGTATGTTGTTTGTTGATAAGTTACAATGAAAACTAAACGTTTTCCCTGTGGGATGTTTAATTACAGGTTATAAACTTTACGTCAAGACACAAAAAGGTATATTATTTGTTTTCAGGAAGACCCTATTACTTTAACGGCCTGTTGTAACTGGCTAATAACAGCCAAAATAGGATTTTTCGGACTGTTTTGCGTATGCGAAATGAACACTTCGCATCCGGTTGCACAAACAATTATTTAACATATAGAAGAGAATATGTCACTCACAGAGTAGGTCATCGTACATTATCGTACTTAACATTAAGCACCAAGTACTTATAAAACAAAATCCTTTATATCTATTAAGCTTAGCAAAAAAAAGTAGGTGTACATGTACATACATCTCTATAAAAGATGTTTTATCATAAACGGGGAAGCTAAAGACATAATAATATATAGGGTGTTCCATTTAAAAAACTAAATTTGATGGCTACTTCTGGTAGAAATGGAAGTGGTAGGACGATGAAAGTATTTCATCTGAGGAGAACTGAATCAGCCATGTTTGGATAATTTTTTTCAAATTTTTATTTCATAGGGTATCCCATAAACTTTTAATGGTCAATTAGCATGGGACACTATGTAGTAGGGGTAGGTATGAATAGTATAAACTTACTTTATGTATTACTTATGTATACGGTATGTATACTTTTTTTAATAAAATGCTATGCTATAAAGGCTTTTTTTTATACAAGGTGTCCAAGTTTTCGTCAAAATCGAAATATCTATGATCTAGAGACCTGATCATAGATATTTTGATCTTGACGAAAACTTGGACACCTTGTATAAAAAAAAAGCCTTCATAGCATCTACTTTAGTCTACTTTAATTAATTGTTTAAAACCCCTATGATAATGTTTGTCCCACATATTAATCACTTTCAGCCAACCTACCCACATTATTTGTATACATATAATGTATAAGTATTAAAATAATGTAACAATTTCGATGCAAACTAACGTTTTCTATTCATGTGCGTTTGAAGTACCTAACTGTGAAAGTTTATAACTATTTACGGAAATTCAATAAAAAATTAATTTCACACGACTTGAATATATAAGCGTGTCATGATGTCGCTCACGAAACATACATGTACAAACAATTACAAAGAGGATGACTCCGTATGCTTTGGCCATCATTAAATCTTAATTAGCTGGTACCTAGGGTATGTTTTCTCATAAAACGCAATGCATTTCTATTGTCCTAATTGACACGGCTCTGTATTTCATATTTAATTAGATGTTTGTAGCATGCGATATGTGCTATACAATTTGACTTCTTCCATCATCAGCTATAAAATATTATATTTCATTAAAGGGCAATAAAAACGTATTTCAATGCTTTACACATACTCAAACTAAAGATATACGCCATTATATTAACTCTATTGAAATGTATAATTTAATTATCTACTAATAAAACGAATGTTAGTTGTAGTAAGCAATATTTCTTTCTCAACATTAATAACACGGTTATAAAACTAACCGTTGATAATTATACAAATAATATAATTTAAGGTATTATTATTGGGTACTTACTGGTAAAGTTATGTTAATTTAATTTAATTATTAATTTATTTTATTTTGCCTGATTAGTTTCAGTTTCTAACAAACCATCATCAGAGGCGTGATATGTGTATTTTCCGATGTATACAGGGTCCGTCATTTCACCTCCCGTCTTCAATAGCTCAGTTACTAATTGAGTTAGGATTTTGATATTTTGCAGTCTTCAGTTGCTTTCTAGGGTGTATTTCAGGAAAATATTTTTGATTATACAAAGTGTCCCAAAAAAGTGTGACGTCATCATGATATATATTTTTAGATTGCATGGTACATTTTTTGTCACTTATTTGGGTGCCTTTTTTAGATGCCTACATACCCATAAAATTTTATTGAAATCGAGTTAGTGACATTAGCACAAAAAAATAAAAACTGAAAAAAAACAGTTTTGCACCATTGGTTAAGAAAATTAATAAGGGATAAAAATAGTGCCTCGTTAATAAAACCATACAAGGTACTTATTAAATAAGGTCTGACAGTTGCGTTAACTAAGTTTTATTGATATGCATTATACAGAGTGTCCAAAATTTAGTGTCAAACTTTTCAAAATTAAAGCACTTTATTTTTCTTATTTTAAATTGGAACCCCAGTATATTTTTATGTAATTCCATGCGGAATTAAAAGACAAACATTTTTCCTAATTACAACCCTATCTCAATTCCTAACACATTCAAAGATATTTGCAAAAAACTCGTTTTATCAACAATTCCAATGGCCATTTTAATTAATCAAAATCGAAGGTGGGTTGGAAAAACAATTTATTGACATTAAAGTTTAACAAAGTGACAAGAGCTATTGTTGACTGTAGTAATATAAAAGTTTAAAACTTTTTTTAGCTAAGGTCTTTATATCCAAGATAGCAAAATTACTTTTTGTCATGGAAAATATGATATTCATAATATGACAAATATTATGACCTATATTGACAAATGTGGATATGACTTTCATATTCGCATTTCAAAATATTACATTCAACCTGTTACGAAGAGTGGCAATGTCATTTCATACTCGTCTTCATTTGTGACTTCAAGAGGGCGGAAGACATATAGAACATAAGTTCTAGCAATTAATTAATTTTAGAAATGCACAGTTATGTTATGTTTTTATGAAATTTTATTACTTAAACTATTTTTTATACAAAACTTAATACTTTTACGATGTGTAATAGGTTTAGACGAAGATCTGTGAAACCTTTCATACTTTCGAGATATTAATTATAACTACAAAGCATGTTATGTCAATACATTGTTTTTCAAAGTCACCTTCAAATTTTATTCATTAAAGTAGCTATTGGAATAGTTGATAAATCGAGTTTTCTGCACATAACTTTCAATGTGTTAGGAATTGCGATAGAGTTGTAATTAGGAAAAATGTTTGTCTTTAAATTCCACATGGAATGACATAAAAATATACAGGGGATCCAATTTAAAATAAGGAAAATAAAGTGCTTTAAAGTTTGAAAAGTTTGACACTAAATTTTGGGCACTCTGTATAAAGCATATAAAAAAAACTTGGTTAACGCAACTATCAGACCTTATTTAACGAGTACCTTGTATAGTTTTATTAACAAGGCATATTTTTATCTCTTATTAATTTTCTTAACCATTGGTGCAAAACTATTTTTTTTCATTTTTTATTTTTTTGTGCTAAAATCACTGAACCGATTTTAATAAAATTTCATAGGTATGTAGGCATCCATAAAGGGCACCCTAATAAACAACAAAAAATATACCATGCAATTTAAAAATACACATCATCATGACGTCACACTTTTTTGGTACATCCTGTATAATCAAAAATATTTTCCTAAAATACGCCACAGAATGCAAGTAAAGTCTGCAAAATATCAAAATCCTAACTTAATTAGTAACTGAGCTACAGAAGACGGGAAGTGAAATGACGGACCCTGTATATCTTGATCTTATTTTTACCATAAATATTTGTAATTAATTTGAATTTTGAAAGATGTCTGTTTGATGATGGTTTGTTAGAAACTGAAACTAGTCAGGCAAAATAAAATAAATAAATAATACAATAAAACAAAAATAACTCTACCAGTAAGTACCCAATAATAATACCTTAAATAAATAACTGGTAACTTATAGATAAAACCTTCAACTTAAAAATATTATAATATTTGAGTAATAAAATTCCAAGTAATTTTTTTTCACATCTATCCAAAAAAAATGAAATATTCAGATTTTACGTTATATCAGAAAATTACTATTATATTTTTATTTGCGATCATTCAAAAGTGATTAATTTTGTCACTGAAAGTTGTGATAATCGTGAAAATCGTGTAAAAAGTAAGCTTTTAAGCTTTTCCAATGTCATAGGATCATATCATGAATGCCAAGATATGTCAAGGTTACACAATAAAACGGGTTACGCCGCAACGTAGCATTTGAAAATTGTACACGCTAATGTAAAATATATGTTAAAACAAAAAACTATTCAAATTTGGGAAATGTTATGATCGAAAATAAAATGTTGTAAGATACATGAGTAGAGTAGGTACAAGAGTTCGGGACCATTTTCCCACAAGGATTAACATAGGGGGTCTAAATTCACTTTTCAGCCATTTTGTTTTTTCATAGGCAACCCGTTGTACAAATAAGGTTCTTCCATCTCGGTGACCTGAAAAAGCAAAATGATTGAAAAGTGAATTTAGACCCCCTATGTTAATCCTTATGGGAAAATGGTCCCGAACTCTTGTACCTACTCTACTTACATGTGTAAAAAGGCTGTTCATTCAATACGTGGCTTTTAAAGCACTTAATAATAAACATGGACTTTTTACACTTGTATCTTAAATAAGTATTAAAATTTTCATAAATTTCAATAATTAATCAAATTATTACAAATATCCTTCTATATCACGTTAATTTAAATTTGGCACAATAACATACCTCAGGCCATGTTTCTTGATAACAATAGGAGATATTTTATTTTCATCACTCTGTATTCTGGATGGTGTAAGAATAATTTTTGTTAAACTAAAGATTGACTTTACACTACCTGATAGCGCTGACCCCCACCTGTTGATTTCACCTATAATCAGAATGGATCTTAACACTTTTGAATAAAGTATAAAGTTTATAGGCTTCCCAATAAGATAAAAATTTGAAACAAATCATGCAAATATGGCTGATTCCGTTCTCTTCAGGTGAAATACTTTCAACCTTCTATCAGTGATATATGTTGCAGCTGAAAATTTTGACATTTAGTCATTCAAAAATGTCATTAGTTAAGTGCCCACTTAAAGTAAGCGCATTTCATTTTTTTAATGGAATGATGTACTTTTGATCTCATAGAGAAATTGGCTAGAATAATACTTAAAATAGAAACATTAAATAGCTATAATAATAGTGTATGGTTTTCTTTTATTGATAGCGCTGTGGGTTACATAACCCGAGGCTGTAATAATATTCACAAACGTGGTGTATATACTACTTTTCCTAGAACTAGAACAATTACAATAATTTAAAATTAAATATTAAAATACAACAAACATCTACATTACATCATTACATCGTCATTACATATATCAAAATTTGACATTGATGTATTCAACGAATATAGTGAAAATGCGGCCAGCTAAGGCCGGCTAATTGTGGTGGATATACGCGAGAACTACAAAAAGATTCCAACGAAAGACGAAAACTTGAACAGCTACGTACCCCGTTTTAAAGTATGTATTCACATTTATTTTAGTCAGCTCAAAACGTTCAACATAACCTCCTATGAACCACGCACCCGGTTTAATAACCGTATTCAATTCATTACGTATTTTATTCAACCGAACCACAACGGTACCCGTAATCCATTCAACGTGCGACATAAGCGTCGTACTATTTTTATTTATAAAATTTCGTACGTTCCTTGTATACTTTGATTTTTGACAATATACGTATTCTAAATATTATATTTTGACATTTGGTTTTCTAATTGTCATGCACAAGAAAATATAATATTTATGCAAAACACTGTGAACGGTCGTAGAAAAAATCATATGTATTACTCGGGAGCAAATTGCCATTTACACCGATAGATTAAATATCCGCAGGAGGAAATGATGTACTTTGCTTCGTAGTAATACAAATAGAAATTCAGGTGAATTGCGTATCAAAATAACGTTACAGTTACGTGTATGTTACTTGACAGCATCACATTCGAATGTCAGATGCATTCATATCATATATGCATCTGACATTTGAATGAGATGCTGTCAAGTAACGTACACGTTACTGTGACGTTTTTTTGATGCGCAATACACCTGATTATTATCTCTAGAGTGAAAAAATATCACTTTCATGTAGAGTAAGCCGTGGAAAAGTTGTTATTTTTACATACAGGGTGTATATACAGGGTGTATGTGAAATTATCAACTTTTCCACGGCTTACTATACATGAAAGTGATATTTTTTCACTGTAGAGATATTAATCAGGTGTATTGCGCATAAAAAAAGTCACAGTAACGTGTACGTTACTTGACCGCATCTCATTTTCAAATGCACTCCATCACTTTTCAAATTAACACCCTGTCAATTTGAAAAGTTGCCATCGACTTTTTTCATAGAACACGTGACTATTTTTAAAATTACACAAAACCGTTTGTGTGATTCGAAGGGGTAAAAAAAATGGCATAGGTAGTATTGACCCCCTACCCACCCTTTAAGCCCCAGCCACCTCCATCTAAAATATTTAAATAGCAGCCCCCTAGTTTGTGATACATCGCTGGAAAGCTCTTTAAAAATGCTTTCCTGTATTATTAATACAATATGATTTAGTGAACTAGTTTTCTAATTAAGTGCAAATAATGTGCAAAAGTGTTTAATTAATTAAATTCAAATAACATGTTATAGTTAATGGTGGAAATGTTTTGCATTGTTTTCTAAACAAAAATATGGCCTGCTTTGAAACTCCTCACAAACATTATGAAAAGTTTGTCTCGTAGTAGCTCGACATAATTGTGCTATTGTTTAATAGTATCTGGAAAATTTGAAGAGCATAATTTCATGAGTATGAAATACTTAGATCTACGTGCTAAAAATTAAAACAAATGAGTTTAAATTTGGCAAACAGGATGGTTCTAAGTTCATAAAATCGTTCAAATCTTCGTAATAAGAGTCAGAACCTGTATGAAACATCAGGATTACGAATTCATTTCCGAATATTTTTTTAATTACAGTACTCCTAACATGTAGCTGCGATAATAACTTGCACTACAAAAGCATGTAGAAATTGTTGCAGTAATCTTGATTTGATTTTACATATAACCAATGTACATTGGTTATTGTGTGTGTGTGTGGACATTACTTAAAGGTAATCAATAAAATAATCCAATTTATCATTAAATTGATGCTGAAAAAGCAGAACGGAAGAGACACTTCAAAAAACCTAAACGCTGATATTGACACTGATCTTGTTGCCATTTGCCTCTGAACTACCATTAAATCTTGCCGGACGTTCCTCACGTGAATGTACGACAATGTTAATTTCTGTACCTGTTTAGCTGAAATTTGTGTCATTCGGGAGATCTTCTCGCAGTTGTAAAAATATTTTTGTAATACCTGAAATATTAAATTGTATTGTAGGTAGTGCTATGACTGTAATAATTTCAGTTACCGTTAGTAATACGAGCAAAACCATCACATATGCTACACGTACTCCAATACGGAATTCGCATATAAACATAAATATGGTTAATAGGATAGTTAACCACATATAAATTATATTTCCTAGTAGCTGTATCCCAAAAGCTTTGTTAAAATTATCGACTGCATTGCATAAGCAGTTATGAAGGTAAATGATTGGCTTAGGGTCTCCTCTGCGGTTTTCAATAATTACAGTATTATAGGATTCAATAATGTCATGGATTACTGGAACTTCTTCGGAGATGCAATTTATTATATCGTACAATAATATTTCATAGCTAATTATATAAAGGTTTTGTACCAGCACCCATGGCATATAATAAATATAAAATTTATCAATCAAAACCGTACATACACAATACAAAACGTTTACCCCATGTACGATTATAAAAGCTGATATATTTTTTCTACCACGTCTTTGTGAATGAGCCGATTCAATTATGCGAAGGTTATCATACAGTGCCTGTATCTTGTCTAAATTTAGTATCAGCATATAAGGAATTGAAACTGCCATTGTTAACAGTTGCACTGCAGTTTTTATGAGGATGATTACGTAAATGGAATCAGTTTTATGATTATGATTTAGATCTATTATTATTACGGCGGATAAGATTCCTGATATCAAAACTAATACCATTGTAATGCTCAACTTAAGTTTATTGATACTAAGTTTGTGGGTATTTTGGTCATAATTTGGGAATATCCCAATATAACTACACAACCGCATTATCAAGCTCAAATCTTGTAACATTGTGTGTGATAGTTAGTTTCGTTTAATATTTTTTCATTTAGCATATATTATTATAAAACTAGGCTAATATAGTTAGTATTAGGCAGCGCCTCTCAGTATTTTTATTGCATTTACTAATTACCAAATATGTTTGGATGATGGGGAAATTTCGGTATTTAAAACTGCACAACGTTTCAGAAATCCAGAACTTGTTACGTTGTGATGTAGTGTTACACGTGTGGTGTCTTTTCAACACAGATTATATTCGTATTGTTCCAGTAAACTACCATTTGAAGTTATTACATACTAACTCAATTGGATTGATTATGTGATTACTTAGCCATTTGTCATACTTGCGCTGAGTGGTCTCTGTTTAAATTAGAAAATTTGATGGCAAGGATCGCGCCTGCTCGGGTGTTTTCGTTAACTTTTCGTAACACACAAATACATTTACTTGCAGAATTGAGGATGTGCAGTTCTCGCTAGCAAAAGCTTTGATCGTTCTAACGTAACCCCACTGAATACTTATGAAATATGTCGTTACGAAAGCAATATATTTATTATTTATAGGTAAACGACTTGTCCGGTAATACATAATTATAAAATTGCGTTATGGATTTAAAACACTTTTGAAACCCAATTGGTTGTTTTCCGGTTAATAATAAATGTATTTCAAAATGACAAATTGTAACAAATGTTTCATGATTTAAAATTAAACGAAAATATAAAATAAATACAATATATGTGGTGACCCACCTATCCTCGTTCGAACCATTGCTGCTAGACTAATGAAAATTGCGGAAAAAATCTGATTGTAAGTTATTGGACACTTGATGTTCTACTTTTTAATTTTTTTTTTCGAGTTTACAGAGTGTACCATAAGTCCGGGACACAAAATTTGGTCTTTTTTTTAAATAGATCACCCTGTATATTATTTCATTTTTAGAATCTGCTTTATATGGGCTTCACAAATAATTTTTATTTTTTGGGATCAGATGCAACGTTGCCAAGTTATTCATATTTTAATGAAATTTAACGAAAAATCATGGACGTGGGAATTAAATTCAACAAAACCTTATTTTAAGAGATCAATGAAAGAATCTGCGTATGCAAGAACCCAAGCAATGTGCTAAAACATACACAATATTTTGAGTCCCGTAGAATATACAGGGTGTTCAGAAGAGGTAAGAAGTACTTACTTTCTTCATGTTGCGATCTATGTTGCGTTTTTCTTGTTTACACATCGTAAGTTTACTGGCGCCAATTACTTTCCGCCACTAAACTTTCCAAATGTAAACGAGGCTTTAAACTGAATTTTAAAAAAAACGGGAAATCAAATTTTTCCCAACGTAAATTTGGTTTCAAGTTTTTCTCAATTCATATATATTATTATTTACCATTTGCCAAGGACCATTGCCCATTGCCAGCTTTTTATTTTTACTATCTCAATTCTGCATAGCTACAGCCTCATTTACATTTGGATAGTTTAGTACTTGCCGACAGTAAACTTACGATGTGCAAACAAGAAAAACGTCTTTCAAGAAATGAACTAAACAAGAAAATAAGACGTTTTTCTTATTAGCAATCGTAACTTTACTCCCGGCAAGTTCTAAACTATTATAATTGATCATGTATCTAATTAAAAAGGTTTTGAATAATTTTTATAGGTACTGACAAGATGACAATGAATTGAGAAAACTTGAAACCAAATTTACGTTGGGAAAAATTTAATTTCCCGTTTTTTTTATTCTACTTGTTTAGTTTCTTACTTGAAAGACGTTTTTCTTGTGTACACATCGTAAGTTTACTGGTGGCAAGTACTTTCCGCTAGTAAACTTACCAAATGTAACAGAGGCTGCATTAAAAAAAAACGTAAAATGAAATTTTTCCTAACGTAAATTTGGTTTTAAGTTTTTCTCAATTGTCTGTTTGACAGTACCTATCAAAATATTAATCAAAACCCTTTTTAATTAGATACATGTGTAATAAATAACAAACGTAATAATTATTAATATCACCCATGATTCTATTATGTAGATCCTACTGTTTCTGCATAGTTGTATGTAAACGAGGCTTTAAAGCGTCGTTTACGATGTGTAAACTAGAAAAACGTTTTTCAAGAAAGAAACTAAGACGTTTTTCTAGTTTACACATCGTAAGTTTACTGGCGGAAAGTACTTACCGCCAGTAAACTTACGATGTGTAAACTAGAAACACGTCTTTCAAGAAAGAAACTAAACAAGAAAGTAAGACTTTTTCTAGTTTACACATCGTAAGTTTACTGGCGGAAAGTACTTGCCGTTAGTACTTTCCATATGTAAACGAGGCATTAAGCTGCATTAAAAAACAAAAAAAAAACGGGAAATGACATTTTTTCTAACGTAAATTTTGTTTTAAGTTTTTCTCAATTATCTGCTTGGCAGTACCTATCAAAATATTAATCAAAATCATTTTTAATTAGGTACATGGGTAATAAATAACAAACGTAATAATTATTAATATCACCCATTATTGTATTATGTAGATCTTACTGTTTCTGCATCAGTTTGTTGCAGAGTATTAAGGAATACAATTGATTCAAATTTAACCTATTTATATTTAAACTGACATACAGTCAAATAATTCTAACCTATTTCTAAAAACCATTTTCAAACTATAACAAAAGTGGAAAAAGAACGTAATTTTTATTGGCGTTTCCCTTTTTTTAATTTAGCTGTATACAGGGTGTCCCAAAAATAGTGGAAGAGCTCATCAGCAAGCCACTCAGGGATGCCAACTGAGTCCTTAAAAAATACTAAAAAGATCCTCGGGCTTTACGTTTTGAATTATTGCTAGTCAAAGATATAACGTTACAGCAAGTTTAGAAGTGTTCTTATCAAGAATTAAATGAAAATCATGTGTTAAGCTCTTTAATTATAATTTTTTTTATAACTACTCTTTTTGGATATATTATTTCTAATAGCGTGTTTAAAGATTTCAAAATAAAAATTGTTCAAAAATCAATGTAACAAACTGCTGTACAATTAAAATAATGATGATGTCGTCTATGATTTTTTGAAAGTAAAATATTTTTAATTTGTTTAAAAAACTAGTACTTTCTAAGGGTTCAGTGGCCAACCCTGAGTGGGGTGCTGTTGAGCTTGTCCCCTATTTTTGTGACACCCTGTATAAAAAAGAATTGTTTTCGTAAAAATTGTCCAGATTTCAACGAATATATCAGTATTTTTGTGCACTTGACAAGTCAGAAAAAAGCTGCTCAAGCTGATTTATAAAAATGTAGAAATAAGGATTTTAATAACAAAATCTTGATTCCTCGTAAGGTTTTCGAACAAGCTTAACAGCACGCCACTCAGGGATGCCAGCTGAGTCCTTAAAAAGTACTAAAAAGATCCTCGGGCTTTACTTTTTGAAATATTGCTAGTCAAAGATTTCGCATTACAGCAAGTTTAGAAGTGCTCTTATCAAGAATTAAATGAAAATCATGTGTTAAGCTCTTTAATTATATTTTTTTTATAACTACTCTTTTTGGATATTTTATTTCTAATACCGTGTTTGAATATTTCAAAATGAAAATTGTTCAAAAATCAACGTAACATCTATCTCCATGTTGCGATCTATCTCCTAATAAAAGTATCGGATACAAAAATATGAGTTTTATTTTTAAATTTTGATCTGTACTTTACTATTTACTATTTCATCGATATTCGAACCCGATACCAATATATTATTCTAGAAAATTATTCTGGTAAGATTTCGAACAACAGTCACTTTGACAGTAATCGGAGAAAAAGTATAGGATTTTCAAAAATACTTGAAAGCTTAGTGCACTACGACTACTTACACTAATTTGCGAGAATCGAAACTATACCACCAGTAAATATTTTAGGTAGGCTTATGTCATGCTATTTTTTTTCTCGAACCTCTATGACGTCATACTTTCGAGAAAATAGACAGGACAGGTTGTCTGAAACACTAATTTTATTTTTTTCTGCATATCACTTACGAACAAAAATTCTAACAAAACTTGTCTCTTTTTAAATACCTACCCAACGATGCCTCACATGACCTATGTTCATGACCTAGGTTCGATTTAAAATTCTGAAGTTGAATGCAGTTACGCCTACCTCCAGTAACTTTCAGAAATCCAAACTACCTCTATTTTATTCTTAAAGTGGTAACATGATTTTTTTTCCCTTGAACCGCTAAGATCCCACATTACCGAGGAAAAGGCCTGAAACACCGTGTATAATATAATAATACACGCACCAAAGATGTAGTTTTTAAAGTTTGCTTACCAATATATTGGTAGAATATTCTAACTATAATCTGAAAATAAGTAGCTTTTTAAATATTTCGAAACTTCGAATTTCTGTATCATGTAATTTCGCCTATGCTATTTACACATGCACCATAGTTTGCGAAATATGCTTATTTTTCATCACTGTGATAACTATTGTTAACAAAGATATTTCAATTTTGAAAAGTTCACTTTAAATGTGTTAATATCGTTGACATTCCAGTCATATACATTCGTCGGTTGGGGGATGTTTTTTCAATGTTAAGGCTGCAATGTGAAGCCCTTATTTTGGGAATATGGTTACATAATTCTTTTTTTAAGCAAATTATCATACAGGGTGTATCAGCCAAATGGAATAAATTCAATAATAAATAAATGGGGGCGTGTTCGAAAAACCGCTCGGACACGTCGATTGTTATTTTTAGTTGCGCTTAAATAGAAATTTCTTCTAACGTTACTCAACATCTCAGGCGTGACCGATCTAATCGCAAGCATTATTCGTCTTAATATACACACTTAATATTTCCGAAACAGTTGAAGATAGGTATAGGACATTGTACATGAAATATGTCTAGAATTTTCTGAAGAATCCAAAAATTGAATAATATACTAGGTGTTGCATTTAAAATAAGAAAGTTGGTATTGGCCACGGTCACATGACACACCCTGTATAAAAAGTTTTTGTTGAAAAAAATGCGCAACTGAAAATAACAATCGACGTGTCCGAGTGTTTTTTCGAACACGTCCCCATTTATTTATTATCGAATTTATTCCATTTGGCTGATACACAGTGTATATAATACAACGAGTGGAATCATCACTATCGATAATCGCATTAGTTGGGACACGAAACATGTTGTCAAATATTAATTCCACGGGTCTGAAAGACGACATGTTGAGTGCATCAACCAATGCGATTAACAATAGTCACGATTCCAAGAGTTGTATTCGTAAGATTATATCACGAATCAAAAATTTAATACTTTTGTAAATAGAAATGTATTTATTGTTTTGCAGAACTCGGTAAATTGGGCCCAAATAAACTTTTGAGACCTTTCAGTGTTAGATGGTTTGTGGTTTTCTATGTTTTCTTCAATATATTTTAAGGAAGAATCTCCGAAGCGCGACATTTGTCTAATTGTGACATTTAAGTTGACAGCCTAGCACACCAGATGTACAGAGGACGAAGTGTGATTATCACTTATTAGTCAATTCGAGTTATTATTATCAGCTATTCGGTGGCCGTTAGGATAGGAAAGAAAAGCATTATGAGTGATATAGTAAGAAGTAATATAACAAGAGCATCAAAAATATTTGAATATAGCTGACGTATGCGAAATGTGTTCTGAGAAATACGCCGAGTCCGTAGGACGAGGCGTATTTTAAGGAACACATTGAGCAGTAATCGCTATATTCAGATTATTTTTGATGCTCGAGTTATATTCGGAGGACTATATACCGAATAATAAATGTAAATGCAAGAAATATTTTGTCAATTTGACTTTCGTGTATACATATTATGATTCACGGCAACTTGATTTTTATTAACACCTAAATTAAATTAAATTCATAATTATGACTTATAAGAACTTGATTTATTTAAGGTATGTAATATTAAAAGTACAATTATTATAAATTACTGAGCCACTGGAATCATTATTATTATTAGATGAATCAAGAGAAACTGACGAAGAATTATCGATAGAAGAATTTTCAATTTCCAATTCTATTGATTCACTTCTTAAACTTGAAATAAGATTTTTATGATGATTTTCACTTTGATTCAGAAAAGGTTGAATTGAAGCAGTATTGTTGTGTCCAGGTATTTTTATAATTTCTTCAGCGTTAATACCCGTACTTGATAACTGACTAACTGTAGACGATCTGTTAGAATGATTTGTTATTTTTACAAGTTTGGTATTTATTCCGATGCTTTTAGCAGCACACTTTTTGTTCATTTGCGAATCTGATTGTATCCTAAGGGCATGTTTTTACACCAATAGCTATTTTCATATTTTTCCCAATCTTTATTTACAGTAAGAAACAGGCGATTAGTTTTAATGTTAGGTGTCCATTTCTTTAGAAGTCGAACGGGGCACATGTCTATATTGTTTGAATTTGGGGTAACCCATTTACTATCTGCAAATTTCTTATCAACTCCTTGTGATATTTTGGAGAAAATTGTGTTGTATTTCATCTAACCTGTTCGCAAACCGTAATTGTTTATTTCTTTTTTAAATATTTTGTCAAGCAAGCACTTGCTTCTCCTCCTCTCCACGCAAGTTGAACAGACGCAATATGGTAAAACTTTCGCTGTAGACGATCGGGTGTATTTCCATTAAAAGAATTTATAATTCTTGTTTGTTCTTCATGAGTTAAAGCCGAATAACTGCGTTTCCTTTTTTCTAAATTGCGTTGTATAATTTTCCTCTTTGAATTGCGAGCATCTCTTGCTTTTTGGAATATAACGCTTTTAAAAGGATCTATAACTCTTTTGAATTTATTATAATAAGTAAGTTGAATATGCTTAGCTATGAGATTCCAGAGTGTTTTCAATACTCCTTCTTTATAATCTTCACCATTAACTTTTCGCATGTTGTAAGCCCAGTCTTCCAAAATTTTACATAATTCTTCATCCGACTTTTCTTCTTTTATATCATTTTTTTTTCTGAACATAAATGATCAAATTGTCTTATAACATAACATTCTGTTCGCACTGTATTAATGGGTTTTTGTGGATGTGACGGATTCTTAGATTTTATGAATCTCATCAGATCCAAATCGATTCATATTGACCGCTTATTATATACTGAATTCAAGAAATATTATGTCATTTTGACTTTTTTGTAAAAATATTATGATTCACGGCAACTTGATTTTTATTAACACATCATCGAAATACGCAAACTAACGATATATTCGAAACACGTCCCATGACAACCAGGTAATTAGTAATAAGCGCTGTAATACGAAGTAACTAAGGAAAATTCAATATTGTGATTGGTCTATTTAACTATGAGGTTTATAGTCATGTCAATCGCTGCAAAAGATAAATAGTATGTTATTCCATATAGAAAAACCTTGGAATTTAATTTTTATCTCAGAGAGTAAAACAGATAGATGTACACATACATCTCTACAATAGATGTTTACAATGAAACGGGGAAGCCTGAAACATAATACTATATAGGAATTGGGTGCTCCATTTAAAAAACAAAAGTTGATGGCCACTTAAGGTAGAACCGGAAGTGATAGAAGGTTCAAAGTATTTCACCTGAGGAGAACGGAATCAGCCATGTTTGGATGATTTTTTTTAAATTTTTATGTTATCGGAAACCTCAAACATTTAATGGTTTATGAGCGTGGGACACCCTGTAGAGTTATTGATAAAAATGTAAATAAAATTACTTTGTCGACCAGTACGCAAAACACGATTGTGATTTATACATTTTGTCACATCTGTCAACTCTCAACTGTCAGATTTGACAATTAGTTTGTCAGATGTGGACAATGTCTTGTTTTAATATTATTAGTTTTTAATGAAGTTTAAAGTTGAAATGTTATTTTTTTGTTTTATTATCAATAACTCTATAACGCATTACAAACGGAAAACTTTCCACTTTTAAATTTTAATTTGTTTTAGCCCCCTAAATCAAATCCCAGAAGCAGTGTTTATTTCAGGCATATCTTCGGGAAGGCTTTGTCCCCTCGGAGAAAATCAATCACCCCCCGGACAATTTATCAGTAAATCAGTATTGCCATTGTCAGCCGTACCGTAATTAGAGACAACAGTTGTACGCGATCTTGTTTACAATTTTCTATTTTCTGGGATAGCACAAAACGATTAAAACGAAAATTCCATTTTCCGAAAACTGAGTGGAGCATTGGAATTAACTGAATAACAAACATGTGCACTTATATTTGCGAATGCCATTTGACGGTTATAATCATTTATAACTTATTATTCTGTTCTTGATCAAAAGTATTCAACGCCAGAAAAGGAAGAAATGGTAGAGTGATTTTATGATGTTTCTTATTATTCGTTTTATGATTTTATAACGCGTAAAGTTTAATGACAAAGCAATGCAAATGCGCCTACAATATTTATATATATATATATATATAATCGATCTTTATTGGGCTATCGACCCCATAAGGGGTCTTTCCGCCTACAATATTTATTTTTATAGTTTCCACTAATTTTGTAAAGTGGTAGGTTCGATTTCTTTTCCTGGATTGAAATTATAGAAAATTGAAAATTGACAGTACATGTGGATGCACATTTCTAAAATTAATTTTGATGCACTACAGCCCTAAATTAATCAGGAAGTAAAATAATTGAACATTAAGAACTTACTATGCAAATCTATGTATATGCTGCGTTGAACAAGTCACCACCGGGTATATACATTTAATAGTTTACATAGAATTATTCAGGAAAAAAATATCCCCATTTAATTCCCAATTGATTTTTTTATGAACTGTTTTTAGCGATTCGGCAAAATTGAAATATTTTTTGTTTGTTTATAATTCCGTCATTAGTTTTGGAATGATCGTTTAGATTTCTCCATATACTTAAGTTTATGAGGATGTTTTGTTTCCGGGAAAATTTTCGAACTCCAGAATTCAACGGAAATATTCGTATTGAGAGTCACTGGGTCCATTAATACTATTTTTGAAAAATGTCTGTCTACGCTTCTGTATGAATTTGATAACTTTATGGGCACAATGAGCCAAATATTACTCATGATTACTGAATAAAATTTTCAAATTTAGATTTAGATTTTTCGAACAAAATCTAGATTTGAAAATGTTTTTGAAAAAAACCTGCAACCGAAAGTGGGTGGTTATGCTTATCATATTTTTGTTTTGGTCAATAATTTCGAAAATATTGAAGATTTTTAAAAAAATATTTTAATAAAAGTTAAATCTTAAAGTGCATTTTTCTGTAATAAACTAAATTTCATAGCACTCTTGCTTTGTGGACAAAATTACGTTGACTTTTTTTTTGTTATTATTATTCATGTTAATATAGAGAAAGTCATATGCTGCCCCACATCAGATTTTTGTACTAGGGACAGTACCTCTCGAACATATGAACATCTTGATTTTGAACTGACAAGTTATAAATTTAAAAATGATTAAATTTATGATCATTTATACTTTTTTAAGTTAGAAACAAACATGCGATTTTTATTTCAGAATATAAAAATGAAAATGACATTAGACCATTATTTTGGTCTCACATCAAAGATGCTAGTAAAAAAACAAGGGAGGAAATGTTTGTGTCGTCAAAATGTTACCCTGCAGAATTTTAAAATGTTAAATCATCCGAAAAACAAGAACCCAACTATGTACAATAAACGCTGGATTAATTGGCACACAGAAGTATACTTGGCTAGAATACAGCGAAAAATGTGGAACTGCATTTTGTAGACTATGCCGAAATTTCATGAAAAGTGATACAAAAGTGTTGCAAAAGACTAGTAGGGTGTCCATAACCGTTGCATTTACATCATTTAAAAACGCTTTGGGAAAAAAGGCAAGTTAGAAACACAGGAATATTTGTCAGCTCACACGGAAAGTGTCCAAATGGAAAGCCTCAGAAGACAAGCTTTGAAAAAACCCATACATTCTCAAATAATTCAACAGAGTGAACATGAAAGGAATCTAAATAGAAAATGTTTAAAAACACTTCTGCGGGGCTTGTACTTTTTGATAAAGGAAGTAGTAGCGCATACAACTAAATATGAAAAACTGGTTGAAAGCCTTCTTGATAAGATGAATGACGAGTTTAAAATATGGAGAAAATCTTAAAGTGATAGATCGAATTACAGCAGCAAGGACACTGCATCTGAACTACTGGTATGTATGAGTGAAATTTTGAGAGAGGAGTTAAAAAAAACGTTAAAAAACTAGAAGTTATCTATTTTAGCAGATGAAAGCACTTCTTTAAGAAATTAAATTGAACTTAGTATAATGTTCATAATTGACGAAAAACGAAAATTTTCTTGAAAATAATAAAAATCTCTAATGGAAGAGCACAAACTATTACACATGTTATCGATGAGGAGCTAACTGATCTTGATTTATATTATGAGAATGTTATTGCGTTTGGATTTGATGGTGCTTCTAATATGGCTGAAAATGTTGGAGGTGTAAGAAGAAAACTTTCTGAGAGGCAATCAAAGATGGTCTTTATATACACTGTTGAGCGCATATCTTATCGCTAGCAGCAGCTTCATGCAGAAATAGAAACCAGAAAATCAAATGATTTTTTCACATTGTAAAGGGCATTACAAGCTACACAGTAAATCGCCTAAAAAGGAAATAGTTTGCATGAAATTCAAGTACAAAACAAGGATTCTATTTTCAAGGTACCAGAATTCATTGAACTGAGATGGTTATCCCAGTATAGGATAGTGAACGCTACTTTTAGGAGTATAAAACCAATTTTGATAGCTTGTCAGCACATTCACAAAGAACGAGCAGACCTTTCATCATTGGCAGGAGGTATTTTATTAGAAATAAGAAATGCAAGCTTTATCCCCACCTGCCATCTGATGAACGAAATACTTAGTGCACTATCTTACTTCAGCAATGCTTTGCAAACATAGGCGCTGACTTTTCAGAATCTCGAGGGGGGCAAAAAGTAAAGTCAGTTATTTGATCAATTAGAAAAGTAAGTTGATTTACATGTGTCGCAGGTATAGTTAAAAATATCTTAACAAATTTATGAATTTTCGGCAACATTTCCATATATGATATGTTGACGACTTTTTAGAAATGTACAGACATCAGTAATTAAATTTAATTTCATTGCTTCAGTCGAAGCCAAATCTAGAAGCATGTCCCTGTGAAGCTTTAATCGCTCTACATTAAAATCTTCTCCATAAAATGTGCAATGTGCAATCTCAATATCAACTTTTTCCAAAATAAACTGTTCCATGTTTATCAAATGTTGTATAGGCGCAGTTTCGAAGCGATCGTCCAGGCTTACAATGACCTTATCATCAACTTCATAGAAAATTTGCTTATAAAAATCAAACGCATTTAAAAATAAATGCCCTAAGGAACCATCATTTAATAGCTTAGGTGAAACTCGTTGTTTTGGTAACTTGATCTCCATTAATTTTAATGATTTGGCTGTCAATTATGCATCTTTCCCTAAGGCTTCATAACCAGTGTCTCTCATTTTTCTTACAATACTCTTCACACCATCTATTTTCAATTTTGCTTGCTGAATGTTCAGGGACGGTTTCTGCAGTTCTGTATTCAAAATTTCGATTTTTTGATAACCATTTTTAAATAAAATAAAGTTTTTTGTTGTAGTAGTTTGTTTAAATATCTATTGGCCTTGCACCAGCTTCAGTCTTATCACTATTAGAGACATTTTGTAGAAAGTCGATTAATGTTTGGTAATTATCAGCAATGCTTTTTAGTGAAGATACCCGCATGCATCATCTAGTCAGACAAAATGGACGCAGAGAACTTAATTCTCATTCTGTATTTAATTTAATTCTCTTAAATATTTCGATTCGTTTTGGCGTTTTATTAACAAAATGTATGAGGTATTTCATAGTGCTTAAGACATTTCGTATTTCCAAAATTTCTTGCATATCAACTTGCACTACCAAATTTAATGTATACGCCATGCAGTAGACCAAAACGGCTCTATTTTTGGACTGTCGAATTCTAGCTTGCAATCCACTTTTAATTCCACTTACATTCCTTGCACCATCATAACACTGTCCTTTGCAGTTTGCAATTGGTAATTCTAGCCTTATCAATACATCATTTCTAACTGAATACGTTTTTGAATTCGTGACAGGTGTGTTATAAAATCCAATGAAATATTCATAGATTTCTAAATTGCTATCTACAATTCTCAAGCATATTGACAGTTGTCCTTTTGATGAAAAATCGGTTGTCTCGTCACTTAGAATAGCAAAATAGGTTGCTTCCTCTATAAAATGAACTATAATGGAAATAACTTTATTTCCACCTTCTTAGTTAATGACATTTTATAGGGTTATTTTGTTGTTTATGGTAACCAAGTAAACGATAAATTATAGGAACAGACCTGTAATATTTTACGGGCTTGTATAAAAGAACTGTAATATATTACAGGCCTGTAGAAAAGCAGACAGATTGAAAACTAATTCTAATTTTATTACAAACACCTTAAAACTATAATGGATCGGGCTTATACACATTTATTCATTTTCGAAATTCATTTGTACATTTTCAGCAACCATTTTCCGGTTGTTACTTTTAATTTCCATATTCACGTTTTTGTTAGAAACAGATAAAGCAGAAGTCGTGCCTGCAGTCAATGGTGCTTCCTTCTCTTTATTAGGACACTTCTGATTGCCTGATTAAACCATTTTTGAAATTTTTCTTTTGTTACACCTAGATTCAGCAATATAATTCACATTACCATAACTACGTCTAGCTACAAATTACCCAACGAAATGAAGGTGGAAATAAAACTTTGTACGTGACACGCTTTGCAGTTAATTTTTACTGGGCTCACTGGATTAAAACTTCCAGCTCGCCCGTAAGGATTAATTTACAAAGCTTGTCATGTAAATAACTATTACCGGCCATTATAGATAATATTTCATTTAAAACATCGTGAGAGCACCTTTTATAATTGGTACGATTCAACCAACTATTCAATTGAAAAATATCTTTAGAACAAAGTTTTAGTAAAACTTTGAAATTGGAAGTTTCATCGATATGGCCTCTAATTGCTAACTCCTGTACTGCCAAAAATTGCAAGAAGTATTTTTTTTAAAGCAACATGGTTGAATCTTTTTTTTTTCGTTTCGCCAGCAATATTTTTTCGTGAATATTTTTCGCTGTGGAAAGTGAATTGTACCTTTCTACAGCGGATTTGTGTAAAGAAGAATTTTCATGTATTTGAAATTTTTCCAACGCGATTTTCCAATTCGAAAATCCGTCATTCACAAACGCATTTATTGATGCTTTATCATGTCTATTCATTGAATTACGTAGAATGTCCACTTCATCACAGGATTTACAAATTTTGCAAAATACCTTGTCTCTTCCTGGATTATATTCGATCCACTTATTTATTTATTTTCGCAATTAGGGAGAAACTTCTTTTTTCCATGACTGCTAGATGGACACTCGGCGGTAGTGTCTAGATCATTTGATGTCATTGGGGATTCTTCTCTAGCTAGTGCATTTTCAGAACTGTCTGAAAGTTTCCTCATTCTGCCACTGTGCGCCGTTCACGTTAAAATTCACCCACAAAAAGTGTGCCCCGCCAAAATTACGCCAGTGCCCCCCGCCAAGGGGGGCACTGCCCCTCTTGGATTTGAGGAAGGAGGAAGGATTTGAGTGTAATGACAGTCATCCCATTGATTACTACTACAAAGTTGCATTTAAAAGATATTGCAGAGCAGTGTGAATGCAATTAGAGTGATTTGCAAAAATAAAGTTTAATGCAATATGATGGACATTTGATCTGAAGGGTAACTGATTGATGATGAAGATCCAAGGAAAACATTTGCAACTATGACTTAATGACAAATCAATAGACAATAGATACTGTGGTATTTGCAAGTAAATGAGAGCCATCAGTCATTATATAATTTAAAAGAAACTGAAGCCAGAAAGTTTTGTGACAACTTTTCAATTCTTAATGCAGAAACTGTAAGTGCAGATCTGAAATCTTGTAATTATTTTATCAAGTCTATGCAAGAAAGCAAAACATATACAGCAGACGAAAGCCCTGTGTCAAAAATATTGGAATTTTTTGAGAATACAGTACACTTATATGCTGTTAAGAAACCTCGACGTATACGATTTCTTTGAAGTTTTAATACTTAAAACGTTAGGCATTATACATTAAAACATTATACATTATACATGTTGTCTGGTGGTAGATTTGTATTTGAACCGCTGTGTATTGTGTGTTGCGGATACTTGAACACTGGGATATTTTAAATCTATATTGGCAGTCCTGAAAAGATCCGTATTACATGTTGGCAGTACTTGTGCCTTTGTGTGTGCGACGTTTGCACGGCGATCATGGGTAATTTCCCATCATACCTTATTTATACGACTTTTAACACCCCACACTCGATAAATAACACGTACCGCGCTTTTTCTCACATCCAAAGATGGCATTTCACATCAAAGTGTCGGCTGGAATTATTCTGACGACACCATTACTTCGTACATGGCAATGTCGGTGATCGATAAAAAAAACTCTGAAGTAAATACAACGCACCATCGAAATACCTTTATGTTAAATGTCACAACGTGAACTCAAACATGAACAATCAGGATGTGGGCCAATACCGTTGCATTTTACTCTCTAATCCACTATAAGCCATGGTGAAAGGGTCTCTGGTCGACATACTAAGTTAATCGCATTGGTTTTATTGTTGAAAAAACAAATGATCTCATGAAGTTTTTCAAAATTTGAGGTTACAGAGGGATATCGACAATAATTCTATGAGTGCATGAAAACGTATCGATAATAATTTTATATGATTTTGACAGTCGGATAAGTTATCGGGATACCTGTTTGTGTTCGCTGTGATTAGATAGATAGATAGAATTTATTTCTAAAAAGTTTGAACATACAAATTTGTTACAAATTGGGTTCGAACGAGAAAGAAACATGTCACAAAACAAATGTACAAGTGCATACAAATTGCACTACACTAAATATTCACTAATACTATATAGTTTCTTGGCACATAAATAAAATGATATTTCTTATAACTTTTATATCACCTGTCAATTGATTATAGAATGATATGCTGCTGTATTGCAGCCTCGTTTCAGTCAGGGTTAGAATGTGTTTTGGAATATTGTAATTCGATTTGTTTCTTGTATCATATTTATGATCTATTTCGTTACCAGTGAATAAATGTTTGTTTTTAAATAAGAATAAAATACACTCATACACATATATTCCGTACAATGTGAGTAAATTATTTTGTTTGAATGTACCTCTACAGGATGATCCAAATTTTAGATTATACATTCTTCGTATGACTCTTTTCTGTATTATAAATAATCGTCTGCATTCTGTACTGTGTCCCCAACAACGTATCCCAAACCGAACATTTGATATGAATATGTTGAAATACATCATTTTGAGTGATGAAAAGTCCAACAAATCCTTAATTGTATTCATAGCATAGCATATTCCGCTTAATTTGGTAGATAACATTTCAATATGTTCGTCGAAACTGAGAAGTTCATCAAGCTTGATTCCTAAAAGTCTAACGGCTTTATCAGTGAAATACCTATCACTATTGATTTCTATATATTCAGGCGTCGGAATAGCAGTGTTACTTTTAAAAATGATACATTTAGTCTGGTTTTTATTTAGCATAAGTTTGTTGGATGTGAACCAATTATTTATTTTGCTGAGATATATATATATATTACAGTCAGTTGTAATATCTTGATAATTTGAGCCACTGATAATGACAGACGTATCATGAGCATATGTGATTATCTGAACCGGCAATGCTGCAAATTATGTCATTTGTGTAAATTATAAACAGTAAAGGGCCCAAAATGCTCCCCTGTGGAACACCTTTCTCTAAAACACAGGGATTTGACAGATGATTTGATTGGTCAATATCCTAAAATAACAGTAATGCTTTTTGGTATTTTCACGCAGGAATTTTTCAATACGATGAGAATCCAATATTAAAAGTACAGGTGGCAAATTGGACTAGTTGTATATTTATAGAAAATATTCAGTAATACAGTACACAAAATCTGCGTACTTTTCTTTACATCTCGACATAATCCCGGTAAACATTGACCAAAATATCCCAATGTGACCCTACTTTGAATGTCCCTTCGCGGTAATGCAAAACACGGTAGTGTTTTGCAATCCCTCCTGATTCAGTCATGCCAGTCATTAGAGCAATTGCACGAAATTTAATGCGATGATCTACCTTAATAAGACGTTCGATAATTGTGCAGTTGTCATTCGTGTGTGAGGTACTTGCAGTGTTGTAATGTATATAGATACAGAATCTAGATACCGTACCTAGATACTTGCAGTGTTGTAATGTATCTAGATACAGTATCTAGATACTTTTATCAAGATACACTATCTAGATACATTACAACACTGCAAGTATCTTACACACGAATGACAACTGTACTTGTATCTAGATACATTTCAAGTATCTAGATACATTCTTGCTTGAGTACCTAAAATTGTATCTAGATTCATTTTCCAAGTATCTCTGATACTTTGATACACCTTCCGCATCAAACACAAATGCTGTTAATATTGAGTATTATCAGTACATGAATGATAAGTCCCGCGATTTATCAAATCTGAAAAACCACCGCATTGTTTGCTCAGTTTTCAAAAATTATAACACTATTTTGCCTTCCTCGGCTGCCGTAGAGAGGCTTTTCAGTGCTGGTGGACAAATTCTGACACCCCGTCGAAATCGTCTGCCAGACGAACGTTTTGAAACGTTATTAATTTTATAAAATTAGACATCTATCAAATTTAAAATTATATTTCAAATAAATTCGAGAAATACAGGGTGTTAAAAATATAATGTAAAATATTTAAGGGGGTAGTAGTATGAACCACAACAAAGAAAAGTCTTCCTAACAATGATTGAAATATGTGCAACCTACTGAAATATTGTTGAATCTTTGAGAATTTCCTTTTGATATATTTTTTTTAACAATAAACATGGGTCCTTAAAGTAACGGTTTGGAAATAAGGAAGATTATTCTTTTGTACCTCCTTTTTTATTTTGCTAAAACTTGCATTTTCTTATCATAGTTGGCTGATGAAACATCCAGTATTTGACAGTTGTTGTTGGTGCACAAAGTCCTCAAAGCAACGGTTTCGGAGATATTGAAGATTATTCTTGTTTGAAACATTTATTTGCTTATTTGCAATTATTTATTACTTATTGATTATGTGCAAACAAATTAAGGGAGCTTCTAGCAAAAACAAAGAACAGAGTTACAGAAGATGTTCCAAATGCCCTCCTTCGGGCAGCCAAGTCAGCATTTGGTGCAATAAATTTACACTGGACAAACGGAGCTCAATGATCCGGAGAAGAAAAGAGGCAGACCAAGTACCCAGTGTTGTAACAGATACATTTTTTTTGTATCTAGATACAGATTCTTCAGAAAAAATGTGTCTAGATACATATCTAGATACAAATTTGAAAATGTACCTATACTCTGATTTTTCTAAACTGGCGTTCACGTCATCAAAATAATAATCATAATGATGGCACAAATTTACAAGGTTGCCAGCTGTCCAGGGTATTTAAAAATGGCTACAATCAGATGTTGCGCCTGTTGCGCCCGTGCAATCTTGTGCGACAGTGTGCGGTTCGTATCAAATTCTTCGACTACTCTGCCGTTTATCGTACAGATATCAATCTTGTGGTTATGGTTTAACATCTACAATGGCAAAATATGCATTGTAATAATCGATCAAATGTAACAAGTTAAACGTCAAAGAAGTTTGGTTATACACACATGTATGAGCATGTGTTAGTAAAAAAGATGTGGCATCGTCTCCGAAAAAATATCATGGCTGCCAACATAACATGATTTATTACATGATTGGCAGGCGAAAATTGTGTCCGCGGTTAATACACCAATTACCTATTTATAACCACCGGTGATCAGTGTTATGTAACAAATGATCCTCAGATTAATTTCCATTCTTAAACTATTGTTATGCATATTCTCGAAAACAATCACGTTGGTACGAAAAAACCTCATCGCACAGCTGTTTGATGACGTGAACGCCAGTTTAGAAAAATCAGAGTATAGCTACAGATACAGATACATTTGAAAAGTATCTAAATACATTTCAGATACATGGAAAATCAAAACAAAAATTGTTTTCTTTGTGAAACTGAAACTCAAATAAATTTAATCACAGACGAAATATTCAAACTATTTATTATTCTTATATAATGCAAGAAACTAACGTTAAACTTATGGCTGTTTTACACGCTTTGAATTTTGTAACCTTAAAGTTATTGTTGTGTGTAACACACAAAATCGTCGTGAATAAATTGACGACAATAAATTCATGAACAAATTGTCACAATAGAACCTGCTCTAAGTTTTCTGCTCAAATTTTTGGGGAATTCTAGTTACATTTTTGTTTTTTAATTAATACCAACCTAATGGAAAGTGACATGTGCATGTGCCGTCTTACTACCACTTCCTTTTCATGAGTCACACATGCAGCTACTGCTAACGTATACAAGGCAGCACAATGTTTTATTGTTACTTTTCTTAGTTTCATTTTTATTTAACTGTGAACTCACAAATAGAGACAATATGAGAAGAAAGTAACATTGAAAGTTGGCAACCCATTGCCAGTGCAGAAGTTCCAAGTTTACAGTTGACAAATATTTGACCATATAATACGCCTTCACATTTTCAATTGATTCACGAATTTATGCGTGAATAAATTCCTCAATTTCTTCATCAATTTCTTTGACCGTGTAAAACAGCTATTATATTAAAGGATTACTTATAATTTCTGTGAATGTCTACTCCTGAAAATTTCTATTTATTTTTACCATGAAACCTAAAATGGAAGAAAAGAAAAATATTTTAGTTTCAATTATCTACTTTAAAGCATAGTTAACCTATAGTTACATTAGGTTTATAATTGTTCGCCTATTGGCAAAAGCAATAAGTAATTTAAATAAAAACAATTTTGATTTAAATCAATGATTTATTAAAAAACAATATTTGATTTAGATCATGATTTAAATCAATGATTTATTTTAAAAATTCATTTGATTTAAATCACACCAACCATGATTGGAGTGAAGACCGTGACATATCTTTGAGCTAATTGGAGAATAGAGTGGCAATTTATTCACATTTCTAAGTACTAAAATTGGCGTTGCCAAATATTGCATTCCAAACATTACTGCGATTTAGAAATGTAAACTAAATTCAGCTAATTGGCCAATACAGAGTGGCAATTTATTCACATTTCTAAGTACTAAAATTGCCCTTGCCAAATATTGCATTCCAAAAATCACTGCGATTTCGAAACGTAAACTAAATTCATTATAGATATGAATTGTCAAAGTGCCATTGGGTTGGCATTATCGATAAAGTTACTAGTAACGCCAATAGGTAATTTAACTATTTAATTTTGGCGGAAATATTAAAATGATTATTTCAAATTTGTCCAATTGTCCAATTTTGAATGAATTTAAAAGGTTTTTGTTTCTTTCTTATTTTGACAATTTATTAACTAAAAATTGCAATGGTACCTACTTCTTGTTATTAAACCAACTTAAATTATTAAAAACTAATAGGTCTCATAACCTCAAAACACATGTTGACATCAATGACATATTTGTTACTGTTTTTTACAAGTACACAGTAAAAATATTATACAAGTACACAGTAAAAATATTATACAAGTACACAATAAAAATATTATTCAATGTAACATGTTGGCCGACCTTGAATTTGACAATTCATATCTATAATGGATGATCTTTATATAATATTTTGGGTTGACAACCAAGCTATAGCAGCGAGTGTATCTTCGTCAGTGGTATTCTCACTTGATCTTGGGAACCCTTTTCTAAATTTTCTATGGATGCCATTCTAACAATAATATGTACAGGGTGTTTCAATTTAATCGACCTGAATCACCATTTCCATCCACCAGATGGGCGTTATTTTTCTGTAGAAAAAATCAATTACAGGAGTTTGGCAATGCATACATTTTTAATTATTATATTTGGCCAAATGTGGCCAAATGTGACTGTCGTATTAAAACAATTCCATATATTTATTAAATATGCCTAGATTAATTTATAAAAACAAGTTTCAATTGTGAAATGGTTGTATCAATTCCAAGTAGGACATACAAATGTCATTGATTTGTTATAAATCATAAAATTTCTACCGATGACATTGTTACTAATGACATGACAATAGATACATTACAGATACCTATTCTAAATTTTGGATTAGTTGCCAGATTTATTGATTTTTGTTACATTAAGCTCCACCTTGTGGATGGAAATGGCATTTAACCATTTCGCTGCTCTAGACGAATAAACTTGTATAGCGTGCGCTGCTCAAAGCGAGCATACTCGCATGCTTTGTTTAATTGTTAGGTGCTAGAAAATTTAGCGCGCGCGCATAGACAATCCAATCTTAAAAATGCTACGTGCAGCGAAAGGGTTAATAACACCCTGTATCTTAAGAAAATTACCATATGATGGTTTTTCTTGTTTTATTTGTAAGCATAGTTTGGTAATTTTTTTATTTACCCTTTTAAATATACAGGGTGTCTCGAAACTGCCTCTAAGGTAACTTTTTGTTACTGTTATTTACTGTTAAGTTGATGGTAAGGTAAACTGCCTCTAAAGTAACCTTTTGTTACTGTTATCTACTGTTAACTAGATGGTAAGGTAAACTTAAGGTAACTTTTTCTATCATGAAAGATGGAGTGCAAAAAAAATCTGCACAGCTTAGTTTTCTTAATGGGTTTTCTATAGTTAAAGTTATTATCTCCAATAGTAGCAAATTATAAAGAACTATAAAGAAAACTTTAAGAAAATACATATTTTATCAATAGCAAATACATTTGGAATAAAAAGTTTCTTTCTATGGTTAAAGTTGTTATCTCCAATAGCAGCAAATTATAAAGAACTATAAAGAAAACTTAAAGAAAAGGCATATTTTATCAATAGCAAATACATTTGGAATAAAAAGTTTCTTTTTATGGTTAAAGTTGTTATCTCCAATAGTAGCAAATTATAAAGAACTATAAAGAAAACTTTAAGAAAATACATATTTTATCAATAGCAAATACATTTGGAATAAAAAGTTACTTTCTATGGTTAAAGTTGTTATCTCCAATAGCAGCAAATTATAAAGAACTATAAAGAAAACTTAAAGAAAAGACATATTTTATCAATAGCAAATACATTTGGAATAAAAAGTTTCTTTTTATGGTTAAAGTTGTTATCTCCAATAGTAGCAAATTATAAAGAACTATAAAGAAAACTTAAAGAAAACACATATTTTATCAATAGCAAATACATTTGGAATAAAAAGTATAGACTATCATTTGTTTTTTTTTAATTTTGCCTCTTAAAGCTGTATTTTATCTCTTAGTTACGGACTATTTATGACGAATATTTTAAGAGCAACTTCTCAGCTATTAAAGCAGATGTTTCTGAAACGGCCAAATAAATATTTTATTCCGCCAGAAGTTTAATATGTCACTTTTTTATCCGCTGTAGAATGCAACGGGACAAAGTTAACTTTTTAGGGGACAAAATTCTGATATTTGGTATATGCACTTGGGACCCAAAATCTTAAAAAATGACCAAATAAGTCATTTGGGGTCATGCAAAACTGCGGGAACTGTGGGAGTTAAAATTTCCGTGGATCCTCGAGATTGCCGGGGGACAACACTCTCTTTAAATACTATTTCACAATCACTGTTAGTTTATCAGAAACAATCAGCTAAATAAAAAACTTCGAAAAGTCTTCTAATTCCGAAACTAATCAATATAAGACATATGTTTATATAAACTTTTTTTCTTAAAATCACATGAGTTTTTATTTCTCAGTTTGTTGGTGAGCAAAAGAATCTAACTGTATAAGAAGTTGCAAGAAGTTTCCATAGAAAAGTCAAGGTGATTTCTAAATAAAATATTGACCTCAAGTGGTATTTTTTATGATTATTTACTTCATACTGTCCAGTAGATGTTCGATTACAATATCAATTTGGGTTCAGTAGGTGAATTATTATAGCATCAGAGCCGGTAAGTGTCACTAAGCAATACTTACCGGACTATTTCATTTTTATAAATCAAGTCTGACAATTTAGTAGCAACAAAAATATACTTTTAGTCTTAATTATGTATTGGAAATAGGGGAAAAACGAGATGGAAGTGATAACGAAGCATTTAGAATTATGTAATGTGTAATGTATTATAATAATAATTATTATTTAGTAACAAGCAGTCAATGCCACAAATAAAGGATAATAATAATAATAAATATTGGGAATATTAACATGTACCCTAATTGAACAATATGGCATTGCCCGTAACACTAATTCCGCGGTTTTTACTCAATGTCGAGGTAGAAAAATTTATGGCGTTCATTTTAAAGTGACAAATATTCAATGTAAACAAACAGCAGCGATGGCAGTTGATACAGGAAAACAGATGATGTGATTTTCACAATGTAATGTGTTTTTTTTTTAATTTTTGAAATAAAATAATGGTATAGAAGAGACTTACAGTATGAAATAATAGTATATGTATTACTTAACAAGAGTTGTAAGAAGCATATTACACACGAAGAAAAAGTTTACACGAGTCGCGAAGCGGTGAGTTATGTAATTTCTCGAGAGCGTAATTGCCTTACAACTCTAGTTGTATACGCTGTTTTTTCTACTTACAGTCGTAATAATGAAAAATAAGCACAAATTATAAATATTTCACAGTCAACATGCTTCAAAACGTCACAATGTTGCTCATTCTCATGCAAATAATTCCCCCATAACATAATATAACATAACAGTATTACGTAATAATTGACAACTTTCTAATGTGGGAGTAGAAAAAATGCATTACGGTACAAGTCCGGTAGTACTTGTAACATTTCATGGTTTAGTCATTCTACACTCGCCTTGTCCATAATCTTTAACTCGTACTGTTACAAGTAATCTACCGGACTTGTAACATATAATACGATTATTGAATAGAGACATTGACAATTGTCAAAAAGTGTCAGTATCATTAACTACTATTAAACAGCGGAAAGTCTACCCCGGGTCACCATACCTGATTTATTTATAGCCCCTAAACACTACGTCGGCAAAATTCGATCATACATACTTTTATCAGCTTAACTTTTATAAGTTAAGCTGATAAAAGTATGTATGATCGAATTTTGCCGACGTAGTGTTTAGGGGCTATAAATAAATCAGGTATGGTGACCCGGGGTAGACTTTCCGCTGTTTAATAGTAGTTAATGATACTGACACTTACGTGACATTTCTAACATCTAGGTTGTTCAAGCAGCCGAAAAAAATTTGTCTACTTTTTTTTTTGCAATCAACTGTAGTGCATTCACAAAACCCCGCAGTGTCAAAATTACTTTTGGTTGGCTTACATAAAAATCCCTAAATCAGCTGATAGTAACTTAACATTTGATGTTGCTAACGATTTAATTGGAAGTCAATGCGTCACTTTAACAAATGTGTTACCTGCTCCCGGGTTCACGAGAGATTGACAATAATCTTTATCAGAGCGTTCACACGAACCCATGCCACAGTGGAACGCCCCGTTCGGGGGCACAAACTCTGAAATATGGATACCACTATTTTTTAACGCTCAGTATGATTTACATGAAATTTACTTTTATTCTGAAAGATTACTTGTTACAAGCGATATTTTATTTATTTTATATTTATTTTTCTATTAAAAATACCATGTAAAATTGACATACATTTTTTGATATTGCTATACTTTGAATATCAGACTATATTATGTATTACATTTTTCCTGTGTGAACAATGTGACTAACAAAACTGTTTTCTCTCATCAATACTTACGAATAATGACGATATGATACACCCAATCTGAATTTTATCTGAACCCAAGTACACTCAGATGCCAAATAACTGGGTCATTGGGTCATTGTTTGCAAAATAACCATTTTTTGTTTAAATTTTGATGTTGGTATAGTCCTTAGAATAAAATTTTTAGTGTTTTACAATCAAAGAGACCGTCAGAATGAAGAAAGGAGCAACATATGGTACTTATTATTTATTTTATGAACATTAATGCGAAAGAAAATGCATTTCTGCAAAATAAACTTAACAGAGATTAATAATGAAAATGACCGTTAATTGAAAACAAACAAGTCAAAACCCAGTAGCCACCTTGATCCCCTATGCATAATGCCGAATGAGCAATAGGTAGTGAAGAACGGATACCTTTAAATGTTATTTTCGCTTATTAAATAAACTGATAAGTATCATATGTTGTTTTTTTCTACATCCTGATGGTCTCTTTGATTGTAAAACACTAAAACTTTCATTCTAAGGACTATACGAACATCAAAATATTTTTTTGCAAACAACGACCTAATGACTCGTTTTTTTTGCATCTGAGTGTATAATGAGGATTTTGTATTATGTATTTCCTAAACTGTGTAATTTTTAATTCTAATATAATTTCTTTGGATGTGTTAGAAAATGAAGAGGAAACTGTCTATCAATATTACACAATAGTTGCTTCGGACACGTCCATCTCAAACCTCGACGATGGCGATCTCGCTTACATCGAGAGTGTCGAATCACCAGAGAAGGTGATGTACCTTTCATTGAAGCAGGAAGAAGAAGCATATGCTCCAGAAGTCGTCCTCGATGGAGCAAACGACACCACCGAGGATGAAGATAGTGCTGCTGTTGCCAACATAGAACTTATAGCAATGGAAGATGGTCAGATGTACATGACGGATTCCACCGAATTAGGTTAGGTGAGATCAACTGTGTGAATTGCATTGTTGTATGAGTTATTGTTTCAGATGAGAATTTCACCACTGCAGACCCAATGATTTCCTGTGATAGTGCAGACATTTCGGGAATGCAGGATGACGATATTGTTAGAAATGATCTTACAACAAGTGATAATGGTAAAAGGTGTTGTGAGTTATGGCTCCGACTTTTCACTTTTACATTCAACTGTTATCAGTTCCGGATTCTAGCTCTGGGTCCCGCATAGATACACGTCCTAGAAAATATCCCAGAAATAACAATTAGTTTATTATCAAAATAAATATATTTTCTACAGTATTCTCACTTACTAATCGTATATATTATAATTATATATATTATATAATTATATATATATACAGGGTGAGTCGAAAGAAACGGACCAAATTCCAGGAGTGTATTGTATACATGAAAATAATTTTAAAAAATTCATATGTTGTTATCCGATCTTCATTTGTTTTCAAGTTATAGTTTCAAATCTTGAATATGCAAATGTGGTGTTTGTCTATGGTTTTTGTAATGGGAGTGCTACAGCTGCTGTTGAAAGATATCGTCAACGGTTTCCACATCAGAAAACTCTGGATAAAAATGTATTTATCCGACTTTTCAACAAACTGTTCGAAACTATCACTTGAAAACGAATGAAAATCGGATAACAACATTTGAGTTTTTTTAAATCATTTTTACGTGTACAATACACCCCTGGAGTTTGGTCCGTTCCTCCCAACTCACCCTGTATATATATATATATATATATATATTATGTTATTATGATAGGAGCCTTGCATTGGCGGCATCGGGCGGGCATATAACGAATAATGCGCTAGCACTGTTGCAATAAAGTTTCATCTTTTTTATAGTTACAGTATAATATAGAGGTTCCCAAACTTTTTTGACCGCAGCTTTCTTTTTGACTATGGTCTTACCATGGCACTCTTCGTTAAGTCGAAGCATGATTAATTTTGTAGTTGTTGCAAAATACTCTTAACTATCCTTAAATCAATTACTATTATTGTTATTATTATTTTTTTTTAATCAACCAGTTTTCTGTGTGTTTTTCTGTGAGTTGCCAGTATCATTATTTCCTTTGAAATTGAGCTTCACATCATCAAATGTAAAATTAAATAATTTAATATTCTTCTTGATTTGTTTGCAGAAAGTGATTATAGAAAAATTAAGTTAGAGGACGGGTCCTGTGCATATATTGATAAAAGCTTATGGCATTCCTTGATCGAAAACATTGATGAAACTGAGGACGAGCAGACTCTCGCCGCCGTGAAGAAGGAAAAACGGTTTCGCTGTGATTATTTTGGGTGCAATAAAGTATACAGCACGGCGCACCATTTAACAGTACAATGTATCGGAGATGTTTGGCAATAATACTCACCACCACATTTTTAGGTGCACGTCCGCAACCATACCGGCAGTCGTCCGTATCAATGTAACGTGACGGGTTGTGAGAAAGGTTTCGCAACGGGATACTCCTTGAAGGCTCATCTACGTACTCATACGGGCGAAGCACCGTACAGCTGTGGTGTGTGTCCAAAGCAGTTTAAAACATCCGGCGACCTTCAGAAGCATGTCCGCACTCACACAGGTAAACCACTTATGATTTTAGGGATGTACAGGGAGTAACAAAGTTGGTATGGAACCAGTTACTAATTAAAAATGTTTTATATTGGTACCGTTGAAAAGTATCGAAAGATCATTCCAATAGTTTTCTCTGAGGAAATATAGTATAGAAGTGACCATATGGAATTTAAATTTTGTACTCTGCGGAACACAGCATTACCTAAAATTACACTTCTGGACAAAATTAAGGGACCAAATATACTTGAAATAACTTTTCCAATTTATAAGTGGTTTTCAATAGATATTTCACATGTGATAAATTGACGTTGATTAAACACTATTATTATTTGTTAGGAAACACTTGCATTTATATATTTATTCGGTTCATTAAATGTCGTTATCTGGTTTTAAATTTATTTTGAATTTTACTAGTGGTCCCTTAATTTTGTCCAGAAATATATAAAAAGATTTGAATTCCATATACTAGAGGACACATGTTAATCTCGTGAGCAGATCATTCTAATTGTTGTTTTGTTTTTTTAAATAGAAGTCGTAGTTGGCTTTGGTCTTAATAAATGGGTTCTTTTTTTCTCTTTTCGATGATTTATCCCATGTGGATGTTGTAATTGCATTTTTGTTGAAATCTATTAAAATTCTATCAAAACGTCATATCTTCTCGAGATCCCCTATAGAAACATCCAAATTGGGCCACCCTGTACATACATTTTGATGGCAACAGTACCATACTTCAAAAAAGAAATCCTATGATTTCTGAAGCCTACTTTGGTGAGAATAGATTATGAATGGTATATATTTGCAACCTTATCAGTTGCACTTAATGTAAATTCGTCGACCGAGAATTATTTTGAATCACGTCCAAAAATATGAATTGTTTAGTATTTGGATTTAGCACAAAATAATTGTATAGAGTAGTGCAGTTTAGTGGACTTTTATGTAATTTTTCAATTTAGCCAATTATTAGGTGTTCTACCACCTGGACATGGTACATTTTTATGGGTAAAGTGTGTTGACGATATCAACTCAGATTAGTGTAAATTTGGGAATTCAAAATAATTCTGTCGACCAATTATATTCTAATAAAACTGATAAAAAATATCGGTATATGTTGCAAGTAACTTATTTATACAAGATCTGTTTATATCTAGTTCATGAATATTTTAATTTCAGGTGAAAAACCTTTTAAATGTCCAATCGATGGTTGTGGCCGATCGTTTACAACATCGAATATTCGTAAAGTCCACATCCGCTCGCACACTGGCGAAAGACCTTATGCCTGCACTTACACTGACTGTGGCAAAGCATTCGCCTCGGCCACCAACTTCAAGAACCATATGCGAATACACTCTGGCGAAAAACCATATCAATGTTCTGTACCGGTAAGTATTATAAAATCGAAACTATGACAGTAGTGAGACTTTATAAAGAGAGTGAAGACATGGAAATTTCTTTGCTTCACATAACACATACAAGTTGCACAATATGAGGCTGCATAACTTTTGCATGACTTCAAATATTTATGTTAAAATTGCCTGTAAATCTGCTTGGTACGAGTACAAAGGTAATTTGCTTTATGTGGCCAATTGTAATGTAATCCATGTCCACACTGTTCAATTTAGTCTTCATAATGAAAGACAAGTATGGCTCGGTTAAACTATGCTAAGCGTAATGCCCTGGTTCAATCGTGCCAAGCAACATCTGGCATTTACGGTCCTTGCGAGGCATTGGACAATCGGAGAGAAGTTTTCTTCAAGATAGCCTCCCCAAGAAGCTCGCAACGATCATTAAAACAGAAGGTACCTTGTGTTAGTGTTAAATAATAGACAACACATAAACCACTAATGCCTGCAGTGAAGTCGCCATCGTCCTGATACAGATAAGGTACTCAAAAAATGACTAAATGAAATGGGAGCGAAATACTTTTCCACTAGTCTTGTTACGAGGAGGCATAACGATTGAAGTTATATTAGTTCCATTCTAATAGTATTATCTCTCTAACCTTCTACCTGCATTAATATCAATTGTGATTATTGTAATTTTTTTGTGAATCACATGGTAATCACAGTGTTTACGTTCTAATTTTTGTTTTAGGGCTGTGAGAAACGGTTCACTGAATATTCTTCGCTGTTCAAGCACAGTGCGGTGCACAAGCCTTTCACTCCCCTGCAATGTGAGTACTGCGACCAGGTGTGCAAACACGAAACGACACTGAAGGCGCACAAACAGGCGACACACAAAATCCTGATAACGCCGGACGGGACTGAGATACGGCTCACCAAAGAGAAGTCCGGAAATTACTTCATGTCTACGAATGTACAGTAGATCACACTCTTCAATTTTGCTGTTACTGATTTCTTTCCTTGTCATATCTTCTAAGCTATTTATTTCAATGTATTAAAATGAACATTCCTATCATATGAATAAAAGTTTACTTTTTAATTTGATAAAGAAACCTGTGGTGGTTGCTACACAAAAATTAAACATGGTGTATACGTAAAATTTTATTTATTTACCGTTTACTTGTACAGCATTGGCAGAGGAATTTCCATTTTGTTTTCAGACTTTGTGATGAAAGCTTTGTGAACCTCTTTGTCAAATAGGAATTGGACGCAGCCGCATGTAGTGCATCCTTCCATGCTGTTGAAGCGAGACAATAGTCTTCCGATCTCGGATATTGACCTATCCTAAATTTGGATAAAATGTTATAAGCGGTAGCTTTTGGCACACTCCTTTACCTGATCTTGGAGACAATCCGTAACAATCATGTCCATCATCTGTAAGTCGTGATGGCTTTCTGCGATATCGTGTGCTTTAGTTAATTTCTGAAATTATAATTACTATAGGTTGGTCAGGTTTCACACTTCAATTAACTTAAATGGATGTATAGATTTCATGACCACTAAGAAAATTAAGCTCCAATCAAATTTAATTGAAGACTAAATGTTACAATGTTACAAATTAACCATATGTTAATAAAAAAAACAATCGGGGGTGGCTATGGAAATTCAAGCCTATGCCTGTGACTTATTCTAGATTTTCAATTTTTTTACAAAGGCCAAGTGATAACTAACCTCTTGTCTAAGTCGCTGCAATGATCTTGTTGGTTTACTTAACAAACATACTTGCACATCTGCAAAGACTTCCCGCGTTCGTACTCTGGGTTGGCAGCATGCCTTTTTTCGATCTAAGCTGCCAGTTTCCCGGAATACATCGACAGTTTTGCCACATGTTTTACATTAACAGACATCTCAATAACATTGGATTTGAATTTTATTAATGTGAATCAACTCGCGGACATACGTTAAAGTTTCCACAGCCACCTCTGATGGACTTTTTGTGAACCTATGGTATGTGAGTGCAATTTTGTCAGACAAGTTTGACAACGCACGAACTGGCAGTTTGTTATTATAACATTGTATGATGCGCAAGAAAAAACAAAATGGGGACAACCCTTATTGGAGATTTTCGCAATATTCTATTAGATTGAACGAGTCTTAAACAATTTTGACAAGTAAATAAGACGTCTTTCAAATTAATTAATATGGTATCCGTAGTAATATCAGACACATTCACGATAGAACACATTAACTACCAGTTTTTTTTTTTCGCTCATAATACATGCACTTTTCTATTTCGTGAATAATCTTAGCATTCGTTTATAATGACATTGCAAGTCATGTTATCTCTAATTTGTTAATAAGTAAACGCGATAACTTAGTTAAATATACTAGTGAAATGGAAGCTGTTCCGAGTAGGTACATCAACTAATGATTTGCCCAGCACACCACCTCAGTTGAAAGATATTGTCCGTAGATGTAATGATGAGTAAATTTTTCTGACATTCACAGCAATGACTGTGTAATAGTATATTATGCAACGAGCATTTAATGATGGTTATTAAGACATGACTATCAGAATTACAAAACGAGCCTTGGCTAGTTTCGTAACGAATATGAGTGCTTTATAACCATTAAATGGGAGTTGTATACATTATTTTTTCTACGACAAAGCATGAAAAGTGATAATTGTCAAAATTTATTAAAAGTAAATATACAACACAATAATTTTAATATATTTAACAATACGTTTTCTATGACACAGCATAAAAATTGGCAACTGTCAAAATTCATTGAACTTATATAATATTATATTGAAATACACTAAAACTTTAAAATAATTATTTTTTTGTTGTATAATTATAATTCTGAATAGTACAGCTATGAAAATGTAATTGGGTCGGTGCAATATTGGTGGATGTTGATGGCAATGTAGATGTTGATGGAGCTGCAATATTTATTGAATTGTTGGTTTGGTTTTATTTAATCGAATTCAAAATTTGATTGCCTATCTTTAATTTATTTTGAATTGATTCATCAATGTAATTTTCGGCTACTGCCGTGGATTTCCATCCTTGTGACATTTTAATGACATTTTTAGATAAACTTTTATGCGAATGACAAATTTGTATCTAAATGACTATCATTTAGGTACAGGTAGTGAATGTCTAATATATCAATTAAAGTGTAGGAGTAGAAAAACACATAATTTCAATTGCTATTATTGCATAAATTATTCCTAAGACTCCAAAAGTTTCTTTATAATTTAACTTTTTTTCATTTGTTAACACATGTCTTATTTAAGGCATCTTTATTTATATGTCCAGGGTAAGTTTCCAATTTACAAATGCCTATTTGTTGGCCTTAAGGTTTTTACTATTGCAGAGCGTGGCGTAGCTAGGAATTTTGGTCCCCTAAGCCCAGAGAAGAGAATTTTGTCTCGCTTCGAGAATCATTCCCCAGAAACCAAGCATCAGCGCTTCTCCCTCTAGAAGCAACTAGAAGTCGCTACTTGATAACATTAAAACTTAAAGACTTGCCTCTTTAACTATTTTTTCCATTTCCAGTGCTACCTCAAAAGCCTTTGTAATATTCCACTCGGTGCAGTCGGTGCAAGTTATCGGGAAGAGTTGCACTCTACCACCCCTCATATTCTGGTAGCTGATTAACTTGTGGGCATGTTCAATCTCTTCCATGTGCATCTTAGTAAAGTAACCATGGCATCCTGGCAAAGCAACATCCGAACGTCCGAAGTAACACGACATGGACAAATAGGCATAGGCAGCGTTCAGCTCTGCTAGTATCTGCTCGTTGATAGCCTTTTCACAATCTTCATGATAACAGTGCCTGGCTGGATTTTTTTTCATGGATGCACATTTCTTTTCGCAACAATAATGTCGTAGTTCATACCCTACCGGATAGATTTGTGCTGACAGGCATGTGTTTTGTATAATGCTGCTGTTCAGAAATGGGATTCCTACTGGCTGAATATATTTATGCTTCCTTAAATTACCTTTAGACCTGATCCTACAATTTCTATTATTTTTACTATAATTTATACAGCTGTCTCCTATTAAAATTTACCTGTTTATCCCGACAAGTTTTCTTCGAAGGCATCCCAGTGGAATACAACCTACTAGTTTTACACATACAGGCAAATCCAACAACATATTATTAAATTTTGTTAATACCATCTTCGTACTGAGAAAATTCATATTAAAATTAATTTGGCATTTAGTTACATATTTACTTGTCACATATTGAAACGACAACGTAATACTGACATTTTGACTAAACCATTAATCATTATGATTGGAACCTGCTGGTCCTTGGCACTTATCAAAATTGATAAATAATAAATTCGTTTATTCAGTATTATAAGGTTTTTCACAATTGTATTTGAGTACGTACCATAAAGTATCGTGAATAAAAAAGTACGTAAAGGGATTGATAATTATAATTATAATTGATTGATATTGTTTATTGATGTGAACGTACCAAATTGTATCAAAAATATTATATCTTTATTTAATATTGTCAACTAGGGAGATTTCCAATTTTTAATTTAAAATTGTATCACCAATAAACCGTAAGTAGAACAAAAAAGAAAACATCAAAGCTTTGATTCATGTTGCTCTTTGACAGTTATCAAATTTGATCAAAAATCTAAATTCATATTTTCAATATTGCTGATTCAAAGATTTTCAAATTGCAAGTATTTGATGCCATAAACCCAACAAATTATTGAAAGTAAGAAAATAATATAAATAAAAGCGTTGATGAAATTTGATGAATGTGATTATTAGAATTCAGAATGTAATTCAAATAGAAATAATCGAAATGGTATAAAAGTTTGCAACCTTCTCCATTAACTAAATACATTTAAATTAACAAAACGATTATATAAAACGAAGCACGTACTAAGTACTTCTACTTCAACTACAATTACTTCAACTATATTACTTCAACTAGCGATTACTTCAACAGCAATTACTTCAAAGCAGAATTACTTCAATAAGAAAATACTACAACTCAAAAATACTTCAACTTTACCTTTTCAACTTCAACTTGACACAACTTAATCACAGTCAAGTTGGTAATAATCATTATCAGTTTGGCATTAATCAAACCCATGTCGGCGTTAAACAATGACAACATTTTTTTTAATGCCAGCATGGTTTTGATTTGTGCCAAATTGATAATGATTAATGCCAACTTGAATGTGATTTGTGCCAAGTTGAAGTTGAAAAGGAATAGAGAATACTTCAACTGCTAATTACTGCAACTCGTAATTACTTCAACTAGAAATTACTTCACCATGCGTTAGCTTAGGTAAGGTTACGTCATTGTAAGTTAAAATTATTTCCAGTCGAAGTAATGCGGAGTTGAAGTAATTAGCAGTTGAATTAGTCTATAGCAATCGGAATGGAATCAACGGCGGTCTCAAAAAACTGAAAAAAAAACAACTAAAGAAAAAGAAAAGGATCACTAAGGAAATGACACGGTGAGGAAACTGTAATAGAAAGGAGAAAAACATAATAAAAATAGGAATATGGAACAACGGCGGTCTAAAAAAACTGAAAAAAACCAACTAAAGAAAAAGAGAGGTATCACTAAGGAAACGACACGGCGAGGAAACTGTAATAGAAAGGAGAAACACATAATAAAAAAGGAATATGGAATTTAAGAAGTATAAAAGGAAATGAGGAAGAAATAGTAGAAAATACGAAAACACAGAAACTAGACTATCTAGGAATAACCGAGACAAAAATGAAAGGAAGGGGAATGAAAGAACTCAAAGACGGATACAGGCTAGACTGGACAGGAGTAGAATATAACAAGAGAGGAGCAGAGGGAGTAGGACTAATAGCAAAACCGGATAAAATAAACAATATGAGACAATGAGACATACGGAGACGGAAGAACACTAAGAGTAGAAGTCAAAACAGAACAAAATAATACATGCAACATAATGGTGGTATACGCACCAAATGAAAACGACAAAAAGGAAGAAAAAAACCAATTTTATGAGAACCTATAAAAAGAAATAGACGACGGCAAAGGGAGCACAATAGTGATGGGGGATATGAATGGAAGAGTGGGAAAAGAAAACAAAGGCAAAGAAAAATATATGGGGACATATGGAGAGGACAACAGAAACGAAAATGGGAAAAGAATGATAGAATTATGCATAGCAAATGACCTCATTATAACAAACACAAAATTTAAGCACAAAGACACAAGAGAGGTTAGATCAAGAACAGAGAAATCAATAATCGATTACTTCCCGGTAAACGCCGAAGAATGGAAAAAAGTTAAAGATGTTAAGGTAACAAGACAAGCGGAAATCGTGAGCGACCATTACCTGGTAAAAATGGGAATCAACATTGGAGCAAAATACCCAATGAGCAAGGAAACAGAGAGAAAGATAACAAAAAATAAATCAACAGCTACAGACTGAAAGACGAAACCCTAGGAACAAGAAGCAAATACCAATAAGATAGAGAATAACTACAGACAAACAAACAAAGCAAAAGGAGTAGAGAAGAAATGGCAGAAGTTCAAGAAAATCATAAGCGACGCAGCCAAAGAAAGCTGCGGAACAAACACATTTTCAAATAAACAGACGAATAAAAAAGGTGGTCGGAAGAGATAATACAAACAGTAAAGGCAAAAAAAGATAAATTGAAAACCTACATAAGAACAGGAAAAGAGGAAGATTATAGGATATATAAAACAGCAAGCAAAGAAACGAAACGCAAAATCAAGATAGCAAGGCAACAAACATGGGAAGTCCTCAGAAAGAAAATAAAGGAAACGTTCACAGAAAACCAGAAGATGTTCTACAGCACAATAAAACAAATGAGGAACATAAAAACCCGAAACAAATTAACATAAAAGATAAAAATGGAATTACAATAACAGAACAAAAGAAGATTATAGAAAGGTGGAAAGAATACTTTAGTGAAATGACAGGAACAAAGCAAAAAGGGAAAGAAGAAAAAACAGACAACAGAACCAATGGGGAAATCAGAAGGATATCAATGGAGGAAATGGAGATAGCAATCAAAAAAGCAAAACCAGGAAAGGCTCCAGGCACAGACGATATCACAGCGGAAATGCTGAAATACATGGGAGATAAAGGGAAAGAGGAATTCCCGGATATTCTTAATTAAATAATACAGGAAAAAATAATACCGGACGAATGGAGCAAGGGAATCATACTACCCATCCACAAAAAGGGAGAAACAAGAATATGCGACAACTACAGAGGATTTACACTCACAAGCATACCAGAGAAAATATTTACAAGGATATTAGAGACAAGACTGATAGAAAAACTGGACCCACTATTGGGAGAAGAACGAGACGGGATCAGGAGAAATAGAAGTACACAAGACCTGATACACATAATGAGACAACTAACAGACAAGACGATCAGAAAATGAACAGAACTGCACATATGCTTCATAGACCTGAAAAAATCATTTGACAGAGTAATAAGAGAGGACATATGGAATATGTTAGAAAAAAGTGAGGTAGAAAGAGACATGATAAACATAATAAAAGAGCTGTACAATAACAACAGAAACAAGGTGAGAATAGGAACAAACGAATCAGAGAAGTTCAAGACCGAAATTGGACTAAAACAAGGTTGCATTTTAAGCCCTTTACTCTTCGCATCACTCACAGATGAAGCAATAAGGACAAGCAAAGAAAGAGCAGCAAACACGATTATAGGATATAGGAAGCTGGAAATGATAAAAATAAAAATACTTATGTTCGCAGACGACATGATAATAATAGCAGACTCAGAAGAAAAACTCCAACGTAACCTTAATATATACGAAGAAGAACTGAAAAAGATAAATATGGAAATAAACATGAGCAAAACTAAAACAATGGTAATAGCGTCAAAAGAAAACAAACCAAAAATAGAGCTAAAAGGGAAACAACTGGAACAGGTAAATCAATACAACTACCTAGGAACATTAATAGAAGTAAAAGGAAAGATTGACCAAGAAGTAGAAGAAAGAATAGGAAAAGCAGGAAGGATCTACAACACAATAAAAAACACGTTTCAAGAAAAAATAAATTACTAAAGAAATAAAAACTGAGGTATACAAAAAAATAGTAACGCCCTCTCTAATATAAGGACGTGAATCGTGGACAATTACGGATAGAAACAAAAGCAAGATCAACGCAATGGAAATGAGATTCGTAATGAAGTTAGAGGGAATTACAAAAAAAGATAAAGTGAGGAACACAGAAGTGTTGTATCACCCAATTTATTAAAATGGTAAATCATAATATTTTCGTTCGGGCGTATAAGTACGGGCCGATGTCGCATTTCTATTTATAAATTCAAGGCCAAGTTAGCACTCGACCCTTTCGAAGGGAACAAACGCGTTTGGAGCGCATTAAGTGCGTGTTACCAAGCGAAGCCGGCGGTGACACATTACTAGCATAGTTTCAATAAAGTTTTATTGTTTAGTGTCCGTATGGATAAATTGAAGGTGAGTGATTGTGTGGTTGAGTTGAGTTGAGGTTGACCCATCGGTGTCCCATTCTCCCAGAAGATAAGAAGGATGTTGGGTTGACCAATTATTACTCAGGGTCAACAAATATGCTGAGTCATTGTGTGGTTGTGGAGAGTTGAACTCGGGTCAACAAGTATAGTGAATCATTGTATAGTTGTGGAGAGTTGAACTCGGGTCAACAAGTATAGTGAGCCATTGTATGGTTGTGGAGAGTTGGACTCGGGTCAACAAGTATGGTGAATCATTGTATAGTTGTGGAGAGTTGAACTCGGGTCAACAAGTATAGTGAGTCATTGTATTGTTGTGGAGAGTTGAGGTTGACCTATCGATAAACAATTGACCAAGGATAATTGTTTCACCGTAATTAATCCAGGATATTGGGTTGACCAATTATTACTCGGGTCAACCAATACAATTGTCTCACTGAGTTGTAAACTTACGATCACTCTTCTAATTGTTACAGAATGACGGTCGTTGGAAGGAGCAAAAGAAGAGAGCGATTGCCATATTTTATTATACGATTATATAACCTTTTATATTTTTGTATCATTAGTTTGTATTAAATAAATAAGTTTCATTGATGCAGATCCCATTGTTTATTAATCGACATCTTGACAATACAAATAATTACCTATTATAAGAATAATACAGCAGAATTAGTATTGAAACTGTTTTTATGGATTAAAAATAATCAGTATTAAGCTAAAGGTAATTCGCCGGCCTAACAATATCTGAATTGGGTTAACAATATCAGAAGTGGCAAAAGTTCAGCTAACAGAAGTAAGGAAACAGCTCAACATAAAGCCAATAACAACAATAATAGAGGAAAGACAGCTAGGTTGGCTAGGACATATACACAGGCTAGAAGAGAATAGAATAACAAAAATAATACATGAAGTATAAATACAAGGCAAAAATAAAGTAGGAAGACCGAGGAAGGGATGGAATGAACAAACGCACCAAGCAGCGGAAAGAAGAGGAATAGAATGGAATGAAATAAGAAAATTGGCACAAGACAGGGACCACTGGAAAAGAAAAGTGAAGGAATTAATTAGCGAAGACATGTTGTAACGGTCCGGTATCGCCTCCGACGGAAACTGCCTTTTAGTTATTAATTGCGCGCACAGACCTCCACCGTAGGCGACCATACTCACACGTTTTTTTTGGACGTGACGTGTTTTCCGACCTGCGTGTGATTTTTAAAAATCGACGCGAGACGCTGCCACGAGGAGAAACTAGTTACCTTTCCTTTTGTGCGGACGTGCCACGAGGTCACCGTTTTCCTTGGTATATCACCATCCGGTTTCCGAGATATAAAACGTGAACTCATTTAACCACCCTTAAAGGGATTGACGGCACCAAGTACAAAGCAAGGGAAGGTACTATACGACTCAACTCCTTACGCTCACAACATCAGAGTAAGTAATTAAACCCGACATTTTTCCTTTTCGTAAAGCCACGTGTCCGGCCATTGTTACTAAGGCCATGTGCTTTGCAGGCGTTTTCTGGGTAAGGGCTAAGTAACCCAGCCAGCCAGGTCTTGGCTAGGGGCAGCGACCATCCTGCCAGAGTTGCTCTGAGATCTGGAATCTAGTGATCGGCGTTCCCGACGATTATCGGCCGCCGCACGTCCAGGAGCCGAGTCCAGCCTGCCTGCGAAGTCGCAGACGAGGAACGCAGGCCAGATCTATATATATTTTTTCTTGTTCTCACCTATTTTAATTTCATTTGATATATCGTTTTTTTCTTTTGTGTAAAATTTGCGTTACGTGTTTCGTGCCGTACGTGTTTTGCGCTTTTGTAAGAAAAATGTCGCTCCGACGGCCCTTTGAATCGCGCGATTACGAGTTCGCGGTATTCGGCCGAATATAGTGAACCCTGCGTGATAGGGTTGCGGACGGAGGAATTTATTTCAGGAAGCGTAGGCACGGTGTCCTGTCTTTTGTGTGAATAAACGCAGATATTTTACACCACAAAATTCACACCTGTTATTTTTTGTTCCCCCCACGTTTTCTCAATCGGGCATTCTTTCAGTTTAACTTCCTGTTCTCACTGCGAGATTTAAATTTGGAGGTGTGGGCGCCAGATGGTCAGCCGTTGCGACAGTTCGTAATTTCTGAACTTCGCTGACTGTCTGCCGTCAACCCACGCAGATAGAGCAGAGCCCCCCTTTGCGACGAAGTAGCGGCCAGGTTAAAATTACGTGGAGCCTTTTTTTAACCCCCCCCCCCCACTCTCTGACACCGAGAGCCTTGCCCTCGTCACTGCTTCGAAGGGACCCTCCACTCGCTCCACGGCCTAACGCGCTGATTGCCCTTCAGGCACGTCACAATGTGATTGTAAAATGTATTATAAATGTAATTGAGCAGTCCGACACCCGAAAGGGTAAAAGGACGAAGGATAAATAAAATTAGTCTATAGTTGAAGTAGTTACACTTGAAGTAATGTAGTTGACAATTACTTCAACTACATTACTTCAACTAGCGATTACTTCAACTGCAATTACTTTAACTAGAAAATTCTTAGTTGAAGTATTCATTTTTGAAGTAATCACATGAACTTAATACAAAAAACCGAAGATACGCAAAAATAGGTTGAACTTAGTAAGATGATCCTTTTTTTTAGTGGTTATCATTCTATTGGTCCATGAACATTTGTTACATTTAAAGTACAAATTCCAAAGATAATGTACAGAAAATTGAAAAGTTAAAGGATACACTTGTTAACTTTGGATCTTGCTTATCAAATACATGCAAATGAAAGTTCGTGACTTTCTGATAAGTTATTATACAAAATTTCCAAAAATTAAAGCGAAGACATACAAAAAAGAGTTCAACTTATTAACCTGGTCCTTTTTTTAATACAAATTTGTAATGATTTTATAATTGGGTTATTCCTTAGAATGAGGGATCATTCCTCATTTGTCTCATTCTCATTCCTTTCATTCCTTATTCCTCAGAATGGGAAAACGTCATTTTCATCCCTATTTGTTTGTGTTAAGATGTTACACCGCATTCGTTTGGTAGTTTTTAAGCTCTCTATGGGCATGATTATCCATAAGATGACTTATCCCAGTAGTTACAAAGACCGGCACTTAATCAGTTTAAGTATTTAGTGCTTCCAGTTTGAATTTGCAACTTCTAATAAATACTTACTAGGCAGTAGCCACTTCCACCTCTGCATATCGTCGGCTTAATATTGCAAGGTTGTATGTGCAAATTTGTAAATTTGAGAATAACGACTTTAAATATGTTTGTTATTATAGAAAATGATGTAATGTGCACTGTAATTAGCTTTTTTTATCACAGATTCTTAATAATTCGAATTTAACCTTCCAACAAGTTGAAAAGTCGCGCTTTGAAAGTATATAGCCCTGTAAAGCTGTAGATCTAAAAACTGAAAAAATGTTTCATGCAACCTTAAAAGACCAAATCGACGATATGATGGTGATTATTGCTTACCTGAAAATAAAATAAAATATATTAGATATAGCCAGAAAATACAATCAGACATAGAAGATTAGGTGAGTATGTATTGTTTATATTGGGTATATGGTAAAATTTTTGGTGGATTCTGCTCAGAGTCCCGATTATCTAAGCGTGAGAAATGGTCCAATCTAATACGCCAATTTTATTCCCTAAATATTTTACATTGCATACCATTGAATGCATTATCTATTATTTTTTATGCTATATCATTCATGATCATTATTATCTTTCTTTCTCTTTTTCTATCTTTCATTTTAGTCTTTTATTTTGCACACTATTACCCTTTTTAATAGAAATTTTGAAATTTTAACAGAAATCACGGTTAGTCAATTGACCCGAAGTTCTGTTAACTTCCGAGGACGGCCCTTTTTTGGTAGGGTTACACATGGAATTGTCTCTTCACATTCCCTAATTGTCCGATATACAGTGAGTTTCTAAATATTTTGCTCATGACAATTGTTCACTATATTTCGTTTCGGCAGCAGTCCAACTAGTTGTAGATGGACTTTTGAATATCTACTTTATACGCCACTTTGCAACGGTCAGGCGAAAATGTAAAAACAAATTGACAAGACCCCTACTAACATGTTTCTTCATAGTTGACCAGATGTAATAGTTTTACTATGTCACGTAAAGCATTAAAAAAAATCCCAAAACTTATGTAACAGGTGTTATTTTGGTAAGAGCGGATGTCAGAGCTATAGGTCTATAGTTCGCTGGTAATTATTTGTCTCCCTTTTTAAAAATTGGTTTTATTGTTGTGGAATTAATGTATTCCGGGCAAGTTCCTATATTTAGGATGTCATTTGTTAATTTGGTGATGATTGGAGTAAGATGAGTGATATTCTGTTTTAAAATGTTATTTGATATGGTCAAAAACCTGGTGCTTTGTTGTTTTTTAAATTTCTTATTGAAAAATTGTGAAACCATTTTAAATCAATTGTCTGCAAAGCAGCGGAGGAAGAATGTGGTGTAACAAAAAATAGAAATACAAAACAGACTGAATGGTGGAACGAAAGTGTGGAAATGGAAATTAATAGGAAAAAGAAAGTATGTAAAACGTACATTAGCAACAAGACAGAAGAAAACCACAAAAGATATATAGAACAAAGACTAAAAGTTAAAAAAGACGTTAAAGAAGCCAAACAACAACAATAGGAGGAATTCGGATACAAAATGGAAGAAAATGGACAAGGAAATTTAAAGCTGCTATACCGAACGCTGAAAAACTTAAGGAACAATGAGGAAAACAAAACAATGAGGCTAGAAGATCAAGAAGGCAATATATTAATAGAAGATCAAAGAGTAGTGGAAAGATGGCAGCAGTACTTCTCGGAAGTACTAAATGGAGAGATCCAGACAATACGACCTATAAGAGGGGAACAAATAATAATATCAGAACATGGAGACATAACCAGGCCAGGTTTACAAAAGGCAGCACTAAGACTAAAAAAATAAAAAGCTGCAGGATACGACAATATGAAAGCGGAAGTTGTCAAATATATGGGTGAGACCATCACTATTACATAAAAAAAAGTACTGCTTGGAAAACAGGAAAAATACCCAAGGACTCTACTATAGCCATAATTATGCCAATACATAAAAAAGGAGATGCAAAAAAATGTCAGAACTATAGAGGAATCTCCACGCTGTACGTAGCTAGTAAAGTGTAACGGTCCAGAAACGTCTTTGGCAGAAACTGCATTTTAATAATTAATTGGCGTATAGACCTGCACTGTAGACGACCGTACTCGCACCTTTTTTTTTGTTGTGGTGACGCGTTTCCCATATGTGTGCGATTTTTAAATTCGCCGGCGAGACGCCGCCATAGAGGCAGAATTCAGCTACCTTGCGTACAGTACGGAAGTGCCAGAAGAACCGTTGTAATAGGTGTACCACCATCCGGTTTCCGGGATATTAAACGGGGACTCAGTTAACCACCCTTGAGGGGATTGAGGTACCAGGTACAGGGCAAGGAACTATCCATACGCTCATAACATCTGAGTAAGTAATTAAGCCCGATATTTTTTTCCTTTTCGTGAAGCCACGTGTCCGGCCATTGTTACTAAGGCCATGTGCTTTGCAGGCGTTTTTTTACGGGGTAAGGGCTAAGTAGCTCAGCCAACCCGTTCTTGGCTGGAGGCCGCGATCATGCAGCTCTGAGGCCGGAATCGAGTGATCGGCGTCCACGACGCAAACCGCCGCCATCCAGGAGCTGAACCCAGCCGCCAGCGAAGACATACTAGGAACACAGGCCAGATACATATATAGATATTGATACCTATTTTTTTTTGTGTTCTCAATTGAATTTAATTCCATATTAACATATCGTTTATTTCTGTTGTGTAAAATTTGCGTTACGTGTTTCGTGCCGTACGTGTTTTGCGCTTGTGTAAGAGAAATGTCGCTCCGTCGGCCCTTTGAATCGCGCGATCAGGAGCTCGCAATATTCGGCCGAATAGGGTGAACCCTGCGTGAAAGGGTTGCGTACGGAGGTATTTATTTCAGGAGCGTAGACACGGTGTCCGTCGTTTGTGTGAATAAACGCCGATATTTTACACTACAAAATTCACACCTGTTATTTTTTGTTCCCCCCACGTTTTCTCGATCGGGCATTTATTTCAGTTTCAGTTTTTATTCTCACTGCGAGATTTAAATCTGGTGGTGTTGGCGCCAAATGGTCAGCGTTGTGACAGTTCGTGATTTCTGAACTTCGCTGACTGTCTGCCGTCCACCCACGCAGGTAGGGTGGAGCCACCCTTTGCGACGAAGTAGCGACGAGGTTAAAATTACGTGGAGCCTTTTTTAACCCCCCCCCACTCTCTGACACCGAGAGCCTGGCCCTCGTCACTGCTTCGAAGGGACCCTCCACTCGCTCCACGGCCTAACGCGCTGATTGCCCTTCAGGTACGTCACAAAAGTATACGAAATTATTCTGAAAAATTAACTGAGGCGGGAAATCGAAAGAACAATAGATGACAATCAATGCTTTTTCTGACCCGAACGAGGAACGACAGACCTAGTATTTAGCTTAAGACAACTAAGCAAAAAAGATAAAAGCACGTAACAAAACGATATATCTATGGTTCATCGATTTAAACAAGGCATTTGATAGTGCACCAAGGAATAAGATTTGGCAAATATAAGTAGATTGAGGAGCAGATAAAGTATTAATGAGAGCAATTATAAGCTTATATGAGACCAGCAGAACCATGGTAAGAGCAAATAACTGCCACTCCAAGGAATTCATCCCAACAAACGGTGTTAATAATGATGTTAAGATAATGCTCATGCATATTTTCACAAAATGTAAAGATGAGAAGAAAAAAGATAAAAACTTAATATTTTTGAAGCACTCAACTATGCATGCATACTTGACATACCTTTTTGCTCTTGCCTTGTAACACTATTTGCATGGATGTACATTGAATTTGAGATAATTTTCACTCTTACAGTAGCCTGTTGGGAACTAACAATGACTCATCGGTCCATATCGCCGAAATTCAGCATACGTTTCATATTTCGTTTCACTCTTTAAATCTATTAAGCATACGAACGAGCATAGGAAACGCTATTCTTTGTTTGAAAAAACATGAGTCATTGTCAGCTCTCAACGGACTGACTAGACCAGCCTCCAGCTAGTTGGTTTATGCCTAAGGGCAATGCTCACTTTGAGTAATCGACTGTAGACAAACTGGTTCGCAGATATTGTGAGGTAAACTCACTGACGCAGCCCCGCACATTGCATGTTACGTTTAATCCCTTAATTATAAATAGTTATAGTATACAAGTGTAAATTAGGTTGCCTATATTAAAACCCTACAAGTGTTTTAATTAATATTTAACTGATAATAACTTTATTGTGGAATGAAATCCAAACGTATGTTATATCACCCAATTTATTAAAATGGTAAATCATAATATTTTCGTTCGGGCGTATAAGTACGGGCCGATGTCGCATTTCTATTTATAAATTCAAGGCCAAGTTAGCACTCGACCCTTTCGAAGGGAACAGACGCGTTTGGAGCGCATTAAGTGCGTATCACCAAGCGAAGCCGGCGGTGACACATTACTAGCATAGTTTCAATAAAGTTTTATTGTTTAGTGTCCGTATGGATAAATTGAAGGTGAGTGATTGTGTGGTTGAGTTGAGTTGAGGTTGACCCATCGGTGTCCCATTCTCCCAGAAGATAACAAGGATGTTGGGTTGACCAATTATTACTCGGGTCAACAAATATGCTGAGTCATTGTATGGTTGTGGAGAGTTGAACTCGGGTCAACAAGTATAGTGAATCATTGTATAGTTGTGGAGAGTTGAACTCGGGTCAACAAGTATAGTGAGTCATTGTATTGTTGTGGAGAGTTGAGGTTGACCTATCGATAAACAATTGACCAAGGATAATTGTTTCGCCGTAATTAATCAAGGATATTGGGTTGACCAATTATTACTCGGGTCAACCAATACAATTGTCTCACTGAGTTGTAAACTCACGATCACTCTTCTAAGTGTTACAGAATGACGGTCGTTGGAAGGAGCAAAAGAAGAGAGCGATTGCCATGTTTTATTATACGATTATATAACCTTTTATATTTTTGTATCATTAGTTTGTATTAAATAAATAAGTTTCATTGATGCAGGTCCCATTGTTTATTAATCGACCTCTTGACAATACAAATAATTACCTATTATAAGAATAATACAGCAGAATTAGTATTGAAACTGTTTTTATGGATTAAAAATAATCAGTATTAAGCTAAAGGTAATTCGCCGGCCTAACAATATCTGAATTGGGTTAACAATATCAGAAGTGGCAAAAGTTCAGCTAACACGTATGAATAACAAGAGATGCTAATTTAAATACAGGCAATTCATTAGTGTTAGTTAGTTTGTAATCGCATGAAGGTAACAGGTAGAAAACCTGTTAAGTAAATAAGTATATTGTATTAAAATCGCACAAATGCTGCGAATAGATAAGCTGTTTACAGCTCGCAGTGTTTAAACTAGGTAATTAAAGGCGTATTAGGCGACTTTTAAGTACAACATTATACCAAGTAAGCACAGGTGTATAAGCGTTAATAGTATATATCCTATTGAGCAGGAGCAAGTGAATTAGATCCTAAAATAATCTAAATAAACATTGTTACTCTAAATATACGGATGTGTAAGTCACAACATGGTCGAACCCTGGTTTGGACCTTTAACACTCTTTTGTTCTTCGGAAACATTTTATAAAGGCGAGTCAATGCTCACTCGCTCTCATTTTGTCGGCTCTCATTACTCCGCGCTCATAATCCGCGCTCATACTCCGCGCTTACCCCGCGCTCATTATTCTCATTATGTTGCTCAATTTACTCGCGGGTATTATTGTATGTTAAATCTTAAATTAATATTAGTGTTAAACGTTTTTATGAGTCTCGTCATTTTCTCGCTTGACTCGTTTTCAGCAGTGCCTTCGAGATGAACAGTGGAATGGGACATCAAGGTTTAAAAGGTAAGTGAGAGTTAAAGTTTAGTTCATAAATGTATCAGTACGCAACTCTCTGACTACGTCGAACCCCACAAATAGCCGACCATATGAACAAACACATGTCATTACCGCTCGGCCAGTGTTTGCTCATTAGGAAGGTAACTTTTGCTTGTGATAAGTAATCCCGCGGCTAATCCACATGGCCTGCGGGCATCACAATATCAAAAGCTATAAAATCGAGTATTGTCCATTATTCACTGTTAGAATGGCATGGGAGTGATCTTAAGTAAAATAGGTAAAATAGGTAAACGAGTCATAGGTTATATAAATAAATAAAAACTTGACATAAGTTCCTTTATTAATAAAACAACAAATGCAGTAAATATTGACATAATCACTTCACTTTTATAAATTGACTCAATCATTCTCTCCACATTTTGGAGAATTCTGGTTAAATAGATATATTTCCAAAGGCCAGAACCCATTTTACACGATACTCGAATTCGTTTCCAATGTAAAATATTAAGGCTGATTTTAGTGAAAAATCTACTACGTTCCTTCTTTGATAGGATACACCAATAAATTATATAACTAAAACATAGTAATCTAGAAATTTTGATAGATCATAAATAGATATGTCTAATAATGTCACTAGCGATTTATGCTTTGATACGTGCTTTGCTAATAAATACTATTTATAACATTTATAGAAAGTTTTCATTTAAAATGGCATACTAAACATAAGCCAAAACATTAAGCTTGATACTTAAAATTAACTTGTTTGACGATTGAAAGAAATACTTTTCTGCCACCTAGCTATTATCACTAATTTATAAAATGACTTATATTGAACGAAACTTTTATGTAAATTGTAAATAAATTTTATATGATCACCGCACAGTTGTACATTTACTGAGTATATGTCCATGACTAAGATACCGAAGAAACCACAGAAATATGCAGAAGACAATGGCATGTCACCATTTACCTAATGTTTTCGTGCTTACTTTTATGTGTTGTGTATCCGGCAGTCATTGGTTAACCTGCCATGTTTAAGTGGTATCTAGGAACTTGTGAAAGGTTCATATTAATAAAGAAAAACACACCTTTTTCACGAAACACATTAATTTTATATAAATGTACATTTCGATCGCTAGGCAGAAAGAAAAACACACCTTTTTCACAAAACACATTAATTTTATCTAAATGTACATTTCGATCGCTAGGCGACCATTACTGTAATATTTCTACTGAAGATGGTCGCCTAGCGATCGAAATGTACATTTAGATAAAATTAATGTGTTTTGTGAAAAAGGTGTGTTTTTCTTTATTAATACGGACCTTTCACAAGATCCAAGATATTTTTTTTTCTTTATTAATACTGCCATGTATACTTATTTCTGTAGTAGTTATCAATTGTATGCATATAATTCATATTACCGATCAACACATTCAGATATTACAATATTACTGTCATTCGAGCACGAGCTGCATGAAAGGGCCATTGTTAATTAATCAAACAACAACTTAATTGCTAAAAATTTATATACGAGTATTATTAATTACTTACTTCCTAAAAAAACCCTACATAACTAAATTACCGTGCCATATTTGGATAGATTTTTATTAACAAACGTTCCTCAATTCCTACGATCACTGGCCGTAAAATTCTTAGAATATACCAGAGAAATTACATATTCGGTAGGAAATTGGACAATCTTTATATTGTTTGTATCCAGAATTATACTCATAAATAAAGAGTTGATTAGAAGTGAGTGGCTTCCACAACTTACTATGCCACAAAGGCTTAAACTTGTACGTTTATTGACTATCTTAGGGCCGGTTCCAGAATATCACAGAAAAGTCTCCTTCATGTAAAGCTTACTTAATAGAAAAGTCGACTTTAATCTCAGCTTCTGTTCCATGTGATAAAAGACACTTTTTCGTAAAGTGACTTTAAAAATCAATTATGGTACATGCTACAGTACTTAAAGGCGCCTTTTCGGTTTAAAGGAAACTTTAATGCCATTATGGAACCGGCCGTTATAATTACATATTATACCACAGTTTTAATACCAATTTAGTAACTATCAATGATTTTCATTTTTCAACACAATAGAAATTTGATTTAAACTATAGCTGATAACTTCTGAGGATTTTCAATATAAGTTTATTTGGTAAGAACAAATAAAATATATTTCAATTTCGGCAGATTTTTCATTCACACACATAATATTTATTTGGTGGTTAAAGAATCCCACAATGAGACATAAATTGGGCTGATAGTGTCCTCCTTGTGAAATGTCAATCCGACAGGTTTATCCTCAACTTTGGAAATACCTAGCCTAGGGGTTCAAACCTGGGGATACTAGTGCGTTTATAATCACATTGTGAGTGTCTTAAATAAAGCTTCGAAACTATGCAAATGAATGAAAATACCCTCAAGAGAAGACCATATGAAGACAATATTGGCTATGCGAGCCAATTCGTTGTTACTACAAATAATACAGAAGTATGGGGTGTCCCGAAACCTGCGCTAAAGCTTCGGTAAGGTATGTTAATTCTGAAACTGTTATCCCAAACTCTCTAAGATGGTATGAGATGTTATGAGATTAAGATGCTTTAAGATAGTTCCCTCAGACGAAGCATTAAAAGAAAAGAAAATGTGAAAAACACTGTTTGTTAGGTTTGTTTAATCAATGTTACATTACAAGAAGGCCGTTTTCAAGCCAAGATTTTTTGGAATTAATCTTCTTATGTCACAAGTAACAGTCAAAATTTAACATAATTGTATGCATTGTTGTCATGTTTAGTTTTAACAAATTTCTTATCTTTCAACACCTTTTCACAAACGAAATATGACTTGTTTAGATAAATTATAGTTTAATACTTTTGATTTTTAATAATTTTCTATTACTATATGCGTTTTAATTAAGTTATCTTTATAACTCCTTAGAATTTGTTGTAGAAGATAATAACTTGAACAACACCGTACAAGAAAACTAAGCTGCGCACGAAAATGTTTTTCCTGATGTGTGTTCATCTTCCATGATCGAAAAAGTTTACCTGAAGCTTTGGCGGAGGTTTCGGGACATACTGTATTAAGATACCACAAAAATCAACTTAGTTCTAATAATACAATTATTGATTCTAAACCAAGGTTCTAAATTCGTCTTTCTTAGTATACCAAAACAATCGTCTGCAACTTTCTCTAATCATGCTTCTCCATTTGCTTATCAAACATGTATACTCCTAAACCTTCTCCAACCCTCTTGAGGTTGGTTACGTGATCAGAAATCTCTTTAATGGCATCGACCTGTTCCTGGAGGTACCACGTCTCCAAGAAGTCACAAAAGTTCACGTCCATGTGCCCGGATGCTACGCTGTGGAGTCTCAGCAGTGCCTGCAATAGCGTGCAAAGAAAAAATGGATGTAAATTTTACCCGAGAAAAAATGGTTCTTACTAACGTCATTGACTTTCTTCTCCAATTCCAGTGCGGCTTGCATGGCGTCGTGTGCGTGGGGCCATTCCTGGTGCTCTGGAGGAGGAATATCTGTGAGGACAATGCGACCTCCTCGCTTATTCATGTACTCCATCAGCCTGGTAGCATGCTCGCGTTCTTCTTCTGAACATTTTTTGAAATACTTGTGCAAGCCGGGAAGAGCTACATCGTCGCGGTCAAAATGGTAAGACTAGATAAAAACATACAATTAATTGACATACCTGCAGAAATTTATTAAACACAAAATATTATTGAATGTTATCGCTTAAGGTAATATACAGGGTATAAAAAAAGATATCCCGTTTGCCATGTACTACCTATACCCGGTGTTGAAGCCCCTCCACCCGCCGTCAACGCCGCGCCGCGGTATATGTCAAACAAACAATCACAGTCAGTCAGTGTTATTGTTTATAACCGTCGCGTCGACCATCTTTGCCAATTTAACACAAAACTTCCTTGCGAGAAAATTAAAGTCAAATGAAGAGAAAAATAGTTCATGGTAGACGAAAGTAGGTACTAAATATTGCGACGACCGTCGCCCCCGAAGTCATATTGGGTCAAGGTCAACGACGTGCTCGAAATTTGGCGCTGTGGGTGAGTCATCACTCCGGAAGTTTCTAGCGCGATTAGCTCGAAAAATCGAGGCCCTGTCTTCTAGAAATAGAAAAGCCTAGAAACGCTTCGGAGGGATATAAAAAGGAATGAACGACGTGACCGGTAGTCGGTACAAGAAGTCGGTCAGCGAAGAAAGCGAAGCCAGATAGTGACTAACCGGACGTCATTGCGAATGCGGTGTAAATTGTAAATAGTAGTGACCATTAATTTTAATCAAAATCAGTAATTAGTGGTAGTACGAGTTTCTTTAAATCTACAAACCCGGAAGGCCCAGGCTCGTTACAATATGTAATACAGGAGTAAGTGAGACGGATAATAGGTAGAGCCTAAAGGTCAAGAGTTGAGATTGATATGAACTACATACCTATTTTACCACAAAAGTCAGTCAAGTTAAATTATCGGTTTAGGCCGATCTGAATTTTCTTCCGGTCGATATTATCAATTGTATAATGCAAAATTTTGCATCAAAATACTTGTCAAAGTTAACGAGTATTTATTTGTCTATCTTTACAGAATAAAACTTCAATATGAAGCGAAATTGACCTAGTGAATTCCAGCAAAGAAAAATCAAGAAATCAAAAGAACTTGAGCGCGAATCGTTATCTGGATTCATTTTTAAGTATGTAGCATCTTCGGCTTCATTGGTATCAAATACAACACAGCAAAGTGTTGAAAGTGACCTTCTTGATAAAACAGATGATTTAAAAAGACTGTGCCAAAAAGCATTGGATGGAGGGACGCTGGAAAGAAGGCCTGACATACAAGACGAAATATAAGGTGGAGAAGATCAACATCAAGAAGGATATGACCAAGAAAAAGAACGCAATAGCGACCATGAAGAAGAATCAGAACAAATTGAAAACGACAAAGAAGAGCTACAGGATAATGACAATACAAATTAATCTTATTTAACTCGTTTCGATGTTGCTACTTGGCTTACACCAATGCCTGATGATTTGAGAGTTGAAATTGTTAAAACGTGAAGTGAACCCTATCAAAATAGAGATGACCCCTTTTTAGATACTGTCCAAAGATCTGGAGATAAAATAAAAGGAACGATCCGATATTTCAATTCAGAATGGTGTTATAAAGCGTTACCAAATGGAGAAAAAGTACTCAGAAATTGGATGGTATAATCTCCAACAAAAAACAGTTTATACTGTTTTTGCTACAAACTGTTTGCGAACCATGAAACAAAACTTCAGAGTTTTACCAACGGGTTTAATTCATGGTGGAAACTAAATCCTAAGGTGTCCGAACACGATAATTCTGAGAACCATCTCTCCTGTTTTGAAAAATGGAAAATCTTGGAAAATGGATTGAGGCTGCAAAAAACCATTGAAAAAAAGAAGTGGCGTGACATTTTGAGTTGCCTTTTAGATGTTTTTCTGGAACGCCAAAATCTTCCTCTTAGGGGGCATAGAGAAGGGGTTTCGTCAGACAACAGGGGGATTTTTTAGAATTAGTTAATCTATTGTCGAAATATGTCCCAGTGCTAAAAGAGCAAATACTAAGAATTGAACATGCTATCGCCTGTACAATATCTAAACGGGTAGATTCTAATTTGTTCAAAGACATTCAAAATGAGTTCATCAGCCTTTGGAGAAAGAGGTGAAAAATAACATTGAGGGCGACATAATATAAGCTAAATATTTCGGAATTATTTTCGATAGCACTCCAAACATATCACATGTTGATCAGATGAGTTATGTAATCAGATATGTTCATATTGAAGGCGATCAAGTTGAAGTGAATGAATCATTTCTAGGTTTCTTCCCTATAGCTGGAAAGACTGCAGTCGAACTTACTGAAAATATCCTTACGAAGCTGGAGAGTGATAACTTGGACATACATCTATGTTGGGCTCAAGGATATGGTAACGCTACAACCATGGCAGGAGTTCATGGTGGTGTACAAGCAAAAATCAAAGAACACAATCCTAAAGCGTTGTTTTTGCCTTGTGCTAATCATTCGCTAAATCTATGTAGAGTGCACTCTTTCGGGAGTGTTAATGCAAGTGTAACTTTTTTCGGAACAATAGAAAGAGTTCTTTTCGTGATCCACACATCGATGGAAAATTATAATGAAAAGTGTAGGCGCATCAGTCAAAAGACTAGTAGAGACAAGATGGAGTGCTCATCACGACGCTGTTAAACCACTGAAGAATAATTTTGAGAAACTTGTATCAACACTCCAAAAATTCTTTATTTCTTTCCAAAAAGCTGTCCAATGCACTACCATGGAGCTTCTGAAATTCATTGTAAAATGGGACTATTCAGAGTCTGTTCCGAGTCTAGCGCTGTGTCTAAGATATTTTTTTAACTGTTTGTGTTTCGGTGGCTTCTTGTGAAAGAAATTTATCAAAATGTAAGTTGATAAAATCTTACTTAAGATGAACAATGAGCCAAGTGCTACTTACCAATGTTTCCATATTGTACATTGAAAAGGAGAGGAAAGTAAATTTTGATAATGTGATCGAATATTTTAGCAAAATAAAGTCACGTTAGCGCGTTTAGTATTTGTGGTTTTATTTTGCGGGGGCTCAATAGAAAACCGCCCCGGGTGCCAACCATGCTAAGCCGCTACTGAGAATATGATGCTATATACAGGGTGTTCCATTTGAAAATAAAAGATTTAGCCAATTGAAAATAACAAAATTGTATCGTTGTTTCCGAATACCCTGTGTATTCTACGTGACTCTAAATATTGTGTATGATTTGGCACTTTGCTTGGGTACTTGCATATGCAGATTCTTTCAATGATCCCTTATAATAAGGTTTTGTTGAATTTTTTTCCACGTCCTTAAGTTTTCGTTAAATTTAATTAAAATGTGAATAGCTTGGCACATAAAGCAGATTCTAAAAATGAAATAATATACAGGGTGATCCATTTAAAAAAGAGACCAAATTTTTGGTTTATAGGATTCATGGTACACTCTGTACACTCGAAAATAATTTTAAAAAGTAGCACATCAAGTGTCCAATAACTTCCAATCAGATTTTTTCCTCAATTTTCATTACTCTAGCAGCAATGGTCCGAGCGAGGATAGGTGGGCCACCCTGTATATAATCATCCGAGTTATAATTACTACATTATGTACTCGTTAAGTAATACACTATTATATTTCTGTTGTCGTATTTTATTTTAATTTAGAAATAAATGCGTTTCTGCCTTTTTACTTCATTGAAGCTATTTTTCACTGTGTTGTTGCTTATTTTTTTTATTCTGCATTTAGAACCGCATATTTTTAAATTTTTAATGCTGAAATTTATCCAGACCCTAGTTATAGTGAATATACTGAAAACATTTGATTCGCCCTTTTGATAAAAGTGTTCTTTTAATGAAGAGATCCAATATACATATTTAACATTTAAATAATATGAATTGGAAATAGCTATTTATAGTATAAGTGAAATTTAATTATTAATTATTCAAATTAAATTTAATTATTTTGAAAGTCGGATTTTACCCTCGGAAAAACAGTTTAGCGCAAGAGGCGCAGCGAGTGCGATAATGTTTTCGAGTGGATAAAATTGCTTTATTCACGTATATCATACAAGATTTTTTCCAATTCGTTATCAGAATTGAAGAATTTGCGTGAAGTGTCACATTGTCAGGTGACAACGAAAATTTCAAGGATAGTGCGAATTTACTTATCTTTTTACTTTATTCACGTTGTCAATGGTTATAGTGAATAAAGTGAAAATGTAAACATTTTATTCACCCTTTCGATTAAAGTGCTGTTTTAACGATGAGATTCAATATACCGAGTGGACCAAAAGTAGGTGTACAGTTAGGTATACAGTTATTTATATATTTATATATTTATTTATTTATATATTTAGACAGCAATACTTTTATTACACGTTTAATTACATATTTAATCCCGAAGGTGCTCAAAATGTTTACCTTCCCATTTGTATACCCACTGTATGTCTGTATACTGTATACCTGTATACCTACTTTTGAGCCACCTGGTACATAATAAGCATTTTAATAATGCGAATTAGAAAAATGTCCTTTTTATAAATTTGCTAGCTGTTTAGCCATCATACCTAATAGAAACAGTTGGAACACTTGCTTATGTAGCACCATTTAAAAGCAGGCGATTTTTAACCTCTTATTTTTAAATGTTTAATGCTTATTTATCCTGACCCTGGTTATAGTGAATCTTCTGAAAACATTTTATTCATCCTTTCGATTAAAGTGTTCTTTTAATGATGAGATCCAATATACATATTTAGCATTTTAATAATGTGAATTGGAAAATGCACGTTTTATAATTTGCTAGCTGTTTAGCCACGCGTTTCACTACTATGATATCTGCCGAACGCACGCGAAATTTTGTTTTTCAAAGTTAGTATGCACTGCGACTGACGAACTTCGTCGGTCATTAGTCACATGTTTGACAAGTTCATTTTTATTAAAACAATGTTACAGTTGCTGTATTAAATTTGCTATGTGAAATATTAGTGATGGTTATGTGTTATGTGTAGAGACCGGATTCTAAGCTTTATGTCAATATCTAAAGCATCGACAAATGAATTAAATTTTCATTCGATTTGAAAATAAACGGATCATTTAACCAATTATTTTTGTGCTATTTTGCTTTTTTTTGCAATGTTGTGCTTATTTTACACTTTTACGCTTATTTAGAGCTTTTATCAGCTGATTCTGGATTGAAACGAAATTTAATTATCGTGGTGATTATAATTTATACATATATCAACACTTATGCATACTGATAAAATTAAATGAAGTTTTAAAAAAAATTAAAGTTTTCAAACGTTAAATAATTTTGGGAAAATTTACGGTAAAAAATGTGGGTGATTTTGAAAGTAGTATACCTATAGATAATTTTAAGTATGCGATTATAAGAAGTGTGGATGTTGAAAGAAGTTTTTCTGTCTGTAAATATATTTTGAGCGATAGAAGACACATTTTAATCATGGAAAATTTAGAGCAATATTTAATTGTAAATTGTTTTCAAAGAAACTAGTAGTTTAGAATGTGATTTTGTAAATTAGTATGTACCTACCTACATTCAGGATTTTTTTTGATTTTTTCCTTAAGCATATATTTTTAAATTTAAAATTAAATGTACTTTTATAAAAAAAAATGCTTTGAATGGAATTCATTATTCTATCTATCACTCGACGCTCTTTCAGTCAATGCTTTCAACTGTCCTGTGTTATGGATAAAAAATAAAAGGCACATCCATAATCTAGGTTACTTTTATAATCTAAGATAAAAAAAATAAAAAAATAAACATTGTTTTTATTTTGTTTGGGTTTTTCCAATTTTTTGTGCTTTTTAATCTAAATTTATGCTTTTTTTGCGCATATTAATGCTTTTTTTCCAAAAATATGTGCTTTTTTTAGTGCTTTTTTTATGTTTTTTGAATGCTTTTTATCCGGTCTTTAGTTATGTGCAATGGAGGATCTTCTGCGACAATGACAAATAGACCATCATGGGCAATGGCTGCTTTCACGCGCGCCGTGAAAGGAGCTGGCAAAGGTAAACTTTGAACCGCCGTACCGCCGAGGGAGGCCACGTCTTTTTATAGCCCATGGACCTCTATATTTCCCTAAGGGGGCCTAAAGGGCGATAAATAAACGTCAAAGTTTCTTTATCGTAATAAAAACAGTTTTAACACTTACTTATTTCGCACTATTTAAGGTATTAATTATACATTTTTCCATACACCTTCTTAGAATTTTCGGGAACTAAGCAACTGTTTCTAGACTTTTATGCAGCCTTATAAACTTCGTTCATTTTCCACCTTTTTAGGGCTGCACATTTTCCGGACCACACCATGGTACACATCAAATCAAATTAAATCAGCGAAATGGCTAATGTGGGTGGAAAATTCTATTTATATTATAAATATTTTTATTTTATTTTATAAATCATTTCCATTTATTTTATAAATATTTTCAATTTATTTAAAAAAAAATTGAAATTAAAAAATCTTTACAAATTACTTTAAAATCACATTTAATCAAAGCAACGCTAGATGTAGGTGGAAAATTCAATTTATTTTGTAAAAATTTTCAGATTATTTCAGTAATAATTTTAAAACAAAAAATCTTCATTCATGCATAAGTTGTATATGTACCATGGGGGAAACTTGCTTTCATGGAATTCGACATATTCTAAATATCAAAAATTACTCGTACTACATTTTGACATTTGAAAACGTTACTGCCACTATTAATTACATGATGGATTCTAAATTTCATGTAAGATTCATGTAAAAATTTAAATTTTTAAATTGTGTCTTCTTTAATTATTTTAGAGAAAAACTGTGATGAACTCTATTGTAGATCAAAAAAGACTGCGCCAATTTGTGCCTTTACTTTTTATTTTCCATTGTACATAAGTCCATTATTATGAAAATGGATTTCAAGCATAAGGTAGTTTTTATGGTTCACGGATTAAATCAACACTCAATTTTAAGATATTACATTTCAATATTACTCATTTATTGTATTGTTGCAGGACGAAAATTTAACTTCACTTGAATGGTTGAGACATTTAATTTAAAATGCTGTTTATTTTTTGTTTATACTTGAATTATAACGATTTGTAATTCATATGAAACACTAAATAAAATGAAGGCTGTGGCTCTTTAATAGAAATTACATTCATTTTTTTCATTAAGTAAATTAAAATCACATTCTATTTCATTCATACATGGAATAAAATGACACATGATTTGTTTGCTACTGTATTATTTTGATAAATTTAGGCGACGAGAGAGTCATTACATCGATATTTAAATTTAAAGTACATCCTATTAAAATTGAACACGAATTGAAATAGAACACGAATTAAAATGCAACACATTAAAATTCAATACAATAAAATTGACACTTGTACATAATGGTAATAGAAAACTTCGTTGGTCATCGACAGAGAGCGCCACCATGCGCACCCACGTCGTTTATTCATGCCAGAAATGATTTTGCATACGTTTCGTGCATATTTTATTATTGTGTTTTGAAAATACACACTCATAAGTGGTTTTTAAACTGCAGGATGTCTTTTGCGTAATTCCAGATGAAACAAAACTAAGCCGAATGGCGACCGGTGCGCCATCTGTATGGGGTGTACCAAAGCTTCCTATTAAAATTATGTTCGTGTACAAAAATTATTATATCGAATTTTAATGTGTTGCATAAATAATTGATGTTGCATTTAAATGCATAATGAATTTGAAAGCGCGTCTGTTGTGAATGAATGTTCAATATTAATTAATGTATAACTTTCAAGCATCTCTCATTTTAATGAAAGCATCGTTGAAATTGAACGCTAATAAATTGAGTTTTAAAAAGACTTTAATAAATAGTAAAACGGCGTTGTATAAGAAATTGCGTTTTGCATGTAATGTAAACGTCAATCAAAGTAAATCATCTAAATATTAGAGAATTGTTATTTTATTTACTAAATAATCTCTTATATAGACTTGAATATTAAAATTCGCGTAATTTAAAAAAAAGTAATCGCGTTATTTATTGTGCCTCTGCGTGCCAAATTTTTGCTTCAATGTTTACTAAGAAAATATTTAAAATTTGGACACTCATTCATGATGTTTCATTATAAAAATATTCTTATATTGTTGTGGTGTTTAAAATGTTTAAAAAGAAAATAGAATGTCATTTCAAGTGTGGTAAAAAAAAGTACAATTTTAATAAAGTTTCATTTAAATAAAGTGCCATTTATAGCAAGAGTATAAATGAAACGTAATATTTATTCAGACGTCTTAAAAACAATCGTTATTAAAATCGTGTCTTCTATAAATAATGCGTTATTTGTAATAAAAATTAAATATAATTTAAATTCGAGTGTGGAAAACAGTGTTTCATTTTTATTAAATTGAATAACAATCGAATGTTCGAAATTTATTCATCTCGCATTAAAACTAAGTACAATTTTAATGAAAGTATAAAATACTGAGGGCCAGCATAAATGCAGTGCAGATTTTTTACAAGTTCCACAAAAATATCTTGCATTTTAATTGAGTTTCATATAATACAAACCTTTTAACATGTGTATAGAAAACTGCGTGTTCCAATGAAAGAAAAAAAAAAGGAACATTCTTAACAACTTGTCCGGTTTACAAGATAAGAAGCCTATTTATAATTAAAAACAATGAAATTTGAATTGAAAGTTATACAAATTACATTTTAGATAATTGTAAAGTTGGTTTTAAAATTATCGCGTGTGTAATTTAAATGACACTTCTTTAATTTTAGACATGAAGATTTTGTTGAATAAATAGTAAAACGGCGTTCCATAAGAAATTGCGTTTTTCATGTAATGTAAACGTCAATCAAACTAAATCATCTAAATATTAGAGAATTGTTATTTTATTTACTAAATAATCTCTTATCTGGACATGAATCGCGTTATTTATTGCGCCCCTGCGTGTCAAATTTTTGCTTCAATATTTACTAACAAAATATTTAAAATTTGAAAACTCATTCATGATGTTTCATGATAAAAATATTCTTATATTGTCGTGGTGTTTAAAATGCTAAATGTTCCATATTTCGGTTAATTATCTTAAATGTGTAAAAATACATCTGATCATCTGAGATATGTTAGTGTACGCATAACATTGTTTACTACATGATAGGTACATAAAAATTTGATAATTATATTAGATAACAAAAACTAGATTTGTATTTACATTATCTAAAAACAGCTGAAAACATGTTAACGGTTTGTATGTATTTACAATTCGCGCTTCAATTGCATAATCAAAAATCGTTACTGCATGTTGTTATTGTTGCGACCGCAAATAATCGTCTTTTCAGGAAAACATTGTAATTGTGGTTAACCGTCCAAAACAAATAATCTATGCTAAATATACAAATATACCTCAAGGATAACGTTAAATCTGCGGACACTATAAATATCGTCTGCTAGCGCAGGGAAATATTGCACAATATGGACGATTGATTTTTCTAAAGGGCGTTGCGCGCCTTACCATCGCCAAGTAGGTGTAGCTGGCGAAGAGCTCCATGTTGATCTGCTTATTGGTGGCATCTTCGCAGTCTTTGTGGAAATTCTGTCGCACTTGCGATTGAGGCATAGGCATTGCCATTATTTTTCAGAAGTGCGCTCTTGACGCGACTTTCAGCTTGATACTAAACGCCCTAAAGTTGGCAACCAAATGTACACTAAAATTTACAGACATTAATCCGAATAACGGTACTTCGAAAATATTTTTTTGTTAAACCGAATATCTGTACTTCGAAATTATTATTATTTTTTTAATTTCATCGTCCACAGTATTATTATGTCAATAGATTATGTCGTATTCATTTAAATGCATTAATTAGTGCTTTAAATAATTTGTAACTTTAGTTGCTAACGTATTACTTGCGCTTTTTATTGTGCGTTATTGTAATGTTGGCACCACTAAAATTTCTGCTCTTTGGTTATTCGATGTTTGAACATAACACACTACCATCACTACCAACACTACATAACACTGCGCTCTTGTGTGTTGTTGACAACAGATGTAATCCTTGTAATGCACGTCCTTTTCGAAACGTGTGGTGGAAATGAGGGAGATTAAGCTCTGGAAGGTGGTGTTCGTGTTCGTGCTCTTGAATCAACAGGCTCATACCTTCACTCACTGGGTGGTCACAGAGAATGGACGAATTGAGCCCAAAGTGAGTCAAATACCATTTTTATAACCACAACTGTTATCACTAGCTTCTTACAATCGTCCCTGAAAAACAGCAGAGTAAACATAATTTGTCAAACACCTTTACACATGCCTGCAGATAACAGCAACAAAATTGCTCCTTCAAAGAATTCTAAATGATGTTTCATTCCCTCCACAGATTGATTCTCCGTTCTACCTGAGAAGGCCATATGATCTCCTGGCTTTGCTAGACCAGGAGAAGCGCCGTGATGATCTCAACAGGCTGGTAGATGATCTCGTCAAGCAGAAGAACCGGATAGACAAAAAGTCGACGGAGGCGACTTCCTACGGCGAGCAAATGATGAGCAATAAATGTGCCGACTTGTTCAAAGTGAAGGACAATTACCACCTCATGATTGCTTCGAACGGCAGCCACAGGTTCGATTTGAGGCTGTATGATTACAGAGAGGTGAAGAATGCAGAGAAGGAACCCTACTGCATTAAATATTCAAAGCTTGATTATAGCATGTTTGCGTATGAACATTTGAATGGGATAGGCAACAGGAAGCATCTGGCTATAACTCCGTGCCCAAAATTGCTGTGGTATCTGCCTAGTATGGAATCCGAACAGCTTGGGCAGCAAATTGTTTATGGGTTGATGAAGAATAGCTCCTCTTGGGCGCACTATAATTTGGGGCTACTATATTGGTGGTGGAAGGGGGATTGGAACGAGGCCGTCGAGTGTGGCAGAAGAGCATTGCATTACGCACCATTGTAAGATTTTCTAAAACTTCATAGAATATATCTGTGATGGGTGGGAAAAACAGTATAAGTCGAAAATTTGGGAAAATGAGTTTAAGTCAAATTATATTTCAGAAAGTGATGCTGTACATTGTGTTTGAAATAGTGTATGTCACATTATTCAGATAAGGCTTTTAAATTTGTTGGCAGGTTTAGTACAACTTTAAATGCTACGATTATTCTAGGGAAAAAAGGTATAAGTCGACGCTTCCTTAAAATGCTAATTCTTGACTTATACTGTTTTTCCCACCCATCACAGATATATGCTTATTTATACATCAATATATTTATAAATTAATTCAACAACGTCTATCACAATTGGAATAATTTTAATTACAAGATTTGGGTATCTTGCAGTTTTGTTGCATGGGCCGAATTTCGCTAAAACCCCATGTTCCACCCTATTTTGAGGTCGCTGATTACATAAATGTAACTTTTTTCCGCGGAAAAGCTTCCTTAATCCTTAAATGGGGGTCTGAAAATTGAGGAAATTTGAATTTCACGCTCATATTGCAGACCGACCTTTCAGCCCATATGTACCGAAAGCAGGCATAATTGTGTCATGGTTTTTAGTAATTTTCATCATCACTGATACGAAAAATATTGTTTTATTGCGCAGATATGCTTTTTTAACACTTAACTATCATTCCGGAAATGACTGACATTTGAATATCGCGCTAAAGTTTTACAGTTCTGTAATTTCTGTCTTACCGGCAAAACAAGCCAGTTATGGAATAATTGTTTTCTGTGTTTTCTGAGTTTTCTGTGCTTTCTGTGTGTTCTGTTTTTTTTGTCATGGAGCTCAATTTTAATGATAATTCTAATTTGTGAGCTGATTCCTCCAAACTTCACGAACAATTAGTCATTTGGGGACTAGTTCCTGCTGCTGGTATATTTAAATGTCCAGAATGTTGTTCTTCAATGAAATTGATGGAGAATTCGACAGCAATTGATGGACAGAGCTTAGGTTAGGTTAGGTTTTGTTAGGGGGAAGAATGGTCCTTTGGGATTTTGGTTAGATTATGGGGGTACAGTGAGATTCAATACGTTTTCGGTTTAAAATAGATTATAGTGTATTCCTCATAAGTCAAAAAAACCTGTTTCGCGCAGTTTGGAACATTTCGAATTCAATATTCGTGAAGTTGATCAGAATTAAGAACCTTCACTAAAAACACACAGAAATTTGTTACAATTATTCCGCAACTGCCCTGAATCCAATAGGTAGTCACTGCCGGCTGAAGCCAGTAACGTAGGAATTACAGAATATTGAAAATTGAGCGTGATATTCAAATTTCCTCAATTTTCAGTCCCCTATATAACGACGACGGAAGGTTTTTCGCTGAAAAAAACTTACATTTTCGTAATCAGCAACCTCAAAATAGGGGAAAAAATGGTCATATTGCTCATATTGTAGACCGGCCTTTCAGTCCATACGTACCGAAAGCAGACATAATTGTGTTTATAGTCATGGTTTTTAGTAATTTTCAGATACGAAATATATAGTTTTATTGCGCAGATATGCTTTTTTAACACGTAACTATCATTCTGGAAATGACTTTACAGTTCTGTTATTTCTATCTTACCGGCATCTCAGCCCAACGCGCTGAAAACAAGGCAGTTATGGAATATTTGTTTTCTGTGATTTCTGCATTTTCTGTGCTTTCTGAGTATTCTGTCCATCAATGAAATTGATGGAGAATTCGACTGCAATTGATGGAAAGAGCTTAGGTTAGGTTAGGTTTTGTTAGGGGGGAAGAATGGTTCTTTGGGATTTTGGTTAGATTATGGGGGTAGAGTGAGATTCAATACGTTTTTGGTTTAAAATAGATTAGGGTGTATTCCTCGTAAGTGAAAAAAACCTGTTATTAGCGCAGTTTGGAACATTTTGAATTCAATTGTCGTCAAGTTGATCAGAATTAAGAACCTTCACTAAAAACACACAGAAATTCGTAACAATTATTCCGCAACTGCCCTGAATCCGATAGGTAGTCACTGCCGGCTGAAGCCACTAACGTAGGAATTACAGAACATTGAAAGTGGAGCGCGAAATTCAAATTTCCTCAACTTTCAGTCCCCTATATAAGGGTGAAGGAAGGTTTTCCGCGGAAAAAAAACTTACATTTTCGTAATCAGCGACCTCGAAATAGGGGGGAAAATGGGGTTTTAGCGAAATTCAGGCCATGCAACTAAACTGCAAAAACTCCCAAGATTTACTATTCTGACCTATAGCCTATCTGATTTTAACATCATTCTTGGCAGGCTTTGAATCAACTTTTTTTTAACAGTGCAGAATTTTGCGTATAAACTCAAGTTGCTAAAAATGTGATTTATAATTTATTTGTCACAATGACACAACTATAGATGTAGATAATTATCTGGTAACAGGTTCAAAACTTATAATATTATATACATATTATATTTTCATACATTTTCATCAATTTTATCTGTAATAATACTGTCAAAATTTACTTTAGAAACTAGTAGACTTCTATTTGTTTTAAAGTACACTGTAAAGATAATTGAATAGCAAAGCCTGCTCTGAATCATGTTAAAATCAGATGAATTATATCACCGTTTCGGAACAACAATGAAGCAACTGCAAAATGAATTTTCCACGAGAGATGAAAAACGAGTGTTAATTAGAGAGTTCTAAAGAAGTGAATACATTTTATTGCTAGTAATTTTAATGTAAAATATATACATTAAAATAATTACCAGGGGTAATGTAATAAGTGGTATTCTCATTATCGGGAATGATTTTATAAATACAACGAATTTCAACCCCAACGACGAAAATGCACGAAACCTGAAGGGCGAGGTGCATTTTCCAAAGATTGGGGTTGAAATGAGTTGAATTTTTAAAATCATCGATTTTTGAGAACACTACGAATTATATTTAGGAAGGGAATATAATGAGTTGATTGAGTCATCAAGTAAAGCAAAATAAACAAGAATCTAAATATACAGTTTAAATAAATATATTTATTTTGATCACTTCATCTTTCATACAGCAAACCACAATTATGTACGTACTTGTACTTGTTGTACACACTGACATTTCGGGTTATGTTTTTATTAGCGGCCCACTAGAAATTGTTTGTGAGTGGAAAAGTCGTGCCAATTGTTTGCAAATTATTCAACCGATAAATAAGACGATTGGTTCAGATATCGTCGTGACTTGTAATTAATCTTTCGTATGTGGTCTTCCCCTCTGCAATCTCTGTGTGGGACTCGAAATTGTGACAGTGGCCGACATTTGTTTGTGGTATTATTGTGAAAATACAACTATACCTTTTCAAGTTCAAATTGAGACTAATCAAGTTCAAATTGAGACCAATCAATTTCAAATTGAGACCAATCAATTTCAAATTGAAACTAAACAAAATCAAGTTGACACTAAACAATATCAAATTGTCATAATAAATTTGATTTGTTTACTCTCAACTTGATATTGTTTGGTGTCAACTTGAATTTGGTTAGTCTCAACTTGAATTTGTTTAGTCTCAATTTGAAATTGATTGGTCTCAATTTGACATCGATTGGTATCAATTTGAACTTGATTGGCCTTAATTTGAAATTGATTGGTATCAATTTGAACTTGAAAAGATATAGTTGTATTTTTCAGCATTATCAGTTATACATGCGTAACTATAGAAACCGCATTGTTATGTCATCACTGTTTTAGGTATGAGTTATATTCTCAATAAATTGTATTCACTTCTTTAATGCTCAATAATTAAATTCCGCTTTTCGTCTCTCCTGAAAGAAAATCATCATTATGCAGTTGCGTTATTGTTGTTCCAGAACGGCGATATGTTCATTACAAGCCTGTCGACAAGTTCTAATAAACCATGTATTCAAAACAATCTTTATTGTGCTAACCTGACATTTTATTGCCTCAATTAATTAATGTTTTAATTTCTTTTGTAGTGAATACCGAGACATCCCTATGTTGAATTTAGGAGGTCTGTTTCAATGGGGCATGCAGTCAGATGAAGCCGTCGTACTGCTCTGGAGCGCTATTGATCACAACCCGCTGGAAGCCAAAAACCATTTGTCTTTGGGCAATGTGTACGGGCATTCTAAGGATTTCGAGAAGGCTATGAAGTGCTACAAGAACTTCAACAAACTTCAGCCTTTGGAGAAGTTCGACGACAAGATTATGAAGAAATTCGTGCAATGCTTTCTAAAGCTGCATAACGGTTTCGTCGAGTATCACGAGTAAGTTTCGCAAATGTTTAAAAAACATTGCATTTAGTTGATAAGACCGATGAAGGTCAATTAACACAATTTTCATTATCAATCTGTTTTTAACATGTAATACTACATTGATCGCACAAAATTGGCGGTCAGGTGGGAAAAGGGGTATAAGTGCAAGTTTTGTATATTTGTATTTTTGTATTTGTAGTTTTGCATTTAAGTAACATAAACGGACGTAAATCTTAAATGCCTAATATTGCAAAATATTGCAATTATTTAGCACTGATACCCCTTTTCTCACTGTACCGCCAATTTTTGTGTGGTTAGTGCTGACTATTCATTGCCCCAAGTAGTTTCAATGCTGTTAGATTAACTTTCCCGTTTTTGTAAATTTATATAAATATAAATTTGTGTTTGTAAATCTATTATTCATTTGTTTATTGGAGAAATCATAAGATTTATATTACATGCACGACCTTTTTGCAACCGAGTTGGCTGGGTTTTCTTTTTGTCATGTTGAACAAACTGATTCAGCGATGCAACGGAAGTTAATTACATTGTCAGATTTATAATTTTTTTCACTACTAGCTTATAAAGATATTATTTATTTTACTGCATATTCGAACTCAGAAATAATTTTCGCTTCTGTCAAAATATTAATCAAAATGCCAAAAATTATACAACTTCAACTATAATAATTTAAACTTTACATCTGGCAACAATGTTATTTAAAAAATATAACCTCAAATTGAAAACAACTTAACAAAAAAAAAATTGACAAGTTCCATTGGGGAATTCAGTAATTTCCTAAACACTACCAACAAAATTACTAGATATTCAGATAATAATAATAGTAACATCTTTTGCTACCTTACTACTAAGGATCATTGAACTGAAATGAAGGTCCAATTAATTACACCCATACCTCGATATACAGCCCCTCTTTATACGGCTTTTCGCTGTATCAGCCTTGCCTAATTATGGCCAAGTTTTGATTTGCAGCCTACAATTTATCGATATATGGCTATAAAGTCGGGATAATGCTTTGCTAGATGCTGATAGAAAACCACTTTCTAACGAAGTATTAATATAATTAGAAACAAAATATGTATGTATTTGATGAAGACCAATAACAGCCCGAGTTTTGGAGAGTAGTAACATCAAATGATTATCAAATGCACTTTCATATTTCGAACAAGAGATGAAATCCTGTTTCAAGACGCCCCAATGGAACTTGTCAAAATATTTTAGTTAAGTTGTTTTCAATTTGAGGTTATAGTTTTTAAATAACATTGTTGCCAGATGTAGAGTTTAAATTATTAGAGATGAAAATGGAACGCAAAAAATTATATATCTGACAATGGTAGGAAACAAATGTCTAATAGACACAAAAACATAATTAATTTCCGTTAATTATGGCATCACTGAATCAGTTTGTCCAACATGACAAAAAGAAAACCCAGCTCAATCAGTAAAAAAAATTCTTACCATAGTCTTTTATTTTACTACACCGTAATGTTTGCAGCACCCTTCAAGACATTCTTTCCGACTTGCACGATTACCACAGTCAGCAGCAAAAGTGGTTGAACATGCAACAGAGGCTGCTATGGGAGCTGGCCCCATTTCAGTTCAGCTTGCCATTCGGGAACCCAAATCAGCTGATGAAGATGCAGGGTGGTCAGAATTGTGTGACCCAGGTGAACCACGATGATAAGGTGATCACGACAAATTGTGAGTACTCTCTCGACTCGCCTCCGAGTATACAGCTGGACATAAAATCAAACCTGCAGAAAAATGTAGATGATAGGGAGAGTATAAAAGCGGCTTTAAAACTGGTAAGTGGAAAATTATTGTTCAATTGTTTTCTTTTTCGTTTGTAACTTTATAGGATTTATAATATTTGTGGAAGGGCATTCGAGGTATGTGGGAGTGTACCACACATTAAAATTGAACACGAGTTAATCCTAAATTGTTTCACTAACATTTTTTAACTGTAAGTTAAAATTAGATTTTTCCTGAATTGACCGTCGACAACACTGTAAAATCTGATGTCATGCCATTTTGGTTGGTTGATGACTGATTCGTGCACATCGACTTTAAGTCATTATTATCATCAACATTGATATCTGAAGACACTGCTTTGCAACAAACAGGCAATTGTCTTATTCCAATGCTTTTTAAAATTTCGTAAACAACCTGTACTTGCCACCTTCATCCAAAATCATCCTTTGTGAAAAAAATTGCTTTTTTATGGAACGCCGTTTTACTATTTATTCAACAAAATCTTTATGTGTAAATTTAAAGAAGTGTCATTTAAATTACCCACGCGATAATTTAAAAACCAATTATCAAATTATCTACAATGTAATTTATATAACTTTCAATTTGAATTGCGTTTTTAATTATAAATAGGCTTCTTATGTTGTAAACCGGACATGTTGTAAAGAATGTTCATATTCATTTTTTATTTCTTTCATTCTAACACACAGTTTTCTATACACACGTTAAAAGGTTTGTTTTATATGAAACTCAAGTAAAATGCAAGATATTTTTGTGGAACTTGTAAAAAAATTTCCTCTGCATTTATGCTAGCCCTCTGTATTTTACTCTTTTATTAAAATTGTACTTAGTTTTAATGCGAGATGAATAAATTTCGAACATTCGATTGTTATTCAATTGAATTAAAATGAAACACTGTTTTCCACACCCATATTTAAATTATATTTAATTTTTATTACAAATAACGCATTATTTATAGAAGACACGATTTTAATAACGATTGTTTTTAAGACGTCTGAATTAATATTATGTTTCAATTTTAATACTCTTGCAATAAATGGCACTTTAATTAAAAGAAACTTTATCAAAATTGTACTTCGTTTTTACCACATTTGAAATGAAATTATATTTTTCTTTTTAAAACTGAATTTATTAGCGTTATTTATTTGCGATATTCTTTTGCTCACTGACAGAACGGCGCCTTGTAGTTGTGACAAGAGACTTTATACACTAGTTAAAATAAAACCCATTAAAATCATGAATCTTTACAAGGGAGGCGAGCGCATTACACTTATGTATTTGAACATTTATATCCGATTAAAATTATAGTTGTTTTGAATTCACAATTTTATGTTGTAGGGTAGAATAAAGCCAAGCATATCATTGGAAGACAAGCAGAACAAAGTGGTGGTCGATGAGGAGAAGGCTGGAGATCGTGCACCACCCTTGCTCCCAATGAAGTATCCGACTACTATGGTGACTTCCAACAACCTGTATTTTGATGCTACGAAGTGGCCAACGAAAGACGAGTGCGTTGACTGGGATCTTCCACTTCATGATCAGGAAAATTTAGAGTTTCCAATCTTCATTCCTCCCGAAAATAAGGGATATCAGTAAGCATTAACTATAAAACTTAATTGAATCGTTTATTTCCAAAACCCTAAGTGTACTTTTTCTAGTTTTCGGGAAACAAAGAAAAACATAACTTTTTATATTTTATATATTCTATTTAAATATCCCATTAATAGGAATGTCAGTTTAAAGGATAATGTAGAAAAATATGAGTTCTGATTACTGATTTACTGTATTTTTCAAAATAAGGAAATACATAACCATGACTGTTGATGGGTTTGTGATAAACCATTCAATTGGCGTTGCAACTTATGAAATTCGATCTTCATCGTCATTAGTGCAACAGATATGGCCATGACTTCCTATCGGCTCCTACACCAAATGCAATAACCTGTTGCAAACACCTCCTATTTTCCAGCACCATTCTTCCTTGGATATTAGAGTTAGTTTGAGATGTGACATTAATATGAATGACCGATTATAAAATATTTAATTCCAATAACATATTGCCTTTTCTAATTTAGGATAAAGAAAATTTTATCAGATCTCATTGACATCCCGGATGGTACGCAACATGAGCTCCCTTGGTACCCGCCACTGTGTGAACATCCAGAAGTCGAATATGATCCTTTTATCTCGCCAACGATTCGCCAAATCATGTTAAAAAATAAAGTTGTTGGTAGTCATCCGGTCCTCAAAAACCACTTCCTTAAATACGTAAATAATGGAAAGGCCGATGAAGCAGAGATAGGACAGAGGATAATAACGGCAATCAATAAGGTGAAATATTAAATTAATGAATGTGACTTGGTGGAAAGGTCTTTGGTCCTTTTGTTGACGGTAAAATAAAGATTTTCCCTTCAGATACTATCACTAAAAATCTAGACCGGACTTAAAATGCACTCCAAGAACACTCCAAAAAATTATTATAAGCCATTTAAGAATAATGTCAGTAACGTCACCACAAATAAATGAAGGTGTTTAAAAAAGATTATTGGTCGCCAACTTATAGCTATGACTGTACTATTTAATAATATATTTGGTTGGTTGATGGTTAAATACCAATTGAAATCGCATCATGATTTTTATATTTTATTTAAATCATGCTCTACTCAAGCCCTGATAAATTATGGCCTGCAAGTAGCTAAAAAAAATATCAAGTGTTCATATTTTATGTTTTTTTTTTCCAGAAATCGGGGCCATCGTGGGTCCTGGCAGTTTTAGCCAGTATGTATTGGCGAATGCGTGAGAATACAAAAAACGCCTTGGAATGCCTCAATACACCAATAAATTCGGTGCCAGAAGAATTTGATGATGTTGTCCTGGTATCTCTTGGATCCATGCTGCAGCAGCTTGGACTTATTGAAAATGCATTGAAATTTGCAAGCATGGCATTTAAGGTAAACATAAATTGCATATCACAATTTCATTTATAATTTCTATTATGTCATAAAATTTTGGTGACTATACTTTCTATCTAGTTTTTATTATTATAATCAGATCCTTATTCTGCCCGTACGGTGTTAAGGTCTATTTAGTAAAAAAAATGTTTCTTGACAATTTTCACTCGTGAAATTGATAACAAAACTGAAGCCTAGGTGACACGGATCCCTTTTATTGTACAAGATATTGCTCAAATTCGTGACCTTGAAATATTGGACCGTGTCGTATAGACAAGGCGGCTTCACAATCGCCCGGGAACGGGAACGGGAAAGTTAAAATATAAAAATTCATTTATAACTGTGCACCACGGAACGGGACGGGAATAGGAATTTGTTGTGCATGGTTACAAGTGAATTATATCCCGGGCAGTTGTGCATGCACAGTATTTTAACTTTCCCAGTCCCGTTACGTTCCCGGGATCAAAATTCCACATCAAAATTGTGTACTAAACCTTACTACTTCCATTTATTAAAAAGACAAGCATTTAAAATCGTTCGTTGTGAAATCATCTTTTACAGTGTAATAAATTTTCAGGTGAATTATCTAGAACCCAGTACAAACTTTCTACTGGCTTTGATACACTATCAAAAGAACAATCCTATATTAGCTATGTACTACCTAAAAAACGTCTTGCGTGTTGATCCCAACTACTACGATGGCGAGGCCGAACGGCTTCTTAAACTATGGGCATGTAGAATAAAGTTGGGAGTTTTTGAAGAGGGGCATTCGACAGAAGATAAAGCGGAAGGGGTGTGCGCTGATCGCGACAGTTTTAATGGCGAAGGTGTCATTTGCTCTGCGAACGGGGAGCAATGTAAAACAGCAGCAATTCAGTGTTTCAGAGCTGACGGGCTTGCAGATAATGAAGGTAGCTACAATCGTAACGGCCAATTGTAAATTACTTGATGAATTTCATGTTGCAGTGAAACCTTTATCTGAGATTTTAACGTCGCAACAATGTGGCAAACGAAGCTTAGCAGCCAGTTCTCTTCTATCGTCACTTCTGTCATCTGATCATATAGGTGGGGATTCTCATCACCAGCTGGAAACATTGTCACAACGTCCCCCGCATGACTTTCACATGAGAATATTATTCGGAGATGAATACACCCCGTCGGGTAGTGTGACCATTGGCGACTTTTATGGTGAGTAATACATCGTATGGTCTTTTGTTGAACGTAAGTTGCTTAAAGGCCATTCGTGTAGTCTCTGTTTTTGTGAGTGAAGACCCCTCTGCAGAGGTCATGCTGAATCTCTATGATAAATCAGGTACCTACCAATTGTCCCGGGCCAAATGTAAAGAGATCAAGGACGCTGAATGGTTACACTTCACTTCAATGTGGCAGTCAATTGCACCCAGAAACATAAAGTAAGCTGAAAATTTAAGACATATTGTATATAACAGTACACCGTTTCAGCATTGGGCCCTTTCTAAACCCTCTTCCGAAAACATCAAACGAATTCGTGGAACCGTACTGTTCAGACGCAATATCGCCCTCATCAGCTACACTGGACCATCTGACTGCCATGGTGTTGCGGAAACGGTTGCCTCATGTACCTGAAAGTTCGCTATCTGAGTGGCTTGGTTTGATGGCTGGCGATCAACAGGCTTCTATAAGGGAACTTGGTGCTAAAATTGGGATTGCTCTTCAAGAGGTAGGTACATATGGTAACATACTGCAAAATAAGTTGATTAAGAAGTTGTGGCTGAACAATTTGCCCTGTAGATTATAGACGCCACAAGATGATCAATAATACATTCTTAAAAAGAATTACATCTAGTTTCCTGTCAAATCTACTTGCAAGTAAATTGTTTTCGTCATACTAGATTGTAATTACATATTATCGGTAGTGTCTCCATGGTTGTTATTTAACTGATATCAGTCATGGCCGTTAAAATTTATTTATATTGGCTGATATTTTTTAACAAGTGATTATACATAGCACAGTAAAATGTCTTCGTTAGCACCTTCAACTTTCCTGCTTTTTTCCATTCGGAAAATTCTTCGTATATTTTTTCGTATCTATTTTTTGTCTTCGCAGGCAGTAACTCTCGACTCGCTGCAGCCGCTACATCCAGAATTTCTTGATAACATTCAGGAGAAACACTTTCACCACTTTTACCTGACATTTTGTTCATTTATTTATTTTTGTGTTCACAAGCGTTACTACACAATCATCACAGTTCAAGTATGCTCATATGTCGTTATAATTTATGCACATAATTTCGCAAAATTTAATACTTTTTATTTTAGTATCATGAAAACTATAAAACAACATAGGGCGACGATAGCATACGATATTTATATAACAGACTCGGTTGATTATAAAATCTAAACCTCGTCTGTTATCCCTGCTTTACACGGTCAAAGAAATTGATGAATTTTGTAACCTTGAAGTTATTGTTGTGTGTAATACACAAAATTGTCGTGAATAAATTGACGACAATAAATTCATGAATAAATTGTCACAATAGAACCTGCTCTAAGTTTTCGGCAATTTTTTGGGGAATTCTAGTTCCATTTCAGTTTTGAATTTAATACCAACCTACTGGAAAGTGACATGTGCACATAGTGTATGTAACATGGTATAATCATGGTGTAATACATATGCAGGTACTGCTAACGCATACAAGGCAGCACAATATGTTTTGTTACTTTTCCTACTTTCATTTTTAACACAGAAATAGAGACAAGATGAGAAGAAAGTATCACTGAAAGTTGGCGACACATTGACAGTGCAGAAATTCCAAGTTTGCAGTTGGCAAAAATTTGACCGTGTAATACGCCTTCACATTTTCAATTTATTCACGAATTTATCCATGAATAAATTCATCAATTTCTTCATCAATTTCTTTGACCGTGTAAAACCGCTATAACATTCAGGAGAAACACTTTCACCACTTTTACCTGACATTTTGTTCATTTATTTATTTTGGTGTTCACAAGCGTTACTACACAACCATGATAGCATACTTGAAATATATCATTATGATTTATGAATGTAATTTCGCAAAATTTAATCCTTTTTATTTTAGTATCACGAAAACTATAAAACAACATACGGCCGATTTGGATGTAACTGACTCGTTTGATTATAAAATCTCAACCTCGTCTGTTATATAACCATATCGGTCTAATACTGTTATATACTATATGTGCCACTTGATTGTTATTTGCGTTGCATTATTCAGAACTGTCTGCCAACAAAGATTATTGAGGTTATGTGACTCTTCCATTTACACAGTAGACCAGTGTAATTTTTTTTTCAGACATATATGTACATGAGAACATGCCTTCTTTATTTTACTAGTATATCTGTTTGACGACCATACTATAGTCGGATTTCAGTGGCCCAAAGTTGGCACCTCAGAGTATGTACAATCTGTTTTTTTTATCAAAGAACCGCCAACACTGAAATTAATGGCCAGCATATAACTGTCAACGTTGCGTAAATGTGAACCTAGTTTGAAATGAAATTGAGGTTATGCTGAAATGAGAAATTACTTTACAAATAAATATGGGTTGATGGTTGAATAATGTAAATATCCGTTATGATATCTGCTTTTCATCTATTAGACAATTTAAGAAAGTCAAAATTGTCTGTAAACCTGAGTTTGCGTTCGCATGACATTGGCAGATGACGAGTGTATTAAAGCCAATCTGACAAAATGAAATTCCCTAAATTTTAATTTTTACCAACATATTGCAATTCTTTCATAAAAACACAGATTATAGGTTGCGACTAGTGGTCAAGGGAGCTCTTAAATGCATTACAGTAGATATTTATAATCATAATAATTTTGAAGAGCAAAATGTATCAAGTGAAATAAAACTTGATTAAAGCCAATGTATTGTTTTTAAAGACAGTTCTTTCTCTAGAATACCACATCATGGATTTTAGCTACAGCTGCAGCCCTGTACTGGCGTGTTGTAGGGAACACGGAAGAAGCTGTCACTTGCCTGCGGCAAGCTCTTACTTATGTGCCCTCTGATATGAAAGACATTCCATTAATTAACTTGGCAAATGTTCTACACAGGTAAAAGTTGCATTTATAACATTATAATATTTAATCCACAGTGTAAAATGCCTTGAATTAAGTTCACTTTCTTAAGTGATTCTTATTACAGGTAAACTCAATTTGGTACCCTGAAATGAATAGTATTTTATTGCAGAGTTGGGTTTCTTGGTGATGCATTGGAAGTGGCTTACATCGCACTCGAAAGTCATCCAAATTATGTTGTAAATCAGTTTACTGTGGGTAACATACATACAGCATTGGTAATTGAATGCAGTGGAACCTTTGTGTGTAGCTTATAATTAACATTTTAGGGTGATTTGGAGAAAGCGGTGTTCTTTTATCGTTCGTCTTTGGCGTTGGATCCAAACTTTGAGCCTGCGCGTGAACGATTGAAGGCCATCCTGTGCACGTTGTTCGACGAATCCTTCAGGGATGAGACGGAAATTTTGGATAATTGATTCGAGCCACTCATGGACTTGCGCGTTGACTTTATCTCTTCCACTTAATTGTATACTCTTTTATATTTTGTAATCTCCACTTTATTTTCTTGGAATTTTTCTACCAAAGACTTGAAATTATGTGTTCAGTTTAGTGTCCTCATTCGACAAACCATTTATTTTTTATTTCATGTATGTACATACATTCCATTTTATTACATTGAACCAATTGTACCTAAGGATGAAAATTATATTTTGTAAATTACCGATATTTTATTGAAATAAATTACCAATTGCCCACAGAAGAATTCCTCAATACCTTGATAATATTCTAACAGCATAGATATGACCAGTTCTCCTATATCAGAATACAAGGTCGCTCTAATTGGGTCAGATGGTGTTGATCTGTACCTGATTGCACTGTATGCTTTAAGTATACTGAAAAAGTTAAGGTTCCTAGGCTAATAAAAGAGATTAGGCAACGTACCTAACTTTGCTTTTTTGCAGAAGTTTGAGCATATAAATTTTCTTTTTATCATTGATGCATCATATTGCTTGTTTAAAACATCGTGTAGCGTGCATAAAACAGGCTTTCAAAAACGCGCGTTTCCTGTAAAGGTTTCCATGGATACAAAACAAGTATCCATGGATACCGCCATAACATGGCGGTATCAGCCGCCATAACATGGCGGTATCAGCCGCCATAACATGGCGGTATCAGCCGCCATGTTAGCTAGTTATTTATTCAGTATCTTAGCAACGATACTAAAACTGTACGCAAAATCGACGGCACATCAGATAGAAATTATAATTACAAATGTTTAGGCCAATTTACGGCATCAATGATAAAAAATAGCGTAAAGTATGCGTGGATATCTGGCCTTTCAAGCACTCACTCTATTCAAAAAACGTTCGTGCTTGAAAGGCCTTGATATCCACTTATACTTTAATATACTATTTTAATCCTTAAGAATTATAAAAAAGAGTATTTGACACACTTATTTAGCTTATGCATTGGGAACTTCAAATGTTTATACTGATTATACCAGACATCCGATATCATGTTGTAACTGTGTTCACTCCTTCATTTTCTAAATGGAGCATTTTAAAAACTTTTTTCGTTAAGCTCCGTTGAGTAAATATTATAGTCTATCTCACGAGCTTAGACCGAAAATAAATAAAACTGGATAAGAACAGACATCCTGTGCACCTGCTCTTGACAGTACCAGTAGGACTCTTTGGATTGGTTGATTTAAATACACATGAATATTTGAAATTGATCCTTCTTAAAACGATGTTACCGAGAGTAAATCAGGCAGACTTTTGGTTTCAGCAAGATTGATACATGAATGAACCATAGATTCCTTAACCGTTATTCCTTTGATACAACACAACTTTAAAAATTTCCCATTTCTTTGAATCACCCTGCAGTCTTATATTGAGAAAATAAATAATCAATTCATTGTAATATATTATATTTATTGTTTTACGAGAATTAATTTGCTGTTAAAATGAGATAAATAACAAAGGACATCACAATATTTTTTTTACTTAACAGTTGCCATTCAGCAAAGTTACTGCGAACTCAAAAGGCTCTACCAGTTTGCTATTTGAAATAGATTCCACGATCCATTTACAGGTTATATGTATAGAATGATTAGAGCAATTCTTGGTAGGTTCAGAAACACTGTCCGTGTTATGTAGTACATGTGTTGCCAAAAGCGAATCCTCTTCGACAATTGTTCCACCATAAGCTACAAACACCCTCAATAGCTCAGAGAAATCAGATCTAAAATCACCAGCTAATTTTAGCACCACGTCTTCAAAGTAATTCGGTAACGGACTTTCAATGTCTACCTTCCTAACTTTAGATTTTACGTCATCAAAATCTTGAGACACGGCCGCAGGCTTTGGGACTTTCTTGGTAGGTGATGCACTGCTGCTGTCCCTCTTTCGTTTAGTAGGGGAATTCTGTTTTGGAACCTGCTTTTTAAAATCCATATCACGTAACTCCTTCAGCTCCTTATCGAACAGGGAATGATCAAAATTGTCCTTAGAATTTTTAAAGAGGGTGTTCAATTCATGTAAATTTGTTGCAGTTTCCCAAGTTTTATCATCTCTGATTCGAGAAACTCTAGGGAATCGAATTGAAATACCGTTAGCTGTATGGACATCGTGTTGCTGTGTAAATTCAGCACCAGTAATTTCCCAAACAGGTTGATTTTTGGGATCCACTGCAACAAAATCTGGAATCATAGTTTTGGTGCAATTCAGCCATCCGGGTACTTTAGTTACATCTTTGCTAATTTTTAGCATAACCAACTCATCTTGTAACTTCTCTAATGCTTCATCATCATGACCCGTATGAACTTTTGTAACTGTACAAAATTTCTTCTTATCAGGATCATAAAGTCCCATTAAAAATACAGACATCATACCACCTTTCTTGCCTGTACCATACCATGCCCCAAGTACAATTAAATCGGCAGAATCAGCAACAGCACCATCAAATAAGTAATCTTTTTTAACTTTCAACCAATGCCGTTTTCCTGGCTCGTAGATGCTGTGTTTGTCTTTCAATACTAATCCTTCCAATCCCATCTTGAGTACTTTGCTAATCATTGTGGCGAGGTCTTTGGGTTCATCAATCTCATTCAATTCAGATAGCATTATGTGGTTTTTAATTTCAGTCATATTGTCGTTCAAAATACGTTTCCTCTCGTTGAGCGGCTTTGATGTAAGATCTTCACCATTAAAGTACATGCAATCAAAAATAAATAAACAAACGGAAGCATCTTGCAGTCCTGTCTTCTTATGTTTGCCCAATGTGCCGAAGGGTAACGGTGTTCCAGTATTATTGTCAACCATTAATATTTCACTATCCAAAATAAGATCTTTTCCATGTGGAAATGCTTTGGGTATGAACTCTTTGAAGTGGGCTACTTTGTGCGGTAAAACAGGTTTTAAGCTGCGAGAAAAATATTTGAACTGATCACCACTTTTGTGCACCTGAACCCTTTCACCATCATATTTAATTTCAGAATACATTCCATTGGGACACTTTTTCATAGCTTGTTTAATTGATTTACAGGCTTCGGCCAACATTGGTAGCACCGGAGTGAGTAGAGTGATTGATTTTTTAGCTTGCCCACCGAAACATCTGTCTATTACTAATTTTAAATCTCTGGATGACTGGTACGCTTGGTAAGCATCTGGATGTACACCTTCCAATATATGTTTGGCTCCCGCATTCATCCTCAGATCATGCTGTATTAAACGTATAATGACTTTTAAGTCATTTGCGGTACATTTAGGCACAAATAATTCTATATGGTTAATTTGATCTTCTTCTTTTGTTAATTGAGAAAGGTCTTGTAAAAATGTATCTACTTCTTCCACAGTCAAGGCACTTTTTGAAGCTGGCTTACATGCAACACTATTTTCAAAAAATTGTTGTATGGTTTCCCCTATATCACCTTGTTCTAAATGTTCTAACATATCGTTTTGATCTGCAACAAATATGCGGCTAAATAACTTAATTAATTGTTTACTTCGTAAATTGTAAATTCTCTTGACAACACCAGGTAGCAACAATTTACACCAAAGTATTATGTTGCCTTTAAAGCTGTCCCCATTCGCACCTTTCGTAAATTGTTTACTAACTAGTGCGGTTTTCTCTAAGTAACTACTGACATTGGTTATGTTAGCTACTAGTCGCCTAAATTCTTTAAACAAATTATCCTTTTCTGCTTTGCCTTTACTATCACTTGTTGAAGAGGTACTTGCAATCAAAGTTATATCCGGTCCACTGGAGGCGAATGTTTTAGCTACGTATTCAGATCCATACTTCTCCGCAATTGACTTTTCACATTCTTCAAATTTCTTCTCAATCAGCTCTTGATCTTCCTTACTGAGCTCATCCCAACCATCCAAATCATCTGATGACTCCAAACGTTTCGTAGTGGGCCGCTGCTTCAGAAACTGCTCAAACAAACACTCAACGTGATGCCACATTTTCATTTTTCCTTCGCCATATGGACTCGCTGCAAGCTTTGCGATGCGTATATCATCTTTCAGGCATTTCTCCTTGCATTTCTTGCAAGCTGCCCTGCCAAGTTTTGCCCGTTCAACACAAAATGGTTTATCCGCATTTGTATCGTCCATCTATCACTGAAACATAAAAACAGAAATTTACAAGTGTGACTTAAAAAGTAGACGAGTGTTATGTTAATAACATAGGCAACCTTAGCGTTATTAATAATGCACTTTTTACATTGTTGGTATTACAGTATGGTCAAATCTAGAGTCAATGGCGTATCTTGATTTTGTGGGGCCTCAGGCGCAACCTGATCTGGCGACCCCCTATTGACCCTACAAAGAATTAAGGAGTACCCCCTACTCCTTACCCTACGGGGGAGGTACTTTTTATAAAGCGCAGTTTAAAAGTTAAGAAATAATTGAAAGTTTGGCAAAATCATTGAAATTTTGACATTTTGTGCAGTTTTCAACATTTATTAAAGATTTGACAGTAATCATTGAAATTTTGATAGTAATCATATTGGCCGAACAATTGATATTTTGACAATAATTGATAGGTAGGTCACTCATCAGAATAGTCTAAAAAAATTATTATTTTGTATTTTTATTATTATAATTATATTAAGTAATTGAAATTTTGACATTACTAATTACAACCTATACAGAGAGCGCATAAAGTATTAAGACCTGGCTTTATTTTTTCCCCTGTATGAATTTTCGAAAAACGCTTCAACAGGTCAAAGTTATTTTTATTTTCAAACAAATATTTTGAGATCATTTTCAATTTTCCATCTCTCTCCGTTTTAAAGTTATGACGTCAGAGCCATTTGTTTTAATGGACAACCTATATTTTTTATTATTGATTTTGATAGTACTTTTTATTATGTTTTCAACAACATGACATTTTCAATATGTAACAATTGAAAAAGAATCTTTTGGTTTTTCTGTTCATACTTTTGTAATTGATGATATTGTAATAAGAATGTTTTTCAGGTTGATCAATTTTGTTCTATTCCAATATTTAAAATCCAAGCCCGATTGCCTAATTTTGTTTTAACTGACGTTGTTTTGAATGGTAACGAGATCCATTCTGCACATTGAAATAATAATTTAATAGTTTTACTTTAACGCACTTTTTCTCAATTTTTTTCAAATGTTACATATTGAAAATGTCATGTTGTTGAAAACATAATAAAAAGTACTATCAAAATCAATAATAAAAAATATAGGTTGTCATTTAAAAAAAATGGCTCTGACGACATATCTTCAAAACGGAGAGAGAGATGGAAAAAAGAAAATGGTATCAAAATATTTGTTTAAAAAGAAATCATTTTGACCTGTTGAAGCATTTTTCAAAAATTTATACAGGGGAAAAATTAAGCCAGGTCTTAATACTTTATGTGCTCTCTGTATATTCTGAACACATTTAGTTAAGGTTTGCATAACTAAAATTAAAAGGTAAATAAAACACTTGGTTTAAAGTTTCATGGAATTTATACATGTTTCACCAAGTGGTAACCACAAATAAATTTAATTTAATTAACTAAAATTGTCATCGTTTGTATTAAACTCCTCTCGGAAATTTACCAAGATATAAATGAATCGGCCACAATAATACTGTGAAGTCTAAAAAATCAGTATGGGCATAATTTGAAGGTTTGAAGCATCACTCACTCTTTTTCACTCTTCCTGACAATGTCGTTATCACGAGCAATTACCAGTAATTGCCCTTGTGCAAGTATTGGTTGTTGCTACACAAACACACATATATGATTGATTATTCTTTGGTGTACAATATGTGAGGGCGATAAGTCACATTTATTTCCAACAAAACAATCATTTTGATATGGGAAAAGACAATTTTGCTTGAAGATGGTTATATAATTTAACAAACCGGTCGCAAATTAATATTAATAAAACATTAAGGAAGTACAAGAGAACAAGATTTTCCCATATCATAATAAAAACCCTTAATATCACACAAATAACAGAAAACAATCATTGTTTTGGTTTATGAAAAAATAACCTAATCTTACACCTGACCTAACCAAAGAAATCATTTTTAGCTGTCTTTCTCGTCTTTAGTAGAATAGACAATTCGGACAACCCAAAATTATCTACTGTGGGTAAATTCGACAGTCCTCAATTATACGTTTGACTTGGGTTAGCCATGGCGACGCAGATAATCCCCACCTGGCCTTAAATATCTGTTATTTATTAGATTAGATTACAATAAAAACACTGGTACCTTACATTTAAAGATTACTCTAATAAGAAAGTGCGATACAACCAAAGAAAAAGTGCATTATTTATATATTTTACAATGTATGAAGTAAAGGCCCCCAGTGTTAATAAAATTGTTCCGTTGTTTCTCTTAATACGAGATGTCCCTTGTAGTAAAAACAACAGATATAGGACATTTAAAAACAAAAGAACACTAACAATAAAGATAGCGATTGCAATTTTGATCAAAACACTCAAAAAACGTTGAAGCTGTTTGCTTATTTGGTACATAGAAGCGATATTGGACTTTCCAACTACTTCGTATTAAGGTATTCATTTCATTTGCATTTAATTTATTTTAACTTCAACAACATTCAATAATGTTCCATGAGCAAAGACTCCACATTTAGCAATTCTCTTGATACTTATGAATGCGCAAATATTTATAAACTTTAATGTTGAAAATTAAACAAACTGAAATTATAATGCGTACACAAATTGTACTTACAGTATTGCGCTGCAAGTAGATGAATTTATAACACCTTTATGCAGACAATTAACTAAGTGCTGGTAACGTAATGTTGTGAAACATATTCCTGTGTAGGTTAGGTTAGAAAATAAGGCAATTCACAAATTTCCGCTGGACAAGTATATTGCCTGTAATACGTAAATAGTAAGCATAGTGCCTTATGTGGTCCACTGACCATTTTGGGCCATCATAGTTGTTATTATTACAGGCATAGTGTTTTTCTCGATATTTTATGAAATGTATCAAATCCATCAAATCTTGGAATCAAGTTGGAATATCTGGGAATATCGTAATAGATTCAAGGAAACTGTGAAAGTAATTTCTCATGTGTTGTATCATCATCATACTAGATGGCGACACAGTTTTTAAATATTCAAAGGCCCGACAAAATGCAGTGGAAGAGGAATTGCAGCAAGACAACATTTGAGACTAACCATTATATTCCAGTGTAATTGTTTATAAGTTTCTTGATGACTTGTCGTAAGCATGGAGACAAAAAAAGTATTTCATAAAAATGTAACATGTAGGTTATTACAAAATACAGTGTGAGCAACAATGCATGAGGTTTAATACGTAGGCAACCAAATACGCATGTTGGTATAACTGAAAATAAAAAAAGAATATCCCCTAGATTGTTTTTCAGTGGCGTAGCAAACAACAAACAAAACAACAAAATTAATTAAATATTTAGTCATAATTACATATTTTTAAACGTTACAATAAAAGTTTACAACAAATGTTGAAAATGGCGGCCTTCGTTTTCAAGGCAGATGTTAATTCTACGTTTTTTGAACAAAGGTGAAGCTTATATGTTTTACTATAATTTCCAATAAATTTGTTTTCTTGAATTCAATAAAATAGGGATTTTATAAAATGTAAGGACGTAACATACAGTTTTTAGCTATTTATGCACCAAGGGCGTTACTACGATGATTACGCCCGGAGAACAATGAAATCGAGCTCGAGGGCTTTAGCCCAATAGATGGATATTGTTCGATGGGCGTAATCATTCAGTGACGTCATGGTGCATACAAGATATTGTTATCCACTTTTTCTAAAAAATAATAATTGGGATGCTCAGGGCGTAATGAATTCATTATGCCTTCTTATTACACCCGGTTGTTATGGAGTTGTTTACATGAAAATACATTCCAAGGCATAATGAATTCATTACGCCCTATTATTACTCACCGGTTGTTATGGACATGTTTATATATTTCGTACCCTAGGAGTTATCATTCAATTATGGTAAAGTGAAAAATGAAATAAAAATAATAGATCTATTAGAACTGCAATAGGTGGAACAACAATGGTTGTTACCCACCAAAGCAGGGTACATGGTTAGGATAACTGAAAATATAAAATGTAATAACCATTATGTAAATATAAACCACTATTTTTCTACTCCCACGTTAGTAAGTTGTCAATTACACAAGGACTAAATCAGTTATAACGTAACAGTGTTATGTACTGAAAGTCACAAGTGTTACGTAATATTACTTTTTGTAATACCTCTGTGTTATTGACATTTATCAGTACTGTCTGCTTGATCGATATGACAGGCGTAAAGGCCTTGCCGTTATAATAACGGCCGTGGACGTTATTTAAATGACAACGCAAATTTATGAGCAATAAAGTCTTCATATTCTTCCTCATACCTGCTGCTGCTTTTTTGGGGAAGTAAATCGATTGTGGCAGCATTTGCTTCATTTAGTACATCTTCGGGGATACCACAAAACGAAGAACTTTACACATCTGACATTATTTTTCTAATTTCACTTTGATTTGTTTGTTTGTATTTGAACCGTTGATGTTGCTATGGTATCAAATTGCGCCTGGATAACTAGTTTATTAATTTTGAAATTTAATATTGATAAATTGACCAGTTTTTGTAATTTAGGTATTACAAAAAGTATCGAACAACATACGGCCGATATGTAGCAAATAACAGGCTTGGTTGAATATAAACCTCGGCTGCGCTCCGCTCCGCTTCGCTTCGCCTCGGTTTACAAACTTCAACCCGCGCCTGTTATTTGCTACATATCGGCCTAATGGCGTTATATACCATAAAAGTAACAATAGGAAGGCATGGAGAGAATAAACGTATTAATTATGGAATAAGACTGTTAGATTTTTGTATGCTAAATGATTTACAAGTTATGAACAGCTTTATTGTGCACAATGATACGCATAAGTATACTCGAGTTCAGGTGACCCCAAAGGAGAAATCAATTATAGATTATGTAATTACGGAGAAGAGAAATAGAGAAACAATTAAAAGTGTCAGAGTAAGGAGAGGTTTTGACATCGGAAGTGATCACCACCTACTGACAGCAACGTTGAAGATACCACATAGAGAAGACACAGAAACTAAAGGAGACACGAAAAAGTATGAAGAAGCCATTAAGCATAATCGATTAAGTAATGAACAAGTATCACTAAGATATGAAGAAGAAGTGGCCAGAATTCTTGAAGAGGAAGGGGATAATAATAAGTAAGTAGATAAGCAAGGGGGGTTCTAATCCACAAGTCCCCGAAGAGGTCCCTCAGGTGCGGCAAAATGATTGTTGAACAACACGTCTGAAGGTCATGTCTGGAGGTCATTAATCGAGAAATCGTTGGGTGTCTGAAGATGACATTCTCGCGGGTAATTGTCATAAAAATCGGGAAATTAAACCGTCTGGATTTCACTACAAAAAAAAAAAATCATAAAAAATGATCGGTAAACAACTCAGATCATGTCTGAAGGTCACATTCCTCGCGGCTCGAGCAAATGTCATAAAAATGGGGCAATTAAACCGTCTAAACAATTTTAGAAGCTGCTAAAAGAACATGTGGTATGAGTAGACAGAACCCAAACAAGAAGCAAACAAGTTGGTGGAATTCGTATGTTAAAGAGCAAATACAGAAGAAGAAAAATAAGTAGAAAGTATATATTATATATAATTATAATCTAGGAAAAAGGAAAGCTATCTAGAGTATAGAGAGCAAAGACTGAAAACCAAGACAGAAATAGTAAGGGCCAAACAGAAATCATGGAAAGAATTTGGACCTAAGATGGAAGACAACTGTGCGACTTATCAGAAAGTATTTTACCGTACACTGAAATACTTAAGAGAAGTCAAAAATAAAAATCTACTAATGTTAAAGAATGACAACGGTGAAATTATTACCAATGGAGACGAAATAATGGAGAGGTGGAGGCATCACTTCAATGAGCTGCTAAACAAGGGAGGTGAAGAAACCAATCAAAGTGAAAATAACATTGAAGAGTGTGAAGAACAAACGGACGCCGAGGAAGGACTTGGCTTACTAACGGATGGAGACATTGCAGAAGCGGTACAGAGTCTCAAGGGCGGTAAAACACCAGGAATAGATAAGATAACAGGCAAAGAAAAACTAAATCAGTTACTACAAGAAATATGGAACCAAGAGCAAATACCAGAAGAGAAGATATGAAGCCTAATATTACCAATCTATAAGAATGGAGATAAAAGTGTGTGTAGAAACTACAGAGGAATATAACTAATAGGAACAGCATCGAAAGTGCTGGAGAATTTAATAGAAAAGAAGATTAGAGAACAAGTTGAAGGAAAATTATTGGAAGCACAGAGCGGGTTTAGGAAGAGGAGAAGTACTCAAGATCACATATTCCCGTTAAAAACGATAATAAATAGAGCAATAACAGTGGAGAAAGATGTGTACGTCTGCTTTATTGACATGAAAAAGGCATTTGATCTATATCTTTTCAAGTTCAAATTGAAACCAATCAAGTACAAATTGAGACCAATCAATTTCAAATTGAGGCCAATCAAGGTCAAATTGATACCAATCAATTTCAAATTGAGACCAATCAATTTCAAATTCAGACAAAACAAAATCAAGTTGACACTAAACAATATCAAGTTGTCATAACAAATTTTATGTGTTTACTCTCAACTTGATATTGTTTAGTGTCTACTTGATTTTGTTTAGTCTCAATTTGAAATTGATTGGTATCAATTTGAACTTGATTGCCCTCAGTTTGAAATTGATTGGTCTCAATTTGAACTTGATAGGTCTCAATTTGAACTTGATAGGTCTCAATTTGAACTTGAAATGGTATAGTACCGAAATCAAGAATATGGGATAGTCTAGGAAATAAGAAGGTGAGGAAAAAAATAGTGAAAATGTGCAAATGCATATACGAAAGAACAACAAATGCAGTAATTAGCAAAACCTTAAATCGAGGGAATTTGAAACGAAACAAGGTGTAAGACAGGGCGGTAGCCCAAGTCTATTGCTAATTATATGCTATATATATGACCTTATGAGAGAAATCGAGCTGAAGACTAAACCATTTCATGTAGGAAATAGAGCGTTAGAAAGAGTGTGCATAAATGCATGCGCGTTTGCAGACGATGTGGCAATAATGGCGAAGAGTGAAAATAAGCTGCAAGATAAACTGAGGAAATGGAATGAGGAGCTGGTAAGTAATGGAATCCAAATGAATAATGAAAAAAACAAAGGTGCTAGTGATTTCAAAGAAGACAATACAAACACAGATAACTGTAGATGATACGCAAATTGAGCTAGTGCATCAGTATGAGTACCTAGGAGTGATGTTAAATAGTGGTGGAGGGCACGAGGTTGACATAAATATGAGAATAAGAAACACCAATAAAGCTTATTTTGCGCTGAGTAACTTCATAAACAACAAAAGAGAAATATCAACAAAAACTAAAATGAGCGTATACAGGGTGTTAATTAGATATTTAAACACACTTAAAGGGGTGCCTCTTCGATCAATTCTAAGATAAGAAGTTCATAAATTGCATTCGTTTAGCTGTAAAATGAATTCCAATGAAAATAAACCAGAAATGGCAATTGGAGTGCACTTCTAGATGGCATGATTGCAACAAAATCGAAGAGCTGTCATTAAGTTTTGTTAATTGTAATTTCGAAAATTGTACTATAAATATAGGAAGAAGTTAAAAGTTTTTCATTATTTTACTTACTTCCCCGAGGGAGGTAAGTTTTTACTTACCTCCCGTTGTTCATAGTAACCAAAGCTTTATCGGTAAGTGGGGCTTATTTCCATCAAATCAAAAACATAACAGTGTACTTACCATGTAAGGAGTGGAAAAATAACTATTAACCGTACACCCAGTGGGTAATTTGGTAATGTATATATATATACAGGAAACCTGTATGTAATATACCCTTATACACATAGAACTAACAAAACGATTAGATAACATAATACTCGACTATATCACCTCGAATGTTTATGATATGGTAAGAATGCAGTCATATGAACATTATAAGAACCAATTGAGAAAATTAAACAAACTAAAACCACTAAGAGAAGAAAACATTCCAACGTCAAAGACATTACATAATTTTTACCCACGATTAAAGAATCTAATAAATATTGATTTTAATAGGTACAAGAAAGCACTTTAAAACAAAGGCTCAAAATATTCAGTAACACCTAGAAAAAAAATTCCCGATTTAGAAATACTTGCATTTGAAACAGAATTATCGCTCAATCGAATAAAAGTTAATTCAAACATAGAAAAAAATCCTTTTGCAAAAATTATCAAACAAGGTTTTGAAAAATCAATGAGAACAGAGAATAAAGATAATAGAAATGGAAAAACTATAAATAATATCAAAACAAAATGCAGAGACAGACATTTAATAATATGTAAAGCAGATAAAGGTGATACTATAACTATCATGAAAAAAATAAGAATACATAAATAAAGTCAAGAAGTTCATTGAAGATAACAACTTCTAGACCAACATGAAAGATCCTACTGGTAAAATTTCAAAAAAATATAATAGAAGCAATTAAATCAGCAAAATCCATCATTCCAAAAAAGGAAATATCCAAATTTACAGTCATGAACCCAAAATCACCAATATTTTATGGAATGCCCAAAATCCATAAAGAAGATATTCCAATAAGGCCAGTTGTCTCATACATTAATGCGTCAACATATAAAATTTGCTGTATGATTAACAAAACACTTCCAAAAATGATAAATTGCAGTTTTAAATATTCAATCAAAAATTCATTCGAATTTATTGAAAAAACGGTAAACCTTAAAATAAATAAAAATGCAACAATGGTATCTTTCGACGTAAAGAGTCTCCACATCTATATCAGTACCCGAACTAAAAAATATAATCAATAAAAATCTACAAACACAAGGCTCAACCTATAATACAGCAGAAATGATAACTTTAGTACACACCTGTCTAGACCAAAACTACTTCAGATTTAATAACAAATTTTATATTCAAGAAGAAGGCCTATCCATGGGATCACCAGTGACACCGATGTTTGCAGAAATATATTTGAAGGATTTTGAAGAAAAAATATTCTTGGACAAAAATAAGGCAATAAGCAAAAATGTGACGTTTAGGTGCAGATATGTGCACGATATATTTTGCATATGGAATGATACAGAGAGACAATTAGATTCGTTCTTAATAATCTTAAACTCTACAAACACATAAATTCAATTAACAATGGGAAAAGAACAAAATGGTAAAATTAATTTTCTACACCTAACAACAAAAATTTAAAATTACAAATTAAAATTCTCAATATATAGAAAACCAACAACAAGAGATATAATAATCCCATCTGACTTATACCAATCACAACATATAAAACAATCAGCTCTAAATTCATATATACGTTTTAATATAATTAAAAGTTTAATAAATATACGGATGGATAAAGAAGATTATAATAAAGAATTAAATATAATATACCACATTGGTATTATCAATGGCTTTAATAATAAATTTAATGATAAAATACTTAAAAGAAAATTTAGAACGAATATAATTAAATTTATACATAATGAGGAAATTACAGAAGAAAAGAAAAAACACGTTGTATTATATGTGACAAATGTAAAAAAAAGATGTAGAGTTTAAGAAATATAATATTAAAGCATTAGAAATTAACAAAAATAATATAGGAAAATTTATAATCAATAATAAAATAGAAAATATAGATAAATTAAATAAATAAGGAGTATATCAAATTAATTGTAAACGTTGTGATGGTATACAGGGTGTCCTAAATAAAGTGGGATGGCATGGCTATCTTTCTTATTTTTAAAGCTAGAGATATGGTTAAATGGGCAATATTGCTGGTTCAGATTATGATGAAAAATTTTCAAAAGTTGGAGCAGTTTAGTATTTATTCTAAAAAATTAAAAATCGCGATTTTCTAGAAACTCCGATATATTCATATTTATTAAAGATGCGGAAAAAGGTTAAAATGAAAGTTACTTGGTTCGATTACACAAACGAGTGTGAATCGAGTAAAAAAAAGTCAAGATGGCGGCTTCCGAGATATTAATACCAACTTTCTTATTTTAAATGGGCGCCATATTTGATTTTTATACGTCTAAATAGACTTTCTTTTCCTATTTTCAACGATATATATCAACTTATGTCAAAATGAAAAATATGGGAAATTTATTAATTATTCCAAATTTAATTTTAATTTTTTATTTTTTTTAAACAAATGTAAAAAATTAAAAAAAAACGTATACAACTAAGTAGTAAAATAACAATAAATTATAAAAAAATGCTCAAAATTCTAACGGTTATTGGCCAAAAACAATTGACAACGTTAAATGTTCTCTAATCCGAACATCATCAACATCAATGTGCTATCAATCAATCAATCATCATATAAAGCCTTTCATTGCGAATCTTATTATTACAATGAACGTGTTCAACTTGCTTTCAAGTCCACAACTTGTTTTTAGCATCACCCACCAGCACAAAGCAATGATGTAAGGATTACACTGACCGGCCAAGACGCTGTATGCCATAGGGTCGCAGAGCTCATTCATTAAATTTTCAGAGTCTTCGCTCAGAGTCTTCAATCACAGATAAATGAAACCGCAAGGTAAATTGCAGTATTATTAACTCTTCGCTGCTATTTGCTGTTGTATTTATATCGAGTAAATAATTAATGTTAATATCAAAGTAATTCCCTGGGAGAAACAACTTGAGAGTAATCCTATCTCCAAATAAATAAAATAATTATTACAATCAATGTTCAGTAACCTCAGATTCCAGAGTATCTGGTACCACCCGTTCATACTCTAACAATATAGAAGAGCAGGCTCAAGAAATGTGTCTATAAGTTTGGCAATCAATAGAAGATTGTTTTTAAATAGTAAAGAAAATTTATTACCATCATAGGTGATAGTTATTCAACATAAACAGGGCTTTTAAACTTTATTTTCTAATTCGTTTTTTCTAATTTTAGGTCGTCAATGTTTGGAAATGAAGAAACTGGATGTTCTATGTTCTGGGACGAAGATTATTATAGTGCTCCGATACTGTCAAAAAATATGACAGTAACCAATTACGCCATAGGTGGAGGAGTAGTACGGATTATTATTATTATTATTATTATAGATGAGGAGTAGTGTAGTAGATGGAAATGCAAATCATTTATTGATTGCTCTTATGGTTTTCGAACCACAGCCGTTTTAAAATTAGGATTTTGTGCGATATCTTGTAATTTAAATATTTATTTATTGATAAACCATTAATGCAATCGCTGCTTTATTTGTGTACATGTAGAGTTGATGAGAGGTAGTTATTGGAAATACAAACCATTTATTGATTGCTGTCATAGTTTTCGAACCACATCCCCTTGACTTTTATTTGTAGGGTACTTCAAAAAAACAAAATTTATGGAAGTAACTTCAATTGCAATAATGTAGATGAACTTCATGAAGCAATGACAGAGACAATAAAGGGCGTTATTCGCAATACATTGCGATAAGTAACTGGAAATATTCTAAAACGCTGTCAATTGTGTTTAGCTTATTTTTGGCCATTTAGCCAATAACAGTCAGCAATTTGAGCATTTTTCATAAATTAGTGTTATTTAACTATTTAGTTGTATTACGTTTTTTTAATTTGTTTTACATTTGGTTTAAAAATAGTTTATCGAATAAAAATAAAAATGGGAACAATTGATATATCCCATATCTTTTATTTTGACATAGGTTATATATCGCTGAAAAGAGAAAATAAAGTTGATTTAGCTGTGTTAAAATAAAATATGGCGGCCATTTAAAATAAGAAAGTTGCTATTTATATCTCGGAAACCGCCATCTTGACTTTCGTTTTGACTTCATTCTTAAGTTTGTGCAATCGAACCAAGTAACTTTTATTTTAAACTTATTTCCGCATCTTTGATAATGATGGAAATATCGCTGTTTTTAGAAAACGGCAATTTTTAGTTTTTTTAGAATAATTTGTAAACTGCTCGGACTTTTGAAAAATTTTCAACATAATCTGAACCAGTATACAAAACTGCACGACTTTATTCATTTAACCAGATCTCTAGCTCTTATAAAAACCAAAGATACCCATGCAATCCTACTCTATTTAGAACACCCTGTATACATAGGTCAAACAGGGAGCAACTTTAAAACAAGGTGCAATAAACATAAAACGGCGATACAGAATCTACGTGGACAAACAGGATTAACGTACACCATTTAGGAGTTATGAAACCCATTAAATTTTCAGAAAAAGGAGATAGAATAAACTTGTTAGAAGGGATAGAGATCAAAAAAGCTATTATGAAAGGAAAAAAAAACATAACAATTAATCAAAACGAGCTCTTCCAAGGCAATGATATTTTTATAGCAGGGATACATTTGAATTATTCAAATATATCATCAATCAAGTCATCAATTAAATTGTAAACATAATCATTTGAAAATGGCTGAATAAGCCGAAACACGTGCCAGGAAACTGATAAAATATATTTAAAAAACACAAGTGTAAATATACATAATATACATTTATATTAATAATAACATATTTTATCAAGATGTTACCAAGGAAAGTATTAATTTATTGTATATATTCTATAAAAAAAACTTTAAGCCAGCAGAGGGAGTACAATGTACATAATTTATGCAAAAACATAATATATAGCTTTGTAAAAAAAGTCTCATTGTGTAAACTACTGCTATTAGTAAAGAGCTCAAAATTCAACTAAACATATATTATTACATTCAAGCAGACAGTCACGAGTATCCTTAAAACTTAGACATTTTTCGTTTGCACAATAATTACAAAGTTGAAGCAACATGTAATATCAGCTATGCATGAGAGGTATCGATTTCCATTTTCTTGATTCACTGGTGAATAAGAATACCCACAATAGCCGCTGTCACACGCACAAGAGTTCAAATTATGCTAATCTTGTGCAGCGTCCAGCAGCTGCAGTGAGTTTCTGAATTCTTCTTTCCAGAAAATGTCATGGATCTGAAAGTAATAATTAATTAGTAATAATAAATTAATTGCGATAACAATTCATGGTTACACTATATGTTTATTGGAATAATGGTGGGAATTGTTGACAGGTATTGTATAGAACGAATATTTTTTGTCCTTTTGTAGATAATTATCTAGGGAGTAGTACAGGTGTCGAAATACTTCAGGGGTAATAATTTACAAAATGGCTAGAACTCAATATGATTACAGCTCTGTACAAAAAAGGGGGATTACCTCTAAATTGTGCCCTGAGAATTATTTACATAGCATAAGGATGATTCCGTTCCGTGCTCTGTAATAAATAATAAAGCATGCGATATGGGTCAGGCCGGACAACAGTCTCCCTCCATTGCTCGTAATTATAAGTTTTCTTCATGGGAAATACAGATGTGTTTTAAATTATTAACCGCCGATGTACTGTCCAAATATAACTGGGCACGCAAACGTTAATTATTTATTCATGGCGATTGCAATGGACGTTAGAGAAATCCATGCGAGAAAAGTACAAGCAGAGTATCGCCGCAATGAACTTCAATTATTCAGGATTTAATTATTTAAGGGTCCTAATTATTAATTAAAATTTTCCTTTGAAACCATCGCCGGATGTAAGACACGGTACTGTTCAAGATCCATTGACTGTAATCCTTGCTTTACTACCACCTGTTTAGTTCATGGGACAACACACGCTAATCATTACCGGCAATATACACGTAGCTATTAACATTTCATATTTGAGGTACGTGGACATAGTTAATTTTTAAATAAATAAATTGAGACATACTGGACAGATAATAAAAATATACATATTTGTACTATTGCCCACCGCAAAGGACTACAACATATTAAATTCAAAACTTTATGCATTTTTAAATTTATGTATCTTCAATATTCTGTACATAACACATACAATATGATTTGTGGTAATAACAGAATCTACTTTCTAAAAAGAATTTCTGAAATTTTTGAACCCATGAATTTTCACATGATATGTTTTAAGTCAAACCAATATTCCTTTATAAATCTAATTTCGTAAAGTTTTGCTTCGAATACCTTTGAAACTATTTTTTATAAAGAAGCATACCCACATTTCTGTAAGCGACTATTCTTCGGGAAATCAGAGAACTTTATAGAGATTTTTCAATAATTCCAAGTATTTCTCACTAATTTTCTAGTTTTCTACTGACACCTTACTAATTATTTAATTTTTCATTCATTTGGAGATTGTAAAAGTCAGGAACTACAAAACAGTAAACAGCATTAGTAGGTATACATATTTTTCATATTCGAGTTTTTTTAATAATTCTCAATATTTTTTGAGATTTCTACAGATACCTCCCCAATATTTCATAGAGATTTTTCAATAATTCCAAAAAATTATCAGTAATTTTCTAGCTTTCTGCAGAAACATTATTATTTATCATGACATGAATTTTTATATCATTAAAAACCAAAACTGAAAATGCTCAAATTTCTGCAAACACCTCAATCATTGACAAGACTATAGAGATTTTTCAATAATTCTAAAGATGTTTTGGTAAAATTCTAACTTTCGACAGAAATCTTAATAATTATCATGACTTCTAGAAACTTTTCAAGAATTTTTAAATCATTAAAATAAAAAACTGAAAATGTCCAAATGTCTGCAAATACCTCAATCGTTGACAAGACTATAGAGATTTTTCAATAATTCTAAAGATGTTTTAGTAATATTCTAACTTTCGACAGAAATCTTAATAATTATCATGACTTCTAGAAACTTTTCAAGAATTTTTCAAAATCGTCAAAAACTGAAAATTTCCAAATGTCTGCAAAACACCTCAATCATTGGCAAGACTTTATAGAGATTTTTCAATAATTCCAAGTATTTCTCAGTAATTTTCTAGTTTTCTATTAACACCTTAATAATTATTAAAATAGATTTCTCATTCATTTAGAGATTGTTAAAATCAGGAACTGCATAACAGTAAATAGCATTAGTAGGTACAGGTACATATTTTTCATTTTCGAGATTTCTTAATAATTCTCAATATTTTTTGAGATTCCTACACTTACCTCAATACTTATCAATATTTCATAGGTATTTTTCAATAATTCCATAGATTTATCAGTCATTTTCTAGTTTTCTGCAGAAACATTAATATTTTGTCATGACTTCTTGAAAATTTTCAAGAAGTTTTATATCATTAAAAAGAAAAACTGAAAATGTCAAAATTTCTGCAAAAACCCCACAATCATTGACAAGACTTTATAGAGATTTTTCGAAAATCCAAAGATTTTTTTAGTAATGTTCTACTTTTTGACAGAAATATTAATAATTATCACGACTTCTAGAAACTTTTCAAGAATTTTTAAATCATTAAAATCAAAAACTGAAAGTGTCCAAATTTCTGCAAACACCTCAATCGTTGACAAGACTATAGAGATTTTTCAATAATTATAAAGATGTTTTAGTAATATTCTACTTTTTGACAGAAATCTTAATAATTATTATGACTTCTAGAAACTTTTCAAGAATTTTTAAATCATTAAAATCAAAAACTGAAAATGTCCAAATTTCTGCAAACACCTCAATCGTTGACAAGACTTTATAGAGATTTTTCAATAATTCCAAGTATTAGTAGTTTTCTAGTTTTCTACTAACGCCTTAATAATTATTAAGAGAAATTTCTCATTCATTTGGAGATTGTTAAAATCAGGAACTGCAAAACAGTAAATAGCATTACTAGGTATAGACATATTTTTCAATTTCGAGTTTTCTTAATAATTTTAATTAATTTTCGAGATTTCTATAGATGCGTCATTACTTGTCAATATTTCATAGAGATTTTTCAATAATTCCAAAGATTTATAAGTAGTTTTCTAGTTTTCTACAGAAACGTTAATTATTATCATGACTTATAGAAAATTTTTAATAATTTTGAATCATTTAAATCAAGCATATATGCTTATATATCAAGATATATATAAATATCTGCATATATCTCAATAATTGACGAGGCTTTATATATATTTTTCAATCATTTCAAATATTTCTTAGTAATTTTCAAGATTTTTTGCAAATACCTTAAAATCATCACGGTTTCAAGAGATTTCTTAATTATTTCGTGATTTTTAAAATCGGAAACTGCAAAATAGCTGAAAGCGTTAGTATACATATTTTACATTCCTTAGATTTCTTAATAATTCTCAAACAGATACAAATATTTATCACTCCTATCACTACAATCAAGTCTACAATACTTATCAATAGATCATGGTGATTTTTCAATTTTTCCAACTATTTGTCGGCAAGTTTCTAGTTTTCTTCATAAACATTAATATCTATCATGACTTCAAGAAATTTGTCAAGGAATTTTAAAATATTAAAATTAAAAACTGAAAATTTTCAAATTTCTGCGAACATCTCAATCATTGACAAGACTATAGAGATTTTTCAATAATTCTAAAGATGTTTTAGTAATATTCTAATTTTCGACAAAAATCTTAATAATTAGGTATCATGACTTCTAGAAAGTTTCCTAGAATTTTTCAAAATCGCCAAAAACTAAAAATGTCCAAATGTCTGCAAACACCTCAATCATTGACAAAACTTTATAGACATTTTTCAATAATTCCAAGAATTTGTCAGTAATTTTCTAGTGTTCTACTAACACCTTAATAATTATTAATAGAGATTTTTCATTCATTTGGATATTGTTAAAATCAGGAACTGCAAAACAGTAAATAGCATTAGTAGGTATAGGTACATATTTTTCAGTTTCGAGATTTCTTAATAATTCTCAATATTTTTTGAGATTCCTACAGATACCTCAATACTTATCAATATTTCATAGGTATTTTTCAATAATTCCAAAGATTTATCAGTAGTTTTCTAGTGTTCTACAAAAACGTTAATTATTATCATGACTTACAGAAAATTTTCAATAATTTTGAGTTATTTAAATTAAGATGTGTAAAATTTTCAGATATCTGCATAATCTCAATAATTGACGAGGCTTTGTAGATATATTTCAATCAGTTCAAAGATTTCTCAGTAATTTTCGAGATTTTTTGGCAAATTCCTTAAAATCATCACGGTTTCGAGAGATTTCTTTATTATTTCGAGATTTTTAAAATCGTAAACTGCAAAACAGCTGAAAGCGTTAGTATACATATTATACATTCTTGAGATTTCTTAATAATTCTCAAACAGATACCAATACTTATCACAATCAATTCTACTATACCTATCACTACAATTATTACTTATCAATAGTTCATAGTGATTTTTCAATTTTTCCAACGATTTGTCGGCAATTTTCTAGACTTCTACAGAAACATTATTAGCAACCATGACTTCAAGAAATTTGTCAAGAATTTGTAAAACATTTAAAACAAAAACTGAAAATGTCCAAATATCTGCAAATACCTCAATCATTGACAAGACTATAGAGATTTTTCAATAATTTTAAAGATGTTTTAGTAATATTCAATTCTTCGACAGAAATCTTAATAATTCTCATGACTTCTAGAAACTGTCCAAGAATTTTTAAATCGTTAGAATAAAAAACTAAAAATGTCCAAATTTCTGCAAACACCTCAATCATTGACAAGACTTGATAGAGATTTTTCAATAATTCCAAAGATTTTCTAATAATATCCTAATTTTCGACAGAAATCTTAATAATTATCACGACTTCTATAAACATTACAAGAATTTTTAAATCATCAAAAACTGAAAATGTCCAAATGTCTGCAAACACCTCAATCATTGGCAAGACTTTATAGAGATTTTTCAATAATTCCAAGTATAAGCAATTTTCTAGTTTTCTATTAACACCATAATAATTATTAAGAGAGATTTCTCATTAATTTGGATATTGTTAAAATCAGGAACTGCAAAACAGTAAATAGCATTAGTAGGTATAGGTACATATTTTTCATTTTCGAGATTTCTTAATAATTCTCAAACAGATACCAATACTTATCACTCATATCACTTTCGAGATTTCTACAGATGCCTCAATACTTATCAATATTTCTTAGAAACTTTCCAAGAATTTTTAAATCGTTAAAATCAAAAACTGAAAATGTCCAAATTTCTGCAAACACCTTAATCATTGACAAGTCTTTATAGAGATTTTTCAATAATTCTAAATTTTTTTTAGTAATTTTCTAATTTTCGACAGAACTCTTAATAATTATCATGACTTCTAGAAACTTTTACAAGTATTAGTAATTTTTGTAACAAAATTACAAGTATTAGAAATAATCTAGTTTTCTACTAACACGTTAATAATTATTAAGAGTGATTTCTCATTCACTTGGAGATTGGTAAAATCAGGAACTGCAAAACATTAAATCGCATTAGTAGGTATAGGTACATATTTTTCATTTTCGAGATTTCTTAATAATTCTCAATATGTTTTGAGATTCCTACAGATACCTCAATACTTATCAATATTTCATAATGAGTTTTCAATATTTCCAAAGATTTATCAGTAATTTTCTAGTTTTCTGCAGAAACAAATATTTATCATGACTTCATGACAACTGAAAATGTCCAAATTTCTGCAAACACCTCAATCATTGACAAGACTATGTGGAGATTTTTTGAAATTCCAAAGATTGTTTAGCAATATTCCTTTTTGACTGAAATCTTAATAATTATTATGACTACTAGAAACTTTTCAAGAATTTTTAAATCATTAAAATAAAAAACTGAAAATGTCCAAATTTCTGTAAACACCTCAATTATTGACAAGACTTGATAGAGATTTTTCAATAATTCCAAAGATTTTTTTAGTAATATTCCAATTTTCGACCGAAATCTTAAAAATTATTATGACTTCTACAAACTTTCCAAGAATATTTCAAAATCGTCAAAAACTGAAAATGTCCAAATGTTTGTAAAACACCTCAATCATTGACAAGACTTTATACAGATTGTTCAATAATTCCAAGTATTTCTCAGTAATTATCTAGTTTTCTACTAACACCTTAATAATTATTAAAAGAGATTTCACATTCATTTGGAGATTGTAAAAATCAGGAACTGCATAACAGTAAATTAGGCACAGGAACTAAATTTCATTTTCGAGATTTCTTAATAATTCTCAATATTTTTTGAGATTCCTACAGATACCTCAATACTTACCAATATTTCATAAGTATTTTTCAATAATTCCAAAGATTTATCAGTAATTTTCTAGTATTCTGTATAAATTTTTATGAATAATAACACTGCTAGTTTTTATAAATAATATTTTCTTCATTGAATATATGTATACAGGGTGTTAAAGAAAGTGTAAAATGTATAAGGGGCTAGTAGTATGAACCACAATAAAAAAAGTCTTAATAAACATGTGTCCTCAAAGTAACGGTTTCGGAGATATGGAAGATTATTCTTGTTTGAAACATTTATTTGCTCATTTGTAATTATACTCATTCATTATGTGCAAACAAACAAGGGAAGCTGCTAGCAAGAACAAAAAAACAGAGTTATAGTAGATGTCTGCCAGTCTGCTCTTTTTTTAACACCTTGTATAATGTTCAGGGGGGGTAGGGGGGCAACATTCCTGGGACCATACATTTAATAGTTCCGTCAATTACTATGATATTTATGTATTAGCAGTAATATTACAATCTATATTTATTAATAATTAATAATGACAAACATTTTTCAGTGCCATATGAAACAAATAAATAATATAAATACCTCAGGAGTTCGCGAAAAAAATATTGGAGTACTCCTTCAACTAACTATACACGGTTGTAATTAGCATTTTCTTTAGCCGTGTGTCTTTATTCTACGAAAACATGAAATTTTTAAAATTTAAATAGTGTTGAATTTTTTTCCTGTATTTTGGGGTCAATTTAAAATGAGCCAGGTGGTCTAAATGATTTAATATTGGAAACCAGAGTTATCCAATTTTCTGCTTTCTTATACATTTATGTTACAGTTAAAACTCACATTATAAAAGTGTTTCAAAATTTAAAAATATACAGAGTTGTACTACTGATGTGCTTACTAAGCCAAAAATATAAGAATTGCAAGATGTCATACTAATCCATGTATTGCAATCAATACATAGATTAGTATCCATATGACCGGAAAATTTGGGCTTTCGCGAAATGAATGAGGAAAGAATTTTATCTGTCAAAATTTTAAAATATAGAATTTTCAGAATATCTGCATTTCAGACTAGGACATACATTTAAGTACTGACCTGCTTTTCAATTTTTCTTACTGAATGATTTTTTTGCAGATAATCACCAAATACATGATCTTTGCAATAAACTAAATTTTATAGTTGATATTTGTGAGTTATGAGTCATTTTTATTTACAATTGACGGATCTAGAACTAAAAGGGTTTAAGTGCATTTTAGGTAGTTCTGAGATAAATGGCTTTAAAGTTAACTTGAATTTCAAAATTCCTGGAATAAGATTAGACAACTGTGTTAATGTTTTAGACTAAAATATTAACACAGTTTTCTAAACTTATTCCTGGAATTTTGAAATTCAAGTTAATTTTTAAGCAATTTATCTCAGAACTACCAAAAATGCACTTAAACTCTTTTACTTTTAGACCCCTCAATTAATCATTGCCTAAATGTTTACTATTTGATTTATTTAATAGAAGAGTACCTAAAACATTGATTTATGAGCAAATTCATACAAATTTTTATACACCCTATCTTTTCATAAAGAGACAAACCAAAAGGATAACTAAAGGAACGAAAAGTATCCGAAACAATTTCGAAGTTTTGTTTATAAAATCTGCAATATATTATTTAAAATTATAAGCAATTTCCAAGATATTAAGGCCCAGTTGTACTATCGTGGATCACCCTTGAACATGGTTCAGTTACTTAGAATACAATTGTTAATACAATGGTATCCTTAGAAACTGAACCACGATCAAAGATAATCCACGATCGTACGTTATATCATTTTATAAATACGCTTTTAACTTCAATCTTCCCCTTAATTGTGTTCCCTGAATATGAATTATTTTCTAATACTTTTGCAATCTCCTCGTGAGTATCTTAAACCATCAGTTAACTGTATTTTTTTATTCGTCAGATAATTATTTGCATGAGATATGCTGAAAATGATCACCCAGTTCAATTGTAATTAGATGCAAAATAAATAAAGCATGGAAGGCAAATCTATTGTAATTATTACAACTTTTGGATCATCATTTTATAAATACGAAAAAAAATGTAAAAGAAGATTGAAAAATTGCAGATGACTCGTTTCTGCAATAAAATACGATTTTAATATAGAAACATATATTTTTTAAGGTAATTTCCTATTTTTTTGTGGTATTATGATTTTAACACATTTGATTGATTTTTAAATAAGACACTATTATAAACTATATATTTTTTCGTTGAACACAGCATAAAACGTAAAATTTTACGTGTTTTAGTGTAAATTAATTTTCTTATTTGTTAAATATACCAAACTACTAAGCAATGGTAAGTAATGGTAAACAAATGATAATTGTTACCACGGTATTAGTATTATACAAAATACCACAGAACTTTTACTGCAGAATTTAAATTTACTGCAGAAATACGCTATGTAATGTAGAAACATATATTTTTAATAGCAATTTCCTAATTTCTTTGTTGTATTATCATTTTTAACACATTTGATCAATTTTTAAACAAGACACCATTATAAACTATATTTTTTTTATTTGAACACAGAATAAAACACAAAATTTTACGTGTTTTCATTAAAATACAATAACAAAATTTAAACTAATTTTCTGATTTGTTAAATATACCAAACTACTAAGCAATGGCAAGTAATGGTAAACCAATGGTAATTATTACCATGGTATTACACAAAATACCACATGACTTTACTGCAGAATTTAAATTTACTGGAGAAATACGCTATGTGATGTCGCTTCACAGGTTTCTGCACTAAACGCGATATTCATTGTAAATTATATTCCATAAAATAGAACAGCAGTATAAGTCATATTGCAGAAAAATATGCCCTGACAATAGAAGATACTGATTCCGCAAAAAAAAGAAAAATCCAAAAAATGTCAGTTGACCAGTTTCTGAAATAAACGATTTAATTGTAATAACTTATATGTATGTTAAGCCATGTTTGGATGAATTTATTCAAATTTATATTTTATCGGGAACCTCATAAACGTTTTATGTTCCATTAGCGTAGGACACCTTGTACATATGCAATTTTACATTACACATATTTAATTTATGATAAAATCTATTATTTTCGAAATGATTGAAAAGACTATTATTAGATATCTTTTACTAGTTATTATGTCCACAACAAAGTAGATTTGTTTATTTTGTGTCCATTTAACAGTACAAATATATAGGTTATTTTTAAATGTGAAAATTGTTGTATTTTGGGTGTTTTTGAATCTTTCGTAATTTCGCACTTATTTTTCGCACAGCTTAGTTTAATGAATTGTAAATGAGGATAATTGATAATTTACTCAATGTAATATAGAATAGTTTTTATAAATAAATGGATCAACATAATAATGATGTACTAACACAAAGTAATTGCCGAAGAAAATATAGTTTGATGGCAATTTGATGGCAATTTGATGAATGAAAATTGGCAGCCACATACATTAATAACTATTCAAATATTTTTTTATAATTGTATTGTACAGAACAGTCATTTGTTGAGGCACATGAAACAATTTTTATTAAGCTGCATTTGTATATAACTTGATATGTCTACAATGTAGACATATCAAGTGTAGACTTACATTATATCATAATGTAGACTTGATTGAAGATCCATGTAGACTCTACATGGATCTTCAATCAAGGAGTCATTTATTATTTTTCATTGTGAATTTGAATCAGAGTGAGATGATACAAATTTTGTTGGGACATTTCATTTTATTTTCAAATGTGAATAATATAATTGTTTTTTTTTAAATGTTGTCTTGTATTTCGATCAATACTCATTTTTACAGAATATAAAGTATCATAATATTTGCATCCATTAAATTAAAATGGCAATTAAAGTTTCAGTACTTTCAGTTGATGACAATATCGATTATATTAACCATAATGACCATTCCCACAAAAAAAATAATTGTTCAAACATTTGAAGTAAACTACTCACGGTTTTCAGCTGTTTCATAGAAGGTCTTCTCTAGAAGCGCGCAAACAGTTTGGAATTCGCGGTTCTTTGTGTCGAAATATGGAATCGAAGCTATACATATAGCGACACAAAAACTGCCCACGCTCGACGGACAAACAGCGCACTGGACAGTTTAAGAGGACTCACCCCATTATATAAACATAAACCCCCACTCCTGGGCAGATGTCTTCGATGGACAGTGGATGTATCGATATACGGAATTAATTAAATTTGTGGCCTCGCGGTGTGTGTAAAAACGAAACGCCTGCATTTTTTATATATCATTTACAGAACACGTCAAAAAATAGTTTACAGCGATGTGTTTTATTAATTGCTCAAATTGGTGTCGTTATGGTTTAAATAATAGAGTAAATGAATGATGAAGCAAGAACAAGTTTTATTGTTTCGCTGAAATTAGGTCTTTAGAAATATACAAAGCTTGGTAGTTTGCATATTTATTTGTTATATAGGTTGTTATGTTATATAGTTTTACTGTTTTTATTATATAAGATATAATTTATTGAAGCATTTACATATTTGTTATTGTATGTACATTATTAAATTTAAAAAAAAGCAGGTCTTGCTGCTATGCTTCAAATGGCCATCAGCCGCAGCCTTTCAGCCTTGTTTTTACTATTTTATCTTCTATTTTCATTATCTAATTTACCATTGCTCTGTATGATTCTTCCTAAATATCTGTATTGCTCTACTAAGAAAGTAAATGATCTAAACTGACTACCCCCTTAACGTGCAGTTCCTGCGGGAAAAATGAAGCGAACTGGAAGTTTTTCTATGTGATAAAGCTGTAGACATTGTTTGTATATCAGAACATTGGCTTAACACTGACGAAATTAATAATATTTTGATTCCTGAATTTAATACAATATCGTCTTTTTGTAGGACCACTCATAAATCTGGGGTAACAGTAATATTGGTAAGCTCTCTGCTGGAAACAAAGAAAGTAAGTAAAATAGATCATATGGCAACTGAGCTGCACTTCCAAATTTGTTCAGGCTATATTCCGTCACTGGATACTTATATATTAACAGTTTACAGATCTCCTGGGAAAGGAAATTTCAAAATATTTAAACACAATTAGAACAAGTACTAGACCAAATTGGGTTATGTAAACGAATAATTCTGGTAGGGAATTTTAATGTGCGTTTCGGCACAAACGATCAAAATGCGATCTCACTGGAGGACTTGAATCCTTTGGCTTCCGAAAAATGGTCTATGGACCAACAAGAAAACAGAATTGTATTGATAATGTATTCATCAATTTCGATGCTGATCTGAGCACCACCACAATACATCAATCAAGTCTTTCCGATCACTCAGCTCAGATGTTATCATTCCCAGCTAAATCAAAACAGAATGAAAAAGAGACAAAAATATTCAGACCTATCACTGACCAAGGTAAATTACTTTTTTCCACTCCCTGCATGGTAAGTACACTGTTATAACATTGATTTAGTGGAAGTAAGTCCCACTTACCGCCAAAGCTTTGGTTACTATGAGCAACGGGAAGTAAGTAATCACTTACTTCCCTCAGGGAAGTAAGTAAAATAATTTCAATAGCGTTCTTTCTCTGGCACCAGTCTTTAAAACACTTTTGATAACACCCCTTCGACTTCTCCGACAGTAGGAAGGAACAGGCAGCATCTGCAGCTTCTTCAATTGCCATTTCTTGTTTATTTTCATTGGAATTCATTTTACAACTGAACGAATGCAATTTCTGACATTCACACTTTGTTTGAAAAATAGTCTTAGCAACCAAAGCCGTACTGACATTTTGTTCATGTTGCGAAAATAAATTAATCAAACAGAAACAATTAAACCAACTTCAGGAGTGGAAAAACAGTTATAAGCAATTTGAGAGGTAAGTTTTGACCAGTCTCGGTCTTTATTGCTAGCCCTCGCTGTCGCTCGGGCGCAAACTCGACCTCGACTGGTAAAAGATACTTACCTCTCTTAATGCTTAAATAACTATTATTTACATTAATACAATCAGAATCATGGGATTTCATTCATAGCAATGAATTATACCTTAACACAAAATTCATAAAGGAGCTACAGGATTCGTTCTTCAGCGCTTTCCCACAAAAAAAAAGTACACAAATAATTAAAAAATACAGAATACCTTTACTTGGTTCCATCCAGAGTTACAAAAAATTAGAGATCATCATAATTTCCTGACTGAAATGTACAACAATTGTCCATCTGTAGAGTTATTACAGGAAAAGCGAGAATTTCGAAAACGATATAAAACGTCTATCAACTCGGCAAAAAGAAATTTTAATAATAAACGCATACAGTCATTCACAAATCCAACTAAAGAAATGTGGAGAATAATAAACAAACAGAGAAAAACGAAACAATGCAATGATCATGGTTGTACATTGACATCACAGGATTTTGACGAGTACTTTAACAGTGCTGTTCAGGATGCACTAACAAATGTTGAACAGAGAGGTCTCGGAGGGGAAGACATAACAGCAATACACTGCACGGAAGACCCATTTGTATTTAAAAAAATAGCTACATCGAAGTTCGAGACATAATCTCCAACATTAAAAGTAAAACGTGCAGGAATGCTTATGATCTCAGCTCACAACTCGTAAAATCAGTAAAGGAACTCCTGGTATATCCCCTTACAAAGCTAATACACCAATGCTACGAGGAAAACAATTTTCCAGATTGCCTCATATGCGCAGTTATAACACCCATTCTAAAAAAAGGATATAGTAACACTACTTCAAACTATCGTTCTATATCTATATTACCAGTCTTCTCAAAGATCATTGAAAAACACATGGCTGGTCAAATAAGGAAATATCTTGAAAGCAACAATCTGCTAGATAAAGCTCAGTTCGGGTTCAGGAAACGATTATACACAACATTGGCTATTGTTGATCTAGTGTCATATGTCGTCGATGCATTTGAGAGATCCGAATATGGAGCAGTAGTATTTTGTGATCTCTCAAAGGCATTTGATTGTGCCAGTCATGACTTGCTGGTTGGAAAATTGTCTTACGACAACTTTAGCATCGAAAGTGGATCACTGATACATTCATACCTGTCAGGTAGAACCCATAGAGCAGGGGTCTCAAAACTTTTTAACCCGAGGGCCACACTGACTCCTCCACTAAGTCCCAAGGGCCAAGCCTTAGGTAGCTCATCATATCAACGAACTGTAGTTTTGAATTACCAGCAAATTTTCGTTCAGGAAGCCTACGGTTAGCTTTCGTGTGGCTCTTGAAATTGCAAAACGTGGAAAACCATTAACCGATGGAGAAATGATCAAAGAATGCATAATTGCAGCAGCCGAAGAAATGTGCCCTAAAAAGGTAAATTTATTAAAAACTGTCAGTATGTCAGCAAACACTGTGGCTCGAAGGGTAGAAAACATCGCTGAAAATATATCCTCTCAACTGTTCGACAAAAATGGATATGTTGAGTGGTTTTCTTTGGCCTTGGATGAGTCAACGGATGTGTCAGATACTGCTCAGGTGTTGATTTATATTCGAGGAGTAGATAAAAGCTGTGAAGTGCACGAAGAACTTCTTGATGTGTATAGTATTCATGGCACAACTACTGGTACAGGTATTTTTAAAGGAGTTGAAATGGCCATTAATCAAAAGAACCTTCGATGGAAAAACTTGAAATGTATTACAACTGATAGAGGCAAAAACATGAGTGGGAAAGATAAAGGAGTGGTCGCTCTTGTGTCAAAGGCTGTAGAAAATGACGGTGGTTCAAAACCATTAGTCTTACATTGTATCATTCATCAACAGTCTTTGTGCGGAAAATGTTTGGATACGTCTAAAGTTCTGAAACCAGTCATATCAACTGTTAATTTTATCAGATCTTTTGGGCTGAATCACCGACAATTCCGACAATTTATTGAAGAGATTGGAGAAAATGACTTACCTTATCATACTGCCGTACGTTGGCTTAGTTGTGGGAAAGTCCTTCAGCGCTTTTTTGAACTTCGAGCAGTGATCGAATTTTTTTTGAATGAAAATCATCGCCCTCTTACTGAATTACAAAACAAGGAATGCTGTGGAAGTTAGAATTCTATGTTGATTTGACAAAACATGTGAACGAACTGAATTTGAGATTGCAAGGAGAAAGCCAGCATCTTCCTGATTTATACACTAATATCAAATCATTCCGGAAGAAATTGATACTGTTTCAATCACAACTACGAAGTAAATGTTTTTCACATTTTAAAACATGTGAAATATTTAGCCACACCACTGAGACTGAGTTTCCTATCAATTGTGCAATCGAAACTTTGAGTGCTTTGAAACTAAATTTTGATACTCGTTTCTCGGACTTTGATGCCATTGCGAATCAAATTAAGATTTTTCAGAATCCTTTTGATACTGACATTGAAACCATAACCCCGGTACTTCAAATGGAAATGATTGATCTACAGTGCAGTGATATAATTAAGAACAAATATCAAAACTCATCTTTGTTGGAATTTTATAAGAGTCTTCCACTGACACAATTTGATAATTTGCATAAATTTGCTCGCGGGCTGTTTTCTATTTTTGGTACTACTTATTTGTGTGAGAAGACCTTCTCCAAAATGAAGTACACAAAAAATGTTTACAGATCTAAATTAACTGATGAGCATCTTACATCTCTTTTAATAATTGGTACAAGTAAAATTAGTCCACAACTACAAACTATTGTCAGTGGAAAATCTCAATTACATAAATCTCATTAGTATTTCATATGTCATTATGCTTGTTATAAGTTATGTTTTTATTTAAAATGTATAAAATGTTAGTTGGATTCATTTACATAATTTGTTAGTTATTATATACTGAAGTTAAATTTTCTGCATATTATACATGTCTTTACTCATTACAATTCTGTGTTTTTTTATCCAACTTATCACAAAAACTATAACAATAAGCCTACAACAATGTTATGAGTAGTTAGCCCATAACCATATCAATGTTGATGTCATATTAATAATTATTCGACATAAAATTAGAATACTTCAGTAAACTAAATTTAATTTGCTATAAAAAAATATGTTCTCTAAAAGGAGTTTTCAAGTATGCTAGGTCTCCGCCGGCAGGACAAAATCTGTACGCGGGCCGGATGTGGACCTCGGGCCGTAGTTTAGAGACCCCTGCCATAGAGTAATAGAAACATCCACAAAAAGGAATATGTCAGTCGGGGTCCCCCAGGGGTCCATTCTTGGGCCATTGCTATTTCTAATATTCGTAAATGATTTTCCAAAAAGCTTACAAGATAATATTTACTGAATAATGTTTGCGGATGATACAAGCGTGTCAGTAAGAGAAAACAACTGTAGACTCACTTTTAACAGCAATGACCGAAGCACAGACGGCTGCGGAAGCTTGGTTCAAAAGTAATACACTGGTCTTAAATAAAGATAAGACCAACACAATGATTTGTACATTAAGAACATAAAGAAGATCAGAGCGGAATCAACTCGGCAAAGTTCCTAGGCGTATACTTAGATGATTAAATTGAAACTATGTGTGGATACTACTTGGTAAAACATTATGATTAGGTTAAATCAAACACTTGGTTAAAGTTTCACTGTATTACTTGTAGTATACTTGTAGTATACTTGTAGTATACTTAGATGACCAACTGAGGTGGGACATTCACATAGTGTACATTGCGAATAAGTTGAGAAGCAATATTTTTGTCCTACGAAACTTACGAAATCAGGTATCAAGAGGTGTTCTAAAAACTTCGTACTATGCACTCATACATTCCATTATTTCATACGCAGCTATCGTGTATGGATAGGACACCAACTGGAAAATAATCTTCTCTTTACGAAGAAAAGCAATCAGGCTAATATCGACACTGAGGTCTAGGGAAGATTGCAGGCCTGAGTTTATAAAACTTGAAATAGTAACGATCCAAAGCATTTATATCTTACAAAATCTCATGTACATAAAAAATAATTTGACAGAATATATTACTTACTCTGATATGCACGGGCATAGTACTAGAAATGGGAATAACCTCTATTGCCACAGAATAGACTTCAAAAGACTTAAAACTGACATCATTACGTAGCAGTTAAATTATTTAATAAAATTACAACAAAAATTAGAGTACTCCCAATAAAACATTTCAAGCAGAGAGTTAGCCAATATCTGGCTACAAAAGCCTTCTACTCAGTAGAACAATTTCTGATCTCAGATGTGACTATGTAAGCGTGGTTGTGTTATGTCTCTCTGTTGTAGTATTAATTTCTAAATGTTATGCCTTTCTGTGTCTTGTTAAATTGACGTACATAAGTATAGAATAGTCTGCAATAATGTTAAATAAATTATCTTATCTTATCTTAATTTGCTCGATTTTTTCCTTGTATTTTTATTTCGTGTTTCTTTTTCTCTTTAGCAATTATCATGGTTTTTGTCTTTTCGTAATTTACTTTTATGTTTATTTTCTTAATCTCTTTCTCATTATTTCCATGTTGTATTGCAGTTCTTCCTCTTTTTCTGCAATTATTTTATGTCATCCGCGAATAGTAGTTCTGCTATTTTTGTTATCTCCATTTTCCAGTATCTAATTTTTAGCATTTTCATTTTATGGTTTGCTTTCTTCGTCGCCTTATCCAATACAATTGTGAAAAGCAAAGCACGCATCCTTGTTTTACTCCTTTCTTCGTTTCGAATTGTTTTGAGTCCTCATTGTTTGTTCCCACAATATTTCTGTTTTCTCTGTTTTTGCTTCTGCCCAAAATTCTCATTCGTTCTTTCACCAAATTTCGTTCATAACTTTTGTTTTGATTCTTTTATTATTGAATTCCTTTTGTTTCTCTTTTCTTTGTATTTTTCATAATCTTTTATTTCTTCTTTTTTTGTAGGTATCTTTTCCATTTCTCTTTTTGTCTTTTATCTCCTTTTTGACTTCTTCTTTGTTTGTCCAGTTTGTATTTTTCATTTCCCTTTTTCAAATTTTTGTTGTTCCGCAGGTCTCTTTGCCGCTCCTAGTATATTTCTTTTGAATGCTTCCCATTTTCCTTGTATGTTTAGCTTCATTTCGCTCTCTCTAAATTTATTTTGTAGTATATCTTGGTATTCCTCTTGTATTCGTGTTTCTCTTAATTTGTAGGCTTTGATATGTTCTTTAACTTTTATCCTCCTCTCGTCTGTTTTTTGTATTTTTCTCCAACTTATGTCCATTTTTAGTAGGCGGTGGTCATTTCGTATTACAGCTTGCCTTGTAACTCTTACATTCATTATTTTGTTCCAGCTGTTTCTATTAATTAGGTGGCAGTCTATTATCGATCTTTCGTTTCTGCTTGGCTGTTCCCTTGGGTGCTTGTGTATGTTTTTGTGTTTGAATTTTGTATTTGTTATCACAAGGTTGTTTTCAATGCATTACTGTATTATTATTTCCCCATTATTGTTTTTAATTTCTTCTCCTGCTTTTCCCATTATCTCTTCTATTCCGCAATTTTGGCATCCTATTCTTCCGTCTAGATCTCCCATTATCATTATGGGTTATTTTCCTTCATCTACTTCCCTTTGCAAATAATGTGTCTTTCTCTTCTTTCTTTGCGTCTTCGTTCGGTCCCTAAGCTACTATCAGCGTCCATGTTTCATCCTCGACTAGTTTGATTTCTATGCTCATTGTTCTTTCGTTTATATGTTTTTCTTTCATTACATCTTGTATCCTTTCCGGTGTTATTATAATTCCTACTCCTCCTTTTGCTTACTTTACTTTTCATCTACTCTTGTCCATATCAACCGGTATCCTCCATGTATAGTTTCTATTCCGTATTCTTTCATTTTTGTTTTGGTAATTCCTAGGATTTCTTTTTATGATTTCTCATCTCCTCCACCAGTTCTGCATCTTTTCCCATGTATCCTATAATGTTCCATGTCCCTATTGTTATGTTTTCTTTCCTTTTTTTTGTTTCTTGTCTATTTGTCTTCCTCTTTTCTTTTAATTTTTATTTGGTTATTGCTAGTGTTTCTATTTTATCTTTTCTCATCTCCTCCATCAGTTCTGCTTCTTTTCCCATGTATCCTCTAATGTTCCATGTCCCTATGGTTATTTTTTCTTTGAATTTTTCTGTTCTTGTCTTTTTCTCTTCCTTCTTTCTTTTTATTTAATTTAGTTATTGCTAGTATTTCTATTTTATGTTTTCTCATCTCCTCCACCAGTTCTGCTTATTTTCCCATGTATCCTCTAATGTTCCATGTCCCTATTGTATTTTTTCTTTTATTTTTTTATTTTTTTCGTCCTTTTTCCCTTCCTTCGTTCTTTTTATTTTTATTTTGTTATTGCTATTTTGTTCTGGTTTTGTGTTCTTTACTATATTATCTATTATATTGTTGTTTTCCATATTCATGCCCTGTGTGTTGCCGCTGTTTGTCTTCTGGCTTGGTTTTTGGTTTAGTTTTTTGGACCCTTTTTTGCACCTTCTACTAATTCCATTCCTTTTCTCTCTTTGTTCCATCTGTATTCTGTTCCATTAATTACTATTTTTCTGTAGCCCATTCTTACTTCATTTCCTTTGTCTTTTTCTTCCTTCGCTATTTTCTAATTACTCTTTGCACATTTATTTCTTCCAACGTTAAATCATATGTTTATTTTAATTAGCCATAATGCCGTAATAGTGTTGATTCTAATTCATAATAAAATTTCATAAAATTTATATACAGTGTGTCTCTAAATGATGTAGACATGGCTTAACCACACATTACTGGGATCAAAAGAAGACGATTTAAAAAAACTTATCTATATACAAATACGTTTGGTTTAGCCAGTATTCAGCTTCGAAGTTAATTTAAAAAAAAAACAAAATTTGCTTATAAAAAGACAACGTTTACATTGATTTGGATGTTGTTTGGTATGACACTTTATACGGGTATAACTCATATTTTGACATAATATTGTTATTATCAGTAGACCGGTTGTGTATAAAACAAGTGAGTCCTAACATTAATACATTCATATTTTTTAACGACAAAAGCAAATAAATTAAAAAAATAATAAAATCGGGCATTCATTATTAAGGTTTTTTTGTATCTTTATAGTTTTTTTATAATTAAAACACGAATTAACCTTTTTCACAAAAACATTTATTAATTTTAAATGTACATTTCAGTCGCGATGCGACCATCTTCAGTAAATATAAAATACGTACTAAAACTAAATACAATCAGCGCTTAACTCATAGAGTCGTCCGGGCATGGTTACCCATTCATGAACCGGGGGTCATTAGTTTAATGTATTTTTCCTGGACCTATTAAGGGAGGAAGCGCAATTTTTGGGATTAAGGTTAACAAAGGGATACATTGGTTTACAAACCTTAATACAACTTAACAATGGGTTTGAAAGTGGAGACAAATCATTATTTAACAGTAATGGCTGGTATATTTTCATGTATATAGATTCCCAAGTATTCAAGTTCTTATTCACGCAAGGCTTTAATAATTTTACGTTATCAATTTTGAAGTTATGACCTGTATCAAAATAATGAGCCGCCACCGCCTACTTTTCTTTGTTGTGTGATTTCGCATGATGCATATATTCCTTGAACCTTGTTTCAACGTTCCTTTTTGTTTGGCCTACGTAGCATTTGTTGCAGTTCCCGCAATTAATTTGATAAATTCCTGATTGTAAGATTCGAAAACTTTACTGCCTACAAAAAATCCACAAACAAGGCAATAATTTCAGACCAATAGTGTCCAATTTAAACTCATCCACTTACAATATAGCCAAATGGTTAGTGACGAATTCAAACAATTTAAATTTTTTATTTTTTTAAAATTAACTTTGAAACTGAATACAGGCTAAACCAAACGCATTTGTATATAGATAAGTTTTGTTAAATCGTCTTTTTTTTATCCCAGTAAACTGTGGTTAAGCTATGTCCACGTAATTTAGAGGCACCCTGTATACTTTCATAAAACTTAACTTAGATTAAGTTTTCATCGTATTTAAAATACCTTTTACGTATGTGTTTTTTACGTTCTCGGCATGGATCAACCACTTTGAAGAAGGGTAATTTCTTGGATATATTTAGCTTCTGGTACTTGAACCTGAATTTGACTCAATTGAGACACAAAAAGTTAAATCTGACCATACTCTTTCGGAATAACGAAGGCAAATGCAAATTCAAGTGCATGCTGGAGGCTAAGTGACAAAATATGGACGTATTTCAAAATGCTATTGCGACAACTATAAAGGATGAAGATATTGCAATAATTAAACTGCACTGGTTATACGGATATCCGATATACCTCACCAATGATGTAAACGGAAATTTTACAAACATCGTGATATAACTAGAGCCTAGCTTCCAATCTACTTATTTTGGCTATTACTTGATATTGAAATTGCAAAAGGAAAAATGTAAAGATTTATTGCTTTCGTAAAAATGGTATCATGTAATAAGTATCAAGTAATAAGTGTCATGTATGACGCTAAGACGTTTCCTCACAGGATTTCCATAAACGAAGTTTAAAAATTACAAACATCTTCATCATATGTATAAAAAATTCTATTTCATATATTTTTGTTTCATTTAGACAATTGAATGGATCATGATTGATTCAGAACTTGGAATAACTTGTAGAAATTGCATATTCAAAAGAATATACAAATATACTGAAACTTCACTTTAATTCTTCGCATTACAAATATTACGAGCAGTTCCTTCGTGGTGTTTTTGTACGGGGGTATAATGAACTACATATTTCAATAATGTCCTGAGCAACAATCAAATATACGAAACAGATTAAAATTCTTGAATATTTTACTAATTCTCCGATTATAACGATTTCTTGTAACCGAATAGGAGTAAATTTTAATACTTGGTTCATTATGGTAAGATAGGATTTCAATAATTTATACGTATGGGGTGTTCAAATAGCGGAAGTACGTGATTGTTCACGGAAGAGGGAGGACGGTAAGGTATAGTTTACCAATGAAGGAAGCAGTACCAGTGCATTCAGTCCGCATATGCTGATAGGATTACAACGAGTGAAACCCGTCGTGTGTGTGCACTTGGGGATCTCTTACCGGGAAACAGTGGAGCACGCTTCCACAAGGATACCATATATTGAAATAAAAATATTAATTGTTGTTCTTAACTTTTTTGATATAGAATACTATAGCTTTAGAAAGTATATCGAAGGCATCCAAGGTTTTGATTAAGTTTATGTAATATCTATTATGGAATATGGGAAACAGGAAAAATACCAGCAGACTGGCAAAAAGCAGTGATCTTTCCAATACATAGAAAAGGAGACAGTAGAAATTGCAACAACTTTAGGTGAATATCCCTGCTGTGCACAGCGGCAAAACTGTATGAATCAATACTAGAAAACAAACTAAGAAAGGAATTTGAAAAAACAATGGAAAAGTCACAAAGTGGATTCATGAAAGGACATTCAACACAAGACCATATCCTCACAATTAAAAAGATGACAGAAAAAATATTAAGACAAAACAAGAAACTATACATGATATTCGTGGATTTAGAAAAGGCATTTGATAGAGTCCCAAGAGCCATAGTGTGGGAAATACTTGAAGAAAGGAAGTTAAAGGTGCATTTAATAAAAGCAATCAAGAGTATGTATAAAACCACAGAAAACTACGTAAGGACAAATAATTCAACATCTGAGAATTTCACTACCACACAAGACCTTAGACAAAGGGATGCTTTAAGCCCTCTGCTCTTTATTATATTCCTAGACAACATAATGAAAAAAATTAAGGATAACACCAAGAAGGTAGAAATAGGATACTATGAAATGAAAAGAATAGTGATAGCAGAATGTGCTTTTGCTGATGACTAAATGCTAGCCTAAAGCGAAGAAGACCTGCAATACAATATATGCATATGAGAGGAGGAACTGAAAATACACAACATGGTAATTAATATAAACAAAACAAAAGTAATGGTAGTAGCAAAAGAGGAAACAAAACCATATTCTAATAAATTTTAAAAGGATAGAACAAGTTGAAACCTACAAATATTTAGGTACAATAATACATAATAAAAAAACCATGAAAACGAAATAAATAACAGAATCATGGCCGCAAATAAAAGCAATGAAAAAATACATTCTAAACAATAGAAGAATCCCCAAAAACACGAAAATGACACTCTTCAAGACAATTTATAGACCAACACTGTTATATGGAAGCAAAACCTGGACAAGAAATAAAAAGACAATGAACGAAATACAAGCAACCGAAATGAGATACTTAAGAAAAATTGAAGGAGTCACGAGATTAGACAGAGTAAGAAACGAACAATTTAGGGAAAACCTACAAATACAAAGTGTGCAAAAATAATATAGTAACGACAACTAGGATGGTTCGCGCACCTGATAAGAATGCCAGAAGACAGACAAACAAAAATAGTATGGACATCAAAAGACGAAAAGAAAAAGAAGGAAAGAGGAAGACTAATGAAACGATGGGAAAATAACATAGAAGAGATCCTAAGAACAAACGACCTCGATCAACAAGAAGCAAGGAAAAAGGCTAGAAATAGAAAGGAATGGAAAAACTTCGTAGAGTACATAAATTAGTGGTGGCATGAATCTCGACACGCGAAAGGGTATAGCAGATGTAAATTCGATATATATATATATATATATATATATATATATATATATATATATATATATATATATATATATATATATAGTATCTATTTTCACTATAATTATACATATGCAGTGTACTGAGGTGTTCATATGACAACTGATCAAATATAAGATCTATCCCTTAAATACTCACATACGTATATCATAGAACATTTTTTGGGTCCGTGGGTATACATGAACATTAGTTCATGTATACCCACGGACTCTAAGAATGACGCGTCCGTCTGTCCGAGCAGTCTGCTATCCTTGTCTGGTTCCATACGGTAGGGGCACGGTAGACAAGGGTAGAAGACTGCTCGGACGCACGGACGCGTCATTCTTAGAGTCCGTGGCTGTACATGCTTGGGCTCATTAAAATTTTATTAAAAAGTTCTTGATTTTGTCTTAGGGTCTTGAATGAGATCACAGTTAGAGGGCACACACAAAAAAATAAACTGAACATATTAGTGTTGGAGAGGCTTAGGTAAGTCAAATGATTATTGATATGATAATGAATGCACCTATTTTTTGTTGACATCACATTGCTTAAATTGGTAGCCATAGTTTGTATTACTGTAAGTAGTCTCTGTTTAGAATAAAGTTACAGTGTTATTGTCTCTGAATAACATTAAGCTGTGTTCATTTTTGGCGGCTATCAACTGCGATTCAACTTGTAAAACCAGTAGTCATAAAATAATTCGATTAAAAAAATCAGGGTTGTCCGAATAGGTCGAATGTCAGAAATACCAAAGTTTTTAGGAAGGACAAAAAACCCCCTATCTTTGACCTACATTTCCGATTTGTTCGATTTTTTTTTCTAATCTAAATCGAATTAGATTTCTATTAACATTGTAATCGTTATTTCAGTGTATATTATATATATATATATATATATATATATATATATATATATATATATATATATATATATATATATAAATAGATACGGCTAAAGGTGGCATCCCCCCATGTAAAATTCGCGGTAAAAGTGGCATCCAGCGCAAAGTGGCATCCAATATACGGATGCCACATTGAACCCACTAAAAAAAAAATCCGTGGTGTGTTATGAGGTGCCGCCTACCGAAAAAAAAATAAAAATAGCCGGAAGTCATTTTTGCCGTTACATGGATATTTCTATACACAATAGTTCGCAGCAATTCTGTAACGCGGTGTTACTGTCGGTAGTGTATATTACCAGTGTATATATTACGCGCGAAGGGTGGCATCCGATTTTTGGCAACTGGCAACATTGTATCATTTCAATGAAAAGAAACTGCCGAGTGTTACTGTTTGACAAGTGAAATGGAAAACCAAACGAGAGGTATCCAATAGCCCAGGCATATCTAACATACATGCGGCTCGCGTAATTAATTTATGCTGCCCGCGGATAATTTTTCAATATTACTATGATTTAATTTCCACTTTTTAATTTTTGTTCCAGTATTTGACAATGAGATCCTTATTCCCTATTTAAAATAAATAGTTTTTCCATTTACCATTACCATTTTTCCATTTACATTTAACCATATGTGAAATTTATTTAGTCTCATACATTTTCACTGTAATTTAAAAAAAATCACTGCCCTTATAAATCAAATTTCTGTAAAGTTTTCTATTTGACAATAAGTATTTATATGAAACATGCGTCATATATCGGAAACATAATTTAAATTCTAATAGTAAGCTGATTCATTAGAATGAGGGCTATATGCAAGTCCACGTTTTCCGATTCATTTAATCAACAATTCTACAATCCTTTTAAAAACTTGTTTTTTATTGATATGTTTCTAATAATTGACAAACCGCCTAGAATTTTAAGGACAAAAAATACCTGAAAAAATATCGTCCCTTGAAAATATTTCAAAAATGTATACACTCTTTTCATAACAAACAAATAACAAAACAAATATATCGCACTATGAGTACAAGACTAAGTAAGTAAAAAATGTAAACATCTGAGATAATTGAAATGTTTTGATTGTTTTGTACGTGCACGATCGGCATTTTTCTTCAATATTATATTAACTCAAACTCAAAATTATGCGTAGTTTTTTCAATTCCTGATAGTATGGTTTTGCACGTAAAATATTTGACACGAATCAGACCTTTTGCCAAATTATCTCCTTTTTTTGACTTACTAATTTTGCTGTACATTTAATTGTCTGACATTGAGATTGTTACATTATGTTTGTCATGGTCACCCAAAAATATTGAAATAAAAATTGTTTTTGATATTTATCAATATTTTCTTATTTTTAGCGATTTTTTTATCATTCATATCGATATGTATGGATCCTTAAAAAGAGTCAAAATAAGAACTAATCCAGTGTTTTTAAATAATTATTAAAAAAATATGTTCCCACTTAAAAAATAAAACTTGATACTAGTATTGTGTAAACTTAGCTTTGTGAAAAATATGTATTTCTCGTATCATTTAAATTATGGAACTTTTAAGAGATTTTTTTGTTGAAAGTTACTAGAAAGAAATTAAGGGAGGCATATTTACAGATATATCGCTGAGACAGTAGAACTTTGTTAGAAATTGCCAAAATCTCACACCGACAGCTAAATCACTTTCACTGATTTTTGCTTAACATGTGATGACTTTTGATCACGTATATGCATGGTGCATAAAGTGTTCTAGAGCTCAGTTTTGGTAATATGGGAGCGCCGCTCTAGCTTAGTTTTAACATTATGGTTTCTGCAATTGAAAAATGCGGGCCAGGTGCTTTACTTCTAAATCTCGATTTTTTTTAAATATTCTGAAAGGTTGACTTAAACTTCTAGAAATTTTTGCGAGCGATAAGGATTCGGGGACAGAGTATTGCCCTGATAGCGGTGAAGAGAGTAGTGATTTCGAAATGCCAGACATTACTCCTCCTAGTTTATTATCTGGTGATTTGGATAAGTCCCTTTCAGAAATTGAACGGTTTTCTCCGGAAATACCATTAATGGAACCTCTGGTTTCTAATAATATTGTAGCTACAAAAAAACAGACAAGCGGAAAAAGTCAACGGGCAAGAAGGAAACACCGTTGCCTATTTTGTGACCAAGATGTAGGTAACTTTTCCCGACATAGAACGTAATCATGCCGATGAGTTCGCAGTGCAAGAATTTATGGGTTTAGACAAAAACTCGAATAAACGTATTAAGCTGGTTGATAAACTGCGTCGGGAAGGTGATTTTTGCACTTCCAATATCGTGCCAGTGACAATGAAAAATCAGGATGACATGAATTACATAGCATGTAAGTTTTGCCGAGGCTACTACTCGCGTAAAAGTTTGCGCAGACATGCAAAGAAGTGTTATTTTAATCTTGACCCGACAAAACGTTTTAATGCACAAACCGAAGGGCAAACAATTATGGTTGGTCATTTTGGCCCCAATGATCCTCTAAGGGTTAGTGGCCTTTTGAGTATGATGCGAGCTGATGACGTTTCGATGGTGGCAAAGAAAGACAGAATTATATACGAAGTTGGTAGAAGATATATAAGAAGAAGATATAGAGAAAAACACGAGGTATCCAGTGAAGCCGGCCAAAATTTGGCAATCAACAAGTTTAACAAACCGACGCTAGTACCCTTCGCCGAAAACTTAATAGTAAGTATTTATACTGGCCTTCTTTTATTAATTTTTTAGGCAGTTACAGAAATTTAAGATAAAGCCTGATACAATAAAAATCAAGTTTGTCAAATATATGCTGAATTTTAGAATTTTTTTTCTAAGCACCCTGCATACAGCAAAAAAAAAAACTAGTAAACGTCATTCTGATTCTGAAAAAAAATCATATGAACATGTTATAAGTAATTTTCTTAGTTTAGCATTATTTTCTCAGACTATAACTTTTTATAAAGAATTACTTGTTTTTGCAAAGTGCATAATAAAAACAGCCCATATGTTGCACACTTGTATTATACTCAAAATACTGTGAAAAATACTATTAATATGCTTACTTTGCAGAAATTTGAAAAATATCTCAAACGTCTGATGCTTGAAGCCAGAACACGCTTATTAGTTAATTCGAGTGATATTAAAGCTTATCGTGACCTACTAGATGGAATATTTTGCAGTGTTATAATTTTTAACAAACGTAGAGTGGGAGAACTACAACGCATGACCTTATCAGCATTTCTTAAAAACTACGAGACTGCATCATCATCCGAATTTGAAAAAGCTTTAACTCAGTCTGAAATAATTTTATATAACTCGCTTAAACGCGTGGTAATAAGAGGAAAGAGAGGGCGAGGTGTTCCCGTTCTATTTGACAAGAACACTATGGAAACAATTAAATTTTCTTTAAATTTAAGAAATAATTTTGATCTCTTAAATAATGTCTACCTTTTTGGATTGCCTAAAACTCAAAACCCAATAACGGGCACAGCAGTTTTACGTAAACACGCAAAACTTGCACTGGGCGATACTAATGAAGCATCATTGCTAACATCAACCAAATTAAGAAAACATCAATATTATGCAAAATTTGAAAATGGAGAAGAATGATCTTGAGCAACTAGCAACTTTCATGGGACACACTGCCAAGACACACGCCGAATTTTATCGCCTGTCGGACGATGTATATCAAACAGCTAAAGTAAGTAGACTCTTGCTTATTGCTAAAAGTGGTTCAATCGAGAAGTACAAAGGCATGTGTTTAAATGATATTGAGATTGGTGAAGACATTATTGCGCACGAAGAAAGTGATGACGAAAAGAATGACACTTTTATCCCTGACGATGATACATTGGCGCTAGACCAATCAGTTGAGAACATTATTGAAAATAATGAAAACAATGATCTAAATCTCGACAAAACAACAGTCAAGAAAGGTAAAAAGCGCACCTTAGTAGGATGGACGACACAACAAATAGAATTGACAATAAACCATTTCAAAACACATATTAAAAAACATATTCCACCAAAAAAAACACGAAGTTATGGAATTAATCGAAAAACACCGCAACATATTTCATAACAAAACATGACCGGTACTAAAAATATTTGTTTGCAATAACTACAAACAAAAAAGTAAAGTAGTTTTAAAGAAATGAGATTCAATTTATGTTTTATGTTACATTTTTTTACCAGATTACTTAACCAAAATCAAGATATGTGTCTATATATGAATATGTATTTTTGAATAAATTACTTTAATTTATAATAATTTATTGCTGATATATTTCCCTATTGGTAGCATTTCGCAGAAATTTGACGTGAAAGTCATTTGCAGTGAAACACAATTGATAAATAGTGAAAATCAATAGAAAAACTCTGTAGATCTTTAATTTGCGCTAAATCTATTATACAGTGAGGCCTGCAGATATTGATTCGTTTTTAAGGCGCCGAATTAAAGTGATCCTGATATTTGGCAACACTGTCGTGGAAGCCGCTTCGGCCGAACATAACTATATACGGATGTTACTTGGTTTATAAATGTATAGAATATATCGTACGGATGCCACGTTCAACGCTAACAATACCGGATGTCAACGATGTACTTTTTTGTAATTGTAATATACGCGTGATATACACCATGTATATCAATGGATGCCAAACTGTACTAATACGGAACGGATGCCAGTTTGACCTGCAGCTCAATATATATATATATATATATATATATATATATATATATATATATATATATATATATATATATATATATATATATATATATATATATATATATATATATATAGTTATCATTACCCCTTCTACCAATTAGTGTAGGTGTTTTTCTTTACATTTCTCATTTACTGCTTTCCATTAGTCTTCTATAAATTTGTTCCATTTCTTTCGGTCGTTTGTCATGTTCTTTGCCTGTATCGTTGTTAGTCCTCGTTTTGTTAATATCTCTTTAATCGTGTCGTCCCAGGTTTTCATTGGTCTACCTCGTCCGGTCTTCTTGCATTTTGATTCCCACATAAGTTTTGGTTGTCTATCTTCTTTCATTCTGTGCATGTGACCCCACCATCCTAACTGTCTCTTTTCAATAAATTCCAGGGTCGATTCTATTTTTAGTTCATTTCTTATTACTGAGCTTCTGATCTTGTCGAATTTTGTTACCCCTTTCGTTCTTCTCAGGTATTTCATTTCCACAGCTTGTATTCTTTCCTTCTCCCTCTTTTTCAGATTCCACCTCTCACATCCAAATGTTAATACTGGTCTTAGTAGTGTCTTGTATAACTTAGTTTTTGTTTTGGTCGATATTTCTTTTCTGAGTAGAATGGTTTGATCAGTCCATGGCAAGTACGTGTAGCCTTCTTAGTCCTCGTGTCAATCTCATTCACTTGTTCCCCGTTACTGTTGAATACTACCCCCAAGTATTTAATTTCCTCCACTTGTTCAATTTTGGTGTTTTTTAATTTGATGTTCATCGCTTCCATACCTCCCACTACCATTACTTTAGTTTTATCCGTATTTATTTCCATTTGGTACTTTCTAAGTATCTCTTCCCATATCGTTCTTTTGTAATTTTGTTTCTTCATTCGCCAGTAATACAACGTCGTCTGCGAAAGCTCCTTCTTTCACACTGATGTTCCTCATTCTTCCGTATCCTATTTCCATTTCTCTTGTTCCCGTTTGGCATTTTCTTATTATCTCGTCCATGTAGATGATAAATAGAATCGGACTTAGGCTTCCTCCTTGTCTCATCCCGTCTTTGGTCTTGAAGCACTTTGATTCGTTGTTGTTGTACACTATTATATTGTTGTTGTTTTCGTATATCATTTTGATAATGTTTATGATTTTCGCGCTCAAACCTCTTTCTTCCAATATTTTCCAAAGTTTCTTTCTGTTGACCTTATCAAATGCTTTTTTTATGTCTATGAAGCCCATGTATACTTTGTAAAACCACTTTGTGCCTCGTGTAATGCCGTTTCTACTGTTGTCTTTATTTTGTTTTCTATAATCTTCTCTAATATTTTCATTCCAGCACTTATTAGATTGATGACTCTATAGTTACCACATTCTTTTCTGTCGCCTTTTTTGTATATTGGTACCACAAGTGCGGTCCCCCAGTCGTCCGGTATCCGCTCGTCTTCCCATACTCCATTATATACTTTTGATAGTAGTTTCTTCGCTTCTTCGCCGATGGTTTCCATCATTTCTGCTGTTATTTGTTCCTTTCCTGCCACTTTTCCGTTTTTCAGGCTCTTAATTACTATGTCTAATTCTTTTTCTGTTTTCTCTACGTTCTCGGTTTAGTTTTCTCGGTTTTGTGTAATTTGTTCTATCTTTCTATCATTGTTTTCCTCAGCATATAATAATTCCATGAAATATTCCCTCCATCTGTTCATAATTTGTTCATCTTCCCTTAATATATTTCCTTGTTTGCTCTTGATTTCACAGTCTGTTTGTTTTTTTTTTCCTTTCTGGAGCTCTTGATAACATTATAGAACAACTTCTGGTTTTCTCAGCTATTTCTTTCCATTCTTTCTCCAAATTGTTCCCATAACATTTGTTTCGCTTTTAGTATTACTACTTTGACTTTCTTTTGGCTTTCCTTATACTGGTCATATTTTGTGTCTGATTTATCATTTAGTTATTGCTTCCATTCCAGCTTTTTATTTTTTATTTCCTCTTTAATTTCTTCTGTCCACTATCTCGTTTGTTTCTTCTTGTTTGTTTTCCTCATTGTTCCACATGTTATTTTAATTCAGTGTAATTTTTGCAAAAGTCATCTAGGTTGACATATGAACTTTTGATTATTACAGTTGGCTACATTTCCAGTATAAGCTACATTTTCAAGTTAGCATAAAACTAAGAACGCTGAAATGAGGCATACTAAATAAACAGTATTCAATAAAAAAAAAAACGTTCTTCTCCAAGTAAAGATTTGCATAAGAAACAGCTAAAAACCAATTAAAATGTTTGTTTACTGTCAAGCTTAACAGAAAAAGATTTTGCACAGAAAAAGCTAAACAGTAAAAATATTAAATTATTTGAATGGAAGGTTAGATAAAATCTCGGTAGTCAACAGGGTTAAGTTGTTTTAATTCTTTCAGATGTTTGTACTTGCTTTTTTCAATAGAGCAAGGCCCATTATATAATTTTGAGCGCTCAGTCATCTTTGAACGTTTAGGTCGTTTAGGAAGTGGTGTTTATTCATGGGCCATGTCAAGTTTGAAATTCATTACACCTTCTGGGGTATATTGATAAGCAACAACATCAGTTATACACGGATCTCCAGATTTCGATCCTGGTCTGATGCTGATGTAGTGATTATTATCAAATTTAAAAAAAAGTTCTCATGGCTGAGGTAGTAAGCTTTATATGGATTTTTGATTCGTGCACTTTGAATAATTCCAGCGGGGACGAAAACCTCTCTAAGATTCCTCAATCTTGCTTAAATTGTTGAGTGGACAGTGTCGACCTCCATATGAGTATAGCCAACTTTTAACTAATTTTGTTCAGACATTATTTTTCATACTAATATCCAGTAGTGCATTGGACAATTTCTCATTCCTGTTCTGATAGCCGCAACCATCACTCAAAATATTTATTTTTCGGGTTTGCTCTGGATAATTTCATCCTTTATATAAGTTGTTGCTACAGAGGCAAAAACATCACTCTCAAGTCCACCTGATCCCTCATGTCATACATAACAAGAGAAATTTTTGGTGGATTGGTTAAAATGAACTTAATTGGGCACCTTTAACTTTGCTTTGTAGTAATTTGCGGCAGTATTCAGACAAAGTGAAAGGAGAATAACTTGCAGATCAACTGTATAGCATCTGACGTTCTCGTTTTCCAGAGCTATACATTTATCAAACTCCTTTGCCGCATTGGCCTGTTTAATTTTTTGTGTTTTTCAAAAGATTCATCATCAAGTGTACCGTGTGCATCGTACACTCATGACACTGATCATTTTTCGGCGAAAAATTGCCCGAATCCAATTTCTTATAACTTTTTTGAAACGTAGCCCATGCTACTTTTCTTTTGCTGTTTTACTGATATCTGCGATGCATGTCTCTAAAGCTATACCAACCTGGCTCTAGGTATAATTTGCTAGAAGAAGAACGACAGTAATATGATTCAACTTTTGGCAGAGAGTTGAGCCAGGTCTCTAGGTCTTTTACAACAAGTGATGGCTGGATCTTGTCATTTCTATCAGATCTTCATGATTCTATTCATTATTCATGGTCCATGCTCGTAACTGTTTTTATCCAATACTAAATGTTCTCAGAAACATTTGCTTGCAAATATGTTTCTGTACCTTATTATTTATTCCTTCACTTCCTCCATTTACTGTGAAGTAAAAGCGAAAACCACTTTTTTTTCTCGAATATTTAACGGGAATATTTCTATATTTTAGTTATCTGTAACACATTTTCTGCTACAAAAGTTTTTTTGGATTTCCAACTAGTTTTGGCCCAAAAGTTTTAGTTTTGGCCCAACTAGTTTTGGCCCAAAAGTTTCTTAAGAGCAAGTTGCACTAGTCATCACTGATTTCATCGCACTGAAAACCTTGTCTTGGCCCTCCTTGCTTACAGCTAACTCTATGTTCATGACAGCATGAACCTCGGGTCTTATGTGATTTGACTCACGTTTGTTTATATTTTCCAGTAGCTTTCCAAACCCTACGTATGATTTACCCGCCAATCGCATTTTGGCATTTTTTTGTGTTTTCCACTATTCAGAATTTCTTTACCCTTTTCGTTCTCTATTAACTGCGGCATGGTCCATAGATTCGCTACTATGGGTTTAAGATAGAAGGCTGGCCTCTGACTCTTCTGATGTGCTTTGTGTTGATTTAGGGTGTTCATATAAATCTTCCGATTCACTACTTATGTCAGTTAGCAAATCTTCATGATCTTCTAGTTCTTGAGCCAACGTCAAATCACAAGCAGCTACCTGATTTTGACTAGGTATTATTTGTTCTTGCACATTGTTATCCTCTACATTCTTGCTCAGCGGTTTTTCCAACAATAGTCCTGGTTCTTTTTGTAGTGAAACTTCAAAAGTCAGACTATTATTCTCTGCAAATTCGAGAACTTATTCTGGCCCAATGTTTTAAAAACCATCTTCAATGGCGCTTTAAGATTTCTGGTTCAGCTGCACTCTCAAGTTCAACTAGCAAAATCAAGGTATCTGTGGATCCTCCAGAACTTCTTGAGACTCTACAAGTTGCATTAGACAGTGAAAAAATAATTCAAAATGACATTAACGCAGTTCAGCAAATTCAATATTTAAATTATTGATTAACAAAGTTATCAGTTACTTATTATAACTGTCATATCTTGTTAGCAAATATTTTAGTTTAACGTCAGTTAACGAAATAAAAAAAGAGAACGAAAATGATTTCGATACTAAACAGAAGATAAAAAGAATTTTGGAAGCAATATCAATGGAGATCAACATCGAAAAGGACCTGGATGAAGTAAAGAGATTAGGCAGATATAACACAGGAAGAGCAAGATCGATCCTTATCAAACTGGAGAAAGAGCAAACAAGAACAGCAATTCTAAGGAACGCCAAACATCTCAAGGGATCTAACATATGGGTGGACCAGGACTACCCGAAAAAAGTTCAAGGAGAGAGTAAAATATTGATTGAGCAAATGAAGGAGGAGAGGAAAAAGGGCACAGAGCCACAATTAGGTACAATAAAACGGATAATAGAAACGGAACAGAAGAATGATGCAGCACAAACTACATTTAAACGAACGTTAGCTGATAGATCGCCCCAAGGAAGTCCACTGGATGAGGAGCTCAAAAGGGTGATAAGAAAAAAACCAAATAGTCAAAAAAACTAAATGAAGTGAAGGGACAAAAAGATGACGACACCGGCAAGGATCAGGACAAAGATCAAAACGCGCAGATCAGAAAGGAAAGGAAGAAAAATGGAATTAAAGGAAGAAATGATGATATAGAAATCAAGTTCAGTATTGCTCCATGGAACGTTAGAGGAACAAACCACCCTGGAGCACTACAAATATTGGTTAATGAACAACAAAAGCTAATGTGAGCATAGTGGCGTTGCAAGAAACAAATCAGAAAGGAGAGAATATAACAAAAATAGATGTACACATAATCTGTAATAGTGGAGGACAATCTAGAAGATTGGGCACAGGCTTTCTAATAGCCAACACATACAAGGATGCCGTTATTACGTTTAAAGCGGTTACCGAAAGAATGTGTTACCTAAGAATAAGAGGTAAATGCTCAAACATAAGTATATTGAACATACATGCACCGACGGAGGAAAAGAGCGAAAAATAAATCTATTATGAAGCTTTAGAAGAAGAACTCGAAAAAATCCCTAAGTATGACATTGAGCTAGTAATAGGAGATTGCAATGCGAAAATAGGAAGAGAAAATATGTTTAAGCCAGTAATAGGCAAGTTCAATAAACATGAAGAAACAATTGAGAATGTACGAGGCTAAAAGAGTTTGCGGCTACGAACAAAATGGTGATAAAAAGTACGTTTTTTTCGGAAAAAAGGTATATACAAAGGCACGTGGATGGCATCAAACGGCACGTACACAAACCAAATAGATCACGTGTTAATAGAGGAGAAACATACAATGCTCATATAAGACATCAGAAGCATGAGAGGCCCAAATATAGACTCTGATCATTTTATGATCAGGAAAATACTGAAAATGAATGCGCATACTAGAAATAAAACAAACAAACAGGGAAGAAAACGGAAACAGATCGAGTGGAATGGAAAAACTATCCAAGAATATACCGAGAGGATTGAGAAACAATACGAAACTTTAGACAATACGCGGACTAAGACTCAGGAAAGATGGAAGAAAATGCAGAGTGTGATACAGGAGTCAGTCAAATTGATAGAACGTGCAGAAACGAAGAAAAAGAAGAAATGGTTCGATGCGGAATGCGAAAATTTAGTCAAACAAAAGAACAACGCGAGAGAAATATGGCTGCAGAAAAACACACAAGCTAACAAATAAATTTATAAAGATCTTAGATGCCAATAAAACAAGTGTGTAGAAGAAAGAAAGGAGAAGACAACGAAGAGAGAATAGAACAAATAGAGGAGCATTACAGACACAAAGAGATTCGAAACTTGTACCAAAAAGTAAAGAGAGAAAAAACAGGATACACGACAAAACCCATATACGTCAGAAATAAAGCCGGGGAACTGAAGGGAGAGCTGGAAGAGAAATTAAAGATATGGGAAGAGTACTTTGTAGATTTATTAAATGTAGAAACGAAACTTTCTGAAATTAACGAAGATAGAAAGACGGAAGCGCGAAATGTAGCTGAAGTGCAAGAACCCACAGAACTGGAAGTCAGAGAAATGCCAACTAACCTTAAAAACAACAAAAGTCCCGGGGACAATGAAATAACTGTAGAAATGCTAAAAAACGGGGGCCCAAAACTTACAGAACAAATTTATGAATTAATTCAGACGGTGTGGAAAAAAGAAAAAATGCCGGCAGACTGGGAAAAAGCAGTAATACACCCAATATTCAAAAAAGGAGACCCAATGGAGTGCAAAAATTACCGAGGAATTGCTTTATAGGATGTGATATACAAGATATTTGCAACAAACTGAAAAATCGACTAACAGCTCACTCAGAAAAGATAACTGGCGAATACCAAAGTGGATTTAGACCTAATAGATCTGTAACCGATCAATTTTTTACTCTTAAAGAAATACAGAGGAACTACTACGAGTATAAGATCCCTCTATTTGTACTATTCATAGATTTCAAACAAGCATATGATTCTGTAAACCGTCCAGAAATGTACAGAGCATTGAGAATATTGAACGTACCGGAAAAAATAGTGAAACTGGTTGAAATGACTCTTAGAGACACAACAAACACAATTAGAGTGGCACGCAAACAAATACTTTCAGGATCAACAATGGGCAGAGACAAGGAGATCCATTATCATGTTCGCCGTTCAATTTGGTGCTGGAAATAGTTATAACAAGAGGGGGCCTAAATAGAAATAAATTGATGTACAGTGAAGAGCATCAGTGCATAGCTTATGCAGATTACTTAACAGTTATTGCAAAATCTAGAAAAGAGTTGATCAGAACAATCAGAAAACTAGAAAAGGAAGCAAATATTTTAGGATTACATATAAATCAAGAGAAGATAAAGTACATGATGTTAGGAAATACAGGAGAAACTGAAAGTAAACTAACAGTCGAATGTAATGGGAAAGTGTACAATTTTGACTACGTGAATAAGTTCACATTCCTTGGTGTGACCATTTATGAAAAAGGAATAGAGGAAGAGGAGATACGAGCCAGGATATCAAAAGGGAATAAAGTTATTGGAATGCTCCACCATTTAATGCGATCTAAAAATATGTCGAAGGCTCTGAAGTTAAGGTTATATAAATCGGTGATGAGACCGGTTGTAATGAACTCCTGTGAAACTTGGGTCCTAACCACCAAGGAACAATCGATGCTGGAGAGATGAGAGCGGAAAGTGCTAAGGAAGATTTTCGGGGGGATACAGTATGGTGAAGTGTGGAGGCGGAGAACGAATGAAGAAATAAAACATCTGTTCGATAGCCCTGGAATAATAAACTTGATAAAGGCCCAAAGAATCAGGTGGATAGGGCACTTGGAAAGAATGGATCGAGAAAAGGTACCAAAGATGGCATTGAGAAACTCACCGATAGGGAAAAAATGAAGAAGAAGACCCAGCATAAGATGGGTCGACTCGGTGATGAAAGACCTAAAGCATTATCCAAAACTAATATAATTACATATTGCATTTCATCATTTCTCCAAACTTAACTAGTAGATGAAATTGAAGTTGAAGAACATTTTTGCTGGTTGTGTCGGGTTGTAAATGAGTCTAAAATCTAGAACCCGTCACAGGCAGAAATTGATACAATCAACACAACTTCTGGCCTGTGGCTTGGCTAGACTTAAAGACTGCTCATGTAATGAGTTCTGAGGTACTCTCCTGTACATCTTGTAAAGAGAATTTTGAGGATTGGCGTTCCGATAATTTGGAACTTGCATTACATGCTGCTCTTTGGGTATTAAAACTGAGAAGCCATGAGGTCGGAAATCGTAGGCGAGAATCATCAGGATCTGGAAGTCAACATTCGCAGAAATCACCAAGGATTGCTGATTAACTTTAGTTTTAAAGTAGTGTACTCAACAATGTTATATCTAAGAACATCATTTAGAATTTTATATGTATGGGCTATTTGTTATAAATTTTTTTAGAATTTTTAATTAGGGTTAATATTATATTCTCACGATTTTAAGGTTAAGAGATAACGACAATTCGGGACCTAACGAGATTAGTATTGTATTATAAACAGTGAGTCGAACCGAAATTTATATCGTTCCGGTTTAGGGTTACGTTCTGGGTAAATTATTTTTGCTCCGGTTTCGATTTCGGTTCGTCTGAAAATTTCGGTTCAGTTCCGGTTCAATTTAGGTTCGGTTCCGGTTTCGTCTCAAATAATAATGCTAAAATGACGTTGAAAAACAGTTTGCCATCGGTATAAATTTTCTTATGTCCTTATCCTTATATTATTTTATTTATTTATTCCTTTGCCTTTCTACCTCTCGGTGTAAGACATTCATTATTAATTTTTATAATATTCTCTCCACTCCCTCCTATCTTTTGTTAGTTCTTTTATTTCTTCCCATGTATTGCCTTTTCTTGTTGCCTCTTCTTTTATTGCGCTGTTCCACTCTTTTCTCGGTCTTCCTATTTGTTGTTTTCCTGTAGCTCTTGTCTCGTATATTTACTTAGTGTTCCTTTCTACTCTCATTCTTCTCATATGTCCATACCACCTCATTTGGTCATCTGTTATTTTTTTCCTATATTGGTTTGGTTTTTAAGTTTTTCCTATGCCTCTCGTTCCTTATCCTGTCTCTTCTTGTTTTGTTTTCTATTTTTCTTAGGAATCTCATCTCCATCGTATTTATTCTTTTTATTTGTTTTCCTGTCATCGTCCATGTTTTGCTGCTGTAAGTTAACGTTGGTCTACTTACTTTTAGACTATTTCTGTTTTTTGTGTCTCTTGATATCTCCTTCTTGCTAAAAAATATGTTTTTTAACATGTTATATAGTTTTGCTGATTTTCCTATTTTATCTTCTATTTCATCATCTAATTTACCATTGCTCTGTATGATTGTTCCTAAATATCTGTATTGCTCAACTTGTTCTGTTATCCTAGTATATTTATTTCGTGTTTCTACTACATACATCGATTCAAAATCAATGATTCACATAAATCATAATCGATAATTTTATAATCGATCATCATCATTCTTCTGAACAATTATTATTAATCATTAGCTACTAAACTTATAATTTTTACACAATAAAAAAACTCACTTCGTGGTTTATACAATATTCAAATAGTTCTGGGTACTTACTGAAAAAATGTACAGCTACGCCACTGTCGCGAATACAGAGATTATATTAAATTGGATTAGGTACAGTCACCGAGTGGCCATCAGGGGATACAAAATTCAATAAATTACGGAGGGATATCAATTTACCTGTTTTTACGTAACAGAGAAGGCACGATTATAAGAAATCGACTTAAAATTAAATAACTGCAAAATATCATGCAGTGTAAGTCTTCTAAACAAATGTAAAGGGATCTGGATTAAAAGTTATTTAATGTGAATGAAAAAAATTGTCCGTTGAAATATTTCGGAGTGTGCATTACTAGAATGAAATGTTTTATATTTAAATGCATCGAAAATTGTATGTTATGAATTTGACTTATGATGGTATATTGATATATTCTTAGTACAGGCACTTAAGAAACAATTTAATTTATAAACTCAAAATGCCTTTATTCATGTAATCTCCTCTTAATCTAATAAACTTGTTATAAAAAAATAGTTTGTCTTGATCTGCAAACCAGCTCAAGAACTTCCATAACCTCTCAGTTAAAGTAAAATTTACGGCTTGTCGGAACCTTTTTCAATTGAGGGAATAGGTAGTAGTCCGAGAGAGGCCAGGTCTGATGAGTAAAGAGGCTGTTCAAGCAATTCAAACCCTAGAGCACGAATATTATCTATAGTATAGTAAAATAGTAGAGCCGTTTATTTTGAAAATGGCTTAAGTCTATTTTCATCTTTTATCAAGTTGGCACTTGTGACATTTATAATTTATGCTGAACTGTCAAAAAAATAAATCGGTATTGAAATATACTTAGTACATTTGAAAATTTTATATCACGTACATTTTCAAAATAATATAAATACTGAAAATCCTGATTTTTAAAGTGACCTAAGTCCACTTTTTATTGACGATGTCAAAAAGTGCGGCCCAAAATGTTGAAAGCAGTGATGAAGGTAATTTAAATTACGTTTTGATATTAAATTGTAATTTAAAAAATAATATTTAATTTAAAGAAATTATTAAACCCATGGGAAAGGATAAAATAACAAGATTTCTTGATTCTGAAAGTGAAGAGGAATTAAACTCATACAACAGATTTAAAAAAAGAAGGAAAATTTTAGAAGTTCATTCTTCAACAGAGGAAGAGGAAGTAATTGAGAATGAGAATTTACAAAACAGCACCTTCAAAGAAGGATTCAGAGAATACAGAAGTGGTACTTATATTCAGAAAATTCGTAAAATTAAACGGAATTCAGGGAAAAGATACGATACACAATCGGGAAAAATTATTCCTGCCAAAGTTTTTCAAAATGAAGATTGCCAATGCCGAAAAGACTGCTTGAAAAATTTAAATGAAACAGAAAGAAAACGTATTTTCGAAATGTTTTGGAACTTAGGAGACTTTTATAAGCAAAATATATTGCTATACGAAGCGACCGGACGCAGTGTTGTAAAAAGAAGACGTCAGAGAAACGGAAAAGGTTCATGTAGAAATGAGAGTTTTACGTATTGGTTAAATTCTAAAACAGGCAAAGTTGCTGTTTGTAAAAAAATATTAGAACAGAAAAAACTTATGGAAGAACATGATATCATTTGAAGTTAGCAGAATCGGCTAGAAATGCGTTAAAACAAGATCAAGAGCGAGTATCAAGTAATCCATCTGATTATTTTGGCTTTTCATTCGATTTGCAGAGAGCGTTACCATTCCCAAAGTTAACTACTTCAGTAGCTTATTATAAATGTAACATGTATATTTTAAATTTAGACATACACAATTTCCACAACGATAATGTATACATGTACGTTTGGGATGAAACAAAAGCTACTAGAGGTTCCCAAGAAGTGGCTTCATGCCTCTTGAGACACCTAAAAACCCTGAAAGGTGAAAAACACATCATTGCAATATAGTGACATGTGTGAAGGACAAAACAGAAACATCAAAATATCTTCAATGTGGATAAAAATTCTATCGATGGGAAATGATGTGGAAATCATAGACCACAAATTTTTAATATCAGGGCATTCATTTTTACCTAATGACAGAGATTTTGGCGCTATAGAAATGTCGTTAAAATAAATCAGCTATTGTATATGCCACAAGATTATTATAATATAATTAAAAAAACGTAGAAAAGGTAATACTTTCATACAAAATGAAATGAAACAAGAGGATTTTATATCAACAAGACTCTTGGAAGAAGCAGTTTACAAAAGATCCAAAAATACCAACGGAGAACAAATAAACTGGCTTCAAATATTCTGGATGCGATTTTTAAGAAATGAACCATATAAAATTTTATACAAAACAACCATGGATGAGAACGCAGAATTTAAAATTCTTGATTTATTGCCACCTCGGGGTAGACCTAAGAAATTTGGGAATATTGTATTGCCATCGTTATATAAAAGTATAAGAAGCATCACATCACTAAAATACCGACACATAATGGACTTATTGCGGTATATACCTCCGGAACACCATAACTACTTCAAATCACTCCCGCATACTGAGAATGTTAACGAATAACTTGTTACTAAATTTATTTCTATTATCTAAAAATATAATTTAAATGTTTTTTTTCTTCTATTTTTTAAGCTATATGTAACGGACTACATATAGCTCTTTCACTTTTGTAATTTTTTATTTTGAAAGTGACCTAAGTCCTTTTAAGATAAGCAAGGTCATATTATACACCTAATAATAGCGACTTTTTAATAGGATGTATAAAATTAAATCCCTTAAATGCGATTTAACATTGCAAGTCAACCATATATCTTACGTATATTTTTAATTTTGTAAAAACGCAAAACCTTAAGTATTTCAAATTAAAGATAAATGGACTTAAGTCACTTTCAAAATTAACGGCTCAGTAGTCTTTTCATGTTCTTGGAAGCCACAAATATTGCTGGTACTAATAATAATTTAGTGTTTGAGTAGTCAAATATCAAATGCAACAATAGAAATTTGAATTGACCGAAGATAGCCTGTATTGCCATAATTAATTTATTTTTATTTTATAATTTATAATATTTAATAATTAAATAATTCTTCATTGTTGTCTTTTCATGTGTTCGGAAGCCACAAATATTGTCGAAACTAATAATAATTTAGTATTTGAGCAATCAAATATCACTGATACTAATAATAATTTAGTATTTGAGTAGTCAAATATCAAATGCCACAATTGAAATTTGAATTGCCCGAAGATAGATTGTATTGCCATCTTCATGAGTAATGAGTGAAATGTCTCGAGCGTCTTAAAATAATTTTTCATTGTTGTCTTTTCATGTGTTTGGAAGCCAAAAATATTGCCGAAACTAATAATAATTTCGTATTTGCGCAGTCAATATCAAATTCCAATATAGAAATTATAATAGCGTCACGATAACTTTTATTGCCATATTCATGTCTAATAAGAGTAAACAAAGTTGCCTATGTCAAAAATAGAACTATTTTTACTGGAGCGGAACAAAAATATTTTACGTGGTGACGTTTTTACCCGCGTTTAGATACACCTTGTATTATATAGGGTCTCTAATTTTACCTTATGCATAGCACCATCTGCCGAGCAGCCGAGGTACAGTCATGCTCACATAAATCTAGTACAAGAAATTAGGTTATAATAGCAATTTTATATAGCAATGTCAAATATTTTGTACTAGATTTATGTGAGCATGACTGTACATCAACAAAGTTAGAACCTTTTTCTGGGGCGCTCTGTATTTTATGCTTTGAATAATTTTTTATTATTAATACAAAAATCATATATTTTAAAGCGTCACAGATCATAGACGATCTGTAAATAATTCACGTGCCACTGGCACGTGTACTATAGGTTCGCCATTTCTATTTTAGGAGTTCTTGTGTAATTAATATTTTTCCTAAGCGAAAAAAAATCGTGCGATCAATAATTGGTTGGAGCATTAAATTGCAGCGAAGCACCCGCTTAAATCTCGTAACTATTAAATACGTGAATTATTAATGGAATTAATAATACCGGAAGCAGATAATTTGGAAATGGAGGAGTTAATGAAAGAACTCCAGAGAATTGGAAGCGACATAAGGAACCGCTTCAAAGATAGTAACGCACAAATGGTAAAAATGAGAGCAGAACTAGAAGAGAGTAGAAATGAAATAAAGATAATAAAAGGAGAACTCCAAAAGAAAAAAGGCCATGGCAATGGTAATGGAAGAAATGGCAAAAAACACAGAAGAACTCAAAGAGGAGATTAGGGAGCTGAAAAATGAAATGAGAAACAAGGAAGAGAAATGGGAACAAGAAAAACAACAGATGATTCGAAAAATAGAAAACCTGGAAAACAGAGTAGAAAAAGAAGAAATACAAAAAGAAGAAACAACATTATAATAACAGGCATTACGGTAGAAGCAAATCAAGAGTAAAAAGAAGTAGATGCATTCCTAGAAGAGAAACTGAAGATACAAGTCAAGATAGAAAAAGCACACATGATTCATAAAGGAAAACCAATAATACGGGTAGAAGCCGGATCATGGGAAACAAAACAACAAATAATGAAGGCTAAAGGGAACCTGAAAAGCACTAAGATATATATATATATATATATATATATATATATATATATATATATATATATATATATATATATAGACAACGACTTAACATAAAAAGAAAGATTTGTGCAAAAAGAAATTATTGATATAGCAAGAGAAGATAAACCGAAAGGGAACAGAATCAAGATAGGATACTGAAAAATAACAATCAACGGAAAGGAGTACAGATGGAATAAAGAAGCAAAGGGAATGGAATCAACAGCGGTCTCAAAAAACTGAAAAACCAACTAAAGAAAAAGAAAAGGATCACTAAGGAAACGACACGGCGAGGAAACTGTAATAGAAAAAAGAAAAACATAATAAAAATAGGAATATGGAATACAAGAAGTATAAAAAGAAACGAGGAAGAAATAGTAGAAGAAATGAAAATACAGAAACTAGACCATCTAGAAATAATCAAGACAAACATGAAAGGAAGGGGAATGAAAGAACTCAAAGACGGATACAGGCTATACTGGGCAGGAGTAGAATATAACAAGAGAGGAGCAGAGGGAGTAGGACTAATAGCAAAACCAGATAAAATTAACAATATAATAAATGAGACAAACGGAGACGGAAGAACACTAAGAGTAGAAGTCAAAACAGAACAAAATAATACATGAAACATAATTGTGGTATATGAAAACGACAAAAAGGAAGAAAAGGACCAAATTTATGAGAACTTACAAAAAGAAATAGACGACGGCAAAGGGAGCACAATAGTGATGCGTGATATGGATGAAAGAGTGGGAAAAGAAAACAAAGGAAAAGAAAAGTATATGGGAACATATGGAGAGGAGAACAGAAACGAAAATGGGAAAAGAATAATAGAATTATGCATAGCAAATGCCCTCATTATAACAAACACAAAATTTAAGCACAAAGACATACACAAATTCACAAGAGAGGTTAGATCAAGAAAAGAGAAATCAATAATTGATTACTTTCTGGTAAACGCCGAAGAATGGAAAAAAGTTAAAGATGTTAAGGTAATAAGACAAGCGGAAATCGGGAGCGACCATTACCAGGTCAAAATGGAAATCAACATAGGAGTAAAAGACCCAAAGAGCAAGATAACAGAGAGGAAGATAACAAAAAAAAAAATCAACAGCTACAAACTAAAACAGGAAGAAACAAGAAGCAAATACCAAACAAAGATAGAGAATAGCTACAGACAAACAAACAAAGTAGAAGGAGTAGAGAAGAAATGGCAGAAGTTCAAGAAAATCATAAGCGACGCAGCCATAGAAAGCTGCGGAACAAGAACAATTTCAAATAAACAGACGAAGAAAAATAAATTGTGGTCGGAAGAGATAAAACAAACAGTAAAAGCAAAAAAAAAAGATAAATGGGAAACCTACATAAGAATAGGCAAAGAGGAAGATTATAGGAGATATAAAACAGCAAGCAAAGAAACGAAACGCAAAATCAAGATAGCAAAGCAACAAACATGGGAAGAGTTCGGAAAGAAAATAATGGAAACGTTCACAGAAAACCAGAAGATGTTCTACAGCACAATAAAACAAACGAGTGTTACATAAAATTCAATGGTTAAATGATTCGACACATAAATATATTTTATTAATTCTTTAGTAGAGATATAATATATATTTAATTTGTTACATCACCGCCACAAGGGCGGTATGGGGGTATGGGGTATGGGGTATGGGGTATGGGGGTATTGCATATGGGGTGCAAGTCGAAGGGACGTGCGTTGCTCGCGTCATAAGCCCTCTGGCTGTGGTGGTGGTGAAATGTGTACCTTGTGAGCTGTTAATTGGTGAGTTGCTACTCTTTGTTGTTATGGTATTACCGGGTATGGATAGGTAATGTCTGGAACACTTTGGCATGTGGGGGAGGTAACTCCCAGGTACATATGTATGTTACATTGTGGACTGAGTAGGGATTGTTCGACTGGGCGCCTTTGTCTTAGACAGGAAGCACCCTGAACTATATTCCGTTTATCGATAAGCTTACGTTGATCAACAATTACTGTATCCTGATATACAAGATAATACCATATTGAGAGGCTCACAGAGTGTTGTTATTCAATGCTCAGATACGTTTTCTCTTGTTACAGTAGTAACGAGAGCTGAACCAGGGGATGCTGACAGCGGCCATTTTCATTTGAGAATATATATTATATTTTATAATGATTTAAATAAATTAAGTATTTGGTATTAATTTAAATCATTAGCCCCACTCAACCATCCTTGTGACAAACTTCAGAAGTGGGATCTGAATAAATAACTGTTTAAACAATTATAATATTGACAAATTAAATAATATCTCACGAAAATGCCTGGTTCAGTTCTGGGGTTGAAGGGTAGGTCACTTATAGGCCACGTTAGTGGATAGTTGGTTGCCTGCGTGTTCTAGGGGTGCGTATTTTCCACCCTTGCGCATAAATGGATTAGTCCGAATTAGTAATTGACTGGTGTCGTTTGGTTTAGCATTAGTTAAAGTTGATTATCCCGAGTTTTTATCATTATGCCCCGTGGACGTGGACGTGCTCGTTTTTCCACTGAAAGAGTTGTTACTTCGACTCCCGAAGATGTTGAAGAAGACATTCCAGTTACTCCGACCATGAGTTCACAGCAATTCAACCAATTCTTACAAAGTTTTACGGACGCAATGGCGTCGACTCAACAGCGCACGGGAGTTTTAGAAACTTCGTTTCTAAATGTGCCGATTTTCAATCCGTCAAATGAAGACATGAATGTGGTAAGCTGGCTGAATAAAATTGAAGAATTGGCTGAATTAAATAGCTGGAACGAAGCTACAATGATTCATGCAGCAACAACCCGTATTTCCGGTTATGCTGTTTCATGGTACAGAAGTTTGAAAGGGTTGCGTCGTACCTGGGACGAATGGAAGGAGCTATTTAAAACAGGTTTTCCGGAGCGTACCAATTACGCTACGCTGTTAAAAAAAAAATTAAATCGCAAAACCTTTGAATGAATTATTAAAAAAGGAAAATGAGTTTAAATGGGAACAAAGTCAACAATCATCTTTTTCACAATTAAATACTAAATTAATTTCCAGGCCTGTATTATCAATTTTTGACCCCAATGCAGATATTGAATTGCATACAGATGCCAGTAACTTGGCATAGCTGGAATATTATTACAAAAAGATGAAAGTATGTCTTTGAAAGCCATAAGTTATTATAGTCGACAGACGAACGCATGTGAGCAAAAATATCATTCCTACGAATTAGAAGTATTGGCTGTTATAGAAAGCCTGAAAAGATATCGTGTGTATCTTTTAGGTAGAGATTTTAAAGTGGTAACTGACTGTAGCGCAGTTAAAACTTGTGCTACGAAAAAAGAATTAATTCCTAGAATTGCACGTTGGTGGTTACAACTACAAGAATATTCTTTCGAAATAGAACATAAATCTGGAATAAGAATGAATCATGTCGATGCTCTAAGTCGAAACCCAGATAAAGCACAAGAACCAGAAATATTGAATTCGTTTATATTCCGTATTGACATTGACGATTGGCTATTAGCGGGTCAATTAACCGATATAAAAATTAAAGATATTCATCGAGTATTAGGATCGCCACCTACTGATAAATATGAAAAGAATATACACAATCATTATAAGTTAAGAAATAATCGTGTTTATAAAATTATCGACGGAAAGGAATTGTGGGTCATACCTCGTAGTATGAGACGAGAAATCGTGCGAATTGCCGATGATGCAGGTGGACATTTTGCGTTGGAGAAAACAATTAAAAGACTACAAGAAAACTACTGGTTTCCAGAAATGCACAAATACGTTTTAAATTATATTTCATCGTGTATTCGATGTTTGTATAATAAGAGGCCGAAAGGGAAACGTGAAGGGTTTTTACATCCCATAGAAAAAGTATGTGTGCCTTTCCATACTTTACATATAGACCATTTAGGTCCATTTTCAAGAAGTTCTGGTGGAAAGAAATATATTTTTCTCGTGATTGACGCATTCACGAAATTTTTAAGTATTTGCGCAACGAAAGATACTTCGACAGCTTCGACAGTAAAATTTTTAAGACGTTTAATTGAAACATATGGAGTACCCACTAGAATTATTAGTGATAGAGGAACTGCGTTTACTTCAAAATTATTTAAAACCTTTTGTGAAGATCACAATATAAAACATATTTTGAATGCTGTTGCTACGCCGAGAGCAAATGGGCAAGTAGAACGATATAATGCTACTTTACTAGATTCATTACGAACATCAATAGAAAATGAAGCAGATTGGGAGAAAAATCTTGCAAAAATGCAATTTTCGATCAATAATTCTGTGAATTCTACAACTAAATGTACTGCTAGCAAACTACTTATGGGTTATCGACCAAGAAATATGGGAGATGCTTTCATAACCAACGAAATTCAACCTGAAAGACCAACAGTTAACAACATCCAAGAGATTCGAGAGCAAGTTTTTGCTCAGATAAAAAGAAAACAAATTCAACAACAAACAAATTTTAATAAAAAAGGAAAATTGGTAAAGAATATGTACCTGGTAATCAAGTATTGGCAGAAAAACAAACTTTTGCGGAAGGAAGTAAAAAGTTACAACCTTTTTACAAAGGACCTTTCGAAATAGTAAAAAATTTAAGTAATGATCGGTACGTAATTCAAGATTTAATTGGATCAACAAGATCACAACGAAAATTAATTAGTGTAGAAGCAGTGGATAGAATTAGACCATGGATTGGGATCGAAGGAGTAAGTTCGTCGGACGATGACCAGTAAAATCATTAGATTTAAAAAAAAAATTGGTGAGTTATAACTCGAGGCCGAGTATATTGTCAGGATTGGCCGAACTGTTACATAAAATTCAAGGGTTAAATGATTCGACACATAAATATATTTTTTTAATTCTTTAGTAGAGATATAATATATATTTAATTTGTTACATCACCGCCACAAGGGTTGCATATGGGGTGCAAGTCGAAGGGACGCGCGTTGCTCGCGTCATAAGCCCTCTGGCTGTGGTGGTGGTGAAATGTGTACCTTGTGAGCTGTTAATTGGTGAGTTGCTACTCTTTGTTGTTATGGTATGGATAGGTATTGTCTGGAACACTTTGGTATGTGGGGGAGGTAACTCCCAGGTACATATGTGTGTAACATTGTGGACTGAGTAGGGATTGTTCGACTGGGCCCCTTTGTCTTAGACAGGAAGCACCCTGAACTATATTCCGTTTATCGATAAGCTTACGTTGATCAACAATTACTGTATCCTGATATACAAGATAATTCCATATTGAGATGCTCACAGAGTGTTGTTATTCAATGCTCAGATACGTTTTCTCTTGTTACAGTACTAACGAGAGCTGAACCAGGGGATGCTGACAGCGGCCATTTTCATTTGAGAATATATATTATATTTTATAATGATTTAAATAAATTAAGTTTTTGGTATTAATTTAAATCATTAGCCCCACTCAACGATCCTTGTGACACGAGGAACAAAAAAACCCCGAAACAAATTTACATAAAAGATAAAAATGGAATTACAATAACAGAACAAAAGAAGATTATGGAAAGGTGGAAAGAATACTTTAGTGAAATGACAGAAACAAAGCACAAAGGGAAAGAAGAAAAAAACAGACCACAGAACCATGGGGAAATCAGAAGGATATCAATGGAGGAAATGGAGATAGCAATCAAATAAGCAAAACTAGGAAATGCTCCAGGCACAGACGATATCACAGTGAAAAATGATAAAATACATGGGGGATAAAGGGAAAGAGGAATTCCTGGCTATTCTTAATGAAATAATAAAGGAAAAAATAATACCGGACGAATGCAACAAGGGAATCATACTACCCATCCACAAAAAGGGAGAAACAAAAATATGCGACAACTATAGATGAATTACACTCACAAGCATACCAGGGAAAATATTTACAAGGATATTAGAGACAAGACTGAAAGAAAAACTGGATCCACTATTGGGAGAAGAACAGCACGGGTTCAGGAGAAATAGAAGTACACAGGACGTGATACACATAATGAGACAACTAACAGACAAGACGATGAGAAAAGGAAAATAACTACACATATGCTTCATAGATCTGAAAAAAGCTATTGACAGAGTAATAAGAGAGGACATATGAAATATGTTAGATAAAAGAGAGGTAGAAAGAGACATGATAAACATAATAAAAGAGCTGAACAATAACAACAGAAACAAGGTGAGAATAGGAACAAACGTATCAGAAGAGTTTAAGACTGAAATTGGACTATAACAAGGTTGCATTTTAAGCCCTTTACTCTTCGCATCACTCATAGATGAAGCAATAAGGACAAGCAAAGAAAGAGCAGCAAACACGATTATAGGATATAGGAAACTGGAAATGATAATAATACAAATACTTATGTATGCAGACGACATGATAATAATAGCAGACTCGAAGAAAAACTCCAACGTAACCTAAATATATACGAAGAAGAACTGAAAAAGTTAAATATGGAAATAAACATCAGCAAAACTAAAACAATGGTAATAGCGTCAAAAGAAAACAAACACAAAATAGAGCTGGAAGGGAAACAACTAGAACAGGTGAATCAATATAACTACCTAGGAACAATAATAGAAGAACAGGGAAAGATTGACCAAGAAGTAGAAGAAAGAATAGGAAAAGCAGGAAGGATCTACAACACAATAAAAAACACGTTTCTGGAAAAAAGAAATTACTAAAGAAATAAAAACTGAGGTATACAAAAAAATAGTAAGGCCCTCTCTAATATATGGAAGTGAATCGTGGACAATTACGGAAAGAAACAAAAGCAAGATCAACGCAATAGAAATGAGATTCCTAAGGAAGATAGCGGGAATTACAAAAAAAGATATAGTGAGGAACACGGAAGTAAAGAAACGGCTCAACATAAAGCTCATAACAACAATAACAGAGGAAACATAGCTAGGTTGGCTAGGACATATACACAGGCTAGAAGAGAACAGAATAACAAAAAGAATGCATGAAGTAAAAATACAAGGCAAAAATAAAGTAGGAAGACCGAGGAAGGGATGGAACGAACAAACGCACCAAGCAGTGGAAAGAAGAGGTATAGAATGGAATGTAATAAGAAAATTGGCACAAGACAGGGACCACTGGAAAATAAGAGTGAAGGAATTATTTAGCGAAGACATGTGATTGTAAAATATATTATAAATGTAATTGAGCAGTCCGACACCTGAAAGGGTAAAATGACGAAGGATAAATAAATCAAAATATATTAGAATGAATATCGAAGAGTGATAAATAAGGAATTCGAAGAGAAGATAGGTGAAGAGACAGTGATAAGATATATAACAGCCCAAAGAATAAGATGGGTAGGGCATGTATGGAAAGCAGGAGAAACATCAGCAATCAGAGCTATCATGGAATGGGAACCAAGCTGTAAACGGAGAAGAGGAAGACCAGGACTACGTTGGTACGATGAAGTTGAAAAATACCTCAAACAAATAGGAATAGACAGATGGAAGGAAAAAGTAGAAGACTGGAATGGCGAGGAATAGTTAAAAGAGCGTTAGTCATAGAAGAAGAGTAAAATGAGGACTAATTCACTGAGGGAATTGGATTGTGAAGACTCCTTAGGAGTGGCTAAATCCCAAAAGGGAGTGTAAAGCCTTAATGATAATAATTATTAATGCATGTCACCATTGGATACATTTTGGGCCGATGCAATTATACGGGGTGCCCACATTTTCACGCGCAACAATCGACGTCATAGTTTTAAAGTTTAATGCAAAAGTCAAACACCCAATCCCGCCGTGTATTAATATGGATACGGCATTCACGCTTTATTATTTTATTTTCCGGGGCTCTCGCTGGGGCCCGTGCGCGCGTTCGTTCCCCTCAAAACTGTCCATTGAAATCCCGACCTCGCTGACGTCATTGTTCCCGCTGACGTCACGAATCTCGGGGCCGCCTGGTGGGGGGATAACGTCAATAGCGGTGTTCCCCTACATCGCACTGCCGTCGACCCCGACCACCGCCCCCTCTGACGCACGTCCGCCGTCGCAGCCAGCTTCGATCCGCCCCGCACAGAGGGCGCGCCCAGCACCGATTCACCCGCAACTCAGGGCGGGAAAAGAAAGTTTCCCCGGAGCCGCAGAATTGGCGCCTGGACGGGGATATCTTCAGGTGGTTTCTTTGTACGATCTTAAAATACATATTCTGTATTGCTATTAATAGAATTGTTACTAAAATATTATTATTACTGCGATAGATAATATAATTGTTAATATTATAGCATCTTAGTATAAACATTGGATGGACGAGTGAACCTAATAACCACTATCGGATTTTATTCGGATTTCTTATTATATCTTATATGTTTCAATTTCATTCAAATATGCAATTACAGTTACAAGGTGACCAGTCGTTATTTAAAAGTATGTCTTCAGTTATTGGCAATGGTGTTAACACAGCTTATTGTAACTAAATAAGATTCTTCCTTGATCAAAATTTAAACTTTATGAACAGCATCAGTGGGTCCGGAGAACTGTAAGAAAGTCAACAATGGATTCTGTAAATAGCCTGCCTTGACCTAAAACCTGGCCATACCAGTGCAATTTATTAACTTCGATGACGGACGTTATGCAAGACATGGCGATTACGGAATTGTTGCGCGGACGTTTTCGTGTTTTCACCGGTTTGCGAAAATTAATCATTACCATTTGTTGTGCGGCCGTGGGGGGATGGGGGGCGGCCTGCGAGGGGGAGCAGTCCCGGAACGTTCGTCTGTTTATTTTGAATACGCGCACGGGGCCCCGTGGAGGGGACGATCTGGGTCAAAGCTCTCGCTACCCCTCGCGAGCTTCAGCTGAATGGGTCATTCAATACGCCAGATACATGGAGACGTTTATTTTCAGCGGCAGCATGTTTTTGGGAAATTGCAGATTTGGCGGAGGCGCCGGGATAGCTGCACATTAATTGCCCAGTAATGTAAAAAAATCGTCAATATAATTTCTAGAATAATATCCGGACTCGCATTATTCACATTTAAGCCTACTTCATGACATATTTTGCAAAACTATGGAACGCCTTTTTCTATTTATTCAACAAAATCTTCATATGTAAAATTAAAGAAGTGTCATTTAAATTACACACGCGATAATTTAAAAACCAACTTTCCAATTATCTAAAATGTAATTTATATTACTTTCAATTTAAATTGCACTGTTTTTAATAATAAATAGGCTTCTTATGTTGTAAACCGAACATGTTGTAAATAATGTTCATATTAATTATTTATTTATTTCATTGAAACACGCAGTTTTCTATACACATGTTAAAAGGTTTGTTTTATATGAAACTCAATTAAAATGCAAGATATTTTTGTGGAACTTGTAAAAAATATGCACTGCGTTTAAGTTGGCCCTCATTATTTTATACGTTCATTAAAATTGTACTTAGTTTTAATGCAAGATGAATAAATTTCGAAGATTCGATTGTTATTCACTTGAATTAAAATGAAACGCACTAGAAGAGAGCATTTCAATTATATTTAATTTTTATTACAAATAATGCATTATTTATGCAGGGTGTCTTGAAAACAAGATTAAATAACTCTACATGTTCTACAAAGGGCTCCTAATTTTGTTTGTTGCAAAATCAACTTTCATTTCAGCGATAGGCAACTTTTTTTTTCAAATGTTTACCTATATTTTCTTTTTTTTTCTGATAAAGGTTAATTTTCTGAATCCAAAGATGTGTAATAAGTTGGCTTTGATAAAATATTCGTTACAGAAAAAAAAATTAAATGTTTAAATACTTTTTCATGTGTGGCGTGAAAAACAAAGCGAACATAATGTGGAAAACAATATGTAATATTTTAGTAGAATAATTTAAAATATGCATCAGAAAATACAAACATATCTACAAAAGTTGCTCAAACTGACAGCCATCTTGTTGAATACACAACTGATATCTTCTCGTTATTGCATAAGTTGTATTTAATATACAACTAGGAGGTATTTCTCGTGTTTTCCACATTATGTTTGAATATTCCATCAAAGCGAACTTGTTATACATCTTCGAATTCAGAAAAATAATTTCAACCAGAAAAAAACAAAAACAAGATTATATAACTCCACATGTTCTACAAAGGGGTCCTAATTTTGTTTTCTTGCAAAATCAACTTTCATTTTAGTGATAGTCAACTTTTTTTTTTCAAATGGTTACATATATTTTTTTTTTTTCTGGTAGAGGTTAATTTTCTGAATCCAAAGATGTATAATAAGTTGGCTTTGATAAAATATTCGTTACAGAAAAAAAAATTAAATGTTTAAATACTTTTTCAAGTGTGGCGTGAAAAACAAAGCGAACATAATGTGGAAAACAATATGTAATATTTTAGTAGAATAATTCAAAATATGCATCAGAAAATACAAACATATCTACAAAAGTTGCTCAAACTGACAGCCATCTTGTTGAATACACAACTGATATCTTCTCGTTATTGCATACATTGTATTTAATATACAACTAGGAGGTATTTCTTTGTTTTCCACATTGTGTTTGCTTTGTTTTCACGCCTCACTTGAAAAACTATTCAAACATTTGTTTTTGTCTGTAACGAATATTCCATCAAAGCGAACTTGTTATACATCTTCGAATTCAGAAAAATTATTTCAACCAGAAGAAAACGAAAACAAGATTAAATAACTCCACATGTTCTACAAAGGGGTCCTAATTTTGTTTTCTTGCAAAATCAACATTCATTTTAGCGATAGTCAACTTTTTTTCTTCAAATGGTTACATATATTTTTTAATTTTTTTCTGGTAGAGTTTAATTTTCTGAATCCAAAGATGTATAATAAGTTGGCTTTGATAAAATATTCGTTACAGAAAAAAATTAAATGTTTAAAATCTTTTTCAAGTATGGCGTGGAAAACAAAGCAAACATAATGTGGAAAACAATATGTAATATTTTAGTAGAATAATTCAAAATATGCATCAGAAAATACAAACATATCTACAAAAGTTGCTCAAACTGACAGCCATCTTGTTGAATACACAACTGATATCTTCTCGTTATTGCATACATTGTATTTAATATACAACTAGGAGGTATTTCTTTGTTTTCCACATTGTGTTTGCTTTGTTTTCACGCCTCACTTGAAAAACTATTCAAACATTTGTTTTTGTCTGTAACGAATATTCCATCAAAGCGAACTTGTTATACATCTTCGAATTCAGAAAAATTATTTCAACCAGAAGAAAACGAAAACAAGATTAAATAACTCCACATGTTCTACAAAGGGGTCCTAATTTTGTTTTCTTGCAAAATCAACATTCATTTTAGCGATAGTCAACTTTTTTTCTTCAAATGGTTACATATATTTTTTAATTTTTTTCTGGTAGAGTTTAATTTACTGAATCCAAAGATGTATAATAAGTTGGCTTTGATAAAATATTCGTTACAGAAAAAAAATTAAATGTTTAAAATCTTTTTCAAGTATGGCGTGGAAAACAAAGCAAACATAATGTGGAAAACAATATGTAATATTTTAGTAGAATAATTTAAAATATGCATCAGAAAATACAAACATATCTACAAAAGTTGCTCAAACTGACAGCCATCTTGTTGAATACACAACTGATATCTTCTCGTTATTGCATACATTGTATTTAATATACAACTAGGAGGTATTTCTCGTGTTTTCCACATTGTGTTTGCTTTGTTTTCACGCCTCACTTGAAAAACTATTCAAACATTTGTTTTTGTCTGTAACGAATATTCCATCAAAGCGAACTTGTTATACATCTTCGAATTCAGAAAAATTATTTCAACCAGAAGAAAACGAAAACAAGATTAAATAACTCCACATGTTCTACAAAGGGGTCCTAATTTTGTTTTCTTGCAAAATCAACATTCATTTTAGCGATAGTCAACTTTTTTTCTTCAAATGGTTACATATATTTTTTAATTTTTTTCTGGTAGAGTTTAATTTACTGAATCCAAAGATGTATAATAAGTTGGCTTTGATAAAATATTCGTTACAGAAAAAAAATTAAATGTTTAAAATCTTTTTCAAGTATGGCGTGGAAAACAAAGCAAACATAATGTGGAAAACAATATGTAATATTTTAGTAGAATAATTTAAAATATGCATCAGAAAATACAAACATATCTACAAAAGTTGCTCAAACTGACAGCCATCTTGTTGAATACACAACTGATATCTTCTCGTTATTGCATACATTGTATTTAATATACAACTAGGAGGTATTTCTCGTGTTTTCCACATTGTGTTTGCTTTGTTTTCACGCCTCACTTGAAAAACTATTCAAACATTTGTTTTTGTCTGTAACGAATATTCCATCAAAGCGAACTTGTTATACATCTTCGAATTCAGAAAAATTATTTCAACCAGAAGAAAACGAAAACAAGATTAAATAACTCCACATGTTCTACAAAGGGGTCCTAATTTTGTTTTCTTGCAAAATCAACATTCATTTTAGCGATAGTCAACTTTTTTTCTTCAAATGGTTACATATATTTTTTAATTTTTTTCTGGTAGAGTTTAATTTTCTGAATCCAAAGATGTATAATAAGTTGGCTTTGATAAAATATTCGTTACAGAAAAAAATTAAATGTTTAAAATCTTTTTCAAGTATGGCGTGGAAAACAAAGCAAACATAATGTGGAAAACAATATGTAATATTTTAGTAGAATAATTCAAAATATGCATCAGAAAATACAAACATATCTACAAAAGTTGCTCAAACTGACAGCCATCTTGTTGAATACACAAGTGATATCTTCTCGTTATTGCATAAGTTGTATTTAATATACTACTAGGAGGTATTTCTCGTGTTTTCCACATTGTGTTTGCTTTGTTTTCACGCCTCACTTGAAAAAATTTTCAACCATTTTTTTTTGTCTGCAACGAATATTCCATCAAAGCCAAGTTTAGATTCAGAAAAATAATTTCTACTAGAAAAAAAAAGAGAAAATATATGCAACCATTTGAAAAATAAAAGTAGACTATCGCTGAAATGAAAGTTGATTTTGCAAAAAAAAAACAAAATTAGGGCCCCTTTGTAGAACATGTAGAGCCACTTAATGTTGTTTGGTTTTTTTGAAATCGGCTAATAAATAAAGGAGGTATGACCAGCGACGTGTTTTAGGAGACACCCTGTAGAAGATACGATTTTAATAACGATTGTTTTAAGACGTTTGAATTAATATTACGTTTCATATTTAATACTCTTGCAATAAATGGCACTTTATTTAAATGTAACTTTATTAAAATTGTATTTCGTTTTTACCACACTTGAAATGAAATTATATAAATTTTTTAAAACTGAATTTATTAGCGTTCAATTTCAACGATAGGTTTAATAAAATGACAGATGCTATAAAATTATACATTAATTAAAATTCACACGCACGCGCATTCTAATTCAATATGCATTTAAATGCAACATCAATTATATATGCAACACATTAAAATTCGATATAATAACTTTCGCACACGAACATAATTTTAATAGGAAGCTTTGGTACACCACATATAGATGGCGCACCGGTCGCTATGCGCGGTTTAGTTTTGTTTCATCTGGAATTGCACAAAAAACCTTCTGCTTCTGTTTAAAGACCTCTCATGAGTATTTAATTTCAAAAACACAATAGCAAAATATGCACGAAACATATACAAAATCATTTCTGGCATGAATAAATGACGTGGGTGCGCATGGTGGCGCCCTCTGTACGAGGACCAACGAAGCTGTCTATTACCATTATGTACATGTGTCAATTTAATTGTATTGAATTTTAATGTGTTGCATTTTAATTCGTGCTCCATTTTAATTCGTGTTCAATTTTAATAGGCTGTAATTTAAATTGAAATGTCTATGCAATGACTCTCTCGTCGCCTAAATTTATCAAAATAATACAGTAGCAAACAAATCATGTGTTATTTTATTCTATGTATGAATGAAATAGAATGTGATTTTAATTTAGTTATTGAAAAAAATTAATGTAATTTCAATTAAAGTGCCGAATATATGGAATATATATCATTTTATTTAGTGTTTCATTACAAATTACAAATCGTTATAATTCAAGTATAAACAAAAAATGAACAGCATTTTAAATCAAATGTCTTAACCTCAAGTCAAGTTAAATTTTAATCCTGCAACAATATAATTGTACCAAAATAATTCATGTAATATTGAAATTAAAGTATCATAAAATTGAGTGTTAATTTAATCCGTGAACCTTAAAAACTACCTTAAATATGAAATAAATAAACCTATGAATAAATTTTCATACAAAATACACGTACTAAATCAAAATATTCATATTCCATAGAAATAGAATATCATTATAATTGAACTGTTACAAAATTTGAATGCGCGTGTGTTGTAATTGAATGTTCAATTTGAATTAATGTGTAATTTTAAAGCATCTCTTATTTTATAAAACCTATCGTTGAAATTAAACGCTAATAATTTCAGTTTTAAAAAGAAAATATAATTTCATTTCAGGTGCGGTAAAAACTAAGTACAGTTTTAATAAAGTTTTATTTAAACAAAGTGCTATTTATTGCAAGAGTATTAAAAATGAAACACAATATTAAGTCAGACGTCATAAAAATAATTGTTATTAAAATCGTGTCTGCTACAAAGAATGCGTTATTTGTAATAAAAATTGGAAATTGGTGTGGAAAATAGTGTTTCATTTTAATTTAATTAAATAACAATCGAATGTACGAATTTTTTTCATCTTCTATTAAAACTATGTACAATTTTAACGAAAGTAGTAAATAATGGGAGCTAGCATAAATGCAGTGCAGATTTTTTACAAGTTAGAAAAAAAAATCCTGCATTTTAATTGGGTTTCATATAAAACAAACCTTTTAACATCTGTATAGAAAACTGCGGGTACCAATAAAACAAATAAAAAATTAATATGAACATTCTATAGAACATGTCCGGTTTACAACATAAGAAGCCTATTTATAATTAAAAACAATGCAATTTAAATTGAAAGTTAAAATTACATTTTAGATATTTGGAAAGTTGGTTTTTAAATTATCGCGTGTGTTATTTAAATGACACATGATTAAATGGCGAATGCCGGGTACAGGCGACTTGGATACTCCAGTGATAAGCGACGAAAATCAAACGAGGAGCGTCGATATAAACATTTATAAACAAAGAGAATAGGCGATCGCCTCCGAGGTTATATAAAGCCGAGAGGCACATGTTTAGAGGACTTGTATTTCTATCCCGATACAACCACGTTGATTGCCACAGCGGGGGAAGAAAGTTTTGTTTTAACTCTATAATTGTTTCCGCAAGTGACGCGTTTTAAACAATTTTCATTTCGTATAGTGAATAAACACAACCTCACAATTTTCTGACAGCTACCAAGGAGGACTGCAGCAAAATATCATCAACGGATACTAGGAATCATTAAGAGAAGCTACAAGAGGACTTCTAGCCTACCAGCATCTGCCGAGCAGAATTCCGTAGGCATTTCCAGACTGCAAGCTGACCACAGCGAACAAGAGATTTGTATTCTTTGGTGAATCGTACAGAGGACATCGATTCTCCGCCATACATCGGAATACACACTGTTGCCTACAGTAAAACTGCAATTAAGAATTCGCAAGTACAATTATAATTTTTTGTTACAAATACTCATAGTAGGTTAATTTGTGCATTTAGGTTTGATTTATTGTTTATTAATTACTCGTATTAGTTAAAGTTATATTTATTTTGTTTTCTATTGTTTTGGGTGTTTATATCATTTTATTTGTATTTTGTTTACCTGTCATATTTATTTAAATTTCGTTACAATTTTCTTATTCATTAATAAAAATCAATTAAAAGCCCAGAATACTCTCTATTTAGTTTAATTGATCCCACTTGAACCCTGAGAAAGAGTGAAAAAGAGTAACACACAGGTGTTAATAAAGTAAACAAAATGTGATGTTAAGTTTTTAAACTTTTATAAATTTGCAATTGTGCTGGCGAACAACAACAACAACTACAATTCTAGTCAAATCACTAAATTAAAAGAACTAGATTTCATATTGATTCAGTTGACCGATAAAGGTAAGTGAAAATTATAACCTAAATAAAAAGAAAAGCACATTAGGGAACGTCATAAAATGAGGCCCAACGTGTGGGGCATAAATAAAATTAAATCACAACAATATAAATATATTTTCTAGAGCGCTAATTGTATTACTATATTGTTGAAAATATGTGCAGAGTGTTATCTATTTTAATTATGTAAGAATTATAATTTTTAATAATTTAATCAATGGTGGATGCGCCGGGCTCCGTAAATAATACGGCGTGTTGCGCGCCAAAGGGGCAACGTCCTCCTGGTTCATCTCTTTCGCACTGAGTCTCGTCCTGCGCTATTATTAGACCGAGGACATACTATTTTTAGCACCGGTATATAGGTTAAAGGGTGGGGGCTGCAGGCTCAATACCCTTTTACCCCTGAATCCTATGACGTCACCGCTGCTCCAGTTATCAGCATTCAAACCCGCAACTCGCCGGGTTCATGCACCAACTTGTGGCTAATTAATAAATAGGAGCAACTACTATAGAGCAAAAGGCGGATAAAACTGCGCTATTAGATGTCCCACTATTATGGTGGTGTAATTAATTATTATCAATTTACGAGTAGAAAAGTATAATATCTCATACCTACTTAATTACCATCTCATATTAATAAAGTCTGATATGGAGAGGCATATTGTATTCTTATTCTATTAATATTCTATTCTATGGTTTTAAACATAGTATTAACAAGAAATATCTTAGAGATCAATGGATCTACAATATTTGTATGAATGAATCTATAATATCATCAAAGTATAATCTTTTAGTAAGCTCCGATTCGATGGTCAGAATTGCCACATCCTTCAGACGTTATTCGGTCATTGTAGATTAAAACTTGTATAATTTTTGTTTTCAACACGGAAAACGACATTTCTGTTGAACAGTTGGACTCAGGCATCGTCAAAAAAAGCCAAATGCGATGTCAACATAACGGTAGTTTGTTATCACTTAGCACTTCGCAAATATTTAAGTACCTTGTTTTTGGACATGTTCCTTTCCTTTCAAAAATTAAAAAAAAAATGTTTAGACTCCAGGGCGAAACTAGGCTGATTCAGAGCGCCCCCTCTGAAGGGGGTGCCTGGGTTCCTCCCCGCTCGAGTCGAGTCAGCTTACATCCTTATAAGTGTTTTTCTCCTCTGTTATCCTGGTTTCTTGGCCATCAAACACATATTGTTACTGACAATTGGACCAGCAAGGAGATGATAAATTTTTAATATACCTAAACATTTATTATTATTACCCGAATTTAGCAGGATGTATAAAACAAAAGAAGCTTCCAAAGTACATAAATAATTTTTGGTTGCAATACAGCGTCCCGCAAAATTCAGCATTCTGCTTCCTCTACAGGCAACTTTAAAAAAATTTCTAGAGAACCAGTTTTTATCTCATTCGGATTTAAAAATTGGAAGATAGCTTGAGAAAATATCAAGTACATCGAGATTTTGAGTATCATAGAGTCGCTATGCAAAAATGGTCTCTCTCAAATATGATGACTGTAGAAGTTGTTTTATTACAAAACAAATACCAAATTTGTTTTGTTTAAAGGCTACAATGAAAGGCCGAAAGTACAAATCGTGGAAAATGTTTCGGATACTTCTTACTGTTAAAATACTTCTTAAGTTTTGAAAAAAAAAAAATTAATCACTTTAACAATGTTAAAATCCTACCAAGATTTGTGCCTAGATGATATGTATCTAAATGGAATTGTAGACAGTACCGCTAATTGCTTATTGAAAATGTTTGTAAAATAAACTATTATTGCATATTATTTTGCTGTTATGGCCGAAGATAGTAGAGCAGAAGATAAATTAAGAATGATAATAAATCCTATTTATGCCATTAAAGCTGTTAAATTAACATATCCGACAATGGTTGTAAATAAGTAGTTTGTTATGTAACTGTACTTTAGAATTTTTTCCAATAAGCCAATAATATTGTTTATATATGATGTTAAGTTCCGTTCGTTTCTTTGTAACGTGTTCAACCCATATTAGTTTGGCATCCAGGTTCATACCTAAATATTTTGCTTTGTTTTCATGGGGCATCAATACACCGTTAATGCTGATTCTCGAGTTATTTGTTGATTTCTGGTTGGTAAAGTTTTGTATTGATTTACTCTCATTTAGTTTGATGTTCCGTTTTCTTTGTTGTCCATTTGTGTATTTCGTTGCATGTATTTTCGAGCTTTGTGGAAGCTCTCTCTACATTTTTCCCGACTGAAAGTAGGGCTGTACCATCAGCGAACGTTGCTGTGGTTACTCCTTCTATCTCAGGTATGTCCGAAGTATATAGGAGGTACAGAATTGGTCCATAAACGCTTCCCTGTGGCACCCCGGCACATATTTCTTTAAATTCCGAGTGTTTGTCTTTTTGTTTTATGCGAAATAATCTGCCCGTTAGGAATGATGATAGAATTTTAGCATATTGTTTAGGTAGTATTTTCCCCAATTTGTGTATTAGTCCTTGGTGCCATACCTTGTCAAAGGCCTGTGCATTGTCTAAGAACACAGCTGCACAGACGGATTTTTCTTCCTGAGCATTTTCTATGATGTTAGTTATTCTATGCACCTGGTCGATGGTTGAGTGCTTTTGGCGAAAACCGAATTGGTGGTCTAGAATTAGCTTATTCTTCTCTATTAGTGGCCTCATTCTTTTCAGGAGCAGCTTTTCGAAAATCTTTGAAATAATTGGGAGTAGAGAAATCGGTCTATATGACTTAACATCGTAGGGTGGTTTATCAGGTTTTGGTAGCATTGTGACTTCCGCTATTTTCCATACATTTGGGAAATACTTCACTCGTATTGCTGCGTTGAACATGTATGTTTGCATTATTTTTCCTTTCTTTGGAAGATGCTTTAGAATCTCACGTGTAATGACAGGAGCTTTTCTTGGGTTTAGGTTTGTTTTAATTTCCTGGGCCACTTCTTTTGTAGTAATTAGGGAAATGCTTTCTATGTATGGATTTTGTATTTGTTCAAGTACTATAACTGGATGTGTTTGGTTTGGTTTGAAGGTGTTTGCTAGGTATTCGGCGAAAACTTTAGTTTTTTCTTTATTGTCACTAGCCCATGCCCATCTACCTTTCTGATTGGTGGAATGGTTGTAATGGGTGTTTTGATCTGTTTGGTGGCTTTCCACAATGAGTAGTCCTTATCCGCATCTGCTGAATGGTCCCTCAAGTACCTGCTTATGGTATCTGTGACAATGTGAGGCATTTTATCCAAGCGTATACAAGGTGACATAGTTTTTATAACCTTGCCAGGTTTCATGGATAGAATAGAAATAAAGCCAGTCTGAGTTGGAACTCTGAACGTGATAGTTTATTTATTATTCCTATCCCTAAAGAAGTATTTATTAGTTTGTACGAGTTACAACAATTGGCGACGAGGATTAAAAACATTAAAAACCGGAAAGATGTCTATCGGAAGAGTTACGGAATTTGAAATCGGCGTGAAGAGCTGGTCAACGTACATTGCACGTGTCGAGCAGTATTTCAAGGCAAATAACGTGCAAGAAGATAACAAAGTGGCGATATTACTGACAGTCGTTGGAGACGAAACGTATGAATTAATGGCGGATTTAAGCGATCCCGATAAACCAGAGGACAAAAGCTACAATCAACTAGTGAAAATGGTAAAGGATCATTTGGAACCGGCACCATCGGCGATGGCAGAGAGGTACAAATTCCGATTACGAAAGCAAGAAGAGGGTGGAACAATTTCCCAATATATAACATCATTAAAAAGTGTGGCGAAGACGTGTGATTTGAAGACCACGTTGGAGGAAAATCTGCGGGACCAATTCGTGTATGGAATTCGCAGCGAATCCATTAAATTAAGACTTTTTCAGATAAGACTTTAACTTATCAGAAGGCCATTGGAATTGCGCTCAATCTAGAGCGAGCCGAGAACGATTCACAGATGATAGAAAAAACGTTAGCTGTTCATCACTGGGAACATCCACCAGGTACGCAGTTCGATCGGCGGAGTGGTGCGAGGGGCGGTGAAAGCACGGGGACGAGGCGCGCGGAACCGACAATGAAGCTAGGCACAAGCGGTGCCAACTGCAGACCACCGACGGCACTGGCGAACCCGAGCGACGAGAGCAGCGCACGCAGGTATTATCCAAATGTAAACATTGCGGCAGGACAAATAATAAATTTACATATTGTTATTTTAAGAAGGCAATTTGTCATAATTGTGGGCAAAGTGGGCACATCAAATCGATTTGCAATAAGACTCGAAAGGAGGACCGTAATAGATCAAATCATTTTCTTGGTTCAGAGCAGGACGCGAGAAGCTCAGACTCAGATTTAAATTTATATCAAATTAAGGATAATTCAGATCCAATTCAAGCAAAAATTGCGATAGACGGAGTAACAGTAAATATGGAAATAGTCACGGGTTCAAGTGTTTCGGCGATTTCCGAACAAATGTATAAGAGGTGTTTTAAACAAAGATTCATTAATAATGATTGTAGCAATTTCAAATCATACAATGGTCATAGAATTTCAACACTGGGTTACATAACGGTGAATATCATTTATAAAAAGGAATAATTTCCTAATTTGAAGCTATTTATTTTTCCTAATGGCGGACCACCATTGTTGGGTCGCCACTGGATGAAAATTTTGAGAATTTCAATTGATTTTAAATCCAGAATTTTAAATTTGCCCAGAAGTTCGATTGCTGATGAAGTAGATAATGTAATTAAGCAATATCCCGAAGTTTTTAATAGCGAGCTAGGTACGTTTAATGGCGGCAAGGCGGAGTTATTTTTGAAAGAGGAAGTTACTCCAGTATTTTGTAGGGCACGACCATTACCCTTTGCAATGCAAGAAAAAGTGGAACTCGAAATTGAGAGATTATGTACTGAGGGAGTTATTTCCCCGGTAGATTACAGTGAGTGGGCTACGCCAATTGTACCCATTATTAAAAAAGACGGTAACATTCGGTTATGTGGGGATTTTTGAGTAACTTTAAATAATCGATTACACATTAACAAATATCCATTACCCAAAATTGAGAATATTTTTGCCAACTTGAGCGGCGGAACGTTATTTAGCAAGATAGATTTATCACAAGCGTACGCGCAGATTGAATTAAAGGAAGAATAAAAAAAATTTGTAACAATAAACACACACAAAGAACTATTTGTGTATAATCGTTTACCGTACGGAATAGCATCGGCTCAAGGAATTTTTCAAAAAATTATTGATCAGTTATTTTCGGGCATAAAAGGCGTAGCAGTTTTTTTAGATGATATTCTGGTAACGGGGAAAGACGACGAGGAACATTTAAGAAGACTATATGTTGTGTTAAATAAATTGAAACAGTACGGGTTGCGAGTGCGCAGAGACAAATGTAATTTTTTTCAAAAAGAAATTTCGTATTTGGGTTATATCATTGACGCCCACGGGTTGCATAAGTCCAAGGAAAAGGTGGAAGCAATATTAAGGGCAAGAAGTCCCACAGATGTTACAGAATTAAAGTCATTCTTGGGTTTAGTAAATTATTACGCGAAATTTATCCCAAATCTTAGCTCAAAATTACAGCCTTTGCATCAGTTGTTGAAGAAAGACATGAAATGGTGGTGGATGTATAACTGCCAGAATGGTTTTAAAAATATTAAGAAGGAGATGGCATCCTCGAGTTTTTTAGCACATTATAACGCAGCATTACCATTAACACTATCGTGTGACACGAGTTCATATGGTCTAGGGGCAGTGTTAGCTCATACCTATACAGATGGGTCTAGCAAAGTAATTGCGTATGCGTCTAGAACCTTAACGAAGAGCGAGACAAATTACTCACAGATTGATAAGGAGGCACTTTCAATTATTTTTGGAATCCGTAAATTTCACCAATATCTGTATGGTAGGTTTTTCACACTGTTAACCGATCATAAACCATTATTGGCGATTTTCGGTAGTAAGAAGGGAATTCCCACAATTGCAGCCAGTCGATTGCAACGATGGTCAATTATACTAGCAGCTTATCAATATGAAATTAAATATGTTAGCTCCAGTAATAATTGTGCAGATGCTTTATCGAGGTAACCATTGAATATCGCTAAAAAGGACAAACGTGATTTAGGGCATTTACTTTATTTAAACGATGCTATTAGTTGCGATTATAAGACGGTAGCACGGGAGATACAAAAAGATGTAATGTTAAATAAAATTTATGGATGGTGTTTATACGGATGGCCAAATGAGCCTACTGATCGGATAAACCATATTTCATAAGAAAGGATCAATTGCACATTGAACATGGATGTTTGCTGTGGGGATACCGAATAGTAATTCCTACCAAATTGCGGCATGCTATTTTAGAGGATTTACATTCACCTCATTTAGGTGGCAACAAGATGAAATCAGTTGCCAGGTCCTATTTTTGGTGGCCGAATATGGACAAGGAAATTGTTGATCTTTGTTCTAAATGCAGCATATGTAAGACGTTTAGACTAAATCCAGAAAAGATATTTGCTTCATGGCCAGTACCAGAAAGGCCATGGTCACGCATTCATGTTGATTTTTGGGGATCATTGTATGGTAAAAAATATTTGATTATCACCGATGCGTTTTCTAAGTGGTTGGAAGTTTTTAAATTAGATAAAACGACCGCTCAAACGGTAATTGCCTGTTTAAGATCACTTTTTGCACGTTTCGGAATAGTTGATACGTTGGTTTCAGATAACGGCCCACCATTTACCTCGATGGAATTTGAATTTTTTCTAAATAAAAATGGCGTTAAGCATAAGTTTTCACCTCCATATCATCCTTCGAGTAATGGTGCAGCGGAGATAAACGTGAAGACCATCAAATTAGGTTTAAAAAAGGCATATTTAAATAAAAGAGATTTAGATATTGCACTATCGCACTTTTTATTTGATTATAGAATGTCCAAACATACAACTACTAAGGAAAGTCCAGCTAAATTAATGTTGGGACGCGAATTGAGAACACGTTTTGATTTATTACGTCCTCATACGAAGAGGATAATAGAGTCAAATGCATATAAAGAACAAAGCCTAAAAAAGAATAACAAGGTAAATTTACATTGTGGACAAAAGGTGTTAGTGCGTGATTTTAAAAACCCTACAAAACCCACTTGGTGTGAAGGGGAGATTGTAGAGAAGTTAGGTAGAGTGATGTACGAAGTGAAGATCGGAGAAGATAAAAAAGTAAAAAGGCAATCTAATCAAATAAGGTTTTCGGAAAATCAGATGCCGAGTGATAGTGAGGTAATTGTTGTAGAACAACCTGAAAATACGATAGAGACTGAGAGTGCGGTGATAGAGGAGACGAAGGTTGACAAAGACGAGGTTTCAGCAAAACACATAGCACCGTATTTTTTGAGATCTAAATGTAAATAATTAGTATTTAGTTTTTATGTCTTTATTTCTATCTTGGTATTAATCTTAATGGTTTGAAATTGTTAATTATAAATTTTATTTTATGTATATCTTTATTTAATTTAATTATTAATTATTTAGAAATTATTATTTGTACTTAATTTAATTTAAATTGTACAATTGGACTTAATGTAATTTAATCATTAATTATTTAGAAATTATTAATTTTAAGTTTAATCGTTATGTGTTATATTTGAAAACGATGTTAAATTTTAAGGGTGAGGGTGTGACAATGTGAGGCATTTTATCCAAGCGTATACAAGGTGACATAGTTTTTATAACCATGCCAGGTTTCATGGATAGAATAGAAATAAAGCCAGTCTGAGTTGGAACTCTGAACGTGATAGTTTATTTATTATACCTATCCCTAAAGAAGTATTTATTAGTTTGTACGAGTTACAACAGTATCTTCTTTTATTTCTCTTTTAAGTCTCTGGGTTTTATTGTTTAGCTCGGAATTTTACCGCAGGACTCCTTGTTTGTTGCTATTTTTGTCTTGCTTTCCTCTTCTCACTGACCATTTTCCTGATTTCCTTGGGGTGGGTTTTTCCTTTCGTTACATATGTTATTTGTCTAGTGTTATAATACGCAGCATCTTGTATATTTTTCATCAGATTTTCTGATTCTTTGTCCAGTTGATCCTTGGTTTTAACGTTAACTCTTAGGTCTATATATAAATTGAAGTTCTGAATCCTTCCCAGTCTGTGGTTTTATTTACCAGTCTATGCAGTGCTTCTTTCCTAATTATCATTTCACTGAGCGTTAGAATAAGAGGTGAGTGATCCGAGCTGAGGTCAAAGTTTTCTTGTACATCGATGAAATTGAACGATATTTTTCTTGCGATGTAGACGTCCAGTAGATCGTTTTTTTTATTAAATCTGTTGGCCAGTATGTAGGTTTGCCTGTGGAATGGTAGCTACAGTTTGTAACTTCCATTGCATACCTGAGCTCTCTACCTTTGGGTTGAGTTATTCTGGATCCCCAGTCCTTATGTTTTGCGTTGTAGTCGCCTCCCTGTATGAATTTTTCACCCATGTGTTATATTAGTTTAAGATATTCTGCTCTTTTGAGGTTATGTCTGGGTGGACAATACACCGCACCTACATTTAATGTTTGGTTATTCGATTTGATTCCTAGTACTGGTAATTGTGTTTCTTCTATTTGGAGTTTACTTTCCTCGTAGTAATTAATACTGAATTTAATTAATATTGCACTTCCTCCTTTCGCTTTGTTTGCTGGGTGAGTACATTGGTAGATTTGGTATTCATTGACTTGGAAGTGTGTTTGTTCAGTACTATGCGTTCTGAGATTAATAGTATATCGATGTTCTGATTTTTTAGAAATAGCTCAACTTCCTGTATGTGATTTAGAATGACGTTGGCATTCCATAGTCCAATTATTAAGTCTGTATTGCTCATTTTTATTTCAGCTCAAGGGTAGCGCCATTTGTTCTGGCTTCTATTCAATCTAACCTAGTAGAGTTTTGTTTTATCATATTTGACATTTGTTGCAGCATTTGTTCAATGTAGTTTTGTTGTTTTTGTTTTCCCAGAGGGCCTTCCACTTGCCGGGGGTTCTGGTGCTGAGTAGCATTAGCAAATGTGACGACTCTTGTGATTTTCCTGTAACTTATGAATGTGGGTTGTGTTTTGTTCTGAATTAACTGATTTGTTCTAGTCTGTAGTTTTTTTGCTATGATACATCCTCTATAGTTCGCCGTATGGGCTTCAGCACAGTTTGAGCATTTCGCTGGGGTATCAGTGGGCTTAGTACAATCAGCTGTAGGGTGACTACCTGCACACTTTACACATACAGGGCTTCTTTGGCAGTATTTTTGTGTATGGCCGTATCTTTGGCACTTTTTACATTATGGTATTAGTTTGTTCATTCTTATTGCTTCTATTTTGATTTTCATGTTAGCTAGGCAGCTTATTTCGTAGATATTTGTATGTCTTCCGATATATCGAAGATTAATATGTGTATAGGCAGCTTAATAAATTTGTTTGCAGTAGTTTCTTCTAGTTTTCTTTCTTCTACGTATTGGAATGACCATTTCCTTTCAATCCCCACCAAATGCTTTGTTTTTGTGCTTTAAAAATCACGCTTAAATTCCAAACCCGCCAACTGCAGCAGTCATTTAGATACAAAGTCCGCCATTTCAGAATGCAAACATAATAATTATTTTGAATGTAAGACTGTAAAAATGTGCGATTCAAAGGCGTTTCATAATCTATTTTACAATTTAAAAAAAACCAAAATATACCAAGATTCAATAATATATAAGTATTGGACAGCTGACAAACCAAACCAAAGAGATCTAGGATTAGAGATAGCACTAGATAGAAAAGATCATTTACAATTTAATACGGCATTCGGAAAGATATTGGACAAGCAGCATAAGTATGTCGTAATTTTTTTTTTAATTTTGTGGATATTCGAGTGATAGTCCAGGGAGTAATGAGGCTATTTTTATCAAGAGGCTCACCACCAAAACAATCTCGCGGGGGTGACAGAATAAAACATAAGAATGACAATAAGAAAAGGGCAATATCAACATTCATAGAGAGTCTGACTTGTTCTGAAACACATTACTGTCGCAGTAAAACAGTAGTTAGAACATACCTACCTTGTGAGCTGAATATCCGAAAATTGCCCAAAAGGTACAATGAGACAGTGGACGAACAATTAAAAGTTAAAGAATGTTTTTCAGACACTATATTAACAATCACTACAATATAGGCTTGGGAACACCTTTGACAGATATATGCTCAGATGTGCTCAGAGAAAAGCTCAAAACTGAAGCAAATCAAGACGTAAACAAAAACATATGTTGGCTAACAGGGTACATAAGCTAAAGGCACAGGCTTTTTACTGGTACCTTAAAACTGATTGTAATAATATTCAGAGTTTCTCATTCGATTGTCAGAAAAATCTAGCCCTACCCAAACTAGCCGACCAATCAGCTTATTTTTCAGAACAATTCAATTTGTATAACTTTACAGTTGTAAAGGACCCATCATCTACAAAGTTAAGCATTGAAAACGTAATTTCATACTTGTGGACACATCAACAATTACCAAAAAAACTCCAGTGTCATAGCCGAAACCCTGTTACATATTCTCTCCAAATTTGACTTTTCTGAAGAAATTACAACTGTTCATCTTTTTGCTGATGGATGCGCTAGGCAAATCAAAACTCCATCGTTATTGGTATGCTCGCTTCGTGGCTTTGTCGAGTGGCTCCAAATCACATTTCCAAAATTGAATTAATTTTTCCCGTGGTCAGACATTACTACATGCCTCGCGAACGAGTATTTGGGCTCATTGAACGAAAAATCAAAAAAATTCAAGCAATTACAAATTCAGAAAAATATTATAAAATAATTGGAGACTTCTCCAGTATCAAGGTTCTACAAAAGTATAGGAATGCTTATCAATGGAAGGAAGCTACCACTTCGGTTATTAAACCTCCAACAAACTGGCATTTTTAGTTTAACTATGCCAAAAGATATATTTTGGAAGAGATAGATGGTAATGTTAAAGTGCGCGGCGACGTAAATTATAGGAGCGATATTAGAGCTCTACAAGGCATTGTTAAACGTGGCAAGATGCTAGCTATGTTAAATCGTAACATCATGCAATTAGAAAGACCTGTCGATCCACAGAAAGCGCCATCCGTAGCCAATTAATTATCAAAACATTATGGAGATGAGTGGAGGGCGTAACCAAATCTACAATTGTATTGGGAGGTTATTGACCAAGAACCTTCGGAAATACCCATAGAAGATAATGATGACACTACTTGCTGCCAAAACAATGATCTTGGATTAGACACTGATTTTATAGTATAAACTAACCCACAATTTTAAGAATTTATTTTTTCCATTAATAGTTATTTACGTGGCAAGCTTAGTAAATTAGCCTTTATGGGCGAGCTGGAAAGTTTGCAGGGCGAGCGACGTAGGAGCGAGCCCTGTAATGCGGCGAGCCCCAATAAAGGCTAATTGCAAGCGAGCCGCGTACAACATTTTATTTTCTCTTGCTGAAAATTCAAAAAAAATCATTATCTTTTGACATATTCAGAAACATATACATAGTTACACATAGTTTGCTGTGGTGTAAATGGATTGACAATTGTCATTGTTTACAAATAGTAAAGCCGTCAATAGTGAATACAGACAGATATTGTGGCCAATTAATTATGGAATTTGATAGAGATGAAGAATTCGAAGGTGATTTTGATGCAAGTATTTGTGAAATTAAAGAAAATGTCGAAGCGTCGAATGTGTGCTTGATCCCTGAAAAATCCAGAGAAAGGTATCAGCAGCAATACAACTTATTTAATAACTGGAGGAAGAAAAAAGGCTTTAAGGGAGTTAATGAAGATTTAATTATGAGCTATATTTATGAAAAGTCAATTATTTACAAGCCATCATCATTGTGGGCATTTATGTCGATGTTGAAGAGTACCTTATTAGTTTACGAAAATGTAAATATTGGAAAATTCACAAAAGTTAACTGTTTTTTGAAAAAGAAGTCATTAGGTTACAAACCGAAAAAATCTGCAAATTTGGGAAGGCAAGACATTGATAAATTTATGAGAGAGGCTCCGGACGATAAGTACCTGATGATAAAAGTAGCGACAATTTTTGGGATAAATGGGGCTTGTCGACGTGAGGAGTTGTATAAATTGCTGGTTAATAATATCGAAGACAGAGGAGAAGTCGTTGTTGTTAACATCCCGGATTCAAAGACACGTGTGCCTAGAAAATTTACAATTATTGGAGATGGAGAAGGTTTCAATCCTATGGAACTGTATCGTCGTTATGCATCCTTACGGACACGTCATGTCAATCACAACCGTTTTTTCATTTCATATCGTAACGGAAAATGTAGCATTCAACCGGTAGGAATAAAATCATTTGGCAAGTTCCCGAGTATGGTAGCATCTTTTTTGGAATTACAAAATCCGGAGTCTTACACAGGCCATTGCTACCGGAGATCGTCTGCGACTCTGCTAGCAGATGCTGGTGGAGTTGTACTGACGTTAAAGCGTCATGGCGCTTGGAAATCGGGATCTATTGCCGAAAGTTATGCGGCAGATTCACTTAACAATAAAATAAAAGTTGCTAGAATGATACAAAGTCAAAACGAATGTGATGCAGGTCCCAGTGGAAACATTTCTGCTTCACATATTTCTGACGTACAAGCATCGAATGCGGATTGTATTCAAGGTGTTCCCGGGTCAATCTTTAACTTTAATGCTGATTCAAAATGTGTAATTAATATTAATATGTGTAATTCTAATCAATGTAATAATGTATTGTAATTATTGATTAATAAATGATGTGTTTATTAGAAGTATAAATAAATTGACACCCATCCATTGACAGAAGTGCTTTCTAAAGTTACCATAGCAACACTTTACAGGCACCGTGCCTGTAAAGTCTCATTTACCGAGTCAATCAAGATGACAGTAAACAAACTATTACATGTCAAGAGAAAATAAAGTTGTTTTATTGTGCTATAAGGGATTTTGCAATGATATTTTGGATATGTTTTTGGTTATAAATAAAAATAAACGTATACTATACAAAAAGGGTTTAGCAATGTTCTTTAAGTTTACATGCAAAACCCATCAAGTCCACCAAGTTCACAAGCAAAATCCGCCAAGTCATTTTATGATTCTTTGTTATTAATACACCTAATGCGTCTAGATTTTTGAAAATCGCCATTTTCTGCCAGTAAACCATTATAGAACATAGTAAAAATACATCTTACGTCATAAATTGTATAAGCTGCCTTCTGAAGGTTTTTCGTGTTTTTCTCGAAAATAGTAATAAAATATAATATAAAAAATAAATAAAAATAGTAATAATAGTAAATAAAACCCGCCAAGTCACGGTTTTGCATCTATACGACTCAAATGCACTACCCGTACTATTCGAACCCTGGTTCGACCCAGGTTATCGACCCGGGCAATAACCCAGGTTATTCCATAGCAACTTGATTTTTAGAGAAGTCCACAGCAGCTTGATTTTTGCAATAAATAAAAAAAAAAATTAATCAAATTTTTACATGGTTGAAATCGGAAATTTTCGCTCTTTTGAACGCCATTAAAATCCAATATTGAGGCTATAAGAAAATCAAAAGTTGACTATGAAAATTTGGGCATCTAGTTGGCGCAGAAAATGTTTGGCACTGTGATCAGAAAACTGATGCCGAAAAATGTAAGAGTGCCAAGTTTCGTAAAATTTCCTTCAAAAGTAAAAAGTTATAAAAGGAAAAGGAAAGTGCACTTGTTCAACGGTATTTCACGAACTGTGCAACATATCCCTGATTATGTTTCAGTATATTGAAAGGCACAAAAATGAGAAACGTTTATTCCATTTGAGTAACTCTGTATATATTTCCATTTAGTAGATCCTAATGGTGGGCGTCGTAAAAGTGACCACCCTGTATAACCTAACCTAACCTTAGCTACAATAAACCACACTGAACTGAACTAAACTAACTATCTAATCTAACCTAACTTAACCTAACCTTTTCGAGGAACTTATATTGCAAGCAATCCATTCGAGACTTGTATTCTTAAAATATTTTGATTATGGATGGATAGATGAATAAGGCAAATAAGGAAATTATACATTACACAAAATAAATCTGATAAAACCTCCACTGTGGATGTATCGATAACCTTCGCTCACATGATTACAATATTCAGAGGTATTTTTAACATCAATTCAATGCAGATTTCATTTCTTCCTTAGTGCGTGGGCTACAAGGTTTTGCAGTTGCGATTACGACGTTATGTGCTCGAAAAACCAGTGCATAATTACTTCCTTTACATCCGTTTATACCGACATCTGAAGTTTTGTGCAGGAGAATCGCGTGGGCGTAACGTTGGGGTAGGTTATAATTTGTGTGTGGGCGAACTCGAGCCCACACACCCGCTAAAACACCCACTCGTAGATCAGCTGCTAATACAGTTCGATAATAATGCAGTGTACACTTGTGCATATACGTACTACGCCTACGTAGTACTAGAGTACACATCCAAATAAAATGTCAACGTGAGTAAGCAATATATCGAATCAAAGTAGTTTTGCAATTTGATATTATTTCTGTTTACATAATACACATAAAATACGTCCATCATAACAGTTCAAAATAGAAAACGTACGTAAACAATACGACGGTCTTTGCTATAAAAAAAAATAATTGTTTTGCACAAGAAATCCAAACTGCGACGTAATATAAATAGAAAATATTGATATTATTAATAGAAGGTCTGCTAAATAAGCTTATTATGCTTATTAAAAGAATAGTTTTAGTAGTTTATTGAAGAAAGTTAATTGTGTAATATAAAAAAGGAATGAGGGCAGGCATTTACTCCGCAAGTGGCGTTTATATTTTATAACCTCCAAAATTGTGGAGATTGTCATTGACCTGAATTGGTGGTTTATTTAACTAAGTAAATTAAATACCAAACTAACTAATGGATAGCGTTTCATTGCCCGGCTGATGTGTAAAAACAGGATATTAAGATTTATGCTTCTTGTAAATATCTAAAGCATTAACAAGTCAATTAAATTTACAGCCGATTTGGAAATGAACGGATCTTTAAACAATGATTTTTTTTGTGCTTTTTTGCTTTATTTGCAATGTTGTGCTTATTTTACACTTTTGCGCTTATTTAGAGCTTTTATCACCTGATTCTAGATTAAAACGAAATTTAATTATCGTTTATATGATTATACTTTGTACATGTATTCAACACTTACGCATACTGCACAGTTTTATTATTATAATTTATATTAATAATAATATTATTTATTCATTATTAATGATAATAAACAATTTTCTAAACCCAGAGCTGGCAAGTTTTTACTATGTTTATTGTTTATCTTAATAAATTTAAAATACTAAAAAATACATTCATCTAATTCGTGTCGCAGAAGTTTACTATTTTTCTACTACAGTTCTACGCAATTGGATTCAGTGATTCATTTAATTTATATACCAAATCCTCCCAATGAAAAAGCATTCGTAATACTGAACATTGTGCAATTAGTTTAGCCCCGTTCGTTACTCCAACAACGTCTCGTTAGTATGGATACATTATTTTTTGCATAATTCCTAAACAAACAAAAAAACACTGTAAACGAGTGGATTAAAGAACACAAATAATTGAAATTTTACAATAATTCAATATTTTGTAGAGTTTGTGTAATTACCGCCTTTACACAAACTCTACAAAATATTTTGTTAAAATATTAACTTTAAACCCTAAGGCCTTAAAATTAGTGATGGGCCGATTCGGATGAAATCATCGGCGATTCCGAATATTAAAATAATCTCGTATTCCGGCATATTTTAAAATCATCCGATTATTATTCCGATTCCGATTCCGATTCCGATTCCGATTCCGATTATTATTCCGATTCCGATTTTTATTCCGATGCCGATTATTATTCCAAGTTTTATTCCGATTCCGATATTTATTCCGATTCCGATTTTTATTTCGATTCCGATTGTTATTTCGATTTCGATTTTTATTCCTGTTCCGGTTTTTGCTCTATGGCTGATGGAAGTGATAAATAATAAAAATGCAGGTGTTCAGAAACAAAAATTAATTATATTATAAAAAAATAGAAACTAAAATTAAAACTATATAACTAAAATATAAATATTCTTAACTTTTAGAGGTACGACAACAAAATATCAAAAACTCAAGTTACAAAATAACAAAACAAGAAATTGTAATGCGGCGAAAATAAATTTATTGTAATTTACAAGAAATAATAAATATTTTTGCCACAATACATTAATATCAATTTACAAATAACTATTTAAAAATAGTAGTTGGTCCAAACAATATATTTCTTCGAACATTCGGAATAAGCTCTGCTTTAAAAAATACACGTTCAGAGGGCACCGATGTTGCAGGAATACATCCATATTTCAAATGCAGGCTATACAGTTCTGAAAGTACTTTCACGTGTTTCGTCCAAAAGTCTAGTGGTTTCTCGGATCAACTTATATGTGGCATATCTAAAAACTGCTTTACTGCAGCAGTAGCCCTAATGCATGTAGAAACTGTAGTACTGGATCGTGCAAGTTTCTGGCAAGTTTCACTTCCATCATATCGTGAATAGGTTTCAAAATTAAAATAATATCTTTTAATATATCCCATTCGCAGGCATCCAAAAATTCCGGAGCGTGTGAAAGGTTGGTAACAGTTACAGACAAAGGATCCTTCATTTCTACCAATCTTTCCATAATCATAAGACAATAATTCAATCACGTACAAACTTCTGGTTGTACCTTCAAAACTGAAAGGCCCATTTGTAATTGAATATCATTCAAATTTTTCGTTGCCAATGAGCTATGTTGGAAATGTCCCGTAATTGCCTCTTTTATATCAGCTCCATTGTCAGAAACTATGGCAACAATTATATTGTTAATTTCCCATTCAATAAAAACGTCTAATAAAACTCGAGCAATATTTGCTCCAGTGTGATGGACTTCAGTCGGTACCCTTGTGGTTAGAACTTGAAAATGTAAAACATTTTGGTATACAAAATGTGTAGTTACTGCTACATAGCTTTTATTGCTGTCTGATATCCACATTACTGGTATTATAGATACATATTCAACTAAATTTAGTAAAAACCTTACTTTTTCGACTCCTTCTTTGTATGATTCAGGAAAAAGTTTTGAACTTATTCATTTTCTGCTTGGAAGAGCTTACAGATGATTCAACTTTTTGCAGTATTCGACAAATCCTCGATTTTGTACTATTGATAGTGGTTGATAATCAACTGCTATCATTTTTAAAACACTATTTATTTTAGAGTATACTAAGACTATACTAAAAGAAATATATTTATTTTCGGCAGCGGACAAATTGGGATGTTTTGAACCCCAAAAAGTTTTAACTGACGAGGTTTTATTATTTACTATTGGGGTCACTTTTTCCACCAGTCTTTTCGGAGCAATTTGTGTTAACTAAAATTACATACCCGGTAGAAATCGGAATTATTCTAGCTAAAAATGACTTACCATACTATCTGTTTCCCTACTAGACAATGTCGTGGTATCTTCTGGTTCTTTAAATTCTCCAATGAGAACATTGTGTGTTACTTGATATTGAATTGGATGTTACTTGATATTGAATTGAATTTGATGATTATGAAAACAATGTTTTATCCGATTTTTTAAAGCTAGTATCATCCGATTCCCATTATTTTTAATCCTAGTGTCATCCGATTCCGAATATTATTCCGATTCTTGATTCCGATTATTATTCCGATTTTTGGTTCCGATTATTTTTCCGATTCTTGATTCCGAGTATTATTCCGATTCTTAATTCTGATTATTATTCGGAATAAATATTCCGAGTATTGTACGATTCCGATTATTATTCCGATTAGTGATTCCGAATGATATTCCGATTATTGACATCATCCGAATATAATATTCCGAATATTTAAATCATCCGATTTTCCCATCACTACAGTTAAAATATCGTACAATAATAATAATTAATTCACTACTTTGATTTGCAGTTTCAATGCAATAAAAAATATGATATAATTCAACATGTGAAAACAATGCTGCACAAGCAATGCATAAAAAAAAATAAAAATCAACCAACACAACAAACTATGGTAGAATCCAAAGCATCAACTTTCGGTAACAATAAAAAAAAACAATTTAATTTTGTGCAAATCAATGCTTGAATCAAACATTCCCTTCAACAAATTACAAAATAATGCATTTAGGACACTTCTGGAAAAATATTGTAATAGAAATATATCAGATGAAAGTACTCTGCGCAAAAATTATGTTGAATCGGTTTATAAACAAACTATGCTAGAAATTGAAAATATAAGTGGCAAAAATTGCATTTGGTTCAGTGTGGATGATTTTATTATACGAGTCCTTAGCGAAAAATCTCAGACGAAAGGTTATTTAATCTGTTCTACAGAATTAAACAAAACCAATAGTAATACAATTTCAAAATGTATTATTGAATCACTATGCAACAACTGGCTCCATCCCTGTCTTGCATCTGCTTCAGGTGAGGAGAGTCTTAATCGGCGGTTCATCAATTGACCAATGAGAGCAATACATTGTATCCGAGGCGACGATAAAATATAATCTTACACCGGCACTGATAATGATGCTCAATAGACACATTATAGTAACATGTTTCTAAATAACATATAAATATAAACCAGTAAAAACTGCTATTAAAAAATTAAGAGTTATTAAAATACTAATTTCAGTTTAGATAACTTTTTTTCATGGGCAAGATACAGCTGTCGATTTTTAAATGTCACCCGTCATTCTAGTTGTAATGGACAACTCTCAATAAATTAATGACACATGCCAAATTCATAGGCACAACTGTCAATTTTTAAATGACACCTGTCATTCTCGCACTCAAGTGACATAACTCTCAATAAATTGATGGCATATGTAAGTGTCCGGTTTATTTACCGGAAGTAGTCGAAAATCAGAAAACTTTACTAATGCTCACGGATGCAGCACCATACATGATAAAAGCTGCGTATAACATAAACATTTTTTATGAATATTTCAGAATTTTCATAATCAACTTTCCATTAATTAACGAATTAATAAAAACATGGAAAAAAATACTTATTAAAGCTCCTCAAGAGTGCAACTATTTAAAGAGCGAATGCTCAATACATCACTACCTCCACAACCAGTTCTGACACGATGGGGGATATGGCTAGAAGCTGCAATATATTACGCAAATAATTTTGAACATTTAAAAAAAGTTATTTTTGAATTTAAACCAACAACTAGCAGAGCAATACAAGATTGCCAAAGAATTTTAAACGAAAAAGAATAAAAAAATAATCTAGAGTTTATCAAGGAACACTATACTATTGTGAGTTATTCAATTAACTTATTGGAGTAGCAAGAAATGCCTTTGACGGATGCAATTGCGATTATTAACAATTTCAAAGAAGCTATTTGTGGTGTCCCGGGAAGAATTGGAGAGAAGATAATAGTAAAATTAAATGAAGTTTTAAAAAAATGTAGGATTTCAAACGTTAAATAATTTTGGAAAAAAATTTAAGTGGTGAAAATGTGGGTGATTTTGAAAGCAGCATACTTATAGCTAATTTTAAATATGCGCCTATAACAAGTGTGGATGTTGAAAGAAGTTTCTGTGTCCATAAATATATTTTGAGCGATAGAAGACACAATTTAATCATGGAAAATTTGGAGCAATATTTAATTGTAAATTGTTTTCAAAGAAACCAGTATTTTAGAATGTGATTAGTATACAGGGTGTCTACGCTAAACCGTTCGTTAAAAGTTTACGGGGTTGCCGTTGTACTAAAAATTTCAAAAAAATCCTCGTTACACAGTTGAATCAGTTGTCCTCATGTGAAATATTTTCAAGTTTCTATCACTTCCGGTTCCACCGGAAGTAGCACCAACTTTCTTATTTTAAATGGAACACCCCATATATTATTATATTTTTGAATTCCTCGCTTAAATTGGAACATATTTTCTAAGAACGTATGTACACTTATCTCTTCTAGTTTTCAAGAAAAAAAATGTTTTCTAAAATTTTGACCTCTAAAAGGTAGCCTGAACTCTGTCTATAACTTCTCTTAGGAATAAGATAAAATTATGAATTAAATTTCTAATTATAGATAGAGGATGCCTCTATGAGTGACATAATTGGAAACTGTCAATTTTGATAATAAGTGTTCATAAAATGTCAATATCTAAGTGCCCTCTTAAATATCCTGTAATTCATTTTTTTTAAATGGAATGACCCATTTTTTATTGCATAGCACGATAGGGAGAAAAATTTACTACAAAAAAGTATAATACAACCATACTCCTAAAGCAAGTATTTTTTGAAATATTTCGAGGATTACTTTTTCGACGCATTTCTGCAGGGTATAATTGTGCATGTCACAAGTGCACTTTAGTAGGCATGTGATATGCTTTTGTTTTATCGCCATTGTAATGCAACTGTCAAATAATTAAACTATTTAGAATAAAGTATTACAGAAATCAAAATCAACAAAATGAATCATTACACAAATCAACAAATTATCAATTTATTATTTTTACATGGCAACTGTGATAGAATTGTTGTTCTGACATGTAGAGTATTCAATAAAACTTATCCACATTTGCCGCCGATGAATAAATCAATTCCCTGCTTAAATTGGAACATATTTTGTAAGAACGTATGTTAAGTGTACATACGTTACCAAGAAAAAAATTTTGTTCTAAAATTTTGACCTCTAAAAGGTAGCCTGAAATATGTCTATAACTTCTCTTAGGAATAAGATAAAATTATGAGTTATATTTCTAATTGTACCTAGAGGATACCTCTATGAGTAAAATAATTGGAAACTGTTAATTTTGATAATAAGTGATAATTGTGCATGCCATGTTTTTTCAAAATTGTCTGTACTGAAGATTTATCAACGCCTAAATCCTCTTGAGCACAGCGGATAGATGCTTGTGGATTAACTTGAAAATAGGCCGGCCGACACTATTTCTTGCACTTCCTCATTTTGTCCTCACTTGTCCAAATTAAACAACATTTGATTCCAATCTTCTAAATCTTGTTTTATTCATTGGCGGCAAATGTGGATAAGTTTTATTGAATACTCTACATGTTAGAGCAACAATTTTATCGCAGTTGCCATGTATAAAAAATAAATTGATAATTTGTTGATTTGTGCAATGATCCATTTTGTTCATTTTGATTTCTGTAATACTTTATTCTAAATGTTTTTATTATTTGACAGTTTGCATTACAATGGCGACAAAACAAAAACATATCACACGCCTACTAAAGTGCACTTGTGACTTGCAAAATTATACCCTGCAGAAATGCGACGAAAAAGTAATCCTCGAAATATTTAAAAAAATACTTGCTTTAGGAGTATGGTTGTATTATACTTTTTTGTAGTAAATGTTTCTCCCTATCGTGCTATGCAATAAAAAATGGGTCATTCTATTAAAAAAAAAAATGAATTACAGGATATTTAAGAGGGCACTTAGATATTGACATTTTATGAACACTTATTATCAAAATTGACAGTTTCCAATTATGTCACTCATAGAGGCATCCTCTATCTATAATTAGAAATTTAATTCATAATTTTATCTTATTCCTAAGAGAAGTTATAGACAGATTTCAGGCTACCTTTTAGAGGGCAAAATTTTAGAAAACATTTTTTTTTCTTGAAAACTAGAAGAGATAAGTGTACATACGTTCTTAGAAAATATGTTCCAATTTAAGCAAGGAATTCAAAAATATAATAATATATGGGGTGTTCCATTTAAAATAAGAAAGTTGGTGCTACTTCCGGTGGAACCGGTAGTGATAGAAACTTGAAAATATTTCACATGAGGATAACTGATTCAATCGCGTGACGAGGATATTTTTGAAATTTTTAGGACAACGGCAACCCCGTAAACTTTTAACGAACGGTTTAGCGTAGACACCCTGTATACCTACCTATATTTAGGATATTATTGTACTTTTTTCATAAAGATATATTTTTAAATTTAAAATTAAATGTACGTTTATAAAAAAAATAATGCTTTAAAATGAATTCATTGGTCTATCTATAACTCGACGCTCTTAAAGTCAATGTCTCTTCAACTTTCCAATTTTTGGATAAAATAATAAAAGGCGCATCAATTATCTAGGTAAGTTTACCATACTATTCTGTAGTTATTTTCATAATCTAAGATAAAAAATAAATTTTTAAAATAAATATTTTTTTAAATTTTGTTTTTGTCTTTGCTATTTGGTGTGCTTTTTCATGTAAATTTATGCTTTTTTTGCGTATGTGAATGCTTTTATTTTTCAAAAATATGTGCCTTATTCGTGCTTTTTTATGTTTTTTATATACTTTTTAACCGATCTTTAGTGATGTGACTGCATCTAGTAATCTTCTGTGCATAGATTTAAAGTCAATCGATGATTGATAAAATAGCTATTTATGTTACTAGTACATAATGCTTGACTTTGCAGGATGAGTATTTCTTTATGGCTAAGCCAGCTTGCGAGCGAAGCAAATCATAAACATAAACACGATACAACATCAAAAACATGAACTTATGGTTCAGATAGGTTGAAAATTCGCTTTGTGTATGCCAGCCTATTCTCCTTACAATGACAATGTCTCGTTTTCACGTTTCCTTGTAATACCATAGGTTACCATTATGCCATTCGGGAAATATCAAATATGACTTGAAATCCTAGAAATATAGCTCCATTTTTGACAAATTTTTCGATAATGATTTAATAACGTGTTACGCAATAAATGTCATACTAAACATACAGTTAATAGCCTGTATTGTTTTACTGTACTCGAAATCCAGTTACTACGACTGGTGGTCTTGGCATCTCCTTATTAACTATTAGAATGAGAAGAATGTCTTGGCTTAGGAATCTGCGTAAATGGTTTAATGCCACGAGCTGATCTATTTAGGGCTGCAGTTTCCAAAATTAGGATAGTAATGACGATAGCCAACCTCCGGAATGGAGACGGTACATGAAGAAGAAGGTTAATTATTGAATGATGCCACACTTCTCATTATTGTATCATGGCTCAACCGAGATAAAGACCTTCCAAGTTGATAGGAGCAAGAATTTTTTTTTGGACTCTTGTTCCTACTATGTTCTAGATATCTTTCTTTTAAAGTCAGCACTTCTTGTCAAGGAAATCCGCTATTACTTCTGCATGTATCCATGTATGATACAAACTATGTATTGCTGATAATAGTTATTTTCGTGACAAGCTTTGTAAATTATTCTTTACGAGCCAGCTGGAAGTTTGTGGGGCGAGCGACGCAGGAGCGACCCTCATAATCCAGTGAGCCTGGTAAAGATTAATTGCAAAGCGTGTCACGTACAACTTATATTTCCACCTTTATTTGACGGTTTCTAATGAAAATGCTTGACATATTATGCCGAGGCGTTGGGTAATTTGTAGCTAGACGTAGTTATGGTAATGTAAATAAATAATAACAAAATTTGTTGTTGATGTCAATATTTCTTGAATTTTCCAAATAAATAATTAAAAACACATTAAAAGTGATGGAATTAGCACAATACATAGCTGAAAAATAGCCAACAAATGCCTGTAGCCTGCACAAGTACCGACAAGGAGTCATTAACAAGTCCGAAAATAATAATAAAAATGAAAGCTAAAAGCAAGATCAAAACGCTTTCATTCAAAACTCTCTTCAGCATATTATGGAGAAATTAACAAAAATGAACGAACGTATAAGCAGGCTTGAACATAGCACTAAATGAACTATTCCCAAAAACCGAAATGTCAAGTAACATTACGATTATGGAATGGATTGCCAATGGACTCTTGCAACGCCAACAAGAATTGCAAGCGATCCTAGATATAGAAAATATTTACATATGTCTTATTTCCGATACTCAGTTTACAAGAGTCATTCATCAAATTCAAATGATATAAGGTATATTACACCATACATCCTGGAAATACAGCCAGTTGTAGTAGTGCTATCATAATCAAGGAAACAATTGAACATAACCAAGACACGGGATTTAAAGCAGATGAATTTCGACTGCTTCTGTAATTGTTAAAACAAAAACATACAATATCACTGTCTCTGCAGTTTACTGTCCCCCTAGACATGGTCTCAAAAAGGAACAATATTTAGACTTCCCAAATAAACAGGGATATAGATTTATCATTGGAGGCGACTTTAATGCTAAACACATTCAATGGGGATCTAGACTAACAAATACAAAAGGAAAGAAACTACTACAAGCAGTCAACCAACTAAAATGCAAAACAATTTCAACTGACAAACCAACATATTGGCCTGCAGATCTTAATAAGATTCCAGACTTAATTGATTTTTTTATAACACAAAATGTAAACTATATGTACGTGGAAGAGGCTTGGGATATGAACTCGGACCATTCAGATTGTCCCCACCCTAAGCGATAGTAGTATACAAAAAAGGATATACCTGCTAGATTGACTAACAGATTAACTGACTGGCAGAGCTTTAAACTTCAACTTGAAGACACTATCAACTTGTCATCCTCAATAAGAAACGAAGACCAGCCAGAAAATGAAGCGGAAAAATTTGTTGATAATATTCAACAAGCTACATGGGATAACACCCCTATTATTACCCCACGAACAAAACGTAGCAATTACCCCAAAGAAATTCGAACCCTTATTTCCGAAAAGAGAAGACTAAGATGAATCTGGCATCAATCCCAGCATATATAATATGATGATGATGATGATATGCCCAGCAGATAAAACTAGAGTTAGTAACGCACCACAACTCAAAAGAGAGATTCAAAAAATTAAAAATGACTATTAGTGAATATATAATTGGACTTTAAAATGATAGTAAAACTGATTATTTACTTTAGAAAGCTACTAAAACACTTAAGAGACCAATCTTGCAGAAGTCTCCAATTAGAAGTGCAAAAAGCAATTCTCAAAAGGCTAATAGATTTGCCGAATATCTTGAAGTGACTTTCCAACCGAATGAGGGTGAAGCCGTTCTAGACTGGGAAAATATTACCCAGGAAGAAGGTGAAATCAGACCCTCTACCCCTAAAGAAATTGCAATGGAAATTAAAAAAAAACATTAACACTAAGAAAGCTCCAGGATTTGACTTAATTACTGGCGAAATTCTTAAACAACTACCTTCTAAAGCAATCGTAGAACCTACATATCTTATTAATGCATCTTTAAGATTAAAATATGTAGATAAAATATGGAAAGTAGCATAAGTGGTAATGATTCCTAAACCTGAAAAACCACCAAATGATCTTCTTACATACCAATCTCGTTATTACCCGTAATCTCAAAACTATACGAAAATATACTTCTTAAAAGAATAAAACCAATTATCGAAGGCAAAAACATTATACCAAAACATCAGTTTGGTTTCAGAGAATCTCATTCAACTGTAGATCAAGTCCATACAATAACAGACGTAATTCAAAAATCATTGAAAGAAAGAAAGGTTTGCTCCACTTCTTTCTCTTTGTCTTTCTTCGTGTAGCGCAAGCTTGTGACAAAGTGTGGCATGAGGGAGTTATATACAAATTAAGAATACTTCTGCTCAGACCATATACACAATTACTATAATCATACATGTCAGATAGAGTTTTTAGAATTAAGCAGAAAAATGCTTACTCTGAACTAAAATAAATAAAGGCAGGTGTGCCACAGGGCAGTATGTTAGGGCCAGTCCTCTACTTATTATACACAAGCGATATACCTGCATTAGGCCATAATACGATAGCCACTTTGGCCGACGACACTGCTATATTGGCTATAGGCAAAGATAACGCAAAAGCAGCACTAAATCTGCAAACCTCACTTAATAAAGTTAACAACTGGACAAAGCAATGGCGAATCAAATTGAATGAGACTAAATCGGTCCATGTCAATTTCACAAATAAAAGAAATCAACATATCCCTGTTAGTATGAATGACATCTAGGTACCCTACGCTGAGACAGCAAAATATTTGTGTATTACATTGGACATTAAGCTACTTAGGAGAGCTCATGTCAAAAAGAAAAAAGAGGAATTGGACATCAAATTTCGAAAAATGTATTATTAGCTGCTTGATCGGAATTCCACCCTGTCTATCTATATTAAAATACTTCTGTGTAAACAAATTCTTAAGCCCGTATGGACATATGGCATCAAGCTGTGGGGTTGTGCCAAAAAGAGCAATATAGAAATAATCCAGCGATACCAAAACAAAGTAGTAAGGAGTATTGTCAATGCACCTTGGTATTTCCGGAACAGTGACCTCCATGGGGACTTGGAAATGGACAATGTTAATGAGACAATAAACAAATTTGCCAAGAGTCACAAACAGCGACTTCTTCAACATGTCAACGTCGAAGCCATTCAGCTCCTCGATAACACAAATTTGACCAGAAGACTAGAGTGGACCAAACCGTTCGAGTTATTTTAATATTGTCTTAGTGCAAAAGCAGAGCATAGTGCTAGTGTACACGCTAATATCAGTGTGTAATTAAGTGATTCGAATCTAAGGGATACTAATGAGTAGGTCCTTAGCATTAAACCTTTATTTTAAGTTCGTGTAGCATTACTCATTGATCCATCTTTGATCAGATTGTAATAATTATAGTAAAATACGAATAAGTGTTTTGTATAATAGAAAAAAAGGTAGGTACTCAATTATGGTCATTCGGACTCATCTGCTATTATCTGATTTATTCTAAATCAGCAACGATTCGTCCACAAAAACTTAATTGTATGTAAAGTTGACGCAGAAAAAAAGTAAGACAACTCTTAAACCGATTTCTTACTAAAATCTAGGGGTGTAAATCTAACAGGTAGGATAAACAATATGTTCTCCTTTTTTCTGCGTCAACTGTACTTGTAACAAAATTAGATATTTTTAGGTCAAGCTGATTTTGTACAAATTATAGTACAAAACTACCTGTTACGGAAATTCGAGTGGACATTTTGACAAGAGGATAATAGTTATACATTCACTGATATGTTTAGCACTAATACGGGACATAATTCCAGACTAAATATATGGTCCACGATGAAATAGGTATTCCGAAATAAAATATTTAATTCAGAACTAGAGATAGTCCGCATAGAGAGTCTGGGGGTTTAAATATATTTTATACAATATATCAGAAAGTATTGTACTTAAGTGGAAGAATGTTTGATACTTCATTCTTGGAATATAGTTGATAATAAACTATAACTAGGCATTACAGTAAAATTAAATTTATGCAATTCAATTGAACACCACGTGTTGTATAAGACTATGGCGACCTCAATTGTTATTTAACCATCAAAAACCATATATATTACACTGGCATATAAGGTTTTTGACTGGAGCAACCAAATAGGTTTTTTAAGGTAATTTGGTGCGCTGAATTCGAATCTGTAACTGCTTTTTTTCTTATCAGGTCAGGTTTTTCGAGATGTAAAATATCATTGTTTACGTATGTTTTAAATAAAAAATCGTTAATTTAATCAAAAATAAAGGAAATTTCAAGAGTAAATGGCAGTGTATGAACATCTGAACATATCTGGGTCAGTTTCACGTATTAGAGCCCAGCAATAATCTCCCAGCATACTTTTGTCCCAAAATCCTTGATAATTTCTTTCAATTTTCATTAAATCTTGATGAGCACGTTCTCCTTGTTCATCACTCATCGCACCCAGGTTTTGTGGAAAAAAAGTTCAAATGTGAATGCAAAAAATGCATCTTGAGAGACATCCGTGCACCTAATTCACAATATTTTCTCAATAATTCAGTAAGAATCTGTCTGTAGTTATCACTTTTCTTGCTTCCAAGGAAACCATCTACGATGCTTTTGAAAGATTGCCAGGATGCAGATTCTTTCTCTGATAAACATTGTGACAAATAATGATCATCCAATAACTTCCTGATCTGAGGACCAACAAATATGCCTTCTTTAATTTTAGCATATGAAATTGTATCAAAAACTGTTAACTAATGTTTAAAAGCAGCATCATATTTATTCAGAGCAAAGTTTTTGAAAAGACCTAGTTTTATATGCAGTGGTGGAAGTAGAACGTCATTTGAATCAATTAATGGATTATTTGAAATCTTTTGTTTTCCGGGAGAATACTTTGTCTTTGTGGTCAATTTGTTCTGCTGTAATGATGACTTTAGCTCGACAATCCCAGAAACAAAAGAAACAACCAAATTTTGTGAAACCTCCTTGCATACCAGTTAACAAACCAATGACCTTAATAAGTTTGATATAATTAAAACTTGAAATTTACGATTTAAAAAGAACATTAAATCAGATACCCTTAAATCACGACATATCTTCTATTTATGATCTTCGTATTTGCGTAAAGTTAAAATTTGAGTCATTGATTCGTAATTTTCCTTAGTATTAACAGCAATAGAAATTGGTACGGATGGTTTTTTATTTCTATTGTGTAAAAGAAGAGGCTTTAAACTGTACTTTGAGCCGTGATTTTTTTTTCATATGGTTGGTTCATTTTTAGAAATAAACCTTGAATGTCATTACAGTAGAGAATAGTGTTTTTTTTCTCAAAATATGCAGCCACTTCCAAGCTTCTTTCTCTATAAACTGTTACTTTTGTTTTAACTTCAAGACGATTCCATTGTTGCATACATGAAGCCAATAATTCTGCGTCTTCCTTTGATCATGGCATAAATGACCATAAATGGCATTCATTAAACTCATGCACTCAACCACTGCTGGGTATAATGTCATTGAAAGATGATTCCGAATCACTGCTTGTAGTACCAGGAACGAGTGGCAATGGATCATTTGCTAAACGTTGAATTGGTTTTGAAATAGATGAAAAATTTGCGTATTGAATACTTGTTCGATATTTCATATTGATCCCAACAACTTTTGATAAACAAAAATAACAATCGGTTTGGTGATTACTTTGCTCTCTCCTACTTCTTTACTTCCTAAACCAGACTACTCTCTTGATTAGGTGACTTTGGTAAATATAGAAGAAGAAGAAGATATTGCAGTCATTTTTAATCAAAAGATACCTTTAGTAGAAGTTACTTGCTTCGTAAGGAGACGTCTAGCACTACATATGAAGATGATGTTATGAACATTTTGATTCAAAAAACCTGCACCAGCTCGCACATTGTCTACAATATTTCCATGGTCAGATGCTGAATAGTTTTTTTGTAATTAGTTCTGATTCATCTTAATCATTAAAACCCGAATAAAGGAGGTAATTTAGATAGTGAAGATGATGAAGGAAGCCGTTACTATGTGATAATTAATCATATGATACAACAATGAATTGTTGCATAATTTGGTTAGGTTTAGAGGTTCTTTTGGGACGATACTGCAAATAATTCATTTCACCGACAAAAGTCTTAACATGGACCTATTTGAGTCCCTCGAAATTTAAAAGGCCACGCGTAATCCAGAATGTCCGGTCATTAACGACCATACAGACCTCGCTTACTCCCCACTTTTCAAAGCTGTATTATAGATATGTATAAATAGGTGTTTTATTTGTATTTTATTTTACTCTAAGTTTGATATTGATGAGAACGTGATATAGTCACTAATTTTAATAAACAGTGTGATATAAACAAAGAAAAGTGTTTGTATTTTTAATGAGGTAATTTGCTTTGGTATAACATGTTAATTCCATGTCTGATTGAATTTTCTTAGAAATCTGGTAGTTTTAAAGATAATTAATATGTGAAAATTACAATTTAATCAGAATCTATTAAAGATAGCACTACTGACCAGTAGAATATATTTATATATATATTTATTGCACACCACAAAGCAGGTATTTATCTTGCCCAAATGGTGTGTGAAGTGTAGATATTATTTTTAAATTATGTGTTTGAGTCACAATTGTGTTTTGGAGTCCAAAGCAAATAGAACTCATTATGTTTTTTCGCCGCTCTTCCGTCATCAATCTTACTTACCTAGTCGGTTCGCAATTGTAAGAATGGTACTTAGAGAGGTCTACCTACAGTATCAAAATCAGGTTAACTTTCAATATAGTAGCATTTTCGAAAAAGTCCTCACTTCCAGACTTATATTTTAATGTGGAATATTGCAGAATTGTCAGAATAAAGTTCCAGTTTACTTAGTTCTCATGGCATCTGAATAATGCGAGTCAAATCATCGTATGGGAAATTGAACAGTGATTTTAGATGATAATAGGAAATGTAGTACAAACTGGAGACTAAAATAGTTGCAGGCCAAGTTGCAGTTATCTATTATAAAAAAATAATATTTAGCTAAATATAGTTGCTGGAATTTGAATACTTTTAGTTCCATCATCAACAATCTCGAGTTCTTATAACTCCTGCATTTGTAAACTATCATTATAGTAGGTTTTACGATTTTTTTTTCGCTTTACCTGACTTATATTTTAATGTGGAATATTGATAGAATAGTCAGAATAAGGTTCCAGTTTACTTAGTTCTCCTGGCATCTGAATAATGCAAGTAAAATGATCAAGTGTATGGGAAATTGAAGAGTGGTATTAAATGATAACACAGGTCTACAAATATAAATTAAAAAAATGACTGGAAAAGAGGAGGACGTTTGCCAAGTAATTTGGGTGCGCAGAATTCAAATTAACCACCAGAATTGCGCTATCAGGTCTAGTTCTTTTTATGTCGCATGGATGGCGTTACTATAAAGTAATTTGACGGAAACCCACATTTATTCTCTATCTTCATAATAATAGTGCTTAAATATGTCAAGTAGATCGTGTGTTACTAATTCAAGCAATTTCTGCTTTGTTTGTGGTAAATATATGGTTGGAAAAAAAGGATATGCAATAACAGAACCGTTAAAATATGCATATTTACATAACTCTGGTTTTGCTGTCAGAAATTTAGACAAAACGTGGACACAGACATTGTTTCGCAATAGTTGCAGAGCTATTTTATACAAGTGGTCGAATGGCGAGAGAAAACATTTAGACTTTTCAGTTTCAGTAATATGGAGAGAGCAAAGTAATCACCAAACCGATTATTATTTTTGTTTATCAAAAGTTGTTGGGATCAATATGAAAAATCGAACAAGTGTGCAATAAGCAAATGTGCCATCTGTTTCAAAACAAGTTGAACGTTTATCAAATGATCCATTGCCAGTCATTCCTAGTACTACAAGCAGTGATTCGGAATCATCTTTCAATGACATTGTTCCCAGCAGTGGTAGTTTGTATGAGTCTAATGAATGTTATTTAGTGACTCAAGCTGAACTTAATCATCTCGTTCGTGAATTACATTTATCAAAGCAAGACGCAGAATTATTGGCTTAATGTATGCAACAATGGAACCATCTTGCTGTAGGGACAAAAGTAACAGTTTATAGAGAAATAAGCTTTGAATTGGCTGCATATTTTAAGAAGAAAAACAATATTCTCTACTGTAACGACATTCAAGGTTTATTTAAAAAAATTAACCAACCATATGAAAAAAATGAATGGGGATTATTCATTGACGGCTCTAAGTACAGTTTAAAGGCTCTTTTTTACACAATGGGAATAAAAAACGATCCGTACCAATTGATGCTATTAATTGTAAGGAAAATTACGAATCAATTTTGAGTTCACTCAAATACGAAGATCATAAATGGAAGATATATGATGATTTATAGGTATATATTTGAAGGTTCTATGTACATCGTAAATTCCAAGTATTATTTAAATCAAATTTATTTAGGTCATTGGTTTGTTAAGTGGCATGTAAGAAGGATTCACACAATTTTGTTGTTTCCTTTGTGTATGGGATAGTCGAGCTAAAGTCATCATTACAGCAGAACAAATTGGCCACAAAGAACAGAGTATTCTCCTGGAAAACAAAACATTTCAAATAATCCATTAATTAATCCAATTGACGTCCTACTACCACCACTGCATATAAAACTAGATCTTTTCAAAAACTTTGTTAAGGCTCTGAATAAAGATGGTGCTGCTTTTAAACATTTGTTAGCAGTTTTTCCTACAATTTCATATGCTAAAATTAAAGAAGGCATATTTTGTTGGTCCTCAGATCAGGAAGTTATTGAATGATGTTTATTTCTCACAATGTTTATCAGAAAAATAATCTGCAGCCTGGTAAGTTTTCAAAAGCATCGTAGATGGTTTCCTTGGAAATTAGAAAAGTGATAAGTACAGACAAATTGTTACTGAATTATTGAAAAATTATTGTGAATTAGGTGCACGGATGTCACTCAATATGCATTTTTTTGCATTAACATTTGAACTTTTTCCACAAAACCTGGGCGCGGTGAGTGATAAACCAGGAGAACGTGCTCATCAAGATTTAATGAAAATTGAAAAAAAAATATCAAGGATTTTGGAACAAAAGTATGCTGGGAGATTATTGCTGGACTCTAATACGTGAACCTGACCCAGATAAATACAAACGATGTTCAAACACTGCCATGTACTTTTGAAATTTATTTTTGAATAAATTAACGATTTTTTATTAAAACCATGCGAAAACAATGATATTTTATATCTCGCAAACCTGACCTGATAGAAAAAAAAAATTACAGATTCGAATTCAGCGCACCAAATTACCTTAAAAACACTATTTGGTTGCTCCAGTCCAAAACCTTGTATACCAGTGTAAAAGGAAAGTAGTACAAGCTGCACACCAAAATAGTTGCAGGTGAAGTTGCAGTTATATATTATAAAAACTAATACGTAGCCAAATATAGTTGCTGGCATTTGAATAATTTTAGTTCCATTATCAACGTAAGGTCCAAAATATTAGAAATTAGAATGTGCACATGATCTTAAATTATTTAGTACAAAATGCAGGCAAAAATGGCTACGAACAATATCTTCGATACAGTTATAGTTATCATTAAGGCCCGTATCTATAGTCCGTACTTGAGCATGAGTTCGACTCAAGTCGTATATTTGGTTGCGTATTTTCTCTAAACGTTTATGCACCAAACGCAACCAAATATACACAAATATACCACTTGAGTCGAACTCATGCTCAAGTACAGACTATAAATACGGGCCTTAACCAACCAAGAAAATATTGGACAAAATCCTGCTTGTAGAACAATGGAAATATACTTTAATCAATCCTCACTGTTAAAATTGCATTTTATCTACTCTTTCCTCATGTTAAAATGCAATGTTATCGTTTGGACGATAAAAAAATACTTGTTCACGGTTACATATTCCGGTTCACACAATAATTAGGATTTCGGCAGCAAAAAATGTTCGATAACAGCTTTAGCTTCTTCGGAAATATCTTTTCACACAATAATTAGGATTTCGGCAGCAACAAATTTTCGATAACAGCCTTAGCTTCTTCGGCAATATCTTTTCACACAATAATTAGGATTTCAGCAGCAAAAAAATGTCTATAACAGCTTTAGCTTCTTCGGCAATATCTTCAGGATCATACAGTTCTTCATTAGAGATAGATTCAGGCTTTATTCTCTCAAAATTGTACAAAACATAAGTACAAAACTTTGAAGGAAATGCTATCGATTTTCAATTTTGTTGATAATAGTAATTTGTGTTTTTATGGTACCTGCGACTTCTATGCCAGCATTCATTATATTAGTTTCTAACGTTTAATATTTTTCAAAGAATTAAATTTATTTAGCAGTACAAACGGTGAAGATTGAATAATAGCTATTTATAGTATAAGTGAATAAAGTCGAATTTTATGCACGAAGAAACAGTTTAGCGCATGAGGCGAAGCCAGTGCGATACAGTTTTCGAGTGGACAAAATTGCTTTATCATACAGGTGTATCATACAAGATTTTTTCCAATTCGTTGTCGGAATTGAAGAATTTGCGCGAAGTGTCACATTGTCAGGCGACAACGAAAATTTCAACGATAGTGCGAATTTATCATTTTTTTTAACTTTATTCACGTGGCTAATGGTTGTAGTGAAGAAAGTGAAAATGTAAACATTTTTTTTCAACATTCGATTAAAGTGTAGTTTTAACGATAAGTTTCAATATACATAATAAAGATTTTAATAATGCGAATTGTTTTTTATTTATATTATATACGACGATACAATTCTTGATTATCTTTTGGAGTGACTTTAATGTCTCGGTCAACGCCTCGACTTAAAATATACTCTCAAAGTTAAAATTCAATTTTATCGTCTTATATAATAACTAACTGTTACTCTATGAGTTGTATTCTTTAGGCAATATTTTGGATTAAACACTGTGATAGTATTAGTTGCTCTAATTTAATATCTATATTTAATACAAAGCTCCTATCATATACTCTTCTATACTCTATCTGATAGTATCTGAGTGGCAAAGTAACAACAATCAACAATGGTTAGGAACATGTAGGATATATACTGTATATTTTAGTAGCAATTTTAACAAAATTTGATAATAGCTATTGAAGCTCCTATCATATACTCTTCTAAACTTTATCTGATAGTATCTGAGTGGCAAAGTAACAACAATAGTTAGGAACATGTAGGATATATACTATATATTTTAGTAGCAATTTTGACAAAATTTGATAATAGCTATGGAAGCTCCTATCATATACTCATCTAAACTCTATCTGATAGTATCTGAGTGGCAAAATAACAACAATGGTTAGGAACATGTAGGATATATACTGTATATTTTAGTAGCAATTTTAACAAAATTTGATAATAGCTATTGAAGCTCCTATCATATACTCTTCTAAACTTTATCTGATAGTATCTGAGTGGCAAAGTAACAACAATAGTTAGGAACATGTAGGATATATACTATATATTTTAGTAGCAATTTTGACAAAATTTGATAATAGCTATGGAAGCTCCTATCATATACTCATCTAAACTCTATCTGATAGTATCTGAGTGGCAAAATAACAACAATGGTTAGGAACATGTAGGATATATACTGTATATTTTAGTAGCAATTTAGACAAAATATGATAATAGCTATGGAAGTTTTTGGGAGACTATTTATTTACATGAAACGTATACTAATAGGCAAGAGCCAGGAAAGATTAAGCAAGTAATCATTCCTAGTAATGATGCATAATATAGGAATTGTTCTAAAACGATAGATATACAGGGTGGTCACTTATACGACGCCCACCATTAGGATCTATTAAACGGAAATACATACAGAGTTGGTCAAATGGGATAATAGTTTCTTATTTTTGGGCCTTTCGATTTATTGAAACGAAATCCAGGATATCTTGTACAGTTCCTGAAATATCGCTGAAAAACTGAAGAAGTGCACTTTCTAAAACAATAGATATACAGGGTGGTCACTTTTACGACGCCTACCATTAGGATCTATTAAACGGAAATACATACAGATTTGGTCAAATGGGATAATAGTTTCTTATTTTTGGGACTTTCAATATACTGAAACAAAATCCACGATATCTTGTACAGTTCCTGAAATATCGCTGAAAAACTGAAGAAGTGCACTATTATTTTCCTCTTATAACTTTTTTACTTTTGAAGGAAATTTTACGAAACTTGGCACGTTTACATTTTTCGGTGTCAGCTTTCTGATGACAGTACTAAACATTTTTTGCGACAACTAGATGCCCAAATTTTCATAGTCTACTTTTGATTTTCTTATGGCCGCGATATTGTATTTTAATAGCATTCAAAAGAGCGAAAAATTCCAATTTCAACCATGTATTACACATGGGTAATCTGATATTATTTACCACCAAAAATCGATAATTTAAAAATTTGTTGCAAAAACCTTTTTTTGCTCTTTATACACAATAAAGATACAGATCAAGTTGCCATGGAATAACAAATTACCATTTTGACATTACTTCATACTAAGAAAATAATTTCTGAGTATTTTTATTGTGTATAAAGTGCAAAAAAGGAGATAGTATCTTTGATTAGTAAAAATGGCAAGATATTATCCTCAACATGAAAAAATTGACATGTACAATCTCTATATTATATAGACATATCTCGAATATATTGTAATATCTTACATTATATTCCTAGGCCGAGATTGCAAATCATAAATCATATTGTATTCATTAAATAATCTGATCAAATACCATTCTTGAATTAAAATTTAGGATATTTAATTATTGAAATTTTTACTAATCAAAGATATTATCTCCTTTTTTTGCTCTTTATACACAATAAAGATACAGATCAAGTTGCCATGTAATAACAAATTACCATTTTGACATTTCTTCATACAAAGAAAATAACTTCTGAGTAATTGTATTGTGTATAAAGTGCAAAAAGGAGATAGTATCCTTGATTAGTAAAACTGGCAAGATATTATCCTCAACATGAAAAAATTGACAGGTACAATATCTATATTATATAGACATATCTCTAATATATTGTAATATCTTACATTATATTTCCTTGGCCGAGATTGCAAATCATAAATCATATTGTATTCATTAAATAATATGATCAAATACCATTCTTGAATTAATATTTAGGATATTTATTTATTGCCATTTATACTAATCAAAGATAGTATCTCCTTTTTTGCACTTTATACACAATAAAATTACTCAGAAGTAATTTTCTTTGTATGAAGAAATGTGAAATTTGTTATTCCATGGCAACTTGATTTTTAGAGCAGTTCACAGCAGTTTGATTTTTGCAACAAATATTTAAATTATTGATTTTTGGTAGTAAATAATGTCAGATTACCCATGTGTGATACATGTTTGAAATCGGAATTTTTCGCTCTTTTGAATGCCACTAAAATCCAAATTGCGGAAATAAGAAAATCAAATGTTGACTGAAAATTTGGGCATCTAGTTGGCGCAGAAAATGTTTGGCACTGTGTAAGAGTTTCAAGTTTCGTAAAATTTCCATCAACAGTAAAAAAGTTATAAAAGGAAAAGGGAAGTGCAATTTTTCAATTTCTCAACGTTATTTCAGGAACTGTGCAAGATATCCCGGATTTCATTTCAGTATATTGAAAGGCACAAAAATAAGAAACTTTTATCCCATTTGACCAACTCTGTATATATTTCCGTTTAATAGATCCTAATGGTGGGCGTCATAAAAGTGACCACCCTGTATGCAACTATCTCAGGTAAACAACTACAAATAACTTTGCAGTTTATGATTTCACATTAGTGAATCTAAATTGTTTAGCTGATATACTTAGTTACATATATCTATAGTTTTACATCAATTTAAATTGACTCAGGATAGGATCCATTTAATTATAATCATATAGGAGTTGGAATCGTTGTTAAAGAAAATTGAAAGGACCACTTTAAACATCTGAAGATTTCAAGGTTTAGATGGTCCACGTGAGAGAGTAACAAAAACAATTTATATAAGATAATACCATATGAAATTGAAAAGTCACGTTAAGGGAATATAGATCAGAATAAATAAATGTAGTTTAGATTAGTGGATTTAGATTTAGATTGGTAGATTGGTATATTTAGATTGGTAGATTGGTATATTTAGATTGGTTTAGATTCCCATTGGTCTCATCTCAATAGGAAACTGACTAACAATAAGTCTGAGAAACAAAAACGTGTAACAAAAACTATTTATATAAGATAATACCATATGAAATTGAAAAGTCACGTTAAGGGAATATAAATCAGAATAAATAAATGTAGTTTAGAATGGTAGATTTATATTTAGATTTGTAGATTGGTATGTTTAGATTCGTTTAGATTCCCATTGGTCTTAAACCAATATGAAACTGACTAACAATAAGTCTGAGAAACAAAAACGGGTAAAAAAAACTATTTATATAAGATAATACCATATGAAATTGAAAAGTCACGTTAAGGGAATATAAATCAGAATAAATAAATGTAGTTTAGAATGGTAGATTTAGATTTAGATTGGTAGATTGGTATATTAAGATTGGTTTAGATTACTATTGGTCTTAAACCAATAGGAAACTGACTAGCGATAAGTCTGAGAAACCGAAGGATTGATGATGTCGAAAAGTATTTTAGAAGACTGAAAACACATAACTGGAATTGAGCCTGTGTGAACCGAGAGCAACGGAAAATCTCTGAGGAACATTTATACAATCTTAGATTATCTTTGATCATCGTTCAGTTACCAAGGATATTTTACTGTGGTTCTGAACTGCGATCAAAGATCTAAGAATTTTGTAGAATCCAGAGCAACATAAAGCCAATGAAGAAGATGTATGATCAAGAAGATAGTAAGTATATTTTAGTATTAATTATCTCTTATCTTCTGGGCGAACAATGCAATATTTTTGATATAGTATATAAAAGTATATATATAGGATATAAAACTTTTCCAATTTATATGACATTCGCTAAAAAAAATAAAAAAGTCGATATTTTTTTAAAATTTCAAACTTTTAGTCAGGATTTGCATATACTTTTGATATAATTTGCAAATTTTGTGCTTAATACCTCAGACTTGCTAAATTTTTCTTTCATATTAACGTATTATCGACGTTCAATATTGTAGAATATATATGGTTGCAAAATTTAATGCTACCAACACTTAAATACCAATTAATATAAATATTTTTTTATTGATTACGATAAATTTATAAGAATGACTCATTCTGTATTATTAACTAGAACTCAAGACTGTAAATTATGACATCTATTACTAGTAACCATATGTCAGCATATATTTCTGAGTAAACTGTTGTATAATATAGGAAACATTGTATTTCAGAGATACAAATGAAGACTGCAATTAGTATTGTAAATTAATCAATATTTACCAAATAAGTAAACGTAGAATATATTGTCATTAACAAATAAATCATACAAACCTTACGTTTCCCACGAAACAATTACAATCCACTTACGATATCTTGAGGTTATGTATTCCTGCATTTGTTTTCAATCACGTTTCAGGCATCACTACAATCGTTTTTTCGTGCATTTATGCATTTTGGTTGTATCGTTTCATATGCAGGCCAACACTAAGTCATTTATACACAGGAAACTCGTCCGTCGGAATCTAACGCCCGCCATTTGCCAATTGCGTAGCATTTCCATGTCACAAAATTATCAAGATTCGTGAAGCTAGATGTGGACGCGTCCATTTTTGTAGATGTGAAAGCCCAAAATGTCGTCAAAATATAAACTTTAGAATGTTTCCATATTTTGTATACAATTTTTAATTCAATTCACAGAAATACAAATATAAAAACACTTACTATGAACGTGAAGAAGATGGCATTGATTATTTTAACGTGCTGGTTATCTTGTTTTTAAAACTGTTTCTGATCAAGAGTAATTTTTGATAATAAATCATTCTTCAAGAAAGCTAACATGTAAATTACTTTTATTTTAATCATCGGGATGGTTTCGACCTTTACTACGTGGTAGTCCATATTAAAAAACAGAGAAACAACTTGCTATGTTTTTACCACAACATGTTTATCGATATATCGACATAACAATAAAATAACGACTCAAACTAATAACTAACTGACAAATAACTAAATGACTTTTTACGGTGTTACGGACTTGAAAATGACCGTAAAAGCTCGAAACTCGAGTCGTTATTTTATTGTATATGTCTATATATCAATACAAAACTTGTGGTAATAACATTGTAAGTTGTTTCTTGTTTTTTACTTTTTTTACTTCTTAGAAATATTTTTGCTTAATTTATTTCTATAAAATGCTATTGGTTCATAGAACGTTTAAATTAAATCTATTTCAAGTATATTTATTTATGTAACAACATCAACCAGTACAGTTCTTGGAACACAAATATTAGAAAGACAAGTCGTAATTAACAACTTGGATCCGTAGAAGATAAAATTAATCATCGACATATTAGAAATAAAAGTAGCTTAGTAAAAAACTAACAGGATTCGTTACAGAAATAGTCGAAGAATAAGTGGCAATTTCAAGCTTAGTCGAATGCAACCCTAGAAGAATTAGCAGCAAACAGAGTCACTGAGATATAAGAAATTGAAATAGAAGTAGAGGAGTACAAAAAGTATAACTACATTAAGGAATAGATAAACCATAAGGTGGGGAGGTTATAGAAACAGAATTAATATTTATGTAGTAGTGTTTCATCAATACGTGCTGAATCAATAGCATATACAGGGTGTTAATACTAAGTTGTAACACCCGAAAATGGCAGTTAGAACTCATTGAAACAAATAACTTTTCTTAGTTAAAATTTTTGAATTGGAGCAAAGTTCATAGTTATTGGCGTTCTTTTGTTTTTCGAAAAATCGTCTTTACTCCCTTATTTTAAGAAATATTTAAAAAATAGAAAAACATTCAGCATGCGCTATCGGTTCTCTAAAACATTTGTATTTACAATTATTTTCTATTTTATCAAATAACAAAATGGCGACCGAAGAAAAATTTCGAAACAGGATATTTTGAAAATCACTCGATTGATTTTTGAAAATAAAACATTTATAAAATCCTTAAACTATATTATAACATTTGTCTGAAACATTTTTTTCGATCTGTCCAAAAAAGTTACTATTCATATTGAATTACAAGATAAATTTTAACAAACTGCAACAATCATTTAAAACAAAGTAGGCTAACCTTAAGTTAGGCCATTAAACAAGTTGAGGCACGTGTTTTCTAGTTTATACGTTCATATTTAAATACTTTTTGATCTTGTTCTTTAGAAATTTCTGCTTCATCTTGAAAAGTTTCTGTCGCGTTTATCATTTGTGTGCGTATTTTGCATAATTTGTATATAAAAATGCATAATTATCAAAACAGACAAATGTTATAAGATAGTTCAAGGATTTTATAAATGTTTTATTTTCAAAAATCGATCGATTGGTTTTCAAAATATCTTGCTTAGAAATTTTTGATCGGTCGCCATTTTGTTATTTGATAATATAGAAAATAATTGTAAATACAAATGTTTTAGAGAACCGAAAGCGCATGTTGAACGGTTTTGTATTTTTAAAATATTCCTTTAAAATAAGGGAGTAATGACGATTTTTCGAAAAAACAAAAGAACGCCAATAACTATGAACTTGGGCCCCAATTCAAATTTTAAACTAAGATAAGTTGTTTGTTTCAATGAGTTCTAACTGCCATTTTCGGGTGTTACAACGTGTTACAACTTACTATTAACACCCTGTATAAGAAATATTATCTTAAATGGATAATATTTCATACAGTTTATACCACAAATAAGATAAATAAAGAATCCGACATGTACCAGTACCTGACGTAGTATTAGCAATGGTAGAAATAATAATTTGTAATGGTATTCACAACAATACACATCAAAAATCACAAACAAAAATCTTGGTTCATTGTAAAGTTATGAAGCCTTTATTAAAATATACGTAGTTATTCATTTATTTGTAGATAGTAGACCATGGGCCACTTGAGCCCGTTTTTCTCCCATAAGAATATCATGGGAGTTCCCCCTCCACTTCTTCAACCACGTGACTAAGGAGGCGGGGACGTGTCTGTTTATATCAGCCTGTTTAAAAAGAGATCTGATAGAAAACAGGCTGTTTAAGAAGAGAGCTGATTAAAAACAAGCTCACGTATCTTTTTAAACAGGCTGTTTAAAAAGAGAGCTGATTAAAGTTCCCAAACAGGCTCAGGTTCAGGTATCTTTTTAAACAGGTTGATATAAACGGTCCTCTTTTTAAACAGCCTGATTTCTATCAGATCTCTTTTTAAACAGGCTGATATAAACAGACAAGGCACCGCCCCCTTGGTCACGAGGTTAAAAAAGTGGAGGGGAAACTCCCATGTTATTCTTATGGGAGAAAGCCGGGTTCAAGTGACCCATGGTCTACTACTGGCTGTTTAAAAAGAGAGCTGATTAAAGCTCCCAAACAGGCTCAGGTTCAGGTATCTTTTTAAACAGGTTGATATAAACAGTCCTCTTTTTAAACAGCCTGTTTTCTATCAGATCTCTTTTTAAACAGGCTGATATAAACAGACAAGGCACCGCCCCCTTGGTCACGTGATAGAAAAAGTGGAGGGGGAAACTCCCATACGCTCCCATGTTATTCTTATGAGCGAAAGACGGGCTCAAGTGGCCCATGGTCTACATATTCCTTTGCCTATCTACCTTTCGGTGTAAGGCCTACCTTACACATTTTTATAGTATTGTCTCTACTTCCTCCTATCTTTTGTTAATTCCTTTATTTCTTCCCATGTGTTCCATTTTCTTGTTGCCTCTTCTTTTATTGCGCTGTTTCACTCTTTTCTCGGTCTTCCTCTTTGTGGTTTTCCTGTTGCTCTTGTCTCATTCGTCGTTTCCTTCTTCTCTCATTCGTCTCATGTGTCCATACCACCTCATTTGGCCTTCTGTAATTTTTTCCTGTATTGGTTTTATTTTTATGTTTTTCCTGTGCGTCACGTTCCTTATCCTGTCTCTTCTTGTTTTGTTTTCTATTTTCCTGAGGAATCTCATCTCCATGACATTTATTCTTCTTATTTATTTTCCTGTCTACGTCCATGTTTCGCTGCTGTAAGTTAGCGTTGGTCTAATTACTTTTTTGACTATTTCTGTTTTTGTGTCTTTTGATATCTCCTTCTTGCTAAAAAAGTGTTTTTAGCAAGTAGTTTAGTTTTTAACATGTTATATAGTTTTGCTGTTTTCCTACTTTATCTTCTATTTCATTATCTAATTTACCATTGCTCTGTATGATTGGTCCTAAATATCTGTATAGTTCTACTTGTTTGATTTTTTTCCTGTGTTTCGTGTTTCTTTTTTTTCTGTGGCAAGTGTCATATTTTTTGTCTTTTCGTAATTTATTTTCATTTTTATTTTCGTAATCTCTTTCTCAATTATTTGTATCATGTATCATGTTGTATTGCAGTTCTTCCTCTGTTTCTGCAATTATTGCCATATCATCCGCGAATATTAGATCTGCTGTTTTTGATATCTCCATTTTCCAATATCCAATTTTTAGCATTTTCATTTTTTGCTTTGCTTTATTCATCGCCTTATCAAATTGTGAAAGCAAACGGCTTAGCACGTATCCTTGTTTTACTCCTTTCTTTGCTTCGAATTATTTTGATTGATCATTGTTTGTTCTCACAATATCTCTGTACATGTATTTTATTACATTTATTATTTCCATCTCTATTCCTCTTTCAGCTAGTTCGTTCCATATGTTCTGTCTCCTTATCCTGTCAAATGCCTTTTCGAGATCTACGAAGTATATGTGCACTTCTCTGTTCTTCTTAATTCGTTTCTCGCTTAGTTGTCAGAGTATGAAGATTTGGTCTTGTGTACTTTTCCCTCTTCTGAATGCGCATTGGCTGTCCTCTATTGTTGTTTCTAGTTTATCTCGCATCCTTTTTTCTAGTACCCTAGTCATTATCTTACTTGGTATACTTGTTAGTGTGATTCCTCTGCACTTTTCGCATATTCTGTTATCCCCTTTCTTATGTATTGGTAGAAATATTAATTTGTTCTATTCTCTTGATCTTACTTGGTATACTTGTTAGTGTGATTCCTCTCCAATTTTCGCATATTGTTTTATCCCCTTTCTTATGTATTGGTAGAATTATTCCTCTATTCTATTCTCTTGGTGTTTCCCCACTGCTTATTATGTCATTTATTAGTTTCGTTATTTGTGTTATTCTCTCTAGTTTCATTATCCCCGGAGTTATATCGTCTGTTTCTGGTGCTTTCCCATTTTTTACATTTTTAATTTGTAAGTCTTCTTTAATTTGCTCAATTTTTCTCTCTTGCCTCTCTTGCGACTTTTCCTCCCATTCTTGTATCTTCTTCATCCTGTTCGGTTACTTCTTTGAAATATTGTCTCCATCTTTCTTGCCTTCATTCGTGATAATTGCTCCATTTTTATCTTTTATGTATACCATGTTGTCTTCTTTTTTTTTTTTAGTTGCTTTAGTGTTCCGTAGAATAGTTTTTGGTTCTGCCCAAAATTCTCATTCATTCTTTCACCAAATTTTGTCCATGATTTTTGTTTTGCTTCTTTTATTATTGAATTTGTTTTGTTTCTCTTTTTTTGTATTTTTATAATCTTCTATTTTTTTGTTTATAGGTATCATTTCCATTTCTCTTTTTTGTCTTTTATCTCATTTTTGACTTCCTCTGTCCACCAGTTTGTCTCTTTCATTATTCTGTTCCCAATTTTCGTTGTTCCGCAGGTCTCCTTTGCAGCTTCTTGTATATTCCTTTTCAATGTATCCCATTTTCTTTCTGTGTTTAGCTTTATTTCGCTCTCTGAATTTATTTTGTAGTATCTCTATGATTTTCTCTTGTGTTTGTTTGTCTATTAATCTGTAGGCTTTTATCTTTTCTTGAACTTTTATTCTCCTCTTGTCTGTTTTTTGTATTTTCTTCCAATTCATGTCTATTTTTAGAAAGTTCCTATTTTAGCTTGCCTTGTAACTCTTACTTTATTTATTATGTTCCAGTTGTTTCTATTAATTTAGGTGGTAGTCTATTATCGATCTTTTGTTTTTGCTTGGCTGTTCCCTTGTGAACTTGTGTATGTTTTTGTGTTTGAATTGTGTATTTGTTATCACAAGGTTGTTTTCAATGCATAATTGTATTATTCTTTCTCCATTGTTGTTTTTACTTTCTTCTCTTTATTTTCCCATTATCTCTTCTTTTCCGCTATTTAGGCATCCTACTTTTCCGTTTTGATCTCCCATTATCATTATTGTTATTTTCCTTCATCTACTTCCTTTTGTATGTTTTCAAAGAATGTGTCTTTCTGATTTTTCTTTGCGTCTTCGTTCCGTCCATATGCTACTATCTGTTCCATGTTTCATCCTCGACTAGTTTGATTTCTATGGTCGTTATTCTTTCGTTTATATGTTTTTCTATTATTATTTCTTTTATCATTTCCGGTGTTATTGTAATTCCTACTCCTCCTTTTGCCCTTTCTTCTCCATCTACTCCTGTCCATATCAACCAGTATCCTCCATGTATATTTTATATTCCGTGTCCGTCTTTTTTGTTTCTGTAATTCCTACTATTTCTATTTTATGTTTTCTCATCTCTTCCACCAGTTCTGCTTCTTTTCCCATTAGCCTCTAATGTTCCATGTTCGTATTGTTATTTTTCCTTTTATTTTCAACTGTTTTTTTTATCTATTTCCCTTCCTCCTTTATTTTTATTTTTATTTTGTTATTGCTATTTTGTTCTGGTTTTGCGTTATTTCCTATATTATCTATTTTATCGTTGTTTTCCATATTCAGTGCCATATATTACTTATTAATTATTAGTTATAATTAAATAAACAATTATAGGAATAGAAACAAACATAGTAAATAATAAGACTTACAATAAATTACTTCGGGTGTGAATGCCAGGATGACATCGCTTGATTTAAGATTGGTAAACCCTTTTCACAATTTCACAATGTTGTGATTGCAAAAATTGAAGCATATAATCAGCAAAAAAGTCCAAACCATATTAGCTTCAATAAAAAAAATACCATGGTCATGTATTTAGAGCAATGCCATGTGAAGACTTTCTCCAAAAATATTTTTGATAAAATAATTAAAGACGAAAGATGGCCGAATTTATATTTGTAGTAAGCAATGACAATACTTAAAGAACAATAAAAAAATATCCTTTAAGTATTAATATTTCACAAGCTCCAACCGATTATTTTAGCAATGACAATAGCTTGGCAGCATTAAGACTCTAAAGCAGGGGTCTCCAAACTACGGCCCGAGGGCCACATCCGGCCCGCGTACAGATTTTGTCCGGCCCGCGGAGACCTAGCATACTTGAAAACTCCTTTTAGAGAACATATTTTTTATAGCAAATTAAATTTAGTTTACTGAAGTATTCTAATTTTATGTTGAATAATTATTAATATGACATCTATATTGATATGGTTAAGGGCTAACTACTCATAACATTGTTGTAGGCTTATTGTTATTGTTTTTGTGATAAGTTGGATAAAGAAACACAGAATTGTAATGAGTAAAGACATGTATAATATGCAGAAAATTTAACTTCAGTATATAATAACTAACAAATTATGTAAATGAATCCAACTAACATTTTATACATTTTAAATAAAAACATAACTTATAACAAGCATAATGTCATATGAAATACTAATGAGATTTATGTAATTGAGATTTTCCACTGACAATAGTTTGTAGTTGTGGACTAATTTTACTTGTATCAATTATTAAAAGAGATTTAAGATGCTTATCAGTTAATTTAGATCTGTAAACATTTTTTGTGTACTTCATTTTGGAGAAGGTCTTCTCACACAAATAAGTAGTACCAAAAACAGAAAACAGCCCACGAGCAAATTTATGCAAATTATCAAATTGTGTCAGTGGAAGACTCTTATAAAATTCCAACAAAGATGAGTTTTGATATTTGTTCTTAATTATATCACTGCACTGTAGATCAATCATTTCCATTTGAAGTTCCGGGGCTAGGGTTTCAATGTCACTATCAAAAGGATTCTGAAAAATCTTAATTTGATTCGCAATGGCATCAAAGTCCGAGAAACGAGTATCAAAATTTATTTTCAAAGCACTTTTACAAATCAAAGTTTCGATTGCAAAATCGATAGGAAACTCAGTCTCAGTGGTGGGGCTGAATATTTCACATGTTTTAAAATGTGAAAAACATTTACTTCGTAGTTGTGATTGAAACAGTATCAATTTCTTCCGGAATGATTTGATATTAGTGTATAAATCAGGAAGATGCTGGTTTTCTCCTTGCAATCTCAAATTCAGTTCGTTCACATGTTTTGTCAAATCAACATAGAATGCTAACTTCCACAGCCATGCGTTGTTTTGTAATTCAGTAAGAGGGCGATGCTTTTCATTCAAAAAAATTTCGATCACAGCTCGAAGTTCAAAAAAGCGCTGAAGGACTTTCCCACAACTAAGCCAACGTACGGCAGTATGATAAGGTAAGTCATTTTCTCCAATCTCTTCAATAAATTGTCGGAATTGTCGGTGATTCAGCCCAAAAGATCTGATAAAATTAACAGTTGATATGACTGGTTTCAGAACTTCAGATATATCCAAACATTTTCCGCACAAAGACTGTTGATGAATGATACAATGTAAGACTAATGGTTTTGAACCACCGTCATTTTCTACAGCCTTTGACACAAGAGCGACCACTCCTTTATCTTTCCCACTCATGTTTTTGCCTCCATCAGTTGTAATACATTTCAAGTTTTTCCATCGAAGGTTCTTTTGATTAATGGCCATTTCAACTCCTTTAAAAATATCTGTACCAGTAGTTGTGCCATGAATACTATACATATCAAGAAGTTCTTCATGCACTTCATAGCTTTTATCTACTCCTCGAATATAAATCAACACCTGAGCAGTATCTGACACATCCGTTGACTCATCCAAGGCCAAAGAAAACCACTCAACATGTCCATTTTTGTCGAACAGTTGAGAGGATATATTTTCAGCGATGTTTTCTACCCTTCGAGCCACAGTGTTTGCTGACATACTGACAGTTTTTAATAAATTTACCTTTTCAGGGCACATTTATTCGGCTGCTGCAATTATGCATTCTTTGATCATTTCTCCATCGGTGAATGGCTTTCCACGTTTTGCAATTTCAAGAGCCACACGAAAGCTAACCGTAGGATTCCTGAACGAAAATTTGCTGGTAACTCAAAACTACAGTACGTTGATATGATGAGCTACCTAAGGCTTGGCCCTTGGGACTTAGTGGAGGAGTCAGTGTGGCCCTCGGGCTAAAAAGTTTGGAGACTTCTGCTCTAAACCAAAGAATCCTTAATCAAAGAATTACAAACCACCAAACTTACAGTCCAGTGAAGCTGGTCTTCCGCGAAGTTAAGGCGGAAAGTTATGGTCGTCCAGATTTAGTGGTGCTCCAAGAAGATGCTGTAGATGCTCTATTAGAAAATGCCTCTAAACTAGAAACACTCGACGGTTCTTTTTACTGTTAGTAAAACTGTTACTTTTACTTAAAATTTTGTGTGGCATACATTGCATCGAACACAATTGCATCTCTATCTATCTTAAAAACTTAAAACTTAGCTATATCCATATGTTAAGTACTTCATCCTGGGGATATTCATCTTCAGTTGGAATTCTACCAACTGCAAATAGCTAATGAAAATCAAAATTTTCCACCACTTGCCTAGCGGCTCGCTCCGTAAACGTCGTTCTAGTGATTAATAGCAATCATTATACGTTCGTAGTGTTGTCAGGTCTGATTAGGCCACTTGATCTGAGTTTGAATTAATAACTTTCATAACATACATTATTATTTTAAATAACCTGCATGTTACCAAGAAAATAATTTAAGAATTCAATAATTGATAATTCTGATGTTTTGTTAGATTTATTAGGAGCAGTAATAGAAATAACCCATCATGACATATTGACAATAATTGTATCAAATCTCAAAGAGTATTGTAGGAAGTATGTTAAACTAAAAAATGTATTATTGACCATATCTGTACTATTAAAAATTTACTGGGAGTTTCAAATTTGATCATTCGCATAGTAAAACAGATCGTTTTTGTAGATATAAACATATTGACAATAATTGTATCAAATCTTAAGAGTATTTCAGGAAGTATGTTAAACTAAAAAATGTATTATTGACCATATATCTACTATTAAAAATCTACAGGGAGTTTCAAATTTAATCATTCGCGTAGTAAAACAGATCGTTTATGTAGATATAAACATATTGGCAATAATTGTATCAAATCTCAAAGAGTATTGTATGAAGTATGTTAAACTAAAAAAATGTATTATTGACCATATCTGTACTAATAAAAATCTCCAGGGAGTTTCAAATTTGATTATTTGCAAATTAAAACAGATCGCTTATGTAGATATAAGGCATGTTTAAATTTTATTTTTAAATAAAACTAATAATCTGAAGGAAACCACAAGAAAAATAACTAATAAGTGAGAAAGGCAACTAACGCCATCTCTCTATAAATCCATATTTAATATATCCATATTCCATATAAAAATCCAAAATCACAAAAAATCCATATATCACCATATTTTAGTATTATCACTATATTATGGTGAAATCCATAATGTAAAAACCCATTATAAAGAGCACACTCGCAAATCTCTTTAAGAAAAATAACTTATTAAAATTGGTATTCAAGGTTCCATTTATTCATTTGTTTTGCATGATTTATAATATCCATTTCTGGGATCATTGCCTATATAATTGCTGAAAATATGCTCTAACCAATTTAAACTCTGAGCCTAAAATCGCTGTAAATGACTTAGTGAGTTCATGTAAAAATGCTAGAATTTCTGATTTTTAGTTGTATTTATTATCGCATTTGGTTAATTTTTGCACAATAATAGAAACTTCACGAAAATAACTCGCACACACAATTAAACTGTACCATTGGTTGCTCAAGAATTGTTATCAGTTCCACTGCATATCCCGGTATTGGTTTTCTTCTGATAAATCTAAATTTATTGAGGTAGGTATTGAAGTATTCGATTTGAAAGATTAGTATAGAACATATTCAAAGCCTGATTTTATAATATACCGGGTGTACATTTCCAAACTAGCCAGTCTCAATAACTTTTGAATGCAAGCTAATTGGATAAAACAAAAAAACACGTCGATTTATTTTTGGAAGGGGAAGTTTAAAAACAACGTCAAATAACTTTTAAGTGTCACCCCCTCCTCCCTTGAAATTTCAAATTTGAACTTTTGAAATTTCAAATTTGAAATTTTGAAATTTCAAACTTGAAATTTTGAAATTTCAAATGGAACCCCCCACCTTGTGATACCTCATTTTAAAGTTTAAAAGAAAACCTAATCTAGTCGCGCAATAAAAAAAATTGTCGATTCGTCTTGGAAACAAAAAATAAGAAAAAATCCAAAACAATTTATATTGAATCATTCTAACTTCTTTTCAATGAAACAAAATATGTTTTATCGATTATTTATATTTACTTCTTTATGAATGTATTAATTAAGGTATATTTGTTTATTGATTGTAAAAATACATGTATAACTAAAATGTGTAAAACTACATCGATGTGTTTTTTTAATCAAATTGACAACTTAATGACACTGGTTACTCCTAAAATAAACGACAGCATAATTTATTTTTGAAAAATATAATTTTTATGAATGTATTAATTAAGGTATATTTGTTTATTGATTGCAAAAATAAATGTGTAACTAGAATGTGTAAAACTACATCGATTAGTTTTTTATCAAATTCACAACTTAATGAGACTGGTTACTCCTGAAATGAACGACAGCATAATTAATTTTTGAAACATATATTTGGTTTTTGTAAACGTGGTGATTTAAATATATCTTTGTTACACCTCTAGATTGTATTTGTTTCAAGATTTTTAAAACAAGGTATCACAACGTAGGGGTGTAATTTAAAATTTGTAATAAAAGTCACTAGGGCGAGGGGGTAACATTTTATATTCAATTTACATAGTTTTTAACATCTGCCTCGAAAACTGCTTCGACTTGTTTTTTTGTTTAATTGAAAATAACTTAGATTTGTTCAATATACATTTTTTTTGTTTTTTTTTCCAAAACGAATCGACAAAAATCTTATTTTATTGCGCTACTAGATTAGGTATTTTTAAGCTTTAAAATGAGGTATCGGAAGGTGGGGGGTGACATTTGAAATTTCAAAATTTCAGAGTGGGGGTGGTTAGGGAGGAGGAGGAGACACTTAAAATGTATTTAACATGGTTTTTAAACTTTCCCCTCCAAAAGTCAATCGACGTGTTTTTATTTTTATCAAGTTAGCTTGTATTCAAAAGTTATTAACTTGTCCTAATCGTTGTCTGACTACTACTTTTCTTACATTGTTTATATGACGAAATAATTATGAAAAGGTTTGCAGTAGCACTTAAAAGAATATAACATATTACTTTTACATAATGGAGAAAAAAAAATACTGAAGATGAAAAATTTGTTCTAGTAGATATTGATCAACCATTTTCGAAAATTGTAAAAATCATTCAAATGTATTGATAAGGTAAAATTAATATTAACTTTTGAATTTTTTTAAAGTTTTTGGGTGGGTACTTATTATAATTTTTTTTATAAGACTTTATAGACTTTACGAAACCATTAGAGTAATAATACATACATTGTGCATTACACATGGTATCCCAACTAAATTAGTCGACTTTGAATTATCTTGGAAATGATAAAATTTGTGAAAGCCAGCTAGATACGTTAAAACTAGTTTAAACAGGGCCATATTTTACCTAATACCTATAAACCATCTACCATACTTAAGCCGCTCGCACACCACTACCATTAACCCCATGATTTTAAATAGAAAGAGGAGGGTAGGATTCGACATTTTATACTTCTTTTGAGATAGTAGTATTTTCTAGTTTTAAATATACAGGGTGGCCCACCTATCATCGCTCGGACCATTGCTGCTAGACTAATAAAAATTGAGGCAAAAATCTGACTGGAAGTTGTTGGACACTTAATGTGCTACTTTTTAAAATTATTTTCGAGTGTACAGAGTGTACCATAAATTCGGGACACAATATTTGGTACCCAGTACCCGGTACACAAATACACTGTATATTCCTTCATTTTTGCAATCTGCTTCATGTGGGCTCCACAAATCATTTTTATTTTTAGGAATCAGAAACAACGTTGCCATGTTATTCACACATTAATCAAATTTAACAAAAAAAAAACATGGACGGGGAAAAAAATTCAACAAAACCTTATTATAAGAGATCAATGAAAGAATCTACGTATGCTAGTACCCAAGCAATATGCCAAAATACACACAATATTGAGTCACGTTGAATGCACAGGGTGTTCAGAAACAACGATCGAATTTTGCTATATTCAAAAGGCGAAAACATATCGAGATTGATCATTATTTACCTATTAAAAAATATTATTAGATTATAGTCTATATGCTACCATTGAATAGCTCATTAGATGAGCACTCAGAATACGATGCTATACAGGGTGTCCTAAATAGAGTAGGATTGCATGTGTATCTTTGTTATTTTGAAAGCTAGAGATCTGGTTAAATGGGCAAAGTCATGCAGTTTTATATACTAATACAATATTATGTTGAAAAATTTTCAAAAGTTTAAGCAGTTTAGAAATCATTCTAACAAAACTAAAAATTGCGTTTTTCTAAAAACTACGATATTTTCATAATTATTAAAGATCTTGTTTCCGCATCTTTAATAATTATGAAAATATCGTAGTTTTTAGAAAAACGCAATTTTTAGTTTTTTTAGAATAATTTCTAAACTGCTTGAACTTTTGAAAAATTTTCTACATTTCAAGTAAAAACAAAAGTCAAGATGGCGGTTTCCGAGATATAAATAGCAACTTTCTTATTTGAAATGGCCGCCATATTTGATTTTTACACGGCTAAATCGACTTTTTTTCTCTTTTCAACGATGTATAACAACCTATGTCAAAATAAAAAAAAAAAAGTTATATATCAGTTGTTCCCATTTTTATTTTTATTCTATAAATTATTTTTATAACAATTGTAAAACAAATAAAAAAGCGTAATACAACTAAGTAGTAAAATAACAATAAATTCTAAAAAAAAGCTCAAAATGCTGACTGTTGTTGGCTGAATGACCAAAAATAAGCTAAACAAAATTGACAGCGTTTTAGGATATTGCCAGTTACTTATAGTAATGTGTTGCGAATAGCGCCTTTTATTGCCTCTGTCATTGCTTCATGAAGTTCATCTACATTATTATAATTGACATTACTTTCATCCATTTTGTTTTTTAAAGTATCCTACTAATTAAAAGTCAAGAGGCGTCAAGTATGCAGATCTATCTAAGCACTGAATAGTAGTATTAGTCGTTATTACTTTGTCATTAAAAGGGCCATTTAAATAAGTAATAACATTTCTAGCATTGAGTGGAGGGGCGCCATCTTACTGGTACTATATTTGTTTTGAAGAAGTTCCAAATGACGTTAAGCACTTAGAAATATTATAGCACCATGTAAATAATTTCCAAATATGCCAAAAAATACATTAAAGTCGAACCTCACTTGCATTTGTCATGGAATTACTATGTGTGGATTGTCCTGAGCCCAATAGTGTTCGTTAAGATGATTAAAAAATCCACAATTAGAAAAGTAGGATGCATCTATAAACTTGTATTTATAAAATCACCATTTTCCGTAATTTTGTTGATTAACCTTGTGCAAAATGTTAATCTCCTGATATTATGATTTGCTTGTAAAGTATGAGAAATATGCAATATAGGCCCAGTTGTATGATCGCGGATCATCCTTGACCATGGTTCAGTTACCTAGGATACAATTGTTAATACAATGGTATCCTAAGAAAGTGAACCACGATCAAGGATGATCCACGATCATACAACTAGGCCTTATAAGGGCAAAACTTGTGCTTTTTTAAAATTGTTGATCCTCTAGATTTAGATACGTTGACTTCATTTTCTATTTGCCGAGTTGAAATGTTCAGATTAGCGAACATTTAACGTTGTAAATTGTTTTTGGCCAATAACTGTCAGAATTTTGGGCATTTTTTATAATTCATTGTTACTTTACTACTAAGTTGTATTTTTTTTTTTTAATTTTTACATTTGTTTTAAAAATAATTTAAAAGATAAAAATAAAAATTGGAACAATTAATATTTCCCATATTTTTCATTTTGCCATAATTAATAAGCGAGAAAGGCAACTAACGCCATCTCTCTATAAACCCTTATTATGACCATATTTGATCCTCTAGATTTAGATACGTATACTTGATTTTCTATTTGCCGAGTTGAAATGTTCGGATTAGTGAACATTTAACGTTGTCAATTGTTTTTGGCCAATAATTGTCAGAATTTTGAGCATTTTTCAAAATTCATTGTTATTTTACAACTTAGTTGTATTACGTTTTTTTAAATTTTTTACATTTGTTTTAAAAATAATTAAAAAAATAAAAATAAAAATTGGAATAATTAATATTTTCCATATTTTTCATTTTGCCATAGGTTGTTATACATCGTTGAAAAAAGGAAAATAAAGTCTATTTATACGTATAAAAATCAAATATGGCGGCTATTTAAGATAAGAATGTTGGTAATAATATTTCGGAAACCGCCATCTTGACTTTTGTTTTGAATTGATTCTCAAGTTTGTGCGATCGAACCAAGTAACTTTCATTTTAAACCTTTTTCCGCATCTTTAATAATTATGAATATATCTGAGTTTTTAGAATCGCGATTTTTAGTTATTTTTAGAATAACTTCTAAACTGCTCCGACTTTTGAAAATTTTTCATCACAACCTGAACCAGCATATAAAACTGCACAATAATGCCCATTTAGCCATATCGCTAGCTTTAATACCCACCAAATCCCACTCTATTTGTGACACCCTGTATATTATATACAATATAATATAATTGCTTTCATTTTCGAAATTGATTTTTTTGCGGCAATATTTGTTTCGAGTCCTGTTATCCAGAAAAGGTACTTTTCGAAGAATTAATATTCATTTAGCATACATAATTAAATTTGTCACTTTCAATTTAATGGTGTTTTAATTATTATAAATATTTTTTAGTAGAAGTAAAGATCTGTATTAAGTATAATTTATTTACATTTGTTTTAAAAATAATTAAAAAAATAAAAATAAAAATTGGAATAATTAATATTTCCCATATTTTTCATTTTGCCATACGTTGTTATACATCGTTGAAAAGAGGAAAATAAAGTCTATTTAGACGTAAAAGTATCAAATATTGCGGCTATTTAAAATAAGAAAGTTGGTATTAATATCTCGGAAACCGCCATCTTGACTTTTATTTTGACTTGATTCTCAAGTTTGTGCGATCGAACCAAGCAACTTTTATATTAAACTATTTTCAGCATCTATAATAATTATGAATATATCGGAGTTTTTAGAAAATCGCAATTTTTAGTTTTTTTAGAATATCCTCTAAACTGCTCCGACTTTTGAAAATTTTTCATCACAATTTGAACCTGCATATAAAATTGCACAATATTGTCCAGAGAGAAGCAGATTTATTCAAGAACCATGTACATATATATATATATATATATATATATATATATATATATATATATATACATAACATGTTACATGTAACATGATGATCAAAGGGCTATCGACCGTGGTCTTTCCAGCCGTGAATGGTTTAGTGGGGACGAGATGTGAGTTTGTGGAGATGAAGATGTAAAGATGTATGTAGCATCATTCACTGTCGAAGGTTTTGATCAGTATTTCAAATAGCGTTACTCTTGGGGATTTGAATTTGGGTTGAACATTATGGCCACGATGTGAACATAGGATTGCTAGGGATTAGAGATTGGATGCTTTGCTACAGAATTTTTTTAAAAGTTCTTTATGTCTCGGTTTAAGTGGCAGGATATTGGTGAGAATATAGAGTGATAAATATTGCCCATTTAACCATATCTCTAGCTTTAAGAATAAGATACCCATGAAATTCCACTCTATTTATGACACCCTGCATATTATATATAATATAATATAATTGTTTTCATTTTCGAAATTGAATTTTTTGCGGCAATATTCGTTTCGAGTCCTGTTATTCAGAAAAGGTACTTTTCGAAGAATCAATATTCATTTAGGTAATATAATACGTAATAAAATTTGTCACTATTTTTTAGTAGAAGTAACGATCTGTATTAAGTATAATTTAATTACAATTGTTTTAAAAATAATGAAAAAAATAAAAATAAAAATTTGAATAATTAATATTTCCCATATTTTTCATTTTGACATAGGTTGTTATACATCGTTGAAAATAGGAAAATAAAGTCTATTTAGACGTATAAAAATCAAATATGGCGGCCCTCTAAAATAAGAAAGTTGGTATTAATATCTCGGAAACCGCCATTTTGACTTTTGTTTTGACTTGACTCTTAAGGTTGTGCGATCGAACCAAGTAACCTTCATATTAAACTTTTTTCAGCATATTAAATAATTATGAATATATCTGAGTATTTAGAAAATCGCGTTCTTTTTAGAATAACTTCAAAACTGCTTTGACTTTTGAAATTTTTTCATCGTAATCTGAATCAGCATATAAAACTGCACAATAATGCCTATTTAGCCATATCTCTAGCTTTAATAATAAGAAAGATACTCATGCAATCCCACTTTATTTAGAATACACAGGGTGTTCTGAAACAGCGATGCAATTTTGCTATTTTCGAATGGCTAAAACTCTTTTGTTTCAACTGCACCACCCTGTATACACAGGGTGTTCTGAAACAGCGATGTAATTTTGCTATTTTCGAATGGCTAAAACTCTTTACAGAGTTTGAAATAGAACACCCTGTATACAGGGTGTTCTATTTGAAACAAAAGAGTTTTAGCCATTCGAAAATAGCAAAATTGTATCGCTGTTTCAGAACGCCCTGTGTATTCTACGTGACTCAAAATATTGCGTATGTCTTGGAACATTGTTTGGGTACCTGCATACGCAGACTATTTCTTTGATCTCTTATAATAAGGTTTTGTTGAATGTTTTTCCACGTCCATGATTTTTCGTTAAATTTGATTAAAATGAATAACTTGGTAACGTTGCATCTGATCTCAAAAAATGAAAATGATTTGTGGAACCCACATAAAGCAGATTCTAAAAATGAAATAATGTACAGGGTGACTCATTTAAAAAGAGACCAAATTTTGTGTCCCGAAAATAATTTTAAAAAGTAGAACATCAACTGTCCTATAACTTCCAATCAGATTTTGTGCTCAATTTTCATCAGTCTAGCAGCAATTGTCCGAGCGAGGATGTGTAGGCCGCCCTGTATATGAAAACAAAACAAAACCACAGAGACTATAACTTTTTATTACTTTTTTTTATAGTTACATGTTACTTACTACTCGTCTTTTGGCTTTGTATGTTATTATGAACCAAATACAAATAGCAAATAGTTTGATTTAGACAGGAGTATAAGGTACAAATACAAAAAAATTATCACAAAGGAAGATAATAAAATACTCTGCTGTGCATGAAGTGTAAGAAGTAAATGTTCCGATCATTACTACTTTTGAGTAAGACTATTTTAGAGGTTTCTTTTTATTTTAGAGGTAAGAGGTTTTTGTATTAAAATGTGATTTGAGAATATGTCGTAAAATATAAACAGAAACTCTGCCATGTGTATTGTATACTTGTACACATTATTTCGGATGAAAAGTAGAACATTTGTTTATAAATTACTTTAAAAGATTTTATTTGTTGATAACAATAGAGCAACAAATTGAAATTAACAATTATACACAATTATTATAAATGCAAAATGCTTAAAAATAGTTTTGTTATTGATGCTGTATGTTTGAACTATAGTTAGAAATAAATTGTAGTGATAATTAAGAAAAAAAAATTAATACATGCAAAAATTGGTGTTAAATATTTAACAATATGCGTGCATAGTGTGGGTGAAAATGGTGTGTATGCTAAATATAGTAATAAATAAAGTAAAGTTGCTGACCTATGCGAACCGCGTGGTAGATCTGCCCGCAGCCATAATATCACGCGACCAGCCGTGCACCACAGTAACGCGGAACTGAGCTTGTCCACAGATGAATCTGTTACAGACGCGGAGAACGTGAATGGAGAAGGCACGCGATTGGCCAGCGGCTCTCTGACGTCATTACATTGATTGTTGGGCTCACGTGCCTCCACAGGATCATAATGTGGCTCTGCAATCCTTGAACGTTTATTCGTCGATGCACGCCACCATTAATTATTTATTAAACGGCACGGGATCCATCGCAGCTCCCGGGCCTCTCCAGATCCACCTTCAGGACAAAACAATGGATTCAGCGAAAATCCCGCCATCCTGCGAATTCTTTACTTCGGCGAAACGGACCGGACTGTTCTCGGCCACACTGCAGATATACTATTGAAAACTGGGCTTGAAGATAGGAGCCATTCATGAAATTGGACTACGTGGAGTTTCCAGTTATTACTCAACTGCATGGAAATTAGGTAGAAATATTCCAATCCTATTAGATATTGCAACTAAAAAGCAAAACGAATTGACGAAGACAAAGGAACTGAGAAAAATCTGTTCTCAGATAAGCAGATTGTATTAATAGAAGTAACCCCAAGTGCATGAGCCATTTTTTTGCTTGATCTATGTATTTTTATACAATTTGATACAGTCTCAATTTAGAATTTTTTACATTTGATAGAACATAATGCTGTATATAAACCCAGAACAGAGAAAGAGAAGAGGCAAATAAAACGAAAAGTAGTGAAAACAGGCCAACAGAGAATAGAAACACAAACAAGAACAATTAGGAAAATGAAAAAGGAAAATAAATCAAGAGAACGAGCAAAGAAATAGAGGAATTAAAACCGACGATGTCAAGGATGATAACAGAAATAAAACTAATGAGAGGAGAACGAAAACAATACCGAGAAGAAATAAAAGAAGTAAAAGAGGAAAACAAGAAGCTATGAAAAGAAATAAACGAAATTAAATACCAGATACAAAACATAGATAAACGGAAAAAAAAATAACACAATTATTAAAGGAGTAATAGTAGAAAACACAACCAGCATTGCAGGACATATGCAAACATTACTAGAAAAGGAGCTAAAAGTGAAATCTTAGTAAAGAAGTAAAGAAAACATACGTAGTGAACAGGGACCAAACACCGATAATAGTAGCTAAATTACAGACTTTCGACGAGAAAATCGAGGTACTAAAAAACCAGCACAAACCCTAAGACACAAAGATATACATAGTAAACGACTTCATGAAGGAAGAAAGAGAGGTGCAAGCAAAAATAAGAATACTCGCAAGCGCAGAAAAACAAAAAAGGAAAAACAGTCATACAACTCCGACTTCCAAACAAATGTAATTGTGGAATCATCTCTTGCACTGTTTCAAATTGACAGAAAGAAGTGTGTTCAATAAACCACAAATAATCGCAAAATAATCAACCATTCACCTATATCCTATCAGGGAACAAAAGCTGACAGATTAGTCGCTTTCGTGTTCGAACAAATAGATGAAGCCGTTACATATATAGTTGACGCATTAGATATAGCGCGACTTCCAAACAAATGTAATTGTTTAATCGCCTCCTACAGTACTCCAAATTGACAGAAAGTAGTGTGTCCAATAAACCACAAATAATCGCAAAATAATTAACCATTCACCTATATCCTATCAGGGAACAAAAGCCGACAGATGAGTCGCTTTCGTGTTCAAACAATTAGACGAAGCAGTTATAAATGTAGCTGACGCATTAAATATAGCGCGACCCCCAAACAAATGTAATTGTGGAATCGCCTCCTGCACTGCTTCAAATTAACAGAAAGTAGTGTCTTCAATACACCACAAATAATCGCAAAATAATCAACCATTCCCCTATATCCTATCAGGGAACAAAAGCCGATAGATGAGTCGCTTTCGTGTTCGAGCAATCGGACGAAGCCGTTACAAATGTAGTTGACGCATTAGATATAGCGCAACCCCAAAACAAATGTAATTGTGGAATCGCCTCCTGCACTGCTTCAAATTGAAACAAAGTAGTGTACTCAACAAACCACAAATAATCGCAAAATAATAAACTATACACCAATATCCTATCAGGGAACAAAAGCCGACAGATAAGTCGCTTTCGTATTCGAAGAATTAGACGAAGCAGTTACAAATGTAGTTGACGCATTAAATATAGCGCGACCCCCAAACAAATGTAATTGTGCAATCGCCTCCTGCACTGCTTCAAATTGACAAAAAGTAGTGTATTCAATAAACCACAAATAATCGCAAAATAATGAGCCATTCAACTATATCTATCAGGGAACAAAAGCCGAGAGATGCGTCGCTTTCGTGTTCGAACAATTAGACGAAGCAGTTACAAATGTAGTTGACGCATTAGATATAGCGCGACCCCCAAACAAATGTAATTGTGGAATCGCACACTGCTTCAAATTGACAAAAAGTAGTACATTCAATAAACCACAAATAATCACAAAATAATCAACCATTCACCTATATCCTATAAGGGAACAAAAGCTGACAGATTAGTCGCTTTCGTGTTCGAACAAATAGATGAAGCCGTTACATATATAGTTGACGCATTAGATATAGCGCGACTTCCAAACAAATGTAATTGTTTAATCGCCTCCTACAGTACTCCAAATTGACAGAAAGTAGTGTGTCCAATAAACCACAAATAATCGCAAAATAATTAACCATTCACCTATATCCTATCAGGGAACAAAAGCCGACAGATGAGTCGCTTTCGTGTTCAAACAATTAGACGAAGCAGTTATAAATGTAGCTGACGCATTAAATATAGCGCGACCCCCAAACAAATGTAATTGTGGAATCGCCTCCTGCACTGCTTCAAATTGACAGAAAGTAGTGTGTCCAATAAACCACAAATTATCGCAAATAATCAACCATTCACCTTTATCCTATCAGGGAACAAAAGCTGACAGATAAGTCGCTTTCGTGTTCGAACAATTAGACGAAGCAGTTACAAATGTAGTTGACGCATTAGATATAACGCGACTCCTAAACAAATGTAATTGTGGAATCGCCTCCTGCACTGCTTCAAATTGACAGATAGTAGCATGTCCAATAAACCACAAATAATCGCAAAATAATCAACCATTCACCTATATTCTAACAGGGAACCAAAGCCGACAGATGAGTCGCTTTCATGTTCAAACAATTAGACGAAGCAGTTATAAATGTAGCTGACGCATTAAATATAGCGCGACCCCCAAACAAATGTAATGGTGGAATCGCCTCCTGCACTGCTTCAAATTGACAGAAAGTAGTGTGTCCAATAAACCACAAATTATCGCAAATAATCAACCATTCACCTTTATCCTATCAGGGAACAAAAGCTGACAGATAAGTCGCTTTCGTGTTCGAACAATTAGACGAAGCAGTTACAAATGTAGTTGACGCATTAGATATAACGCGACTCCTAAACAAATGTAATTGTGGAATCGCCTCCTGCACTGCTTCAAATTGACAGATAGTAGCATGTCCAATAAACCACAAATAATCGCAAAATAATCAACCATTCACCTATATTCTAACAGGGAACCAAAGCCGACATATGAGTAGCTTTCGTGTTCGAACAATTAGACGAAGCAGTTACAAATGTAGTTGACGTATTAAATATAGCGCGACTCCCAAACAAATGTAATTGTGGAATCGCCTCCTGCACTGCTTTAAATTGACAGAAAGTAGTGTGTTCAATAAACCACAAATAATCGAAAAATAATCAACGATACACCTATATCCCATCAGGGAACAAAAGCCGACAGATGAGTCGCTTTTGTGTTGCAATAATTAGACGAAACAGAAATCGGGGCCAGAGATCACGAATCCACGCTGTTGTAATATCAATAACAATCGTAAAAGGTGCAAGGCTGCCAGTATGAATAACCGGCACGAGTAACCATAATTCAAACAAACACGTATTTTACATTATAATTGGCATCGTCATTTTGGTTCGTAAAAAGGCAAAGCACATCGCATAATATCAAGTTAAATTATATTAAGTTATTAAAATCTAATAGGGAAACAATAAACAGGTCGTACTCATTTAAAACACACATAATGTAATATAAGGTCAAAGGCAATAAACAAATGACACGTGGAATTATTAACATCTTACATGGTACCTCATGAATGATCGTAGAGAAAATGAGGCATGACTTACTAGTCAATATAGATATTAAATTGCTTCAAATGCTCCTAATGATAAACTATATCAGTACATAAACCTTACCGATTGAGGTAGCAGGAACTGTTATTTGACACAACTTTTAACTGACGGTAAAGGGCTACTTGTGACATGAACACTAGCATTGGTCATCAGTAGAATTACTAATTGACCTCAATCAACGTAGACAATGGAACTCAAATAGTGGCATGTGTGCAGATACGGCCGCAACCATGTGATTCGGGGAGATCGCGAGATATCATGTTTTAATCGTGTATTATCGATGATGTTTCAACATCTTTAAATAGTTCTATATTTGATCATATTCATTTCCCGTAGTTCAATGGAATGAAAAAGCATGGTGGTAAATGGTCTGAGAAACGAGCATGTATAACAACTTTACGTAAATAAACTTCACATTCACAATCATTTTAGAAATAGTAATTGAATAAATAATAAATAAAAATAATTTATAATGCCCCCGTAAGGTCCATGAATCATAAAAATATATTCTACACGCCCTCATAGGGTTAATGAATCATAGAAAATAAATCAATTCTCAAAATCATCGTAAATCTGTGTTTTATTTCCCTGCCTGTTACCATTTCAGCGTGTCTATAATTAAATACATAAAACAAATCCATAAATCTGTGATTTCTTATACTAACCCATGATTTGCATTTTCTAACACAATGCCAACAGCAATATTTCTCGAAGGTAATCACGGTAGTTAATTAAACGTCACGACGTGTATATAATAGAGAATCATCAAAATCAATATATTGTTCTGTTACCATTCTTCGATATCTAAGGTAGGCTAAGGTAGGATTTTTATGTTCCACAGTGCTGGGATAGGAAGCATTATCCATAACAATATTTGATGGCTATTGCATTTATGCAATGAGTTCGTGTTTAAACCATCGGAGAAAATTTTCTTGATTAATTTCTACGTGATAATCTGAACATTTAGATTTAGATGAAAAAACTAATCCAGCACCCTCTATAAAGCCATTTTCATTTTCAGCATGCAGTACAATATACCGCTTTCCGTCTACTTTGGTATACTTGACACTTTTGCATTACTATCTTGCCAGGATCAACTTATTGTTCCATCTTAGAAAATCCACGTTTCATCAAGAAACACAAATTGGTATACACCTTCACGTTTACTTTTTACATATGAACTTAGGAAATTCACCCGTTTCAAAGCAATATGACAAAGTTCCATAAGGTCTCTCCGTGGATCGTCCTTTTTCCATTTAAAGCCAATATCTTGTAACACATTCCTCAAAGAGGAAAGACTTCCGTGGAATATATGCTTCACTTCTAAATTTTCTAGCAGTGTTTTTAATGTTATGAGTTCTTGTAAATAACATAGGAGAAGGTAATTTTACATCAGTTATATATCTGTGAAGGCTTGGTCATACATTTTTGAAATGTTGTTCTGAAAAAAAAAACTCAAAAACTATACCAGGCAATCAAAAACACAATCATAAACAAAACAAAAATAAGTAAAGAAACAAAGCTAAAATTGTACAAAACAATATACCGACCAATACTAACACGGGGATGCGAAACGTGGAAGCTGGACAGAACGGGAAAAACTAAAATACAAGCAAGCGAGATGAAAGTTCTAAGAATAATCAAAGGAGTAACGAAAATAGACAAAATAAGAAGCACAAAAATAGGAGAAGAATTAGACATAGAGCCAATAGAACGTCAAGTCCAACATGACGTGTTACTATTAGAAACCATTGATTGATGCGAAAATATCCTTTAGAGTATACAATAAATATTATTATAATTGTGGTTAAAATATATCTTGAGTTATACATATCAATGCTGGAATCAGTATAAAATTAGTAACACTTTTGGTGCAGGCGCCGGGTATATACTCCTAATAAAATCTGATACAGATAGAAATGCGATAGCGATTGTAGTAAATCTATTACAGAGCTTATTCAAAACACGATCAGAAGCATATTTCATGAACATCTATTCATCAGGTTTATACTTTTTGGAGTTAACTATACAATTTTGAAAACTACAGGGTGTCCTACGCTCATAGATCATTAAAATAATATTGGGTTCCCGACAAGATAAAAATTTGAAAAAAAATCATACAAATATGGATATATCCATTCTCCTTAGTTGAAATACTTTCAACCTTCTAGCTCTTCGAGTGCTTACCACTAATATGCTTTATTGAATGATGCTTTACACTGAATTTTCAAATGCAAGGTAGACAATTGGCTCCGATATCGACTTCATAAAAAGGACGATAGAAATAGCAAGTCAGATTGCTGAAACGGGAAAAAGAGTGACTAATGCATGTTTACAATGTAGCTATTAGAATTTCAATATCACATTGCAGATGATGTACAATGAGTGCAAATTGATGATGTTCTATAAATACATCTACAAACTACGTAAAATCTACGAACTGATAAAGTTGAGTAAGTTTTGAATTTTAGGATGAGTAAACGTGGGCTTTATTGACGTCAATTGATTACACAAACAGTTGAAGATTTAATGAACAAATTATCAAGATAATTGAATATATAGTGGGTAGTTGCGTATATATAGTATACGTCACTGTAACTACGATAAAGATACTCATACACTGACGTATGCAAGGAAATAGCCGACGCTCGACATCGAGTATGGTGTTCCAAGAAGAAGAAGTGGGTAGTTAAATACCAATATTTACAAGAAAATATTAGTTGTAAAATACGTAGAAGACCATTTATATGTATATACAGGGTATTCCCAAAGATTCTAAAATTTTATTAGATGCGAATCCATTAAAAAATAATATATTTAAAACTTAAACTGTTAAAACTGTTTAAAACAGATGAACAGAAAATATTTGACATTACCAAAAGTTTAGTGATTTTCTAAATGTACATGTATTTTAATATTATATTCAATAGTAATTTGGGGAAAGTATTGTTTTTGTATTTATGATTTCAAAAGAAATTATCGAGTTAATATCTACCAAGTCCATTAAAACATATTTAAAAATGTGTTCGATATTCACCTGTGTAATAACTTTTTGTGGACTTCATAAGTCCGAAACGAAGCAAGATTTTATAAAGGATATCTAAATCTGTTGCCAAAATAGCGGAATAAAAGAGATAATGGGAAAAGAGGAAAAATAAATTAAAAACAACAATGGGGAAAGAATAATATAATTATGCATTGAAAACAACCTTGTGATAACAAATACAAAATTCAAACACAAAAACATACACAAGGGAAGTACACAAGGGAACAGCCAAGCAGAAACGAAAGATCGATAATAGACTACCACCTAATTAATAGAAACAGCTGGAACACAATAATGAATGTAAGAGTTAAAAGGCAAGCTGAAATAGGAAGTAACCACCTACTAAAAATGGCCATGAGTTGGAAGAAAATACAAAAAAGAGACAAGAGGAGGATAAAAGTTATAGAAAAATAAAAGCCTACAGATTAAGAGAAACACAAACACAAGAGATATACAAAGAGATACTATACAATAAATTCAGAGAGAGCAAAATGAAGCTAAATATAGAAGAAAATGGAAAACATTCAAAAGAAATATACTAGAAGCGGTATGGGAGACCTGCGGAACAACAAAAATTGGCAAGAGGCAAATGAAAAAGACAAACTGGTGGACAGAGGATGCCAAAAAGGAGATAAACGACAAAAAGAGAAATGGAAAAGATACCTGCACATAACAAAAATAGAAAATTATGAAAAATTCAAAGAAAACAGAAACAAAATGAATTCAGTAATAAAAGAAGCAACTCAAAAGTCATCGACAGAATTTGTTGAAAGAATGAATGAGAATTTTGGACAGAATCAAAAACTATTCTACGGAGCACTAAAGCAACTAAAACAAAAAAAGAACACAACATGATGAAAATAAAAGATAAAAATGGAACAATTATCACGAATGAAGACACGATAATGGAAAGATGGTGACAATATTTCAAAGAATTTACCAAACAGGATGAAGAAGATAACCTAACACAAGAATGTGGGGAAAAGTCGCAAGAAAGGCAAGAGAAAATAATTGAACAAATTAAAAAAAGATGTGCACGAAGCAATAAAAAAAAACTAAAAAAAAAACGGGAAATCACCAGCAACAGAGGATATAACCCCGGAGAGGTTGAAACACACGGGAGAACAGGAAATAACACAAATCTTAAAACTAATAAATGACATAATAAACAGCGGGAACCAGCAAGAGAATGGAATAACGGAATAATTTTACCAATACACTGACAAGGGACAAGATGAATCACACTGACAAGTATACTAGGTAAGATAATGACCAGGGTTCTAGAAAAAAGAATGCGAGACAAACTAGAAACAACAGTAAGAGGACAGCCAGTACGGATTAAGAAGTGGGGGAAGTACGCAAGACCCAATTTTCTTACTCAGACAACTAAGCGAGAAACTGATTAAGAAGAACAGAGAAATGCACATATGCTTCATAGATCTCGAAAAGGCATTCGACAGGATAATGAGAGAGGACATATGGAACGAACTAGCAGAAAGAGGAATAGAGGAGGAAATAATAAATGTACTAAAATACAAGTAAAAGAAAACAGAAATATTGTGAGAACAAACATTGAGGAATCAAAAGAATTCTAAACGAAGAAAGGAGTAAAACAAGGATGCGTGCTAATCGCTTAGTTTTTCACAATTATATTGGATAAGGTGATGAAGAAAGCAAAGCAAAACATGAAAATGCTAAAAATTGGATACTGGAAAGTGGAGATAAGAAAAATAGCAGAACCACTATTCGCGGGTGACACGGCAATAATTGAAGAAACAGAGGAACAACTGCAACAAAACATGGAAATAATTGAGAAAGAGATTAAGAAAATAAACATGAAAATAAAGTACGAAAATACAAAAACTATGATAATTGCCAAAAGAGAAAAAGAAACACGAAATAAAAATACAAGGAAAAAAAATCGAACAAGTAGAACAATACAGATATTTAGGAACAATCATACAGAGCAATGATAAATTAGATATCAAAATAGAAGATAAAATATGAAAAACAGAAAAACTATATAACATGTTAAAAAACACCTTTTTTAGCAAGAAGACACAAATACAGAAAAAGTCAATAAAGTAATTAGACCAACGTTAACTTACAGCAGCGAAACATGGACGATGACTGGAAAACAAATAAAAAGAACAATTGCCATATAGATGAGATTCCTAAGAAAAATAGAAAACATAACTAGAAGAGACAGGATAAGGAACGAGATGCACAGGAAAAACATAAAAATAAAACTAATACAGAAAAAAATAACAAAAGGCCAGATGAGGTGGTGTGGTAACATGAGACGAATGAGAAAAGAAATAAACACTAAGATGATACGAGACAAGAGCAACAGGAAAACAATAAAGAGCAAGACCGAAAAAAGAGTGGAACAGCGCAATAAAAGAAGAGGCAACAAAAAAAGGGAACACATGGGAAGAAATAAACGAATTAACAAATGATAGGAGGAAGTGGAGAGAATATTATAAAAATTAATATGGATGCCTTACACCGAGAGGTAGAAAGGCAAAGGTAAAATAAATAAATAAATAAATCTAAATCTGAAAAAGGTCAACAGGAAAGCTAAGATTATATCGCTATTTTCTAAGATGCGATAGGCAATGTGACACATATTAAATATGTGCCATTTAAAACATATTTTGACGCAGGAAAAAAACAGGAAAACTCTTATTACATTTTTTTAGTAAGATTCATGAATTAGATTTCTTAAATATATGACGGGAGATTTTTATATTATCTACCTAGCTGTGAACGAGGAGAGTTAGAAGAAAAGTAATATTTTTTTTCAACATGTGTCCCTCTATTTTTAAATTTTGAATAAGACGAAACCATAAAAAAAAATAATTAAGAAATGAAACTCCTCCACTGCTTCTTTCAGGTGTTCATCCGAAGAAAAATGTCGTCTCCGTAATTTTTATTTTAACTTACAAAATAGATAATAGTCACCCAGTCCCAAGTTGGGGCTGTTCATTGGTCATTTCTCAGACTTGCCGTGATTTGTGGACTCTGCAATTATCATGAAGCAGCATAATGTTTTGATCACAGTTCTGCGGCCTATTTTCCTGTATGGAAATTTTCTAATTGCTTCCTTATAGACTTTTCCTGTTATTGTAGAGCTCTTTTTCATATAAATCAGAAAGATTCCTTTTGTATCCCAACACACAGTCGACATCAATTTTTCGGAGCAACTTTGTGTTCTTGCTTTCTTTGGCTTTCTTTGGTCTACGGTGGAGAGCCTTTGGATCTCCCCGTGGACTTATGTTCAATTAACTGTTTAAATATTCGAAATCAGATTTGTGTCGACAGCCAAGCCCCCAAGTTTTCGTCATACATTTGTTGTCTACACAATTTTTGTTCAGGAGTAATCAATTTTAAAATCCAATGTGCTGACACTTTATTTATTTCTAAATTTTGAATCTTTAATTTTTTTAATGATTGGCTCTTAAGTAGGGTTATCAGAAGCTACAGTGATAACCCTACTTAAGAGCCAATCATTGAAACCCTTATTCCTCGATCTAGTAGGACCATACTAATCATACTAAATCATAGGATCATACTAAACTTTCTTGTTGTCGCTCGTTCGTGCTTCTATAGGCTTTCCGCATCTAGGGTGATCTTGAATTGAATCCTCACACACACATATAATTCATCCCTCTTTTACCCATTGGGTGTCGTGGTTTTGCCCTGTTATCCTTTCGTACTGTCATTGACCCACTTCCGCCTTTCACTTTTGTCCGCAATTTTTGTCTTTGCTTCCATAAAATCTATAGTACTGTTTTTTAAAATTTCACATTGTTTCATTCCATGTTTTTGCAGGTTACCTCTCCCACTTTTTCCAACCGGTCTTGCTTCCCATATTCCTTTTGTAAGTCTGGTTTCCTTCATTCTGTTAAGGTGCCCCAGCCATCTGAGTTTATTTCTCTCTATTTTCTTCTTTATCGGTGCTACCCCTAGGTTCTTCCTGATATCTGTGTTTCTAATTTTGTCCAGCATTGAAACACCCTCCGTTTTTATCAGACACTTCATTTTGGCTGCTTGTAGTATGCTCTCTTGTCTTTTATTTGTGACCCACGTTTTACTTTCATATGTTAGTGTTGGAATGTATATTGCGTCAAACACCACTATTTTAGTTTTCTTGGATACTTCCTTGTTGTTTAGGAACTTAGTTCTTAGGCTATGGAATATTTTCGTGGCTGCTGTTACTCTATTATTAATTTCACCTTCCAAACTACCGCTCTCTTCTACAATCGCTCCTGGGTACTTGTATTGCGATACTTGCTAAATTTCTTTGCCTTTGATTTTTATTTTTAAATGTCTTTCCCTCTCCTCTTTTGGAATTCTCATCACTTTCGTTTTCTTTTCATTAATTTTTTGGTTACATGGAGCTAGTTGCTTTTCCAGAATATGTATATTGTGTTGTAGATCCCTTTAATTCTCTGCTAATATCACCATGTCGTCTGCAAACGCGCATATGTTAACGCTCACTATCTGCATGTTTTTGTATCCCACACAAAGTTTCCTCATCTCAGATACTGATTTTTTTTAAACTTCATTTAGTGCTGTTATGAAAAGCAGTGGGCTTAGTGTCCCCCCTGTCTAACTCCTTCGTTTGTGGTAAATATTTCCGATGTCATGTTTCTTGTTCTCACATAGTTTTGATTCTTATGGTAGATACTCCTTACAGCTTCTTTTAATTCTTCTCCTATTCTCAATTTTTCCAAGGTCTTTCAAATCATTTTCCTATTTGCTCTATCAAATGCTTTCTCCAAATCTATGTAATACATTAATACTACCTTATTGCGTGCTCTGTATTTTTCTATAATTTGCCTTATGGTAAATATATGATCCGGAGTACTCCTCCCTCTCATAAATCTGCTTTGGTTCTCCTCCAATTCCTTCTCCACTCTTTTTCTAAGTCTTCCTTCAAGTATAGTTTCGTATATTTTTCCCGGTACCGATAATAACGTTATATCCCTATAGTTGTCACAGTTCCTTCTATCTCCACCTTTGTATACTGGTATAATTATGCCATACTCCCAATCCTAGGGTATCTGTTTTCCCTTATACACAGTCTTAAATATTTGATGCAATTTTTTGAACTCGATGCCGTCTAGATTTTTGATCATTTCTGCTGTAATTTGATCGTGTCCCGCAGCTTTCAATGTTTTTATTCTCTGTATAGCATCTCTCACTTCCTGTTTAGTAATATTTTCCTCATCTTCTAACTCAGTGTCCTTGGTTTTGTTGTTGCTGCTTTTTGTCTGTGTCAGATTTTCCTGTTTTTCTCCTATATCCCTTTCTACTAATAGTTCATGTAAATGTTCTTTCCATCTTTCCAAGACATCCTCTTCTTTTACTAAAATTTCCCCTTCTTTATTTCTTAATAGCTGTAACGAGCTTGTCTTTTCCTTCCTAAGGCTTTTTAAAACCTTGTAGAACAGCTCTTGGTTGTCCCTTTTATTTTCCTTCATTTTCCTCCCGAAATCATCCCAGCTTTTCCTCTTCGCTCCGTCTACTGTTTCTTTGGCCTTTTTTCTTTGTGCCTTGTACCTGCTGTATTTCTCAGCCGTCTTTGTTTCCAGGTATTCAATCCACCTTTTCTTTTTCTCCTTTATCTCATACTTGACTTCGTCTGTCCACCAGGCGGTGTGTTTTATCTTGTATCCCAATTTGGTGGTGCCGCATGCCTCTCTTGCTGCCTTAAGTACAATATATTAAAATTTCTGCCATTTTTCTTCTAGGTTGTCAGCGGTCTCTATTTCCTTACTAAATTCTCTACAAAGTATTTCCCTGTACTTTTCCTGCACGTCTCGGTTTTGGAGTCTATATCCTTTGATTTTTTCTTATTCGGGTTTGCATCTTATTCCATTGTCCCTCTATGCTTGCGATGCGTTCTTGATTAAATCTACTACTAATAGGTGGTGGTCGCTTCCTATTTCCGCACTTCTTCTCACTCGTACGTTAGTTATTTTGTTTTTGTTTGATTTTTCTATTAGCGGGTTATCTATTATTGACATTTCATTTCTTGATGCCATTACCCATGTGTATTTGTGACTGTCTTTGTGTTGGAAAAACGAATTTGTTATAATTAGGCTATTCTCCACGCAAAACTCTATTATTCTCTTGCCATTCCCATTAAGATTTTCTTCTCCATGTTTCCCTATGACACCTTCATATCGTTCTTCCCTGTTACCAACTCTATTATTTAAGTCTCCCAAGATATAAGTCTCTACATCCGATCTTTCATATATACTTTGCATATCCTCCCAGAACCTATCTTTAATTTCTAGTTTTTCGTCTTCATTAGGGCCGTATCCTACAATTACGCTGTATGTTTGTTTGAAATCATTTTCCATTTCTATTGTCATGATTCTTTGTGAGTGAAATTCATAGTTTCTAAGCTGGTTCTTATACTCACTTGATATAATGCAGCTTACTCCTGCCTGTCCTCTGCATTCTTCCTCCACCCCGCTGTGTAAAAGTATGTACTATTCCCCCAAATCTATGCACCCGTTACCCTTCTTTTTCGTTTATGTGACTACCAGTATCTTTATATTTTTAGCTTTCATTTCCTGAACTATTTCAATTTCTTTTAGATTTATACCCCTTACATTCGAGGTTCCCATCCTCCATTTTTCTTTTCGATTTTCATTTGTACCATTGATCCTTTTTTTCCTTATTGCTGCTCTCATTCTGTTTGTATATTTTCATTTGCGTGTCCTTATTCCTCCCTTTTGTCTCTCTCGAAGTGTCCTTCTCGATTTTCTCTGTTAGTTTTTTGGCCTCTCGCTTTGTTCCTTAACTACCACACCTTTTCCCTTTTTGTCCCACACATATACTTTTCCGTTTATTACTATTTTCATGTATCCTACCTTTGTAATATTTCCTTTTCCTCTTTCCTCTCTCGCAATGCTCCTTATCTCTCTCTGAATTTCCCTCTCTTCTCTGGTCAAATCGTTATCAATGTATATCTTCGTATCTCTCAGTCTACTCTTTGCCTTCATTATGTTTTCTTTATTTTCTTTTGGATCACTTCCGCTATGACTATTTCCACTGCATCTCGGTTTTTTATCTTGTACGTAGCTACAATTTTTGTTTCAACTCCTATTTGATTCCTTATGATTTCCTCCATTTCTCTGTTAATATTGTCATCCTTTGTTTTCAACCCTGTTATAACTATGTTATTTCTTCTCTTCTCTCTTTCTCCTACCTCTATTTTCTCTCTAACTTCTCCAGTCTACTGTATATCTCCGTTTTTTTCTTGAACCCATTTCTCCTCCTGAGAAATTGAAGATTGAGAGATTGAATCATCACTCGTCGAAATTGCATAGAGCAAAATTTTATATTAATATATTTTGGTACATGTTTCTCGTATATCTGAACCATACTCTGATGAATATCCTTGGGTCCATTTTCTTCCTTTACCAAGATATTGATCACGTTTCTATGCTCCAGCCGACATTCACTCATTTTTTATTGTTATAGAAACAATAAAAATCTACGAATCTAAACCAAACTTAGTCAATATTCTTGAACTACTACTGCTACATATCAGCAAATCATTGCAATCATCACTAGTTTGCTACATGGTTAGATATATACTTATATCAATATGCTTCTTCGTATTTATCTAATATCGTCCTTCATAGAAAAAAATGAACACTTCTGAAAGATCAGCGTGCTGCCATGAAAATGAAGGTTTTAGCGATTTCGCATTGCTCGACACACATTCTTCATCAACCAAGCATTCCTGACTGTCTTCATCAATATCTACGTTGTTTTGGTTGTGTACTCAATTGTGGTTGACTAAAACAATTTCAGCTCTGCTCCGTAACTAGTTCCTCGATAAATTGTCTACCAATCCACTCTTCAGAGCAATGCTTCCGCTATAATATGCAAAAAAGTTAAAGTTTACATTTCATTCAAAAGAGAAATTATGAGTAATTTTTAAATCGTCTATTTGAAGCAAAAATATCGGTAATAATTGTTTCCCCCAAAAACTACTGAAGATAAGTTTCCAACAGGCTGAACAAAATGAGTTCAGAATTGAATGCCTATGTAAAAATATACAGGTATTATATGTAAAATAACAAAGTTGAGCGGTAGAACGGAAGTGGTAGAAATATGAACGTATTTTCTTTTGGGAGATCACGACAAATCATGTTAGTGTGAACTTTTTCAAATTTATCTGCCATTATGAACCCCATAAACATTTAACCAACAAATTTCTTGAGATGTGGGACACCCTGTATATATTCCCGTTATGTGTAACTGTCAATTTTTATTTTAAATTAGCATTCTTCACCTAAAGAAGCCACAATGTGGCTAAACTATTATAGTGAAATGTAATAAATACATATTTTGAAAGTTACAAACAAAATACATGTTGTAATTGCTAGTTGTAAAAACTTTGAAGTATAACAGGGAGTTAACAAAAGCACACAAGTTTCAGTGAAAATCTCTAATTGTCAATTTAAACTGTACGGTTGCTGTTTTATCATTCTAAATACATATCGATATTTAGTTAACAAGTTTTGATCTTTGATAGGCTATGTTCCATAACCAACTCCAAAAGCAACTTATTTGCTCTCTTTTTCATTTATCAACCATTTTTGAACTATTATTGCAACAATTCGGTCAATGATAATCAATTATGATGATTGCCCTCATAATTGCCCTCTGCTTATAAATTGAAATACATATGTACAATGTATAAGTAGTACAACTATTGGGCATATACATTTTAACCCTATCAAATGCATTACTTTATATTCCGGATTAATTGATTATTTGTGTACAACCCATATTGAAATTAATAAATGCTATAAAAAACATTTAGCAATGTACGAGTATACACAAATTAAACATAAATAACCATGTATATGCGGATGTATATACTATATATATAAATATATAAGAAGAGCTATTACACCAGCAGGCAGCAGGAGAGGCAGGAATATAGGGAACGCAATGACGTCATATCGTCAGCAGTAGAAAGAGGGGTCCGTCAATACTTGTTGCAAACTGTGTCAACGTGGGGGGAAACTGGGTCACCTGAGGGGAGACAACATGCAGGTCTATGACCCTACGGTTCAATACACTGAACCCTTACTCTGTTTCAGTTCATATTTTACCGGGAGGAAAATTGCGGATGTAAATAAACAATACATGAGCAGTTACTGTAACTGATAATGTAATAGTTACGTGGTATACATAACTAATGTACATTTTTGGATCAATATTTAGATTATCTCCATAACTGCATAAATGCATGAATGACATTGTATTGTTACTGATGGTAGGCTAGGTATTAATAATAATATTCAATTGTAGATACAGAACAATAAGAAAGCAATTAATACTCAAACCATGTATCTATCATATTGATTAAGTATTCTTGCATACTTAATTGAATCTTTATATATATAATTGAAGGTTCTAGAAGTAAAAGGGTTTAAGTGCATTTTTTGTTGTTCTGAGATAAATGGATTTAAAGCTAACTTGAATTTCAAAATTTCAGGAATAAGTTTAGAAAACTGTGTTAATATTTTAGACTAATATTTAGACTAAAATATTGCTCTCCCAAACACTCTATATAATAATGTTATATAATAGAAGTAATATTTTATTATCAACATTTACTCCAAAATCGATATGTAATATTACATAGTTTAAAAATGTATGAACCTTTAAAAATCAATCTAAATGTTTCTTATTTTCTCTTTATTTCCACATTGTAGTGCAGGTGTAATATAAAACAACGTATGATACACGTGCACACGGGCCTTTCAAGCACTGCGCCATTTAAATAACTTTGCTTCGCGTGCTTGAAAGGCTCTCTTATGCACATTTATTATAATATACTAAGTATTATTTATATTTAAATAGAAGTATACAATTGTGAGCTAGTAATTTCAATTATCATTTTAAAAGTTTATTCCACTAACAAATAATTGAACACTTTAACAAAATTTGAATTGAAAGACTAATATTTAGACTAAAATATTAACACAGTTTTCTAAACTTATTCCTGGAATTTTGAAATTCAAGTGAACTTGAAAGCCATTTATCTCAGAACTACCAAAAATGCACTTAAACCCTTTTACTTCTAGACCCCTAAATTGTGGCTTAAGATATTTTTCCAATCCCAATTTTGTTTAAATGTTTAATTTTTTGTTGGTGGAATAAACTTTTAAAATGTTAATTGAATTGGTAGGGTGAACTCCAGGAGAGTTAATTTAAATTACGACAAATGTATGACCTTTACAACGTAAATTTATTATTTTAAATAAAATGGTAGTTGTACAAATATGTCACCAAAACAAGGGGAGCCGTTTGTAGTCTAATGTCCTGACACCAACTACGTAATATCGTTGGATGCCGACTAATGTGTACATAAGCGCGCCTCATACCCAGAAATTGGTGGTATGTTGGTTGGACCGGCAATAGGCCATCTTCAAGCCTGGCACCATTTATCCCCCCACCCCCCATACATCGAATAGTGTGGACACCACTGGTTCAATCTTATTGCTTGTAATGCTGTTCGATGTCGACTAATGTGTACACAAACGCGCCTCAAACCCAGAAATTGGTAGTATGTTGGTTGGATCGGCAATAGGCTATCTTCAAGCCTGGCACCATTTCACCATTTATCTCCCTTCACCCCTCGTAAATCGAATAGTTTGGACACCACAGGTCCAATCTTATTGCATCTTTTGCAAAATGCAAAATGCAAGATGTTCAAGGTAGTATTTCGACGTATTTTTAGAAAGTGTCGCTAATTTAGAGAGTGTCCGTAAAATAGCATGTATGACAAGAAATGTCTACTGCAAATTACGCTATTTATTTTTGTTACTTTGGTATGCTTTAAATGTCTAGTGATGATGTCTAAATATCGACTTTCTAGGCATTTGTCTTGTCTTGTCTAGATTATCAAATCAAGACTAGTAAAAGTCTTGTATATATAATCAAATCAAGACTAGTAAAAGTCTTGTCTACTTTATCAAGGTCGATTTAAATCAAATGAGATTTTTACTTAATTAAACAGGATTCTTTTTGGGGATCTGGCTGGGGTAGTTCAAGAATGAAGAACATCCGCTGCTGTTGACAAGACTGGTAAAAGTCTTGAATAAGAAACTTTAGTAGCCTCTATCAGATTTCACTAACCTAGAAAATCTCGTGTTTCAAAATTGCGAAAATCGAAATAGTGCAAAATTATGGGAAATCGCATTTTACTAACCCAGAAAATCTTGTGTTATAGAAAGATGAAAATTGAAATAGTGCAACTTTTAGGAAATCGTATTTTACTAACCTAGAAAATCTCGTGTTTCAAAATGATGAAAATCGAACTGAAGCAAATTTTCGGGAATCGCATTTTACTAACCTAGAAAATCTCGTGTATCAATATTACGAAAATCGAAATAGTGCAAATTTTCGGAAATCGTATTATACTAACCTAGGAAATCTCGTGTTTTAGAATGATGAAAATTGAAATAGTGCAAATTTTCAGAAGTCGCATTTTACTAACCTAAAAAATCTCGTGTTTCAAAATTACGGAAATCGAAATAGTGCAAATTTTCGAAAATTGCATTTTATTAATCTAGAAAATGTCGTGTTTTAGAATGATGAAAATCGAAATATTGTAAGTTTTCGTAAATCGCGCAAGATATCAAGGAGATTTTTTTATTACATGTAAGTTTTGGATTACTGAATTATTTACAGATTGAAAGTTTTTTTTTGTTTTCTGTAACTCTTACAAAAAATAGATTTTTGTTCATATTTTTAAGATCTCATTTTTCTTTTTGGGTTTGAAACAAAGTTGATGTTTTTGATTAAAAAAAGATGTGTCATTGGAAAAACAATAGGTAATATTAATTATTTCTGTAGAATTTTTATTATTTGCTTAAATGTGATATCACGGCATACTATCTATGTTTTTGATGCAAGGTGCTTTTTATGCAAACTATTTTTTAATAAAAAAATAAAGACAAAATCATTCATTGATTCAGCTTTTACTACTTAGTTTTGGATTACTGAATAATGTACAGATCGTAAGTTTTTTTTTGTTTACAGTACATTTTATTTTTTTATAGTTTTGTTCATATTTTTAAGATCTCACTTTCCTTTTCTCAGATTTACTTTTCGGGTTTGATAAAAACTTGATGTTTTTGATAAAAAAAAAGGTTTCTGATTAAAAAAAGTTTGTTTTCTGTAACTCTTACAAAAAATAGATTTTTGTTCATATTTTTAAGATCTCATTTTTCTTTTTGGGTTTGAAACAAAGTTGATGTTTTTGATTAAAAAAAGATGTGTCATTGGAAAAACAATAGGTAATATTAATTATTTCTGTAGAATTTTTATTATTTGCTTAAATGTGATATCACGGCATACTATCTATGTTTTTGATGCAAGGTGCTTTTTATGCAAACTATTTTTTAATAAAAAAATAAAGACAAAATCATTCATTGATTCAGCTTTTACTACTTAGTTTTGGATTACTGAATAATGTACAGATCGTAAGTTTTTTTTTGTTTACAGTACATTTTATTTTTTTATAGTTTTGTTCATATTTTTAAGATCTCACTTTCCTTTTCTCAGATTTACTTTTCGGGTTTGATAAAAACTTGATGTTTTTGATAAAAAAAAATGTTTCTGATTAAAAAAAGTTTGTTTTCTGTAACTCTTACAAAACATAGCATTTTGTTCATATTTTTAAGATCTCACTTTCCTTTTCTCAAATTTCATTTTCGGGTTTGATAAAAACAAGATGTGTCATTGGAAAAACCAATATGGAATATTATTTATTTCGTTAATTTTTTTATTATTTACCTAAGTGTTGCATATTATCTAGGTTTTTGATGAAATGTGCGGTTTGGGAGAAATATTTTTCAATAAAAAAGTTAAGGTAAAATCATTCATTGATTCAGCTGCAGTTTTCTCTCTAACCAAAAATAGAATTAAAAGTTATTACCACAGACATAATTACAGTTGTTATTGTTACGACCAGCATTGATCACTTGCCACGTTGCTTTGGGTTTATTATTGCAATTATAAATAAAATAGTCATTGGCCTTAACTATAGCAATTTTAATTTGTTACTTGTATTTTTTACTACATCTTTTAAATGTTTGAGATAAAGTTGGATTTATTTGTGCTGCTTAACTAAATAATAAATAAACTTTAAAGTCGTATTAGCAAAATCTTATTAAAACCAGTGAATGTAATTTATCTTTTAAGATTTACTTTATACTACTAAATACTAACTAATATGTTTAGAGGAAAAGCATTAGTATATTTGATAGTATAAGAGATCGTAACGGGTTATATTTATTAAGTATATCAATCTCATGCAGCACAGAATTCCAACAAGTATACTCTGTTCCATTTTTATTTTTATATAAGAAGGCTGTGGTTTCATTTTATAAAGTTTTACACATCAAAACTAACAAAAATGATTTGACAGTGAATTTGAGTGACAGTTGAACACTTATTATTTTTTTGCTGTGGTATTATGAGATCTGTTCTATTCATTTAATTATTATAAAATCTCAAAATTAGGTGATATTTTTTTTCTTCGTCGCTAATTTCCACGCCTACTACACCAAAATGTTCGAAATGTATTAACAAGCCTTTTTTCTGAATTAAAACATGAGAAACCATAATGTGATATAATTCGTTGAATTCGCAATAGGGAGTGCTATTTAGTATACTATATATTTGCCACGTTAAACCATTTTGTATTTGAATTTTGTTGGTGCTGCTGTTCCAGGATTTTTTGGTTTTCCTTTATTTCTCTGTGGTATGATTTTACACTCCCATAATCTTTTAATTTGCCTGGTCTCTGTCATTCTTGTTATACGTCCGAACCATTTTAGTTTATTCTTCTCAATTTCTTGTAGTACTGGGCTTACTCCTAGTTCTGCTCTTGCGTCGTCATTTCTTATTCTGTCCATTATTGTAATACATTTTACTCTCCTCAGGTACTTCATCTCTATTTTTTGGATCTTACTTTGTTTATTTGTTAATACCCATGATTCGCTGCCGTAAATGAGTATCGGTCTGAATATTATCTTGAACACTGTAATTTTTGTTTTTATTGATACTTCTTTTCTCCCAATAAACGCTTTATTCAGTGCATGATACAACTTTGTGGCTTTATCTATTCTTTCATTTATGTTCGTTTCGTTATTCCCTTTACTATTTATTGTGACTCCCAGGTACTTGAATTCATCTACTTGTTCCAATCTTGTACTGTCTATCTCGATCTAAATTTGTTTTTCTTCTTGTGTTATTCCCTGTATTTTTGTTTTTGTTAAATTTATTTTCATGTTGTACTGAGATAAGACTTCTTTCCATATTGTAATACTTTTCTCTAGTTCTTTTGAAGTTGGTGCCAGCAATGTTATATCGCCAGCGAATACACATTCCGAAATCAGTACCTCTTTCATGTTTTTATACTCAATCGATAGTTATTTTGTTTTCTCTCTGCATTTCCTTCTTATGTCGTCCATTATGACGACAAAGAGAATTGGGCTAAGTACTCCTCCCTGCCTCAGTCCCTCGTTTGTGGTGAACTCTTCTGACTGGGTGTTATTTCTCCTAATATAATTTCTGGTTGTATACCTACTTTTGATGGCTGTTATCAATTTAGGTGTAATCCCTCTTTTATATAGACTTTCCCACACTTTCTTTCTGGGTACTCTATCAAAGGCCTCTTCTAGATCGATGAAGGCCAGGTAGGCCTCTTTATTCTGGGTTCGTATTTTTTCAATAACCTGGTTTAGGATAAATATATGATCTTGGGCACTATGTCCCTTTCTGAAGCCATTTTGCGAGTCAAGAATTTGGTTGGTGATTTTACTTCTTAGTTTTGTTTCATATACAACACAGTTTCAACACTTTCATATATTTTTCCCGCTACCCTTAGGAGAGTTATGCTTCTATAGTTTTGGCAATCTGTCTTGTCTCCTTTTTTATAGATTGGTAGTATAACCCCTACATCCCAGTCTTGTGGGACTCTTCCTTCCTCCCATGCTCTCTTGAATATTTCCCACAGTATCATTTCAGCTTTTCTTCCCATGTTTTTTTATCATTTTAGGAATAATACCATCATGTCCACTTGCCTTGCCTCCTTTAAGGGTCTTTGTTGCCTATTTGATTTCGTGGTTTTTTATTTTTTCTTGGTCATCGATTGTGCTTTCATTGTTTATTGGGGTTACTACTATATTTTCGTCTGCTTCTATGTCTAGAAGTTCTTTAAAATATTCGCGCCATCTGTCTATCGTTCGTTATTCAGTCTGCAATACTTTTCCTGTCTTATCTTTCATTGTTATATGTCTTATTTGTTTATCTTTGTATCATCACTTTGTAGAATAGTTTCTGGTTGCTGTTACAGTCTTCTTCCATTGTTGTTCCGAAAACTTCCCATGTTCTCTTCTTTTTCTCTTTCACCATTTCTTTAGATTTTCGTCTCTCTTCTTTGTATTCTTCATAGGATGTTTTGTTTTTGCCTTCCAGGTATTCCTTCCATTTTTTCTTCTTCCGCTTCACTTGTTCTTTTATTTCCTCTGTCCACCATTTGGTTTGTTTTCTTCTTAGGTCTATCCGTGTTGTTCCGCATGTATCTTTGGCTGCCGTATTAGTACGCTCTTAAAGATTTGCCACATATCTTCTAATTCTATTGGTTTTGTCTGCCGCATCGTTTCCATCTTTTTTAGAATATTCTGTATTCTCTCTTGATATCTCGTTGCTACTTATTTGTTCCTCAGATTGAATGTTTTAATTGTCTCGATTTGTTTGTTGCTCTTGTCCGATTTTTCCTTCTGTTGTGGTGCGTCTGCATCTACCATTTTGCCCACTAACATTTTATATATGCCCGCTATTTAATACAGAGTGCAATTTATTTACGGGTCATATAAAAATATAACGTTGATGATGGTTTCTTTGAAACAAATCATTGTACTGAAAATTTATAAGTGCTGTCTTGTAGAGCTAAAAAAAGGTGCAATGAAAAAGTGCCTTCTGTTTTTTGTACCTTTTGAAATAACTTATATAACTTATATACAGGGTGAGTCGAGAGGAACGGACCAAACTCCAGGAGTGTATTGTACACGTGAAAATAATTTTTAAAAAATCATATGTTGTTATCCGATCTTCATTTGTTTTCAAGTTATAGTTTCAAATCTTGAATATGCAAATGTGGTGTTTGTCTATGGTTTTTGTAATGGGAGTGCTACAGCTGCTGTTGAAAGATATCGTCAACGGACTCCTCCTCAGAAAACTCTGGACAAAAATGTATTTATCTGACTTTTCAACAAACTGTTCGAAACTATCACTTGAAAACAAATGAAAATCGGATAACAACATTTGAGTTTTTTAAATCATTTTTACGTGTACAATACACTCCTGGAGTTTGGTCCGTTCCTCCCGACTCACTCTGTATAATATATATTATATAATAACTTTATACTTAGAAAAGTATAAAAACCATATTGTAAAATTTTGGATTTTGTCGAATATATCCGGAAGTGAGCGAAATTTTCTAGTTTTCTCTAAATAATATGACTGACTACTAAATTGAGCAACTATTTTCTAATTTTACCGCCTTTGTAACTTTTACGGTTTCCGAGATCCCCATGCTGTTGATCCGTATCTTGGACACTCTGTATTTAGTAATTTATTTAATTCATAATAATAGATTATACCACGAGTCAATAATGACAGCTATAATTCCCAAGGAATATTTACGTACCGAGCCTCGTAAGCGGCGAGGGAGTAACATTCCGAGGTGATAGTAGCCATTATTGCGAGTAGTATACTCTACTTTATCTACGACCAAATAGGGTAGTAGAACATTTTCGGAAAATGAGTTTGCCTTCTTTCGAAGACGCCATTCGTTGAAAGTTGCCTACGTTTTATTGTAAATGGATTTCCATTTTTTCCATGTTTCCGGTATCAAGGTAGACGTTGTTGCTGTAGCTAGTTGTACAATTTCTGGAAGTGTACAAGTAAAAAACTCTTCATTTTCATCCATCTCAATACATATACACAAACACTACGCGTTTGACTATGTCACTTTTGTGTTTGTGTATTTTGTCTCCATGGTATTAATTAATTTGAGAAATTTTGTAATTGGAGTGCAAGAGGGAATAAGAACTATTAATCCCTAGTCATTATTCCCTAAGGGAATAATATATAGCATCATGCTGCAAAAACCTCAAGTATAATACTTACATTATAAATTAGTCGTAGATAAAATATTAATATTAACATTAATAATCTAAATTATCATTCGCAAACATTTATGAGTATGTAAAATTATCTCCAGATGAACAGATAAATGCGTCTATTACATCTCCTGGTTCCAGTTGGTTAATTTCCTTTATCAATAGAGGTGCTGCAACCCTGTGACGTACATTCACATGCACAGCCGCTGACCCTGCCCGTCCCTGCTATATTTAGAATTCTGTTCTAATTCTGCACGCCTCACATTATCGCTATTTACAAGAAAATCTAATATCGTCTAGATGATTTTAAATAAAATGTTCACACAGTTTTAAACAATATTAAATTGCATATTGATTTTGCAATAAATGCTGGTCAATAAAATGTTACTCCTATATAACATTATTATACAGGGTGTATCAGCCAAATGGAATAAATTCGATAATAAATAAATGGGGGCGTGTTCGAAAAAACGCTCGGACACGTCAGGAATTGCGATAGAGTTGTAATTAGGAAAAATGTTTGTCTTTAAATTCCACATGGAATGACATAAAAATATACAGGGGCTCCAATTTAAAATAAGGAAAATAAAGTGCTTTAAAGTTTGTAAAGTTTGACACTAAATTTTGAGCACTCTGTATAAAGCATATCAAAAAAACTTGGTTAACGCAACTATCAGACCTTATTTAATGAGTACCCTGTATGGTTTTATTAACAAGGCATATTTTTATCTGTTATTAATTTTCTTAACCAATGGTGCAAAACTGATTTTTTTCAGTTTTTATTTTTTTGTGCTAAAATCACTTAAGCGATTTTAATAAAATTTCATAGGTATGTAGGCAACCATAAAGGGCACTCAAATAAACAACAAAAAATATACCATGAAATTTAAAAATACACATCATCATGACGTCACACTTTTTTGGGAACCCTGTATAATCAAAAATATTTTCCTTAAATACGCCACAGAATGCAAGAAAAGTCTGCAAAATATCAAAATCTTAACTCAATTAGTAACTGAGCTACAGAAGACGGGAGGTGAAATGACGGACCCTGTATATTGATTCTGATTATGTTGAATTTTTTTCAAAAATCCGAGCAGTTTAGAAGTTATTCTAAAAAAACTAAAACTCGTGATTTTCTAAATACTCTGATATTTCCATAATAATGAAAGATGCGAAAATAGTCTTTAAAAATATTACTTGATTCAATCGCATAAACTTAAGAATCAAGTCAAAACAAAAGTCAAGATAGCGGTTTCCGAGATATTAATAGCTACTTTCTTATTTTAAATGGCCGCCATATTTGATTTTTACACGTTTAAATCGACTTTTATTTTTTATTTTCAACGATGTATAACAACCTATGTAAAATAAACAATATGGAATATATTAATTGTTACAATTTTTGTAAATGTGATTGTAATATAATTTGTTATCTTAAGCTACTATAAATTCAATTTTTCTAATTTTAAATCGTAGAAGCATACATGTTCATTAATACTATATTATACACCAAGGTTGTGAAGTATACTATTATAGCCGAGGTCCGTTGTACTTGACCTGAGGCTATAAGAGTACACATTCACTACCGTGATGTATATACTATTTTTTGAACTATTAGAATAATTACAATCCTTAAAACTTAAATACAAGGTACACCAAACATCTGATATTCAAGAGGTAAAAGTGAGAGGTAAAAAAAAGAACAATTTATATCTAATCATTTATATCAATCACTAATCATAAAAATCAATTTCACTGTGCTTTGATACATGAAAAAATGATGTGTTATTTAACTAGCAGCGCAAAATATTATACAGGGTGTCCCTGTTCATGGACCATTCAGAGTTTATGGGGTTCCCAATAACATTAAAAAAAAAAAAATCATGTTGATATGGCTGATTTCGTCCTCAGGTGAAATACTTTCAACCTTCTTTCACTTCCGGTTCTACCGGAAGTAGCTATCAACTTTTGTTTGTTTTTTTAAATAGAATACTCTATATATTATTATGTTTTTGGCTTCTCTGTTTAATTTCAAACATCTTTTGTAGATATATATCTACAGCCTGTTTGATTTATTGTAAAACAGCAAATATTTATGTTATTAGTACAGATAAAAAAATAGTTTAAGAAAACAGTTTTAGTACTTTTTGTCGTCTATTTAATCCTAATGTATAATAAAGGGGTACTTATGTGGTATCATTATAAAGCTAATGTTATTGCCTGTTAGAAATAACCAAAATATATAGGGTGTTCCATTAAACAAAATGAAGCTTATAGCTTTCACGTGTTTATTTGTTCTTCAATTGTTTTTCTGACACTAGGATTTAATAGACGACAAAAAGTACTAAAACTTTTTTCTTTAACTTTTTTTTTATATCTATACAAATAACCGAGATATTTGCTGTGTCACAATAAATCAAACAGACCGTATATCTATCTTTTTTACTTTCTGAGAAAAAACATTATATTTCAAGATTTTGAAGCATTTTTGAAAAATGGCTTCAATTTCTCTTACAAATTAGTAAACACGGAAAATTTATCTCGAATTGAACCTGAAAGGTACTTCTTTTACTGATATATAATGCAGGTGAAAATTTTGACAATTAGTCATTCAAAAAGGTCATTACTTAAGTGCCTACTTAAAGTAAGCGTATTTATTTATTTTTTTAAATGGAATAACATACTTTTTATCTCATTTGAGATAAATGAGAGCAATTGGCAGGATATTTTACTACAATAAAGAATTATACAACCATAATCTCAAAATAAGTAGTTTTTGAAATACATCAAAAATTCAAATTTCTGCATTATGTAATTTCGTAGCTATAAACGTACACCATAGTTTGCGAAATATGCTAATTTTTGGTCACTGTGATAATCAAGGTTAACAAAAAAAAATCAATTTTGAAAAGTTCACTATAAATGTATTCATTATCAAAACATTTTGCAGTTACAGTTTACATTTTAAAGATTTTTGTTATTGCGTATTAGTTTCAGATAACTGAATCATTTAAAAATTATATATTTATTTGTTTTCTATAACTTTTGCAAAAAATAGATTTATAATGTTTGTGTTTTTCATATTTTTAAGTTCTCACTTAACTCACTTAACTCTTTTTCTCGCTTATTTGACAACTTACGTAAAAAATAATTACAGATTCGGATTCCCAGGAAGAAGATCTATCGATTCCATATGGCAAATAATTTTTAGGACGCTCAATTAAAAAGTTTGAAATTTCACAAACTTTTTCAACTTTTTTTATTAAGCATCGTAAAAGGTATTTGCTACATGGAATCGATAGCATTTCTAGTCAGGAATCCGAATCTGCAATTGTTTTTGACGACACTTATCACGTAAGCGAGAAAACGGCGAAAAACAAAGCATAATTTTTCCCTTCTTTTCGAAATATCTCGAAGAAAATTTTTTCTAGAGGAACTTTTTGGCTCCGAAACGTCTCTTCCGGTTACGAATCTACTGCTGCAATTTTTTTTCCACAATTCGAAGGTCGCATTAATTTTCCGACTAGTTTTTTTTTTTTCAGGCGAAACTAGCCACTTTGGTACCTACACATGAATTCGAATCCGGGAAAAAAACTGTAACGAACCATGGTGTTAGCTCGAAAAAAAATTCTCGAAAATCGCCAAAAATCCAAAAGGGGTTATAACCCCTAAAACTTTTCGGACATTTAATGCGACCTTCGAATTTTAAATTTTTCCTGCGGTGATGGGTTCGTGACCGGAAGACAAATTGCGGAATCCGAAAAGTTCCTCTGAAAAAATTTAGTTTTCGAGATATATCGAAAAAAAGGTGAAAAATTGTACTTCGTTTTTCGCCTATTTCTCGCTTATTTGACAACTTACGTAAAAAATAATTACAGATTCGGATTTCCAGGAAGCAGATCTATCGGTTTCGAAAGGCAAATTTTTAGGACGCCCAAATAAAAAGTTTGAAATTTTACTAACTTTTTTATTAAGCATCCTAAAAAATATTTGCCATATGGAATCGATAACATTTCTTATAAGGAATCCGAATCTATAATTGTTTTTCACAACACTCATCGCATAAGCGAGAAAACGGCGAAAAATGAAGCATCATTTTTCCCCTGCAAAACATTTTTCCTCGTGCCAAACATCACACTGTCGACGACTGATAGTGATTTGAATCTTTATTTTTCATGGAAAGTAAATTTTAAATTTCCTTTTCAAGATTGATAAAAACTTTAAGGATGTGTCATTAGAAAAAAATATTATTTATTTCTTTAGAATTTTTATTAGTTACCTAAATGTTATATCACTGCATACTTTCTACGATTTTGATGCAATATGCTTTTTAAGAGAAACATGTTTAAATGATAAGTAATATTTTTTACATAGCTTCTAAAATAAAAACATTAATCTACTCCTGTTAATATTTTAGTTCTACAAAATCCCCGGTTCTTTTACAATGGCCTAAATGAGGGGAATTAATATTTAATACATATCTAGTTTTTTAATTGAAAATCTATTTCTGATAATCAGGGTGGATCTTTATATTATTCAGTAATCTAAAACTAACATGCAATACAAAATTCTCATTGATATCTTGCGTGATATCCGAAAATTAGTACTATTTCGATTTTCATCATTTTGAAAAACACAATTTTCTAGGTAAGTAAAAATCACTCTGTATATCTAATAGGAGCTAATAAGGATAATAGAAATTACAAATTAATACAGTGAAAAAGCTTTTGAAAAATCAATAGTAACAAAATTTCCATATGATGCCGATTTTTTGGCGGTGACTATGTATAAATACATCTTAGAACGTATGAGTATAACGTATGTTACGTATGATATATTAAACATAAAATGATAACTTAGCTATATTATTACGAAGCATCTTTCAATTCATCTTAATACATGCTCATTTGTTGGTACCATTTGATGGTACTATTGATACCATCAGGAAGAACCAGAAATATATATATATATATATATATATATATATATATATATATATATATATATATATATATATATATATATATATATTGTTACGTTTTTATTGCCCTACGTTCGGGACTACAAATGTTACGTTTTTGTTTACTCTGCCTATTTTATTAGTGTTTAATATTTAAGCATTTACTTGTTTTGTAACTTTTTGTTCTTTCTCTTATCTCAGGTTCAATAGTAGGTTCAATCATAACTAAATAGAGTTTTGTTCAAATACTTTAATGCATTGAAAATAACCAAAAATATTAAAACGTTAATATAAACTGAACTAAACACACAAATCAAAAACAATAGAAAACAAAATTATTAAATACATAATAAACTATGGCCAACATTAACAAACTAAATCCTATATACTCAAGCCAACTTATGTGATAATATGACTCTTCCACTTTACGCAAACTTTCTACTTGCAGTTTTCTTCTTGTGGTTCCTTGATTAATTCGTCCTCTTGTCCCTGCGTTCTCCTTTTGATCCTTTGTTGATTCCCACAAAAGTAAACAGCTACTTTTGTGTGCGAAGTTGAGCGGCTTGAAGTCCTGATTTTTGAATATCTCCGTCACGGCTCCTACCTTGTTGAACTCCTCTCCAGGTTGATTGTCTTCTTCCAGTCCTATGTCCAATCGTTGAAACCCCGTTAATATTTTGTAATGTATTCGTATTAGTATCGCAACATCTCCACCCGCGATCCACACGCGTCTCTCCCACTCGTCAATCTCCTTGTTGATTATTTTCGACTTTCCATTATTCAATTCCCCAAGCGTCTATGCACGAAGTCACCTGTCAACCGTGGTAACCGATCAACAACCGCCATCCGTGGATTGCTTTGTATATTTGTGCATACTTGTTCATATTCACATTTACAATATTTACAATAATTTTTGTTAGCTTGTGCCCTAAATATTATAATTCTATCTAAAACCTATATAATAATAACAATAAATCTATTCTAATTAATCTAAATAAATAATACAAATACCATCACAATATATATATATATATATATATATATATATATATATATATATATATATATATATATATATATATATAGAGCTAAAAAAAAGTTATAGGTACTGGGTTCATATAAAATATAGATGTCTGTAATTAATTACGTATAACTAGCACCAGAAACAAAAATATTGATAGAAATAGATCTCGTATTGTTATGGTGTTTTCCGTTATAACTCCTGTAGGTTACTTGTACGAGTTAGATATTCTTGACTCGGCTTCTAAAGTACGCTCATAACTCGTAATATTGCATGTACTCCCGAACGTGTATCCTAATGCATTTCATACTGTAAGTCTCTTCTGTATCATAATTTTATTTCAAAAATCAAAAAATCACATAATACCTGATGTGCCAGAAAAATTTGCCACTACATACATACGAAGCCAATCTTGCAGGAACCAAACATGAGTATAAAGTTTTAAAAAACCCTTTTCGCGAGATTTTTTTTAAAAATAATTTATACCCAAATGTATCATTGGAATTAAAAAACACATTTATGTTTTTTTTTAAATATCGACTAGATTTCATATTATAGCCACTTTCATATTACTAACGCATAGAGATTATGATTTACAACTGCAAAAATAAATGGGACTAGTATTGGAGTGAAGTCATAAATGCGATGCTGCAGTAAACTAATCCCTTTGCCTCTGGAATACCAGAGGTTTTCAGTATCGGTATGAAAAGTCAAAGTCAAAGTAGTAGTACTAAAAGCGAAACAAACGTCATGGGTAGAATTTGGAGAAAGATTGGAACGAAATAGCAGAGAAAACCAGAAGTTATTCTATAATGTTATCAAGAGCTCCAGAAAAGAAATAAAACAAACAGACTATGAAATCAAGAACAAACAAGGAAATATATTAGGGGAAGATGAACAAATTATGAACAGATGGGGGAAATATTTCATGGAATTATTAAATGCTGAGGAAAACAACGATAGAGAGATAGAAGAAATTACACAAAACAGAGAAAACAAAATCGAGAACGAAGAGATAACAGGAAAAGAATTAGACATAGTAATTTAGAGCCTGAAAAACGGAAAAGCGGCTGGAAAGGACCAAATAACAGCAGAAATGATGAAAACCATCGGCGAAGAAGCGAAGAAACTACTATTAAAAGTATATAATGGAGTATTGGAAGAAGAACGAATACCGGAAGACTGGAGGACCGCACTTATTGGTACCACAAGTGCATACAAAAAAGGCGACAGAAAAGAATGTGGTCACTATAGAGGCATTAATCTAATAAGTACTGGAATGGAAATATTACAGAAGATTATAGAAAACAAAATAAGGACAACAGTAGAAACGACATTACACGAGGCACAAAGTGGTTTTCGGAAAGGGAGGAGTATACAAGACCACATTTTCACAATTAAACAGATCATAGAGAAGAAACAAAAACAAAATAAAAAAGTATACATGGGCTTCATGGACATAAAAAAGCATTTAATACGGTCAACAGAAATATACTTTGGAAAATATTGGAAGAATGAGGTTTGAGCGCGAAAATCATAAACATTATCAAAATGATATATGGAAACCACAACAATATAATAGTGGACAACAACAACGAATCAAAGTGCTTCAAGACCAGAAACGGGATTTAAAAAGTAATCCTACCAAAATTAAATGGTCAAGATTTACAGTTTTACACGCGGGATGTCATTTGGGGTTTTTAAATGGGTACTATTATTATATTAAAAAACAACGATGGAGATTATCATAACACAATGGATGGAGAACTCTTTCAAAATTGGGTGGTTGTACAACTTATTCCTGTTTAGGCCAATTTGAAAGAAAATTGTGAGGTGGTCACAGACAATGCACCTTATCATTCCATGGTTGGATAAACCACCCACATTCTCTAATAAAAAAGGCAAAATGCAACAATAAACCACAGTATTGAATTCAACACAAAATTTACGAAGAAGCAATTCTGGGATTTAATCAAACGTTTTCGGTATAATAGGCAAAAATGATATTTAGTAGAAGAAACATTGCGGGAACATAAGGTTCTTAGCTTACCTCCATACCATTGTCAATGTAACCCTATTAAAATGGCATGGGGTTTTGTTAACCATCTTATAACAAGGACATAAATGCTCAACCTTCATCCAAGGATAAGGTTGAGAAGTTATGGGTTTAGTCCATTTCCAAATGTACTACAGAAATGTGGCAAAATTATTGTAGACATTGCAAAGAACTTATTTTGGCCGACTGGAAAAATTACATGGTAAATTTGTCGTTTGAAAGCATACCTCCTTTTATTATTTCACTGGGTCAGGGGTCGGCACCTTTTGAGACGGAAGAGCCAAAAGTTACAATTTACCAAATTTCCCAGTTTTTAAAGAGCCACCAACATTTTTGTTTCAATATTATGGTATTTGATTAGGATTAGGTATACAAATTTGATTTTAAATTTAAAATAAATAGCTTTAAATATGAAATAATATTTATTCATATGAAAAAAACATATTAAAGTATTTTAAATAGCTCTGCTAGAATAATAAAATTAGTAATCAAACAATATAACTATAATTATTGAATAATAGATAGTTACAATAGTTACATCAATGGGAGCATTGGCCTTTTCAAAGTTTGGTTAAATCTGGCCTATAACTTGTTGTTTTCAGTTTTAAGCATGCCTCTAGATTTTTATTTATTAGTTGGTTTCTTACTTTACTTTTTATTATATTCATGCAAGAGAGCGCTTGCTTTTACGAATATGTTGACCCGAAGATCGTCAGCACTCCAAATGCCAACTTCATCACCTCACTGTAGCAGTCTGGAAGACTATTCCATGCGTCAAATATGAGTGCCTCAACTCGCGGCATTTCTTTTAGAGCTGCCCACCTGTACAATATGACGTGCAGGCTTTTCTGGACCTCCAACTCTTCTAAATTGCTTTTGTGTTCTGTGAACTTGCCACTCCAAACTGTTTAGTTTTCAACTCCAGCAATTGCATTGGAAGCGAACTAGCATCAATTCCAAATGGCTCAATGTTGATCTCATTTGTATTTGTGTTGAGTGAACTTACTATGAATCCCGAGTACTTGCGTTTGTTTTGAATTGCTCAAATCTCTCAGCGAATCCATCCTTCATTTTGTTTATAGCCATGCTAAATTAATTCGTGTCAATAGTTCCATTGGTTTCAACGCGATATTGCTTCAGATTTTCGAAATGAAGTAATTTACGGCTCTCTATGTCTTCGACAAAAAGAAGTAATTTATTTTCGAAACAAATCACTTCTTCAGGCAAGACATAGGCCGGGTTTCCCTTTCCTTGCAGTTTTACATTTAGCTCATTTAGTGTCTTTGTGATATCCACCATGAAGTTTAATTTTCGCAGCCATTTGTCTTCTATCAATTCGGGATGGACAATGCCTTTTTCATTGAAGAATGTTTTTATTTCACTCAAGCAAGAAGCAAAACGTTTCAATACGTCACCCCTGGAAAGCCATCGTACTTTATTGTGCAGAAGTAGGTCAGAATACTGGTATCCTTTTTCTTCAAGAAATTCTTTGAACTTGAGATGGTAGAGTGCTTTTTCCAAAATGCTGTTAATGATCTTAATTACCAAGTTCATGACCTTAACTATTTCGGCCTGAAATGTTTGGGCATAAAGCGCCTCTTGATGATGTATGCAGGGAAACGTTAACATTTCGTGGTTTATTTTTGCCGAAGAATCGTTGTTACCCCTTTATGTATTCCGGTGAAACTTCTGGCTCCATCAGTTGCTATGGAAACGATTTTATTTATATCGATTTCATAGTCTTAGCATTCATATAGCATTCGCTATATCTTCTCCACGAGTTTGCCCTGAGAGCGGCAACAATCCTAGCAGTTCTTCTTTTTGGGACGACATGTACCTGACGAAAAGGGTAACTTGTGCCGTGTCTTTTATGTCGCAAGACTCATCCATAGCAAATGATAAAGCAGAAGCCAGTTGAATGTCTTTCACTTGCACTTGTGTTACATTTGAAGACATTTTAGCCGTTCTATCTTGTACTGTTTTAGCAGATAATGGCAAATATTTGATTTTCTTCATTATGTCTCTTTTGAATTTGTAATCACGAAACAGTTCTTCAGCTCCTCGTATGAAACAATCTTTGACGTACTCACCATCTGTGAATGGTTTCACAGATGGTGAGATGGTGATTCACACATGAATTATTGTGTACAAGGTTTTCTTGGCAAATGAGACAAGTCGGAAGGACATCTGTGTTGCATTCTCTATTTCTCTATTCTCTATTTTCTTCTTCAGTTCGTTTCTTCTTTTTGAACCTGATGCCATTCTGGCGGCGGAGCTAAAATAAAGATTTTTTAAATTTTATTTAGCTATCTAAAACGGCGTTAATTAACCGTTAATTACATAGTTATTTCCGTTAATTTCTAAACTGTTTTAAAGAGTCAACTTCGTTAAACGTTATAGCGTACATACATTTGAGAAGATAATTCGCTTCTAAATCGTCTTCTTCTTGATACCACGATTAAATTAACACACACGCAACCGCGTTCCGAGGAAGACTGACCGGACTGAACACTACCGTCCGTTGGGTTGCTGGCTGAGTGGTAGTACTGACTAGTGACTAGTGGGTGGTAGTAGTGGCTGTCAGCTGTCCGTCTACTCTCTACTCCACCTATTCGCACTGTTCTCTGTTGAGTGTTTTTATCCTGTTTGCAGCATTTTTTTTGCAGTATAATATTCTTAATGAGTTTTGAAAATAAAATAAAATTTGATAGAGAGCCGCATCTTGACATCGAAAGAGCCGCAAGTTGCCGACCCCTGCACTGGGTGAATCTGATTCAGAATCAAATGATGAAAACTTATGAGTCTGATTCGCTTGGCGAGATAATAGAGGACGAGTAAATCGCACATACATATTTAGGCAAATTTTTAAGCGACTATTTAAAATCATAAGATGTTTGTCACATGATGTTTTTTTAACAATTTAATCAAAATTAGTAATAATAATAATTTAAGGGAGGGTTTAGATTATATATTGCAATTTGTTGATCGACTCATTTCATCGTCGTTCCAGTGTTACATTATCTGTAGTGCCTTAAGGAAAGGCATACTATCTGTACATTATTATTGAGACGAACTGTGAAAAAAATGGTACCTACGTACACTAGAGACAAGTCTTTGGAAAGGAAAAGAGGCTTAGGAAGGCCCAAGAAAACCTTGACCGGAAATCTTGGCGTCACATGAGGGAAATCGTTGAAGAAAAGAAGAAAAAAGGAGAAGAATTTGACTGTTTTATTTTACCACACTTGTAATTATGGCAGCATTTAATGCAAATTGGCATACCGAAGTCACCATACAATCCTTGTCCAAATTTAATGATTTTCAATGTATTATTTTTCATTTACTTTTATGCCGTTCCATTTTCATCTCTAACAATGTAAACTTTACATCTGGCAACATTGTTATTTTGAAATATAACCTCAAATTGAAAAACTTAACCTAAAGAAATGGACAAGTTTATTGGGGAATTCAGTTATTTCCGAAAAAAACACCAAAAAAATTACTAGATATTTATAGACTCCCCTAGCGCAAAACGGAATGTGAATGGAGAATACGTAATTTTTTTCATGGCACGCTTTGATGAAATTTTTTTTGAATCACTTGTTATACTCACTGGATGCTCTATATCTTGCGTGATTTCTCAAAAACTAACACTATTCCGATTGTCATCATTTTCAAAAACGAGAATTAAAAATCACTCAGTATATCTGATAGTGGCTGGTAAGGTTTCAAGATAAGCACAAATTAATGCAGTAAAAACATAAAAGATTCCCATATGATGCCGACTCTTTGGCGGTCACGTTTTAAATCGGGTGTTTGCTAAAGGTGTTATGGTTTCAGTGAATTTCGGATTAAAAAGCCTACTAGCTCAAATCAATTTTTTTAATTTTTTTTGCAAAAACTTCATGGTAAACGCTACTATAAATCTAGTCCGGTGAAAAATACTTAAAATGCACAAAAAAAAAAATACCGAGCGATTTAAAGAAAAAATCAGTGAAGTCGTAACAGATAAATGAAGGTGTTTAAAAGAGATTTTATTTCATCAACTTGTAGCTAAGACTGACCCATATGTATGTTTGTTGATGGTTACATAATAATTGTAGAATTGTAGTCGCTATAGTCTTGAGTGCTTTTTATAGAACAGACTGTATATATACAGGATGTCTACGCTAAACCGTTCGTTAAAAGTTTACGGGGTGCCATTGTACAAAAAATTTAAAAAAAATCCTCGTCACACGGTTAAATTAGTTATCCTTATGTGAAATATTTTCAACTTTCTATCACTTCCGGTTCCACCGGAAGTAGCACCAACTTTCTTATTTTAAATGGAACACCCTATATATTATTATATTTTTGAACTCCCCGCTTAAATTGAAATATATTTTGTAAGAACGTATGTACACTTATCTCTTTTAGTTTTCAAGAAAAAAATGTTTTTCTAAAATTTTGACCTCTAAAACGTAGCCTGAAATCTGTCTATAACTTCTCTTAGGAATAAGATAAAATTATGAGTTAAATTTCTAATTGTACCTACGGGATTCCTCTATGAGTAAAATAATTGGGAACTGCCAATTTTGATAATAAGTGTTCGTAAAATGTCAATATCTAAGTGCCCTCTTAAATATCCTGTAATTCAATTTTTTTAAATAGAATGATCCATTTTTTAATACATAGCACGATTGGGAGAAAAATTTACTACAAAAAAGTATAATACAAGAATACTCCTAAAACAAGTATTTTTTGAATTATTTCGAGAGTTACTTTTTCGTTTCTGCAGGGTATAATTTTGCATGTCACAAGTGCACTTTAGTAGACATGTAATATGCTTTTGTTTTGTTGCTATTGTAATGCAAACTATCAAATAATAAAACCATTTAGAATAAAGTATTGGTCATTCCATTTAAAAAAATTGAATTACGGCATATTTAAGAGGGCACTTAGATATTGACATTGTATGAACCCTTATTATCAAAATTAACAGTTTCCAATTATTTCACTCATAGAGGCATCCTCTAGGTATAATTAGAAATATAACTCATAATGTTATCTTATTCCTAAGAGATGTTATAGACAGATTTCAGGCTACTTTTTAGAGGTCAAAATTTTAGAAAAACATTTTTTTCTTGAAAACTAGAAGAGATAAGTGTACATACGTTCTTACAAAATATGTTCCAATGTAAGCAAGGAATTCTAAAATATAATAATATATGGAGTGTTCTATTTAAAATAAGAAAGTTGGTGTTACTTCCGGTGGAACCGGAAGTGATAGAAAGTTGAAAGTATTTCACATGAAGATAACTGATTCAACCGTGTGACGAGGATTTTTTTGAAATTTGTAGGACAACGACAACCCCGTAAACTTTTAACGAACGGTTTAGCGTAGACACCCTGTATATATATATATATATATATATATATATATATATATATATATATATATATATATATATATATATTAGGCGTTGCCTGTATTGAAATAAGAGTCGGGATAGTTCAGAATGAACGCGCGCGTCCTCGAACCTGTTATCCAGAGCATCGCACCCTGTTTAACCTACTTTTCCCACCCCACCGCTTCATCCGGTATGACGTCATGGACTGACGTCACGCGGGAAACTAGGACAATTTCATTCTAAAATATCGGGACCGTTGGGCCGGCAATTAATATATTTCCAGGGGCCTACGGTCCGGGCCAGCACAGGCGGCTAAGGCTCAATCGCCACTAGTCAATTGGAAAACTAGAAGACGTCAGGTGATGCACTTAGATAATTATGTATGATAATTTATTAAATTATAGTACATAGTAACATTTCAACAGAAACAGAAAACAAATTAAATATACACTCGATAACTAAAGTTGATATAATTTGATTAATTAAGCATACTCATACGTATAGTGGTCCCACCGAGAGTTGGCAGTGGCTCATCACTACATAGTGCAGGAATTCGACATACGTTTCATATTTCAATTCATTATATTACATTCATCTTTAGTATGCAAACGAGCATCGTAAACGCGATTCTTTATTCGAAAAACTATGAATCATTGTCAGTTATCGTCGTGATAATCATACCTATGCATACTATACAGTTTATGAAGCAATGACAGAGACAATAAACGGCATTAATCTCAACACATTGTGAAACTTATCTGGCAATATTGTAAAACGCTGTCAATTGTGTTTTGGCCAATAACGGTTAGCATTTTAAGCATTTTTTAAAAATAAATTATTGTTATTTTACTACTTAGTTATAAGTTTTTAGTTTTGATACATTTGTTTTAAAAATAACTTTGAAATTAAAATGAAAATTAGAACAATTATTATTTCCCATATATTAATTTTATTAGACATCGCACTATGGATTCTAGAGCCCGATTACTTGGCCTAAAGTCATGTTTAGATTGTAAGAAAGCGTATTTTTGGACATAATAACAGATGCTAAACAATCCAAACTACAATGTAATCACGTGCACAGTCCCTTTAACTGATCCAGTTACCGATGAAAATAACTGCAAGTTGGCATTTTAATTTGATGTCATTAGTCACACATTTGTCTATCGACGACACGTTTATCAGAGTAAGTGCTGTAACCGTGTGTTTCAATAAAACTTTGTGCAGTAATTTTTATGATATTCTCTCAGGTATGTTTATTTAGTATGTAAAATCTTAACCCCGCTCGTTGATTTTTAATGGTTCAAATTAATTTTAATAAATATCGATGTTTGTGGTTTCCTAATGTACCATTTTTAAAGATTCACTTGACTTATAAAAAAATGGCGGGGTTTGGCGGGATTTATTTTTGCATACACGTTTTACGCCTCATTTTAAGACGTTAAAAATATTAAACTTACGTTGCTATTTTCTGCTGTAAGCATGGCAAATTGTTGTTTTTTCTAGCCATGTATGTGTTCAAAAAGATATACCGATTCGAAATTTTGCTGAAGGGCACTAATAAAGAGGAGAGGTTCCGAAAAATTGTAGATTATATTAAAACACTTATTGGAGAACCCCTGTTGCCCTCAAATGAAGGAGAAGATTTTGCAAAAATTCGCCGTTTGTCCCGAAATTTTGAAGAAAGGTACAATCGAGCTTGTTGACGAGTAGAATATTTTAAGAGGACAAATTTTGCTTGGCAGGATGAAAACTTTATTGTTGAAGTAGACAAACCCACGCTTTCGACATCTTTTAGTCCACCCACTCTTCCATTTTCTGTAAAAACAAGCCGATCACAAAGAAGATAAGCTTCACAATTATCCAAGGGAAAAAATCATGAATGCGCTTTATTGGTACATGCTGCATCCTCGGCAGCACGATATCATGGCAAACATGATTTAGCGGCCGTTTTGAAGGAAGTAAACACAAGTCCATCTCGACCATACAAATTTCATAAAAATATTTCTACTCCCAAAAAAGAGATGTCAAAATATACCGCCGAAGAAGCCTTAGAGCTTGTTTTAAATAGTAATTTAAGTAAACAGCAATATTTGGACATCAGACAGGGTGCTCTTTCAAAGGGATGCGACATTTATCCTGATTATAAACAAGTGTGGCTTTGTAAATAAAAATGTAGATCATCTGGCATAAATGTTATCGATATTAAGGCAGAAGTTCCACTTGATTCTGTTTTAAAGCACACAAGTAGACGTATAGTTGAATTTCAAAGAGAGGTTATTTTGAGTCATATGGAAATGCTTAAGGTTACAGAAATAGACGCAGAAATAATTTTCAGTTATGGCTTCGATGGAAGTAGTGGTCAATCAAATTATAAACAAAAAGTTGAAAGTCCTGGTACACATTCTGACAACTCTTTGTTTGCAACAACATGTATTCCTCTTCGGTTGCAAACCTTCAATGAAACAATTTAATGGAACATGTTTTTGGAGACCAATCAAACTAGAGTACGTAAGAGAAACATTGGAGCACATTTTAAAGGAGAAGCAAAATATTGATGACGAAATTGAGGCGCTTGCAGTATTAACAATATGTTTGGTAGAAGACAAAGTCATAAAAATAAAATATAAATTATATATGACTTTAATTGACGGTAAAATATTAAATACATTGACCGGAACAAAGTCAAGTCGAGGTTGTCCCATATGTGGTGCTACTCCAAGACTGATGCTGGAAATATAACTCTTTGAAACGATAAAAATATTTGAGCCAAAAGCAAATACTTTGCAGTTTGGAGCAAGCTCCTTACATGCATGGATTAGATTCTTTGAGTGCATAGTTCAGATATCGTATAGATATGATTTGTGTGTGCGGGAAGTTCGAGGGGATTAAAATAAGGAAATTTTAAAAGAGAGAAAGAAACTTCTTCAACAACGATTTTTGTAAAAGCTGCATCTAGTTGTCGATAAACCCAAATCCAACGGGTTTGGCAGTACCAACGACGGAAATACCAGCCGTCGAGCATATATCAACTCAAATTTGTTTCCGAAATTACAGATGTCAGAGAAGAAATAATTCAAAGGTTTAAAATAATTTTAATTTGTTTATCTTGTAGTTTGCAAATTGACCCTTTAAAATTTGAGACATATTGCCGTGAAACTGCAAGATTATTTATGTACAAATATTCTTGGTACACCATGCCACCAACTGTCCACAAAATTTTAATTCATGGCAGACTAATTATTGAAAATTCCGTATTGCCGGTGGGTTACTTTGAAGAGGAAGGGTCGGAAGCAGGAAACAAAATTTATAAATCTAATAGGTAATTCCTTGTCAGAAAAACAAGTAGAAAAAATAAATTGCAAGACATTTTTTGCCGAGCAATGGACACGTCACATCCTTTGATAACTTCCATACACGTAGAAGATCATGTACGTCGTCAAAATAAATTGCCCCTTCCTTCTAAAGTTATCAGATTACTCCTAGAACCGAATCCATACCAAGCCGAACTTAAACAAATAGATGAAGATGATGAACATGTAAAAAAAATGATTTGGAGACTATAATTTTAGAAGAAATCATGCCTACAGGTGAATTAGACATATTTGAATTAGAATTAGATAGTTAAATATGACATTTCTTAAGTAGAAAATTATTTATTATATGTTATTGGATACAGTGTGAAGCGGGTAGACTTTCAGTAAAGATTTAAAAAAAGATGTACTAAAAATCTGTTAATTATATCTATCGTGCAGTCAATTCTGGGGTACACTGTATGTTATTCTAATACAAAATTGCTTAAATTTCTTATTTGTTACCATAGAACTTAAGACCATTAGTTTCTAATAAAACACATTATATAATTTTTGGCCACGTAATTCGGATCCAGAAACTATAGTGATCGGTGAAAGGGGAAAAATGCCATTTAAAATAAGAAAGTTGCTATTAAGATCTCGGAAACCGCCATCTTGACAATTTAAACTTTTTTCCGCATTATGGAAATTCCTGATTTTTTAGAAAATCACGTATTTCATTTTGTTTACAATAATTTGCAAACTGCTCAGAATTTTGAAAAAAAATAATATAATACAGATACAACCAGCATTAGATTTAAGAATAAGAAAGATACTCATGTATTCTTACCTAAATTCGATGTACCCCCTATAACATGAAAAAGATAATACGTATTAAAATGTATATTTTCGAATTAATCAAACGTAGTAGGGTAAACCCCATAGTTATTGGAGACCGACAGTTGTTGGAAAAGGTAACTATTTATTTAAAAAATAAGGTTTCGGTGCAAATTAGGCAATATTGGCGTGTACCAGAAAGACCCATATGCAATGTTTGTGGAACGTGGCAATAAAATTTGAATAAGGTACATGTTTGTTTAACCCTCTGAATTTTCAATCTTCTTCCCCCCTTTTTTGCAGCTTTTGTATACAGTATGGTTAAGAATAGTGAAGGAATTATTAAATATCGGCCCTATTGTGAGTGTTTATTGCAAAATTTTGTTCTATGTTCAAGAGGTAAGTCTGTAAAATTGTTGGGTCTAAAATAAACTGTCCAAGAACTATATAGAAAAATTATAAGACAGTTATTGAACTGTTGGATTGTACTCCTGTTCCCAGTGACAAAGCCAAATTTAACCGTGCATGTAAAGAACTAAAAGAGATACTCCATGAACATAAAAACCGGGGAATCAGAAACTTCTTAGAAAATTTATCAGCTTAAGAATACAAGAACTACTCTCTGTAGAAAACAATAAAATAAAATAAAAAATGCGGACACAATCAATCCTCCCATCAGGGAACCAAATGGTGATTGGGCCAAGAGCGACGAACAGAAAGTAAAATTATTTGCTGAAAATCTACGAAACGTCTTCCAGCCGCAGCCTAGACAAGTCTCAGTAAAGGAGGAGAAACATATCCTGGCAATCCTCGAAGCACCTTACCAAATAGATATTCCACTAAAAAAGTTTAAAATATCAGAAATCAAAGGTGCATTACTAAACGACATAAAGCCAAAAAAAGCTCCAGGCTATGACCTGATTACAGGGAGAGTCCTGAAGAATTACCAGATGAGGGATTCCAGGTTATCACAAGTATCTTTAAAGCTATCACTAGACTAGGATACACCCCGCCTCAATGGAAAGTCGCATATGATCAAGTCGTGATCATAGTCATACAGAAACCTGATAAAGACCCCTCAGATGTAACTCAAAAATTAAGGAACTTCTGCTGAGAGGTGCCTACTATACAGTGGAAGATTTTTTGTCCGACGATGTCGTAATACCTACAGAAGTAGGGCCTTAGCTTTAGCGTTCAGTTTCAAACCATTTTAAGCCATCTTAACGATATAGTATTACTGTTCTAAGCGAACAAACCTTCTAATTAGCTAATTAGGATTTTAATTAATATATGTATGTGTTTTTTGAGTTATTATTGTTGTTGTAAGTGATGAGAATTGTATACACTTTTGTACTACTCTACTGTTCTAATACAGACTGACTTATGTAAACATGTAAATGTGGTAACACCAAAATAAATAAATAAATAAATAAAAATAAAATAAATAAATAACGTCATATCGCTCTATCAGCCTTCTGCCTGTACTATCCAAGGTATACGAGAAGCTCTTACTGAAAAAAATTAAACCAATCATCGAGGAAAAAAAAACAAATTCAAAACTACCAATTTAGATTCCGCAATAATCACAGCACAGTTGAACAAGTACATCGAGTATAAAAAATAAATAAAGAAGACTTGGAAAGAAGGAGGTATTGCTCAGCTGCCGTCCTGGATGTCTCCCAAGCCTTCGACAAGCCATGGCACGACGGCCTAATTAGCAAAATCAAAACCTGCCTACCTGATCCGATTTCCAAGATCCCAGCATACTATCTGAGGGATAGATATTTTCTTAAATATGGAGAAGCACAAACCAACATGCATCCCATAGAATCAGGAGTGCCACAAGGTAGCGTGCTCGGGCCCACTCTATACCCCTTAGACTCCGGAATCTTTAAAAGTTGAATTAAAAGTTACTGGTCAACTTTTTCGCGATTAAATGGTTTGTAAACGTCACTGAATTTTCGGATTAATTTTCTAAAGATTTTTACTGGGTTTTTAAGGATAGTCACAATTGTGTGTCTTGGGAGTCAAATAGTCATAGTCACAAATGTGACATTAAATTATTTATTACAATGGAAGTTTAGAAAACAATTCTAATGCTTGCCAAAACATAAGTATACGAGAACATAAGTATACAAGTATCGTACATTACACTTCTTACAGTGAACTCTTGATCGACTTGTACAATTTTCCATTCGGCAGCTAACAGGATTTTTGAGGTCATCGGCAATAGGCCAATGCTCAAACCCGTCGTAACGCTTATCTTTGCATGGCAAAGCTGTAGGCGTTTTTCTTTTATTTCTATCGTTTTCTGCTGCAATCCGTTCTTCTTCATCTCCGGTATCTGCCTCGTCTTCAGTTAATCTTTTCTTGGACCCAGCGGTCAAGTATTCCGTAAGCTTAAGTCGGAAATCGAGAAGTTTCACTGGTTTGGTTTTAGTATTTTTTACAATCTCGCTTGTATTCCATCCAACTGTTTACAATGGATAGATAAAAGAGATGCGATATTATTTTGAATGTCCACTTGCTCATTCTAAAGAATGTTTGATCATATTCTATCATCTGATTGCAGATGTCCATTCCACCTATCCGTCGATTGTACATGTCTACTACTCTAGGGGAAGTTACTTCTACCCGCTGTTTTTGTATCTTATCCCATCTTTTTACAAGACACTAAGGTTCTTCACCAAAAGCTGTTGAAATCATCAGCACAGTTTTGTTGTCCTTCCATTTTGTTAGGCAATTTTTTTTATCACTGCTCATAATATCTTCAGATTCCCCTCTTTTCATTTCCGTATCTTTCTTGAAATTTAATCCTTTTATTCTATTGCCCATAACAGTGCCAGCTCCATAATTTTTTAAATTGGTTAATTCATTCATTAGACCTAAAGTTGAGACATATCGATAAAAAAAATTAAAAAAAAATATTTTCAGGCAAAGTCTGTGAGAGTCTTATGATCACCGATGGTCCTAATCCTAACTCTCTTTTTATTAGTGGGGTGGTTAGACCTTGATATATTTCAAAATCCAATACTGTGCCATCAGATGTAGTTACGACAACATTCTTAAGTCCTACCGGCCTTGGTTTATTCTTTACATATTGACGCACTGAAAATGCTGAATTCTGCTTTCTGACAATAGCATGACATTCCATTTCTCACTACATCAATCGTAGGCTGAACCTTCCAAAATCTGTTATTTTTGTGCTCTTCATCAGAAAAGCTAAGATTGTCAACCACGTGAAAACTGACCCTTAACGAATAAAATCTGTCGCGAGGCATAATATTTGCAACCAACGGACATTGATATTTTGAATCCCAGTACATATTTGATTATTGGTACCTATCTGTTCTGCTGTCTGTTTGATTTTATATTTATATTATACCTTTGTACCCTACATGTACCTGACTTGTGTAAACATTATTATTTGTATTAGCACCAAATATATATATTATTATATTATTATTATTATGCATTTTCGGTAATTTTAAGCAGCCCATGAGAGCGTGTAAACCAAAAAACTTTTTTATCTCTTGGGCAGTTACAACAATCGACCTTCCATTGTGCTGTAGATAGTACTGGGCTGTGCATTGAGCACCAAGTACAAAAAAGTCATCATTCAAATATTTAGAAAAATATTTCCAAGGAGTGAGTACTTCGCCTTGAACAGAATCGGTATCTGACGGTGGGGCCGGACTCTGGAAGGAACCTCTTACCCAACGAAACATTGTTTACAGAGGTATTTCATCATCGCTACTCCAAGTTTTTTCTTCACTTTCGTCTTAATTTTCTGGCAATTCTCCATTTTTGTCATCAATTATTGCAGTATCACTTTCGCCTACGTAATTTTCTTGGCCATCTGCTTCCCAAAGGCAGTCGTCTTGTTCCTCATCGACATCAAAATCTGATCCAATCTAGTCCAACGTCATGTAGAGCTCTTCGGGGTTGTTTGCGAGATGCTCCAAATCAATCTCACCACTGGGTTCTGCAGAATTAAAAATATTTTTTTGTTGACTATGTCGGAAAAACGAAACAAGTAGGCTTCTGGAGCACACAATTGTGAAAATCAAATTATTTACTTAATTACATGGTAACGTAACCTCAATCTACATGTTTTAAAGTTTACAATGAAAGTAAAACTAATCAACAAATGTAATCTACAATCTGGAGTAAATAAGCTAAACCAATAATTGAAAATAAAAATACTTACTTTTTGTCGCCATGGCACTGAATCAACTAGCACTTAGCACGTGTATGTTCAATGTGTTCTCGACGAAAAAACAATGCAGGCTCATGAATTTCACGTATTATACGCAACGCACAGACATATGAATCGGGAGTCAGCGCCTTAACTGGGGAAAACATATCTGGTACAAACGCATCCAATTAGGCCTCATTCTCAGGAAAATGTATTGGCTTATGGGTCGCAACTCCAACTTGTCCATGAAAAATAAACTGCTGCTTTACAAAGCAATATTAAAACCAATGTGGACTTATGGTATTCAGATATGGGGATAAAAGAGCTGATTACAATTCAAACTTAAAAGACAAGCGGGGTTCAAGAAGTTAGAAACGGCAATTCCTTGCATAACGTGTCTGTAAAATACAGAATCCCAAAATCTACGGTTGCCTTTAAATAAATAAATCTTGGACACCGATCACGTTGTGATCCTTCTACAGATTTGACTACCCAAGAAGAACATTCTTTAGCAAAGTAAGTAAGTTTTTACATACCTAAAAAGAAACTTTAATTTGTTCCTAGATGGATAATAGAGTTAGAAAATAAAAGTCTTTCTAGAACTAGGACTAGATTACAGTAAATGCTTGCGTAAATCACAAGATTCTTCTGATAAACGACCCATTGTGATATTTAATGATTTTGGCAAACTTCTCAGACCAGAGAGACTACAACAATTTGTAGTTACTGATGCAATCACCAAAAAGGATGTATGTTTTTGGGATCTTTATAAATTGTGGAAACATTTTGCAAGTGATGTAGACAACAACAAGATTGAAAATAGGCTAATTCAGATGGCTTCTACATCGGATGCATCAACTAAACGGATCAAAACACTTTAAAACTTAGATGTAGCAACCTCTATTTCCGAATAGTGTTGAGGATATAAATATTGATGCTGAAAATTACCTCTAATCTAAAAAACGATGACTCGATAATTTATAAATCTGTAAATCCAATTTCAGTAGGATCTATTTTTACATACATCGATAAATCGAGCAGTGCCTTCATAATTATGCTATAAATAATTATGAAGGCAACAACAATTTACCACTGAAACAAACAACTTCTTTCACGGAATATCTTCCATGTCCAAATGCACCTGCAAGAACGGGGAAAGAAGGAATCGAGAGATTGCCTTTTGCGAAAATATCTCATACTTTTCAGAATATATTTAGAGGAAAAAAAAGAGAGAAAACTGTCAGATTTAATCGCAAAAAAGAAAAAAGAAAACGTAAACGAGAAGAATCTAAACTTAAGAAGGCTAACATAAAAACAATAACAACATTTGCGACGCATGTAATTACCATTTTCATAAAAAATGTGGGCCGCCATCACACACCATACACATACCATCTGAAGAAGAAGACAAATATGTGTGTCACAACTGATATCGGGAAGATAGTGACAGCAGAAGTAGCAATATTGAATCTGATGATGAAAATGTCGACCAATTATACCGGGTGATTCAAGTTTTATTACCATGGGTTTTTTAGGCATTTGGAGTTGTCCAAAAAATATGAAACTTTGGATTTTTATAGGTCTGATACTAATCTACGGAAAGGTAGTTTGACTTTTTCGATATAATTATATAGACGGTTATAAAATTAAAAAAAAAACTCTTTTCGGGGTAAATTCTCTATCGTTATTTTTGCCCTAAACTGTTTTATTTTATTCATAGTACCCATTTATGAAATCAAAAATTAACGAAAATGATTAGATTTCAAATTAAAGCATTTTTTATATTACTGACCAACTTTCTTCGGTATGATTTATGATTTCGTAAGTCAAGAGCCCTAAAAAGCATTGACCGCCGGTGCGGTTGGAACGTTTTATGACTTTTTATGATTCTGCCAGTCGCTTGTGGGCTGAACGGGCCTTGCAGGACGGATTGTGCACGGTCCTATCATCCCTCATATATTACTATTTAGTAATAAATCTTACTGTTGCAATATCAAAATTCATTTAATTCAATAATTGGTGCAATTTTTTTGACTTGGATTACACTGGAATGTTTGGAATAGCATTGAAGTATGTTCTTACAAAAACTATATAAATAAAATTACGAATTCTTTGTGAAATAACGTATAAACTACCGGATGGTTAAAATTATTTATTTTATCGTTAGATTGGCTTCATCAGTATCTAAACATGTGTACTTATTTTGGATTTTTTATTTCAATTAGACCTGGTAATACCTGGTCGCCATTTTTGACCTGGTAATAAAACTTGAATCATCCGGTATAATATGTATATAAGAGAAACACATTGATTAAGTAATTAGGTGCCTACCTATTAAATACACGTTTTTTATTCGTTGTTTATTGTTGCAAATAAAATGATTTAAAAATACAACCGAGTGTCCAGTAACTGTCAAATTCCTGTCCAATAGCTGCAAAAACTGTCCAATAACTGTATTTTTGTAGATTATTTGTTTTCAAAATTTATAATTTTTAATATCACCAAATCCTACAAATATTAAGAAAGCCATTCTATGGCTTATACTTAGAAGCTTCCACCTGGTTAATTTCATTCAGCTCAGGAAAAATGTGTACCTGTATGGATGCAGGTTTTTTTGTGAACTCGTTTAATCAAAATCTCATTTAGCTCTACAAGACAGTATTTATAAATTGTCAGTACAACGTCTCGTTTCGAAGAAACCATCATCAACTTTATATTTTTATATGGCCCTTAAATAAAGTACACTCTGTATTAAATAGCATTTCCTATTATGAATTGACTTCATATCGACTGAACGACTTATATCACAATATGGTTTCTCATGTTTTTATTCAGAAATAGAGGTTTATTAATACATTTCGAACATTTTGGTGTAGTAGGCGTTGAAATGAGCGACGAAGACAATATTTATCACTTAATTTTAAGCTTTTAAGATAATTAAATGAACCGAACAATTCTCATAACACACTAAAAAAATAATGAGTGTAGTTCTAAGTAACTATAATGTTTCAATGTTTAACAACTATTCTTGCTAAATTATTTTGTGTTACTATTTTGATACATATTCTAGGTTTAAATTATGTAATAACTTGTGTCTTTATCGCCATTAAATGAACGGAACAATTCTCATATCACAGTAAAAAAATAATAAGTGTGGTTCTAAACAACTATAATGTTTCAATGTTTAACAACTATTCTTACAAAAAAAATTTTTGTTACTATTTTGATATATATTCTGGGTTTAAATTATGTAATAACTTTTGTCTTTGTCGCCATTAAATGAACAGAATAATTCTCATAACACAGTAAAAAAATAATAAGTGTGGTTCTAAATAGTTATAATATTTCAATGTTTAACAACTATTCTTGTTCAATTATTTTTATTTACTAATTTGGTACCAATTCTAGGTTAAAATTAGAAATTGTTTTTTTATTCGGCGTCATTTCAACGCCTACTACAAGAAAATGTATTAACAAGTCTTTCTGTATAAAAACATGAGAAATTATAATGTGATTAAATTAGTTGAATTCGCTATAGGAAGTGTTATCTATTACAGAGATCACATTTTTTACGGGCCATATACAATATGAAAGTTGATGATGGTTTCTCCGAAACGAAACGTTGTACTGAAAATTTATAAACGCTGCCTTGTAGAGATAAAAAAGTGGCAATGAGAAAGTATCTTTAGTTTTCTTATACCTTTGCAAATAACTTCAGAAAAAAATAAAAACGAAATCGCAAGATTTCGGATTTTGGCGAATATCTCCGGAAGTAAGCAGAAATGTCTGGTTTTCTTAACAGAATATTACTGACCACTAAATTGCGCAACATTGTTTGTAATTTAAGCGCCTTTGTAACTTTTACGGTTTCCGAGATCCCCTTGCCGTTGATCGTTATCTTGGACACTATGTATACACATTAGAATATATTTTAAATAAACCGAAGCTAGTCAGGCGATACAATAAATAATAAAATAAAATGAGAATAAATACCAGTAAGTACTTAATACAACAACCTTAAATTTTAAAATTACTTAACAAATTTGAAACGATTGGAGAAATATCTAATTTGAAGAAAGAAATATGTAGTGGACGCAGAACTCGTCCAATGCAATATTGCCAATGGAGCGGTAGACAATGCATTAATTGACGAGCCAACAACTTCGCAGAGACAACTCTCAAGCCAACTATAAATTTCTGTATCATCAGTGAACCGACTCATTAAGGACATCAACAATTTGAATTGTTATCGGCATAAATTAATGCATGCCCTATATGAAGACGATCCGGATAGAAGACTACAATTTTGCAATAATTTTTTGGAAATGCTGGCAGAAGGAGATCATCGTAATAACATCTTGTATAAAATTTTATGGACAAGCGAAGCAACATATTACCTCAATTGGTTATCACACACAATTGTGTCTTTTATGCTGATAAAAATCCTTATATTACAGTAGAAAAGGACTTTCAATCACCGAGAATTCACGTTTGGGTACCTACAAAAACCTACCAAAGAAGCTGAAACTGTATCGTGGGAAAACAACGACCAAGACGCTAAGTCCAACCTTATAATATCTATTAAAGCATCATAGTTACGAGAAATCAAACACTGCAAGACTTCTGACTTCTGGAGAAGTAAGGCTAAAACTAAATACCATACATGAATCCCGAGGACCAGCAAAAAGGCCTGTTTGTTGAGACAATATGGTCATAAGCAAAACGCCAAACTAGAAACCACCGTAGACAAACTACGAGATATGGATTTACAGATCAATGAGGAACTGCTCACAAGAATACTGCTCTACAGTTTACCAGATTCGTTCGATAATTTCCAAATCGCAATTGAGAGCCGAGACATATTACCATTCATGGAATGTTTAAAGGTCAAAATCATTGAAGAAAATAACTCACGTCATGAAAAGATTGACGATAAGTCATCAAACTGTACACTGGCTGCGTGGAGGCCAAGAAAGCATCGTATCAAAACCATCTGAAAGAAAAATCGGCAAAAAATGAAAACAAGAAATTAGTAAAAGGTGAAAAATGCAAAAAAGGCAGTTAATACCAGACTGTTGGTTTAACCACAATGACGAGTTCTACTTTGCAATTGAAAATTGCACAATCAAAAAGGAATGGCGGGTGCACGTCGCATATGTACAACACGAAGGAAAGCTTTTCAGATTTGAAATCATCAGTCAAACATGTCAACACGACCAATCAACTCACAATCCGAAGGAATTGGTTCCGTTAAGCTGAACACATACATTGGCAATACAAGAAAAGTAAGTAACTTATCAAACACAATGTACATCCCAAAATTAAATATGAATTTAATGTCTGTGCCAATGATAGCCGAGAAAGGCTACAATGTTACCTTCTACAAAGAGATAGCAATTGTCGGAAACCATAAAGGATTGCCCGCAACAGTAGCTGACCTAAAAGAAAACTTTTATATAATCAGAAACCAAAATGATGACCAAGTCAATGTATGCAAGACAGACTCAAACAACTTTGACCTATGGCATAATAGATTTGGACACCTAAATGCAAAAACATTACGAGAAATATTCATACACAAGTCCATACTTGTAATAAAACCAATGCCAACGAATGCAACAAGGAAAGGAGTGTCCCAAGTCATGAGAAACTAATGAAACTGAACTACTAGAAATTGTGCATACAAATGTATGTGGACCTGTTTACTTATTTAAATTCGTAAGCCATGGTGTATTTCGTAACTTTGGTACTGTAAATAGTACACTTGCAATTTTTGAGTTTTGCCATTATTGTCGCTGGTGAACGAAATAATTATTATGTATATGAATGAGAATAGCATACCATCTAATTATACCTAAATATTCTCTTTCCTAGAGATTTAATGGAAGATGCTGAGGGAATTTGCAAATTAATATTTTTATTAGATCGAGAATAGACCTCGATACAAAGTCGCAGCCCTGACTTACTCCACTTGGCAAGTTTACTGCTCTATTGTCTTCATTTCTCTATGAGTCTATTTTTACGAAAGTTGATAATCACAAATGCACAATGCATAATGTCACAGATGTATCTGATATTCGAATATTATGCTATTAAGTAATGTACACATTACTGCTAACTTTCTATGATACGCAATACACCTGACTATTTCCCTTCAAAAATTTCAACGAGATTGCAACTAATCATATTAATGCATATTCCAGAAATCACCTAGCAATAAACGAATACCACTAAAAATATTCGCGTATTTGGCACGCACTCGGGATATAACCAGGGGCGTATAGGACTATCAAAACCGGCGCAGAAAATACAGTCACCGGCGCAAACATAAAATGTGGACAAAAATTGTAAGAATCAGAAAGAATCAGTGCTCAAATGTCAGTTTTAAGAGGTTATAATGAAAAGAAGTAAAAGCGTCTGCAAATTTTTTCTACAATTAAAAAATCAAATGTATTACAGAAGTAAATGTTCCAAAAATAAAAAATATATATAATATTTTTACCTTAAAACAATAACTTTTTTGATAGAAGAGAACTGGAATTACCTAACGCGGTTACAATTTCTTTATTATTTAGTTCATTTAAATTCTTTCTCATAGCTCATGAACATAAGAGCTTCAAGGCGAGTGTGAGATGTCGTCGATCATAATCTATTTCTACATATTTTAGCGTTAAGAAATATCATTTGTAGGAAACTTGAGATATTGGAAGAATTCTAAATACGCTGGACTAGAGTATAAGTATTGGCTATAAGGTGGAGTACACTTTTCGAAATAAATTGTATTTAAAAATAATGTAGTTACAACTAGTAGCACAGTTTTGCAACTTCTACATGTTAGTATTTCTTCATTTGTTTTGCCACATGCTCACACATGCTTGCTTGATTATTCTATATGTTCTTCTATAAAGTCAATCTGCAGTTGAAGATTTTGGTCTACAATTAACATAACACAAATATTTTGTTCCAATAAATCACAAATTTCAAATCAAAAGTTCTTCTATTAAATTTTCTAATGTTACATTACAATTTTTGTTTGTAATTTATTAGTTAAAGTCTTCAATATAGAGAGAAGTCGATCTTTTATGGAATATTTGGTTTAATTTCATCCAAATTTTGTGGATCTAATACAGATAGATCTTTACAAACATCAAAGGTATGTTGGAATCGTTTTATCGTAGACTTGATTACGGTATATATTATTACATTGAATGTTTCAAACATACATTTCTCATGTTCATCGTCTAATGTTTCGTCTCCACCTTTTTCTCCAGTCTTTCGGCATACGAATTACTTTTTTCTTCGCAGTTCATTCAATATTCTCTTAAATGTCATTTCAGAATTATGTACTGTATGTTTCATTATGTACTAATTTTTCTTCCGCCCATACTGCGAATTAGTCTAAAAGATATTTTACTGAGTCGAAATTCTTTGAAACTTCTGTACTTTTGTACTTTTGCACTTTGCGCCATCTGTGTAGATTTGTAGCAATGGTATTTGTAAATCAAGGGGCAGGAAAAATGATCAGAGTCCAATTTGGTCGTTTTCCAGAAAATTAAATTGAAAGTTTCAAGTCTAATAAAGGACAGAAAGGATGAATGAAAAAACTAACTGATTATAATTGATCTACTTTGACAAGATGTGAATTAGAATATTGAGCAAACATGAAATACACATAAATAAAACTATTAAAACAATATATTTTTATTAACAAGTCTTGGACTCTGATCGTTTTTAACCGTATTTTTAGATTTTTTATGTAGGGTACAGTACAGTATAGGTATGCACATACAAACAATATATTTTCAAATGAAATACAAATTTTTGATAAAATATTATTATGATTACCGATTATTGTCCATTAGGGGTGTCGTCTATAAATTATTCGTCTTCATCTAGATCTCTGATCGTTTTAAGTCAACATCATATTCTATTTCTTCCTTTCCATCGTTTTTCACTGTTTTACTTCACGTGTCGAAACTACTTTTCCCATACTACAACATGGCACCATCAGCTCGATTTCAATAAAAATGGAATCAAAATGGAATCAAAATGAAGAAATAGAAATCATTCCTCCCCATAGCCTTCAAATATTTTTATCGTGGTCCAGTAATGCCGTATCTTTTGAAAAATATAGTTGCTGTTAAAATTACTTCGTATTTTAAATATTGTCTGTGAAACATTTTGCCATTGCCCTCACATTATTGTTCGTCTTTTAGGGTTTCTCTATTGTTTCTTACACCAATTTTACTTCTACATACAAAGGTGACTCAACATTTCGTATTTGCCGATTTTTTTTAAAGTACCATTCTTCAGCCCACCAATTACATTCTCTCTTGTTTCTCAAATGGAAATTAACTTTTTCTTCGTTTGGTTTTGAATAACATATTTAAAAATGAACGAGCGTTGGTCTATTGTACACATTTTGAGTGGTACTAGTCTACTCTACTGCTATTAAATAAATTTCAGCAGTATTTCTTTTTTCTGCTACTATTTTGATATATTTTTTTTAATTTTAATTTAAATCTTATTATAATGTAATAATTTAACTAACTGTAGTATCTGACAGAAACAAAACAAATGCACCAGATCTAATTTAAATATTTGATGTAAGGCCCATTAAAATTTGCCCAAATTTTTGCTATGTGGATTTCTAGTAGCACGATTCAAACTCTTGGCCTGTATCACGTCTTCCAAGAAGTTTAATAATATTTATTATTCCATCAATATATGTCTTTTATATAACATTTTTCTCTTTGACTTTTAACTGTTCAGACCACTATAATTTATCAATACGATTTCAACTATAAATTATTTTGAAACAAATATAATACATATTTCTTTTCGCGCTTGTGTAAATTGCGTCTAGTGGTAGTTGTGACAAGATTCAACAGAAAAAAATGAGTTTGTTGCGCCGGCGCCTTACAACTATTTGCGACCGGCGCACCGGGAAATTTCCCGGCTTCCCGCCGGCCCCATCCGCCTCTGGATATAACTACTGAATATCTGTTAGATGCATCAACCTTACAAGGAAGCCAGAAACTATAATACATACCCAATGCGTTTTTAATCTTTTTCTGTGGATTTTGTACAATCAGATAACTAGTCACTACTTTATAGTGGAATTAAATTAAAAGTGACCTGTTTAAGCGGAGTGGGTCCCGAACTAAATCGTCTCTGTTCCTCGTATAGTGGTCATGAATCTCCGAGTGACTTGTATATGTATTGATGTGATTAAGGCTCTCCAGGATGAATAGTGATGGTACTGTTAGTATACTTAAGTCTTTGAAGCATTTCCTGCAGTTATCTCTGTATCCTATCCCAGAAATAATTCTGATACATTTTCGTTGTAGGCCAAACATGAGACCTACAATTGGAGAATTGTCCCATATTTTAATGCCATATGCAAACATCGATTGGCACAGTGCAAAGTAAACCGTGCGCAGAATATTTTGCGAGATGTTTTGAGATAAATTCCTCAAGAGGAAGATATTCATTGCAGCTTTTTGAGATAGAGCTTCACCTTGACTGTGCCAATTTAGTTTGCTGTCCAGATGTAAGCCATGAAATCTGACTGTATCTGCATATGCATAGGTGTTCTTGTCGTAGGGCCTTATAGTAAGGATCATATGTACTGACTTATCTTTGTTTAGGCTGAACCGATTATCAGTGAACCAGTTATATGCTGCATCTTGTGCCATGCAGTTCTTTTCTAAGGCAGATTCAATAGTTGTACCTTTATTTATTATATTTGAGTCGTCTACATATAAAATTGTTTTCCCGTCTATATTTTGGGCTAAATCGTTAATGAATATTAGAAATAGTAGACGACCTAGTATTGACCCTTGCGGAATACCAAAGAGCATAAGTAATTCAGTTGTTAGAGTGTCATTATGGCTCACTGACTGGGTTCGATTTTTTAGATAGTCTGAGATTAGGCGACATTCATTTGGACTGAAGTTATAGTTGTATAATTTTCGGATCAGTATGTCATGGGAGATACAGTCAAACGCCTTGCTTAGGTCGTGGAAGGATGCCACTGCAAAGGATTTACTCTCAAAACACTCAATAATTTCCCCAATAAACAATGAGACAGCATCTACTGTGGATTTATTTTTGCTAAAGCCAAATTGGCTGTCTGACAGGTAATCATTTATTTCCAGAAAATCAATCATTTGGGTGACTATAATATTTTCAAGTATCTTTGAGAAGACTGGGAGAATTGATATGGGTCTTTGGTAATTCATGTCTGTTCTGGAGCCTTTGTTTTTATAGATTGGTATTTCCTTTGCCTTTTTCAAACAGTCTGGAAAGCAATGAGTTGTGAGACATCTATTAATTAAGTTAGTTAATGGTGCAATTAGTTGATCAGTGGCGGATTTAACCACATGTGTGCTTAAACCTTAGATGTCCTTACTGTGGCAATTCCTGAGTGCTCCATATACTTCGTGCACCTTTGCTTGGGATACTGGTTTCAAGTAAAAATTGTTATTGCTGGGGATATTTACATTATGTTGGTAAGTAATATGGTCGTATGCGGCTTGAAGAAGTTCGTTACTTATATTGGTTGCAATTTAAAAAAATAGTCATTCAGGGCGGAAGGATCGATGTTTTCAGAAAACTGATTTTTCCGAAGGAGTTTATGATATTCCATGAAGTCTTAACAATATTATTTGGGTTGATTATTCGTTTTTCATTAAAATTTTGTTTTGCCAGTTTTATATTGGTTTTATATCGTGCTCTAAGTTGTTTGTACTCATTTTGTAATTTAAGAGAGTTTATCGTTTGCAAAGCAACCCTAACTAGCCTCAGTGAGTTGCGCAGCCGCCTGAGGTCTTCAGAGAATTAATCAGATCCAGAACTTATGCTATCTTTACTCTTTGCAGATATTATAGGAAAAGACTTTTCGAAAGTTTGTACAACTATTGATTGATATTTCATAAATGCATCATCGACATTTGGGATATATTCTATGAAGCTCCAGTCAATGCCACCGAGCAAATGGTAGAAAGTGTTAGTAATTGGTGTATATATTTTGACCACTGGTGATCTCTTGGCAGTACTGAATTGAACCCCTATGTCAATACAATCATGGTCCGATAATGGAGTGTGTTGAAGACTTATTGTGATATTTGATTTTATGCAATTAGTGAATACGTTATCTAGTCGACTGTCCAGTCTTGTATTGAAATCCACCATTTCGTCCAAGCCATATCCTGTTGTTATATATCTAGGAGTGGATCTAGGAATGGACTGAACAACACAACTGCCATGTGTATACTATCTTTATTAAACTTCTATGCGTGGTCGTTGCGGAAGGTTAGACAACCTTCTTTGCCTCTAAGGCACATACATTACATACATTACATCATTACATCTATATTACATACATCTATTACATCTCCCTTATTACGTTACATAGTCATACAGTCTTTTTGGTTTTCTGGTTACTCTTTTACAGTTCACTCTTTTTACAATGTTATCATCTACAAAGTTATCATTTACAATACAATCATCTGTAATGTTGTCATTTACAATATTATCATCTGTAATGTTGTCATTTACAATATTATCATCTGCAATGTAATCATTTACAATATTATTATTATATACAAAATTTGAACCTTGTATCACTTCGTTTGAACTTTTGAAGTTTTTAATGTAAACACTATTTCTTATTATACATCTTCCATTACCTCTTTCTATTTCGTAAGTTCTTTCTCTTATTTTATTCTTAATTTTTTCTAGTTTCTAAGTGCTCTTAGGCTTTTCTTGGAACCAAACTTGCATTCCATTTCTAAGTTCAACGTTTGAACGTACACCTGATTTGTCATAATAAATTTTTGATTTGATTTGTCTTGTGTCAATTTTGTTCTTTAGTTTTGTCTTATTTATAATTTGAGAATTTAGTTTGTTTTCATTAATGGGTAAGTTGTCTCTTAAGTATCGTGACATTAATATCTGAGATGGTGTGTAGGTATCATAGACAGGGGTGTTACGGTAACTTAATAAAGCTAAGTATATATCTTCTTTATTTTCTAATGTCTTTTTAATTAATTTCGTAATGGTTTGAATTGATTTTTCTGTAAAACCGTTGGATTGTTGGTGATATGGGGATGATTTAGTTATTTGAAAATTCCATTCTTTGGAAAATGTTTCATATTCTTCACTGATGAATTGTCTTCCACTATCTGATACAACAATTTTGGGTATTCCATGTCTAGCAAATATGGATTTTAATTTGTTGATTACATTTTTGGAAGTTAGATTTTTGTTCAACGTCATGATTTCGGGATATTTTGAGTAGTAATCCACTGCAATAAGGAATGTTTCACCTTGTATTTCAAATAAGTCAATTCCTATTTTTTGCCATGGTTTTTTAATTATTTGATGATTTATCATAGGCTCTCTTCTATTCGAGTTTGAATATTTATTACATACGTAACATCTATTATTACATTTTCTATATGTGTTGTCATATTAGGCCAATATACTGCAAATGTTGCTCTCGATATGCATTTATTTATACCTAAATGACCTGTGTGTATGTCTTCAAGGACTTTGTTTCTCCATGATTTTGGTATAATGACTCTTTGATTCATATATTTTAAGTTATTGCTTCCCATTGTTATTTCTGACTTTAATTTGTTAAATGGTTTCAAATTTACTGTCATTTTATTTATGCTCTTTGACCATCCATCCTTAATATAGGTTTTTATCATTTTTAATTCTTCATCTTCAGTTGCTTTTATCAATTGTTTTAACCTGTCCTCTTTAATTATTAAATTTTTTTCGATTAGGCATACTTGAGCGTTTAATTCTAAATTATCTTCGAATACTTTATTTACTGTTGCTCGTGATAATGTATCAGCTATTATTAGATATTTGCCTGGTTTGTAAACTAAATTTATTTTATATTTTTGTAATGTCAAAAGCATCCTTTGTAATCTAGCTGGGCATGAGTTTAATGATTTTTTGTATATGGAAATTAATGGTTTGTGATCGGTTTCAACTGTAAACTCTCTTCCATAAACATATTGCTAGAACTTTTGTTCGCCAAAACATATTGCTAATAGTTCCTTCTCTATTTGAGCATATCTTTGCTGAGTTTCTGTCATAGCTCTAGAAGCATATGCACATGGTTTTTCATTTTGCAAAAGTGCTGCTCCTAAGCCTGAGCTAGATGCATCAATTGATATTGTTATTTGCTCTCTTGGATTAAAATACTTAAAAATTGGTTCTTGTGAAATTATCTTTTTTAATTCGTTAAATGCTTTTTCTTGAGGGTGTTCCCATGAAAATATATTGTTGTCTTTAATTAAATCCCTTAATGGTTGAGTAATTTCTGATAAGTTTGGAATAAATTTTCCTACATAAGTTATGAAACCAAGGAATCTTTGGACATCTTTTTTAATAATTGGTTTGGGCATTCCTACGATGGCTTCAATTTTATCTTCATCCATTGATATACCTTTATTTGAAAACTTATGTCCTAAATACTTACCTTCATCTAGACCAGTGTTTCTCAAACTCTTTTGATCCATGCCCCACCAATTAGCTACTAAATATCTGATGCCCCATATACAAAATAAACAAAATGTCGGAACTTTTGCACAGCATGACTAAATTATTAATTGCTTTTCTTCGTCTATATACGCAAAGTAGAATGGTCATAAAATATAAATTCAAGAACAACGAATTTTTAATAAGAACTATAAAATATTGTTTATAATAATTTCCAGGTTCAAAGTAACAAAAAAAATAAAATATCGCTATAAAATTAAATATTATAATAAATTTGTATATGTAGGTATATATTAGTAAAAGTATAAACCGAAAATTTTTAAGAAAAAAACAAAGGATATAATAATTGTAAGTAAATTTGGTTTAATTAATGTGATCCGTGAGCCTGGTGTCTGCTACAAAGACTTTTTATGTTCGGTGCAAACTTAGTCAGCATGAGTCTCAAATCTCCTCGCATGGTGATATTTAAAGAGCTCCTCTTTTTTACTAATATATCATTGACACTGCTGAACCCACATTCAGCCAGATAAGATGACGGAAATGGTAATAACAATTTCCTTGCAAAATCCGTTGTTTTTGGATATTTCCTTTCCATTTCATCAGAAAGCCAAGCTAATTCTCCTTTTTGTTTGAATAACGGTTTTGTCGAGTCGTCATTTTGCAGCTCAGCGATTTCTTGTTGATATATTTCCGGAATATCAGATAAATTTACCAACATTGGTTGCGTTATCCACGAAGGAAAATGCATGTTTTTTAAATCAGAAAAACTCTCCTTGAAATCATTGGATAATACTACAATATGTTCTACAATAACTTTTATGGCAGAGTCAGTTGGCGGAAACGTCTTTAACCAATGAAATTGTTCAAACCTACTTGACGATATTTGTTCTTGCCACATTGCAAGAAGTGAAACAAAGCCAAATATTTTTGTTTTAGCATCGATAATTGTTTTATTTTTTCCCTGAAGTTGAGTATTTAATATATTAAGCTTTTCGAAAATATCAGCCAAATATCCCAAGTACGCTTTTCCGTCGATCGTTTGCAATACTATCATTTCAGGATTATCTTTCAAAAACTCACTTAGATGATCAAATAATTCCATGAATCTTTTTAAACAATTTCCCTTTGACAGCCACCTGACCTCTGTGTGCATAATTAGCTTAACATGCGCAATATCGCTTTCTTCGCAAAATTTCTTAAAAATGCGCTCACATTTAGCATTAGCTTTGATTGCGTTTATGCATTTTATAGCAGATTTCAATACCTTATTAAGTACAGGCGAAATGTTCTTCGATACTAAATTTTCTCTATGTATCACACAGTGTATAGTAAATAAATCTTGATTGTCGGCCTTCATTAATTTTAAACAACCATTCTTTTTGCCCATCATTACAGGAGCTCCATCAGCTGCGCAAGATGTTAAATTTTTTGTAGGTATATTATTGATATTCAAGTATTTTTTTAAAACATTATATATATCAGATGCGGTTGTAGTGGTCTCCAGTGGCTTACAAAATAACATTTCTTTGACAAATTCACCTTTGTCAATATATCTTACGTAAGCCAATAGTAATGCTTCACTGCCTCTTACAGTAGATTCATCCATTTGTAAAGAAAAGTATCTCGACTGAAGCTTTTCAATAAGCTGTGCTTCAACGTCATCGCTCATCTCATCTATCCTTCTTCTGACAGTATCATTACTAAGTGGTAATGCTTTCACTTCTTTGTCATCAATATTCAAAACGGTTTTTAAAAATGTTGATATCGAGGGTTTAATAAGATCTTCGCCCAGGGTATGATTTTTTCCGCATTTTGCAATCAATAAAGAAATCTCGTAACTTGCCTCTAAGGTACGATTAGCAACAGCAGTTCTCGCAGTGAACCAAGTTTTTATGGTTGTTCGCTTTTCGAATTTCTCTTTTAATGATTTGAAGTCATTTAAATCTGAATTCGCATGAGCAGCATGTTTGGTTCTAAAATGTGCCTCGAGACGGCCACGCTTCATTGATTCATTGCTCAAAGATTGATGGCATAGTAGACAGAAAGGCGATCTTTCATCATTTATAGCGGTTTTGAAACCAAAATTTAAAAATTCTTCTTTGTATTGGCGAGTCTTTATCTTCTTGGCGCTAGCCATTTTTATATTGAGCCAAAATTAGCTACAATTATGTTGTATTTAGTATTTTTAAATTATTATTTGATAAAAAATGCAACTTACCTTTAATAACTAGCAAATTGAAAAACTCTCTTACAACATCGAAAAAGAACAATGAACTGATTTATATACACCTACTCGAGACGAAAAACACTTGAAAAAGACGTAAATGCAAGTACTGACAATGAATACTAGACGAACACTAGTTGAAAATATGACTCGTGTACCAACAGTCATCGAGCCACGACGTCGCGACACATGATTTTGTCGATTCGATTAAATACGTGGAAAAACAAAAATGTTTGTTAACGCATTTTTTTCGATCAATATTATAGTACAATAACGCTTAAGTAAAACGCTATGATATATGTATATTATATACATATGTGTATATAAATTTTAATATATTATAATTTAATATATTTTTAATTAAGTGCTGCAGCAAATATTAATTCGATATTAAAATCCAACTTCAAATATCATAAGACCACCTTAAATTCTCATGACCCACCTGAAAAACCTACGCTCCCCACCGGTGGGGCGTGCGCCCCACTTTGAGAACTACTGATCTAGACCAAATTTACATTTGTTTCTATTAAATTTTACATTTTTTTCTCTAGCTATCTTAAATACTTCTTCCAATATTTTGTCATGTTCTTCTTTAGTCTTGGCATGAATTAAAATATCATCGACATAGATTACTACACCTTTTATATGAAAAATTTCTTGAAAAGTTTCTTGGAATACTTCACTAGCAGTTTTAATATCAAATGGTAGTCTATTGAATTTGTATCTACCATGAGGGGTTGCAAAAGTGCATAACTTACTAGATTTTTCATCTAATGGAATGTTCCAAAATCCACTAGCTGCATCTAATATTGTGAATATTTTTGAACCATTCAAATTTCTTGTTATTTCGTCCATGTTTGGTATTTTGTATTTTCTATCTATTATAACTTCATTTAAATCTCTTGGATCTAAGCAGATTCGTAGAGAACCATCTTCTTTTCTAACTAGTACATATGAATTTATCCATACTGAGCTGCCTTGAACTTTTTCTATTACTTTTAATTTTTCTAAATTTTCTAAACATTTTTTAAATTGATCTTGTATCGCAAAAGGTACATTTGTTATTGGATTTACTACTGGTTTTGCATGTTTTTTATTTCAATGTGATATGGCTTACTTGTATTACCTATACCTTCAAATACATCTTTATATCTATTGGTTAATTCTTCATAATTTTTAATTTGGTTTTTATTTACTGTATTAATGAATTTAATATCCTCATCATTTTTTATGTTTACTATTCCTAAATGAATACATGTTTTTAAACCTAAGATTGACCCTTTATTACTTTTGTCTACAAAGAATTCAGTTTTCTTGAAACAATTTCCATTATAGTATAAATCTAGATAACATTTTCCCAATATAGGAATTTTATCTCCAGTAAATATGACTAAGTTTTCCTAAATGTTCTCAATATTTTTTAAATTAAATTTACACGCTTTTAATTCAAAGTAGGAAATTATATTGACACTTGCTCCCGTATCTATTTTAAATTTTGCCTTTACATCTGCATCTTCACCTATACTCAACTCTATAATGCAATGATTAAAATTATTGAGGTTTTTGTTTCAATTATTAATTGTGTCTATACTCAAGTGATCATTACAATTATTCGATTGATTCACTTGGTTTACAGATTTATTCCTACATTTATATGCAAAGTGATTGTCCTTTTTACATTTTAAACATTTTTTACCATATGCTGGACATTTATTTATCGGATGTGACTTACCACATCTTGAACAGTCTTTAATTTCTGTTTGTACCTGATTGTAATTTCTATTTTCGTTCGATCTTGAAGAATCTTCTCGGAATTTTTGTGTTGTTTTCTTTTGATTTCTTACTTGATCCACTTCTTTGTAATTTCTTGTCTTGTCTCCACTCGTTGATTGTTTCATATCCTGAAGCTGCTGTCTGGATGTTTCGGTTAACACACATGTCTCGATTGCTTTTTCCAGGGTGTACTCTTGATGTTGTAGAAGTTGCTTTCGAACCTTCTCATCTTTTATCCCAATGATCAGCATCGTTTTTATTAATTCCGTTTTAAAATTTTCAGGGAATTCGCACTGTTTTGCTGGGTTGTTTAATGACGTGACATACTGTTCTGTGCTTTCCTCATTTTGGCGGGACGTGAAAAATTTATATCTCTCGTAAGTTAGGTTCTTTTTTGGAATGAAATAATCATTAAATTTCTTCTTTAGAACAGTAATTTTGTCCTTAGCTTGCTATTGTAGATTGCAATGGCTTCTTCGCCCATTAAATGCAGTAAATGTGCACATTGCGTTTTTTCATTGTCTCCAATTCTCACTGAGATTGCCGTTTAATTTAAATGGTAGGATTCCTCTGCTTTCCATTTCCACGTCTTCTTTTTATTTCTCCTTTTAATGTCCGTTAAGCTGCGCCATGTTATATATCTAGGAGTGGATCTAGGAATCGACTGAACAACACAACTGCCATGTGTATACTATCTTTATTAAACTTCTATGCGTGGTCGTTGCGGTATGTTAGACAACCTTCTTTACCTCTAAGGCACATACATTACATACAGTACATCACTACATCTATATTATAGTCGACCCAAAAATCTAAGAATTTTACGACTTTGACTTTTAAGTATGTTATGGGGGTTTTATTTGGTGTTGCCATAAAATCAGCGCTTATATTACCTGTCCTGCTAATATTATTCAGTTATCTGGGGTTGCCCGGCTGTCTTTCTGGTATTGACGACGGCGTGCGATTCTTCCGTCTTGACCATTCGTTTGCTTTATGGTGACCCTAAATTAAACCCCGAATATAACTATTAAGAAGTCAAAGTCATAATATTCTTAGATCTTTGGGTCAAGTATACATACATCTATTACACCTGTTAATAAGTCTCGCACTGTTTTTGCATTATTGTCCATTGGCTTTTCAAAGTGGACGTTAAAGTCGCCTCCTAGGATTACATAATTATTAAAACAGTTTATATTTTCTAGCAATTGTTCTAGAAGAACTATAACACATTAAAATCAGAGTGTACGGTGTATCACAGCTATGACTAGTTTATGCTGAGGAATGTATACCACAGATATGTCTCACTAGAGTTCAATGGACATATTGTTAATGTTGTGCAGAATAGTATACTGAATACCTCTCGTTAATTGTATGACCCCACCGTGTTTGGAGTTTTCCCTTGAAAAATGGGATGCCGTTTTGAAATCATTGATTTTTAATATCTCAGATTCTTGTTTAGTTAGCCAGTGTTCACATAGGCAGATAGTATGATATTTGTTATATTCTTTTAAGAGGAATGCTTCCATCTCATTAATTTTGTTTCTTACCGATTGTATATTCAAGAATAGGATATTAAATTTGTTTACTTGAATATATTTATTGTTATTTGTTACTTCATTAGAAATGCTGGTTACGCCAATGAATTGCTATATTGCGTTAACATAGTCAGTCTTTTGTTTGATTTTTTCTACTACTTTTCTATAACATTAACACACTGAAAATAAACACTGTGTAGTGTATTATATTGAAATCTCATAACCGTGCAAGATTTAACCAGGAAGAACTATTTCGTTCAACTAATCTCAGAGACTCGGCATCCTTTATTTTAGCCCTTGTCCATTCAGCCATCTCCAATCGTCCTGACGATTTGGATCCAGCAAGGGGAAAGAAACGGGAAGCGTCAATGTCGACAATGAGGGCTTTTTGTCTTCGTCGCTGAAGCCGCAGGAACCGAAAGGTGTCAATTCAAACGCTGCCGTTAACCCGTCTCCCCAGCAACGGGTATGACGTCACTCGGCAGCCACGGGGGCCTTAGAGAATGTGGGTCAACTATTTCTGTGTGTTTGCGTCGCGGCTCGACGACGGCATGCCCATCGACGGCCCCCCACTGAAGGCAATAAACGGACCGAAATTTACATCCCAGGAAGGAGAAAGGACACTATCTCTCCTTGAAATAGAAGAAAAAATAGGAGGTCTGGGATAGATTTTTAGGAGGCCATTTCAACTTGGTGGCTATAAATAACTTCAGTTACATAAATATTGCTCACTCAAATAAATCAATAAATGTAAATTTAAATGGTCAGGTAGTTGTAATATATGAATACTGCTATTACAAATTACTATCAAATATATGAACATAGTTAAAAGATCTTTCATTTCGTCAAGATATCACAAATAATTAATGAAAAAAGTAACGCATAAAAATATATCTTGCATTTCAGCAAATATGCGGTAGCTATAGTTTGAAAATAGTAATAGCACTTAGGTATTAATCAAACTTTTGAACTTTTAAAGTAAACGTATTACTTGATCCAACCGTGAGAGCGCCAACGTGCGGCATATACCAATATTAGTTAGCATATACAAGTGAACTATTATAACACACGGTTACAGGTTTCTGCAAAACACTTTATCTGTTGAAATAAAATTACGACGTACAGATTACTTTTTATTTTGTTTAAAGATAACTGTATTAGAAATAGAATAGTTGAAGGAGGTAGAATGCAATTTCTAATATAGTTATCTAATATCTACATTAGGGTACATAAGCAAAGAATATACTAAAGAAAGAAAGTGCATGAGTTTGTTTATCGAATGAACCGTCTCAGCTGCGCCCACTACAGTGATGACCGTTAATTAATTAGGTTCGGAACTTGGATTGGGGTAAATATCTGTACTACAGTTCTGATTGTGTTGAAAATAATATTCATTATCAAATTAGTAATTTCTTTAAAAAATTAAAAGATTAATTTTTTAAACCATTTACTAATTTCGTAAACCACTTTTTTTGTTTGGGGAGGATAGAAAGAGTGCAAGTGTATACACAATTAATTTATTTGCACATTGTGTACACAATACAAAAATAATACAAATTACATCTAATTACAAATCATAAACAATACTTGACTACAATATGAATAAACTAATACCAGCAATCCTTTTAAAGTAACACATGTTTCGATATTTATATCTCATTAGTACCATAATTACCATAATATAAATCTAAGTTAACATAATAAATTTTAAAAAATTAAACAAAAGTAAACCAACACACAGAACATTGAATATGACTAATTTAATAACAATATTATAATGGAAACGCAAAAACGTTATCTATTGCTGCACAACTTAGTTATTAAAGAAATTACAAATGCATTTAATAATGCAACGGTCATCCGTAGACACATGTTTTGAAAATGCCAATTATCATTCATCCTAAACAATAAATAAATAGGGAAAACATTTAGTTCAAAGATAAATTACTTTTACCATCCCTTTGTAATATCAAAACACAATTGTGCAACTAATTGCAATTTCAGTACATGTGTCACCTCGCAGTAGGTTAGTTATTTTTTTAACAGACTCTACATACATAATTTTTTTCCGTGGGCCAAATTGAATTTATCGATTCACACCAATTCGTTTCAAAATACCAGGCTGCGTTGAACGTCTTATTTTAACTGTAGGAATACTTGCAAAAGATGAAAGAATAAAATTATATACGCACTCAAATACATTATGCTACAAAATAACTACATATGTTAAACAAGACATTGTTCTTTCCTAGAAAAGGGACAATTGATAACATTGTTACTATTAAAGTTAAATGTTGCTGAATTCAATACATGGTATTCGGCGATGAGGCTCAAGTGAGGGAATTCCAAGTGGTAGTGTTGTATCGCGCAATAGTGAAACAGGCTACAAGAATTTTCGAAAATGGAAATTGTACAGTGAAGATTAATTTTAGGAACCATATTTCAATACAGAGATTTCCTCTCAGGCGTTGCGTATTGACAGGTCTCAAAATAAGCATCGCAAACACGATAATGTATGAGAGTAGTATGACTTTTTCCAATTAAATGTGGATTTTTGGCAATTTCGACCCATTTCGACCCATTTCGACATTCATTGAAGATTACTCGGGAAGAAATGCAAACGTATGTTTGGATCAGAAATGTTTCGTCCACAACCAAGAATCGCACATTTTTTGTTAATTGGGAATTGCGAATTCATTTGAAAAACATAAACATGTTAGATCGCAAGTTATTTATTAAAACATGTATGCCATAATACATTTACTACCACTCAATTAATATTATTATTGGTATTATTAGGAAATACACAAAGTTATTCAGAACGCCAATGATCAAATGAGTCGCCAAATTGCCAAATTTGTGTACCAATTTTAATTACATACTGCAGTGCACACCTGGCATTTCTCTCAATTGCATTAATGGTTCGAACTTTCCGAGTGTTTTCTCGTCACCTACGGTTGTTGGAATACAAATTAAACTACTCCGTTGATGTTTTAATAGTTATTTATTTAAGTATGAACTGGACGATAAAATATATCTGGTGTAGCGTTGGAATCTTACTTATAGTTTTGAAAGATTACACTTTAGTGTCCGAAGATTGAATGTAACTAAGGTTGAGTTAGACTGTGCAGTGTTGAACGATTAAAACGTAAAGGTTCGTTTAGAAGATTGAATATGACTCTCGATTATATTTTCTGTTCCCTCAACCCTATTAGGGCAGACCAGAACTTTGAACGCATTAGCGAACAAACAAGTTAATTATTAATTGAGTAGTAGATTGATGAAGCAGATACATGATGTGATAAATAAAACACTAGGTTGTTTGGGATTCACGGGTTTATTGATAATAATTGCAACAATTGTTTCGCCATATCATAATTAATCAGCCATTTGTGCCGAAACAATTATTGGTTGTTAGCAATTAATCTGTGAAACTCAAACAACCTAGTATTTTATTTACCAATTCTACTAATTTACAGGTAGCGAATGTAGTTTTATACTTAAGATTAATAATTAAAACAGCAGGTAAGTTCAATAACAGCTTCGAAAAAAGCTTCGGAACAATCTGTTAGCAATGGCGCCTGTTCGAAAAATTCTCTGTAAATGGCATGATCAGACTTGATATTTGTGAACGAGACGACTGTCACGTGACTCGTATTATAGGTGTGAAAATTTTATTGGACCGTGGGGACATCTATCCACATGTGTGACAATCCTCCGGCACTGGTGGTGACATCTATAAACTAAACTGGGGAGCTTTACAAGGGACCGGGGGTCCCATATGCTTGTCAACCGCCTAGCATAAGGCCGGAGATATTCAATGTCTATATACGAGAAGTACAACTCACACTCGTTTAAGGCTCGTATCGATAGTCCGTTCTTATGCATGAGTCCGACTCAAGTCGTATATTTGGTTGCGTATTTTCTATTAACGTGTATGCACCAAATGCCACCAAATATACGCAAATATACGACATGAGTCGGACTCATGCTCAAGTATAGTCGACCCAAAAATCTAAGAATATTACGACTTTGACTTTTAAGTATTTTATGGGGGTTTTATTTGGTGTTGCCATAAAATCAGCGCTTATACTGGCTTGTAACTCAATAGGCGATCTGTAGAAGGTGGCGCGCGGCCTGGCTCTTTAACATTTGACCAGGCCTGTACTAAGAAATTTTGAAAGGAATGCTGGGAATGTTTTCTATTTTGATGAAATTAATTTCATTCATTATTGATTAATAAGTCTAATTTATAATATGATAACTAGAATCAAATTAATGTTTCCTTCGCTACAATCCCTGTAAATTAATTACTAATTACAACATTAATTACTAATTATCTGGTTGTGAATGCAGCTTGTAACGGTCCGGAAACGTCTTCGGCAGAAACTGCCTTTTAATAATTAATTGGCGCACAGACCTGCACTGTAGACGACCGTACTCGCACCTTTATTTGTTGTGGTGACGTGTTTCCCATATGTGTGTGATTTTTAAAATCGCCGGCGAGACGCCACCATAGAGAGAGAAATCAGTTGCCTTGCGTGTCGTTCGGACGTGCCAGAGGAACCGTTTTAATTGGTGTACCACCATCCGGTTTCCGGGATAATAAACGGGGACTCAGTTAACCACCCTTGAGGGGATTGAGGCACCAAGTACAAGGCAAGGTACTATCCATACGCTCACAACATCCGAGTAAGTAATTAAGCCCGATATTTTTTTCCTTTTCGTAAAGCCACGTGTCCGGCCATTGTTACTAAGGCCATGTGCTTTGCAGGCGTTTTTTTACGGGGTAAGGGCTAAGTAGCTCAGCCAACCAGTTCTTGGCTAGAGGCAGCGATCATCCTGCTCTGAGACCTGGAATCGAGCGATCGGCGTCCCCGACGCATACCGCCGCCATCCAGGAGCCGAACCCAGCCCGCCAGCGAAGACAGACTAGGCACTCAGGCCAGATCTTGATACTTATTTTTTTTGTTCTCAATTGAGCCAGACCTTGATATTTAATTTTTGTTCTCCTTTGCGATTAATTCCATATTGATATATCGTTTATTTCTTTTGTGTAAAATTTGCGTTACGTGTTTCGTGTCGTACGTGTTTTGCGCTTGTGTAAGAGAAAGGTCACTCCGACGGCCCTTTGAATCGCGCGATAAGGAGCTTGCGATATTCGGCCGAATATGGCGAACCCTGCGTGAAAGGGTTGCGTACGGAGGTATTTATTTCAGGAAGCGTAGGCACAGTGTCCTGTCGTTTTTGTGAATAAACGCCGATATTTTACACTACAAAATTCACACCTGTTATTTTTTGTTCCCCCCACGTTTTCTCGATCGGGCATTCGTTTCAGTTTTCAGTTTTTATTCTCACTGCGAGATTTAAATCTGGTGGTGTTGGCGCCATATGGTCAGCCGTTGTGACAGTTCGTGATTTCTGAACTTCGCTGACTGTCTGCCGTCCACCCACGCAGATAGGGTGGAGCCACCCTTTGCGACGAAGTAGGGACGAGGATAAATTACGTGGAGCCTTTTTTTAACCCCCCCCCCCCAACTCTCTGACACCGAGAGCCTGGCCCTCGTCACTGCTTCGAAGGGACCCTCCACTCGCTCCACGGGCTAACGCGCTGATTGCCCTTCAGGTACGTCACAAGCTAAAGCTAAGGTATAATTGTACTTACCATGTATGTATACCTGATGATTAATGTGTAGCTTTATTACAATTACAATTACACTCCATGTGTAATTGATCCGGCAACATTGGAGAAGCATTTCTCAGTAGCGTAAATTGGTATAATTCTTTTGTTGGTGTCATTAAAATGACGAAAGAAAAGGTAAATTGTGTGTTTTACTTTTAAGGTATGGTTTTGACCATTGTGTAGGAGTAGGAGTCTAATATTTTAAATACTTATAAAGTTATGGATATTACCCATCCACCGATAATTATATGATTACGTGTGGTCGAATAAACAGTTTGGTTTTTAATTATTATTATTACACAATATTCGAGAAATTAAAACTGTAGTTGGATTACATTTATAAATTAAAAACTTGAAATAATTGTATCTGTGTTTTAATTCATTTGAAAGTGGGCAAAATATATACACGTTATACCTAAACATACATATGTATAAAAATAAATTGTTAATAATATATAAATGAAGCAAACTCAAATGAAATGAAATTATAAACATACACTGTTCTAATATATTACTGTCGGTTAAGTGTGGTTTGCATATTTCATAATAAGGTAAACTGATGGCATTTAACTGTATCCATACATATTAGCGACCCGGTATGTAAGAAAATACTAACTGAATTGAAATAATTGAAACGAATGTATCAATTTAAATTATTAGGAATACGGTCCTGCTAATATGATTCAGTTATCTGGGGTTGCCCGGCTGTCTTTCTGGTATTGACGACGGCGTGCGATTCTTCCGTCTTGACCATCCGTTTGCTTTATGGTGATCCTAAATTAAACCCCGAATATAACTATTAAGAAGTCAAAGTCATAATATTCTTAGATCTTTGGGTCAAGTATACCGACTATAGATACGGGCCTTAGTGCCTATGATCTGTAACATGTTCATGTCTCTCTCTCATGTAATCATGGATAGCCATAAACACTTACGAATGTATTTTTTTATAAAATAATAAAACTGACATCGGCAAAACCGTATCGAGCATGACGTTGAACAATTTTAAATCATAGCGCATGTATTACTGAAGTGGCAGATTTAGAGGGGGGGGGGGGCTATAATGTAGCCCAGGGCGGCAAAACCCAGGGGTGGCCAATTTTTGGAAAATTACCAAAGGCACAAGTCACAATACAAAATAAATATACAATTAAATAAATGAATGACGAACGAAAAAAGATTAGAAACGACTTTTTTGTTAATTTTACGCTGCGGTATGTTATCTCGATTTAACGTATACAGTAATAAGCTACAATAGTCTGAGATCGATCGTATCAGTACACAATGTACCTATGAGAACAAAATTTCTTCTTCTTCCTTCTTCTAAATAGGCGGATCGCCTGTTCTTCGTCGATTTTGCCCGGTCCTTTTATTGTACGTTGAGGTTGTCGTTCCACCGTTTTCGTGGTCTTCCGGTACTCCTTTTCCCTGACGGCTATTTGTCTCTTGAGATTTTTACAATTCGGTCACCTGACATTCTGCTAATGTGTTCGTTCCACTCGGTTTTTCTTCCCAACACCCAATCGTTGACATTATTAATATTGCATATTCGTCTAATGTTTTCACTTCTCTCCCGGTCTCTCAATGTTTTGCCGGTTATTTTGCGAATTACTTTCATCTCTGTTGTTTCTAAGATCTGCTTAGTTTTACACGTTTCAGGTCTTGTTTCTGCTGTATATGTTAATATCGGTCTTATAGCTGCCTTATAGATGCGGGTTTTGGTTACTGTTTGTAGGTGTTTGTTTGTCCATATCGTGTCGTTCAGTTGGGCCGCTGTTCTTGCTGCTTTTGACGCCTGGTTTCTGACTTCGTTTTCAATGTCTCCAAAGCTTGATATTTCTATGCCCAGGTACTTAAATTGCATTACTTGCTGGATGATTTCATCGTCTACCGCTAACTTACATCTGATTGGTGTTTTTGATGTAGTCATACACTTTGTTTTTGATGTTGCTATTGTCATTCCTAGCTTTTTTGCCGTGATGTTAAATTGAAATAGTAATCTCTGAAGATCATCTTCATTTTCCGCCACCAGTACCGCGTCATCGGCATAACATAATATCTTTACTTGTTGTTTTCCCATTTTATAGCCTTTTAGTTTTCGAACGTCTTTTATGATTACATCCATTACTATGTTGAAAAGTAATGGGCTCAAGGAGTCCCCTTGGCGGATACCATTCTGCACCGGTATTGGTTCCGTGAATTCGTTGTCGATTTTGGCTTGTATGTGGTTATTTGTGTATATGTTCTCAATGGTTTTAATTATGTTGTGTGGTATTTGTCTGTCATGCAGCAGATATATGATGTCTTCAAGACGGATTCTATCGAAGGCTTTCTCCAGATCTATAAAACAGAGGAATGCGGGCTTATTGTATTCGATGGACTTCTCTACTATTTGTCTAATTACAAATGTGGCGTCTGTACATGACCTCCCTGATCTGAATCCTTGTTGTTCGTCCGATACTGTGGTTAGTTCATTTATTTTGTTTGTTATAATCTTCGTTGTTAATTTTAAGGTAGTCGATAGTAGGTTTATTCCTCTGTAGTTTGATGGCATCTTTCGGTCTCCTTTTTTAAATAACAGGATTGAAATGCTAGTTCGCCATTCATCGGGGATCAACTCTTGCGTGAGTATGTTGTTAATTAGAATTTTTAGCTGTTCGACTAGATGTTTTCCGCCATATTTTAGGAGTTCGTTAGTGATGCCGTCTTGTCCTGCGCTTTTTCGGTTTCTTAGCTTTTTAAGTCCTAGTTGGACATCTTCGGTGTTTATCGTTGTTTTGTTGCTTATGCTGATTCCTGGGATATCTTTCGGCTGGTTAGATTCGTTTTTTTGGTAAAGAGCTTTTAAGTATTTTACCCATGTGTCTTTGCTTATTTGGCTGACTGGTATGAGTTCTCTTGTTTCTTTCTTCTGGGTCCTGATGAATCGCCATGTTTGTTTTTGAAGGCCATAGAAATCGCTTTCCAGTCTTTTCGAGAATGTTTCCCAATAATCGCTTTTTATTTTTCTGACCAGTGAGTTAGTGTCATTTCGGATGTTTTTGTATTTATTGTATGATCTTGCGGTTTGTGTCGAGAGGTAGTTTAGGTAAGCTTCTTTTTTCCTTTGGCATTGTTCCTTTATTTCCTTGCAGAACCATGGGGTCTTGCTTGGTGTTAGTTGTTTTTGTTTTTGCTTTCTAGTTCCAAGTGCTTCGTTTGCCGCTGCTTTAATATTGTTGCGTAATCTTTCCCAGCCGTTGTTGACGTTCTCTCCTTCTGCCAGAGGGTTTTCGCTGATCTTTTCTTCTAAGCGTTTTTGGTACAAGTGTTTTATGCTTGGGTCCCACATTGATTCTATATTAATTATTTCGGTGTTTAATTTTACTTGTTTTTTTATTTTTACTGGTTTATGTTTTATCCTTATTTTTCCGAGTAGTAGATTGTGATCACTGCCAGCATTGACAGAGTTCAATGTCCTCACATCGATTATTTGTGACGGAGTTATGCAACTGTTTGTTACGATGTAGTCAATAGTCGATTGTTGTCCTCTGGAGTTCATGAATGTGTATTTGTGTTGCGGTTTATGATCAAAAAATGTGTTGTTGATGCGGAGGTTGTTGAAGCAACAAAGGTTGATCATTAGTTCTCCATTGGCATTTAATAGGTGTTCATTAAAACGTTGCATTACCCCGGGTACCGCTTCGTTGCCTATGCGAGCATTAAAGTCTCCTAAAATGACTGTTGGCTGGTTTGTTGGTAATATTCCGAGTATGTCTTCAAGTTGGTTATAGAAGTCCTCCCGATCTTGTTTCGGCTTGCAGTCTTCCGGCGCGTAGATCGATATTATGTGCAGATGTTGGTGTTCCGCTTTAATTTTAATGAGTAAGATACGTGGTGAGATGTACTGACATTCTTGTATAAGATCTATTAAACTTTTGTGTATTGCAACTGCCACTCCCTCTTTAGCTCGTTCTCCTTTGTCCACACCGCTGTAAATTATCATATAATCGCCGTATATCTTCTGACCTTTTCCCTTCTTCTTGGTTTCTTGTAGCGCGCATATGTCAATCTTGTGATCGTTCAGTTCTTGTATGATTTCCTGCTCTTTGTTGTTTAGTGTCTTGATGTTCCAAGAGGCAAATCTTATGGTGTGTTTCTTTTTCCAATTTCTAATCCTTTTCCGAGCTTGGGTCGTTATCCGTGTATCAGTCCTGTTCCGAGGCAATGTATCGGTTGCTTGAGCGTAAGTTATTTTCTACCCCGTGCAGGCTGCTAACCTTACGCGGGAACCCTCCTCCTTTATCCGGGCTTGGGACCGGCAGTGGCAGTTACTGGGCTACTCAATCCACCCAGCACTTACCCCAGGCGAACAAAATTTAACATTTGAAAATTGAGCACTAATGAAAGCGAAAGTAACTTAGTATGAAGATGAAACAAACAGAAAAAAAAACCAATCAGATAAAACCAGAGCAGAAGATGTAGAATTGATTGGTAGAGAATATTTCAGAATCAATCAGCAGTACAAAAAATCTTTAAACGTTTAACGTCCAACAAGCACCTTGTCATTGTGTGCAAAGCTTCAGTAGGTACCGTTAGAATATTTTAGTTTTTCGGAAAACTTCACTTTGAATTGTATGAACATTTTATCTAGTATTTAGTCGTAAATATTACTTTGAAAATTAACTTTGTCAATTGAACAAGTATCATCATAATACAAGAATGATTGTAAAGATTTTGGACGTATTCGCTTTCTTGACGCTGTTTTATCTCTTTCATTTAGTTCTGAAGTTCGACTAAAATTTATTTCTGTAATATTTCTTATATTAAGGTTCATTAATTCTATAATTTAAGTAATAAGATTTAGGACGTACAAGTGTTACTTAAACTACAGAATTTATTTATTTTAATATAATTTATCAAAGTGTTGTTCATTTTACCCCATTTTGTTTTAAACTTGAAAAATTTCTTCTAAACAGTTTCCACGATTTGTACTTTTGGCTTTTCATTGAGGTCTCAAAACAATACAAATTGGGTGTTTGTTTTGTAATAAAAAAGCTTCAACAGTGATTATATTTGAGAGAGCTAATAAAAAGAGACCATTTTTGCATAGCGACTCTATGATACTCAAATTCTCGATGTATTTGATATTTTCTCAAGCTGTCTTCGAATTTTTAAAAGCGAATGAGATAAAAATTGGTTTTCTAGATTTTTATTTTAAATAGCCTTTACACAAAGGAAGCAGAATGCTGAATTTTGCCGGCGCTGTATTCTAGCCTAAAATAGTCTCGAAACCATCTTTGTACTTTGGAAGCTTCTTTTGTTTTATACATCCTGCTGAATACGGTCAATAATAATAAATGTTTTGGTAAATTAAAAATTGACCACCTCCTTTATAGTTCAATTGTCAGTAACAATAGGTGTTTGATGGCTAAGAAACAAAAAACAACGGAGAATAAAAACATTTGTAACGACTCGAGCGGGGAGGGACTCACCTTCAGAGGGGGCACCCTGAAACATCCTAGTATCTCCCCTGGAGTGCATACATTTTGTTTTTTAAATTTTGAAAGGAATGGATCAAAACATGTTCAAAAACAATAAATAATTAAATAAGTGCTACATGATAACAAACTACCGTTATATTGACATCGCATTGAGACTTTTTTGACAATGCATGCGTGCAACTGTACAGCAGAAAGGTTGTTATCCGTGTTGAAAAGAATAAAAAATTATACAAGCTCTTGTCTATAATGACCCAAGAACGTCTCAAGGATGTGGATATTCTGACCATCGAATCGGAGCTTACCAAAGATCAAACTTTGATGATATTATATATTAATTTTCAATCTCTAGTTCATGAAAAAAGTTGTTTTTAACATTTCACATTAGTTTGTATTACGATCGGAACAATTAAAATTTATTTGAGAACTTTGTTTTATTATAACTACAATTATAATGTAATCAATAATGTAGTCCTTAATATAGTAAACTTCTGGATTAGAGATTAGTAAGAGTTGTCTTGCTGATTGCTGATAGGCCTATGTCTAAATGAATAACTTTTTATATACCGCGGATATACTCTATGGATTTTGTTTTGTATGTATTTGTATCGCTTATTCAGTAGAATAAAAAAAATACTGCTCCTCAACTGCACCAATGGAAATTTTAAGATTACCAACAAGGCGGGGATTTCTAGGTATTATGCTATACATCAGTTTTAATAGCAGACCAAAATGACTTCGTATCTATACGAATTTTAGTAAATGAAGTAACGTGACAAATTTTTGTTTGTGCTTTTATGCATAATTTCAGTTTTTAAGCTTATAATTGCTTTAATACATTTTTTGTGCATATTTCCTTATTTTTTGTGCATATTTGCTTATTTCTCAATTTTATAGCATATTATTTATATTAATTAGGAATATATTGTGATGCACATTATTGTAATGAGAATTCAGTATTAATATTACTCCGTTACGTGTAGAGTGCTTGGTTATCACAAAATCATTAACAAAGCGATAGTGCGTACGTGATTTTTGGTAAACAAAGCTTCATTATTTCGGGGATTACCCTATTTTTACGTGCACAGCACGCATCTGGGGAAAGTGTGCTATTAATTCAGTCCAATTTATCTCAATGGTTAGTGCGTTGTGCTTGTGCCTTGTGTGTATTAAGTGTTTATAAGTTTTCTTGTATAAAATGCCGAAAGTAAAACCTTCCGTCGATGAATAGATACGTGGACATTCTGAATTAAAATATGAGAACGGCAAATTAATTTGCAGGGCTTGTATCAAACCGGTAAGTTTTATTTTGTGTTGCTATTGGCCTAGGTACAAGCATGTATTATGTTGTAGATTAACTGCGAGAAGAAATTTAACATAACACAACATATCAAAACAACAGTTCACCTGGAAAATTTAAAAACACACAAATCTACAAGCAGTACCCTGAGTACCCAGCAAACTATTTCCGAGTCTTTTGCGTTGCCAAATTGGTTTACGATGGATTAACACTCTTTTTTGCCAAACCCCTTACCAAATGATAAATTATTATTGATGCTTTCTGATGCCGCTGCATATATGTTGAAGGCATATTCTAATTTAAAAGTATTTTATAAGCAATTTATGCATTGCACCTGTTTGGCACATGGTTTTAATCGAGTTGCTGATACGATTAGACGGCAATTTCCCCTGGTCAATGATTTGATATAAACCGGGAAGAAAATTTTCCTCAAAGCTCTACTGAGGGTTGAAATGTTTAGGGAAAGAATGCCAAATGTACCTCTTCCTCCGGCACCCGTTATAACTAGATGTGGTACGTGGCTAAATGCTGCTGCTATTATGCCGACCATTTCGATTCATTTAAGTAGCTTGTGTTAGAGTTTTCCGAAAATGGGTCAGAGGCAATTAAAGAATGCCACAAAGTTCCTAAAGATAGGAGGGTTGTACCAAATTTAGAATTCCTAAAAACCAACTACAGTGTCGTAAGAAAAGCGATTGATAAACTCCAAGCAAAGGACACAACTTTGGTAGATGCGGTTCAAATAGCTGAACATTTTAGGAACGACGTCTCAAAAGTACAAAGATCTATAGGAGAGATTATTAAAAAAAAATGTGAAGCAGTTTTGTCAAAAAATGTAGGGTTTGGCGAGTTACAAAAAATATCAACAGTTTTAAAAGGAGATTTCATGGAAGATTTGCTGATAAATATTACAATTATTCCCAAATTTAAATATGCACCGATTAGAAGTTTAGATGTGGAGAGAAGCTTTTCACACTTAAAAAATGTGCTCAGTGATAGGAGAATGGGATTTTCCGTGAAAATTTAGAACAACATTAAATTATTAGTTCATTTAAAAATGAGCAGTAATTATTATTTGTTATTATTTATTACTGTTAATAATATTAATCACCAAAACCTATGTTATTAAAATGAAACTTTTATCTACCTGTAGTGCGTTCTTGTTAATAAAATTATGTTTTGTTTTGTTTTTCTGTATTTTCTTAAAAAATTAAATATGCATTTTCATGCTTTTTCTGCGTTTTTGTGCTTATTCTAATCTTTATGCTATTTTAAATGTTTATTTTCTAAGATTTTTATGCAATTTTAAGCGCTTATTTTGTAATTTTTTATGCTTATAAATCCGCGCTTTGCTAATGGCTTGCTAAATGGGGATCGTCAAGTTCATTGATACTTTGGTTCTTTAAATTTAACAGTTGTTTTATAAGGTATGAATAATAAGTCACATTGCTAATACATTTAAGTTTTGCACACATTGTAATGGTCAAGAAAATGAAATTTTGGCATGGATTTTATAGCTGAACGCTTAGATAATATTCAGTTATTGCACCAGAGACGAACATCTGCAGGCCTCTAATTATAGCTTGGAACATTTTATTATTTTAACCGGCTCAGTTCTACGAATGCGCACCCACATGCCGATTTAAATTTGAACTGCACTCTATGCGAACCGGTGTCAATACGTAAAAAACAGGTGGTACCTTTTTTTATAGAATTAGCTAGATATTGCACCTGGGAGATACACCTCTAAAATAAATTTAGAACTGCAGCAGAAATGAAGTTCGCAATTGCATACTCACACAATAAACAATCTTTATTGTGCTATCGATTCGCTATTACAATTATTCAATTTATGTGTGTTTGATATGTTACTGATAAATAATAATTTCAGGTTTAATGACAAGACAAGAGCACACAAGCGGTTTCTATTAAATGTACAGCACGTAATGTTATTATAATTTTTTCAAAATGTAACTTTTAAGAGAACAAAACCTCAATTTTCACTTTCATGTATACAGTAACAAAACTATCCTTTTTTGACTCTTCTTATTTTTAGTTAATAAGAAACTGCTCTATTACTCCTCCTTTACACTTTAAGCATATATTCCACCTCACCTTGTATTTTGTGCTTTGAATAACAATAAAAATGCCAAAAATTCGTATACCCTCTATGTTTTATCAGATTTCACAAAGACGGATTATAATAACATAAATAACAAATAACAAAACAAAATTCTAAAGTCTGTAACGGTTCAAACCCAGGTGTTGTATAGTGTTTTTACTTGAAATTGAAAATCTACCTACGAAGGGTGTTTATTGCGCTCCATTGTGCGAACGGAATTTTTTGACGGGTAATGGGAAGAGAACAGAGTCCCGAGCCGGCATCAGAAAATACAGATTCAGTGCCCCGTAGAAAATTAACATTAGTGATTCATTAACATTAAATTGTACTTTCCATTGTATTTTTAAGTGTACATATAATTAATTGTGTTTTACAAATGTAGTTATAATTTCATAGAAAATTTATATACAGTATGATTCGTGAAACAAATAACTTAAGTTACCCATGACATGATTGACTTGCTCATTGCGTTAAAAAATTAACGACGTTAACATCAGTTATTTTTTTCATGAATCGTAATGTAACAAGCAAATATTATTCCGCACAACTAGAATCATCGCTATCACTTTCACTTTGAACATTAATAATTAGATTTGATACACTAAGCGTCCTATAATCGTTTTCAATTTTAATCACATGATCGATGCAGTTTTTCCAAATGGTACTTGAAATGTTGTTCCATTCTCGCTGAACAAGTTCAATTGTTTCTTCACTCATTTTGGGATATGCATTATTATTCCGCAAATTTATTTTTAAAGTTGACCATATCAGCTCAATTGGATTGAAGATACAGTAACAAGGTGGAAGGTGCAATACTTGGTGACCAAATTCTTCTGCCATCTAATCAACCACATACGCTTTTTTGAAATTTTGTTTTTTTATAAGTTCTATTAATGTTTTTTTCTTTGCACTTAGGGAAATAACAATACCATTTTGAATGCAAAAATCAACAATATTAGCTTTCTTGGAAGCGGCGGTTGGGATTTTATCAATTTGCTTTAAGTGGTAAGTTGTATTATCCATTACGATTATTGAGTTATTGGGTATGTTGGGCAATAATTGATTGCGAAACCAATTTTCAAATAATTAGGCGTTCATAACCTGATGATAGTCTAACGAGCTTGATGCAATATTCTTGGCTGATAAGAGCAAACTATTTGAGACAAAACCTAAGTCTTCTCCTGCATAAAGAATATCAATTCTTTTTCCTCTATTGCACGGTGCTCTAAGGTGACACTTATTTGTATTATCGACCCATCCCTTGGAAACGACGTCGTGAGCATCGAACCATGTTTTATCCAAATAAATTGTCGATCTCCCTCCATTTCTATATTCGTTTATTTTAGATAAATATTCTAATCGCTCTTTTTGCAATATCGGCGGTTCCATGATGTCAATTCGTTTGTCTAAAGTTTTACACTTAAAACCATGACTAAGTAGGTATTTATACAAAGTAGTTTCCTTATAAGGAAAATCATTTCCAAGAGTTTCCAAAATAAATTGGACCGTGGGAACATTACCTGATTTATAAGAATTATAAATTATATTTTTGATCCTCTTGGCGATGGCATCGTCTATTTCAGTAAATTTGGAACTTATTCATCTTTTCCTTTCTAGCGGTCCTTTCGTAATTATTCTCCAAACCGTTGAATAAGATATTCCTGTCAGAATGGAAATTCTCTGCAGTGGAAATGCATGATTCTCGCTTATAAGGGTGTTATAAATATTTACGACTATGCTTTTAGTATCAGTTGAAAGAAAAGTATGCTTTATTAATCCCCGATTTTCATTTTCGATAGTTGATGTGTCCATTTGATGGACACATCATATGGTTGATGTGTCCATCAACCATATGATGATTGATTAGTTATAGTTATGGTTATGGTTCCTCTGTAATTCTCGCATATTGTTTTATCCCCTTTCTTATGTATTGGTAAAATTATTCTTTTATTCCATTCTCTTGGTGCTTCCCCGCTGCTTATTATGTCATTTATTAGTTTCTTTATTTGTGTTATTCCCTCTTCTACCATGTGATTCAGCATCTCCGGGGTTATATGTTTTGTTTCTGGTGATTTCCCGTTTTTAATTTTTTTTTTATTGCTTCTTGTAGCAAATTAGTTTGTTCAATGTTTTTCTCTTGCCTTTCTTGAGACTTTCCCTCCCATTATTGTGTTACGTTATCTTCTTAATCTTGTTCGTTTCATTCGTTGAAATATTGTCTCCGTCTTTCCATTATCTTGTCTTGATTCGTAATAATTGTTCCATTTTTATCTTTTATGTTCATCATATTGTGTTCTTTTTTTTAGTTACGTTAGTGTTCCGTAGAATAGTTTTTTGATTTTACCCAATATTCTTCCTCATTCCTGCCTCATTTATTCTTTCATAAAAATGTGTCCATGACTTTTGTTTTGTTTCTTTTGATATTTAATTTATTTTCTTTGTCTTTTGTTCGTATTTTTCATAATCTTTTTTTTTTGTTTTGTTTGAAGGTATCTTTTCCATTTCTCTTTTTTGTCTCTTATCTCCTTTTTTATTTCCTCTGTCCACCAGTTTGTCTATTTCATTTCCCTGATTTAAATTTTTGTTGTTCCGCAGGTCTCCTTTGTCGCTTCTACTATATTTCATTTGAATGTTTCCCATTTTCCTTCTATGTTTAGCTTCATTTCGCTCTCTTTCTGAATTTATTTTTTAGAATCTGTAAGGGATCGAAATCACATATTTTGTATGAATTAATTTATATATATATTATTACGAAAAATGACTGATATTAATTGAAACTGTTCGAAATAAAATTATAACAATTTCATACTCAGGTATAAACATTGAAAAACACACGTAAAAGCCAAGTATTGTGTTAGAATTGGAAGGAGGTGATCATTTGCGGGATTTTATAAGTAATTTGATTAAATATGAATTCAATTTGAATAGATTGCAAACGAAATTACGAGAACTTTTATAATCACTTATTAAGACGCGTTCAATGCGTGGTGACGCAATTTTATAAACAAAACACAGGCGCCCAGGCCGGCCGATGACAAATCATAACAGTGTAGTAATTTTAGGTCAATAACCTTGCTATAGGGCCTATGGGAGATCACCGAAATTAGAAATAATGTTACGGGGAATCACACAACAACGCTGAGTGGGCAAAATTTTAATATAAATCGCATCGCTTTGCATAAAAAAAGTTAGTTGGTTCCAGATTAGCGTGGTGTCAGTCCGTTATTATCTTCGTTAATAATTTAGGCGAATATCATTACAAAGAGTATTATCCGATTTATTTTGAAAGTGGCTGTGTTCAGGATGGTATTGATTATTTCGAAATTGAGTAGCAATAATCACTACATTCCTACTAAATTACTAAAAACGAAGACCCCGTGAAATATATATAAAATCGTTCCGGTTACACATACGTGGGATGTTCGAAAGCTTTGTTAATTTCTGGAATACGCTATGAGCGGTGTCGTGGATGTTAATGAGGTAATCGTTCCGGTTACACATACGTGGGATGTTCGAAAGCTTTATTAATTTCTGGCATACGCTATGAGCGGTGTCGTGGATGTTAATGAGGTAATCGTTCCGGTTACACATACGTGGGTTGTTCAAAAGTTTTAATAATTTCTGGCATACGTTATGAGCGGTGTCGTGGATGTTAATGAGATAATATTCTCCTCACAAGTTAACAATTTTTCTAAACATATCAATTAAAATGTAGAATAGAAAGGATAATACTCTTCGATAAAGTGGCAAAACATTATTTAATTATGAATCATTAATCATATGGATTTGAATCAAATTAAGATTTAGTTTAAATCGGAAACATTACAAAATTTTAACTAAAAAAGGGTTAAGTAAATGAAATCCATAAAATTATCAGAATTGCTTATTTAACGAGTTTCATTCTAAATTTCAAGATGAAATCTAAAAACGATATTGTTCTCCAGGGAATAATTATGAAATATTAAGGTATAATTTACATCATAACTGGGCAATACTGTTGCAAATTATTGGTTGTTTTGTGTAATGAGTAAAAACATTATTTAATCTTATTGCAAATTTATTAATATCAGTCATACGAACAATTTACAGGACGTATTTAACAAAATTGTATCTATCAAAACCTAGTTAGTGAATCCTGAAGTAATACATGAAAAATGACATTGGAAGGCACAAACAGTGACATATTTCATGAAGTGGTGACATGCATTGAGCCGTTTTGCGGGCACGTAGAATTGAGCAATGTGTGAAAGTCATTGACGTTAAGTACATCTTTTATCCAAAACTAACTAACACTTTTGAGTCAATAAAGAAAGTCATTAAATTCAAGTTGATGTTTAATTATCGGTGCAAAATCCTTTAAAGTGAATAAATTACACTTAATATATAATTCTTTGTCTTTATTTTATTAATATTATTGTTACTAACACACGCATTACCTCTAAAAGAAGTTTGAGTAGTCACGATAATGATTTAATATCAAACATAACGTAAAGAAGTACTACCATTATACGATCACACAAAATAAAAGTAAAATAGATAAATCACGAGCCAAAACAAATATCATAAATTATAAGAATTTATGATTACAAGTAAAATATACCTATTTATTAAATATAGGGGAAACTGAAGTCTTACTAATCTCTCTTGTGTTTGTGTGTCTCCTATTCTCTAGGATTTTATCTTTTTTGAACTTTTATCCTCCTCTTGTCTGTTTTTTGTATTTGCTTACAACTAATGTCCATTTTTAGTAGGTGGTGGTCACTTCCTATTTCAGCGTGCCATATAACTCTTACATTAATTATTTTGTTCCAGCCGTTTCTATTAATTAGGTGGTAGTCTATTATCGATCTTTCGTTTCTGCTCGGCTATTCCCTTGTGTACTTGTGTATGTTTTTGTGTTTGAATGTTGTATTTGTTATCACAAGGTTGTTTTCAATGCATAATTGTATTATTCTTTCTTCATTGTTGTTTTTAATTTCTTCTCCTTCTTTCCCATTATCTCTTCTATTCCGCTATTTTGGTATCGTACGCTTCCGTTCAGATCTCCCATTATCATTATGTGTTGTTTTCCTTCATCTACTTCCCTTTGCATGTTTTCAAATAATGTGTCTTTCTCTTCTTTCTAATATATGGGGCATATTATGATATACCCCAAATATCCACATCTATCACGTTTTCATGTTTACCATATTCAACAACAACTGTTGTACTTCTGCTTCTTTGTATTTAGCTCAGCTCCTCTGCCTTTATGATGTTATACCCTGCAACTATACCGTTTCATATTTTTTACACTTCCTAATTTCTGTTTGTTTGATGTTCTTGAGTTTTTTTATTACTGCTGCATTCTGCTGCTCGTAACTTTCCTCTAATTTTTCTTCAATTTGTGCTCTATTTTCTCGTAGTACCGCTTCAAAATTTCAAATCTATATTTTCCTTCAATATTTTTATATTCATATTATCATTCATTTATTTTTATTTGTAACATTCCTCCTTTATCTACTCTACTCTCATTTTTCTTCAATTTGTGCTCTATTTTCCCATAGTACCGCTTCAAAATTTCAAATCTATATTTTCTTTCAATATTTTCATATTCATATTATCATTCATTTATTTTTATTTGTAACGTTCCTCCTTTATCTGTATTAATGCTGATTGGTGTACGCTTTTATTGGTTTGGGTTTTGATATACTATAATACGATTTCGAATTCTTCCTTTGTATTTCGCTCTTTCGCATTAATAATTAATTTCTTTCTTATTTTTCTTATGTTTTTTACTACTTATGATTCAGTAGACTCTTGGAATTTAGATATTGCTTCTATTTTTCCTTACTCTTCCTTGTCCTTGTTTTGCTCTACTTATTTTTCTACCCGTTGATATTATTTTCTGTTTCGGGCTAGTTTGTTTGTACCGCATAACATTCGATATGTTTGAACTTTTTCATGTTCATATACCATATGTTCATTAAAAAAACACCATCAAAGGTGGCTGAGGAAATTCAAACGTGTATCCGTATCCAGGGGCGCAATAGATAAAATGTAGACAAAAGTTAAAAATATTTTTATTTTAAAACAATAACTTTTTTGATAGAAGAGAATTGGAATTTCCTAACGCGGTTACAATTTCTTTATTATTTAGTTCATTTAAATTCTCTTTCTCATAACTCATGAACATAAGAGCTTCAAGGCGAGTGTGAGATATCGTCGATCATAATCTATTTCTACATATTTTAGCGTTAAGAAATATCTTTTGCAGGAAACTTGAGATATCGGAAGAGTTCTAAATACGCTGGACTAGAGTATAAGTATTGGGTATAAGGTGGAGTACACTTCTCGAAATAAACTGTATTTAAAAATAACGTAGTTACAACTAGTAGCACAGATTTGCAACTTCTACATGTTAGTATTTCTTCATTTGTTTTGCCACATGTTTGCTTGATTCTTCTATATGTTCTTCTATAAAGTCTATCTGCAGTTGAAGATTTTGGTCTACTATAAACATATCACAAATATTTTGTTCCAATAAATCACAAGTTTCAAATCAAAAGTTCTATTATTAAATTTTCTAATGTTACATTACAATTCTTGTTTCTAATTTATTAGTTCAAGTCTTCAATGTAGAGAGAAGTCGATCTTTTTTGGAATATTCGGTTTAATTTCATCAAAATTTTGTGGATCTAATACAGATAGATCTTTACAAACATCAAAGGTATTTTGGAGTCGTTTTATCATAGACTTGATTACGGTATCTATTATTACATTGAATGTTTCAAACATACATTTATCATGTTCGTCGTCTTATGTTTCATCTCCACATTTTTTCTCCATTCTTTAAGCATACGAATTACTTTTTTCTTCGCAGTTCATTCAATATTCTCTCAAATGTCATTTCAGAATTATGTACTGTATGTTTCATTATGTACTAATTTTTCTTCCGCCCCTACTGCGAATTAGTCTGAAAGATATTTTACTGAGTCGCAATTCTTTCAAAACTTCTGTACTTTTGTACTTTTGCACTTTGCGCCATCTGTGTAGATTTGTAGCAATGGTATTTGTAAATCAAGGGCTACGGGAAAAACGATCATAGTCCAATTTGGTCGTTTTCCAGAAAACTAAATTGAAAGTTTTAAGTCTAATAAAGGACAGAAAGGATGAATGAAAAAACTAACTGATTATAATTGATCTACTTTGACAAGATGTGAATTAGAATATTGAGCAAAAACATGAAATACACATAAGTAAAACTATTAAAACAATATATTTTTATTAACAAGTCTGGGACTCTGATCGTTTTTAACCGTATTTTTAGATTTTTTATGTAGGGTAATATATTTTCAAATAAAATACAAATTTTTGATAAAATATTATTATGATTACCGATTATTGTCCATTAGGGGGGTCGTTTATAAATTATTCTTCTTCATCTAGATCTCTGATCGTTTTAAGTCAACATCATATTCTATTTCTTCGATTTTGAAGCGAACGGTCATTTCACTGGTTTACGTCACGTGTCGAAACTCCTTTTCCCATACTACAACGTGGCACCACCAGCTCGATTTCAATATAAATGGAATCAAAATGGAATCAAAATGAAGAAATAGAAATCATTCCTCCCCGTAGCTCTTCAAATATTTTGATCGTGGTCCAGTAATGCCGAATCTTTTAAAAAATATAGTTGCTGTTAAAATTACTTCGTATTTTAAATATTGTCTGTGAAACTTTTTGCCATTGCCCTCACATTACTGTTCGTCTTTTTGGGTTTCTCTATTGTTTCTAATACCTATTTTACTTCTACATACAAAGGTGACTCAACATTCCGTATTTGCCGAATATTTTTTAAAGTGCCACTCTTCAGCCCACCAACTACATTCTCTCGTGTTTCTCAAATGGAGATTAACCTTTTCTTCGTTCGGTTTGAAGAACATATTTAAAGATGAACGAGCGTTGGTCTATTGTACACATTTTGAGTGGTACTAGTCTAGTCAACTGCCATTGAATCAATTTCAGCAGTATTTATTTTTTCTGCTACTATTTTAATTTTTTTATTTTTTTTTAAATTTAAATCTTATTATTAGATTTTGTAATAATTTAATTAACTATAGTATCTGACAGAAACGAAACAAATGCACCAGATCTAATGTAAATATTTGATGTAAGGCCCATTAAAATTTGCCCAAATTTTTGCTATGTAGATTTCTAGTAGCACGATTCAAACTCTTGGCCTGTATCACGTCTTCCAAGAAGTTTAATAATATTTATTATTCTATCAATCATTTGTCTATTATATAACATTTTTCTCTTTGACTTTTAACTGTTCAGACCACTATAATTTATCAATATGATTTGAACCATAAATTATTTTGAAACAAATATAATACATATTTATTGTCGCGTTTGTGTAAATTGCGTATAGTTTTAGTAGTGACAAGATTCAACAGAAAAAAATGAGTTTGTTGCGTCGGCGCTTTACAACTATTTGCGACCGGTGCACCGGGAAATTTCCCGGATTACCGCCGGCCCCATCCGCCTCTGTCCGTATCCGTGACTTGATTCCGACATATAAAATGGCGACTTGTTGAAAATAACCTCCATTTTCGCGTAAACATAATTGAACTTGTCGTTTCATGTTTTCAAACGTGTTCTGGAGGATTTGAGAAAGGATTTTGCCACATTCTTCAGCGGTACGTTGTCGCATGCGTTCAATGTCATGAATCGAGGTCTTGAGTATTGTTTTTCAAGTGAGGTAAAAGGTGCCGTCGAGTGGCGTTACGTCCGGATACATTGCCTCAATCTGAATTGAGGCTTGAGCAGTCAAAAATGTGACAATTTGTTTTCTGTTTCTGTGTCGTTGGTCACAACCTCCGTAATATGGCTTTTTATGTCATATGACTTCAGGAATGGGTTCACTAAAATTAATAAATGGGATTAACAACCGCGACAATACTATTCAGGACCATCGATGAAAAGTCAAAGTCTAAATTCAGTGAACGATTACCTATATATTTTAATGTTTCTTATACTTATATGATATTTTTAAGTACAGCAGAAATCTAAATATAATAACCAACCGAAATACATAAAATTTGTAACTTTATTAAAATATTAGATTCATCACGTTGCCCTCATTTTAGAGTATGAACTGCTGAACCAAATTTAAAATATAATAAATTCGAACTGTTCTCAATATTAAGTTAGTTGTCCCAACCAGTACTTAGGTGAGTGCTTATTTGCTGGTATATGTCAGAAAATGCCATTATTTATGAATATGTTTGCATTAAACGGTGCACCTGGATGAATAAAAGTTAAACAACTAAAAAATTGTTATCTCCTGAAATTTTGGGAATTATGCTTCTGCATGAAATAATATATCCAGTGAAGCTTTAAAATGTAACAATAATTGCCGTCTTTGTTGGGTGCTTAGAGTTTAATTATCGCAGTCGACACCAGAAAGGTATCGTATCTCGATGTTCGGCTATTTTGGTAGCCTGCTGATGTTGGGCCTATATGGCGAGGCGGAGTAGGAGTCGGGAACATTCCTGGTGGGGGTGCGACGACGTTTCGGTCGAGGATGTGATCCCCGCTTTCTGGAGCGTCTCGACAGTCAGCATCAGGCGTCGTTGTTGACTAGTCACTTCTAGATTTGCTGACCCAGGTACGTTACATAATTCAAGACAAAATGAAAGAAACCCTTCAAAATCAACAGTGAGTGAGTGCTTAAAGAAAAGTGGTTTTTGGTGGTGATGCGAAGTGTTTGTAGCTGATGATGACACGTGCTATGATCCGAAACAGCCGCCGAGCAATACGTTTTGGCCCATATCGTGATACAAATAGAATTCAGTGATTTTGATAGAATTATACACCTGGGTGGGCCTTATTTGGATTTACTAGTAGTAGCCCTAATAACTGGCGCAAAATTTGAAGATTTTGTTTATCAATACTTAGTGCAATTTTCCAATCTGAATTATGGATTCAATCTTTATTACATTTCAAAATATTGTACACTGTACGTCATTATTTTCTTCGACATTTGATTGTACTTATACCTTGCATAATGCTTACTTAAAATGTACCACAAACCTACTATTTATAGTTTTTACAAATGAACGTTTGCTTATAAATCATAAATAATACCTAGTTTATATCATAGCAATTATATATATTCGATATTGATTGTGGTCAAGTAATTTGTTTACATTCAATTAAAGTCGGTCTATTTTCCGATATCTCATTCAAGCACTAAACTTTAGCAAGTACTTATAAAAGTATAAAAGCTTATTTTGCTCCACGTAACTCGATATTAGATGAAATTGGTGCGGCCAAATTTGGAGAAGGAGCAGCTTTCGTCCGGGTTATTTTTGGTGCGTGGAACGCACGTAGATGCTATTTATACTTCAGTGCCTCGCCTACTGGGATTCTAGTGTGCGCACATATTTGCAACTTTCGGACGGTGTAAAATGTAAATTAAAAGATTCAGCTCCAGTTTTAGAACGGAAATAAGCAAAATTTTAGGGAGTTTTCTTATAGTCACAAATGGAATAGGGTTGCTTTGTTTCAAACTCTAACTTACCTTAAACCCTAATAATTATAAGTGACGACATAATAATTAAATTTAGGTTGCAATAAATTGATTGATTTATTTAACGACACTTCAAAATATATCATTTTAATTTTCTTTCAAATATAATTTATATTATTATTTCAATTATTTGTTAAATTTTTTTATTTAATAATTTACTATACTAGCTTTTATTATTGAGTTCCCAAAAGCTATTGGAATAATCAAAATGAGGGGTTCATAAATGCCTAATTAGTGAATAATTAGTTAATTATTAGAACTGTTTACTTAAAGAACATGGATAAATCGGTTATTTTCTTTAATTATCTAGAATCTTATATACGCATGAACTTCTCCAAAGACAAATAAAGGGAATCATAAATTAATGAACAGTTTAATATTTAATTTTCAAAATAATTTAGCAGATATGGAAGATTGTTCATTCAGTTATTATCTATTATTATGCTATGAGACATGTACAGTCATGCTCACATAAATCTAGTACAAACAATTTGACATTTCTATATAAAATTGCTTTTGTAAAATAATTTATTGTACTAGATTTATGTGAGCATGGCTGTACATGCTAAAGCATATAGAATAACAAAAAATACTTGTAAAATGAATGAATGATTATTCATTAATTAATGATTATACAATCAATTGGATTCAATTGGTAATTAGTTAATTATTGAAACCGATATCTTCCAAAAATATATCGAATTTGAGATTCACTGTACTTTAACCTGCCGGGCCTCAATCAAGTTCAATGTATATAACAAGAACTTGCCAATTCAAGTATAGTTGGTAGCTGTAAGCAAAAAAAGCTAAGAGCTATAAATATATTTCTACTTATTTTAGGCACACACGGCAAAAAAGCCAGGTATGGTTCAAACAAATTTCACAAGGCATACTCCCAGGTGTGGCATACCACTCCCTGGCTATGGTAATTGGTCATAGCAACCGAAATAGACTATAGCTAAATTACAAAAAGTGAACCAACTAAACTGTATTTGCTATAATAAGAATAAGTAGTAAAGAAGTATAAATAAATGATATCAATCAAATACAGGTTCATTATTTTTTTATTTGAATACATATTTCTTTTATTTATAGAACCATTATACATTTTTCCATAATTTTTTTCGAGAGTAGCGCAAAACTTTGGACTGAATAAAAAAATTATTATGAATAAAAACTATTGTCAAATGCAGTCCAAAGTTTTGACCTATGGACTGCATTTGACAAAAAAAAATAATAGCTATAGCATTTAATTTATTCTCTAGTTAATATATAAATTGTAGTAGTATTATTTAAGTATAAAGTATATCACCAGCCACTTCTTTAATTTTTTCAACTTTATCTCAATATTCGATATTATAATTTTTTGATAAATAGAACAATTTATTCAACCAGCATTGAAAGAGTTTGATTTGGCTTACTAAGATATTATCCAAAAATATGTCGAATTAGAGATTCACAGTACTTATAAGATACCGAAGGTCAGTTTTAACCTACCTGGCTGGGTGTGGTAATTGGTCATAGCAAGAGAAATAGATTATAGATAAATTTCAAAAAGTTAACCAACTAAACTCAATTTGCTATAAAAAAAAGTATTAAAGATGTATAAATAAATGATATCAATCAAATACAGGTTCGTAAAATTGTTATTTGACAAAATATTTTTCTGATTTATAGAATCATTAATCATTTTTCCATGAAAATTTCCTAGGTTTAGTGCAAAACTTTGGACTGCATTTGACAAAACAAAAACTTTGGTATTTAATTTATTCTCCAGTTAATAATGTAGTAGTAGTATTATTTAAGTATAAAGTAACCACTTTTTTAATTTCATAAACTTTATCTCAATATTCGATATTATAATTTTGTGATAAATTGAACAATTTATTAAGTATTAAAGAAGTATAAACAAATAATATCAATCAAAACAGGTTCGTAAAATTTTTGTTTGAATAAATATTTCTCTGATTTATAGAACCATTAAACATTTTTTCATCAAAATTTTCTAGGTTTGGCGAAAAACTTTATATGCATTTGACGAAAAAAAAAATCTTTGGCATTTAGTTTATTCTCCAGTTAATAATTAATTAAAGAAGTATAAATAAATGATATCAATCAAAAACAGGTTCATAAACTTTTTGTTTGAATAAATATTTCTCTTATTTATAGAACCATTAAACATTTTTCCATCAAAATTTTCTAGGTTTGGCGAAAAACTTTATATGCATTTGACGAAAAAAAAAGCTTTGGCATTTAGTTTATTCTTCAGCTAATAATTAAATTGTTGTATTATTATTTAAGTATAAAGTATATCACTAATGACATCACAAAGTAGTAGCATTATTATAGCCACTTCTTTAATTTTTATAACTTTATCTCAATATTCGATATTATAATTTTTGGATAAATAGAACAATTTATTCAACCATCATTGAAACAGTTTGATTTGGCTTACTAAGATATTATCAAAAAATATGTCGAATTTGAGATTCACAGTGCTTATAAGATACCGAAGGTAGGTTTTGACCTACCGGGCTGGGTGTGGTAATTGGTCATAGCAAGAGAAAAAGACTATAGCTAAATTACAACAAGTGAACCAACTAAACAATTTTCTATAATAAAAATAAGTAGTAAAGAAGTATAAATAAATTATATCAATCAAATACAGGTTCGTAAAATTTTTGTTTGAATAAATATTTCTCTTATTTATAGAACCATTAAACATTTTTCCATCAAAATTTTCTTGGTTTGGTGCTAAACTTTATACACATATAACAAAAAAAAAAACTGTGGCATTTAATTTATTCTCCAGTTAATAATTAAATTGTAGTATTATTATTTAAGTATAAAGTATATCACCAAGGACATCGCAAAGTGGTAACATTGTTATAGCCACTTCTTTAATTTTTAACAATCGATATTATAATTTTTGGATAAATAGAACAATTTATTCAACCAGCATTGAAACGGTTTGATTTGGCTTACTAAGATATTATCCAAAAATATGTCGAATTAGAAATTCACAGTACTTACAAGATACCGAAGGTCGGTTTTTACCTACCAGGCTGGGTGTGGTAATTGGTCATAGCAAGACAAATAGACTATAGCTAAATTACAAAAGTGAACCAACTAAAGATTTTGCTATAATAAGAATAAGTGGTGAATGTTGTAGGCATCTACTTCGTGATACATGATTAAATTAAATAAAACAAATAAACAAACACTTTACTTTGCTTATAAACGTGTTAGTAGTTAGGCAACACCGATTCTAACGCAGGTTAGGTTAGTTTTTGATTAATTTAATCCGCGGTTTGATTCGCAATTCAGTCCGGCGGTCCTCAGTCCCGCGATCTATGGTATCAATTTGATCCGCTGTGATTAGACTGCTAATTAAATTCGCAGATCTCCAATTAGCCTGTAATTAAAGTACCTACAATTGATGTAATTATTCCATTGTTATCCTGCAATTGTGATTAAATTACTCGCAATCAATCTATTGTTACAGCTCGCGGTGATTAAACTACCAATTAAATTCGCGGATCGTCAATTAACCTGCAATTAAAGTACCTATAATTGCAGTAATGCACCTGTAATTAATGTAATGCATCTGCAATTATTCCATTGTTATCCTGCAATTGTGATTAAATTACTCGCAATTTCCACAATCAACCCATTGTTACCGCTCGCGGTAATTGATTAATCCGCGAATCAAACCGCGGATTAAATTAATCGAAAACTAACCTAGCCTGCGTTAGAATCAGTGTTGCCTAACTACTCGTGTTATATAAGCAAAGTAAAATGTTTGTTTAATTTAATAAGAATAAGTAGTAATTAAGTATAAATAAATGATATCAATCAAATACAGGCTCGTATACTTTTTGTTTAAATAAATATTTTCTAGGTTTAGTGCAAAACTTTGGACTGCATTTGACAAAAAAAAAGCTTTGGTATTTAATTTTTTCTCCAGGTAATATACATTGTAGTAGTATAAAGTATATCACTAAGGACATCACATAGTGTAACATTATAATAGCCACTTTTTAAATTGCTTTAACTTTATCTCATTATTCGATATTATAATGGATAAATAGAACAATTTATTCAACCAGAACCCATGGTATTCTATACTGCCATGCTAAGGACAATAGTAGTAACTTGTTTTATGGACATTGTGAGATATTCACAGTTTTTAATTTTCAAGATCATAAAAGGTCTATAAAAGTATAAACATTAGATTTCAAGTCAATAAATTTTATCTAAAAAAAATAGATTTTAAGTCTATATACATATACTTTTTTTGACTTATCACATCTGCATGTACTACAGCTAAGTGAATAAATATTATTATTATTATAATTATTATTATAAAAGTCTTTAAAATCTTTAAAGTCAAAAAAATTTCAAATTTGGATTGAATCATAAAGGTAATAGTTTATATTACTTGTTAATGTTATAAAATTATTAATTAATAGATAATTAAATAGTAAAACAGAATTTTTTTACACAGACCACTTTTAGATGAAAGGCATCATTTTATTTTATTACTTAACTGGGAAAAACATAGTATCATTTCAAATAAAAATATACTTCATCCAAGTATCATAAACTTATTAATTCAAGATAAATTAACTTATAAGTACGTAAAACAAAAAGTTCAGTTAAAGTAAAAGACGCATTTAATTAAAAATATATATATATATCAATTTTCTTCGTCCAAGGCATTGTAATACTGAAATTGATCTTGCTAAAATTTGAGTTTATTTTTTGGAAAAAATAATTCTTGCGGAAAAACAGTTCTTGTATCATTACAAATAAGAAATATACTTCATCCAAGTATCATAAACTTATTAATTCAAGATAAATTAACTTATAAGTACGTAAAACAAAAAGTTCAGTTAAAGTAAAAGACGCATTTAATTTATAAAATATATATCAATTTTCTTCGTCCAAGGCATTGTTATACTGAAATTGGTCTTGCCAAAATTTGAGTTTATTTTTTAGAAAAAAAGAATTCTTGTGGAATATGAGTTTGTTTTAATTTTGGTTCCTTCATCCCTTCTTTAATGATTTTATTCTTCAAAAATTAAACTATCGCATATCTAGCATCTTCAAAAGTACTTTTATACATTAATGACCAGGTTCCTCATTCGGCTCTTGCTTCACAAAAATATTTAATGCTTGGACGTTGAGAATTACATTTAGTATTTTTCAATACCTATATGGAACTAAAATTTTGCCACTCAAAGAAATCTTCTACTTACATATCCATAAAAAAAAATTTGACGCATTTGTGACGCACTCTTTGCGTCACTTTTTTCTTTCCTTTGAGTTCTTTTTCTACCCTGTGGTGCAATGAATTAACAAATAAACAAACATCTTTGGCAATATCAAATTAAATCTAAAAGATTTTCTTATCTGTGCAATGCAATCCTAACTTAGACTTCTAACTTAGAAATTTAAGGTCTGTCACGGTATAACGAAAATTGTTCTATTATTAATTATAGACAAAATACTAAACAAATCATAAGCCAAATAACATCATATTATGTACTTTTAATATTTTTGTCGCGATAAAACGAAAATTATTTAAAAATGTTATATTATTAATTATAGACAAAATATTAAACAAATCATGAGCCAAATAACATCGTATTGCGTACCTTTACCTTTTATTATCATAAAAGTAATTTTAAAAATTAGCAATAAAAGATTTCATTAGATTGAATTTTTGAATATTTTCGAGATACGCTTATTTTAGCTTAGTAACTATCTGTTTTGCCAATTATCTTTGGTAATAATAAAGGAAGACAATTGAATATTCCGCTATACTTTCATTATAGCGGAATTTTCATTTGTCTTCCTTTATTATTACCAAGGATAATTGGGATAATTGACAAAACTGATAGTTACTAAGATAAAATAAGCGTATCTCGAAAATACTAAGATATTTTAGAGTGACTTTTTGAGTTACGATTAAACTGTCTTAGTAATTGATAGATACGGCTAATTTTTCTAATCTTGAAAGAAGATACTGCAACTTTTATAAACTATTTTTATTGTGAAAAAATAAATTTAATTGTTTCATTATATTATAAAATTGTACACCAATTGATATTACCACATCTAAAACTGATAACTCATTTTCGTCAAAAAAGTGAGTTACCACCTCATAGTATTACCATGGCAGTATAGTATTTTATAGTATTTTGATAGTGCGGTAAACAATAAAACGATTGTGATATTTTTCAAGCAATATAAACCATTTATCCATTTTAACTATTACAGTGTTATTCATAAAAATGTAAACCGAGGTTTAGCGGTGTTTTACAAAGGGTTACCAAGGTTACTAAGATTAAACCACTGTTAAACCGCGGCTTAAATTTCTATGAATAACACTCTTAGTTATTTATACATTGTAACTAGGATATATTTTATTTAGTTGTATATTCAATTAATTTTAATAATCAAAGACAAACGACAATCAAATCCTAGTTTTAGACAATTAAAATAAAAACTTTTCAGATTACACTGGTCAACACAATGTTTGTCCCTTAGGCCCAGTTGTATGATCGTGGATCATCCTTGACCATGGTTTACTTGCCTAGGATACCATTGTATTAACAATTGTATCTTAGGTAATTGAACCATGGTCAAGGTGATCCACGATCGTATAACTGGGCCTTAGACGTAAATAGCCGATTCCGATAGATTTTTGTTTTTGCTGATTTCAGAAACGTCGACAAAAATTTTCTAGGACGTCAGGTTATTGTAATATTCCAATTTTTTGCAAAATGTATAACTAAATTTCTTTTGGGATGCAAAACCGACTCCAATGATTTTTTATGGCAATACTGGATTCAAATTTCAGTTTATTACTTTTTTATTACTTATTACTTTACGTATTGCGTATTACTTTTCTAACCTAACTTTAACTGAAAACGCGTTTTTGTAAGTAAATAGTAGAAAAACTATGCAAAAAATAAAATATTTGCATTTCGTACATATGCATAGAAAATACTTTCCGAAAAACGCATTTAAATTGAAGGGACAACACATTCGTTAAAATTTGTCGACCAGTTTTATATGAATTAAACAGATTTATTAGACAACACGCAATACAAAAGTTGTGTGCGGTTGTTGCACCAAACGGATAAGCACTATTTATTATCTTAAAAAACAGGTCATATCCCGATTTGTTGAAAACTGGACGTCAATTTTATTTATAAAATCGATTTTTTTATTTTATTATTAAAATTGCTCGGTTATTGCTGCCAAGTTATGTTCGATTGGGTTAGGTCAGGTGAGGTTAGGGTACAGCAGTTGTGGCAATTTATAATTAAGATTAGTCGATATTTTTATCAAGTACATTAGCTTTAATTGGAGTTTTGTGTTATGTTAGGGCTAATTAATTTATAAATTTTCACAAAGGTCACAAAGGTCAACGGTGCGAGTGATTTTCAGGATTTTGGGGGAAACTATTCGTAATGGTGCCAATTTTTAATATATTATAATTAAACAGTATGGGCAATAAAATAAAGTGCTCATATTACTAATGGATGTTTCTACTGTATGTAGTCCACCTTCAGAAAGTTCAATGATATTGAATGCTCCTACTGCTATAATTAACCAACTTAACCTAATCTAATTTAAATAAATAATGCAATTTTTTACTTTGTAGGTATCACCGTTTATTTGAATAAAGTGACTATAGTTTCTATAGTATAGACAATAGTAGAAGTAAAAAATTGCATTATTTATTTATACATAATGTATCACGAAGTAAAAGCCTCCAGGGTTAATAAAATAATCTAATTTAACCTAACCTAATATATTATAAATTAATCACATTACTTTGTTGGTATCACATAAAATATATCATATAAATATAACATTTATGTGATACTAACAAAGTAATTTATATCTGTTTTATTTATAATTAATAAAATGTATCACCATTCAATATAACCTAATATATCCTAACATAACAGAGTCATAATAACATAATAAATAAAGGGCGCTTACCACACCCTTGATAACCTAATTTCATAGCATATTAGCGAATATAGCTCTTAAGCTGACCTTTCTGTACGGCTATTGCTGCCATGTTGTGCTGGATTGGGTTAGGTCAGGTGAGGTTAGGGTACAGCAGTTGTGGCAATTTATTTGGCAGTTATTTTGGGAAGGTGAATACATATAGCAGTAAAAATTTACAAATATATTTAGAATATAAGTACCAATGAATTAAATACAAAGCTCATGATGATGACCAACCTGTTAGTAAATCAATAACTATTTAAAATCTTGGGTATATCTTTGGCTGTTAAATGCAGCATATAACGTTTAAAATATTAATTGATTCTTGTCTTTCATATTCTATTTATTCTGATATACAAGTATATACTGCATATACAAGTAATTAAAGTTTATAGTACCAAGGCTACAATCAATTGTGATTATAGCACAAATAGCTTGATCTGCTGAATATGTTAACGTATATGTTATATATCTGTTGAATATGTTAACAATTTTCGTCCACATTTTCGTTATTAGTATGCATACATTAGTCAATTGTTTATTACTTTTGTATATTTTACATGTATGTGTAGTTCATTTTACTTGCACAACTAAAAAGTGGCATTTCTTACATTTCTTTATAACTCTACAGTACTACTAGCAACACTTCAAAGATATCATCGATTTGTTTCCTTCATTCAGTTTATTTGAATGTATGTTTTCGATAGCTTTAGTCATATTTATATGGAAATAAAACAATTTTAATATACAGTATGTCCCCGGATTGAGTTTAGAAGAGGTTTTTTTTTTTAATTTTAATTTTAAGTAATAATGTTATAAGAATTTAAATTACTGTTTGGTCTGAAACTACGATTTCGGTTATTAAAACAGTGATTGATTTATACAGGGCGTTGGCTAAATAAAATTTAAAAAAATCTAATTTTTACACTTTAGAAGAATAACACCATTTAAACAATCCCCCACCATTTTCTTCACACAGTTCAAGCCTGGTGTGGAACTCATGAAAACTGTTTTGTATTTCTTCAATAGTTATCGATGCAAATGCCTCTCGTAGGCGATTTTTTAAATATTCAGTATTATTTTCTGCATTTGGGGGATTGTTTGAATGATTATATTTTTCTATAATGTTGTTAGATGTAGTTTTAAATCCTTTTTGCAAATAGTAAATAAATAAATGTTAAAATAAGACTGAAACATTTTGATTTTGCCAACACCCTGTATAAATAAATCAAAGTTTCAATAACTGAACTGGTAGTTTCAGACCAAGCAGGAATTATTATTCCTATAACAATTTTACTTAAAAGTATTTTTTTTAAATCCCTTTTGTAAACTCAATCCGGGAACATACTGTATATTAGGGTGACAATCGAATCTAGGATTCATGTATTCATACAATCTATTTAATCTAATAACGAAAAAATAAATTTACCTTTTTTCTAAGCTCAATAATAAAACCAGTTGATTTAACAAATAATCAACAGATTCGTATAAGCACAGATGACTTATAGTCATATGTCTGTCTGTCATCTGTCATCTGTCTTATAGTCATCTTATAAGTCATCTGTGATATAAGTATAGTCATGTTCTACCTCTTTCAAATGAAATATCAGTAATTGTAATGTCCTTTGTTATCATCAGCTCCTTAAATTATTCGTATATTATTTTGCTACCTAAAGTTGAATATGTTCTCTTTAAAACGTGTAGTTATGTCAAATTCCTTTTCCATTTTTAAATTTTTCACTTGTACCATCTTGGTTCTAATCTGGGTTCGAATAAATCATGATTTTATTAACATAAAAAATCAATGATTTTTTTATATTTCTGATCAGTTTTGTGCCTAGGTATATGATTTATATCAATTGATTTACATCTCGATTTTAATGATATGTTTTTTTAAAATAATTTATTCGATTTGAACAAGAATTGATAATTATAAAAATTTCTGCACCATGTGATGGACAAAAAAAGATGAAAAGAATAATATTTTACTTACAATTATTTACTTTACAGTATGCTAACTCGATAGTTACATTATATTTTTAATTGTTCATCTATTAGAATGCACAAATAGTGCAAAAACAATGATTATTAAAAAAAAATGATTTACCTAAATCAATGATTTATTTAAAAAAAATCAGTTAATTTAAATCATGACTTAAATCATGATTTTCATCAATTGATTTAAATCATGACTACAATTATTTACTTTACAATATGCTAACTCGATAGTTACATTATATTTTTAATTGTTTATCTATTAGAATGCACAAAGAGTGCAAAAACAATGATTCTTTTAAAAAAATGATTTACCTAAATCAATGATTTATTTTAAAAAATCAGTTGATTTAAATCATGACTTAAATCATGATTTACATCAATTGATTTAAATCATGACTACAATTATCTACTTTACAGTATGCTAACTTGATAGTTACATTATATTTTTAATTGTTTATCTATTAGAATGCACAAAGAGTGCAAAAACAATGATTCTTAAAAAAAAAGATTTACCTAATGCAATGATTTATTTAAAAAAATCAGTTGATTTAAATCATGACTTAAATCATTATTTAAATCAATTGATTTAAATAATGACTTAAATCAATTGATTTAAATCACACCAACGCTGGTTCTTATTACTTTATTTATGCTGCTTTGTAATTCTTATAGACATTATTTTGTATTTATGGAATCTCATTCTATTTGTAATACTTCTTGACACATATTTTTCAAATCATGATTTTATTAAAATCAAAAATCAATGATTTTTTTATATTTCTGATCAGTTATGTGCCTAGGTAGATATGATTTATATCAATTGATTTACATCACGATTTTAATCATATGATTTTTTTAAATAATTTCTTCGATTTGAAGAAGAATTGACAATTATAACAAATTTCTGTACCATGTGATGGACCAAAAAACGAAGAAAAGTAAAATATTTTACATACAATTATCTACTTTATAGTATGCTATCTCGATAGTTACATTATATTTTTAATTGTTCATCTATTAGAATGCACAAAGAGTGCAAAAACAATGTTTCTTTAAAAAAAAAAAGATTTACCTAAATCAATGATTAATTTTAAAAAATCAGTTGATTTAAATCAATTGACTTAAGTCATGATTTACATCAATTGATTTAAATCATGACTTAAATCATGATTTAAATCAATTGATTTAAATCACACCAACGCTGGTTCTAATTACTTTATTTATGCTGCTTTGTAATTCTTATAGATATTATTTTGTATTTGTGGAATCTCATTCTATTTGTAATACTTCTTGATACATATTTTTCAAATCATGATTTTATTAAAATCAAAAATCAATGATTTTTTTATATTTCTGATCAGTTTTGTGCGTAGGTAGATATGATTTATATCAATTGATTTACATCACGATTTTAATCATATGATTTTTTTAAATAATTTCTTCGATTTGAAGAAGAATTGATAATTATAACAAATTTCTGTACCATGTGATGGACCAAAAAACGAAGAAAAGTATAATATTTTAGATACAATTATCTACTTTACAGTATGCTATCTCGATAGTTACATTATATTTTTAATTGTTCATCTATTAGAATGCACAAAGAGTGCAAAAACAATGATTCTTAAAAAAAAAAAAAGATTTACCTAAATCAATGATTTATTTTAAAAAATCAGTTGATTTAAATCAATTGACTTAAGTCATGATTTACATCAATTGATTTAAATCATGACTTAAATCATGATTTAAATCAATTGATTTAAATCACACCAACGCTGGTTCTAATTACTTTATTTATGCTGCTTTGTAATTCTTATAGATATTATTTTGTATTTGTGGAATCTCATTCTATTTGTAATACTTCTTGATACATATTTTTCAAATCATGATTTTATTAAAATCAAAAATCAATGATTTTTTTATATTTCTGATCAGTTTTGTGCCTAGGTAGATATGATTTATATCAATTGATTTACATCACGATTTTAATCATATGATTTTTTAAAATAATTTCTTCGATTTGAAGAAGAATTGATAATTATAACAAATTTCTGTACCATGTGATGGACCAAAAAACGAAGAAAAGTATAATATTTTACATACAATTATCTACTTTACAGTATGCTATCTCGATAGTTACATTATATTTTTAATTGTTCATCTATTAGAATGCACAAAGAGTGCAAAAACAATGATTCTTTAAAAAAAAAAAAAGATTTACCTAAATCAATGATTTATTTTAAAAAATCAGTTGATTTAAATCAATTGACTTAAGTCATGATTTACATCAATTGATTTAAATCATGACTTAAATTATGATTTAAATCAATTGATTTAAATCACACCAACGCTGGTTCTAATTACTTTATTTATGCTGCTTTGTAATTCTTATAGATATTATTTTGTATTTGTGGAATCTCATTCTATTTGTAATACTTCTTGATACATATTTTTCAAATCATGATTTTATTAAAATCAAAAATCAATGATTTTTTTATATTTCTGATCAGTTTTGTGCCTAGGTAGATATGATTTATATCAATTGATTTACATCACGATTTTAATCATATGATTTTTTAAAATAATTTCTTCGATTTGAAGAAGAATTGATAATTATAACAAATTTCTGTACCATGTGATGGACCAAAAAACGAAGAAAAGTATAATATTTTACATACAATTATCTACTTTACAGTATGCTATCTCGATAGTTACATTATATTTTTAATTGTTCATCTATTAGAATGCACAAAGAGTGCAAAAACAATGATTCTTTAAAAAAAAAAAAAGATTTACCTAAATCAATGATTTATTTTAAAAAATCAGTTGATTTAAATCAATTGACTTAAGTCATGATTTACATCAATTGATTTAAATCATGACTTAAATTATGATTTAAATCAATTGATTTAAATCACACCAACGCTGGTTCTTATTACTTTATTTATGCTGCTTTGTAATTCTTATAGACATTATTTTGTATTTATGGAATCTCATTCTATTTGTAATACTTCTTGATACATATTTTTCAAATCATGATTTTATTAAAATCAAAAATCAATGATTTTTTAATATTTCTGATCAGTTTTGTGCCTAGATAGATATGATTTATATCAATTGCTTTACATCACGATTTTAATCATATGATTTTTTTAAATAATTTATTCGATTTGAAGAAGAATTGATAATTATAACAAATTTCTGTACCATGTGATGGACAAAAAAAAAAGATGAAAAGAATAATATTTTACTTACAATTATCTACTTTACAGTATGCTAACTCAATAGTTACATTATATTTTTAATTGCTCATCTATTAGAATGCACCAAGAGTGCAAAAACAATGATTCTTAAAAAAAAAAGATTTACCTAAATCAATGATTTATTTAAAAAATCAGTTGATTTAAATCATGACTTAAATCATAATTTACATCAATTCATTTAAATCATGACTTAAATCATGATTTAACTCAATTGATTTAAATAATGACTTAAATCAATTGATTTAAATCACACCAACGCTGGTTCTAATTACTTTATTTATGCTGCTTTGTAATTCTAATAGACATTATTTTGTATTTATGGAATCTCATTCTATTTGTAATACTTCTTGATACATATTTTTAGACTAAACCTTTTCCTCGAATAATATACGGCTTTCTTATTTAAGTATAATTACAGTTCAGACATCTGGTCGAACATTCCATTTCTATTTTAAATACACACATTGCAATTTGAACGATTTCAGAGGCCCTCATAGGCCCGTATCTATAGTCCGTACTTGAGCTTGAGTTCCACTTGAGTCGTATATTTGGTTGCGTATTTTCTATAGACGTTTATGCACCTAACGCAACCAAATATACGACTTGAGTGATACTCAAGTTCAAGTACGGACTATAGATACGGGCCATAGTGACTTTGGGCTCTGATTTATTCAACAAATTCAAGTCTAGAATTAATACATTATTTCTTTTACCATAAGCCACCACTTCACCATGCACTTATACATGCAATATTCTTGAGTAATATGAAATTAAAATTCTTGCACTTAAGTGCTTATTTATGAATTTATTTATATTTATTTTTCAATATGAATATCCACTTAAGTTATCCATATTCGTAAATTTTGTCTTAATTATTGCACACTTACTTTACTTAAGGAGTATATTATACATTTTTTCCAATTAGCATTATGAAAATGCTCATTATGTATATTGAATCTCATCGTTAAAGCTGCACTGAAATCGAAAGGTGAATAAAATGTTTACATTTTCACTTTATTCACTATAACAATTGACAAACTGAATAAAGTAAATAAATGCGTAAATTCGCACTATCCTCGAAATTTTCGTTGTCACCTGACAATGTGACACTCCATGCAATTTTTTTAATTCTGATAACGAATTGTAAAAAATCTTGTATGATACACGTGAATAAAGTCGAATTTTATCCACTCGAAAACATTACCGCACTCACTTCGCCTCTTGCGCAAAACTGTTTTTTGGTGGATAAAATTCAGCTTTAGTCACTTATACCATAAATAGCTATTACCCAATTTATCCAAATCTATCGGGTTGTACCTTTTCATAGAATAATTTACTTGGGCTAATAGTCTTAACAAGTATCAAAATTTGAATTCAAGGACACTTTCATTCAACTTTTGATACTTACTTAAGTACTATTACCAGATTATTAATAAGTCTAATATAAATATACTGTAATATGAAATCAAGTACTATTACTAGATTATTAATAAGTCTAATATGAATATACTGTAATATAAAATCTATATGTGGTAGTATATAAAATACAATAATATAAATAATTGAAAACTTATTTATGAATAAGTGATATGTGAAACTCAATCATGATAAAAAAAAATATCGTACTGGATGAATGAACCTTGATTTATTGCCACACAAATATTTATTTATATTGTTATTATTTTTTTTTTTTTCATAATTAACACATTTTTTGTTTTAGACCAACTAAACAAACAACAAAATGGCGGACGATGAGGTTAGGTATGTATCAATCGAGTAGAGAAGTCCATTACGCTGTCATTTCAAATTCAAAATGGCTGCTGCAGAACACGCACCTAAATTGCACAATTACCAACATTCGAAGTGGACCGAAAAGGCATAAACCAGAGCGAATTTCGACCGAATTGGTAATCGGAGTTTAGGCACGTGCAGCCACGGACTCTAAGAATGACGCGTCCGTCCGTTCGAACAGTTTGCTATCCTTATCTGGTTCCGCACGATAGGGGAACGGTAGACAAAGATAGAAGACTGCTTGGACTTGATGGATGCGTCACTTATTGAATCCGTGAATCCTGTACAAGTACAAGTACAGATGCAAGACAGTTTCGCCCTCAAATATCCATAAGACGGTCGTAAAAAAACCGTGTTGCACTTCGAATGTTGGCGATTGTACATATGATGTAGAAACGTGAAAGCTTCATTTCTAACGCACATATTTTTTTATAAGCGTTTTACAGACATTTTACAATGAATTTACTGTTCATACTAGCCCCGATGTTCATTAAGGTCGAAATGAATAATAATAATAATAATAATAATAATATCATTTATTGTATTCAAATTCAGAATACACATTACAGAGTCAAACATACAAGCTTAGCATACAAAAACATTGCACTGTCAAAATAATTAAGATACATATATACATACACATGCACACACCATACACATTAAAATAGGACCATGTTATATTTTAAGTTTAGTAGATCTGGTTTATTACTTTTCAATGCAATTCGTGTACTTTACATAATTTACTTTACATCTCTTGACTTTTCATTACTTTCCAATATTATCAAGAATAATTTTTACAAATTATGCACGAAATTTAATAATGGTGATGTTATTTGTGTTACACATATCGCCTTTTGAATATGAGGAAAACTGAAACTTTAGGAACATACACAATATGTTAAAGAACATTTATCAAAACATCTCCTCTTATTAAATTTTCTAATGTATGCTTTTATTCTTTCCATGTTTATCTTCTGGACATACCAAAACAACTTCTGAATTTCTATCAACAGTATAAGGATGGGAATGTCTGCACGCATAAATAAATGGTAAGGCATGCACCAAATTTTATAAAATAATTAATAACTTTCTAGTGCTTTAAATATGCTTTCCTCTTACGAAGATGATACAATTTGTTGGAAATTTGCTACAGAATTGTAATGCTCAAAGTGGTTTAATTTAAATATTCTTTAAGTTAGCTACACTGAAAGTGGAATATGGCAATGTTTAATTAATCTGATATAATGAAAACGAATCTTGTAATATAATATACAAAAACAGATCAAAAGGTTCAATTATCATAAAATACATTTTGCGATTCCTTTAGATCTTAATAACAGGAAATTTTAGTTCTCAAGGAAATGCAAAATCAATGAATGTAAATGTGAAATAAATTTGACGCTTCAATTAATAAATATGTTATTTCATTACTGTAAAAATGACCACTTTAGTATAATGTGAATATACAGGATGGCCCACATATCCTCGCTCGGACCATTGCTGCTAGACTTATGAAAATTGAGGAAAATATCTGATTGGAAGTTATTGGACACTTGATGTGCTACTTTTTAACAGTATTTTCGAGTGGACAGAGTGTACCATAAATCCGGGACACAAAATTTGGTCTCGTTTTTAAATGGATCACCCTGTATATCCTTTCATTTTTCGAATCTGATCTAAATTTCATTAAAATGTGAATAACTTGGCAACGTTGCCAAAAAATAAAAATGATTCGTGAAGCCCACATGAAGCAGATTCTGAAAATGAAATAATATACAGGGTGATCTATTTAAAAAAGAGAACTTTTGTGTCGCGGATTTATGGTACATTCTGTACACTCAAAAGTAATTTAAAAATATAGAACATCAAGTGTCTAATAACTTCCAATCAGACTATTTTCTCAATTTTCATTAGTCTAGCAGTAATGTTCCGAGCGAAGATAGCAGGGCCACCCTGTATAAATAAAACACAATTGTGTGTACTGCAACAATTGTTTCGTCACACAGGAGCTTCATCGGGCAGATGAAAACTGCCAGTTTTATTTATACAGGGTGTCTCCTAAAAAGCGCCACTGGCAATAACTCCTTTATTTATTGGTCGATTTCAAAAAAACAAAAACAAGATTAAATGGCTCCACATGTTCTACAAAGGGGTCCTTATTTTGTGTTTTGCAAAATCAACTTTCATTTTAGCGTTAGTCAACTTTTTTTTTCAAATAGTTATATATATTTTCTTATTTTTTTCTGGTAGGAGTTATTTTCCTGAATCCAAAGATGTATAATAAGTTGGCTTTATTGGAATATTTGTTACAGAAACAAAAAAATAAAATGTTTAAATATTTTTTCAAGTGTGGCGTGAAAAACAAAACGAACACAATGTGGAAAAGAATATATAATATTTTAGTAGAATAATTGAAAATATGCATCAGAAAATACAAACGTATCTACAAAAGTTGCTCAAACTGACAGCCATCTTGTTGAATAGTTGAATACACAACTGACATCTTCTCGTTATTGCATAAGTTGTATTTAATATACAATTAGGAGGTATTTCTCGTGTTTTCCACATTGTGTTTGCTTTGTTTTTCACGCCTCACTTGAAAAACTATTCAAACATTTTTTTTTGTCTGTAACGAATATTCCTTCAAAGCCTCATGACACAAGTTATACAAACTTATTATACATCTTTCGGTTCAGAAAAATAATCTCTACCAGAAAAAAAAAGAAAATATATGTAACCATTTGAAAAATAAAAGTTGACTATCGCTGAAATGAAAGTTGACTATGCCAAAAAACAAAATTAGGGCACCTTTGTAAAACATGTGGAGCCATTTAATCTTGTTTTTGTTATTTTGAAATCGGCCAATAAATAAAGAATTATGACCATCGACGTTTTTTAGGAGACACCCTGTATACTTGTATTATAATATACAAAACAGATCAAAAGGTTCAATTATCACAAAATACATTTTGCAATTCATTCAAATCTTAATAACAGGAAATTTTAGTTCTCATGGAAAATCCGAAATCAATTTATGGAAGTGTGAAATAAATTTGACGCTTCAATTAATAAATAATTTGTTTCACGACTTTGAATTTTTGAAACTTTATTTTTTTAATTTACTCTTAATTTTTTAAACTTTGAAATTTCATGACTATGAAAGTGGCCATTTAAGTGTAATATGAATAGTAATTAACAGATTGTTTTTTGTAAGATTTGATAGTTGAAATATTTTAGTTTGGTAAATAAAGCAATTCGCCAAAAACTTTTTATTGTTCTGTTAATTATATGTTAGTGAGTTTCCAACAGATTTTCAATACTTCGAGCTTTAGATATGCTTAAACTTGCTGCAGCAAGTATCTCCTCTACAGGCAGTGTGCAGCTCTTCTTTTAATAATTTTGAGGCTAAGTTTAAGTGGCAATGTCAACTATTTAATTCCTTGAGGGCGGAAAATGCCAATTTTTGGTACTAGAATTTAGCTATTTCCCCTCACGACTTAAAATAATACATTGTTCTACTTATATTCAGCTACAGAATTTTTGCTATTTGAACTCATATTCTGATTAAGAATAGTGTTGAACCTTTAAAATGATATGGCTATGGCTATGGCTATGGCTATGGCTATGGCTATGGCTATGGCTATGGATATGGTTTTTATTTGCTTCTCTGCAATACGAAATAACAAATTATATCTTATGATGGTATAGTAAGTGGCATTGAGTGTACTGCATTAATTTCTAGTGATGTAACATAATAAACTAATGCTTTGGATTTGTGTGCAGACTTACTTTTTAACTATTAATGTATATTACATTCACGACCTTTTTGCAACAGAGTTGGTAGGGTTTTCTTTTTGTCATGTTGGACAACTGATTCAGTGATGCAACGAAAGTTATTTATTTTTTTGTGTCGATATCTATTAGACATTTTGCAGATATTCATCTCTAATAATTTAAACTTTACATCTGGCAACAATGTTATTTAAAAAAAATATAACCTCAAATTGGAAACAACTTAACCTAAAAAAAATTGACAACTTCCATTGGGGAATTCAGTTATTTCCGAAACACTATCCTCTAATTTTTTCTTAACTGGCGTTTACGTCATCAAACAGCTGTGTGATGAGGTTTTTTTGTACCAACGTGATTGTTTTCGAGAATATGCATAACAATAGTTTAAGACTCGAAATTAATTTGAGGATCATTTGTTACATAACACTGATCACCGGTGGTTATATATAGGTAATCGGTGTATTAACCGCGGACACAATTTTCGCCTGCCAATCAGGTAATAAATCATGTTATGTTGGCGGCCGTGATATTTTTTCGGCGACGATGCCAAATCTTTTTAACTAACACATGCTCATACATGTGTGTATAACCAAACTTCTTTGGCGTTTAGCTTGTTACATTTGATCAATTATTACAATGCATATTTTGCCATTGAAGATGTTAAACCATAACCACAAGCTTGATATCTGTACGATAAACGGCAGAGTAGTCGACGAATTTGATACGAACTGTCGCACAAGATTTCACGGCCGCAACAGTTGATTGCAGCCATTTTTAAATACCCAGGACAGCTGGCAACCTTGTAAAATTGGGTCATCATTATTATGATTATTATATTGATGACGTGAACGCCAGTTTAGAAAAAATAGAGTATATTTAAAAAATATAACCTCAAATCGAAAACAACTTAACCTAAAAAAATTGACAAGTTCCATTGGGGAATTCAGTTATTTTCGAAATACTGCCAACAAAGTAACTAGATATTCATAGACTCCCCTGACGCAAAAACATCGTGAATGGAGAGTATGTTATATACTTAAATAGCAATTCGTCGGCTTGGTGTTACAAAGTTATATGTAACATTTTTTTAAATTTTTAGTTCTATAGCTTTGCAAGACTATATGTTTTCAAAGCGGGACCTTTCAACCGTTGGAAGATTAAAATTGGATCATTATGAACCTGTGATAAAAAACATATCTATTGACAGTGCAAAATTTATCATTTTTTGATATAGCAAACATATTTAAAATCCTTATTCCCAAATTTACAAATTTGCACATACAACCTTGTGACATTAAGCCGACGAATTGTTACTATAAGCAAAAACTTTGACGCACATAATTTTAATTCTATGTTTTGTTTTCTTTCAGTCGAAAAAGCGGATTGCGGAGGTATCACCAGAAATAGATTAAGTACTGTAGGCCAAATTTTTAAGGCGATCCAATTTAATCATTTAATTTAGCTAGATTATCAATTCATTTAGAAACAAGTGGTAAGCTATATATATATATAATCCATCATATCTGTTAAAAATATAGGAAAAGAAGAAGAAGCAGATGGAGATTGACCGCAAGAGGGCTGAAGTGAGAGCCCGCATGGAAGAAGCTTCCAAGGCCAAGAAAGCCAAGAAGGGTTTCATGACACCAGACAGGAAGAAGAAACTCAGGGTTAGTAATTATTATTGTACTAGTACACTTTTAATATAATATATGTTTCTTGAGCACGTGAAGGAAATTGTTAATGAAAAATAATCGTGGTACCTTTTCTTCACAATATTTATTTGTGACTAGTCACAAATAAATATAGTGAAGAAAAGGTACCACAATTATTTTTCACACTTTTAATACTTTTTTCGGTTTCGGTACTTAAATTATGCATTTGTCTGTAGTTATTGCTCAGAAAGAAAGCTGCTGAAGAACTGAAGAAGGAACAAGAACGCAAAGCTGCTGAACGTAGGCGCATCATTGAAGAACGTTGCGGCAAGCCAAAACTTCTCGATGACGTCAACGAAGGTATGAGTTTTGAATGTAGATATTTCCATCTAATATAGTACAGTATAGCTCAGAGATCGTAATTCCCTGTAATAAAGTCAATTTTCAGTCATTCCTTAGAACAAATTTGTTTATTGGAGTGGTAGTGCTTCTTGGTTATATTAATAATCGTTGTTTTACAAGCCTTACGGACAAACTTGTTCTAATGGTGTTGTTAAATAAATTTGTGCCCCAAAGTACTTCTTAGGAAAGTTCGAAGGTCCACGAAAGTTGAACCACTGGTGTCCCCCAAGTTCTCCTGTTTTTTTGCAATTTTTGGATGTTGTGGTCGAAATTTCAAGTTCAGTTAAGTCAAATTCAACAAGAACACACCAACAATTTACACATTGAGAGATCAATTGAAATTGGCCCCACCGATAGTGCCCCACCACGCACCCCCGCCCCCTCAAATTAGGAAATTCGCACCCCAAAATTTAATGTGGAAATAAGCAATGTTTTCGGCAACGGAACGGTGTTTTTTTGCGGATCGGCGGTGTCGGCGCCAAACAATTTTTTTGATTTTGTTTTTGATCTGTGCGGCGAGCAGTGTTCTCCAATCGTCCTATTTTTTTGGTAACATGGGTGATATTGGAGAAGGCTGCGCACGCTGGAGCTTGATATATTGTGTATTTCCTCATTAAAATGTGTCATTATCCACCAGAGAGCCTTAAAAGTACCTGCAAGTCGTATTACGAAAGAATCTGCAAACTGGAAAACATAAAGTATGATGTAGAGTATATCGTTAGAAAGAAGGATATGGAGGTTAGATATACAAACAAATTAAGCAAAACGACAATGTGATCGTTGCACGCCACGAAATAATACTTTTTTTATGAAACATTTTAAAATTACTATCACTTCTTCACTTTTCTCCCACTTAGGCTTAGTACGATGATGTTGCACATGGAATTTACGAAACAATTATACAAATGCATTTCAAACAAATTATTCAAAAAAATTCTACATGCAACTGAATCATACTTTGCTTGACTTTTAAGCTACTCTATTTCAAGCGCATGCAAGTGAAATCTGAGCTGAAAGCAGCTGCGATAAAAAAAGCCAAATAAATGAAGACCAATTGCAGTTTGCAATTTAATAAATATATATATTACCATACATACATACACATAAAAAACGACATAATAAACACTACAGATCGTAATTGTAACGACTCATCACTTGGCCCGATGTGGGCCTCCCCCAAACATGTTTTTCAGGAAGACCGTTTTTTCACAGAACGAACCACATACTGATACTGTTTTCTCGCTCTGTTTCGACTTTTTAGATCATTTAAAACAATACTGTCAACTGTATCATAAGCGCATAGGGGACCTGGAAAGTTCGAAATACGATCTTGAGAAGGAAGTAGAGAATAGAGATTTTCAGGTATTAAAGACAACCCGGATACGCATGATCCATAAGCACAGAGAGTCACCCGTTGGCACCGGCATGTTCACCAGTATCACACATTATCACAAAGAACGATTTCTTAACTATATTCAATATTTACAATATTTTTGCAAAAAAAAAATTATAATGATAATGAATTTTATATTTATGTGAATTTATTCACAATTTTGTTCAACATATGGTTCCACTTATATGGGGATGATAATAGAATTTCCTTCATTGTAGGAAATATGAAAACCCAATAAGTGACAATATATAAAACAAATTTGAAAATAATCAATTACTCTAAGAAAGTGAAATATATTACAATTTAAATACAATACTTTTGTTAGCTTACTGTGTTAATTCTTATGCAGCATCTATTTAGTTCATCTTTTCCATCATTTAGAAGCCAAAGTTATGTATAATCTTAAATGATTAAGTAGAAGACTATAAGTCAACTAAATATTGGAAAAGATATTCCGAATAATTCTCTAAATGTTATTAACTATTGTATATTTCGTATGTATAGACATAAATATATAGAACACATACATAGAATTCATACATGTATAGAAATACATACATACATACATACATACATACATGGAAATAATCTTGTTGTTATTATCATGAATAATTTTCTAAATTTTATTAACCATTGTATATTTTGTATTAATAGAAATGCATACATAGAATTCATACATGTATAGAAATATATACATACATTGAAATAATATTGTTGTTATTTTTATTTAAAAATGGCATATTTAGAATCTATTATCATTATTAATTTATTGCACTATAACGTAAATAGAGTAGATATCCTTGTTTTTTATAATATATGGTTCTTAAAAGCTGCATTATAACATTATGAAAAAATACCAGTTAAGTTGGAAAACACTATTAAATTATAGAAGGTATTACTCATTTGTATAGAAATACATACATTGAATACATACATAGAACTAATCTTGTTTTTATTATCAATAAAATTTGCCATATTTATGATCTATTATCATTATTAATGTATTACACTATAACGTAAATAGAATAGATATCCTTATTTTTTTATTATATATGGTTATTAATAGCTGTATTATAACATTATGAAAAATACCAGTTAAGTTGGAAAACACCATTAAATAATAACAGGTATTACTCATTTGTATAGAAATACATACATTGAATACATACGTATAGTTCATATATGTATAAATATACATACTTACAAAGAAATAATCTTGTTGTTATTATCATTTAAATTTGCCATATTGCCATAAGTCAACTAAATATTGGAAAAGAAACTCCGACTAATTTTCTAAATTTTATTAACCATTGTATATATTGTATCAATAGAAATACATATATAGTATTCAAACATGTATAGAAATATATACATACATAGAAATAATCTTGTTGTTATTTTTATAAAATTTTGGCGTATTTAGGATTTTTTATCATTATTATGTTTTTGCACTATAACGTAAATACAGTAGTTGTCCTTATTTTTGTATGATATATGGTTCTTAATAGCTGCATTATATCATTATGAAAAATGATACCAGTTAAGTTGGAAAACACTATTAAATAATAAAAGGTATTACTCATTTGTATAGAAATACATACATTGAATATTTACTCAGAATTCATACATGTATAGAAATACATACATACATAGGAATAATCTTATTGTTATTATAGTTAAAATTTGCCATTTTTTTGATTTATTATCATTATTAATTTATTGCACTATAACGTAAATAGAGAACATATCCTTATTTTTTATCATATATGGTTCTTAATAGCTGCATTATAACATTATTAAAAATGGTACCAGTTAAGTTGGAAAACCCTATTAAATAATAAAAGGTATTACTCATTTGTATAGAAATACATACATTGAATACATACATAGAATTCATGAATGTATAAAAATACATACATAGAAATAATCTTGTTGTTATTACCATTAAAATTTGCTATATTGCCATAAGTCAACTAAATATTGGAAAAGATATTCCGAATAATTCTCTAAATTTTATCAACCATGAATATTTTGTATCAATAGAAATACATACATATAATTCATACATGTATAGAAATATACACATGCATAGATATATGTATGATGTAATACATAGAAATAATCTTGTTGATATTTTTATCAGAATTTGGCATATTTAGGATTTGTTATCATTATTAACTTTTTGCACTATAACGTAAATAGAGTAGATATCTTTATTTTTTATAATATAAGGTTCTTAATAGCTGCATTATAACATTATGAAAAATGATACCAGTTAAGTTGAAAAACACTATTAAATAATAAAAGGTATTACTCATTTGTATAGAAATACATACATAGAATTCATACATGTATAGAAATACATATATACATAGAAATAATCTTGTTGTTATTATCATTTAAATTTAAATTTAAAATTTAAATTATGTAATGTAATTGTACAGTTCTGCACGTATATACAGGGTGAGTTTTTTTTTCATTTTACCTATGGATCTGGGAAACCGTAAATCATAGAGATTCGGTTAAATGGAGAAAGAGTTGTCATTTTAAAAACTTATACTAGATATGATTTTGTTTTTTGAATGAAAACTATAGTTTTTGAGTTATATTAAAAACTTTTTATTAAATAGCAGTCATAGTTGGCTTTGATTTTTAAAAAGTACATTATTTTATCTTTATAGCGATACAACGTTTCTATGCTTTGCTATGCAAAGCAATTTGCTATGCTTTAATATGCTTTAATAAATAGAGGAGCTTCTTCGAAAATTAACTTTATGAAAATTATTACTTGATTTGACAAATAAACACGATACAGGATTATTTGTATTATTGAGAGTAGCAAAAACAGAGTTTGCCATGGAAAATATTTTTTTCCACTTACTACGAGAAATATACTAATTTTTCTATTCTAATTATACTAAATTCTATTTTACTTATACAACGAAAATTCCTGCATCTCATTTATTTATGAACGAAAGAATAGCAAACCTTTTAACGTTATAATGAAAAAAAAATCGTTGTTTTTAAAAATGTCAAAGCCAGCTTTCACTGCTATTTAAAAACAATTAAGTTTTAATTATAACTCAAAAACTATGGTTTTTTGAAAGAAAAACACATTTTTTGAGTTATAATACAAACTTTATTGTTTTTAAATAATAGTCATAGTTGGCTTTGACATTTTTAAAAAGAACAAATGTTTCTCTTTATATTGCTAAACTTACTTTAATAAATAAGTTAGATGCAGGAATTTTGGTAGTTTGATTTGAATAGATTTTAGTATAATTAAATATAATTATAGTATAATATAAATTAAAAATTAATAGAATTCTTGTAGTAAGAGAAAAAAAAAAGTTTACATGGCAAAATCTGTTTTTGCTACTCTCAATGATACTAGTCCTATATCGTGTTTATTTGTCAAAGTAAGTAAAAATTTTCATAAAGTAAATTTTCGAAGATGGCCTTTATTTATCAAACTAAATATAGCAAACCTTGTATCGCCATAAAGAAAAATAATGTCCTTTTTAAAAATGACAAAGCCAACTATGACTGCCATTTAAAAAAATTAAGTTTGTATTATTACTGAAAAACTGTGGTCTTTTTTCAAAAAAACAAAAGCATATCATGCATAAGCTCCTAAAACGACAACTCTTTCCTCATTTAACCAAATCTCTATGTCTTTTGGTTTCTAAGATCATGATGCATAAATTGGAAAAAAAAACTCACCCTGTATATATATATATATATATATAAAATTACAAATAAAATATAGTTTTTAAATAAAATAACATTTTGTTCATTGTCAACATATATTTTGATTAAGATTTAAAGTATGAATTCAATTAATACATATTAATAACGCAAATAAACATATTTTGAATCCAATATACTGTTATTTAAACTTTTAATTAGATTCAAGATACTATTTAAAGGATTGATTAAACCTGTACTATACTAGTACTATATGTAGCCAGTTTTTTTTAATTTCAATGTTGAATAAAATTTAAAATTGAATTTTGAATGTAGCTTTATTTAAATAATTTAACTTTTTTAAATTAACAAGTTTATTAGTTAGTTAGCCAGTTAATTAGTTTAAATTGAAATGATAACTTTAAGTCTAACTTAGTTAGACTTTGAGAAAGTCTAAGGAGCAGTTTTAAATTAAATTAGTTACATAGGATACTTCAGTTGGCTACTTATAATTGATACCAAAACTATATCACAGTATCATTTGTTGAATCTAACTCAATGTTTGAAATAAGATTTAGATTTAGTTTTAGTTTTTTTTTATGTTAGAAATATGGTATAATCTGAAGGTACGACTGAAGTTCTTACTATTACTAATTACTTAATTACTGATAATTTTTAGTAAAATTTAAAAGCAATATAGTAGGTTTCTTAATTTTTTTAAATTAAGTAACTTAATTTTTTTTTGGGTATCAGTAAAAATCAAAACTGGGTTAAATCTTAAATATATTTAAGCAGTTGTTTTGCTGAAATTGTTCTCATAGGTTATTTAATTTATGAATTGATGAATTAGCTAAGATTGAAAAGAAATCTATTCATTTCTTTACTTATTGAAGAGAAAATGTGTTTTTATATGGATTCAGCTTTAGGAATAAATCTATGATAAATCGAGAAAAAGAATTGCTAATTTACCGTTATTTGATTATTATCATGGTTTAAAAGAGTTATGTTTAGGCTACTGGATAACAAATTAAACTGCTTGCTAGATTTTGAGAAAGTCTAGGGAGCAGTTCTAAATGAAATCAGTTACATAGGAAACTTCAGTTGGCTACTTGTTATTGATACCAAAACTATGTCACAGCGTCATTCATTGAAACTAACTCAATGTTTAAAATAAGTTATAGTTATAGTTATTAGTTATAGAAGTTATAGTTCAATACAGTTTCTTTTTATGTTCGAAATATAGTATAATCTGAAAGGTCGACTGAAGTACTTACCAGCACTACTTACTTAAATACTGATAATTTTTTGTAAAATTTTTAAATTCTGATAGTTTTTAATAAAATTTCTAATTAGACTTTCAGAAAGTATAAGGAGCAGTTTTAAATGAAATTAGTTATATAGGAAACTTAACTTGGCTACTTTTAATTGATACCAAAACTATATTACAGCGTCATTTGTTGAAACTAACTCAATGTTTGAAATGAGATTAAGTTTTAGTTCAATACAGTTTTTTTTTGTTTAGTTTGAAATGTGGTATAATCTGAAGGTACGACTGAAGTACTTACTAGTACTACTTACTTAATTACTGTTAATTTTTCGTAAAATTTTTATTTACTGCTAATTTTTAATAAAAATTTTAATTAGACTTTGAGAAAGTCTAAGGAGCAGTTTTAAATGAAATTAGTTACATAGGAAACTTCAGTTAGCTACTTATAATTGATACCAAAACTATATCACAGCATCATTCGTTGAAACTAACTCAATGTTTGAAATAAGATTAAGTTTTAGTTCAGTACAGTTGTTTTTGTTTAGTTTGAAATGTGGTATAATCTGAAGGTACGACCGAAGTACTTACTAGCACTACTTAGTTAAATACTGATAATTTTTCGTAAAATTTTTAATTTCTGATAATTTTTAGTAAAATTTTTAATTAGACTTTGAAAAAATCTAAGCAGCTGGTTTAAATGAAAATTAGTTACATAGGAAACTTAAGTTGGCTACTTTTAATTGATACCAAAACTATATTACAGCGTCATTTGCTGAAACTAATTCAATGTTTGAAATAAACTTAAGGTTTTGTTCAATAAAAAAAATTTATAGTAATTATTATTTTAAGTAAAACTTTTAACTATGATATTTTTAAATAAATATTTTAATAACTGATAATTTTTATTAAATTTTGTAATTACTGATAATTTTTAGTAAATTGTTTTAATTACTGATAATTTTTAGTGAAATATTTCATTACTAATAATTTTTAGTAAAATTTGTAATTACTGAAATTTTTTATTAAATTTTGTAATTACTGATGATTTTTAGTCATTTTTTTTACTACTGATAATTTTTAGTGAAATATTTCATTACTAATACTTTTTAGTAAAATTTGTAATTACTGATAATTTTTATTAAATTTTGTAATTACTGATGATTTTTAGTCATTTTTTTTACTACTGATAATTGTTAGTGAAATATTTCATTACTAATAATTTTTAGTAAAATTTGTAATTACTGATAATTTTTATTAAATTTTGTAATTACTGATGATTTTTAGTCATTTTTTTTACTACTGATAATTTTTAGTAAAATTTGTAATTACTGATAATTTTTAGTAAAATTTAAAAGTAACATATTCGTTTCTTAATATGTGAACTGCACAGGCTTCATTTTTTTTTAGTATGAGTTAAAATCAAACCTGGGTTAAGTTTTAAATAGATATAGGCAGTAGTTTTGCTGAAATTGTTAGGTTAGTTAATTAAACCACTTTCTTAGTTTTAGTTGAAACCGAAATTTAGTTAAAGTAGAAAATCCAAAATGAGATTTAAGTCGCTGATTAGGCGATAAAATGAGCACCTAAATTGATTGATTTAGCATCCTAAACTTCAAACGGTCTCCCTAGCATAAATCAAATGAACATAAGGAGAATTTTTTTAATAGATGTCTTATATTTATAAATTGTAGTTATAATTTTTTATAAATGGTTGATAAACATAACTTCAATATCATAATGAAAAAAAAATGTTAGTATTAGTTGAAACAAACTTTGATAGAAAAATTTTGCGATTTTTTAATGAAATTAAAAACAAAATAACAACAATCTAGATTAGTATACAAATATATTCCTAGGTATTGGTAAATACAGAAACATAAGTAAGGATGAAGTAAGAATGTAAGGAAGGAATGAACATAAGTAAGGAGAACTTTTTTAATAGATGTTTTATGTTGATAAATTTGAGTTATAATCGGTTATAAATGGTTGAACTTGATTTAACTTCAATGTCATAATGTAACAAAATTTTTAGTATTAGTTAAATGAAACTTACGAGAGAAAACATTTGCGAAGTTTTAATGAAATAAAAAAAATAACAACAATCTAGATTAGTATACAAATATAATCCCAGGTATTAGTATAGTATAGTATAGTATAGTTTTTATTGGTGTTAAGAAACAAAATAGTTTTACACAAGTCAAGAAAAAAATAAAATATTGGTAAATACAGAAACATAAGTAAGGATGAAGTAAGGATGTAAAGAAGTAATGAACATGAGTAAAAAGAACTTTTTTAATACATGTTTTATATTGATAAATTTAAGTTGTAATTGGTAATAAATGGTTGATAAACTTAACTTCAATATCATAATGTAAAAATTTTCATAGTATTAGTTGAAACTTATTATAGAAAAATTTTGCGATGCTTTAACGAAATTTAAAAAAAATAACTACAATCTAGATTAGTATACACTCCTAGGTATCAGTATAGTATAGTATAGTATAGTATTTATTGGTGTTAAGAAAAAAAATAGTTTTACACAAGTCAAGAAAAAAATAAAATATTGGTAAATACAGAAACATAAGTAAGGATGAAGTAAGAATGTAAGGAAGTAATGAACATAAGTAAGGAGAACTTTTGTAATAGATGTTTTATATTGATAAATTATAGTTATAATTGGTTATAAATGGTTGATAACCTTCTATATCATATGTAAAAAAATTCTTAGTATTAGTTGAAACTATGATAGAAAAATTTTGCGATGTTTTAATGAAATAAAAAAAAATAACTACAATCTAGATTAGTATACAAATATATTCGTAGGTATTGGTAAATACAGAAACATAAGTAATAATGAAGTAAAAATGTAAGGAAGTAATGAACATAAGTAAGGAGAACTTTTTTAATAGATATTTTATGTTTATAAATTATAGTTATAATTGGTTATAAATGGTTGATAAACTTCAATATCCTAATGTAAAAATTTTCTTAGTATTAGTTGAAACTTATGATTACAAATTTTGCGATGAATTAATGAAATAAAAAATATCTAGATAAGGATACAAATATGTTCCTAGGTATTGGTAAATACAGAAACAACAAAATAAAGTTGGTTTGTTCTTAATGCAGATATTTCAGAAAATATAGCGAATTCCACTGGTAACAAGAAAATGTTATATTCCTATACAATAAATTGATTTATGTAAATGAACCATATCTACATACAGATATTTTATAAGAATCATTCTTTGAGGTACAGATATAAAGATATATTCGTAATAAAAGCGAGAGGCACCAAACGCCATCTCTCGATGAAATCAAAAAGTATATGAGATAATCATATTATATATTCTTCATAATTGATACTGCGTGGTTCATGTTAGTGCCAACTTCACAAAAAAAACCAAGGTACTGATTAATTTTGTTACAATTTCTTCAAATTCTAGATTTCATGTCATGAATTCAAGGCATTGATATTTATTTTGGGTAGAATTTAGATCATTACCTATACAATTATTTAAATGCCCCATTTAATGGAGGCAAATGTAATGTTAAACTACATTTAATGGGAGTAATGTATTATGAGTTGCAGTCTGAGTTTGAGTTGATTCTTGTAGTAATGATAATCTTATTAGAGAAATTGTAGCAGAGTTATGTTGGGCCTTGGTTCACGTCAATTCCTGTCGATGACACAAAAACTGCACAACGAGTAGAGCTTTATGCACCACAAACTAAAAATATAATTGGCTGCACAAAATTAGATATTTTCCACCCCGGATGAGAGCTTCAGAATTTCGACTAAACCACTATTTACTTTTTTTGATTTTCCATTTTTGTTTATTTTTGACGGTCTAGTACACGGATCACTTGTAGGCGTCGGCAATAAAGGAAACATGGAGTAGTGAATAAAGTGTAATCATAAATGATAATCAAGATAATAAAAACGCGAGGAGTCTCCTCTTGGCTTTGTGCTTTTTGCTTCCAAAAATTAGTTCAAAAACAGTCGTGTATAAAAAAAATATCCACACGAAATACTATCTTTCTCTCTATTCCACACACTCTCTTCCAATTTTAGATGAATGTCCGCCGGTGTTGCCGGATGTTGCGTGCTGCGGCTGCTGTACTGATGATTGTGCGTCGTCGCTGAAGAAACCGTGACAATTGTGCTTACCCTGCTGCATATGTGGCGCTTCAGTTGTTTTTCTCCTGTTTTCCTTTGGGTTTCTTTCGCGACGACGCATGACGTCGCGCGGCTGCGGCCCCCTCCGGCGACGCACGCCCCTGCAACATCTCTCTCTCTCTCTCAATCTTCAGGTTTAAGCGATTATCACCCCCTCCTTCCCTCTGTCTGTGTTAACACCGTTGTTGTTTCTTCTAGCTGAACTCCAAACTATATGTCAATCTCATTGGAACAGAATAAAAGATCTCGAAGGGGATAAATTTGACCTAGAGTGGATTGAAAAATGTAAAGCCTTTGAGGTACAACCAATACACGATACACATGCCTGACTATATTTTTATTAGGAGCGCTATTATAGACGGAATGGCATTTTTTATTACCAAAACGAAAGGGCGGTCCGAACGGTGGGTCACTTCCGGTCAATGGTGAGGACCACGAAATTGCAAGTGACCAAGCCGTTCGAGCCGTCCGGGCGATGTAAATATTGTTGCTATAATCATTAAGGACCATTCAGTGAATCTCCATGTTAGACCAAGGAGAACGATCCTCATCTTTTTTATCCCACGTGTAGACTCTCGAGATACAAAACTGAAAATTTATTTATATACATCTGTCACATTCCCGGCTGCATCCTGTATATCATAATAATTATTATTAATAAACAAAAAATTTATTTATATAAATACTTGCAGATAGTAAAATACCACCACAACTTAATAATTTATTCAAATTATTATACAATAACAAATCGAACAGCCTCCTCAATTATTCATCTTTTTATTTTAATATTGAAATTTAAATCTATTTGGCAGTACAGTAAAGCCTTACTGCCTCCTCAATTATTCATCTTTTTTTTTAAATATTGAAATCTAAATCTATTTGGCAGTACAGTATATGTATTACAAAGTCGAAACGAACGTATTCGCTATGCTTTGTAAAATATTGAAGGTACGGTATATTTAAAGATAAGTCATTTATTTGCCAATGAAGAAATACTGAAATAAAAAACATCATTCATATCGAATTTGGATTAAAAAATTTCAAATCTGTAAAAAATATCCAAATACTACACGCATAATTGCACATCAGATATATTATCGTCTCAAAATTCATGAATTCGTTTTCTTTCTAAAATTGGTTTTGCTATATGCAAGTATTTCACTTTCGGAGAGATCGTGTGGCTCGAAAGCGATCAAATTAACCAAATCAAACGCACCAGATTAACATTTTTTGACTTAAAGATATTCGTTTTACGGTTATAGACAGACTTAAGAAGATTTGCAAGGAATATTATGACCGCCTGTATATTACTGAGGAACAGAAGTGGGATTTGGAACGCGAAGTCCGAAAAAGAGATTTCGAGGTACAAACAAATCCATAATAATCACATTTATAATTTACCATGACACAGAGTGATTTATTTATAAACAGAGTTACTTAACTTATTTATTATTGCTTGTTTCTGAGATAATTCATACGTGATTACAAATTACATATCATAATATTACTGTTAATTTTTTGTTTACCTCTTAATGTTGTACACTTTATGTTTTCTGTTTAATTTTTATTTTGTAATATTTAGTTTTCGTTGGTTTATTTTATTATTTGTTGTAATTTAGTACGTCAATAATTTTTTTGTTGCGCGGATGTGACGTTTTTAGCGCAGGTGGCTTTAAAACGTATGGGCTTTAAGAAAATATAAACAGTAGGAGTATTAAATGCTCACTTTTAAATATATTAAATTTTAACGGCACTGTAAAAAGGCATTATAGATATTAATATAACTAACTAAAAATCGATATTATTACAGACAAAAATGCAATTAAAAGATACATACCAGCATAAACTACAGATATTTCTCCGAATATACTAAATTTCTCTTAAAGGAAATATACCAGCACCAAATACAGCATACTATTTTATGGGCTAGATTGAATTAATTTAATGCTATTCATTAGATTGTATGAATCGGTGGTTATTATTTATTGAAACATCTTTAAATTAGTATAAATAAAGCACATGGTTAAGTTTCGCAATTTTTTTAATAGAAAAACTTTACAATTGTTTCGGTCTAACGTCCATTATCAAGAGACAAATAAGACAGTCTTATCTTATCAGGCTAGATTCAATTAATTTAATGCTATTCATTTGATTGTATGAACCGGTGGCTAATACTTTGTAAAACATCTTTAAATTTGTATATATAAAGCACATGGTTAAGTTTCACAATTTTTTTAATAGAAAAACTACAATTTTTTCAGTCTAACGACCATTATCAAGAGACAAGTAAGACAGTCTTATCTTATCAGGCTAGATTGAAATTATTTAATGCTATTCATTAGATTGCATGAATCGGTGGTTAATACTTGGTGAAACATCTTTAAATAAGTATAAATAAAGCACATGGTTAAGTTTCACATTTTTTTAAATAGAAAAACTCTACAATTGTTTCGGTCTCACGATCATTATCAAGAGACAAATAAGACAGTTTTATTTGTCTCTTGATAATGGTCGTGAAACCGAAACAATTGTTGAGTTTTTCTATTAAAAAAAAAATGCGAAACTTAACTGAGGCCCGTATCTATAGTCCATACTTGAGCATGAGTTCGACTAAAGTTGTATTTTTGAGTATATTTGGTTGCATTTGGTGCATACACGTTTATAGAGAATATGCAACCAAATATACGACTTGAGCCGATCTCTTGCTCAAGTACGGACTACAGATTTTTGCTTAATAAGTGCTTTATTTATACTAATTAATGCTACTCAATTTATTACATATTATAATTGTACATTATTGGGCTGACTTATAGGAACTTTCCGTTTCGAAATGGCATAAAAAAACAAAATATACAATATGTCCCCGGATTGAGTTTACAAAAGGAAATTTATTTTTATTTTTACTTTTAAGAAAAAAATGTTATAGGAATTATAATTCCTGCTTGGTCTGAAACTACCAGTTCATTTATTAAAACTTTTATTTACTAAAACAGGGTGTTGGCAATATCATTTTTTTAAATCTTTATTTGATACTTATTTTATTTACTATTTGCAAAACGAATGTAAAATTTCATCAAACAATATTATATAAAGTCAACCATCCCCCAAATGTAGAAAATAATGCCGAAAATTTAAAAAAAATCCTTACGAGAGGCATTTGCATCGATGATTATTGAAGAAATGCTAAACAGTTTTCATGAGTTCCACGCCAGGCTTGAACTGTGTGAAGACACCAGACTTGAAATGATTGTTTAAGTGATGATATTTATCTTAAGTGTACAAAATTAGATTTTTTTAAATTTAGCCAACACCCTGTATAAATAAATCAATGTTTTAATAACTGAAATGGTAGTTTCATACCAAGCAGAAATTTTAATTCTTATAACATTTTTACTTAATACTAAAAATTAAAAAAAAAATCCTTCTTGTAAACTCAATCCGGGGACATACTGTATACTAATATCTGGCAATTGTCAAAAATTCATTTTAAATATTATGTTGTCAAATAAAACGACAACAAAAATACATTTACGTGATGATTGAATGCTCTAATTTTTAATCTCTAGCTAAATTCGCGTTAAGACCAATAAAAATACTCAAATTTGCTAAGAATATTAATGTGCTATATCACAAGAAATTGGTCATAAAGAAATATGAGTCATAGTGATGAAATAAAGCAAATTAAATTAAAATATATATTAATATCTGACAATTGTCAAAAATTCATTCTAAAATATTATATTGCCAGATAACACAAAAAAAAAATCAATTGACGTAATGATTTAATGCTCTAATTTTTAATCGCTAGCTAAATTCACGTGAAGACAAATAAAAATTCTCAAATTTACCCAAAATATTAATGTGCTATATCACAAGAAATTGGTCAAACTAAATAATGTAGGCATGGAAACAAATTTAGCTTTAAAACATATTTCTTTGCAACATATAAATTTATAATAAAAGCAAATTAAATACGTTTATAGAAGTACGTTGGTATTTAGAATACCCTTCATTAAGGACACGTGAAACATTTCCTTTAAAATTGAATATATAAGAATACATTATTTGACGAAACATTTGCAACAGGTGAGAGTAATGTAAAGATCGATGAATATCAGAACAATCAATTGAATCGTTTATTTCAGAAACTGGTCAACACACATTTTTATGGAATTTTCTTATTTTGCAGAATCAGAATCTTCCATTGTCATATTTTTATGCATATAACTTGCATTTATAATATATAACTTAATTATAACTGCAACTGCAATTTCGTTTTATGAGATATAATTTACAATAAATATCGCGTTTAGTGCAGAAACCTGTCAAGCGACATTACATAACGTGTTTCTGCAGTAAATTTAAATTTCTGCAGTAAAACTAATGTGATAATTTGTAAAACACTAATACCATGGTAACAATCACCATTGGTTTACCATTACATACCATTGCTTAGAAGTTTGGTATATTTAACAAATCAGAAAATTAGTTTAAATTTCTATATTGTTTTCTAATGCAAACTCGGAAAATTTTGTTTTATTCTGTGTTCAAATCAAAAATATACAGTTTATAATAGTGTCTTGTTAGTTAAAATTAATACCACAAAAAAATTAGGATATTACCATAAAAATTATATGTTTCTACATTAAAATCGTATTTTATTGCAGAAACGAGTGAACTGCAATATTTTCAATATTTATTTACAATTAAGGGAGAAATATTATTATATAATTACAGGCAGCATCAACTTCAGAAGGATGTTAACTAATACTAGAAATTTTTTCAGCCGAAAATCTGTTTAAATATCAACGATATAATGTTTCTCTTCGTTTCCCAACAATTTGATAAGGTGCACTTGACCAGTTTCTGAAATAAACGATTTAATTAATATAAATGCTATTACTTGTTCTGTTCAATATTTACAAGAGAACTGGATTGTGGAAATCAATGAACATGAGATTTCGATAATATTTTATTTTTTGATTAACATTTACAGCAATAAAAAATTCCATGATACGAACAAATATTTAGTGCGCGACGTATTAATGATTAAATATTTTAATCTCAGTAGATAGGCTAGAACAGTCCTGAGGCAATTTCCCATAAGGGTTTACATAGGGGTATAAATTTACTTTTTTCCGGTCGTGGGACAGATATCTCACAACTGTCTCACATATATCTCACGTGTGTCTCACAGGCATCTCACACATGTCTCACGCCCCTGTATATATGCAATTCAAAATTGTCTCACAGGTATCTCACACCTGTCTCACAGATGTCTCACGTCTGCCTCACAGCCATCTCACAGATGTCTCACACCTGTCGCACGACCTTATGGGAAATCCTTAGGGGAAATTACCGCAAAACTGTTCTAGCCTATCTACTAAGATTAAAATAATTTATCATTAATACGTCGCGCACTAAATATTTGTTTGTATCATGCTGTACATATTAATCAAATAAATAAATATTATCGAAATTTCATGTTCATTGATAGGAAATTGCCGCAGAAATGCCCTAGCCTATCTACTAATCTCGTAGCTAGATTTAGTGGTAAAACTTGTAAAATTAGGTTGGGTAGTGACTCTGAAGAAATGCAAATTCCACTGATGAAATTTTTAGAAGTTTTTCCTTAAGTAAATCATGTAAATTATATCATCTGTATATGAGCTTTCTGTAGTATAATGTTTTAAAATGATCCAATTATTGATTAATTAATTAATATTTGTCATAAGTGCTAATATATATATATTTGAAATAATTAATTTATTAAATTATAGAAGTTGATATTAATAAAGTTGATGGAGGAAGTCGTTATTATGTAATAATTAATCATGATGATAGAAAAATGAAACAGGTTACTACGTTTTTTATCACTTTATTTTTTCGTTAAACACGACTGCAGTTTCGAACATCATTAGGTCATTCTCAAGTGATATACAAGAATGAACATTTTTGTTTCTTGAATGGCTTGAGAATGAGAATGAACATTCTTGTATTTTGAATCGCTTAAGAATGACCGAATTGTGGTCGAAACTGCAGTCGTGTTTAACAAAGAATTTACGATATAAAAAACGTAGTATCGTGTTTCATTTTTATATCATCATAATAGATAGCTAGTTAACATTCTAGTATTTTGAATCACTTGAGAATGACCTAATTGTCGTCGAAACTGCAGTCGTGTTTAACGAAAACATAAAGTGATAAAAAACGTAGTAACGTGTTTCATTTTTATATCATCATAATGATTTATCTACATATTTCCATAATTTCCACAAGTAAAATAACGACCGTTAATTTCATGAATCATTTCATTATCTGTATATACATTTTCTGTAGTATGCTAAGAAGTAAGAAATTGTGCATGATAAGACCTGTGCAGAAAAATTGTTACACATAAACTTTTATATATATACAGTTACAGATATAGATTCAGATTTTTCAAAAGTAATGTTAATGGAAACGACGAATTTATACGAAACTAATGATTAAAATTGAAGATATTTTAGTGACAAAATGCGGCAATAACTCGCAATTGAGCAACATGGTTAAAATAGAATTGGACTTCTTCCAGGACCAATCACAAAAATAGAGCGCTTATTTTTGTCTCAATCGAGATCAAAGGCTAGTGGAGTAAAATTCATATATGGCCAGACTAAAGTTGTATGAGCAAAGGTACAACAATGTATTGTTAATGCTTTAAGTGCCAATTAACAGAACACAGACACCAAAATATAACTGTGAACTAAAAGTTGTAGGAATAGTTATTGCATCACTAAAAGGCTGAGGATTTCCTATAAATTCTACCTTTTAGGACCTTTAGGAATTTGAGAATTATTTATTGCTATTGTTATTGAAATTATGAAATTATTGAAATATTGTATTGAAACATTGCTATTGAAATTTGATATCAGAACGTGTCCTAATGCTATAAAATATTTCTTTCTTGCTTCAATTTAGGCATCCATCAATGGTGATAAAATGTAGTACTATTATAAATACTGAAATTCTAGTTGATATATGTTTATTCGGAAATAAATAGCAAATAGCAAATATTGCTAGATCTAAAATTGCACAGTACTTCAGTATTATTATATTATAACTGTTTAAAATTAATAAATAAACTTTGAAATCTTCTTCTGATGAAATTCTGAATTCTACATACATTTCGAATTATAAAATTAGGTATATTTTTATAGTACCGATGAACAAAATTCTAGTTGATATATGTTTATTCGGAAACAAATAGCAAATAGCAAATAGCAAATATTCCTAGATCTAAAATTGCATAATACTTCAGTACTATTTTAATTACTGAATATTTATTATATTTTAACTAAAATTAATAAATAAACTTTGAAATCTTCTTGTGATGAAATTCTGAATTCTACATAAATTTCAAATTCTAAAATTATATTTTTATAGTAGTGATGAACAAAATTCTAGTTGATGTATGTTTATTCGGAAGTATATACATATTACTTCAGTAATATTAAATTATAACTGTTCAAAATTTATGAATAAATTTTGGAATCTTCTTGTGATGAAATTCTGAATTCTACATAAGTTTCGAGTTCCACAATTATATTTATATAGTAGTGATGAACAAAATTCTAGTTGATATATGTTTATTTGGAAATAAGTAGCAAATTGCAAATTGCAAATATTCCTTGATCTAAAATTGCATATTACTTCAGTATTATTAAATTATAACTGTTCAAAATAATTAAATAAATTTTGGAATCTTCTTCTCATGAAATTCTGAATTCTACATAAATTTCGAATTCTAAAATTATATTTTTATAGTAGTGATGAACAAAATTCTAGTTGATATATGTTTATTCGGAAATAAATAGCAAATAGCAAATATTCCTAGATCTAAAATTACATAATACCTCGGTATTATTAAATTATAAATGTTTAAAATTTATAAATAAACTTTGAAATCTTCTTCTGATGAAATTCTGAATTCTAGATAAATTTCGAATTCTAAAATTATATTTTTATAGTAGTGATGAACAAAATTATAGTTGATATATGGTTATTCGGAAATAAATAGCGAATTGCAAATATTCCTTGGTCTAAAATTGCATATTACTTCAGTATTATTAAATTATAACTGCTTAAAATTATTAAATAGACTGTGGAATCTTCTTGTGATGAAATTCTGAATTCTACATAAGTTTCGAATTCTACAATTATATTTATACAGTAGTGATGAACAAAATTCTAGTTGATATATGTTTATCCGGAAATAAATAGCAAATAGCAAATATTGCATTTTCTTTCAGTATTATTAAATTATAACTGTTCAAAATTATTAAATAAACTTTGAAATCTTCTTCTGACGAAATTCTGAATTCTACATAAATTTTGAATTCTAAAATTATATTTTTATAGTAGTGATGAATAAATTCTAGTTGATATATGTTTATTCGGAAATAAAAAGCCAATAACAAATATTCCTAGATCTAAAATTACATATTACTTCAGTATTATTAAATTATAACTGTTCAAAATTAATAAATAAATTTAGGAATCTTCTTGTGAAGAAATTCTGAATTCTACATAAGTTTCGAATTCTACATTTATATTTAAATAGTAGTGATCAACAAAATTCTAGTTAATATATGTTTATTCGGAAATAAAATGCAAATAGCAAATATTCCTAGATATAAAATTACATAATACTTCAGAATTATTAAATTATAACTGTTCAAAATTAAAAAATAAATTTTGGAATCTTCTTGTAATGAAATTCTGAATTCTACGTAAATTTCGAATTCTAAAATTATATTTTTATAGTTGTGATGAATTCGTTGTCGTAATAGTGAGTGCAGCTATCACAATATAAGAATAAATTAAAACTAATTTAAGAGAACTATAGCATAAATATTCTCAAATTCACTTTAGCAAGTGTAACTCAAAACAGAAGTACCTAAGTAGATATTGAAGCAATTGCACGAGAACATGCCCAAATATTTTTTTTAAGTGATTGAAAAATATAGATTTGAATAATGTTAGGTGAAATGCAATATTGGATATTTTTTGTATATTTCAAATGTATTACTGAAATTGATTTTATTGCATTACTGCATTTACATCTGGCAGTACTGGAACACTTCCAGCTATACATACATACATATATATATATATATATATATATGGGTAGAATATTTTAACTATTCATTGAGGCAATTGCACGAGAACATGCCAAAATAATTTTTTAAAGTGATTAAAAAAATAAATAGAATATATATGAGTAGAATATTTTAACTATTCATTGAAGCAATTGCACGAGAACATGCCAAAAAAATTTTTTTTATGTGATTAAAAAAATTAGATTTAAAAAATATTAGGCAAAATGCAATATTGGATAGTTTTTCTGCATATAAAATGTATTACTGAAATTGATTTGAGTAGATATCAGTACAATATTTAAACTATTCGTCATAGAGTTTAAATATTGTACTCATATATATCTACTCAAATCAATTTCAGTAATACATTTTTTAAATGTATTTTTTTAATCACATATATGACAAATGTTTACTATAATTGGTAAAACTATTACAGTGATGACAAATATTGTCAAAATATAATTTTAAAAAAAGTAGAAAATCGAACTCAATCATAACAAGAAATTAATATTAAAATTAAAATTATTAGGTTGCCACACGACTGAAAAGTGATTTAAAACACCGATAATATTTATATAATAACTACAGAAGATAAATGTTCGTCAATGTATTGACAATACTTGATCAAATATCAATTTATCAATAATGCAATACAATTAAATCATAGGCAAGCCTAGAACTTAATGCAAATTTCATCATTAAATAATTTATAGAAGAGTACAAGGCTTCAGAACCCAAAGGGTACAATTCACTAAATGCTGGTCGGAACTGTGAAAATTTTATAACTAATTTAAGTTTAAGTAAGTAATTTAAACAATATTCTTTAAAATTAAAAAGGTGATAAAAATAATTGGTGCACGTTTTACAATCCAAGTTAAATTCAAATTCGGCATTCAAATTTAAAATCATTCGGCATATCAAGTAAACAAAAGAAATATTATTAATATCATGTTCAAAAGATACAAAGGTAATCTATTGAAGGTCGTTTCTTGGATAAATATATGTTTTTGTAAAAAAAAAATGGAATATTGTATTTCAATTCGTTGGTGATAATGTATCACGATATGAAATATGTTTGCTGTATTTCAGCCCATCTTTATGGTATTAACTTTTACTATTTAACTATTCTAAGTAATATTATTTCAATTTAGTCTCTTCAAATTTTAGTTAGCACCATTTAGGTTTTGACCACTTGCTAAATTCTAAACTAATAGTAAAGTTAAAGCACGAAATTTAAAACGTGAAATAAAGAATTGAATTGAAATCATACATTACTGTATATCATACATTTACTATATATAGTAAAATACGTTAAAAGCCTAAGTGTTTTGCATAAAAAAAACATTACTATTAAAGCTCTAAATGGAAGTTAAATATAATAATATCTAATAAATAATTTAAAAGCCTAATCGAAAAATCGAACGGCCTCCAACGCTAGAAAACGCACGTCCAGTAAATAGTACTCGAGCAGACTTATGAGAAACAATTACACGAACGTCACCTCTGAATGCGACCCGAGAAACGAAATCGTCGAACCACAAAGTCAAGCGAATTCAGCTGAGACACATGAGCACATGAAGTGTTAAAACCGTAATCCCCTCCTGCAATACTTAAATTCTTAATTGTTTGTTTTCTTTCGGTTACTGCCATTTTGGTCAGAACTAACAACATATTTTTTTTATTTTCGTACATATTTTGTTTTCTTCATTTACTACGAGGGTCATAGGGTACACGCAGACATTTTGTACATACGTAGTTTTGCTGAAGCAGACACAACCCGGTCATAAAGCGGGTCATAAATTAACGAAATCAAAATTGATTCTGAATGTTCGCACCACCACCCATGAGAATGTTTTATGTTTAAGAGAAAAAATCCACTGCATTGAACCTATTCCCTGTTTCATTAGTTTATTGTATTGTTTATGGAGATAATTATGGTAATTATAAAGTAATTATAAGACATGAATTCATGAAAATTTATTTATAGAATATTATTTTGATTGCGTAACAAGATATTAGTTATTCTGGAAGATAGTAGATTTTGATTTTTCGTTTCAAATACGCAACTTAGTATCATTCGAATGACATTTATGAGAAGTAATTAAATATGAAATTATAATTCATTAGGTGTCACAAATAATAATCATTAATCAAATATTTATATAAACAAATATTATTAATAAAATAAGAATAATTTTTTGGGTTCAAAATACTCTTAAGAATTGCACTTACTTTGCTCACGATATAAATTATCATATTCCTAAATTTTATCTAACGTTAATGGTAAATAGTTATATTTCCCAATCTTGAATCATTATTTGTTAATAAATGTGATCAAATATTTTGTTTAGCTTCACATTGCAAACGAACGAATTATGATTTATCATATTGTATCTAAAAATTGAGAAGTGTAATAAAATATCTTAGCGCATCAATATTAACAAATTTTTCGAAAATAATTTGGTTCATCGAGTTCCTTCAAAATATTTTTTGTCAAATATTTTAATATTTTTAATATTTAACAAATATTTTGAAAATAAATTCTCGAAACTAAATTCTTTTAAAATAATTTGGTTCGGCGAGTTCCTTGGAAATAAATTTTTCGAAAACAAATATGTTGAAAATAAATTCTACGAAAATAATTTGGTTCAGCGAGTTCTTCGAAAATAATTTTTTCGAAAACAAATTGTTTGAAAATAAATTATCCAAACTAAATTCTTGCTTTACAAAAGCATTTTGTATTAATTTCACTATGCAAGAATTTCTTACAAAAGCATTTTGAATAAAATTAACTATGTAATCATACTACTTCATGCAAAGTTTATAGTAAGGTAACGTTCAGTGAATTTCTCAGCAAAATTTAGTTGGTATGTGGAGAATGATAACTCACGAGTTCTTTGAAAATAAATTGGTTCGGCGAGTTCCTTGAAAATAAATTTTTCGAAAACAAATATTTAGAAAATAAATTCTCGAAAATAATTTGGTTCGGCGAGTTCTTTCAAAATTAATTCTCGAAACTTAGTTTTTGATTTACAAAAGCATTTTGTATTAATTTAACTATGCAATGAAACAATTTCATGCAAAAGTTTATAGTAAGGTAACGTTCAGAGAATTTCTCAGCAAAATTTAGTTGGTACATGTAGAATGATAACTGACGAGTTCTTTGAAAATAAATTTTTCGAAAACAAATTGTTTGAAAATAATTTGGTTCGGCGAGTTCCTCGAAAATCAATTTTTCGAAAACAAATATTTTGAAAATAAATTCTCGAAAATAATTTGGTTCGGCGAGTTCTTTCAAAATACATTTTTCGAAACAGAATTTTTTGAAAATTAGTTCTCGAAACTTAGTTTTTGCTTTACAAAAGCATTTTGTATTAATTTAACTATGCAATAAAACAATTTCATGCAAAAGTTTATAGTAAGGTAACGTTCAGTGAATTCAGCAAAATTTAGTTGGTACATGGAGAATGATAACTGACGAGTTCTTTGAAAATAAATTTTTCGAAAACAAATTGTTTGAAAATAATTTGGTTCGGCGAGTTCCTCGAAAATCAATTTTTCGAAAACAAATATTTTGAAAATAAATTCTCGAAAATAATTAGGTTCGGCGAGTTCTTTCAAAATACATTTTTCGAAACCGAATATTTTGAAAATTAATTCTCGAAACTAAGTTATTGCTTTACAAAAGAATTTTGTATTAATTTAACTATGCAATAAAATAATTTCATGCAAAGTTTGTGGTAAGGTAACGTTCAGTGAATTTCTCAGCAAAATTTAGTTGGTACATGGAGAATGATAACTGACGAGTTCTTTGAAAATAATTTTTTCGGAAACAAATTGTTTGAAAATAAATTCTTCGAAAATAATTTGGTACGACGAGTTCTTTGAAAATACATTTCTGGAAAACAATTTTTTTGAAAATAAATTTTCGAAACTAAATTCTTCGAAACTAATTTGGTCGACAACAAATTCATCGAAAATAAACTTTTCTAAAGTAAAATAGTCGAAGACAATTCTTCTAGTGTTCAATACTTGAACTTAAAAAAAAAGAGAATTATTCAAAATGACATTAAATTTTAAAATAAAAAATTTCCACATATCTTATAATTTTGTTTACAATTTCAGTTTTACTTATACATTGTATTCGTTAAATAAGAATTTACATTTCAATAATTATATTTTGAAGAATTTGTTTTCGAATAAATGAACCTGAATCGTGGATTCTTAGTCGGTTGAAGAATTGCATGTGTGCTCTTAGTCTAAGCCATTAATGTCATTTGAGGTGACTTGGTAAAATATTTAAACAAGGAATACAAATTCCAGTGAGGTAACTTTTAGAAGTTTGCAATCTAAAGATATGTGAAATTTCAACTCATGATAATTTTATTATAGAAATGCCATTCCAACTTAATACAGTTTTTAGAAGTTTGCAATCTGTAAAATATAAAACTTCATATGAGACTGTATTGAGATGTAATTGGATTTCTTTAATAATAGCAATGAGTTAGTATAGTACATTAACTTTTCATGAAATTATAATAAGTGACTCTGAAAGAATACAAATTCCACTGATCAAACTTTTAGAAGTTTGCAATCTCAAAATATAATACTACATATGAAATTTCAACTCATGATAATGTTATTATAGAAATGCAGTTCGAACTTGATACAGTTTTTAGAAGTTTGCAATCTGTAAAATATAAAACTTTATACGAGACTGTATTGAGATGTAATTGCATTTTTTGTAATAATAGCAATGAGTTAGTATAGTACATTAACTTTTCATGAAATTATAATAAGTGACTCTGAATAATCAAATGTGTATAGAAAGCATAATTATCTCTATATGTTTAGCACTCACTAAACCTTGGATTTTACTGCATTAATTTTATTTGTTGTATTTTGTTTAATTATAGTTATAATTTGAAGCCCATACCTTCAACACTCCTCTAAATACAGGGTGGTTTTATCCATTACTTGGTTTTATATTCCATTTAATTAGGATTCAATTAATGACTATACCAATAGTCTTGCTCTAGGCAGTCTTATAATTGGATCAATACTTGACGGCACACTTATGTTTATTCTAAAAATATCTTTAAAATTTGTATACAATTTCAACTACTAATCAATATAAATATTTTTTTAGGTTTTCAAAAATATTTTTATTACAAGAAATTGACCAGAATTCAAATTCAAATATAATGGCATCCACCAATATTATAGAATTATGATCAATTTTTGAGTTCTTTGAAAATAAATTTTTCGAAAACAAATTTTTTGAAAATAAAATTCTCTAAACTAAGTTTTTGGAAAATAATTTGTTCGACAACAAAATCATCGCAAATAAAATTTTCGAAAGTAAAATAGTCGAAACAATTCTTTTAGTGATCAATACGTCGAAAAAAAAAATAATGAGAATTCAAAATGACATTAATTTTGAAATAAAACATTTCCATATATTTTTTATTATATCAATTTTAGTTATACCTATATATTGTATTCGAAAAATTTAGCCTACAGAGATAAAAAAATATGTATTCGAGGAATACAATTTAGGAGCTAGGAATTATAAATACAATTGTATATGTAAATATTTTTTATATCAAAATTTTTCTAAAATCATTCTATCATTTTTCTAATGTCTTTCTAAAATCTATTGCAAGAAATTATCAGAATATGGTCAAACTTATTAGCAAACCACCAAATCAAATAATTTTCCACCAATACAAATATTGTTTCTTCTAAAATTAAGTGTGCAGCGACATATTTAAAATAAAGACAATGATATGATTAAAAATACAAATTTAATCACACAAACGTGTAAATTAACTAACTAAAGATTGCATATTTTCACAACTTATTATATATTTTTTCACAATTGTATATGTAAATATTTTTTTATCTTAAAATCGTACTTAAATCTTTCGAACATTTTTCTAAAATCTTTCTAAAATCTATTGCAAGAAATTTATCAGAATATGGTCAAACATATTAGCAAACCACCAAATCAAAGAAGAATTTTATTTTGGATGGGTAATTTATAAATCCTACGAATACAAATGTTGTTTCCTTCTAAAATTAAGTGTTCAGTGATATATTTAAAAAAAAGTCAATGATATGATTAAAAATTCAATTTTAATCACCTAAATCAAGGCTCACATTTTGTTTCTGTTTGATGCCTATTACAATTAAATCTAATAAAAAATAAAAAAAATATCTCATTAGGTATTCAGCTAGATTATTTTGATATGGTATGGTGATTCTGAGATGCACTCAATATACAGTGTGTTCGATAAAAAGGCCCCAAGACTGTATCGACTTCATGTGTTATATAATCATCAACAAACCATATATATTATTAAATGGGACAGTATTATCTACAATTTAGTGATTTTTTTTAAAACATCTTTATTTATTTCTAGTGACATTACCGACATTTTTTTTTTAATTAGCTCGGTGTAATTTTTTTGCTCTATTCTTGTAGAGAAATTTAAGAAATTTTCACTGGTCTGAATTTTTAGTAGGGTTATACTATGAAATATTTGAAAAAAATGTGAAAAACTGATTTGACCAAGTAAGCTGTTAAATCCGAATTTCTATAAGACTGTCCCATTTAATAATATATTTGGTGTGTTGATTATTTAATAACAAATGAAGTCGCTACACTCTTGGCCCCTCTTTATCGAACACACTGTATAATAATACCACGAGAGTTTAAAGTTAAGGCCCCAACTACTAATTTCCTGTCGACAATATTAAAATAGTTTCATTTTTTAAAAATTCGTCTAAAATTTCTTAATTTCGTCTCTAATCTTAAATTCGTCAAAATATATTTTAAATTAAATTATATACAGGGTGAGTCAATATTTACTCTCCAGCCCTCAGATATGTGTTCTACAATTTAAAAAAAGAAAATGAAAAATACCAAAATCTCGAAAGGGAGACCGTTTCTAGCTAAATCTGTATTGAAAATTTAAATTTAGATTTAAATGTTGCATTATTTGTGATCTGGATAACGGCGGTTTGCAAAATTTTCCCTGCATTATCCGGCGTTATCATTTCAAGTGCCTTATCAAACTTGATTTATATTGATATATCATGTTTATATATCATACTCTTATATGCGCATATATATATACTTTTTTTTAAATTTGAAAAACTTCATATCAACGTTTTTTTTTAAACTTCATAAGCTTTTAATGTTGTCAATATCAAAGTCAAATAAACATATTATAACCTCAAAGGCAAGATATATCATGTTGATATATCAGACGTCGATATATCATATCAACATATCCTTTTTTTAATTTGAAAAACTTCATCGTATCAACGTATTCTTTTATTTTAAATTTGAAAAAACTTCATAAGCTTTCAATGTTTTCAATATCGAAATTCAAATAAACATAATATAACCTCAAAGGCAAGATATATCATGTTGATATATGAAACGTCGATATATCATATCAATGTATTTTTTTTATTTGAAAAAAACTTCATAAGCTTTCAATGTTTTCAATATCAAAGTCAAATATTATAACCTCAAAGGCAAGATATATATCATGTTGAAGTATCAAACGTCGATATATCATATCAACGTATTTTTTTATTATTTGTGGAAAAACTTTATAAGCTTTCAACGTTTTCAATATCAAAGTCAAATGTTATAACCTCAAAGGCAAGATATATATCATGTTGATATATCAAATGTCGATATATTATATCAACGTATTTTTTTTATTTGGAAAAAACTTCATCGTATCAACGTATTTTTTTTAATTTGAAATAACTTTATAAGCTTTCAATATTTTCAATATCAAAGTCAAATAAATTTCAAAGTCAATATATATCATGTTGATATATCAAACGTCGATATATCATATCAACGTAAAGTATCAAACGTCGATACATCATATCAACGTTTTTTTTTTCATTTGAAAAAAACTTCATCGTATCAACGTATTTTTTTATTTGAAAAAACTTCATAAGCTTTCAATATTTTCAATATAAAAGTCAAATAAATTTCTAAGTCAGTATATATTATGTTGATATATCAAACGTCGATATATCATATTAACGTATCTTTTTTTTAATTTGAAAAACTTCATAAGCTTTCAATGTTTTTAATATCAAAAGTCAAATTTTATAACCTCAAAGGCAAGATATATATCATGTTGAAGTATCAAACGTCCATACATCATATCTACGTATTTTTTTATTAATTTTGGAAAAACTTTATAAGCTTTCAATGTTTTCAATATCAAAGTCAAATGTTATAACCTCAAAGGCAAGATATATGTTGATATATCAAATGTCGATTTATCATATCAACGTTTTTTTTTATTTGAAAAAAATTTCATCCTATCAACGTATTTTGTTTTTATTTGAAAAAACTGCATAAGCTTTCAATGTTTTCAATATCAAAGTCAAATAAACATATTATAACCTTAAAGGCAAGATTTATTATGTTGATATGTCAACGTCGATATATCATATCAACGTTTTTTTTTTTAATTTTAAAAAAACTTCATCGTCTCAACGTATTCTTTTTGTTTTCATTGAAAAAACTTCATAAGCTTTTAATGTTTTTAATATTAAAAGTCGAATAAACATATTATAATCTCCAATGGAAGTAAATCTGGCCAAGGTCATTACATTTAGTTTTTTTTTATTTCAATTTTATCTAAACGGCCTTGCTTTTGAGATTTTAGTTTTCTTCTTTTTTAAGTGTAGAGCCTATATTCGTGGGCTGGCGAGTGAATATTGACTCACCCAGTATATGATGTATATATGACTCTAATTGCCAAAGATAACAATATATAATTTTCAAAAATTATTTTAAGATTTATATCTTATTTGTTTTAATTTTTAACCATTTTTTGTCTCATTTAAATAAATCTTAAAAATGATTTTCATTGATAAATATTTTTTTACGTGTAGACGAATTTTTGGAGAAACTGATTTTATTTTATCACCTGGGGTTGTTCGATAAAAATAATAAAAAATGAAATTGCTTTTATGAGAAATATTATACATAGGCCATTTTTGTAAAGATATAAATGAAACTCTTACTTGCTATTACAAAATATGAGAAAAATATATTGCATGAGTGCATAGAAAGAAAAGAAAATTTAAAGATCATTTGAAATAACTCTCTGCTAGTAAATTACTGCTAGTAGTATTATATTATCAAAGATTTTATGGTTATCATGAAGCTAGCAATTTTATGAAGCCAACTGTTTAGAATAGTTGTTAATAAAGTTAGGATGATTTCCAATCTTCGATAGGAGATGGGACTTTAAGAAGAAGAAGCAATATTTTCGTGATGAAATATTAATCGCGAATTGCTATATATTTTTGAAACTATATAATTAATATTGCACCCAAGTATTTAGTACTTTTTATATAATAATATAATGGTAAACACCCTGTATAAAAGTAAATAGAAGCTTTTAGCATTTCCCCTTCCTAAAATACGGTATGGCTCTTCATGGTAAACGTTTTAATATTTTTGCGCACTACTGTTTGATCTGTAGATACATCAGCGAGTTTTTTTTTGTCGGAAACGTTGACAAAGAAAGTAAACGAATCTGTGATCGTAACTTATCGTTCCAAATCGCCAATGAGAATTATTTTGTTTTTATTTTTACCCACTTGATCAGTCATGAACCGGGATTTTTCCAAAATTATCATAATGATGGAGATGTATGCATACAAACTAAAAAAAAAAATAGTTTGTTGTTATAATTCCAGTCAGAAGTGCCATGCTAAGTTAATCAAACAAAATGATCCTCACACATCCCGCCATAATCCCCCCGAAATTATCAGGATCGATTTTGTCACTTTTAGTGGTTTACTGTTTTGATTAATACGTATTTTTGTGGGTCGGCAAGGGGCTGCTGTCAACCATGATGGACGCCTCTGGCCGGAATGTTGTTCAGTTTCTCTTTAGCTTGACGTCAACTGCTGTTTACGACCAGCACGACAAGAGAATTCCCCTATTTCCAAAATTTTGCGTCGGATTTTTGTTTTGTATGCAGTAAGCAGTTTTGTTTTGGTTTTTGTCCGCAAGTGAGTGTAGATCACTGTATATTTTGGCGCAGTCGGCAGTTTTTGTAATTTTTACGACGGCTGTATATTGTGTATATATTTAGATATTTTTGTGTAGAAGAATGTCGAACACGAATTTTATCCCCGGAACGCAGGATTTTCTCGTTTCCCTACACCCCTGTTGACATAGTCCACGTCTCTCCCATCCATGTCTTTAAAAAATGATTTTTGAATATGAACAGCATCTAATCGGCCTAATTTTCATCTTAGTGTTTGTGTTTGGTGACTACTAACATATGGTTTTGTCTGTATCTAACACTTGTCTTGTGTCTTGCGCAGTATATGTTTCTCGTGCTTATCTAAACCTTCATTACTAACCAACGAACGCGATTTGACAGAAATGTTTAACTGTTGTTCTCCCATCTTTGTTAGACAGTAGTTTTGTAGATGCTGTGGCAGTAGTAGTAGTATTAGTAGTAGTAGTAGTTTGTTGCCGTTTTTATAACATACCTTAATCCATTTTCTGTCAAATATGAATGAGCGCAATGCACACCGTCACTGGAGCACATCGCGCCCATTTCTTTCCCAGTCTGGTAATCTTTATGTAAAGACTAATCGATTCTTCGGCTTTTAGATCGCCGACCTTAACAGCCAAGTCAACGACCTTAGAGGCAAATTGTAAGTATTTTAGTATATAAAAAAGGCGATATTGCAATAAAATTAGATCTATGTGTGTGATGATTTAAAAGATGATATAATAGTATACTATTTAACGAGCATATAATGTAGGATATATTTAACGAAGATGAATTTCACACATGAGCCGAAGGCGAGTGTAACATCACTGAGTCAATTATAGCCATTATGTGCGAGTAAAATACGACTTTTTATCTATGACTTTTTAAATAAAAAAAAAATTATTAACAATTTTGTATCACCAAGAAACTAATGGTCAGCAACCAAATGTACTTATGTAAATGAACTTACATGGGATGAATGAAATATAACAATGACAGTGTGCATAGGTAAACAAAAAATAAAGAGACGTGAAAAGCGTTACACATAGTTTAATCGAAGAGACCGCACCATGTTGAATTATGAAGTCATAATACAACCCATATTATATAATGAAATCATAATACAACCCCTGTTGTATAATAAAGTACAGTATGTTACCATAGTTACGTACATGATAATGTTTATTTATGAGTCATAGATAAATATTTTTAAATTTTGAATTCAATGTGCTCAGTGTACGTTGGTAGTACTAATTTTAGTATAAAGTATATATAAAGTATATAGCTAAATTCATTTAAATATTTTTATTTGACGTAATAAGAGAAATAGATATTCTATTAATAATAATAGAATAGATATTCTTACATGGTTTGAGAGGCAAAACATAAATACTACGTCCAAACAACCCTAATAATAAATTCAGGCAATACTTATTTCAGTAATTTATATTTGCAAAAGCTTACCAATTAGCTATGATTGTTACCACTGAAAGCAAATGGCGAGTCAGTTCAAGTTTCAAGATTATAATTCGAAATCGATATGTTTGGCACAATATCCGTTTACAGGTCTTCTTATTCGTTATGTCTATTTGTCAATCTGTGTTCTGTTTAGAGCCTTTTACCTACAAACCTACAACTTTTTGGTAATATCGACTTCTACTATTAATAATAATAAGTGGATTTTCGCCAGCCCAATAGCCACAAATTTTGAGTATATGACACAATTTGTCATGAAAGCGGCTTCATTATTGAATAAAATTTGTAAATTTTCATAAGAATTTTTTTTTCTTCATCGTTTTCTGGTGCATGGCTATGTATCGATGTAAAAGAAAATAATCAGTACACTGTGTACATTATCGGGGATAGTTTGTTATTTCTCAATTCAATATTTCAAAAATTCAATACTACATAATTCAATACTACATAATTCAATAACTAGATACAATAACTAGATACAATAACTAGATTACTACTAGTCAAATTTTAAGAGGATTTATTTTGAGGCATACTGTATACAGATCCGGCATAAAAGTTTCAAAATATTCATTAGATAAATTTTCAAAAATTTCAGGGACAAATAACTTATACTGGCCAACTCGGAAAGTTGATATCTTGGTTTGCTCACTTGTTTGAGACATACTAGTAGTCAAATTTTGAGAGAATATATTTTTAGTTATACTGTATACAGATCTGGCATACAATTTTCAATATATCCATGAGTTAAATTTTCAGAAATTTTAGTGACAGATACGTTATACAGGCCAACTCGTAAAGTTAATAACTGAATTTTCTTACTTATTTGAAACATGCTAGTGGTCAATTTTTGAAATAATGTATCTTGAGGCATATTGTATTCAGATCTGGCTTAAAAGTTTCAAAATATGCATTAGATAAATTTTCACAAATTTCAGTGTCACATAACTTATACTGGCCAACTCAGAAAGTTAATAACTCGATTTGCTCACTAAATTTACGTATACCCGTTGTCAAATTTTGAGAGAATTTATCTTCAGGTATACTGTATACAGATCTGGCATAAAAATTTCAAAATAATCATTACAGAAATTTTCAGAAATTTCAGTGACAAATAACTTATACTGGCCAACTCGGAAAGTTATTAATTCCTTTTTCGCACTTATTTGAGACATACTATTGATCAAATTTTGAAAGGATTTATCTTCTGGCTTACTGCATACAAATCTGGCATACAATTTTCAAAATATCCATCAGATAAATTTTCAGATATTACAGTGACATATAACTTATATTGGCCAACTCGTAAAGTTAATAATTTCTTTTTCGCACTTATTTGAGACATACTAGTGATCAAATTTTGAAAGGATTTATGTTCAGGCATACTGTATACAAATCTAGTATAAAATTTTCAAAATATCTATGAGATAAATTTTCAGATATCACAGTGACAGATAACTTATATTGGCTTATAACTCGTAAAGTTAATAACTGGATTTTCACACTTATATGAGATATACAAGGAGTCAAATTTTAAAAGGATTTATCTTTAGGCATACTGTATGCAGATTAAGCATAAAATTTTCAAAATATCCGTTAGATACATTTTCAGAAATTTCAGTGGTAGATACTTTATACTGGCCAACTTAGAAAATTAATAACTCGATTTTATTATTTATTTGAGACATACTTGTGGTTAAACTTTGAGAGGATTTATCTTCAGGTATACAGATATTTTGCATAACATTTTCAAAATATCCATTAGATAAATTTTCAGACATTTCAGTAACAGATAACTTATACTGGCCAACTTGGAAAGTTATTAACTCCTTTTTCGCACTTATTTGAGACATACTATTGATCAAATTTTGAAAGGATTTATCTTCTGGCATACTGCATACAAATCTGGCATAAAATTTTCAAAATATCCATCAGATAAATTTTCAGATATTACAGTGACAGATAACTTATATTGGCTTATAATTCGTAAAGTTAATAACTGGATTTTCACACTTATATGAGATATACAAGGAGTCAAATTTTAAAAGGATTTATCTTTAGGCATACTGTATGCAGATTTAGCATAAAATTTTCAAAATATCTGTTAGATACATTTTCAGAAATTTCAGTGGCAGATACTTTATACTGGCCAACTTGGAAAATTAATAACTCGATTTTATTATTTATTTGAGACATACTTGTGGTTAAACTTTGAGAGGATTTATCTTCAGGTATACAGATCTTTTGCATAAAATTTTCAAAATATCCATTAGATAAATTTTCAGACATTTCAGTAACAGATAACTTATGCTGGCCAACTCGGAAAGTTAATAACTCCTTTTTCGCACTTATTTGAGACATACTATTGATCAAATTTTGAAAGATTTATCTTCAGGCATACTGCACATAAATCTGGCATAAAATTTTCAAAATATCCATCAGATAAATTTTCAGATGTTACAGTGACATATAACTTATATTGGCCAACTCGTAAAGTTAATAATTTCTTTTTCGCACTTATTTGAGACATACTAGTGATCAAATTTTGAAAGGATTTATGTTCAGGCATACTGTATACAAATCTTGCATAAAATTTTCAAAATATCTATGAGATAAATTTTCAGATATCACAGTAACTCGTAAAGTTAATAACTGGATTTTCTTATTTATTTGAGACATACTTGTGAATAAACTTTGAGAGGATTTACCTTCAGGCATACAGATCTTGCATAAAATTTTCAAAATATCTAACAGATAAATTTTTAGAAATATCAATGACAGATAACTTATACAGGTCAACTCATAAAGTTCATACTGGATTTTCTCTCTTGTTTGAGCCATACTAGTAGTCAAATTTTGAGAGAATGTATCTTCAGGTATACTGTATACATATCTGGCAAAAAAATTCAATATATCAATTAGATAGATTTTCAGAAATTTAAGTGACATATTAACTTACACAGGCCAACTCGGAAAGTTAATAACTCGATTTTTTCACTAGTTTTAAACATACTAGTAGTCAAATTTTGATAGAATGTATCTTCAGGCATACTGTGTACAGATCTGGCATCAAATTTTCAAAATATCCATTAGATAAATTTTCAGAAATTTCAGTGGCTGATAACTTATACTGACCAACTTGTAAAGTTAATAACTCGATTTTCTCACTTATTTGAGTTTTTCTTTTTTTAATTTTATATATTTATTATTATATACTTGTAGTCAAATTTCGAGAGAATTTATCTTCAGGCATACTGTCAATATTTAAAAAAAAAGAATAAATGTGAGATGAACAAATACATTTTGAACATTACCGTAGTATCGTTTCTCTTTTGTATTAATTTTGTTATCTCTCATGGTTTTGGAATAAAATGATTAATCGTATTACAGAAGTACTATCTACTATTTTACTATTTTCGTTCATCTCACATTGATTCTTACTTATATTTTGACAGTTGTTTTGTCTCAGCATGACCTATTTAAGTGCATAGAAATGTAATTAAATGGTTACTTTTGTAAAAAATAATGAATATCTCAACAACTATGGGGTTCAAACATAAGATATATACCATAAAATTGAAGAGAAGAAAAAGACCTATAGAATAATGACATAAAATAGGGGGTATTCCATTTAAAAAAAAGGGTTATACCGCTTTGAAATTTGTAAAGTTTGGCATTTTTTTCGGAACACCCTGTATTACTAAATTCAAATTGCTCGTTACCAACATGTTGCTTATTAACCACACTGAGAATATTGCTAAAACTTGTTCTTACCTTCAAAACACGAGGTCGCTACGATTTTTTAAAGTTGAGTATGCTTATGCATGATATTTGGAGAAAAAAATTGTAAATTGGCAACACTGTAACATAATCCAAAACTAAATAGACAGCAATGTAGAGGTTGAAAAATGTCATCAGAAGCCTTGAATAAATCCAGGGTGTTCCATTTGAAGAAATGTTTGTTTTTGTTATTCCGCAAAATTGGGACACCCTGTATAATTTTGGAACAATTTCACATTTGGAAATAAATACCCCTTTATTTCAAATGCAAACCACCAAAAACTTAAATGAGGAACATTCAAAGAGAGGAATTGATATTGCATCTACCGCGATCATGCGAATGGCAATTATTTTCGTTACTTTAATCCTACAGTATCTTGTCAAAAACTAACAACATATATAGTACCATGGTACAGTACAATATACAGTTTGTCCCCGGATTGAGTTTACAAAAGGTTTTTTTTTTAAATTTTCACTTTTAAGTAAAAATGTTATAGGAATTATAATTCCAGCTTGATCTAAATCTACCAGTTCAGTTATTAAAACTTTAATTTATTTATGCAGGGTGTTGGCAAAATCAAAAGTTTTAAATCTTATTTTGACACTTATTTATTTACTATTTGCAAAAGGAACTTAAAAGTGATGATAAAATCATTAAAAAAATCCCCCAAATACAGAAAATGATACTGAAAATTTAAAAAGTCGCCTACGAGAGGCATTTGCGTCAATAACTATTGTAGAAATCTAAAATAGTCTTCAGGAGTTCCATACCTGGCTTGAACTGTATGAAGAAAATGGTGGGGGATTGTTTAAATGATGTTATTTTTCATAATTATTTGACATAAAGTGTGAAAATTATAATTTATACAGGGTGTTGGCAAAATCAAAAGTTTTAAATCTTATTTTGACACCTATTTATTTACTATTTGCCAAAGGAACTTAACAGCAAACATTTACCAGCATTAAAGAAAACTAAAATCATTCAAAAAGTCCCCCAAATACAGAAAATGATACTGAAAATTTTAAAAGTTGACTGCGAGAGGCATTTGCATCAATAACTATTGAAGAAATCTAAAATAGTCTTCAGGAGTTCCATACCTGGCTTGAACTGAATGAAGAAAATGGTGGGGGATTGTTTAAATGATGTTATTTTTCATAATTATTTGACATAAAGTGTCAAAATTATAATTTATATAGGGTGTTGGCAAAATCAAAAGTTATAAATCTTATTTTGACACTTATTTATTTACTATTTGCCAAATGAACTTAAGAGCAAACATTTACCAGCATTAAAGAAAACTAAAATCATTCAAAAAATCCCCCAAATACAGAAAATCATACTGAAAATTTAAAAAGTCGCCTACGAGAGGCATTTGCGTCAATAACTATTGTAGAAATCTAAAATAGTCTTCAGGAGTTCCATTCCTGGCTTGAACTGTATCAAGAAAATGATGGGGGATTGTTTAAATGATGTTATTTTTCATAATTATTTGACATAAAGTGTCAAAATTAGATTTTTTTTATTTAACCAACACCCCGTATAAATAAATCGATGTTTTAATAACTGAAATGGTAGTTTCATACCAAGCAAACATTTTAATTCCTATAACAATTTTATTATAAAGTAAAAATTTAAAAAAAAAATCCCTCCTGTAAACTCAATCCGGGGACATACTGTATATGGCTCAAACTATGCGAATGAAAGATATATTTGCAAAATGGTTTTCTTTTCTTAAGTACCATTTGCGAATCAGTGCTGTAAAGATGGGATGGAAGACTATTGTAAACTGTACTGTAAACCATTTTTTTTTTCAATTTATCATTCAGTCAAAGTTTGTTGTATTTAATCATCAACCATCAATTATACTAATCTTTTTAGATCAAAAATTCTGTTCTTCCTTAATTTTGTTAAAATTTTTATTTACTTTTATAGATTGATCGATGTGGCTTTTATTTGTTGAAAATTCATAATTACTAATGTATGAAATAAAGTTACGCATTTTTTAGCAATCATTTCTTCACCTGAAGAAGCCACAGTGTACCGAAACAATTGTCGTGAACAATAAAAAACAATTTTGAAATTTTTAAAAAGTGCGTAACTTTATTTCATACATTAGTACTTTTATAGGATGGAAGACAATTGTAAACTGTACAGTTTTTTTTTTCATTTAATCAATCAGTCAAAGTTTGTTATATTTAATTATCAACCATCAATTATACTAATCTTTTTAGATCCAAAATTTACTTTTATATCATATTTTATATATTTGATAGGTATATCAAAAATTTAACAAAATTAAGGAAGTATCGATTTTTTAATTTAAATTGATAACCAAAATATGACAAATCTAAGAAAATTAATCATTTTAGCGTCAAGCCACCGCTAAAGAAGGTCTCGAAATACGAGAACAAATTCGCCAAGCTCCAGAAGAAGGCCGCTGAGTTCAACTTCCGTAACCAACTCAAGGTTGTCAAGAAGAAGGAATTCACACTCGAAGAAGAAGATAAGGAGGTATGTGTGCTCCTCATTTATAGGCTAAGTAAATTCCCAAGGGAACAAATAGGCAATTTAAAAACACGTAGATTTTGCAATTTTTGCCTAATAGGGTTCGTAAAACGTTTTTGAAGTTTTTTTTGGCCTAATTCAATTGCAAACTGGCTGTGATCCACATACGTACACCTATTTTTTCTAAACTCAAGTCGAGTTATGAATACTGTAATTAATAATTAAATTAAATAATTAAATTAATACAATTTATAACTAAATTCATCAAGCCGACGTTTTAGTTAAGATGTGGCGTTTTAGTATATACATTTTTGTATGTTTTGTTTTCAAATAAATTTTCGTTGTGGATTGTAGTACATAATATAGAATAGATATAGACTAGTGTATGTTTTCACAGCTCAAGAAGTCCGAGAAGGCCGAGTGGCAGTCGCAGAAGAAATAAATAGCGCCATCCCCCATCAAAAAATTTATATTAAATGGCAGTGAATTTATTTTAATCAAGATATGTTAATAAAAATACACTTACTTAAAAATAAAATAATTAAAACCATACAGCAATGAATTGCTGACCTGGACCCCCACAAAACACACTTTTTTAATCCGAATATGGCAGAAACATATTTTTTCGCAGAAAAAATACTTTAATGTGACTAATCGCAATTTTTGTATCGCATTAGAGAACTTTTGAGCTTTTGTGCACTTTTTCTATGGCTATTTTTTCATGTGTCGAATGTAAATTTTAAGTGGCACAGTTACATTTCAAAGGTGAGGTTAATTTTGCACTTGGTGCTTTCTGACTCCGCTTCTAAGCTTGCTTCATTTAAACCAAGCTAACTAACATTTCAGAACGACGGCCGATCCAGGACCGGAGTTACACTCAAGCTGAATGTCTAATCAGGAACGGGAATCTAATTGAGAAAATTTAATTATAAAGTACTTCATAAGTTCAGTTTTTTTTTAAATTTAGTGAATATTACAAAAAATGTTTTATCAGAAATATTTTTAATGATTCAAAGCTTATTTCTGACAAGAATTATTTTCCCATTCCTGAAATCATTGTTTCTCTTTGTGGCGCTGTTGTCTACTTTATTGTGATTTGACCCCTCATTTTACTACCCTAACGCACATTGTGTTTATGATGAACGCACCTTTATACTAAATTACACTTATTAAATCAAAGCCCCCTGAAGCCCCATACCCCTTGCCATGATTAAACATATCTTAAAAGCCCCTAAGCACCGTTAGAATCACTTTCTGATGGCACCCTATCAAGTCACGAAGAAAGTGTAAATTTAATGCAAACTTATTTCCTAAAACACATACCGAACAAAGTGTAATGATTGTACCGCGATACTTACTAAGTAGCAACCAATATTTAAACATAGACTGAAACAGTTACTATGTTTCAACTACACAATACAAAAGTTGAGTGGTTAAAGAGTATTAAGTATTTAAATACTGTGTACTGGTAGCCGTTACTTTCACTTATTCATTAAGTATTTAATTCTGTATTTATACTGATTTCACTAACATAAATCATTTTTAGTTATTCACAAGTAGATTTACGTGTATAACTGGTTGTCGTACTTTGCATTGAATTTACCTTTCTTTGGTTCAATATTTCGTTATGCTGTTTTCTAATATTTGGTTTCGATTTGCAGAAGAAGCCCGAATGGTCCCAGAAGAAGGAAGACAAAAAGGTACCGGAGACCGAAGCATGAGATGTCTCTAATTGAATATACTTTAAGTTTATATATAAGTCTAGAGAGGATCTATATGTTTTCTAAAAATACAATCTACGTGGATTCCAGGATATCTAACGCATGCAACCTTATGTGTAATACGTAATACCCTCCCTCATTGTGCATACATCTATATATGAAAAATATTGAGATAATAATTTATTAAATATTATTCTTTATGGTCTACCTGTGTATGTTTGTTTTTCCCTGTATATTCTGATATCAGTGCCCTGTTATATAATTCTCATAGCTCGTGTATGATGTTACATCTAGGATATTATTACATGCACCTAGTGTTTGTTGATACCTTATAATAGCATGTTACGTTAATATATGTTCATCGTTCTCTATATATATTCTTATAACGACCATTTACATCCCAAAATGTAAGTATGCTTTCAAGTTTGATCTTATTATTTGTAGTTAATAATGTGTAAATGGACAAGAAACATGCATGTCTCGAATTATTATTAGTAGGATAGTCAAAGCATATACAGGGTGTCTCAAAATTGACGCCCGTAATTTTGGGATTTGGTTCAGGGGGCTGAAACTAATTAAAAATTAAGAGTGGACAATGTTCCGTTTGTCCCTCGTTATGGAGTTACTGATAAAAATGTAAACAATAAGTTTTTCGACCACTATTCAAAACACGATTTTGTTTTATTCATTTTGTCAAATCAAGAAACATAACTGTCAAATTTGACAGTTAGTTTGACAGATGTGCACAATATTTGTTTTTTTAAATATTATTAGTTATCAAAAAGTTGAAATGTTAACTTATCAATAACTCTATAACGAGGGACAAACGGAAAATGTTCCACTCTTAATTTTCAATTTGTTTTAGCCCCCTGAATCAAATCCCAAAAGCACAGGCGTCAATTTTGAAACACCCTATATATTACTTTTATTAGGGGAAGATATCTAGAGAATAGTTATTTACGTAACAAGTTTTGAAATGTGCGATATCATTCAAACAATATCGCATATTTCATAACATGTTACGTACACAACTTTATATAATTCCGTCAGAATTATTTAATCGACTATTTGAATGAGAACGTTCCTTACTACATCACGGAATCAGATAACCTTATACCTAATCTACCATCATTGTTTCTACGGAAACATGATTGCACTGGCATACACAAATTTGTCAAGAAACTAAAATAATTCACAAATTTAATATTAATACCAAAAAATGTCTTCAAACAGAGATTCAGAACTAACTTGAACTTGAAGAACTTGAAGACACTGCTAATGTTGCTTTGGGTACTTTATAACCAGAAAAATCCAGAAATAGATACGCTGTAACCTACAAAAAGTTTGAAGCTTGGTGGGAACTGCAGTTATGTAATGTCTTTACATACCTACATTACATAACTGTGTGCGTGACAGTTGTGAAAAGTTTAACGTTTCATAACGACAGAAATTGATGTAAAATTTGACTTTTCAAAACAGAATAAATAAAAAAAAATTCCTGACATAATCAATAATAAAACACATTTTCATGAAGAACCGTAAAATCGTATCAAAAAGTCATAAGAGGTTTCTATATCCCAGCTAGTATAGGGCATTTGTAATAAGTAGGCTTAGGATAGTTCCTAAAATAAAATCCCAATATATGCATGCAAATATGCACTAAAAATGTTGAAAATATGCACTTAAATATGCAAGAAAAACACAAATTGCTTATGTGTTATCTATTTATATCTATTTATTGATACTCAATTTAATAACGCAATACACATGTTTACATATTGCAAAACACGATACATCTAATCTAACTTCTAATACAAAAATACAGTTTTTTGTATAATTATGAATGATTTGAATTGCATTTAACAATCACATAATTTGACAAATTATTAAATAAAACTTTTCTTCGGTTGTCGGCAAACATGTTTTTATAACATGAAAATATTCTCTCCACATCGCACGAAACAATAGGGACATATTTTAAGGAACAAACGTCGTTAATGCTAAAATTTGATTGTTCACTTAATTTTTGAGAATTATTTAATACGCCGCTTAATATTTTTAATTCTTGGTATCCACTCTATTTTAAAAGCACTTTATTTATTTCGTTGTAAAACTGTTAGTTTGTGAGGTTTTCCAAACTTACTTCAATGCTCTCAATAATATTTACACTTTCAGTTAATTCCATTCCTTTCTTTTCTAATTTGGTGATGGCTTGTGCAACATGTGAAAAGTTAGAGCAAATGTATATAAGATCCTCACAAATGCTTTTGTCGGAAGAGAATAGTTGCTGCACGTCTCGAATACTTTGACTTTCTTTCAGATCTAACTTTTCGACATTTATTTTTTATTTTCTCAAAATTGTCAGCGTAATATATTGGAGCATTAATCCACAGGCCTCATCTTGTCACAATTGGTGCTGGAGGTAGTGCAACATCGGGAACATTTTCTCGGAAACGTTGCACTCAACATGGAGTTTTCAAAAATATTTTTTTCATCGCCGATATTAGTGAATTAACATTAGAGAATGTAGATCTTATATATTCTGAGAGAGGATGTAGTCCATGTGCATTACATGTTACATGAATCATTTTTGGGTACAATACTTTCAGCCCTCTTATTGCTTTGCACATATATGGGGCAGCATATGTACAAGTTACGAGAACGTTTTCGTATATGATGCCATGAATATAGGATACAATATATTCATTGAATCGTTAAAAAATCCTACGATCGTAATGTGGTTTACCTTCTCCAAAACTTTTAAATTAAGTAAATATGATTTGGAACTTTCGGCCTCATCTCCAAGAATTCAAAATACAAAATTGGCTACCCACCTTTGCTCTACATAAGTGGTTTTATCAAGGGAAATCCAAGTTTTCCTTCCATTAGAATTGTCTTGCAACGTTTTCAATGTAGATTGAAATAAATGGGGCACGTAGTTTTTCTTAAAGTTGATTCATCAGGAATTTTCTGTGCTGTGTACTTCTCCAAAAATCCCACTAATGTTCATTTTTTAGTGTGCCCAATGGAATATCTGCCTAGATAAAAGCTTTGCACAACTCATTGTTGAATGTTGACATGTTGGGTCCTGATCGTTGTATTGCTGTACTAATTAGAGCATTATGAAGAGTTCATTTCTTCATTATTTTGTTGTTCACATATTTGGCGGTTTTAATATATTGCACGACTTTAAACTTCTTGTGCACTGATTCTAAAATTTCACAATATTTATATGGTAAAATGCTTCCATCGGTTTGAAAGTCTTTGTATTCCTTCACAAAATCACTTAATGTTGCACTTTTGGACCTTTTATACTTTGGAATGTTGATATTTTCAATAAATTTACTTATGAAGTGAACTTGGTTTTGTAGTTCAAGTAGCAACTGAATGAATAAAAAACAACTTAAACCAAAATGCTCCTGAAACCCCACGCCCCCATGCATCAGTCCTTTTTCCTTGAATTCCTTAACACTTTCACTACCATCCATAAAGCAGGTATAAAGTCCATTAGGCAAATATAGATCCTAAAGTTTTGGGTTTGTAATTGAATTTCTAGAATTGCAGATTTTCTTGTATGTATCAATAATACATTAGTTGACAATTATGTACGAAGGTAATGCTTCCGCTCTTCAAATAGTTCAGTTTCAGTTTTCAGGAGCTGTAAATTTGCAAATTTCTAAGAAAGTATTAAGTACCCTACCTACCAAAATATGCATTTTGGACCAAAAATGTTGAAAATGTGCATTTAAGCCAAAAATGTTCAAAATATGCATTTATCTTTAATATTGGCAAAAATATGCAATTGCATATGAACATATGCAAATGCATAACTATCCAAAGCTTATTAATATGCGATAGCCATGATAATTCATTATAGGGTTAACATAATTACAATCGTAGACCTAATTTAGAAAGTTCAGATATTTATCTACAATTAGACAAAATAATTTTTACAAATAAATAAAAGCTGATTTATCACTAATCGCCAAATCACATATATGTGTAGAAAAGAATACTCTGTTTTAACTCGATATATTGCATGAATCAAGACACCTGTAGCAAATAAGTTGGAAATGGAGGAGTTAATGAAAAAACTCCTGAGAATTGGAAGCGAAATGAGGAACGGCTTCAAAGATAGTAACGCACAAATGGTAAGAATGAGAGTTGAACTAGAAGAGAGTAGAAATGAAATAAAGGAAATAAAAGGAGAACTCCAAAAGAAAGAAGCTGAATGGAAACCAGAAAAACAAATATTGGCACAAAAAAATTGAGAACTTGGAAGAACATATGAAGAATCAGGAGAAACAAAAGAGGAAAATCAATTTAATACTCAAAAATAAAATTATCAATGAAGAAAATATAAATCAAGCTGTAGAGAAGATGATAAACGACTTACTGAACGTAGATGTGCAGGTGAAGGACGCCTACAAGATAAAAGGCAACATTATATGTATAATAATGATAAATGGGGAACACAAAATGCTAGTTATAGAAAATAAGAAAAAGTTGGCAGGAACAGAAATGTTTATTGATAGTGATTTGACAAAGAACGAAAGAGAGACCCAAAGAGAAATAAGGAACATAGCAAAACAATAAAGAGGAGAAGGAAAAAATATAAAAGTTGGGTATAAGAAACTCACAATAAATGGAGCTGGAAAGAACTGGCAAGAAATCCCAAAAAACGTATAGCCAATTAAGAAATAGGACAGCTAAATAAGAATAACCACGCAATGGAGAGTGATATGAGTAGGAAGAAGAAACAAAAAAAAAACAGAAATACAATAAATATAAGTACTTGGAATATAAGAACAATGCTGACAGATGGTGAAATGATGGAAGTAGCAGAACAACTAAAGCAATATAGTATAATATAAGCAAACAATAGAGTAGACATAGGAACAGTCCAAGAGGTGAGATGGCAGTGAAATGGACAAGATACAAAACAAGACTTTTCATTTCTATATGCAGGAGTTGAAGTCAGAGGAAAAAACGAAGTTGGCTTCATAATAAGGGGAAGAATGAGAGAGAGAGGATAATAGAGTTTAAACAAATTAACGGAAGAATAGCCTACATAAAAATACCGATGACACCTTTCAACCTAACACTAATACATATATATTCCCCAACTGATACAGCAAAAGATGACGAATAACAGAGTACTTACGAAAAGTTAGAGCAAATCTACAGACAAATACCAGTACAAGATACTGTTATAATGCTAGATGATTTCAACGCACAGATTGGGAAAGAAAAATACATAGAAGATGTTGCAGGGAAACACACATTCCACGAAACAACCAAATGGACACAGAATATGCAACTTAGCAGTGGAATTAGGAATGGTGATCGCTAGTACAAAATGTAAACAAAGAAATGGACCCAAAGTAACATGGATGATCCCATGAATAGTCAAAGGAAATCAAATTGACCATATCATGATAACAGGTAGACAACAATCAGCAATAAAAGAAGTAAGAACGTACCGAGGAGCATTAGTACACAGTACACAGTACAGTACAGTGCAGTACAGTGCACAGTACACAGATTACTAGATGGTCATGGTGATACTTAAACAAAAACTAAATAAAGACATACAAAAACACAGAGCGATACAAACATGGAATATAGATAAATTAAAAGACGAAGATAATAAAGAGAAATATGAATAAAGACTGGACGAACTCATGAAGTACAAGGAAGCGAATCGGATGACAAAACAAAACATTGAAAGTATTTGGCGTGAAATAAAAAAGAATATAGAAGAACAGCAGGGAAAGAAGTGGGAAAGACTCAGAGAAGATATGGTAACGACTGGTAGAACGACAAATGCAAAGACGGAGGAAGAATAAAAAACGAAGCAAGAATAAAATGGATGAAAACCAACAAAACAGAAGACAGAGACGAATACGAGCGAAGGAGCAGGACAACCAACAGTCATAAGGACAATAAAAAGAAAGTGGATGAATGCAAAAATTGGAAGAAATCGAGCGAAAAGAAAATTGAATAACACAAAAAACCTACCAGAAAATAAAGGTACATAAAAAACGAACTCTCTGAATATCAAACGAATAAGAGATCAAAATGGAAACGCAGCGGAAGGTGATGAAGAAGGTAAAGAAATATGGAAAATACACTTCATGAATCTGTTAACAGAGGAGACTGAAGAAAACTTAGAGGAACAAGAACAAAAACATGAAAACGAAACTGGGGAGCCACCGTCCAAGGATGAGATATCGGAAACAATCAAAAGCAGCAAACATGGAAAAACACCAGGAAGCGAAGAAATATATATACAGGGTCCTGCAACAGTGCGTCGGGCTTTCCTAGCGCGTTTCCCGTGAAAGATAGAAACATTTTTTTCGTACAAAAAGTTATTGGTTTAAAAATCTTTATGCCGTAAAATTATTTTCAAATATACAGGGTGTCCGAATTTTGCGGAATAAAAAAATCAAACATTTTTTTAAATGGAACACCCTGTATTTATTTAAGTTTTCTGATGACATATTTCATATTTCCTCTACAATGTTGTCTATTTAGTTTTGGATTATGTTACAGTGTTACCAACTTACATTTTTTTTTTCAAAATATCATGCATAAGCAAGCTCAACTTTAAAAAGTCGTAACGACCTCATTTTTCGAAGGTAAGAATAAGTTTTAGCAATAGTCGCAGTGGGGTTAATAAGCAACCTTTTTGTAATGAGAAATTTGAATTTAGTAATACAGGGTGTCCAGAAAAAAATGCAAAACTTTGCAAATTTCAAAGCGGTATAACCCATTTTTTTTTTAAATTGAATGTCCCATATTTTATGTCATTATTCGGTAGATCTTTTTCTTCTCTTTAATTTGATGGTGCATATTTTCTGTCTGAACCCTATAGTTGTTGAGATATTCAATATTTTTCACAAAAGTAACCATTTAGTTACATTTCTATGCACTGAAGTAGGTCATGCTGAGACGAAACAACTGCCAAAATGTAAGTAAGAATCAATGTGAGATGATCGAAAACATTTTGAACATTGCTGTAGGATCGTTTCTCTTTTGTATTAATAATTTAGTTATGTCTCATGGTTTTGGAATAATATAATTATTCGTATTGCAGAAGTACTATCTACTATTTTACAATTTTACAATCTCACATTGATTCTTACTTATATTTTGACAGTTGTTTTGTCTCAGCATGACCTATTTCACTGCATAGAAATGTAATTAAATGGTGACTTTTGTAAAAATTATTGAATATCTCAACAACTATGAGGTTCAGACATAAGATATACCATCAAATTGAAGAGAAGAATAAGACCTATCGAATAATGACCCAAATAGGGGGCATTCCATTAAAAAAAAAGAGTTATACCGCTTTGAAATTTCTAAAGTTTGACATTTTTTTCTGAACACCCTGTATTACTAAATTCAAATTGCTCATTACCAACATGTTGCTTATTAACCACACTGAGAATATTGCTAAAACTTATTCTTACCTTAAAAAAACGAGGTCGCTACGATTTTTTAAAGTTGAGTCTGCTTATGCATGATATTAGGAGAAAAAAATTGTAAATTGGCAACACTCTAACATAATCCAAAACTAAATAGACAACAATGTAGAGGTTGAAAAATGTCATCAGAAACCTTGAATAAATACAGGGTGTTCTATTTAAAAAAATGTTTGTTTTTGTTATTCCGTAAAATTGGGACACCCTGTATATTTAAAAATAATTTTACGGCATAAATATTTTTAAACCAATAACTTTTTGTACGAAACATTTTTTTCTATCTTTCACGGGAAACGCGCTAGGAAAGCCCGACGCACTGTTGCAGGACCCTGTATATATATGGAATTAATAAAATATGAAGGAAAGGAACTGCAGGAAAGTATACATAAACTAATGCAAAGGAAATGGATAGAGGAGCAAATACCTGAAGAATGGATGCATAGAATGATAATTACTATACATAAAAAAAGGTGACCAGGACAATTGTGTAAATTACAGAAGTATAACACTATTAAATGCAGCTTACAAGATATTATCATCTATAATACAAAAAAGACTGACTAAATGCATAGAACATAAAGTTGTGGATTATTTTGCATGTTTTTTTTGCATGTTTTTGTATCCTACGTTTGCTTTTATTATTTCTGTTCTCATGCTCTTCATTATTTCATCCATATATAGGTTGAATAGTGAGGGGCTGAAAGCTCCTCCTTGTCTTAGTCCATTATTTGTTTTAAAAGTTCTTGAAATTTGCCCCTTGTATATTATTGCATTACTGTTGTTGTTATATATATATATATATATATATATATATATATATATATATATATATATATATATATATATATATATTCTGTATTACTTTCACTATCCTGTTTTCTATTCCTCTTTCTTTTAGTATTAACCATAGTTTCTTTCTTGGTGTCATGTCAAACGCTTTTTCGAGGTCTATGAATCCCAGATATGTATATGTATTTTTATTATTTGCGATTCTTTTTTCTGTGACTTGTTTTATTGTGAAGATGTTGTCTTGCGTGGATCTCCCTTTCCTGAAACCACATTGCGGTTCTTCTAGGGTCTGTTCTATTCTTGCTATTATTCTCTTGTTAATTGTCTTTCCTAATATTTTCATCCCTATACTTATTAGTGTTATGCCTCTATAGTTTGCGCATTTCGTCTTGTCACCTTTCTTGTATATCGGTACTATTAACGCTGTTTGCCAGTTTTTGGTATCATATTTGTCTTCCATATTTGTTCAGTAGCTTCAATAGTTTATATTTTCCTATGGGTCCCATGTGTTTAATCATTTCTGCTGTAACCTGATCTTGTCCTGGTGCTTTTCCTATTTTCAGTTCCCTTATTATTTCTAGAAGCTCTTGTTCGTTGATACTCTCCGTTACTGTTTCTGTGATATTCTTTTCGCTGTTTCTTGTCTTCTGTTCGTTGCCGCTCTTTATAGTTAGTAATTCTTTGAAATACTCTTTCCATGTTTCTATTATTTCTTCGTTTTCCTTCAACATTTTGCCTTGTCTGTCTTGTATGTATTTCGTTTGTGTCTTTTTTCTTTCCTGCATCCTTTTATTGTTTTATAAAATAGCTTTTGATATTGCTTCGCGTTTTTCTCCATGGTCTCCCCGAACTTTTCCCACTCCCTGGTCTTTGCTATTCTAACCTCGTCTTTTACTATTTTCCTTTTTTCCTTGTACCTTTCGTAGTTATTACTGTTTTTGACATTTAGGTATCTTTGCCAAGCTTTTTTCTTTTCTTTAATTTTATCTCGTATGTCCTCTACCACCACGCTGTCTGTTGTTTCTTGTTTGTACTTTTCTTCAACCCGCATGTCTCTTGTGCTGCCCCAAGCATATTTCTTTTTATATTATTCCGCATTTCCTCTACTGCTCGCTGTCGTAGATGCAGGAATTTTCGTTGTATAATTTGAATAGAATTTAGTGTAATTGGAATAGAAAAATTAATAGAATTCTCGTAGTAGGAGGAAAAAAATATCCATGACAAACTCTCTATACTTTTTTTTGCTACTCTCTATAATACAAATAGTACTGCACGCCACTTCTAACTTGGCTTCTAATTTCTCTTTGTATTGTATTACTGTTTCTTCATCTCTTAGTATGTATGCTCGTATCTTCTTATAGTTTATTGCTATAGTTGGTCGCTAAATTTTTCGGTCACTGTCTTGATAGTTTTCCTTGAGTGTGGTCAGCACAAGGTAGTGGTCACTTCCTATTTCGTAGCTTCTTTTTACTCTTGGGTCTATTATGTTGCTCTTTCTTCTTTGTTCTGTTAATACGTAATCTATTATAGATTTTTCGTTCCTGCTTATCACTTCCCTGGTGTATTTATGTATCTCTCTTTGGTTGAATAGAGTGTTCGCTATTATTTGATTGTTCATGTTCGCTATTATTTGATTGTTCATTCTACAGTAATCTAGCATTTTCTTCCCATTTTCGTTTATTGTGTCTTTCCCGTATCTTCCTCTCATCGTATCGTTATCTTTTACTTCCTTGCCAATCCTGCTGTTGAAGTCTCCTGCTACATATATTTCTCCAATGGCATTTTCGGTTGTTTCGTTGAGCTGATCCCAGAATTCTTCTTTGTTGCTAGCCGTGTCGTCTTCATTTGGTCCATATACTATAATTATTGTGCATTACGCATCCTACTCCTGCGGACGCCCTTTTATCCTTGTCTACCCCGCTATATATTATTTTGTGCTTGTTATTAGTTGTGTACATTCCATCCCCTTTTCTTTTCGTCTCAGTTATTGCTAATATCTCTACTTCAATTCTTTCGAACTCTTTGCAACTCTTCCTCTTTACCGAATATACTCTTTATATTCCATGGTGCTAATCTCCATATTCGGCCTTTATTTTTTTGATATTTTTCCTGTTTATTGTGTCCTCTTCCTTTATTTCTATTTCTATCTGTGCTTTCCTAATATTGCTTTTCGTGTCCTATTTTACATTCGCGCTGTCGCTCCTATTTCTCCTAATTTGATCATTAGTCGTGTCGATCTGCTTTTTCATTACCATTTTTCCTTGCTTTTCCGTCCTTGTTTGTATGCAACCTCTGCTTCTTTTGTTTAGCAGTTTTTTGGCTCAATTGTTTGCATTTCCTCCCATTTCCAACTCTTTCCATTTATTATCAATTTCTTATATCCCACTTTCGCCTGGTTTCCTTTTTCTTTTTCTTCCTTGGCTATTCTTCTTATCTATCTCTGCACTTCACGTTCCTTCTTTGTTAGGTCCGACTCAACAAATGTTTGATCTTTTTTGTTTCGTAGTTTGCTTTTATTTGCGAGAATCTCAATTTTATCCGTAAAACTTTCCGTCTCAATCACGCACATTTTCTCGCCAATCTTCTTTGCACACCTTAATTTAACCTTTATTTGTAGTTCTTCCTTGAGGAATTTCTCCATCGCCTCCTTAATAACTCTCTCCTCCTTGGTGTCCACTTTCACTCCATGGATAACTAGGTTTTTCTTTTTGTTCTCCTTTTCCATGTTTTCCATTCTTACATTTAGATTTTTTATTTCCGTTCTCATTAGCTCGTTTTCTTGTTTTACCTCTGCTAGTTGTATTTTGTTATCTGCAAGTTTCTTTCCTATTTGTACCATCTTTCATCATTTTTACACATCAGTTTTTTTATCATATTTATCATTGTCTCTTCTGCACCGCCCTTGGTTTCTTTATTGATTTTAATAGGTGATCTTTTTGATATTTTGCTTTTGCTAAATTGCAAATATACAAAACAATAATTAAACCAGTGATGACTTGCGCTGCGGAAACAATAACCATGAAGAAGAAGAATAAACATGACATGGCAGTAATAGAGAAGATATGTGAAGAGACAGTAATAAGATATATAAAAGCCCAAAGAATAAGATGGACAGGGCATGTATGGAGAGCAGTAGAAATATTAGCAATCAGAGCTATCATGGAATGGAAACCAAGCTGTAAACGGAGAAGAGGAAGACCAGAACTACGTTGGTACGATGAAGTTGAAATAGACCTCAAAGAAATGGGAATAGAGAGATGAAAGGAGAATGTAGAAGACAGAAAGGAATGGCGAGGAATTGTTTAAAGAGCGTTAGCCATAGAAGAAGAGTAAAATGAGGACTAATCCACCTCGGAAATTGGATTGTGTAGACTCCCTAGGAGAGGTTAAATCCCAAAAGGGAGTGTAAAGCCTTAATAATGTTTCATTAAAGAAGAACGTGGTTCGCAATAATATTACCTCCAACTCATCGTTACATATTGCTGCAATTCGACATACGTTTCATATTTCATTTCACTCAATTACATTTACTGTAAACATGCGAAGTAGCATAGAAAATGCGATTTTTTGTTTGATATAGCATAAGTCACTGTCGGCTCTCATCGGGATGACTGTAGTAGTCGTACCACGTATAACTTTTGGTTTAGAGTAGTCAAATTCTCGAAAATTTAGGGTAGCATCTCGTTCACATTTTCAATCTCTAGTCCAGCAAAATTTAACGTTTTGGCGGAAATAAATTTTATATTTTTGAAATTTTGTGTACATGCTCTCGAGTACTATAGAAATGAATATCCGTCGAGTCTCCCTTCCCCTGGTGAGGGCATCATCCCTTAATATTGAAAAAACACCCCCCAAACGACAAACTTGTGTTATTTTTTGCAAGTAACTCATAAACGGTGCACCTCCTGATTTTTTTTATCGAGTAACGTTGATGGGAACAATTTTTTACCAAAACTATATTACAAGTTATGCCACAAAAGGTATAGTTCGCGCGGTATACATTGTACAATATAAATGACCCATTAAGAAGATTAATAAACCCAAGTGAAGCAAACAAATTAACTTGTGTGTTTTTTGTCTAATTTATAATGTATCATATAGTAGTCAAGTCAAGTGTAACTCATCTAATTATTTTATTTTATTTTTCAGGAACCTGCAGAAGGTAAGATTTTTTTTTATATGTACTATATTATTTTAAGTCATATTTACAGGGCCCTCAAAAAAAATAAACATTTTTAAACTCTAATAACTCCGACGTTATTTACCATGAATTAGTTTAAAATAACACACAATATACACGGTGGGACACACTTTTAGGACGCCCACCATTAGGATCTATTAAACGGAAATATATACAGAGTTTGTCAAATGGGAGAAACGTTTCTTATTTTCATGCCATTTAATATTCTGAAAAGAAATCCGGGATATCTTGCACAGTTCCTGAAATATCGCTGAAAACCCGAAAAAGGGCACTGTCCTTTTCCTTTCATAACGTTTTTACTTTTGGAGAATATTTTACGAAACTTGGTTCTCTTACATTTTTCGACGTGAGCTTTCTAATGACAGTGCCAAACATTTTCTGCGCCAACTAGATGCCCAAATTTTTATAGTCAACTTTTGATTTTCTTATAGCAGCCATATTGGATTTTAATAGCATTAAATAAACGAAAAATTCCGGTTTCAACCATCTATAACACATAGGTAATCTGACATTTTATACGATTCCACAAATGTCGAAAAGATATTGGATGTGGCTGTCTTTTTTTGGGATGCAATTTACCATAAATTCTAGATGTGACTGTCGAATTTCTGCAATTCCTTACATAGAGATTGTACATGTAATTTTTTTCATGTTGAGGATAATATATTGCCATTTTTACTAATCAAAGATAACATCTCATTTTATACACTTAATACACAATAAAATTACTCAGAAGTTGTTTTCTTTGTATGAAGAAATGTCAATATGGTAAATTGTTATGCCATGGTAACTTGATTTTTAGAGTTGTTCATAGCGGTTTCATTTTTGCAACTAATTTTTAAATTGTCGATTTGTGGTCGAAAATAATGTCAGATTACCCATGTACTATACATGGTTGAAATAGGATTTCTTCGCTCTTTTGAATGCTATTAAAATTCAATATTACGGCTTTAAGAAAATCAAAAGTTGACTATGAAAATTCGGGCATCTAGTTGGCATAGAAAATGTTTGGCACTTTCATCCGAAAGTGCCAAGTTTCGTAAAAATTTCCTTCAAAAATTAAAAAGTTATAAAAGGAAAAGGAAAGTGCACTTATTCAGTTTTTCAGCGATATATCTGGAACTCTGAAAGATAATCCGGATTTCGTTTCAGTATATTGATAGGCACAAACATGAATTTTTTTATCCCATTTGACCAACTCTGTATATATTTCCGTTTAATAGATCCTAATGGTGGGCATCCTAAAAATGACCACCCTGTATGCACTTTCAAATAGTAATTTAGTCTAGTAGAGATACTGGTCAAGTGGGGATAAGTCGGGCGAATAAGGAGCCCACACACATCCAGATTGCAAGAACGACTTTGTTTCCATACAAAATTTAAAAAAAAACACTTTTGTTGATTACTAAGACCCATGATATTTATTACCATTAAGGGTGTATATTGCAAGTATTTATCTATCGATTCATAATAACCACACGACAAAACGTCATATAAAAACAAAATAAGATATACCTACAACAGTTTCATTTTTTTTTTGGCGGGCCCTGTAGATTACCAATTATTAACATTTCTGGAATAATCTTTGTACCTCAAATATTAAACATATTTGTATTTCCAAAAATATTTTCTAGTTTTCATGCACCTAAAACGATTTCAATAAGGGCGTATTAAGATCGTACATATCAATATACAGTCATAAATAGCAATAGTCTAGCGCTTACGATTATTGGCCATAGCAGCGGGAATTTCCACAATCGAATTGATTAAAAGAACTGATAGAAATAAAAAATTACCATACACCCTATATATCTAGCGAAAATTCGATCTTAATTGTAATAACATATACTTCAAATCAAAAACTATATATCGGAAAACACTATATACTCTATGAGGGTTTATTCCATTTCATGTTTTGCAATAAGTAATTGAAAATAAATATTGTCAATAGTGCACATGTGAGTCACTTAAAAAATATATAGAATTTCCCAATTAAAACAAACGGAATTAAATATATATATTAGAAATATACAGGGTGGCCCACCTATCTTAGCTCGCACCATAGCTGCTAGACTAATGAAGATTCAGGAAAAAAATTGTTTGGAAGTTATTGGTACTAGTATCTCCAGATTCTTTGATTGGTCTCTTATAATAAGATTTTGTTGAAAATTTTTCCACTTCCATGATTTTTCGTTACATTTGATTAAAATGTGAATAACTTGGCAACGTTGCATCTGATCCCTCAAAATAAAATGATTTGTGAAGCGCACATGAAGCAGTTTCCAAAACTGAAACAATATACAGGGTGTTCTATTTAAAAGTGAGATCAAATGTTGCGTCCCAGATTTATGGTACACTCAGTACACTCGAAAATAATTTTAAAAAGTAGCACATCAAGTGTGCAATAACTTTCATTCAAATTTTTGCCTCAATTTTCATTAGTCTAGTAACAATGGTCCGAGCGAAGATAGGTGAGCCACCCTGTATAAAATGGCCTAATTAAATACAATATTGATTTAAAAATTCCCTCTGCTGTGAATTATTATTACTAGTGAAAAGCTTATTATACCATTATTTATATGGTGCTTATATATGTGTATAATTTCAATTCCTATATCGAGTTTCTCAATGGCGTTGTATAGTTTATAAGCATATGATGATAATCCAAAAACAGTTGCAAAATAATAACTAAATTGATTTATATTTTTAGTACCAGCTGAAGAAGCACCACCAGCAGAAGAACCATCACCAGAAGAAGCGGCGCCTCCAGCAGACGGAGCACCCCCATCCGAAGACGCACCAACAGCCGACGGAGCACCACCTGCGGATGGTCAACCGCCAGCTGAAGGAGCCACTCCAGAAGAAGGCGAACCTCCAGCGGAAGGAGCCACAGAGGGAGCGCCTCCCGCAGACGGCGCCCCACCAACGGAAGGTGCACCGTCAGCCGAAGGAGGAGAAGCCGTGCCAGCAGCTGATGGTGCGGCACCTGCAGAGGGGGCACCTCCAGCTGAAGGTGGTGCACCTGCAGAAGGAGCTGCTCCTACTGAAGGAGCACCACCTGCAGAAGGAGCGCCACCAGCTGATGGAGCAGCACCGGATGCTGCTGCCCCAGGAACGGAAGGATCAGCACCAGCAGAAGGTACTTTAGTCTAGACTAGAACATTTAGTGATTTCATGAACATCCGATCAAGCATGATACATCAAAGTAACCAAGCGAAAAAATCATTGCAAAAGAGGTTTCTCACTTCTATAACATATATATACTTACTCAGAAGCGTTATATTATTAGATATTGGTAGCTATAACTCGTAGTTAACTATAACATAAATATAGTTTAATTTGTTTAAGAAACTCATAGGTCATAGGAAACTCATAGGAAATATACAGGGTAGAAACTTTAACTGGAATAAAATTCATAACTTCCATATAGGCGATTTTTGCAAAAAATCCCGAAACACGCTAAGTATTGTTTTTTCTTGCCCTCATTTCTATGTATATGCTGCTTGTTTATCTGTTCCCGGAAGAGCCCAGCCACCTCCGACTTTTTTTTTTCAAATGGAAAGGTATGTCAAGTGACACCTCGTTTGAAAGGTCTCTTCGCAAGTAATACAACACACTATTTATTTCTTGAATATTTACAAAGCCCACGTGATAAAAAAAAGAAAACCACTTTTACGTTGAACATGTTTCGGCGTAAAGTTGTATGTTTTTGACATGTGTTTTGATGCTATGGAACTGCGTTACTTAGTTACTAGTGATAATAATAGTCACCAAAGCAGTCACATGCGCTCGTCAAGTTGTCGAAGTGATTTCTAAAATGCCGTATTTAACCGAAAATCTCCGAATCGAGATTCTGATGATGATCGGTTATGGTAACAGAAGACGAAGTCAGCTTGAGGTTGCTCAGTTATTTCGAGAAGAGCATCCGGATTTATCACCCATTAGCCAAAGTACCATAAGCAAAATTGAGACACAATACAACAATTTGGGTCATGTCAGGGTTGTGCCCAGACAGCGAAATCCCACTGTTCAAGCAGATACCAGGCTAAACGTATTATTAACTCTTCAAGAAAATCCAGTGACTCCAGCCAGGCAACTGGCCCGTGACAACGAGATTAGTCATACTACTGTCCTGAAAATTCTTAGATCAGCCAAGCTGCATCCTTACAAGATGCAGGCACTCCAAGAATTAACGGAGGATGACCCGGACCGCCGAATCGAATTTTGCGAGCAAATGATGAACATGATCGACAATAACCAGATTTCATTAGCATCAATTATTTTTTCCGACGAAAGTACTTTTACCTTACATGGTGACGTTGATCATCAAAATTGTCGTTATTGGGCTGATCATAACCCTCATTGGATGCGAGAAACTCATACTCAGTTCCCGCAAAAAGTCAATGTATGGGCTGGAATAAAAGGTGATCAGATTGTAGGACCAGTATTCTTCGATGGTAATCTTAAAGGAGCAACATATCTTACGTTTCTTCAAGACGACCTCGTGCCAGCGTTAGCCACTTTATTTCCAAATCCATTAGATCCAGATTTACCTGATGAACGAATATGGTATCAACAGGACGGAGCTCCACCCCATTATGCTGTGATCGTTCGTAGATATTTAGACGAAGTTTTTCCCAATAGATGGATTGGAAGAAGAGGTCACATTGAATGGCCGGCGAGATATCCGGATCTTAGTCCCCTTGACTTTTTTTTGTGGGGATATCTCAAGAGTAAGATCTATGTAACCAAACCAAACGACATTGAGGACCTTAAGCAACGTATTAGGCATGAAATACGGCAAGTCACACCAGAAATGTTACAAAACATTAGAGATGCATGTTATCATCGATTTGCACTTTGCCAAGAAAGAAACGGTGCCCATTTTGAACATTTGTTGCATTAAATAGTATTCAAGTTATAAAAGTGTTTTTTTTTTATCACGTGGGATTTGTAAATATTCAAGAAATAAATAGTGTGTTGTATTACTTGCGCAGATACCTTTCAAACGAGGTGTCACTTGACATACCTTTCCATTTGAAAAAAAAAGTCAGAGGTGGCTGCGCTCTTCCGGGAACAGATAAACAAGCAGCATATATATAGAAATGACGGCAAGAAAAAACAATACTTAGCGTGTTTCGGGTTTTTTTTGCAAAAATCGCCTATATCGAAGTTATGAATTTTATTCCAGTTAAAGTTTCCACCCCGTATATTGTTTTGTCTAGACAAAATATATGAGCACACCAACACACAAATAAGGCATAAATTGCTCAAAAATTAGGATCAACAATTACTTGACGAAGCTCGCCAACATCTGACAATCCCTATCGGTTGTATGAAACTTTGAACTTTCACAGTGATATTACATCAAAGTTAGTAGTACTATTGGTAAACTTAATACGCCAATGTTTAAATTTAGTGCAGAAGACATCGCTTTAAACGGTACTGAAATATCATATACTTCTAAATAACTGCAACTGGATGTGTGCGTAATCTTAATCTAATTTTAATTTTAATATCATAAAAATTTCGTTTCACAAATACTGCTCATTTAATTTATAGAACTTAAATCGCCGCTTCGTAACATAACATTTATTTAATTTAAATTGATATTATTAAAAATCAACAATATTATTTCTCGTACTACAACCCCTTCAAACCTGAATTTTATTGAATAGTTAAAATAAATATTTTAATACATTATTAGGAACCTTTATAAAGTAAAAAAGGTATTTGTTTAATTTGTTTGTTTTTATATATTCAAAAATAATTATGTACATGTACATGTACAAATCGTACAAAACATAACTAGACTAATTCTCATTGTCTATGAAATTTGGTGAAGCAGTTCGTCTCTCTTATCAAGCATAAATGTATCTTGCACTTATCACATTGTCACCCTCTAAATTATTTTTCGGGTTCCCTCTCTAAATTACCCTGCGCTCTTTTATCGCACCTACCTTTTTGCCTTGTTAGTAATGGGGAATCCAACCCCTTTGGGTAAAACCTACGCCCACCTCGGCCCTGGCTCGCTGCAGTGGAGAATGGCGTGACGGTCCACTATATCCGGAAAGTTTGAGGGTGGCTCCACTGGGTTTACTTAATGAGGTGAAGGGGAAGGATTCCGGGGGAAGCACGAAACCCAGAAAGCGTTGCTTGGCAAAAAGGTACTTTATTTACCGTAACAGTAATCACACAAAATAAAAGTATAAACACAAAGAAAAAGAAAAGGGGGTAACATAAAACGCTTACACAAAAAATGGGGGGGGGGGCGCTACGACTGGGCCGCCCACGCGCTACAAGGCGGTCAACTCTTCGCCAACGACGTAGTGCACTAAGTCCCTCGCTTCCGCTACTTGTGTTCGCCGCCGCGGCAGGGTAGCGAACCCTTACAACTAAATAATAATACCTAAATAGACGGGGGGGAGGGACAAGACGCAAGGGGACACACAGAAGTCAAAGAAACGCAAACAACAGAAGCGTCGGTCCGCGTCACGAAGTCGTGGTGGCCGCTTCCTGCCCGTCCGTCGTTCGAATGCGGGGGGGGGGGGGATGTACGCCTCGTGGTCGTCCGCCTAGGAGTCGCACGAGTATCGGCCTGATACGCCGTGGCCTGCCGCCTCTAGGTGTTATCGGGTGCCTGAGGGCTACCCGGGTTACCTATAAAGGTGGGGCATTAATACCACCCGAAAGAGAAGGGAGTTTAGGGAATGACTCACCCACGAGATGTGCTGTGGGTGTAAGAAGGTGGAGCTGAACGCTTTATTCGGGCACTGGGCCGCTCTCCGGTTGCTCACACAGAATCACTGGAGGTTTAGGGTCGATGGGTGGGCTCTTTTGGTCCTGAATTCCAGATGCCTCGTCACAACCGAGCACTATCAGAGCCACTCGACCCGCGTTATACTTAGCTACTGCCCGAAAATCCGCGACGATCGACGCGCGTAGTTATGCAAAGGGGAGGGGGTGTCTGACGCTTTATTGTAACGGTGTTTTCTGGAAAACTACACGTTACAACATAAAACAAGCGTTCGCCCTTTACATCCTGGAAACTTGGAACGAGTAGATTCTTGATTGTCGTCAAACTGAGGCATATGATCAGTTCTATCGTTTTGGATTTCTTGTAATGGACGATTTTCTCCACGCTTACGTGCTACAGTTGGTGAAGGGATAGGAGAAGAAGAAGGTCGACCATGTTTATTTTTTTATATAGGGTTTCCTACACTTATCAAACCATCAGTAACTCGCATTCGGAAGGTCAGTAAATCCATAATCTCTTTTTTTGGTATATTACACTTTTCACAGTCTTTCTTGTATTCAATCCAACTATTTACCAAAGCAAAATCCACCATGTGCATTATAATACGTAGTGTCTATGTTTTTGAACGAAAGAAAATCCTATATGTGCTAATCAACTGGTCAAGAAGGTCTACTCCTCCCATATTGTGGTTATAAAGCTTCATTATTTCGGGTCTCTTTACCTCTATATATTTTCCCTCTTTCTTGTCCCATCTTTTTACAAGATCTTCCTCACCTTTACCGACAAAATTTGATGCAAGACATACTGTTTTATGGTCAAGCCATTTTACAGCAACTATGCCATCTTCACTGACAACCTCATCTACAGAACCTCGCTTTTTTTTTGTTCATTTCTTTATCTTGCAGTAACGGTGGCTTGAAAAATATATTTACTTTGATAGTTTCCGCAGCACATATATCTTTTTATTTCAGTGTTTTCAATAGTTGGTAAGATGAAAAAAATGTCATAGTACAATTTATGACCAACATTTTTTATTCTTTCGGAAAAATGTAATATTACGCTAGCCCCTTATCAGTATAATTTTAAATGTTGTTCATTTAAATTTGTAGTTTTCCCTTGATAGAAAATGCTTGCCACTCTTACCGCAAGAAGATAGACTTTACTCACCATGGGCAGGGTTTACCTTTTATGTATTGCTTTATACCTAATTTTTCAGTAAAAGGAATAATTTGCTCGTCTATACATATTTTCTCCTCCAATTCCAATTCTAGACATCTCTTTCTTGTCAACTCTAAAATTGGTCGGACTTTGTAAAGCCTGTCGGTGCAATTTTCTGGTTTATCCAGGTTATTTACTAAGTGTAAGCAACTTCTTAACTCGAAAAATCTATCCCTAGATATGGTTTGCAAGAAGCAGTCAATCCCAAGAACCCGTTCCCAATACATCCTTATCCTTATTCAGACATCCAATAACTATATCTAAGGCAAACAATTTTGTTATTTCAGATGCAGATGTATTTCTGAATCTTTTTCCTTGTTGAACAGTATATAGATTGGTAAAATATGCCATTTTATCGAACTCATTATTGGGTATGTATTTCAGAAAATACTCTAGAGGACATACAGGTTTTGTAATATCGTGTTTACTTGGAACTGGTGGTTCGAATTATATTATGTTAGGTGGTGTAAATGAACTTTTCTACCAATTTACTTGGCTTATTTTTCGAAGTTGTGAGAGGGATTGGTCTAAGTTTTCTTCATCCGAACTACCTTCTTCATTATTACTATCATGTTGCACTTTGATACTTTTATTAATCCCTTCCATTTCTGCTCTGTTAATCACATCAGGACCTGGTCTTATATATTTAGCCCTAAATCAAATTCTTCATCAACTTCATCTTCATCTCCAATGCACACATCTTCAATTTTCGATAGGTCGCCATTATTTACCAGATCTATCAGTTCCTGGATGTATACCTGTAAAATTTTCTAGATTGTACGATTTTTTAAAATTATCCATATTCACGTTAGCTGTAAAGAAAGATAATACTAAAATTACACCAAAAACAAGAATAAAATATATTCAATTACTTATCAATGGAATAATATTTCAGACCATATGTACATGAGGATGTACAAAGCTACGCAGCAACTGGGACAATTTGTACATACTCATGTACATAGCTTTAGCAAGTCATATACAAAAAACTAATAATATTTGGGGATATATTATTTATTTAATTCATTTTTCAATGTTTTGCAATAGCCCTTTTTTTTTTTAAACTGTCCAATTAATTTACATATTGAAATAAACATGAGACTTACCAGACAGGACTATGTGAGGTTAGACACATCGTACAATATGAACAATAATTTCACATATTTTCACTAGATGGCCACACTAGGCAATTTTTCTTATAAATCTAATGTGTACATAAGCAAGTACTAATGGTACTAAGTATCAATAATAATACTAAAAGCAAAATAAAAATATATTTCGCAAATGTACATGTACATGTACGTCAGGTCTGAATGGGTTAAAAAATCTTAATGACCCTATCTCAGTATCTATTTACGATGGGACACGTGCTCATATGACATTTTTGACTTAGAATCATCCATACTACAACTTCCCAAAAAATTTGCACTTCCTCCTGATACACCCTGTATACACCTCGATAGTAAGACCTTTATTGACTACCGCCTTGTATCCCTCGGCGCTACGCGGCTCGGTATACCAACTGGCGGTCGGTCAATAAAGCTGGTCTTCGCAACCTTGGCGAATAATATACTAGAGTATTATTTTTCAAATGAATTTGAAGATAAATTACATAAAACACACAAAATAGGGTAGTTATACCCTAAAGAATGATATAGTTATATCGTTATATATCGTAATATAGTTACGATATTAGTTATTATATCGTTATATAGTTATATCGTTCGTGTTTTTTTTTCGATGCTGGTTGGAGTGGCTCTAAGTTATTTCATTTCATTCATTTCCTTTTGTTCTATCATTAAAGTTACTGAAATCCAAATTAAATCTGAATTATATTGTGAAAATTGGGCCAAAATGCGAAAAATTTCACAAAAAGATCGCTAAACGTCAAAAAATTGGCCCAAAACATTCCAACTTCTGGAAGTTTTAAAAAAAGCGAGCCAATATAGCCAAACTGCTCGGGAATTTTGTTAGTATAGTGGTCTACTTTATTTTTTTCGCTTTGTAACCACTCGGGCTGAAACTACTGTGCAACAAAAAAATTATAATAATAGGCTCTTGATATTTTGCTCTTGTTGTACGGATTTTCCCCATTTTGTCGTTTCTCTTATAATTTTGAATCTATCTACACTGTGCTCCTCTTGACCAAATTATTAAATTAGTTTTATTGTATGCTACATGAATGCAAATTTCAAACACCTAACCCAAATTTGACCAGCAAAATGAGTTACAAGTGCTAATTCGTGAGGGTTGTCTTACCACCTCTATGATGAAAGTTTAAGGTTAATAAACTCAAGGTCAAACTAAGCCTACAATTGAAAAACAACCTGAATGTACTCCTAAAAAAAATATTAAATAACCTTAAGTCATCAATTTTTGCATGGAACAAAGAAGTTTTAAAATATTAATTTTAATGCGGAAAACCCAAGTTGTCCGAAAAATTCTAAATTTTGTGTGCAAAGTTTCTACTTCCCATAACATATTTTCCGCATTAGCCGTTAACGGGGAAAGTTCAATATTTAGTTGCGTCATCCATATTTTGAAAATATCAAGATTATCCACCCAATTTGTAACAGAGGATGACAATCAAATGTTAATAATTGATTTTACATTAATATTTAACATTAGATTTTGGGAATATGTGATGATATTAAAAGATGATCAAAAGAAGAAAAAAAATCGCGCTACTGTATAGGTAATATAAGTATATCATAACTCTTACACATTATAATAACTTTAAATCAGGTGTACTGCCTATCAAAAACTGTTAACAGTAACTTGTACATAAGTTGACAGCATAACATTCAAATATCAAATGCATGTATGATATAATAACACTTGTTACTAGAATATATGCTGTCAGCTAACGGACACGTTACTGTGAAAGTTTTTTTATACGCAATACACCTGCATGATTCGCAATAACCAGATCAACATTAATTCTTAAATCATCAATAAAACATAAAACTGCCGAGATAATGTTTCTGTTATGGAGACTTATTAAAATGATCATCTTCATCTTATTCATACCATTACTACATTTGATTGTATTTGAACCATACAGTGGTTTAAATTGTAGGTGCAGCTCCAGCTGAATGTACTCCTGCTACTACTGTACCCGAGTCTGAGTCAGGTATAGTTATTTGTTTTTTTTAACCATCGATTAATCATCAATACCATATTCCATATTAGGTGTAAATCATCTTAATTCTAGATCATATTTAGAAAAATCATATGTATGACATCTAAACAATATTAAATAACTCAATAAAGATTAATACCTCATTCGTGATAATATTGATGATAACTAGAAGCTTCATAGGGGATTGTAAATCAAAATAGACAATATTTAGTTAATTATATAACATCACCTAAGCCATTTACACAGGATGTCCCGCGACTCAGCAGATATAGCTTGAGGGTGTATTCTTACGAAATTTAAAGTCGAAAATGTGATGTTGGTGAGCGATCGCTCAGTATGGCGTAATTAACAAGTAATGGGTAATTTAATTGAGTAACACATCTTCTTGGATGGCACGGACTTGAAGTTCTGTGTTCAAAGCACCAAGTTTTCTTGAACTCCCTGGAGTCGAACTGTCTACCATTGTCTGACTCTAACACTTCTGGGATACCATGTACACTGAACCAGTCTTTCAAGTGTTCAATGGTCTCCTTTGACGTCTGATTTTTTAATAACTTGTAGTCTATAGATCCGGGGTAGCTATCATCTAGAACTATGTACTCTTGGCTTTGAAACTCGAACAGGTCTGTTGCTACTATTTGCCAAGGTAATTTGGGAATTTGCTTAATCAGTATTGGTTCTTGATAGTTTGCTTTCTGTTATTTTTGGCAAATGTTGCAGCTTTATGCTAGGTTAACTATATCTTTGTATTGGTTTTTCCAATACAGTAACTGACGGGCACGTTTCATGCAACTTTGAATTCCTAAGTGTCCTGCATGTATTTGTGTCAGAATTTTTGGTATCTGTGATTTTGGAACTATTATTTTGTCACTTTTAAATATAAGTCCTTCATAGTATGAGAGTTCCTCGCGAAAATTTAAGTAATGTTTTACTGATTCTGGTAGTTTGTTGCATGAGTCGGGGAAGCCATCATAGATGTACTTTATCAATATTTGCAGTTCATTATCTTCTTTGGTAGCGTCTATTAATATCTGTCTAGCTTCCTTTAACATTGCTAATATTATCTGAATCTCCATTTCTTCTTCTTTCGGGTTTTCTATGTTTGTTTGATCACAATCTCTACTTAATGTATCTGCTATGGGAATTTCTGTACCTTTTATGTATTTAATTTTTGGCGAGTTCTGCATTACATCAAACAGCATTCTTTGAAGTCTCGGTGGTGCACATTGGATTGGTTTTTTAAATATTGATTCCAATGGCTTGTGATCTGTTTCTATGTATACCTGTTTACCATAGACATATTCATGAAACTTCTGGCACGCAAATTTTATTGGTGTCCGCTTCTTTTTCGATTTGTAGGTAGTTTTGCTGGTTCGGTGATAATGCTTTTGTTGCATAGGCCACTGGTTGATTATCTTGTAGTAATACTGCGCCTAAGCTTTTTGAGCTCGCGTCTACCGACAGTGTCTTTGTTTACTTCATAGAACTTAAGTACCGATGGTGTTGAGAGTGTCTGTTTAATATTTTCAAAAGCTCTGGTTTGCTCAACATCCCAGAACCACTCTGTTTCTTTTTTCAACAGAACTTAATAGTTCTGTAAGCTCGGACATGTTTGGTATGAATTTATTTAAATAGGTAACCATGCCTAACAGTCTCTGTAGCTCCTTTTTGTTGGTCGGTTGTCTTATGTTTTTTATTGCTATCATTTTTTGTACATCCAGTTCTAAACCTTTTTCTGACAGAATGTGACCTAAGAATTTAAATTTCCTTGTTTGGAATACACATTTTTCTTTATTTAACCTTAATCCTGCTCCATGTAGTTTTCTTACGACTTTTTCCGTGATATCTTTCAATTCTTCTAGAGATTCTGCATGTACTAAAATGTCGTCCATTGAACATTCGACGTTTTTCATGTCTTTTAGCACATAATTGATTATTTCTTGGAAAACTTCTGGGGCTGAGCTCAACCCAAACGGAAGTCTGGCAGCTATATCTCCCCCCATGGAGTTGAAAATGTTAAATATTTTTGTGTTCGTTCACTCACTTTAATTTGCCAAAATCTCTTCTGCAATCGAGTAGTGTGAAGAAAGTTGATTTATTATTCTTACTGATTTTTCTTCAATGGTTTTTAATGCATAATGTCTTCTTAATATGTTTTTATTTAAATCTGTTGGATCTATGCATACTCTAAGTTTTTGATTTTTTCTATTACCATTGGTCTCACTACTGGAGTTGGCTCCTTCATTGGTTTTATGACTTCAAGTTTAACCATCGAGTTAACCATCAATTCTTCTTTGACTGCATCTCTGATTGAATGTGGTATTCTTCTTACAAATCTGATTTCGAACTTTGGATCTTCTATTATGTCAATGTAATATTCGTAATTTTTCAGGCGCCCTAAACCTTTGAACACATCAGTTTTCTCTAGCTGCGATATTTCATTAATTCTTTATAATAATCCCAATTTCTCACATGATATTCTTCCTAATATAATTAGGACTTTTTCTGCTACTACTTTGAACATTATTTTTACTTTTTGCTTCTTTATAGTGCCGTCCAAGGTGGTTTCTCCTAAGACTTGTATTTTATCTTCTGTAAAGCTGATTAACCTTTTAGTGGTTGATATTTGTATCTTGGCTTCTAATTGATCTACTATGTGCTTAGGTAATACATTGCACTGTGCTCCTGTATCTAGTTTAGCAACGAATACTTTATTTTCGACTTTGACTTTTTCATTCCAATCATTTCCCTCGGTATCCCGTACTAACTGTACAAAAAACTCCCCCTTACCAAAGTCACTCGATTCCTCTGCTATATCATTGACTTGTTTCTGGTTCTTTGACCAGCATTTATTTTCCAAATGCCCCGTTTTTCTGCATTTCTTACATTTTTATGTATAGGTCGGACATTCTAGTTTTTTATGCTTGGTTCCGCACCTTTTACAGTCGAATTCTTGATTGTTTTTCATTTTACTTTGTTTATTACTTTTTACCACTTTAATTCTATCTACTTCTACCTTCTGAATTTCTTTAATTTGTTCTGTTGCTTGCTCACTTGCTTTACAAATGGCCATTGCTTTTTCTAACGTCAAGTCGTCTTCAGTGAGTAGTTTTCTCGAACCTTGTCGGATCGGGTACCAAATACTAACTTATCTTTCAGTAAGCTATCATTAAGAGTTTCAAACTCACATGTTTTTGCTTGAGTTTTGATTATATTTAGAAAATCATCAAAGCACTCACCTTCTTTTTGTGTAAGCTTGAAGAAATTGTATCTTTCAAAGCATATGTTTGTTTTAGGAATAAAATAATTTTAGAATTTTCCTTTTATTATTTCTATATCTTTTTGTTCTTCTTCGCTTAGATTAAAGTTGTTAAATATTTGTATTGCATCTGGACCAATTGTTGCCATAAACGTAGCTGCTTGCACCGTTCCTGGCTTGTTGCTTAGTTGTGAGGCTATTGCATACCATTCAAATTTTTCCAGTTAATTGTCAGCGTTTTCGTGTCGTTGGAAAATATTAAAGCTTTTGGCGGTCTTATTCCTGCTACTGCTGCATTTTGTAGTTTAGTTGCGTCGCCTGCTTCGTTTTGCATTTTTGCTTTTGATTTTACCTTCATTTGGACTTTGTACACTTCTGACTTTCACTTCTGACACCATGTGATGTTGTGAGCGATCGGTAGGTCGTAATTAATAAGTAATGGGTAATTTAATTGAGTAACACAACGAGTGGTTTTATTTCATCGCTGTCAACTGTCTGGCCCAAGGTACATTCTTCCAAGGTATTATCCAGTCAGTTGACTAAGGTATTTTATACAAGGTCTATTGTTACAGAAAATACCTTATACATATATCCATGTCCAAAACTCAATGTATATTAGGTATTTTCGACTTGAAATTTCCTAAGAAATGCACCCTCAAGCTATGTCTGTTAAGTCGTGGGACACCCTATATTGACGACAATAACTTATTATATGTACATTCTAGTCATTCAGAAATATCAATAGTTAAGTGCCCACTTAAATTAAGCGTATTTTTTTTTTTTTTAAATAGAATGGCATACTTTTTATCTTATGAAGCAATTGGCATGACAATTTACTACAAAAAAGTATTGGACAACCATATTCTTAAAATACGTAGTTTTGGAAATATTTCGAAAATTCTAATTTCTGCATTATGTAATTTCGCCTATGCTGTATACACATGCATAATAGTTTTGCGAAACATGCTTATCTTTAGTAACTGTGATAACTAATGGTAACAATGAAATTTTAAATGAAAATGTTGGAATTTAATTTTTATCTCAGCAAGTGAAAAATATAGTTATACACATATTTCCATAAAAGATGTTTGAAGTAAAAATGGAAGCCAGAAACATAATATTATACAGGGTGTTGTATTAAAAAAAACAAAGTTGATGGGTATTTCGGGTAGAACCGGAAGTGATAGAGGGTTGAAAGTCTTTCACTTGAGGAGAACGGAATCAGCCATGTTAGGTCGTTTTTTTTTAAATTTTATATTATCAAGAACCCCAAAGACTGTTAATGGTCCATGAGCAAATGTATATTTGAAAAATAATAAGTTTATAAATAGAAAATCATATTTTTTTATAGACAGATACATTGTGATGGTTGTGATTTCATTTTTGTTTTGTTTGGAGTATCTCTTCCATTTTTCTTTTTTGTATTTTATCTCGTATTTCGTCCATGATTTTTGTTTTGCTTCTTTTATTATTGAATCCGTTTTGTTTCTCTGTTCTTTCTATATTTCATAATCTTCTTTTTTTTTGTTTGTTGGTATATTTTCTATTTCTCTTGTTTGTCTTTTATCTTCTTTATGACTTCCTCTGTCTAGCAGTTTGTCTTTTTCATTTCCCTGTTTCCACTTTTTGTTGTTACGCAGGTCTCTAATTATGTATTTGTTATCACAAGGTTGTTTTCAATGCATACTTGTATTATTCTTTCTCCATTGTTTTTTTAAATTTCTTCTTCTTGTCCCACTATCTGTTCTATTCCGCTATTTGGGCATTCTACTCTTCCGTTTAGATTTCCCATTATCATTATGTGTTCTTTTCTTTCATCTACTTCCGTTTGTAAGTTTTCAACGAATGTGTCTTTCTTTTCTTTCTTTGCGTCTTCGTTCGGTCTGTACGCTACTATCAGTGTCCATGTTTCATCTTCGACTAGTTTGATTTTGATGGTCGTTATTCTTTCGTTTATATGTTTTTCTTTTATTACATCTTTTATCCTCTTCGGTGTTATTATAATTCCTACTCCTCCATTGGCTCTTTCATTTTCACCTACTCCTGTCCATATTAACCAGTATCGTCGTTGTATATTTTTTATTCCGTGTCCTTTCTTTGTTGTTTCGGTAATTCCTAGTATTTCTATTATATGTTTTCTCATCTCCTCCACCAGTTCTGTTTTTTCCCATTTATCCTCTAAGGTTCCATGTCCCTATTGTTAATTTTTCTTTTCTTTTTTAAGGTTTTTATCCTTTTTCCCTTCTTCCTTTCTTTTTATTTTTATTTTGTTATTGCTATTTTGTTCTGGTATAGTATTTTTTTTTCTATATTTTCTATTATATCGTTGTTTTCCATATTCATGTCCTGTTTGTCTTCTGTTTTGGTTTTTGCTTTAGTTTTTTGAACCCTTTTTTGTACCTTCTACTACTTCCATTCCTATTCTCCCTTTGTCCCATGTGTATTCTGTGCCATTAATTAGTATTTTTCTGCAGTCCATTCTTACTTCATTTCCATTGTCTTTTTCTTATTTCGCTATGTTTCTAATTTCTCTTTGCACTTTTCTTTCTTCCAACGTTAAACCATTTTCTATGTAATTTTTAGTATGCTTTAATTTGTTCTTGGCTTCAATGATTTCTTTTTTCATCTCCCACGTTTCCACTTCTGCTACTACCATGTCTTGATTTAGGTATTCTTTTATTTTGTGCCCGCTTTTTATTTTTATTTCTACTTTTAGTTCTCTTGTTAGGAACTCTTCTATCTCTTCTTTTACTTTTTCTCCTCTGTTGTTTAGCCCTTTTATTACGATATTATTTCTGTTCTTTGCTTTTTTTTCGCTTTCCACTCATTCCTCTAGCTCTTGTGTTTTTGTCATCATCGATTGTTTTTCGTGTTCCCACTTTTGTTCATTCTCATTTGATTCGCTTCTTATTGTTTGTATTTCGTATTTTAGTTCTTTTAGATCTTCGCTGTTTTTCTTTATCTCTTTATCTATGCAAGTATAAAGTAACGCTCATTAATCACGACAACGAAGTTTACGGAACGAGCCACAGGCGAGTGCAGTAAATGCGAGTGCAGTTAATATTTTAAAATAGTACTAGAAAATATCACAGAAAATATCAACACATACGAATTATTAAAATTATAGGGCGAGGCTTTTGCTAGAATATGCAAAAAAATTAGGTTTCTGTTTCAGTCTTAAGAGAAATAATGAATATTTTTTAAATTGTCCATTTGAAACAGAATTTTTAGAAATTATTTGTTTCCTCAAAATCTACTATCAGAGAAGTGCTCTGTAGACTCATTAAAATGTGTTCAGAATTCAACGAGCAATCTAAATATGTAAAAATATGTAGGAAGTTCCATTTAAAATAACAAAGTTGATGGCCACTTTCGGTGGAAGCGGAAGTGATACAAACATGTAGGTATTTTTTTGCGAGATTACAAATTTTGATTGTATATGAAGATTGTGTGAATTTTTTCAAATTTATATTTCATCAAGAACCATAATCTAAATTTATAACCAGGGTTGAGAACCATTATTTTTTTTGTTTCGGAGTTCGTTCAGGTTCAATTATATATATACAGGGTGAGTTTTTTCGGATGTTTAGTATAGGGATTTCGGAAACTAGCGGAGATAGAGACACGGTTAAATGGGGGATAAATGCAGTTTTACGAGTTAACCTATACTTAACATCCGAGACTCACCCTGTATATCGGCTCGGTTCGGGTTTTTGTTCAAACAAATATAACGTTTTTTTTTTGGATTTCGGTTCAGTTCCGAGTAATTAATTTTATGTATTTATTTCGTTTTTGTGAGCATTAAAAAAATACAACTGAAGTGAAGAATACACCATCTTATTTTACACGCTAGTTTAAATAAGTATGGAACCGAAATAAACTGCTTTATTATTTCGGTTCGGCATAGGTTTTCGTTCCGACAAACATAACGTTATTTTTCAGATTTTCGCTTTTCGGTTTTCAGTTGAGTTCCGGTTCGAAGCCCTGCTTTTAACCACCAACTTACATAAGACACCCTATATATCACTGCATACTTTCTACGTTTTTTATACAAAAATAACACGAAATAAAAAAAATCATTGATATCTTGCGCGATTTATGTAAATATGCACCATTTTGATTTTCAACATTTTGAAAAACAAGATTTTCTAGGTATGTAAAAGTCACTCTGTATATCTGATAGGTCTAATAAGGTTGTTAAACAAGCAACATTTAATGCTAAAAGAATTTTTGAAAAATCGATAATACAAAATATTCCCGGCTGAATTTTCGGCTCATACAGTATGTATAAGTATAAATGCATACACGTCCAAAAATTAAATAAAATAAAAGTAAAAAACCAATTAAATTATTATTATTATTATAGTCATAATTCTTCTACCCTTTCTGGTGTAGAATATTGTAGTTTTTCAATTTCTTGTATTTTCTTTTACTAGATCTTCTTGTTTCCTGTGCTTTTCTTCATTTGGGCGTTAGATATTCCTCTTATTTCTATAATATTTTCGACATATTTGTCCCACTTCTTGTTCGATCTTCCCACTTTTCTTTCTCCGGTTATTTTTGTTTGCCATATGATTTTTGTTTGATTGGTATCTTTTCTTCTGGTTAGGTGTCCCAACCATTGCAGCTGTCTGTCTTCTATTATTTTTTTAGTTCTGTTATTTCTAGTTATCTTCTTATGTCTACGTTTCTGATTCTGTCTTTTCTGGTAACTCCGTATACTTTCCTAAGATACTTCATTTCTAGATCTGTATCTTACTTTTTGTCTCCTGTTTAGCGTCTACGTTTCGCATCCATATTTTAGTGTTGGTATTAGTATTACTTTGTATATTGTTAGTTTTGTTTTTCTCGATATCTTCTTGTTCTTTAGTATTATCTTTTAGATCGTGTGGAAAGTTCTTGTTGCTGCTAGCAGCCTATTTTCTATTTCCACTTCGAGATCCCTGTGCTGTCTATTATATGCCCTAGGTATATAATTTGTTCGGTCTGTTCTATTTTGGTGTTGCTTATTGCTATTTCTTCTGTTTCTTTTCCTCCCCCTATTTTTATTATTTTGTTTTTTTCTGTGTTGATTTTCAGTCCCGCTTTTGCAAGTTCTTCGCTCTATATCTTAATGTTTGCTTCTAGGTCCTTAATGTTTTTCGCTGTTAGTGCTACATCCTCTACAAATATACACTCTGTGATTTCCATTGCTTTATGGTTCCTGTATTCTATGTGTGTTTGTCTCTTGTTTTCTTTTATATTTTTCATTACTGCATGTATAGCCTTTATGAATGGCCCATGCCTTTTGTCAATAGGCATGGGCTAAACGCCCTCCTTGCCTTTGACCGTTAATCGTTGTGAAATTCTTGGACTTCATGTTACTCGTTCTTATACAGTTCTCTGTTTTGGTATATATATATACTTTTTATTGCCCTATTCAGTTTTTGTCCTCCTTGTTGTTCTTGTAGTGCCTGCCATACGTATTCTCTGTTTATTTTGTCACAGGCTTTTTCTAGATCTATGTATGCTATGTATATTGGTTTCTGGTGCTCTCTTAGTTGATTTATTAAGTTCCTGATTGTGAATAGGTGATAGATTGTGCAATGTTCTCTTCTGAATCCGCTCTGCGATGGTTCGAGTTCCCATCTAGTTTTTGTCTTATTCTTTTTTACAGTATGTCCTCGTATATCTTTTATGTTGCATGTAATAGGGAAATTCCTCTGTAGTTACTACATTCTCTTTAATCTCATATCTTCCATATCGGTATTATCGCTGCTGTTTGCCATTCTTCGGGTATTTTTTCTGTCTTCCAAACTTCGTTTAATAGTCTTGTTAGTTGCTCAGTTCCCTCATTTCCCATGTATTTTAGTTGTTCGTTTTTGATGTTTTCTACTCCCGGTGCTTTGCCCAGCTTCAATTTTCTTTCTGCTTCGTTTACTTCTTGCGGTGTTATTTTTCCTTCCGTTATTTCTTCTTGTTTTTGGTTTTGTTTTCTTACTTTCTTCTGCTGATTCGTTTGTTGTTTTTCAATTCTTTCTTCGATACTATTTTTTTTGCCCAGCAGCTCCTCGAAGTGTTGCTTCCATCTTTCCACTATTTCTTCCTGTCCTGTCAGTATTTTCCCGTCTTTATCCTTTATTTGGTGTATCAGTTTTTCTTTTCTGTTTCTTCTTATCACGTTGTAGAATAGTCTTTGTGTTGTGTATTCATACCAATTAAAATATATAAAATTTTGAATTACAGGAGCACCACCAACTGAAGGAGCACCGGCACCTACCGACGCAGGTAGTCTCATATGTTTACATCTAAACTAGGTTGTACTGAAAATATATTGTTTTACAGCAGCACCAGCAGATGCTCCAGCTGCTGATGCTGCAGCACCAGCAACTGAAGGTATGCAATCTGACAGCAATAAGAAGTCAAGCTTAGGTAGTAATTAATCTTTAAGGTGCAGCAGCTGAAGCCGCCCCTGCTGCAGATGCCGCCGCCACGGAAACGACACCAGCCACAGCAGATGCTCCTGCGGCAACTGAAGAAACACCTGCAGAAGCAGCACCAGCAGAAACTGCACCAGCAGACGCACCTGCAGACTGTAAGTGATATAATTCTAGTAGTATAGTATCAAACATTGCACCATGCTATTGTATAATTGAAGTTGGGTTATACAGAATCAACTCAGCATGAATGCAATACATTCCAATAAATATTTAATCTTCTTCTTCTTCATGTGCCGTCTCCATTCCGGAGGTTGGCTATCATCATTACTATCCTAATTTTGGAAACTGAAGCCCTAAATAGATCAGCTGATGTGGCATTAAACCATTTACGCAGATTCCTAAGCCAGGACATTCTTCTCGCTCCGATAGATCTTTTCCCCATGATTCTTCCTTGGATTATGAGTCGTAGAATCTCATATTTCGGACCTCTTATGATGTGGCCGAGATATTGCAGTTTTCTTTTTTTCACTTCCAGTAGGATCTCTCTATCTTTCTCCATTCTTCTCAGAACCTCCACTTTGGTGGCATGTTCTATCCATGATACTCTCGACATGCTACGGTAGGTCCACATCTCAAAGGCTTCTAATTTCCTCTCGCAATACACGTTGAGGGTCCAAGCTTCTACACCATACAAAAGGACTGGAAATACGTAACATTTCAGCATCCGGGTTCTGAGGTCCAAGCTCAGGTCGCGACTACAGAGCAGCTTTTTAATCTTCACAAAGGATGGACGAGCTTTCTCAACGCGAATCCTTATTTCTGCGCAGTAATCCACGGCGCAGTTGACGTTTGTACCTAGATAGTCATACCTCTCGACTCTTTCCAGCCCTTCGCCTTCCACATACAGATGTTCATTTGGTACTTCAGTTTTGGTGACAATCATGTATTTGGTCTTCTTAACATTAAGTGTCAGCCCATATTCTTTACTAGTTGTGACGACGTTATTCAACATATTTTGAAGGTCTTGCATGTTTTCGGCGAGAAGTACTGTATCGTCCGCATAACGCAAGTTGTTCAGTGGGATGCCATTAACTCGTATTCCACCGTCTTCTCTTTCGAGGGCTTCGGTGAAGATTTCTTCCGAATAGATGTTAAAGAGGAGTGGAGAGAGAACACACCCTTGTCTGACTCCTCGCTTGATCTGAACGGCTTTCGTTAGTTCGGATTGGACGCGAACGGACGCACTTTGGTTTAGGTACAGTTTTACTATTATTTGTATATCTCTTGTGTCGAGATTTTTTCATTGCCGTGCATCAATTAGTTGTTTGTGTTTCACTTTATCAAATGCCTTATTATAATCTATAAAACAGGCGTATACCCTTTGGTTGACATCCAGACACTGCTGCATCAAGACATTGAAGGCAAACAAGGCTTCCCTTGTGCCAATTCCTTTTCTAAAGCCAAACTGGGTATCTGCTATACCTTCTTTCAGTTTCTTGTAAATCCTACGGTGGATGACGTTGAGAAAGATCTTTAGAGTATGGCTCATTAGGCTAATCGTACGGTGTTCTTCGCATTATTTTGCATTATGCTTCTTAGGAATTGTGACAAACGTTGACTGAAGCCATTCTTGTGGTAGTATTCCTGTTTCATAGATCTTACTAAATCGGGAGGTTATAGCATCTAAATGTTTCTTTTCAATCAGCTTAAGCACATCTGCATGTAGGTCGTCAGGGCCAGGAGCTTTTCCGTCTTTGGCTGATTTTATTACTGTTTGTACTTCTTCTTTTAGAATAGATGGTCTAGTATCATTGTTACCGCTGGAAGTTATTTCTTCTCTTTGATCATTGAAAAGGGATTTGATGTATTATTCCCATAGGGTCAGTTGATCTTCAATATTCGGCACAATGTTTCCTTCCTCATTTGTAAGGATGTGTGATCTTTGTTTCCGAAAAATTCCATTGAACTCTTTTATTTTCTTATGCACATTATGAGAGTCGTGAAGTTTCTGCAGATTTTCTATCTCAGTACACTTCTCTTTCAGGCACTCTTCTTTAGCTTGTCGACATTTATATTTGATCTCCTTCTGAACTTCTCTATACTTCTGTGTGTCTGAATTCTTTAGGTTTCTCCTTTCTTCCATAAGCCTTAATATTTCATTGGTCATCCAATCTCTTCGGTTTGTTCTTTTCTCAGGTTTCAGGTGTTTCTTACAAGGTTCTATGATGGCCGACTTTAAATTTTGCCACATGTCTTCACGTTGATTGTGAGTGGCCGAACAAGTGTTTATTAATTTAGTTAGATTTTCATTTATCTTCTGGTACACCTTCACTTTCACGTTAGTATTTCTTAGTAGGCTGGTATCAATAGGTCTTTGGTTTAACGAGACTTTCAACTTCTTGAGCTTCACCATAATCTCCGCCACCAGAAGATTATGATCTGAGCCTACATCTGCTCCTGGGTATGCTTTGGCACTTTTCACTCCATTTCTGTATCTCTGATTGATGAGAATATAATCGATTTGATTCCTGACTAAAAAATAAATAAGTCTTTAATAAAGGCATACGCATGGTAAGGGGAATTCTAAATAGCTCTATAGCTCTGTTAATTCTAATATGGCTATTTGATCAAGATTTGTTTGAGGCTTAAGCCTGTACGAAAGAATTAGTTTTGTGTTCAAATCAGAGATCTGTTAATCCCGAAATATATACATATTGGGCACGTTTGACTTACGCAGCTATTGAGAGTTAGCACTCAATCTGATTACTATGTGATAACAGTCAACTGTTGCAAGTTCGCTGAATGATCCAAAAGCAAAACTGCTAAGCCCGTTACTCAAGTTATTGAGGTTATGTTGTTTGTATAGTGTTTGTATGTAACGCGTATTATTTGAGATCATATAACACCGCTGTTCACTATCAGCGTACAAAAATTGCGCTTAATAAATTTAACAAGAGCTGACAGTTAGTGCAAAGTTAGCGGACTCGTTTAGCAAACTGCCGTCAGTCAACTTCTCAACAGTTGCGTTTTTTAAACGCGCCCGTTGTATGGAATACTTTGTCCAATAAACCATATTTTCATGAAAAAATATGTGGGTTAAAACTAGAATAAGGCCTTGGTGTCGTAAATGGGTATTCTAGGTAAATTGCTCGAAATAAATTGCCCAAAATGAATTTTTGTAAAAATAATATTGCCAAAATGTTCCCGAAAACATAATTACTAGAATGTAAATTTCTCGATTTATATAATCAAGCCTAATCTAGTCTAACTAAACTTAACCCAAACTAAAGTAAACTTACCTAACCTTTTTGGTTTCGCATTTCGAACGCAGTTACATTAAGGGCCAGTACCATAATATCACAGAAAAGTCTCTTTTATGTAAAGCTAACCTCATGAAAAGTCGACTTTAAAGTCTTCTTTTGTTCCATATGATAAAAGACACTTTTTCGTAAAGTGACGTTTAAAAATCAATTGTGGAACACGTTACAGTACTTAAAGGCGCCTTTTCTGGCTAAAGGAAACTTTAATACCATTATGGAACCCGCCGTAAAGGAATTATATTTTTGTGTAATTGATTTTGAGGAATTTGCCGAATACAGCAAAAGGCCAGTTTTCAAAATATACTTAATTACAATGAATTGACGTTATTTCAGCTCCTGCTTCTTAACTGCATACATTTCTACAATACAGATACTTCACCAACAAATAAGAGGAAGGCAACTTGCCAGATTGTTCACGGTATTGGTACACAACTATTTTAAAAGTATAATATAAGTGAATAGAATAGATGTTAATGTAGAATAAATATTTTTTAAAAACAAATTGTTATTACTTGATCAACCCAGCTCCTGTTTCGTCCCAGTATCACTAGAGAATCATCTGTGGTAGTATAACTCCTTGGGAAGAGTTTTATTTATAAAACTTGCAGTATGAAGAACTTGAAGATGTAAGTTTAAATTAGAAAGTGGTAACGTCTTAATGTTAATTTAATTCTATTATTTGGCTGCCATATGAATGAATAAAACAAATAATAGTGCGTTTAGGTTCTTAGCACAAATTTTAAGCGTTTGAAGACGATTTTCCTATGTTATTAATCAAATGGGAAATTGCATTTACCTGCAGGCACGCGAAAATACCAATGAGTTTTTTTTTTTATTTCAGAATACTTATTTACCATGAAAAAAATTACATTTAACTAGTAATCGCAAAAAAAAATCCTTAAAAATATATTTCGTGAGCATATTTCAAAAGCTGCTGTATCTCCGTCAATTCGGAATATGTAGAGGGAATTCCATGTGTAAACCTAACAAAAACATGCTGTGCACGAAACTTAACAGCACTTTAGGTCAATAGACTATTGTTCGATGTTTGGAATGCTACAATTTGTAGATATATCGCACGTAAAAGACCCAAAATACTGAGAACGGAAGAAATGAACCAAATATATCGCCGCACAAACGGGCAGAATTCCTGGTTGTATTAAATAAAATAGTTATCGTAACTTGTGATAGATTTAATGGCCAATGCATATATTGTGGTCTTTCTTGCTTTTCCGGGATAATTTCTTCTTCATTGACGCAGGTTGGCGTTTTACAAATTAAATTATAAACTACTTCTTTAGGAACGGGAAAGTCACGATATTTTTTACGAATTATTTTAATTAAAATTATCACTACTTTAGTAACAAATTTTAAAAGAAAACTCGAGTTTCAAGATGAATATAAAAATAAGGATCTTTAATTTAAAAATACATATGTTTTGTAAATATATTCCGAGTGTACATTTCAAAACCAGACACCTTCAAAAACTTTTGAATGGAAGTTAACTTGAACAAAAAAAAAACACGTCGATTGATATTTGGAGGGGGAAGTATAAAAACAACGTCAAATAAATTTTATGTGTCACCCCCTCCTCCCTAGCCCTCCCACTCTGAAATTTCAAATAACACCCCCTCCTTGCGATACCGCATTTTAATGGGTGAATTTAATGGTAATAATGGGTGATACTTGAAATTTTTTTGACCCTGGTTTTAATCTTCCCCCTCCAAAAACCAATCGACATGTTGTTGTTTTTATCAAGTTAACTTGCATTCAAAAGTTATTGACAGGCTAGTTTTGAAATGTACACCAGGTAGGTCAAAACCAACTTTAGTTAGATGAGGCTTTTTCGGCGTACATAAGATTGCAAATACCATTGCATCTTTTAACTGAATGAGGCAGCTATACTTCTCTTGATTTATCCTGTAGAGTTTGCTTGCCTCCGCTGTAAATCGTTTGCATAAGATAAATAACCACTAAAAAACAAATAAATTTTGTCCCTGGATTCAATATTCCATGGCATAGAGGCGTAAATGGGGAGCGGTGGGGGCGGTCCACCCTGGGTGCCAATCACCAAGGAGAGACAACCCACTAACGATTGCAGCCCCTCCACCCGCGCCATCCCGCCACGCCCGGCATATGTCAAACAAACAATCACAGTCAGTCAGTGTTATTGTTTATAACCGTTGCGTCGACCATCTTCGCCAATTCAACACAAAACTTCCTTGCGAGAAAATTAAAGTCAAATGAAGATAAGAATAGTTCACGGTAGGCGAAAGTAGATACTAAATATTGCGATTACCGTCACCCCGGAAGTCATATTGGGTCAAGGTCAACCGCCTGCTCGAAAGTTCGTACTGTAGGCGAGTCATCACTCCGTAAGTTTCTAGTGCGATTATCTGGAATAATCAAAGCCCTGTCTTCTGGAAATAGAAAAGCCTAGAAACACTTCGGAGGGACATAAAAAGGAATGAACGACGTGAGTAGGCAGTCGGTACAAGAAGTCGGTCAGCGAAAAAATCGAAGCCGATTGTGACTAATTGGACGTTATTGCGAATAATTAGCGGTGTAAATTGTAAATAGTAGTGACCATTATTGTAAATAAAAACAGAAATTAGTGGTAGTACGAGTTTCTTTAAATCTACGAATCCGGCCGGCCCAGGCTCATTACAATATGTAATAAAGGAGTGAGTAAGACGGATAATAGGTAGAGCCTAGAGGTCAAGAGGTAAGATTGATATCAGTCAAGTTAATTTATCGTTTTGGACCGATCTGAATTTAACTTCCGGTCGATATTATAAATTGTATAATGCAAAATTGAGCGAATTTAGATTTAAACCAAAAATTTATCCTGAAATTTTTACAGAAACATTATTTTTACGCTGCATATTGATACAAGAATATCCAAAAGAGTATATACCTAAGCAGCACGCGCATTAATTCCTGAACGAGCTATTACTTTTACACAATTTCGACGTTTTAAACTGAGTTAATTATATACATAAAAACTTTTTTCAAACTGATTAACAACTTATTAAACTGAGTAGGAAACTCTTGGCATTTTCTTAGGATAATTTTAATTCATTTCAATTTATTCTGAATATTATATATTCAGCTTTTTTTTAATATTTAACATTTGTTTCAGAAGATGTCTTAACAGAAAAACAAAAAACTTTCTAGCCATCAAAACCTACTTGAAAAAAGGAAACGCGAAGAAGATTTGGAGAAAAATTATGGAAAAATTAAGCTTTTTTTGGAAAAAAAAATCAAGTTTTGCAGTCTACAGCTGTGCCTGTGCCAACTGTTATTGCCAGTATACATACGGAGAATCTAGTTCCGTCCAAGTAGAGACGAAATTTTTTAAGACCTCAATTTTCCCGTTGCTACTACTGATCCAACTGTACAAACTATACTTAGCAAAGGTGAGTCTACATGTATATCTGTTCCTGGCGATTCAATTTTATGGTCAAATGCATGTTCTTCTTCTCAAATTCAGTCAAGTTTTCCAGTCTGTTTTCTACTAGGACCTAGTCTTTACCGAAACGAACTTAATAATTATCCTTGAGAAAAATCTGGTAGAAAATTTTCTTCCAGGCATTTTATACGTATTTTACAAAATTCAAAAAAAATTAAACGAAATTGCCTTCTATACTCAAAATCAAAAAAACTTGGTATTTTGTTTCTGTTGCAAAATATTTAACATTTAAAATTCATTAAAAATGAGTAAACTAAGTGATGAAAACGGTTATAGTGATTGGAAACATGTAGGCGAACATTTAAAGCTTCATGAAAAAGCAATTAACACAGCGCAAAATTAAAAAATGGTCCGATTTACTTAGTCGTGTGAAATCTAATACAGCCATTCATATTGCTACTCAAATAGTATTGAACTTGGAAACTAAATATTGGAACGCCGTTATTGAAAGGATTTTATACACTATGGTTACAACAAAACTTGGCATTTTACGTTAGTGATAATAAACTATTTGAAAAAAACGGAAACTTTCTAAAATACATAGAAATGATAGCTAAATTTGATCCCATAATGGCACAATATAGAGCGCATTTGCACTAAAAGAGTGCAAATGCGCAACCACATTAAAATGCTTCATTATCTCGGACACAAAATCCAAAATGAAATAATCAATTTTATATGTAATAATCTTAAACGGCATATATTATATTATATTTGAATGTATTATTTCATCGTACGTATATTTTGTGTAACTATTATTGCACTTTAAAATGTGTACTCAATAAAAAATATTTCTAAAAATGTCTAGTGTGTAATTTTTGGAAATAAAAATTCGCGTAAAAATTACTCAATATTTACAAATCGCAAAACTTTGAAAATTAACAAAATACAGAGAGCGCATAAAGTATCAAGGCCTGGCTTTGATACGAAGTCTCAACGAAGTCTTCCAAGGCAGGTGGATTGGCAGAAGGGGTTTTGTTGAATGGCCAGCGCGTTCCTCTAACCTGACCGCTTTAGACTTTTTCTTATGGGGTTACATCAAAGGTAAAGTATACTTTAATGGGCCAACCACAATTGAACAATTTTTTTCCCTGAATATTTTTTTTAAATGCTTTAACTGGTAAATGATTTTTTTTCAAACAAATATTTTGAGACAATTTTCAATTTTCCATCTCTCTCCGTTTTGAAGTTATGACGTCAGAGCCATTTTTTTTAAACGACATCCTATATTTTTTATTATTGATTTTGATAATACTTTTTATTATGTTTTCAACAATATAATATTTTAAGTATGTAACATTTGAAAAAAATTGAGAAAAACTGCGTTAAAGTAAAACTATTAAATTATTATTTCAATGTGCAGAATGCATCTAGTTACCATTCAAAACAACGTCAGTTAAAACAAAATTAGGCAAACAGGCTTGGATTTTGAATATTGGAATACAACAAAATTGATTAACCTAAAAAACAATCTAGTACAATTATGAGAAATAAATTATTACCTACATAGATAACCCCCTTATAGATAGGCCACTCACATTGCAAAAAATTTCAGACTTAGTTGTTGGCCGCGCTCCGCGAACGGCGCTGATCACAGAACGATTTTTGGCGGGAGCTTTAAACGGAATAGAAATTCAAAATTTTAAAAATGAAACTCTTTTCAAAAACAATTTCAAAATTTATTGTGTTCACAGTTCAAAGTTTAGAGAATCACTTAACTTGGTTACACATAAATAATATGCAATCATAAATATGTACTGCAAATACAACAAATATTAAAACTGTTCTTGAATCTTCACATAGAAAATAAAATGCAATACGTATATGAGTAAGATCAATTTTATTAAGGACTGTTTTCAATTTTGAACATTAGTAAAGTTAATGTTTACAAATATTAGTTCATACATTTGTAAAAATGTCCATATTTATTATAGTAAAATAACTGAGACTTATAATTATAACAAAATCTGACAATCATAAACAAATTTCAGTTATAATTTGTATTTTACAAAAATTGACCGACTATCGCGAACTAATCCGTAAAAGCTATATATAATACATACCATCTTCTAATGTATGATTTAGTTATTAACATTGGTGCAACGTTAGAGAATCTATTTATTAGACAAACGCATTATTTGCCTCTAAAATGTGTTTATAGTTTACATCCCTATCAATTATTGGTAATACCTTTGATACTGATATTACAGAAATACAAGCCGTACTTTTGTAAATTACCTACATACTACATAAATATGTGCTACAATGTTAGCGTCCAAATAATTACTAAAATATTAGTAATATTACAATTAACAATAGTACATACTTTAATGTTTAAAATCAAATATGCACAATTATATTAGGTCAATTTTAGTAAGTAATAATACTAACAATACACAAAATACACATATTACATGAGGCATTTTCGGAATAGTAACAACGTTACTACACTTAAGTGCATTACCAAGTAAAACACGGTTTAAGATTAAATGATTAAAATTATTAGACACATAATGTCACATTATTATAGGCTAGGGTATATGGTCAAGTCAATCAATTTAAACATCTTACTTTGTTTGTAACGGGGTGTTTTCCTTGGTGGACCGTATTCCTTGGAGGACTCTTCGGAAGGTGAAACTGTGGAAAATAAAATTTTAAGTAAATAGGTGAACGCTTTTATTTTCAATTTCATACCTTTTCTTTTGCAAATTACTGGTGCAAAGCTAGGGGAACTATTACTGGTTGATGCTATAATTTCTTGCTGGATGGAACCGTCAACTAGAATATTTTACTTAGGTATTTATTTGGTCACATACAAGCTGATTCTTGACCTATATGCATAAACTTTATCTATTGCCGGGTATAATAATATTTATGCTACAGGTAGGGAAGAATTGTAATTATTAACATTATAGTTACCAAATTCATCTACTACAACTGTCTCAAATTCCTTCTGTGGCTCAGTCTCAATCATGTATGTGCCTGTAAATCATTAGATGAGCATAGATTGTTCAACAGTATGAAATTCTCTTACTCAAAATATTCGACAGGAATAATGTAGGTACAGCATTTTTTTTTTTAATTTGAACGATTGCGATTGCAAGGAAATCTTGCGTTTTCATCAAAGTGTCGATCGTATAACCTGTTTGCCCCTCGGGTTTTTTTTAACTCCCTTGTCCAGGTATTCAGCTCTATTTGCTGCAATCACCCATTTCTTAAAGAGCTGCAAAAGTGATACCAATAAGGAAATTATCTGATTGTGACATTTAATAATTACATCTGAAACTTGAGGAAATACGTGTATTTTCGCAGTTCTGCTACTATTTCCACATCCTTTTACACAGCACTGATGAACCATACATAAATATTACTGTCCCAAACTAACTATAACTATATATCACAAAACGAAAGACTGTCCGTAACTAACTTTACTATACTAATAATAAACTAACAAAACGAGAAATTGTCTGAAATTAACTTTAGCTATAAATTATAACTAACTAAAGGATAATTTGTCCGATAACTAATGATAACTATATATAACGAACAAAAAACTAAACCACCAAGTCAAAATTCAACGCACAAACACAAAGTCAACAAGTAAAGTCACAATGCAACGCGCGCACACAAAATCAAAATCAATGGAAAACTTAATATCGCAGAATGGACCTCAATGGGAAATTCAAAATTCAACTCACAAACAAAACAACAGCTACAAAGCACACTCAGTAAATGAATCTAAATTTCATATATTCGTTAACGTTTCCTCGAGCTATTGTAAATATTTACCATTGGGCAGCCTTTTCCCCAAGTCCATCGTCAATTTGTTAACACCAGCAGCAGGGTAAGAGATAAGGGGTAGATTAAAACTAATGACTCTTACCTTATCGTATCCACTTCATACTTACCGTGGCGTCTACGGCTGTCTGCGAAGAGCATGTTCAAGGGTTATAAGCTGTTCCACATTTTTAGTATAACTATAACCGAAATGTGCCGATTTTAAAATAATTCGTTAAACGTCAAATAAATCAAATAAATTCGTCATGGTAACACCGGTAAAGCCATTAGCGAGCACTGCTGCCGATAAATAATTGTAGAACACTGCCAAATGCTGCCGATGCTAGCGACACAGACGGAATGGGGGTATCAACTCATCTCAAAATCGCAATATACAGGGAGTGCGTAAAGCCTGATTACCTACTCACAGTCAGATTGACGTTTCGTTCGATTCATCGTGTCACAAGTTAATATCAAAATGGTTCGACGTTTTTCGAAGGCACAAATAATTGAAATTCTTATGATTAGAGGTTCTGGTGATAGAATACGTACCTATGAAGAAGCGTGCATTTATTTTAATAATAAATATCCGCTACAAGAACCTCTTCTTAAGACGTCTGTTAGTGCAATCATAAGAAGTATGAGTAATTGGGGCATATTAGAGATCGCCCGAAAAGTGGACGACCGTCAGTTCCGGAAGATGTTAAGCTAAACGTGCTGTTAGAGTTGCAAGAAAACCCTCATATTCCCTCCAGAGCGGTTGCGGAAAATAGTCAGCTTTCATAAACATCAATTTTGAAATTTTTGAAACGGCAGAAATGGCATTCTTACAAATTAATTTGGTCCACAAACTGAACGAAGATGATTTTGATCGCAGGGTTTAGTTTTGCGAACAAATGATGAATCTCTGTAACGTCGATGAAAGGTTTGCTACCAGAATTTTATTTAGTGATGAAGCAACTTTTTTTTGAATGGAACGGTGAATAAACAAAATTGTCGCTATTGGTCCGAGCGCAACCCTCAGTGGATGATGGAAGCCCATAACAAATTTCCGGAAAAATTAAACGTTTAGGCAGGAATAGTAGGTGATATTATTATTGGGCCGTTCTTCGTTGATGGCTCGTTGACAGGCCAAACACATTTGGAGCGCTAATGAGAGATTACCTCGTTCCACCTTTGGCGGTTCTATTCCCAAATCAACACGATCCCGACATTCCAAATGAAGACTTATGGTTCCAACAAGATGGGGCTCAACCTCATTATAGCCGAATGGTACGCGACTATCTCAACGAAGTCTTCCAAGGCAGGTGGATTGGCAGAAGGGGTTTTGTTGAATGGCCAGCGCGTTCCTCTAACCTGACCCCTTTAGACTTTTTCTTATGGGGTTACATCAAAAGTAAAGTATACTTTAATGGGCCAACCACAATTGAACAATTGAAAGAACGGATCCAAGTCGAAATGAGACAAATACAGCCAGAAGTTCTCTTCAATGTCTGTGCGGCCTTTCGACATCGATTGGCACACTGTCAAGAACAAAATGGTAACAATTTGAACATCTCATTTGATTTTTTTCCCTAACCAATATTTTTTCGATATTTTAATTATTTTTGTGACTTCATATTATTTTAAACTTATCTTAAAACAAGTCATTATTATTTTTAAGGGGGGTGGGCGAAAAATATTCTTCCGGCGGGGTTGGGGGGAGCAAAGCCCTCCCGAAGATATGCCTGAAATAAACAAATAAACACAGGCTGTAAATCGTTTGCACAAGATAAATAACAAATAAAAACAAATAGTTTGTCAGTGGGTTCAACATTCCATGGACGTAAAATCGTCAAATCGTCAAATCGTCAAATCGTCAAAACGAAAATGAGGTATGAATATGGAGTTTCTGCGAATTCTTTCAAAGTTTGACCCATTGGATATAGATCACCCTGTATATTAACAAAATATGTTAGATATTATAATTATGACTAATAGTTATAATCTATAATTTATTGCAAGAACTTTTTTCGTCTGTCTATTAATTATAAGACGTTCCCACAGCATAGCTATGCCATTCATTCGTGTCTTCCGTTCCATTAATTATGTTCCAACATGCAAAAAATGGGAAGATATGAAATATGATACAGGGCCCGCCCTCGGCAGCGTCCGCCCCGAGCACTTCCGGTATCACCGACAGGAAGTGATTGCGCAACACACGAAACGGCGCGCCGTTCGAAAAACCAGTACTCCCACATGGGAGAAGCGCGTGGAATCCCCGCTCTGTATAGTAAAGGAACCTGCCGGTGTTAGTGCTCAGTCGTCCACCGGAAAGCCTTGCGTTTCGTTTGGCGGTCGGAAATTCGAGCGACACATCGCAAATCGCGCGCGTCGCAACATCAAAGAGAAGAGGGAAAACCGCCTCGCGCTGTTATCGCGACGAGCAGCTCGGGCCAGTGGTGACCTTAATAAATTTCGTTGATAAGAAAAAATAATTGTTTTTTTCCGAGGTTCTAGGATCGGCGTGTCCAAAGGTATGTAAACAGTGGGCTGTGAATAAAATCTAACCCACACAACACCTGTCCACGAGATTTGAGTTTGAGTTCACCAGAATACTATTCTCCACTAACAAAAACGTGGACGGAATAGATCACATAAACGATAATTAGGACTGATTATGCGGTTTTCTTTAACCTTGTACAAGCGTTGTTGGTAGCGATTGCTTTTATTTGTATGATGATTCAACACTTAAAACATCGTGTTTTTAAAATAACCATAATTATTTCGCATTTACAAGAGGAAGCTATTATTTTGACGTCATTCATTGGTAAATAAGGAATTGCGTGCTTGTGCTTATGTGTTTTCGCATTACTATAATTGAATGACCTTCGCTTATTGTATATTAATATACATTTTTACATACACTTTTACTTGATTTACATGTATTATATCCAAAGCGTGGATTTATATGCACAAAAAATTACAAAATAAGCGCTTAAAAAAGCATAAAAATCTTAGAAAATAAGCATATAAAATAGCATAAAGATTAGAATAAGCACAAAAACGCAGAAAAAGCATGAAAAGGTATATTTATTTTTTATGAAAATACCGAAAAACAAAACAAAACATAATTTTATTAACAAGAACGCACTATAGGTAGATAAAAGTAATATTTTAATAACATAAGTTTTGGTGGTTAATATTAATAACGATAATAATTAATAACAAATAATAATTACTGCTCATTTTTAAATGAACTAATAATTAAATGTTTTTCTAAATTTTCAACGGAAAATCCCATTCTCCTATCACTGAGCACATTTTTTAAGTGTGAAAAGCTTCTCTCCACATCCACACTTGTAATCGGTGCATATTTAAATTTGGGAACAATTGTAATATTTATCAGCAAATCTTCCACGATTGCTCCTTTTAAAACTGTTAATATTTCTTGTAACTCGCCTAACCCTTCATTTTTTGACAAAACTGCATCACATTTTTTTTTCAATAATCTCTCCTATCGATTCCCGTACGTTTCAGACGTCGGTTCCTAAAATCTTCAACTATTTGAGCCGCATCTACCAAAGTTGTGTCCTTTGCTTGGAGTTTATAAATCGCTTTGCTTACGTAACTGTAGTTGGTTTTTAGGAGTGCTAAATTTTTTACAACCCTCCTATCTTTAAGAACTTTATGGCATTCTTTAATTGCCTCTGACACATTTTCGGGAAACTCTAACACAAGCTCCTTAAATGAATCGAAATGGTCGGCATAATACCAGGCAGCATCTAGCCACGTACCCCATCTAGTTATAACCGATGCCGAAGGAAGAGGTACATTTGGCATTCTTTCCCTAAACATTTCAACCCTCAGTGGAGCTTTTAGAAAAATATTCTTCCCGGTTTTTATCAAATCATTGACCTGGGGAAATTGCAGTCTAATCGTTTCAGCAACTCGATTAAAACCATGTACCAAACAGGTACAATGCATTAATTGCTCATAAAATACTTTTAAGTTAGAATATGCCTTCAACATATATGCCACGGCTACTGCTTGCAGAATTGTGTTTTTTTTTTAATTTTCCAGGTAAACTGTTGTTTTGATATGTTGTGTTATGTTAAATATTTTCTCGCATTTAATCTACAAAATAATACATTCTTGCACCTAGGCCAATAGCAACACAAAATACAACTTACCGGTTTGATACAAGCCCTGCAAATTAATTTGCCGTTCTTATATTTTTATTCAGAATGTCCACGTATCCATTCATCGACGGAAGGTTTTACTTTCAGCATTTTATACAAGAAAACTTATAAACACGTAATACACACAAGGCACAAGCACAACGCACTGAAGATTGAGATAAATTGGACTGAATTGATAGCACACTTGCCCCAGATGCGTTCTGTGCACGTAAAAATAGGATAATCCCCGAAATAATCAAGCTTTGTTTACCAAATATCACGTACGCACGGCTTTGTTGATGATTTTGTGATAACCAAGCACTCTAGACGTAACTGAGTAATATTAATACTGAATTCTTATTACAATAATGTGCAACAAAATATATTCCTAGCTAATATAAATAATATGCTATAAAATTGAGAAATAAGCAAATAAGCACAAAAAATAAGGAAATATGCACAAAAAATGCACTAAAGCAATTATAAACTTAAAAACTGAAAATATGCTTAAAAGCACAAAAAAAATATTGTCACGTTACTTCATTTGCTGAACTACGTACATTGAACTACATTTTTTATTCAAACCATTACTTGTGATAATAATTGAGTATTTTTAAAATTTGCCCCTAACTATGAAAATTTGATTCATTTATAAATATAAACAGGCCAGCAAGAATCAATATTTCAATGCCTAGACATACAAGCAAAGTGATGTGGGCAGCAGGTGACTATCTGAATAGATTTATCTAAATGAAAAATTAGGTACGAAACTAATTATGATCAAATATTTTTCGAAAACCAATAGTGTACAATTATTTTTTTATTAATGTAAGTACAGTTTAAGTTGGATTGTTCATTTTGACATCATTTACATTTATTCATGGAAATCATATATAAATTGGAAGAAAGAAAAGAAAAGTCTTGGAAGAAAGGAAAAATATAAATTTAATATTTATATAACCCTAAATATCTACGAATATATATTTTTTCACAATATCGCTGAAACACGTTAATTTTTAATTAAAGGGGGACAACTTTTGGCAAGTTATTGATTTTCAATTATTTAACCTGATTTTAAGCTCAATTTTGTTAAATTGGAGTGGGGGTTGAGTGTGAGATCATTTGAAAGGTTAGTTAATATGACGTCGTATATGTTAATATACAGGGTGACATAAAACAAACTGCAATGCATAACACCACGCGATAGAGGACAACAAATAATTTTTAAAAATCCTATACACCAGGGTTCTTCAACCTTTCATTGCCTTGAGAACCTTTCTGACTAATGGTATTAAGGAACCCTCGTACCCTGAAGAAACCCTCCTACCCTAAAGAAATCCTCGTAATAAAAATAAATAATTATTAGATTTAAGGTTTTATCCATAAAATACCAATAATGTATGTAAGGTAGTTATATAATTATATTTATAATAGTACTTACAGACTCTCATGATGTTTTTTTAAAAAACCGAAACTAGTCGGGCGAAATAAAATATATAAATAATAAAATAAAATAAAAATAATTATTTACCAGTAAGTACTTTTATAAATATAATAATACAATAAACTTAAATAATTATTATTGAAATTTGGCTATATTCTTTATTAAGAAATTCGAATCAAAATAATTAACAGAAAAATAAAATCTAGAATTAGTAACACATTTACGAACGAATTTAAATTCAAATCACACAATAATAGTAATACCAGGCGGGGCCTGTTATTTAGAATTTTCAATTGTCACAGTAAAATGTATGATTATATCTGTATTGTTTTCAATTCTTGTTGATTTAATGATTATTTTATACAATTAAATTATTTCGGTCAAAATTGCAATGATTAATCGCCAAATATTTAATTGTAAGTTCAAATATGGCAAATTTTAATTTTTAATAGTATATGACTTGTTACTCTTAAAATGTCAAAGACTACATTCAAGTTTTAAGGTCAAATTTGTTAATATTACTGTCAAAATTGCTGTGATTATTTCGATAAAATTAAATCATTGACAGTAGGGCAGGGTTTGATCAAATCAAAAAATCAAATAAATCATGATTAATTTGATTTTTTTGATTTTTTAAATATTTTTAATCAGTTTTTGTCAGGGCATAGGCTTACTCGTCAAGCATCAAAGCATTAATTGCAAATTCAAAGATTATTGGTAAATTGTAATTTTTGATAAAATTTGAGTTAATACTTGTAAAATTTAAAAAAAAAACAATTTTTAAAGATAAAATTTCGATTATAACCTCAAAGCTGCACGTATTATTATCACAATAGCAATTGTTACTGTCAAAATAACAATTATTGTCGTTATCCTTATTCAAAGATTATTGTAAACAATTAAATTATTTCTGTTAAAATTAAAATGCTTACTCTTCAAAGTTTTATTTCCAATTACAGCAAAATTTTAATTTTTGATGAAATTTGAGTTATTTCTTCTTAGATTTCAAAACCAATTTTCAATGTTTAATGATAAATTTTCAATTATTACCATCAAATGTGAACTTATAACTGTCAAAATAGCAATTATTGTCCTAATCCCTATTCAAGAATTACTGTAAACAATTAAATTATTTCTTTCAAAATTGCATTGATTACTCGTCAAACTATTCAATACAAATTTAAAAATTACTGGCAAATTTTAATTTTTGGTAAAGTGTCAGTTATTACTTTCTCTTAAAATTCGACTATTTTCAATTTTTAATGACATAATGTCCATTATAATCTTAAAGCTGCATGTATTACTGTAAAAATAGCAATTGTTACTGTACCAATAATAATTATTGCTGTCAAAATTACAATTATTACTATCAATATTACAATGACAAACTGCCATTACTTTAATTCTATTGATATGTTAAAATTTACATTTTTAATAAAATGTCTGTTACTGTTACTGATGCTGTTCTGTCATTATAACAAAATTTAAATTATAACATCAATGCTGCACGTATTATTGTCAAAATAGCAATTATTACTGTCAAAATAGCAATTGTTACTGTCTAAATAGCAATTATTGCTGTCCAAATTACAATTATTACTATCTAAATTACAATGGTAAACTGCCAATAATTTAATTCTATTGAAATGTCAGATTACATTTTTATAAAAAATTCTGTTACTGATACTGATGCAGTTCTGCCTTCCAATTGTAAAATTTTCAATTGTTACAGTAAAATATTTAACATTTACTTATGTGTAATATAACAATATAGTTACAACTAATACATAATTATACCTATATAATAATAATAATAATACATAATAATAACTATACTAATACATAAATAATTATAATTATATAATTATTATTGAAAATTTAAATAAATTTGCCTATATTCTTTATTAAACAATTCTAAACAAAATAATTACTGGAAAGAAAATCACATTAATGGCTAAATTGCCTGGTTTTCCTTCGCGCCCCTCACACTATGTAGCACTGGAGCAGAAGCTACTTTTATAACAAAACCTACAATTAGTAACACATTTACGATCGAATTTAAATTTAAAACACAAAATAATATTAACACCAGGCTTGGCCTGTTATTTTAATTAACTTAGAAGTAATATAACAATAAAGTAACAAATACTAATGTATTGTTACTTTAATTATAAAATTAAAAATAAATATTAAATCAAATCACATTAATGACCTGGCTGGGCCTGTTTTTTGTTGCAAATCGTATTTATGTCTGGATCAATAGGAGACATTTGTAAGCACATGTCATCTTCTGCATTTGGTTTTTGTTGCAGTGTACAGAGAAAATGATCTCTGGCAGACATAAGTTGAGACGATAGACATCAAGTCATTTCCAGCTCTTTTAGCAATCTCGGGATGTTCATGCAAATTTGAAGCAAAAAATGCATAATATCAACTTTGTTAAATTCTATTTCTTACTGATAGTCAGTCGATATATCGATAATTTGTTTGGTTCTTTAACTGAAAACTGATAATTATCACAAGCTTTTTCAAAAGGGCTTTGAATCCAAGATAGGTTTTCTTTTCCAAAAGCAAAATACTCCTGAAACCATTGTTGGAAATCTGATAAGTGCTGCAGTATAATATTTTGTAATTTTGTATTCATTTTAACTTTATTAGTTATCATGATTTCTTGTAAATGAGTTAAAACTCAGTATTTTCTGTTAAAATGCAATCTGACCAATTTTTTTATTTGAGAATAGTAGCATTAAATTTATTTTGTACTTCGAAGATATTCATATTTTTTTCTGGAAAGAGACAAAATAGGTAAACATATATATAAACAATCTTCATTGGTTATACATATATATATATATATATATATATATATATATATATATATATATATATATATCTATATCTATATATATCTTTACCTATTAAGTAAATATTTCTGCGAGATATGCTATTTTCATTATCCAATCTATATCATTTAATTTGTTTAATGTTTGTTTAATTATCTTTAATCAAGATAATTCAAATGCATGTTCGCTTAACAGATACGTTGAGCTTTGGGACTATTTGAAGAAGCTTCGCTGTAACACATAATCAAGTCCCTGTATTCTGCAAAAGTATAACGAACCATTTTTGAAAGCAACTATTAAAAACGACATATAAATGAGCTAAATACGTAGGAAATTAGGAACACGACAAACTTTGAATAAACTACTGCAATATTAGTTCGACATTTTGCCCAACGTTTTGTTTCATGAAATCATGGCCTGCCTTCTTAATTTACTAAAATTAATATAAAGAAAAAACTTAACAGCATGTAACTTGAAAACAAAAAGCGATCGGACATGAATTCATAATTCGTAATTCATAATTCATAATAATTCATAATTCATTTTATTCATTCTTCAGATTACAAACAAGAAGCCTCGCACAAGTCAGTCAATAAATACACAAAACTTTCAAAACATAAAAAACACAAAAAAAATCCTATGCATTAGTATACAGGATTTTTTTAAATTATTTGTTGGTCCTCTATCGCGTGGTGCTATGCATTGAAGTTTGTTCTATGTCACCCGGTATACAACGGTGTATTACTTTTTAAAATCTGTCGATTAGTTACAAAGAAATTATTTTTTTAGGTGAGCAAAGAACAATATATACATAATATTCTAGCAACAAATAGTATCCAGCAACAAGATTCAAAGTAAGAAACTGTCAATTTTACAGTACTAATACACTTGATTCTATTGAAGTGCGTTTTGATATTTCTATTGGGATTATTGTGATTGAAAACGAGAGCTGCAGCTCTGGACTATAATTGTTCTTGAAATAAAGGCTCACAATTTCAAAACGCTCAAATGATTATCGAGTCAAACTTATAAAAAATCAAATATCTATGGTCGAGCTATACCCACTGTGAAGAAGTTAAGAGAAAATTTGTTACCAACGAAATCGATCGAACCAAAATAATAGACTACCTTGTAGAAAATAATTTATACCTCCGAAACCAATAATCTGAGCATAAAAAGATAAATATACAAAATTGTGCACAAAACTTTCCTCCATCTAACCGTGCACGTTTCGGCCTTTCATCATTAGGTTTTGAAGATATTTCAACAAAAAAATATGGTTTTCATTGTTTTTTTGTCATTTGTTTTTCTATGTTTATTTTTAAACAATGTACCCCCCTTATTTGGTCCACTCCTACCCCTATTGTACTAATTATTTCACCGACTCATAAAACTACACGAGTATACTGTAAAATAGTATACAGTATACTATTTTGTAACAGGGTATAACCATTGATTATAATACCCTTAATACCCTTAAGGATATTATAATAAATGGTATAACTGAATGCACGAACTTTGATATTGTCATTTAAAGTACACTTTATTAGACTTGAAAAATATGACACAACTAAAGGGACCCAATTGCCCTTATTACAGATTATACAGCGTGGTAATAAAGTATCTCATAAATTCGATATCTTAGTTCAAATTAATTTTTTGAAAACAATTTCCAAGGGATATTAAATTAATTACGTTACACTGCGCCATTTTGAACTTGTTACGTATTTTGTTTTTAAAGTAAAATAGTCATCGATATTTTTTTAATGATTACCTATATTTTTTTGAAAATAAATTCAATAGTTATTAAAACCTATATTTTAATTATTGATTTCTATAGTGCTTTTTATTCACTTCTCTACGGTATAAAATTTAGAAATGTGACAATGTGCGCCTTAAAATTCAAATATTAAAAATTCTCTAAATTTGCAGAATGAATACCGTTATCGTACAAAACAAGGTTACATTTAATTAAAATAGAGAAACAATCTTGAATTTTAAATATTAGAATTAAAAAATAAAAAATATCGAGAAAAACACCTCAAGATTTTAAGATTTTTTCAGAAAATCAATGTATCGAATTGATACTTAATTTCAATACTGAATATAGTTTTATATGATTTTTTTTTCAATTAAAGAGATCATTTCATAGTATTGAATTATAAGAAATACTGAGTAGTGAAATGGACTTTTTTGCTAAAAACTTTGTGCTTTGTAAAATTTACCCCGGTACTTGCTACAAATACATGTATACGGTATGTATAGTAAAACGTGGTTTAATAAACCTTTATAAATACATATTTGTAAATATCATTGATAATATATTTACTACGAGTATACAGTCTGGTTGATTTATTGTGACGCAGCAAATATTTCGGTTATTAGTACAGATAGAGAAAGAAGTTGAAGAAAAAAGTTTTAGTACTTTTTGTTGTCTATTTAATCCTAATTTCAGAAGAACAATTGAAAATCAAATAAACACGTGAACGTTATAAACTTCATTTTCTTTAATGGAACACCCTGTATATTTTAGTTATTTCTGATAGGCAATAACATAAGCTTTATATTGATACCACATAAGTACCCCTTTATTATACAAATAACGCGACAATTGTCAATAAATGAAATTAATCAGTTACTATGAATTACAATTTGAAGTGTCTTTTCCAAGTGACCTCCGTTGCTTGCAATACATTCTTCAGATCTCTTTATTAAATTTCGTCGTGCTTTTTGCAACATGCGTGGTATTATTTGGCCATATGCCCTACGAATACGATTTTTCAGATCGTCTAGATTTTCTGGACGAGTAACATAAACTGTTTGCTTTAAAAAATCCCCAAATAAAAAAATCTAAAAGAGACTGATCTGGCGACCTTGCAGGCCAGTTTCTGGGGCTACCATTTGCAATCAATTTCACACCAAACTTTCTTTCAAAAATATCTTTGACAATTCTTGCGTTATGGGGAGGAGCTCCATCTTGCTGGAATCACATATCACGATGTATTTCTAGGGGGATATCATCCAAATAACCTTCGAATTGTGTCAAAAGAAAGTTGGCATATCGCTCCGCATTCAATGTTCCTTGATAAAAATAGGCCTTATTATAGTATCACCTAACACACCAAGGCACACATTAACTGCAAATCTGTGTTGGAATCTGCATTCCCGAATTTGACGTGGACTCTTAGAATCCCAGTAATGGTCGCTTTTTCGGTTGGAGATTCCATTGTTGTTGGAGTTAGATTCATCGCTCCAAAGAATTAAATTTAATAAATGTTGATTATTGTTAAGCCAATTACAAAATATTATCCTCCTCTCAGAATCACCATCTCTTAAACCTTGTACTAATTTAATTTTATACGGTCTCATTTTATGTTTTCTTAGAATAGAAAATATTTTATACAGACTTATTCCTAAGGCAGCCACTGCTTCACGTATTGAATTTCGTGGATGTGCTCTAAAATAGGCCAATATCAAAACTTCATCATTTCCTTCACGTTCATTTCTTGCCATTCGCAATTTATTATTAAAACAGCCATTTCTCCGTAAATTTTGTTCAAGTCTTGCAAAAGTGCGATAATGTGTTTGCTTTCTTTCTGGATACATATTTCCATAAGTGATAATAGCTTCTCTAGAATTATCGTTGCATCTAACGAAGACCTTCAGCATATCAATTTTTTTATCGTTAGTATAATAGTTATCACCCATCTCTAAAGATGTGAATCAACAATACGCAGGACGGGAAGTTACTAAGCCACTTTGACATTAAAGTGATAGCAAATTGTTTTACGTCAGCATGCAATTGTAATTTATGGCAACTGCTAAATTTCATTTATTGGCAATTGTCGCGTTATTTGTATAATAAAGGGGTACTTATGTGGTATCATTATAAAGCCAATGTTATTACCTTTTATAAATAACCAAAATATGTAGGGTGTTCCATTAATGAAAATTAAGGTAATAGCTTTCACGCGTTTATTTGATTTTCAATTGTTCTTCTGAAATTAGGATTAAACAGACGACAAAAACTACTAAACCTCTTTTCTTCAACTTGTTTTTCTATCTGTACTAATAACAGAAATATTTGCCGTGTCACAATAAATCAAACAGACTGTATTACAGCGTCTTGATTTAGTAACGATGCGATTTACCTATGACAAGAATAAACTAAGTTACATTGCAAAGTACGCATTATAATTACTTATGTTGATAATAGGACATATATTTTCCATTCCTGAATCTATATATGGTCAGGAAAACCTTGATTTGTTTCATTATGGTGCGCGCATATATCGTTTTCGAATTACATATACATATAATTGTTACATATTTGTCCATCATTTTTGCCATTCAAATACCTAAATTATTTAACGTCAATTTTAAGTGCTAAATACGCTTCTAGATACAAAAATAATATCGCATTTGGATCCTAATTATAACGCTTAATATGTGGGTGTCATCTATAGGTGTTACATCACTATACGCTAGAATGGATATAGGAAGGGCCCTAAATGGATTACACTATTAAGTAGAACAATAACTGCATTTGACTTATCATGCTAGTAATAACTAATAATGAATAATATTTTCATTAAAACAATTGTATCTACCTAATGATTGTTGCCAGATTATATACACAGAACATCTGTACTTTGGAGTATATCGGCAAATGTCCAGATTTTACGATTTCGAGTTACTTTCCACATTCATTTCAAATCTATAAAGAAGCGCCAATACCCCTATTATCGCTCTCCGACCAAAAAAGCATTCCAAGCCCTATATTCACAGTATTAATCAATAATTGGATCGCGATATGCAGAAAGCTACCAACCCACATTAGGACAAAAACGAGATATCAAACTTTACAGTTTTTATTGTTATAATAAATTATTGACAACTTTAAATTAATTTTTCATATTTTCATTATGTTTTAAAACTGATAAATAAAAAAAAATAGCAAAATATTTCCTTGTAAGATTTAAATTGTACTAAATATGGCGGTGTTTTGAGGGTTGCTTTCTGCTCTTCGTAAAATCAATAAAATCAAATATCTTTTGAACAAAAATGCCAAACTTTTTTTTTTAAATTAGTTATACAAAAATAACAACGAAACATTATTTCTTTATGGCTTTTATTCTGCATCAATTTCAAAATCCAATTCTTCAACATTATGGCCGTCGACATTTTCAATAATATTGGCATTTTGTAAATTTTCATAAAATAATCTTGCATCTGACGCGATTAGCTGCAGCTGCAGCTTTTGTAATTTTGCTTCTGCGATGGGTTTTCCATTTGGCCACAGAGGTATCAAGTCTTGGAAGATATGTTTGTATGGTGTCCCACGAACGGATTTTAGAATCGAATTTTTTTTGTAAGGGTTTGAAAATTCATTCTCCTTCATCGTTAATGTAAAAGGTGCTTCTTTTTCAATTTTTATTTCTCTTACTTTTAACCAGTTAATTTTTTCCTTGCTATGTGCATTTTTCCTATTAACAATTTTTTTCCCATAAAAACTCCCATAAAATCAAAATCTTCTACAGCGATTTGAGGGACTATCAAAAAGGTCGTTTTTTCCTACACGTTTTCATAATTTCTATATAATCGTTAGGTGTGTATAATCTTTGTTGGCATTTAATAGCGGATTCAATATCGCTAAAATCTGTATCGTTCGGAAGGAAACTGTGTCCAGAACAAATATATTTTACACAAACACTGTGAAGACTTGTTTCTACATTGTGTAAGACTGATTTCAGCAATTAAATCAATTTATTGTTGCGATTCTGTCCTCCGCAAGAATTGCACCATAGAGTTAGATGCTTGGTTCCTGCTGGCAAGTGAATTTTGATATGTTTTAAAAGGTACGAACCTATTTCTTGGGCCTCTCTTCCAGCCACTTCCTCTATCCAAACGTAACAATAGCCGCGGCTTTCTTTGCCACTGTGTACTCCTGCCTTATAAACCCAAAGTTGGCGCTTATAAAATACAATTCCTGCAGAATTCGAGGTAGCAGTAACGTTTTTTGCTAGGTCAAAACTTAAACGTTCATGTTCTGCAGATTCCTTAGCTATATAAAAATCGGCTTTTCTCATTTTATGTGCTTCTTCCGCTATTTTTAAATGATTCTGACGTTCTTGAAGAAGTTCTTTTCGTTCGTCATCCATTTCATTGTCATTTTAATTTTCAGTGTATCGTATTTATTGCACGTATTTTTTTTTCAAAGGTTTAATTTTCAAATTAAATTAAGTGTAAAATATTTGTATATAAGACATCAAACTAATTGAGCCTCTTCCTTTGTGTAAATATCATAAATTTTTTGAATGTAGTCATTGCACAAGGTAAAAATTGAGTATCAGTCTGCTTTCTTCGATAATATGAAACGTATTTTGGAATTTTGTTGATATGATCAACAACAGCTCGAACCTATGACAACTTATTTTTTCCTCCTTGTTTGAGACCTCGTTGATGGGAAATTGGAGCCCGTCCATGATTTTTTTTTAAGAGCATTGTTTACTCTACATGTAGTGATACTAAGGATTTTAAGAAACATTTCTTTACAAACTTCCACATTTTTTATTTTCTAAATTCTAGAAAACTTTCTTTTTTCTATGTTTCTACCGCACATTCTCTTTTTTTCTGTTTCGAGTACGCTTGTTGCTAGGAAATTGTTTTGACTTTCATATGATTTTGAAGACCAAAATCTAGTAAATTCAGATTCCAAGGTTTCAACAGGAAGATATTTGGCACGATTTTTTGCAATACAGTTGCAATTGAAATTGACAAATTCTTTTGACTTTACCTCAACGCCTTTGTAGTTATAATACGATTAGTTTTTATTTTTTATTTTTTTCTCTTCTCAATTTTGGGTTGGAAATTTTTATTTTTCGACCTTTGCGTGGACGACCTTCTGGTTTTTGTAGCGTTTCATTTTTAACTGAACTGTTATTATTATACCTAAGATCTAGCATAGAGTTCTCTTTATCATCTGGAAAATAAATTAAAATATTTGCATTTCTAAAAAATCTATGGAATAAAATTTGTGCTTTACCAAATTCATTAAGAAAATCACATGTAAACGAATTTGAAGAAGTTATTTCCATGTTATTTAACAAATTTCGCTACACAGATGCGACAATAACTTCAAAAATAATAATTCACAGTGTCAAACTCTCTTTTTCTTGCACAGCCGTCTATTTATAATAATCTAGTTGACGCATTAAAATAACTTCAGGAATATGGTGGATAAAATTGTACAAATGTGTTGACAATAATAGAAAGATCCATAACAAATCATAATTTAATCGTAAAATAGCTAAAGCTAAGTGGGTTGGTCGCTTTCTGCCAAAATAAATAATGAATATTAAAAACGTAGTGAAAACGTTTGCAAAATTTTTACAATTTAGTATAAGCCTGATCTGTCTATGACTTAAACAGAATAAAAAACAGAATAAACTAATAAATGCTAAGAATAAAAAGAAAACAGAATAAAAAAAAGCTCATATGTACAGAAACAGTGTTAATTCATTTTTTATATTTTGTGGGTTGGTAGCTTCCTGCATAACGCGAACCAATTATAAAACAACTTTACAAATAATTCTACATAATTATTTGTAAAGTTTATTAGCGAAAATTAGCAGAAAACTTATTGGTTTAAATGTTTTAATAGTGTCTATAAAATCCTCTAAAAATGTAAAACGTTTCAAAACAATCCTCAAATAAAAAAAAAAAAAAGTAGCACATACAACAAATCTCAAAAAGTTTATACCTACATATATTAAACAAAACAAAAACAAGAAGTCAAAAAACTTTTGCCGAATAAATATTATTTCTTTCTCTCTCTCTCTCTCGCTCCCTCTTATAATCTCTACATAATAATTTATAAAAAATATATGTATAGGCATTTCATGTAGTTGAAAAAACTAATATAATAATTAAATTGTTCATGTTATTGTTATGTATGTAATTTTAATCCTGAATTTTAATTTTAATTTCAAGAAAAGTTTTTTTCTGGAAAGATCCATCACATGTGCTCTATCTTGGTTGAAAAGAAAAATACTGCATGGGCCCTAACCTCTTTTAGAAGAAACTTGAAATACAGAAATATATTTGTCACTAATACTTTATTGTATTAGTGAGAGAAATTGCGACGTTGGTGGATCTGAAGAAATATGAGCTATATAACTCTTGACACATGACAAAACCGGAAAGTCATTTGATGAATTATGAAAAACATGAATTTACAAAATTTAAAGTACCTACAGTTGTGCATAAAAAAGTAGGACAACTCTTAGACCGATTTTTTACTAAAATCTAGTGGTGTAAACCAGGCTAAACAGTGTGTCCTACTTTTTTCTGCGTCAACGTCTCATCGTTGTACAGGGTGGCCCAATTTGGATGTTTCTATAGGGGATCTCGATAACTAGAAGAGATAGAGAAAATCGGATGACGTTCCTCGATTTTTTTTCACGACTCAATGGTGAAAGTAAAAATTGGCTATCGTCTTTTGTTTTCGAGTTATGGCCAAAAACTAATTATTTTCCATTTTCGATTTTTATCAATATATCATTTATTTATCATTTTATTAAGATGAGAGCATATGACTTATTGATAGAATTTTAATAGATTTCAACAAAAATGCAATTTTAACATCGACATATGATACATCATTGAAAAGAGAAATAACTTGTTTATTAAAGTCAAAGTGGACTATGACTTCTATTTAAAACAACACAATTTTGTATTGTATTTCGTTTATTGCAACTCTTATGTTATTAAAATGATAAATAAATGATATATTGATAATAATCGAAAATGGAAAATAATGAGTTTTTGACCATACTCGAAAACAGAAGACGATGGGCAATTTTTATATTCACCATTTAGTGTGTCTTGAACAAAGAAATCGAGGATACGCCATTCGATGTTCTCTATATCTTCTAGTTACCGTGATCCCCTATAGAAACATCCAAATTGGGCCACCCTGTACATCAAGATAAAAATCCCAATTAAGCGAGGCTAAACAATTTGTCCTACTTTTTTCTGCGTCAACTGTACAATACTACTGTAACCAGTCAAAATATTACATTCAAGAAAGAAATATTCATTGAATTCGTGTGATTTGGTCATTCCTGAATTTGTTATGTCGCTGTTTTTACTGTTTTTAAACGTGCTCCCAGCAAGACTCCTCACTTGAGACAGTTGGATAGAAAGCGGCACGCTTTTACACATCGAAGACAAAAACTAATATTAATAACAAGTCCGTTGCTTCTAAAATCGCATTTTGCTTTCATTTATACCTTGAGACTTCTGTGTAAATACTTTCTTACTTAATTACGATCTTGTTAGAGATAACGTGGAACGTATTAAGCCATGGTACAAGATACGTGCGATAAATGTGAAGTAATAAATGAGAATTCTACGACCTCCTATCTATTGTATCTTTCGTCTGTATGTTTTAATTTACTTCAAAGCAGTCGAGAAGAGTATTATGAAATAACATACCGCAATTAAATTAAAGCCATCAAAGCAATGATAATAGATAAAAATCGATAAAACTCAAAATAATAGATAATATAAATATTTATTGGCGTAGGCTGCCATGCCATGTCGGCACTAATTATGAAAATGCCTAAATAATGGTTTAATTTAAAAAGAATGTCTTACGGGATACAGCATTTTTCATATGTCGATTATTTAATTAAAGTTTACAGAAATGTGGTTTATAGAAAAATATAGCGAAAACCTTCGATTTCAGGTAAGGTTGTAAAATCATTTTTTAAGCTCCCATACCTATTATGGTTTATTTATAATGGACTCATATATATATATATATATATATATATATATATATATATACTGTGTATCAGCCAAATGGAATAAGTTCCGGGCATTGATTTGGTAATGGGGCGGTGCTCCATCTTGCTGAAACCATATCATATTCGCTGGAACTTGTGGGTATGCTGGATCAGGATATAAGTTTGTCAGAGTTGGCACAACATTATTTTGGAGTAGTGCTAAATAATTATCACCATTTAAATTGCCATCAATGAAAAAGGAAAAACTTAATATTTCCGAAACAATTGAAGATAGGTATAGGACATTGTACATGAAATATGTCTAGAATTTTCTGAAGAATCCAAAAATTGAATAATATACCAGGTGTTGCATTTAAAATAAGAAAGTTGGTATTGGCCACGGTCACATGACACACCCTGTATAAAAGTTTTTGTTGAAAAAAATGCGCAACTAAAAATAACAATCGACGTGTCCGAGCGTTTTTTCGAACACGCCCCCATTTATTTATTATTGAATTTATTCCATTTGGCTGATACACCCTGTATATATATATGTATGACATATTTGATATTATTAAAGATCACGTATTGCGATAATTAAGGTTATCATGGGAATTACGAACGTGTCGTCGCATTTGACACGGAAGTTGGTACTAATCGTGGTGACAATAATGCTGGCGTTTACTGTAAATGGTCAGAACCGCGTTATGTAATAGTATTAATTTAGAATGGCTACAAATTATAATTGCTAATATAAAATTGATTAAACACCTTTGTGTGCACAGATACATCGAATGTATAGTAGAAACTGTTTTGCATTAATATCAATCTAGTCGCTGAGATCAAATTCAAAATAAAACCGGGAAAATATCATGCACTTGACACTAATAGAAGTGGAGACGCAATAGGATTATTATTATTCAGTTTCTTGATTATTTAACCGCTGTGCTTCGATTGTAGCTAATGTGTCATTATTAAACTATGTTTCATACTATACTATATCGACTAGTATGTGACAAAAGAACGTAGGTACTTTTTTTATTTTCTATTCGAAGTAATAGTGGATCTCTGAGTGGCTCGCCCAGGCACATCTGACTCGCTTCGCTCGTCAGACAAACGTCTGGGCTCGCCACACGAAGTTCCACTTTTACTCCTAATAACATAATACACTAATATTTGAAAGAGTAAACACTAACTGAAATCAAATGATCATTAGATTCGACACTTCTGGAGCCCCCCCCTTTCGGTTTTAAAGGTTAAAACTGGGTTTTTGAATATAGATGAGGTCATATCAGCACAAACAATGAACCTCGTAGTGTGCACAGAATTTGGACTGAAGAATTGGATATGATACAGTACTCTTCGTGTTGCGTGCCGCTATATCAGAAGTTCCCAACCTTTTTTAGCCTACCGCCCTCTTTCGAGAAAACAAATTACTCACCGCCCCCCATTCAGAAATAAAATCTCACTTAAAATCAATATAGTTTTCCCACCTTTTCAATGAGCATTTCAAGAGCGCCCCTCTTGGTGAACTATATTATACTACGTATATATTTAAAAACAAGGACGCATTTTTAGAAATATTTTATTAGGTCTTAACAAAAAAATACACATATCTATATACATAAAAAAATAGCACTAGTGAGACAGCTGAGCTTGATGTAATGACACTAATTTGTCTATATTGGGTGCTAGTTTTGTCATGAGCAACCTTAAGTCACCGCGATCTACTATTGACAATCGGCTCCGTTTTTTTGTTAGTAGATTGGATACTGCACTAAATCCTCTTTCGGCTAAATACGATGATGGAAATGCTAGAAAAAACTTCTTTACTGCACCCCATAAGGTCGGATATAAAATTGGAATTTGTCTTTGAAGCCAAAATGCTTGGTAGCCATGTTTCAATTTTAGTTTTAATTCTTCGTTTGTTGACCATTCTATGAGCTGCTCCTGTAAAAATACTTCTGCTGTTCCAATGTTTGTGCAAGGTTCCAAGATCCAGTCCGGAATTATCATATTGAGGATATCTTGAAATCTATTAAAAAAATCTTCTTTAAGGGTTTCTAAATGCTGGCAATAAACAAAAATGTCATCATTACTTGTTTTCACCGAGGAAAGATTTTGAAACTGAGGGAATTGTCTCCGACCCAAATTTAATTTGTATAATGCATGTTTTGACACGAATGCCGAAATTATTGCCTTAGCTTTAATTAAATTCAAATCATCTCCTTGTAGCTGCAGATTGGTTTCGTTAAATTTATTAAATAAATCTGTTAAATACGCTATATCATTTTTAAATTTCAATAAATTTTCTTTTAAGGAATCATCTTTATTTTCGAGAAACGTTATAACTGAGTCAAATAGTGCATAAAATCTTTGCAGACAAGTACCCTTTGACAACCACCAAACTTCTGTGTGCAACAGTAAACGATTAAAGTCCTGGTCGTTTTCATCACAAAACTTTCTAAACAATCTATCGTTAAGAGAATTGTTTCTGATTCTATTAACCCCTGTAATTACGTACTGCAGCGAGCAATGAAGGCGATTACTAAGGTTTTTTTTGCAACTAAATGTTGTCTGTGAATCACACAATGCATGGCGACTACATTTGGTACAGCTTTTTTTAAATATGCAATAAACCCGCGGTATCGTCCAACCCTTGCCGGAGCACCATCAGTATCAACGGACACTATATTATTCAGAGGGATCTCTTTTTCTTTAAAATATTGTTCCAAAACGTCAAATACAGATTTTCCTTTAGTATCAGTTTCTATTTTTTTTCGCGAATAATAGTTCTTGACAAATGTTCTCTTCTCTTTTGAAGCGAAGTTACGATATAAGTAATGCCTCATTGTTAGGCAATGTAGACTCATCGAGATGTATAGAAAATTCGGTCGTCTTCAAAAATTCGGTTAGAGAACTCTCCACATCCTCAGACATTTCGTCGATTCATCTCTGTACAGTATTATTGCTCAAGGGGATTTGTTTAATAATATCTGAAGGTGACTTGTGAAGTACAATACGGAGGACTTCACTCACAGCTGGCAGTATTAATTCTACTCCAATCGTGTGTGGTTTTCCCGATTTCGCAATAAGCAACGAAATATTGTAAGATGCGCGTAACCCATCATTGTCTTGTTTTGATGCTGCTGAAAACATACCGGCTAAAGTTGGACGTCTCGAATGTTGATTTTTGAGCATTTGAAAGTAAGATAAATTTTTATCTTTAATGGTAGGATGTATTCAGCTCAAATGTTCTTGTAATCGTGAAGGTTTCATGGCTTCATTTGAGAAAACTTTCTGGCAAATCAGGCACATTGGCAATGTCTTCTTTGTGGGTGACTGAATAATACCATATTTTAAATATTCGACATTGTATTGTCTACATTTTTTCTTTGATTCCGACATATCTTAAAAATAAAACAACAAAAATAATAACAAGCAGTTATTAGTGCAGAAGCCACCAATTTAAAAACATAATTTAAAATTTAAAATTAGTTAAAATTTCTTGCGCGCAGCATTAAACACCATTTGGGTCTACATAGCTCAATATGCAGAGTGTCGCAGGATAGAAGTAATTACACGTGTATTTATTTTACACGTGTATTTATTTTACACGTGTAATTATAATTACACTTGTATTAATTCTACACGTGTAAATATAATTAAACGTGTATTTATTTTACACGTGTAATTATGTAATTACATGTGTAATTATAATACTCTCGGTTTTTTCATTCAGTAATTTATTTTATACTTTGAAAATTAAATATGTACATGAACTTAGGATATCGTAAGATTCTGATGTAACTAAAAAAGTTACTAAGTAACTAAAAAAGTATCTAAATTACCCGCAGTAGAAAAACAACGCTAAATTCGCGCGGCAATCAAAATAACGATTTATTCTTACAATAAAGAACGATTCTGGTTCAAAAATATTAACATATCGACGTTTTCTGGAAGCAGTGAATAACGCTTCGTTGTTACACGTGTAATTATACGTGTAAATAATTACCCGTGTAATTATACGTGTAACTAATTACACGTGTAATTAGGCCGTACATACACGTGTACATGTGACCCGTATACCCGTGTATTTGAATTCAAATATAAAATCTGCGACTCTACAAAAAATGTACGTTAGAGAATTGTAAAAGCAATTTTCAAATTTTGTATACATATTTTGCATTTATAATTTAATAATAATATTTTGCCGTACGTATGTCATAATTAATATATTTTACCGCTTAGAAAAAAAAATCTTTCGTGAACTATCAATTTCCTATTGACTCAAAATCCAAAATGTGGGTTCATTTTTTTTTAAACCAAGAATCAGGGCTTAATTTCAAAACATGAAATAATAATTCCTATAGTTTTGGTTAATGTATCTATAAAAAAATCTTATAACATCTATCCGAAGACACATTGTATATTACAGGCGATTAAAAATGAAAACAAATTATATGAAACTAAAAATATTAAATATTTGGAACTATGTACATAAATTGTAGCTAATCAAATATAACAATAGATAATATGTAAGTACTTACCTCTATTCCAACAGTTATATCACCAACGATATATTTTTAATTACCGGGTCCACTTAATATGAATATTACTTTATTTACAATAATGATCACAATATGACAATTAATTACTATGCAAAAACAATAGGTCAAATATACTTGACTCGTTGCGTGTCAGTCAGGAAGTCAGAATGCAGGCCGGAGCGTCCCCGCTCCGGCACCTTGCACACCAAACCGGGCAAGCGGGGTAATCCCCAGGCTCTCGAAGTGGGCCCATGTACAGATATCGGTCAGTACGGGGAATCCCATGTTGATTCGGTGGAGCCAACATTCAAATGTTCTTTTGAATGTGATCTGTAGATTTTAGGTTTACACTCTTGCTCTGACGGAACTCTGGTTTTACCCGGGGGGTGGGGGGGGCGGCTGTTCCTCAACGCCCCCTAAATATATCATGGGCCAGAAACGCCCCCCTAAATCCCTTTAGCGCCCACCGGGGGGCGGTACTGCCCCCGTTGGGAATCACTGCGCTATATCATACACCGGATGAATCGTTTGCATAAAACCTAATAAAACCTGAATCACATTTTAGCCGCAATATGAACGAGCTTTGGACGTTTCATAAAAGTGAGTGAAACTTTCAAAACCAAGGAACGATCAAAACATCGCCATGGATTTATAAAAAAGACATTGCTATTTTGAGGCATCGTTGAATTAACTATATTGAGCTGGCAGAAATAAATATTTAAAAGAAATTTTGTAACAAAACTATTGCGTTTTCCTTGTGATTTCACCAACTTATCGTACCATTTTCGTAAGTAGCTCTGAGTGTGGCCTAAGTACAGTCAGTCTAAACTTTATATTTCCCGCAAAATTTGTATATGAACTATAAGCAACGTATGTACTTATATGATTCTATTTAATATGCTAAAGGTAGTAAGTGTTTGCGAAATCTCTAGAATTTTTAAATTATTTGCATGATCACTGTAGGCAACTATTGATATTCTAGTTCCTTCAGGCTTTAATCATACGAGATTAAATGCAGCATAAAAAAGTGCTCGAATTCTCTACAGAAATATAAATTTGGCTAAATCAAAACTACGTTTTCACCCTTGTTCAGCACTTTTCCAAAAATTTAAATATTCTATAGTCCAAAATTTATATTCTGAAGAAGCCGCTCGGATATCAAAATTCGGGAAGGTGCATTTGGATGCATTTGGAAGTATGCCAAAATCATTTCATGCACATTATTGCATGCATTCATTATTTGTGGCCGGATTTCGTACATTTCTTCTCCCATGTAATTGTCCAGGATGAAGAAAATGTTATTCCAATTTTAAAAATTTCCTTTCATTCATTGGCGGTCAATGAGGATTTCATTTCAAGTTTCAAGTTTCATTTCACTTCAAGTTTCATTATATTTTCTGCAAGTTTCAAGAATAATTATGCTCCACTTGTCATATATTTAGAATAAATTCATAATTTGTTAATTTGTGTATTTATACAACATTCAAATATTTACTAAATAAATAATGCAATTTTTACTTTGTAGGTATCATAGTTTAGCACATTACATCACGAAGTAAAAGCCTCCAGTGTTAATAAAAATAAAAATATTTACTATTCGTGAAGCTCTACCGAAAAAACACTTTGCGATACAATGCCAATGATAATGGGAAAAACAATACATGAAGCATGTCTGCTATGATCCTCGGGTACAGATAGTATTAAATGTTGCAATAATTGTTCAATTGTTCATTGCAATCAAGGCAAAATAACTGATAAACCCACTTTAGGGATAGCTTTTTTTTGCGCTATTCTGTAGAAAATAGCCTTTTGCCTATAGCCCCGCTAAAAAAAATGTGTCATTCTATTTAAAAAAATTATATTGATGACGATTTGAAGTGTAAAATATCATCACGTACGAATTATTGTAAATGATAGAGCCATGCTTCAGATACAATATGCAAGAAAGTTTAAGTTTGTATTTCATTCATAAGTTAAATTATAAATATTTTTTAAATCGTCTATTTGAAGCAACCATTTTGGAATATTTTTTTTCTTAGAAACAACTTAAGATAACGGCTCAATTGACTAAACAAAATGTGTCCAGAATTGAACCAGTAATCTTAAAATGTAAAAATATAGACGATGTTCTATTTAAAATAAAAAAAAGTTGATGGCCACTTCCAGTAGAACCATAAGGGATAGAAACATGTCCGTCTTTTTTTTTTGAGACATAAACATGTTTGATCAACCATGATCAACCATGTTTGTGTGATTTTTTTTTTTAATTTTAATTTCATCAAGAACCTCACAAACTTTTACCTAACGACTTGCATAAGACACCCTGTATATTGTGTACATGGTGAGTATAAATTTAGGAACCTCCCCTCTAGAGCATTTATTATTATTTCTAGAAACAAAAGTTTTCCCAAAAAGTTCGATATTTTGACGATTTGGATTTTTCACAAGTGACTTTTTGACAAAGACGTCATCGATACTTTTTTTATAGCATTTATAGCGATAGCATTTATTTTTCTCTTTACGAATATCTAAAGATACCATGAAGTTGCATAATAAACATTTCTAAGAAAATCTAGTTTAATACGTGATAACAAAAATTTGAAAAATTAAAAACTGCCATTTACCAATTTTCAAACATCGCATTTGACATATTTAGCCCGGGATTTAACCAAGAGAAGATGAAAATTTAATAAATTATTTCAGTTTCATCCAAAAATGTTCCAATTTTGAGTAGTTTCAATTAAAAATTTGGCAGGTTTAGGCAGCTCAGTTAAAACTTTGGCACAATTGCAATTGACAACTCCCACAATCTTTAAAAAACCTATTGTAGTTTTGTATTGTAGCCTAGTTATAGTTTTCGCAGCTTAAAGTAAAAGGTTTACATATTTTGACAGTAACAGTTGAAAATATGACGGATTTTGATAGTTGTCAATATAAATTTAATAGGTTAGGTTAGGTAGAGCAACTATGACGTATAGTTTGATAAATTTCGATAGATTCGAAATTAGTAATAAATAACTAATATATTTATAAAAATAGTTTTCGATTTTTTAACAGAGTTGACCGAACGAAATTGAAAATTGGTAGTTACAATAGGAAATTTTGTAGTTGAATCGAGTTTAATACGTTTTTGCAATTGACAAAAATGTGAAAAATTTAAATCTGCCATTTACTAATTTTGAAACATCGCATTTGACATATTTAGCATTGGATTTAACCAAGAGAAGATGAAAATTTGATTAATTATTACAGTTTCGTCCGCAAATTTTCCAATTTTGAGTAGTGCTAATTAAAAATTAGGCAGGCTTGAGCAGTTTAGTTAAAACTTTGACACAATTGCAATTGTATCCTAGTTATAGTTTTCGCAGCTTAAAGTAACAGATTTATATATTTTGACAGTAACAGTTGAAAATATGACGGATTTTGATAGTTGTCAATATAAAATTAATAGCTTAGGTTAGGTTAGGTTAGGTAGATCAACTATGATGTAGAGTTTGATAAATTTCGATAGATTCGAAAATAGTATTAAATAACTAATATGTTTATAAAAATAGTTTTCGATTTTTTAACACAGTTGACCAAACGAGATTGAAAATTGGCAGTTACAATAGGAAATTTTGCAGTTGAATCGAGTTTAATACGTGATGACAAAAATGTGAGAAATTGAAAACTGCCAATTACTAATTTTGAAACATCGCATTTGACAAATTTAGCCTTGGATTTAACCAAGAGAAGATGAAAATTTGATAAATTATTACAGTTTCATCCGCAAATTTTCCAATTTTGAGCAGTTCTAATTAAAAATTTGGCAGGTTTGTACAGTTCAGGTAAAACTTTGACACAATTGCAATTAACAAATCCCACAAACTTTCAAAAGCCTATTATAGTTTTGTATTGTAGCCTAGTTGTAATTTTTGCAGCTTAAAGTTAAAGGTCTACATATTTTGACAGTAACACTTAAAAATATGACGGATTTTGATAGTTGTCAATATAAATTTAATAGGTTAGGTTACGTTAGGTTAGGTAGAGCAACTATGACGTAGAGTTTGATAAATTTTGATAGATTCGAAATTAGTAATAAATAACCAATATATTTGTAACAATAGTTTTCGATTTTTTAACAGAGTTGACAAAACGAAATTAAAAATTGGCAGTTACAATAGGACATATTGCAGTTGAACTGCCCAAAACTAATTAAAAATTGGGCAGGTTTCGGCAGTTCACTTAAAACTTTGACACAATTGTAAATGACAAATCCCACAAACTTTCAAAAGCCTATTGTAGTTTTGTATTGTAGCCTAGTTGTAGTTTTCGCAGCTTTAAGTAGAAGGTTTACATATTTTGACAGTAACACTTGAAAATATGACGGATTTTGATAGTTGTCAATATAAATTTAACAGGTTACGTTAGGTTAGGTTAGGTAAAGCAACTATAACGTAGAGTTTGATAAATTTCGATAGATGCGAAATTAGTAATAAATAACTTATATATTTATAAAAATAGTTTACGATTTTTTAACAGAGTTGACCAAACGGAATTAAAAATTGGCAGTTACAATAGGAAATTTAGCAGTTGAACTGCATAAAACTAATTAAAAATTTAGCAGGTTTCGGCAATTCAGTTAAAACTTTGACACAATTGTAACTTTCAAAATCCTATTGAATTTGACAGTTTTATTTGTAAATCGTACAGATTTTCGCAGCTTAAAGTAAAAACTTTTCATATTTTGACAGTAGCATTTGAAAATATGACAGATTTTTACAGTATCAGTTGAGAATACGTGGGATTTTGACAGTTGTCGTTGTATATTTAATAGGTTAGGCTAGGTTAGATTAGGTAGAGAAACTGTAACATAGAGTTAGATAAAATGAAAAATTGACAAATTTTTAGACTTTCATTCGATTTTTTTTCAGTTTTGAACACTTACAATTGAAACCGTGGCAGGTTTCGCCAGTTCAATTAAAAGTTTGACACAATTGTAATTGCAGATTAGGTTAGGTTAGAGTACGTTAGGCAGAGCAACTGTGATGTATAGTTTGATAAATTAAACAGAGCTAACCAAATGAAATTGAATATTGTAGAGATATTGGCAGTTACAATCGGAAATGTTGCAGTTTTGTGCAGTTGAAATTAAAAATTTGGCAGGTTTCGGCAGTTCAATTAAAACTTTGACATAACTGAAACTGGCATATTTTACCCACCAACTTTCGATTGTTTGTTGATTTTCACTGTAGGAATTTTGTTTGTCAATTTCCGCCATGTTTAAAAAATACCAGTCCTTTTTTAGTATTTTGACAATTCCCATAAACTTTCAAAATCCTATTGAATTTGACAGCTGTATTTGTAAATCGTACAGATTTTCGGAGCTTAAAGTAAAAACTTTTCATATTTTGACAGTAGCATTTGAAAATATGACAGATTTGGCAGTATCAGTTGAGAACAAGTGGGATTTTGACAGTTGTCGTTGTAAATTTAATAGGTTAGGTAGAGAAATTGTGACATAGAGTTTGATAAAATAAAAAATTGACAAATTATTAGACTTTCATTCGATTTTTTCAGTTTTGAACTCTTCCAATTGAAACCGTGGCAGGTTTCGCCAGTTCAATTAAAAGTTAAATCGTACAGATTTTCGGAGCTTAAAGTAAAAACTTTTCATATTTTGACAGTAGCATTTGAAAATATGACAGATTTAGCAGTATCAGTTGAGAACAAGTGGGATTTTGACAGTTGTCGTTGTAAATTTAATAGGTTAGGTAGAGAAATTGTGACATAGAGTTTGATAAAATAAAAAATTGACAAATTATTAGACTTTCATTCGATTTTTTTCAGTTTTGAACTCTTCCAATTGAAACCGTGGCAGGTTTCGCCAGTTCAATTAAAAGTTTGACACAATTGTAATTGCAGATTGGGTTAGGTTAGAGTACGTTAGGCAGAGCAACTGTGATGTAGAGTTTGATAAATTAAACAGAGCTAACCAAATGAAATTGAATATTGAATTGAGATATTGGCAGTTACAATCGGAAATTTTGCAGTTTTGTGCAGTTGAAATTAAAAATTTGGCAGGTGTCGGCAGTTCAATTAAAACTTTGACATAACTGAAACTGGCAAATTTTACCCACCAACTTTCAATTGTTTGTTGATTTTCATTTTAGGAATTTTGTTTGTCAATTTCCCCCATGTATTAAAAATACCTGTCCTTTTTTAGTATTTTGACAATTCCCATAAACTTTCAAAATCCTATTGAATTTGACAGTTGTATTTGTAAATCGTACAGATTTTCGGAGCTTAAAGTAAAAACTTTTCATATTTTGACAGTAGCATTTGAAAATATGACAGATTTTGACAGTATCAGTTGAGAACAAGTGGGATTTTGACAGTTGTCGTTGTAAATTTAATAGGTTAGGTAGAGAAATTGTGACATAGAGTTTGATAAAATAAAAAAAATGACAAATTATTAGACTTTCATTCGATTTTTTTCAGTTTTGAACACTTCCAATTGAAACTGTGGCAGGTTTCGCCAGTTCAATTAAAAGTTTGACACAATTGTAATTGCAGATTAGGTTAGGTTAGAGTACGTTAGGCAGAGCAACTGTGATAATAATAATAATAATAATAAAATCTTTATTGTATTGCGATTCATAGAATATTACAATAGTCGGGCAGTTTGAGGACATTTATTCTGGAGCGTCCCCATATTCTCCTACATATTCTTGATTATAGCATAACATAACATTATTCATAGTCACTTGATACAATCATATCACAATCATTCATAGTCAATACAATTTACATAGATGTATAATTGATGTATAATACTAACACATATTTACATTATAACCCAATCCTTCTAATCCAAAAATTCATTGATGGAATAATAGGGGTTCTCCATGAAATATTCCTTCGCCGTGATGTATAGTTTGATAAATTAAACAGAGCTAACCAAATGAAATTGAATATTGTAGAGATATTGGCAGTTACAATCGGAAATTTTGCAGTTTTGTGCAGTTGAAATTAAAAATTTGGCAGGTTTCGGCAGTTCACTTAAAACTTTCACATAACTGAAACTGGCAAATTTTACCCACCAACTTTCAATTGTTTGTTGATTTTCACTGCAGGAATTTTGTTTGCCAATTTCCGCCATGTTTAACAAATATCTGTCCTTTTCTAGTATTTTGACAATTCCCATAAACTTTTAAAATCCTATTGAATTTGACAATTGTATTTGTAAATCGTACAGATTTTCGCAGCTTAAAGTAAAAACTTTTCATATTTTGACCGCAGCATTTGAAAATATGACAGATTTTGACAGTATCAGTTGAGAACAAGTGGGATTTTGACAGTTGTCGTTGTAAATTTAATAGGTTAGGTAGAGAAATTGTGACATAGAGTTTGATAAAATAAAAAATTGACAAATTATTAGACTTTCATTCGATTTTTCTCAGTTTTGAACACTTCCAATTGAAACCGTGGCAGGTTTCGCCAGTTCAATTAAAAGTTTGACACAATTGTAATTGCAGATTAGGTTAGGTTAGAGTACGTTAGGCAGAGCAACTGTGATGTATAGTTTGATAAATTAAACAGAGCTAACCAAATGAAATTGAATATTGTAGAGATATTGGCAGTTACAATCGGAAATTTTTCAGTTTTGTGCAGTTGAAATTAAAAATTTGCCAGGTTTCGACAGTTCAATTAAAACTTTGACAAAACTGAAACTGGCAAATTTTACCCACTAACTTTCAATTGTTTGTTGATTTTCATTGTAGGAATTTTGTGTGTCAATTTCCGCCATGTTTAAAAAATACCTGTTCTTTTTTAGTATTTTGACAATTCCCATAAACTTTCAAAATCCTATTGAATTTGACAGTTGTATTTGTAAATCGTACAGATTTTCGCAGCTTAAAGTAAAAAAGTAAAAACATTTCATATTTTGATAGTAGCATTTGAAAATATTACAGATTTTGACTTTATCAGTTGAGAATAAGTGGGATTTTGACAGTTTTCGTTGTAAATTTAATAGGTTAGGCTAGGTTAGTTAAGGTAGAGAAACTGTGACATAGAATTTGATAAAATGAAAAATTGACAAATTATTAGACTTTCATCCGATTTTTTTTTTAGTTTTGAACACTTCCAATTAAAACCGTGGCAGGTTTCGGCAGTTCAATTAAAACTTTCACACAATTGTAATTTCAGATTAGGTTCGGTTAGAGTAGGTTAGGCAGATCAACTGTGATGTAGAGTTTGATAAATTTCGTTAGTTTTGACGTTAATAATTCAAATGTGATACATTAATAAAAATAGTTTTCGATATTTTTAACAGAGCTAACCAAATGAAAGTGAATATTGTAGTAAAAATAGTTTTCGATATTTTTAACAGAGCTAACCAAATTAAAGTGAATATTGTAGAGATTAGCAGTTGAAATCGATAATTTTGCAGATTTGTGCAGTTGAAATTAAAAATTTGGCAGGTTTCGGCAGTTCAATTAAAACTTTGACGCAAACTGGCAAACTTGACCCACCAACTTTCAATTGTGTGTTGATTTTCACAGCAGAAATTTTGGTAGTCAATTTCCGCCATGTTTAAAAATACTTGTCCTTTTCTAGTATTTTGACAAATATCTATTTATTCTATAATTGTAATTGCAATTTCAATTACAATTGTAATTGTAATTGTAATTGCAATTTCAATTACAATTGTAATTGTAATTGTAATTGTAATTGTAATTGTAATTGTAATTGTAATTGTAATTGTAATTGTAATTGTAATTGTAATTGTAATTGTAATTGTAGTTGTAGTTGTAGTTGTATTTGTATTTGTAGTTGTAGTTGTAGTTGTAGTTGTAGTTGTAGTTGTAGTTGTAGTTCTGGTTGTAGTTGTAGCTGTAGCTGTAGCTGTAGTTGTAGTTGTAGTTGTAGTTGTAATTGTTATTGTAATTTTATTTGTGTTTGAACATCAGTTGAACAAAAATGAACAAAAATGAACAATATGTTGTGTGAACAGTATCTAGTCAGTATGTGAAAAAAAAAATCAATTTTCAAAGTGTAAAATGTATAAGGTGAAATTTTTCTTATATTCGAACCTTTCTAAAACACCCTCATTGACTCGGATTGATTGGCACTTTTGATTAATTTTAGATGCATCTTCTCGAGGCATGAAATGCTCCTCGAGCCATACATGAAATGCCTTTCCACTAATTTTGCATTAGAGTAAACTGTAATAGCAATGAAAACTTGTGTACCAACAACACCTGTCAAATTGTGAATGATTATTTCACATAACATCAGCCAACTATGATAAGAAAATGCAAGTTTTAGCAAAATAAAAAAAAGGAGGTAAAAAAGAATAATCTTCCATATCTCCGAAACCGTTACTTTGAGGACCTATGTTAATTAAGACTTTTTTCTTTGTTGTCCTTCATACTACTACCGCCTTAAATATTTTACTTTTTTTTAACACCCGGTATATAATTATATTTGTTTATTATTTTGTTACCACTTCCCAAAATATTTGTACTTCCTCCTCAAACACCCTGTATATCATTCGAAAATATTTTAGATTAAGCTTCATTATGTCATTATCGCACAATTTATGAAATTACAATATTGTTATATCCTTTTTTTAAAACTTCATAAATTCAGTTTGGAACATTTAGATAAATAAGTGCATATATTATATACACTATACATTAGCGTGTTATAAAATGCAGTTTTTTCCCGGTAGCAACGAAATTAAGCAATTAAATCAAACTACTAGCCTAAATAATGATACAAACAAAAAACTCAAATGTTATTAATGATAGTGAAGATAATTGCGGTTAAGTTATAAGAATTTTAAACCGATTTTGCGCTTGAATGGTAATTGCTGTCCAGGTACAAGACTACAATTCGTAGGCATAAAGAAATTCTATAAGCTTGTGCCGATTGCGTGTCGTGAACGTCACACGCAGACGGATCAAAATTAGAGCGACACCAGAATCTTGCACATCACCGTGGACGTCACTCACTATGTTAATATCCTGGCTGTGTGCTGTGAAAACAAGTAAAATTAACCTATCCACAAGGCTTGTCTTGCATAATTAGAAACTTTGGTTACAATTTTCAGCAATATTCCGAGAAAAGGAGAGTAGGCATGAATTGGGCAATCGCTAATGGGACAAATTTATCGACACGTTCGTGAGTTATGATTCGCGATTTGTGTTTATGTGCGATCTATTTATGGAACTGGTTCATATATTTTTATATACTATCGATGATATCGGTTGTCACATTTGCAGACAAAAATAAAGTTCCTGGGAATGGGTCGCTTTATAGCCAGTTCGTTTGCGCACACTAAATTTGAGTGCATGACTTGGATTGAAATTGTGTGCATTCCTTCGTATTTTTAGTTTCAGTGAATGTGTTCATTTGCCCAAGTTTGTTATGTATAGTACATATTTATCTAAAAATAACCGTATATGTAAACACCGCAATTGATAATTACTAGTTCATCCAAGATGATGAATTATTTTTATTTAATCTCCCTTTTGAGTTAAAGCTCCCTTTTGAATATGCTGTGACAGGTCTTGTTTATTGTCATAACATTTCTGAGTTGAATGTGTCCTGTTGATTACTATAATTTTGGATGTACAGTCGTGTACATTTTGTAAAGCATTTCTGCTGTGTGAATGTGACTTAATTTCACAAAGTTCAAAGATGTGTTGTACATTCAAATATTTTGAAAGGTTAGATCTAGGTCTATTTAATTAATAATACAGTGCGAGGCTTTGTTGAGTAAAAACACAACCACCGATAAACTTTTGATGCCTGAATAAATAATACACTAAAGATCTAGAGCAATTAATTTTCATATGTAGAATACAATAATAATAGTTTTTGTCACTGTTAGTTGTCACTTTGACAGTTCTGAAATGTATATACCATTGACACAATATATAGCCAACTAGCTATTTCTCTACAACACACTTTTATATAAACAAAAGTGCGGTGCATTACGGAAAGTGTGGCCTTAAAAGAGGCCGCAACATCCTCCCACCCCCAAAAATTATAGAATAGTGTTACAAAATTGTTAACAACAATTACATCATTGCTTGTTGCTAGGGTACAAAATCTTGTTGTTTCTTCTTATCTAACCGTTTCTTCTCCTATTTCTTTTTAGTTAAGTCGTTAGTGCGTAGCGGTTGCCTACGTTGGCGATCCGTGCACGCAATTAAAAATCAAGACAGTTTCCGTCGGAAGCAAAACCGGCCCGTTACAAACTTCCCAAATAAACTCGTCATCGTTGGCGCTAAGTCAAGGCTATAGGGAGGGTGATTTAATTCTTGAAACTTTAAATCCTTCAGGACATCTTGGACAATGCCAGCTTTGTATACCGGAGCATTGTCATGCAAAAGGAACATTCCATTTTTGATGTTTTCTTTGAGTTTTTCTTTTATTGCGTTTTTTAATTTGCCAAAAATTTCGGCATAATAGATTTCAGGTAATCAATCAACAAAATTTCTTCCCAAAAGAAATTCCCAAAAGACCGTACTAACCGCACACTATACTAAGGCGCGCACGTTTCTTGAATATACTAAAATATCTGGAGACAAGTTTTTCTCCGATTCGCACATTTTTAAACGTCGTTGTCGCTGTCAATTATTTAACAATAAAAAATACGCTATAAATCAGTTTTCTTACTAATCCAATGTAAGGGTATGTATTACAAAAAACGTTGTATGTACATGTTCTCTAAAATCTTAAGAACTCGGACGATTAAATTCATTATTTTTTCCGTTTCCATATGAACTAACCAACTAACATAATAAATGTAATGCTAGCACATAATAATGTATATATGTCACTTACACCCTTAGGAATGAAAGTCAAGGTCATCCATGTCTGTAATATATTTATTTCCTCGCTATTACTTACCATATTGTGCAGGGGCTCTTGTAGCTGTTATTGGACCTCTCTTACATCTTTGCTCACAGGAACCAAGATCTTCAAATCGATTATTATTACCTAAGCATCCGCCATAGTTGAACGATACACATGTATCAGTTTCATAATCGTTGAAATATTGGGAGTACTCGGCATTGCAAGGCCCGACGACCTTGACTAATGTGCAAAGGTCTAAAATGAATTACGAACAGTGTTAAAATAATGAACGAAATGTTCTAATAACATCTAATGTACCTTGTGCATTTCCGCAATTGTGTTGGCATTCGTCAGATGTTTTGAAATTGTTTTGATTGCCTTCACAGCCTCCATACAAAAATTGCTTACAAACGCCATCTCTATCGTAAAACCATCTTGCTTCTGAAGATTCGCGGCATGGTCCTGCTTCACTGGGCAAGAAGCAATAATCTACCGAAAATAAATATGTTACATAAATTATGAAGAACGTATAGAACATAATATGAAATTAATTTTTAAAAAAATCTGAATTACCTAAGGAAAAAATTACGTCACGTAACATTTATTATTTTCTAGCAACACATGATATGGAAAAGTGTCACAACTCGAAAATTCCAATTTGACAGAAGACCAAAAAGATTGATTATTTTACATATTTTCAATCGTTTCAAGTACAATTTTGTAGGCAACACTGAAACCTCTTAGAACCTCTTAGAAATTGTTTGCATAATATATTAGAGTACTCCTGCAGTATATTTTTGCACAATTATTTATAATAATGTATCAACTCAAAATTGTGAAGTTTGTGTCACTTTTCCAAGTGATGTGCAGTTCATAGATACAAAATATGAAAAGCAAAACAATTCTCCCTTAATTTTCCACGTGCATGTACAATTTTCAAGCTTTCCGCCTAGCCCAGTAAAATTAGATCAAAAAACACCTAATATCTACAAAATGCAAGGGAGAGATAATTCTTGTGAGCTCGATTAGAAGGTCATAGTAGGTATCCAAATGCATGTTAATCCAACAAAATTTCCTTGAGGAATGGGCATCTTAAAAAACCGCTACCCTCGATATCTCACCTCCTACTGGTAAAATTTTATTATTTCTTTTCCTTTGTAGAGAAATATATTCCCTACAACTTTTGTTTCAAACATTTTTCAATAGCTACCAAAGAAGAAAAAATTACAAGAACTTTTATTTCCTTGGTATCCCCAACAGGTTTTATCCATATGTTCGAGAAGGTGTTGTTCGTTGCTCCTAAACATCTGATGAAAAATTACGGCAAATATTACATCTAAATTATGTGGTTCACTGCTTTATTCTCTTAAAATCTCAGAGGAGTTCATCAGGGTGTAACGGGGCTTGTAGATCTAGAAGGTGATGGTAAATGGTAAACATCGTGATAAATGGTAAATATGATGGTAAACATCAAGTATTTGAAATGAGTGCAATATGGATAAAAATTTCCCTTGTTAAATATATCATTATCTGCATTTATAGATCACCAGCTAGTGATACTAACTTATTCCCCACCAAATTCGACACTATGTTAAATAATTTGAACACTTGCACATACACTTATATACTCATGTATATAATCACTGGCGACTTTAATGTTAATATTGTATCTAAAAACCCTATTTCATCTCGATTTTGTGACATGATCAACTCTTATGGTTCGCATTTAATGGTAAATGAACCCAATTGAGTGACAATCAATGGTGGAACTTTTATTGATAACATCATAATTAGCTCATCATCATAACTCCTCTTATTGTAAAACAAATATAGTATATCAAGGTTTTTCAGACCACTGTTCGATTGCGTATGATTTTAATACTGAAGAAATCTCAGTCAAGCAACATTATGTCACATCTCGGTCTTTTACAAACACCAATATGGCAGAATTTAAAACCTGCATATCACTTGAGTCTTGGCACAGTGTTTACACATCGGATGACGTGAACGTGAATTGTGGTCGATTTTTTAATACATTTACCTATCATTTCAATTCACATTTTCCCAAAATGACTAAACGCGTTCTAAATAATAACCTGCGTAGGAATATACAAATTACTCCAGAGTCAATTCAATTAAAAAATATTGTTTCCAAACTACATTTGCTATCATCTGTCGATGGCAGTTTTAAGGAAGAATTTAAAAGTATCAAAACATTTATAAAGAAACCCTAATTTTGAACAAACAAGATTACTATGCAAACCGAATTCGTCTGGCAAAAGATAAATCTAAAGAAATGTGGAGCATAATCAATTGTGAACGTAGTAAATTTGTGGGCAACAAATATCCCACTGCTAACAATGTAAAGGACTTGGCAAATGATTTCAATAATTTCTTCATTAACATGGCAAAAACATTGAATTTACAACCTTGTGTTTCCGGAAAATAGAACATCATTTTTTCTGTTCCCATTTAGTGATTCGGAAATATTTAATGCTATCTGTGAAATAAAAAATAAACATAATCGTGGAATTGACGGCGTACCTATGCAAGTAATTTTGGATAATTCTGATTATTTGATTCCTCCATTGGTGTTCATTATTAACAAATCTCTTAGTTCAGGGTTTTTCCCTGAGTTACTCAAAACTGCACTTGTCATTCTTTTGCATAAAAAGGGTGACATTAATAAACTGGACAACTATAGACCAATAAGCGTTTTGACGTATTTTTCTAAAATCGTTGAACAGGACTTTTTAATGTAAATCAGCACGGTTTTCTGCCGGGCAAATCAGTAGAGACAGCCCTTTATGAATGCATAAACACAATTTTAGCTAGTCTTGAATCTAAGAAACTAGTGTGTGGATTTTTCCTCGATTTGTCTAAAGCATTCGATAGTGTGGATCATAACACCCTTCTAACAAAACTCGAACGATATGGGGTGCGAGGGATATCCAAGGTATGGTTTAAATCGTACTTAGCAAACCGCTCTCAGGTTGTCAAAATAAATATAAATGGCGTCGAACATCTGTCAAATCCCTGTGTTTTGGAGAAAGGTGTTCCACAGGGGAGCATTTTGGGCCCTTTACTGTTTATAATTTACACAAATGACATAATTCACAGCATTGCCGGTTCAGATCATCAGATAATCACATATGCTGATGATACGTCTGTCATTATCAGTGGCACAAATTATCAAGATATTACAACTGACTGTAATATATATCTCAGCAAAATAAATAATTGGTTCACATCAAACAAACTTATGTTAAATAAAAACAAAACTAAATGTATCATTTTTAAGAGTAACACTGCTATTCCGACGCCTGAATATATAGAAATCAATAGTGATAAGTATTTGACTGATAAGGCCATTAGACTTTTAGGAATCAAGCTTGATGAACTTCTCAGTTTTGACGAACATATTGAAACGTTATTTACCAAATTAAGCAGAATATGCTATGCTATGAATACAATTAAGGATTTGTTGGACTTTTCATCACTCAAAATTATGTATTTCAACATATTCATATCAAATGTTCGGTTTGGGATACGTTGTTGGGGACACAGTACAGAATGCAGACGATTATTTATAATACAGAAAAGAGTCATACGAAGAATGTATAATCTAAAATTTGGATCATCTTGCAGAGGTACATTTAAACAAAATAATTTACTTACATTGTAGGGAATACATGTGTATGAGTGTATCTTATTCTTATTTAAAAACAAACATTTATTCATTGGCAATGAAATAGATCATAAATATGTTACAAGAAACAAATCGAATTACAATATTCCAAAACACCTTCTAACCCTGACTGAAAAAGGGCTGCATTACAGCAGCATATCATTCTATAATTCTTGGAGAAGCAAATCGTATCTTTTGTCTACTTCTGTGTTTCTTGCGGTTATTGGATCTTTCCAATTGGAGCTTCCTGGACCTAGAATCCGAGTGTGTTCTCGCCCTTCTTTGTCAAGACTTTTCCCTTAAAAATGACCGCCTACCTCTGGAGACAGCATCAATCTACTGAGAACTCGTCGATCTGCTTGATCTAGAATTAAACTTTCTTCGTGCATCCCGTTCGAATTTGTTCTTAAGTCGTCGTGGATTTTCAGCCACAACCATAACCTTCATTCGGTGCGGTCTTTAATTCGTGAGATTTGTCAGAGTTATTCTTTTCTTCGTCAGATATTGGTTCTGTTTCCTAACCCACATGGCCTTCGCGAAAAGGAACTCTAACTCGTCTAAATAGGGCATGTAGCTATGCTCTTCTTCACTCATGTCATTGGTTAAACTTCTAATATAGCCTATTCCGAAAGGCTTTTCCAGTCCACTTTAGCAACTTTATCATCTGAATCGCTGTATATACCAGCGGAGTCACTGTATATTTTAGGTTCAGGCTCAGGTCATTGAGGAGGTACAACTTCTTGTGGGGATAGTGCTAGAGGGTGCTCTTCATCAGGACGATTTTCTATGACATTCAAACTTTCCTCCTGATTCAAAAGCTCTAAATCTATGGTTTTTGCTAAATGTACGCTCTCCACATAGCACTTACTGAAATTCGGATTTCAGAATCATTCTCCTCCTCCTTATCACAGGATTTGTCCTCCTGATCTTCGCTTTGTACAACATAAGATGGCGGCTCAAAAAATTTCTGTTCTTTACTGAGATTAACTCCTTTCATATGGTCAAGTTCAAGTCTTTAAAATTTGTGATAAGCTTCCAGCAGAGTTTAATCTTCCTTCGGCCGATTTTCTAGTTATTAGTCGTTTTCGTGCCATTTCGTGTTACGATCCGAAAGTTTTAGGATTCGATTTCCACAGAAGACGTACAATTATCCGACTATTTTTATTTTATTCAGTAGTGGTTTCAAAATCAGATTCTACGAATTGGTCGTCTGATGACGTGCATGTTTGAAGTGACTGTATTACTTCTATTTCCCAGAATCGCCTTGCATTGTATCTATTTGGAAAAGCGTCAACGAAGTGCATATTGTATTTTTAATATGCGATGATGACGATGATGCAATTTTGGATTTTATAAGGTGATGTTTGAATTAGATATTTTTTAACAAAGAAAGCATCGTATCAAAACCATCCGAAAGCGAAATCGTCAAAATCGTCAAAAAATGGAAACCAGAAATTTCTAAAATGTCAAAAAGGTAAAAATAAAGGGCACTTAATATCAGACTATTGGTTTAACCAAAACAATGGCGAGTACTACTTTGCAATTGAATAATGCACATCAGTAAATGAAGGCACAACCAAAAAGTTATGGATACTAGATAGCGGGTGCACATCGCATATGTGCAACATGAAGGAAAGCTTTGAAGATTTGAAATCATCAGTCACACGTGTCAACATGGCCAATCAGAGCAACTCATAATCCGAAGGAATTGGTACCATTAAGCTGAACACATACATTGGCAATGCAAGAAAAGTATGTAACTTATCAAACACACTGTACATCCCAAAATTAAATATGATTTTAATGTCTATATCAAAGATAACTGAGAAAGGCTACAACGTTACCTTCTACAAAGATATAGCATTTGCCAGAAACCGTAAAGGATTCCCACAACAGTAGCTGACCGAAAAGAAAACTTGTATACAGGGTGTTAATACTAAGTTGTAACACCCGAAAATGGCAGTTAGAACTCATTGAAACAAACAACTTTTCTTAGTTAAAATTTTGGAATTGGAGCCCAAGTTCATAGTTATTGGCGTTCTTTTGTTTTTCGAAAAATCGTCATTACTCCCCTATTTTAAGAAATATTTAAAAAATTCAAAAACGTTCAGCATGCGCTATCGGTTGTCTAAAACATTTGTATTTACAATTATTTTCTATTTTATCAAATAACAAAATGGCGACCGAAGAAAATTTTCGAAACCAGATATTTTGAAAAACACTCGATTTCTTTTTGAAAATAAAACATTTATGTAATCCTTAAACTATATTATAACATTTGTCTGAAACATTTTTGTCGATCTGTCCAAAAAAGTTATTATTCAAATTGAATTACAAGATAAATTTTAACAAACTGCATCAATCATTTAAAACAAAGTAGGCTAACCTTAAGTTAGGCCATTAATTAAGTTAAGGCACGTGTTTTCTAGTTTGTATGTTCAAATTTAAATACTTTTTGATCTTGTTCTTCAGACATTTCTGCTTCATCTTGAAAAGTTTCAGTCACGTTTATCATTTGTGTGCGTATTTTGCATAATTTGTGTCTAAAAATGCATATTATCAAAACAGACAAATGTTATAAGATAGTTCAAGGATTTTATAAATGTTTTATTTTCAAAAATCGATCGATTGATTTTCAAAATATCTTGCTTAGAAATTTTTGATCGGTCGCCATTTTGTTATTTGATAAAATAGAAAATAATTTGTAAATACAAATGTTTTAGAAAACCGAAAGCGCATGTTGCACGTTTTTGTATTTTTTAAATATTCCTTAAAATAAGGGAATAATGATGATTTTTCGAAAAACAAAAGAACGCCAATAACTATGAACGTGGGCTCCAATTCAAAAATTTTAACTAAGAAAAGTTGTTTATTTCAATGAGTTCTAACTGCCATTTTCGGGTGTTACAACTTAGTATTAACACCCTATATAATCAGAAACCAAAATGATGACCAAATCAATGTATGCAAGACAAACTCAAACAACTTTGACCTATGGCATAATATATTTGGGCACGTAAATGCGAAAACATTACAAGAGAAATGATCATACACAAGTCCATACTTGGAATAAAACCAATGCCAACGAATGCAACTACCGATTTCGAAGTTTGTATCCAAGGTTAAATGACCAGAAAAGAGTTTCCCAAGTCATCAGAAACTAGTGCAACTGAACTGCCAGAAGTTGTGCAAACAGATGTATGTGGACCATTTGCACAAGTTTCCAATGGAGGAGCTCCTTATATAGTAACTTTTTCAGATAAAAAGTCAAGATATAGTATTGTTAAATTTCTAAAACAAAAGTCAGAGGTATTCAATGCATTTGCATCATTTCATAAAAGGCAGAATTAACAACCGGAAGAAAATTGAAGTATCTTAGATCCGACAATGGGTTACAATTCGTCAATAATCAAATAAATCACTACCTATCGCAATATGGCATACAAAGAAGATTGAGTGCTCTATATATGCCGCAGCAAAATGACACTGCTGAGCGCATAAACATTAATAGAAATGGCAAGATATATGCTAATACAATCAAATTGTCCAGACAGTTTTTGGGCAGATGACGTAAGCACTGCAAATTACATAAGAAATAGATGCGTATCAAGCCTAACATCCCAAAAAACACTATTTGAAATTTGGTTTGGAAGAAAACCAGTGGTATAGCACTTAACAATGTTTGGTTCAAAAGTTTATGTTCTCAACAAAAAACCAAATCGAACAAAGATGCAAGTGAAATCAAAACTTGGAAGATTCGTTGGATACAGCGAAGAAAGTAAAGCATATTAAATTTGGATGGTAAAAGAACAAACGATATTTATTAGTCGAGATGTAAAATTCTTAGAGGGAATATCTTACACAAAAATAAAAAGGATGATAACACAATAAGAAATGTCTGAAGAAAAGGAAACAATTCAAAATGACTATAATAATGAAGATGAAGAACGATCATACCGTAAATCTCAAAATGCAGATGAACCTCAAGATGAAGATGCACACCATGAAGCAAATGGAAAAATCGATCCAGACTACCAACCAAGTAACTACCACAACTCTAATAACGACATCCGAAACATCCAGAGGCGAACTTCTAGAAAACCATGTTTGAAACAATGGGACGACTGCTATTACAACGCAGCAATTGTGGAGGAACGCTACACTTATGAAGATCCCTAAAAGGTCACAACATGAATGAGTGGTCTTCAGGCGATGAAAAACGAAATTGAAGTCCAATGTGACACTTCACGCAAATTATTAAATTCTGATAACGAATTGGGAAAAAATAGGGAAAAAATCTTGTACAATACACGTGAATAAAGCAATTTTATCCACTCGAAATCATTACAACACTCGCTTCGCCTCTTGTGCTAAACAGTTTTTTCGTGGATAAAATTCTACTTTATTCACTTATGCCATAAATAGCTATTTAATCACATCGCGGATTTACTTTAATTGTCCGTTCTATCCTGCACAGTGCACACTGCACACCGAACCATAGTGCGTTTAATGTAATATGTCTTAAATATTTCATGCGAAATTCAATTTAATATGAAGTTGAACTGAAAACGGGTGATATGTAAATTATAGAGACCAATATGTATGATAATTCTACTTCCGAGGTCAAATACTTTAAATAATTTTAAGCGTAATTGTTGCAGTCGTTAATGTTATGATGATCACGTCCACGTACACGTAATATGATCAACCATTTGCTTCTCGAATTAGCTGCCATAAATCAAGCCCGAATTGGAAATGCTTCCTGTGTAGAAGTTACTTTGCTCCTAAACAGCCAATCTTCGTTTCATTTAGTCGTGATTAAATGTGAGCAAACGCGCTGTTTGTTCCTGCAGTGACAGGTGACCTTCTGCCGTAAAACGTTTAACCTTAACCATAGGCGCCGATGACCGCCTCTCAAAGAGAGCCCCAATATTATGTAATTTCTATTGGGAAGGAAGACAGCCAGTAATTATTCATAGTGGTCGGCTCTCATTATTCAATGCTTCAAAGAGCTTGGTAGTTGACGTGCCTTGCTGTCGGTACTTTGCGATTTTCTTAAGACTGTGCGGGCGGTACACGACTCCCTTGACCCCGAAGTTGTGTCAAACATCTTAGATCCTGGCCCATTATATGCATTGTTTGTGAGGCTCTTGGCATAAATTTCAATTAGTTATAAACAAATGATAAATACATAGCCGTCTTTACAGTTTTGATAGAGCCCCTATATAAAGTTCACTTAAAACAATTAAAATTTAAATATATACAGGGTGTTCCTTAATGCTAATATTTAAGGGTGTAATTCCTCGGGTCATTTTATGAAGAAAATTTCATACGAACATGTATCCGCAACGCACTATTGTTTCTGGAGCCGAATTACGTGGCCAAAAGTAATATAACGTGGTTTATTAGAAACTAATGGTTTTAACTAGTTCTATGGTAATAAATAAGAAAATTAAACAATTTTGTATTAGTATAACATACAGTGTACCCCAGAATTGACTTCACGATAGATATAATTAACTGATATTTTAGTACATATTTTTAAAATCTTTACTGAAAGTCTACCCGCTTCACACTGTATGCAATAACATATAATAAATAATTTTCTACACAAGAAATATTATATATTAAATTATCTAATTCTAATTCAGCAGTAGGCATGATTTCTTCTAAAAGTATAGTCTCCAAATCAATTTTTTTACATGTTCTTCATCTTCATCTGTTTGTTTAAATTCGGCTTGGTTTGGATTCGGTTCTAGGAGTAATCTGATAACTTCAGTAGGAAGGGGAAATTTCTTTTGACAACGTACACGATCTTCTACGTGTATGGAACATATCAAAGGTTCTGATGTGTCCATTGCTCGGCAAAAAATGTCTTACAAATTGTTTTTTCTACTTGTTTTTCTAGCATGGAATTGCCTATCAGATTTATAAATTTGGTTTCTTCTTTCCGACCCTTCCTCTCCAAAGTAACCCAACTGTCCACCCACCGGTGGACAGTTGGTGGCATGGCGTACCAAGAATATTTGTACATAAATAATCTTACCGTTTCGTGGCCATATCTCTCAAATTTTATAGGGTCAATTTGTAAACTACAAGATAAACAAATTAAAATTATTTTAAACCCTTGAATTAATTCTTCACTGACATCTGTAATTTCGGAAAAGAATTTTGTGTTGCTAAACGCTCGACGGCTGGTATTTCCGTCGTTAGTAGTGCCAAACCCGTTGGATTTGGGTTTATCGACAACTAGATGCAGCTTTTCCAAAAATCGTTTTTGAACAAGTTTCATTATCTCTTTTAAAATTCCCTTATTTTGATCCCCTCGAACTTCCCACACATACAAATCATATCTATACGATATATGAACTATGACGAATCTAATCCATGCATGTAAAGGGCTTGCTCCAAACTGAAAAGTACTTGCTTTTGGCTCAAATATTTTTGTCGTATCAAAATGTTCTATTTCCAGCATCAGTCTTGGAGTAGCACCGCATATGGGACAAGCTCGACTTGACTTTGTTCCGGTCAATGTATTTAATGTTTTACCGTCAATTAAAGTTATATATAATTATATTTTATTTTTATGACTTATGACTATCAAACATATTGTTAATACTTCAAGCGTCTCAATTTCGTTATCAATATTTTGCTTCACCTTTAAAATGTGCTCCAATGTTTCTTTTACGTTCTCTAGTTTCATTGGTCTAGAAAAACGTACCGATTGTGGAGTGCGATTGTTCAATACAATTGTTTCATTCAAGGTTTGCAAGCGAAGAGGAATACATGTTGTTGCAAACGAAGAGTTGTCAGAATGAGTACCAAGACATTCAAATTTTTGTTTATAATTTGATTGACCACTACTTCCATCGAAGCCATAACTGAAAATTATTTCTGCGTCTATTTCTGTAACCTTAAGCATTTCCATATGACTCAAAATAACCTCTCATTGTAATTCAACTGTACGTCTACTTGTGTGCTCCAAAACAAAATCAAGTAGAACTTCTGCCTTAATATCGATAACATTTATGCCAGATGGTCTACATTTTGATTTACAAAGCCACACTTGTTTGTAAACAGGATAAATGTCGCTTCCCTTTGAAAGAGCACCCTGTTTGATGTCCAAATATTGCTGTTTACTTAAATTACTATTTATAACAAGCTCTAAGACTTCTTCGGCGGTATATTTTGACATCTCTTTTTTGGGTGTAGAAATAATTTTCCGAATTTTGGATGGTCGATATGGATTTGTGTTTACTTCCTTTTCAAAACGGCCGCTAAATGCCGGCTACCGAGGATGCAGCTTGTACCAATAAAGCGCATTTATGATTTTTTTCCTAGGATAATTGTGAAGCTTCTCTCCTTTGTGATCGGCTTGTTTTAAAATGGAAGAGTGGGTCGACCAAAAGATGTCGTAAGAGTGGGTTTATCTACTTCAGCAATAAAGTTTTCATCCAGCCAAGCAAAATTTGTCCTCTTAAAATATTCTACTCGTCGACAAACACGATTGTACGTTTCTTCAAAATTTCGGGACGGACGGCGAAGTTTTGCAAAAAGTTCTCCTTAATCTGAGGGCATCAAGGGTTCTCCAATAAGTTTTTAATATAATCTACAATTTTTCGGAACTTCTCCTGTTTATTAGTGCCTTTCAGCCGAATTTCGAATAGGTTTATCTTTTTGAACACATGTATTGCTAGAAAAAATAACAATTTGTCATGCTTAAAGCAGAAAATAGCAACGTAAGTTTAATATGTTTAACCTCTTAAAATAAGGCTTAAAACGTGTATGCAAAAAAAAATCCCACCAAACCCCGCTATTCGTTTATAAGTCAAGTGAAACTTTTAAAATGATATATTAGGAAACCACAAACATCGATATTGATTAAAATTAATTTGAACCATTAAAAATCAACGAATGGAGTTAAGATTTTGCATACTAAATAAACATACCTGAGAGAATAATATAAAAATTACTGCACAAAGTTTTATTGAAACACACGGTCACACCACTCACTCTGCTAAACGTATCGTCGATAGACAAATGTGTGACTAATGACATCAAATTAAAATGCCAACTTGCAGTTATTTTCATCGGTAACTGGATCAGTTAAAGGGAGTGTGCACGTGATTACATTGTAGTTTGGAATGTTTAGCATATGTTGTTATGTCCAAAAATACGCTTTCTTACAATCGAAAAAATGACTTTAGACCAAGTAATCGGGCTCTAGAATAGTGCAACTACCTAAATTTTTTGCTACATGGTGATGAAAAATGTTTTTTAATCGTTATTTCTTTTAATCTCTATTCATATTGATGCATAAATTTGGAACACTGAATCTAGTTACTATGAAATAAATAAAGTTTTTACAAATATCATTCAAAACAATAATTGTTGACACAAAGTAAGTTGTAGGTGTTTCTACTCGAATATCTCAGTAAATTATGGTGAATTGTACGAATACGAAAATGGCGGACATGCATCACGTAAACGGTCTCGTAGACGGTAATGCAAGACGTATTTATCAGGAAAGTTATCCTATGTTATATCCTATGTTATGTTATTCCTAATTATCGTGCCTTACCTGATAGCCGATTTTTTTCGAATATTCATCGCCGCCTTTGTGAAACTGGTAGCCTCCATAAAGTTACTTCGGAAGGTAGACCTCGAACTGTCAGATCACCTGAAATTGAAAAAGCGGTGCTGAGGGAAATCAAAGAACATACTGAGACGAGTACGAGGCAGATGGCTAGAGCTCTGAATATTTGTCATCAAATTGTTTGGCGAATTTTGGTTGATTTTTTGTTATATCCGTACCATATTCTAAGACCACAGGCATTACATCTCAGGGATTTTCCACAGCGTATGAACTTCGGTCAGGGGTACCTGCAAAATGTTACACTTAATCAGTAGTTTGAGTCACAAATTATGTTCATAGACGAAGCAAATTTTTCTAGGAATGCTATTCAAAATTTCCATAATAATCATGTGTGGGCTGACGAAAATCCCCATGCTATAACCGAACCCCATTCCCAAGAGCAATTTTCGGTTAATGTATGGGCAGGAATTATTGGTAATAATCCTATAGGCCCATTTTTTCTGCCAGGACGCTCCAAGAACAATTACCTCTGCTGCTTGAAGATGTAGCAATTGCGTTAAAGAATCAAATGTGGTACATGCACGATGGAATTCCTGCTAATTTCAGTGTAATTGTTCGCGACCATTTACATGCAGTTTATCCTAACGTTGGATAGGTCGCGGAGGACATCAGCAATGGCGAGCAAGATCCCTTAATCTCAAGATTTTCGATTTCTTTTTGTGGGGTCATCTTAAAACAGTGGTGTATAAAACTACTATTAACACTTTAGAAGATTTAAGGGAGCGAATAGTTGCCTCGTGTGAAACAATACGGAATACGCCGCAAATATTTGAATGAGTGCGCAATTCGATGCGAAGACGATCGGAAGCATGCATATTAAGTGGACATTTCCAACAAGTTTTATTAAGAAAAATATCAAGATCCATGTTAAAAATAAAGAGTTTCAAATTTAATTTAATTGATTTAATCAAGAACTGTGCCTCTGACGAGAAAAACGCAAGAGACCGTATTTATGCAGAATTGACCAAGCTAATTAGAAAAAATATTCAAATGGAAAAATGACAGTCATGTACCACTTTTTTTGTAAAACATATCAGAGGACATATTTACAGGGACGCCACTGGCGGAGCGATAGAATAGCTTTTCTAACTAAAATTTGTAGTTTTATATCCCACTAACGCATACCAAAATTGAAAATAATATCTAAAGTGTTGTCGGAGATATTAAAATAAATAAAGATTTAAAAAAATATTTCAACTGCAGGGTGTTGAAATATTAAAAAAAAAATAAAGCCGTTGCGGCTATATGTTCATATGAAATTTTCTGCATACAATGACCTGAGGAATTACACCCTTAAATATTTTCACGTCATTAAGAAACACCCTGTATACAGGGTGTCTCTAAATTATGTGGATATCATAATAACAGATATCATAAACTATAAAGATACAAAAAAACTTAATTATGAATGCCTGGCCTCGAATTGTTTTTTTTTTTAATTTATTTGCTGTGTCATTAAAAAATATGAATATATTAATGCTGGGCCACTCTTGTTTTATACACAACCAACATCCAAATCAATGTAAACGTTCTCTTGTTATAAGCAAATTTAGTTTTTTTTAAATTAACTTTGAAGCTGAATACTGGGTAAACCTAACGCAGTTGTATATAGATAAGTTGTGTTAAATCGTCTTTTTTTTCCAGTAATCTGTGGTTAAGCCATATCCACGTAATTTAGAGACACCCTTGTTCCCAGCGCCTCCACCCAAAATGGCGGTGTTGCTATCTGCCCGGCATGGCGCGGGGTAACGTGAATTATTTTTATTTAGGGTACACATACACTAGATAAACTATTGTTTGGGGGGGCACATTTTATATTACAAAAAAATTACAGCTATTATACAAATCACAAAACAAAGGAAAAAGACAATAATAATAATGATGAACGTTACAATTTACACATATATACAATTTACAACTTACAGAGGATAAGAACATGAGCAGACCCCATTCTTTACCTTGCTCAATTTGTTAGCCGTTTCGCTGGACGTTGGCGCAACACAAATTGCTGATGACCAGGGTGCTCGAAAGGCGGCCGAATAAAGAGGCCGTTTATGGCACAGTGAACCTATTTAACAGCTCGCAGACCGACGAAACGCCCACTCAATATTGCCCCCCTTTCGCAGTATAAAAATATGTACAAATTAAACCTAATTATCAAATCAGCCATTTCCCGTAATATAATTAATCAAATGTTGACGCTATAACTGGTAAAACGAAATATGAACCCTGACAAAATTTGAATGGCGTTTCTAGGCCTACGGAGGGTGGAGGTAACAAAAATGACGACAATTATATAGAAATTAAATAATTAAACGGACTAATAAGATGGATGTAACCGAGCCGGACATGCAGTAATCATATGAAAATTGGGAAAGCGGTAATTAATGATATTTTACTGAACTGTCGGATTACTTGTGATAACTTAAAAATCTGAAATTCACGTGGCTACTTAAAATGCACAGGCACGTCCATCGGCCGACCGAAATTACGGATCACAACAGTCGCGCGGCAGATGTTTTATTGGCGCGGGCAAAATGTAAGGACTACTACAACTGGACAGTACACAGAAGGCGTTTATAGTTGGAAATTAAAAAAAAAAGGATCGCGAGTTATTAATCGAACGCGATGACACCCCGTATATATAATAAATAAGTTTTTTTTTTAATTATTTGTATTATTTAACGAGGGCCTATTTATGCTGCTATGGCTAACAGCCGTCGCCAAGGAGCAATCCACCACACGTCTTGCCTTGACAGGTTTTCGTTTACGAATTTCGCTTCATCCATATCGGGTTCTTTAACGTGCACGTACAACAGTACAAGGGACCGCTTGCTTCAGTTCCCCTCCAAAGGAAAGGCACTTTGATGTTAAAGAGTTTTAATCACTCAAACATTTTTGGACCCATGGCGTTCGAACCTGCTACTGATAAGAATAAAAATAAATACTCGTAAGATGTTTCCGGAGCTTATTTTGCATTTAATTTCATTTTTATCTAAGATTTCGATTATTTAATATTCGAAGAATTTACTTTGACAACATTTTTATTTTGAAGCTTTTTTTAAGATCTTGCCACAAATAGTGTAGATTAAGGCATTTAAAGAAGACGACGTGATAACTGATTTAAAATCCCGTTACAATTATTGTTTCCGAACTGATGAAAGTGATGATTAAATGTATTAATGTCCAATTAGCGTAGGGATGAAAGAAATAAATTGACTAATCACTAAAATGAAGCAGAGGGCCTGAGATATTCAGCAAAAAGAGGTTCCTTAAATAATTTCTACCTTAACCCACGTCTCCATGTTTTCCTCTTGCGCAGGTGCAACAATTAAATCCGAATTACATTTCGAGCTAATATATATTAATATTAATTTAAAAAAGTGATTATTCCGGTATTTTGTGTTATTTTGCCATTGAAAATAAACATAAAATTTTTAAATTACAAAAACAATAAATAAATAAAAATAAATAATATTAATAAATACATTTAAATTTTTATGTTTTCATTTTGTTTTTACTTTTTCCTTAAAATTTACTAAAAACAAATCCGAAAAACATTGCGAAAATTGGGCCAACATGCGAAAAATGTTACAAAAGTATCGGAAAAAAACAAAAAAACATGCCAACTTCAGGAGATTTAAAAAAAATGCAACCTGATATTGCCAAACCCCGCGGGGGATTGTTAGTCATAACCCAAACATTGTTGCATAGTGTTATAGTCAATACTTTAGGTACAAATTTACTTTAGATACTTTAGATTTCAAATACATTTACTATTGATAAAACATGCGTATTAATTAAGTTTTCTTTATAATTCCTTATAATTTGTTGATGAAGATAGCAACTTTAACTACGCCGTACAAGAAACTAAACTGCGAGGGGTTTTTTTTGTAGTTCATCTACCTATATATACCTTTATCGGAAGGTTCGGGATACCCTGTATATTCCTTGAGAAATTGAAAGAATTTTAATGTATGTACATATATTATATATAATTATATTCTGGTTATTATACCGGGTGTCCATTTTCTAACGCAAACACAGGGATTTAACATTGTTTTAAACAATTTTTCGTATTCCTGCTCACCACTTTTCTGTACCTAAAATGTTTTAGTATCAATCAAACGAGAAAATTATTGTACGTCTAACGATATTATACCGAGTGTCTGCAATAAGGGGCGAACATAGGAATTTAACATGTAAAATTAAATATGTGTAATTATAAGCTCCCTTATTAATTTTAGAGAAAAATCGCAAAGGAATATGTTTTAGAGTATTAAAAACTGTAAATGTGTCATCCACTTAATATTCGTTTGTACCAGAATCCACTTCAGAAATAATAAAAATAAGTTGAACATTGTACCATAAAAATCCTTACCGTCAGTTTGACAAATATCATGTTATTGTGAATAGTATATTACATTACAAGGGAAGGAAACGAGATTTACTCTAGTCTTAGACTCTACCCTTAGCGAGGGCTGCAACAGGCCCAGTAGAGTAAATCACGCTTCCTTCCCTTGTAATGTAATATACTATTCACAATAACATGACATTTGTCAAACTGACGGCAAGGGTTTTTATTGTAAAATGTTTAACTTATTTTTATTATTTCTGAGGTGGATTCTGATACAAACGAATATTAAATGGATGATACATTTACAGTTTTTAATTCTCTAAAAAATATTCCTTTGCGATTCTTCTCTAAAGTTAATAGGGGAGCTAATAATTACACATATTTAATTTTACATGTTAAATTCCTATGTTCGCCCTTATCCCTGACACTCGGTGTATAAATTTTGTTTTGTCATTTTTGATTCAAATATACAGGGAGTCTCTAAAACGGTGTCCATCCATACGTCACATACTAACAACCAATATGACTCTAAATTTAAAAAAATAAAAATCCTGTGATGGTTATTTTTGAAGTTATAAGCATATGAACAATCTGAAACGGTCTAAAGTTTAATATAAAAATTGTTGAATTAATTGATTTTAACACATTTTTTTTGAAAATAATGGGTTTTAAAAAAATAAATTTATCCTGTTATCCTGTGATGGTTATTTTTGTAGTTAGCATTTGAATAATTTGAAACGGTCTAAAGTTTAATAACAAAATAGTTGAATTAATTTTTTTTAACACAAATTTTGAGAAAATAATGGGTTTTTTCAAAATAAATTTATTAAGCCAGGAATACATCCGGCAACTATAGAAATACTTACTTAAGTATGTAGTTTGTTATATGATTTTATGGCCACGAAACCCAGGCCATCAAATACTCATTTTTTTCATCTTGACAAGTAACTTATTTGTCAATGTTGTTTGTTTATTTAGGGTCATATTGGTTGGTAGTATATGACGTATAAGGGATGGACACCATTTTAGGGACACACCGTATAGATTTAAAAAACAAAGTTAAAAAAAAAGTTGTCAGGATCTCTCTTTGCTTGCAAAAATGCAAACACATAATAAATTAATTGGATTGCAATTGTGGATTTAAAAAAAAATAAAACTTCAACTCATATTTACTGACATAATTTGAAATCTATATATATTGTGGGCTTACTTCAAGAACACACCAAGTTCATTTTCTGTAAATTATAGTAAGTTTGGTTATTTTTGTAAATATTCAGTCGCTTTATTGATTGGTAATATCAACTAAGTCTTATCTTGCACTGTAATGGATAAATTTAAACTACGATGGTATACAGGGTGAGTTTTTTTTAAATTTTAAGCATTGGGTTTCTCGGAAACCATAAGATATAGAGATCCGGTTAAATGAGGAAAGAGTTGTCGCTTGAAAAGATTATGCAAGGTATGCTTTTGTTTTTTGAAAAAAAGACCACAGTGTTTCAGTTATAATACATACTTTATTTTTTTTATATGGCAGTGATAGTTGGCTTTGATATTTTTAAAAGGGACAGTTTTTTCTCTTTATAGCGACGCAAGGTTTGCTAACTTACTTTTATAAATAAAAGCCATCTTCGAAAATTAACTTTATACCAATTATTACTTACTTTGATAAATAAACACTATACAGGACTATTTGTATTATAGAGAGTACCAAAAACAGAGCTTGCCATGGAATTTTTATTTTCCTTCTACGAGAATTCTATTATTTTTTCTATTCTTATTACACTAAATTCTATTCAAATTATACCAACGAAAATTCCTGCATCCCAATTATTTATGAAAGTAAGTATAGCAAACCTTATACCGTTATATCTTAATAAAGAGAAAAAAATGTCCATTTTAAAAATGTCAAAGCCAACCATGACTGCTATTTAAAAAAAATAAGTCTGTATTATAACTCAAAAACTGTTTTATTTTCAAATGAACAAAAGCATATCTTGCATAAGCTCTAAAAATGACAACTATTTCCTCATTTAATCGAATCTCTATGTTTTATGGTTTCCCAGATCCCAATCGGAAACTTAATATTAAAAAAAACTCACCCTGTATATCTAACTCAAATTTTAATAGATCTGGAAAGCCACAAACCACTGAGTCATTTAGTGTGTCTTGTACATAGTTCAAATGGTACATTCCTTAATAGCCAAAATACACTAAGTCGCTACCGAAAGGTAAATAAAACACTTGGTTGAAGGTTCATGAATTTTAAATTCGTGAGTGCTTTATTTGCCTTTTGATTCACCATGTTTCACCAAGTGGTAACCACACATACATCTAATTTAATTAAGTATTATAAGTCTACAAGAAATACATTTTCGGTTGGTTAAACTGGCGAGCAATAACTTAAAAAAAAATGTTAAAAACAAATGTTCCCTGTGTTCACGTTTAAAAACGGACACCTGTATAATGTTTTTGTGATATGTACCAGTTCTTTGAATATTGAGGTAACCTAATATCCCTGCCAATAACGATTTTATTTGTGTATCATCCCTGCCAATAACGATTTTATTTGTGTATCATATGATTGATCTAATTCGCACATTTAAATTGCCTAATTTGTTTTCTTATTTTACAGACAAGATACCACGCCATTTTGTTTGGCGAAAGAACCCTAGCATTAAGATGAATGTAAGTAAAACATGGTGTTTGTAATTAAATTTAAAATGATGATATGTAATAGTAGCACACTTTTCTACGTTTCATATCACAAGTAACAAAAAAAGTAACAAAATTATCTCAATTGTCAGTCTCTTTGCTGTGGCGAATTTACACTTCTGCCGCCTAGGGGCTACTGGCAACTTCCCCCACCCCTCTTCATTTTAAAAGTTATTCATTTAGATAGAGTCCTATCAGCAATCAGCAAGGCAACTCTATACCAATCTAAAAGTTTACTATATTAAGGACTGCATTATTGACTACATTATAATTGTAGTTATAATAAAAAAAAGTTATCAAACAAATTTTATTTGTTCTGATAGTAATACAAACTAATATAAAATGATTAAATCAACTTATTTCATGAAGTAGAGATTGAAAATAAATCTATTATATCATCAAAGTATAATCTTTCGGTAAGCTCCAATTCGATGGTCAGAATTTCCACATCCTTCAGGTGTTCTTCGGTCGTTGTAGACTAGAGCTTGTATATTTTTTTATTCTTTTCAACACGGAAAACGTCCTTTCTGCTGAATAGTTGGACGCAGGCATCGTCAAAAAAAGTCTCAATGCTATGTCAACATAATGGTAGTTTGTTATTATGTAGCACTTCGCAAATATTTAAGTACCTATTATTTTTGGACATGTTTTGTACCATTCCTTTCAGAAAACAAAAACAAAAAGTATACATTCCAGGGGCGAAACTAGGCTGTTTCAGAGCGCCCCCTCTGAAGGGGGTGCTTGAGTTTCTTACAAGTATTTTCTCCTCCGTTTTCTTGGTTTCTTGGCCATCAAACACCTATTGTTACTGACAATTGAACCAGCAAGGAGGCGATAAATTTTTAATTTACCTAAACATTTATGTATTATTATTATCCGTATTCAGCAGGATGTATAAAACAAAATAATCTTCCAAAGTACATAAATGGTTTCGGGACTATTTTAGCCTAGAATACAGCACCCGGCAATTTTCAACATTCTGCTTCCTGCACAGGCTATTTTCAAACAAAAAAACAGGGAACCAGTTTTTATCGCATTCGGCTTTAAAAATAGGAAGCAGGCTTGAGAAAATATCAAGTTTATCGAGATTTTGAGTATCATAGAATGGCTATGCTCAAATTGTCTCTGTTTTGCTCTCTCAAATATGATCACTGTAGAAGTTGTTTTATTACAAAACAAACACAAAATTTGTTTCGTTTAGAGGCCATAATGAAAGGCCGAAAGTACAAATCGTAGAAACTGTTTGAAATAAGTTTTTGTAGTTTTGAAAATAATGTAACCATTTTTACAAAGTTATAATACTCCCAAGAATTGTGTCTAGATGATGTGTATCAAAATACAATTGTAGACAGTACCGCTAATTGCTTATTGAATATGTTTGGAAAATAAACTATTGATGCATATTATTTTGCTGTTATGGCCGATGATAGTAGAACCGAAGATAAATTAAGAATGATGGTAAATCTTATTTATGCCATGTAGGCAGTTAAATTAACATATCTGACTATTTTAGAATATTTTAAAGAATATCTATTGAAACAGCAAAATGGCTAGACAACGCGTCTAGCGACAACACGACTACGCGTCTAGAAAATGTAACAAAATGTAACATTTTGTATTTGTTTTATATTTGAACAAATTCTTTAAGTCGCTTCAGGAGTTCATCAATTGCTCAAGAGTGACAAGTTTGATTCATCTAAAGCGTCTCTTAGTATTAAAACCTTATTTGTAATTTTTGAAACTCTGGGGGAAAATGAACAACACTTTAAATAAATATATAAATATAAATATATAATTATAAAATTATATATAAATTATATAAAAATAAGTACATTTTATAGTTTAAGTAATAATTGTACGTTCTTAATCTTGTTGCTTAAATTATAGAATTAATGAATCTTAATATGAGAAATTTCACAGAAATAAATTTTAGTTTGAAATGCAGTTAAATGAAAGAGATAAAACAGCGTCAAGAAAGCGAAAACATCCAAAAACATTACCATCATACTTGTAGTATGATGATACTTGTTCAATTGACAAAGTTTATTTTCGAAGTTATATTTACGACTAAATACTAGATAAAACGTTCATAGAATTTAAAGTGAAATTTTTCGAAAAAGTTATATATTCTAATTGTACCTACTGAAGCATTGCATAAAATGTCAAAGTGCTTCTTGGACGTTGAACTTTTAAATAATTTTGGTACTCTTGATTGATTCTGAAATTTTCTCTACCAATCAATTCTAAATCTCCTGCTCTGGTTTCATCTCACTGGATTTTTCAAAATTTTAAAACAATCTAGCCTTACAGCTCCAAAATCTTTCAAAATATCATCCTTATCTATTGATCTTGCTATATTGTTTTCAATAGCAAGAATGGCCAAAGAGGACAACTTTCCTGGGTCATTGTTGATCATAGATAATTTTTTTAACCTCGAAAAACTGCGTTCACCACAAGCAACGCTAACTGGCAATGTCAATGAGATTTTTAAATCAATATATAAATTTGGGTAAATCGGCACAAGTAACAATTATTTGCTATATATTTTAAAATATCATTCGTATCATCAGTATCTTGAACAATATTTGAAATGAAAATTAATTCTTCCTAATGTTGAATTACGTCAAATCTTTATTACACCCATCGGTTAAAATGATTACCAAATGTTGGTAGTGTTTTAAGATGTCTTGTTTTTTTTATATATTTGTAATTTTGAAAAATTGTGTACAAATCCAAAAGTATTATAATGGTATTATTGTATTAGGATACTTGTTCAAATATCTCTTAAATTGAATTTCTTGCTACATCCAATACATTGTAATATACATCTACTCTAAATTTTAGAGAAGGATTTTCGATGTGTTCATCTTCTGTTTCGTAATCAAATTGTTTATTTCGTTTTCTAAATCTTACTTTTTCAAATTGGGATTCAACTTGAATTGTCTGTGCTATTTCTCGGGATTCAATGAAGAGGTTGTCATCACAGATCGCGTCATCACTCCTTATTTTTTTCAATTGTTGACTTGATTAAAAGACTAACACGATTTACTTCCAGTAAGATGTACCAAAGAATCACAGTACAGATAAAATTGTATTTCTTTATTTTTCCTAACAACGATTTGGCATCCAATCTCGTTTTGTTTCCGTGTGCACTTCTTAAAGAATTGGCTTCCAAAATTTCAAGTAGAGTTTCGTAAATTAGTTCTATGTGGAATCGTATTGATCGGATTGCATTAATTCGGCTTTCCCATCTAGTATTACAAATCGGTTTTGATGTAAAATGTGTTTTTTTTTTATTAACTTGGACCTTCTATGAGTTGACCGCGAAAAAAATATACAATGACTGCTCTGTGCTAAAGAAATTGACCATTTGTATATTAGATTCTGCAGCATCATTTAAGGGAAGATTTAATGAATGGCAAGGCATGGAACAAAAAGGGCACGAGGGTGTAAATACGAAATTTGTTTTTGCAGACCATTATGTTTGCCTTTCGTATTGGCCCCATTATCGTACCCTTGGCCCTTGCATTTCTTTAAGTGCAATCCTAAAATTTTTATTTGATCCAAAAATGTTGTTGAAAGTCCAAATCCTGACGTATCCTTCACTTCCACATATCCTAAAAAGTGCTCCTCAACTAAATGCATATTATTTGAATCAATATTGACAAAACTAATAACTAATGTCAATTGTTCCTTGTGACTAATATCAGAAGTAGAATGAATAATTATAGAAAAAACAAACGAACGTCATTAAAAAAAAAAACAAGTAAAGCGCCCATTGAATTTTGCGCCTCAGTAAGTCGCCTGTCCTGTCTGTATCTAAAGGCGGCCCTGCTTGCAGGTGTAATTGAAATACGAGACTCGTACATGGAAATGCAAATTGTAGGAGGTGTATTATACAATAATAATAAAATGTATCTTTTTTTTAATCGACTCGATATTCGTGCGCAAATGTGAATATTATATTTTTTCTACTCATATACCGGGTGATTCAAGTTTTATTACCATGGGTTTTTTAGGCATTTTGAGTTGCCCAAAAAATATGAAAATTTGGATTTATATAGGTCCGATACTAATCTACGGAAAGGTAGTTTGACTTTTTCCATATAATTATATAGACGGTTATGAAATTTAAAAAAACTCATGCCCTAAACTGTTTTATTTTATTCATAGAACCCATTTATGAAATCAAAAATGAACGAAAATGATTAGATTTCAAATTAAAGCATTTTTTACATTACTGAACAACTTTCCTCGGTATGACTTATGATTTTGTAAGTCAAGAGCCCTACAAAGCATTGACTGCGCCGGTGCGGTTGGAACGTTTTATGACTTTTTATGATTCCGCCAGTCGCCCGTGGGTTGAACGGGCCTTGCAGGACCGTAATAACTTGTTATAATTCAAAAACTAACTTATTTTAGATTGTATGAATCGGTGATTAATACTTGGTGAAACATCTTTAAATTAGTATAAATAAAGCACTTGGTTAAGTTTCACAAAATTTATTAGAAAAAACTCTACAATTGTTTCAGTCTTGCGACCATTATCAAGAGCAAAATAAGACTGAATACAAATTCATTAAATGCGCTATTTATAATTTAATTCCTAGTCTAACTTTATTAACACATTAAGGTACATTTACGAAAAGACGTACTTTCAATAATCCCATTAAACACTGGATTATTTTCGAAACAGAACTGGTCATTCATAATGTTCCCCTTGCTTTCTTAATTTCCTGAATTTGCAGGAGGTCCATTCTTCTAAGAAAGCAACGGGGAACATTGTGAATGACCAGATCTGTAGAAAATAATCCAGTGTTCAATGGGCTTATTGAAAGTACGTCTTTTCGCAAATCTGTTGTGTTTATTAACATGTCCACTATTCTTAGATTGGCATTCATCCGTAAACAACACAAACAAAAAATTGGGATCCACTTGAATCATCTCTTCGGCCCAACGGCAAAAAGTAACACGATTTTCAAAATCTTGCCCTTAAAGTTGTTGGTGCAACTCGATGTGATAATCGTGATATTTATGTTTCGATAAAATACGACTCACACTACTTTGGCTTATTCCGGTCTCATCCCTTATCTTTCGTGTGCTTACTTAAAGATCATTTTCCACCATATTTAAAACAATAGCTTGATTTACTTCGTGGCTGGTCGGTAAATTTTTATAGCTTTTCTAGTTATGATGAAAACTTCCCGTCTCGGTTAACTGTTTAATTAACCTGGCAAATATTTTACGTGTTGGATGTGCACCCGGAAATCTTTCAGAATAAACTCTAGTGGCTTTCAATGGGTGTCTACTACATTCGCCATAAATTAGCAACATTTCCACTTTTTCATTGAACGAATATTGAAAAGGCGTCTTTTAAAAATCACTGTCAAATCACTGTTCACTGCTCAAGATCAAACTCGGTAATGAACCTAATAGTAAGACAACCCGGTTTACAAAATAATAACAATCACCAAATTATAGGAAAGAATCTTCTTTAAATGTAATTTTAATAGCCTGCAGATCAAAATAATAATGAGGGATTAAGCAAATATTGAGCTCCGGCCCTGAAGAAATCCTTGCGTCGGTATCCACCCAGCAGGCTGAGCAATTTTTTTGACTTGGATTACACTGGAATGTTTGGAATAGCATTAAAGTATGTTCTGACAAAAACTATATAAATAAAATTACGAATTCTTTATGAAATAACGTATAAACTACCGGATGGTTAAAATTATTTTTTTATCGTCAGATTGGGCTACATCAATATCTAAACATGTGTACGTATTTTGGATATTTTATTTCAATTAGAAGTCGCTATTTTTAGCCTGGTAATAAAACTCTTATCACCCGGTATGTAAAAGTAGCATTTTTTTCACAGCTTACTATACATGAAAGTGATACTTTTTCACTCTAGAGATGAAAATAGTTTCACATCTAAAGATTAAAATAAACATGAAAATGGAATGGAATCAAATAGAAGCACGTATTCATTTCTATGGAAACGACTTTACAAACTTTAATTTCATTAATTTGTATTTGACACTGACAGTTATCTTGTTGCAAAATACACTATTAATTGGTTTGATATTACACACAATAATATTCTATCGAAATTGTAGATAAAAATAAAGTATTATTAAATTATAAAGATCAAGTATCATCAATATTTTGATATTCTGCTGCCAATAAAAATGTGTTATTAAACATTGACTAACTGTACTTATTGACTAATGTAGTTTTATGTTTATTATACCGTGCCATTTTTTTAACTCTGAAAATTGTCAATACAATGTCCCTATGTTCAATTTAAAAAAAAAAGATCAATGCGTGGATGTTATAAAGCTGTTTTTACATATGTGATATGTCAGTCAATGAGAAACATAAGACAAAAAACGAAACATAGTATAACATACAGAAACAAATACATGGTACACATTATGACATTACAGTTTTAAAATGACACATTGAAATAATTATAGATCATCACAGATGAATTCACATCTTCTCAAAATCAGCGTGTATGGCTTCTAACGCTTATTCTGGAGCTTGTTGTTGTTGTAGCAATATAAATATTGAACACCAAAGAAAAAACAATCCTCCATAGGATATATCTTCTTTAGCAACATCCATCATTATGTGTATTTCTGGAGGTGGAATTACTAATAGAATTACTGCGTTTTCAGCTGATTTCAGATGATTAAATGATGGGACGATAAATACAGTTGCCAAATTTCGTGAATTTTTTTTTTCCTTCACAAACTGACCAATTATTATATATTTTTTAATATTCCATGAAGATCTTGAAATACCGTTATTGAGCAAATTATATTTATCTATATTTCACCATGTACAGGGTGGCCCAATTTGGATGTTTCTATAGGGGATCTCGGTAACTAGAAGAGATTGAGAAAATCGGATGGCGTATCCTCGATGTCTTTTTTCAAGACAAACTCAATGGTGAAAACAAAAATTAACTATCGTAGTTTGTTTTTAAGTTATGGCCAAAAACTCATTATATTCCATTTTAGATTTTTATCAATATTTCATTTATTTATCATTTTATTCAGATACAAGTTGCATGTTCTTCGGGCACTTTTTTACCGTGAATCGAACGAGTTTTATAGAATTTTGATATCTTCGTTAATAACCAAGATACAATACAAAGTTTTCTTTTTTTAAATAGAAGTCATAGTTGGCTTTGGTCTTAATAAATAGGTTATTTTTTTCCCTTTCTGATGATGTATCACATGTGGATGTTATAATTGCATTTTTGTTGAAATCTATTAAAATTCTATCAAAACGTCATATGTTCTCTTATTGGGCGTAGTAGGCTTGTTTTGTTTCAATTGTTTGATTCTCAAGCTAACACATTTGACGTGATCTTTATATTTCGAAGGTTTAACAATACCGGACGAAACTTATGAAATATTTTATATGCTAGATGCTTTATTCAAAGCAATAACAAATCACGAATTGACTTAGAAACATATTTTAATCGCTATCCGGAAAGAAAACAAACGGATACATCAATATTTCAAACACTAAAAGAAAATCTCATCAACCACGGATCTTTCAAGTAGCCAAGATCAAGGTCTTACAATATTGTAGACGCCGAAGAAACTGCTACTAATGTAATTTCAGCTGTAATAGTGAATCCAATAATTTCCAGCCGGCATATTGAGGATGAATCCGGAATTTCGAAGAATCGAGCACTTACAATTTTGAAGAAACATAAATTTAGACCATATATTATTCGAAAAAGACACCATTTGAACGACCAAAATATAGAACGACAAATTATATAAAATGAGAAATGATAATATTAATAATTTACTACAACATTTTATTTATTGTATAAATTTAATTTCAAATGTTCACATTCATAATGCTTAAAGAACTGTTATTAAAAGATGCAACATATGCATTTTGAATAATGAATATCAATTGGAACATTTAACATTGTAATTTAAATATGGTGTCTATGCTTTTCAATGCTTCAGTGAATGGTTTTTCATTTAATCTTGGAAAAATCAATTTATTGGGTTGTCTGCCGTTTAGATGATAGAGCATAGTAATGTTCCCAAGGCAATAAGATAATTGTTATTTATGTAATAATAATTCTAACATATATAATATTGTATTCACATGGTATTTTGTAATTTACAGATGGCAAATGTGTGCATTTTCAAGAGATAATTTTACTCTAAACAATACAAACCTACTACCAGTCCCAATAAGAGAACATATGACATGTTGACACAATTTTAATATAGATTTCAACAAAAGTGCAATTATAACATTCACATGTGATATATCATTGAAAAGAGAAAAAAACACAACTTTGTATTGTATCTTGTTTATTAACGAATATATTAAAATTCTGTAAAACTTATTCAATTCACCGTAAAAAAGTGCCTGGAGAACGTGTAACTCTTATTTTAATAAAATGAGAAATAAATGAAATATTGATAAAGAACGAAAATGGAAAATAATGAGTTTTTGGCCATAACTTCAAAACGAAAGACGATAGCCAAATTTTGTTTTCACCATTGTGTTGGTCTTGGCAAAAGAGATCGAGGATACGCCATCCGATTTTCTCTATCTCTTCTAGTTACCGAGATCCCCTATAAAAACATCCAAATTGGGCCACCCTGTACATGAATATTGAAATATATCATTCAAATAATGTTGTTCCAGCAGCTTTACGTAGCTCTAAAGCTGATTTTTATGCATAAATCTACCTCTGAAACTGATTTTTATGCAAAAATCTACCTCTGAAACTGATTTTCATGCAAAAATCCAACGATAAGTTGTTGTTTTGCAAGCTAGTCTTTAAACAAATTTGGTCTTTATTTACTGAATCTGTTTTATTGAGGTTGAGGTTGAGGCAGAAATTGGAAGTCCAGTATTTTTATTTACTGAAATTATATTTTCTTCGATTGTATTCTGCTGTTTTTGTATTAATATTAAAGACGCAACTTTTTCGAAAGGTAATTCCGAAAATAATAAATAATAAAAACAAGTTTTAACTTGGAGAGGAAAATGTAGCAAAATATTATAGTTAACGATTAAAATATGCATTTGTTTGAAACTCTATCGGTAAAACATTTTAAATGTTATATTTATTTAAAAAACGAATAGCAAGAAATAGTGTTAACTCAAAATTGGGTTTGAACATTTTTTTAATACATGAGTCATGGTTTGTCGAACTGTGAGAGACAGTGTAATTAATTTTAACGTTGAACATATTTGGCCCTTACAACAAGAACACGGAATTTTCATGACAGATTTAGTATTAATGTTTGGGGTGGAACTGATGAAAAAACTACTTTTACTAATTTTATTTTATTTTTCAATTCATGTGGGAGGTATTTCGAATCAGTTTCGGCCAATTTGGATGTGACGTAAATCAAATGGTTTACATCACGATTTAAATAATATGTTCTTTTTTAAATAAATACTTGAATTTGAACAAGAATTGATGATCAAAATGAATTATGTGGATCTGTACTATGTAACGGACCAAACAAGGATTATATGAATATTATTATTATTATTATTATTATTATTATTATTATGTATTTTAAAACATGCTAACTCTATAGTTACTATAGTTATAGGAACTCATGTATTTTTTTCCTCGATACCAATTATTATTTTGTTTAATCAATTGCCATTTTACCTTGCGGTGTTGGCGGCCAATTATTATACTACGCTAAAATACCATTGCACGGAAATCTTTCTCTTCTCTACCTGCTAGATTAGGACCATTTCACATTATATGAGTGTTTAATTTATGACCGATGGTCATAAATTACCATCGGTCAGTTTGAGGTTGCAGAATACCGCTCTTCCAGTGGAGCTACAGATAATGTGCGCTAGGAGCCGCACTGTACTAAATGGAAAATGTGTACTTTTTGATACGTTTTAAATTGAAACTGGGCAAACATACCATGGTGAAATTAAAAATTTGAATGAATTTTATAAATATTTATCCGCGTATGTTGTGATTCTAAAAAATAATACGATTTTCATTTTATTTGCGATATCTCCGAAACTGTACATTAAAAAAACACTAAAACATAATTGGAAAGATAATTATATATAATGTGCACTATTTAAATTTCGGATCTCCATCTCAAAATGTTTAGAAAGTATGATTTTTTGAAAATTCAAACCCCTGTTATAATCCCCGTAACAGTAATTGCATTGCTATTTTATGAAAGTTTTTTTCGAATTTTTTTTTAAGATGTTTCTAAATGTGATCTAATTTTGTTTTTCCATTTCAATTGTTTTCTGGAGAGACTTTGATTAGTGATTACCATTTAATTTGGGCGCTCCAGGCAATCAGCAAACAACCAGATTTGAACTAATCGTGTCAGACATAAGGTCAACAATCTGTCTTCACTTTAAAACAAAGTCTCTGCAAAGCTTGCACGGCCAATTGCCTCTCCAACCTTCAAATATCAACGCGGCATTTCCTTATGAGCACGATCGATCATCCTGAAAAATCAATTACAAAACAAGCGGTGATAATCACGTCTGGTCCATGGAAACGTGATAGTGCTACAGTTCGATTAAAATTGTTTGTACAAACTGACTGTGCTGGCTTATTTTCCAACTAATTATTTAATTGTAAATAGAAGATTGTGCGCGTCTGTTTAACATCAACGCGTATCGTTGAATAAATAATTGCGAAGTTAAAATTGAGTGCGTGATGGTGTAATGTAAATGTACTACTTTATAACGCATGATTTGTTTATACGCAGCTACAAAATCGAATTTAGTAGCAGTTTGTGTGCTGTTGTGGTGAAATATTAAATGTTTACACATTCAATTGCGTTAATTTAAAATTCGTGGGTTCCGCATGAACTAATTCTCCCACAAAACCTTGACATTGCGCCATCTACGAGGAAACGGTGAAATTTCCAAGCCACTTGTCAATGTGACGTTTGTGGGTGAGCAGAGATGACGATACACTTGCAAGCTGATGATTTCACTCTCCTAATCAGTGAATTCGCCCCATAATCGTGGTTAGTGTCCATTCAGTGATCGATAGTGCTCATCCAATATCCACAATATTTTACACAATCTTCGGTGCATTTCGTAGCAATATTTTATAACGATTTTGAGGTTACATCAGATGAGCAAAGATGTCTTTCGAAGTGCGGGCCATGTACGACTTCCAAGGCGAGCCGAACACCGCCGAGTTGAGCATTATAGCTGGAGAAACATTAAAGATAATTAGGACTGACGTTGGTGAAGGTTGGTGGGAAGGCGTGAACTCGAAGGGCAAATCGGGGCTGCTTCCGGAGGCCTACGTTGAACGCATCATATCGGATATACCACCTCCAGTCCCGTATGACAATGCAGCCACCGCACTCAAATCACCTGATGATTGGGACGACGACTGGGACGACGATACATATTCCGAAATCGCCCAGAACGAAATACAGCAGTTCAGCACAAACGAGCAAATGTACGCCAACGAAATCAACGAGAACTATCCGATGGGTGATAATGATATGGGATTTAAGAACGATAACAAGGGCACAGTATCTAAGAAGAGCTTGAATCGTTTCTCATCGTTCGTCAAGAACGGCGGTGAGAACTACCTCCTTGGGGCTCTTAAAATAGACGTTTCCGACGATCAACGTATACGCATAACAGAAATAGACGATAACGTTTACTCATGGCCTCCCATTACAAACTCGTATACCGTCCAGGTAACGAGTCCTAAAAAAGAAACTAAACTGAAAGGTTTAAAAAGTTTCATCGCCTACCAGTTGACGCCCAGCTTTAACAACATACAAGTGTCACGCCGTTACAAACATTTCGATTGGCTACACGAACGGCTGTCGGAAAAATTCAGTCTTTTATCGGTACCGCCACTTCCTGACAAGCAAATATCGGGGCGCTACGAGGAGCAGTTCATAGAGCACCGGCGGGTGCAACTACAGGAATTTGTGGATTACGTTTGTCGGCACCCTGTAATGTCTCGGTGCGAAGTGTGGCAACATTTCCTCACATGCACGGACGATAAATTATGGAAAATCGGTAAACGCGCTGCCGAAAGAGATCAGCTGATAGGGGCCGGGTTTTGCTTGTGCATCGAAGCCCCCGATAAAACGTTGCTTCCTTCGATGGCTGAGAACTTGGAGACTATTAACGTGCACTTCATTAACGGCTTGGATGCAGCAATTAAAAACATGATGATTACAAGCGTCGATACTACTAAAAAGTATAAGACAATCTACGGTAAAGACCATCACAAAATCGGGACCGGCTTTTACCATCTTGGCACTGCTATTGAGCACGACAATAAAGCAATCCCCTGCCGGATGGCTCAACTTGTTAAGTACATGGGCGCAGCTTATACCGATATCGGCGATCTTTACGAGAAACAAACACCTAAAGATTGGGAGCCGGTTAGCGATAAGCTGTACATTTATAAGGGTATTACCACCTCCTTCCAGGGAATATTCTCTATTTGCAAGGGCGCACAAAACAAGCGGAAAGAGTGCGAGCGCTCTATGTCCGGCCAAACAGTCAACGAAATTAAAACTAGGAGCGATGTGTTCACTTACACCACCATGGCGGAACTGAACCACTTCAAGAACGAACGAGACACTGATTTGAAAGCAGCCATGCGGAAATTCATTGAGGAACAGATCGCCTTCCATCAAAGCATCGTGAGTAAGTTGCAAGGAGCCCTCGTTGAATTTGACAGGAACTGATTTATTGAACGCCACTTCTACATAATCATAGTCACTCTGTGTCTTTACCATCCCACTCATTGATATTTTATACACAATTCATAACCCATCACTTTTTTACAAGTATATCTTTTTGTTTTATTAGTTTTAAGATTCAGCTATTTATTGTATTAACTAAATGTGGAATTATAACTTGTGATACGGGGGTAGTTAAAACTTGATAAAACAATTGCCGTTACCCAATTATTTTTGAAAATAGACACATTTTGTAGTTGCATCGTGCTGGGGTTTAGCACATAATTATTCTGCTATTAAGGTGATCATGTTATTATCTTTACTTGTTTAAATTTAAGTATCATTGATGTTTACACAAATTATCAACTTAGTGATTGAGTTGTTTTTCTTCTTAAAATTAAATTAAAGGGGTCTTTAATTTAAAAATTGGATAAGATTATCAAGTTTGATATCTATTACTACTGTAATCACAGTATGTAATTTATACAATATATAAAATATTTTATTTATTTCCAATTATCTACTTTATTAATCATAATAAATGTTTTAATAACAAATTTAATGTGTATATTCATCTTAAGTAGCTGAGAGCAAAAATGTTTATAAAGTGCAAGAGAACCTTTTAGTTTTTCAATTACAAATATTTAGTGCAGGCTAATCACCGAGTCAAAGATTCAGGTACCCATTTTTAAAAAAAATCGGTTTCCAAGCAACTTCATAGAGTATCAATATCATATGCTTGGAAACCAAGGTATTCATAAAATTTACCTATACTCTGATTTTTCTAAACTGGCGTTCACGTCATCAAAATAATAATCATAATAATGATGGCACAATTTTACAAGGTTGCCAGCTCTATCCTGGGTAATTAAAAATGGCTGCAATCAGCTGTTGCGCCCGTGCAATCTTGTGCGGCAGTGCGCGGTTCGTATCAAATTCGTCGACTTCTCTGCCGTTTATCGTACAGATATGAATCTTGTGGTTATGGTTTAACATCTACAATGGCAAAATATGCATTATAATAATCGATCAAATGTAACAAGTTCGACGTCAAAGAAGTTTGGTTATACACACATGTATGAGCATGGGTTAGTGAAAAAGATGTGGCATCGTCGCCGAAAAAATATCACGGCTGCCACCATAACATGATTTATTACATGATTGGCAGGCGAAAATTGTGTCCGCTGTCAATACACCGATTACCTATTTATAACCACCGGTGATCAGTGTTATGTAACAAATGATCCTCAGATTAATTTCGATTCTTAAACAATTGTTATACATATTCTCGAAAACAATCACGTTGGTACGAAAAAACCTCATCGCACAGCTGTTTCATGACGTGAACGCCAGTTTAGAAAAATCAGAGTATACATCTCATGGTCATCGTTACATATTTATAATTCGAAAACTAATAGGTCCTCAAACATTTAAAAAAGGTTATGCTCCATCTACTCAAGAGAAATATACTGGTGAAATTTTGACCACAAGTTCTGGAAGACCATATATATTATGTATGAATAAACCTTACAAATATATGCTTATTGAATACAAATTAATTTTAGTTTCCTCTAGTCATCACGTGATTTCCCGTGCATTTTAAAAACTATTTTTATTAATTGCTCCAGCACCAACAGCTTCGCATATCTTTGAGCACTTTTTAATCCATCACATTTTATTTTACTAATATAATAAGTTTATTCTAGTAACCATCATTAGAAGGTGGCGTTTTAGCTTTCTACGAGTATATGTCAATTAATTTAATTTTTGCAAATATTCAATGCCTCACTTATTATTATTGCATCCCTTCCTTGTCTCGAGGTAACAAATGTTAAATGTGATGTTTAGAATGTGCATATAATATATATTTTTGTATATACACTAAAAGTATAATTGTGATGTAATACTATTAAACAATTCCAAAATTGAATTTACTCCATAATAAAGTGAGTTATTGTTTTATTGCTTGTAGCTGGTAATGTTGAGTGGTACAATTCAATTACCTAATTAGATTTACAATTAAATTGCACATGTTTAGTATTAATGTATGAATATGTATTATTAATCAATGTTTTCATTGTAAAATTGTACACTAATTTAGCACTAACTGTTCTATATAAGATCCACCCTTTTCATACGAAAGCTGACTGAATTAGCACAGCTGCATATACAGCGTTTATTAAAATTATTTTGTTATTGAAACTGCTAAATGTCAAACAGGACGGCCTAAATATGTTCTAGTTTTTTTATTATCGGAATCTGTATTTACTTCAGGTAGTATTAATATATAAATCAAGCGTTGGTCATTCTTACAAACTCTGTGCTTATAAAACATCACTCAACATACCAAAGAAAGTTTTAATAATTCCATGTTATTTATGTTATGTTTTTTAGCAAAATATATTGTAATAATAGCTGTATGCGGCATTATTTAGTACTAATTAAGGATATTCCAATGTTTCTTTTATAAAAAAATATATTTTCTACAATTATATCTATATACTATAATATTGTTTGTATAAACTTACAACTATATTTTACTGTCTATATATTGTACATATGTAATAGTTACTAGCTTAATTTATACACATTAATTATATCAATATATACATAGGTTGCTTATAATTTGTGTTGTTTGATTGCCAAATTTTGCATTTCCCACAATACCACAATGACCGAGTTATATTCCTTGCTTCAATATTGGTTCAACAATCTTATCTACACTGTTGGAACATGCTTTATCTATAAAAGTTTTATGACAGAAAATGTAAGTTAAAAATAATTAACGAACAGCATAAACGTATTGTCTGTAAATAGTTAAATAACTTTACCATAACTATAAACTTATTATAAATAATTTACTTGAAAGTAAATCAAATTTTTGCATTTGTATATACATAGTATACCGGGTGATCGATTTTCCGCGGAACACAGGACAATAACATGGGAATATTGTGTGCCCTACTCAAAGTATAATAACATAAGCAGCACCGTTATATTTATAATTTTATTGCGCTTCTTATGGTATAAACCAATCCTCGCCAAAACAATGTCTAAACATATGTAGAAAGCTTTTAAAATAAATAAAATCATTCAAAACAATAGTGCGGTGCTCCTCCACTAAGGAAAACCATTTTCGCATGTTATTTCCCGCGGAAAATCGACCACCCGATATATATATATATATATATATATATATATATATATATATATATATATATATACAGGGTGTTAATACTAAGTTGTAACATCCGAAAATGGCAGATAGAACTCATTGAAATAAACAACTTTTCTTAGTACAAATTTTTGAATTGGAGCCCAAGTTCATAGTTATTGGCGTTCTTTTGTTTTTCGAAAAATCGTCATTACTCCCTTATTTTAAGAAATATTTAAAAAATACAAAAACTCTCAGCATGCACTATCGGTTCTCTAAAACATTTGTATTTACAATTATTTTCTATTTTATCAAATAATAAAATGGCGACCGAACAAAAATTTCGAAACAAGATATTTTGAAAATCACTCGATTGATTTTTGAAAATAAAACATTTATGAAATCCTTAAACTATATTATAACATTTGTCTGAAACATTTTTTTCGATCTGTCCAAAAAAGTTATTATTCAAATTGAATTACAAGTTCAATTTTAACAAACTGCAACAATAATTTAAAACAAAGTAGGCTAACCTTAAGTTTGGCCATTAAACAAGTTGAGGCACGTGTTTTCTAGTTTTAACGTTCAAATTTAAATCCTTTTTGATCTTGTTCTTCAGAAATTTCTGCTTTATCTTAAAAAGTTTCTGTCATGTTTATCATTTGTGTGCGTATTTTGCATAATTTGTGTATAAAAATGCATAATTATCAAAACAGACAAATGTTATAAGATAGTTCAAGGATTTTATAAATGTTTTATTTTCAAAAATCGATCGATTGGTTTTAAAAATATCTTGCTTAGAAATTTTTGATCGAATCCATGCAATATGGATCGATGAGTCATGGTCAGGACGGGACGAGTATACCAATAACTATAAGCAGACGTTAAAAAATAAATTTAGTTTTGCACATTTTTATAAATATTTATGAGCATTTTCTTTTGCGTGTAATATGCGTATGTAAAAAGAAAACAATTTTTAGTTTAGTTTTCCATATATCTGAAATGAATCTAGATTCTTTTCAAATGTATCTGTAGCTAGATACGTTTTCAAATTTGTATCTAGATATGTATCTAGATAATTTGATGATAATTTTTATTTATCACAGTAAACAAGCCAAAAAAGAAAATTTGACAGGAGACGAAAAAAACTTTTCAAAACGAAAATATCGTTGCTGCATGGAACGTTATTTTGAAATTAAGTTTGTTTAGATTTAAACTTTAAAAAAAGCAGTAATTAAAAATATCTTTATTTAATTCAAGCAAAATAAATGGACTAAAGCAGTGAAAGTGATTTGAAAAAAACTGGAACGCAATTCGACATATCGTCGGCGTCATGAAAATTGCCTACGTCCAAAAGAGTAAATTTGACAAGAGAAGAAAAAAACTTTTCAAAACGAAAATATAGTTGCTGCATGGAACGTTTTTTTGAAATTAAGTTTGTTTAGATTTACACTTTAAAAAAGGCAGTAATTAAAAATATGTTTATTTAATTTAAGCAAAATAAATGGACTAACGCAAAAATCACATTTAAAATAGTCATTATTTTGGACTTGTGCGATTCACAACAATAATTTAACAAGGTGGTCTAATTTTTTCCGACAAAATTTGTCATTTCAGACATGAGTAGCTTTAGCAACGAAAATTACACGAGTCAATGAAGGAGACGAGTGTAATTTTCCAAAAGCAAAAGATACGAATGTCTTAAATGACAAATTTTGCAGGAAAAAATCAGGCCACGAGTGAATATGGCTTGACAATCCAACAAGCAAATTTTTATTTAACACAGTACGTGTATTAAGTTGATATTAAACTAATTAAAATTGACATTTCTTGACATTTCATTTTGACATAATTTTTTTCACTTTGAAAAACACTAGTGGTTTTTTCACTACAGAGTAATTTCATTGATAGAAATTTGAAAAATTCTGTAATTTGATTGGTTAAAATATTTCGAGTTGGATTGTCACTTCAATATTCCAAAAAAAATACAACTATAAATTAATTACAATTTTTTTAATATTTATTTACAAACGAAACTAAAACACAGAACACAGAAATATTATATACAGGGTGGAAACCTTAACTGGAATAAATTCGGTATTTATGAAATGAGAATCTGCAGAAAAAAATCCTCGGACAGGTCGATTTTTGTTCTTTATTGCGCCTTTTTAGCGTCTTCAAAACGAGTATGACGTCACTAGCCTTTCACGGATGACGTCATAGGCAATTTTTTAAATGGAAACAATTTTTTTATTTCACTTAATTTGGAGCCCTTTTCATTCTCTTTACGACCATCTAAAAATATATTATTTTTTTTAGATATATTGAGGATCTGAAGGGACGCATCAGGCATGAAATGAGAAATATTTAACCGGAAATGTTTCAAAATATAAGGAATGGGATAAGGTTTTATCACCGATTGGTCATTTGCCAAGAAAGAAATGGTACTCATTTTGAACATTTCTTACATTAAATAAATGTATTTAAAAAAAAAAAAAAAAAATTGAATTAAAATAATTTAAAAAAAGAAAATATGTTTACATGGTCGTAAAGAGAATGAAAAGGGCTACAAATTTAGTGAAATTAAAAAAAAAAGTTTCCATTTAAAACAAATGCCTATGACGTAATACCTATCCCAGCTTTTTTTTCTGGAAATGCTCATTTTATAAGTTTTGTCGCCTTTATAATATCTGATGCTGTTGTTCTTCCCATAAGATAAACATATTTTTTTCCCAAGAGAATTTCCAGAATTTTTGAAAATTCTTTTGTCTTTCTACCTCATTTATTTTATAGCATTCGATAGACGTCTTCGTTTTAGATTTTCTTTCTCCACATGAACATCGAACCTTCATTTCTTCTTTCTTCCTTGGGACAGTACACTTGTTATCTTTTCTTCCCATGTACGACCCACCTTGTTCCCGTTTCATTTTGTTACTATTGTAGTTCCAAACTCCACTGTCACTTAATCTGTTTTTCATTCGTTTGCGTTTTTTATTTCCTGGATCAAAATTGTTTCATGTAGAACAAAAATTTTAAATAAACAATATTTACAAAGGAGTCGATGGAAGCTATGAGAAAATCTACCACAAATTATTAAATATCATATATACGATGAGTTAGATTTTCATGGCTCTATGTGAGTACTAAATCAAAATGGCTTAACGTATGTCATACCAAAATTATAAATATTCTAATCAATGAAAAATTGTAAGAAAATCTACCACAAATAATTAAATATCATACTTGCGCGAAGTAAATTTTATACGACTTTATGTAAGCAATAGTTCGATCAGAAATAATTTACAAATTCTGAAAATACTTCAGTTTCTGAGAAGAGGTATTGAAAAGTATCGAAAGCCATTTCAAAATTCCGTCGCCTATATTTGCCAAAATTCTCCTTTCTGACGACATACAATGAGAAAGATATCTCTTACAAATATGTAGACATAAGTTGGTTATTTAGACGCAAATTATACCTATCAAAATCGTTTCACGTAATATTTACGAAAAGTTAATTTTGTGTGACTTTCTGTAAGCTGATCAGAAATATCCAAAATCCAAAATCTCTGTTCACCAAATTATCTTATCAATTACAAACCTTTGGTAAGCCATAGTCGATAAATCGATCATAAATAAATTTTGAAAATACTTCAGTTTCTGAGAAGAGGTATTGAAAAGTATGACCAATAGAACTCGATGACAAGTCTTTTCAAAATTCGGCCGCCTTTATGTACAAAAGTTCTCCATTCTCCAAATAATCTACAAATTTTTAATGAGAAAGAAGTCTCTTACAAATATGTAGACATAAGTTTAATATTTATATGCAAATACGTTTAATTTCCAATAAAAATATACACATTTTGCAAAGGAGTCGATGAAAGTAATGAGAAAATTTATACCACAAATAATTATATATCATATTTACGAGAAGTTAATTTTGTATGGCGTTTTGTCCAGTCAATAGATTTCGATCAGAAATAACTTACATATTCTTAAAATGCTTCAGTTTATGAGAAGGAATATCAATCAGGCATATCGATAACAGGTTATTTCAAAATTTCAAATATACATTTTCTGCCAAGGAATCGATCAGAGTTATTAGAAAATTAAATACCATTATCATTAACCATATATAACCATAAATAAGAAATATATGGTGAAATAATATATTTACGAAGAGTTAATTTTGTATAGCTTTTTGTAACTAACATTCAATTGAATTTCGATCAAAAATTACAAACATAATCTTAATATGCTTTAGTTTCTGAGAAGTTATTTAAAAGTATCTGAAATAGAAGTGTCGATGACATGTTATTGCAATATTCTGTCGACTATATATGACTAAATTTTACAAATTGTATAGAATTAGAATTACAATGCGTCTTATACAAATATGCCTTATACAGAAGTCTTACACAAATATGCAGGCATAAATTAATTTAAAAGAAAAAAATGAACAGACCCTATTCAGATGTGTTTCTATGCAGCTGCTATATTTTTATAAGATGTCACTTAAGAAGTGAGTTAGAAAGTTTTACAGGAAGTTTTACTTTATAAAAGTTCCCCGATAATTCCCAATCGAAATGAATCACAAATTTAACGATAAAAATTTTTCAATTCGCTATAACATTCTATAAAACTGTCGACGAAATTTGAGACACAATTGGATGTCCAAATGTTGACGCTCTTATGAATATTCATAAAAAAATAATACAAAATAGTAGTAATACATTTTCAATAGCATATCGATGACAAGACGTCATTTAAATATTGAAAAATTAACAAGTAACAATATATATATATAATCGAAAACCTATTTACCCTAAGGTGTTAGGTGTTTAGGCTACTTCAGCCTAGTTCATGTACGAACTTCGCCCACTCTTTTCGGTTTCTCGCCATTTTCTTCCCCTCATTCCAGGTCAGTCCTCGGTCTTTTAAAATTTCCCTCACTACGTCATCCCACGATTTTTTTGGTCTGCCTCTTTGCCTTTTATGGGGTGTTATTGCCTGCCATACCCTTTTTGTCTGTCTGGTTTCTTCCATCCTTACAATGTGGCCAAACAATTTTAGTTGTTGCCGCTTGATCTTTGTTATTATCGGTTCCACTTCTAATTCCTCTCTTACCACTTCGTTTCTGATTCTGTCTCTTCTTGTGATTCCTTTGACGCTTCTTAGGTACTTCATTTCTACGGCCTGTATTCTGCTTTCTATCCTTTTAGTTATTATCCAGCTTTCACACCCGTACATTAATATTGGTTTGAATACTGTGTTGTACATTGCTAGTTTTGTTATCTTTGTAATTTGATTGTTTCTTAGGAATGTGTTATTTAGTGCGTAGTACAGTTTTGTTGCGCTCTCTAATCTGTCATTTATTTCTGCATTGTTTTCTCCATTTTTGTGAATTTTGACTCCTAGGTATTTAAAGGTTTCCACTTGTTCAACGTTCCTACCTCTTAGTTTTGCGGGTGCGCTCAGATCCTCGTTCCCTAGTGCCATGATTTTTGTTTTATTTATATTTATTCTTAGATTCCTTTCATGTAAAGCTTTTTCCCATAATTCTAAGTTGAATTGTATCTCTTGTTTGCTTTTAGCATATATAATTAGGTCATCCGCGAAGGCGCATACTGCTATCTTCACCATTCCCATATTTCTATATCCCACTTTTAGCTTTTTTGTTGTTTCCTTTGTTTCTTTCAGTATATCATCTAGGACGATATTGAAGAGGGTTGGACTTAATACACCTCCTAGTCTCAGACCTTCCATCGTTTCAAATTCCTCTGATTGCATGTTTCCAGTTCTGACTATGTTCCTTGTCGTTTTGTAGATGCTCCTAATGCTTTCTATTAATTTTCTGTTTACTCTTCTTTTTTCAAGTCTATTCCAGACTGCATTTCTGGGTATGCTGTCGAATGCTTTTTCGAGGTCTATAAAGGCTACAAATATGTTGTTGTTTTTGCTCTTTTCAATTATTTGTTTCATTGTGAATATGTGGTCTTGTACTCCTCATCCTTTCCTAAATCCACTTTGGGGTTCTTCTAATTGTTCTTCCATTACCGACTTTAGTCTCTTTTCCAGAATTCTTTCATACACTTTCGCCATAATGCTTAGTAGTGTTATTCCCCTGTAGTTACTGCAATCTCGATTGTTTCCCTTCTTATGTATGGGTAGTATTATACCAAGCTCCCACTCCCTGGGGATCTTCGGTTCTATCCAAGATTTATTGAATAGGGCTGTTAACACTACCATACCATTGCTTCCTAGGTTTATGATCATTTCTGCTGTTATTTCATCACAACCTGCTTCTTTCCCTCGTTTTAGCATTTTCACAGCCTCTGCTACTTCTTCTGTTGTTACTTCTTCTTGTTCCCCAAGTTCGCTATTCTCCTCTGAATTATATTCTGTGTGTGCTATTGTCCCATTTATATTATTGCTTTGTTCCGTATTTAGTATCTCCTCGAACTATTCCTTCCAGCGTGCCATGATGTCTTTTTCTTCTCCTAATATTCTTCCATCCTTGCACTTTATGCACCAGTTTTTAATTTGCTTCTCGTTTCTGAGTGTTTTGAGTGCTTTGCAAAATAATTTCTGGTTTCCGTGTCTGTCCTGTTCCATTTTATTTCCAAACTCTTCCCACGATTTTTATTTTGCTTTTTCCACCATTTCTTTAGTTTTTATTCTTTGTTCTTTATATCTGCTACAATTTTAATTATTTCTGTTTCCCAAGTACTTTTTCCATTGTAGTTTTTTCAGTTTTATTTCCGCTTTGATATCTTCGCTCCACCATCTCGTTTGTTTTCTTGTTTTGTTTGTTTTTATGCTTCCGCAAGCTTCTCTTGCCACTTTTATGATAATTTCCTTGGTACTTCTCCACAGGTGTTCTAGAAGTAACAATATTTGAAATAAAAATCAGCAATTTTTGAAATGAAAATCAACAATTTCTGTTAAGGAATCAATGAAAATTTTGAGTAAATCTCTACCACATGGCTTCTTTCTTCCTTGGGACAGTACACTTGTTATCTCTTCTTCCCATGTACGACCCACCTTATTCCCGTTTCATTTTGTTACTATTATAGTCCCAAACTCCACTGTCACTTAATATGTTTTTCATTCGTTTGCGTTTTTTATTTCCTGGATCAAAATTGTCTTCTTCTTCCACGGTGGTTTCTATCTCATTGGGCGTCTTATTCTTGTTTTTTTTGAGCGACATTCTCTTCTTTCTCTGTGCTGCATTCATTTGCAAGCCAATATTTATCTAAAACATTTTGGACTACTTCTTCTGGGCTGTTTTGATTATCAACCCAATCTTCATCTGAGACATTTTCATATTGGGTGTCTTTATCAAAGACGGCACTTAAGTTTGCGCTAGAATTTTCATTGACTCTATAATCATTTTCTAAAGTAACATCTTCCCTGACAATATCTTGGTAATTGGTTTCTTGTTCTTCAATAATAGTTATGTTATTTAGGCAATCTACATCTATTAAAGTTTCTAATTCTTTGATGTCGTTAAGTTCTATAATTTGTGTCACAAAATCTTGATTGCATATTAAGTTGGGATCAATATTTTCATTAAGGACTTCATGGGCCTGAAGACACTCCTGCTGTAAATTTTCTATTGCAATACAGAGCTCGGTTTTTTGGAACTGTTTGCTTACATCAAGTTTAGGATGGTTTTCGGGCTGTGCTTGAGGGATAGAATCATTGTCTTCATTTCTGATTCTTACTCTGCTTAATATTTAAAAACCTTTTACATTCTGGTTCATTCTAAAATTAAAAATAGGGTTGATGATATTTAAAAAAATAAAAATAAAAATTCAAAATGCTGTTAGCCATTTATTTTGATACGAAATGCGCGTAACTCTATTCGAGTTTAATATGAAAAAGGCCTAAATCCTGCTAAATTTTACGAGACTTTAAATACTAACCATAAATAATAACTATATCTTATCTAAATATTATTTATATAATAATAAATAATTATAAATAAATATTAATATATTTATATTATTGTTGGGCGTAATATGACGAGGGCTTAACAATTAATTATAATTAATTATAAATAAATATTAATATATTTATATTATTTTTGGGCGTAATATGACGAGGGCTTAACAATTAACTATCATTTTCATGAAAGCTTGTTAATAAAGTTTAATAAAAATACAAAAAAGTTGCGCAATTTAGTGGTCAATAATATTCTGTTGAGAAAACCCGAAAATACCGCTTACTTCTTCGACAAAATCCGAAATCTTCCGATTTTGTTTTTATTTTTGTGAAGTTTTTTTTTTTGCAATTAAGTGATTCAGGTTTGTTGGTGTAAGTCCTTGAATTGCGAGTACCAATGTCATCGACTCATCGTATTCCTCGGAATTTAATGACTAACAATGCTGTCTCGCACCGAGTTTTTGTATGTAATGTGGAAATATTGTGTGGTAAAAGAGACGAGTGTGACTTGTGTGTCACATTATGAGTTTTGTAACATTTATGCTTTTATATCAGTGTAGCATGATTTAATAAATTAGGCAATTACTTTAATTACACCAGTTCGTGTTAACTGTCAGAGTTAAATTAGGGCGAGGCAATTGAGCGCACCTAGGGATTGCGTTTTTAACAGTTATAATTCCTGGATTAAATATAATACTTAAATAAAAGAGCATCGCATATCCGATCTGATTCATTTTTGCAATAACATTTAAAGTAATTAACACAAACATTTATTTTAAATAATATTATATCATATCATCATATGTGCGGTTCATATTTTGTTTTTCATTAAATATTTTTAGTATTGTTTTTTCACCCTTTTCATCAAATACAAGGTGTACAAACTTCGTGGCATACGTTTGGAGTATGCTAATAAAAGCCAAATTATTTAAACAATATAATTATAATTAAAGTATTCGAAGAAATGTTGAGGCTGATGACACTGAATAGGACGAGCGCGTTTTAGGATTGATAAATATTAAAAAAAAGAACAATTTTTCTTCAAGGACCAAATACCTAAAAAAAATAATTGGGCTGCGATTTTTAAGAGCATAATTATCGAGTACGACAGGAGAGAGGAGGGATTTCGGTTTTATGTATGATTTGATATGTATATGATATGTATGTATGTATTTATTTATGAGATCTGTGTTTTGGTTAAATTTAATTTTAACAGCCAAAACACGTCAATATGCTTTGTATGTGAGGAAATATAAACAAACTGTTACAATGTGTTACACATATTAAAACAATATAATTATAATTAAAGATGATACTGAATTGGACGAACGTGTTTTAGGATTGATAAATATTAAAAAAAGAACAATTTTTCTACAAGAACCCAATACCTAAAAAAATATATATTTGAGCTGCGGATATTAAGAGCATAATTATCGGGTCATTTGAAAAAACCGAAAATTTAAATACAGCAACTTACAAATTTTATGAATAAGTTAAAAGGTCCTGCTTTGGATGAAGTTACAAGAGAATATCAAGAGATTTGTATGTGGCAGTATTTTATATTTTAAATTATTAGATGCCCAATATTTTTGTCGTTCCATTAATACCAAAATATTTTGTGTGCGTTACACTACCAATCAGAAATCTCAAAATTGTTAAAATCAATGTTAAATCGCTATGTGCACGTTAAAAACGAACACCCGGTAAAAATGTATGTTACGTATTTTTTTTTAAATAAATATTTGAATCTACTTTACTATATGCTGGTTTAACGGTAGGTATTTTTATTTCCTTCAACACAAACACGTGCATATTGATTGATATTATCATAGATGATCGTAGATTGCCATAGAAATTTGAATCCGTCCATCAATCCGTGATCTATAATGCAAGGTAATGTTTTTTCAATTTGTGATAATAATTATCAGCCGAGACTTTTACCAGCCAATCGTGTGAGTGCAATTCTGTCAGATATCTGCCATAAAATTTCCAAAATTTATTTCAACTAACATATTAACATCTATTAAAATTTGTACATACAACTTGTTAAGTATTATTCAAACTATGTTCACGAATTATATGAACTGACGTAGGCCTGCATACAAAAAGCTGCATAATTTTCTCATCAATGAATGACAAGTTCTTACGAGTAGGGTAATTATTTTGTGCAAATTGTATTTTTACAGAGATTTTTACTATCAATGCCATTACGTGTGAAATGCAGAAATTGTCGGATTATTTTTAAAAAGATCGTTTATAGTGATCGTTAACAGTGTTTACAGATTATTTTATGGTTTGTTATTTATAATATAAATTTATAATATAAATGTAGTTGCGATTGTGTCCTTAAATATAGGTCAAACATAAAATTATATTATTTATAATACTAAGTGTATGATGTGATATAAATCATAATTACTAACAGCATTTGATTCATGTTTTTTTAAACACACTTATATTCATGCATAAAGAAACCACTGTAACAAAACATAGTCTACTATTCTGCACTTTACCGCTCATAATGAAACTGAAGGGGAATATATCTCCAAGCTATTTATTTAAGTTTATGTATTATATGATGAAATGCAGCTATTTATATTTGCCATTTAAATTATTGCAGCAGAGTGAATTCTGCCTAATAGTTAACAAACAGTATTTGGAAAAATTATACGTTTTTGGTTTGGATTTAATTATTTTTGCAAAATAATCATAATATTTTGTTTTGTTTTAAGGACTACTTGCACTTAATTTTGGTATTTTCTGCATACGATGTTCATATCGAATATTAGAAAATGATGTAGCTGAAATTATTTATGTGGCAGCATATTGTTTGAACAACATAAATTCAGCAATGACCATTATTATTATTTATTGTAAACGAAATCTTATTTGTAATATGTGTAATCAAATCTATACGAATGTTATATTAATAACTGACTTATTAGGGCATAAATGCAATGTTAAAGTACTAGTTTATATTAATATAGTGTTCATATTTAGCTGTGTTGCTTTAACGTTATCATTTATGTCTTACTTTTATATCTCTAAATGTTACTCTTTATATATATCAATAATGTACCCTGGAAGTTTCTTTATAATTGTTATGCAAAGTTTCTGTCCCTCTTACGGATTAGCACTGTTTGCTAACTATGTCGGTAAACAATTCTACCTGTTTCAGGCTATCATTATAAACTGCAACGATAATAATTCAACAAAACATGATATTATTGATAGGTTGAATGCTCTGATGGATATTTCTTTTTCACTAGTAAAATGCTTATCAACATACAACAGCATTTTTGGACCAGGAATATCATTGGCTTATATTTGTCAATGCTCAAGTATAACCTCGTGTATTATTGGATTTAAATTCTTAGGAACTGAAGGTTACATTATAGCAGCCTCATTAGTTTTAGTGGGTTCAGTTTTAGCTGATGGAGTACATTATGCAGTGGAAGAGGTATAATTATTCTGGAAGGTAATTCACAGTAATCACAAATATTCTTGCAGTATAAAAATTTGGCCAGGACACTTTGTGAATTAAACATACCCTACGAAGATGACGATATTGCCAGTTTAGTAAGTATAAATAGAATTGCAGCAGTCAGTGTTATAATTGAGTTAAAATATTAACTTGGTACCTACTACCTTCTCATTTAAAGTATTTAATTTTCCATATTGTTAAATCACCGGCTTATTTTTTGGGTTATAGGTAATATGTGCTAGTTGTTGGAAATAGTGAAACTTTGAATTTTGTTACTTAAATTGTATTTTAATGCCAATTTGTCATGTTAATAAACTGCAGGCAGAGTGTAATATCATTGATTATAATACCCTTAGATTACCCTTAAATACCCTTAAGCCCTTAAATTATTTACATTGGGTAGGGTATCTATAAGGGTAATATAATCAATGGTAATATATTGCCCACATAATATTTTTAAATATTAGAGTAGGATATAACGTTTAAAATATTTATGCGCGGTTTTGTTTGTTATAGAAAAAAACATTCCTTCTACAATTACTTCACTTTGAAATCGATAACAGACCTAGCGAACTATTTGAGTGTAACAGAAATATTGGTCTGAAGGTATAGTGTTTAAATTTGTAACGTTGTAAATATATTTATATTTTCTTTTAGGCTATTGGACAAATTACTTTCGTGGTAATGGCAATATTTCAATTATACCCAAATCTTTTACAGGGATAGAAATATTGGAACCAGCAAATTATTTGATTGTTTGTTTTTCGGTAATTTAATGTCACCTTAGTTCTCTCATGCGGGCTCATTATCGTGATGACGAACTGATATGCCACACTTCAAAGTTACACAAGAAAATTATAATAGTTGATAAAACTAACAAAAACAGGAATTTGTAAAGAGAACCAGAAAATCGAATTGTTTATATTAATTCATTTCACATACGAATAAGTAGCTAAATTATTGAAGGAATGACAAAACCGGTGCGGACCTAGAGAACACTTTTGGGCTTAATAGAATAAAAGTGTAGTAGTACAATAATACTGGCATATTATAAACTGCTGCGCTAAAGAAACCGAATGAAATAAGGATTCATTATAGTAGTTACCATCTCTAAAATTTGTAAAACTACGTTAAAAGTTTAAAGCAAAATTGAATTTATTCATAAGTATATTAAAAATAAACACACAGAAACAACTTGCTATGTTTTTACTACAAATACACATATACAATACCACCACCACTACCACAAATACAAAACTACAAAATAAAACATTTTGTAGTAAAAACATAGCAAGTTGTTTTTTCTGTTTTATAATATAAACTACTACGTTGTAAAGGTCGAAACCAAGATGATTAGTATATTCATATAAATTTTAATAATATTTTCTCGGTATGTTATCGTCGAAATAAAACTTTCATATGATCAATCAACATCAAATAAAGTATAACTATTTTTAAGGTTTAATTGTAAAGCCTACGACAAGTATATGTTTGCACTCAATATATGATGTCACGTATGTTACTAGTAAATGTGTGTTTTAAAAAAGCAGTTTTATATTATTACCTTTCTTTACATTCGAAACATATACATCAGAAGAAATTTCTGTTTTGATAGGATTTTTTTTTCTGATTTAAACCTTTTGGGAAATAATAAGTAACACTCAGTATTATCTTAATTCTATAATGAAATTAGTTTCTTTATGCTTACATTACCAGTCATTGTTCGAAACATTTCGTTTCTTCTAATTAATCTTAATCATTTTCCTCTGTTAGTAAATGAATCATTTATTGCTGATATTACTTTGTCTTACATTTGCTAAGATTCAGAATACATAATAGTAAATGAATCGGTTAGTGTTAATATTAGTTTGTCTTACACTTGCTAAGATTCAAAATATTACGTGGGAAAATTAAATTTGTTACAATATATGTTATCGTCGAAATAAAACTGTCATAGCATCAATAAATATCTAATAAAGTAAAAATTGTTTTAAGATATAATTGTAAAGCCTACAAGTATATGTTTGCACTCAATGATATCACGTATTTTACTAGTAAAGGTCTGTTTAAAAAAAGCAGTTTTATATTATTACCTTTCTTTACATTCGAAACATAAAAATTAGAAGCAATAATTCAACTTTCTGTTTTGATAGGATTTTTATTCTGTGATTTTAACCTTTTGGGAAATAATAAGTAACAATCAGTATAATCTTAACCCTATAATGATAGTTATTTAAGCATTAAGAGAGGTAAGTGTCTGTTACTAGTCGAGGTCGAGTTTGCGCCCGAGCGACAGCGAGGGCTAGCAATAATGACCGAGACTGGTCAAAACTTACCTCTAGAATTGCTTATAACTGTTTTTCCACTCCTGAAGTTGGTTTAATTGTTTGTGTTTGATTAATTTATTTTCGCAACATGAACAAAATGTCAGTACGGCTTTGATTGCTAAGACTATTTTTCAAACCAAGTGTGAATGTCAGAAATTGCATTAGTTCAGTTGTAAAATGAATTCCAATGAAAATAAACAAGAAATGGCAATTGAAGAAGCTGCAGATGCTGCCTGTTCCTTCCTACTGCCGAAGAAGTCAAAGGGGTGTTATCAAAAGTGTTTTAAACAAAGGGGTGTTAGTAAATGAATCGTTTATTGCTGATATTACTTTGTCTTACATTTTCTAAGATTCAAAATACATATTATGTGCGCATACTAAATTTATTACAATTTATTTACCTTTTGTATGTTAAGTATCTTTTCTGCTAATAAATATTCGTAATTATTATTATTATTATATTTTAAATCGAACTATCCTTCATCGACCCGAGTATATTTGATCGTTTATAATGATCTAGCAACAAAGTCCTGTTATTGAGCCTTTTTATAATTTTGAATTTTCGAAAGTTTGAAAGGCGCAAGATTTCGGATGTTGTCGAATATCTCCGGAAGTAAGCGGAAATTACTGATTCTCTCAAAAGAATATAGCTGACCACTAGACTGCGCAACTTTTTTGCAATTTAACCGCCTTTGTAACTTTTACGGTTTCCTAGATCCCAATGCTGTTGATCCTTATCTTGAACACCCTGTATACAAAAAATTCAAAATTATAAAAAGGTAATGAATGTACAACATTAAAAGAATATGTCATTTTTGTTTAAAGTATGCATGTGTGTTTTGTTTGACCTTTATTAATGTGCTTTATAGCTACGGTGTTAATTATGATGTCATCTTTTACCTGCGGCTTAAAAAACTCCGTCCTTTAGATCCATATGTAAATTCAAATGAAAAATGTTCCTGTAAACGTTATATTGCTGCAAAATTATGCTGATTAAATGAACTACAGTCATTTATGTCGTAAATGATTAAATGTTTAACTCTATGCGAGTGATAAATAATATATTTCATAAAATTGTTGTAAACGTTATTAAAAAAAAACCTTGTGAACAATTTTCATCTAGAATGGTCCGAATTGGATTACCTAAATATTGAATTATTATATACAGGGTGTGCATAAAGTATGAAAAAATATCAATATTTCGGAAAAAAATGGTCAATGTTGGAGGGATCTACTTCGTGATACATTTTTAAAATTTACATTAGTTATTTCTGAAATTAAAAATATTTTGGAAAATTCCTGACATCTCGGACTCGTCGATTTGTAATTTAAAAAATACACGATTCAATAATGTGTACAATGATGTGTAGGTATAATACAATATGTTTAGAAGTAAGTAGTTATAGAGATATAAGGATGCTAAGAAAAAATATTTACATTATTCAAGTTTTGTATATGGAAAAGCAGTTTCAATTTTTATAATGTAAGATACACATATCTATTTATTTCTCCTCCATTAATAGAAAGTACACACTTTCCTCCCTTATATCAGGGAGGAAAGTTCTACTTTTCCTCCCATGGGAGGCAAACAACTTTGCCCTCCTAGAATAATACTGAGAATAAAAACTTTAAATAGCTATGATAATAGTGTAGTCTAATACTAAAATCTCGAAAACGATGCCGTTTTCAGGTAAAATTGTATTGAAAATTTAAATTTATATTTTGGATCGTTTTGTGATCTAAATGATGGCGGCTGTTCGGAAATTGTTCCTCGTACATTATAAGCGCCTTATAAATCTTTTATTACATCGACGTATTATTTAAAGCAATAATTTCATTATTATTTGTTATTATTTAAAGTACTTTCTGGTATCTTCTTGTATTTATTTATTTATTTTTCTTTACTAGTTTCGGTTTAATATTTAGCTTAATACAAACTTCAAACTGACACGACACAAAAAATCAAATATAATCCTGGAAAATATAATTTAATTTACAAAAAAAAAAACCGACGATGGCTAAATATTAAGCCGAAACTAGTAGGGAAAAATAAATAAATAAGTACTAGAAGATACCAGAAGGTACTTTAAAAAATAATACATAACAATCAAAAATATCTGGTAAAATGGATAAAATACTTACAATAACTTCATGTTTTCTAAAACAATTTTGTAATTTGTAATGAATACTTTTCTATTTCCACTAAATATTGGATTATACATATGAGTATTATAATCTTCACTGAAAACTTACTAAGCTGTAATAACATTTTTATAATTTTTGACAAAAATTATGCAATTTATGATAGCAATTTAGCAATTCCGTTACATTTTGGTATTTTCGGTTAAAAAACTCTAATCTAAAGCAACTATTTCATGTTTTCTAAAATAATTTTGTAATTTGTAGTGAACATTTCTTAATTTCTAACACAATTTTGTGATGTTGTAACGAAAACTCTGCCATGTTCACTAAATATTGGATTATAAATACGGGTATTACAATCTTTACTGAAAACTTACCAAGCTTTTATAACATTGTTATCATTTTTGACAAAATTTTGCAATTTATGATAGCAATTTAGCAATTTGCGTTACATTTTGGTATTTTCGGTAAAAAAACTGTAATCTAAAGCAACTATTTCATGTTTTCTAAAATAATTTTGTAATTTGTAGTGAAACTTTCATAATTTTCTAACACAATTTTGTAATGTGGTAACGAAAAATTTATCATTTCCACCAAATATTGGTTTATAAATACAAGTTTTATTATAACCTAAATAAATAAGTACTAGAAGATACCAGAAAGTACTTTAAAACATAAGAAATAATAATAAAAATTATCAGGTAAAATGGATAAAATACTAACAATAATTTCATGTTTTCTAAAACAATTTTATAATTTGTAATGAATACTTTGCTATTTCCACTAAATATTAGATTATAAATACGAGAATTATAATCTTCACTGAAAATATACTGAAGTTGAAAATTTTAATAGCATTTGTATCATTTTTGACAAAATTTTGCAATTTATGATGGCAATTTAGCAATTTGCGTTACATTTTGGTATTTTCGGTAAAAAAACTGTAATCTAAAGCAACTATTTCATGTTTTCTAAAATAATTTTGTAATTTGTAGTGAAAATTTCATAATTTCTAACACAATTTTGTAATGTTGTAATGAAAACTTTGCCATTTCCACTAAATATTGGTTTATAAATACAAGTTTTATTATAACATAAATAAAAAAGTACTAGACTGGTATCTTCTGGAGTATTATAATCTTCACTGAAAACTTACTAAGCTTTAATAACATTTTTATCATTTTTGACAAAATTTTGCAATTTATGATGGCAATTTAGCAAGTTCCGTTACATTTTGGTATTTTCAGTAAAAAACTCTAATCTAAAGCAACTATTTAATGTTTTCTAAAATAATTTTGTAATTTGTAGTGAAAATTTTAAAATTTCTAACACAATTTTGTAATGTTGTAATGAAAACTTTGCCATTTCCACTAAATATTGGTTTATAAATACAAGTTTTATAATCTTCACCGAAAACTTTTAAAACTTTGATATTGTTTTAATAATTTTTGACTAAATTCTGCAATTGATGATGGAAATTTTGCAATATCAGTTACATTTTGGTATTTTCGGTAAAAAAAAAACGGTTTGAAGTTTTATTATGTCTACATCACATCTAAAAAATTTTCTCAAACAAAATTATAAATATTAATTATTTTGTAATTTATGTATATTTATTGTATATTGGGAGGTCTTCCCGTGGATAAATAAATAAATGAATAAATAAATAAACAATTTTGTAATTTGTAATGAAAACTTATTTCCATTAAGTATTGGTTTATATATTAAGTAAAACTTTCATTATCATCAATTGAAACTTGAAATTGTAAGCTCTAATGAAAATTTCATAATTGTGAACAATGTTTTGTAATTTATGATGTCAATTCCCAATAAAATGATGTTGTAGTTTGGTATTTGCAGTAAAATTTCATAATTTGTTGTGAAAATTTCTAATTTCTAACACAATTTTATAATTTCGTAATGAAAACTTTGCCTTTTCCACTAAATATTTTTTTATAAATACAAGTTTTAAAATGTTCACTGAAAACTTTGTAAGCTTTAATAACATTTTTATAATTTTTGACAAAATTTTGCAAATTATGATGGCAATTTAGCAAGTTCCGTTACGTTTTGGTATTTTCGGTAAAAAACCCTAATCTAAAGCAACTATTTCATGTTTTCTAATTTTTTTTTTTAATTTGTAGTGAAATTTTCATAATTTCTAACACAATTTTGTAATGTTGTAATGAAAACTTTGTCATTTCCACTAAATATTGATTTATAAATACCAGTTTTATATAACCTTCACTGAAAACTTTAAACTTCTTCATAAATTCTGCAATTTATGATGACAATTTTGCAATATCAGTTGCATTTTGCTATTTTCGGTAAAAAAAAAGGTTTGAAGTTTTAATATGTCTACATCACAACTAAAATTATTTCTCAAACAAAATTATAAATATTGATTATTATGTAAATTATGTATATTTATTGTATATTGGGAGGTCTTCCCGTGGATAAATAAATAAATAAATAAATTAATAAACAATTGTGTAATCTGTAATGAAAACTTATTTCCACTAAGTATTGGTTTATATATTAGGTGCAAGTTTCATTATCATCAATTGAAACTTGAAATTGTAAGCTCTTATGAAAATTTCGTAATTGAGAACTATTTTTTGTAATTTAAGATGTCAATGCCCAAACAATAATGGTGTATTTTGGAATTTGCAGTAAAATTTCATAATTTGTAGTAACAATTTCTAATTTCTAACACAATTTTATAATTTTGTAATGAAAACTTTGCCATTTCCACTAAATATTGGTTTATAAATACGAGTTTTAAAATGTTCACTGAAAGCTTTGTAAACTTCCATGTGTGGTGGATCTCTCCTTGGCGACGGTATTTAGCCATAGCAGCAGAAATAGGCCGTCGTTAAATAAAAATATTTGAATTTTTAACTAAATTTTGCAATTTATGATGCCAATTTAGCAAGTTGCTTACATTTTGGTATTTTCAGTAAAAAAAAGTGATTTTAAGTGAAAATTTTATTATTTCTGGTACAGTTTTGTAATTGGTAATAAAAACTTTGCAATTCCCACTAAATTTTGTTATATGTAATAAAAATTTAAAAATAGCAAATGGAAACTTGGTAAACTCTAATCAAAATTCCTTAAGTTTTGAATAAATTTTGTAATTAATCATGACAACTTTACAATGTACACTGCATCGTTTTATATGTAGTTAAATTTCTGTAATTTCTAACTTTGCCGTTTCTGAACTGAAATTTAGGAAGATTAAAGACAATTATTTGACAATTTAATCGATTTTTTGCAAAAAATAAAAGTACGTAAAAGTGCGCATTGAAAATTTCATAATTGTGAACTATTTTTTGTAATTTATGATGTCAATACCCAATACAATGATATTGTATTTTAGTATTTGCAGTAAAATTTCATAATTTGTAGTGAAAATTTTCAATTTCTAATACAATTTTATAATTTTGTAATGAATACTTTGCCATTTCCACTAAATATTGGTTTATAAATACGAGTTTTAAAATGTTCACTAAAAACTTTGTAAATTTCCATGTGTGGTGGATCTCTCCTTGGCGACGGTATTTAGCCATAGCAGCTGAAATTGGGCGTCGTCGTTTAATAAAAATATTTTAATTTTTAACTAAATTTTGCAATTTATGATGGCAATTTTGCAAGTTGCTTACATTTTGGTATTTTAAGTAAAAACATGTGATTTTAAGTGAAAATTTCATGATTTCTGGTACAGTTTTGTAATTGGTAATAAAAACTTTGCAATTCCCACTAAATTTTGTTATATGTAATAAAAATTTAAAAATAGCAAATGAAAACTTGGCAAACTAATCAAAATACCGTAAGTTTTGAATAAATTTTGTAATTAATCATGACAACTTACAATGTACACTGCATCGTTTAATATGCAGTTAAATTTCTGTAATTTCAAATTTTGCTGTTTCTGAACTGAAATTTAGGAAGATTAAAGACAATTATTTCACAATTTAATCGATTTTTTGCAAAAAAATAAAAATGCTTATTGAGTAAGTGTAAAAAATTTAATAATAATTTTTGGGCTGAATCTCTCGAAGATGTTTTTGTTAAAACATAGAAAAACAATTTTTCACCACAATATGGCATTAATGTGGCCTTCGAAACTTTAAATCAAATTTCCGGAAAAACTTAAGATTAATTTTTTGGATATTTTTCCACATACCTAATAGTTTAGGAGATTAATGGTTCAATCATTAGCAAAATTTTTAATATAAGGTTAATTCTAGGATTATTAAGGGGAGATTAATAGTTCAATTCTTAGGGAAAATTTTAATATAAAGTTAATTCTAGCTTAAACATTTTTTTATATATATTTTTTGGTGAATTCTGTTTGCTGTAAATATGAATGTTACGTTTTAAAGTAATTACATTTTAAATTCAATGAATAAAAAAAAAACAAGCCGACTATAATTAAGGATAGACGATATAAATACAAAAATACAATTTTTATATCATAGGTTTTTCATGTTTTTAAGAAAAGTTCAGATGTACTGTGATTACTTTTTTTTTGTTATCACAGCAACTTGGAACCTATAACTTTTGAAGGATTCCGGCAACTTTTCTTGTTTTTTTCCTAAAGTCCTAAATAAATAACATAAATAATGTCAAGTATATTTGACTTTCATACTTCATCGTTGCGTAGTTTTTTTTTCTTCTGAGGCTGAAATGTAATTTATTACTTTAATAAATATTTACAAGTTTCTTAGTTTAGTTAAAAAATATATATTTAAAAAGTTACTGAAGTGCATCTTTCTCAAGTGAAACTCACTGTATGGGTGGCATTGATAAATCCTCATGTAAAAGTGTTATAATTGTATTGTACGTGGTGCATTTAAAATCTCCTAATTTGCCTAATTGCATAGATAGGCATTCACTTGGAAGAATCCTTTCCCATTTTCAATATGACCGTCGATAGATTTTCAAGACCTGTCATATTTGCAGTAAGGATGCAAAACATGTTTTCTTCAAATTTTAGAGCAATTTTTCCTGTATTAATTTTTTTAGAGATGTAATTATTTTAAAGCCTGATTTGAGCAAAATACTTTTGAGGTCGACAAAGTGATTTATTTGTAATTTTTCAAAAAAAGCGTTAAAGGATATTTTGCTTTGAAGCCGTAAAACCAATATTTTTTTTCTGTTAAAACACAACACAGTCTTGGCTGGGTAGTGAATATTTACTCACCCTGTATAGTGCATTACACATAATTTGCCACTTTTGACATAAAGCAGAAATCGCCCCGCTGGTGGAATTGGACCAATGAGAATGCATCCCAAAACCGTGGGAGGGGTTTTTAACCATAAAGCTATAAACCCTAAATTTATTACCTTGATCCCTTGAAGAAATCCCTTGAAGAAATGAAGTGCTTTGGAATAAGCAACCGCATTACTCAGGGACTTTAAGCTGACTATGGTACCTTAATAAACTAGGATGCATTTGTATTTATGTTGTCGAGTACGACAGAAGAGAGGAGGAATTTTGGTTTCATGTATGATTTGATATGTATATGTATGTATTTATTTATGATATCTGTTTTTTGTTTAAATTTAATGTTAACAGCCCAAATACGTCAATATGCTAGTATGTGAGAAAATATAAACAAACTGCTAATATCTTAGCAGATTCAGAAGCCAGAGTTAGTTAGTATATAATTATTTTAACCAATGTGTTACACATATTTAAACAATATAATTATAATTAAAGATGATACTGAATTGGACGAACATATTTTAGGATTGGTAAATATTTAAAAATGATCAATTTTTCTACAAGAACCCAGTACCTAAATAATTATATTTGGGCTGCGATTATTAAGAGCATAATTATCGGATCATTTGAAAAAACCGAAAATATAAATACAGCAACTTACAAATTTTATGAATAAGTTAAAAGGACTTGCTTAGGATAAAGTTACAAGAGAATATCAAGATTTGTATGCGGCAATATTTTATGTTTTAAATTATTAGATGCGCAATAATTTTGTCGTTCCATTAATACCAAAATATTTTCTGTGCGTTACACTGGCGAGCAGGAATCTCAAAAATGTTAAAATCAATGTTAAATCGCTATGTGCACGTTAAAAACGAACACCCGGTAAAAATGTATGTTACGTATTTTTTTTTAAATAAATATTTGAATCTACTTTACTATATGCTGGTTTAACGGTAGGTATTTTTATTTCCTTCAACACAAACACGTGCATATTGATTGATATTATCATAGATGATCGTAGATTGCCATAGAAATTTGAATCCGTCCATCAATCCGTGATCTATAATGCAAGGTAATGTTTTTTCAATTTGTGATAATAATTATCAGCCGAGACTTTTACCAGCCAATTGTGTGAGTGCAATTCCGTCACTATATCTGCCATAAAATTTCCAAAATTTATTTCAACCAACATATTAACATCTATTAAAATTCGTGCACACAACTTGATAAAGTATCATTCAAACTATGTTCACGAATTGTATGAACCGACGTAGGCCTGCATACAAAAAGCTGCATAATTTTCTCATCAATTAATGGCAATTACTTACGAGTAGGGTTATCATTTTGTTATTATTTTGTGCAAATAGTATTTTTACAGAGATTTTTACTATCAATGCCATTACGTGTGAAATGCAGAAATTGTCGGATTATTTTTAAAAAGATCGTTTATAATGATCGTGAACAGTGTTTGCAGATTATTTTATGGTTTGTTATTTATAATATAAATTTATAATATAAATATAGTTGCGATAGTGTCCTCAAATATAGGTCAAACATAAAATTATATTATTTATAATACTAAATGTATGATGTGATATAAATCATAATTACTAACAGCATTTGATTCATGTTTTTTTAAACCCACTTATATTCATGCATAAAGAAACCACAGTAACAAAACATAGTCTACTATTCTGCACTTTACCACTCATAATGAAACTGAAGTGGAATATTACTCCAAGCTATTTATTTAAGTCTATGTATTATATGCTGAAATGTGGCTATTTATATGCGCCATTTAAATTATTGCAGCAGAGTGAATTCTGCGTAATGGTTAACAAACAGTATTTGGAAAAATTATACGTTTTTGGTTAGGATTTAATTTTTCGTGCAAAATAATTATAATATATTGTTTTGTTTTAAGGACTAGTTGCATTTCATATTGGTATTTTCTGCATACGATGTTCATACCGAATATTAGACAATGATGTAGCCGAAATTATTTATGTGGCAGCATATTGTTTGAACAACATAAATTCTGTAATGACCATTATTATTATATATTGTAAAAGAAATCTTATTAGTAATATGTGTAATCAAATGTATACGAATGTTATATTAATAGCTGACTTATTTGGGCATAAATTCAATGTTAAAGTACTATTTTATTTTCATATAGTGCTCATATTTAGCTGTGTTGCTTTATCGTCGTCATTTATTTGTTACTTTTATTTCTCTGAAAGTTACTCTTTATATATATCCATAATGTACCCAGGAAGTTTCTTAATAATTGTTTTGCAAAGTTTCTTTCCCACTTACGGATTAGCACTGTTAATCTAACTATGTCGGTAAACAATTCTACCTGTTTCAGACTATCATTATAAACTGCAATGAAAATAATTTAACAAAACATGATATTATTGATAAGTTAAATGATCTGATGGACATTTCTTTTTTACTAGTAAAATGCTTTTCAACATACAACAGCATTTTTGGACCGGGACTAGCATTGGCTTATATTATTCAATGCTCATGTATAACCACGTGTATTATTGGATTTAAATTCATAGGTACTGAAGCTTGCATTATAACAGCGTTATTAGTTTTAGTGGGTTCAGTTTTAGCTGATGGAGAATATCGTGCAGTGGACGAGGTATAATTATTTTGGAAGGTAATTCAAAATAATTACAAATATTTTTTCAGTATAAAAATTTGGCCAGGACACTCTGTGAATTGAACATAGCCTACGAAGATAATGATATTGCCAGTTTAGTAAGTATAAATATAATTGCAGCAGTCAGTGTTATAATTGAGTTAAAATAGTAACTTGGTACCTACTACCTACTCATTTAAAGTAATAAAATATCAATATTGTTAAATCACCGGCTTAGTTTTTGGTTTATAGGAAAAATGTGCTTGTTGTTGGAAATAGCGAAACTTTGAATTGGTTCCTTAAAATGTATTTTAATGCTCATTTGTCATGTTAATAAACTGCAAGCAGAGAGTAATATATTGCCCACATAATATTTTTAAATATTAGAGTAGGGTATAACGTTTAAAATATTTATGTGCGGTTTTGTTTGTTATAGAAAAAAACATTCCTTCTACAATTACTTCACTTCGAAATCGATAACAGACCTAGCGGACTATTTGAGTATAACAGAAACGTTGGTCTGAAGGTATAGTGTTTAAATTTGTAACGTTGTAAATATATTTATATTTTGTTTTAGGCTATTGGACAAATTACTTTCGTTGTAATGACAATATTTCAATTATACCCAAATCTTTTACAGGGATAGAAAAATTGGAACCAGCAAATTATTTGATTGTTTGTTTTTTGGTAATTTAATGTCACCCTAGTTCTCTCATTCGGGCTCATTATCGTGATGACGAACTGATATACCACACTTCAAAGTTACACAGGAAAATTATAATAGTTGATAAAACTAACAAAAACAGGAATTTGTAAAAAGAACCAGAAAATCGAATTGTTTATATTAATTCATTTCACATACGAATAAGTAGCTAAATTATTGAAGGAATGACAAAACCGGTGCAGACCTAGAGAACACTTTTGGGCTTAATAGAATAAAAGTGTAGAAGTACAATAATACTGGCATATTATAAACTGCTGCGCTAAAGAAACCGAATGAAATAAGGATTCATTATAGTAGTTACCAACTCTAAAATTTGTAAAACTACGTTAAAAGTTTAAAGCAAAATTGAATTTATTCATAAGTATATTAAAAAGAACACACAGAAACAACTTGCTATGTTTTTACTACAAATACACATATACAATACCACCACCACTACCACAAATACAAAAATACAAAATAAAACATTTTGTAGTAAAAACATAACAAGTTGTTTCTCTGTTTTCTAATATAACCTACTACGTTGTAAAGGTCGAAACCATGATGATTAGTATATTCATATAAATTTTAATAATATTTTCTGGGTATGTTATCGTCGAAATAAAACTTTCATAAGATCAATCAACATCAAATAAAGTATAACTAATTTTAAGGTTTAATTGTAAAGCCTACGACAAGTATATGTCTGCACTCAATATATGATATCACGTACGTTACTAGTAAATGTGTGTTTTAAAAAAAGCAGTTTTATATTATTACCTTTCTTTACATTCGAAATATATACATTAGAAGAAATTTCTGTTTTGATAGGATTTTTTTTTCTGATTTATTCCTTTTGGGAAATAACACTCAGTATTATATTAATTCTATAATTAAATTAGTTTCTTTATGCTTACATTGCCAGTCATTGTTCGAAACATTTCGTTTCTTCTAATTAATCTTAATCATTTTCCTCTGTTAGTAAAGGAATCGGTTATTGCTAATATTAGTTTGTCTTACACTTGGTAAGATTCAAAATATTACGTGGGAAAATTAAATTTGTTACAATATATGTTATCGTCGAAATAAAACTGTCATAGCATCAATAAATATCTAATAAAGTAAAAATTGTTTTAAGATTTTATTGTAAAGCCTACAAGTATATGTTTGCACTCAATGTATGATATCACGTATTTTACTAGTAAAGGTCTGTATAAAAAAAGGCAGTTTTATATTATTACCTTTCTTTACATTCGAAACATATAAATTAGAAGCAATAATTCAACTTTCTGTTTTGATAGGATTTTTTCTCTGTGATTTAAATATTTTGGGAAATAATAAGTAACGATCAGTATAATCTTAACCCTATGATAAAATTAGTTTCTTTATGCTTACATTGCTAGTCACTATTCGAAACATTTAATTTCTTCTAATTAATCTTAATCATTTTCCTCTGTTAGTAAATGAATCGTTTATTGCTGATATTACTTTGTCTTACATTTTCTAAGCTTCAAAATACATATTATGTGCGCAAACTAAATTTATTACAATTTATTTACCTTTTATATGTTAAGTATCTTTTCTGCTAATTAATATTCGTAATTATTATTATTATTATATTTTAATTCGAACTATCCTTCATCGACCCGAGTATGTTTGATCGTTTATAATGATCTAGCAACAAAGTCCTGTTATTTGAGCCTTTTTATAATTTTGAATTTTTTGTATACAGGGTGTCCAAGATAAGGATCAACAGCATGGGCATCTCGGAAACCGTAAAAGTTACAAAGACGGTTAAATAACAAAAAAGTTGCGCAGTCTACTGGTCAGTTATATTCTTTTGAGAAAATCAGAAATTTCCGCTTACTTCCGGAGATATTCGACAACATCCGAAATCTTGCGACTTATACCGACTAATAACTTTAGAAAAACATAAAAACGATATTGCAAAATTTCGGATTTTGCCGAATATCTCCGTAAGTAAGCGGAATTTTCTGTGGTTTTCTCAACAGAATATTTCTGGTCACTAAATTGCGCAACTTTTTTGCAATTTAACCGCCTTTGTTACTTTTACGGTTTCATACATTTATTTTACATTAAGGGAATATGTGATTTGTATTTAAAGCATGTATGTGTGTTTTGTTTGACCTTTAGTAATGTGCTTTATAGCTACGGTGTTAATTATGATGTCATATTTTACCTGCGGCTTAAAAAACTCCGTCATTTATTTAGATCCATATGTAAATTCTAATGAAAAATGTTTCTGTAAACGTTATTATGCTACAAAATTATGCTGATTAAATGAACTACAGTCATTTATGTCGTAAATGATTAAATGTTTAACTGTATGCGAGTGATAAATAATATATTTCATAAAATTGTTGTAAACGGTATTAAAAAAAAAAACCTTGTGAAGAATTTTCATGTAGAATTAGAATGTAGAATGGTCCGAATTGGAATACCTACATATTGAATTATTATATACAGGGTGTGCATAAAGTAATTATATTTTTTTATATAAGTATAAAGTAAGTAAAAAGTAATAAAATCATTATTTTGGAAAAAAGGTCAATATTGGAGGCATCTACTTCGTGATATATTTTTTTAGTTTAAATTAGTTATTTCAGAAATTAAAAATATTTTGGAAAAAATCCGGACATCTCTGACACGTCGATTTCTAATTTAAAAAATACACGATTCAATTATGTGTACAATGATGTGTTCTGGTATAACATCACACAATAAGTTTAGCAGTAAGTTGTGATAGAGATATAAGAATGCTAAGAAAAAATATTTATATTATTCAAGTTTTGTATATGGAAAAGCAGTTTCAATTTTTATAATGTAAGATGCACATATCTAGTTCTTTCTTCTCCATTAATAGAAAGTATAAACTTTCCTCCCTCATATCAGGGAGGAAAGTCCTACTTTTCCTCCCATGGGAGGCAAACAACTTTGCCCTCCTAGAATAATACTGAGAATAGAAACTTTAAATAGCTTTGATAATAGTGTAGTGTAATACTAAAATCTTGAAAACGATGCCGTTTTCAGGTAAAATTGTATTGAAAATTTAAATTTAAATTTTGAATCGTTTTGTAATCTGAATGACGGCGGCGGTTCGGAAATTGTTCCTCGTACATTACAAGCGCCTTATAAAACTTTTATCACATCGACGTATTATTTGAAGCAATCATTTCATTATTATTTGTTATTATTTCAATTACTTTCTGGTATCTTCTTGTATTTATTTATTTATTTATCCCTACTAGTTTCGGCTTAATATTTAGCTTAATACAAACTTCAAACTGGCACGACACAAAAAATCAAATATAATCTTGAAAGATATAATTTAATTTACCAAAACCCCCGATGATGGCTAAATATTAAGCCGAAACTATTAGGGAAAAATAAATAAATAAGTACTAGAAGATACCAGAAAGTACTTTAAAAAATAACAAATAATAATCAAAAATATCTGGTAAAATGGATAAAATACTTACAATAATTTAATTTTCTATAACAATTTTGTAATTTGTAATGAATACTTTGCTATTTCCACTAAATATTGGATTATAAATACGAGTATTATAATCTTCACTGAAAACTTACTAAGCTTTAATAACATTTTTATCATTTTTGACAAAAATTGTGCAATTTATGATAGCAATTTAGCAATTCCGTTACATTTTGGTATTTTCGGTTAAAAAAGTAATCTAAAGCAACTATTTCATGTTTTCTAAAATAATTTTGTAATTTGTAGTGAACATTTCATAATTTCTAACACCATTTTGTGATGTTGTAACGAAAACTCTGCCATGTTCACTAAATATTGGATTATAAATACGGGTATTACAATCTTCACTGAAAACTTACCAAGCTTTAATAACATTGTTATCATTTTTGACAAAATTTGCAATTTATGATAGCAATTTAGCAATTTGCGTTACATTTTGGTATTTTCGGTGAAAAAACTGTAATCTAAAGCAACTATTTCATGTTTTCTAAAATAATTTTGTAATTTGTAGTGAAACTTTCATAATTTTCTAACACAATTTTGTAATGTGGTAACGAAAAATTTATCATTTCCACCAAATATTCGTTTATAAATACAAGTTTTATTATAACCTAAATAAATAAGTACTAGAAGATACCAGAAAGTACTTTAAAACATAAGAAATAATAATAAAAATTATCAGGTAAAATGGATAAAATACTAACAATAATTTCATGTTTTCTAAAACAATTTTATAATTTGTAATGAATACTTTGCTATTTCCACTAAATATTAGATTATAAATACGAGAATTATAATCTTCACTGAAAATATACTGAAGTTGAAAATTTTAATAGCATTTGTATCATTTTTGACAAAATTTTGCAATTTATGATGGCAATTTAGCAATTTGCGTTACATTTTGGTATTTTCGGTAAAAAAACTGTAATCTAAAGCAACTATTTCATGTTTTCTAAAATAATTTTGTAATTTGTAGTGAAAATTTCATAATTTCTAACACAATTTTGTAATGTTGTAATGAAAACTTTGCCATTTCCACTAAATATTGGTTTATAAATACAAGTTTTATTATAACATAAATAAAAAAGTACTAGACTGGTATCTTCTGGAGTATTATAATCTTCACTGAAAACTTACTAAGCTTTAATAACATTTTTATCATTTTTGACAAAATTTTGCAATTTATGATGGCAATTTAGCAAGTTCCGTTACATTTTGGTATTTTCAGTAAAAAACTCTAATCTAAAGCAACTATTTAATGTTTTCTAAAATAATTTTGTAATTTGTAGTGAAAATTTTAAAATTTCTAACACAATTTTGTAATGTTGTAATGAAAACTTTGCCATTTCCACTAAATATTGGTTTATAAATACAAGTTTTATAATCTTCACCGAAAACTTTTAAAACTTTGATATTGTTTTAATAATTTTTGACTAAATTCTGCAATTGATGATGGAAATTTTGCAATTTATGATGGCAATTTAGCAAGTTCCGTTACGTTTTGGTATTTTCGGTAAAAAACCCTAATCTAAAGCAACTATTTCATGTTTTCTAATTTTTTTTTTTTAATTTGTAGTGAAATTTTCATAATTTCTAACACAATTTTGTAATGTTGTAATGAAAACTTTGTCATTTCCACTAAATATTGATTTATAAATACCAGTTTTATATAACCTTCACTGAAAACTTTAAACTTCTTCATAAATTCTGCAATTTATGATGACAATTTTGCAATATCAGTTGCATTTTGCTATTTTCGGTAAAAAAAAAGGTTTGAAGTTTTAATATGTCTACATCACAACTAAAATTATTTCTCAAACAAAATTATAAATATTGATTATTATGTAAATTATGTATATTTATTGTATATTGGGAGGTCTTCCCGTGGATAAATAAATAAATTAATTAATTAATAAACAATTTTGTAATCTGTAATGAAAACTTATTTCCACTAAGTATTGGTTTATATATTAGGTACAAGTTTCATTATCATCAATTGAAACTTGAAATTGTAAGCTCTAATGAAAATTTCGTAATTGTGAACATTTTTTTGTAATTTAAGATGTCAATGCCCAAACAATAATGTTGTATTTTGGAATTTGCAGTAAAATTTTATAATTTGTAGTAACAATTTCTAATTTATAACACAATTTTATAATTTTGTAATGAAAACTTTGTCATTTCCACTAAATATTGGTTTATAAATACGAGTTTTAAAATGTTTACTGAAAGCTTTGTAAAGTTCCATGTGTGGTGGATCTCTCCTTGGCGACGGTATATAGCCATAGCAGCAGAAATAGGCCGTCGTTAAATAAAAATATTTGAATTTTTAACTAAATTTTGCAATTTATGATGCCAATTTAGCAAGTTGCTTACATTTTGGTATTTTCAGTAAAAAAAAGTGATTTTAAGTGAAAATTTTATGATTTCTGGTACAGTTTTGTAATTGGTAATAAAAACTTTGCAATTCCCACTAAATTTTGTTATATGTAATAAAAATTTAAAAATAGCAAATGGAAACTTGGTAAACTCTAATCAAAATTCCTTAAGTTTTGAATAAATTTTGTAATTAATCATGACAACTTACAATGTACATTGCATCGTTTTATATGTAGTTAAATTTCTGTAATTTCAAACTTTGCTGTTTCTGAACTGAAATTTAGGAAGATTAAAGACAATTATTTCACAATTTAATCGATTTTTTGCAAAAAAATAAAAATGCTTATTGAGTAAGTGTAAAAAATTTAATAATAATTTTTGGGCTGAATCTCTCGAAGATGTTTTTGTTAAAACATAGAAAAACAATTTTTCACCACAATATGGCATTAATGTGGCCTTCAAAACTTTCAATCAAATTTCCGGAAAAACTTAAGATGTATTTTTTGGATATTTTTCCACATACCTAATAGTTTAGGAGATTAATAGTTCAATTATTAGGGAAAAAATAATATAAGGTTTATTCTAGGATTATTAAGGGGAGATTAATAGTTCAATTTTTAGGGAAAATTTTAATATAAGGCTAGTTCTAGCTTAATTTTTTTTTAAATATTTTTTTTTTAGGTGAATTCTGTTTGCTGTAAATATGAATTTTACGTTTTAAAGTAATTACATTTTAAATTCAATGAAAAAAAAAACAAGCCCACTACAATTAAGGATAGACGATATAAATACAAAAATGCAATTTTTATATCATAAGTTTTTCGTGTTTTTACGAAAAGTTCAGATTTATTGTGATTACTTTTTTTTGTTATCGCAGCTTGGAACCTATAAGTTTGGAAGGATTCCGGCAACTTTTCTTGTTTTTTTCCTTAAGTCCTAAATAAATAACATAAATCATGTCAAGTATATTTGACTTTCATACTTCATCGTTGCGTAGTTTATTTTTCTTCTGAGACTGAAATTTAATTTATTACTTTAATAAATATTTACAAGTTTCGTAGTTTAGTTAAAAAATATGTATTTAAAAAGTTACTGAAGTGCATCTTTCTCAAGTGAAACTCACTGTATGGGTGGCATTGATAAATCCTCATGTAAAAGTGTTATAATTGTATTGTACGTGGTGCATTTAAAATCTCCCCATTTGCCTAATTGCATAGATAGGCATTCACTTGGAAGAATCCTTTCCCATTTTCAATATTACCGTCGATGATTCTCAAGACCTGTCATATTTGCAGTAAGGATGCAAAACATGTTTTCTTCAATTTTTAGAGCAATTTTTCCTGTATTAATTTTTTTAAGGATGTAATTATTTTAAAGCCTGATTTGAGTAAAAAACTTTTGAGGTCGACAAAGTGATTTATTTGTAATTTTTCAAAAAAAATCCTTAAAGGATATTTTGCTTTGAAGCCGTAAAAGCGGTTTTTTTTTCTGTTAAAACACAACACAGTCTTGACTGGGTTGTGAATATTGACTCACCCTGTATAGTGCATGACAGATAATTTGTCACTTTTGACATAAAACAGAAATCGGAATTGGACCAATGAGAATGCATCCCAAAACCGCGGGAGTGGTTTTGAGCCATAAAGCTATTAGCCGTAAATTTATTACCTTGATCCATTGAAGAAATCCCTTGAAGAAATGAAGTGCTTTGGAATAAGCAACCGCATTACTCAGGGACTTTAAGCTCGCTATGGTACCTTAATAAACTAGGATGCATTTGTATTTCTGTTGTCGAGTACGACAGGAGAGAGGAGGTATTTCGGTTTTATGTATGATTTGATATGTATATGATATATATGTATGTATGTATTTATTTATGAGATCTGTTTTTTGGTTAAATTTAATTTTAACAGCCAAAACACGTCAATATGCTAGTATGTGAGGAAATATAAACAAACTGCTAATATCTTAGCAGATTCAGAAGCCAGAGTTAGTTAGTATTTAAATATTTTAAGCAATGTGTTACACATATTTAAACAATATAATTATAATTAAAGATGATACTGAATTGGACGAACGTGTTTTAGTATTGATAAATATTAAAAAGAGAAAATTTTCTTCTACAAGAACCCAATACCTAAAAAAATATATATTTGGGCTGCGATTATTAAGAGCATTATTATCGGATCATTTGAAAAAACAGAAAATTTAAATACGGCAACTTACAAATTTCATGAATAAGTTAGAAAGTCCTGATTTGGATGATGTTACAAGAGAATATCAAGAGATTTGCATGTGGCAGTATTTTATCTTTTAAATTATTAGATGCGCAATAATTTTGTCGTTCCATTAATACCAAAATATTTTCTGTGCGTTACACTACCGATCAGGAATCTAAACAATGTTAATATTAATGTTAAATCGCTATGTGCACGTTAAAAACGAACACCCGGTATAAATGTATGTAATGTATTTTTTTTAAATAAATATTTGAATCTACATTACTATATTCTGGTTTAATGGTAGGTATTTTTATTTCCTTCAACACATACACGTGCGTATTGATTGATATTATCATAGATGATCGTAGATTGTCATAGAAATTTGAATCCGTCCACGTGGCTAATGTGATCTATAATGCAAGGCAAGGAAATGTTTTTTCAATTTGTGATAATAATTATCAGCCGAGACTTTTACCAGCCAATTGTGTGAGTGCAATTCCGTCACTATATCTGCCATAAAATTTCCAAAATTTATTTCAAGCAACATATTAACATCTATTAAAATTCGTGCATACAACTTGATAAAGTATCATTCAAACTATGTTCACGAATTGTATGAACCGACGTAGGCCTGCATACAAAAAGCTGCATAATTCTCATCAATGAATGTCAATTACTTACGAGTAGGGTTATCATTTTGTTATTATTTTGTGCAAATTGTATTTTTACAGAGATTTTTACTATCAATGCCACTACGTGTGAATTGCAGAAATTGTCGGATTATTTTTAAAAAGATCGTTTATAGTGATCGTGAACAGTATTTACAGATTATTTTATGGTTTGTTATTTATAATATAAATTTATAATATAAATATAGTTGCGATAGTGTCCTCAAATATAGGTCAAACATAAAATTATATTATTTATAATACTAAATGTATGATGTGATATAAATCATAATTACTAACAGCATTTGATTCATGTTTTTTTAAACCCACTTATATTCATGCATAAAGAAACCACAGTAACAAAACATAGTCTACTATTCTGCACTTTACCACTCATAATGAAACTGAAGTGGAATATTACTCCAAGCTATTTATTTAAGTCTATGTATTATATGCTGAAATGTGGCTATTTATATGCGCCATTTAAATTATTGCAGCAGAGTGAATTCTGCGTAATGGTTAACAAACAGTATTTGGAAAAATTATACGTTTTTGGTTTGGATTTAATTTTTCGTGCAAAATAATTATAATATATTGTTTTGTTTTAAGGACTAGTTGCATTTCATATTGGTATTTTCTGCATACGATGTTCATACCGAATATTAGACAATGATGTAGCCGAAATTATTTATGTGGCAGCATATTGTTTGAACAACATAAATTCTGTAATGACCATTATTATTATATATTGTAAAAGAAATCTTATTAGTAATATGTGTAATCAAATGTATACGAATGTTATATTAATAGCTGACTTATTTGGGCATAAATTCAATGTTAAAGTACTATTTTATTTTCATATAGTGCTCATATTTAGCTGTGTTGCTTTATCGTCGTCATTTATTTGTTACTTTTATTTCTCTGAAAGTTACTCTTTATATATATCCATAATGTACCCAGGAAGTTTCTTAATAATTGTTTTGCAAAGTTTCTTTCCCACTTACGGATTAGCACTGTTTGCTAACTATGTCGGTAAACAATTCTACCTGTTTCAGACTATCATTATAAACGGCAATGAAAATAATTTAACGAAACTAGATATTATTGATAAGTTAAATGATCTGATGGACATTTCTTTTTTACTAGTAAAATGCTTTTCAACATACAACAGCATTTTTGGACCGGGACTAGCACTGGCTTATATTATTCAATGCTTATGTATAACCACGTGTATTATTGGATTTAAATTCATAGGTACTGAAGCTTGCATTATAACAGCGTTATTAGTTTTAGTGGGTTCAGTTTTAGCTGATGGAGTATATTGTGCAGTGGACGAGGTATAATTATTATGGAAGGTAATTCAAAATAATTACAAATATTTTTTCAGTATAAAAATTTGGCCAGGACACTCTGTGAATTGAACATAGCCTACGTAGATGACGATATTGCCAGTTTAGTAAGTATAAATAGAATTGCAGTACTCAGTTTTATAAATGAGTTAAAATATTAACTTGGTACCTACTGCCTTCTCATTTAAAGAAATAAAATATCAATATTGTTAAATCACCGGCTTATTTTTTGGGTTACAGGTAATATGTGATAGTTGTTAGAAATAGTGAAACTTTGAATTATGTTCCTTAAATTGTATCTTAATGCTAATTTGTCATGTTAATAGACTGCAAGCAGAGAGTAATACATTGCCCACATAATATTTTTAAATATTAGAGTAGTACATAACGTTTAAAATATTTATGTGCGGTTTTATTTGTTATAGAAAAAAACATTCCTTCTACAATTACTTCACTTCGAAATCGATAACAGACCTAGCGGACTATTTGAGTATAACAGAAATATTGGTCTGAAGGTATAGTGTTTAAATTTGTAACGTTGTAAATATATTTATATTTTGTTTTAGGCTATTGGACAAATTACTTTCGTTGTAATGGCAATATTTCAATTATACCCAAATCTTTTACAGGGATAGAAAAATTGGAACCAGCAAATTATTTGATTGTTTGTTTTTTGGTAATTTAATGTCATCTTAGTTCTCTCATTCGGGCTCATTATCGTGATGACCACACGAAGTGTGATATACCACACTTCAAAGTTACACAGGAAAATTATAATAGTTGATAAAACTAACAAAAACAGAAATTTGTAAAGAGAACCAGAAAATCGAATTGTTTATATTAATTCATTTCACATACGAATAAGTAGCTAAATTATTGAAGGAATGACAAAACCGGTGCAGACCTAGAGAAAACTTTTGGGCTTAATAGAATAAAAGTGTAGTAGTACAATAATACCGGCATATTATAAACTGCTGCGCTAAGAAACCGAATGAAATAAGGATTCATTATATTAGTTACCAACTCTAAACTTTGTAAAACTACGTTAAAAGTTTAAAGCAAAATTGAATTTATTCATAAGTATATTAAAAAAAAAAACACAGAAACAACTTGCTATGTTGTTACTACAAATACACATATACAATACCACCACCACTACCACAAATACAAAACTACAAAATAAAACATTTTGTAGTAAAAACATAGCAAGTTGTTTCTCTGTTTTCTAATATAAACTACTACGTTATAAAGGTCGAAACCATGATGATTAGTATATTCATATAAATTTTATAATATTTTCTGGGTATGTTGTCGTCGAAATAAAACTTTCATAAGATCAATCAACATCAAAAGAAGTATAACTATTTTTAAGGTTTAATTGTAAAGCCTACGACAAGTATATGTTTGCACTCAATATATGATATCACGTATGTTACTTGTAAATGTGTGTTTTAAAAAAAGCAGTTTTATATTATTACCTTTCTTTACATTAGAAACATATACATTTGAAGAAATTTCTGTTTTGATAGGATTTTTTTTTCTGATTTAAACCTTTTGGGAAATAATAATTAACACTCAGTATTATCTTAATGCTATAATGAAATTAGTTTCTATATGCTTACATTGCCAGTCATTGTTCGAAACATTTCGTTTCTTCTAATTAAGCTTAATCATTTTCCTCTGTTAGTAAAGGAATCGGTTATTGCTAATATTAGTTTGTCTTACACTTGGTAACATTCAAAATATTACGTGGGAAAATTAAATTTGTTACAATATATGTTATCGTCGAAATAAAACTGTCATAGCATCAATAAATATCTAATAATGTAAAAATAATAGTTTTAAGATTTAATTGTAAAGCCTACAAGTATATGTTTGCACTCAATGTATGATATCACGTATTTTACTAGTAAAGGTCTGTTTAAAAAAAGCAGTTTTATATTATTACCTTTCTTTACATTCGAAACATATAAGTTAGAAGAAATATTTCAACTGTTTCTTCTGTTAAGATAGGATTTTTTTTGTGATTTAAACCCTTTGGGAAATAATAAGTAACAATGATTATAATCTTAACCCTATAATGAAATTAGTTTCTTTATGCTTATGTTGCTGGTCATTGTTCGAAACATTTCGTTTGTTCTAATTAATCTTAATTATTTTCATGTCAGTAAATGAATCGGCTATTGCTAATATTAGTTTGTCTTACAATTGCTAAGATTCAAAATATGATGTGCTCAAATTAAATTTATTACAATATATTTTAAACCTAACTAACGACTATTATGGAGCGTTTATAATTGTCTAGCAACAACGTCGAGTTATTAGAGCCTGTTTCTAATATTGCATTTTTTGTATATAAATATTTATTTATATTTTTAATTTATGTATATACAGTATGTCTCCAGATTGAGTTTACAAGAGGAAGGTTTTCTTAATTTTTACTTTTAAGTAAAAATGTTATAGGAATTATAATTCCTACTTGGTCTAAAACTACCAGTTCAGTTATTGAAACTTTGATTTATTTATACAGGGTGTTGGCACATTCAAAATTTTTAAATCTTATTTTAACACTTATTTATTTACTATTTACAAAAAGAATTTAAAATTTCATCTAACAAATTATAGAAAAATATAATCATTCAAACAATCCCCCAAATGCCGAAAATAATACTGAAAATTTAAACAATCCCTTCGAGAGGCATTTGCATCGATAACTATTAAAGAAATACAAAACAGTTTTCAGGAGTTAGACACCAAAAGTTTGAACTGTATGAAGAAAATGGTGGGGGATTGTTTAAATGATGTTATTTTTCTAAAGTGTCAAAATTTGATTCAATTTATTTTTATTTAGCCAACAAACACCCTGTATAAATAAATCAATGTTTTAATTACTGAAATTGTAGTGTCAGACCAAACAGGAATTTTAATTCCTATAATAATTTTACTTAAAAGTAAAAATTTAAAAAAAATCGCTCTTGTAAACTCAATCTGGGGACATACTGTATATTAAAATAAAAAAATTAATTGTACAAATTGTATAAATAGTACATTGCTTAATAAGAAAAGTGCTCATTTTTTCCCTCATATATATATATATATATATATATATATATATAGGAGGTGACCTAAACAGCAGAGTTGGAAAACTAGCCCCAACATACAAAGCCGCAATATGGAAATACGGAGGAAACACCTGAAACGACAAGGGAAGAATACTGCTAAATCTGTATAGTACACAACCGAATAATCACAAACAAAAAAACATAAACACATTCACCAGTACAGAACAAGCGAGAGATAGAAAATCGATAATAGACTATATCATAACGCAAGAGACAAACAAAAAACAAATAATGGACACAAGGGTGAGAAGAGATCCGGAAATAGAGAGCGACCACTACCTAGTGATAACACAAATAAGAAAAGACAACAACAACGTAACAACAACAAAACAGCAAATAAAGAGAACGAGAGTATGCACCAAAATAAAAGACTATAAGCTGAACAATGAAGATACGCAAACAGAATACAAACAAGAAATGGAGAGAGAACTTCAAAAAAATACAACACAAAAAGCAACGAAAACAGAAAATTTAGAACAATTGAGGAAAAACCTCAAAGAAAGCATGATAGAAGTGGCAAGTACAATATGCGGAGACCTGCAAGAAAGAAACAAACAAAAAACGAACAGCCTGGTGGTCAACTCAAGTAAGAGACCAGGTAAAAGCAAAGAATCAGGCATGAAAAAAATACCTCAACGTTAAAACAAGGGAGAAATATGAACAATATAAAAACGCAAGAAACAATGTAAAGCAGATTATACTCAAGAACAAACAGAAGCAATGGGAAGAATTTGGAGACAAACTCGAAAGAAATCGGACGGAAAACCAAAAACTATTCTACAGCGTAATCAAAAGGAATAAACTAGACAAAGAAGCAACAGAGAGGGTCATAAAAAGCAAAAACGGAGAAATACTAAGCGAAGAAAAAGAAATAGCAGAAAGATGTAAGGAATACTTTGAAGAACTAGTGGGAATCACAGAAGATGATGAGGAGGAGAACAAATAGACAAAAAGAAACGAAGCAGATGAAGAAGAGGGAGAAGATATAACTGAAGAAGAAGTGAAAACAACCATAAAGGAACTGAAAAACAGAAAAGCGGCAGGAAGGGACAGAATTACCAGTGAAATAATCAAACATATGGGCACTAAAGGACAAGATAGGCTACAGGAAATAATAAGGAAAGCTTGGAAAACGGAGAAAATACCGAGCGACTGGCAGATAGCACTCATGCTACCGATATTAAAAAAAGGGGATAAGAAGGAATGTAAAAATTACAGAGGAATAACCCTATTAAACACAGCGATAAAAGTATACGAAAAAATCATAGACAAAAGGTTAAGAAAAGTAATAGAGAAGACACTACAAGTCCAACAGAGCGGATTTAGAAGCGGAAGAAGCGTACAGGACCACATATTCACGCTCAAACAAACTACGAAAAACGAGATGCAGACACAAAAATGTACATAGCATTTGTAGATCTAGAGAAAGCATTCATTAAGGTACCAAGAGCGAAACTATGAGAAATACCAAAACAACGGAAGTCAAACGACAAAATGATAAGGATAATAAAAAATATATACGAAAACAACACCAATACAGTAATATGCAACAACACACAATCAGAAACATTTAAAACAAAAAATGGGCTAAGACAGGGAGGGAGTCTAAGTCCCATCCTGTTTATTACCTACATGGATGAGATAATAAAGAAATGCACACCAGAGAGCGACAAGAAATTGATAGTAGGCTACAAAAACATGAAAAAAAATTGGAATATCGGAAGAAGCATTTGCAGACGATGTAATAATAAAAACAAGATCATCAAAACAGCTACAAGAAAGAGTAAACTTATGGAACACAGAACTAAAGGCAATAGGAATGAAGCTGAACATAAACAAAACAAGAGTAATGGTAGTAGGGAAATTGGAGCACATACCAATAGAAATTGACAACAAAAAACTTTAACAAGTAGAGACATACAAATACCTGGGAGTAGAACTGAATGTAAATGGAAATGAAGAGATGGAAATAAACAGCAGCATAAGAAAAACTCAAAAACTATACCAGGCAATCAAAAATACAGTCATAAACAAAAAAGAAAGAAGTAAAAAAAAACAAAGATAAAAGTGTACAAAACAATACCCCGACCAATACTAACATGAGGATGCGAAACGTGGAAGCTGGACAGAACGGGAAAAAAATAAAATGCAAGCAAGTGAAATGAAAGTACTAAGAAGAATCAAAGGAGTAACGAAAATAAACAAAATAAGAAGCACAAAAATATGAGAAGAATTAGACATAAAGCCAATATAACAATGCATTGAAAAACGACAGCTCGGATGGTGGGGACATATGCAAAGAATGGACAACCAAAGAATAGTGAAAAAAGTGTTGGAAGCAAATCCAAACAAAACGAAAAGGAAAGGAATACCGAGAAAGACATGGGATGACAGAATGAAAACGATAATAGAAGAAAGAGGGAACACATGGAAAGAAGCGAAAGAACTGGCGAAGGTCAGGACTAAATGGAAGAACTTCATGAACGAAAAACAGTAAAAGAAGAAGAAAATGAGAAAGAAAACAACACGCTTACACCATTATGGTAGAAGGTGGATTGACATATATTACATATAATTATACCTTATACCTATTATGTAAACATTGTTCAAAGGGTTTAACTGATGAAATATAACTTTAGTGAGTTATTGAAAAAAAGTGTCCAACATATTTAGAAACAAAAATACGATGGCTTATACGTATTTTATTTATAATAATAATATATATAATAATGGCATTATTTTATTTATTATACATATAAAATACGTAGAGAGTGATAAGAAGAATAGCCAAGGATGAAAAAGAGAAAGGAAACCAGGCCAAACTGGAATATAAGAAATTGATAATAAATGGAAAGAGTTAGAAATGGGAGGAAATGCAAACATTGGAGTCAAAAACTACTAAGCAAAAGAAGCAGAGGTTGCATACAAATAAGGACGGAAAAGTAAGGAAAAATGGTAATGAAAAAGCAGATCGACACGACGAATGATCAAATTAGAAGAAATAGAAGCGACAGCGCGAATGTAAAATGGGGAACGAGAAGGAATATAAGGAAGGCACAAATAGAACTACAAATAAAGGAAGGGGACACAATTAACAGGAAAAATAACAAGAAAGAGAGGCCGAATATGGCGAATAGCAGCATGGAATTTAAGGAGTATATTCGGTAAAGAGGAAGAGTTGAAAAAAAGAGTTCGAAAGAATGGAAGTAGAGATATTAGCAATAACTAAGGCGAAAAGAAAAGGGAATGGAATGTACAAAACTAATAACAAGCACAAAATAATATATAGTGGAGTAGACATGGATAAAAGGGCGTCCGCAGGAGTAGGATGCATAATGCGTAGAGACATAGAACAACAAATAGAATCATGGCAAGTAATATCACCAAGGATATTAACCGTAACACTAAAAGAAAACAACAGATCCAGAACAATAATTATAGTATATGGACCAACTGAAGACGACACGGCTAGCAACAAAGAAGAATTCTGGGATCAGCTCAACGAAACAACCGAAAATGCCATTGGAGAAATATATGTTGCAGCAGACTTCAACAGCAGAATTGGCAAGGAAGTAAAAGATAACGATATGATGAGAGCTTCCTCTTCCTCTCATCGTATCGTTATCTTTTACTTCCTTGCCAATTCTCCTGTTGAAGTCTGCTACTACATATATTTTTCCAATTGCATTTAAATTATTGTAGAATGAACAATCTAATAATAGCAACCACAGGGAGATACACAAATACACAACGGAAATGATAAGCAGGAACGAAAAATAGCTATAATAGATTACGTATTAACAGAACAAAGAAGAAAGAGCAACATAATTGACACATGAGTAAAGATAATCTACGAAATAGGAAGTGACCACTACCTAGTGGTGATTACACTCAAGGAAAACAACACTCAAGACAGTGACCGAAAAATACATCGACCAACTATAGCAGTAAACTATAAGTAGATACGAACATACAAACTGATGAAGAAGCAGCAATACAATACAAAGAGAAATTAGAAGCCAAGTTAGAAGTGGCCAACGACAGCGGAGCAGTAGAGGAAATGTGGAATAACATAAAAAGAAACATGCTTGTGGCAGCACAAGAGACATGCGGGTTGAAGAAAAGTACAAACAAGAAACAACAGACAGCGTAGTGGTCAGAGGACATACGAGATAAAATAAAGGAAAAGAAAAAAACATGGCAAAGATATCTAAATGTCAAAAACAGTAATAACTATGAAAGGTACAAGGAAAAAAAGAAAATAGTAAAAGACGAGGTTAGAAAAGCAAAGACCAGGGAATGAGAAAAGTTCGAGGAGACAATAGAGAAAAATGCAAAAGAAAATCAAAAGCTTATAGAATAAAACAATAAAAGGATGCAGGACAGAAAATAGACAAGAAACGAGATACATACAACACAAACAAGGCAAAATGTTGAAGGAAAACGAAGAAGTAATAGAAAGATGGAAAGAGTATTTTGAAGAATTACTAAATATAAATAGCGGAAACGAACAGAAGACAAGAAACAGCGAAAAGAACATCACAGAATCAGTAACGGAGAGTATTAACGAACAAGAGCTGCTAGAAATAATAAGGGAACTGAAAATAGGAAAAGCACTAGGACAAGAGGACAAGATCAGGTTACAGCAGAAATGATTAAACACATGGGACCCATAGGAAAAGATAAACTACTGAAGCTACTGAACCAAATATAGAAGACAATTACGATACCAAAAGACTGGAAAACATCATTAATAGTAGCGATATACAAGAAAGGTGACAAGACGAAATGCGCAAACTATAGAGACATAACACTAATAAGTATAGGAATGAAAATATTAGAAAAGACAATTAACAAGAGAATAATAGCAAGAATAGAACAGATCTTAGAAGAACCGCAATGTGGTTTCAGGAAAGCGAGATCCTCGCAAGACAACATCTTCACAATAAAACAAATCACAGAAAAAAGAATCGCAAATCATAAAAATACATATCTGGGATTTATAGACCTCGAAAAAGCCTTTGACATGACCCAAGAAAGAAACTATGGTTAATACTAAAATAGAGCGGAATAGAAAGCAAGATAGTCAAAGTAATACAGAATATATATATATATATAACAACAACAGTAATGCAATAATATACAAGGGGAAAATTTTAAGAACTTTTAAAATAAACAATGGACTAAGATAAGGAGGAGCTCTCGGCCCAACACTATTCAACTTATATATAGATGAAATAATGAAGAGCATAAAAACAGAAATAATAGAAGCAAACGTAGGATACAAAAACATGCAAATGGTTAAAATATCAGATAGAGCACACGCCGATGATGTGGTAGTGATAGCAGAAAGTAAGAGGAACCTGCAACGTAACCTGAACGTATGGAATAAACACCTAGAGAAATATAACATGAAAATGAACTACAGCAAAACAAAAGTATTGATAATAGGAAAACGGAAAGAACACATGAATATACAGATAGGACAGGATCAGATTGAACAAGTGGAGCAATTCAAATACCCTGGAGTAGAACTTACAGAAGACGGGAAAATGGAAGGAGAATTAAGCAACAGAATAAACAACACAATGAAAACGTACTATGCCCTGAATAATATACTTATTAACAAGAAAGAGATAAACAGAAATACAAAAATGAATATATACAAAACAATATACAGAACGATTTTGACATATGGTAGCGAGACGTGGAAACTAACAAAGAGAGATGAAAGTAGATTACAGGCGATAGAAATGAAATATCTGGGAACAGTAAAACAAGTATCGAAAAAAGGCGGAATACGAAATAAAGACATCAGAGAGGAATTGGAAATAGAATCAATGGAAAAGTTTATAGAAAAGAATCAGCTCAACTGGTGGCGGCATCTAATTAGGATGAAAAATGCGAATCAAACAAAACAAATCTGGGAAGCAAAAACAGGAAAGAAACGAGGAAGATGTAGACCAAGACAAGAATGGGACAACAAAATAGAAGAAATAATAAACAGCAGAGGAAAGACAGTGAAACAAGCAAGAGAAATGGCAAAGAACAGAAGAGAGTGGAAAGAATTTGCAAATACATAACAAAATAATGTAATATAACTATAATGTAAGAAATGTAACATGTATAACCCACACCAAAAGGTAAAGGGCCTAGTGATAATATATATATATATATATATATATATATGGTATTTGTAGTATTTATTTAGATTAATTAGAATAGATTTATTGTTATTATTATATAAGTTTTAGATAGAATTATAATCGTCAGGGCACAAGCTAACAAAAATTATTGTAAATATTGTAAATGTGAATATGAACAAGTATGCACAAATGTACAAAGCAATCCGCGGATGAAGGTTGTTGATTGGTTACCACGGGAGACAGGTGACTTCGTGCATAGAAGCTTGGGAAATTGAATAATGGAAAGTCGAAAATAATCAAACAAGAGAGTTTTGACGAGGGGGAGAGACGCGTGTAGATCGCGGGTGAAGATGTTGCGATTCTAATACGAATACATTACAAAATATTAACGGGGTTTCAACGATTGGACATATTGCTGGAAGAAGACAGTCAACCAGGAGAGGAGTTCAACAAGATAGGAGCCGTGACGGAGATATTCAAAAATCAGGACTTCAAGCCGCTCAACTTCGCACACAAAAGTAGCGGTTTACTTTTGTGGGAATCAACAACGGATCAGACGGGAAAGCAGGGACAAGAGGACGACGTAATCAAGGAACCACAAGAAGATAACTGCAAGTAGAAAGTTTGCGTAAAGTGCAAGAGTCATATTATCACATAAGTTGGCTTGTGTATATAGGATTTAATTTGTTAATGTTGGCCATAGTTTATTATGTATTTAATAATTTTGTTTTCTATTGTTTTTGATTTGTTTGTTTAGTTCAGTTTATATTAGACGTTTTAATATTTGGTTATTTTCAATTCATTAAAGTATTTGAACAAAACTCTATTTAGTTATGATTGAACCTACTATTGAACCTGAGATAAGAGAAAGAACAAAAAGTTACAAAACAAGTAAATGCTTAAATATTCAACACTAATAAAATAGGCAGAGTAAACAAAAACGTAACATTTGTAGTCCCGAACGTAGAGTAAATATAAAAACGTAACAATATATATATATATACAATACGGTATTTTTTAGATTATGCTCGCAATTTATAGTAAAACTATAACGAAATAAGAAGCAGTGCTGAACTCTTTGAACACCCACTCTGAAGACAAATACGTTAGCTTATAAAGATTGTTCATTAATCTATTTTCTTTAGAGCTTGGATTTCAGTGAAACTATAACATGAGCGTAATTTATTTTATTAGGATGAAAACTACCGGGAAAGCCATGTGTGCCATCTCCTTTTGGAAAAATCACTGTCGCAACTAACTGGGAACGAGGCCGTTTTCAAATAACATTTCTTGAGGCAATGCGCAACCGTTTGACGGATTCCAATCCTTATAAGAAGATCGAAACGTGTTTAATCGATTACCGGCTCAGACCCACACGCAGACTGACTCGAGAGTGCGTTTTCTAAACTCTTCCCTCGTGAATCAATTGATCCCATGGTGATGGCATCAATGAGAGCAGTGCTGAACACGCGACAGTTGATTAATGCGCGCATTAAATTGCACGCGGTTAATCAGATTTGAATCAATTAGGCGAACAATGAGAGTTATTCAATCGGTGTATTAGAAAAACGATTAGCGGTTTTTTCACTACAAACTAATTTCATTGGTCCAAATTTGAAAAATTCTGTAATTTGATACGGTAAAAGTTTTCGAGTTGGATTGTCACTTCAATATTTCCGAAAAAAACAACCATAAATTAATTACAATTGTTTTTATATTTATTTACAAACAAAACCATAACACAGAACAAAGAAATATTATATGTAATAAGTAAGTAAACGAAATACAATAATATCAGTACTTAAAACTAAAATACACAAAATGTTACTCGTGGTCATGACTATCATAAAAAATATGATAATCCTGTTCAATGGTACCTTTTAACGATTGAAGGTGTTCAAACTTTTCTCGCGTAATTTTGAATATTTCACGATACAGCCGTGGTAAATTTTGCATAGGTATCAGTGACAATTTTGTGTTGAATCTGACCGGAAAAAGTTGAAATTGATGTCGTGTCGTAGTTTGTATTCAATGGATCCTTCAGCATTGTAATTCAACATCCTTATATTCTGAACGGTAGGATCGCCAACTTTATGCCCAGAATGAATAGAATTTACAAAATTAATTCCAGAAAAATTCCGAAAGTAATCATGATGCAAGTATTGCACATCGTAAGACCTTGGCTGTTTTCTAGCAGTTTTTGCATAATAAACATAATTTGCCGGCATGTTCGTTACTCTTCCTGAAAGTTGTCTTTCGATGGTTGAGTGCATTGAATCGTACTCCATTTGCGTATGCCCTTTTTCCAAATATTTCTGTACAATGCAAATATTATTTTCAATTGAAAAATTCAAAAGGCCATTTAACAAAGTAGAGTTGCGATTCTATGCACCGCAATTATCACTATAAAGAATTATTTTATTTTATTTAATCAGTCCCCTTTATACCTTTCGGTGTAAGGCTTTCTTTTACATCATAGTATTTACATTATATTTAATCTGTTCGATAGTATTCCCTCCACTTCTTCCTATCTTTTGTCCGTTCCTTTAGCTCTTCCCAAGAACTCCCTTTTCTCCTCGTCTCTTCTCTTATTGTGTTATTCCACTCTTTTCTTGGTCTTCCTCTATGATTTCTCCCTGTTGCTCTTGCCTCATATACTCTCTTGGTAATTATTTCGTCGTTCATTTTGCAGATATGTCCAAACCTTCTCATCTGTCCTTCTTTTATTTTATTATTGATTGGTCTTATTTTTAGGTTATTTCTGTATGTCTCGGTTCTTACTCTGTCCCTTCTTTTTTTTGCATTGCATTGCATTTTTTGCTTTCCTGTCATAGTCCACGATTCGCTGCTATACGTTAGTGCTGGTCTTATAACTTTTTTGACGATTTCTATTTTTGTGTTGCTTGCTATTTCTTTCCTATTGAAAAATGCATTTCTCAGCATATTAAAAATCTTTCCTGTTTTGCTTATTTTGTCGTCTACTTCTTTTTCTATTTTTCGGTTACTCTCTATTATAGTCCCTAGATATCTGTAGTGTTCAACTTGTTCTAACTTCTTTCCTTGTAACTTTATTTCTCGTTTTTCCTTCTCCTTAGTTATTATCATGGTCTTCATTTTGTCGAGGTTTATTCACATGTTAATTTCCGTTAGTTCTTTGTGCAATATTTCCATGTTGTGTTGAAGGTCCTCCTCTGTTTCTGAAATTATAGCAATGTCGTCAGCGAATAATAACTCTGGTAGCGGTATTCTTTCCATTTTCCAGAATCCGATCTGTAGCCTCATTTTTTTTTTGCTTTTTTCATTGCCTTGTCCAGTACTATTGTAAATAGCAATGGGCTCAGCACGCATCCTTGTTTTAGTCCTTTTTTGTGGCGAATGTTCTTGATTCTTCATTGTTTGTTCTTACTTTGTTTTTGTTTTCCCTATACATGTTTTTTTATTACATTTATCATTGCCTCTTCCGCTCCTCTCTCTTCTAGTTCTTTCCTAATGTCCTCTCTGTTAATCCTGTCGAATGCCTTTTCCAGGTCCACAGAGCAAATGTGGATTTTTCTGATCTTTTTTATTAGTTTCTCGGTTATTTGTCTTAATATGAAGATCTGGTCTTGACTGCCTCTCCCTCTTCTGACCCCCCCCCCCCCGATTATCTTCTATTGTTTCTTCTAGTTTGTTTCTTAGCCTTATTTCTAAGATTCTTGTCAGGATCTTGCTCGGTATGCTTATTAATGCAATTCCTCTGTAATTTGTGCAGTTTCTTTTGTCTCCTTTTTTATAAGTAGGGAGTATTATTCCCGTGTTCCATTCTCTTGGTGTTTTTTCGTTCTCTATTATTTCATTCAGTAGTTCTGTTAATTGTGTTATTCCTTCCTCTCCCATGTACTTCAACATTTCTGCTGTTACTTCGTCTACTCCTGGCGCCTTTCCGTTTTTTTAGTTTTCTTATTGCTTCTTCTACTTCAGTTTCTTTTATCTTCTCCATCTTCAACTTATTCAACTTATCTTGTTTCTCTTCGTTACCTTCCTGTGGTACGTTCTCTTCTGTTTCCTCTTTGGTAAGCTCTTCGAAATATTGTCGCCATCGTTCCATGATTTTATCTTCGTTTGTAACTATTCTTCCATCTTTGTCTTTTATATTTATCATGTTGTACTCTTTTCTTTGTTTTAGTTGTTTTAATGTTCATAGTTTTTGATTTTCTCTGTAGTTCTCATTTATTGTTTTTCCAAATTGCGTCCATGATTTTTGTTTTGCTTGTTTTACTTGTTGTTTTACTTCGTTTCTTTTTTCTTTTTATTTTTCATAGTCCTCTCTTCTATTGGTCTGCAAGTATTTCCTCCATGTATCCTTTTTGTCTTTTATTTTGTTCTTTAGTTCCTCTGTCCACTATTCTGTTTTCTCCATCTTTTTGTTTCCTATTTTGGTTGTTCCACCACACTCCCTTGCGGCATCCAGTATAATATTTTTAAATGCCTCCCATTCCCTTTCTATGTCCAGTCTTTTTTTTTCTCTTTTTCTTTGAACTTTCTTTGTAATATATACCGATATTTTTCTTGTGTTTGTGTTTCTTTTAGTGTGTAAGATCTTATCTTGTCTTTCACTTTTTTTCTTCTTTTGTCTGGTCTTAGTTTATGTTTCCATTGCATGTCCATTCTTAGCAAGTGGTGGCGATTTCCGATTTACGACGATATATTGATTATCAAACTTATTAATACGAAAGCATTAATGCGTTACACATACATATTACATTATAAATTTTTCGTAATACTATACTGTTATACCGTTTTATCAGAACTAAAAAAGCCCTGTAATGTCATGCTAAGCGGTCAGCGGCCGTTAAGAATTCTTAACGGACGCCGGCCGTTAAGGGGAACGCACGCCCACCATGGTTAAACAATTCAAATTTAACATTGCTCAGGCCATGACTGACAGATGCCTGTCGGCCATAGTAAATAGTTGCATAGTTAGTTGTCGGTCCGTCAAAATGGATAAAGAAAACTTTGAAATTCCTGCCGAGATATTGGAGGCAGCATAGGCTACAAGTATTGACTTGCTACCCAAAAATACGAAGAAACGATACTAGAAAGAGTATGAAGATTTTTTACAGTGGCGCAAAAATAAACAGATTAAATTGGCGAATGAAGATGTACTACTAGCCTGCGTAAAGGGAAAATTAGAAATTTATTCTCCTACATCTAAGTGGACTAAATATTGCTAAAATATTCGTATTACGAAAAATCTTGAACGACACCCGGCCGATATGCAAATAACAGACTTGGTTGAAGTTTATAGACCTGCGTCCGTTATATCCTGCATATCGGCCTAATGACGTTAATAACTATTTTGTAATACCTCTGTGTTATTGACATTTATCAGTACTGTCTGCTTGATCGATATGACAGGCGTAAAGGCCTTGGCCGTTATAATAACGGCCGTGGACGTTATTTAAATGACAACGCAAATTTATGAGCAATAAAGTCTTCATATTCTTTCTCATACCTGCTGCTGCTTTTTTGGGAAAGTAAATCGATTGTGGCAGCATTTGCTTCATTTAGTACATCTTCGGGGATACTACAAAACGAAGAACTTTGCACATCTGACATTATTTTTCTAATTTCACTTTACTTTGTTTGTTTGTATTTGAACCGTTGATGTTGCTATGGTATCAAATTGCGCCTGGATAACTAGTTTATTAATTTTGAAATTTAATATTGATAAATTGACCAGTTTTTGTAATTTAGTATCAAATAGTAAATCAAATAGTACAAATAGTATCGAACAACATACGGCCGATATGCAAATAACAGGCTCGGTTGAATATAAGCCTCGGCTGCGCTCCGCTCCGCTTCGCTTCGCCTCGGTTTACAAACTTCAACCCGCGCCTGTTATTTGCTACATATCGGCCTAATGGCGTTATATACTAATTTTCTGCCCTACAAAATGATCATTTCTGGAGAATCACCTAAATAAAAATAATTTATTATAGTTTTTATACATGATAAAGTGTAAACATGCAGGCAAACACCCTGTATAATAATATCATTTTCTGAAAACGGGTGCTTCCAAAATCAATTTCAACCCAATTAATTTTTAATACAATTTGTTACTAAAAGTAATAAATGCTATAATAAAGGCAGCGAAGAAGACGTAAAAAACTTGGTCCTTCAAGTACGTAATTTAATTAAAGTTCAGTTAAAAAAAATCATTAATCTCAATGTTCTTGAATCCTTTGAACACAATTTATTTTCATTTAAATTCTATAAAAACACGATTACCATACGTACGTGTTCATTTTCTGTAACACATGTTAACATAATCGTTATTTCCCAGCAACGACTCCCAGAACTGGAAACATACATCTGGCAATTGAAATCCTAAACACGTTAAATTTAGCGTAGATAATTGTACAGAGGCGCACCGGAAGACTTCCTGGAGCTCAACAGTTTAAACGAATTCATTATATTTCTATTTATAAATCCTATGTTTTCTAATAGAATAATTAAAATTATTATTCTTTTGTATTATTTTTTTGCAAATATTTGAATTATAACATTAGATTTTTATGATATATAGTTGATCAACTAATACACAATAATTAAAAAAAATAACTTTCAATGCAGTACGGTTATAATAATAATTACTATTAAGACAGTAATAATCCATTTACCTTGTGATAACAAATACAAAATGCAAACACAAAAACATACACAAGTACACAAGGGAACATCCAAGCAGAAACGAAAGATTGATAATTGACTACCACCTAATTAATAGAAACAGCTGTAACAAAATAAATGATGTAAGAAATACAAGGCAAGCTGAAATAGAAAGTGACCTCCACCTACTAAAAATGGACATGCGTTGGAAGAAAATACAAAAAAAAACAGACCAGAGGAGGATATGAGTTAAAGAAAAGATAAAAGCCTACAGATTAAGAGAAACACAAACAATAAATACAAAGAGATACTACAATATAAATTCAGAGAGAGAGAGAGAGAGAGAGAGCTAAATGAAGCTAAACAAAGAAGGAAAATGTAAAACATTCAAAAGAAATATTCTAGAAGCGGCAAAGGAAACGTGCGGAAAATGAAATTGGAAACAAGGAAATGAAAAAGACAAACTGTTTTACAGAGGAAGTCAAAAAGGAGATAATAGACAAAAAGAGAAATGGATAAGATACAATCAAACAAACAAAAAATTGATGAATGTGAAAAATATGAAGAAAAGTGAAACAAAACGAATTCAATAATAAAGGAAGCAGAAAGAATGAATGAGAATTTTAAGCAGAACCAAAAACTATTCTACGGAATACTAAATCAACTAAAACAAAAAAAAAGAACACAACATGATGAACATAAAAGATAAAAATGGAACAATTATCACGAATGAAGAAAATATAATGGAAAGATGGAGACAACATTTCAAAGAATTAACCGAACAGGATGAAGAAGATAACGTAACACAAGAATGGGGGGAAAAGTCGCAAGAGCAAATGCAAAGGCATTACGTAACAGTTGGTGGGGAATTATTTGCATGAGCATTGGCAACATTGTGACATTTAGTTTTGAATTGTTAAAATAGTCAGAGGCTGGTCAGTACCAAATATTGCCATAAGCATCTGACAGAACAAAAATGTATCAATTTGTGCAAATCTTTTCATAATTACGGCTGCGGATAGAAAAAATAGCGTACATTACTTGTGTTATAAGGCAATTACTCACTCGATAAATTTCTCACCTCGCCGCTACACGACTTGGTATTTGTTAGCAACACATGTTACTAACATTGGCGTAAACACGCCTTTATGAATAAAAAAAATCATCTCGTGAGAAAATGAAATTCTAATTGGTGACACGTAAATAAACATTTATAAAATAGCTATTTGTATTACAAGAGATACTTAGATTTTACAATTACAAGAGATTACAAGAGATTTGTATTACAAGAGATACTTAGATTTTGATGCCCTCCGTTTTGCGTCGAGCTTCAAATATCCGCGAGAGGAAATGATGCACTTTGGTCCCGAGTAATACATATCATTTTTTCTACGACCTTTCACAGTGTTTTGCATAAATATTGTATTTTCTTGTGCATGACTATTAAAAAACCATATGTTACAATATAATATATAGAATAGGTATATTGTTAAAAATCAAAGTATACAAGGAACGTACGAATTTTTATAAATAAAAATAGTACGAGGCTTACGTTGCACGTTGAATGGATGACGGCTACCGTTATAGTCCGGTTGAATAAAATACGTATTGGATTGAATACAGTTATTAAACCGAGTGCGTGGTTCGTAGGAAATTATGTTGAACGTTTTGAGCTAACTAAAATAAATGTGAATATATACTTTGCAACGGGGTATGTAGCTGTTTAAGGTTTCGTCTTTTGGGGAATCTTTTGTAGTTCTGGCGTTCTAAGTATATGTACCACAATTAGCCGGCCTTAGCTCGCCGCATTTTCACTATATTAGTTAAATACATTAATGTCAAATTTTGATTGATGTAATGACATATGTTTGTTGTATTTTAATATTTAATTTTAAATTATTGTAATTGTTCTAGTAGCGAATAATAGTTATTTACGTGGCAAGCTTAGTAAATTAGCCTTCATGGGCGAGCTGGAAAGTTTTTCAAGCAAGCAATTAGCCCCAATAAAGGCTAATTGCAAGCGAGCCGCGTACAACATTTCATTTTTTCTTGCTGAAAATTCAAAAAAATCATTATCTTTTGACATATTCAGAAACATATACATAGTTACACATAGTTTGCTGTGGTGTAAATGGATTGACAATTGTCATTGTTTACAAATAGTAAAGCCGTCAATAGTGAATACAGACAGATATTGTGGCCAATTAATTATGGAATTTGATAGAGATAAAGAATTCGAAGGTGATTTTGATGCAAGTATTTGTGAAATTAAAGAAAATGTCGAAGCGGTGAATGTGTGCTTGATCCCAGAAAAATCCAGAGAAAGGTATCAGCAGCAATACAACTTAATTAACAACTGGAGGAAGAAAAAAGGCTTTTAGGGAGTTAATGAAGATTTAATTATGAGCTATATTTATGAAAAGTCAATTATTTACAAGCCATCATCATTGTGGGCATTTATGTCGATGTTGAAGAGTACCTTATTAGTTTACGAAAATGTAGATATTGGAAAATTCACAAAAGTTACCTGTTTTTTGAAAAAGAAGTCTTTAGGTTATAAACCGAAAAAATCTGCAAATTTGGGAAGGCAAGACATTGATAAATTTATGAGAGAGGCTCCGGACGATAAGTACCTGATGATAAAAGTAGCGACAATTTTTGGGATAAATGGGGCTTGTCGACGTGAGGAGTTTTATAAATTGCTGGTTAATAATATCGAAGACAGAGGAGAAGTCGTTGTTGTTAACATCTCGGATTCAAAGACACGTGTGCCTAGAACATTTACAATTATTGGAGATGGAGAAGGTTTCAATCCTTTGGAACTGTATCGTCGTTATGCATCCTTACGGCCACGTCAAGTCAATCACAACCGTTTTTTCATTTCATATCGTAACGGAAAATGTAGCATTCAACTGGTAGGAATAAAATCATTTGGCAAGTTCCCGAGTATGGTAGCATCTTTTTTGGAATTACAAAATCCGGAGTCTTACACAGGCCATTGCTAGCGGAGATCGTCTGCGACTCTGCTAGCAGATGCTGGTGGAGATGTACTGACGTTAAAGCGTCATGGCGCTTGGTAATCGGGATCTATTGCCGAAAGTTGTGTGGCAGATTCACTTAACAATAAAATAAAAGTTGCTAGAATGATACAAAGTCAAAACGAATGTGATGCAGGTCCCAGTGGAAACATTTCTGCTTCACATATTTCTGACGTACAAGGTGACGTTAATTATGCGAATTGTATTCAAGGTGTTCCCGGGTCAATCTTTAACTTTAATGCTGATTCAAAATGTGTAATTAATATTAATATGTGTAATTCTAATCAATGTAATAATTTATTGTAATTATTGATTAATAAATGATGTGTTTATTAGAAGTATAAATAAATTGGCACCCATCCATTGACAGAAGTGCTTTCTAAAGTTACCGTAGCAACACTTTACAGGCACGGTGCCTGTAAAGTTTCATTTACCGAGTCAATCAAGATGACAGTAAACAAACTATTACATGTCAAGAGAAAATAAATATATATATGGTGTATATACACCACGATTGTGAATACTATTAGAGCCTCGGGTCATGTAACCCTCAGCGCTATCAATAAAATAAAACCATCACTAATATTACAGCTATTTAATGTTAGTAGTAGGAGCAAGCCAATTCTAAAACCTCCTCGCGACATTGAAGGTCGGTGAGGAGGTTCTAGAATCTGCTTGCCTTGACCTTGAAAATGTTCAAGGTCGCCTAAACTGCTTCCCTTGGAAAACATGTTGACATTGAAAATATATGTAATGTTGACCTTGATAAAAATGTTGACCTTTAAAAATGTTGACCTTGTAGAAAAAATTGAGCTTGAAAAAAGTGACCTTGCAAAAAAAGTCGATCTTAAGAAATTTTTGGCTTTAAAAAATACAACCTTGAAAAAAAAAACAAATGTCCTTGAAAAATTGTCGGTCTTGCAAATATTTGGGGTCGCTGTTTGAGGTCGCTGTTTAACCGGTTGGCCATGATTGTGTTTCGCCTTGTAGTCTAAAAGATACCTTGTCACAAGGATTCGAAAGTTGTATAGTAATAGTATAAATAGTGTAACTAAACTTGTATCTAACTTCCGGACCGTCTTGTATCTAACTTCCTCACCGTCATAGCCGCAACATCGTCCAGCGCTCATGTAGAATCGTTGACCTTGACTACATTAACCTTGACCTTGACTACATTAACCTTGACCTTGACTACATTTACCTTGACCTTGATTACTTTAACCTTGACCTTGACTGCCACTAGTACCTCCTACCTGACCTTGAGATTCAAGGTCATTAGCCGATTCGAAGGATCACCTCACGACCTTGATTCGTGAGGAGGTTCTAGAAGCGGCTGATTACCACTACTAATGTTTCTATTCTAAGTATTTTTCACGGGAAGCAAAGTTGTATGCCTCCCGTGGGAGGAAAAGTAGAACTTTCCACCCTCGTATGACGGACGAAAGTGCCTACTTTCTATTAAGGGAGTAGAAAAATACAATTTTATGCAACTAGCTAATATACATTCAGAACCTGTTTGCAACCGAGTTGGCTGGGTTTTCTTTTTGTCATGTTGGACAAACTGATCAGAGATGCAACGGAAGTGGATTATTTTTTTGGGTCGTGTCTATCAGACATTTGCTTCCTTCCACATTGTCAGATTTATATATTTTTTCACTACTCACTACAAAGATATCATTATTTATTTATTTTACTGCATATTCGAACCCTGAAATAATTTTCACTTCTGCCAAATATTAATCAAAACGCCTAAAATTATACAACTGCAACCAAAAGTATCAAGTTAACGCTGCTACTGGCAGTTTAAGAAGGACAGGCCGGACTTGAACTCATATCGAGACTGGAGAATATCTTTTCTATACGATAAAATGAAGTACATTATTTGTTATTCAATTTTGAAAATCTTTGTAGGTGAGCTGACGCACATTACAGACTATTTGAGGAACAACAACAGAAAATTTACAAGTAGCATCCTCTGACAAACGCAACAAACGACGTTTTGGAAAGACCACCTGTAACGACTAATGTGGCAATATAATGAAAACAACGAATATTTTACTTTGGATAGACTTTTGGCAGATTCGCTAGAAATATCAGAATTTGAAAGGGGACGTACAACTTTATTGAAAATTATTAAGTTAATGGGTTACAAACATAAGGAGGTAAACGGTCGCAAAATTTTATGTGAACAAAAGCATGTCGTTGCAGCCAAAATTACTTTTTTGAGAAAAATATTACAATTAAAAAATTCTAGTGAAAATACAACGTTTGTAATAGGCCCAAATATACGCTCAGTATAATACGCATTTACGCAATAAAGTGACTCATATTTTAAAAATCATGAATACAACCAAATTATTAAATTAATTCATTTACAAATAATCCCAGGGTGAAATGTGAGAAATAGCCCTCGCGACTCGCGCCAGAGCGTCGCCAAATATCTCAAGAGCCGAAGCCTGCATATGCACGGTTCTGGAAAATTCCATGTCGTGGTGTCACATAAACAATTTGGGTATCAGCGCCCCTTAGAATCGAGCAAGCGCCAGGCACGTAAAAATCGCCTCGAATGGCAACTCTTTAAGTTAAGTGTAAAACTCTGCGCTAAAAACACATTAATACCACACGCACACTCAAGATTAATAATCACCATGATAACTATGGGATGGGGGTGAATATTCAGCAGTAGATATGTGAGGGGAGTGGAAATTTAAAGCTGAAAAAAACCTATTTAAGCACAAGCCACACACGAGCGAGATCAGTAAGAAAGTTGCGCGGCCACGGGCAACGCACACAACATTCGTTGTTTTGAGTATATAAATTCACGTCGGGTTATAATTAAATTAACGATTGCATATAACGTTGTAAAAAACGGAAAGTAGAGTAAAAATTTGAATAAATCGAAAAACGTACAATTCTAGGTACAGAGTAATTTAATGTTTTTATTATTAACGATAATACAAAGTTGTTAAACCAGTCTCATTATAAATTCACGAGAGTGCTTATTCCTTTCAATCAACCCTAAGTTACCTATAAATACCAAACACCGATTACCTATTCTTGTCAGTAAACAAAGGCGGCTCGTACGCTATTCGTGTTTACGAATCACTAGAGGAAGCAATAACAGGTGTAATTGACGCCCACCCGCGCACTTCGTTCACACACCTGTTATTGTGAAATCAAATTCCCGCACTAGATTCAAATTGACGGAAAATAGTGTATTTAACCAACCACAAGTTACCTAGAAAAGCCAAACACCGATTACCTATTCCTATCAGTAAACAAAGGCGGCTCGAACGCTATTCGTGTTTACGAATCACTAGAGGAAGCAATAACAGGCGTAATTGACGCCCACCCGCGCACTTCGTTCACACACCTGTTATTGTGGAATCACCTCCTCCACTAGAATCAAATCGTCGTCAGCATCATAACATTTAAACATATAAACTCATCATACATCGCGCCCGCGATCGCCAACTAACGTGGCTGTATTCACCATAACTATAACAACTAATCAAGGCATTCAGTGTTACTCTCCGACATACATCATCATATTCAAATCAAAATAATTCACAAAAATGATGGCTTCTTCATTTCAAATCATAAAATGAGCACATAACGTACATATTATTGGGCAGAGTGATTTATAGTTGTATAGATAAATAAATTGTAATAAATCTCAATAATTTAAAAACATAATGCATACAAACACTGGCTTCTTTATTTCAAATCATAAAATAAGCGTAACGTACATATCATTGGGCAGAATAATTTAGAATCGTACAAATAAAATAGGCTGGGTTAAATCTCAATAATTTGAAGACATAATGACAATTTGTGGTTTAATATCGTAAACAAGAAATAAGTGGAATTATTAAAACCCCGTATAAACAGAGAAAATGATAAACGAGAAAATGAAGCTTGGTATAATCACAAGAGAAGTTATTAATAACCTCCAATGTTCCTAATAATAATATATTATAACATTACATAAACATTTCCGATTGAGGTAGCAGAACTGTTATTTGACACAACTTGTAACATGTCTGACGGTGATGACTACTTGTGACATTGGTGCTTGCTGTGGTCGTGGGTAGAATTACTAATTTACCTCAATCAACGTAAACAATGGGGCTCCAATAATTACATTATTGTGTGGACACCGACACAACCATGAAATTCGGGTAGATGGCGAGATACCTTTAGTAATCATTCATGAATAATTGGGGATATTTCAACATCTTTAAATAGTTCTATTTTTGATCATAACACTTTCCCGTAGTGAAATGGAGTGAAAGAGCATGGTAATAAATGGTCTAAGAGAAGCACGTGCATGTATAACAAACTCTCGTAAATAAACTTCGTAGTAATAACCATTTTCAAATTATCAATTGAATAAATAAGAGAATTTACAAATTCATTAAAAGGTCAACGAAATCTAGAAAATAAATCAATTCATGTCATAATCGTCAACCTGTGTTTTATTTTCCTGTATGTTACAATTATATAAATTAATTTACAACATCATCAACCTGTGTTTTATTTCCCTGTGTCTTACAATTTCAGCGTGTCTATTATTAAATAAACAAAACAAATCCTTAAATTGGTGCTTTCTTGTATTAATCCATTATTAGTGTACGTTAATTAACACATTACCAATAGCAAAGTACCTTGAGAGTAATCACGGTATTTAAATTAAACGTCACGACGTGTAAGTACTAAATACGATCACAAATCACGAGCCAAAAAAAAATAAAACATTATATAATAAATCACGAGCCAAATGAATCAAGAAATTATATAATAATTTCACGATAAAAACGACGAATAATAAAATAAATATAATAGAATAATATCGCGAGCGTTACACGTTTGTGTATCTTGACGAAACCTGGATCTACCAAAATGGTTCTTCAATCCGTCGTTGGATACACGAGACAGATTAAAAAAGTAATGCTACCAAAATTAAAAGTGAAGGGTCAAGATTTACAGTTTTCTCGCGGGATGTCATTTTGGGATTTTAAATGGATGCGGTTTATTATTAAATTAAAAAAATAATAATAACGATAGAGATTATCATAAGACAATGGATGGACAACTTTTTCAAAATTGTGTGGTTGAACAACTTATTCCTGCTTGGGCCAATTTGAAAGAAAAATGTGTGATGGTCATGGATAATGCACCTTATCATTCCATGCAGTTGGATAAACCACTTATATTTTCTAATAAAATAGGCAAAATGCAAGAATGGTTACGTAACTACAGTATTGAATTTAACACAATTTGCGAAAAATCAATGGTGGGATTTAATCAAACCTTTTCGAAATAATAGGTAAAAACGATATTTAGTAAACGAGACATTGCGGGAATAGGGATATGAGGTTCTTAGATTACCCCATACCATTGGCAATGTAATCGTATTGAAATTGCATAGGGGTTTTGTAAACCATCTTATAACAAGGACATAAATGCTCAACCTTCATCCAAGGATAAGGTTGAGATGTATTGGCTTGAGTCTATTTCCAAATGTACTCCAGAGGGTTTAGATTATATGTTGCAATTTATTGATGGACTCATTTCGTCGTTCCATGGAGGCAGTGTGAAATTGTCTCTAGTGCCTTAAGGAAAGACATACTATCTATACATTATTATTTAAACGAACTGTAATAAAAAATGGTACCTACGTACACTAGAGACAAGTTTGTGAAAAGGAAAACAAACTTAGGAAAGCCCAAGAAAACCTTGAGTGGAAACCTTGGCGTCACACGGAGGAAATCGTTGAAGAAAAAAAGAAAAAAAGGAGAAGAATTTGACCTGTTTATTTTACCACACCAGTAATTAGGGCAGCATTTAATACAAATTGGCATACCTAAGTCTCTACGCAATCTGTCCAAATTGCAATAAATTGAATGTTTTTCAATGTATAATAATAATAATAATAATAATAATAATAATAATAATAATAATAATAATAATATTTATTCACATAGCTGTAGTACATACAGATGTGATAAGTCAAAAAAGGTATATGTATATTCAATATAATAAGACAATACAAAACATGTAAATGTCAATACATAACATATTAAAATTAATCACAAGTCATCAGCGATGAACTCACTCATATAATAATACTCCTTATCAATAAGAAATCGTTTTAGCAGAGTTTTTTATTTACAGACATTTGCTATATATTTGATAGAAGTTGGTAATTTATTATATAGATTTAGGCAATTGTAGAAAGGAGATTTTTGAAACAATGCAGTCTTGTGGATAGGGCTCCGCAACATTGTGCAGTGCCTTGTATGATATTGATGCATATAGTAGTTCGGAGTAAATCTGCAAATATTATTTCTTGTGTACATTATACATTTATATTTATAAATACCGGCTAATGTAAGTAAATTCCTCGTCCTAAAGACGGATCTGCACGACATTCTAAAACTCATGCCAAACATAAGTCGGATAATTCGTTTCTGGAGGATAAATACTCTATTGCAGTCATGAGAGTTTACCCACAAAATTACATTGTACGCAACAACAGAATAACACAGACTGTAATAAATGTTTTACAATGCGTCAACATTTAAGGTTTGTTTAAGCTTCCGTAATGCATAGTAAGCGCTATTCATCGTCTTGCACACAAGTTCAATGTGCATATCCCAAGACAATTCGCTGTCAATCACCACACCCAGAAATCTACATGTTGTGTCCAATTTAACAACACTATCGTCTACTTTAACTTGAAAATCATCCTGGATGTATTTCCTATTATGAAAGTTCAAAATAACAGTCTTGTCCGAATTCAATAGAAGACTATTTGTCTTGCACCACTGCACAAAACATTTTATGACCCCATCACACCGAGTTTGTAGCGCACTGTAGTCAACCGACGTAACAACCATGGAGGTGTCATCTGCAAACATCACCATACGATCAGGCTTGATGTATGCAGGAAGGTCATTGATGAAAAGCAGAAACAGAAGAGGTCCCAGGATCGAACCCTGCGGTACGCCAAAGTTTACATCTTCACTCTTGGATTGTTGGTCATTGACGCGGACAACAAATTTCCTCTTTGACATATATGATTCCATCCATTGGTATGGATGGCCCCTAATTCTCAGAGTATGGAGTTTGTCCAGAATGAATTTATGGTTTACGATGTCAAACGCCCGACTAAGATCAAAAAACACTCCAACTGTGTACTTCCCCTGATCAACAACCTTGTACAAAAAATCAAAATACGAAACACAGGCTGATTCTGTGAAGAGTCCCTCACGAAAACTATGCTGGTGTTCCGTAATTATTTTATATTTATTAAGATAGTTTAATAACTTGTTAAAAACCACCCGTTCAAGTATTTTAGATACATCAATTTTCACTGATATCGGTCGATAATTTGCTCTGTTTCTTGCGTTGTCATTTTTATGGATGGGAATCACTCTTGAACACTTAAGTATATTTGGGAAGGTTTTTGTTTCAATTGATTTATTGATTAGGTGAGTTAAGGGCTTGATAATATATTCCGCACTTTTTTAAGTAAGGTCATGGGCAATTCCATAATTCCAGATTGGTTTTTGTTTTTTAGCGATTTTAACACTTGCGCCACTTCATTTTCACTTTCGGAATCCATAAACATACAATGCTGAATTGTTTCCTGCACACTGCACGATTGTGATATATGGTTCCCAAAACATTCCGTGAGTTTAGTTTCAGCAATGCTTCCAAAAAACTTTGCGAACGAGTTGGCCATATTTTTTGGTTCTGTTATCACATATCCACTAGCATCTGATATCATTTTAATAGTACTTCTTGTGGGATTTTGATAGTTATCATGAGCAATTTACAAATCGTCTTTGACCTACAGCTCGATTTCTTTATTTGTTCTCCATAGTAGTTTTATTTTGTTTCTGAGACCAAGAGTCGATAATCTTTCATCTTCTGTTTATACAAATTTAAGAGCTCAGGATGGTGCTTATATAAGTACAAGTCCATCAGCTCTAGAGATGTACATTTAATGTGATGGGTTATCCATCCCTTTCTATTTATTCGTTCCATAATTGTTTTAAAGGGGCTTGTAGTTTCGAAATACCATCGTAATATGTTGATAAATACCTCAAAACTCCCATTAATATCATTTGATCAGTATATGTTATTCCAGTTCTCAGTGCCTATCGATTCCATACAATAATCTTCATGCATACGTCTTATTTGGATTTGTTTTTTAGGCTGTAAGTGTTCGGTGTTCATGTGGTTGTCATGGATAATTAATTTGTTGGCTACGTGATCAGCTACGTTGGAGTTTATTATCTCGCCAGAAAACAGTAATCAAGAGTATTTATGCCCATATAATCTATTGCTGTTTTGCTTGTATGTCCAGTAATGCTTGCAAATATGCGAGTTGGTTCAGCAGTAGTCTTAAGTATGTTGAAAGATCCAAAAACATCATTCAACAGTTTAAGACTCATATCATTGTTGTATAAGTTGATATTGAAGTCACCACATATAATTAGTTTATCGGTGACTGATAGAACATTGACCAGCAGCTCCGACAATTGATTTGTAAATATGTGTACAGATCCTTCGGACCTATAAACAGTCATTATACACACCTTACTCCCCCACAATTTAATAGTTGTGGCGCAGCATTCAATTTATTTTTCAACGCAAGTATTCGCAAGATCAATAGGATAGGTTTTTATATTTGAGCGGGCATATATCATTACACCTCTTCTATTGTAATAGGATCGACAAAATGATGACACAATTCTATAATTTTCAAAATTTGCTACGTGAATATCATTTATATCACACCAATGTTCAGATACACATAACAATTCAAGCTTTTCAGTTATTAATAATATCTCAATTAGGCTATGTAGAAATATCAAACCCTGTACATTAGTTTTCATTTTCTTCCCTGTCGTTCCATTTTCATCACAAATAATTTAAACTTTACATCTGGCAATAATGTTATTTAAAAAATATAATCTCTAATTGAAATCAACTTAACCTAATAAAAATTGACAAGTTCCACAGGGAAATTCAGTTATTTTCGAAAGACTACCAACAAAATTTCTAGATATTCATAGACTCCCTTGACGCAAAAACATCGTGAATGTAGAGTAGGTTATTATTCTGGTAGGTAAAAATAGTCAAAACTACAATGTTTCAAAATTATTAACTACAGTTTATCAAGAAAATGTAGATTAACATTTATTATTTAACAGCTATATTGATTTCTAAATGTTTAACTTATATTATTTATACATTTTTTCTGTTTTTTCATAGAATTTATTCGTTCCACTAATATAATATTATATAAATTACGTCAAATATACCTTAGTAATGTTTATTTTATTTTTGTTTTTCAGATTTCCTGAAGATGTAATCCTCCCTTCCTAGTAGAAATGCCACGTGTGAAGCATCGCGATGGCGGGTGTTGTGGCGTCGAATTTCTACGCTATGCCCTTTACATTTACAACGTGATATTTCTGGTAAGTTCACTTCAGGCGAGTTTTCAAGCAAGTTAATGAACGACGTTGGTGGCTTTTTCGTAATTTGTGAGCACCCACGGATGCGTTTGGATGCACCGAAGATCTTGTCGTGGGTGCTAACAGACGGATGTTTACGAATGCGGAGGCGATAACTGTGCTCGAATAACTCAGGTTAATGAGACGTTATAAAAGTTGCAACATCCAGAAACATGGAGGGGATCGATTATAATATGTAATAACATATGTTAGGGAGGTCTGAACTTTAGTTTAAAGTAGTTTAAAAAGTTAGGTAGTTTAATATTTAGTGCATATTTGATGATGTATGCTATTTAGAATTTTCATAATTACACAGTATGTCCCCTGATTGAGTTTACAAGAGGGATTTAATTTTACTTTTAAATAAAAATGTTATAGGAATTAAATTTTCTGCTTGGTGTGAAACTACCCTTTCAGTTATTAAAACATTGATTTATTTATAGAGGGTGTTGGCTAAATAAATAAAAAATAAATATAATTTTGACACTTCATATAACATCATTTAAATAATCCCCCACCATTTTCTTGGCACAGTTCAAGCCTGGTGTGGAACTCCTGAAAACTGTTTTGTATTCCTTTAATAGTTATCGATGGAAATGCCTCTTGCAGGCGATTTTTTCAAATTTTCGGTAATATTTTCTACATTTGGGGGATTATTTGATTTTATATAATGTTGTTAGATGTAATTTTAAATTGTTTTTGCAAATAGTAAATAAATAAGTATCAAAATAATACTTACAGAAAATTATTTTGCCAACTCCCTGTATAAGCAATTCAAAGTTTTAATAACTGAACTGGTACTTTCAGACCAAGCAGCAATTATAATTCCTATAACATTTTTACCAAAACGTAAAAATTAAAAAAAAAAACCCTTTGTAAACTCAATCCGGGGACATACTGTATATTGAAATCAAATTACTGTTGATAAATAAACAATGAGAGAAAATTGATGTTTTTGCACAAAATCACAGATTTCGTACAACATTGTTAAATCTAACCACAATATATTTAACAAGTAAATCACTCAATTAGTATCGACTTCTTAGAAGTGATACATTTATTAAAATATTTGATCCTGAATTAATACAGAATACACGAAACACAATTCAAAGAAGAAAAAAAAATGAAATGATATAAAATTGCACAATTTAATCAATAATTTTATTACCTCAGAAACAACTATTACATTTTTTACAATATTTGAAAAATCAACGTATCAATATTGTTCCAATAATTTTTTTATATTGTATGATATATTAGTACTTAGCATATATAATTTATTTAATATCCAATGCGCGGTTCTTGAGATATATATATATATATATATATATATACCGGGCTTTTTTTTCGTTTTTACACATATGATTGACAATGTATAACTGGTTGCCTGCATCTACACGTAAGGAATTTCCTATGTGTAATTCTAAAAAATAAAAAAATCAACTCATTAGCGGCGTCGGTGCAAGCAACCTGTCAATTTTGGCATATGTTACACATAGAGGTTAGGTTTTTATTCAAGACAATACAAGAGAGTATTCCTAATGTATCAAGATCAGCTGATTTGTCAACAAATGATTATTTTCTTTGGGGTTACCTGAAAATGAAAATTTTTAATGAGGTACAAATACATAACGTAGATGAATTGAAAGGCCGTATACGTACTGAATGTAATGGCATAAATCCAAAATACATTAGGAATACTCTGCGTATCTTCAAAGACCCCGTCATGTATTGCCTTGAATAAAAACATAACCTCTCTGTGTAACATATGCCAAAATTGACAGGTTGCTTGCACCGACGCCGTTAATGAGTTGATTTTTTTTTTTTTAGAATTACACATAGGATATTCCTTACGGGTAGATGCAGGCAACCAGTTATACATTGTCAATCATATGTGTAAAAACGAAAAAAAAGCCCGGTATATATATATATATATAATTTTGTGTAATCATGTGACTTGTGATATTTTCATATTATTTTTATATTATTACCGATATTTTAAAAACCCGCATATGAATATTAATCAAATCTATTGAGCGATCATATTGTGCGATATGTTGGTCTATAACACATTTAATTCCGTTAATATCCAATGCACGGTTCTTGAAATATTTATATTTTTGTGTAATCATATGATTTTCAATGATATTCTCAGAAACAGCTCTTACATTTTTAACAATATTTTAGAAATCAGCATATCAATATTTATCCAATTTATTCTTGATATTGAGTGATATATTAGTCTTTAGCATATTCAATTTATTTAATATCCAATGCGCGGTTCTTGACATATTTATACTTTTGGTATGATCGCGTGATTTTCAATGATGTGCTTATATCCAGCTATTATATTATTACCGATATTTTAAGAACCAACGTATTAATATTGATAAAATTTATTTTTTATATTGGGCGATATGTTGGTCAATAGTATATTTAATTTATTCAATATCCAATGCGCGATTCTTGAGATATATATATATATATATATATATATATATATTTTTGGGAATGATCATGTGATTTTCAATGATATTTTCATATTCAGATATTATATTATTACCGATATTTTTAAAAACCATTGTATTAATATTAATCAAATCTATTCCTGATATAGTGCGATATGTTGGTCTATAACACATTTAATTCGGTTAATATCCAATGCGCGGTTCTTGAAATATTTATATTTTTGTGTAATCATGTGATTTTCAATAATATTTTCATATTCAGATATTATATTATTACCGATATTTTAAAACCAGCGTATGAATATTAATCAAATCTATTGAGCGATCATATTGTGCGATACGTTGGTCTATAACATATTTAATTCCGTTAGTATCCAGTGCGCGGTTCTTGAAATATTTATATTTTTGTGTAATCATATGATTTTCAATGATATTATCAGAAACAGCTGTTACATTTTTAACAATATTTTAAAAATCAGCGTATCAATATTATATCCAAATTATTCTTCATATTGAATGATATATTATTCTTTAGCATGTTTAATTTCTTCAATATCCAATGCGCGGTTCTTGTTATATTTATACTTTTGGTATGATCGTGTGATTTTCAATGATATTCTCATATTCAGCTATTATATTATTACCGATATTTTAATAAGCTACGTATCAATATTGATAAAATTTATTTTTTTATATTGGGCGATATGTTGGACAACGGTATAGTTAATTTATTCAATATCCAATGCGCGATTCTTGAGATATTTATAATTTTGGGAATTATCATATGATTTCCTGTGATATTTTCATCTGCAGATATTATATTATTATCGATATTTTAAAAACCAGCGTATGAATATTAATTAAATTTATTCCTGATATTGTGCGATTCGTTGGTCTATAACACATTCAATTCAGTTAATATCCAATGCGCGGTTTTTGAAATATTAATAATTTTGTGTAATCGAGTGATTTTCAGTGATATTTTCATATACAGATATTATATTATTACCGATATTTAAAAAAAAACAGCGTATGAATATTAATCAAATCTTTTGAGCGATCATCTTGTGCTATATGTTTGTCTATAACACATCTAATTCCGTTAATATCCAATACACGGATTTTGGAACATTTATATTTTTGTGTAATCATGTGATTTTCAATGATATACTCAGAAACAGTTATTACATTTTTAACAATATTTGAAAATTCAGCATATCAATATTGATACAATTTATTCCTGATATTGAGTGATATATTTGTCTCTAACATATTTAATTTCTTTAATATCCAATGCGCGGTTCTTGAGATATTTATACTTTTGGTATGATAGTGTCATTTTCAATGATATTCTCATATTCAACTATTATATTATTACCGATATTTTAAGAACCAACGTATCAATATTGATAAAATTTATTTTTTATATTGGGCGATATATTGTTCAATAGTACATTTAATTTATTCAATATCCAAAGCGCGGTTGTTGAGATATTTATAATTTTAGTATGATCATGTGATTGTCAATGATATTCTCATATTCACCTATTATATTATTACCGATATGTTGAAAACCAGCGTATGAATATTCATCTTTTTGTTCTTCTGATATTGTGGAACTAATTGGTCTATAACTTATTTAATTTGGTTAATATCCAATGTGCGGTTCTAGAAATATTTATATTTTTGTTTAATCATGTGATTTTAAATTATATTCTCAGAAACAGCTGTTACATAAAATTCAAGGGTTCAATGATTCGACACATAAATATATAATTTTAATTCTTTAGTAGAGATATAATATATATTTAATTTGTTACATCACCGCCACAAGGGTTGCATATGGGGTGCAAGTCGAAGGGACGCGCGTTGATCGCGTCATAATCCCTCAGACTGTGGTGGTGGTGAAATGTGTATATCCTTTGGGAGCTGTTAATTGGTGAGTTGCTACTCATTGTTTTTATGGTATTACCGGGTATGGATAGGTATTGTCTGGAACACTTTGACATGTGGGGGAGGTAACTCCCAGGTACATATGTGTGAACATTGTGGACTGAGTAGGGATTCGTTCAACAGGGCCCCTTTGTCTTAGACAGGAAGCACCCTGAACTATATTCCGTTTATCGATAAGCTTACGTTGATCAACAATTACTGTATCCTGATATACAAGATAATACCATATTGAGAGGCTCACAGAGTGTTGTTATTCAATGCTCAGATACGTTTTCTCTTGTTACAGTACTAACGAGAACTGAACCAGGGGATGCTGACAGCGGCCATTTTCATTAGAGATATTATACTTTATATTTTATAATGATAAAAATAAATTAAGTTTTTAGTATTAATTTAAATCATTAGCCCCACTCAACCATCCTTGTGACAAACTTCAGAAGTGGGATCTGAATAAATAACTGTTTATACAATTATAATATTGACAAATTAAATAATATCTCATGAAAATGCCTGGTTCAGTTCTGGGGTTGAACGCTAGGTCACTTATAGGCCACGTTAGTGGATAGTTGGTTGCCTGCGTGATCTAGGGGTGCGTGTATTTCCACCCTTGCGCATAAATGGATTAGTCCGAATTAGTAATTGACTGGTGTCGTTTGGTTTAGAGTTTGTTAGAGTTGATTATATCCCGAGTTTTTATCATTATGCCCCGTGGACGTGGACGTGCTGGTTTTTCCACTGAAAGAGTCGTTACTCCGACTCCCGAAGATGTTGAAGATGACATTCCGGTTACTCCGACCATGAGTTCACAGCAATTCAACCAATTTTTACAAAGTTTTACGGACGTAATGGCGGCGACTCAGCAGCGCACGGGAGTTTTAGAAACTTCGTTTCTAAGTGTGCCGATTTTCAATCCGTCAAATGATGACATGAATGTGGTAAGCTGGCTGAATAAAATTGAAGAATTGGCTGAATTAAATAGCTGGAACGAAGCTACAATGATTCATGCAGCAACAACCCGTATTTCCGGTTATGCTATTACATGGTACAGAGGTGTGAAAGGGTTGCGTCGTACCTGGGACGAATGGAAGGAGCTATTTAAAACAGGTTTTCCAGAGCGTACTAATTACGCTACGCTGTTAAAAAAAATATTAAATCGCAGAAAGGAGCGCAATGAGGACATTCTCAAGTATTACTATGAGAAGTTGGCGCTAATAAATACCGCCGAAATAGAAGGCGAAAGGGCGGTAGATCTATTATTGGACAATTTTGGCGACGACAGTATAATAAAAGCAGCGACAGTGAGGCAATTTAAATTCCCTCATGAATTATTACACTATTTTAAATCATTAAAGAATGATAACGATGATAAAATGACGCAATACAAGCATCAATATTCACGAAACATGAAGGAGGGTCCTAACCACTAGCGGAAAGCAGGTGAATTCTAGTTTAAAATATTTTATTACCATAAAAATAAATGATATTAAACTGCGTGCGTTTGTAGACTTCGGCTCAACAATAATGGCAATCAATTGCGAGACAGCGCATCAATTAAATATTGTGATACACCCCGAGATAGTTAAAATAATTGTTTTCGGTGGGGGTTCAATAAATACAATCGGTCGCACAGATGATTTAGAGATTGTACTTGACGATATTCAATTAAATTTACCCTTTTGGGTCGTTTCAAAACAATATCAATTATTTCCAGTATTGGTAGGGCAGCCTTTTACGGATCACAGGGAAATATTGGTTATTAAGGATAGTGAGTAGTTAAAATTTTTAAAAGTAAATGCTACCGATAATGTCATTTCAAAATTATTACTACGATCGGTTGAAAATGTAATCATTCCTCCCAACTACGTTGGATTGATTAAATGTAGTTCTGATGTGTGTGGAGATTTTTATGTAGAGGGAAGTGTAAGATTGAAAGAAGGAGAAGAGTCGGTAATTCCTAATTGTATATTACAAATTAACCTTGATTCTCAGTGCACATTGCCCGTAAATAATTTTTCAAATTCAGAATTAGTAATTAAATCAAACAGCATTGTTGCTCGAGCTCACTCTTGCGAACTGGAAAATGAGTCAGTGGCAAGCGTTGCAGAAGATGTTCAATTTTTCTCATTGGCAGATTTGAATATTAATTCAGAATTGTCAATGGAACAACAGGTAGAAGTTTTGAATTTAACAAATAAGTTTCGTCACTGCTTTGCTGTTCGATTGACGGAAATAGGATGCACCGAGCAAGTAGAAATGCCAATAAAATTAGTAAAGGATGAAGTAATATCTTTTAGACCATATAGATTGGCACAAGCGGAACGCGAATTGGTAAAAGGAATGACAGCTGAACTTTTACATGCTGAAATTATAAGTGAATCTGAATCACCTTTTTCATCACCTATAGTTTTGGTATCGAAGCCGAATGGACAAAAGAGACTCTGTATTGATTATAGAAAGTTAAATCAAATTACCAAAAAGGATCGATACCCTATGCCTCATATGGATGATTAAATTGATCAATTAAGAGGTAATACATATTTTTCATCACTTGATCTTTTCTCCGGTTATTACCAAATACCGATGTAGAGTGGTGCAAGAGAAAAGACAGCGTTCGTGACTCCGGATGGACATTATGAGTTTAATCGGATGCCATTTGGACTAACGAATGCTCCTGCAGTTTTTCAGAGGCTAATTAATAAAATTTTAAGTCCTTTAGGAAGCACTGTTGCCTCAGCATATCTGGATGACATAATAAGTCCATCAAAAACTTTTGAAGAGGGCTTAAATAAATTGGAAATTATATTTCAAACTTTATCAGCAAATAAGTTGACTTTAAATCCGGAAAAATGTTATTTTTTCCAAACCTCGATATCGTATTTGGGATTTGAAATTAACAAAGATGGTGTCAGGCCGGGAAGCAGAAAAATCAAAGCCGTTGAAAATTTTCCAACACCCACTTCAGCTCATAATATTCGTCAATTCCTTGGATTGACAGGATTTTTCAGGCGATTTATTAAAAATTATGCTGAAATCGCAAAACCTTTGAATGAATTATTAAAAAAGGGAAATGAGTTTAAATGGGAACAAAGTCAACAATCATCTTTTTCACAATTAAAAACTAAATTAATTTCCAGGCCTGTATTATCAATTTTTAACCCCAATGCAGATATTGAATTGCATATAGATGCCAGTCAACTTGGCATAGCTGGAATATTATTACAAAAAGATGAAAGTAAGTCTTTGAAAGCCATAAGTTATTATAGTCGACAGACGAACGCATGTGAGCAAAAATATCATTCCTACGAATTAGAAGTATTGGCTGTTGTAGAAAGCCTGAAAAGATATCGTCTGTATCTTTTAGGTAGAGATTTTAAAGTGGTAACTGACTGTAGCGCAGTTAAAACTTGTGCTACGAAAAAAGAATTAATTCCTAGAATTGCAAGTTGGTGGTTACAACTACAAGAATATTCTTTCGAAATAGAACATAGATCTGGAATAAGAATGAATCATGTCGATGCTCTAAGTCGAAACCCAGATAAAGCACAAGAACCAGAAATATTGGATCCGTTTATATTCCGTATTGACATTGACGATTGGCTATTAGCGGGTCAATTAACCGATATAAAAATTAAAGATATTCATCGAGTATTAGGATCACCACCTACTGATAAATATGAAAAGAATATACACAATCATTATAAGTTACGAAATAATCGTGTTTATAAAATTATCGACGGAAAGGAATTGTGGGTCATACCTCGTAGTATGAGACGAGAAATCGTGCGAATTGCCCATGATGCAGGTGGACATTTTGCATTGGAGAAAACAATTAAAAGACTACAAGAAAACTACTGGTTTCCAGAAATGCACAAATACGTTTTAAATTATATTTCATCGTGTATTCGATGTTTGTATAATAAGAGGCCGAAAGGGAAACGTGAAGGATTTTTACATCCCATAGAAAAAGTATGTGTGCCATTCCATACTTTACACATAGACCATTTAGGTCCATTTTCAAGAAGTTCAGGTGGAAAGAAATATATTTTTCTCGTGATTGACGCATTCACGAAATTTTTAAGTATTTGCGCAACGAAAGATACTTCGACAGCTCCGACAGTAAAATTTTTAAGACGTTTAATTGAAACATATGGAGTACCCACTAGAATTATTAGCGATAGAGGAACTGCGTTTACTTCAAAATTATTTAAAAACTTTTGCGAAGATCACAATATAAAACATATTTTGAATGCTGTTGCTACGCCGAGAGCAAATGGGCAAGTGGAACGATATAATGCTACTTTACTAGATGCATTACGAACATCAATTGAAAATGAAGCAGATTGGGAGAAAAATCTTGCAAAAATGCAATTTTCGATCAATAATTCTGTGAATTCTACAACTAAATGTACTGCTAGCGAACTACTTATGGGTTATCGACCAAGAAATGTGGGAGATGCTTTCATAACCAACGAAATTCAACCTGAAAGACCGACAGTTAATAACATCCCAGAGATTCGAGAGCAAGTTTCTGCTCAGATATAAAGAAAACAAATTCAACAACAAACAAATTAAGTTTTTAGTATTAATTTAAATCATTAGCCCCACTCAACCATCCTTGTGACACAGCTATTACATTTTTTACAATATTTTAAAAATCAGCGTATCAATATTGATTCAATTAATTTTTGATATTGAGTGATGTATTTGTTCTTAGCATATTTAATTATTTAAATATCCAATGCGAGCTTCTTGAGATATTTATAATTTTAGTATGATCATGTGATTTTCAATGATATTCTCATATTTACCTATTATATTATTACAGATATTTTTAAATCCAGCGTATGAATATTCATCAAATTTCTTTCCGATATTGTGCAATCCATTGGTCTATAACTTATTTTCGTTAATTTCGTTAATATCCAATGCGCGATTCTATAAATATTTATATTTTTGTTTAATCATGTGATTTTCAATTATATTCTCAGAAACAGCTATTACATTTTTAACAATATTTTAAAATTCAGCGTATCAATATTGATACAATTTATTCTTGATATTGAGTTATATATTGGTCCTTAGCATATTTAATTTCTTTAATATCCAATGCGCGGTTCTTGAGATATTTATACTTTTGGTATGATCGCGTGATTTTCAATGATATTCTCATATTCAGCTATTATATTAATTCCGCTATTTTAAGAACCAACGTATCAATATTGATAAAATTTATTTTTTATATTGGGCGGTATGTTGGTCAATAGTATATTTAATTTATTCAATATCCAATGCGCGGTTCTTGAGATATTTATAATTTTAGTATTATCATGTGATTTTAATGATATTCTCATATTCACCTATTATATACCGCTATTTTGAAAACCAGCGTATGAATATTTATCAAATTTATTTTTGATATTGTTCAATCTATTGGTCTATCATTTGTTTAATTTCGTTAATATCTAATTCGCGGTTCTAGAAATATTTATATTTTTGTGTAATCATGTGATTTTCAATGATATTCTCAGAAACAGCTATTAAATATTTAACAATATTTTGAAATTTACCGTATCAATATTAATACAATTTATTCATGATATTGAGTAATATACTATTCTCTGGCACATTTAATTTCTTTAATATCCAATGCGCGGTTCTTGTGATATTTATACTTTTGGTATTATCGTGTGATTTTCAATGATATTCTCATATTCAGCTATTATATTATTACCGATATTTTAAGAACAAACATATCAATATTGATAAAATTTATTTTTTATATTGGGCGATATGTTGGTCAATAGTATATTTAATTTATTCAATATCCAATGCGCGGTTCTTGAGATATTTATACTTTTGGTATGATCGCGTGATTTTCAATGATATTCTCATATTCAGCTATTATATTAATACCGATATTTTAAGAACCAATGTATCAATATTAATAACTATTATTTTTTTTATATTGGGCGATATATTGGTCAATAGTATATTTAATTTATTGAATATCCAAAGCGCGATTCTTGCGATATTTATATTTTTGAGAATGATCATGTGATTTTCAATGTATTTTCATATACAGATATTATATTATTACCGATATTTTAAAAACCAGCGTATGAATATTAATTAAATCTATTGAGCGATCATGATGTGCGATATGTTGGTGTATAACACATTTAATTCCGTTAATATCCAATGCGGGGTCCTTGAAATATTTATATTTTTGTTTAATCATGAGATTTTCAATTATATTCTCAGAAACAGCTATTACATTTTTAACAAAATTTTAAAATTCAGCGTATTAATATTGATACAATTTATTCTTGATATTGAGTGATATATTAGTCTTTAGCATATTTAATTTATTTAATATCCAATGCGCGGTTCTTGGGATATTTGTACTTTTGTTATGATCGTGTGATTTTCAATGATTTTCTCATATTCAGCTATTATATTATTACCGATATTTTAAGAACCAACGTATCAATATTGATAAAATTTATTTTTAATATTGGGCGATGTGTTGGTCAATAGTATGTTTAATTTATTTAATATCCATAGCGCGGTTCTTGAGATATTTATAATTTTAGTATTATTATGTGATTTTCAATGATATTCTCATATTCACTTATTATATTATTACCGACATTTTGAAAACCAGCGTATGCATATTCATCGAAGTTTTTTGCTGATTTTGTGCAATCTATTGGTCTATAACTTATAGTTTGGTAATTATTCCGATGCTTTTAGAAATAGGTAATAATAAACATATTATTATTATTATTATATTATTGTTATTATTATTATTATAGTTAAAGCCATTTTTGTTTTTCAGATTGCTGGAGTACTCGTTCTCGCAACTGCCATATGGACCTTAATAGATAAGTACCAATATGTAGCTCTTTTAGCAACGGCAACATACCCCATCATAACATATTTCCTTCTGGTCGCTGGAGCTCTGGTTCTTATCTTTACTATTGTTGGATGCGTAGCAGTCCAGAAAGAAAGTAGAAGATTACTTTTAGTGGTGAGACATGTTAATTGCATGTTCTGTACAATTTTATGATTTGTCCTAATTTCAGTATATATTTTTCCTCCTGCTGATCTTTCTAATGGAAGCTATGGTAGGAATATTAGCATTCATATATCTAGAACAAGTCCACAATGAACTCGAAATGAATCTCAATAATACATTCATCGAGACTTATGGAATTCAGGAAGAAAAGACCGTGGCTATAGATTTCCTTCAAGAAGAGGTAGATATATTTTATTCAATAAATAATATTTGCACGGCGATTCTAATGTTAATTTTAATATTCCTGTATTTTTGAAAATGGATATGCCCGAATATCAATCGAAGTTTTAAGTCTCGGTAGGTTATAAGTCTAAAATGTAGTATAGAAAATAACAGGGAACGAAGTGAAATATTAATTGCGAAACCCTCTTTGCTTTTTGCAAACAGAAGCTTTTTGGACAATGACTGCATCATGTTTACCCTGTATATAATAATACCGTATGTTTAGAACATTAACTAGCTACAAAGAATACAGACAAGACAGGGAGAAAACAAAGAAGATGACACTGATGGAAAAACAGAAGATATGGAAAAAATGCGGATATAATATGGGGGAAAATGCCAAAACCAATTAGAAGAAATTCTATCGAACACAACAAAACAACAAATAATGAAGGCTAAAGGGAACCTGAAAGGCACCAAGATATATATTAACAAAAGAGAAATCAATAATCCATTACTTCATGGTATACGCCGAAGAATGGAAAAAAGTTAAAGATGTTAAGGTAAAGTAACAAGACAAGCGGAAATCAAGAGCGACCACTACCTGGTAAAAATGGAAATCAACATAGAAGTAAAAGACCCAAAGAGCAAAGAAACAGAGAGGAAGATAACAAAAAAAATCAAGAGCTACAAACTAAAAGAGGAAGAAACAAGAAGCAAATACCAAACAAAGATAGAGAATAGCTACAGACAAACAAACAAAGCAGAAGGAGTAGAGAAGAAAAGGCAAAAGTTCAAGAAAATCATAAACGACGCAGCCAAAGAAAGCTGCGGAATAAGCACAATTTGAAATAAACAGACGAAGAAAAATGAATGTTGGTCGGAAGAGATAAAACAAACAGTAAAGGCAAAAAAAGATAAATGGAAAGCCTACATAAGAACAGGAAAAGAGGAAGATTATAGGAGATATAAAACAGCAAGCAAAGAAACGAAACGCAAAATGAAGATAGCAAAGCAACAAACATGGGAAGAGTTCGGAAAGAAGATAAATGAAACGTTCACAGATAACCTGAATATGTTCTAGCACAATTAAACAAATGCGGAACAAAAAAACCCCGAAACAAATTAACATAAAAGATCAAAATGGAATTACAATACCAGAACAAACAAAGATTACGGAAAGGTGGAAAGAATACTTTAGTGAAATGACAAGAACAAGCACAAAGGGAAAGAGGAAAAAACAGGCAACAGAACCAATGGGGAAATCAGAAGGATATCAATGGAGGAAATGGAGATAGCAATCAAAGAAGCAAAACTAGGAAAGGCTCCAGGCTCAGACTATATCACAGCGAAAATGATGAAATACATGGGAGATAAAGAAGAAGAGGAATTCCTGGATATTCTTAATGAAATAATAACGGAAAAAATAATACCAGACGAATGGAACAAGGGAATTATACTAGCTATCAAAAAAACACAAAATAGAGCTAGAAGGGAAACAACAAGAACAGGTAAATCAATACAACTACCTAGGAACAATAATAGAAGAAAATGGAAATATTGACCATGTAGAAGAAAGAATAGGAAAAGCAGGAAGGATCTACAACACAATAAAAAACACGTTTCGACAGAAAAAAGAAATCGCTAAAGAAATAAAAACTGAGGTATACAAAAAAATAGTAAGGCCCTCCCTAATATATGGTAGTGAATCGTGGACAATTACGGAAAGAAACAAATGCAAGATCAACGCAATGGAAATTAGATTCCTAAGGAAGATAGAGGGAATTACAAAAAAAGATGAAAAAAGAGTGAGGAACACAGAAGTAAGAAAACGCCTCAACATAAAGACAATAACAACAATAATAGAGGAAAGACAGCTAGACTGGCTAGGACAAATACACAGGCTAGAAGAGAGTAGAATAACAAAAAGAATACATGAAGTAAAAATACAAGGCTAAAATAAAGTAGGAAGACCGAGGAAGGGATGGAATGAACAAACGCACCAAGCAGCGGAAAGAAGAGGAATTGAATTGAATGAAATAAGAAAATTGGCACAAGACAGGGACCACTGGAAAAAAAAGTGAAGGAATTAATAAGCGACGACATGTGACTATAAAATGTATTATAAATGTAATTGAGCAGTTCGACACCCGAAAGGGTAAAAAGACTAAGGATAAATAAATAATAAAACAGGCAAAAGGGAAGGATACAAGCGTCGGAGATGAAATACCTACGGAGAACATATGTAGTAACGATCATGGACAGAATAAGGAGTAAACGATTCAGAGAAAGCCTACCAATAAAAAGCTTCACAGAGTACGCAGAAGACAGCTTGGATGGTAGGGTCATGTACAGAATGGATAAGATTACACAAATCAAACAAGTATGGGAAGCGAAAAGGCAAGGGAAAACGGAAAAAGGTCGACTATGGAAGTCATGGAAGGACGTAATCAACGAAATACTGAAGAAGAGGGGAATACAAATCAGAGAAGCAGGAAGACTAGCAAAGGGCCAAGGGAAAAGGAGAGAAACGATCAGAAAATGAACAATAGAAAGCGAACTAACCCTACACCCTCAAGGATAGAAAGGGACATTGACTATATATATATATATATACATAAAAAAAGGCTATCAGGAGCGGGTGTTAGTTTGTGAAGATGGTTATCACCTTGGCACGAAGTGAAGAACAACAGGCTGTGACGTGCCTGAAGGGCTATCAGCGCGTTAGGCCGCGGAGCGAGTGGAGGGACCCTTTGAAGCAGCGACGAGGGCAAGGATCTCGATGTCGGAGAGTGGGGGGATTAAAAAAAGGCTCCACGTAATTTTGACCTCGCCACTACTTCGTCACAAAGCGGGCTCTACCCTATCTAGTTCTAATTACTTACTCTGGCGTTTGAACGTGTATAGCCGATTATTGCTGCTCTCCCTTGCCTTGTGCCGGTGTCATCAATCCCTCATAGGGCGGTTATTGGAGGACACATTTGAAAACCCGGAAACCGGTTGGCGATAAGCCCAAAGAAAACCCTGTACCTCCCGACACTTCTACACTCGAAGAGAGTCAGCTACCTTCTGTCTTCATTCCAGCGCCTCGTGGCCGGATCACAATTATAGGCAGGCCGTAAACGCGTCGACGCTTAAAAAAAACGTGTGCGTAGCGGTTGCCTACGTTGACGGTCCGTGAGCGAAATTAAAAATTAAGACAGATTTCGTCGGAGTCAGAACCGACCCGTTACAAGGCGGAATGTGTCTATTTAATACCACGACGAAATGAGCACGCTGAGCATGCTGCACCACGTCCCGCAGAGGATGCAGCCGAACAGGTAGCAGAGGACATGTCGGAGCAGGCTGACTTGCGAGGATGCTGCACCAGGTGAACTTTATTATGCATCTGAATCAAGTCACTACAGGATGCAGTCGCACGGGCAGCAGAGCCCCAAGGGTACAAGATGATAGATGATTTGTGAGAATGATGAACTATGGTGCATGCAGCACCTGTAGTATATCGATGACATCTAGGTAGATGCAGATATTATAGTCCATAGATCTCTCGCCGCTGGAAAATGGCAATTGTGTCCTATATGCGGACATCCTTCCGGTATAGTATATCTCACGAACTTAGACGGAAAAGCCATAAAAGCATTTTTTTCAGAACCGACGTTTCATTTATAGATCTACCTCGCTCGCACTAACAATCGGTCTGTTGTACTCAAAGTAAGGTATCACATTAATAAGGTTCTACCTTTTCTCTCGTTCCAACTCTTGTGTCAGACGCAGTGAGCCGATAAGGCACAGCGCATTACTCATAGCTCAAGATATATTCGCGTTGCACGGGGAAATTGCAATTGAACTCTTCGGAAGCGGGCCAATCAGAAGGTTCAATGCCTATTCAGACCGACCAATCCAAAGGGTCTAGACAATACAAGGTCAATACCAACGACCACGACAATATCAACTCAATGGCAAATCGATTGGTCCTACTGATATTGCCCCGAGAAGACGCACGGAATGTCTGTTCTTATCCCGTTTTATGGCTCTTCCATCGAAGTTCGTGAGATATACTATACAATTGTAGTCTAGGATTACGAAAAAGTAAATCCAATACCTGCAGTGCGAAGTATGCGATATTTTTTACATTGACAGATAGGTCAATGACATTCGATTTGCAGTTTAAGCATCTGAAACAAGTTGGAGGATACGTTTAAGCTTCCACAGCCGCCCCTAATGGACTTTTTTAAGAACATATGGCAGACAAGTATTTAATAGAAGTATCTTTTATGAACAAGAACAATATACAGTGTTTAAAAAAAGTAAATTTTCCAATCGATTTTACTTCATATGTTGTTAATTTGCTATATCATGTTGTTATACATTTTTAGTTTTACTGCTGTGGAGCTTCAAGCTTTGAAGATTGGAACTATAGCAAATGGTGGTTGGAGGAATTATCTGAAGGAAACGTTGTACCTGATTCGTGTTGTAAAACTGTGACCAAAACATGTGGAAGGAGGACTCACCCGTCAAATATAAACTACTCGGTCAGTAAAAAATATTAAAAATAATTTAAAAAAATATAACATTAAAATATGCTAACAATCACTATTGTCAAGTAATACATTCTTTAAAAAATACTACTTTATTATGTCGATTTATATTCAAAGATTAATTTTAATTAGTTATTAGTTGTAAGACATTTGTTATCAACGTCTGGTCTGGTTAAGTTTTTAGGATATCATATCTTGGTTTGTCTTGGTTTGTTCTCATTATTATTTGTGTTGTTTTTTTAATATTTACTATTATTATGAGTGGTAGTTCTACGATGTACTACTATTATTACTATGTTAATTTAATTAATTATTTATTTGATTACTTTTAGGGTTGCCTGGAGAGTATGGAGAGTCATATGGTGAAGCACTTGGGGGTCCTGAGTGCAGTTGGTCTAGGCATTTGTGCTTTGCAAATTTTCGGCATAGCCTTCGCTTGTGCTTTGTACTGCAAACTGCGAGAAGACCCCAATATAAAACCATTATAATAAAAAAGCCAGTCAGTTACAGTTAATTTATTTTATAACAAGATATTTATACTTATAACAATTAATAAACTATTACCTCAAGAATAATAAAAAGTTACCAGCTTCGTAAATGCACCAACCATTGCGGTTAGTTATTATCACCATTCCATGTTTATTATCCTTATCTTCTTAGTAAAGAACAACAAAGAATCTAAAAGCTTGTCCTTAACCTTTGGATGTAGTTAAGGAGCTGGGACTTCAGGGGCTGCGTAACTCTCCATACCTTTTAAGTTCAGGTAGAGATAATCATCAGGAGAACTTAGTGATACGCAAAACCATGCAACAAAAGCCAGAAAAGCTCTTGAAAACGACAGGGAGTTCCATACTTGCAATTCAGTACTTGTGATCTAAAAATTAAATTAAATAACAGTATAGTAAACTATAACTTACTCAATTTTGAAATGAAATGGATAATTGAATCAATCAAATGTCCTTGAGTTTTCATCTAATTATATCAGATCTAGAGTTTGTTGATGTTTAGGAGGAAATAAGATATTCCGATATTGCCTATAAATTGGCCCAAAAACGAACTAATCTCTTAAATCAAAGAAAGAAATAAATTCTAATATGAGAGATTGCAAAAGAGTACAAGTAGTTAATAAGGTTAGATATAACCAGCATCACAATGATATCAATTGAACTCATACTAGAGATGATTGAGAAGCGGTTAAAACTATATTCTACCCAAATAGATCTCGACTAGGAAAATCAAAATATCTCTTTTTTGTTTATGTGTGCCTTTACAGAAAACAATCCAATTATAAATTTAAACAATACTTCTTATTTATGTAAACATTATGAATAAAAATGTTTATAAAATAGTAGAAGGCTCATTTATTGAGCACTGTGGGTGAAATTAATTGAGGCGTTTATTTTATAAACAACACCAGTCCAAAATTGCACAAGTTATTAACAGTAAACCGCCTTGAAGACTAATGTATGCACTAACGAACCCGTTTTCTCGCAAAACAATAAAAGTCGCATGTAACAGGCCAATGAAAATATAGCAATTCTTTAAAAACGATACATGTCCATGGGGTTTCTTTCTTCAGTATTAATATCTAAACGAAAAGCAAGAAAAATCATCAGCAAAACTGGAGAATCTTAAGGACTTAAAGGGTTTCTTAGAGGAACCCAAAAATATATCATTTTATGAACCGTTTTTTTGCTGAGCAAAATTTATGTGTTGTTGATGAGGAACACGAACTGGACGAGGATGACAACACTAGATGTGAAGATTTTTTATTTTCATTTAAAATTTTTGAAAAAGTTAAGTTTATTTTGTATTTAAACTTTATTTTGTATTTTTATTTGTTCGCATAAAAAAAATCCACATAAAAACAACACAAGTCCAACTTTCTACCCCGTTTTTTCTCTTATTTAATAGTTCTTATTTAAAATCATTTTTATTTTTAAATAAGTTGAAATAAGTACAACAGAATAGCCTGATTTATTTTCCCAGTACTTTGAGTATAACTACAGTGGAAGTTTTTTTTAAATTTTCCACAAAACATGATTTTTGGACATGTGCAGTTTTTAATAAAACGCCTCAATTATTCATCACGACTTATTCGTCTGCACCGAGTAATTTTCTTTTCAACGATTAGCCATAAATATAGTTTCTTACGTTATAGGCATACGAGAAATTTTCAGCAACCAGTGCGATTTTATCATCCTTAGGCGTAGTCACCAAATGCAAAATTAATGCAGCCAAGTAGATCACAATGACGAAGCAGCTCTTCCTGGTCTTCACCAGTTCCTTGAATGTGTCCACATCCATATGAGCTATATCATATCTAAAACAGCGTTAATAACATTCCAGCATTGAATATGGACTTACTCGCTCACTTGTCGAACACTGAAACCAGACATAAAATACAGAGGACGTAGAAAAGCACCACGTAAGTATCACTGTAGGCAGCATAGTTCCTCAGAGACTCGGGATTAGTGGAGAATTGGTTCGTGCTTATGTACACGAAGTGGGCAAAACCGAGCCCTCCTAATAAGCCGTGGCAAAAATTAGTCAACTTCCTCCAGTATTTCTGTATATTTATAGCAGACTGTAATGGCGTGAATATTGGTTGTGGAAATCTACAAAATAATGTATTAGTATTTTCATCAAAAAATAGCGCAATTTAACTAAAAGAAGTGTTATCACTAACTATAAATGTTATAATTATATTTCAACTACTATTCCCCCACTTCGTGTAATTGATTAATATATACAGGGTGGTCCACCTATCCTCGCTCGGACCATTTTTGCTAGACTAATGAAAATTGAAGAAAATATCTGATTGGAAGTTAATACTACATGTGCTACTTTTTGAAATTATTTTCGAGTGTACAGAGTGTACCATAAATTCGGAACACAATATTTGGTATAATTTTTAAATGGAACACCCTGTATATTCTTTCATTTTTTGAAACTGCTTTATGTGGGTTTCACAAATCATTATTATTTTTAGGGATCAGATACAACGTTGCCAAGTAATTAACATTTTAATCAAATTTAACGAAAAATCGAAAAAACGTGGGAAAAATTCAACAAAACCTTATTATAAAAGATCAATGGAATAATCTGGGCTTGCAAGTACCCAAGCAATGTGCCAAATCATACACAATATTCGGAGTGACGTTTAATATACAGCGTGTTCTGAAACTCCGATCGAATTTTGCAATTTTCAAATGGCTAAAACTTATTGAGATTGATCGTTATTTAACTATTAAAAAGTATTATTAGATTACAATCCATATGCTACCATTGAATAGCTCATTAGACGAGCACTCAGAAGATGATGCTATATACAGGGTGTTCCATAAAAAAGAGTTTTAGCCATTTGAAAATAGCAAAATTATATCGATGTTTCAGAACACCCTGTGTATTCTACGTGACTCAATATATTGTGTATGTTTTGGCACATTGCTTGGGTATGTAAAAGCTCATTCGCATTTTATCAAATCGCCTTTACTTTCTATCAAATGCTGTTCCCCTATTTACATGTAATATAAATATGATTAAAGCATTTGATGCAGTCATTTCAAAGCATTTGTGTCTCATACTACAAAAAAATCAAGCACTGACTGAAAATAGTTAACAAAATACCAAAATATTTGCTCGAGCTAATTGAAATTTTGAATGGGAAATATATATATTTATTTATTTATTCCTTAGCCTTTCTACCTTTCGGTGTAAGGCGTACATTATTAATTTTTATAATACTGTCTCCATTTCGTCCTATCTTGTTTTAATTCCTTTATTTCTTCCCATGTGTTCCCTTTTCTTGTTGCCTCTTCTTTTATTGCGCTGTTCCACTCTTTTCTCGGTATTCCTCTTTATTGTTTTCCTGTTGCTCTTATTTCGTATATTTTCTTAGTGTTTCTTTCTTCTCTCATTCGTCTCATGTGTCCATACCACCTCATTTGGCTTTCTGTTATATTTTCCTGTACTGGTTTTATTTTTAAGTTTTTCCTGTGCGTCTCGTTCCTTATCCTGTCTCTTCTTGTTTTGTTTTCTATTTTTCTTAAGAATGTCATCTCCATGGCATATATTCTTTTTATTTGTTTTCCTGTCATCGTCCACGTTTCTCTGCTGTTAGTTAGCGTTGGTCTAATAATTTTTTTGATTATTTCTGTTTTTGTGTCTGTTGATATTTCTTTCTTCCTAACAAAGGTGTTTTTTAACACGTTATATGGTTTTGCTGTTTTTCCTATTTTATCTTATATTTCATTATCTAATATCATTTTGTGTTCTATTTTTTTTTTAGGAATCTTATCTCCATGGCATTTATTCTTTTTATTTGTTTTCCTCTCATCGTCGACGTTTCGCTGGTGTAAGTTAGCGTTGGTCTAATTCCTTTTTTAACTATGTTTGTTTTTGTGTCTCTAGATATCTCCTTCTTGCTAAAAAAAGGTGTTTTTTAACATGTTACATAGTTTTGAGGTTTTTCCTATTTTATCTTCTATTTCATTTTCTTATATACCAATGCTCTGTATGATTGTTCTTAAATATCTGTATTGTACTACTTGCTCGATATTTTTTCCTGGTATTTTTATTTCGTGTTTCTTTTTCTCTTTGGCAATTATCATGGTTTTTGTCTTTCCGCAGTATATTTTCATGTTTATTTTCTTAATCTCTTTCTCATTTATTTCCATGTTGTATTGTAGTTCTTCCTCTGTTTCTGCAATTAATGCCATGTAAACCGCGAATAGTAGTTCTGCTATTTTTGTTATCTGCATTTTCCTGTATCCCATTTTTAGGATTTTCATTTTTTGCTTTACTTTCTTCATCGCCTTATCCAATACAATTATGAAAAGCTACGCGCTTAGCACTCATCCTTGTTTTACTCCTTTCTTCGTTTCGAATTCTTTTGATTCCTCATTGTTTGTTCTCACATTATTTCTGTTTCTCTGTAGATGTATATTATTACATTTATTATTTCTTACTCTATTCCTCTTTCTGCTAGTTCGTTCTATATGTCCTCTTTCCTTATCCTGTCAAATGCCTTTTCGTGATCTACGAAGCATATGTGCATTTCTCTGTTCTTCTTAATTAGTTTCTCGCTTAGTTGTTTGAGTATGAAGATTTTGTTTTGCGTACTTCTCCCTCTTCTGAATCTGCACTGGCTGTCCTCTATTGTTGTTACTAGTTTGTCTTGCATTATTTTCTAGTACCGTGGTCATTATCTTACTTGGTATACTTGCTAGTGTAACTCCTCTGTAATTTTTGCACATTATTTTATCCCCTTTCTTATGTTTTGATAGAATTATTCCTTTATTCCATTCTCTTGGTGTTTCCCCGCAGCTTATTATGTTATTTATTAGTTTCGTTACTTGTGTTATTCCCTCTTCTCCCATGTGTTTCATCATCTCCGGGGTTATATCGTCTGTTACTGGTGCTTTTCCGTTTTTTTATTGCTTCTTGTACTTCTTCTTGTTTAATTTGTTCAATTGTTTTCTCTTGCCTTTCTTGCGACTTTCCCCCTCATTCTTATGTTACCTTATCTTCTTCATGCTGTTCGGTTAATTCTTTGAAATATTGATTCCATCTGTCCATTATCTTGTCTTCATTCGTGATGTTTATGTTTTATATTCATCATGTTGTGTTCTTTTTTTTTGTTTTAGTTGCTTTAGTGTTCCGTAGAATGGTCTTTTGTTGTGCCCAAAATTTTCATTCATTCTTTTGCCAAATTTCGTCCATGATCTTTGTTACGCTTCTTTTATTATTGAATTCGTTTCGTTTCTCTTTTCTTTGTATTTTTCATAATCTTCTATTTTTTCGTTTGTAGGTATCTTTTCCATTTCTCTTTTTTGTCTTTTATCTCCTTTTTGACTTCCTCTGTCCACCAGTATGTCTTTTTCATTTCTTTGTTTCCATTTTTTGTTGTTCCGAAGGTCTCCCTTGCCGCTTCAAGTATATTTCTTTTGAATATTTCCCATTTTATTTTATGTTTAGCTTCATTTCACTATCTCTGAATTTATTTTGTAGTATCTCTTTGTATTTCTCTTGTGTTTGTGTTTCTCTAAATCTCTAGGCTTTTATCTTTTCTTTAACTTTTATTCTCCTCTTGTCTGTTTTTTGTATTTTTTGACAACTCGTGTCCATTTTTAGTAGGTGGTGGTCATTTCCTATTTCAGCTTGCCTTGTAACTTTTACATTCTTTAGTTTTGTTCCAGCTCTTTCTATTATTTAATGGGAAATAAAGATTTTAAAATCAAAATTCGGCAACTATTTTTTTTCCGTTTATCAAAATCTAGATTTGATAAGCGAAATAAAAGCGTATAAAGCGAAATAAGATAAAAATGTATAGCTTATATCTTTTTATAAAATATGGCATATTTTTTAAATATGCTATTTGTAAATAACATATTTACAAAAATATTCATAAGAGACGGTTTTCACAAAAAACAATGTTATATGAAAAAAGTAATAATAACAGTATTTTAGAAAATATAGGGATAATGTGAAATATGTGTATATAACGGTGTAGGGAACTATTTTATGTTGTTACATTTTTATTTTGTGACATTTAAATTTTGTTACATGTTGACATAAGTAATATGATTTGTAAAACCACGATACATTTTTTTTTTCATATCTGCATTATAATCTTTGGTTATTGAACCAATAAGCGTGCGAAAATTAATCTTTTTAACCATTGTTTTATAGTTGTCTAGTAATCACACATTTATTAACAATCTTTGAATGACATGAAACGTCGGGCAGTACTTTTTTTAAAATTGAAATACGTATTAAATATAAACTGATTATTGCAGAAAATTCAAAAACCAGAAACCAGAAGCTTTATACTCTATAGTAATTGTTACTTGCACAACTAGCAGTTTCAACCTTCAGAATTTCTTTAATGACATTGACGTGGGTAGCAGATGACTTTGATATAAGAAATGCGAACCCTGTCCATGTTAACGATTAAAAATTGCATCCACGCTTACCTACCTTGACAAATGAATCTAAAGATTCTTGTGTTCTCTTTATATCCACATTGTAATGCAGGTATAATAAAAAAAACAAGGTATGATATCTGTACAGTTGACACAGAAAAAAAAATAGGGCACACTGTTAGGCTTATTTACACCACTAGATTTTAGTGAAAAAAATGGTCTAAGAGTTATCCTATTTTTTTTCTGCGTCAACTGTAAATAAGGAGCTTTCAAGCACTGCGCTGTAAAAAGCACTCCGCTTCGCGTCGTGCTCTAAATCCCGGCAACTGTGATTGAAAGACTCTTTTATACACTTGTATCATAATAAACTATTTTTGCTTCGGTAGATCAAGTAATGTTAGAATCAGGTTTGAACTGCAGTGGAGTTGGTTTAATTGATCTAGTGTGTGATCTATAGTACGTTCTTGACCGTGAGTTTGACTGAAGTCGTATATTTGATTGCCTATTTTCTATAAACGTTTATGAAGCCAACGCAACCAAATATTCGCAAATATACTACTTGAGTCGAACTCATGCTGAAGTACGGACTATACATACGGGCCTAAATGTTCTGAAGTTAATCATCCTTCAAAATTTGTCAGAATTCAAAATGCCGATGATCGATATTATTACACATCTTAATTTTCCGAAAAAGTAATAAAACCGGTAGCTTTATAAACTATTTGACGAAGTTGAATTCATTTACTGGCGAAGAATGATTTTCTATCACGGTGTAGCAATTGTTAATAAAAAGTTTCGAAATTTTCAACGGATTGATGACTTGCATCCTTGAAGTTAAGTTTACCGTCTGCAGACCTATTTTGCAGGAGTTTGTTGATCTGCAATTGCTGAAATGGCACTTATACTTGCAGGTTGCAACTACAAAATAAATGTTTCATTTCAAAAATTATAATAATAAATCTTGCGATTTTATCAATGTTAAGTACCTAAGAAAGAGGTGCAGGAGTATCTGTTTACACAAATAACAGTCAAGTTTGGTGAACTATGCAGGTGGATATAATATATAATTCGGTGGCTTTCAACCCGAGACCGCTTGCATTATTCTGACATAGGTAACACTGGAATACAAATAAAAATAAAAAAATTGACTGGAAAAGAGGAGGATGTTTTCCAAGTAATTTGGGTGCGTAGAATTCAAATTTACCACCATAATTGCGTTATCAGGTCTAGTTCTTTTTATGTCGCATGGATGGCTACTGTAAAGTTATTTGACGGAAACCCACATTTATTCTCTATCTTCATAATAATAGTGCTTAAATAAGTCAAGTAGACCGTGTGTTACAAATACAAGCTATTTCTGCTTTGTTTGTGGTAAATATATGGTTGGTAAAAAAGGATATGCAATAACAGAACCGTTAAAATATGCATATTTATATTACTTTGGTTTTGCTGTCAGAAATTTAGACAAAACGTAGACATCGACATTGTTTTGCAATAGTTGCAGAGCTGTTTTATACAAGTGGTCGAATGGCGAGAGAAAATATTTCGACTTCTCAGTTCCAGTAATATGAAGAGAGCAAAGTAATCGCCAAACCGATTGTTATTTTTGTTTATCAAAAGTTGTTGGGATCAATATTAAAAATGTAACATGCCTGCAATACGCAAATGTTCCATCGGTTTCAAAACCAGTTCAACGTTTACCAAATGATCCATTGCCAGTCGTTCCTGGTACTACGAGCAGTGATTCGGGATCATTTTTCAATGACATTGTTCCCAGCAGTGGTAGTTTGAATGAGTCTAATGAATGCCATTTAGTGACTCAAGCTGAACTTAATGATTTAGTTCGTGATTTACATTTATCAAAGCAAAACGCAGAATTATTGGCTTCACGCATGCAATAATAGAAACATCTTGCAGTTGGGACAAAAGTAACAGTTTATAGAGAATTAAGTTTGGAATTGGATGCATATTTTGAGAAAAAGAAATACTATTCTCTAGAGCAGGGGTCTCCAAACTTTTTAGCCCGAGGGCCACACTGACTCCTCCACTAAGTCCCAAGGGCCAAGCCTTAGGTAGCTCATCATATCAACGTACTGTAGTTTTGAATTACCAGCAAATTTTCGTTCAGGAAGCCTACGGTTAGCTTTCGTGTGGCTCTTGAAATTGCAAAACGTGGAAAACCATTCACCGATGGAGAAATGATCAAAGAATGCATAATTGCAGCAGCTGAAGAAATGTGCCCTCAAAAGGTAAATTTATTAAAAACTGTCAGTATGTCAGCAAACACTGTGGCTCGAAGGGTAGAAAACATCGCTGAAAATATATCCTCTCAACTGTTCGACAAAAATAGACATGTTGAGTGGTTTTCTTTGGCCTTGGATGAGTCAACGGATGTGTCAGATACTGCTCAGGTGTTGATTTATATTCGAGGAGTAGATAAAAGCTATGAAGTGCATGAAGAACTTCTTGATATGTATAGTATTCATGGCACAACTACTGGTACAGATATTTTTAAAGGAGTTGAAATGGCCATTAATCAAAAGAACCTTCGATGGAAAAACTTGAAATGTATTACAACTGATGGAGGCAAAAACATGAGTGGGAAAGATAAAGGAGTGGTCGCTCTTCTGTCAAAGGCTGTAGAAAATGACGGTGGTTCAAAACCATTAGTCTTACATTGTATCATTCATCAACAGTCTTTGTGCGGAAAATGTTTGGATATGTCTGAAGTTCTGAAACCAGTCATATCAACTGTTAATTTTATCAGACCTTTTGGGCTGAATCACCGACAATTCGGAAAATTTATTGAAGAGATTGGAGAAAATTACTTACCTTATCATACTGCCGTACGTTGGCTTAGTTGTGGGAAAGTCCTTCAGCGCTTTTTTGAACTTCGAGCAGTGATCGAAATTTTTTTGAATGAAAAGCATAACCCTCTTACTGAATTACAAAACAACGCATGGCTGTGGAAGTTAGCATTCTATGTTGATTTGACAAAACATGTGAACGAACTGAATTTGAGATTGCAAGGAGAAAAGCAGCATCTTCCTGATTTATACACTAATATCAAATCATTCTGGAAGAAATTGATACTGTTTCAATCACAACTACGAAGTAAATGTTTTTCACATTTTAAAACATGTGAAATATTCAGAACACCACTGAGACTGAGTTTCCTATCGATTTTGCAATCGAAACTTTGAGTGCTTTGAAAATAAATTTTGATACTCGTTTCTCGGACTTTGATGCCATTGCGAATCAAATTAAGATTTTTCAGAATACTTTTGATACTGACATTGAAACCCTAGCCCCGGAACTTCAAATGGAAATGATTGATCTACAGTGCAGTGATATAATTAAGAACAAATATCAAAACTCATCTTTGTTGGAATTTTATCTTCTTGGAGTCTTCCACTGACACAATTTGATAATTTGCATAAATTCGCTCGTGGGCTGTTTTCTGTTTTTGGTACTACTTATTTGTGTGAGAAGACCTTCTCCAAAATGAAGTACACAAAAAATGTTTACAGATCTAAATTAACTGATGAGCATCTTAAATCTCTTTTAATACTTGGTACAAGTAAAATTAGTTTACAACTACAAACTATTGTCAGTGGAAAATCTCAATTACATAAATCTCATTAGTATTTCATATGTCATTATGCTTGTTATAAGTTATGTTTTTATTTAAAATGTATAAAATGTTAGTTGGATTCATTTACATAATTTGTTAGTTATTATATACCGAAGTTATATTTTCTGCATATTATACATGTCTTTACTCATTACAATTCTGTGTTTCTTTATCCAACTTATCACAAAAACAATAACAATAAGCCTACAACAATGTTATGAGTAGTTACCCCATAACCATATCAATGTAGATGTCATATTAATAATTATTCAACATAAAATTAGAATACTTTAGTAAACTAAATTTAATTTGCTATAAAAAATATGTTCTCTAAAAGGAGTTTTCAAGTATGCTAGGTCTCCGCGGGCCGGACAAAATTTGTACGCGGGCCGGATGTGGCCCTCGGGCCGTAGTTTGGAGACCCCTGCTCTAGAATAACGACATTCAAGGTTTATTTGACAAATTGAACCAACCATATGAAAACAATGAATGAAAATTATTCATTTACGGCTCAAAGTACAGTTTATAGGCTCTTCTTTTACATTCGGGAATAAAAAACCATCCGTACCAATTGCTCATGCTGTTAATACTAAGGAAACGTACGAATCGATGACTCAAATTTTAACTTTACTCAAATACGAAGATCATAAATGGAAGATATGCGGTGATTTAAAGGCATGTGATTGAATGTTCTATGTATTTCGTAAATTCCAAGTTTTTATTAAATAAATTTATTTAGGTCATTGTTTGTTAACTGGCATGCAGGGAGGTTTCACAAAATTTTGTTGTTTCTTTTGTTTATGGGATAGTCGAGCTACAAGTCATCATTACACCAGAATATATTGGTCACAAAATACAGAGTATTCTCCTGGAAAACAAAACATTTAAAATAATCCATTAATTGATCCAAATGACGTTCTAATTCCACCACTGCATATAAAACTAAGTCTTTTCAAAAACTTTGTCTAGGCTCTGAATAAAAATAGTGCTGCTTTTAAACATTTGTTAGAAGTTTTTCCTACAATTTCATATGCTAAAATTAACGAAGGCATATTTGTTGGTCCTCAGATCAGTAAGTTATTGAATGATGATTATTTCTCACAATGTTTATCAGAGAAAGAATTGCAGCCTGGCAATATTTGAAAAGCATCGTAGATGGTTTCCTTAGAAACAAGAAAAGTGATACTACAGACAAATTGTTACTGAATTATTGAAAAATGTATTGTGAATTAGGTGCAGGGATGTCACTCAAGCTGCATTTTTTGCATTTTCATTTGAATTTTTTTCCACAAAACCAGGGTGCGGTGAGTGATGAACAAGCAAAACGTGCTCATCAAGATTTTATGAAAATTGAAAGAAATTATCAAGGATTTTTGGACAAAAGTATGCTGGGATGTTATTGCTAGATTCTAATACGTGAAACTGACCCAGATAAATACAATCGATGTTCAAACACTGCCATTTACTTTTGAAATTTAATTTATTTTTGAAAAAATTTACGATTTTTTATTAAAAAACAAACGAAAACAATGATATTTTATATTTCACAACTATTTGGTTGCTCCAATCCAAAACCTTGTATACCAGTGTAATTAGTCTAAGTTGACTAAGGTTGTAAAGTTGTGATAGTTAATATTGTTAACCTGACTACTGGGTGCAATTACAGACATTTCGAAAATTGCATTGTTACGATGTTGCAAATATGTTGTATCTACCAACGAAGAAGAGTCCTTGCTTACATATACGTTAAAATAATAACCATTTTACCCGTTACAAAAAAGTATAATGTGTTCTTCTATTATTGTTCTAATTGTAGCTGTCATTATTTGATTATTAACATTATTACAAACTACTCCTTTTCAAATATGTTTACTAAAATATTTAGCAATAATCCCTAATCACTATAAAATACTTACTGTTGCCTAATTGGATGATTTTCCATCTGATTGGCATCTCTGGAAGACAGTTCGAATTTATTCTTCTTTTGGATATATAACTTGTCGCTTTTTCTGGGACTCTTTCGGACTTTGTCATGCCTTCCATTGAACTCATCAACACCATTCTCAAATACGTCATCTTGGAGATCTTCAAGTGCCAAAGTGATATCATTTCGAGGCTCGAATTCATCTTCCCTCTTTCTGTGTTTTCGTTTACCTGACATTGGTGAGCACTCGTGCTTCTTCTTCTTGCTCTTGCGTTTCTCTTTTGGGATCATCATTTCTCTACTATCTCCCATACCTAAAACAAGTTGGAAAAAAATAGTAAGGATTGTTCAGAAGTTTAGATGGTTCTTAACCATGAGAAGTATTAAATTATGAGAAACATTGACTTGCATCAGTTCCAAGTAAGACTTATTTGTATGTCTATATTGCATTGATTTATTATAAGTTTTGAAACTTCAACTGCTTGAACTGATGACATGACAAAAGATTGATGTGACAGAGACCTGTTTCCAGTTTTGGCCTAGTTGCCAGATTTACTTTTTTACCAGAAATAAGCGCTATCTGGTGGATGGAAATGACGATTTAATTTGAAACATCCTGTAATGATCACATATACCGGGTGATTCAAGTTTTATGACCAGGTCAAAAATGGCGACATCTAATTGAAATAAAAAATCCAAAATAAGTACACATGTTTAGATATTGATGAAGCCCAATCTGACGATAAAAAAAAATTTACCATCCGGTAGTTTATACGTTATTTCACAAAGAATTCGTAATTTTATTTATATAGTTTTTGTGAGAACATACTTTAATGCTATTCCAAACATTCCAGTGTAATCCAAGTCAAAAAAATTGCACCAATTATTGAATTAAATGAATTTTGATATTGCAACAGTAAGATTTATTACTAAAAAGTAAAAAATGACGGGTGCTACCTGTAATAGCCCTTATAATGGATTTTATGGGTTTTATGATAGGGCCGTACCCAATCCGTCCTGCAAGGCCCGTTCAACCCACGGGCGACTGGCGGAATCATAAAAAGTAATAAAACGTTCCAACCGCCCCTCCGCGGTCAATGCTTTGTAGGGCTCTTGACTTACAAAATCATAAATCATATCGAGGAAAGTTGGTCAGTAATGTAAAAAATGCTTTAATTTGGGTTCTATGAACAAAATAAAACAGTTTAGGGCAAAAATAACGATAGAGAATTTTGCCCGAAAAGAGTTTTTTTAATTTTATAACCGTCTATATAATTATATCGAAAAAGTCAAACTACCTTTCCGTAGATTAGTATCAGACCTATATAAATCCAAATTTTCATATTTTTTGGGCAACTCCAAATGCCTAAAAAACCGTTGGTAATAAAACTTGAATCACCCGGTATAAACTCTTTGAATATGACCACATAATTTGTACAATTAAGTTTTATATAAGTATATTATAAAAATTATTTTGAATTTTAATATTAAATTGCTTCTATAGTAGGCTCCTACCATTCTATATAAGAATATATCAATACGCTTTCATAGTATTGCCTTTACCTAATTCGGAGTCTGCATGCTTCTTCTTCCTAGACTTTGATTTCTTTAGAGATCCAGTAGTTAGCATGTCATCGTTCTCTCTATTATAAATATCCTGTATACTGTTGTACATGTTTCTTTCATCAGTATCCATCTGTGCGTAGTCCTTGCGTCTTTTGTAGTGCTTGCGTTCTTCCGGACTCAGTAACTCAAGATTACCTGCAGATGAAGCAAATGTAATTTTAACATCTTGATAATCAAGGCGCGAATATCTAGGTATTATGCTATACGTCAAACAATTCGCGTCCGCTCGTCCGCTCGTGCGGACATCGTTTTGTGGCCTCGAGCTTTATAGAAGGCAAAGCGTAAATAAACGTAATTATTAGTTGAATTACATTATTTTAACATTGTAAAGATGCCTCCAGGCACTCTATCGTTATCAACAAGTGGTGAAGTGATTGTAAACTTCTTAAAAAGTGATGAATTTCAACAAGTAATCCATGCCGCCGTTATCACAGCGACATCCGATATCCGAAGCAAACTAGATAAGGTTGAAGAAGAAGTAAAATTTTTAAGAGAATCTAATGTCGAATTAATTAAAATGATGGCATCCCCCAAGTTTAATATAAAGGAAAGAGTTAAGACCAGTTATAAGGAAGCGAAAACATATGCCGGAACACTAGCTGATCTCAAGATTAATATACACTTGGCTGAAAATTCACAAAAAACACATTCTAATACCCGCTCAACAAAAAGCGAGAGCACAGGCACCGAGATCGTACCAAGCCAACTCATTATCTCGTCACAAGTGCCGCATATCAACAACGCGAGCGATCTGACGGACAATTCTGTCAACAACCGAGAATCTGAAAATTGGCAACAACCACGAAGGAAACGAATGTCTAATGTCATATATGGTACTTCTAGTGATTTGAGTATAAAAGGCGCCATTAGATATGCGCACATCCATGTCTACAGACTGGAACCTAGTTTTACAGAAAATGACGTGGTTGAGTATTTAAAATCAAAAAACTTTAAAAACGTAAAGTGTTTAAAGATGGAGTCTAAACACCCCAATGAATATTCATCTTTCAAGGTATCTTTACCCATAGAAAATCTGAAAGAAATTCAAAATCCTGAAATATGGCCATGCCATACTTGCATAAATAGGTTTTTTCCACATATTCAACACAAAAAACTACCCACGTAATGTCACAAGGGCATGCAACGGCTAAACAAACATCTATAAGCAAAACTTCAAATATAATTTTCTATCACAATGTGCAGTGTTTATCATCTAGTATCAACGAACTTGCGTTGGCTATACAAGAATTGGATAGTAAAATTGTTTGCATCACAGAACATTGGCTGACGGATGTCGAATTAACGGCCACAAACTTTTTAAAATTATTCTCTTGTGGATAGTTTCTGTCGACCGCCACGGCAACATGGAGGGTCAGCAATGTATCTTCATGACTCATTAACCAATTATGGAATTATTGACTTTAAGTTGGCTGAACATCAAGTATTTGAAATGAGTGCAATATGGATAAAAATGTCCCTTGTTAAATATATCATTATCTGTATTTATAGATCACCAGCTAGTGATATTAACTTATTCCTCACCAAATTCGACACTATGTTAAATAATTTGAACACTTGCAAATCCATGTATATAATCACTGGCGACTTTAATGTAAATATTCTATCTAAAAACCCTATTTCATCTCGATGTTGTGACATAATCAACTCTTATGATTCGCATTTAATAGTAAATGAACCCACTAGAGTGACAATCAATGGTGGAACTTGTATTGATAACATTATAATTAGCGACAGTTTATTTAACTCTTCTTATTGTAAAACAAATGTAGTATATCAAGGTTTTTCAGACCACTGTTCGATTGTGTTTGATTTTATTACTGAAGAAATCTCAGTCAAGCAACATTATGTCACATCTCGGTCTTTTACAAACACCAATATGGCAGAATTTAAATTCTGCATATCACTGGAGTCTTGGCACAGTGTTTACACATCGGATGACGTGAACGTGAATTGTGGTCGATTTTTAAATACATTTACCTATCATTTCAATTCACATTTTCCCAAAATGACTAAACGGGTTCTAAATAATAACCTGCGTAGGAATATACAAATTACTCCAGAGTCAATTCAATTAAAATATATTGTTTCCACACTACATTTGCTATCATCTGTCGATGCCAGTTTTAAAGAAGAATTTAAAACGTATCAAAACATTTATAAAGAAACTCTAATTTTGAACAAACAAAATTACTATGCAAACCGAATTCGTCTGGCAAAAGACAAATCTAAAGAAATGTGGAGCATAATCAATTGTGAACGTGGTAAATCTGTGGGCAACAAATTTCCCGCTGCTAACAATGTAAAGGACTTGGCAAATGATTTCAATAATTTCTTTATTAACATGGCAAAAACATTGAATTTACAACACACAAATTTTAATGATCTTAGTCAAGACCTTGTGTTTCCGGAAAATAGAACATCATTTTTTCTGTTCCAAGTTAGTGATTCTGAAATATTTAATGCTATCTGTGAAATAAAAAATAAACATAGTCGTGGAATTGACGGCGTACCTACGCAAGTAATTTTGGTTAACTCTGATTATTTGATTCCTCTATTGGTGTTCATTATTAACAAACCTTTTAGTTCAGGGGTTTTTCCCGAGTTATTCAAAACTGCACTTGTCACTCCTTTGCATAAAAAGGGTGACATTAATCAACCGGACAACTATAGACCAATAAGCGTTTTGACGTCTTTTTCTAAAATCGTTGAACAGCCGGTATCAAAGAGACTCTCAAATTTTTTAATTTCAAATGGACTTTTTAATGTAAATCAGCACGGTTTTCTGCCGGGTAAATCAGTAGACACAGCACTTTATGAATGCATAAACACAATTTTAGCTAGTCTTGAATCTAAGAAACTAGTGTGTGGAGTTTTCCTTGATTTGTCAAAAGCATTCGATAGTGTGGATCATAACACCCTTCTAACAAAACTCGAACGATATGGGGTGCGAGGGATATCCAACGCATGGTTTCAATCGTACTTAGCAAACCGCTCTCAGGTTGTCAAAATAAATATAAACGGCGTCGAACATCTGTCAAATCCCTGTGTTTTGGAGAAGGGTGTTCTACAGGGGAGCATTTTGGGCCCTTTGCTATTTATAATTTACACAAATGACATAATTTACAGCATTGCCGGTTCAGATCATCAAATAATCACATATGCTGATGATACGTCTGTCATTATCAGTGGCTCAAATTATCAAGATATTACAACTGACTGTAATATATATCTCAGCAAAATAAATAATTGGTTCACATCCAACAAACTTATGTTAAATAAAAACAAAACTAAATGTATCATTTTTAAAAGTAACACTGCTATTCCGACGCCTGAATATATAGAAATCAATAGTGATCGGTATTTCACTGATAAAGCCGTTAGACTTTTAGGAATCAAGCTTGATGAACTTCTCAGTTTCGACGAACATATTGAAATGTTATCTACTAAATTAAGCGGAATATACTATGCTATGAATAGAATTAAGGATTTGTTGGACTTTTCATCACTCAAAATTATGTATTTCAACATATTCATATCAAATGTTCGGTTTGGGATACGTTGCTGGGGACACAGTACAGAATGCCGACGATTATTTATAATACAGAAAAGAGTCATACGAAGAATGTATAATCTAAAATTTGGATCATCCTGTAGAGGTACATTCAAACAAAATAATTTACTCACATTGTACGGAATATATGTGTATGAGTGTATTTTATTCTTATTTAAAAACAAACATTTATTCACTGGTAATGAAATAGATCATAAATATGATACATGAAACAAATCGAATTACAATATTCCAAAACACCGTCTAACCCTAACTGAAAAAGGGCTGCATTACAGCAGCATATTATTCTATAATCGATTGCCAGGTGATATAAAAGGTATAAGAAACATAATTTTATTTAAGAAGCAGCTACATAGTTTCCTATGTGCCAAGGAACTATATAGCATTAGTGAATATTTAGTGTAGTGCAATTTGTATGTACTTGTACATTTGTTTTGTGACGTGTTTCTTTCTCGTTCGAACCCAATTTGTAACAAATTTGTATGTTCAAACTTTTTAGAAATAAATTCTATCTATCTATCTATCTATCTATCTATACATTAATTTTAATAGCAGACCAAAATGACTTCGTATCTATACGAATTTCAGCAAATGAAGTAATGTGAGAATTTTTTTTGGTGCTTTTATGCATATTTTCAGTTTTTAATCTTATAATTGCTTTAATGCATTTTTTTGCATGTTTCCTTATTTTTTGTGCTTATTTGCTGATTTCTCAATTTTATAGCATATTATTTATATTAGCTAGGAATATATTTTGTTGTACATTATTGTAATGAGAATTCAGTATTAATATTACTCCATTACGTCTATAGTGCTTGGTTATCACAAAATCATCAACAAAGCGAGCTTGCGTACGTGATATTTAGTAAACAAAGCTTGATTATTTCAGGGATTACTTTTTTTTTACGTGCACTGAACATATCTGGGGCAAGTGTGCTATCAATTCAGTTAAATTTATCTCAATCTTCAGTGCGTTGTGCTTGTGCCTTGTGTGTATTACGTGTTTATAAGTGTTCTTGTATAAAATTCCGAAAGTAAAACCTTCCGTCGATGAATGGATACATGGACATTCTGAATTAAAATATGAGAAAGGCATATTAATTTGCAGGGCTTGTATTAAACCTGTAAGTTTTATTTTGTGTTGCTATTGGCCTAGGTACAAGCATGTATTATATTGTAGATTAACTGCGAGAAAAGATTTAACATAACACAACATTTCAAAACAACAGTTCACCTGAAAAATTTAAAAAAACACAAATCTGCAAGCAGTACCCTGAGTACCCAGCAAACTATTTCCGAGTCTTTTGCGAGTTCTTCAGACACAGAATGAAAAGGAATTTTAAGGATTTTTGCAATACGATGGTCTAATCTTCTATCATTCCGTTAAAAAAATTGATAATAGTTTGTTAAAATCTTTTTTTACAAAAATACAACGGTGGACGTATTCCTGCCGAATCAACTATTCGCAAAAACTATGTCGAGCAGGTATATAAACACACTATTGAGGAAATAAAAAAGATAATTGGCAACAATTACTTATGGTTCTTTGTAGATGAAACTACTGATTCATGTGGTCGTTACATCGCCCATTTAATGATTGTAATATTAAACGAAGACTCCACCAATGCATTTTTTAGTAGTTCCAATCAGTTAGAATAAACAAATGGCAATACCGTTGCCAAATTCGTTCACGATGGATTAACACTTTTTTTTGCCAAACCCCGTACCAAATGATAAATTATTATTGATGCTTTCTGATGCCGCTGCATATATGTTGAAGGCATATTCTAATTTAAACGTATTTTATGAGCAATTAATGCATTGCACATGTTTGGCACAAGGTTTTAATCGAGTTGCTGAAACGATTAGACTGCAATTTCCCCTGGTCAATGATTTGATAAAAAGCGGGAAGAAAATTTTACTAAAAGCTCCACTGAGGGTGGAAATGTTTAGGGAAATAATGCCAAATGCACCTCTTCCTCCGGCACCGGTTATAACTAGATGTGGTACGTGGCTAGATGCTGCCTGCTATTATGCCGACCATTTCGATTCATTTAAGGAGCTTGTGTTTCCCGAAAATTTGACACAAGCAATTAAAGAATGCCACAAAGTTCTTAAAGTTAGGAGGGTTGTACAAAATTTAGCATTCCTAAATACCAACTACAGTTTCGTAAGCAAAGCGATTGATAAACTCCAAGCAAAGGACACAACTTTGATAGATGCGGTTCAAATAGTTGAAGATTTCAGGAACGACGTCTCAAACGTACGGGGATCTATAGGAGAGATTATTAAAAAAAAATGTGATGCAGTTTTGTCAAAAAATTAAGGGTTTGGCGAGTAACAAAAAATATCAACAGTTTTAAAAGGGGATTTCGCGGAAGATTTGCTGATAAATATTACAATTGCTCCCAAATTTAAATATGCACCGATTACAAGTGTGGATGCGGAGAGAAGCTTTTCACACTTAAAAAATGTGCTCAGTGATAGGTGAATGGGATTTTCCGTTGAAAATTAAGAAAAACTTTTAATTATTAGTTCATTTTAAAATGAGCAGTAATTATTATTTGTTATTAATATTAATCACCAAAACCTATGTTATTAAAATATTACTTTTATCTACCTATAGTGCGTTCTTGTTAATAAAATTATGTTTTGTTTTGTTTTTCTGTATTTTCATAAAAAAATAAAATATGCCTTTTCATGCGTTTTCTGCGTTTTTGTGCTTATTCTATTCTTTATGCTATTTTATATGCTTAGTAGTAGTAACAATATTTTATTGGCTATCGACCTGCGGTCTTTCCGCCTTTATATGCTTATTTTCTAAGATTTTTATCCATTTTTAAGCGCTTATAACGTAATTTTTTATGCTTATAAATCCGCGTTTTGATTATTACTCTCAACTATTGTTACTACCCCCTATGAAATGGTCGCAGTTTCATAGAGATAGCTTATGCCAAAGTTAATGTTACAATTACTACATATTACTAGTTTCATACCAGATAATTCTTCCGGCATTTTTTCCTCTTCATAGAAACTCAAGCTCTGTGGTCTCGAATCGGAAAACGTGGCATGCCTCACTTCTCTCTTCATCTCGGCTTCAATGAGGCTGATGATCTTCGAGTTGATTTGGGACTCGCCGTCCACACTGATATCCCTGCTGGGTGTATTGTGGATGCTGCAGTTATCATTCTTTAGGTCTTCTTTAACGTAGGTCTTGTTGGAACCGGAACTCTCCTCTGACGCTTCTGTCCGCAGTGTTTCTCGATCCGATGATATCTCACGTTTAGCAGATTTGTGCACTTGCACAACGATTTCGGTCTTCATATCCTCCTTTTGCTTGTTTCGACGAGGACGGGCCACTTTCATACTCATTTTAGGACTGTGTAGGTGGTGCGCAGTGAGGGAATATATCGATTAGTTGTAATGGATGCGCGCGCTTGATGCTATTACTATATAGTAACCATAGAAACTTTTATGCATCACAAGAAATGGCCTAAAACAAAAAAAAAACACTGCCCACGGTCTATTCTCAGCAAAGATATGATTTCGTTAAAGTAAATTAATGAATATTAATAGATATGAAAGTGTGACTTGGAAAATTGTATTGAAAATTGTAACCATTTTGAGACTTGTACTGACAGTACTGCCGAATAAAAAAAAAACAGCATAGGAAATTATCGAACGATTTAAATCATAAAACCAAGTTCAAAATCAAGATTAGGATTACAAGAGTGTGATAAAGCTTTCAAATGAACTGTAACTCGACGCCAACACCAATTGAAAAAAAGGGTTAACCTCCCCTGCGGATAGGGGGTTAAACAATTGAAGATCATTTGCCTGCCAAAAGTTGTCACCCTTGTATTAAAACTTGTGTCTGTCAGCGATTTCGTAAAAAAACAAAATTTTCTTAGATATTTAGGGTTGCTCCTACCTTTTCTCATTTTTTCCCGGGACACCTTGTAGAAAAATAAAATGTTATATAAATATTTTTTAGGTTATTTAATTTTATTAGTTTTTCATCATCTACCTAGTTTCGGCTAATTTTAATAGCCATCGTCAGAGGATTATTCTGCAAATATAACATAATTTAATTAATTGTTTTATTTTATTTTATATGTTATATTAATAAGTTCTTCGCAAAATAAACTTCGAAATATAATGCGATTGATAAAGTTGAAAAAAACATAAAATAGATTAAACATACCTGCAATGATCTACGTGCACTGGTAGAATAAAATGCTGCAAAAAAAATTCAATTGGGGAATATTGAAATAACTGACAAACCATTCATATTATTGATAGGTTTGTCCTGCACTTTTTGTAAAAAAATGTTCTGCCTATGGCCCGTAATACAAAAAAATATGCCATTCCATATAAATTAATAATTAAATAATTAATATAAATTCTATTAGTGTAATTAAGTGATTAGAATCTTAGGAATACTAATGAGTAGGCCCTTAGCATTAAACCTTAATTTAGTACTTTAAGTGGCATAAAATTACTCATTAATCCATCTCTGATAAGATTGTAATAATTATAGTAAAACACGATTATGTGTTTTGCATAAAGAAAATTCATTTAATAAACTGAATTATGACGTTTTGAAGTGTACCTGTGAATAATTGAACTTTTGATATAGTACTACTAAAATTTGCACCTTATTTCAAAAATTTGACACAAGTACAGTCCGATAATAGGTCATTTATAGTTACCAAGCACAGTCTATACAAAATCTGTTGTTGCCAAATTTGATGCCAAAGAAGTTTAGTGAATGAACTTTACATTTTGAAGATGTCTTGTTATGTTACCATTTTAATTACTTTTTTTATACGAGTTTACTTACTTTATTTTAGTTTAATCCTCTTTACTCCTCCGGTCGGAGCATAGTGCTTCGACAAGCTTTCTCCATCCTTCTCTATCTTTAGTTTTTCCATTAACTTCGTTCCATGATGGGTTCCTGCCTTCTATTTCTTCTGTAGTGCTCCTATTCCACGTTTTTGCTGGTCTGCCCACTTTTCTTTTCCCTGCTGGTTGGTAGTCCAGGGTTTGCTTGGTTAAGTCATTTCCATCCTTCCGTATGGTGTGGCCAATAAACTTCCACTTCCTTCTGCATATAGTCACTTCCACTGGCTCTTGGTTGGTCCTTTCCCATAGTTTGTTATGTGGTTCGGCCAGTATATCCCTGAGATTTTTCGTAGACACTTGTTGATAAAGGATGGCATTTTTTACATGTTCTTCTCTTCAGTTCTCCATGACTCCGATGCGTATTACAATATAGTTTTTACATTTGTGTTGAAGATTCTGCACTTTGTTGCCACTGATACTTAGTTTGACCTCCAGATATTTTTTAGTATGTAGAATGCGTTTTGTGCCTTGTTTATTCTCGTCTTCTTTTCTTCCTCTATTTTCCCATTTTTTTCTATCACGCTTCCCAAGTAGCAAAAGCTTTCCACGTTTTCAATTTCTTCTTCTTCGAAATAAATTCCCATTTCTCTCTCAGTGTTTATTTTCATTAGTTTTGTTTTCTGTTTATTTATCTCGAGTCCGATCTTTCTTGCTTCATTGCTTATTCTTTCCATTTTCTTTTACATGTGTTGTCTTTTTTCAGAGATGAGACATATGTCATCTGCGAAGTCTAGGTCTTCCAGTTGTCCAAAAGCATTCCATCTAATGCCTAGTTTCATTTTTGTGGTCCTCCTCATCACCCAGTTATACGAGTTTAAGGTTGTTATATTACTTTTAAAACCCATTTATTGTATACTTTAACTGTAGTATACTTTAACGACATTAGTTATTACGATACCTACTTTAACTTTTGGTTGACTTTACTATTTTTAACAAATATTTTGTAAGCAATTAATCATGTTTTTCACTGATAAGTCACAAGTTATCAATGTTTTATGCTTTTATTAGTTTTATACTGTAGATCGGTGGTTCCCAACCTGTGGTACGCGTACCGGTACTGATACAAGAATGTCGAACTATCGGTACGCGAGAAATAATAAGAAAAACAATATTTTGCGTAAAATTATGGGTTTTTAATATATAACATAACATATTGTCAAACAAAATCGTATTGTCCGTCTTTTTTCAATCCGAATTATTTCTCCTTTTATGGTGATCGGTAACAATGCAGTAACAATGTGACACATAATCATTTTGAGACACAGACAGCTGTCATTTCTTAATAATCTCTCCGAGGTTAATATTTTTCTCAGGTATACAGGAGATTCAAAAAAAGATAAATTTACCGATGAGGAATGGTTATTCAGACTATCGTATCTATCGGATATTTTTTCTCAACTAAATGATTTAAATTTAAGTTTACAAGGAACTAATAATACTCGGTTCGACTTCAGCGATAAAATATTAGCATTTAAAAGAAAATTGCAGTTAATGATACAACAAACAGAGAAAGGAAATTATAGTATGTTTTTTTCTCTCTACAATTTTGCTGAAGAAAATAATTTATCAGTTTCAAATTGTGTAACAAATGACATTCAGCAACATTTAAAATTGATGCTAGAGTGGTTTTCAAAATATTTTAACGAAGATTTTACTTCTCAAAGTTGGATTTGCATTCTCTTCATATTCATATCGGAAGTTCCAGATGATGTAATTGCGAAAGAGTCTTTTATCGATCTCATATATGATGGTAGTTGGAAATTAAAATTTCAGAGCACCTGCTTATTTTCGTTTTAGCTGTCTAACAGAATATACGTAGATAGCCAACTTTCAGTACCAACTCGTACGCAACAAATACAGTGTACAGCGCAAAATAGCGTATGTTAAATATGCAATTACATTTAAATACTTTCAAATAAATATTTCAAGATTATGAACTTCATTGGTTTTAGTTTGTTTACCGTAAGCGCCCCGACCCTTTTATTTTAGGACTACAAGGGGTGTAGGTCTCGGTTTTCCAAAAATAGTTACTTACAGGTACGCCATCATATTGTCTACTACATACCGGTACAACATCTTAAAAAGGTTGGGTACCATTCTGTAGATGAACTGTCAACGAGATAACCAAAATATCGGCTCCGTTACAGTGTTTACTATACTAGTGAAAATATAGAGATAATAGAAGATAGAAATTGTAAGTAGAGTGTGAAATAGCGGCGGAGGCGTAGTAGTAAGAATATATCCTGATTGCGATGACTAAAGACGTCTAAAGATGTATAAAAGAAGAAATTCGCAAATATAGGGTTAAGTGATATTAAATATAAATAGACGTGACATCCGACGGGTGGACTGGGGTCAACAGCGGTGGTAAAAATAGGCAACCCAACATACACAGAAGGTGCAAGTTGAGAAACGGGAGAATCATTGAACCGAAATAAACAAAACAAAAAACATTGAATTTGATTCTCATATAATTCCCTTAAATGAAGCAAATTCTTTTAATTTTCGTCTTTTAGAAGTTGATAATCGTATTGCAGTCCCTTATAATTCTCAGATTCGAATAATAGTAACTGCAGCAGATGTTTTTCATTCTTGAAGTATTCCAGCTGTAAGAGTTAAAATCAATGCAACTCCTGGACGATTAAATCAAGCAAATACAAAGCAAAACACTCAAGAGGAGAGACAAAAGAACTGACATGCACAAAGACCTAGAGACAAGAGGAACTGGGAATAAACGAGTCCAACAAAATATTTAATATAAGCAAGAAGATACTAAGGTCGCCTAATCAGCGGTAAATCCAACAGGAAGAAAAAAAGGCCAACCAACAAATAACTGAAAACGAAAATAACAAAGAAGAATGAAACAACGAAAAAATTGAGGAACTAAAAAAAATGATGCAAGATTTAATGCAGGAGGTCAGGAAAAACAATGAAGAGCTAAAAAAAGACCAACGAAGAGATAAAGAAAAAGCAGCGAAGAACTAAAATAACTAACATACTAAATACAAACAATAAGAAGAGAATCAAATGAGACTGAAGAAAAGTTGTAAAACGAAAAACAATCGATGATGACAAAAATACAAGACCTAGAGAAACGAGTGGAAAGCACAGAAAAAGAAGAGAAGAGATATAATATCGTAATAAAATGGTTAAACAGCAAAGGAGAAAAAGTAAAAGAAAAGATCGAAGAGTTCCTAACAAAAGAATTAAAAGTAGAAATAAAAATAAAAAGCGCATACAAAATAAACAAATACATAAATCATGACATGGTACTAGCAGAAGTGGAACCGTGGGAGATGAAAAAAGAAATTACGAAAGCCAAAAACAATATAAATCATACTAGAATATACATAAAAAATGATTTAACGTTGGAAAAAAGAAAAGTGCAAAGAGAACTTAGAAACTTAGCGAAGCAAGAAAACAACAAAGGAAATGAAGTGAGAAAGGGCTACAGAAAAATAGTAATAAATGGAACAGAATACAAATGAAACAAAGGGAGCAAAGGAATGGAAGTAGTAGAAGGTGCAAAAAAATGGTCCAAATACTAAACCAAAATCGAAGACAGAAGACAAACAACGACAACACACAGGACATAAATATGGAAACAACGATAAAATAGATAATATAGAAAATAATACAAAACCAGAACAAAATAGCAATAACAAAATAAAAATAAAAATAAGGGGAAACGACTAAAACAGAAAAAAATAACAATTGGGACATGGAACATTAGAGGATACGTGGGAAAAAAGCACAACTAGTGGAGTAGATAAGAAAACATAAAATAGAAATGCTAGGAATTACCGAAACAAAACAGAACGGACAAGGAATATAAAATATGTATGGTGGATTCTGGTTGATATGGACAGGAGTAGATGAAAAGGAAAAAACAAAAGGAGGAGTAGGAATTATAATAACACCAGAAAGGATAAAAGATGTAATAAAAGAAAAACATATAAACGAAAAAATAACGACCACTGATATCAAACTAGTCGAAGATGAAGCATGGACTCAGGTAGTATCATACGGACCGAATGAAGACGCAAAGAAAGAAGAGAAAGACACTTTCTTTGAAAACATGTAAAGAGAAATAGATGAAGGAAAAGTATGATGCCAAAATAGCGGACTGAAAGCGATTATGGGGAAAGAAGGAGAAGAAATTAAAAACAACAATGGGGAAAGAATAATACAATTATGCATTGAAAACAACCTTGTCATAACAAATACAAAATTCAAACACAAAAACATACACAAGTATACAAGGAAACAGCCAAGCAGAAACGAAAGATCATTAATAGGCTACCACCTAATTAATAGAAACAGCTGGAACAAAATAATGAATGTAAGAGTTACAAGACAAGCTGAAATAGGAAGTAACCACCATCTACTAAAAAATAGATACGAGTTGGAAGAAAATACAAAAAACAGACAAAATGAGGATAAAAGTTAAAGAAAAGATAAAAGCCTACAGATTAAACGAAACACAAACATAAGAGAAATACAAAGAGATACTGCAAAATAAATTCAGAGAGCGAAATAAAGCTAAACATAGAAGGAAAATGGGAAACATTTAAAAGAAATATACTAGAAGTGGCAAAGGAGACGTGAGGAACAATAAAAATTGGAAACAGGCAACTGAAAAAGACAAACTGGTGGACAGAGGTAGTCGAAAAGGAGATAAATGACAAAAAAGAGAAATAAACAAGATACCCAGAAACAAAAACAATAGAAAATTATGAAAAATACAAAGAAAAGAGAAACAAAATGAATTCAATAATAAAAGAAGCAAAAATAAAGTCATGGACGAAATTTGGTGAAAGAATGAGTATAATTTTTTCGCAGTACCAAGAACTATTCTACCTAACACTAAAGCAACTAAATCAAAATAAAGGACACAACATGAACAACATAAAAGATAAAAATGGAACAATTATCACGAATGAAAACACGATAATAGAAAGATGGAGACAATATTTCATAAAATTAACCGAACAGGATAAAGAAGATAACGCAACATAAGAATGGGAGGAAAAGTCGCAAGTAAGGCAAGAGAAAAAAATGAACAAATTAAACAAAAAGAAGTACATGAAGCTATAATAAACAAAAAAAAAAACGGGAAAACGCCAGGAACAGACGAATAACCCCGGAGATGGTGAAACACATGGGAGAAGAGGGACTAACATAAATAACGAAACTAATAAATGACATAATAAGCGGGGAAACACCAAGAGCATGGAATAAAGGAATAATTCTACCAATACCTAAGAAAGGGGATAAAAGATAATTATTGAAATGATATCTGAAATTACAGATGACACACCAGCAAGTATACCAAGTAAGATAATGACCAGGGTACTAGAAAAAATAATGCGAGACAAACAATTAACAACAATAGACGACAGCCAGTGCAGATTCAGCAGATTAAGAAGTACGCAATACCAAATCTTCATACTCAGAGAACTAAGCGAGAAACTAATTAAGAAGAACAAAGATATGCACATATGCTTCATAGATCTCGAAAAGGCAGTCGTCAAGATAAGGAGAGAGGGTATATGAAGAAAGAGAAGCAGAAAGAGGAATAGAGGAGGAAATAATAAATGTAATAAAATACATGTACAGAGATAACAGAAATATTGTGAGAATAAACAATGAGGAATCGAAATAATTCTAAACTAAGAAAGGAGTAAAACAAGGACGAGTGCTAAGCGCTTTGCTTTTCACAATTGTATTGCATAAACCGATAAAGAAAGCAAGGCAAAAAATAAAAAAGCTAAAAATTGGATGCTGGAAAATGGAGATAACAAAAATAGCAGAACTACTATTCACGAAAGACATGGCAATAATTGCAGAAATAGAGGAAGAACTGCAATACAACATAGAAATAATTGAGAAATGGATTAAGAAAATAAACATGAAAGTAAACTACGAAAGGACAAAAAACATGATAATTGCCAAAGAGAAAAAGAAACAAGAAATAAAAATTCAAGGAAAAAAATCGAACAAGTTGAACAATACAGATATTTAGGAACAATCGTACAGAGCAATGGTAAATTAGATAATGAAATAGACGATAAAATAGGAAAAACAGCAAAACTATATAACGTGTTAATAAACACCTTTTTTAGCAAGAAGAAAATATCAAGAAACACAAAAATAGAAATTGTCAAAATAGTAATTAGACCAACGCTAACTTACAGCAGCGAAACGTGGACCATGACAGGAATACAAATAAAAAGAATATATGTTATGGAGATGAGATTCCTAAGAAAAATGAAAAACAAAACAAAAAGAGACAGGACAAGGAACAAGACGCACAGCAAAAACTTGAAAATAAAATGGTATGGGCACATGAGACGCATGAGAGAAGTAATAAACACTAAGAAAATATACGAGACAAGAGCAACAGGAAAACAACAAAGAAGAAGACCGAGAAAAGAGTGGAATAGCGCAATAAAAGAAGAGGCAACAAGAAATTGGAACGCATGGGAAGAAATAAAGGAATTAACAAAAGATAGGAGGAAGTGAGTATAAAACGTTAATCCAAAATGGCATGGAATGTGTAGATCTTTCAATAATGTTTAATTTTGGAACTAACGAATGAGAATAGTATATCACACTATTACACTATTAGGTTGGTAAGTGCGTTATAACAGAATCGAATATTCGAGATTCTGTTAGGCATCACTTAACAACCGTGTAGAGTATAACGTTTTTCGCACAATCGCATAAACCAATTAAGATAGCAAAAATTTGAGTTGTTTCTGATTTAATTATCTTGACTTTTATGACAAAATGGTGTACATCGTATATTCAAAGTGTTTTGAATGTATTTCGTTAGAAACGTTCTGTGGTTAGGAACCAAATAAACAATTTCAAGTTTCAGTATTAATTTTTCACAATTGCTAATGAAGAAGATTTTCAAATAAATACAGACTTTGAAGAATCGTATCAAAGGGGTTGTGAATCTTTGGTTCCTAAAATATCAAATGAAAGGTATGAAAACGTTTAATAATTGTACAAACTGTAATTTTAACATCTGACATTTGTTGGGGAAAAATATTACTATTACTTAGATTGTATTAAGACCTGTTATAACATTGAACTGTGTTTCCAAGGAGACTAGCCACAGTATTGTTATGTTCAACTTACAAGATATATCAACAGATACTGTAAATCGCCATAACAACACGATTGTGCCAAAATATAATTTCTATACTATAAATAAGGTGAATCCATAAAGCAAGCCCAGTTATGTACGCATTACATATGTGTTCGACTATTTTACAGTTTTTGCAATATTTTAAAAAAATTAACTGAAACAATATACGAGGTGTGGCAATTAAGTTCCGAGACTGATTTTTTTAAACAAACACCTGCGTAGCTAGAAAAATGAAACGGGCGTGGTTTAGATCTGTATATATCCCTTGACCTTGGGTAAAAATTTCAAGCAGCTGCAACAAATAGTCTCGTTGGAATCGTCAAATAACGAAGGTGAAAAAACTGATCGCGCCGAAAAAATGTTGGATACAAAAATTGAGCAAAGAGTGAATTTAAAGTTTTTGTTAAAACTCGGGAAGTCCGCGACCGAAAGCTATGTAACTTTGCAGAGGGTTTACAGGGATGATTGCCTTTCCCATGCCAGAGTTTTTGAGTGGTACAAACGTTTTCAGGAGGGGAGGGGAAATGTTGAAGATGACGAGCGCCCCGGGCAGCCTGTAACTTCAAAAAGTGACTTAAACGTTCAAAAAGTGACCCAAATGGTTCGAAAAGACCGCCGATTAAGTGTTAGGGCCATTGCTGTATATGTGGACATTAATAAAGAAACTGTAAGACAAATTTTGCATGAGGAACTAAACATGAGGCCCGAAATGTGGAAAGAGAACTCTTGGATCCTCCATCAAGACAACGCGCCTGCTCACAACGCGCACTCTGTCAAGGACTATTTGGCCAAAAACCAGGTCACAGTAATGGAGCACCCACTTTATTCGCCAGATTTAGCATCCTGCGACTTCTACCTATTCCCAAAAATCAAATTTTGCTTAAAATGAATCTGCCACGAGTCATTAGAGGACGTAAAACAAAAATCGGCGCAGGTACTCAAGAGCCTGTCGGAAGATGACCTGCAGCACTGCTTCGCACAGTGGAAGATTCGCATGGAGAGGTGTAGGGATGCGGAAGGGGAGTATATTGAAGGGGAAAAATTCAAAATTGTAAAAAATTGCGAAATACCGATGTTATAGCAAGTCTCGGAACTTAATAGCCACACCTCGTATACTTACATATATTTTCATGCTGCCACACTAATATCAGTCATTGTAAATTTATTATAAAGTGGATGAAATTATAATTGCGAGAATCGAAGAATCGATTAGAGAGGATGCCTAATGTCAACTAAATTAATTTTTATTGTACTTATTTGATGTTTATCTGATTATAATTAAAAGCTGCTATTTCTGACATAGGCAGGCTCCGCTTTACTTTATCATTATACAGGGTGGTCACTTTTACGACGCCCACCATTAGGATCTATTAAACGAAAGTACATACAGAGTTGGTCAAATGGGATAAAAGTTTCTTATTTTTGTGCCTTTCAATATACTGAAACTAATTTCGGGATATATTGCACAATTCCTGAAATATCGCTGAAAAACTGAAAAAGTGCACTTCCATTTTCCTCTTAAAACTTATTTACTTATGAAAGAAATTTTACAAAACTTGGCACGCTTACATTTTTCGATGTGAGCTTTCTGATGACAGTACCAAACATATTTTGCGCGTACTAGATGCCCAAATTTTCATAGTCAACATTTGATTTTCTTATGGACGCAATATTGGATTTTAAAAGCATTCAAAAGAGCGACAAAATCTAATTTCAACCATGTATTACACATGGGTAATCTAATATAATTAACCACCAAAAATCGATAATTTAAAAATTTGCTGTGGACTGCTCTAAAAATCAAGTTGCCATGGAATACCAAATTACCATTTTGATTTTTCTTCTTACAAAGAAAATAATAATAATACTATTGTGTATAAAGTGCATAAAGGAGATAATATATATGATTAGTAAAAATTGCAAGATATTATCCTCAACATGAAAAAATTGTATGAATTGACATGTACAATCATTATAATGTAATATCTTACATTATATATCGCTGGCCGAAATTGCAAATCATAAATCAAGTAGTATTCATTAAATAATCTGATCAAATACCATTCTTGAATTAAAATTTTGGATATTTAATTATTGCCATTTTTACTAATCAAAGAGATTATCTCCTTTTTTGCACTTTATACACAATAAAATTACTCAAAACTTTTTTTTTCTTTGAAGAAATGTGAAATTTGTTATTCCATGACAACTTGATTTTTAGGGCAGTCCACGGCAGTTTGATTTTTGCAACAAATTATTAAATTATCGATTTTTGGTAGTAAATAATGTCAGATTAACCATGTGTTATACATGGTTGAAATAGGATTTTGTTGCTCTTTTGAATGCCATTAAAATCCAATATTGCGGGTATAAGAAAATCAAAAGTTGACTATGAAAATTTGGGCATCTAGTTGGCGCAGAAAATGTTTGGCACTGTGATCCGAAAACTGACGTCGAAAAATGTAAAAGTGCCAAGTTTCGTAAAATTTTGTTTAAAACTAAAAAAGTTATAAAGGAAATGGAAAGTGCACTTTTTCAGTTTTTCGGATTTCGTTTCAGTATATTGAAAGGCACAGAAATGAGAAACTTTCATCCCATTTGACCAACCTGTATATATTTCCGTTTAATAGATTCTAATGGTGGGCGTCGTAAAAGTGACCACCCTGTATACCAGTACGAAATGTATGGCATGCAACAAATGTATTAATACACGTAAAACGGTATTTTCTCGGACAGACGACAATAAAAATGATTGTGTATCGAAAAATGACATTTCTCATTATATTATTCGATCTTGGCATTCAATCATTGAACATGCATATATGGTAGATCAGATATCTGGAAATGACGACTGAACAATATTGATAATACCGCCAGCAATAATTGATCTCATGACCATTAATTATGTATTTGAACCTTAACTCATGAGCAGTGTTGTAACAAATACATTTTTTTTGTATCTAGACACAGATATTTAAAAAATATATATATCTCGATACATATCTAGATACAAAATTCAAAATGTATCTAGCTACAGATACAGATAAATTTGAAAAGTATCTAGATACTTACTTACTAAATACATTTCAGATACATGGCAAACCAAACCAAAAATTGTTTTTTTTACATATCATTTTACATGCACAAGAAAATGTTAATATATATTTAATAAAATGTGAAAAACTAAATTTATTTTTTATCGTCTGCTTATAGTTATTGGTATACTCGTCCCATCCTGACAATAACTGATCCATTCATATTGCATGAATTCGACATACGTTTCTAATTTCATTTCATTCTATTACATTTAGCTTAAGGCTGTTCCAACCCCCTCAAATTTCAGTTTCCTAAATTTCTTCAATTAAAAATTAACATAAAGACACCAAATTTTGCACAGCTTTCTAAAATACAAGTATCTACATTGTGACAAAGCATTTTTTTAAATAAAAATTATTGTTAATAAAATATATCAATCAATGTGACATATCGGAAAAACTTTTTTTGTGTGTCAGTAATTGAAATTTCAACGTTATTTCTTCTTTGAGTTTTTTTATATTACTAATAATTCATCAATCATTTGAGAAATACAATTGCAAGAATGAGCATCCATCTTGGATGCACTGAGCTTGGAATGTGACTGCGCATGATTAATTAACGTGATGTGATGTAACACATACTTTTTTTTTGTATCTAGATACAAATACAGATACATCAGAAATATGAATCTAAATACAAGATACATATCTATCTAGTTACTTGAAAAGTAACTAGATACATTACAACACTTCCAAGAGCCATCCTTCTATATTGAGTTTTGTGGTGAATTTGTAATATGCTTTAAAATACGCTCGGAAATCTTAAATCTGAACTAGAATGGAATCGAATGTACTCGACTATTAAATTTGTCAGAAGTCCATACTATTTTGCGTTAATAAATATTGAAATTAACATGTGATACAAGTAATATTTATTGCATAAGTTCAGTACAAAAATAATATAAGATATGATAAATATCTAAAATTCTATGGATGCATAAATATAATGAGTATTTTATATAATATATATTATAAATATTAAAATAAGGTACAATTGAAATATTGCATTTATTGATTGAAAATAAATATGTAACAATTTAACTATTTTTAAAACTATGTAAAATTATGAGATTAGTATGTAATATGGCCAAGAATAAATAAAACAATCTTATAAAATACGGTGCTAAAATAAATTATTATAAAATATGTATATGTATAGATATATAAGATACAATTACTCCACTCACTGTGGATCTTTAAATTACAATTTTTACAAACATTATAACAATTTCACTTATATTAAAGCTAGATAATTGTTATTATATCTTTTTTGCTTTGAACAAAATGCACTGACAACCATGACAAAAATAGCTACAAATAGCAAACCGTTCACAGTAGATTTAATAGTAAATATTATTGTATGTCAAACATAAAATAAACCTACATGTCGATGTTAATAAGTACAGACGTGTTTGCAGCTGCGAAGTTATTAACACAGTTTTTGATGTTTCATTATTCGAATATGGGTTGGTGTGCCAATACATTTTTTTCAAAACCTTCAACGTTCATAGAACCTACTTATATGATATATCATAGATATATGGGACCAAAAATCACCGAATGTTCAACTAAATACTGAACTAGCATTTCATCACATCATATATCCCGAGCATCGAAAGCAACATGACTTGAGCAAACCAAGATATATGAGAATGAAGAAGCCTTTGAAGAGCCAGTATCGTTTACTGATCGGCAAATATTTTCACTTAATGTGTAAGAAAAATTAAGAACAACCATAATTAATTCCTTTTCGCGATGAGACCGAATTTTGGAAATTACCTTCCAATAAAGCCTAACTGGCTTCATTAAATTCTCGTAGATTACCCTACGGATCAATAACCTAACTTACTTCGCAATTTGATAACTTCAAAATGCGAAATATTATAATATACCCACTTAATTGTATATACAGTAGCATCCAAATTATACAAAAGATTGTATGCCTAAAACATCCCGTAACCCAACTGTGCATCTTTGGTACAACTTGGAGCAGATATGCATACTCTAAAGACAGTACGGATGGCAGAACTGGTAAACCAGCCTCTGCGAACGCTCCGTCTTCTTCATGATGCCTTTCTTGTAGTACTGCCTGATTGACCTGCTAAGTTTGTCGTAGTTCATGGCAGGGCGGTTTTTGCGCTTTCCCCAAAGGCGAGCCACCTTAACTGAGTCCTCAATCTTGAATACACCTTTGGTTCTATCCAACCACCTGATACAAGAGCCATGTACCTGTGGGGTGGAGAGCAGCTCCTTCAGGAACTGCCAAAGGTGGATATGGGAGCCGCCAGATGGCCTGGAAGTAGTTGGTTTCGTCTCTGATGCAGGAGGATGCGTTTCTTCATCTTCCTCTGGAAATAGGAAGAAGTTTGTGAAAATCACTGTTATTCATTCAAATTCCGGAATTTATTAGATTATTTTTGCAGTATATTTATGTACATAACTACGATGGATTATAAAGATTAGAGCTTTCTATTATACTCTCACATCTCTGCATATAATTCTTATTTGGTGTAATTTAATTCTGAGTGCATAGGCATTACTCATCGCAACTTTCTATTATTGCTTGCTACAACGAATAGGTGTATGTTATTATTATTAAGTATATTTTCTTTACTTTAACCAGATTGGTCATTTTTAAAGACGCATATTTTACTAAACTTAAAATGTGACTTCTTTCTTTTCATAAATAGTGGGATTTAATAATACTACTAAACTTTATTGTGAAACGAAACAAAAAATATAAAATCTTTAAATGAAAATAAACCATGTGTCTTCATAATGTATTTCTTCGCCAACCAGATCGATAAATCGCATTTGAAAAAGGATTGGATATGTTGGAAAATATTTGCACAATGAAATACATTTTAGTTTCATACGCATAAATTACATATCAATTAGTTGGAAAGTTGTTTTTTAAATTATCGCGTGTGTAATTTAAATGACACTTCTTTAATTTTACACACGAAGATTTTGATGAATAAGTAGTAAAACGACTTTCCATACATTAATACATTCTTGTTTCATTGGTTTATTTAACGACGAATTATTTCTGCAACTGTATCTAATTGCCGTCGCCAAAAAGCGATTTACCTTAATCGGGAAATTTGCCTCTAATGATCCTCTAATGATTAATTATACATTTTTATGGAAACATGTTTATATAATTTTACAAATAATGAAAACGATTCTATTATTACCCTGTCATTAAAAATATAATGGTAGAAATTAACTATTGGTCATTGGTAGATTAAAAAAAATGATAAAGTGGCCAAAATACATGTTCTATAAATGCACATTAATATAAAAAGACGCTCAAAATGTACAATTATAATTCATGACACGGTCATTAATTATACATTGTCTGTTAGCTATTGTAAATGTATTTATAACATTATGATAAAACGTGTAAAAACATTTCACATCCTGATATAAATTTAAAATCGCTAGCGATAGGATAACAAAATTAAGTGCAAATAAATTTGTAATTATAATTCGTTGTAATAAAGAGGTCCAGTTTTTCATTTACATCAAACCACTTTGAAATGTGTAGATTATTAGCATTTTTATGTAATTCATTAGATGAAAACAACACATTAATAAAAAATAAACTGGTTTAAAAACTGGCGTTTTCTCGAGATTTGAAAGGTTATTAGTGCTAAAAAATTTAAATTGCAAATTAGATCGTGTGGATTAAGTACGGCAATATTTCAATGTTTGATATATAATTTAGAAGACTGCGCTGTTAATATATTTATATTTTGACAATGTTAATGGGCTGTGCCCATATATAGCGAAGCAGGTTTTGGATAATAGAATATGGAAGCTCCGATACAAAACTGTAGGAAGATTGAGACAAAAATAAGCTTAACAATATCAACGGTATATAAAATTACTCAGTACTTAGACTTGGCCAGTATCTATAAATTAGTGTCTTAGACAATAAGAGTTGTAATTGCAGTGAATTAATATGTAGGTAATATAAGCATAGTGAAGATAAAAAATTCAACTCATTACTCAATACTAAGAGTAGACTAGCATCTGTAAATTAGTGTCTTAGACAATAAGAGTTATAATTACAGTTAATTAATATGTAGGTAATATAGGCATAGTGACTATGAAAATTTCAACTCATTACTCAATACTAAGAGTAGACTAGCATCTGTAAATTAGTGGAAAATTCGAATAAACACATGTTTTAAAAAATTGCAAGAATTTGATTTCAGGGATTATTTTCAGGTTAATGAAATATAATCGGGACCAGATCTGGCCTAAAACATATTTTTGTCGAAAAGGTGAATAATATGTTTACATTTTCACCTTATTCACTCTAACCATTAGCAACGCGAATAAAGTAAAAAAAAATACGTAACTTCACACTATCCCTGAAATGTTCGTTGTCACCTGACAATGTGACACTTTATTGCGCAAATTCTTCATTTCCAATAATGAATTGTAAAAAATCTTGTATGATATGTGAATAAAGCAATTTTATTCACTTATACCATAAATAGCTATTATTATCTCATATTATGATTATTAATTCAACGCATTGCTTAGTGACGATGGAAAATTCGAATAAAGACATGATTTAAAAAATTGCAAGAATTTAATTTGAGCAATTATTTTCAGGTTAATGAAATATAATCGGGACAAGATCTGGTCCAAAACATATGTTGGTAGTATCGATACAGTAAAATATTGTTTCCAATTCGCATTAATAAAATGCTAATTATGTATATTGAATCCCATCATTAAAACAACAGTTTTATCGAAAGGGTGAATAAAATGTTTACATTTTCACTTTATTCACTATAACTATTGACAACGTGAATAAAGTTAAAAAATACGTAACTTCACACTATCCTTGAAATTTTCGTTGTCACCTGACAATGTGACACTTCGCTCAAATTCAATTCCATCTTCAATTCCAATAACGAATTGTAACAAAATCTTATATGATACATGTGAATAAAGCAATTTTATTCACTTGTACCATAAATAGCTATTATTATCTCATATTATGATTATTAATTCAACGTATTGCTTAGTGACGATGGAAAATTCGAATCAACACCTGATTCAAAAAAATTGCAGGCAAAATTTTCTGGTTAATGAAATAAAATCGGGACCAGATCTAGTCCAAACCATAGTTTCGTAGTATCGATAGAGTAAAATATTTTTTCCATTCGTATTATTAAAATGCTCTTTATGTATATTGAATCTCATCTTTAAAACAACACTTTAATCGAAAGAGTGAATAAAATGTTTCATTTTTACTTTATTCACTATAACCATTGACAACGTGAATAAAGTAAAAAATACGTAACTTCACACTATCCTTTAAATTTTCGTTGTCACCTGACAATGTTACACTTTGCGCAAATTCTTCAATTCCAATAACGAAACGTAAAAAATCTTGTATGTGAATAAAGCAATTTTATTCACTTATACCATAAATAGCTATTATTATCTCATATTATGATTATTAATTCAACGTATTGCTTAGTGACGATGGAAAATACGAATAAACACCGGATTAAAAAAATTGCAAAAATTTAATTTGAGGCATAATTTTCTGGTTAATGAAATAAAATCTGGACCAGATCCGGTCCAAAACATATTTTGGTTGTATCGATACAGTAAAATATTTTTTCCAATTCGCATTATTATAATGGTCATTATGTATATTGAATCTAATCATTAAAACAACACTTTAATCGAAAGGGTGAATAAAATGTTTATATTTTTACTTTATTCACTATAACCATTGACAACGTGAATAAAGTACAAAAATACGCAACTTCACACTATCCTTGAAATTTTCATTGTCACCTGACAATATGACCTTCGCGCAAATTTTTCAATTCCAATAACGAACTATAAAAAATCTTATATGATACATGTAAATAAAGCAATTTTATTCACGTATGCCATAAATAGCTATTATTATCTCATATTACGATTATTAATTCAACCTATTGTTTAGTGACGATGAAAAATTCGAATAAACACCTGATTAAAAAAAATGCAAGAATTTAATTAGAGGCATAATTTTCTGGTTAATGAAATAAAATCGGGACCAGATCTGGTCCAAAATATATTTTGGTAGTATCGATATAGTAAAATATTTTGTTTCGCCTTGGATTTTCAGCATGAAAAAAGATAAAACATAATTCTGCAATGTGAAGTGAAAAACAATATTTCATCACAGTGATACAGCAACTGCGATATGTTACAACCAAGTTAATCTGGTTCCTACTATAAGTATCGATCAGTTTGTATTACTTACAAAAAGCTAGTATAGCCATACATACAGTCTTAAAAATACTCAACAGGTTTATAAAATATTATATATGTATATATATATATATATATATATATATATATATATATGTACATATACATATATAGAGGGTGTTAATACTAAGTTGTAACACCAGAAAACGGAAGTTAGAACTCGTCGAAACAAACATCTTTTCTTAGTTAAAATTTTTGAATTGGAGCTCAAGTTCATAGTTATTGGCGTTCTTTTGTTTTTCGAAAAATCGTCATTACTCCCTTATTTTAAGAAATATTTAAAAAATACGAATACGATTAGCATGCGCTATCGGTTTTCTAAAACATTTGTATTTACAATTATTTTCTATTTTGTCAAATAACAAAATGGCGACCGAAGAAAAATTTCGAAACAAGATATTTTGAAAATCACTTGATTGATTTTTGAAAATAAAACATTTATGAAATCCTTAAACTATATTATAACATTTGTCTGAAACATTTTTTTCGATCTGTCCAAATAAGTAATATTCAAATTGAATTACAAGATACATTTTAACAAACTGCAACAATCATTTAAAACAAAGTAGGCTAACCTTAAGTTAGGCCATTAAACAAGTTGAGACACGTGTTTGCTAGTTTGTACGTTCAAATTTAAATCCTTTTTGATCTTGTTCTTCAGAAATTTCTGCTTCATCTTGAAAAGTTTCTGTCACGTTTATCATTTGTGTGCGTATTTTGCATAATTTGTGTATAAAAATGCATAATTATCAAAACAGACAAATGTTATAAGATAGTTCAAGGATTTTGTAAATGTTTTATTTTCAAAAATCGATCGATTGGTTTTCAAAATATCTTGCTTAGAAATGTTTGATCGGTCGCCATTTTGTTATTTGATAAAATAAAATATAATTGTAAATACAAATGTTTTAGAGAACCGAAAGCGCATGTTGATCGCTTTTGTATTTTTTAAATATTCCGTAAAATAAGAGAGTAATGACGATTTTTCGAAAAACAAAAGAACGCCAATAACTATGAACTTGGGCTCCAATTAAAAAAAATTAACTACGAAAAGTTGTTTATTTCAATGAGTTCTAACTGCCATTTTCGGGTGTTACAACTTAGTATTAACACCCTGTATATATATATATCGGTTACCCTTCTACCTCTACTTCTACTTTTAAAATATTACGGACCTACATATGACTTGGGAAGAGTTGAATGTCAGATTATATTTGATTTTGGTTGAGTTTCTGTAAATATAATTGTCAATAACTGTATAGGTGGAAATTGAACCACGATCAAATACAATCCGAGATTCTACTTGAATAACTTAACATTAGTATATTTCTACAATCACATCATCAAAATTAACATACTTTAAATGGCGCAAAAATATCCTGTCGCTAAAATTATGAGAGACATAAAACTAATTTGAGAGTGGTTTGCCTAAGGCAAAACCACTTTCATTAAGGCAAAACTTAAGGCAAAACCATTTGAGACCCTAGGGTCTCAAATTATTCAACCTCAAGTGGGAAGTGAAAAATATATTGATTCCATACAATAAATATTAATACGAATAGTAGAAGATTAGTTTCTGTAATTATTTACAAAACAATTATAGGTGTGTCAAAATAATGAATTACATAGGTAATTTGTGCACAAATTAACTATTTATAAATTTAACGCACCAAAAAAATACAATTACTGTTATGCTGGCCTTGAATTTATAAACTATTAGACGAAGTCGTTGTTTTTTTGTACAAGAATGATCTCATAATATGAGATCTCGTGATCATAACCAAGCATTCAGTGAGTAAGACTAATATTGCATGCTAGTGAATATATAAATAATAGAATACTTATGAACAGATTTTAATTAAATTAACTTATACGGATTAGAGCACACCTATTTGTATTATTCATATAAATAGACGAGGTCAGGTAAGATTTAATTTTGTTTGTCTTGAAAACTAACAATGTATATCAGACAAATAATATTTGAAACCAAGTTAAGAGCAATTCTATCAATTTCGGTTTAATGTGCATTTTTTTATTAATTAATACAGAAGTTTTATTCTAAGCAAAAGCAACATTTTTGCTCTACCATCAGATGTGAGTCATTGTAGCAATAAAAACTCACTGCGCTATATTTTCTACATGATGAAATTGTTAGAGAAATTTCAATAAACGTGTTAATATAATCACAACCCATATAAAATTAGAATGTAGAGAGGGAAATTACGAATATATACTAAATTACGGTTTCGTAAATATTAAAGTATTAAATTTTAGACCTAATCATCATGTATTAATAATATTCTACGAAGTATATAATTCTATTCGGTTGAGCATCACTGAAACAACATTTAGATGATACTCTTCCACCATAGCTTAGCTTAATACAGGGGTCTCCAAACTACGGCCCGAGGGCCACATCCGGCCCGCGTACAGATTTTGTCCGGCTCGCGGAGACCTAGCATACTTGAAAACTCCTTTTAGAGAACATATTTTTTATAGCAAATTAAATTTAGTTTACTGAAGTATTCTAATTTTATGTTGAATAATTATTAATATGACATCTACATTGATATGGTTATGGGCTAACTACTCATAACATTGTTGTAGGCTTATTGTTATTGTTTTTGTGATAAGTTGCATAAAGAAACACAGAATTGTAATGAGTAAAGACATGTATAATAAGCAGAAAATTTAACTTCAGTATATAATAACTAACAAATTATGTAAATGAATCCAACTAACATTTTATACATTTTAAATAAAAACATAACTTATAACAAGCATAATGACATATGAAATACTAATGAGATTTATGTAATTGAGATTTTCCACTGACAATAGTTTGTAGTTGTGGACTAATTTTACTTGTACCAATTATTAAAAGAGATTTAAGATGCTCATGCGTTAATTTAGATCTGTAAACATTTTTTGTGTACTTCATTTTGGAGAAGGTCTTCTCACACAAATAAGTAGTACCAAAAACAGAAAACAGCCCACGAGCAAATTTATGCAAATTATAAAATTGTGTCAGTGGAAGACTCTTATAAAATTCCAACAAAGATGAGTTTTGATATTTGTTCTTAATTATATCACTGCACTGTAGATCAATCATTTCCATTTGAAGTTCCGGGGCTAGGGTTTCAATGTCAGTATCAAAAGGATTCTGAAAAATCTTAATTTGATTCGCAATGGCAAGTCCGAGGAACGAGTTTCAAAATTTATTTTCAAAGCACTCAAAGTTTCGATTGCGAAATCGAGAGGAAACTCAGTCTCAGTGGTGTGGCTGAATATTTCACATGTTTTAAAATGTGAAAAACATTTACTTCGTAGTTGTGATTGAAACAGTATCAATTTCTTCCGGAATGATTTGACATTAGTGTATAAATCAGGAAGATGCTGGTTTTCTCCTTGCAATCTCAAATTCAGTTCGTTCACATGTATTGTCAAATCAACATAGAATGCTAACATCCACAGCCATGCGTTGTTTTGTAATTCAGTAAGAGGGCGATGCTTTTCATTCAAAAAAATTTCGATCACTGCTCGAAGTTCAAAAAAAACGCTGAAGGACTTTCCCACAACTAAGCCAACGTACGGCAGTATGATAAGGTAAGTCATTTTCTCCAATCTCTTCAATAAATTGTCGGAATTGTCGGTGATTCAGCCCAAAAGATCTGATAAAATTAACAGTTGATATGACTGGTTTCAGAACTTCAGACATATCCAAACATTTTCCGCACAAAGACTGTTGATGAATGATACAATGTAAGACTAATGGTTTTGAACCACCGTCATTTTCTACAGCCTTTGACACAAGAGCGACCACTCCTTTATCTTTCCCACCATGTTTTTGCCTCCATCAGTTGTAATACATTTCAAGTTTTTCCATCGAAGGTTCTTTTGATTAATGGCCATTTCAACTCCTTTAAAAATATCTGTACCAGTAGTTCTGCCATGAATACTATACATATCAAGAAGTTCTTCACGCACTTCATAGCTTTTATCTACTCCTCGAATATAAATCAACACCTGAGCAGTATCTGACACATCCGTTGACTCATCCAAGGCCAAAGAAAACCACTCAACATGTCCATTTTTGTCGAACAGTTGAGAGGATATATTTTCAGCGATGTTTTCTACCCTTCGAGCCACAGTGTTTGCTGACATACTGACAGTTTTTAATAAATTTACCTTTTCAGGGCACATTTCTTCGGCTGCTGCAATTATGCATTCTTTGATCATTTCTCCATCGGTGAATGGTTTTCCACGTTTTGCAATTTCAAGAGCCACATGAAAGCTAACCGTAGGCTTCCTGAACGAAAATTTGCTGGTAATTCAAAACTACAGTACGTTGATATGATGAGCTACCTAAGGCTTGGCCCTTGGGACTTAGTGGAGGAGTCAGTGTGGCCCTCGGGCTAAAAAGTTTGGAGACCCCTGGCTTAATACAATAACTTTTGTTTTCGTTTTTAATATGCAATTTTATTTTATATAGCAGACTATTATTTTATAGCATCTGTACCTATGGAATAAATATAAAATACAATATAGATAATATTATGTCTAGTGCAATAACAATACATTTTCAGGCTTAGCTGCTAACGATCAAAATATGTGCTGTGAACACGAGAACGTAAATGAAGCTAACACGGACAAGCATACATACATCTGCAGCGATTAAAGCCGTACTAAAGAATAATATCACTGTCAGGTAAGTTTGATATTGTCGGCAAGTAAGACAATATCTCTCCAAAAAACGACGTAAACAGCCGCTCAAATTTGAACACTACAGGGGTCTGAATTTTCAAAAAATCATGCTTTCTTAACATTTTGAGATGGAGATCTGAAATTTAAACAATGCACATTATATATAATTTTCTTTCCAGCTATGTTTTAGTTCTTTTTTTTAATGCATAGTTTTGGAGATATTGCAAAAAAAAAATGTAAATCGTATTATTTATTTTTTAGAATCATAACATACGCGGATAGACATTTATAAAATACATTGAAATTTTTAATTTCACCATGATATGTTTGCCCACTTTCAATTTAAAACGTATCAAAACGTACACATTTTCCATTCAGTACAGTACTGCTCCTAGCGGACATTATCTGTAGCTTCACTGGAAGAGCGGTATTCTGCAACCTCAAACTGACCGATGGTAATTAAGACCATCGGTTATAAATTACCCACTCATAAAATGTGAAATGGTCCTATTCTGGCAGGTAGAGAAGAGAAAGATTTCCGTACAATGGTATTTTTGCGTAGTATAATAATTAGTACACCAACACTGCAAGGTAAAATGGCAATTGATTAAATGAAATAATAATTGGTATCGAGGAAAAAAATACATGAGTACCTACAACTATAGTAACTATAGAGTTAGCATGTTTTAAAATAGATAATAATAATAATAATAATTTTCATATAATTCATGTTCGGTCCGTTACAGTGGTACAGATCCACATAATTTATTTTGATCATCAATTCTAGTTCAAATTCAAGTATTTATTAAAAAAAAAAACATATTATTTAAATCGTGATGTAAATCATTTGAATCATATCACATCCAAAGTGGCCAAAACTGATCAGAAATACCTCCCACATGAATGCAAAAATAAAATGAAAATGGAAATACTTCCCACATGAATGGAAAAATAAAATAAATCTAGTGAAAGTAGTTTTTTCACTTCCATCCCAAACATTAATGCTAAATCTGTCTTGAAAATTCAGTGTTCTTGTTGTAAGGGCCAAATATGTTCAACGTGAAAATTAATAACATTATCTCTCACAGTTCGCCAAACCATGACTCATGTATAAAAAAAACGTCCAAACTCAATTTTGAGTTAAAACTATTTCTTGCTATTCGTTTTTTAAATATATGTAACATTTAAAATGTTTTACCGATAGAGTTTCAAACAAATGCATATTTTAATCTATAACAATAATATTTTACTATATTTTCCTCTCCAAGTTAAAATTTGTTTTTATTATTTATTATTTTCGAAATTACTTTTCGAAAAAGTTGCGTCTTTAATATTAATACAAAAACAGCAGCATACAATCGAAGAAAATATTGTTTCAGTAAATACAAATACAGGACTAATAATTTTTGTAAACCTCAATAAAAGAGATTCTGTAAATATAGACACAAATTTGTTTATAGACTAGCTTGCAAAACTACAATTTATCGTTGGATTTTTGCATAAAAATCAGCTTCGGAGCTACGCAAAGTTGCTGGAACAAATATATTTGAATCAAATATTTCAATATCCATGCACATGGTGTAATATAGATAAATATTATTTGCTCAATAACAGTATTTCAAGATCTTTATGGAATATTAAAAAATATATAATAATTGGTCAGTTTGTCGAGGAAACAAAGACGATTTGATGAAATCTGGCAACTGTATTTTTCGTCCAATCTTTCAATCATCTGAAAAAATCTGAAATCAGCTGAAAACGCAGTAATTCTATAAATAATTCCACCTCCAGAAATACACATAATGATGGGTGTTGCCAAAGAAGATATATCTTATGGAGGATTTATTTTCTTTGGTGTTGCTAATAATATTTATATTTCTACAACAACAACCAGCTTCAGAAGCCGTACACGCCGATTTTAAGAAGATGTGAATTCATCTGTGATGACCTATAACTATTTCAATGTGTCATTTTAAAACTGTAATGTCATAAGGTGTACCATGTATTTGTTTCTCTATGTTATACAATTTTTTGTTTTTTGTCTTTTGTTTCTCATGAACTGACTTATCACATATGTAAAAACAGCTATGATAACATCCACGCATTGACCTTTTTTTTAAATTAAACATAGGGACGTTGTACTGACAATGTTCAGAGTTAAAAAAATTGGAACGGTATAATAAACATGTAACTACGTTAGTCAATAAGTACAGTTAGTCAATGTTTAATAATACATTTTTATTGGCAGCAGAATATCAAAATATTGATGATACTTTATCTTTATAATTTAATAATACTTTATTTTTATCTACAATTTCGATAGAATATTATTGTGTGTAATATCAAACCAATTAATAGTATATTTTGCAACAAGATAACTGTCAGTGTCATAATACAAATTAATGAAATTAAAGTTTGTAAAGTCGTTTCCATAGAAATTAATGCATGCTTCCATTTAATTTCATTCCTTGTTCATGTTTATTTTCATCTTTGGATGTGAAACTATTTTAATCTCTAGAGTGAAAAAGTATCACTTTCATGTATAGTAAGCCGTGAAGAAATTGCTACTTTTACATATAAATGGGCAGAAAAAATATAATTTTTACATTTGCGCGCCAATTAAAAAAAAGTATACATTTTATTATTCTTGTATACGACACCTCCTACAAATTGCATTTCCAAGTATTTCAATTACACCTGCAAGCAGAGCCGCCGTTAGATACAGGCAGGACAGGCGACTGCCTGAAGAGCAAAATTCAATGGGCACTTTACCTTTTTTAATGACATTCGTTTGTTTTTTCTATAATTATGGATTCTACTTCTGATATAAGTCACAAGGAACAATTGACATTAGTTATTCGTTTTGTCAATATTGATACAAATAATATGCATTTAGTTGAGGAGCACTTTTTAAGATTTGTGGAAGTTAAGGATACGTCAGGATTTGTACTTTCAACAACATATTTTGATCAAATAAAAATTGTAGGATTGAACTTAAAGAATTGCAGGGACTAAGGGTGCGATAATGGGGCCAATATGAAAGTGTTAAGTGTTTTCAGATTTATTGCAAAAATTAACATTAAAAAAAGAAAATTATTTGATTACAGAAATTCGTTACAACACACTCAAAAACTAATAAGTAATACTGTTTATTTCTTGATAATGTAAAAAAACAAAAAAAACAATAAATTTCAATGGAGGAGATGTTCAAAATGCTCGCCGTGAACGTCTTGGCAACATCCTAATCTTAAATAGAAATTTATTCTAACGTTACTCAACATCTCAGGCGTGACCGATCTAATCGCAAGCATTATTCGTCTTCTTAAGTCAGCTAATATTTCCGAAACAGTTGAAGATAGGTATAGGAAATTGTACATGAAATATGTCTAGAATTTTCTGAAGAATCCAAAAATTGAATAATATACCAGGTGTTGCATTTAAAATAAGAAAGTTGGTATTGGCCACGGTCACATGACACACCTTGTATAAAAAGTTTTTGTTGAAAAAAATGCGCAACTAAAAATAACAATCGACGTGTCCGAGCGTTTTTTCGAACACGCCCCCATTTATTTATTATTGAATTTATTCCATTTGGCTGATACACCCTGTATATTATATAAATTATGCGATAAATTCGTTTTACTTCCCAGAACAAAATCCCATATTTGGTATCTGTATTGGATTTGGGAGCCCCTTAGTTATCGATCGAAGATCGAAAACGACAAGATTTTATTTTTAATTTTGCTTTTTAAATTCAGGGCGCAATTTTTGATTCTTGCCCGCAAGTATCCACATTACCGCCCGACCATCGGTTTATTGTAGTTCCATAAATTATGACCATAAACTAATAATAAGGGTGCTTCTTTAAACTCCCCCACGAATTCCAAAGCAGCTCCTCGTCGGCCGTACTGGTATCATGTCATCCTTTTTTAAATATTGCCGTTCTTACCAACACCTCGGAATATGCAATTTTATTTTATATAGCAGACTATTATTTTATAGCACCTATACGTATGCAATCACGATGCAATCTAGACAAGACAAGACAAGTTGTAGAACAACGTTACGAAATTCTAGACAAAGGGTGCATTGCAATATTCATTGCCCGAATTAAATTAATAGAATTAAGGATTTGTTGGACTTTTCATCACTCAAAATTATGTATTTCAACATATTCATATCAAATGTTCGGTTTGGGATACGTTGTTGGGGACACAGTACAGAATGCAGACGATTATTTATAATACAGAAAAGAGTCATACGAAGAATGTATAATCTAAAATTTGGATCATCCTGTAGAGGTACATTCAAACAAAATAATTTACTCACATTGTACGGAATATATGTGTATGAGTGTATTTTATTCTTATTTAAAAACAAACATTTATTCACTGGTAATGAAATAGATCATAAATATGACACAAGAAACAAATCGAATTACAATATTCCAAAACACCGTCTAACCCTAACTGAAAAAGGGCTGCATTACAGTAGCATATTATTCTATAATCGATTGCCAGGTGATATAAAAGGTATAAGAAACATAATTTTATTTAAGAAGCAGATACATAGTTTCCTATGTGCCAAGGAACTATATAGCATTAGTGAATATTTAGTGTAGTGCAATTTGTATGTACTTGTACATTTGTTTTGTGACGTGTTTCTTTCTCGTTCGAACCCAATTTGTAACAAATTTGTATGTTCAAACTTTTTAGAAATAAATTCTATCTATCTATCTGTCTATCTAAAGAACATGTAAGTCGCCGTCATTTTGTTGTTATTTTCAAACAAGCAGTTTCCTTTGTTGGTGTTCGAGGTGAATGCGAGAGCCATAAATTAAAAAGTAACCGGTCGTCCTTCATATGTAGGTTGGCTAGTGATCAGGGAACGCGAAAAAATCGCCATATTATGCGGCACAAATGCGAACTCGATCCGATCAGTGCGTACATGTACCGTATGTTCATAAAAAAAGTCCATAAGGGGCGTCTGTGGAAACTTAAACGTATGTCCGTAACTTGATTCAGGTGCATAAAATTTGAATCGAATGTCAATGAGCTGTCTGTCAACGTCGAAAATTGATCAATGAATCGTCAATGAAATTGAAAATCTACCTACGACGGATGTTTATTGCGCTCCATTGTGCGAACGGAATTTTATGACGGGTAATGGGAAGAGAACAGAGTCCAGAGCCGGCATCACAAAATACAGATTCAGTGCCCCGTAGAAAATTAACATTAGTGATTCATTATCATTAAATTGTACTTTTCAATGTATTTTTAAGTGTACATATAATTAATTATATTTTACAAATTTCATAGAAAATTTATATATAGTATAATTCGCGAAAGAAATAACTTAAGTTACCCATAACGTTATTGACTTGCTCATTGCGTTAAAAAATTAACGACGTTATTTTGTTCATGAATCGTAATGTAACAAGCAAATATCATTCCGTACAACAAGATTCATCGCTATCACTTTCACTTTGAACATTAATAATTTGATTTGGTATACTAAGCGTCCTATAATCGTTTTCAATTTTAATCACACGATCGATGCAGTTTTTCCAAATGGTACTTGAAATGTTGTTGCATTCTCGCTGAACAAGTTGAATTGTTTCTTCCCTCATTTTGGGATGTGCATTATTTTTCCGCAAATTTCTTTTCAAAGTTGACAATATCAGCTCAATTGGATTGAAGATGCAGTAATAAGGTGGAAGGCGCAACACTTGGTGGCCAAATTCTTCTGCCATCTTATCAACCACATACGTTTTATTGAAATTTTGTTTTTTTATAAGTTCTGATAATGTATTTTTCTTTGCACTTAGGGGAATGACAATACCATTTTGAATGCAAAAATCCGCAATATCGCCTTTCTTGGAAGCGGCGGTTGGGATTTTATTAATTTGCTTTGAGTGGTAAGTTGCATTATCCATTACGATTATTGAGTTATTGGGTATGTTGGGCAATACATGATTGCGAAACCAATTTTCAAATAATTCGGCGTTCATATCATGATGATATTCTAACGAGCTTGATGCAATATTCTTGGCTGATAAGAGTAAACTATTAGACACAAAACCTGCGTCTCCTCCTGCATGAAGAATAACAATTATTTTTCCTCTATTGCACGGTGCTCTAAGGTGACACATATTTGTATTATCGACCCATCCCTTGGAAACGACGTCGGAAGTATCGAACTATGTTTCATCCAAATAAATGATCGATCTCCCTCCATTTCTATATTCGTTTATTTTTGATAAATATTCTAATCGATCTTTTTGCAATCCCGGCCATTCCATGATGTCAATTCGTTTGTCTAAAGTTTTATACTTAAAACCGTGACTAAGTAGGTATTTATACAAAGTAGTTTCCTTATATGGAAAATCATTTCCAAGAGTTTCCAAAATAAATTGGACCGTGTGAACGTTACCTGATTTATAAGAATTGTAAATTATATTTTTGATCCTCTTGGCGACGGCATCGTCTATTTCGGTAAATTTGGAACCTATTTTTCTTTTCCTTTCTAGCGGTTCTTTCGTAATTATTCTCCAAACCGTTGAATATAATATTCCTGTCAGAATGGAAATTCTTTGCAGTGGAGATGCATGATTCTCGCTTATAAGGGTGTTATAAATAATTACGACTATCCTTTTAGTATCAGTTGAAAGAAAAGCATGCTTTATTAATCCCTGATTTTCATTTTCGATAGTTGATGTGTCCATTTGATGATGGTTGTTTTGAAATTTATCGAAATCAATTTGAGAACAGCTTCCCTCTGTAGACTGTCGAAGGGATTCTTCAACAAACCTTTCGGAATGGCTTCTTTCTTCACATAATTGAAATAGATCGTCGAATTGAGTGTCATTATAAATTGATGAAATAATTGTTGCAGTTTCACTTAACGACGTTTCCATCTTAATAAACTCTATCTTTTCACAAGTTTATAAATGATAATATGCACACGTATGTAAAATGAGTACTGTTGCAATGTAAAGGTTAACACCGACTGAAAGACAGCTGTAGACTATTTGAGAAAAATACTATTTGAGGCAGCCTTAAGTGATTGTCTACCTGGGCTGCATGTTCGAACAGCAATTAAGGTACAATGAACCTTACTTGCATGGACGAATGTGTAATCCTTTTAAAACCGTTTCCTAGGTGACGGCTCTAAATTATCTACTGGCGTCTGTAGTGTTGTAATTATATCGAATTGTAAAATTGTAAAAATAATTACGTCCGCCGACTCATAAAAAACGATGTAGATAGTTGTAAGATTATTGAATTCAATTTAATTAATAAATCATTTTTATATTATGATCATAGTGATATAATTGTGTATACAGGGTCCGTCATTTCACCTCCCGTCTTCTGTAGCTCAGTTACTAATTGAGTTAGGATTTTGATATTTTGCAGACTTTACTTGCATTCCGTGGCGTATTTTAGGAACATATTTTTTATTATACAGGGTGTCCCAAAAAAGTATGACGTCATGATGATGTGTATTTTTAAATTGCATGGTATATTTTTTGTTGTTTATTTTGGTGCCCTTTATGGATGCCTACATACCTATGAAATTTTATTAAAACCGGTTTAGTGATTTTAGCACAAAAAAATAAAAACTGAAAAAAAATCAGTTTTGCACCATTGGTTAAGAAAATTAATAAGAGATAAAAGTATGCCTTGTTAATAAAACCACACAAGGTACTCATTAAATAAGGTCTGATAGTTGCGTTAACCAAGTTTTTTTGATATGCATTATACAGAGTGTCCAAAATTTAGTGTCAAACTTTTCAAACTTTAAAGCACTTTATTTTTCTTATGTTAAATTGGAGCCCCTGTATATTTATATGTCATTCCATGTGGAAATAAAAGCAAACATTTTTTCTAATTACAACTCTATCCCAATTCCTAACAGATTGAAAGTTATGTGCAGAAAACTCGATTTATCAACTATTCCAATAGCCATTTTAATGAATAAAATTTGAAGGTGACTTTGAAAAACAATTTATTGATATAACATGTTTTGTAGTTACAATTAATATCTCGAAAGTATTAAAGGTTTCACAGATCTACGTCTAAACCTATTACACATCATAAAAGTATTAAGTTTTGTATAAAAAATAGTTTTAGTAATAAAATTTCATAAAAACATAACATAACTGTGCATTTCTAAAATTAATTAATTGCTAGAAGTTATGTTCGATATGTCTTCCGCCCTCTTGAAGACACAAACGAAGACGAGTATGAAATGACATTCCCACTCTTCGTAACAGGTTGAATGTAATATTTTGAAATGCGAATATGAAAGTCATATCCACATTTGTCAATATAGGTCATAATATTTGTCATATTATGAATATCATATTTTCCATGACAAAAAGTAATTTTGCTATCTTGTGTGTAAAGACCTTAGCTAAAAAAGTTTTAAACTTTTATATTACTACAGTCAACATTGGCTCTTGTCACTTTGTTTAACTTTAATGTCAATAAATTGTTTTTCCAATCCACCTTCGATTTTGATTAATTAAAATGGCCATTGGAATTGTTGATAAAACGAGTTTTCTGCAAATATCTTTGAATGTGTTAGGAATTGAGATAGGGTTGTAATTAGGAAAAATGTTTGCCTTTTAATTCCGCATGGAATTACATAAAAATATACTGGGGTTCCAATTTAAAATAAGTAAAATAAAGTGCTTTAAATTTTGAAAAGTTTGACACTAAATTTTGGACACTCTGTATAATGCATATCAATAAAACTTGGTTAACGCAACTGTCAGACCTTATTTAATGAGTACCTTGTATGGTTTTATTAACGAGGCACTATTTTTATCCCTTATTAATTTTCTTAACCAATGGTGCAAAACTGATTTTTTTCAGTTTTTATTTTTTTGTGCTAATGTCACCAACCCGATTTCAATAAATTTTTATGGGTATGTAGGCATCTATAAAAGGCACCCAAATAAGTGACAAAACACATACCATGCAATGTAAAAATATACATCATGATGACGTCACACTTTTTTGGGACACCCTGTATAATCAAATATATTTTCCTGAAATACACCCTAGAAAGCAACTGAAGGCTGCAAAATATCAAAATCCTAACTCAATTAGTAACTGAGCTATTGAAGACGGGAGGTGAAATGACGGACCCTGTATATCGAAGAGAAAACAATTAAGAAGCATCTTCGTCGAAAGTAAATTATTTGCTTACGTTCCTGGACGCCCGCCTCTTCGCAGCACGCCATACAATGGAGAACCCTTGACCGTAATAAACCCTCATTGCAGGTAAATTTTCAATTTCAAGTGAAAACACTATACCACATTAAGAGTTGGCCGAGGTAAACAGGCGTATGTCAAATCGTACTATTTTATCGAATTGTTTTACTTGTGTTCTGAAAAGTGTATTGCTTTTATTCATAAAATATAAGGGATATGTAATTTCTATATTACTTCTTTAAAATCGTACTTTGTGGTCCATTACTATTATTAGTGTTCGTGGACATTTTAAGATTTTTTGCGATTACAGCGCCATCTAGCTTGAATTAAAAAAAACGTTTCGATCAAAACTTATGATTTTTTTCCGTAGAATCGAAATCTGTAATAAAAATAGGGTTCCCATTTGAAATTTCAAAGTTGCCCCCCCCCCCCCCCCGCCGACTGGCTGTGAAGGGAGAGGGCTGGTTTATTACAGTAAGGTCCCATTTGAAAACATTTATTTGTTGCCTTAAACAATTTTTCGTACAATGCGTATTTTTCGAGTTATTTTGATTTGTCAGGTTAAATGGGACACCCGGTATACATACGTGTATATCGGACATAAAACTTAGCTGTCTTCAGACGCCCAACGGTTGCATATTTTGGACTAGACAACAAACATAAGAACGCTCACACACACACGAGGGAATATTTATCATTTTTACGGTCTATTTATAATTATGCTAATGAATTTCAGGAAAATTCAACCCACCACAACCATTTAAATTGCAATTAGTTGTAATTACCAATCACGTCCATGCATTGAAGAAACCCATTAGAATAAATATGAATTTTTATTTGATTTGAAACAATGATTCCGCGGAATTAACAATATACATCCGGATACTTCCAACAGCTTCGCAGAATACGATCAAAAGTTTGGTGTCGCAATTTATAAGGTCACCACCAGAGACTTACCAAAACGTGGAAAAAATCAAATAACAATTTGTATTACAAAATATAGATTTGAGTGATTCTTGATAAACGATTATATTGTCACTAACGTAAATGAGAACACGTTAGTAACAATGTAATCGTTTATCAAAAATCATTCAAATCTATATGTTTTGTAATACAAAGTGTTATTTTATTTTATCCACGTTTTGATAAGTCTCCGGTGTTAAAGGTTAAAGGCGAACGTTTCGAAATATATTTAAGTGATAAATTTGTATCAGTTCGGATGACTAAGCTCGAACAGCGTTGCTTCGGGCAACTAAAAGTTATTCAAGTTATTTTTAACAGCCTCGCTGTCCACAAATGATAGAAAATGAGATGTTTTGCAAATGATTACAAGTTATTTATTTGTTTCTCTCTTCCTTCAAGGACTGCAAATTTATGTTGCCATGCCTGATTACTCATTGCATATGTGTACTCTCAATATGCAGTAAATACGGTGATTGAAATAAGAAAATATAATGAAAAACTGCAGAAATTGAAGAAATTCTAGAGACTGTAGTTGTTGGTGGTCAAACCTAAATTCAGTAAACTAACAAAACTTATAGACCAAAATCATATTGATGCTTACTTTGCAGGGTAATGTAACAAATTCAATATACAGGGTGGCCACCTATCCTCGCTCGGACCATTGCTGCTAGACTAATGAAAATTGAGGAAAAAATCTGATTGACAGTATTAGACACTTAATGTGCTACCTTTGGAAATTATTTTCTAGTGTACAGGGTGGCCCGATTTGGATGTTTCTATAGAGGATCTCGGTAACTAGAAGAGATAGAGAAAATTGGATGGCGCATCCTCGATCTCTTTTTCCAAGACAAACTCAATGCTGAAAATGAAAATTGGCTATCGCCTCTTGGTTTCGAGTTATTGCCAAAAACTCATTATTTTCCATTTTCGATTTTTATCAATATTTCATTTATATATAATTTTATTAAGGTACGAGTTGCATGTTCTTCAGGTACTTTTTTGCGGTGAATTGAATGAGTTTTATAGAATTTTGATATCTTTGTTAATAAACAAGATACAGCACAAAGTTGTGTTTTTTTAAATAGAAGTCATAGTTGGCTTTTGCCGTAATAAATAGGTATTTTTTTAATCTTTTCAATGATGTATCACATGTGGATGTTATAGTTGATTTTTTGTTGAAATCTATCGAAATTCTATCAATACGAAGCAGAAGCTATAAAAGACAAGCAGGCAGCTTGCGTTGCTGCGAATGGTGGCCATTTTGAAAATATAATTTAGTTCTCTAACTTAATGTTTCATTGTTTCTTGTTTGTTTATATCTAGTTTTTCATGATTAATTTTCTTGTTTAATGGCAGCAAGCCTCCTTTGTTTTAAATGATTGTTGCAGTTTGTTAAAATGTATCTTGAAATTCAATTTGAATAAAAACGTTTTTTGGACAGAACGAAAAATGTCTCAGGGAAATGTTATAAGAGAGCTTAAGTATTATATAAAACTTTTATTTTCAAAAATCGATGGGGTGGTTTTCAAATTATCTTGTTTTGAAATTTTTGATAGGTCGCCATTTTGTTATTTGATAAAATAGAAATTAATTGTAAATACAAATGTTTTAGAGAACCGAAAGCAAATGCTTAAATTTTTTGTATTTTTTAAATATTCCTTTAAATAAGGAAGTAATGAACTAATTTGTGTAAAAACATATTTTGAACAGATCGAAAAAATGTTTTAGACAAATATTATAACATAGCTTATGAATTTTATAAAACTTTTATTTTCAATAATCGATCGAGTGGTTTTCAAAATATCTTGTTTTGAAATTTTTGATAGATCGCTATTTTGTTATTTGATAAAATAGAAAATAATTGCAAATACAAATGTTTTAAAGAACCGAAAGCAAATGCTTAAAGTTTTTGTATTTTTTAAATATACCTTTAAATAAGGGAGTAATGAACTAAAATGAAACAAAAATTTGAAGTAAGAAAAGTTGTTTGTTTCAATGAGTTCTAACTGCCATTTTCGGGTATTACAACTTAGTATTAACACCCTGTATATGTACATCATTTACTAGGTTTTGTGAATGTTTTAACATTAAAGTGTACTCACCATCTGACACGTCACCACTTGAAGCATTTGATGTGGTTTCCGGAAGCCAATGCATGCTGAGATCGTCCTCTAAGAATGCAGCTTTCCATATCTCCAATTGTGCATAGAGCATGGAGCCACCCTGAAAATAAATACATATTGAGAAGATGCAGATGTAAGTAACAATTAAATTCACATTTTAATACAATGCCGAACAAAACTTCTCAACTTTATGTATAGATTTGATTAATATACCGGGTGATTCAAGTTTTATTACCAGGCCAAAAATGGCGACTTCTAATTGAAATAAAAAATCCCAAATAAGTACACATGTTTAGATATTGATGAAGCCCAATCTGACGTTAAAAAAATCAATTTTAACCATCCGGTAGTTTATACGTTATTTCACAAAGAATTAGTAATTTTATTTATAGAGTTTTTGTCAGAACATACTTTAATGCTATTCCAAACATTCCAGTGTAATCAAAGTAATAAAAAAAAATTCACCAATTATTGAATTGAATGAATTTTGATATTGCAACAGTAAGATTTATTACTAAATAGTAAAATATGACGGCTGCTTCCAGTAATAGTCCCTATAATGGATTTTATGGGTTTTATGATAGGGGCGTACCCAATCCCTCGGCCTGCTGGGTGAGTACTGACGCAAGGATTTCTTCAGGGCCGGAGCACAATATTTGCTTAATAATAAAGTCAAAAAACGTTCCAACCGCACCGGCGCGGTCAATGCTTTGTAGGGCTCTTGACTTACAAAATCATAAATCATACCGAGGAAAGTTGGTCAGTAATGTAAAAAATGCTTTAATTTGAAATTTAATCATTTTCGTTAATTTTTGATTTCATAAATAGGTTCTATGAATAAAATAAAACAGTTTAGGGCAAAAAATAACGATAGAGAATTTTGCACGAAAAGAGTTTGTTTTAAATTTTATAACCGTCTATATAATTATATCGAAAAAGTCAAACTACCTTTCCGTAGATTAGTATAATTTTTTTGGCAACTCCAAATGCCTAAAAAACCCATGGTAATAAAACTTGAATCACCCGGTATATTTACCAACTCATTCGTTCTGAAAAGCTATTTTAATGGTTTTAATTTGTAGAATTGTAAAAATTATTTCACAAGATCCTTTTGACAGTAGATTTTTTTTAAACTGGCATTATACATTATCTTTCATATTAAAAAAAACTGAGAAAGAACTTCCTATGTTTTTACAACAAAATATTTATTGATATATACAACAAAATAACGACTCGAGTTTCTTACGATCATTTTCAGGTGATTTTCAAGTATCGTTCATATATTCATTCTGCAAACTTTGAACAGAAGTTTATGGTGTTGCCCGAGCTCTACATTTTGTTTAAATGAGCTGAAAGTTTGTCGAAATAATTTTATGCATATTCTCACAAAATGGGAAAGTGAGAATAAAATATTTCAAAACTTTGAATTTTTTTTAATCACCTTAATATTAATATCAAACAAAAAACATAATACATATATCTTTCTGTTTAACTATGAATATTAGACGTTATTTAACCCAATAAATTCAGCAGGTTGTGTTTAAAGGCACTATTATACAGTGCAAGCAAAACATATTTTCATCCAAGAGGACATTAAGCTCTAACGCTAAACTGTATTGCTTTATATGCAAAGCAAACGCTGATGATAATACATCTTGCTCGCACGGTATTTTACATATGTATACAGGGTGTCCTAAATAGAGTGGGATTGCATGGGTATCTTTCTTATTCTTAAAGCTAGAGATGTGGTTAAATAGGCAATATTGTGCAGTTTTATATGCTTGTTCAGATTATGATGAAAATTTTTCAAAAGTCGGAGCAGTTTAGAAGTTATCCTAAAAAAGACTAAAAATCGCGATTTTCTAAAAACTCCGATATATTCATAATTATTAGTGTAGCGGAAAAATGTTTCAAATGAAAGTTACTTGGTTCGATCGCACAAACTTGAGAATCAAGTCAAAACAAAAGTCAAGATGGCGGTTTCCGAGATATTAATACCAACTTTCTTATTTTAAATAGCCGCCATATTGGATTTTTAAACGTCTAAATAGTTTTTTCTCTTTTCAACGATGTATAATAATGTATGGGAAATATTAATTATTCCAATTTTTATTTTTATTTTTTAAATTATTTTTAAAGCAAATGAAAAAAAATTTTTAAAAAAGTAATACAACTAAGTAGTAAAGTATCAATAAATGCTAAAAAAAATGTTTAAAATTCTGACAGTTATTCTCCAAAAACAATTGACAACGTTTAATGTTCACTAATCCGAACATTTCAACTCAGCAAATAGAAAATCAAGTTAACGTATCAAAATCTAGAGGTTCAACAATTTTAAAAAAGCACAAGTTTTACCCTTATAAATTGCATATTTCTCATACTTTACAAGCAAATGATAACTTCCGTAGATTAATATTTTGCAGAAGGTTAATCATCAAAATTACGTAAAATGGTGATTTTATACATACAATTTTATGGATAGATGCATCCTGATTTTTTAATTGTGGATTACTTAATCATCATAATGAACACTATTGGGCTCAGGACAATCCATACATAGTGATTCCATGGCAAATGCAATTGCGGATCTGTTTTAATGTATTTGATGGCATATCGGGAAATGATTTACATGGTGCTATAATATTTCTAAGTGCACAACTTCATTTGGAAATTCTCAAAACAAATATAGTACCAGTAAGATGGCGCCCCTCCACTCAATGCTGGAGATGTTATTACTTATTTAAATGGCCCTTTTAATAACAAAGTAATAACGACTAATACAACTGTTCAGTGGTTAGCCACATATGCATACTTGAAACCTCTTAACTTTTATTTTTTAGGGTACTTTAAAAAAAAAATTATGGATGTAACTTCAATTATAATAATGTAGATGAACTTCGTGAAGCAATGACAGAGGCAATAAAAGGCGTTATTCGCAACACATTGCGATAAGTAAGTCAATTGTGTTTAGCTTAGTTTTGGCCATTTAGCCAATAACAGTCAGCATTTTGAGCACTTTTTATAATTCATTGTTATTTTACTACTTAGTTGTATTACGTTTTTTTATTCGTTTTACATTTGTTTAAAAAAAAATGTATAGAATAAAAATAAAAATGGGAACAATTGATATATCCCATATTTTTTATTTTGACATACGTTGTTATACATCGTTGAAAAGAGATGAAAAAATTCGATTTAACCGTGTAAAAATAAAAAATGGCGGTTATTTAAAATAAGAAAGTTGCTATTTATTTATATCCCATATATTTTATTTTGACATAGGTTATTACTTATTATACATCGTTGAAAAGAGAAAAAAAAAGTCGATTTAGACGTGTAAAAATCAAATATGGCGGCCATTTAAAATTAGAAAGTTGCTATTTATATCTCGGAAACCGCCATCTTAACTTTTGTTATGACTTGATGCTTAAGTTTATACAATCGAACTAAGTAACTTTTATTTAAAACTTATTTCCGCATCTTTAATAATTATGGAAATATCGTAGTTTTTAGAAAATTACAATGTTTAGTTTTTTTATAATTTATAAACTGCTCGGACTTTTGAAAATTTTTCAACATAATCTGAACCAGTATACAAAACTGCATGACATTGCCCATTTAACCAGATCTCTATCTTTCAAAATAGCAAAGATACCCATGCAATCCTACTCTATTTAGGACACCCTATATATTAAGTAATTTCGAATAGAATCTTTGGTCTATAATTTTGATTTAAAATTATTGTTTTGAACATAATTCTAGGTATGGTGTTAGAACTTTGATTAATAATTACGTACTTAAGCTATAATTACGTATTTACATCTGCTCAAATACATGAGATATGACGTAAGCTGTAACATTTACATTATAAATACTGGAAAATACGCATCGTTTATAATGTTTGAATGAATGCACAGTAATACATTTCGTATTTGCTATTAAAATATATTTGCATTACATACGTATTCGTACATGTTATTTATATTATAGATATTTAAAAATACTATTATTTATTAGTTATTATTATTTACATAATTACCTATAATAAAATTCTACTAGTCATCGCGTCGAATTATTTCCTACATAAATTTATTGTGTAATTTTACTACTACAATGTAGGTAATGTCTACACATGTTTGCATTTTTCATATGTTGTTTGTTATATTCAAATATATAGTCTTATAAATAGTCTTATATTCAATTTATTGATCATGCTGAACATGGATACGTGTGCAATTTACTATCAGCGAACCAATAGTTCGCCTTTTTTTGTATGATTTATACCGTTAGTTTAAATCATTTTACTTAACTGCCTGCAATACGCGACTTCTTCAGGTGAGAGCTGAAGAACCGGATCTAAATATTAGTTATCTTCAATCAAACTCTTTTCAATTCTCAATATTAAGTTGTTAAGGGAGACACATGAAGTTAATGGTTATTTATGGTGCAAGTCCTCTACGCAAGTCTTTAAGAGCGAGGTCGGAATATTGAATGCGAGGCGTTAACCGAGCATTTAACCGTCCGAGCATGATGTATCATGCATGAATGTATTAATGAATGCTGCCTTGGATATCTCATTCGGACTTATCTGAACTACCGAGATCGAAGAGATCGAAACTGCTCAGATATCTTATGATATTATTTGCCACATGTATTTAAATTAATATTAATACTGAAAATGAATGCGCATACTAGAAATGAAACAAACAAACAGGGAAGAAAACGGAAACAGATCAAGTGGAATGGAAAAACTATCCAAGAATATGCTGAGAGGATTGAGAAACAATACGAAACTTTAGACAATACGCGGACTAAGACTCAGGAAAGATGGAAGAAAATGTGTGATACAGAAATTAGTTAAATTGATAGAACTTGCAGAAACGAAGAAATAGAAGAAATTGTTCGATGCGGAATGCGAAAATTTAGTCAAACAAAAGAACAACGCGAGAGCAATATGGCTGCAGGAAAACACACAAGCTAACAAACAAATTTATAAAGATCTAAGATGCCAACAAAAACAAGTGTGCAGAAGAAAGAAAAGAGAAGACAACGAAGAGAGAATATAACAAATACAGGAGCATTACAGACACAAAGAGATTCGAAACTTGTACCAAAAAGTAAAGAGAGAAAAAACAGGATACACGGCAAAACCCATATTCGTCAGAAATAAAGCCGGGGAACTGACGGGAGAGCTGGAAGAGAAATTAAAGATATGGGAAGAGTACTTTGTAGATTGATTGAATGTAAAAACGAAACTTTCTGAAAATAACGAAGATAGAAATACGGAAGCGAGAAATGTAGCTGAAGTGCAAGAACTCACAGAACTGGAAGTCAGAGAAGTGCTAACTAACCTTAAAACAACAAAAGTTCCGGGTATAATGAAACAACTGCAGAAATGCTAAAAAACGGGGGCCCAAAACTGCCAGAACAAATTTATGAATTAATTAAGACGGTGTGAAAGGAAGAAAAAATGCCGGCAGACTGGGCAAAAGCAATAATACCCCCAATATTCAAAAAAGGAGACCAAATGGAGTGCAAAAATTACCGAGGAATTGCTTTATCGGATGTGATACACAAGATATGTGCAACAATACTGAAAAATCGACTAACAGCTCACTCAGAAAAGATAACTGGCGAATACCAAAGCAGATTTAGACCTAATAGATCTGTGACCGATCAAATTTTTACTCTTAAAGAAATACAGAGAAACTGCTACGAGTATAAGATTCCTCTATTTGTACTATTCATAGATTTCAAACAAGCATATGATTCTGTAAACCGTCCAGAAATGTACAGAGCATTGAGAATATTCAAAGTACCTGAAAAAGTAGTGAAACTGGTTGAAATGACTCTTAGAGACACAACAAACACAATTAGAGTGGAAGGCACGCAAATAAAAACTTTCAGGATCAACAATGGGCTGAGACAAGAGGATCCATTATCATGTTCGCATTAATTTGGTGCTGGAAATAGTTATAAGAAGAGGGGGCTTAAATAGAAATAAATTGATATACAGAGCATCAGTGCATAGCTTATGCAGATGACTTTACAGTTATTGCAAAATCTAGAAAAGAGCCGATCAGAACAATCAGAAAACTAGAAAAGGAAGCAAACATTTTAGCATTACATATAAATCAAGAGAAGACAAAGTACATGATGTTATGAAATACAGGAGAAACTGAAAGTGAACTAACAGTCGAATGTAATGGGAAAGTGTACAATTTTGACAACGTGAATAAGTTCACATTCCTTAGTGTGACGATTAATGAAAAAGGAAAAGAGGAAGAAGAGGTACGAGCCAGGATATCAAAAGGGAATAAAGTTATTCGAATGCTCCACCATTTAATGCGATCTAAAAGTATGCCGAAGGCTCTGAAGTTAAGGTTATATAAATCGGTGATGAGACCGGTTGTAATGCACTCCTGTGAAACTTGGGTCCTGAACACCAAGGAAAATCGATCCTGGAGAGATGGGAGCGGAAAGTGCTTAGGAAGATTTTCGGGGGGATACAGTATGGTGAAGTGTGGAGGCGGAGAACGAATGAAGAAATAAAACAGCTATTCGATAGCCCTGGAATAATAAACTTTGATAAAGGCCCAAATAAACAGGTGGATAGGGCACTTGGAAAGAATAGATCGAGAAAGGGTACCAAAGATGGCATTGAGAAACTCACCGATAGGGTAGAAACGAAGAGCAAGACCCAGGATAAGATGGCTTGACTCGGTGGTGGAAAACCTAAAGCTTTTGGAAGTGGAAAATTGGAGAACTATGGCTCAAATACGGACTGGTTGTGCAAGGCCTGTAGTGCACCTATATATATATATATATATATATATATATATATATATATATATATATATATATATATATATATATATTTAAATTTATTTGAGAAATTCTGACTAATATTTTAGAGTTGGCAATTCCAAAGATGTAGCACTTTAATTCTTCGTAAGTCGTAATCAAAACATCGATAAGTTTTCATTGGAATATGACAAAAAAAAAACTATTGTGTCAGAATATTCTGTGTATTGAGACTCGCGGTAAAAAGATACAAAGATATTATTAAATAAATGGAACCGTGATTTCATTCATATCCGTCACTGCTGCATGGTTCCCACGGTTCACAAGTTATAAAACACCTGAACGCAAGTATGATTCATGTTTGTGGTTGCTGAACTGACGATAATGGTAATTTCATATGTAGCAGGGCGGAGTCGTAATAAATATTTAAAATAGAATAGTGAATCTTAATTTTATTGTATACTCTTAGTTGTTTTGGTAACAAAATTAAAACGGAATAATTTTGATAAAATAGAAATGCAATACAATATATACTGTCACGACATTTACAATTACAACCACATAGACAAAAACTTTGTAGACCTAGACCAGTACATACTACAATTCGCGGACGACACAGCAATCATTACCCACGGCAAGACCCTCGCCAAAACTATCAGCGACCTACAACGACTTACGGACACAACCATGGAATGGTTCCACAAATGGAGGCTAGTACCCAATCCTAACAAGTGCCAACTGCTGATCCCCAACCACAAAATATCACAAAACTCGCCTCTGATTACAATAAACGACATAGACGTGACTCCATCAACCGACATTAAATATCTAGGCATAACATTTGACAACAAATTCAAATTCAATACACATACCAGACATACAATGACCGAGATCATAAAAAGAGCCAAGCACTTCAGATGCCTCACGCAAGGCAACAAAGGCATAACGACAGAAACAGCAACGAAAATATATAAAACAATCTGCAGACCCATACTTGATTACGGGCACGCTATACTGAAGAACGCCACAGACATTACAAAACGAAGAATTGACACAAGCGAACGTAAGGCACTACGACTGATCACAAAGATCAGACATCCCAATAACCCACTCCACAATCCTACCAATATCTCCCTCTATGAGAAAACACAAATAACCACTATCAGGGAACGTCTAGGCAACCTAAACAACAAATTCAAAGACAAAGACACTACCTGGACCATCACCGAAGACATGTGCATCAAACGACTAACCCGACAAACGAACAGACGACACCCATCCTCAACACTGTACGAATCATACCATACAGACTGACTCCATTCCACACACCATTCACTCACTAGCATTACATCATTATTACATCTCACCAGTAATCAACCCTAGTATACAATATTACGTTTTTTTTTTTTTTTTTCTTCCAACGAAACTTTCATTACTTTATATTATAATTACATTGTTTTACAAATAATTAGAATGTATAGGCGGAAAGACCGCAGGTCGATAGCCAATAAAATATTGTTACTACTACTACTAGAAATGCAATAAAATTCGTCTGTTTATAGTCATTTGTGCGAAAATATCCAATCAAAATAAGAATAGACTAACAGTATTCTATGGGTAGTATATCTTATACAGTGCGTTTTTTTAGCTCAACAACAAACTTTGAGACATGAAAACTCATGTAATTTTAAGGAAAAAAGTTTATATACTCTGATTTTTCTAAACTGGCGTTCACGTCATCAAACAGCTGTGTGATGAAGTTTTTTCGTCCCAACGTGATTGTTTTCGAGAATATGCATAACAATAGTTTAAGAATCGAAATTAATCTGAGGATCATTTGTTACCACTGATCACCGTTGGTTATAAATATGTAATCGGTGTATTAACCGTGGACACAATTTTCGCCTGCCAATCATGTAATAAATCATGTTATGTTGGCGGCCGTGATATTTTTTCGGCGACGATGCCAAATCTTTTTTACTAACACATGCTCATACATGTGTGTATAACCAAACTTCTTTGACGTTTAACTTGTTACATTTGATCGATTATTACAATGCATATTTTGCCATTGTAGATGTTAAACCATAACCACAAGATTGATATCTGTACGAAAAACGGCAGAGAAGTCAACGAATTTGATACGAAAAGCGCACTATCGCACAAGATTTCGCGGGCGCAACAGCTGATTGCAACCATTTATTAAATACCCAGGACAGCTGGCAACCTTGTAAAATTGTGCCATCATTATTATGATTATTACTTTGATGACGTGAACGCCAGTTTAGAAAAATCATAGTATATAAACATATGTACTACATCGATTGATTAATTTTAGAAGACTTTAAAATTTTTCATTTTAAAAGGGTGAGATCAACAAAAGTAGAAACAAATATTTGATTCCATACATTTCTGAAACGCCCTACTTCCTATGTTTGTATATTTTTAGTATATTTTGTTTCATGTAGCATTTATGTTGAGCAAATATTCTATTTGATTATATTATACCTATATGCAGGATTCATTATACGACATTTATAAATAAATGATCGTTTGAAGAAATTGCTGTAACTTTTTTAATATAATTAATTACTTAAACATATGAATTATTATATTATTACCATATTAGCAACATTGCCAATTTAAATAATGATTACTCCAATAATTACGTTTAAGTGGAACTATTAATTAAACTATCCACATATTCAATGATTTGCAATATAATCTTGCATCTGCCAGGTCGTTCTCATGGTCCATTTAATTATAGCACTACATCTTATACCTCCTGGATGGAAATGAGTCTAACGTGCGAATAAAGTCACAATATTATTATTAATTAACTTTGTCTTGCACGCCTTCACATGATAATTAACTTGTATCTTGTATATCTAACATACATGAACATTTACCTACATTGCAGATTGTTACAATGCAACCTGGCAATGGATCAAGAAATCATCTAACTGCATATTTGAATTATTAATATTATCTATCTATCTATCCATATATGCATCATAGACCTAGAAAAGGCCTTCGATACTGTAAAAAGAGAAGATATATGGAAGGTACTGAAAAAGAGAGGAATTGACACAAAAACAATAGAGCTCATAAAAACAATGTACAAAAATAACAAAAACACAGTAAGAACGAATAACGAAGAATCAGCAGAATTCAAAACAAATATAGGAGTAATGCAAGGTTGTATATTAAGTCCACTCTTTATTCACACTAGTGCTCGACGGTGCCATAAAAGAAGCAAAGAAAAAGATGAAGAACATGAGGGTAGGATACTGGAAAATTGAAGAGACCCAGATATGTGAAATGCTCTTTGCGGACGATATGGCCATATTAACGGAGACAGAAGAAAACCTGCAATTTAACATGGAAGTACTGGAAAGTGAGTTGACAAAGATTAGTATGAAAATAAACACAGGTAAAACCAAAACTATGGTCATAGCAAAGGAGAGCACAAACCACAGAATAATGATGCAAGGTAAACAAATAGAACAAGAGGAAAGTTTCAAATATTTAGGATCAGTAATAGAAAGCAACGGCAAAATAGAGAAACAAATAAACGATAGAATAGGCAAAACCGGAAGAATATTCAATGCACTAAAAACTTCTTTCCTAGGAAACAAAGAAATACCTAAAGAAACAAAGACCGAAATAGTAAAAAGGGTAGTGAGACCAACGTTAAGATACAGCAGCGAACTCTGGACATTAAACGAAACAGACAAATCTAGAATCATTGCGGTACACATGCGCTTTCTAAGAAAATTTGAAAATAAAACAAAAAAAGATAAAATGCGAAATGACATACATAGACAAAACTTACAAATAACAGACATAAATGATACAATGACAGAAGGTCAATTGAGATGGTTCGGGCATGTTTGCAGAATGAACGATAACAGACAGACAAAAAGAGTATATGAGACAAGACCTACGGGGAAATCGTATAAGGGAAGACCAAGAAAAACCTGGAACGACAGAATCAAAGAGCAGACAGAGAAAAGAGGATTAACATGGGAAAGAATCAAACAACTCACACAAGATAGAAGAAAATGGAGAGAAACCTACATGAAGAAACAATAAACTGTAAAACCCTACACCAACAAGGTAGAAAGGGAAATGATTAAATAAATAAATAAATAATCTATCTAAGTAAATAGTTGTAGAGTACAGTGCATCTCATGTTAGAAATTCAGTAAAGCCGAAATAAGGCAATATATGTGTAAAACTCTCCAGATCATATGTTGATACTTCTACGCACTCTTAGATAGTATACATATTTTTGTTTCAGAGGAATGAATAACGATTCAGTTAGTTCCATTTGGTTTAGGAGATGGATTACTGTTATCACGAAATCATGTAATTTTCATACGATAATGTTTCAAAATTAAAAATACTACACTCAGATGCAAAAAAATGCATTAGATCGTAGTTTGCAAAGAACACATTTTTTAAATTTTGATGTTGGTATAGTCCTTGGACTGAAAGTTTTAGCGTTTTACAATCAAAGAGACCACCAGGATGTTGAAATAAACAACAAATAATACTTATCAGTTTATTTAATAAGCGAAAATAACATTGAAAGGTATGCGTTCTTCACTACCTATTGCTCATTCGGCATTATGCATAGAGGATCAAGGTTGCTCCTGGGTTTTGACTTGTTGGTTTTTTTCGATTGACTGTCATTTTCATTATTAATCTCTGTTAAGTTTAATTTCCTGAAATACATTTTCTTTCGTGTATACGTACATTATCGTTTTCGCTTATTAATGTTCATTGAATAAATAATAAGTATCATATGTTGCTTCTTTCTACATCCTGACGAACTCTTTTATTGTAAAACACTAAAAAATATATTCTAAGGACTATACCAACATCAAAATTAAAAAAAAAAGAGGTTTTCTTGCAAACAATGACTCAATGACCCGCTCTTTTTGCATATGAGTGTATATAACATTGTTATTACAGATTAGTTTTTAACTAATGCCTATTCAACAGTTAATTTGTTTTCAAGAAATACTCAATCAAGCTATTTCCCTTTATTCATATTTTTCCATGTACACCGTTAGTTAACAATTCAATTTTATCAACTTAATATTATGACTATTCTCCCAATCATATTCGACAGGTAACTCATCCTCAATCATATCAAAGACTTCTTATCACTATTCTCGTCGTTGTATTAGGCAATTATTTTATTCTCACCATTTGCATCATAATGTCCTGCTGACTGATTATCCTAAACGGCGGAAATATTAACGCTTAAATGTAAGCAATCTAAAGATGGAGGGAAATTCTTGAATATAAGCCCTGCCAGCAAAACGGGGAAAACAATTCTTAGATAATTACTAATATTACTACACAATATTGTAATCATTAATCTTGAAAACTAAAGGTCACATAAATTAAGCGGTTACTATATTTCAAGGGATGTTTTTTCTACACTTTATCTAATGTGATAAAGCTCAACCAAACAAAAGAGTCAATTTGTTTATTATACAGGGTGAGTTTTTTCGGATGTTTTGTATAGGGATCTCGGAAACTAGCGGAGATAGATGGACGATTAAATGGGGAAAGAATTGCAGTTTTAATAGTTAAATTTCACGAGTTTTTTGTTTTTTGGAAAAATTGGATGGCTAACTAGATTTCTCGAAAAAATATATTTTTTGTTATTTTGTTCGGAGCATATAGCTCTGTTATTATTGACTTTAGAAAAAATGTGTAAAGGAAAAAGTTAAGGAAAAGTGTAAAGGAAATTACATGCTTTATAATATAGTCTAACCGATTATTTTATTTAAGCTATAATTTTTGAGTTATGACACAAACTTGTGTTTTTTTTTCTAATGGGAACCATAGACGGCCATGACTTTATAAAAAAAGGGCTGTTTTCAACGATTCTCATGATATACCATATCACATAGTTATTTTTATAAATAATTAAACTATGGCCATGTTTTTGTTTTCAGTTTCGAACTATTCGAATTATTACGCTATAGAAACAATTGATAGATACAAACGACAATTATCGAGGAGGCCGATCTCCTGATCTGTCTGTTTTAGATATTTATTTATGGGGAATGGTTATGTGGTATTCTTTGTGAATAATAAAAGAAAGGGTGTATCAAACATCATACGTCACAGTAGATGGCCTTAGAGAAGCTGTACTACAAGTTTTTTCTAATATTGATGGACGCTCCGTTAGAAAAGCAACAAATTCTGTTTTAAAAAGGTGTGCATTAATTATAATGTTTAACCTTTTGAACATATTTAGTCTTAAATACTTTCCTAACTTTAATACGTTGTTTTGGTACTACTTCAGTTACGTTCTAATATGCTTGTATTGTTTCTCAATTTATCGTCTGTCATTCCCTGTTTAGTAGTTTTGTAATTTTGTTTTATCAGAAATAATTTTTATATAAAATTGTAACTCCAACAAAATAAACATTTTACACCAAAATAATAATGTTTATAATTTCGAAATGAAAAGCAACATTTTAATAACTAACTTGAATTTTATTATTTACCGCGTTGCGCATCTATCAATTGTTTCCATAGCCTACTTCTTGAATAGTTCGAAAATCAAAAGTAAAAAATAACGGTAATATAATTATTTATAAAAATAACTATATCAAGTGATATATCATTAGAATAGTTGAAAAAGCTCCTGTTTTATAAAGTCATGGCCAACTATGGTTTCCATTAGAAAAAACTCAACTTTGTCTGAAAACTCAAAAATTATAGCTTTAATAAAATAATCGGTTAGATTGTATTATTAAGCACATCTTTCCTATAACTTTTTCCTTTACATATTGTTTCTAAAGTCAATAATAACAGATCCATAGGCACCAAACCAAATAACAAAAAATATATTTTTTCGAGAAATCTAGTTAGCCATGGAATTTTTTCAAAAAACAAAAAGCTCATGGAATTGAGCTCGTAAAACTTTATTTTTTTCCCATTTAATCGTCCCTCTATCTCCGCTAGTTTTTGAGATCCCCATACTAAACATCCGAAAAAACTCACCCTGTATATGATTTGTTGATTATTACATAACAAATGAAGTGGCTACACTCTTGGGCCCTTTTTAGCGAACATATTGTATACCTGGGAGCAAACCGTTACAAAGCCATTTTCCTTTCTTCATCTTTTTGCTTGGTCGCCATTAATTAACCATTCAACCGTTGACTGATATATTGTCAATCAACGATAATCAGCAATATTTAATCAACGATTCAACCTGGTAAAAATAGTGTACAAGTTGATTTTTTTTTTCAAAATTAATGTAAATATTTTGTAGCGTTTTATGTTGCACTAATCAATGTTTCCGATAAACTTTTCATGGTTAGGGTAAATCATCTTTACTTTTACAATTTAATGCTATCCTTGGGATCAATCAAAGCCACTACTACGAATGAAGAGTCGGGGCTTAACTTGTTGATACTTAATATACCTCAAAAGGAGGTAAATAGGCAAAGATGTTTCTTATTTTAATAAAATATTATTTATAACCTAATATGAAGCCTCTCTTTGAACGGCATCTGTAAATTATCATGAAGCAGATCTGAATTGCCGACGTGCAGTTTAACTCTTTCGAGGTCGTACGTGAAGAATGTTACTTTTCTAAAAATAAACACAACTTTTTGTAAATGGCAGGCGATGCACAGATTTTCGGTCGAACATTCAAGGTCAATGAATGGACAATCGGTGAGTCCAGCTCCATCATGAATTAATCACCTGTAATTACATTAAGTGACTGCGAGATTTTATGTTCACGTAAACATTCATCATTCTATATTTTTAAAAGGTATGAATATTTCATGAGCCTCAGTTGAGAAACGTTTTTTGGGCGACCCACTTTAAGCTCGTAACAAGTAAATAACGACAATCATAAACATTATTGTGTATTTCAAAATTAAGTAAATATGTATATTGTATACTGGCTGAACGAATCCCATGAAAAAATTAAAATGTTGCAAAAAAATTATTGAAGAACAAAAACCGTAGAGAAAAATCTCACTTACCATGGCAAAGACAATCGTCAAAGTGAAAGATTTTGTGAAGTCAACCAATAAATAATTTATTTGCAAAAACCTTCCCGATCCTAACTTTTCCTAGCTTGAAGAGCAATCAGTGGTGAGCTTGTTGTGCATGTTTGAAGAATGTTTTTGTTGTGCCGATGGTTGGCGATCTAAAACGCATACCATGTTAGTCCCATTTGCAATGTCGGTCAATTGGAAAGACTTTCTCTTGTACTGGTCAGTGGCGACGTGTTTGTTAAACTCCCCCGCCCCGCACTCCGCTAATCCGGCGTGGTGCAGGAATGTGCTGCAGAGGACGTTGGATGACATTACCGATGGCCATGTCGGCCATCGTATCACAGAAACGTGAATGCAAATGCTGGAACGGGTTAATTAGTATTGGACAGACTCGTCGTATTTCACTCGCCTGCATATATCGAATTCAACACTTCAAAGAGAATCGATATCGGTGGAGGTCTTGCGTGGAATGGCCCCTATTAGACAGACTTCTCCTAAGTTTGCAGTCTCCAATCATCTGAGTGGAGTACAAAACAGTACCAAACGGTACCAAACAGTAATTAATAGAAACTTAATAGAAAATTAATAGATAGTTACAGATTTGGACACTTACAATTGAAAATTTGATAGATTTGGACGGCTGGAATTGACAATACTTTTGTCGATTATCTTAAACGCTATCTAAGCGGAGTGATGGTGAAGATACCTACTCTTCAAAATTTGACAGATTTTCACAATCTCATTTGTTATTTTGATAGACTCTTCCAACGTCTTGAACTTTGAACGTCTTACAGTTTGACAGATTTCGGCAGTTCCCATTAGAAATTTGTTTGAAAAACTACCGTCATACACGATTTGAACACTCCAAATGTAAATATGAAAGACTCGAACGGTGATATTTTAATAGACTCTTCCAACGTCTCGAACTTTGAACGTCTTACAGTCTGACAGATTTCGGGAGTTCCCATAGGAAATTTGTTTGACAAATTTTCTGCCATGCACGATTTGAACACTCCAAATGTGAATTTGAAAGACTCGAACAATTGTAAAATTCAAAATTTGATTCATTTCACATTTTCACTTTCACAAATTTGAACAGATTGGAAAATTTCTGTAACCAATTTGACAGATTTTGGACATTTTGGCAGTTTTATAGTCGAAGCTTAGAAATTGATAGATTCCAGAATTGCTATTGAAAATATGAAGCATTTTGATAGATGCACAAGAATTTTTTTTGGAAAATATAGTTTGGGAATTACAATTTGAAGTGTGAGTGGCAAATTTTACAAATTTTCACGGCTGGCTGTTGTAACTGAAACGACTCTGATAGAGTTTTACAACGCAAGCTAATAATTTGACACCTTTCGACAATTGCTATTGAAAATGTGTTAAATTTGGATCATTTCTGTGGAAAATTGTTACAGATTTGGACACTTACAATTGAAAATTTGATAGATTTGGACTGCTGGAATTGACAATACTTTTGTCGATTATCTTTAACGCTATTTAAGCGGAGTGATGGTGAATATACCTACTCTTCAAAATTTGACAGATTTTCACAATCTCATTTGTTATTTTGATAGACTCTTCCAACGTCTTGAACTTTGAACGTCTTACAGTTTGACAGATTTCGGCAGTTCCCATTAGAAATTTGTTTGAAAATCTACCGTCATACGCGATTTGAACACTCCAAATGTAAATATGAAAGACTCGAACGGTGATATTTTAATAGACTCTTCCAACGTCTCGAACTTTGAACGTCTTACAGTCTGACAGATTTCGGGAGTTCCCATAGGAAATTTGTTTGAAAAATTTTCCGCCATGCACGATTTGAACACTCCAAATGTGAATTAGAATGACTCGAACAATTGCAAAATTCAAAATTTGATTCATTTCACATTTTCACTTTCACAAATTTCAACAGATCGGAAAATTTCTGTAACCAATTTGACAGATTTTGAAAATTTGGACAGTTTTATAGTTGAACCTTACAAATTGATAGATTCCAGAATTGCTATTGAAAATATAAAGCATTCTAATAGATGCACCGGAAACATTTTCGGAAAATATAGTTTTGGAATTATAATTTAAAATGCAAGTTGCAAATTTTACAAATTTTCACGGCTGGCTGTTGCAACTGAAACGACTCTGACAGAATTTTACAACGCAAGCTAATAATTTGACACCTTTAGACAGTTGCTATTGAAAATGTATTAAATTTTGATCATTTCTGTTGAAAATTGTTACAGATGTGGACACTTACAATTGAAAATATGACAGATTTGGACTGCTGGAATTGACAATACTTTTGTCGATTATCTTAAACTCTATCGAAGCGGAGTGATAGTGAAGATGCCTACTCTTCAAAATTTGACAGATTTTCACAATCTCATTTGATATTTTGATAGACTCTTCCAACGTCTTGAACTTTGAACGTCTTACAGTTTGACAGATTTCGGCAGTTCCCATAAGAAATTGTTTGAAAAACTACCGTCGTACACGATTTGAACATTCCAAATGTAAATTTGAAAGACTCGAACGGTGATATTTTAATAGACTCTTCCAACGTCTCGAACTTTGAACGTCTTACAGTCTTACAGATTTCGGGAGTTCCCATAGGAAATTTGTTTGAAAAATTTTTCGCCATGCACGATTTGAACACTCCAAATGTGAATTTAAAAGACTCGAACAATTGTAAAATTCAAAATTTGATTCATTTCACATGTTCACTTCCACAAATTTCAACAGATTGGAAAATTTCTGTAACCAATTTGACAGATTTTGAAAATTTTGACAATTTTATAGTTGAAGCTTAGAAATTGATAGATTCCAGAATTGCTATTGAAAATATGAAGCATTTTGATAGATGCACAAGAAATTTTTTTGGAAAATATAGTTTGGGAATTATAATTTGAAGTGCGAGTTGCAAATTTTACAAATTTTCACGGCTGGCTGTTGCAACTGAAACAACTTTGACAGATTTTTACAACGCAAGCTAATAATTTGACACCTTTCGACAATTGCTATTGAAAATGTGTTAAATTTGGATCATTCCTGTGGAAAATTGTTACAGATTTGGACACTTACAATTGAAAATTTGATAGATTTGGACTGCTGGAATTGACAATACTTTTCTCGATGATCTTAAACGCTATCTAAGCGGAGTGATGGTGAAGATACCTACTCTTCAAAATTTGACAGATTTTCACAATCTCATTTGTTATTTTGATAGACTCTTCGAACGTCTTGAACTTTGAACGTCTTAAAGTTTGACAGATTTCGGCAGTTCCCATAAGAAATTTGTTTGAAAAACTACCGTCATACACGATTTGAACACTCCAAATGTAAATTTGAAAAATCGAACGGTGATATTTTAATAGACTCTTCCAACGTCTCGAACTATGAACGTCTTACAGTCTGACAGATTTCGGGAGTTTCCATAGGAAATTTGTTTGAAAAATTTTCCGCCATGCATGATTTGAACACTCCAAATGTGAATTTGAAAGACTCAACCAGTTGTAAAATTCAAAATTTGATTCATTTCACATTTTCACTTTCACAAATTTCAACAGATCTTAAATTTCTGTCATCAATTTGACAGATTTTGGAAATTTTGGCAGTTTTATAGTTGAAGCTTAGAAATTGATCGTTTCCAGAATTGCTATTGAAAATATGAAGCATTCTGATAGATGCACCAGAAATTTTTTCGGAAAATATAGTTTGGGAATTATAATTTGAAATGCAAGTTGCAAATTTTACAAATTTTCACGGCTGGCTGTTGCAACTGAAACGACTTTAACAGATTTTTACAACGCAACCTAATAATTTGACACCTTAGGACAGTTGCTATTGAAAATGTGTTAAATTTGAATCATTTCTGTGGAAAATTGTTACAGATGTGGACACTTACAATTGAAAATATGACAGATTTGGACCGCTGGAATTGACAATACTTTTGTCGATTATCTTAAACGCAATCGAAGCGGAGTGAAAGTGAAGATGCCTACTCTTCAAAATTTGACAGATTTTCACAATCTCATTTGATATTTTGATAGACTCTTCCAACGTCTTGAACTTTGAACGTCGTACAGTTTGATAGATTTAGGCAGTTCCCATAGGAAATTTGTTTCAAAAACTTCCGTCATACACGATTTGAACATTCCTAATGTGAATTTGACAGACTCGAACAGTGATATTTTGACAAACTCTTCCAACGTCTCGAGCTTTGAACGTCTTACAGTTTGACAGATTTCGGCAGTTCCCATAGGAAATTTGTAGAGAAGAGAAATGACAAGAAGAAAAGGGACATGGGAAGAAATAAAGGAATTAACAAAATATAGGAGGAAGTAGAGATAATATTATAAAAATAAATATTGTATGCCTTACACCGAAAGGTAGATAGGCAAATGAATATGCAGTTACACAATGTCTTTAATCCATTGCCAGGTTGCATTGTAACTATCTGCAATGTAATTCAAGTCGATATGTTCTAAAATTTCCGTCCACCATCAAGACCCAAATTCAAAAAAAGCTGATTCAAAATTGTCAATAGGACATTTTCATTAAAAATAAAATGCGACTTATATAAAGAAATCAAATCATGACCTTCTGCAGGATACATACCTAGAACGTGAACATATAATAGCATTCGCAGCTTTACCATAGGATGAAAATGTAGGTCCTAAGTATACAAATTAATCTAACTCCAAAGATGTGATTGAAAAATACGAATCTCACAGAAATATGATTGTCAATGCTCTTCGTAAAGCGTATCTTTAGTAACTGGTAAAATGACTGGGTAAATATCGCACGTTTTGAGTAACGCACTCAAAACGTGCTTTATTTACTCAGTCATAATAATGGAGTTTAAACAAGTATCCGCCAAATCTATGTCCTTGTTAACTGGTAACATCTGCAATTAATCATTGCATTTGGATAATATCTACACCTTTGTAGTGTTAGATTAGAGATCATATTTTGAGCAAATAAGATCTAATTGAAACTGTAATAACAAACACGTTCAGTCTAAAACTATTATACGATTTACTGCTCACCAAGATAAATTAATTATTACTAATAATAATAACGTATCCCATTAACATTCCTAACCCAATACCGTATTCAATTTCTATATTATGCGATATATCAATTGGACTTTCTAGTCCTCTCATCCTCTCATTTTTCGTTGTGCAACGTTGCGTAAACAATGGGAATGTTTTGGAGGAAATTGTTTCTGGTGAATCACTGGTGGACGAAAACGAGTGATTTTACTTTCTACGCCTGCAAGTGGCGGCGAAAATGCCGTTCGTGGTCAAGTGTGTCTGGTGAGTGCTTGTTCCTCAACGATGAATAAAAAAAAATCAGGTCGACGTGATGGTTACAGGTTAAAGTAACGGTCCTCACCCGAGATATTGCACAAGCCGTCGACTGTCCACTGTATAGCTATAGGTAGTTTTATACCGTTGCGTTTCACAATATCTCATCACATGACGACAGAAGAACAATAAATGATGAGTAGGTCTGATGTACATTCAATACACAAACGTCTTAATTCTAATAGTTGTAATAGTTTAATTTTCTATGCTAGGTAAAGATTTTTGGTATTTGGGATTTGAACTCTTGTTTCTGACCCTTGAAATGTCACTCGTAGTAGTAACAAAGTATATCGCAAGTCGCCATCCCCCCCCCCCCCAAAAACAATAGAAATAAAGTAAGCTAATTATATATACCTATTGTTTTTGATTTGATTTAATAAACGTTTTTATTCAATTTTGACATTTTCACTGATTTTATTATATCCATAACAACTTATTTCAAACTGATGATATCATTTCAATTTATTCTGAATTTTATTTAATCAGATTTTTTGAATATTTAACATTTGTTTCAGAAGATGTCTGAAGAGAAAAAGAAAAAACTTTCTAGCCATCCAAACCTCAAAAGAAAACGCGAAGAAGAGTTGGAGACAAATTATGGAAAAATTACGCATTTTTTTGGATAAAAAATTAAGATTTGCAGTGTCTATGCCCACTGTATTTGTCAGTATATAGCCGGAAAATCCAGTTCCGTCAACAAGCAGACACGAAATTTTTGAAGACCTCAATTTTCCCGTTGCTGCTACTGATCCAACTGTACAAATTGAATTTAGCAAAGATGAGTATACTGGTATACCTCTTCCTGAAGATCCAGGTTTATGGTGAAATGCATTTTCTTCTTCTTAAATTCAAAGTTTAGTAGACAACGACCTAGTCTTTACCGAAACGAACTTAATGAATATCTTAGAGAAAAATCTGGTAGAAAATTTTCTTGCTTGCATTTTATACGTATTTTACAAAATTTAGAAAAAAATAAACGAGATGGCTTCTAAGCTCAAAATTAAAAAAAACCTTATTTTGTTTCTGTTGCAAAATATTTAACATTTCATATTCATTAAAAATGACTAAATTAAGTGATGAAAACGGTTTTAGTGATTGGAAACATATATGCGAACATTTAAGACCGCGTTTTTTCGCTCGTAAAAGTGTTTTTCAACTTAAACGCTGTTAATAATCACTTTCACGTTATATTTTCTGTACCATAAATTATCAAAATAAATACTACGTGTCGCTATATAGTTAGTTTTTCGATTTTTTACGTTTTTCTATGAAATTTCATTAAATATTCGATTTTTACCGTTTTTCATCTTCATGAATTGTGTTTGCAAATATTTGCATAATTTTAAAGCTTTACATGAATATAGACCTGATTCTACGTGACACTATATAGTTTATAATTAAAATTACCAATTGTTTACCATATTATTTAAATAATTTGATTCAGAGAAATTAAATTTATCCATTCCAAAAATATATGCTGAAACCTTGTAAAATACTTTATCTACTAAGATATAGTACTTATTAATTAACAGATGTTTTTATGATTTTATTAGTTATTTAAAATGTACCTAAATTGAATTTCCCGCCGTGAAAATAGTTAAAAATTAGCTCCAAGCAGTTCATGTGTTCGCTACGAGATGGAGCAATGGCGTAATTGCTAAGCCATGTTGCCAACAACTCCTAACAGAAGTTTGAAATATGCGAATCAAGTGTCAAGGTCATTTTTTACCGCTGTTTTTTCAGCTCTCTCGAGGCTCTGCCGTTTGAACGAATTCCGACTTTATTTTGCGGACTTCGCATTTAAACCGCGAAATATCGTAATTCTTATAATTTTTAATGCAGGACAGTCTAAATCTTTGCAACGCGAATGATGACTAAAACAGTGATACGACCCATTAATTAAATCATCAATAATTGTTGCCCCATCACCATGGGCATTATCGTAAATGGGTTTTTTGTGCTATTTTCTGTAATAAGGAAATTAGTTTGTTATTTAATATTTTTCTAGCAGCCAAGGAAACCTGTTTTTGTCATTTTTTAAAGAGTATAATCTCTTCCCATATTTTTTAATGGAATGGTTAACACATTCAATTTTTGTGATATCCTTCCCATACACACAAATCTCGCAATACGCAAAAGAACTACACAGTGCACAAGTAAATTGTCACAGGAAGATTTAATAGTCTAACAAAATATAAAAAATAAAAAATATGCAATAATAATTGTCATAGGGAGGAATTAGTCATACGCAAAATACAGACACAATAGTTGTCACAAGGTGAAAGTAGAAAATAGTCACGGGGGAGACAGAAGTTTATAAAACATTCACACAACCAAAACGCACAATAAACAAAGCAGAAACACACGAAGAAAAGCACAAAGATAATTGAATAGGATTTTCAAATTAACTGCGCACCCGAATGTAAAGAAACCTAAATGAATCTATTTGCATGTGGGGTGTTGTTGAAATCTCTAGGGCGAAATGCACGCACTTATAATACTTTAAGAAGGGATAAGTATGTATACTAAATTTGGGTCCTGAGGAGATAAGGAGACAAGTTCTTGGGTCGTTAATAACTGCCATCTTAATACTCCCTCTGTTCCATAATAAGTGAGCCATTTAAGTTTTCTTTCAAACTTATTGACACTTTTTTTTTAATTTCAATTTTGATATTCTTTATATACGCCAAATTCTTAAAAATTCTTTATGGACGTCAAAATATTTGACAGTTTAATTTGTGAAAAGCAACGAATAAAATTCGTAATTTTAAGCGAAAGTGTTCTGACGCCGGAAGTTTCAAACGATGAGAAGACCAAATTTAATCAACCAAAAACGAACAGCTATTGTCCAGTTTTTACTGAAACATCAGAAAAATGGACGGCTGAAAAAGGAAGCGGTTATTTTGGCAATTGAAAAATTTGCCAATAGTCTCGATTTGAATGTGCTCGGTCTATTTTTTTTTTCCGTCTATTCACTCATTACAACACCAGCATTCATCACGCAATTACCAAGAGTAACGGACTAATTAATAAGAGTTGTCGAAGAATCTTTCGAAGCGGAGACCAGACATACATTAGAAAATATGTTTATAAGTTGACAAATAGTTATGAAATCGATCATAGATTATCTCGGTAACAATAATTATAAGCTTCAACATATTAGCAAGGCAAAGGGAAAATCGCTTGCCTACTATTCAGTTATACTAACATTTTTAAGTTATTGTGAAAAAAATATATATAGTACTTCTTAGAAACGAAAATGGCTCACGTATTTTGTAAAAAAAAACATCGGTAATGGCTCACTTATTATGGAAAAAAATATTAATCGGTAATGGCTCACTTATTATGGAAAAAATATTAATCGGTAATGGCTCATTTATTATGGAACGGAGGTAGTAGTTTTTTGGACACTTGAAGAGGTCACCAAGAGCTTGCTTATATTGACACCAAACATTTGATTTTAAGTCAAAAATAAAAGTATTTAAAATAAATATGGTCGCAGTTTACTTATAGGCCTATTAGGGTGAAATTCAAGGAAACTCGTTTTCCAATGTTATTTCCCTATGTTCCGCGATCAAATAATCCGTCTTCACGACAACGAAAATGGAATTGGCTGTGTCAGGCATCTATTTATTTTACAATAAAAGTGATCTTATAGTGTAAGAAATGTTTCATATACCTTTTTTGGCTAATAAGCTTACAGTAATCTTAATAAGATTCAAATTTGGTCACATAAATTACAAAACTTGTAAAAGGATTTAGTGAGTTTATTTAAGTAAATATAACATTTTTAAGAAATTATTCCCTGATATTAAGAGACCTCTTTACCCCAGCTAGTATAAGGCATTATTAATAAGCGACAGCCAAATAATTCATGAACGGGTTAACATAAGTACAATCGGAAAACTGATATATAAAGTTTAGACATTTATCTACACTTAGACAAAGTTTTAAGAAATAAATTAAAGGTGACTTATTTCTGATCACCTAATCGGATTTATGTGCAGACAAGAATACTCCATTATAATTCAAGATATTGGAACAAAAAAAAAAGAAGGTGGTTCGCAACAATATTAGCTCCAAATATACCGAGGGAATTTCCATTTTATGTACCCTGTCTTAATTAAATAAATGCAGAAGAAAATTTCACAAATCTGCTAAACATGTCATTCTTTTAATAAACATAATAAATCATTATGGAAAACGTCTTCAAAATTTGAATTTTCTATTAAATCAGATTTATTAATTACCTTAGATATGCAAGAGTTGATAAGGCAATTAGCTCGAAATAAGGCGCGTAAAGTTACTCTTAGTAATTTTTTTATTGTTTTTATTTGATGATGTCAGCGTATCATAAATGTTATTATAATATATTATATTTGAATGTATTATTTCATTGTACCTACATTTTTTGTAATTATTATTGCACTTTAAAATATGTATGTACTCAATAAAAACTATTTGCTAAAATGTCCAGTGTTTATTTCAAGGTAATAAAATCCGCGTAAATATTACTCAGTATTTACAAAGTACAACATTTTGAAAATTAACACATACATATTACCAATACATACTTTTGAATTTAATTGTGACTTGCCCCAGGGCACCAAAAAGGCTTGGCGCGGCCCTAAATACAATGGTATCCTTAGGCCCAGTTGTATGATCGTGGATTATCTTTGATCATGGTTCAATTTCTATTGATTCGATTATGTTGACAATTGTATCCGAAGTAACTGAATCACGATCAAGTATGATCCACGATCGTACAACTGGGTCTAAAGGTACAGACTTGTTCTTGCTGAAGATGGCCATAAGCGCCAAAACCGGTACAAGTAAACAGAAAGTTGTATTTGACTCATATTAAGGTAATTTAAACTATTCAGTAAAAAACGTGTAAAATTTAATTTTAATTATGGAAGTATACGTTATTTTACTAAGCAGAAATTGTTATTTAACCTGCACCAAACCCCAACCTTAACTATCAATTCGGGATGTATCAAAATACCCTCAAGTAGTTTTGTTGGTGGTAGCCATTTTCTCCCATAAGATGACTTCATCTCCCTTTAATGATTTCTCTCAATCCATATTGGTTTTCTTTAAGTATACACGTAATTTAAGAATACACAAAATACCGAGCTGTCCTCCAAAATTGTAATACTAATTATTTATATATTTTTCACACTTTTACATTATAAGCACACAAATAATCGGATTTAATTCTGTCCGTTTTAGTGGCAAATAATAACTTATTTTAATCTTATTCTTACCTGGGGAGATCTCCTTACGAAGTCTTCTTCAGATAAACAGACTAGACCGGAACCTGTAATTTCCCACTGATCTGGAACAGGTGCTGGGATATTGAACTCCCTGGATGTCCATTCCAGCCACGACAACACATTAGCCTGTGTCCATTGTGAAGGATCTGCAATAAACAAATTAATAATTTACTCGAAATTCGGTATTCTAATATTCTGAAGGAAAATACGTCATGCAAAATCATGTACCCCAGAACTGGCAATAATTTACATTATAATATTTGGTTCAATGTGACGTTTGCAGTCATTTTCATAAACCCAATCAATTGGAAAAATCAATAATGCCGTGAGAGATAATCCAATCCATGATTATTGATCAGTCGGAGCTTTCACCCAGAACGATATATGCACACAGTGTAAGAAAATTGTGAATTAAAAGACAATTGTTTTTGTTATGGTTTCATCCATTTTTGGTTACCACTAGTATAATGTATTTTATAATTGTATTCTTCTTAATTGGAATACTTCTGGTAGATATACAGGGTGTATCAGCCAAATGGAATAAATTCAATAATAAATAAATGGGGGCGTGTTCGAAAAAACGCTCGGACACGTCGATTGTTATTTTTAGTTGCGCATTTTTTTCAACAAAAACTTTTTATACAGGGTGTGTCATGTGACCGTGGCCAATACCAACTTTCTTATTTTAAATGCAACACCTGGTATATTATTCAATTTTTGGATTCTTCAGAAAATTCTAGACATATTTCATGTACAATGTCCTATACCTATCTTCAACTGTTTCGGAAATATTAAGTGTGTATATTAAGACGAATAATGCTTGCTATTAGATCGGTCACGCCTGAGATGTTGAGTAACGTAAGAAGAAATTTCTATTTAAGATTAGGATGTTGCCAAGACGTTCACGGCGAGCATTTTGAACATCTCCTCTATTGAAATTTATTGTTTTTTTTTTGTTTTTTTACATTATCAAGAAATAAACAGAATTAATTATTAGTTTTTGAGTGTTGTAACGAATTTCTGTAATCAAATAATTGTCTTTTTTTAATGTTAATTTTTGCAATAAATCTGAAAACACTTAATATTTCCGAAACAGTTGAAGATAGGTATAGGACATTGTACATGAAATATGTCTAGAATTTTCTGAAGAATCCAAAAATTGAATAATATACGAGGTGTTGCATTTAAAATAAGAAAGTTGGTATTGGCCACGGTCACATGACACACCATGTATAAAAAGTTTTTGTTGAAAACAATGCGCAACTAAAAATAACAATCGACTTGTCCGAGAGTTTTTTCGAACACGCCCCCATTTATTTATTATCGAATTTATTCCATTTGGCTGATACACAGTGTAGATAAAGATCTTTTGTTTTCATTACCTCCTTTATAGTGTCTTCTTGACCTTACTAGCTAGTTTCGGCTATATATAGCCATTTTCCGAGGTTGATTCTGCAATATATGTATATTTAAATATAGAATTTATATTAAAAAAATGGTTTGTGTTTTATGTGGTGTATGTGTATGTGTATTTTAATTAAATTTTACTTACTTTTTGAGTTTAATATATATGATATTAGATTAGATTTTACAGAAATGTTTTGACTTTTTAATAATTTCTTTATTTGTCAAATTTTGAAGTTTATGTTATTAAATGAGCCGTTCATTTTGAAAGTGACTTAAGTCCATTTATCTTTAATTTGAAATACTTAAGGTTTTGCGTTTTTACAAAATTAAAAATATACGTAAGATATATGGTTGACTTGCAATGTTAAATCGCATTTAAGGTATTTAATTTTATACATCCTATTAAAAAGTCGCTATTATTAAGTGTATAATATGACCTTGCTTACCTTAGAAGGACTTAGGTCACTTTCAAAATAAAAATTTGCTTTGTTACAAAAAGTGAAAGAGCTTAAGTCCGTTACATATAGCTTAAAAAATAGAAAAAAAAAACATTTAAATCATATTTTTAGATAATAGAAATAAATTTAGTAACAAGTTATTCGTTAACATTCTCAGTATTCGGGAGTGATTTGATGATTTGAAGTAGTTATGGTGTTCCGGAGGTATATACCGCAATAAGTCCATCATGTGTCGGTATTTTAGCGATGTGATGCTTCTTATACTTTTATATAACGATGGCAATACAATATTCCCGCATTTTTTAGGTCTACCCCGACGTGGCAATAAATCAAGAATTTTAAATTCTGCGTTCTCATCCATGGTTGTTTTGTATAAAATTTTATATGGTTCATTTCTTAAAAATCGCATTCAGCATATTTTTATTCATTCATATTTTTGGATCTTTTGTAAACTGCTTCTTCCAAGAGTCTTGTTGATATAAAATCCTCTTGTTTCATTTCATTTAATATGAAAGTATTACCTTTTCTACATTTTTTAATTATATTATAATAATCTTGTGGCACATACAATAACTGATTTCTTTTTAACGACATTTCTATAACGCCAAAATCTCTGTCATTAGGTAAAAATGAATGCCCTGATATTAAAAATTTGTGGTTCATGATTTCCACATCATTTCCCATCGATAGAATTTTTAACCACATTAAAGATATTTTGATGTTTCTGTTTTGTCCTCCACACATGTCACTATATGCAATGATGTGTTTTTCACCTTTCGCGGTTTTTAGGTGACTCAAGAGGCATGAAGCCACTTCTTGGGAACCTCTAGAAGCTTTTGTTTAATCCCAAACGTACATTTATCGTTGTGGAAATTGTGTATTTAAATTTAAAATATACATGTTACATTTATAATAAGCTACTGAAGTAGTTAACTTTGGGAATGGTAACGCTTTCTGCAAATCGAAAGAAAAGCCAAAATAATGAGATGGATTACTTGATAGTCGCACTTGATCTTGTTTTAACGCATTTCTAGCCGATTCTGCTAGCTTCAAATGAATATCATGTTCTTCCATAAGTTTTTTCTGTTCTTCATGGTTTTCTGATGCTTTGACTTTAATGTTTAATAGATCACATCTTTGACATGTGTCTTTGCGTGGTTGGTGGAAATGTAGATTAAAATCCTTTTTGAATATTATTCTATAAGTCCATTCATTAACTGCTTTTAAATTATTTTCTTCACAGTGAACCTCATAAAAATTAAACATTTTTATTATAGTCAGTTCAGGATGAAGATATTTTCTGTCGGGATTATGATCCCTAGTATAATGGGATTCAAATTTCGGGAAACTGTTAATATGGTTTTGAACAATCATATTTGCTTCATCACATATTTTTCTCGACGATCCAGGCAAACGCCCACGTAAATCGTTGCCAACGTTTTTAGATTTCAATACACGTTTCAATCGTCCTTCGCTTATTTGAAAAGTATCTAAAAATATTTTTTTACAAACAGAAACTTTGCCTGTTTTAGAATTTAACCAATATGTAAAACTCTCATTTCTACATGAACCTTTTCCGTTTCTCTGACGTCTTCTTTTTACAACACTGTGTCCGGTCGCTTCATATAGCAATATATTTTGTTTATTAAAGTCTCCTAAGTTCCAAAACATTTCGAAAATACGTTTTCTTTCTGTTTCATTTAAATTTTTCAAGCAGTCTTTTCGGCATTGGCAATCTTCATTTTGAAAAACTTTGGCAGGAATAATTTTTCCAGATTGTGTATCGTATCTTTTCCCTGAATTCCGTTTAATTTTACGAATTTTCTGAATATAAGTACCACTTCTGTGTTCTCTGAATCCTTCTTTGAAGGTGCTGTTTTGTAAATTCACATTCTCAATTACTTCCTCTTCCTCTGTGGAAGAATGAACTTCTAAAATTCTCCTTCTTTTTTTAAATCTGTTGTATGAGTTTAATTCCTCTTCACTTTCAGAATCAAGAAATCTTGTAATTTTATCCTTTCCCATGGGTTTAATAATTTCTTTAAATTAAATATTATTTTTTAAATTTCAATTTAATATCAAAACGTAATTTAAATTACCTTCATCACTGCTTTCAACATTTTGGGCCGCACTTTTTGACATAGTCAATAAAAACTGGACTTAGGACACTTTAAAAATTAGGATTTTCAGTATTTATATTATTTTGAAAATGTACGTGATATAAAATTTTCAAATTTACTAAGTATATTTCAATACCGATTTATTTTTTTGACAGTTCAGCATAAATTATAAATGTCACAAGTGCCAACTTGATAAAAGATGAAAATGGACTTAAGCCACTTTCAAAATAAACGGCTCAAATGATGTTTTAATTTAAATTCTGTAAGGATTTAAAAAAACTTATATAGTGGTTTGAAATTTAGTTTAGGTTGGTCGTTTAAACATATTGTATTAGGTTCTGTATTTATTAATATATCTATTTCATATGCCTCTAATAAAAATTGTTTGAGTCCTTTGTTAGTAGTGTGTAATAATTTTGTGTTGGTGTTTACGTCGAAGGTGTGGTTGTTGAAATGTAAATGTCTTCCAAAATTTTATATAGTTTTGTCTCTGATATGTTCGATAATTCTGGTTTTGTTTGCTCTTTCTGTTTCTCCAATGTATTTTGCACCACAATCTTTGCAGCTTAGTGCATAAACACCATTATTGTCTACATGTTTAGTGTGGTCTTTTGCATTAAATAATTCTGTTTTTATTGTTTTTGTCATTCTAAATAAAATTTTAATATTATAGTTTTTTAATGTTTGATTGATTTAGTCGCAGAACAGTCCTTGGTTAATAACTGATCTGTATTGCTTTTTGTTTGTGTGTTTTAGTGTTTATAATTTTTTGATATATTGTTACTAATATTATGTTTTCTTTTGAAATATTTATATGTTCTTTTTTTTTTAAATTAATGTAATGTTTTTATATGTGTTTAAACACGTCGGCATCGTGTTGACTATTCTACATTCATTAACGTGATAAATTTCTTTATATAAATGTATAAAATGAGGCCCTGCTTAATATCAAAGACTGCGGTAATAACGATCTCAGCAACGATGTCGAAGCGAATCATTATAAAAGCAAATTTATCGGTGTGTTTATGACGACTTTCGCAATGAAAATGCAGGTGGGGCAAGGTTATATTATTTATGTGTTTTGCAAGGAATTAGAGATTAATATCTTAGATACATGGGTGCAGTTGTAATTAGTTGAATACGTGATCTAGATCCGTCGAAAATAGTAAAAAAAACTTACAAGTACATAAACTTAATTTGCCGAACAGTTAAGATCAAAATTATGCAACAAAATATTTATTAAAGGAAAAATAAGACACTTGGTTGAGGTTTACAGATTTTTATGGCTTATACAATTGTTTTGGCCTCGCGACCATTTTCAAATGTTATACAGAAACTGTTTTTGTATAACTCTTATACAATGGTTTCGGACTCGCGACCATTTTCAAGAGTAATACAGACACTGTTTTTGTATAAGCTTGAAAATGGGCGTAGAGAAATCTATAAAAATCTGTGAAACTCAATCAAGTGTCTTATTTTTCCTTGAATTCCTTGAATTTTAAAGGGGTAACCACCAAGGCTTACAATTTAAAATATTTAATGAATATCAGAAATTTGTAATTCCCATCAATATATGATTTTTTAATTTTTTTTCTGTTTAGTGTAATGATATCGCTACCACAATGGCAAATGTCGAATATCAGATTTAATGAGTATCAGAAATTTGTAATTCCCATCAGTATATGATTTTTTAAAATTATTTTCTACTATACTATAATTACTTTTTTACTATAATGACAACGCTACCACAATGGCAAATGTCGTATGTTTATTTTTTTATTTTATACCTATTTACATATTAATATTTTTGTAACTCTTTTTAATATTTACTATAATTTACTATAATGACATCGCTAACACAATGGCAAATGTCGTATGTTTTTTTTTACTTTATACCTATTTACATATTAATATTTTTGTAACTCTTTTTAATATTACAGAAAGTCGTATGTGTTATTTGAAATGTAATCGAGTGTGAAGCAATATTTTAATAAGAATGCGCATAACTGTAAGACTTTTATAACAAATTATCTCATTATCTCATTATATCATATCAATGTACAATTAACATACGACCTTCTGATATTATGGTAACGATATGTACTAATTGATATGGCACTACTTTCCCTATAAAGATGATAAATTTAATAGTTTATTTTAATATGTAGTGTTTGTGCCGATTCGAGTAGGCTGTGGACATACAAAAAAAAGTAAAGTTGATGAAGGTATCTTCGAAACGAAACGTTGTACTGAAAATCTGTACACATTGTATTATAGACCTAAAAATATGGCAATGAGAAAGTGCCTTTACTTTTCTTATATCTTTTCAAACAACTTCAGAAAAAATAAAAACGAAATCGCAAGATTTCGAATTTTGTCGAATATCTCCGGGAGTATGCGGAAATTTCTGGTTTTCTCAACAAAATATTATTGACCGCTAAATTAGGCAACTTTTTGGCAATTTAACCGCCTTTGTAACTTTTACGGTTTCCAAAATCCCCATGTTATTGATCCTTATCTTGGACACCCTGTATAGGATGTAGTATTTAAAAAACAAAAGTTCATGGCTACTTCCGGAAGAACCATGGTTGCCAGATTTTAGAATATTATATCTGGATTTCAGTAATTGCCAAGAAAATGTATGGAGATAAAAGATATCCAAAATATTGAAACAAAATATCAATCATCGCATTTTTTGATATTTCGTGTGTAGGTGCACATAGTTTCCAGATTACGGAATATCATAACTAAACAAACGAAAATAATGTCTATAAGTTTCTATAAGTTTAAGTGGTATGTACACTTTATCAATTACTTGTAATATTTGTAAACATGGAGTATTTTTTCCGTTAAATAAATAAATAAATAAATAAATGTTTCAATTTAGTTACGCAAAATTTTCAGTAATTGCAAAAACAAATTATGGAGATTAAAAATATCCAAATTATTCAAATAAAATATCAATCATCGAATTTTATGACATTTCATGCTAACTTCTTAAAATACCATTAAAATTTTTAGGAAGTACTTGCAAATTCAATAGAAAATTGTCGAGTTATTTTATAAAAAATCCGTTTTTATTGGATCCCATCTCCACAAAAAACGTAATAACGTATAAAAGTATTTTTATAGACAATTTTATTGAAATTCTATGGATTTTTTATAAAAATTCTATAGATCAGTAACCTAATTTAACAGAAAATCATGAAAATGATTTTGAATTGCTCATAAATTCAATACAATTTCAAAAAGTTTCAAAAACTCAATTCAGACTTGGTAAAACTATATACATTAAAATATCACAATTTTCATAAATTTCGCCAGCAACTGCACTAAAATTAAAAGAATTCAATCAATACCTTGTACAATATCATCGAATTTTGTGATATTTCATGGTAACTTCTTAAAATACCATTAACATTTTTAGGAAGTACTTGCAAATTCAATAGAAAATTATCGAATTATTCTATAATAAATTCGTTTTTTTGGAATCATTCATTTATATCATGGTATGGTACTCATCTCCACAAAAAAACGTAATATCGTATAAAAGTATTTTTATAGACAATTTCATTGAAATTCTATAGATTTTTTATAAAAATTCTATAGATCTGTAACCAAACATAACAGAAAATCATGGAAAGATTTTCAATTGCTTATAAAATCTGTAACCAAATTTAACAGAAAATCATGAAAATGGTTTTGAATTGCTTATAAAATCAATACAATTGCAAAAAGTATGAAAAACTCAATCTCCACTCAACTCCACAAACAAACGTAATAACGTATAAAAGTATTTTTATAGACAATTTCATTGAAATTCTATGATTTTTTTTTAAATCTATAGATCTGTAACCAAATTTAACAGAAAATCATGAAAATGATTTTCAATTGCTTATAAATTCAATACAATCGCAAAAAGTTTGAAAAACTCAATTCAGACTTGGTAAAACTATATCATGAAATTATCATGGAATTTTGTGATATTTCATGGTACCTTCTTAAAATACCATTAACATTTTTAGGAAGTACTTGCAAATTCAATAGAAAATTATCGAATTAATCTAAAAAAATCCATTTTTATTGGAATCATTTATTTCTATCATAGTATGGTACTCATCTCCACAAAAAAAACGTAATAACGTATAAAAGTATTTTTATAGACAATTTCTATTTTTATAAAAATTTCGATTTTTTATAAAAATTCTATAGATCTGTAACCAAATTAACAGAAAATCATGAAAATGATTTTGAATTGCTTATAAATTCAATACAATTGCAAAAAGTTTGAAAAACTCAATTTAGAGTTGGTCAAACTATATACATTAAAATATCACAGTTTTCATAAATTTCGACAGCAACTGCACTAAAATTAAAAGAATTCAATCAATACCTTGTTCAATATCATCGAATTTTGTGATATTTCATGGTAACTTCTTAAAATACCATTAAAATTTTTAGGAAGTACTTGCAAATTTAATAGAAAATTATCGAATTATTCTATAATAAATTCTTTTTTTGGAATCATTTATTTATATCATGGTATGGTACTCATCTCCACAAAAAACGTAATAACGTATAAAAGTATTTTTATAGACAATTTCATTGAAGTTCTATGGATTTTTTATAAAAATTCTATAGATCTGTAACCAAATTTAACAGAAAATCATGAAAGTGATTTTGAATTGCTTATAAATTCAATACAATTGCAAAAAGTTTGAAAAACTCAACTTAGACTTGGTCAAACTATATACATTAAAATATCACAATTTTCATAAATTTCGTCAGCAAGTGCACTAAAATTAAAACAATTCAATCAATATCTTGTACAATATCATCGAATTTTGTGATATTTCATAGTAACTTCTTAAAATACCATTAAAATTTTTTGGAAGTACTTGCAAATGCAATAGAAAATTATCGAATTATTCTATAAAAAATCCGTTTTTATTGGAATCATTTATTTCTATCAGAGTATGGTACTCATCTCCACAAAAAAACGTAATAACGTATAAAAGTATTTTTGTAGACAATTTCATTGAAATTCTATGGAATTTTCATAAAAATTCTATAGATCAGTAACCAAATTTAACAGAAAATCATGAAAATGATTTGGAATTGCTTACAAATTCAATACAATTGCAAAAAGTTTCAAAAACTCAATGCAGACTTGTTAAAACTATATACATTAAAATATTACAATTTTCATCAATTTCGTCAGCAACTGCACTTAAATTAAAAGAATTCAATCAATATCTTGTACAATATCATCGAATTTTGTGATATTTCATGGTAACTTCTTAAAATACCATTAAAATTTTTAGGTAGTACTTGCAAATTCAATAGAAAATTATCGAATTATTTTATAAAAAATCCGTTTTTATTGGAATCATTTATTTCTATCATAGTATGGTACACTCCACAAAAAAACGTAATATCGTATAAAAGTATTTTTATAGACAATTTCATTGAAATTCTATAGATTTTTTATAAAAATTCAACAGATCTGTAATAAAATTTAACAGAAAATCATGAAAATGATTTGGAATTGCCTATACATTCAATACAATTGTAAAAAGTTTCAAAAACTCAATTCAGACTAGGTAAAACTATAAACATTAAAATATCACAATTTTTATAACTTTCGTCAGCAACTGCACTAAAATTAAAAGAATTCAATAAATACCTTGTCCAATATCATCGAATTTTGTGATATTTCGTGGTAACTTCTTAATATGCCATTAAAATTTTTAGGCAGTACTTGCAAATTCAATAGAAAATTATCGAATTAGTCTATAAAAAATCCGTTTTTATTGGAATCATTTATTTCTATCATAGTATGGTACTCATCTCCACAAAAAAACGTAATAACGTATAAAAGTATTTTTGTAGACAATTTCATTGAAATTCTATGGATTTTTTTATAAAAATTCTAAAGATCTGTAATCAAATTTAACAGAAAATCATGAAAATGATTTGGAATTGCTTATAAATTCGATACAATTGCAAACAGTTTCAAAAACTCAATTCAGACTTGGTAAAACAACATACAATAAAATATCACAATTTTCATATATTTCGTAAGCAACTGCACTAAAATTAAAAGAATTCAATCAATGCCTTGTTCAATATCATCGAATTTTGTGATATTTCATGCTAACTTCTTAAAATACCATTAACATTTTTAGGAAGTACTTGCAAATTCAATAGAAAAATATCGAATTATTCTATAAAAAATCCGTTTTTATTGGAACCAATCATTTCTATCATAGTATGGTACTTATCTCCACAAAAAACGTGCTAACGTATAAAAGTATTTTTGTAGACAATTTCATTGAAATTCTATGGAATTTTCATAAAAATTCTAGAGATCAGTAACCAAATTTAACACAAAATCATGAAAATGATTTGGAATTGCTTATAAATTCAATACAATTACAAAAAGTTTGAAAAACTCAATTCAGACATGGTAAAACTACATACATTAAAATATCACAATTTTTATAAATTTCGTCAGCAACTGCACTAAAATTAAAAGAATTCAATCAATACCTTGTACAATATCATCGAAGTTTATGATATTCTATGGATTTTTTATAAAAATTCTATACATCTGTAACGAAATTTAAAAGAAAATCATGAAAATGATTTTGAATTGCTTATAAATTCAATACAATTGCAAAATGTTTGAAAAACTCAATCTCCACTCATCTCCACAAAAACGTAATAACGTATAAAAGTATTTTTATCGACAATTTTATTGAAATTCAATGGATTTTTTATAAAAATTCTATAGATCTGTAACCAAATTTAACAGAAAATCATGAAAATGATTTTGAATTGCTTAGAAATTCAATACAATTGTAAAAAGTTTCAAAAACTCAATTCAGACTTGGTAAAACTTGTATCACAATTTTCATAAATTTCGTCAGCAACTGCATTAAAATTAAAGTAATTCAATCAATACCTTGTACAATATCATCGAATTTTGTGATATTTCATGCTAACTTCATTAAATACCATTAAACTTTTAGGAAATACGTAGAACTGAGCGCCAATTCAAGAAAAAATTGCCAAAATATATTTTATATTTTATATATATTTTTATTACAGTATGGTGATTTGTTTGTACATCGACCAAAGAGTTGAACCAAAATTCCATAAGTTTATGAACTGAGAAGTTTATGTACTGAGTTCAGTTCCACAGAAAACTAAAAGCATTTTTAAAGACAATTTCATTAAAATTCTATGGATTTTAACCTAATTTAACAGAAAATCATGAAAAATCATGAATTCAAACATTCATTTAAATTGCATATAAATTCGGTACAATTTCATATAAACTCAATTGAACAGTCCCAAAAGTTTTTAATACCCAATTCAAGTTTGGTAAAAGTATAGGCATTAAAATATCCCAATTTTCATAAATTTATTGAGCAACTTCGTTAAAATCCAAAGAATTCAATCAATATCCTGTACAATATCATCGAATTTTGTAATATTTCATCGTAACTTTTTAAAATACCATTAAATTTGTTAAGAAATTATTAGAATTGAGTGCAAATTCAACAGATCACCGAAATTAGATATAATTCTATAAAAATTCCGTCATCTACCGAAATCATTTATTTTTCACAGTATGGTTATTTGATTTTACATCGACTAAAGAGTTGAACCAAAATATCATAAACTCAGTTCCACAGAAAAGAAAAAGTTTTTTTTATACTACTCATTGAAATTCTATGAATTTTTATATAAAATATATATATATATATATATATATATATATATATATATATATATATATATATATATATATATATATATATAAATAAACGTGCAGTTGCTGTTTAGTTTACGAAATGAGAGCCCGAGAAACAAATTATGTTTCGCGCGCCAGTATTAATTTTTTATTTCCGGCCTCTATACCTTGCGCAATATAGCTTTTGTGGTAAACCATGTACCTGATATGATTTTTATTCAAAATTTTGTTTCCATCAACTTTTCCCGATATTAAAATTTTCAGGCGGCACACCGTTTACGAGATAATTGCGAGAAATTACACAAATTCGCCGTTTGGATAGTGTTTTTTCAATATTAAGGGATGAAGCCCCCACAGGGAGTAGGAAACTCAACAGATTATAGTATACTCATGAGTATGGATGCCAAATTTCAAATATATATAATTTATTGCCGCTTATTTATTTCCATCTGAATTTACTGGATAATTTTACTTCTGGCCTCTATACCTTGCGAACTATAGCTCTTGTGGCAAACTGTGTAATATAATTTTTGTTCAAAATTTTATTTTATTTTTATTATTTATTTTATTTTATTAAATTTGTTCAATCTCATATTACTTGATGCAAACATTTTCAGGCGGTACATCGTATACGATATATTTGCGAAATAGCTATTTGTGCAATTAGGAAATGTGATTTTTTTCCGTACTAAGCATAGGATTTTAGATCGAGAAAAAAAACATGCCGTTTAGGGAAAATAAAAAATTCTACCTGTTGCAGACAAGATTTTTTCTACTAGAAAAGTTTGGAAAATAAACTAAATTTGGAAAAATTTGCCAGGAAAATAATTCACAAATTTAATAATAATGCCAAAAAGTCCTCAAATAGCGATTCAGACCTAAACTCTGATGTCGATGACTCTATTAATGTTGCAATGGGTAGTTTACTACCAGAAAAATCCAGAAATAGATACGCTGTACCCTACAAAAAGATTGAAGCTTGGTGGAAACTGCAGTTATGTAATGACTTACATAACTCTGTTCGTGATAGTTTCATGAATTTTCATTTTTCGTTTCATAACGTCAGAAATTGATGCAAGGTCTGTGTTTTCATAACGGAATTAAATAAAATCCCATTTCCATTTCTTATTTTAATCAAAGCTTAAATATATTGCTCTGTATTTGAAGTCATATGAGAAGTTTCTTGATAATTTTACGAATGCTAGCTAAGACGTCTATATTATTATTGTAGATAGTCTAGGATAATTTTATAGAAATTAATTTTCTGCAAATAAATAAATTAATAAACAGAGTTGATTAATTAGGAAAATTTGATAGCATTTGATACATATCAAATTCTAATAAAAAAATCAAGTTATTAAAAATTAAGTAGATTTAATTATAATAAATTAAATATTTGCTAAATTTCTTAAAAATTATTTACACTGACGTATCGTACGTTCAAATTTAGAAAACAATTGTGAACGAAATAATTCGAGAGAAGAGACAACATATTTTGAATTACTGATATTTCCTTGCAATTTTGTTTCATATAAACAATGTTTTAATCTTTAAGAGCTTGTTACTTATTAACTAAGATGAATCTTAGACTTATTTTCTCAGAATTGCATTACCTTTCATCTACCAAAAATTTTCACGGATGTCATAGACCACCCTGTATATACAAAGTGTCTCGTAACTTCCGATTAAGCTTCAGATAGCAGGTTTTGGTAACGTTTCTGGACTCTAAAACTATCATCTTAAACCCTCTTAGATGTATAGTAAAACGGGCTAGTTTAACTTGATTTAAAAAACATTGATAATAATAATAATAAAAACAATGTTTCAATTTTTAAGAGCTTGTTACTTATTAACTAAGATGAATCTTAGACTTATTTTCTCAGAATTGTATCATCTTTCATCTACCAAAAAATTTCACGGATGTCATAGACCACCCTGTATATACAGGGTGTCTCGTAACTTCCGATTAAGCTTCAGATAGCAGGTTTTGGTAACGTATGTGGTCTCTAAAACTATCATCTTAAACTCTCTTAGGTGTATAGTAAAACGGGCTAGTTTTACTTGATTAAAAAAAACACGTCGATTGATTTTTCGAGGGGGAAGTTTAAAAACAACGTCAGATAAATTTAACTGTTACCCCCTCGTTAACCACCACCAAGTTGAAACTTTAAATGGCACCCTTCATCTTGCAATGCCTCATTTTAAAGCTTAAAAAAACCTAATCTAGAGGCGTGTTTTGAAATGTACACCCGGTATATTATATATTTGTCCAATATCACTATATTTCCAATACTCCAGTATTTATTGCATTATTAATTGTTATAATTAGAATACATTATATTTATTTCTCATAAAGTCATAGGTGACCATACTACTTACTTATTCTGACTTATACTTAATGTTACTGGTTACCATACTTATTGTGAAGTTGACGAAAAATACTAAGGTGCGAAAGTGGAGAAGAGGGCGCCAAAAACAAGACGTTCAATTGCAATGGTTGTTCTAGAAACGTTGCGCACTTTCGCCCTACTTAACCGACGAATGTTAATTACTCCAAAGGGCAATTAACACATTGAACGCAATTATTGCAACCAGAGTAGAATGGCAATGCGCATGGAAACGGCCGATTCGCCGATCCGTAAATCAGAGTGTACATTGTAGTGCGGTTTCCATTATGCAAGGCGATAATTGGCTTCATTACGAAACTTTCACGAAGCACTTAATTGTGCGATTATTTTACATAAATTTATGTTCATTGGTTTGCGAGCTGCAAGGCAAGAAATGCGAATAGGTCGTACAGGAGACCGTTACTTTGTAATATTCTTATACATCAGAATGGTATTGATGTAGAGATGTATGATCATAAACTTTATTACATTACTAGGAGCTAATTTAATAGTTGGTAATAAATAGAGTGAAACGTAGGTATTTAAATTTAATGTAATCTCCTGTTTGTTAAGATTTGTCCTCGATGGGAGTAACTAATTATGTACTGATAAATTAATTAATCAGAGAAACCTTGAAAATATGAGTATTAAGATAAATATAAATATAGCCGAAATTATGGATCTCAAAATTGGTATATATTAATTATGATATTTGGTAAAACTAGCAAAATTTGATTCGATTTGTTTCTGTTTCTTACAATTTACATTTACATAATTTACATTAAATTTATGTTCATTGGTTTGTGAGCTGCAAGGCAAGAAATGTGAATAGGTCGTACAGAAGACCGTTACTTTGCAATATTCTTATACATCAGAATGGTATTGATGTAGAGATGTATGATCATGAACTTTATTACATTACTAGGAGCTAATTTAATAGTCAGTAATAAATAGAGTGAAACGTAGGTATTTAAATTTAATGTAATCTCCTATTTGTCAAGATTTGTCTTCGATGGAAGTAACAAATTATGTACTGATAAATAAATTAATCAGAGAAACCTAGAAAATATGAGTATTAAGATAAATATAAATATAGCCGAAATTATGGATCTCAAAATTGATATATATTAATTATGTAATTTGGTAAAACTAGCAAAATTTGATTCGATTTGTTTCTGTTTCTTACAATTTACATTTACATAATTTACATTGATTTAATGAGTCATTAGCATAATTTTTAATAATATTTTATTTTATTATTATGAAAAACACTCAATCGTATTTGACTATAATTATTACAATCTGATCAATGATGAATCAATGAGTAATATTATGCCAACTTAAATTACTAAAAGAAGGGATAATCCAAATTTAATCACTAATTAATTTACATTATTATTCTAACAAGGTAAAGATGACTTCCAGTTTTTTTTTATTATTGAAAGAGTAAGTAAAAACAGTAATACTTATCTTATCACGATACATGTATTGTCCACGCCAAAATTACCTTCATATACGATATTATCATAATAAAATTGTGCAATTCAACATTATTTCCCATGTTTAAATTATTCTGAACATAGTGTTTAATATACAAATTTTACAGTTTATATTATAATATAGACATGCTTTGCACAAAGAATATATCCGGTAGATAACTTAACTACTAGATTACAATCATAAATCCACTTTATAAATTTCGATAGACATTTGTATAAGTATACACTATCTCCTGTGATATAATTGATTACTGTAAAGTGTAGAAGTTAAAATAAATTTGTCCAGTACATCATAGTTAAAATGAATACATACTTAAATTTAAATTGTTTCAGCGTAAGAATAAGTTTAATTAAGGTTGCTTTTTGAACAAAATCTGGCAATAATATCAATTTATATTCGAATTATACCGAGTAAAATATGCACTAATTTTTAGCATTTTTATGATTAATAAAAGAAATATTGATTCTTTCTTTTTTATTATTTATTTTATTTATTTATTTATTCAATTTACATTCGAATTATACCGAGTAATATACCGCGCGTTTTTTGTATCTCTGAACATAGGCTATGTTCAGTTTTAAAATGACAGTATCAATTACAACCAGTTAAGCAACCAAAATTACATGCGCCTGCAACTTGATCATTAGAAATGTCAAAACTGTTGACAGAAAATGTATTGAACGCAAGAATTATCCTGAGACACCAATCCCATCATTTCTATTCAAATAGGAATCATCAACTGTTAATCCCGATATAGTAACTTATTTGTGAAAGTGCCCTATTTATACACTTTCTTGGGTTGAATACATTTTCTGCCAATAGTTTTGACATTCCAAATGATCAAGTTGCACGTGCATGTAATTTTGGTTGCATAAAAAGTGCATTTTAGCAACGCAATTGATACTGTTGTTTTAATACTGAACATAGCCTATGTTCAGCGATAATAAAAATGCGCGGTATGCACTTATTTCTAGCATTTTTTTCAATGTATCAATGAAATAAATATTTATTCTTTCTTTTTATTATTTCTTTTATTTATTTATTCAATTTACATTCGAATTATACCGAGTAATATATGCACTTATTTTTAGCACTTTTTATGATCAATGAAAGAAATTTTTATTCTCAGAACCAATTAATCGATTTAAAAGTCTCGTAACTAAGGGGTACTAAGTAAATGTTTATACAAGGTGTTCCACAACTTCGTGGCATAAATTTAGGAGCATGCTAAGAAAGACAAAATTGAATGAAAATGAATCTGGCTAGTTTAACCTCGAATATCTCAGAAACGTTTCATTTTTTCGAAGTTCAGGAAGTATACAAATTTTATGACGATTAAGCTAATTCACCCAAAAATGATATGATTTAAAAAAAATCCTAACCTCAAAGTTTTTATCTAGCAATAAACATAGAAGAACTCTTGTTTCCATGGCACTGTATTTACTAAGATTATTGTAATTATTTGTGAATATGTGTATTGATAGTGTCGCAAAATATCAGATTTCCACGTCTACTTTAGCAAACATGATAATAATAAAACTGATTTGCTAAGTAACACTTTAAGGTGCTACTTTTTAGAAACAAAAGTAATAAGGAACAAAAAATATTTACATTTTCATTTAATTCTGCCATTCTTAGCAAGCTCTTATATTTATGCCACGAAGTTGTGGGACACCTTGTATATACTTTTTTTTGTCAGAAACATTATGCCTAATAACCTGTAGGAGTTTGGCACTAGACAAAGTGTTCACCTATGTAAGTATGTATCATTATGGGAAACTTAATGATTTCCCAAATAAATGTATTCTTCATAAAAAGTTATGTTTCATCCAAAAATAACTAAAAACACAGAACAAATGACACACAACCTAAATAAACAAATATATTTTGACGTAGTGATTATTTTGCAAATTTCACAATTCGTCATCATTCTAGAACATTTTTTGACTTAACGCCGAAAATGATTTGTTTCTAGTGCAGGAAGTGATTTCACTACAACAGGTGTGTGAGCGAAGTGCGCTGTTTTATGTGTCAATTACACCTGAGGTTGCTTCATCGAATTATTCGTAAACACGAAGGTCGCTCTAAATGCCTTTGTTTACTGACAGGAATATGTAATTGGTGTTTGGTATTTATAAATCACTTGGGGTTGATTGAATCTTGGGTCTTCCGTCAATTTAAAGCTAGTGCAGGAATTAATTTCACAACATCAGGTGTGTGGGCGAACTGCGCTGTATTGTGCGTTAATTACACCGGAGATTGTTTCCTCTAATTATTCGTAAACACGAAGGTAACTTTTAACTTTTCAAAATTTCCACTTCAATATTGACTGATATATGAAAATTAAAATCGGTTCGAGAGTTTTCGAGAAAACTGGATCTGAAAATTGAAAATTCAATTTTCTGGAATTGGCTTGACTAATTGATTTTATTTTAATCTGAAAATATCTAAATTTTACTGAATTTTTACAATGTGTCATCATTATAATTCTTAAGACAGTCCTGGAGCTATACGAATTTGAATCAGTCTGATCGTCTAATTTTTCTACTGCTAAAACCACATGTAACTTATTTATTGCACGAGACAGCAGTAAAATACATACAATGATAAAATATATGTTTTGATAATCTGTTAACCATTTGTATCATTTCGACCATTTGTACCATATTATTTGTACTATTTGTATAATTTGTATCATTTGTATCATTTGTATCATTTCTATCCTTTGTACATATTATTTGTACTATTTGTATATTTTGTACCATTTGTACCATATTATTGCTACCATTTGTACCATATTACTTATAGCAATTGTATCATTTGTATCAACTATTTGTGTCAAGTAATTGTATCTGAGTCAATTCTTAGTTTTAAAAAATAATAACATTCATATAGTTTGTAGTACATATATTATATACTATTCTTATTTTACAAAACTATGTGATTTTACAATATACGAATTCTTATTTTGAATATATATATATATATATATATATATATATATATATAAACAATCTTTATTAGGCTATCGACCCCATAGGGTCTTTCCGCCTTGTCTAACATAATACATTACATTATACGTACGTTACATTATACATTACATTACATATTATATTATATTATATAACATTACCTATATGTGATTCATGAGTGATTATTTTGATAGTTATTTTGATTTTGATAGTTATTATTTTGATATTATCCATATTTATTAAATTTATTTTCAATATTCGCAAAAAAATAAATGTTTGGTGTCGATAAAAGTTTGTGCTTCATCGAATTCAATTAAAATACAAAACAAATGTCATGTCACGACATAAATTAACAAATACGACTATATATACAGGTATATAAAATTAATTTGATTTTTGGAAATAATATAATTTAAATAATAAACACAACAATGTAATGATTTAAATACTAAAATTTGCCCATCTGTCAAATTCTCTAGTCACGTGTTCTAACTACTATTTTGATTTTTAAAATCCTCTAAATTCCCGAAAGGTTTCTCAGAATTAACTATATTTTTAACCAACCCCATAAAAAGTAGTCAAGTGGATTTAATGATCCAAATACATGTAATGATTCAAATACAAAAATTTGCACATCTATCAAATTCTCTAGTCACATGTTCTAATTACTATTTTAATTTTCAAAATCCTCTAAATTCCCGAAAGGTTTCTCAGAATAAACTATATTTTTAACCAATACCATAAAAAGTAGTCAAGTGGATTTAGGTCGCGTGACCCAACAACCCATGGGAAAAATCAATTCCTTCGTAACCATTTTTCATGAAATTCTTAATTTAAATACTTTGCCACTGCACGAGCACTATGTGCAGGTGTTGTCCTCCATAAACCAGAGGGAATTTCTTGTAGCTAGAAGCTTCTTCCAAGCAGCTTTCAATTTAAGCTTTGTTGAAAAGCTAATCTGTTCAAAATTCCACATTTTTTGCGAATATTGAAAATAAATTCAATTCAATATTTATTAATAAAAGTCATATGTCATATGTTTCGTGGTTTTAATTGGTTTTGGATGAATGACAAACTTATATCCAGTGTTGTAATGTATATAGATACATATATCTAGGTACAGTATTTAGATACATTTCAAGTATTTAGATACGTATCTAGATACATTCTTGCTTGACTACCTAAAGTTGTATCTAGTTGAATCTGTATTGTATCTGGATACAACAAAAAATGTATCTGTCACAACACTGCATTTCACGTTAATTACATTCAATTAGCTATTGATTCATAATTGAGAGAATTATTTTAATTTTTTTAATTTTTACCTTGGGGCTAATTTTTTGGTATTTAATTTAAGTTTGAATGAGTAATTTGCTATTGCATTGTGTATTATTGTTGTATCTATTGCGAAAAGTAGCCCGTCGAAAGCTGACAATGACGCATGCTTTTTCGAATAAATAATCGCGTTTTTAATGCTGGTTCGTGTGCTAAAGTTAAATGTAGCTGAATGAAATGAAATTAGAAACGTATGCCGAATTCATGCAATATGGATCGATGAGTCATTGTCAAGACTAACTATAAACAGACGATAAAAAATAAATTTAGTTTTGCATATTTTATTAAATATTTATGAATATATTATTTTGCATGTATGTAAGTAGATAATTTTTGGTTTGGTTTTCAAAAGTATCTGAAATATATCGAGAAGTATCTAGATACTTTTTCAAATATATCTGTATCTGTAATTAGATAGATTTGCAAATTTATATCTAGATATGTATCTATATACATTTTTTATCTGTATCTATATCTGTATCTACATACAAAAAAATGTATCTGTTACAACACTGCTTATATCTACACCAAAAATATTTTTTTTGCGATTATTGAAAATATATTTAATATATTATTTGTGAATATTGTGCACTCTCAGGTTAATTTCATTGAAACTTTCTTTAGTGAAGATTCTGTTGGAATGCTTATGTTGGACTGTTGGAATTGTGAAAAATATATGGGGACATGTTTCGGCTTTGGAGCCGTTTTCAGCACGATGCCATATAATCAAAGGTAATGGTAGTTGTATATGATTGTTTTTCTATCGTGTCTCAATCTTGTGGAATATCGATTATTTGCAATAGGACGTAACCCTATAAGATTTTCAATTTTCAGTAACAACAAATGTGTGTGTGTGTGTTTAAATGGTATGTTACGAATAAAATGAGTAAGCATTTAACCAACAAGTTTAGGCGTTGACTGAAAAGTATAGACACTTTTCAATCAACGGTTTAGGCCATTTAGGGCTTAGATCATGTAGGCAGCCCATTATACATTTCAGTGAATTCATTGACCAAAAGCAGCTCATTAAAAAAAATATATGTGGGTTACGTTCTATTGCAAATAAGCAACCAATACATAAGTTTGTTGGTGTTGTGTTGTTCTCTTCCTTTTCTGGATATTACATTTATGTGTGTATTGTTTTGGTGTATGGTATGTGTCATTAGTCGTTCTGTATTTGTATTAAATTTGTATGTGAACGTTATTTTGTAAAATGTCGTCTAGGTGAGTGGAAAATGACGTGTCCCAAAAGAACAACACAACAAATACTGCCAAGCTTATATTATCCTCAAGAATGACACACGATAGAAAAACAAGCTCCTACATTCAATATAGTAAGGGTTTAAAATATAAATTTGATAAAATTCAGGAAATTTTTAATTTAAGAATTGGAACTGGTCTAAAGGGCGTCAACTTAGATTGTTGCAAAAAAAATATATCAAAAACCACCCAGTAATACACCCCTATGTACAACCCCATGTTTTCATAGGAGTAACCCCTATGTTTACACAGGGGTAAAGTTATTCATTACTGATCAGTACTTTTTTTAATTTTAATTAATTCTATCACATTACAAACATTGGTAAAAGTATTGCAAACAACGATCATAACTAATACAATACAGTTTAAACAAGTCTTCATTTTCGTAATATATATTTTTTATTCAATTCTGATGTTTTAAATTGACGTTATACAGGGTGGTCACTTTTACGACGCCCACCATTAGGATTTATTAAACGGAAATACATACAGAGTTGGTCAAATGGAATAAAAGTTTCTTATTTTTGTGCCTTTAAATATACTGAAACGAAATCCAGGACATCTTGCACAGTTCCTGAAATATCGCTGAAAAACTGAAAAAGTGAACTTTAATTTTCCTCTTATAACTTTTTTACTTTTGAAGGAAATTTTACGAAACTTGGCACGCTTACATTTCTCGACGTCAGCTTTCTGATAGCAGCACTAAACATTTTTTGCGCCAACTAGATGCCCAAATTTTCACAGTCAACGTTTGATTTTCTTATGGCCACAATATTGGATTTTAATAGCATTCAAAATTTTTACTATTCATAGATATTATCTCCTTTTTTGCACTTTATACACAATAAAATTACTCAGAAGTGATTTTCTTTGTATGAAGAAATGTGAAATTTGTTATTCCATGGCAACTTGATTTTTAGAGCAATCCACAGCAACAAAAAAATATCGATTTTTGGTAGTAAATAAAGTCAGATTACCCATGTGTTATACATGGTTGAAATCGGATTTTTTCGCTCTTTTGAATGCCATTAAAATCCAATATTGCAGCCATAAGAAAATCAAAAGTTGACATGGAAAATTCGGGCATCTAGTTGGCGTAGAAAATGTTTGGCACTGTGATCAGAAAACTGACATCGAAAAATGTAAGAGTGCCAAGTTTCGTAAAATTTGTGTGTACTTTTTTAGTTTTTCAACGATATTTCAGGAACTGTGCAAGATATCCCGGATTTCGTTTCAGTATATTGAAAGGCACAAAAATGAGAAACTTTTGTCCCATTTGACCAACTCTGTATATATTTCCGTTTAATAGATCCTAATGGTGGGCGTCGTAAAAGTGACCACCCTGTATACCTCTTAGAAGACATCATGAGCAGTGTGTTATCTGCAAGTGAAATAAACTTTTCTTGATTCCACTTGTCAATTTATTGTCAAATGAAAAATTTAAAAGGCCGATTGTAGTTTTTTGTATCAGAAGGGGTTCCCTATGAAGTCTCAGAAGCAGTGGGAAAGTTGCTGTCCACGAAGTCGAAGGTATTCTATCAAAAGGATGTTTTTGATTGTGAATGAAGTTTTAAAGTCACCAGTGGAATCAAGCATTTTATTTCACTTGAAGAACAACTGCTTATGATATCTGCTAAGAGGTATATAACGTCAGAATTGAATAAAATATTGTATAAAACACATGAGTTAAGGATGATTTTCACTCGAATAAATTAGCCCACTCATCTGGAAAGAGATCCACATGTCATGAAAATAACTATTTTTCTACAGTTTAGAAACAAAGCTTGATTGATTACACAATACAATACAATACAATACAATACACAATACAAGTGTGTATAAAATATACAGGGTGTTCTAAATAGAGTAGGATTGCATAGGTATCTTTGTTATTTTGAAAGATAGAGATCTGGTTAAATGGGCAATGTCATGCAGTTTTGTATACTGATTCAGATTATGTTGAAATTTTTTTTAAAGTCCGAGCAGTTTAGAAATCATTCTAAAAAACCAAAAAAATGCGATTTTCTTAAAACTACGATATTTCCATAATTATTAAACATGCGGAAATAAATTTAAAATAAAAGTTACTTGGTTCGATTGCAGAAAATTAAAAATCAAGTCAAAACAAAAGTCAAGATGGCGGTTTCCGTCATATAAATCTATAAATAGCAACTTTCTAATTTTAAATGGCCGCCATATTAGATTTTTACATGTCTAAATCGACTTTTATTTTCTCTTTTCAACGATGTATAACAACCTATGTCAAAATAAAAAAATATGGGATATATCAATTGTCCCCATTTTTATTGTTATTATATAAATTATTTTTAACCTGTATATGAAATACATATCTCAGCTGTAAATTAAAGTATTTCAGTTTCGATCTCTAGTTCTTGAAAGTAGTTGTTTTAAACATTACACATTAGTTTGTATTACGATCAGAACAATTAAAATTTATTTGAGAACTTTTTTTTATTGTAACTGCAATTATAATGCAGTCAATAATTAATGTAGTTCTTTATATAGATTAGTTACAGTTGTCTTGCTGATTGCTGATAGGCCTCTGTCTAAAAGCTAAAAAAGTTAACTGACATTTGGCCGGCAGGGCCGGTGCACACTGTGGGGGAATATGGAATCTGACTTTACTAAATTAATAACTCAGTAATGTGAATTAAATAATTAATTTTTATTTTCGATTAACCAACCAAAATGTCTATATTTCTGTTTTCAGTACGAAAATATATATTTTTCGCGAAGATGACACTACGGGAGAGTATTGTTTTCGTGAAAAATTTCAAACCCGAGATTTCATCTGATATATCAGTTTTGGGGTCCCACAAGTCCATTAAAACGGTTTTTGAAAAATGTCTGATCGTCTTTGTGTGTGTGTGGCTGTATGTGTATGTATGTGTGTTAATTTGTGGATGTGTGTGACAACTTATTTGTGTACACGTAAAGTCAAAAACGGCCAAAGATAATTGAATAAAATTTTGAAATTAAGATTTTAACACAAAATCTACCTTTGGAAAGGTTATGGAAAAGAATCGACAATTGGAAGTGGGTGTTTAATCTTATTTTTTTGTTTTGTTTTTGATCAATAGCTTAGAAAATAGTACAAATATCTGAAAAATATTTCAATAAAAGTTGAAGACATCTTAAACTGCTTTTGTAGAAAACAAAATTTCATAGCACTCTTGCTTTTCGAAAAAAACTTCGCTGAAATCTAATGAATACCATTTTGTACATTTTGTACAATTTGTTTATCAATAATTTAGTATTGTGTCTTTTATTAATATTTTAACTTTTCATTCAGATTTTTTTATTTTGGTAATTCCACTTACAATATGGTTCATATTGTATAGATATATTTACAGTTACAATAAAAAAATAAAAGTAACTTACGGCTAATTACCGTTAGACAACATGAAATTAGAAATATGTCATTTCTAATTAACAGAAACTAATATAAATTAAAAAAAAAGTATATGTAGCAAGCATGTAAGCATAAAAACAAAACAAAACTTATATTAGTCGCTTTCATCTGAATCCACGATATCTTCTGTCTCACAATCTTTATTGACCAAGAGATCTATCACTTCCGGACAAAAAGTAGAAGTTTCCTTTGTACTTCCACTGTAATTACTAATTACATGATCTGATGATATAATCAATATGTTTGATCAGTATTAGTATCTTTCCGCAAAGTTTTTCTGCTGAAAAATTGTCAATAGTTTCTATAATCTTCATTTTTAGCCTCTTGGGACTCTTCATTTTCTTCAAATTACATGCGATTTTCGCCGCTTTTGCGCCCGATTTAGCGCCACCGACCCACGATGACGTTTAAATATATAGTTATTTATAACAAAAATATAAATAAAAGATTTCTTTTTCGAAAATCGAAATATGTAGGGAGTTTCACCTTGAAAGTGTGCATGTACTCACACTAACGCATATACGTACTAACTGACATACACATACATACTTTTATATGTGACAAAAAATTGTTACTAAATACAGAAAATAGGCGTATGAACTTGTATAATAGTAATCATGCCAAAAACTTGCGAAGGGAAAAAAATTGTAACTTTTGAAATTGCAGGCTGACGCACCTAAATTATATCTATTTTCTTAAAGGAATGTTCAACCTTTCATGTTCATAAGTTTAAAAAGGTGTATCGATTGGAACTTTTGAAATAATCTACTTTGAAATTGAATTTCACTCAAATTTGACAATATGCGATAAAATAATATTTTTTTTGCATTTCACAATTCCTAATTGAATTTATAGTTATGGATTGTTAACAACTAATGTTTGATAAATGATGTTTTATATTTACTTTTGCTCTTTTTCTTTTTATAGGGTTGCAATAAATTAGTGAAAATGCAACAAAAACCTGTTAAAATAGCTACTTATTTCAAATTTCAACTATTGAGCCTTATCACAGCCACGAAAGTTAAAATATTGACTTTTTTTAAGTGGGATCATAAAGTTCAAACATATTTGATCAATCATTTTTTTTTTTTATAATGAATTATTTAATTTCATTTTTCTACTAAAGTAAGGTCAGAATGCCGATCCGCCACAGTGTGCGGTGGGGGGATTGCAGGTAGGCCCTAGGAGGCAGAAGTATACATGCGCCACTGTCATCAATCTTTTAAGAATGCCATACGGTAGATACTACCTCAAATTTCTTAAATCTTAAATTTTTAGAATATACTGGATTTATTTATGAGTAAGAAGAAATCGGTGTTATTTAAAATATAAATAATTTTATATCCATGAAAATTTTATGATGTACGATGCCTGGTGGGCGTACACGTGTTTCAGTTCCTTTGTTCCATATTTACAAGGTCGCAATCTCTAGACGAGGTCAGTAAATACAATTTTACCTCAAACTAATAGTAGCGCAATAATACCAATAATGATTGATAATGAAAACCTCCTTAGACTATTTTTAAAGTGTCCAGCTTTCTCTAAAGCTGTACGCAAATGGGAAGTGAAGCTACGCTTGAGGCAGCGAACAACTCGAGCGTTTAAAATGAAAATTATATCCGCCTTAGAGTGCGGTCATACCTGGGGAAATTCCAAGCGCCGTGCACGTGGAGTCCACATCCTTCTTCATCTGCTCAATGGCCATGTCCAGAACTGGCTCGATCCTCTCCCTCGTCAGCTCCTCGCTGCAGATGCCCTTCTGCAAGTTCTCCTCGGGCTCCTCCATCTTCACGTCGAAGCCGAAGTCGAATGTTTTGATATTGTACTTCTTCTGGAAGCTGGTGTCCCGCAGCACTTCCCTGAGCAGCTGGTGATCCTGTTGCAGAGGTTTCTTTTCCTCCAAGGAGGGCGCGTAAGGTTGCAGCAGGCTGCCGAAATCCACCGTGCTCTCCTGCTTGATTTGCTTGTCTAGAAGTGAGCTCCCCAATAGTTCAAACACATTCTGGTCGTCGATTCGCAATGTGGGGGTTTCTTTTTCGTAGGATTCCTTCTTGATATACGCGTTAGGAACGTACTCCTCGCTTGAATAACTCGAGCTCGGGGAGTTATACAGCGAGAGTTCAGGGGAGCTTGGGTAATATTCAGAAGGAGGATATACACTGAACTCGTTTGGGGATAGTAGCTGCGGTGAGTAAGGTGCTAATGCACCAATGGGGGAGCTGGCGTGGTAGTTTTTGGCTGTAGGGACCTCGAGGTATATGCCTCCTGGAGAAGGAGGATTCTTTGTAGGGCCAAGAAGCTTTTGGAAGTCAGGCCCTAAATCAACATCTGATTTATCCTGCGGTATCGTTGAATCTAAATAAAACGTTGTGTATACTTTGGGAAGCTCCGTGTAGCAAGTCGAAATCGTAGGCAGATCACCACCCGGCAGAAGGGATAAGTCGAATGTGTCTGCGAAATTACTGTAATCACACGGTGGGGTGAAACCCGCTGAGGGGACGATTTGTGACATCTGAAAAGAAAATAATAATTAGTTTCATTCATACGCAAATGACTACTTATAACGGGACGCAAAAACTTATTGGAAAGTAACAGTGTTTACATTACCAACAATTCATGAATTACATGGGAACTATGAGTATTTTAATGTCACGGAAAATAATGCGTGCTAATGCGAAACAACAAGAGAATGTCGTACTAAACCAATTTTTTAAACCAGTTACAACAAAGAATTTATATGAGCTGACCTCGAGGCTACTAGAACCATTTCAATACGTAATTATACCTCGCTTAAGATTTACATAATCATTATAGTACTGGCTATTAATTATTGTATTTATAAGCGCGTGCATGATTTTCGACGTATTTCGACTGGCTAGATCAATGTCCTGGCATCACCTCCTAAGCTTATGTCATCGAATCAATTTTGCAGCTAGTTACTCAAAGAGTACGGGAAAACCAGAATAAATAAGACGCTATTATAATTGCATGCAAATCCGCAATTAAACAATATCATAAAAACTACAAATGGCTATGTAGGTTGAATTATTCATGCCGCTGGTGTATGCCTGACATTTTGCCTCACCAGGCACCTATACAGATACACAAGGTGGAGCGGTTCAAGTTGTTTTTATTTATTCATCAGTACAGCACACATTGCATTGTATAACAAAATCTCACATTTTCCTCCGTATACGTATACTTAGATTAAATTGTTAATTAGGCATGTGAAAAACGTGATCTCCTATCGCACATTGCAATGACTACAAGGTGTACCTAAATGATTGCAGTCACGTAATCACTTCAATTCAATTGTGCCGCCTTTCCAATATGTATACCGTACTATTTGAGAACTGTCACTGTCAACCATACCTGTCAACTGTCAGACAACATAATAACAGAAGTTTGTTAAAATGTACACTGATCAGAAGAACACTTTTATTGTTGAGGCTTACTTTCGCAATGGACGATTTGAAAATGGAGAATGGATTTATTCAATTCCAGAGTGCGTTCGGGATTTTCTACACAAGTTCCCTGACCACCAATTTGAATACTCGGTTTTGTCAACACATATTTCACGAATAGTGCACCGTTTTAGGGAAACTGGTAGTGTTCAGAAAGGGAAATCCTCAGGCAGATCTTCAGTATCGGGAGAGGTTGTTGCAGATATTCGTGAACGACTCGAAGTAAGCCCTCAAAAGTCAATTCGTAAATTGGCTATGCAAGCTGGAATTCGCTCGAGCACCTGCCATAAAATTGTGAGAAAGAGGTTGAATTTACACCCTTATAGGGTCTCAGTGGTGCAAGAATTGTTGCCAGTAGATCCTCAACGTCGATTGAGTTATTGCCGATGGTTTATGGAAAATTTAAATGACGATCGATTGCTCGATTTAACATTTTTCAGTGATGAGGCTTGGTTCCACCTATCGGGATATGTTAATTCACAAAACTATAGGTACTGGCATGCTGAAAACCCTCATCTTTTTGTGGAAGCACCACTACATTCTCAAAAGGTTGGAATTTGGTTGGCTGTGTCTCGCCGTAGAATAATTGGGCCTATATTCTTTCATGACACAATAAACGGTGAGAGATATCGGCAACAAATTATCCAGCCTTTCATAGAACAATTAGATGATGAAGAATTGCAGAACGGATATTTCCAACAAGATGGTGCAACAGCTCATACAGCCCGAGCAACGTTAGCCTATCTGCAAGAATTTTTTGATAATAGAGTAATTAGTCAAGGACTATGGCCGCCACGCTCTCCAGATCTAACTCCACTGGACTACTCAATTTTTGGATTTCTAAAAGATAGAGTTTTTCGAAGAAGACTGCATATGTTGGAAGAGTTAATGGCAGAAATCATAAATGTTTGCCAAACCATAACTCCTGAAATGTTAATCAACATTTTTAACAATAAAAGAAGACGAGTTCAAATGTGTTTACAAGCAAATGGTACACATTTTCAACATCTGCTTTGATTATATATTTTATTTATTAATTATGTTTTGTAAATCTTTACTTCGTATGATTCCGTTTATTAAATAAATTATTTTGATTACTTTAATAACTACATGTGATTGTTTTATTGTCTGCTACTCCTCAATTTGCAATAGTAAAACGTTTTGTCTGCTAGTCCTCAATTTGCAATAGTAAAACATTTTGTAACATTGTCAGATTTAAAGCAATTATTAGCTGCATCGCAGCTCGTTTATTTAATTAATTCCTGCATGATTTTCAGTTTACAGCTTGTTTGTGCCGTGGAATAATCTGCCACACTTGGGGATGTTGCCTGTGAGGACTTAATTTTCATGCATATCTGGTTATTTTTATGTACACACAATTTAAGAATAACCTCGACCTTAAAAGTAAGGTTATGTAGACAATGTACATTCAAATTCGTTGGCCCCAAGTAATTCTTCATTGTAATCTTTTCATGTGCTTGGAAGCCACAAATATTGCTGAAACTAATAATAATTTAGTATTTGAGTAGTGAAATATCGACTGACAATTGATATTTCAATTGCATGAAGATAGCTTTTAATGCCATCTTTATGAGTAATGAGTAAGATGTCTCTTTAAATAATTCTTTATTGTTGTCTTTTCATGGGTTTGGAAGCCACAAATATTGCTGAAACTAATAATAATTTCGTATTTGAGCAGTTAAATATGAAATTCCACAATAAAAATTAGAAGAGCATGAAGGTAACTTTTATTGCTATATTCATGTCTAATAAGTGTAAATGAAGTTGCCTATGTCCAAAATTGAATAATTTTGACTAGAGCGGCACAAAAATAATTTACATGGTTACGTAACTCCAATCATTTAGGTACACCTTGTATATACCTTGTAGTTAAATGGACCAATCACAATATTGAATTTTCCTTAGTTTCTTCGTATTACAGCGCTTATTACTATTTACCTGGTTGTCATGGGGCGTGTTTCGAATATATCGTTAGTTTGCGTATTTCGATGAGGTGTTAATAAAAATCAAGTTGCCGTGAATCATAATATTTTTACACCAAAGTTAAAATGACATATTATTTCTTGCATTCAATATATAGTACGCGGTCAATATGAATCAATTTGGATCTGATAAGATTCATAAAATCGAAGAATCCGCCACATCTACAAAACCCATTAATACAGTGCGAACAGAATGTTATGTTATAAGACAATTTGATCACTTCTGTTCAGAAAGAAATTATAATATAAACGAAGAAAAGTCGGATGAAGAATTATGTAAAATTTTGGAAGACTGGGCTTACAACATGCGAAAAGTTAATGGTGAAGATTATAAAGAAGAAGTATTGAACACACTCTGGAATCTCATAGCTAAGCATATTGAACTTACTTATTATAATAAATTCAAAAGAGTTCTAGATATAGATCCTTTTGAAAGCGTTATATTGCAAAAAGCAAGAGATGTTCGCCACTCAAAGAGGAAAATTTTACAACGCAATTTGGGAAAAAGAAAACGCAATTTGTCGGCTTTACCCATCCAAAACAAACAAGAATTATAAATTATTTTAATGGAAATACACCCGATGGTCTACAGCGCAAGTTTTACCATATTGCGTCTGTTGAACTTGCGTGCTGAGGAGGAGAAGCAAGTGCTTGCTTGACAGAATATTTCAAAGAAGAAATAAACAATTACTGTTTGCCAACAGGTCGGATGGAACACAACACAATTTTCTCCAAAACAGCACAAGGAGGTGATAAGAACATTGCAGATAGTAAATGGATTACCCCAAATTCAAACAATATAGACATGTGCCCCGTTCGACTTCTAAAGAAAATGTTTTCTAAACGGACACCTAACATTAAAACTAATCGCCTGTTTCTTACAGTAAATAAAGTTTGGGAAATACATGAAAATAGCTATTGGTATAAAAACATGCCCTTAGAATATAATCAGATTAGTAAATGGACAAAAAGTGCTGCTAAAAGCATCGCAATAAATACCAAACTTGTAAAAATAACAAATCATTCTAACAGGTCGTCTACAGTGAGTTACATATCAAGTACGGGTATTAACGCTGAAGAAATTATAAAAATAACTGAACACAACAATACTGCTTCAATTCAATCTTATTTCAATGTAAGTGAAAATCATTATAAAAATCTTATTTCAAATTTAAGAAGTGAATCAATGGAATCGGAAATTGAAAATTCTTCTATCAATAATTCTTCGTCAGTTTCTCTTGATACATCTAATAATAACAATAATTCCAGGGGCTCAGTAATTTATAATAATTGTAATTTTAATATTACATACCATAAATAAATCAAGTTCTTATAAGTCATAATTATGAATTTAATTTACTTAAGGTGTTAATAAAAATCAAGTTGTCGTGAATCATAATATGTATACACGAAAGTCAAATTGACAAAATATTTCTTGCATTTACATATATTATTCGGTATAGAGTCCTCCGAATATAACCCGAGCATCAAAAATAATCTGAATATAGCGACTACTTAAACCTACTACCTTAAAATACGCCTCGTCCTACGGACTCGGCGTATTTCTCAGAACACATTTCACATACGTCAGCTATATTCGATTATTTTTGACGCTGTTGTTATATTACTTCTGACTGTAGCACTTGTCACATTTACATATGAAACTTCACACTGACGGACCAATGAAATATCCCAAATTTTAATATGTTGGCCAATTAGAATCCACTTATAGTGATAATTGCTGTCGGACACTTATCACTTTCAAGGAGGTTAAGATTAGGTTTCAAGTGGTTTCTAAAATCGTATGCCCAATCGGTTAAAATCAATGCAATTTGGGGCATACTCGTAGTTTCATTTAGTACATACTTTTTTTCATCGCAATTTTTTTCAAATTTTCTCCAAATATATTCTTGTGACTTTTTAGTATTCTCTGGCGCGGAGTCAACAATTTCTTGCTCTATATTTGTAAGAGATTTAATGCCAGACCGGTTGGAAGACATTTTTATATATTATTGTGCATTAATTATATATATATATATATATATATATATATATATATATATATATATTATATATATTTATTAAATATTTGTCAATGTCAATACGACACATCCAATAGTCATGCAAAATATGATTCGTGCATAGTTCCTTGCTTAGATAATACCCGCTATAGTGATGCACTCGAGCTTGTTGCCGTGAAAATGTGCACTGGTGTTTCGTACTCGTGCACATTTTCACGGCAACAAGCTCTCGTGCCACTATAGCGGATATTATCGGCAACTTACTATGCACTTAACATATTACTATTGAAAACTAAAAAGGAACATAAAATAATATTTTTGTGTTATTTAATAATTATTTCGCTACTTTATCTTAGTTTTAGTTAAACACAATATATTTTTTTAATTGTACTCCCTGTATTACATACATGTTACTATAGATTTGCCTCTTTTATTTGTCCCAAACTATTGTATACAAAACTTTTAAAGTTTATTTTTCTTAGAAGAGACAGGTACAAAAATTCCTTTGATAATACTGTTCCTTGGATATATGTACAATAAGCATAACTAATAGTATTGATATTACGAGAGAAATAATTACTCCCTCTGTCCCAAAATTTGGTATACATATGCCTCTTTTATTTATCCCAAATAATTGTGTACAAAACTTTTAAATTAAGTTTAAATTTAACCTAATTATTGTATTCTTCGTAGATATAATGCCTTTCATGATGTTTTTATTTAAACTGAACTAGTCAGGCGAAATAAAATAAATGAATAATAAAATTTTACTGGTAAGTACCTAATAATAATACCTTATAAACTTTTAAAGATTATTTTTCTGAAAAGAGATTGGTACAAAAATTCTCTTGATAGTACTGTTCCTTGGATCTATTTCAAATTCAGTAAATAGTTAACATGAAATAACAAACTTATTTGCGGCTTGTCCAATAGCACCCCGCTTCAAGTTAACACCAGTTTATCAATTGCAGCAAGAACTCCAACATTCCTAAAATAGGTCCACTGTTTGCTTTTAATTCTTTTCTTTTAACTTTTCTCAGCTCTCTTCCACAGTTATGTCACAAGAGGTGTACTTTTGATTTTCTGACATTTTCCCGTTTTCTAACTGGCAGACTGTAAGGACTAAATTTTTTTATGCATAGCCATCTAAGGCTCAATTAAGAACAACGTATCTAGATTATTCTCTCATTATTTCCTCAAAGACTTAAAAACCCATTAATTTCAGAAAAATATATACCATAATTAGGGACGGGGAGTAATATATATATATATATATATATATATATATATATATATATATATATATATATATATATATACTGTTATGATATTTATTAGTTAATTTTATAGTTATTTAGGAATTTTGTTGATAGTTTTATTAAAATTGATAGAGTAGGAATAGGTTTAGTGAGATACTTATCGAGTTAGGTAATTATTAGATAGTGCTTTTTAGTTATTGATGTGAATCATTAGGGCACAATTAATAATTAATTACAATGAACACCTCATATATTATGTACACAGATGTACGACATTTCATTGGAAATGGAAAATTATCAGGATAATGAATATCGCATTAAATTTTAGATTGGACATTTGAATTTGCGAGAATTTGAAAAGGTAAACTAGAAATTATACATTATTGAATGATCACCATGGCAACGATTATGATCTGTCGGACGACGCTGAAATTTTCAAGTTCTGAAGAACGACAAATGAAAAAGCAATAATAAAAAAGTGACTGTCTGGTCGGTGTTTATAAATATGACCGATGACACCGGACGCCCGAGTTTACATTCGTTTCCGGTAAAGCTCACGTCTCAATGCGAAAGAAACGGAAGATAGTTTAGAAAGAAACACTATCGTCACGCCGTTAATTATTATGTCACCAAATGATATAATCGCAATCCCATTAGCCTATCCTATTCAAGTATTAACATTCTGGATGTTTTAAGCCTTTTCATATTTTGATTAAATATTTTAGAAATTGTCATTCTTGAAAGTTTTTGGCAATTTCTCAAATTTTTATGAAATGTTATGTAACTTCATAACTTCTGCTCCACTTCTTTCATATCCGCTTCTTTCATATCTGCTCCACCTTATGAATACGAAAATGTGCATTTGGGAATTACAAATCTGGCTATACTGTACTGATGAAATCAAATAAGATCGAAACGAGTCTCCAGTTGCCAGAGAAATTAATTCCCAAATGCACATTAAAATTGTGCGATTTTTAGTTCGCGTTTACTGAAAATTTAAATTGCACAATCCCAACTGAGAATTGTATAAATCCAGTAATTAAATTCATAACTTCATTGAATGCTTCTCCCATATTTATATTACATATTTAAGTTTCGAATAAAGTGTTTATAAAAATAATAATAGTGTCTTTCATAATTTTTCTTTCTCTTATACGACAGATACGATGATTTTTTGAATAAAAGTCGCTGATATAACTGTACTGCTATATTTTCTGCAATTTCAATACCGTTTTCCGATTTTCTTCGGATTAATAATGCTTCAGTTAAGTTTTTGAACTTTATTGTAATGTTTGCAAATTCTAAAACCTTTAGGCCCGTATCTACAGGGTGTTTCTAAAACATGGGTCAAGAATGCAAGGGGTTAATCCATGGGTTATTCTAAAAATATATTTTCCTTTGGTCATGTGTGAAAAACCGCTTTGTTTCAAAGATGCAGGGTGATAAAAAAATGACAATAACAATATTATTTGTTAATTTAAAGTAAATAAGTCATTGTGAAAAAATGGTATTACCCTGTATATTTGAAACAAAGCGGTTTTTCATATTTCACCAAACGACAAAATATTCTTAGAATACCTAATGGAATAACAATTTGCATTTTTAGCACATGTTCAGGAAACACTCTGTATAGTCCGTACACGAGCTAGAGTTCGACTGAAGTCGTATATTTAGTTGCGTATTTTTTTTATAAACGTTTATGCAGTAAACGTCTCCAAATTACGACTTGAGTAGAACTCAAGCTCAAGTACAGACTATACAGTATGTTCCCGGATTGAGTTTACAAAAGGGAATTTATTTTTATTTTTCTTTTACGTAAAAATGTTATAGGAATTATAATTCCTGCTTGGTCTGAAACTACCAATTCGGTCATTGAAACTTTGATTTATTTCTACAGGGTGTTGGCAAAATCATAATTTTTAAATCTTATTTTGACACTTATTTATTTACTATTTGCAAAAAGAATTTCAAATTACATCTAACAACATCATAGAAAAATATAATCTTTCAAACAAACCCTAAACTGTCGATTCCTAATCGATAAATGTTATAGACATACAACACACTTTTCAGGAGTTCCACACCAGGCTTGAACTGTGTGAAGAAAATGGTGAAAATTGTTTAAATGATGTTATTTTTCTAAAGGATCAAAATTAGATGATTTTTTATTTAGCCAATACCCTGTATAAATAAATCAATGTTTTGATTACTAAAATGCTAGTTTCAGACCAAGCAGGAATTTTAATTCCTATAACATTTTTGCTTAAAAGTAAAATTTTTCAAATAATCCCTCTTGTAAACTCAATCCGGGGACATACTGTAGGTAGATATGGGCCTTAGATACTTTTAATATGTTCTTGATAATTTGATAAGTTCTAGACATTTGGAACTCATTTGATGAATTTGATGTATATCCATTGTCCATTCTAGAAATTTCCATAAAACTTTTATGGAATTTGTCAAATCATTGTGAAATTTGGTGTAACAAATATCTGAATTTAACAAAAAATAGACCTACACCACTCTGGTATTCAACGGCTCATATTTATTTGTACATTTTAATATCACAATTAATTGCTCTATTTTCGTTTCATTAGTTTCAATGGAAAGTAAAAAAAAGACTAAAAGTTTTTCCAGACTTACAGAAATGTTTCAGAAATCTTTGAGACAATACATAATAGCCCATAAATCCACCAAACAAACACACAAAAGCAAATCCCATCTTCATTATTTTCTATTATTACATTCATTATTGCGTGTAGCGTGCATCGAAATATTTTAGAAATTTTCATTATCTTTCAAAGTTTTTGGAAATTTCTCAAATCTTTATGAAATGTTATGTAATTTCATTGAATATGCTTTTCCCATATTTTTTTAACATATTTTAGTATCCAATAAAATGTTAATAATAATAATTGTGTCTTTAATAATTTTTCTTTTTCTTACAAGAAAGATACGATGATTTTTTGAATAAAAGTCGCTGATATAACTAATAAAATGTATATCGTCACTTCTCTCCATCTATGCGAAACTATTTATTTGACCGTAAATTTTCAAGTGTAAGGTAAATTTATGGTAGGCACTAAAAATTCTCTGGCTTCAAAGCGAAATTTGCCTTAGTCATGTAAATATTTTTAGCTACTGAGCGTATCTATTTGATATAATTGTATAGACGTGAATAAACAATCGTTACTTATTTGCGATGAGTTTATTTGTACAGCTAATAAAATATTATGAGAGAAACCTGTATTTAGATATTGCTATTATACGTATGTACATACGCAATACAACTTTAAAGTGTTAACGCTTTCTAACGAATATAGTAGATATAAATTTCCAATTAAATACTTTTGAAATTAAATAATATAAACCAATGTAATATGTACAATAAGCATAACTAATTTTATTAATATTAAGAAAGAAATAATTACAATTAAACAACTTTTCTCTTTCTCCAGTAGCATATTGATAGATAAATAGATATTTATTCATCGTTTAGCCCACATTACAATAATACTAATAGTACAGTCATCTCATGGATATGATCGTCAATGTTTAAAATATACATAAAGGGTTAACATTAATAAATTATCGCAATAATGATAATAATAAAATTATAATAAATAAATAACCGTAGGAACAGCTCATTCAAATAAGCTTTCAATTATATGATGTAATTGTCTATGTAAAATGCTAAATCCAAAAATATCGACTATGAATTTAAGAAGTTTGAAACAACTGACGTCAAAATTAATTCAGAATTTCAATAAATCCTTGCTAATTTATGAAGACTGGCGCAAAAAATGGACCAATTGAGAAATACCAAATTGTTGGCTTCCAAATTAAAAAGGTTGATGCGAAATTTGAGAATATCTATTAAAACAATCCAAATTTGCTTGAAATTATTAAAGATTAGGGCCGAATGTTTGAACATTTATGCCAAATATGTAAATGTCAATAGCAATGAATAAACAAAAATATGTAAAAATGTAATATCTAAGTGACATTGCCTTCTTTCTTTTTGAAGAAATCTCTCATTTCTGTTTAAAGAAATCCTCTAAATTTTGAAGAAAGATTTGGCTAAGTTAAGTATATTGATGCCAAATTTGAGAATATTTATGAAAACAATTTTTTTATTGTTTGCCGAATTTTGGTATACTCTCTTCTATTTTTATTTCTAACTAGTTGGCTAAGTTAGGGTGACATAAATGTTTGCTAATGTAAAAAGGCACTACACTTGAAAAAATAGGTTATATTTAGAAAAAAAAGGTTATATTTTATGACCGTGGCCAATGTTGCCATCAAATTGAGTATCTATTGAGTACAAAATTTTAAATAGACATTGCATTCTTTCCTGTTGAAGAAATCTTCTAAATTTTGAAGAAAGATTTGGCTAAGTTAAGTATATTGATGACAAATTTGAGAATATTTATGACAACATTTTTTTTATTGTTTGACAGAATTTGGTATACTCTGTTCCATATTTATTTTTAACTAGTTGGCTAAGTTAGAGTGACATTAGGGAGAAATGTTTGCCAATGTAAAACGTCACTAGACTTGAAAAAATAGGTTATATTTAGGAAAAAAAAGGTTATATTTTATGACAGTGGCCAATGTTGCCAACAAATTGAGTATCTATTGAGTACAAATTTTTAAATATTTTGAAAATTTTTAATTGAAGTTTTCGTATTTTTGTCAGTGCTTTTTTGCATTATTTAAATAATTAAAAAACCGGCTTACTAGAATGATTGAAGCAATAATTTAGTTATTTCAATATATGAATTAAGCAACGTTGTTAGAAATCTGACATTTAATAATTGTTTCACTGTCAGATCATTTTTGCAGTGTTAATATTTGTAATATTGTGTAATATTTTTTTGTATCTAGATATAGATACAGATAGTTTAGAAAAAAATGTATCTAGATACATATCTTGATACAAATTTGAAAATGTATCTAGCTACAGATACAGATACATTTGAAAAGTATCTAGATACATTTCAGATACATGGAAAACCAAACCAAATTGTTTTCATTTTACATACGCATTTTCCATGCAAAAGACAATGCTCATAAATATTTAATAAAATGTGCGAAACTAAATTTATTTTTATCGTCTGCTTATAGTTATTGGTATACTCGTCCCGTTGTGACAGTGACTCTTTGATCCATATTGCATGAATTCGACATACGTTTCAAATTTCATTTCATTATTTTACATTTAGCTTAAGCACACGAAGCAGCATTAAAAACGCGATTGTTTATTCGAAAAAGCATGCGTCATTGTCAGCTTTGGGGGCTACTATACCTAATAGATAAAAGAATAATACACAATGAAATAGCAAATTACTGACTCAAACTTAGATTAAATGCAAGAAAATTAAACGAAGCCCAAAGGTAAAAATAATAATGCTCTCAATAATGAATCAATAGCTAATTGAATGTTATTAACGTGAAATGCAGTGTTGTACAGTGCTTTTTTTTTAAATTTGATACAATACAGATACTTTAGGAAAAATGTATCTTGATACAACTTTAGGTACTCAAGCAAGAATATATCTAGATATTTGAAATGTATCTAGATACTTTATCTAGATACATGTATCTAGATACATTACAACACTGTAAATATCAATGCCTCCAATGAAACGGACCTTTATAATACAAGTGAACTCCTTCCTAGAAAATTATTGCGGACCTTTGGAAGTCGAGCATCACTGATGCAACATTTAGTTCAATTACATCATTTTCGTACTATAATATGAGTGAATTAGTAGGTATCAATTCATTGTATACTGAAGTTTGTTGCCTGTTGACTTTGAAATTTTATAAAACGATATGAAAATAAAACGATAATTAATCTGCTGATACACTTTGACCGTCCGAGAGAGATGTTATTTACCACTAGAGGCTATCACTCCTTATCAACTGTCAGACATCAGCAGTATCACGTTGCTGTATTAAATATTATGGTTGTTAGCAAATAATAACTGCGCCTCTGATTTACACAACCGTTTTCAGAGATACGAATTTTGAACTCTAATAAAACATAAAATTCTAGGAATTTTAATTTTATGTTTTATTAGAGTTCAAAATTCGTATCTCTGAAAACGGTTGTGTAAATCAGCCCGATACCAATTGATATGTGCCTCTACGAATGAACAATATGTTTCGGTATTTGTTGATTAGGAAACATTTTGAAAACAATAAAACATTTTTTCGAAGCTGCATCGATAACACAGAAACTTTTTCCAATCTAACTAATTTTTCACTCAGTGACTCACTCAGTGATGACTCGTGGTCATCATTACGGACAAAATTGTAGAAGATTATGCATGTTCGGTTATTATCATTCCTTTTTCAGGGCTCATAATTATATCTATCATCAGGAACCGGGCATTTTCTGGCTTCGCTAGTATACTTAATAATAAAGTCCATTCACTGTCTGAATCTGGTGAAACTTTCTGTTAATGCACTTGAATATGTCATAAAATGGAATCTTCCAACGCCAAATTTCATCCTGTGCTTTTAATATGTCTGTAGTTCTAAATTTTATACCTTACTTATGTGTGAATACGGTTATGGTTATACGCTTAACGAGTGCAACAACGGAATGTTCCAAAATAAATACATTTTGAGAAATTGTTACTTAATTGTCTATATTTTCGCGTCGTTATACTTGAAATATCTCTCAACAATGCCTTTTAATAGGACAAAACTTATCTACATGATAAAAAAAATGAGTTTTTGAGTTTAAAAAACATTAATTTTTGATTTTTTAAATCATGATTTATATCAACCATGTTCTTAGTGATCAGGATTTTTGAAAACCCGTTTTTACATGCCTTAAATAATGACGTAAGTCATTAGTACCTATAAAATTAGTATTTATCATTGAGTAGAAATCTTTAAAAAAAAACTACTCTGTTATCTCTAACGTTACGTTATTGTAGCGTGAATGTTCTTCAAAAAGTTTGAAAATTCCAGAATTATTAGAATATATTCTTGATACAACTGATTTTTGTTTCATAAAAACTGCCAAATATTTTATGTGAGCTTGGATTATTTATAATACAGAAAATTCTATGCTTTTATTATGCTATTAATTTTTTTTTCTGCTAATCAAGTTTGATAGGTCTGAAAAACTTAAAGAAGAAGAAAAACTTAAACTTACAAACGTTAGTTTGTAACATATCAAAAATGATTAGCTACAAAATGACTCCGAATATCAAGTTATAGGCAAATATAAAATTTAAATTTCAGTGCCAATATTGATTGATTATTTAATGGATAGTGAAAATTTGAGGAACATTTATAAAATCATAAAAATTAAGGGCAGGTGTGGTCGCTGGGATGTGTTCTCTCCAAAATCCTCCACATATCTTTTTTTTTTACTTTTCTGAATATCAAAACTTGTTATGCCAGATAAGATATCACTTTTCACATAAAACCGAAGTACCTCCCCTGCCCTGTCGGACTGCTCAACACAAATGCAAACGCATCTCTTGAAGCATCCTAGCCTATTGAGGTACGATAAGTGAGATTAAAGTTCCTGAGTAATGCGGTTGGTTATTCCAAAGCACATCATTTCTAAGGGATAAAAGGAATACATTTATCGTTTATGCCTCAATGCAGCTCGCGCGGTTTAGGGATGTATTCTCATTGGTCCAATTCCACCAGTGGCGGGATTTCCGTTTTATGTGAAAAGTGACATCTAATCTGGCATCACATCCTGAAAATAGACTCTGAATGTCACGTTATGTTCCAATATCAAATTAGACTATACTCTATTTAATTATTTAATAACTAGAAGAAGTACATCCCAAAACCCAATTTACACTGTAAAAAATTACCAGAAAAATCACCAGATACTTTTGGCGGCAATTTTAAATATTACATATGTATAATCACTAGTTTTTTTTTTAACAAATCAAATATAATATAATGGTTAATTACTGTTCGGCGAAGTAATGGATTGCCCACTAGGCCGAGTCATTTTTACTCAGTTTTTACCCAGTTATAATGCTACCCTACAAACCTACGATTGGCAAAGGTTGTACTGTGGTTAGCTAAAGATATAAAATATTAGTATGTTATTCAAATATAGTGGATTTATAGGTTACCTTAGTATTCAATGTACTCAGTTTGAACATGATGTAACTTTGATTGCTGATACTGTAGATATTGTAGGATATCACTTGATTAACTATTGAAAAGATCAAGATCGGAACATAGCTGAGCTTGTACTGGGTTCAGAATGCATCACAATAGTAAATGCAAAACTAACTATTAACACTGCGAAAATAACTTCTGAAAAGAGCTGATTTTGTTTACTTGCAAAATTTAACGGGATAGTATGAAAATAAGACTGACAGTTGCAACTTGCTGACGCTTCAAATTGAGGTTATACACGTTAAAAACGGCGATTTGGTGCCTTGTGAAATGGGCGTGTTTTCAGCCAATCACAGGTGTAGGCATTCGCGCGCCAAATTTGAATCGCTCCTCCTAGTTTTTAAATAGAGTATAGTCAGTGCCAATATTTAATGGATAATGAAACTAGGAAGAAACAATGAATAAAATAAACAAAGAGAATAGCGAAAAGACCGCAAGTCGACATCCATTAAAATATTGTTACTCTTTATTAAAAAAATGGTCATTATATTCCACGTATTTTTTAAAATATTATTAATGATACCCAAAAGGCAAGACATTAAAATTTGTTATTTTTGATAATTTTCAAATTTTAATTCGTTTTCATGTGATTTTCATAATTTATCGCTTTTATTTAAACTTTTTGACAAAGGTAATTATTATTGTCAGTGAGATATATTTTCTACATATATCAAGCAATACGAAAATTGGAAGCTAATTGTAAAAAAAGAGATACATTGCAGCGTTTTTAGCATCTAGAGAGAAAAACGAGTTTATTTGTTGTACATACTAAAATTGTGATATTAGGGACGTATATATTCTAATGTTTTGAAATTATTGGGCACATAAATATGCTTATAATGTACTACGGAAAATAAAAATTATCTGGATATTTTATTCCAACACAATCATGTTTCATACCTTTTTATACAAAGTTCTCGTAACAGAATGAAGGTATCATGTTTTGTTTAAACTTTTGAATGATTTAACTCGTATTTTGAAAATATATTGTTTAATATATTTTTCGCACAATCGTGTTGTTATAGCGATTTAACTAATTGCAGTCTCTGTTGATAAACCTTGTTGAACATAAGTTCAATTCAATTCAACATAAGTTGAACATAACAATACAGTAGCTAGTCTCCATGGAAACACAGTTCAGTTCGAGTTTATAACAGCTCTAATGCGGTAATTAATAGTCACATGTTTCACCAACAGATGTCGATTTTATTTAAAAAAATGAAAATTACAGTTTGTACAATTACATATAACTTTCTTTTGATATTTTAGGAACCAAATATTCACAATCCGTTTGATACGAATCTTCAATGTCTGTATTTATTTGAAAATCTTCTTCATTAGCCATTGAGAAAAATTAATACTGAAACTTTGTGAAAAAAATTGTTTATTCGGTTTCTAACCACAGAACGTTTCTAACGAAATACATTCAAAACACTCTGGATATACGTATGTACACCATTTTGTCATAAAAGTCAATATAATTATATCGGAAAAGACTCAAATTTTTGTTATCTCATTTGGTTTATGCGATTGCACGAAAAAAGTTATACTCTACACGGTTGTTAAGTGCTTAATAGAATCTCGAAAATTGAAAAATCTCGACTTTGTCTCGATTTTTTCGACTATTTCTCGATTCTGTTATAACGCACTTACCAACCTAATAGTGTAATATGTGTTCATAATTGGTTACGTAAATAACTATTGTTCTAATTGTGGCATATAAAGTGTCACTTTTGAAAACTGACAGTAATAAAAAAACGTCGTAATTTTCGTAGTTACTAGTTAAGAAATGAAAGACATTTCGCAACTGGTCATGAAAATTTCAATTGAAATTCTTCTTCGATATCGCTAGGGACATTATCTGAGTCTGAATTGGACATTTTCATTTTTTGTGTGCCAATAACGCTTGAACACGAACTGAATAAGCAACTTCAAACTGAAAAGTAAAATGATATGTCATATAATGGCGCGTTTACAACAATGTTAGTAGCATGTCGTCGGCTTTGTATAGGTACAAGGTTGCATTTTACATTTTTTGAATTTTTAGTTCTATAGCTTACAGGGCTATATATTTTCAAAGCGGGACCTTTCAACTTGTTGGAAGATTAAAATTGTATCATTAGAAACCTGTGATAAAAACATATCTATTGACAGTGCACAATTTATCATATTTTGATATAGCAAACATATTTAAAATCTTTATTCCCAAATTTACAAATTTGCACGTACAACCTTGTAATATTAATCCGATGATGTGATGATAACAAATCATCATTTCGCAGCTAATAAAACAGGCGAGATACCCAACATATGTTACTAACATTGGTGTAAACGCGTCAAAAGACAACTTAATTTACAATAAAAATCGTCGAATTTGGTCGGTTTAGTCAAAACTAGAAAAAAATATTGTATGTAACACGTTATGAATTGCCATTTGCTGTAGTTGTTTCACAGATACACATTTATTAGTCATTTATATGGCTTCGAGAAAAATATCAAAGCTTGAAACCCATAACGGCAAGTTTACAACAATGTTAGTATCATTTGTTGCTAACAAATCAACAATTCGCAGGCATTAAGACAGCCGGGACTGTTGATCTCGCCTTTCTCATTGACTGTGTAATGGCAATTTGTTAGCAACAAATGTTACTAACATTGCTTTAAACGCGCCGAAATAGATTCTAAAAAAATACCCCAATAAAAAATCAGTGCGTTCAATGCCTTTCCACTTAATATTATTGAGTAATTAAAAAATATATATTTTGGTGAAAATTTTCATTGTTTTTGTCGGAGAATACGAATCTGCAATAAAAAATAGGGGTTCCCATTTAATATTTCAAAGTTTGAACCCCCATCTCCTCAAAAAGGGTGGTGGGGGCGGTGTAATTGTAGATGGTCCCTTCAATTATATTAACTTTCATTTAGAACATTTTTTCGTACGACACTTATTTTTCGAGATATTTCGATGTCTTCATTTAAATGAAGATTTAAAAGAACCACCCGGTATATTTTATTTAAAAAAAAATTATTTAATATTTTCAATATGTTTCCCTTTGTTTCATGAAATATAATGTACCTATGCTATTTTAATCCTATTTTTGTTCAATTTTTATTTTGTATGACTAATTGTAGTGTAACTTAAATAAACAATTGTACTTTCGACTCGATGTGTTCCGTATTGTATTGTATTTTTATTTTTATTATTGTAATTTTATTATTATATTGTATATTATACTTGCCGACCTATGTAAAACTGTACCTAAGTTGTTAACATGAATAAATTATCATATCTTTTCTAATATTTCGAAAGAGCCTTACTTTAATTTTTATTATTATCAAGACTTAAAAAGAAATTTCAAAGTTTCTAGTATTCACATAAAAAAAGAACTTAAAAATAATAAAAGCAAAAAATATCTCTCAATAATAAATAAATATCGCAATTACACAAAAATCTAGAAAATATTAAGAACATAACTTTCATGTAATTTAAGCATTTTTTTAATCATTTGGAATAATATAATGTAATGTATAATGTAATGTATTGTTTAAACAAGGCAGAATAACTCCATGGAGTCGATTGCCCAATAAATATTGTTTATACAGGGTAAGTTTTGTTTTTCATTTTAAGCATTGGGATCTCGAAAACCATAAAACATAAAGATTCGGTTAAATGAGGAGAGAGTTGTCATGTTAAGACCTTATGCATGATATGCCTTTTTTTGAAAAAAAGAAACATAGTTTTTGAGTTATAATACAAACTTTTTGTTTTAAATAGCAGTCATGATTGGCTTTGACATTATTAAAAAGAACATTTTTTTGTCTTTATAACGATACAAGTTTTGCTATACTTACTTTCATAAAAAAATGAGATGTAGGAATTTTCGTTGTATAATTTCTCTGTCAAATAACATAAACACGAAAAATTTGTCTCTACTTGTACCTGAAAGGTACCTCTATGGCTAATATATTTTGCAGCTGAAAGTTTTAATAATTAGTCATTTAAAAAGTTAAGTGCCCACTTAAGTTAAGCGTGATTCATTTTTTTCAATGGAATAACATACTTTTTATCTCATAAAGCAATTGGCATGGCAATTTACTATAAAAAACTATTTAACAACCATATTCCAGAAGTACGTAGTTTTTGAAACATTTCAAAGTGAAATTTTTGCACGTATACTAGTTTGCAAAATATGCTTATCTGTCGTAACTGTCATTACTAATGTTAACAAAGAATTTCACTTCTGTGAATACATCGCTACAAAAGATGTTTCAAATTAAACTAGGAAGCCAAAAACATAACAATATTGTATGGACGTTTAATTTAAAAAAACAAATGTTTATGGCTACTTCCTGTAGAACCGGAAGTGATAGAAGTCTGAGAGTATTTCACCTAAGAAGACCGCAATAAACCATATCTGTTTTTTTTTTTTAATTTTTAATGTTATTGGAAACTCCATAAACTTTTAATGGCCCACCATTAGCGGGTGACACCCTGTATATCTTCTGCCATTTTCTGTGACAAATACTTTCTAATCAAAGTATATTGAAAGCGAGATTGGACATGAACTGACAATTACTAATTCCGTAATGACAATTACCAACACTTCAATTATATAAAAAAATCCCAAAACTATGAAAAGTTATTAACACATAATTTTGAATTTTTTATTCATTAATAATTTGTTCCGTTTTGGGTAAACGTGTTATGTTTATAGTTATTATAAACTTTTGTTTAATTTCAAGTTAACGAGCAGCTGAAAAAATATATAGTTAGATGGAGACTACATTTCTAAGGCTCACAAAATTTGACATTTTCTTTACTTGTATTGGTTTAATTTTTTTCTCTAGTTATGCAAATATAAGATATGCTTGTGTTACATCACTGAATTTAAAAATAAATACCTCGTAAAAAATATAAAATGTGACCCTCATTTTTTGGGGTCTTCAAGATAATCTTCAATTTCAACCATTTTTTGGAAAAAAAGCAGACCAATGTGGTATGTTACGATTCAAACAGTAATTGGAGTTATTGTATCAACTCTAAGTTACTCTGTGAATGTAGTTCCTGGAATGGTGCCTTGATGAAGTATTTAAATAAAAAGTAAATATAATGATTATTGTAGACAATTAAATTATTTCGGTCAAAATTGCAATGATTAATCGCCAAATATTTAATTGTAAGTTCATAGATGGCAAATTTTAATTTTTATAATATATGACTAATTACTCTTAAAATGTCAAAGACTATATTCAAGTCCGAAATAATCATTGATTTATGATTAAAAAACAAATATTTATTCCAACCCTGCTGTCAATGATTAAATTTTATCGAAATAATCACTGCAGTTTTGGCAGTAAAATTAACAAATTTGACCTTAAAAATTTGTTAATTTTACTGCCAAAACTGCAGTGATTATTTCGATAAAATTTAAGCATTGACAGCAGGGTTGGAATAAATATTTGTTTTTTAATCATAAATCAATGATCAAATCAAATTAAAAAAATAAACAAATCATGATTTATTTGATTTTTTTGAGTTTTTTTATATTTTTGATCAGTTTTGTCAAAGTAGATGCTTACTCGTCAAAGCATTAATTGCAGATTCAAAGAATGTTGGTAAATTGTAATTTTTGATAAAATTTGAGTAAATACTTTTAAAACAAACAAAAAATCAATTATAAAAGATAAAATTTCGATTATAACCTCAGAGCTGCACGTATTATTATCACAATAGCAATTGTTACTGTCAAAATAGCAATTAGTATCGTTATCCTTATTCAAGGATTATTTTAAACAATTAAATTATTTCTGTTAAAATTAAAATGCTTACTCTTCATAGGTTTAATTGCAAATTCAAAATTACAGCAAAATTTATTTTTTTGATGAAATTTGAGTCATTTCTTCTTTAATTTCAAAACCAATTTTCAATGTTTAATGATAAAATTTCAATTATTACCATCAAATGTGGAGTCAAAATAGCAATTATTGTCCTAATCCCTATTCAAGATCTACTGTAAACAATTAAATTATTTCTTTTAAAATTGCATTGATTACTCGTCAAACTATTCAACGCAAATTTAAAAATTACTGACAAATTTTAATTTTAAAGTTTCAGTTATTACTTTCTCTTAAAATTACGACTATTTTCAATTTTTAATGACATTATGCCCATTATAACCTCAAAGCTGCACGTATTACTGTCAAAATAGCAATTGTTACTGTAAAAATAACAATTATTGCTGTCAAAATTACAATTATTACTATCAATATTACAACGACAAACTGCGAATACTTTAATTCTATTGATATGTTAAAATTTACTGTCATTATAACAAAATTTAAATTATAACATCAAAGCTGCACGTATTACTGTCAAAATAGCAATTATTACTGTCAAAATAACAATTGTTACTGTCTAAATAGCAATTATTGCTGTCAAAATTACAATTATTACTATCAATATTACAATAACAAACTGCCAATACTTTAATCCTATTGATATGTTAAAATTTACTGTCATTATAAAAAAAATCAATTATAACATCAAAGCTGCACGTATTACTGACAAAATAGCAATTATTACTGTCAAAATAGCAATTGTTACTCTCTAAATAACAATTATTGCTGTCAAAATTATAATTATTACTATCACAATTACAATGGTAAACTGCCAATAATTTTATTTTTTTGAAATGTCAGATTACATTTTTATAAAAAATTCTGTTACTGATACTGATGCAGTTCTGTCTTTCAATTGTAACATATTGTTACAGTAAAATGTTTAACATGTACTTATGTGTAATATAACAATATAGTAACAAATACTAATACATAAATAATTATAATTATATAATTATTATTGTAAATTTAAATAAATTTGCCTATATTCTTTATTAAACAATTCTAAACAAAATAATTACTGGAAAGAAAATCACATTACTGGCTAAATTGCCTGGTTTTCCCAGAAGATATTTTTATAACAAAACCTAGAATTAGTAACACATTTACCATCGAATTTAAATTCAAAACACAAAATAATATTAATACCAGGCTTGGCCTGTTATTTTAATTAACTTAGAAGTAATATATCAATAAAGTAACAAATACAAATGTATTGTTACTTTAATTATAAAATTAAAAATAAATATTAAATTAAATCACATAAATGACTGGATTATTTTATCTGTACACTGCAACAAAAACCAAATGCAGAAGTAACATGTGCTTACAAATTTCTCCTATTATTCCAGAAATAAATATGATTTCCAATAATTAATAGGCCCATATTTATTGCAAATCGTATTTATGTCTGGAACAATAGGAGAAATTTGTAAGCACATGTTATCTTCTGCATTTGGTTTTTGTTGCAGTGTACAGAGAAAATGATCTCTCGCAGACATAAGTTGAGACGAAAGACATCAAGTGCTTTACAGATCTTTTAGCAATCTCGGGATATTCATGCAAATTTGAAGCAAAAAATGCATAACATCAACTTTGTTAAATTCTATTTCTTATTGAGAGTCAGTCGATATATCGATAATTTATTTTGGTTCTTTAACTGACAACTGATAATTATCACAAGCTTTTTCAAAAGGGCTTTGAATCCAAGATAGGTTTTCTTTTTCAAATCAAAATACTCCTGAAACGGTTGTTATAAATCTGATCAGTGCTGCAGTATATTCTCTTGTAAATTTTAATTCATTTTAACGTTATTAGTTATTATAATTTGATGTAAATTAGTGGAAAACTCAGTATTTTCTTTTAAAATTCAATCTGACCAAAATTTTAATTTGAGAATAGTAGCATTAAATTTATTTTGTACTTTGAAGATATTCATATTTTTTGCCTGGAATGAGACAAAATAGGTAAATATATCTGCGAGATATGCTATTTTCATTATCCAATCTATATCATTTAATTTGTAAGATAATTGAAATGCATGTTCATTTAACATAATTCTTATTTCATCTTTTAATTCACAAAATCCAAATCCAGATTCTGCACCGCGCTGCACTACGCAGTTCTTAGAGAATTTTTACAGTTCCATGGTAATTGTCTGCGGAACCCTTGAGAAACTTCGCGGAACCCAAGGAATACAGGTTGAAGAACGCTGGTTTAGATGATAAAATGATACTCGATGAAATAATGGCTTCGGCAATATCTTCAGGGACATACAATTAATCTTTAGAATCTATCTCTATTAGCCATTATTATTTTCTCAAAATTGTACAAAATATAACTACAAAACTTTGAAGGATATGCTTTCGTTTTTCAACTTTATTGATAATAGTTAATAGTTTTTTTCATGGTAAATGGCGACTTCTATACCAACATCCATTGTTTTATCAGTTCCTGAAATGGTTAATATCAGATGGACTCCGCCGAGATAGGTATAGGTACTTTCCTTATTATTATTATTTTTATTATAATATTGATTAACTATTTTGGATTAACTTAACGGCTGAGCTAATAAGGTAGTTGTGGAAGTCCGGGGAAGTTTCCAATTGAGAAAGGGGAAGACATCCATTTCTATGGAAAATATTTTTTAATTTCTCCAATATTCTTTCTAGTAATCAATTTTACATAATTTCAGTATTCACAGCGGATTGTTTCTTATAATATATTACGCACTATGTAATTACGTGATTGTTGGATGTGCATTCCGGAATTAATATTAAATTCAATAGCAAATATCTTTGTTAACGAAAGAATGGGCGATATAATCGCGTGGATCAAAACAATGCGTGTCAGGTGCTTCACCTGCAGTCGCACCTACGACAATAAATCATTTTCGATTACACACCTATAGATCAACATCCAAAACTATTTTAGACCTCACCCTTCATTCCTCCATGCTTCGTTGATGGTGCTGACGTCCTGTTAGATCGAAACCAGCCGCTTGAAACGGATTGGAACCACGAGAAAACCGCCGAAAAACTCGCGAAACGATGCTAGCTGATCAAACAGCGACGTCGCACTGAACCCGAAAAAACTGTCCTTCTCGTACGCGCGCTTTACGCGTAACGCCCTCTCTATCGGTGCTCACCTTGGTGCCGAAAACGAATTCCGCATAGAGCAGAAGAAGGAAGGACACAAGCGAATTCCGATCATTGCGTCATCCAGAAGGCACCGATCGGATTGTTGCGTCAAGGATGACGGCGAGTTTGTAGACAATAGCCGGAATCGAAGCTCATGCGATGACGTCGAGTTTTTCACAATCTATAGATAGATAGATGCTGGCGCGAAGAGACAAGCTATGACGATGAAGAAGAGCGTGAGAGCTGCCTTTTATAATAAACTTTGATTTGACCTTAACAAGAGGAATTTTGGCAAACGTTTTCCGGGTTAGGATTCTCGCATGTCTTTACGAAGCTTCCTCCATCCTATTCCATCACCCTCATTTTTCATGAATATAGCACCTACACAAAGTGCATTATCAAATTCACCCAAAATTAGCGTATTAATTCGGGTTTCTTCAGGTGAAATAACTCCATCCGTAATTAATTGTTATTTGCTACCAGTTTCGGTATGGACCCAGACCATCATCAGGCAAAACGAAAATAAGAAGCACAGCATAAATTCGGTTACATTTTCGGCATGAATTCGGGTCCATAATTCAGTTTCGCTTAGTTAGGTGAAATATGTTCACATTATTCAACCTTAAAACCCACACCTAATGTAGTTACACCCATTGTTTTAATCGTGGACGAGTTAACATTCCACATAACTTAACAGTATAAGTTTTCGCTTTTAGTCATGCTTGGTAGATGAAGCTTAGGTTTTCTTTATAATAATAATGCAAACACATTGTTAAATAGACTGCATACTGCATTGCAAATTTTACATTTTCAACCGAGAACAGATTACCAATCATTTATGGTCACTGGGTTGGTATTAAATCTATCTAAATCACAGAATTGCCAGATATTTTACAGATCAGATTTTGTAAAGATTTTATCCAAGAATATTTTCCTTAATTATTTGACCCGAGATATACAGGGTGGTCACTTTTACGACGCCCACCATTAGGATCTATTAAACGGAGATATATACAGAGTAGGTCAAAAGGAATAAAAGTTTCTCATTTTTGTGCCTTTCAATATACTGAAACGAAATCAGGGATATCTTGCACAGTTCCTGAAATATCGCCGAAAAACTGAAAAAGTGCACTTTCCTTTTACTTTTACAATTTCTTTACATTTGAAGGAAATTTTACTAAACTTGGCACTCTTACATGCTTCGACGTCAGTTTTCTCATCACAGTACCAAACATTTTCTGCGCCAACTAGATGCTCTAATTTTCATTGTCAACTTTTGATTTTTTTATGGCCGATATATTGGATTTTAATAGCATTCAAAAGAGTGAAAAATTCCGATTTCATGGGCAATATCTATGGGCATTAAACAAATAAAGGTATTCAGTCAAATTATATTCCCATTGATCGTATATTGATTACAATGTTATAATAATAAAACCTGAAGAAATAATAGATGGATTATTACTAGAGATAGGATAGTTAGGCAAAATAAAACATCAAAAAAGGTAGGCAAAAAGGCAAAAAAAAGTGACCAAAAAGGCAAAAAAGATGGCCAAAAAAGCAAATTAAAAAAAAAGCAAGAAATGCAAAAATAGTGCACAAAAACACAATACCAAGGTATGGCCGAGGAGAAACTGAAAACACATCTAGAGAACTGTAAGAAATGAAACATATTTAAATAATCAACTTTTTATTGGGACCATGTAAAATATTAATAATTATTAAATAAAAATAAATAATTGTTAATAATAATTATACATTTTTATTTATGAACCATCCCGTAACAAGTAATTTTTCTATGTTATCTGGAGTTAATTTAGTTCTCCTGTCACTGAGAATTTGTTTGTACACGGAAAATGATCTTTCGGCATCACATGATGTTATAGAAGCAAATTTCAGTGAACTTATTTCGTCTGGAGAGAGTTTATTATATACAAGTACTTCGGAACACGAAGCGGTACCATTTAAAATTTTTGAAATATTTCTTATTTCATCTAAACCTGAATTTTTTTGCAAAACTGTTTTTAGTTTTTCATTAATAAGTTTTCCTGCTGGACCCGGAGCACCCGACGTGAGTATGATTGCATCATCGATGATTTTAAGAGATTCGATGAGGCTTAATCCAATCTTTTCCAAATTTACGATTTTTTGCGGTATCCAAGAAAAATATGTTTGTATGTAGGTCAGAACATTTAATACATTTGCGTCGTTGAAAGCTTGCTGTGATTTTGATATTGCCCTGGAATTGGAAGCACAAAAAAAAAACAATTTTTTTTTCAAGTATTCCAAAATCGAAATAAAAAAATTTACAAACCACCTAAAAAGGCATAAAAAAGGTAAAAAAAGCAAAATGCACCCGAAAAAGGCAAAAACCTCGAATTTATGCGAAAAAGGCAAAATAAAAAAAATAATTTAGGTTTTTTTAAATGTTTACTATGGTAAACAGATAATGCGCTGGGCCTGCCTTTAATCATACCTTTTATAAGAATAAGGCAAATTGCCTAACTATCCTACCTCTAATTATTACTAATGCTGTACCTATAACTTAAAATCATAAATCATTCCAGAATTGCATGTTAACTAGAAAGTCAACCAAATACACGGTGGTCACTTTTACGACCCCCACCATTAGTATTTATTAAACGGAGATATATACAGAGTTGGTCAAATAGGATGAAAGTTTCTCATTTTTGTGCCTTTCAATATACTGAAACGAAATTCAGGATATCTTGCACACTTCCTGAAATATCGCTGAAAAACTGAAAAGCGCAGTTTCCTTTTCCTTTTATAACTTTTTTACTTTTGAAGGAAATTTTACGAAACTTGACACTCTTACATATTTCGATGTGAGCTTTTTAATGAAAATACCATCAATTTTCTGCGCCGACTAGATGCCCAAATTTTCATAGTCAACTTTTGATTTTCTTATGGCCGATATATTGGATTTTAATAGTATTCAAAAGAGTGAAAAATTCCGATATCAACCACATATAACACATGGTTAATCTGATATTATTTACTACCAAAAATCGATAATTTAAAAATGTGTTGCAAAAATCAAACTGCTATGGACTGCTCTAAAAATCAAGTTGCCATGGAAAACAAATTACCATTTTTACATTTCTTCATGCAAAGAAAATAACTTCTGAGTAATTTTATTATGTAAAAAGTGCATAAAAGGAGATAATATCTGTGATATCTAAAACTGGCAAGGTATTATCCCTAACATGAAAATATAGACATGTACAATCTCTATGTAAGGAATTACAGAAATGCGACAGTCACATCTAGAATTTATAGTGAATTGTAACTGAGAATGTGTTTTTGTAAGTAAATAGTGGAAAAACTAGGAAAAAAATCCAAAAACAAAATGACCTCCAACCAGTTTTTTTTTTGCATTTCGTACATGTGGATAGTAAATATTTTGCGAAATATACATTGGTACAATTGGTACAATACAAAATACAAGGCGGAAAGACCCCATATGGGGTCGATAGCCCAATAAAGATCGATTATATATATACATTTAAATTGAAGGGACAACACATTCATCAAAATTTGTCGAACAATGTAATAAAACAATACAAATTACATTTCTATATGGAGACCGAAATAGAATTTACAAAAACAATGGTGTGAAATTTAATGACGTTGTGATAATTAAGATGTACCCGATAATAGTTTTCATTGAGTGATTTTAAATCAGTGGGTTTTTACACCTATGTATTTAGTTTAATGAAGGTTAAATATATTAGGTAATCAAATATGATGGAGTCATAACAGTATTCGTGTAGCAGAAAGTTGTTAAACAAATAAATAGAATCACAAAATCAACGCTTTAGTTAGTTCGCAGAAAATAAGATCTGGTTCACTTTTTGAGAATTTTCTAAAGCATGGTTTTCGAGATTATTTTTGACAAGTTTAAAGAAATCATGTTTATTAATGAGCTTATAACATAATTTTTATACTTTACATTGTTTGTTGTGTCGTTTTTTTATTGTTAAGTATACTCAATAATTAATATTTGAAAAAGATTGCATTGCTATACAAAATGAAACAAAGCCCCTTGACAAAATATACAGGATGATTTATAATGAGGTGTACAATATTGATGCCAAGCTTCTTTAGGCTTTAGAGGAGTAGTATTAATTATTATTTATTTATTATTATTTAGGCCAAAAGAAAGCGTGTCAAGTTTTTCCCAAACATGTATATGTATATATATATATATATATATGTATATATATATATATATATATATATATATATATGTATATAACTTTAAAGAAATCAAGTTTATTATTTTGCTTATAACTTAATTTTTATGTTTTATATTGTTTGCTGTTTTGCAATTTTTTTGTTAAGTATACTTCATAATTAATATTTGATACAGATTGCATTGGTATTCAAAATGTAAAAAAGTTGAAGAGCCCCCTGACAACGTTTTTTCATTAGGCTGCTTTAGGCAAAAAAAAGCTATTTTACTAATGAACCCAAGTACCTAAATGCTCTCTTAAAAAATTACAGGGTGTTAACAATGTTATATTTTTTGCTATAATATACACAAATAACTCAAAAACGAGTTAAATATTATAACAAAAATTATATCTCAGTTGCATACCACAGAGGAAGTCGACAACTCGAAAACCGTTGAAAATATCCTCAGATAGAGGGCAATTTGCTCTTTGTATCTTTCGGTTTTTAAACTTCTTTTTTTCGAAAACGCTTCCTACCATTTTGTTAATGCCTTAAAATATTCACTACTAAGGCCCTCTTCGATGACATAAATCGACCAAAATCTCAATTTTGGAAGGGGATAATTTTTAAAATCTATTATTTTTTTTAGGTTTCTCAACAATTGAGGCTGAACACTCTTGTACCTACACATTTTTTTATATAAAACAATTTGTTCTCAATAAACTTTTCGAAATCTTTTCCCTTTGTTAATTTTTTAATTTTATTTGTACTTATGTGGAAGTCGTGTGGTACCCACATCATTTTTTTAATATTAATGTTCTTGTCAAAAATCAACTTAGCGAACACTTAAAAGAGCATGCTTTCTATTCAGTACGGGATTTTTTTCTACATAAAATGTAGTGTTTTCTAAATTTATGTTGTTTTAACCCCACATGTAATTCATGTACAATAAAAGAAGTTTGAAGTTTGAAGTTTTTTGTTATTTTTGTTTATATTTTCATATTCTTTCAAATGTTATTTTGATCAGGTTAGCTTAGGTTAGGTTATGCTAGATTGGGTTAGGTTAGATTAATATGTGTCACGACCTTTTTGCAACAGAGTTGGCTGGGTTTTCTTCTTATCATGTTGGACAAACTGATTCAGTTATGCAACGGAAGTTAGTTATTTTTTTGTGTCGATGTCAATTAGACAATTGCTTTCTACCACATTATCAGATTTATAATTTTGTTCACTAGTAACTTATAAAGATATCATTTTTTTACTGCATATTCGAACCCAGGAATAATTTTCACTTAATTTCTTTCCTGCCGTTCCATCTTCATCTCTAATAATTTTAATTTTCCATCTGGAATTTAGTTTTGTCATGTTGGACAAACTGATTCAGTGATGCAACGGAAGTATATTATTTTTTTATGTCGATATCTATCAGATATTTGCTTCCTACCACATTATCAGATTTGTATATTTTTTCACTACTAGCTTATAAAGATATCATTTTTTTACTGCATATTCGAACCCAGAAATAATTTTCAGTTCTGTCAAATTATTTGTCATTTTCTTTTGTGCCGTTCCATTTTCATATCTAATAGTTTTAACTTTACATCTGGCAACAATGTTATTTAACGAATATAACCTCAAATTGAAAGCAAATTAACCTAAAAAAAAAATTGACAAGTTCCATTAGGGAATTTAGATATTTCCGAAACACTACCAACAAAATTACTGGATATTCATAGACTCCCCTGACAAAAATATCGTGAATGGAGAGTAGATACTTTACACGAAGGCTATAATTAAATAAATAATTACGAGCATTATTTTCACACCGTTTTTTTTAAGGGAGCATTTGGGTATTAGCGTGCATTAGTAAAACAACTTTCTTTAGGGCTAAAGGTTAGGGCTAAAGTATACAGGGTGGTGAATTTTTCGATGCTCACCATTGGTATCTCAGAAACGATAAGATATTCGATTTCAATTATTTTTCAAACCATTCGCAATTTGGTACATAACTTTCATTAATTTTTAAGTTTCTACATGTTTTTTTTTTAAATCAGAGGTTATGTTAGTTTACATTTTGTTATTTGTTTGGTCTACATAAAAGTGTGAAAATCTAATATGGCTGCCATTAAAAAAATAAAATGTTGAATATCGTAACTCAAAATCTAGAGCACCTAAAATATTTTTGTCACCGTTATTTGATTAAGAGGGTTCAAAAATATAAAATTCGAGATGTAAAATATAAAGTATGATGAAAATAGCATCAGTGGCAGTGAAGATACTTTTTTTTTTTAAATCACAATTTGCAGTTTTTCTCACGATAAATGAGGAACCTATCAAAATAATCAGATCTTTCTTCAGATTCTAAATCGCCTTTAAAATGTAGATACTAGAACCTTATTATTTTATTTCAAACCCAAATTATATTTAATATTGGGATATTAACATGTACTTACATGTTTTAGTTACTATTACATATTTCACAACCACACCGGTGTTTTTAGCGTGTACTCCTAATATAACAATCCACGAAAACGCTAGTTTCAGTTCCCTTAAAAAATGAGGGTATTAGATAATTGTAATGAGGTTTGAAACTATTTAATAAACGGAAACTATTTTTTTTAATTGAAACCAAACAAGAGGCAAATCACTGTACATGATTAAATTACATAATTTTCAATTAAAGAAATAAAATGATAAAAAATAGTCTACTAACTTAAGGTTTTCGCCATGAAATTTCGCTATTTTTCTCAATTATTTGTCACCTACCAATTTCGGCTTACCTACAGGTATAACATGATATGGGCAATATCTATGGGCATTAAACAAATAATGGTATTCGGTCAAATTATATTGCAATTGATCGTATATTGATTACAATGTTATAATTATAAAACCTGAAGAAATAATAGATGGATTATTACTAATGCTGTACCTATAACTTGCAAGAATAAATCATTCCAGAAAGTCAACGAAATACAGGGTGGTCACTTTTACGACGCCCACCATTAGGATCTATTTAACGGAAATCAGACAGAAATCAGAACGGAAATCAGCAAAAAAAATCTATCAGAAGGGACAAAAAATGTGTTGACCAGTGTTATTTAACCCCAAATTATAAATTCCCACTGAATATAAATATAAGATCTACGAGTTCGATTCTCTTATCTGTGAAATTTTAATTGCATAGCAGATAACATTTATGAAGATATTCTGAAAATAAAATTGATTAATACTTTTTGAAACTATCAAATGCCTACTAACTTCAAAACAGGATATTTTTCAGCTATTATCTATACATATAAGTTTGAGAAAAACTTAACTTTACACGCAGAAGTGGAAGTTGACTCTCGTGCCATTTTTTTTCCAATACTAACTTATTTATATCTAATAGTGAAAGTTATAACTAAAAATATTACGTTACCTAAATCTTTACTGATAGAAATCAGTCTTATTATTTGTATTAAAATAATGTTATTAAGTATAAACCTTAACACCGTACGGGTAGACTAAGGATCTGATTATATTAATAATAAGTATAAGTCATAATTTAATTCGAATTTAATTTGGCTCATTCTCTCTTAATTTCAGCTCAACCAAGATGAGGTCACCCGATCTATCGAATATTAACAATGATTCATTTGATTTATACACGAAGCCTTCAACTTTTCAAGTATGCTATTTGTAATGGACAATACGTGAATCACTTCTGATAAGTAAAAGTAAATATATATTTTTCATAACAGTCTATATGTAATACACATTACAAGTAAAATGTAATACGTCGTGCAAGTGTGGGTTTACTTGTCGATCACGACCTCATTATCAATTAGTTTCAGCACATTTGTAGCAGCCCAACAAATACTGAAAGCGTGCTAAAAGAATCGTGGTTCGGTGAAGGATTTCTTATATCGTGAGTTAATTTCGTGTACGGTTGCACTACATAGAAAGATTTAGAGGAACAACTAGAAATGAGAAAAATTGGCTGACTAATAAGATGATGGGAAGTTACCGCTCAGTGCAAAGGTCTTAAGTTCGAAACCATTTTTTTGTGTGCGATTATAATTCCCCAATGAATTAAGGGCCATTCTGTAGGGAATATAAATATATATATATATATACATATATATATATATATATATATATATATATATATATATATATATATATATATATATATATATTATATATGACATATATAAATATATGTCATAAGTAAAACAGTGATGCGATAACAATGCCGTTGCTATAGTTACGCATGTATTAATAACTGATAATGCTGATAATACAATTTTCATGAAAATATCACGAACAAATGCCTGTCGCTGTCACGATTTTGACCACACATAAAACGATCGTAACAGCGACGACCACATACGAAAGAATAATATTATATGTCTCGACGATATCTGAACCGATCGTCTTATTTATCGGTTGGATAACTTGCAAACAATGGCCACGATTCGACGCACTCACAAACAATTTCTAGTCGGCCGCTAATAAAAACATAACCCGAAATGTCATTGTGTCTTCTAGTACAAGTGGTTTGCTGTTTGAAAAATAAAGTGATCTAAACAAATATAGGTATTTAAACTGTATATTTAGCTTCTTGTTTATTCTGCTTTACTAGATGACTCAATCAATTCATTATATTCCCTTCCTAAATATTATTCGTGGTGTTCTCAAAAATCGATAATGATTTTAAAAATACAACTTATTTCAACCCCAAACTTTGGAAAATGCATTTTCGTCGATGGGGTTGGAATTCGTTGTATTTATAAAATAATTATCGATAATGAGTACACCACTTGTTATATTACCCCAGGAAATAAACCCAAAAGAGCGACCAATTTGCAGTTGATATTGCAACTGTAAAACGATTCTTTACTTCACATTTTCTTCTACCACTCGTCTATTACTAATTGCCGTTAATAGCATTCGATTTGGAAAAAGCGAAATTCTTAGTACCAAAATTCATAACTTGGGCAATGCATTTTGGGGATAATAAATGCTCATATGAGCAAAATATAGGGAGTAGCTTAAATTAAATGACAACAACAAGCTTTGTCGCAAATCGTAAATTATTGTAATGCAGATACCAACAGAAATATGCCTTAAATTACTTAATGCATTCCAGATATTCAAAAAAATGTATACGAATGGAATTTATTTAATCATATTACGTATTTGCTGCCGTATTACTTATTGCAACCATTTGCAGATTATTTATATCTATTACTGGAAGTATTCAAAAATTCTATAAATATATTTGTTATCTGTGACAGGAACATAATGTATTCCTTTATAATATAAAAATACGTTAACTATGCAGGTATTTAAACATAGACTGATATTGTATAAATGATATTGAGAAAATATCATTCTTCAGATTAGATAACTGCAACTTACCTCAAGATGATATAAATAAGAACTAACTAAATAGTTAATGAACAGATTAATAAATTGCTCATTGGCTACGGTAATTAGTCACAGATAAAGAAATGTACCCTTATTAAATGAATAAATAACAAAAATAGTGATATGGGAAAAATATTCTCTTGTAGTTCCTTAATGTTTTATAAATTTTCGACCAGTTTCTGTTAAGTTAAATAACCATCTTCAGGCAAAACTGCAAAAAAATGTTTAAAAACATTAGAAAAATATTGTCTTAAAGTTAAAATTACTGACCAAATAACCAATTTGTCCCTAATAACATATAGTTTGTATCTCGCAAACTGATAGCAATTACGAATTACACGTGGTCACTTAACCTTACATTATATTATGTAATCCTTTCTTGTTGGCTTGTTTTAAACTACTCACTATAACCTACACTGTTTCCTTCAGTAGTCCACCATATATTACATGTAATCTTTCTATATCCAATATAATTATAGTTGTAATTATTGTGTTTGTTTACCTCACTAATCTTATCTCTACAACACTCTTATATTTTTATTTTTATATTTCATGTTTTTTTTCAGACAGAAATAATGTTCATTATTATTACATACAATGAATACTAGTTTTACACAGCTAACAATTCTTTTGATTCTTACTTAATATACTAATGTATATATTTTATATGTGTTTTTTTATCCATTTTAACTTTAAGACAATATTCTTTTAATATAACATTTTTTTAGTTTTGCATGAAGATGGTTATATAATTTAACCGAAACCGGTCGCAAATAAATGTTAATAAAACATTAAGACAGTACAAGAGTACAATATTTTTGCACATCATAATAAAAACCCTCAATGAGACACAAATAACAGAACAAAAATAGTGTTAAGTGGCAACTGAAATGTAGCAGGTTTGAATTCGTTGGATAAGATGACAATATAAGAGAAGGAACTTATAAAAAACTATGTTTTTAAAAATGCTTAATCTCAAGAAAGTATTTATTTCTTACTACATACAGTAAATCTCTTAATTTTATGCAAATTAGATAAATATAATAGTTGCGTTTTCAAAAAACATGTTTTAGTACATTCTAAGAAATTGACGATGAAGCCTGTGTCAGGAAGTAAGTTGAACCTTTGACTTATAATGGATAGTCCATTGGCATTGGCCATGGTATCCATTATAATGGATAAGCTTTGGGTTTCACCTTTTTAATAGCGAATTTGTTGAATTGATAAATGATAATATGAATTATATGAATATTACATTATAAATTTTTGATAGCATATGCAATAATCAATCACTAAGTAAATAACGATGAGGTGGAGCTTGTGAAAGTATGGTAGGAAATACACCTTTTTTTACAAAATACATGTATTTATTAAATGCACATTTTGGCCGCAATGGCTGCATCTAGTCATATTCAGTGGCAATACAGTACTGTAGTACTGTAATACTGTAATGCAGTTGCTACTGAAGATGGATGTATTTCGGCCGAAATGTGCATTTAGTAGCAATACAATACTATAGCACTGTAGTACTGTATTGCAAGTGAAGATGGCTACATTGCGGCCAAAATGTGCATTTAGTTTTTTTTTCACAAAAAACATTTATTTACTAAATGCACATTTTGGCCGCAATTCAGCCACCTTTAGTAGCAATACAGTACTATAGCACTAAAGTACTGTATTGTTATTGAAGATGGCTGCATTGCGGCAGAAATGTGTATTTAGTAGCAATACAGTACTGTAGTACTGTAGTACTGTCGTACTGTATTGCTACTGAAGATGGCTGCATTTGGCCGAAATGTGCATTTAGTACAAATACAGTATTATAGTACTGTTGTACTGTATTGCTACTGAAGATGGCTACATTGCGGCCGAAATATGCATTCAATACCTCTTTCACGAAAAACATTTATTTACTAAAGGCACTTTTCGGCCGCAATTCAGACACCTTCAGTAGCAATACAGTACTACAATACTATAATACTGTATTGGTACTAAATGCACATTTCGGCCAAATGCATCCATCTTCAGTAGCAATACAGTACTACAGTACGACAGTACTACAGTACTACAGTACTGTATTGCTAATAAATACACATTTCGGCCGCAATGCAGCCATCTTCAGTAACAATACAGTACTGTAGTACTATAGTACTGTATTGCTACTGAAGGTGGCTGAATTGCGGTACTACAGTACTGTATTGTTACTGAAGATGGATGCATTGCGGCCGAAATGTGCATTTAGTAGCTATACAGTACTGTAGTATTGTATTGCGATTGAAGATGGCTGCATTGCGGCCGAAATGTGCATTCAGTACTTTTTTCACATAATACATCTAATTACTAAATGCATTTCGGCCTCAATTCAGCCACCTTCAGTACCAATATAGTAATGCAGTATTACGGTACTGTATTGTTACTGAAGATGGCTGCATTGCGGCCGAAATGTGCATTTAGTAGCAATACAGTATTGTAGTACTGCAGTACTGTTGTACTGTATTGCTACTGTAGATAGCTGCATTGCGGCCCAAATGTGCATTTAGTACCTTTTTCACAAAAAACATCTATTTACTAAATGCATTTCGGCCGCAATTCAGCCACCTAAAGTAGCAATATAGTGCTGTAGTATTACAGTACTGTATTGTTACTGAAGATGGCTGCATTGCGGTTGAAATGTGCATCAAGTAGCAATACAGTACAGTAGTACTGTAGTACTGTATTGCTACTGATGATTGCTGCATTGCGGCCGAAATGTGCATTTAGTACCCTTTTCACAAAAAAACATTTATTTACTAAATGCAAATTTCGGCCGCAATGCAGCCATCTTCAGTAGCTATACAATACTGTAGTACTGTAGTACCGTATTGCTATTGAAGATGGCTACATCGCGGCCGAGATGTGCAGTTAGTGAATAAATATTTTTTGTGAAAAAGGTACTAAATGCACATTTCGGCCGCAATGCAGCCATCTTCAGTAGCAATACGGTACTACAGTACTACAGTACTGTATTGTTACTAAATGCACATTTCGGCCGCAATACAGCCATCTTCAATAGCAATACAATACTACAGTACTATAGTACTGTATTGCTACAAAATGCACATTTCGGCCGCAATGCAGCCATCTTCAGTAGCAATACAGTACTGTAGTACTGTTGTACTGTATTGCTACCGAAGGTGGCTGAATTGCGGTAGAAATGTTCATTTAGTTGCAATACAGTATTGTAGTATTCTCGTACTGTAGTATTGTATTGCTATTTAAGATGGCTGCATTGCGGCCGAAATGTGCATTTAGTAGCAATACAGAACTGTAGTACTGTAGTACTGTAGCACTGTAGTAATGTATTGCTACTGAAGATGGTTACATTGCGGTCGAAATGTGCATTTAGTACCTTTTCACAAAAAACATTTATTTACTAAATGCACATTTCTGCCGCAATTCAGCAACCTTCAGTAGCAATACAGTACAACAGTACTACACTACTGTATTGTTACTGAAGATGGCTGCATTGCGTCCGAAATATGCATTTAGTAGCAATGCAGTACTGTAGTACTGTTGTACTGTATTGCTACTATAGATGGCTGCATTGCGGCCGAAATGTGCATTTAGTACCTTTTTCATAAAAAACATTTATTCACTAAATGCATTTCGACCGCAATTCAGCCACCTTCAGTAGCAATATAGTACTCTCGTATTACGGTACTGTATTGTTACTGAAGAAGGCTGCAATTCGGCCCAAATGTGCATTTAGTGGCAATACAGTACTGTAGCACTATAGTACTGTAGTACTGTATTGCTACTGAAGATGGCTGCATTGCGGCCGAAATGTGCATATATATCCTTTTCACAAAACAAAACAAAAATTTACGAAATGCACATTTCGACCACAATGCAGCCATCTTCAGTAGCTATACAATACTGTAGTTCTGTAGTATCGTATTGCTACTGAAGATGGCTACATTGCGGCCGAAATGTGCATTTAGTGAATACATATTTTTTTGTGAAAAAGATAGTAAATGCACATTTCGGCCGCAATGCAGCCATCTTCAGTAGCAATGCAGTACTACAGTACTGTATTGTTACTAAATGCACATTTCGGCCGCAATGCAGCCATCTTCAATAGCAATACAATACTACATTACTACAGTACTACAGTACTGTATTGCTACAAAATGCACATTTCGGCAGCAATGCAGCCATCTCCAGTAACAATACAGTACTGTAGTACTGTTGTACTGTATTGCTACTGAAGGTGGCTGAATTGCGGTCGAAATGTGTATTTAGTAAATAAATGTTCTTTGTGAAAACGGTACTAAATGCACATGTTTTTTTGTGGAAAAGATGTTCCTAATTTTATTTTCCACTGAGTAAGTAGCTATAAGCATACATGAAAAATATAGGTAAGTGTAATATAACTGCCCCTTATTTGTCCTCATATTTTCATTATATTAGAGGAAATAAACAATTTTCATGAAATTTAATTTTCAATAAATTTTCATGACATTTATTAAGAAGCTGAAATCTGCATTTAGTGTATAAATATTTTTTTGTGAAAAAGGTACTAAATACACATTTCGGCCGCAATGCAGCCATCTTCAGTAGCAATACAGTACTACAGTACTGTATTGCTACTAAATGCACATTTCGGCCGCAATGCAGCCATCTTCAGTAGCAATACAGTACTACAGTACTGTATTGCCACTAAATGCACATTTCGGAGCCATCTTCAGTAATAATACAGTACTGTAGTACTGTTGTACTGTATTGCTACTGAAGGTGGCTGAATTGCGGTCGAAATGTGCATTTAGTAAGTAAATGTTTTTAGTGAAAAAGGTACTAAATGCACTTTTTTTTGTGAAAAATATGTTCCTAATTCTATTTTCCACTGACTAAGTAGCATGCATACATGAAAAATATAGGTAAGTGCAATATAACTGCCCCTAATTTGTCCTCATATTTTCATTATATTAGAGGAAATAATTTTCATGACATATATTAAGAAGCTGACGAATGAGTTTGAGCTTACACTGCAAAATTCACAAAAATAATATTAATAGCCCCATAATTTTTATTATTTGCTGGCTGAATTACAATTTTTTCCTACTCTATATTTATATTATTCCTATAAATTATCAGATGTCCTTCGGATATAAAGGTGAGATAATAAATTACTTTGTCTGAATTTAAACCAGAAACGATTAATCTTCAAAATTAGATCTACTCATATCCTTGAGCGCCAGTCTATGTGTTAAAAAAAATCATCTAAATGCAAACGCAATTTGAAAGTGAATAGCCATTACACATCCGGCGAGCAATTATTTATCGTCATCGTTTTATTCCACTTAAATGTTAAGGGTTTACATTTGCTACTGAGGAGGATGTGCTGTAAATGGCAAGTTAATAAACAATTTGTATAACATTAAAATTAATTTAATTATCATTATATTATTACAGATATGTTAGATTAATATTGTTATTGCACAGGTTACTTATACGGTATTTAAGTACTTTCACTTGCAGGTATAATTATAAATGGCTATCAAACATTTTAATTGCAGAAATATAAGAATTAATTATTAGTGTAATTAAAGAAACTTTGATTCTAAAAACAAAACTGCATTAATTGCTTGCTTGCGAAATAACCAATATGTTGCTTTGATATTATAGATCAACTACAATTACTAGTCTGTCTTGTCTTATCTGTCATTACTAAGTGTAGAAATTAGGCGTGGTGAAAGGTTCTCGATGTAAGGAAGTTTTTTGTAAATCATTTCTGGTTGATTGATTGTTGATAGAATATTTTTATTGATCATTATATCGGTTCTTTGGTGGTACATTATTTTATTTACAAGGCGTTTTGGGAAACTGTTCTGGATCATTATTTTTGACAAAAGTTTTAGTTTTTTTGTTATGAAAGATGGGTGACAAATTTTGTTTATCCTGTTATTAAGCGCTAAAATTACATTTACTTTAACATTGAGTGGTGCATGGGATGTGTAATTGCTATATCTACCTGAGTTTGTGGTTTTTTTTTCCAGTCAAGGATTATTTTATTATCTGGTAGTCTTATTATAAGGATGTCTAAGAAAGGTATTTTGTTATTTTGTTCTAGTTCTACTGTAAATTTTATGTTTGTATTCCACTTATTGAAAAAATCAACTATATTTTTCACCATACATGATGGGATTGCCATTATTAGATCGTCTACATATTTTTTAATGAAAAAAGGTTTATAAGGTAAGGTTATAATTACATCATCTATAAGGTAATCCATTGTTATCATGGCCAAAATAAGACTAAGAGGGGAGCCCTCTTAGTCCTTTCAAAGTTGTTACGTATTATCTATGTTACTATGTCCATTGGTATTTTTGTAAAAAGAGAGGTAACATCTAATGATATAATCACATGATCTTTAGGTAGTTTCAGATTATAAAATTCAGCAGCAAAACTGAAATTGTCGATTACATTATAATTTGTTCTGTTAAAAAATGCTACATGTAAAATCTAGGCTAGGAAATTTGAAAGTTTATATGTCGGTGCATTAATGGACGAAATAATAGGTCGTAAAGGTATATCTTTTTTATGGATTTTTCGAAGTCCGTAATATTTTGGTGGAATGCTATTATATGTTATAAAGTCATAATATTTGTCGCATAATGATTGCAAATGTTTGAGTATCGATGATGTCTTTGAGAGTGAAAGTTTGTATTATATTCTGGTATATAACTACAGCTCTCACCAAAAAATACTACATCATTACATAAATCACTCTGAGAAAATAACCACCCAGCTACTCCAATGACGTCAGTACCGCCGAAATAAGCTTACTAAAAAATAACTGCCACCAGGTATGGTGATGTAAACCGTTCATTAGCGTCGAATTTGGGTATTTTTCGGTGTCTCTGGTGCTTTGTGGTCGAGTGAAATCGAAACCTGCACCTTGTGCTGTTACGAGTCGACAGTCACGCGATGCGGTAGACCGGTGGCTTAAGATTTGGAAAAACCAGAATTGTGTAGTTAATAATGTTACCTTGAGGCGGAGAGAGAAAGGTGCGAGATACAAGCTTTGCAATGACTGCTGGTCGGGACGAAAACGCATTAATAAGGCTTCCCCGTGTGAAAATAAATGTACTGAAATTGCAACTGATTGTATCTTGCGAAGGTTACCAGTAGCATTGATTATAATACCATTTATAAAACTATACCCTACACCCTATAAGGGTATTATAATCAATGCTGGAAGTATCCAATCGGAATAAAAGTATTCCTTATTATTATATCCTTCAATATAAGCAATATAAGCAATATTGGGAACTATACTACAGCGGTTCCCAAAGTGGGTTCGCGTGACAATAGTGCCTTGACTCTTTATCGCGGAGATAATATAAAATTGTAGGAGTATATTTTAATTAATTTTATAATCTTTCTAAAGTTCTGAATAAAATATATGCTATAATACACTGCAGAGGCAATGCGATTGCTATCTGTGATTTATGAAATCAAGTAGCAAATGAGTTTTTCACCCATCCTGATCCAACCGCGTTCGTCACAGACGCCAACAAGATGGAATCATTAGGTGCTTTCTAAGCATTAACTGAGTTTGAAGTGAGTGAGAAGTGGCAAATTCAAATTAGCACTGCTACTTATGTGAGAATTAGAAACATTTTAGTAATAGTAATAGTTTAGTAATAGTTTGTTTATTTCAATTCAGTACATGTACAGGGTGACCCAATTTGGATGTTTCTATAGGGGATCTCGGTAACTAGAAGAGATAGAGAAAATCGGATGGCGTATCCTCGATCTCTTTTTTTAAGACCACCTTAATGCTCAAAACAAAAATTGGCTATCGTCTTTCGTTTTGAAGTAATGACCAAAAACTCATTATTTTCCAGTTTCGATTTTTATCAATATTTCATTTATTTCTCATTTTATTAAAATAAGAGTTACACATTATTGAGGCACTTTTTTACGGTGAATTGAATAAGTTTTACAGAATTTTAATATATTCGTTAATAAACAAGATACAATACAAAGTTGTGTTTTTTTAAATACAAGTCGTAGTTGGCTTTGGCCTTAATAAATAGGGTCTTTTTTTCTCTTTTCAATGATTTATCACATGTGAATGTCATAATTACATTTTTGTTGAAATCTATTAAAATTGTGTCAACACGTCATATATTCTCTTATTGGGCGTTGTAGACTGGTAGTAGGCTTGTATTGTTTAGAGTAAAATTATTTATTGAAAATGCACAAATTTGCCATCTGTGAATTACAAAATACAATGTGAATATAATGTTATATATGTTAGAAAGGTTTATTAAATAAATAACAATTATCTTATTGCCTAGGGAATATTACAGGCTCATCTAAAAGGCAGATAACCCAATAAATAGATTTTTCCAAGATTAAAAAAAAAACCTTCAATGAAGCATTGAAAAGCATAGACACAATATTTAAATCACAATAAATGTTCCAATTGATATCCATTATTAAAAATACATATGTTGCATCTTTTAATAACACTTCTGTAAGCAATATTAATGTGAACATTTGAAATTGTATTTATACAATCTATAAAATGTTGTCGTAAATTATTAATATTATCATTTCTCATTTTATATAATTTATCGTTCTATATCTTGGTCGTTCAAATGGTGTCCTATTCGAATAATGTATGGTCTAAATTTTATGTTTTTTCAAAATTCTAAGTGCTCGATTCTTCGAAATTCCGGATTCATCCACAATATGCCGACTGGAAATTGCTGGATTCACTATTACATCTAAAATTACATTAGTAGCAGTTTCTTCGGCGTCTACTATATTGTAAGACCTTGATTTTGGCTACTTGAAAGATCTGTGGTTGATAAGATTTTCTTTTAGTCTTTGAAATATTGATTTATCCGGTTGTTTTATTTCCGGATAGCGATTAAAATATGTTTCTATGTCAATTAGTGATTTGTTATTGGTTTGAATAAAGCATCTAGCATATCAAATATTTTATAATTTTCGTACGACATTGTTAAACACTTTGAAATATAAAGATCACGTCGAATGTGTTAGCTTGACAATCAAACAATTTAAACAAAACAAGCCTACTACGTCCAATAAGAGAACATATGACGTTTTGAAAGAATTTTAATAGATTTCAACAAAAATGCAATTATAACATCCACATGTGATACATCATCGAACAAAGAAAGAAATGACCTATTTATTAAGACCAAAGCCAACAACTTCTATTAAAAAAAACACAACTTTGTATTGTATCTTGGTAATGAACGAAGATATCAAAATTCTGTAAAACTCATTCAATTCACTATAGAAAAGTGCTCAAAGAACATGCAACTGGTATCTCAATAAAATGACAAATAAATGAAATATTGATAAAAATCGAAAAAGGAAAATAATGAGTTTTAGGCCATAACTTGAAAACAAAAGACGATAGCCAATTTTTGTTTTCACCATTCAGTTGGTCTTGTAAAAAGAGAGCGAGGATACGCCATCCAATTTTCTCTATCTCTTCTAGTTACCGAGATTCCCTATACTAACATCCAAATTGGGCCAACCTGTACAATAAATATCTACACACAGTAAGAATAGAAAAACGTCAATGAAACGTATATTTGGACTAGACCATCACCCCATCACAGCAGGGGAAGGAAATAATAATAACAATCATTAAACTCATAATAACTACACAGGATATATCAGGTGCACCTGTACAAGAACATTAAGTAATCGTGGCTATTAGAATTCTGCTAATTTGTAGATCTCTCTAGCTAAGAGATATGCGATTAGTTTACTTTCAAATTGTCTTAAGTTATTAATATTTATTATGTTCGTACGCAATTTATTAAACATTTTAATGGCACTATACTTGGGCGATTTTTCGAACAGTGTTAATTTATGCGTTGGAAAGTCGTATGAGTTTATATTTCTGGTACTATACGTATGTGTTTTTGAATATTCGTTTAAGCAATGATTATATTTGAAATTAAAAATAAGCATTTCGTAGATGTATAGACTGTATCTTGTTAGTATTTCACCTTTTATGAAATAACCATGGCAAGACTACGTGTATTTGAGACCAAATATGATTCTTATCACTTTCTTTTGTAGTATAAATGCCAGGTTGATGTTACTACTTGTACCATAGAACATTATGCCATAACGTATTATGGACTCAACATTTGTCTTGCATAATCCTAATAATGTATTTACGTCAACTAGTTTTTTTAACATTCTTAGCGTGTAACAGATATAATTTAATTTGCCGCTTAGTCTGTTATAACGCTCTTTCCAGTTTAATCTGTTGTCTATGTGTAGTCCTAAAATGGGTGTGCTCTTATTGAGTTTAACCGACGCATCGTATAAGTTTATATCTTTGAGTTGAATATTTCTTTATTTGGTTTCGAATTGAATTACCTTGTTTTTTTTTTATTGAGAATCAACGTATTCTCATATTGAGAATCAACCTATTCTCATATTGAGAATCAACCTATTCTCATATTGAGAATCAACCTATTCTCATATTGAGAATCAACCTATTCTCATCCATCCACTTTTGTATGGTTGAAATACGACGGTCGACTTTTGAGTAAGACCATTCGTGTTGTTACTCCTTATCAAGACACTTGTGTCATCAGCATATGTTACCATTACTTCTTGTTTTAAATTTGTAGTCTGTTGTAGATCGTTTACTTATATAAAAAATAGTATGGGCCCCAGAATACTACCCTGGGGTTCCACAATGTTTGTATATTTAGCGGTTGAAAAAACGTTGTTGATTTTAGGCATTTGTTTTCTATTTTCAAGGTACGTTTTAATTAGATCGCTACATATGCCCCTCACTGAGTACAGCTCTAGCTTTTCACATTATATCATGATTCATGGTGTCAAATGCCATGGAGAGATCGAGGAATACTCCCAAAGGGATCTCTCCCCTCTCCAAGACATCAGCCACCTCACCTACATACTCAAATAATATTGTATTTGTGAATTTATTCTTTAGAAATCCATGTTGCGATCTGTTAAACATATTGAAGGTATTAGAGTAATTTATTAGTCGGTGAGCTATAACTTTTTCATAGATTTTTGAAAATATGCAAAGCAGTGTTATAGGTTTATAATTGCTAAACTTTTCTGGGTCACTGTTTTTATATATTGGCCTTAGTATTCAGATTATTTTGTAATCATGAAATAGTCCTGTTTTCATACTGAGGTTAATTAAATACGTTAAAGACTCAATGAGATGACTTGCCGCCGCTTTCAGTAGCTGGGAATTGATCTCATCGATGCTTCATTCTTTTGATTTTTGATCACATTATGTACTTCCTCTGATGTTGCTTGTTTTAAAAACATGGATTTGTGATTTATCTCTATACCATTAGAGAATTTAGTTTTAGATGTTTGTTGTGTGCCTTCTTTTACATTGCAAAAAAAATGATTTAATTCACTAATTTTGTTGACAACTTGTTATCGTTTACATCCGGATTTTAAATATCAAACTACCTTGCAATGGATGCAAATTTCACACATAACTTTTTGAGCATATCTCTTAAAACCATTATGTCGGAAACATAAACAAGGAAGAGTATAAATCTCAAAATGAGCTGAGATTCTGTGTGAAAGGAAAGCACCTATTATCTGAACCACGTAAACGCGGGAGATGATGATGGTTTCTTCGAAACGAAACGTTGTACTGAAAATTTATAAACACTATCTTGTAGAGCTAAAACTGTGGCAATGAGAAAGTACCATTTGTTTTTTTATACGAAATAGGTATAAATACGTATAGATATTTTTATACGTTATTTTTCGAATAACTTCAGAAAAAAATAAAAACGAAGTCACAAGATTTCGGATATTGTCAAATATCTCCGGAAGTAAGCGAAAATTTTTGGTTTCTTTAACAGAATATTAGTGACCACTGAATTTCGCAACTATTTTGTAATTTAACCGCCTTTATAATTTTGCGATTTCTGAGATACCCATGCTATTAGGATCCTTATGTTAGTCACCCTGTAGTGTGAATTTAGTTTGCTATTAAACTGTGTTGAAAATACAGGCAATATTGTATTATTAATGTTTTTAACATTTGTTAACTAAAAATATCCATAATGTAGGAATAGCCTACATTGGATTACTATGGAACGATGGCAAAACACGGTTCAATAAAGAAAACTGCAATTGTTAACAATGCAGAAACCACAGAATCTTCAGATATTGAGATGACTAAAGCCGTACAGCCAGCATCTTCAAATTTTCTTCAATCACAAGAAAAATATTTAACATTCGAGGAGCTGTGCCCAACCGAGGCCCGTATTTATAATCCATACTTGAGCACGAGTTCGACTCAAGTCGTATATTTGGTTGCGTATTTTCTATAAACGCTTATGCACCAAATGCAACCAAATATACCCAAATATACGACTTGAGTCGAACTCAGCTCAAGTACAGACTATAGACAGGCCTAAAGCCTATACGGGCCAAGGCCCGTATCTAGAGTCCATACAAAAACTTGAGTAAGACTCAAGTTGTATATTTGGTTGCGTTTCATGCATAAAAGTAAATATATAGAAAATTCGCAACCAAATATACGATTTAAGTCGAACTCATGCTCAAGTACGGACTATATATACGGGCCTAAGAAGCGTAAATATGACACATGTTACTTGTCGTATGGTTTTATTAACACTGGAGATGAAGAACCTCCAGATGCCATATGTTTACTTTGCAATAAAATACTGGCAAACAGTTCTATGGCACCCTCGAAATTACTACATTTAGAGAAAAATCATCCGACATATTTAAATGTTTAAGGCAAGTTTAAGGCTCGTATCTATAGTCCATACTTGAGAATAAGTACGACTCAAGTCGTATATTTGGTTGCGTATTTTCTACATACGTTTATGCAGCAAACGCAACCAAATAATGGTTTACTATTTTTATATATCTTTGGGTATTGGTCTCCTTATTATAAGTTATTGTTATTTTAGTTATTTTAGTGTTCTAGTGGTAGTGGTATGTACACTTTATCAATTACTTGTAATATATGTAAACATGGAGTTTTATTTCCGTTAAATAAATAAATAAATAAATATACGACTTGGGTCGTACTCAAGTTAAAGTACGGACTATAGATACGCGCCTTAATCATTCTAAAAATTTAATGAAGAGAAAAATTAAAACACACTTTCATTCAAATCAGTTTTAGATGAAGCAGTGATAATGATAAATTTTATCAGAAGCCGACCATTGCAATCACCTAATATTATCTCTGTATGAAGATATGGGTAGTATAAATAACACTTCAGTTTTACATACCGATGTTAGATGGCTTTCGCGAGGTAAAGCTCTTTTAAGAATGTTTGATCTGCGAAGAGAACTGTTGACGTATTTTAAAGTACCATAATAATTGTGGTTTATCAGACAGGTTAACAAATGTAACATGGCTGTCAAAGATTTCATACTAAACTGACATATTCACAAATTCTTGCATCATTCTCAAAAGTTTTCCAATCTCTGCAAGGAAAAGACGTGACTATATTTTAAGATAAACAGAAATTGATATCTTTATCCTGTAAAATTCAATATTGTATATCAGCAGTGGAACAAAATACTTGGGAATATTTTCCAACACTAAGTGATTTTCTTCAAGAAACTGAAATCAATTTAGAGATGGATGTACGCAATGAAATTAAAAACCATTTATATCAGTTGTTGGAATCCCTATCTCAGAATTTTCCAAATTTAAAGAATCAAGATAATTATTGGGTACACAATAATTATCAATAATATACACAATAATAATTATATTGAATTTTAAACGTAAAAGAGTCCTTCAACGTAAAAGAGTCCCCAAAAGGGGTTCTGTTAGAGAATAAAAATTTAATTGATATTAGTTCTGATTTTCGGATACAACTAAGTTACTACTAAGTTCGAAGAGATTTAGTTCGAAGATTTAACATTAACAACTTTCTGGTGTGATATATTTGACGAATATCCAGATTTATCAAAACGTGCCATTCGAGTTCTATTACTATTTGCTACTACGTACTTATGCGAATCAGGCTTTTCTAAATATGTGTGTACAAAACCAAAATATCGCAACAAACTGGACGCAGCACCGGATATGCGAATTGAGTTGTCCGAAATTTCGCCAAATTTTCAAAAGATAATGAAATATAAGAAGCAGATGCATTCTTCCTATTATTGTTCTTTACTATACAGGGTGGTCACTTTTACGACGCCCACCATTAGGATCTATTAAACTGAAATATATACAGAGTTAGTCAAATATGAGAAAAGCATCTTATTTTCATGCTTAAAAGCTTCACTTTCTTTTTCCTTTTATAACTTTTTTACTTTTGAAGGAAATTTTACGAAACTTGGCACTCTTACATTTTTTGACGTGAGCTTTCTGATGACAGTGCAACATATTTTCTGTGCCAACTAGATGCCCAAATTGTCATAGTCAACTTTTTATCTTCTTATGGCCGCAATATTGGATTCTAAAAGCATTAAAAAGTGCGAAAATTTCCGATTTCAACCATGCGATTTAAACCATAACACATGGGTAATCTAACATTCACCACCAAAATTCAACAATTTAAAAATTTGTTGCAAAAATTAAACTGCAGTGGGCTGCTCAAAAATCAAGTTTCCATGGAATAACAAATTACCATTTTGACATTTTTTTCGTACAAAGAAAATAACTTCTGAGTAATTTGATTGTGTATGAAGTGCAAAAAAGGAGATAATATCGTTGATTAAACGCTGATTAAAAATGGCAAGATATTATCCTTAACATGAAAAATAAAATAACATGTACAATCTTTATGTACGGAGTTACAGAAATGTGACAGTCACATCTAGAATTTATGGTGAATTGTATCCCGAAAGAAGACAGCCAACAAAAACTTTTCGGCGTTTGTGAAATCGTACAAAATGTCAGATTACCATTGTGTTATACATGGTTGAAATTGGAATTTTTCGCTTTTTTTATTTCTATTAAAATCCAATAAGGCCACAAGAAAAGGAGTATGAAGTTTCGTAAAATTTCCTTCAAAAGTAAAAAACTTATCAGAGGAAAAGGGAAATGCACTTTTTCGGTTTTCAGCGATATTTCAGGAATTGTGCAAGGTATCCCGGATTTCTTTTCAGAATATTAAAATATTAAAATAAGAAACTTTTCTCCAATTTGACCAACTCTGTATATATTTCCGTTTAATAGATCCTGATAGTCGGCGTCGTAAAAGTGACTACCCTGTATATATATATATATATATATATATATATATATATATATATATATATATATATATATATATATATATATATATATATATAGTAACGGATAGTATTTTATTTTTTGAAAAATATTGTTAAGTAAAACTCCGTTTAACAGAAAAACTTTATTTTCATTACTTATTCCTGGCTAGAATATCAATAGTTTTTGTTTATTTTAGACCTAGTTTATATAAAAATGATTAACCAAATAATTTTTGGTTCTAAGGGTCAGACTTAATAAGATCAACACATAAAATTCATAATCGTGGATTAAATTAATTGGTCCAGCATATCTCAATAGCTTGATAGAAGGAAAAAATTACTGGCATCAGTCTACGACTGTACTTTATTAAAAAAATCGTGAATACAAAAAAAAGGTAATAATAAAATTGTTTAAAACTATGATATCACTCTTATTCTGCAACAGGCATTTAAGGTGTAATCACCTTCTTTTAAGGTGGTTAATCACCCCATAAAAATAAAATGAAAAGACTGAAAATACCCTGTATAAAAGTGCTATTGTGGCATAATTCACAAAGGTATGTCGAGGGTTCCGTAGCATTCAGAAAATCGCATAGGGGTTCCGCGGTAAAAAAAAGATTGGGAATCGCTTCTATACTAAATGCTGGGTTTTTGTAGTATGGGCTGAGGCGGATTTAGGGGGGTGGGGGCTATGAGGGCTACAGCCCAGGGCGGCATAATCCAGGGGCGGTAAATTTTTGGAAAAATACCAAAGGCACAAGTCACAATAAAAAATAAATATACAAATAAATAAATAAGTAAATAACGAACGAAAAAGGGCAAATACAAGAAGTGAAGCATGTAACTACCTCCTTCAACTTCAAAATTTGAAACGACTCTTCTCAATTTTATGCCAGGATATGTTATCTTGATTTAACGTATAAAGTACTAAACTACAATAGTCTGAGATCGATCTATCAACCGTATCAGTATACAATGTATAAGAACAAAATTTAACATTTATGAAAATTGAGCACTACTGAAAGCAAAAGTACTGAGTATGTAGATGAAACGAACACAAAAAAAAAAAAAACTTCCAGTCAGATGAAACTAGAACAGGAGATGTCAAATTGATTGGTAGAAAAAATTTTAGAATCAATCAAGAATACTAAAATTCTTCAAAAGTTCAACGTCCAAGAAGCACGTTGACATTGTG